>OX589614.1:17271822-19915989 GCA_951329385.1 Polia nebulosa
TTCATGTCATGCAACCGTCCCATTCGTCCTAGCATTCATGAATTCATCTATTAGTTTATGATGAATTCCTGAATAGAATAAAAACAATTTTCATGTTGAAAAAGCTGTTACATTATATGCCCCATGGTACTACTCACCTACCTTCCAATCCTAGCTTACTGACTAGCCCCAGTGAGTAAGGATTAAAGCTGGAACATTCTGACCACAGAGTACATTATAATAATCTGACCCGCTAGAAGGATCCTAACTGTTCATTCTTTTATTTTGCCTTCCTTTTTTTTGGATCTTAATTAGTGTCCGACCGGAGGTTCGGTATAGGTTTCGGTCAGTTTTGGCCAAAAAAAACTGGTTTCGGTTTTGGTAAAAAAGTGGCCGAATATTGGGCTTGAAAGTAGTGATAGAGACCTAAAATATGTCTTTCTCGTTCGTCTCATCATCACCATCATCATCATCATCAGCCTTTTAACGTCCCCACTGCTGGGGCACAGGCCTCCTCTCTGTGAGAGGGTCATCATTCTCCTGCCCTTATCCCAATTTATTTGGGGTCGGCGCAACATGTCTTTTTCTTCCATACTCCTCTATTAGTCGTCATCTCTGTAGTCACCCCTTTTTTACCCATATCCTCTTTCACACAGTCCAACCATCGTTTCTTTGGCCTTCCCCTACTCTTATAGCCATCCACATCCATACACAAGACTTTCCTCACGACATTTTCTTCATTCCTCCGCATCACATGCCCATACCACGACAACCGATTTCCACACAACTTTTCAGTCAGCGGTGCCACTTTCAGACTTCCTCTTATATACTCATTCCTAATTCTATCCATGCGCCATGAGGGTGAGGGGTGAGGGTTGTGTCATGAGGGTGTGGACCGTAATCCAACACGCGGGCCCAGTGCGGGTTGGAAGATGTCACATGTCTTCGAATTTTTGGTTCTAGGATATGCCGGTTTCCTCGCGATGTTTTCCTTCACCGTTTTGAAAGCAGTGGTGATGAATTTACACAAAGTAAAGCGCCTGCCTGGGTTTGAACTCACTCGTTCGTCTATGATCATCGTTTTAGTGACATAATTAGTATTTTACCTGTAAAGCCCCGAAACTCACCGGTGAGTCGGACCAAAAAAAAAAAAAATTATAGAGAATAATTAAAAAAAAAAAATCGGCTGTCAACCCGGGTTGTCCTCGGGGTTTAATTTGACAACCCGGATTTTGCCATGGGGCTTCACAGGTTAAAGTTAAGGCTGAATTTGCAATGGTCTGGTAACTTTCAAGTTTTTAGGGTTCCGTACCCCAAGGGTAACCAACGGCATCCTATTACTAATAATAATAATCATTTATTTGCAGACGTTGAAGTCCATAGAATTATATGAGTAAATATTGACAACAAAACATATTCATTAATCACAAAAAAGCATAGTAACAAAAATAACATAATCGAAATACACACAAATTACATAATAATGTCATAATGGAAACGAATCACAAATAACATAAAAATAACAAAATACACACACTTATAAACAAAATAGGAATAATAATTACATACCATGAATAACTACTACTACTACTAAGCCTCCGCTGTCTGTCCATCCGTCCGTCTGTCTCTCAGCGGGCTGTATCACATGATCCGTAATAGGTAGACAGTTGAAATTTTCACAGCATGTGTATATCTGTTGCCGCTATAACAACAAATAATAAAAATCGTACGGGACCCTTCGTGTGCGAGTTAAACTGGCACTTAACTGGTTTTTTGCCCCAGAAGGAGGGTAATGTATTTCGAGAGTATGTATGTATGTATATGTTTGTTTGTATATCCATTTCTTTGGCACGCGCTGTAGCCTAAACGGCTTGATGGATTTTATCAAATGAGGAACTATTAGTTTGGTCTTAACCGCCGTAGTGACATAGGCTACCCAAATGTCCTTACTTTGGTATTATTCGTCGGATCGTTGAGCTCCTCAAAGTTCTGAGTTGAGCTTCACGATAACTGACAAATGCTTGCACTGTCTGGACAGATCCACTCGAATTTGCGTGTTGCTTTCCTCAAAAGCTCATCCCATACATAAACGTACATGGTTCTCATATGATTTGACCAGTACATATTGTATGGATTTGAACACTTTGATGATTTGGTCGACTATGGAGCACGCTTGCCAAGAAGTAACCTATTCACTTAAGGCGCAGTTACACGACTTCTAAAGATTTTTATTTGAACATCACGTCTAAACGAGTAGTCTTATTTCTTTGAAAAAAATATAGTTTACTCTAGACATTTTTTCTTCTTAATTAGAATATAATATAATACAATAGAAATAACTTAAAAGATATATATACAAACTAACAATAATACCTAACATGTACAAATGCGTATGAAAAAACAACTCACTGGGCATCAAAAAATTCATCCACATCGCTGTCAATGGAAAAAGTGCCCAGAACCTAGCAGCATTGCCACGTTGAATAGCAATGCTGATTCGTTGGCCAAAGAAACGCCCAGCCCTCTGGTCACGTGAAGAGTCGACTAACAGCTTGCTGATATGCCGGAAAACTCGATGAGCACTCGGACCCCATGGCCCTAGTGTTTCAACCCCAAACGGCTCAAACATGTAACTCCCAATAAGGTTGTTATATTTGCGCCGTTTGAGGTTTTCTGCACCTGCAGCAGCCGCCCCAGCACAGCGTGCCGTGCTAAGAAGATGGGATGGCGCAAGGGTGTCGACACATGTTGCATCCCACACCAAAGGCCTACCCAACTTCCAAGGCATTATGGTCATTCCGTCTGGCCTCTTCCCATCGTCACGTGCCAAGCCATTGGGTCTAAAACAGCTGGCACCCCGGCGGTGACAAGAGCCCGACGGATGATGTCATTAATGCTGGCGTGCCGTGCTATCCGACGAGCACTCCTACCGCAGGATAGGCCATGGTGTCCGAGGCGGTCGACTTATTAATCAATCTCCTTAATTTGATATGTGAATTTGAAATTATATTTTTTATAATAAAGTAATAATGCGTCTAATTTCGGACAGCGCTCCTGGATGGGCGAGTTCTATTACGCAAGCCAACCACTCAAGGACGTTGGCAGTAAATACCGCCTTAAATAACCTCTACGTCTACGTAAAACACTCAACAGACTCAAAATCTGGTCTTAGTCAATACACACCCACTCGACTTGTCTAAAGTCGAGACATGTTCCAAATAAGCGAAGACGCCATTTTGTTTAGCATTCATAGTCAAATTGTTGCTCAATACGTTCCTTCCTTTTCTGTGAACTGTTTATCGTATGCAAATATCCTAGAAGCATTATCTTTAAGAATTTGTTTTTAAAAATTGTGGCATAGTTTTTAGTTTGACCATTCATCTCACCCAATTCTGTAAAATAACCAACTTGTCAATAGTGTGTCGGTAGGCATACTCTTTGGTCGGTATTGTGTAAGTAGTGTCTTAACTGATTATATATGGCCATTGACTTGCCACTGTAGTGCCATTGAAACGCTATAATAAGACTATTGTAATAAATGTAATAATTGGTAGTCTGGTCCACTATAATGTCAATGGCCTGATGGTAAGTAATGATGTATATTATGATGTAGTTCACAGGGAGTTCCACTTGTTCTTGCCTTGGGAACCGTGATGAACAGCGCAAGTCTTCCTGCGCCAAGGCCTACGTTAGTTGAAGAATGCCGTATGATTTTAGTTAGTAAGGGTCTGTCAGACGCCTTAGGGCGGGTAGAAAATATATATGAGGATTATCACAAACATAAAATAGAGTTCATACCGACGCTACTTGCAGAAATAGATAATGCCTCGAGCCTGCGGACGGCGAGTAGTGGGTAACTCGCCGTCCAATCGCGTAGGGTTCCACGCGCGCCTCAAAGAGTTGTCAGTATACATGACGGGGCCCGTCATGGCCGATGCCTACCCGGGGGTTAAGGATAAATTCAAAAGAGTTACCTCGCCCCAGGGCATTCAGGGCAGGTGGGAACAGGGGTGGGTTTTAGTCAGTAAGAGTCTGACACGCCCAACCGCTCCACCCTAGAGCGGGAGAAGTCATTGGATGATTTCCCACCCCACAAAAAAAAAAAAGGGAGTTCCTCTTCTCCTGACCTTGGGAAGCGTGATGAACAGCGCAAGTCATCCAGCCTCTAGGCCTACGTTAGTTGAAGAATGCCGTATGATTTTAGTTAGTAAGAGTCTGGCAGACGTCTTAAGGCGGGTAGAAAATATATATGAGGATTATCACAAACATAAAATGGAGTTCATACAAACGTTATTTGCAGAAATAGATAATGATGGTTTTAGTAGCTACTTCTCGGGATGAACTTCTGCACAAAGATCACTACGACGACCGGCGACGCCGACTTGATCTACCACGATGAGCCCACTCTTGACCTCACCTCTTAGCCTTATGGTATGCGACGTCTACGATGGTGAGAGCGTTCCCAGAAGATTCAATTCGAGCGTTCACTCTTGTTTTGAAGGTTGACGGGTCACAGGTGGAAAAGGACACAGGTGAGACTAAAATAACGTGGATTACAGCCCAAAATCGCTCACACAGAAGAGGCCTATGTCCTAGCAGTTGGAACATTAAAAGACTGATATGCTAGACTAAGGGTGCAGTTCCACTGAAGCGGAGCTGAGCGGAGCGGAGACGAGCAGGAATCGTCCAATCACAGACGAGATGAGTGACACGATGAGGATTTCAACCATTGTGATTGTTCGATTTCTACACGTCGCCGCTCCGCTCCAAACTACAACTAATCAGTTTGTCAATGGTGCCGATTCTCTTATTCAATAACTAAACTAAAAAGAATCATTATCTTTTTCTAAAAGGCAGTGCGAGAAAAGGATGGCTATAGCTATGAACGCTATAGATTTCAAACTAGTTTACACCTTGCGCTTTACCGTGTTTTTAGTCGACATGTTTTTACGTGTATGGAAATATTACTTCAACTAAATTTGACAGCTCTAATCTACGTCTGTCTCTTTCTCTTTTTTAACCGACTTCAAAAAAAGGAGGAGGTTTTCAATTCGACTGTATTTTTTTTTTTTTTTTTTTTTTTATGTGTGTTACCTCATAACTTTTCACTACGTGAACCGATTTCGAAGATTTTTTTTTTATTTGAAAGATATTGCTTTACATGTGGTCCCATTTTAATTTGGTGAAGATCTGATGAAGAACTTCGGAGATTCACAATGGAACTCTTCAATAAATGATAGCAAACCTTCCGGAATTGCTGCAATCGCATGTCTGTATTTTGTTTTCACCACTTCACATTACATCACGCTGATACGCTCTGAAGGGGTATACAGATTTGTACAGTTCACCCTGATACACCCTAACTTCACTAACTATGTTCAAATTCCCTATTTTTGGGGCTATCAATTCGGGCATAACTTTACTATTAATTTAGTTTTAGAATGGGGTACAATAACTAAAAAGTGAAAAATAAAAACTTTTTACAAAAAAAAAATACAACCGACTTCCATAAATAAAACTAAAAAATGCAAAATAACTTTAATTTCGGAAGTCGGTGTCAAATAACGAAGACCAAACTAGAAACACCGACTTCCGAAATTAAAGTTATTTTGCATTTTTTAGTTTTATTTATGGAAGTCGGTTGTATTTTGTTTTTGTAAAAAGTTTTTATATTAGAGAGAATAATAAAGCAATAGACTAAATTAAGTTTAGTTTATGCACAACAGAATCGGCACCAATATCTATAAAATATAGCTTCTATTATAGGCGCCACCTTTAAATGTCAGCTTTCAAATCTGAAATGCTTTTATAATGAAACCTGTAACTGATTGTCAACCGACTGGTTATCAGACAACTTTGGTTGAGCAACCCCGAACTACACGTGCTTAGAACATGTTGGCAACGAATTAATAAAATTTGCAAGCTAATGTGATATTTATAAGCGTACTACATTAAAATAGACTCTTAGTTTTTCTGAATTGATAATTTGCAGCTTTACATGTCTCGGAAAGCAAGCGGAAAGAGTTATGAATATAAATGTGGATGGATGGAGAGGGAGAGGGAGGCTAAAGAAAAGATGGTTGGATTGTGTGTTAGTGATAGCGTGACGGGTGACAGAACAAAATGGAAGAAAAGAACGTGTTTGCGCCGACCCCAAGGAATATGGGAAATGGACAGGAAAATGATGATGACATATATGTCTCGCAAAGCACGTTAAGCTGTTGTGCTGTTGTTGTTGTTGTTGTTGTCACTGATAGGCATAACCTGGAGTTTTGGCCACGGGTCCTTTAATAAGCACCTCTATGTCATAGGAGTTACAGAAATCCTACTCTGAACCTGCATGGTGGAGTAACAGACAGCAGCTCATCTGCTACTAAGCTGCCCCTCGCTAGATACAGGGCAAAATACTTCGGTACCCAGATAACCTGTGTGAGACAGTCAGTAACGTGAGGGTGCTGCTGGCCTTCCTTGAGGAGCCGGGGTGGATCGAATAACAAACTGGCAACAAACAGACGGCACGGTTGGCGCTGTAATTGAGCGATTAACTGCTGCGCCGCGTGTTATAGGATCGATTCTCGCTCGGAACAAATATTTGTATGGCCTACAGATAGTTGTTCCGGGTCTGGGTGTCTCGTGTATGTGAGTTTGCATGTTTGTAAACACACCCAAGATACAGGAGTAATTCCTAGACTGGGGAAAATTTTAAAAAAATAACCTGCCCCACCTAAACACAAAATACGCGCTAGGGGTGTGGAGTTGCGGACACAAGCTCGATATACGATACAAATACAATACAAATACGATACAAATACGATTCAAATACGGTAAATGTACGATACAAATACAATACAAGTACGATTTAAATACGACACAAGTACGATTCAAATACGATACAAGTACGATTCAAATACGATACAAGTACGATACAAATACGATACAAATACGATTCAAATACGATAAATGTACGATAGAAAAACAATACACATACGATATAAATACGATACAAGTACGATAAAAGTACGATTCAAATACAATACAAACACTATACAAATACGACACAAGTACGATACAAATACGATACAAATACAATACAAGTACGATTTAAATACGACACAAGTACGATTCAAATACGATACAAGTACGATTCAAATACGATACAAGTACGATACAAATACGATACAAATACGATTCAAATACGATAAATGTACGATAGAAAAACAATACACATACGATATAAATACGATACAAGTACGATAAAAGTACGATTCAAATACAATACAAGTACTATACAAATACGACACAAGTACGATACAAATACGATACAAATACAATACAAGTACGATTTAAATACGACACAAGTACGATTCAAATACGATACAAGTACGATTCAAATACGATACAAGTACGATACAAATACGATACAAATACGATTCAAATACGATAAATGTACGATAGAAAAACAATACACATACGATATAAATACGATACAAGTACGATAAAAGTACGATTCAAATACAATACAAGTACTATACAAATACGACACAAGTACGATACAAATACGATACAAATACAATACAAGTACGATTTAAATACGACACAAGTACGATTCAAATACGATACAAGTACGATTCAAATACGATACAAGTACGATACAAATACGATACAAATACGATTCAAATACGATAAATGTACGATAGAAAAACAATACACATACGATATAAATACGATACAAGTACGATAAAAGTACGATTCAAATACAATACAAGTACTATACAAATACGACACAAGTACGATTTAAATACGATACAATTACTATTCAAATACGATACAAATACGACACAAGTACTATACAAATACGATACAAATACAAGTGCGATTCAAATACGATACAAATACGATAAATGTACGATACAAATACGACACAAATACGATACAAGTACGACACAAATACGACACAGTGCGACACAAATACGATACAAATACAATACAAGTACGTTACAAATCCGATACAAATACGATACAAGTACGATTCAAATACGATACAACTACGATACAAATACGATTCAAATACGATAAATGCACGATTCAAATACAATACAAGTACGATTCAAATACGATACACAAACAATACAAAATCGATTCAAATACGATACAAATACGATACAAGTACGATACAAGTACGACACAGATACGATACAAATACAATCCAAAATCGATTTAAGTACGATACAAGTACGATTTAAATACGATACAAGTACTATTCAAATACGATACAAATACGATTCAAACACGATAAATGTACGACACAAATACAATACAAGTACGATTTAAGTACGATACAAGTACGATACAAATACGATACCAATACGACACAAGTACGATTCAAATACGACACAAGTACGATAAATGTACGATTCAAATACAATACAAGTACGATTCAAATACGATACAAATACGATTCAAATGCGATACAAATACAATACAAATACAATACAATACACATGCAATACAAATAAAATACAATACAAATGCAATACAAATACAATACAATACAATACAATACAAATACAATACACTACAATTATAATACAAATACAATATAGCACGAACGTGCTCGAAGCAAGTCCCAACATAATTGGCCACATCAGTTGGGCAGATGATGATGCGGCAAATATTCTTCATTTCAGCCGAAAGACGTCCATTGCTTGACATAGGCTACCCCAAGTGTCGCCACAACGGGTTGCCTATGGTACAGGTAGCAGAAGTCAAGGACTTAGGGGTAAGTTTTAACACCAGCTTGACTTTTCGTGATCACGTCATGAGGTGCTGCAAAAGAGCTTTTAGAAATTTGGGTTTCATACGTCATACGGTCCGTGGGTTCTCGAATGTAAAAGCTATTGTATCATTGTATAACGCACTGTTTAGGAGCCAGTTAGAATGTAACGCAGTCATCTGGTCTCCGCATGACGCTAAATATAGTCTCATGCTGGAGAGGGTACAAAACAAATTTATCAGATATTTATATAAGCGATATTACGGTTTTATCCACTTTATCCATTAATGTATCCTACCTTATTTATTTTAGATATGGTAGGATACAATGAGCTAAGGGTTAGGAGGGATTTGGCACTCACCTCATATATATTTAAAATTAATAGAGGGAAGTTGCATAATGCAATTGTTTTGGAGCAGCTGAGCCTGTGTGTTCCCAACAGGTACGTCTGGAAACGACGGCGACCGCACCTGCTGGTGGAGCCGTGCAGTCGGACCAACCTTTTAAGGGACGCGCCGCTGCTGACGCGTGCAGTTCGCACGCTCAACTCGGTCCATAATGAGGCTGACCTTTTTTGTTGTACTCTGGGTGAATTCATTAGGAGTGCAGTAGTTATAATTAGTTATAGGTGTTAGTATACATAATTTAGGATAAGCGCATTTATCGCATTGGAGGGAAAAAAAACCTGTAAAGATAGGCAAGGCGAATATAAATAAATAAATAAAATTCCCAAATACCAAAAAATAAAAAATAATTCAAAAACCTTTTTGAAGCCCAAAACTTTCCATATCAAGGCCTTTTTCAAATCTTGCCAATCCTTGATCGATCATCTTAATTAAATTAGAATCTTAACATTTAAATGAAGATTAAATATTGCAAATTAACTTAATTAATCTAAAGTTCAGCGGTGGTCGCCTAATAAAAGTCACAATAAAAATGATTTGCGATAAAAACAAAGGTGGTTCTTTCATTTTAATATTTAGATAGCTATGAATAACAGCTGCCCGAGTCAATATTCAAGGTTAAGCAACGCTTGCCGAGGTCGGTAAGTGGATTGGTGACCATCCATTAAATATCAAGATACCTTCGTGTGTCGGAAAGTATCATAAGCTGTTGGTACTGGCTGTCGTTAGTAGTATTTTGACATTTGTGTCGGCCACAAACGGGGTAAATAGGAATGTAGGGGTAAATAGAAACCCAACTTTGATAAGGATTTTCACTTTGATACCTTAATATTGATTTCTAGAAAAGCACTGATTCATTTTTTATTACAATTCAATCAATCTACAATCTACCTAGCCTTTTCCCAACTATCTTGGGGTTGGCTTCCAGTCTAACCGGATGCAGCTGAATACCAGTATTTTACATGGAGCGACTGCCTATCTGACCTCCACAACCCAGTTACTGGGTAATACGATACCCCGCGGTAAGACTGGAACTGGACAACAACGGACTTATCAATGCATCAGGCATTTTATACCAGCCAACCTTTGGGTGATGCAGAGACAAATAGAAATAGTTGCAATATCTAATATTAAGTGCGTATAATACTAATATATAAACTAAGTATAAATACAATATAAAAATTAAAACGTTTAAAATTATTATTATTATCTTCGTATATTTATTTTTACACATATTATTTACATTTTTAAATATTTTTAAAAGAAAACATATAAAAAAACATTTAAAAAAATAAAAAATAGTAGTCCACCGGTGTCAGGAGCAGGGTCCAAGCTACCGGTGGTTAGGGCTCCAGAGACAGAACCTCCTCACAATGCGAGCCGTATCAAGGAGTACTGCCTTCTGAATCAGGCCCTTGATCCATCCGCGCAACGACAGCTTCGACAGGTGGTCGTCGACGCTTTTGGCCATCAGGCCATTGGCGGTAACGACTATCGGCACAATGACAGCCGAGTCCACATTCCACATATCGACAACCTCGTGTGCTAAGTCAAGATATTTAATTTGTTTCTCTTTCTCAGCTTTCACGAGGTTCTCGTCATGTGGGATGGTGACATCGATTATCATTGTGCGGCGCGCTAATCGGTCTATCACCACTATATCCGGCTTATTGGCAACAATAGTCCTGTCAGTGATGATAGACCGATCCCAGTACAACGTGACATGGTCATTTTCGAGAACTGGGTCGGGCACATACTTGTAATACGGCACCTCAGAATCCACAAGTTTGTATTTTAAAGCAAGATGCTGATGAATAATCCTGGCCACTTGGTTATGCCTGTGCAAATTCTCGCTGTTAGCAAGACGAGAACAACCAGAGATAATATGTCTGATGGACTCACCCGGACGGTGGCATGCCCGACACACGTCAACCGTCCCATCCTTCATGATGTGCCTCCGGTAGTGATTCGTCAAGATAACTTATTATTATTTTTATTACAATTCATGGTACTTAAATGCTACAAATACTTTACAAATAACGTGAAATAACCTTTCAAAGTTTTGTTTCTATTGCGTTATTATTCACCCCGTTTGACTAGTGAGAATCCCGAAAGTCAGACAGCCACTCTTACCCAGTAATTGAGATTTGGAGGACAGACAGTCAGTCGCTTTAAATATAACACTGGAATTTAGCAGTATTCAGGTCAACTGACCCAACGCACCGATAAAACGGGGTGAATTGAAACAAAACTTTGATACCGTAATCCGTCAGGCCCCCCGCGCCTGAAATCGGAGACGCGACAATAGGTTTTTAATTGTATCTGCTATTCCGGGGCCTGACGGGCGGTATTCGTTTCTAGCAAAGCACCAATTTAGTTTTTATAACAATTCATGAACAAATCGGAGTACTTAAATGCTACAAACAATTTCGAAATAACGTGAAAAGCCCCTTCAAAGTTATGTTTACCC
This sequence comes from Polia nebulosa, assembly GCA_951329385.1. Lineage (NCBI taxonomy): Eukaryota > Metazoa > Arthropoda > Insecta > Lepidoptera > Noctuidae > Polia > Polia nebulosa. Next base: position 17,283,449 of record OX589614.1, read on the forward strand.
GGGCGTGCGGACGGCGAGTAGTGGGTAACTCGCCGTCCGATCAGCACCAGGCCCGAGAGTCGACGGCGCGTAGTGTTCCACGCGCGCCTCAAAGAGTTGTCAGCAAAAGGACGGGGCCTGCCACGGCCGATGCCTGCCCTGTGGAGGATAAATTCGAAAGAGTTACCTCGCCCCTGGGCACTCAAGGCAGGGAGGAACAGGGGTGGGTTTTAGTCAGTAAGAGTCTAACACGCCCTTCCGCTCCACCCTAGAGCGGAAGAAGTCATAGGATGATTTCCCAACACCCAAAAAAAAAATAAAAAAAAGTTATGTTTCTATTCACCCTGTCACGTTGCGGAGGTAGTGGTGGGTGTGACACGTAGAGGAGGTCGTAGGAGTGACACGCAGAAGAGGACGTAGAGTAGGAGGACCGTAGATGAGAGTTGGATGAAGATAAACACGACGAGTTCAGACGTATATTTTATTATATACAGTAGGCTTGATTATATGGAGCACTTATTAATCGTACGTACACCATACACTGTGATTAGGTAAAGGTATAAATTGTATTATTGCTAGAAACTGCCTGGTTATAAAAACTGCACTTCACTGTTCTAGTAACTCTTATAAACTGGTAACTGTCATTTATTGAATAGAAGGAAAATTACAATGATGGATTTTGAGCTTAGTCTAGCTCGGCAGCAGAATTAGAACTGATTTATAATATAAAAACAGAGACTATTGACAGAGAAAACAAGTAATATTTAAATTTTAAATTAAAAAAGGTAGGAAAGAACGTAATTTTGGAATAGATGTCAAAAAATAAACAAGGTTTTAACACTGCCTTGTTACAGCGTTATGACAAGAGTCTGGACCTAACCTCAGTAATAACATCTGGTGTAGACCTACGTCATTCCAGAAAACCCTCTTTGGGATAAGAGCAAGAGAACGATGACAATGAAATCCATCGTATCTTCGGTCTATTAACTTGAAAATTTGACTTTAATAAAAACAGCAAAACAAATTTAATAATTTTGCCTTAGACTATGAAAGGTTATAGACGAAGTGTCAAAATCCAGCAATCGGAAGTACCAGAATGAGAAGTCGGCTTGTATCTGTACATGCAAAATAAGCTCACATAGACAAAATGAGAAGCCGATACGTCATAGTTACGTTCCTCAGGGTCACTCACACATTTTAACGATCCTGCTTCGCGTTCCGTCTATAACCTTTCATAGTCTAAGGCAAAATTATTAAATTTGTTTTGCTGTTTTTATTAAAGTCAAATTTTCAAGTTAATAGACCGAATAAATATCTCTCCTGATGGTAAGCGATGATGTTGTCGAAGATGGAACACGCTTGCCTAGAAGTAACCTATTCACTCCCAGGTTGTAGTAATCTGGATGTTTGCCTAATCTTTCGTAAAATTTTCAGTGTGATCGTAAACTATTAAAAACCTAACTCCACCATAGCAACACACAACTTCTACCTCAAAAATTCAACTTAATATCAAGTTAATAATATTAAGAAACAGGTAAAGTATTTGACTTTTAAATATTAACAGTCACGTGTGGCCAAGGGCGTCGAGCTGTGACGTCATTGTGTTAGTCGCTCGCGGAGCCGACAGTGGATCTGTTGCGGCTTAGAATATTAGAGATTGGAATTACTTAGATGTTTGAAAGGTTATTTAAATTTTATAGTGTGTAAATATGCAAAGTTTTATATCTAAAGCCTTATTTATAAAACTCGCTAACTATGCTTAATTTAATCCGTCAGGTCCCGGGATAACAGACACAATTAAGAGGGAACAGGGGCTGTGATTCTCCATACAAATGTATTCCCCTTTTTCCTTCCTGAAAAATGCCTCTAGAGCAATAATTTTTTTTCATAAAATCTAGGTCTGCTGTTTTATTTTTCAACAACTATTATGTAAAGAAAATATAAACTTCCAAAAATTACCTAAAATGGCCCATTTTACCGCCCTGATTAGAGGACTACTAGACGAATTCGAAAAGTTTTTAACATAAAACATTCAATAGGAACCTCGACAAACTCTTTTTTTTAATTTTTGTGTCAATAATAATTGAATCTGCTCACTTTTCAAGGAGAGAAAAGGGGAATACGAAACGTCGATCTCGTCAAAATTTTTGTGATAAAATCGGTCTGAACTACAGCTGCCCCACTCTGCAGTGGCAGCATGACGGCAATAGTTTCTTCAAATACCTATTTTTTTTCTAATAAAATTTCTCGCAGACCCTGTTCCCTCTTAAAAACCTAGTTGCACATCCTAGATGTGGGGCGCGCGGGGCCTGACGGGTTTTTTTTTTTGCCTGACGGGGTAAGGACATTTGTAATAACAACTCAACAATATCTGAACGCCACTTTGTATGAACACAGCGATTCTTTCTTTTATAATAATCATAGCTAGTCACGGTATTTCAAACAAACTTTCAAGTTCTTATACTTGAAAATTAATTAACTGATTGTAATTAAATTTGGTACGTAGATGTAAAGTATTCAGGTCTATAGAGTTGTTACGAAAAGTTTAGAAAAAAAGAGTTTACAGGAAGATATAATTTTTCACATGCTATAGGAAACTTAACGGGCAGTAATACGACTTCTAATGATTTTTAATTGAACAACACGTCTAAACGACTTGTCATTTCTTTAAAAAATAAGTAATTATTGAAAATATAATAAAATATGTGAATATTTCAAATTATATTTTTGTAACATAGTCTAATTAAATTGTAAATCCCTGTCTAACGCGGATAAAAATTAATAATCACACAAAAACTATAAAGCGATTTTTTATGAAACTTTTACTATTTTAAAAATCATTTTATTATTTATATTGTAGTATACGTGTTTTAGTAATAATGCAAATTAATAATGCGTCTAATTTCGGACAGCGCTCCGTGATAGGCGAGTCCTATTACTGGGTGGAAGTACAACGCGTTACAAGCTAACCACTCAAGGTCGTTGGCAGTTAATAGCGCCTTAAAATTGCTCTCAATACCTTTCTGAAATCTATCCATTACGACACAAAGACCTATGAGCGAGTAACAAATCTGAATCGATAGCACACATAATCTTGTCTCAAAAAGATTGAGCGTTATTTGTTATTAATAAAATTTTATGAATGCATGTGTAAATAAATAGTTTGAAATTTAATTTAATTTTCATTTTTAACAAATGCACCATCTGACCACTCATATTTCTAAAAACCTTCATGTGAAATGATCATGATTGTATTTTCACAAGTTTTTAACCGACTTCGAAAAGGAGGAGGTTCTCAATGCCTGTATGTTTTTTTTTTGTTTCTTTCTTTTTTTTTTTGTAGGTCATACTTCAGAGGAGGTCCCATATAAATTTTATCGAAATCGATTCCCCACTTTTTGAAAAAATCAACATTAACAAAATGTAGCTGTACACAGATGTGTGATGACGTTTTGGTTGTCTCCAAATGTTCAAATTCCATGTTATTAGGGTTATCCATTCGGGCATAACTTCAATATTTAGTTTTACTTATGGGGTACAACAACTAAAAAGTGAAAAATTAAAAACTTTTTTTCAAAACATACAACCGACTTCTAAAAATTGCAAAATAATTTAAATTTCGGAAGTCGGTGTCAAATAACAAAGAAACAAAATACAAACACCGACTTCCAATTAAAGATATTTTGCAATTTTTAGAAGTCTGTTGTATTTTTTGTAAAAAGTTTTTATTTTTTCTAGAAATAAATTATTCTTCTTATTTTCGTGTCATGGTACACTTACATAAGTAGTTACACTATTTGGGCCCAGTAAGGCTCTAAACAGACGGACTGCATTTCAACTGCACACTTACTGCAAATACTAAAAACGGTCAAAAAGGTGTTTTTTTAAAGCAATCTATCTATTAAACTGAATATAATTTTGACAAATAAAAAAAAATATATATTTTCAAGTCCTATTTGCATGCAGTGATGGAACTCAAAACATAATTTAACATACCTTAATGCATCAAACAAATCTTCTAACAAACCTCTTAATTATCTTTAAAAGCAGTTTATCCCTTCATTAACAATTATTATCACAATAAAAAATTTACCATAAAATTCCAAATGCTAAACTGCATCCAGTGATGGATTATTTTTTTAAATACATTAGTAAATCCTAAGTAAATCGATAAAATACTTCATGTTTTGCAATAAATTGCGAGCATTTTTCGTCGTGCATCTCTTTCTTTTCTATGCAGTCCGATAGTGACCACGGTTTAGGTGATGTCTGGGCCTTAAGGCGCTATTAACTGCCAATGACCTTGAGTGGTTAGGTTAGGTTAGGTTAGGTTAGATTATTTAGATTATTTTTTTAAATACATTAGTAAATCCTAAGTAAATCGATAAGATACTTCATGTTTTGCAATAAATTGCGAGCATTTTTCGTCGTGCATCTCTTTCTTTTATATGCAGTCCGATAGTGACCACGGTTTAGGTGATGTCTGGGCCTTAAGGCGCTATTAACTGCCAATGACCTTGAGTGGTTAGCTTGCGTGTTCTGTGCTGAGCTCACGCAATGCGTCGTACGTTCACCCAGTAATAGGACTCGCCCATCAAGGAGCGCTGTTCGAAATAAGACGCATTACAAATTTATTACACATAAAACAACAGGTATTAAAATAAAACACTTAGACTAAATTATAAATACTTAAATGAACTTTAAAATGGTGAAGGTTTCATAAAAATACACTTTATAGTTTTTGCGTGATTCTCAATTTTTTATTCGTGTTAGACATAACTTTACAAATTAATTACACTATGTTATAAAAAATATAATTTCAAATATTCTTAGATCAAATTACGACAAAAATTGTCTTAAATGACATGTATTTTTTAAAAATAAATAAATTTAGTCGTTTCGACGTGATGTTCATTTAAAAACCATTAAAAGTCGTATAACTGCGCCTTAAGTGGGCACGTTTATCGCGGCGTCTGAGGCCTTGTTTAGATCATCGAGGGTACAGGTGAGATAAATAGATAAATCATAATAAATTATAATAATTCATGATTGATGGTGCATATATCTTTACTAGAAATTACGTAATAGAACATGGTAACTAAATGTCATTGATGTCTGCTTAAAATGATTGATTAAAACAGTATTCACTCGTAGCCAAAGTATGTGTGATAAGTACCTACAAGAAATAATTTGATGAAGAAACTCCAAAAACTTAATAATATTTTGGTCTACGCATTCAATCAATTAATCAATGAGGTCATTCAGTTTAATTAAGGTGAAGACATAAGTCACGACAAGCTTTACAAATAATTTGGTGGAACAATGTAACATAAAATATCAACAACAAACAAACAATAACATTTTTACATTTTTTTTATTAATTATAAAGTTAACCATTTATTTAATAGAAATAACTTAAAATATTTATAAACCAACTAACAATAATACCTAACATGTCAAATGCGTATGAAAACAACTCATTGGGCATCAACAAATTCATCCACATCGCTGTCAATGAAAAAAGTGCCCAGAACGCTAGCAGCATTGCCACGTTGAATAGCAATGCTGATTCGTTGGCCAAAGAAAAGCCCAGCCATCTGGTCACGTGAAGAGTCGACAAACAGCTTGCTGATATGCCGAACAACACTCGGACCCCATGGTCCTAGTGTTTCAACCCCAAACGGCTCAAACATGTAACTCCCAACAAAGTTGCTAACATTATTACAACAATACAATAAAGAGAAAAATTATATTCTGAACTCCAAGTACATAGATAGGTTAAAAACAAAAACACACAAAATATTCACAAAAAAGGGTTAAAGAAAATTCTTCATATTTCAAAAAATAATTCTTCTATCTTCTTCAAAATCTTCTTTTATCTTCTGGATCCATCGCAGAAACGAAGGGATAAAACGTAACCTCTATCAGGCTATGTCTGAAACATCTCTAAGATACAGACAAAGCCAAGGAGAGGCTAGGTCAAGATCCCGGTGGTGTGCTGGTCCGGAGTGAGGTTGGTCCAAGTAGGTCAAGATCCCGGTGATGAGCAGAGGTTGGTACAAAGTGAGGCTGGACCAAAAACAGTCGGTCCAAAATAGGCTGGTCCATTATGTGGCAAGAACATCAATGTGACAAAAATTACATAGTTGTCTCAAAAAAAAAATAAGGTTAATACATAGACACATAATAGGTATACAGGGTGTAAGGTACATAAACGCATCAGTACATGATTCTGGACCCCCTAGCGTTGGAATTTTTCGTCAGCCTTTTTTCTAATTTTTGAAAAAAAAAAAAATTTTTTTTTCACTTTAAAACTGTATAAAATCGTTATACCTATCTACCCCAAAGACATTTTAAATGAAAAAATAATTAATTATTTTTTAATTATATATTATATTAGAAAAAAATATTAATTAAATTTTTTTCATTTAAAATGTCTTTGGGGTAGATACTCGTAGGTATAACGATTTTATACAGTTAAAAGTGAAAAAAAAATTTTTTGTTATCAAAAATTAGGAAAAAGCCGACGAAAAATTCCAACGCTAGGGGGTCCAGAATCATGTACTGAATCATTAGAACACGTATGTGCGTTCATGTACCTTACACCCTGTATACAAACTGATAATAGTAAAATGTACAAACAAGAACACATTCGGTATCAAGAACTTCATCCACATCGCTGTCAATGGGAGAGGTGCCCAGAATGCTGGCAGCATTCCCACGTTGAATAGCAATGCTGATTCGTTGGCCAAAGAAAAGCCCAGCCCTGTGGTCACGTGGAGAGTCGACTAGCTGTTTACTGATATCCCGTAAAATTCAATGAGTATTTTTTTTCTACTAGACCATACCTGGGATTCCACTGTATCTGGAGACATCGAAAGTCAAAGTCGCAATTATTTTTTTTTTACTTTTTTCCAAACTTTTTTCCAAACAAGCATTACCTGAATTTCGATTTTTTTTTCGAATTTGTGCATTTGCAGTTACAAAAACGCAATGAATATCGAACGTATACGACAAGTACCTACGTGGCTTAGAACGAAGAGGCGTGGTTTAACTCCACTTGCCTGGGTTCTCGTTACATTGCGCGCAATAAAAAATTGTTTTTTTTTCATACCTAAAAATAAAAGTCGTTTCCCAGCAATAATTTTTGCGCAAAAATACTTTGTTAGACGTACAGTATGCGTAGTTAACGGCTCTGTGATGTGTCTTTTTACACCCTGTATTTAGCACGTTGCAACATTCGTGATTTAAGAATAGAATAGAATACTCTTTATTATGTACACCATATAAATTACAATAAAGATATGAGGAAAACATTACACACACACAACACACACACACATTAAGACACACACACACACACATATTAAGGCTAGATTTGAAAGTATAATCTAGCAACATGTAACCTAATGAAGTATCTTTTAATTTTATAATTAAAATCAATAAATTGCCGCATGGATTCACCTTTCCCTGGGGGTCCACGATCATCTTCCAAGGGGTCTTCGGTCACAATACTCATGTAGCACAGAAGCGATTTATATATATATATTTACAAAGCAGTTTGATTTATATTTAAATTAGAATCGTGAGTAACGGGTGTATCACGACTTTAATTTTGGTAATTAGATTTCATAACTAATAAACTGTACAGATAACATCACGCAATAGTTAATTTCATTGACTTTGCGTTTTGCGAATGTGTTATTTTAATAGCAGTACAGTGTTATAAATGTTCATTTAAAGACTGCCTCAAGTGTCAGATGACAGACATGGCCTTATTTAAAAAAATAAAAAAATAAAGACATGGTCTTATTTAATCTTACTAACAATGTTGGCCTTACTAACAATGTTGTCAAAAAATTAAACTATTTAACAAACATACAGTCTGATGCTATTTAAAAAAGCAGAAAATATAGAAATTAAATGTAACGTATATTTGCGAGAAACACTTTGTTCTCAAAAAAAGATTTTATAGCCAAAAAATAAAGAATTTGCAAAGTTAACAACATAATATTTTTTTAATTTTCGGATTGTCGCCTGTTGGTTTTATTAAAATAGACCCCAGAAAGAAGAGAACGAGGCGAATTTAAAACTTCTATCCAGTCAATAATCCTTTAAAATACATGTGCAAAAGCCGTAATCTAACACTTATAATATTTACACAATTATTTAAAACTGTTCTGTGACTTTTATTTCACAATTATTTAAAACTGTTCTATGACTTTCATTTCACTAATGAAAATTAACGGAAATTTAGTTCAAAAGATATCAACGCGCGCTAACATTTCATGCAATTATTTTTTAATATTGATTGAATATATTATATTTGCTGATATACTATATTGTGTTTTTATTATTAGTTCACATTACACATACACTGGTGCCGATTCTCTTGTTCAATAACTTAACTAAAATTAGAGAATCGCTATCTTTTACTAAAAGGCAGTGCGAGAAAAGGACGGCTATAGCTATGAACTAAGCTAGAGATGTCAAACTAGTTTACGCCTTGCGCTTCACCGTGTTTTTAATCGACACGTTTTTACGTGTACCCTTAATTTGTATGGAAATATTAGTTCAACTAGGTTACTTCTAGGCAAGCGTGCTCCATCTTCGACCACATCATCGCTTACCATCAGGTGAGATGGTGGTCAAACGCTTGCCTATCAATAATAATAAAAATAAAAAAATAAATTTGACAGCGCTAATTTACGTCTGTCTCTTTCTTATTTTATTAGAGAGAAAAAGATAGGAATAGCCTAAATTAAGTTCAGTTTGTGCACAACAGAATTCGCAAAATTTTAGCGTTACACACTTCACATCATAAACTGCGACTGGGCGCACACGGCATCTCCACTATATTGGGGCTCAGCTGAGAGCCGAGACAAAGGGTTATCCTATCGGCGAAAACGTATCTCTGAATGGAGACACAAGGTCAAGATCCTGGTGATGAGAAGAGGTTGGTCTAAAAAAGTCTGGTCGAAAATGAGGCTACTCTTAGGCTGAATCAATCAGAGGCTTGTTTAAAAAACTGGATAAGTGCGTGTCGGACTTCGGGCTCCGTACAAAATGTATTTTTGATTATTTGTAGCAACGCTTAGAGAAAAGCGAACATTAAAAAAACACAAAAGAGCTGATGACCTTGAAACAACTAAACCAATTTTGATAAAAAACATGTCTAAGAATTATCGCTAGAAAACCTGCTTTTAAATAAAAAATACTGCACTCAAATCGGTTTACCAGTTTAAGAGCTACGGTGCCTCAGACAGACACACACATAGCGGTCAAACTTAAACACCCCTCTTTTTGCGTTGGGGTCGAGAGTGAATAGGTTACTTCTAGGCAAGCGTTCTCCATCTTCGACCACATCATCGCTTACCATCAGGTGAGATAGTGGTCAAACAAGAGCATATCACAGATCATCATCTTCCTGCCCTTATCCCATGTTACTTGGGGTCGGCGCAACACGTTTTTTTCTTCCATTCTGTCCTGTCAGCCGTCACGCTATCACTAACTCCCTTTTCTTTCATGAGGAGTGAGCTCACACAATCCATCCATCTTTTCTTTGGCCTCCCTCTCCCACTCCATTCATCTACATTTATATTCATTACTTTTTTATTTACATGTGTTTCATCCCTCCTCTTCACATGACGATACCAAGACAAGCGGTTTCCTTTCAACATTTCTGAGACTGGCGCCACTTTTAAACTACCTCTAATGTACCCATTTCTCACTTTATCCATTCTCGTTACTCCACACATCCATCTCAACATTCTCATCTCCGCCACATGCAATCTTTTTTTCATCCGTCTTTTTCACAGCCCAACATTCTGATCCATACAGTACGACAGGTCTATACGGACTTATAGATTTTCCCCTTTAACTTGAGGGGCATCCGTGGGTCGCAAGTTATTCCAATGACCAGTCGCCATTTCATCCATCCTGAGTTGATCCTGTGCAGTGTAGATTTAAAAAAAACCATGCTATTATGCCCAAACCGATCGCTCAACTATTGTGACACACGGGTCGTATGCCAGATGGTAGCAATACGGTAAGCAAATAAATTTCAAAATTAGTACCTTATGAACTATTTGAACACATTATTCGACACGCTCAAACCCACTAAACATAGACACTTGTACCAACAAATAGAATAGTTTCGTTACGTGCGGAAAATGGTATAAAATTCCGTTTTGTTGGTTTTAACATCCACAGCCTTTTTTAGTGTCCCCACTGCTGGGACACAGGCCTCCTCTCTGTGAGAGGGTGTGGGCCGTAATCCACCACGCAGGCCCAATGCGGGTTGTTGAATGTCACATGTCTTCGAATTTTTGGTTCTAGGACATGCCGGTTTCCTCACGATGTTTTCCTTCACCGTTTCGAGAGTAGTGGTGATGAAATAATTAAAGCACCTGCCTGGGTTTTAACTCACTACCTACAACTTGTAAGTCGCGGGCCGTTACCACTGGGCCACCACTGCTCTTTGTTGGTTTATCCTGATCTAATAATATATCTCATTCTCCCGCCCTTATCCCAATTTATTTGGGATCGGCGCAACATGTCTTTTTCTAGTCGTCATCTCTGAAGTAACTCCCTTTTTACCCATATCCTCTTTCACACAGTCCAACTATCGTTTCTTTGGCCTCCCTCTACTTTTATAGCCATCCATATCCATACACAAGCATATTTTTTAATTTAAATATTTAAAGAAAATTAAACAAGCTAACTATAACCGGAGATCAGTGCTCTTAGAGAAGGCTCGCAATGTGAGTAGGTTTCCGTCTCTGGAGCCCTAACCAACGGTAGCTTGCACCCTGCTCTCGACACTGGCCAACTACGATTTTTAATATCTTTACAATTTGTTTTAGGAAATATATTTAAACGTATAATCAAAATGTGTAGTAGAAGAATAAATAAATAAACAAAAAAACTATGAAAAAGCAGAAAAATAAAAGTTTATTTGTGACTCGCACAAAAAAACCCAAAATCAAATAAATTATTAACAAGAGGTGACAACTAACTAATAGTAATAAAAATAACAACATAATAGCAATATAGAAAAGATCTGTGCGAGGCCAACAAGATCCCAGCAGGAAAAATAAAAACCAGCTAAGTGCGTGTGGGACTTCGCACATTTTGGGTTCCGTACCAAATGTATTTTAGACTATTTGTATGCCTTTGGGGCTACAGTCTTCAAATTTTCACAGTGAGATAGAGATGGTTTTACAGCGAAACGGTTGGCCTTTCGGCTGTAAAACTACAGACGACGGACAGGCAGTCACGTTAGTGACAGCAATAAAGGGAGCCCCCCTTTGGACCCTTAGGGTGCATCATCAGCCTTTTAATGTCCCCACTGCTGGGTTACAGGCCTCTTCTCTGTGAGAGGGTGTGGGCCGTAATCCACCACGCGGGCCCAATGCGGATTGATGTCACATTTCTTCGAATTTTTGGTTCTAGGACATGACGGTTTCCTTCACCGTTTTGAGAGCAGTGTTACGGAACCCTAAAAATGATTAGTGTCCTGTAGTAAACATCAATAAATAAATTACACAATTAATTTTCTACTGTATATCGCCAAAAATTTTATTGTTAACACATCTAAGATTACTTATGGTTGAATGAACTCCCATAGCGTTTACATTGATGACGATACCTGCGCTAACTTGTTGGAAGGTCACCAGAATAATAAAATCTTGTTGATTCTAACGATTTTGGTACTTACGAAGACGCCTGAGTTTTACGAAACCATTTTATTTATAAAGATTTGATTTGATGTCCTAGAACCAAAAATTCGATGACATGTGATATCCACCAACCCGCATTGGGCCTGCGTGGTGGATTACGGCCCACACCCTCTCACAGAGAGGAGGCCTGTGCCCCAGCAGTGGGGACATTAAAAGGCTGATGATGATGATGAACGGGTAAACAAAATTGGGTGTTGCAACTACATATCTATCATCTCCATCCAATTTATATTTATACCATTACCAGCTATGGGATCAAACAATTTGTGGAATGGACCCCTCTCACAGAGAGGAAGCCTGTGTGTGTAGTGAGAACTTTAAAAGGCTTGAACGTTAAAAGGCTGATATGCTATGCTTTGCTAATTTAAAACATATTATCTTAAGAATAAAAAAGAAAAACTTTTTTACAAAAAAAACAACTTCAAAAAAGAAAATACACTAAAATTAAAAAAAATAACTTTAATTTCAGAAGTCGGTGTCAAATAACGAAGAAATAAAATACAAACACCCCACCACTTTGTAATTTTTTTTTTATTTTTCACTTTTTAGTTTTTATACCCCAGAACTAAACACCCCATTAACATGGAACGTGGAATTTAAACATACTCATAATTGGAGAAAACCAAAACGTCATCTAGGTATACATATTTTTCGTTTTTGTTCAGTTTTTCAAAAAGCTCTGAAGCAATTTCGATAATGTTTGTATGGGACTACCTCGGGAGTACATTCTTCCGATCAAAAAAGAATTTTGAAAATTGGTCCACAAGTGACAGAGAAATCGGTGGGAATACATGAAAAAAAAATAAAAACATACATACAGTCTAACATAGAACCTCCACCTTTTTCGAAGTCAGTTAAAAATCGTTTATAAATTGGAACCGCTTTACTAGAGTTATATTAACATACAAACGTACAGACTTCTTTAGGGTTGGGCATTTTTGTTCAAGTTCACTTCTATTGGCACTCCCGGAGTCTTTTATATTGTTAAGGAGCTCGTGGCTAAGTAACAACAGCCGCACGGGTTGATCCATCAGGTTTAGCTTCGCTTGCCGGGGTTGCTCCATGGATGGGTAACCATCTTTACATGCCGAGACTCCTCCGTGGCTCGGAAAACACGTTAAGCTATTGGTCCCAGCTGTCAATCGTGGATCTTTGACAGTTGTTACGGTTCGTCAGATGGCCCGACAGTCTGACAACCAGTCTTACCAAGGGGTATCGTAATACGCATTGACTGGATTGTGGAGGTCAGATAGGCAGTCGCTCCATGTAAAATATAGACTATTCAGTTGCATTCGGTTAGACTGGAAGCCGACCCCAAGATAGTTGGGAAAAAGCTAGGCAGATTGATAGTGAAAAACCAAATATGGACAACCTCGAGAACAAAAAAACCCGTGCCATCTATTATAAACCCGGCAATTTAAAACTAGTATAAAATACTAATAAAACAAAATAATTAAATCAATTCGAGATTCGCCTGTCTCTGGTTCTACCTGATTATCATACATTAATAATAACCATTGTAAGTTGACATTTACTGCGGCCGGTTTTCCTCCGAGAGGCCCCAGGTTTGTATGGCTAAAGAGGGGCAGGGTATGTCTAGAGGAACTGGTTGTTTCTGTGATAGCAACTATTCAAGGTGTTCTAGTATTTTTCCATGCAAAACCAAGTTTTTTTCTTAACATTCTAAGTATTATTCTTGAATAGAAGTTGTCTTGTGATTCAGTAATATTTTATTGTGAGATGGTTGGAAAACTTGGTGTTTTTTCTTATTTACTAGTGTGAATAACTTTGTAGAAATAATAGATATCATCGAGAATTAAAAGCCAGACAATGGTGCAGATTCTGCACAAACTAAACTTAATTTAGGCTACTCCTATCTTTTTCTCTCTAATAAAACAAGAGACGGACGTAAATTAGAGCTGTCAAATTTAGTTGAACTAATATTTCCATACAAATTAAGGGTACACGTAAAAACATTTCAACTAAAACACGGTAAAGCGCAAGGCGTAATCTAGTTTGACATGTCTAACTTATTTCATAGCTATAGACGTCCTTTTCTCGCACTGCCTTTTAGTAAAAGATAGCGATTCTCTAATTTTAGTTAATCGGCACCAATCTGCCAATAATTTATTGCATAAACATAAACATCGATTCATGTAATTGGGAGAAGACACTGGCTCCTGTAATACAGGTACTATACGAGTACCTAGCGCAGGAGTCAGGGCCTCACTACATTTGTTTAATTTTTTATGTTATGCCAATAAATTTATAAATTATTACTATAATAACATTATTTTACTGAAGAAAAGACCTCTCTCTCGTACAAATATTTTTAATATTTTTAGGGTTCTGTACCAGAAGGGTAACTAACGGAAACCTTTTAAGCCTCCGCTGTCTATCCGTCCGTCATGTCAGTTAGCGAGCTGTATCTCATGATCCGTAATAGGTAGATAATGAAAATTTTCACATAATGTGCATTTCTGTTGCCGCTATAACAATGAATAATAAAAATAAATTACAAATTAAAGGGAGCCTACTAGAAACGTGTTTTCAAGTGTCAAGCAGTCTGATGCAGTTTCTGGAAGTTATTTAAGTTCAACTATTGATTTCATGCGAGAGGGAATGCGAGGCAGTCTCCGCCTTCTGCGAAGCAGTAATGCTCGCGAAGTCGGAGGCGGGACGCGTGAGGGAAGCTCAACGGAGTGCTCACGGCCAAAAACGGCCGTTTCTGACACTTTTGCCTACTACTTTAGATACGAAATATTCTGAGACCTATTATAACAAAGTAAAAATACTTTATCCTATTTGTAACAAACGCGACGTTGGATTCTTTAATATTTATTTTCTAAGCTATGCTACAATTTTTTATTCAATGAGGGAGCCACTTGGCCGGTAGTAGACCCTTAACGTGCTTTCCGAGGCACAGAGGAGTCTTGATATGTAAAGATACGATTGACAGCTGGGACCAACAGCTTAACGTGTTTTCCGAGCCACGGAGGAGTCTCGGCATGTAAAGATGGTCACCCATCCCCGGACCAACGCCGGCAAGCGTAACTTAACCTGATGGATCAACCCGTGCGGCTGTTATTACTTTAGCCACGAGCTCCTCATTGTCACCAAACTAAAGGTGCAATATTTCATCTCAATCGGATACCGACAAATGGTCGAAAAATGGTTTGCAAACTTTGACGGACAACTTACAAACACACGAACAGTGCAAGTTAATTAGAAGCCTGTAAAAATAGACTACAATATCTCAAAGTTTAAAGTCTAACTCCCAGACGTAAGGTCGTCAGTTCAAACCTGACCTCGATACTAAGTGTGCGAGCCCCTCCCAGAACGAGTCTAGTCTAGAAGTGTATTTAATCTAGTCTACAATCTAACATTGTAATAACTAGGTACGCCCGTGGGAACGTGATAAAAAAACTATTTAAAGATTAAGTATGTTCGTTTTATTATTTGATTGTTTCAAAACTTTTTGTACAAAAAAAACAACCGACATCCAAAAAAGAAAATTCACTAAAAATTTAAAAATAACTTTAATTTCGGAAGTCGGTGTTTGTATTTTATTTCTTCTTTATTTGACACCGACTTCCGAAATTAAAGTGTTTATTTTTTGTATTTTATTTTTTTGGAAGTCGGTTGTTTTTTTTTTGTAAAAAGTTTTTTCTGTTTCACTTTTTAGTTGATAGACTAGAAAACTAAAATCTAAAAACCCCAATAACATAGAACGTGAAATTTAAATATACTCGTAATTGGAGAAAACCAAAACATCATCTATGTATATATACGTATTTTTCGTTTTTGCTTAGTTTTTCAATATTATAAAATTTATATGGGACCACCTCGGGAGTATATTCTTTCGGATAAAAAAGAATTTTGAAAATCGGTCTACAATTGATAGAGAAATCGGTGGACATAAATAAAAAATACATTCAATCGAAAATAGAACCTCCTCCTTTTTCGAAGTTGGTTAAAAATTATTTTACAAATGTCAATCACTTGGAATCATCAGCTTTTTTTGTTAATAGAAGATTTTTTTCAACTTTTTTATAGTTACTACGAGTAGTTGTCTCATATTCCTTGTAGTCTGCGTCTTTTTTGAGGTGAGTGCAAAAGGGGTTTGTTAAATTTGGAATGTTTATATACTGGAATGTCCCTGGTAACGGTGGCCGGTCGATCGAGTTGCTCCTTAGTCAACAAAGCGCGCGGGCTTTCTAATATCGTCACCACATCTACAATAGGTACTGCAAAACTCTTTAGAATCTCGGGCGCTCAGATTGGGGACTCTGATTGCCAAACGAGTGATTCCAGGGATATAACGGCACTGTGATCACGTGCTGCTGTGCACAGCCGCGAGGCTCAAGAGAGACCACTTTAAAGTTTCGTCAAGGATGTACTCTAACAGGCGTTGCACAGAGGGGGTTCCGGAGTCGTATTTTAAGAAGTAACGGGCCCCTTCCATGCGCTGATGATGATCACCGCGGTGGTTTTAGTGAGGTAGGAATCCCACACTCTCCCTCTCTCTTCCCCAAAAGTCCAGGCGGCTTTTGAAGGTTTTCCAACATAAACAAAGTACCGCAATACTAGCCAGATATCTAAGAATATCTCATCACTGACTTACGGCATCGGCCTCCGCCTCCCCACTATATTCCCCTCTTTCCTAAATTACTTAACATCTTTCACAATTCACAATACATCCATAGTTTGGTCCTCTACTCTTATAGCCATCCATCTACATTCTTACGCAAAACTTTCCACTTCCCACCATTGAGGTAATAACATGTTACCTCAATGCTTCCCACATGAAATAATTCACAACGATCTGAAATCTGAAGTTTCACATAATCTATCACTAACTAACGACCCGCCCCGGCTCCACACGGATACAAATAATACACACAAATGTTAATCGTTTATCGCTCTTTCTATTAGTAAAAACCTCTTTAAATTACGTTGTGTAGTTTAGGAGGAGTTAGAGACAGACGTGGAAGGTGACTTTGATTTATGTAGAGAAGAGATAGAGACGGCACAGATGGACAGACAGAAAAATGCCTCACAGATTTAAGTCACTGTATATAAATATGTTACAAATAAATACAAAATCACTCACAAATACCACTTAAGAGGGAACAGGGACTGCGATTCTCCATACAAATGTATTCCCTTTTTTCCTCCTGAATAATACCTCTAGAGCAATATTTTTTTTTTTCATAAAGTCAAGGTCTTCTGTAGAAACGTCTCTATCAAAATATAACCCTCCAAAAATTATAAAAAGTGGCCCATTTTTACCGCCGTGATAAGAAGACTGCCAGACAAATTCGAAGAGTTTTTAACATAAAACATTTAAAACCTAGACATACACGTATTAAAAAAAATTGTGCCAATGTAATTGAATCGGTTCAAATTTCGAGGAGAAAAAAGGGGAATACGAAACGTCGATCTCGTCATAAATTTTGTGATAAAATCGGTCTGAGCTGCAGCTGTCCCTATCGCACTCTAAGGGGGCAGGCTTTTTTTTTGTGGGGTGGGAAATCATCCAATAACTTCTCCCGCTCTGGGTGGAGCAGGAGGGCGTGTCAGACTCTTACTGACTAAAACCCACCCCTGTTCCTTCCCTGCCTGAGTGCCCAGGAGTGCGGTAACTCATGTTGAGAATTTATCCGCTACCCCTAGGCATGCAGGCACCGGCCACGATGAGCCTCGTCAGTGGTGGCTGACAGCATCTCTTTGAGGCGCGCGTGGAACACTACGCGTTGTTGACCCTCGGGCCTGGTGCTGATCGGACGGCGAGCTACCCACTGCTCGCCATCGGCAGGCGGGGGTCTACGGTGGCCGTCGCGACGTCCTACGCCCAGTGCCTCTCCTGCGGTGGTAGCGGCGGGGGCCGTGAGGGCCACTCCGTTGAGCTTCCCTCACGCGTCCCGCCTCCGCCTTCGCGAGCATTACTGCTTCGTAGAAGGCCGAGACTGCTTCCCATTCCCTCTCGCTCCGTACCATGGCCTGAACCAGGGCCAGGCGCGAGAGATCGCCGCCTCCTATCACATCCACGAGGACACGGTGGTGCTGCGCCATGTCCTCGAGGCTTGAGGTAGCACGACGGCAATAGTTTCTTCAAATACCTATTTTTCAAATGTCTCGCAGGCCCTGTTCCCTTTTAACATTCCTCCCAAAAACACCAGTCCACAAAACACAGTATATTCACGATTCGATTGTATAATGATTTAATGTTGAAAATATAAAATCGAATCTCGAATATTTAAAAAAATCAAATCTAACTTTTATAACATTCCTATCAAAAAAATCAGTCAGCAAAACAAATATTCACGAATCGATTTTAAATGTTCAACGTTAAATCGTTATACGATATAAATAACTCGACACCTAAGATATAAAGAATCCGGATTGTCTATGACATCATAAGGTACGTAGGAAGATCACCTCAAAGTCACTTTAGACTGCAGGTCAAACACATTATACCTTTTTTTAGTTTGGTAAGGACACACGTTCTCTTGATCAAGGATATTTTGATGTGTTTGATTTTCAAGTTACTATGCTTTGTTTTTTTATAGGGTGAGGAAATCAAATAACTTCTCCCACTCTACGTGGAGCGGGAGGGCGTGTCAGACTCTTACTGACTAAAACCCACCCCTGTTCCTTCCTTGCCTGAGTGTCCAGGGGACCGGTAAGTCTGTTACGAATTTATCCGCTACCCTTGGGCATACACCCGAGACCCTGGCAGAACATAAGTATACTTATGGGTCTTACTTTGGAGTTATTAGGTTGTATTTTTTGTAAAAAAGTTTTTATTTTTCACTTTTTAGTTGTTATACCCTAGAAGTAAAACTAAATATTAAAGTTATACCCGAATGGATAACCCAAACAACATGGAATTTGAACATTTGGAGACAACCAAAACGTCATCTGTGTATTTTTGTTTATGTTGATTTTTTTCAAAAAGTGCTGAAACAGTTTCGATAAAATTTATAACCACCTCTGAAGTGCCACCTACCAAACAAAAAAAGAATCATCGAAATCTATTAAAAAAAAATAAATAAATGGCGGAGAAATCGCGTAACAAAAAAAAAATCGGACGAATTGAGAACCTCCTCTTTTGTTGAATCCGGTTAAAAAAATGTTCATGCCGATGTACCTACTCTATTTACAAATAATCCGATTTATTTTTAATTGAACGGCAGGTGAAACTGCGGGGCACGGGTAGTTAAAAATATTATATTAGCAACGAAATTGATGAATTTAATAAATAAAATATGTACAAGCGGCTTAAGAGGGCCGTCCACATCGCTGTCAATGGGAATAGTGCCCAGAACGCTGGCAGAATTGCCACGTTGAATGGAAATGCTGACTCTGGGCTCTTGTACATATTTTATTTATTAGTTTAGCTATGTATATTGTAACCAAATAATAAGTATACTTACAACAATTTATGAATTGGCGTCGACATTTAAAAATTTGAATGAAGTGACAGAAAATCAATTATGGCTGCCTTGAAATGTCAATGTCAAATTGGTTTCGAAATTTGAACGGATACGATTATTGAATTTAAGCTTTGGAAGGTTAAACATCTCCACCTTTATGTAAAAACTTAACTTTTTTGAAATTTTGGTACTTTCCCATCGATACCGGATAACAGGAGCTGCGATTCTTTTTTCTGCAACTTATATAAGTAAAGAACGAGCAGTGGTGGTCCAGTGGTAACAGCCGCGACTTACAAGTTGTAGGTCGTGAGTTCCAACCCAGGCAGGCACTTTACTTTGTATAAATTATTTAAGCACCACTGCTCTCAAAACGGTGAAGGAAAACATAGTGAGGAAACCGGCATGTTCTAGAACCAAAGCCGCATTAGGCCCACGTGGTGGATTACGGCCCACACCCTCTCACAGAGAGGAGGCCTGTGCCCCAGCAGTGGGGACATTAAAAGGCTGATGATGAGTAAGTAAAGAAAATATGACCCTCCAAAAATGACAAAAAATGGCCCATTTTTAACTCCGTGATTAGAGGAATACCAGACAAATTCGAAAAGTTTCGAATTTGTCTGGTATAAGTTTGTGACAAAATCGGTCTGAGCTGCAGCTGTCCCTATCGCATTCTACAGGGGAAGGCTTGAGGGAGCACGATGGCAATAGTTTCTTCAAATACCTATTTTTCAAATTCCTCGCAGGCCCTGTTCCCTCTTAGCTATGAAAACGGTCGTTCTAGCGACACTTGGGGGCCTATCTCAGCAGTGGACGTTGATTAGGGTAACTGCAGCGTGAATAAGTCATTTCCAATTTGTTTACAAATGAAACCGTCAGTTTCAATCAGTGTTTGAATTAGTTAAAGTTGGAAAAAGCACTTATCTCAGCTCATCAAAGAGAAAGAGGATTTATTTAAGGTTTTATTTAGGAAGGAAATCATAAGACACCAGCTACAGGTTTCAGTTGAGAGCACCTCATAACAAACTAGTACCACGTACAATGGTCTACCAGGGACTAAATGTCCTGTCAGGTTCGCAGGACAAGCCTGCCACACTATTCCCAAACCACTGTAACTTCTGTAAGCCAGAATCAACAGTTCAGTCAAAGCTCGTCGAGTCCCAGAGAAACGATTAAACTGTCTTGGGTCCCGCAACGAAATTCATCATAAAAGACAGCGGAGGAGTACGAAAAATATAATTTCCACTTCCCTACTAAGAAGAAAAGAAGAGAGGCTCCGCGGTCCTAGCACAAGCAACTGAAAGGACACGGGTGGTTTTAGTCAGTAAGAGTCTGACACGCCCTCCCGCTTCACCCAGAGCGGGAGAAGTCATTTGAAGATTGCCCAACCCCAGAAAAAAAAAATGTTCTAGCCGGAAGAAAGATAGATGTGTTTGGGAAAGTCAGACATCTGAATGTGATGGATGAGACGCATGCTATCTTAAATTTAGAAACCTTCCTTAATTCAGATCCTACAAAAAAACGATTTTACAATATTCGTTTAGATTGTTGCCAAAAACACTTATTGGCTATGTCTATGTCTGTCACGCACGGTATGGAGTGATGAATCGTGAGATTGAGTCAATAATGACAATGCAAACAAGTCAAGTCATAAGTTTATAACCGACTTCAAAAACCTCCTCGGTTATCAATTCGGATGTTTAACCTTCAAGCGGGCGCGTAGTTATTTTTAACGACAGCGGTCGCGCGTAACCCAATAGACCTATCGGAGATTTCTGGCATTTAGAACATGAATTAATTTATGATAATTCATTGGGTTTATTCAGGCATTAGCTATCTTTCATTTAAAAAACAAGGTTTAAACTGAAAAGATAATTAATTATAAAATTAAACAACTTTAATTGGATCATGAATGATGAAACAATTTGGCTCGACGAAACAAGATTTTTGTTCTTTTCTGGGTCTTTAGACTTTTTTTGAATAAGCTGTATTTATAAGGTCGAATAAAGGGCATCAAATTGTTTATTATCAACTTAAGTTTAGTTTTCTTCAGAATCAGTCATCTCGTCAAGGTAAAATTAACAGGCTGGCGCGCGTAGTCTTTTCAACGCCTCCGCCGAGTCTTAAACTAATGCGATTTGTGCCAATCGGGAGGCACGGAGAAAGAGGCAATGCACTTGTTTTTGTGTGTAGTGAAGTCATGACGGGCTACTAGAAATGACAAGTACATGTGATAAGAAATCTCGAAATTATGAACGAAAATGTATCGAGTGCGTTCGATTCGACACCGCGCGACCGCTTGAAGGTTAAATATATATATTTTTTATATATGTTCGGGCAGAACTCCGTCATCTAGAGACGGATTTGCTTTTTTGTTCGAAAGGGGTTTACTCCGAAATGGTCCCATTTAAGTTTCATATAAATCTGATGTTGAGTTTCGGAGACAGACGACGGAACTCTTCAAAAAGTGACAGCAAAACAGCCGCGATTGTTGCGATCGTGTCTGTATTTTTAACACAATTTAATAGGGAACCACAACTAAAAAGTGAAAAATAAAAAACTTATTTACAAAAAACAGAACCGACTTCCAAAAAAAAAGTGCAAAATAACTTTAATTTCGGAAGTCGGTGTCAAAAAACAAAGACACAAAACCAGAAACACCGACTTCCGAAATTAAAGTTATTTTGCACTTTTTATTTGGAAGTCGGTTCTATTTTTTGTAAAAAAGTGTTTTTTTTAATTCAGGCCTACTTGCAAAATCACTAAATAAATAATATTAGTGACAGCTTCTGCCAACGGTTTCGCCCGCGCGACAGTCTAAAATTATCCCACGGGAACCATACATTTTTCCTGGATAAAAACTAGTAGTCTATGTGCTATCCCAGACTACAATCCATCTCTGTGCCAAATGATTTAGTAGCAAACATTCATCCAAAAAATATCCTTACTTTCTCATTTATTTTTGGCCTACGTTAAAAAGTTTGGTTTTAAGGTCAACTTAGACTTAAAAATAAAAATAGCTTAGAACCGCTTGTAATTAATTGGCACTTTATAAAGAAAACAATTGCCACAAAAAAAATAGACTCCAAAAAACCTTAATCCGTCCGTCTACCGCGTTTTTCTCAGATACTGTTAAACCTGCACGAATAATTTCTTAACAGCGAATAAATATGAAAATAAGCTACATTTTGCTACAAAAATGCTTTGCTACATATTTGTTACAAAAACAGCCTTCCTTATTAAACTTCCTAACCATATGCTTAGATTTCAAAAATTTATAGCCTATGACACTCGAAATACTCGTATCGTGGCTTTCTATTGGTAAAAGAATTTTCAAAATCGTTTCAGCAGATCCAGAGGTTACCCCTTACAACCTCATAAATTCACAAACTTTATCTCTTTATAATATTTGTATAGATTAGCAGATTTTTTACATCTCAAATTCTCGATAGAAAATTTTGAAATGGTTAACATTTTTATAAATTAGTCCCAAAGAGGTTATTCAATTTCTGAAGAGGAAAAAATGCAAATTGCGAATCTGTGGTTGCAACAAAAATGGCGGTAAAATAAAGTTTTATCGAGCCGCGGGTTATACAAAAGTATTTACGCTATAATGCCAATGATGCTCTAAATTCTTGGCGCTGGTTATACAGCCTACTTTGTAATTTTAATAAGGAGCTTAGGTATTTGACATTTACGGGTCTTTAAACATACGTTTGTATGAGATGATTGTGAAATCATTATAATTATATTGCGTCATGATTGTCAAGGTTTTTTAGAAGCTTAGTTAAGACATTGTCAAGTTCTAACGGGCTAACAATTAAATGCTTAGAAACCACAAAAGAGATTACCGGACATAACTTTTTGAAATAAAATTAAATTCAAAAATTTACAATAAGAGACCACAGACTAAACAAAAAAAAAAGATAAAATAAAAATTCCAACTCACCGTCGTCAACCGAGAATTTCGAACAAAGGCATCACAAATTTTGAAAAAATATATTTAAAAAAATAATCCTACAGACCTCCAACACGTCCGTACACACAGGCACACAAACGAAACTGAACGATAATCGCTATGGAGCGAGATATCGATATAAGAATCGATTAAACATCGACCAAACAGGTTGTACGTTTAATTATGTGGCATTATGATGAGACTGTTAGGTTAGACTCTTGCCTGCTGGCAGATTTTTAAAACGATGCTCGAAAAAAAATGGCGCGGATTCGAAGACATTTTTTTTTTTTTGTTTTTTGGAGGGAAACTTTTGAATGGGTTCTGTAGGTGGTATTAAAATTGAAGGCATTAATTTGACTTAGAAGGGCTATGTCATCGGTTAATTGTAAATAACGTACTTTGTGAAATATCACTGAAAATTGTAAACTTTTTATTTTCGAAAAGACGATACACTGAAAATCATATTGTATTGAAATTATCTATTAATAATGTATTGAGAGTTTACATTCCCGCAAGATTTATAATAATCTTACGAAGTTTGTGATTTCCGGTGATAGAAGAGAAATAAGGAGTATGAAGATACGTTGTTAGTAAGTCAAAGTTATGAAATGATGAATGATCAGCAATTTCTCAGAAGTTTCTCTTCAGCAGTCTCTGAAAGTTTCAGCAATTTCTGAGCAGCTGTCTGAAATCTGGATTTGTACACTTTTGATGGCAATTTTATAAGCGAAATGTGTAAGATATGTATGGTAGGATAATCTGCAAGGCTAGGCTAGACAACGCTTGCCAAGGTCAGTCCGTTGATGGGTGACCAATCCTACTAATAATATTAAGAGGCCGTATACTAGGCGGTAGGTAGGTAAGCGCAACAAATATATGAATTAAAATCTGTATTTTTAAATCTATATTGTATCTGTTACTAACACAGCTTTTAAGCAGAATATATTACTAACAACGTATGAATCAAGGTCTGAAATAAATTATTATTTTTATTTTATTTAATTTATACGAAATTTGGCCGACCTCTCTGATTTACGTGATTTTACAGTTAAAATAATGTATTTGATACAAATATAATTTGTGTAGACGTGTGTGTGTTGTGTTAATGTTTTTAAAACGTATGTTTTAATACACAACATGAAAGATCATTTCAATTAAAATCTATTGTTGCGGCCTCTTAATGCGAATGTTTGGATGGATGTATGTTTGTTACTCAATTACGCCAGAATGGCTGAACGGATCTGGATGAAATTTGACACAGAGATAGATTATAGTCTGGAATAGCACATAAGCTATAATTTTTAGATGGGGGAAATACTAATACTACGCGGGAGAAGCCGCTGGCAGAAGCTAAGAAATTTGACGTTCGTCACGAGATAAAAAAGCCTGAAAGTCTGGGTTGTGGAGGTAAATCTACGCTAGATAAAAAAATATTCGAAAAACCCGACTGTAAAACAAACTAACAAGTTCCAAAGAAATCACTTTCAAGCAGTCTGATGCAGTTGGTGGCAGTTATTTTAGTTCAATTATTGATTTCATGCCACAAACTGCTGGCGTTAATACAAGTGTGTTAATGACGATATAGTGCGTTGAAATTTCGCGTGACGTCGAACCCACGTCAAAAATGCACCACTCTATACCAAGAGAGGTGACGTAACAAGCCCCCACTGCTAAACTTTGAGGCGTTATCTTTGTCAGATTTATTAGTCTCTCTAAGAAAGTGCTACGGACTTGAGTAAAAGTGCAATTGGACACTATTCTTAAATTTAACATAAATCTATCACGTAACATATTAAGTTAGAGTTTAATAGCTCATTCAATTAGTCTTTTAGGCTAGATCGTAGATAATTGTTAAGAATTTTGTTTTTAAAGAGTTTAAAAAAAAACTTTTTTACAAAAAAAGAAAAAAACAACCGACTTCCAAAAAAGAAAATACCTACACTAAAAATTAAAAAATAAATTTTAATTCGGAAGTGAAGAAGGTGTCAAAAAAATTATTTTTTGGAAGTCAGCTGTTTTTTTTATAAAAAAGTTTTTTATTTTTCACTTTCTATCACTTTTTCGCAGAACTAAAAACCCCAGTAACATGGAACGTGTAATTTAAACATACTCGTAATTTGAGAAAACCAAAACGTCATCGAGGTATACGTATTTTTCGTTTTTGTTCAGTTTTTGAAAAAGTGCTGAAGTAATTTCTATAAAAATTATATGGGACCACCTCGGGAGTTTATTCTTTCGGATAAAAGAAGAATTTTGAAAATCGGTTCACGACTGACGGAGAAATCGGCGGAAACACATAAAAAAAGAAAATACATACAGTCGAACGTAGAACCTCTTCCTTTTTCGAAGTAGATTAAAAAATAGTTTGGTAAAACAAAAGTATATATGTCAATATTTTTTGATAATCTAACTTTTGGACTAAATCAAATTATTATTTTTATACCCAGCTAACATCACTATTATGAGAAGGCTAGAGCAGCAAGTAGTATGCTGTAACATGTATAATTCAAAGCCACAATCCAACATCTCCAAGCGACGCGATGCCGCGAAGGTTTTCTCATCCGCCCACGGATCGCCAAGCCCCTTCTCTCAAATGTCAATGTTCAAGGGCAACTGGCCGCCAAATGTCAAACTATTTATTATTATGTGAATAGATATTAGGCGCAGGCGCATGTCGTACAGCCATCCAGCTTATATATTGAATTAAATATTATCTACATAGTTGGACGAGGTTGGATTTGTAACTGTAATTTGGGAACACATTCATTGTACGTACAGCTTAGGAGTGGATTCCCTGCCAGTCTGTGTTTCCTGGTAGCTATAACCTGGGGATCTTTAAGTCAAGAGTGAATAGGTTACTTCTAGGCAAACGTGCTCCATCTTCGACCACATCGTCGCTTTTCTGTCATTATTACAAAAAATAAAATCAACCGACTTAAAAAAAAATGCAAAGTACTCTAATTTTGGAAGTCGGTTTCTAGTTTGGTTTATTCGTTAATTAAAACCGACTTTCGAAATTAAAGTTATTTTGCATGGTTTTGTGTTTTTTTGTAAGTCGCTTTTATTTTTCTGTAATTTTTTTTTTTTTTTTACTTTTTATCAGTAGTACCCTATAACTTAAGCTAAATAGTAAAGTAAAGCCAGAATTGATATTCTCAATAAACAAAGTTTCGTGAAAATTACATCGTCGAATAAGGCATTATTAAAAACAACTCAAAAACTCCTAGTCAGATTTTGATCAAATTTAAATGGTCAATCAAAATCGGTTTACCTAGAAAAAAGTTCTGAGGAAAAACATATTTAAAAAAAATACAGTTGAATTGAAAACCTCTTCCTTTTTTTGGCCGTTAAAAGTGATGTGGGCAGACATTATGTCAAATAACGAAGAAGTAAAATACAAACACCGACTTCCGAAATTAAAGTTATTTTTTAATTTTTAGCGTATTTTTTTTTTGGAAGTCGGTTGTTTTTTGTAAAAAAGTTTTTTTTTTATCCGCGTTAGACATAACTTTACAAATTAATTACATTAAGTCATAAAAATATAATTTCAAATATTCACATGTCATATCAAATTACGAAGAAAATTGTCCAGAGTAACATTTTTTTTTTTTTCAAAGAAATAATACTAGTAGTTTCGACGTGATATTCAATTAAAAATCATTAGAAGTCGTATAACCCGCCTTAAGCCACATCTTAGTTTTATGAAACCCGTCACTAATCTCGCGTTATTGTAAAGACCAAGTGCTAAAGGAAAATTGGTCTTTGAAGAATACCAGCGCTGTTGACTTTCGGTCCGTCCGAAGCCACAGTATTTCGCTGAGCAATGACCATTTTTGTACGGATACGACGGACAGTTTCATTTATGTAATATTTCTTGTCTTTACGTTTGTATTAGGTAATATACGTTCCGTTTTGTTTGCCGTGTGTCGTGATCTCCTAATGTCATTGATCGAGGCGTCATAGACCTACGTTTCGTCTATGGCGTGTGGTGGTGCACCACACCCTAGACATATATTGTCTATGGTTGTCTTTGGTGTGACCAGAAATGAGATCACTAGGCAATTAATTTAGTTTTTTTTTATTTTGGCTTGGATACTAGGCTTTTGTAAATTAATGTGCATTTGTAATATGTGCAAAATAAATAATTATTTCTTTCTTTCTTTCTAAAGTACTGATTGGTCCAGAGCCGACGCGGACGGCCAATCCACCGGTTTTAAGCGCTAAAGTTACGCAATATACTTTATTCACTTTTTTAAAAGTTTGAGAGCTGGTTTTTCAAATATGATCTACAAGTAAGCAAAAACAAACCAGCCAAGTAGATACGTGTTGCAATTCGCACGTTTAGGGTACCGTAACGTTTTTGAAAATTTGCACGGCTATGGGTTAATAAGATACTTATTTTAGACTGAGAAAATTTGAAAACTGTAGCTCCAACCGTTTGACTGTAAAAAACCTGTCTGACAGATGACAGACAGACGGACACATGAGTGACAGCAATAGGGCTCCGTTTGAACCCTTCGGGTACGGAACCCTAAATAATGGGCCGTCGGCGCAAGCTAGTAGATATGAGTACGTTCGAAGTACATACTAACACCAGTTAGTCAATCTCACACATTTTGTTAATCAGAAAATAAGTTATATGTCTATATAATATGTGTTTCCTGTTAGCTACAACCTGGGAGTCTTAAGTCAAGATTGAATAGGTTACTTCTAGGCAAGCTTGCTCCATCGTCGACCATATCATCGCTTACCATCAGGTGAGATGGTGGTCAAACGCGTGCCTATCAATCATAAAAAAAAAAAAATGTTGCGGAATGTAAGACTGCTAGTTAGCACCTAACTGTGGAAAAACGCTGAGGAAAAACGCACACACTGATAAGGATGACGAATCTTTGAGTGCAGGTTTTAGACATTATTACACAGAGTTAGAAAAATAAGCCCCTAGAGGAAATCCCCTAGCCACCTAAGATTACAAAATCTAAAACACATTAACTATATCCGTTGATTTATCTGTTCTGGAAACCACACGATAGCGATTTAGAAAGCAACGAAACTTGATTAGTAACTGAACTCAGATACTCAATTAATACTTGGTTAATATTCAGTTATTACTCAGTTATTACTTAGTTATTATTCAGTTATTACTCAGTTATTACTCAGTTATTACTCAGTTATTACTCAGTTATTAATCAATTATTACTCAGTTTTTACTCAGTTATTACTCAGTTATTACTCACTTATTACTCAGTTATTGAGTATAACTGGATAATGACTGAGTAGTTATTACTCAGTTATTACTCAGTTATTACTCAGTTATTACTCAGTTATTACTCAGTTATTACTCAGTTATTACTCAGTTATTACTCAGTTGTTACTCAGTTGTTACTCAGTTATCACTAAGTTATCTCTTAATTCAGTTTCAATTTAAGAAAATCTGAAGAAAGCTGTCATGTTCAAACTCACGCATTTTCCCCAAAAGCAAACATATTATAGGATTTTTATGGGGTTTGTTTTTTTCGTACCTAAATCGTGTTTTTGACGCCTGGTACAAAAATTGGCTGGTCATTAAAAAATAACACTGTATTTAAAGTACTTATTATAGAATAGAATAGAACAGAATCGAATCGAATAGAATCGAATCGAATCGAATCGAATCGAATCATTAAAAAGTCATTAAAAAATAACACTGTATTTAAAGTACTTATTATAGAATAGAATAGAACAGAATCGAATCGAATAGAATAGAATAGAATAGAATAGAATAGAATAGAATAGAATAGAATAGAATAGAATAGAATAGAATAGAATAGAATAGAATAGAATAGAATAGAATAGAATAGAATAGAATAGAATAGAATAGAATAGAATAGAATAGAATAGAATAGAATAGAATAGAATAGAATAGAATAGAATAGAATAGAATAGAATAGAATAGAATAGAATAGAATAGAATAGAATAGAATAGAATAGAATAGAATAGAATAGAATAGAATAGAATAGAATAGAATAGAATAGAATAGAATAGAATAGAATAGAATAGAATAGAATAGAATAGAATAGAATAGAATAGAATAGAATAGAATAGAAT
Organism: Polia nebulosa; assembly: GCA_951329385.1. Lineage (NCBI taxonomy): Eukaryota > Metazoa > Arthropoda > Insecta > Lepidoptera > Noctuidae > Polia > Polia nebulosa. The sequence goes on from OX589614.1 coordinate 17,312,651, forward strand.
AGAATAGAATAGAATAGAATAGAATAGAATAGAATAGAATCGAATCGAATCGAATCGAATCGAATCGAATCGAATAGAATAGAATATTTATTGAATTATGGTTTATAAAAAGTGTACATTTAGTCTACAGTAATAAACTTAAACTAAAATATGGTACATCACTGGTGCAAGATAAGATGATGGTTAGGAATTACAATGCTAGATAGCGACCCGCAAGAACTAGGTTCATTCAAACCTGTGTTTCAGGTCTTACTTATTGAAAGCCTAATCTAAAGTAATGTATTTTTAAAACATTTTTGATGATCACATTATTTACATACAATACAAGTTACAGTGCTCACAAACTTGTTTTGCTGACCGTACTTCTCATGTGTGCTCGAGTTGACTGACTCTAAGAACACAGTTTCGCAATTTGTTATTTGGCCTCAAACACACAGGTGGATTTTCCAAACATTATTCTAATGTAGACGTACCTACGGAATTTAAACAAGTACAAGTGGGGAAGGAAAATGTCGTGAAGAACCCGTATGTTAGAAAATTTAGGGCTCAAATCTTGTATTGACTGTACCTACCTTACACATCTTAAGCACACTACTTTTCCTGTTTGATTTTCTATTTACTTGTAATTTTATGTACTCTAAAATATGTGTCAAACGTGTATTTATGCTAATAAATTATTATTATTATTATAATTTACTTGTGTAAAACAACCTGACCGCAAAAAATCGGCCGAGTGCGATTCGGACTTCACACGTTTAGTTAGGGTTCCGTACCAAACCTATTTTTGATGTGTGTGTATGGCTTTGGGTAGGTAAACAAGATGCTTATACTGTGAAAATTTGAAGACTTTAGCTCCAACCGTTTGGCTGTAAAACCTGTGTGACAGACGACAGACAGACAGACGGACACGTGAGTGACAGCAATAGGACTCCGTTTGGACCCTTTGGGTACGGAATCCTAAAAACAACAAAAAAGTTACAAACAAGTAAATTTTCAAGCAGTCTGATGCAGTTGGTGGCACTAGATTCCATGTCAGCAACTGCACCTGACTGCATGAAAAGTAAGTCTGTTAGTAACTTTTTAGTAGTTTTTTGCGGTCAGCTTTTTTGACACAAGTATTTTTTTTTTATTTCCTACTAACACTTCGCCCGCGATTTCAACCGCGTGGATTTCAAAAATTTATATCCACGTGATTTGTGAGTATCATAACACTCAAAAATAACGTGGCTTTCTATTGGTAAAAGAATTTTCAAAATCGGTTCAGTAGATCCAGAGATTATCCCCTACAAACTCACAAACTTTACCTCTTTATAATATTAGTATAGATATTTTAGTGAGTTGCGTTTTTTGAATCGCCTCGTTGAACCCTTTCTTTATTTTGATACATCACATGACCTTGTTGCAAAAAAAAACGCGAGTTTACTTGTCTAACAGCGGCTGCCACCTTGTCTTTTTTTTAATTCTTCTATTACACAGATACCTACACTAAAACCATGAAAAAAAAAGAATTTTATCAACGTGATATCGCCAAAGTGTGGAACGCTCTACCAGCGCCTGTGTTGCCTACCACCCGCCTGCCTTCAAAACAAGAGTGGACAGGCATGTTCTGAGCTCGTTCCATCTTAAACCTCATACATTGCTTTTCACCAGGCGAGATGGAAAAAACAAAATCTACTTGTAACATTACCTTAGTCGTTCTGTGTCTAAAGCTTTAGCGAAGGGTAAGTGGTGGGATGGCCTCCGGCCTAGGTCCAGGCCATGGTACGGAGCGAGAGGGAATGGGAAGCTGTTTCCTCCTTCTGCGAAACAGTAATGCTCGAGAACGAGGAGGCGGAACGAGTGAGGGAGACTTAACGGAGTCGCCCTCACGCCCCACGGCCGCCGCAGGAGATGCCCTGGGCGTCGGGGGTCGCGGGACGATCTCCGGCCACCGTAGGAGCGGGCTCAGCACCAGGCCGGAGAGTCGACAGCGCGTAGTGTTCCACGCGCGCCTCTAAGAGATGTCATCAACACCTGACGGGGCCCGTCATGGCCGATGCCTGCCCAGGGGTCATGGATAATTTCGAAACAGAGTTACCGCGCCTTTGGACATTTAGACAACTGAAGGAGGAGTGGCTTTTAGACAGTAAAAGTCATTTTATGATTTCCAACCACCACTAAAAAAAGGTGTCTATCAGACTTTTACTGACTAAATCCATACGGTATTTTGCAGCTACCTATGACCTGGGCGCTGGAGTGCTTGCGCATTGCATCACGCTCTCCCGGCCAGTTCGCCCGCATGAATTCATACGATTCCCGTCATATTCTGCGGCTGCATTCCTATAGAAAAGCCGCCTTCTCGGATATTTGTCTGTTCAGGTAACATACTCCCCTAGTCTGTTACCAGCAAGCCACATCTTATGGCGGTCGGAGTTCATTCCACACCCTCCGGCGCCTGGTGCGTCTACTACAGATAGGGAGGGAGGTAGTATTCTCCCTATCCCTTTTCGCTACATCTTTTTTGACCATCACTTCGATGACGGAACCCCAGGGGGCGGTGCAGACACGGTGTTAGATGATCTACTTTTTTTAAAAAGAATTACACTAAAAATTAAAAAATAACTTTAATTTCGGAAGTCGGTGTTTGTATTTTATCTCTTCGTTATTTGACACCGAGTTCCGAAATTAAAGTTATTTTTAAATTTTTAGTACATTTTCTTTTTTGGAAGTCGGTTATTTTTTTTTTTGTAAAAAGTTTTTTATTTTTCACTTTTTAGTTGTAATAGGTACCCTAGAATTGAAAACCCCAATAACATGGAACGTGGAATTTAAACATACTCGTAATTGGAGAAAACAAAAACGTCATCTAGGTATACGTATTTTTTGTTTTTGTTCAGTTTCTCAAAAAGCGCTGAAGCAATTTCGATAAAATTTATATGGGACCACCTCGGGAGTGTATCCTATCAGATTAAAAAAGGATTTTGAAAATCGGTCCACAACTGACGGAGAAATCGGCGGACATACATAAAAAAAACATACATACAGTCGAACATAAAACCTCCTCCTTTTTCGAAAGTCGGTTAAAATCAACTCCATTCCATAGGACTTGATCTCAACCTTTCAAAATGTGTATTACTCTTATCTGGCAGTACTAACAGACAACTGACACTTTCATTTAAGATCAACCTTTGCTAGCAGATCAACGAAGTTCAAAACAAACACAAACCTGCCCATAGACTAAGTGTAGTTCACCAATAGAGCAGGTCGTCGGCGCCGGCGCCATTTTTTGTTAGCTCTAGTTTTTGCTCACTGGTAACTGGTTAAAATTACCGGTTGTTGGTTGCTGATGTCATCACCACATTCTTCACGGTATGTCCGTCTGATGATAGATGTAACCGTCATCACTTGTGTCTGTGATTTTCAGAAAGATTGGTCAATTAGTTATACAGGGTGTAAAAAGACACATCACAAAGCCGTTAACCACACATACTGTACGTCTAACAAAGTAGCTTTGCGCAAAAATTATTGCTGAGTAACGACTTTTATTTTTCGGAATGAAAAAAAAAACTATTTTTTATTGCGCGCGCAATGTAACGCGAACCCAGGCAAGTGGATTTAAATCCCGCCCCTTCGCTCTAAGCCACGTAGGTACCTGTCGGATACGTTTGAAATTCATTGCATTTTTGTAACTGCAAATGCGTAATTCCGAAAATATCTCGTCATGGGACCACCTCTGGAGTATAAACTTTCGAATAAAAAAGAACTTTGAAAATAGGACCTCAATTGATAGAGAAATCGGTGAACATACAAAAAAAACATACTTACATACAGTCGAATAAAGATCCTCCTCCTGTTTTCAAAGTCGGCTAAAAAGTTTTTTTTTTAATTTTTTAATTGTCATAACTCAGTGAGGCGTGTGTTGTCAATGTAAAAGTATTGGTTTTATAACATAACAATATATAATATATAGCAGTCTATGAACATAACATATCAAGTATTCTGGATATGTGTTTCCTGCACACACGCGAAACACACATCAGGATTACCACCACCTGCCCAGGAGTCTTGGATAAATTCTAAACAAAGTTACCGCGACCCTGGGCACTCAGCAGGGCAGAGAAGGAACAGGGGTTAAAAAAGGAGTACCACCACAAAGCTACAGAACCCCAGTCTTAACAGCACCGACAAGTATACGTATCGATATTTTTTACTCAAAAGTACATTAATTTTTCAACCTTTCACCATGACAGTCGTATGAATTTGCTAGCTTTCACCACAACAACACAATACACAGCAAATGCCACGAAACACGGAAAGGTCGGCCATAGATTTACGAGATGATTATCTTCAACTAAAGTCATCTTCCTCAAGTCAGGGTAACTCTAAGGTCGCTCACCAACATTTTCCTGGTTTTCTCGTGACTCCGATAATTGCTAGTAACTGCTAGTCTTGCCATCAATAGAAAAACTAGCAAGGTTTGATTTAATTGAACAGTGATTAATTTTTGTTATTGTTTCTTTGTCATTTTGCCTTCAAGTGTGTTGCAAGGAAAAGTTTTTAACCGACTTTCAAAAGGAGGAGGTTATCAATTCGGATGTTTGTATTTTTTTTTATGTAGATATGTTCGGGCATAACTCCGTCATATATTGACGGATTTGCAAAATTATTTTTTTGTTCGAAAGGGGTTTGTTTCGACATGGTCCCATTTAAATTTCATATAGATCTGATGATCGGTTTCGGAGTCAGACAACGGAACTCTTCAAAAATTGACAGCAAATCAACCGCGATTGCTGCGATCGTATGTCTATGAATTGTTAACACAATTTAATGGAGAACCACAACTAAAAAGTGAAAAATAAAATACTTAAAAAAAAAATGGAACCGACGTTCAAAAAAAGTGCAAATAACTTTAATTTCGGAAGTCGGTGTCAAAAAACGAAGACAAAAAGCCAGAAACCAGAAACACCGACTTCCGAAATTAAAGTTATTTGCACTTTTTTTGGAAGTCAGTTCCATATTTTTGTAAAAAAGTTTTTGTTCTTGGGGTCGTGGGCTCGTTGTTGCAGGAGTGTTCGAAAGAATCACCGCGGCTCTGGTACGCCAAGGGCAACTGAAGAAACACGTGTGGGTTTTAGTCAGTAAGAGTCTGACACGCCCTCCTGCGAGGTCATGTGATGATTTCCCATTCTCATAGAAAAAACAACCGAATTCCAAAAAAGAAAATACTTAATACACTAAAAATACTTAATACACTAAAAATACTTAATACACTAAAAATACTTAATACACTAAAAATACTTAATACACTAAAAATACTTAATACACTAAAATACTTAATACACTAAAAATACTTAATACACTAAAAATACTTAATACACTAAAAATTGAAAAATAACTTTAATTTCGGAAGTCGGTGTCAAATAACGAAGAAATAAAATACAAACACCGACTTCCGAAACGAAAGTTATTTTTTTTTTGTAAAAAAGTTTTTTTTTCACTTTTAGTTGTTTTATCCCAGAACTAAAAAGATGGAACGTGGAATTTAAACATACTCGTAATTGGAGGAAACAAAACGGCATCTATCTATACATATTTTTCGATTTTGTTCAATGTTTCAAAAACCGAAAGCTGAAGCAATTTCGATAATATTCATCATATCGACATACATAAAAAAAAACATACATACTAACTAACATAATAACATAACTTCCTCCTTTTTCGAAGTCGGTTAAAAAGAGTGTGTGCTTCTCGTGTCTAAGAACAATTACACCAGACAGCTGCAGTATATTTGATATTTTTTTCAAGCACCGATTTTTCATCAACAACCTAACACTGACACACTTCAACAACTGAGTTATTTTCATATCTTTAAAGATAGTAACTAGATATATCAGATATATCAGTCTCTGGATATACCAGTGTCTGGTGTGTGTCTGTGGTGTGTCTGGATATATCAGTGGAGATAGTATCTTTAAAGATATGAAAATAACTCAGTTGTTGAAGTGTGTCAGTTAAATACTATTCTATATTTGCACATCCCTTTAAAAGTATAATCGACTTATTAGCATATCTGCTGGCAAGGTTCGATATTCGATATTCATGCTTTCGTTTAAAAAGTGTTTCTGGTTTTGTGTCTTCGTTTTTGACACAGGCTTCCGAAATTCCGCAAAAAAAAAAAAAAAGTTATATATTTCTAAAAGTTTTATTGCAAAACATGAAAGATCATTCCAATTATGATCTAATGTATGAGCTAGTTTTTTTTTATTTTAATTACGATTAGTCGACCACAAACCGACTACGGTTTTGTGAATTTTGCTGTAAGGGGTTTAGAATATCACATAATTACGAATCGTTTTGGCACGTTCGTTTTGAACGGTATAAAAAAATTAGAATGTATTGTTGCAAAAGTTGTCTATGTAAGAATCACTTTTTGCCACTTTCCTACAAAAAAATTGAGTAAAAAAATATTTAACTTAGTCAAATTTTAGAGAAAATGGGCAAAGAATTGCTATCGATTTTGACTATTTAGAACTCTCGTTCATAAAATAAAAACAGCAAAAAATAAACTTCAGTTCATCATCAAACCGTTTCTTGAGAAAAAAATGTAAAAATTATAAATATTGGGCAATAAAAAATCTTTTAAAAGAACCCAAATCTCAACTTATAATATGCAACGCAAGCTTTGAATCTAGCTCATTCATTAGATCATAATTGAAATGATCTTTCATGTTGTGCGTTAAAACTTATAGCAATGCATTATTAAATGCATTATTAATTTATTAAGTTGCCCCAGTAATGGATAGTACACAAGAAGTAATAAAGGTAAACATATTCCAGTGGAATTCACAGAGTCTGCGTCCTAAGTTGGTATCTTTTTCGGAGCTGCTAATACAAGAAAATATACTCGTACATATTGCAATAATTAGCGAAACGTGGTTCGATTGTGAGGTTAACGTAAATTTTAGTGGATTTAATATATATAGGAATGATAGATGCGATTGTTATGGTGGTGTTGCTATCTTGGTGCACAGGTCAATTCAGTCTCACCCAGTTCCATTTAGTAGCAATAATGTAGGTATAGAATTGATGTGTGTCAAATTACTAAATTGCAAAGACTTAGAATATATTGTATCACTGTATTGTCCTTCGTCTGTTCATACTCAACCCTCCGATTGGAATGATATTTTTGGTCACTTTTCTGGTAAAACTATAATAGCTGGGGACTTCAACGGTCATCACACTAATTGGTCGGTCAAATCGGACGTAAGAGGTACTCAAATTATGGATTCATCTTTGGAGAATGACTTTATATCGCTTAACAACGGCATCGCAACTCGAGTTAAGTTGGTAAATGGTAATTTGCAACAGACATCGCCGGATATATCCTTTGTCTCCTCTGACGTTGCAATAAAATTTCATTGGCAGGTGTTCAATGAAAATCTGGGTAGTGATCACCTGATTATTAAAATGACAGCTAATTTAGCTTGTAAGGTACATATTGTTAAAAAACGTAATTTTAAAAATGCAAATTGGAGTGAATATCGAAAAACGATTTCTGTAAATATTAAAACGTTTAATGAAAGATCTTTTAATGGTAACGTACAACAAATGTATGACTCTTTTATAAACTATGTTGAATATGCGGCTAGTAAACATATACCCTATTATAAATTCAGTTTAAAGCCAAACGAAAAATTTAAACAAAAAAATTACTGGTCCCCTAAATTGTCTGAAATAGTTGCACAGCGAAGGTTGGCCTTATCAAATTTCCGTAAAAATCCCACCCCTGATAATTTAAATAAACTAGAATCCAAGACCTTAGAATCACAAACATTAATTAAGAAAGCTAAGTATCATGGTTGGCAAACATTTTGCGATTCTATAGATGAAGCTACGTCGACACAGGAAATGTGGCGCCGTATGAAGTGGATGAAAGGTTTTAAACAACAAAGATGGTGCCCTCCGATTGACAAACAAGTTGATCTTCTACGTTCTCTGACCCCAGACTATGTTCCTAATTTGACTCCAAGCTTTAAGTCTCGAAATGAAATTTTACACTCCGAATTTACACGTCAAGAACTTGAAAATTGTCTTAAGAGAAAGGATTCGGCCCCGGGGCAGGATGCTTTACCTTATTCAATGTTATATAATCTACCGGACTCAGGAAAGTTTCTTCTACTGAAGATATACAATTACATATTTAAATTTGGTATTGTCCCACACCAATGGCGAAATATTCAAATTATTCCCATACCCAAAACTGCAAACAATGTTAATAGTGAGATTAGGTTAAGGCCTATTTCGCTGATGTCGTGTGTGTGTAAAATTTTTCATCTTATGATTTGTAAGCGGTTAGAATGGTTTGCAGAAAAAAACAAACTCCTGTCTCCACACACAGTAGGATTTCGAAAGGCACAATCATGTTTGGATGCACTATCCGACTAGTTTCTTACATTCAAGTTGGATTTACGAAAAACATCCCTACAGTTGCATGCTTTTTGGACATTGAAAATGCGTATAGCAATGTTTCAATTGACTCTGTTACAAAAGTATTGAATGAAATTCAGGTTGGGTCTCGAATTTGTATTTATCTTTGGTCTTTTTGGAACGAGAGGCAATTAAAAATTAAATCATTTAATAGTGAAAATTTTGAAATAAGGCTAACTAACAGAGGATTGGCACAAGGTAACCCGTTGTCACCTTTATTATTTAATTTAGTCACGCATCAAATCTGTCGTCAAGTAAAATCCGTTATGATATCGCAATATGCAGATGATTTTGTTATATATTTTAGTGACAAGCAAATAAACAAGTGTGAGCGATATTTACAGGATGCCTTAAACTGTATAATCACATTGCTGGGTGAGATTGGATTGACTTTGTCCCCAACCAAATCTAATTGTTCTAAATTTAGTAGGGGTCGAAGGCGAATATTGCCTTCACTAAAAGTGTATTGTCAGCCGTTAACAGTGGTGGAATGTGTTAAATATTTAGGAGTTTGGTTGGATAGAAGTTTACGCTGGCGGAAACATATCAATGAGATTGTTAGTAAATGTGGAAAATACCTTAATGTATTAAAAGTACTGGCAGGCTCTTCTTGGGGAGTACATACTAAACATATACGTAGAATATATATATCGCTAGTAAGAAGTCGACTTGATTATGCCTGTTTCTTGTATGATTCTAGTGCAAAAACACATACAAGCAAACTAGATAAATTACAAAACCAAGCACTTAGAATAATAATAATAATAATAATAATAATTAGTTAGGCATCAGCACTGCTGACGTGAAACAGTCGTTGAGGGAGCGCTTCTTTGGCCGCCTGAATAAAGTACTAAATAGTCTTTTATCAGGCGGGAACAAGGTGCGCGCCTTCAACGGTTGGGTCATGCCGGTATTGATGTACTCTTTCGGCATACTCAAATGGACTCAGACCGAACTTGACGCCCTGGATAGGAGGGTCCGCACACTGCTGACCGCAAATCGCATGCATCACCCACGATCATCGGTGATGAGGCTGTATATCCCGCGGAAGTGTGGGGGTCGTGGCTTCTTAAACGCTAAGACCCTACACAATCGCGAGGTATGCAGCCTTAGGGAGTACTTCCTCAAAGCTGACGTGGGTATGCATCGAGATGTGGTCGCTGTGGACAAGGGCCTCACCCCGCTCTCCTTGGCAAACGAGAACTGGCGCAAACCTATAGTACTGGATACTAATGACCGCACGGAAGTATGGCAGAGCAAGGAGCTTCACGGACGCTTTTACCGGGTCCTACATGGGCCCGATGTAGATCTCTTAGCGTCCGTATCCTGGCTGCGTTTTGGTGACCTCTTCGGGGAAACCGAAGGTTTTGTCTGTGCGATTATGGACGAAGTTATGATGACGAATAACTACCGGAAATACATTGTGAAGGACGGTACGGTTGACATCTGTCGGGCATGCCACCGGCCCGGGGAATCAATCCGACACATTATTTCTGGTTGTTCTCGTCTAGCTAACGGAGACTATTTGCATAGACACAACCTTGTAGCCAGGATTATCCACCAGCAACTTGCTCTTAAATACAATCTTGTGGAATCTGAAGTACCGTACTATAGGTATGAGCCCGACCCAGTTCTCGAAAATGGCAATATCACGTTATATTGGGATCGATCTATCATCACTGACAGGACTGTTGTTGCCAATAAGCCTGACATAGTGGTGATAGATCGACTAGAGCGTCGCACAATGATTGTTGATATAGCTGTCCCTCATGACGAGAACCTCGTGAAAGCTGAGAAAGATAAACAAACAAAATATCTTGATCTGGCTCGCGAGGTTGTCGACATGTGGGAGGTGGATACAGCTGTCATTGTGCCGATAGTCGTGACGGCCAATGGCTTAATAGCCAAGAGCCTCGACGAACACCTAAGGAGGCTCTCGTTAGGCGGCTGGATCAAGGGCTTGATACAGAAAGCGGTACTCCTGGACACGGCGCGTATTGTTAGGAGATTCCTTTCTCAGGAGCCCTGACCACCGGTAGCTTGGACCCTATCCCGATACCGGTGGGCTACTATTTTTTATATTTTTAAATGTTTTTATATTTTGATATTTTAATATTTAAAAATGTAAATTGTATGTATATATTATAAAATAAATGGAATAATAATAATAATGTTTATTTTCTCACCACAACAAAACAGTAGGTACATCATCGAAAATGTTAAGATAATGGCTTTATCATTGTGGGAGACTGGTGCCTAAACTAGGCTGCAAGCCTGTATTTCAGGACACCAGGACTCCGTCTTTTACACAGTAAACATCTAGATACATTACTATTAGGTATTTTAATTTTATCAGTGAACCCGAACACAAATTATCGACAAGTTTACGCTAGTATATATATATATATGTGGGCATGTAAGTATGTGTGTGTGATGTGTATGGGTGTGTAATGGTGTGTGTGTTGTGTGTGGGTGGCGGTGTATGTGAGAATAGTAGGAGGTTTCATAAGAAGCTCACCTATTCATGTGATGGAGAGTGAACTGCACATACCACCATTATTTTTGAGGAGAAAATATCTCGCATACAAGGTAATTCTGAAATCGTTGTCATGGTCTAATAATATAACTATAAACATAATTTCAGAATTAGATTCCCTAACTAATAGTAGCTATTGGACACATAAAAGAAAACCCCTACTGGCTACTTCCTATAGAGAATCAGGACAACTGCAAATTAATACCTCGGATTGTCTTAAAATGTTCTCTTTAGACATTTGGGTATCAGCTTTACAAACTAAAGATATTATTAAATGTGATTTAGAATGTGTAACACACCCAAAAAAAATGTTATAATCACAATACTTTGGTACACGAAGTGGTTTCTGAATTAGCTACCAAATATAGTGATTGGAAGAAAATCTTCACAGATGGATCAAAAAGTAAAGATGGGTGTGGAGCTTCTTTTTTACTTCTAAGTACAGGTTATAAGGCTATGTATAAAATTAATGAAAATATATGTATAATGTCTCTGGAACTCATTGCAATATATCAAGCGGTGTCATATTCACTTAATCAAAATCTAAAGGTAGTTATATTTACAGATAGCAAGAGCGCTTTACAACATTTGGCTCGATGCGCCTCTGGTTGCAGAGGTGCATCGATAGCCTATGACATTCTTAAACGAATTCATTGCTACAACAAAGATGAAATTAGGGTTGTCTTGCAATGGGTTCGAGCGCACATAGGGTTACGGGGCAATGAGGAGGCTGACAGACTGTCGAAACTGGCAGTTGAGACGGGCAATGTTACCTCATATACGTCCGATTACTGGGAATTTTTCTCCAGGTTTAAGAGTGTGTGTTTCGACAATTGGAAAGAATATTTCAATGAAATATCCAAAGAAAAAGGCATTTGGTATAAAATAATTCAAAACGAACCTCCTCGTGAGCCCTGGTTTGATGATAAGTGTTTAACTAGGAGTTATGTTAAGTTAGCGCTAAGGCTTCGTTCTGGCCACTTTCCATCGGCAAAGTTTGCTTTCTTAATGCGAAAGGCTGCATCGCCTAATTATGACATATGTAATAAAATTGAAGATGTGCAACATTTGCTGATGGAATGTGCTAAGAACAAAGATGAAAGAGAATCTTTGGCTAGGGAGTTTAAATTAAATATGTGGGATGTTGGACTTATCCAAAGCATTTTGGCATACCCTAAATCAGAAAGGACTAAACGCATAATTTGTGGCTTAATTCAGAAGTCTTGGCAATGATTCTCTCTTCTATTTTACTATCATATACATATAATTAGAGATGTTTATTTGTGTGTAAATAGATTATAAGGTACAATGGGGTTGACGTATCCGTGTGGATAAAAACCCCTTAATAATAAAGATTAAAAAAAAAAAAAAAAAAAAAGAAATGATCTTTCATGTTGTGCATTAAAACTTATAGCAATGCATTATTTTAACTGTAAATTTACATAAATCAGTGAAATCGGCCAAAATTTCGTGTACGGCCTCTTAAAACCTTTATTTACTTTACAGCCTTATCATATCAGTCTACCCAATCATGGGAAACCACCCTCCTTTCATTGAACCGGACTTGGATGTCTAAAATGGCGATCACACAATGAGCAAGCGTGGTGATCAATACTCGTTCCTTCTCTATTAAAATAGCCATCCTTTCTCGTCTGTAAATAATAAATAATATCACAAGTCAGCTGTTACCGGTCCGCCATGATAGGTATGTTTTTTTTTTAATCAAACGGCAAAGGAATGCAAGGTTATACCTGTCACGGAATATTATTATACTTTAATGATGTCTGCGGACTCTGAATGTGTGTTCGTTTTAATTTAGAAATAGATGGAAATGTGGTATCGTGGGACCTTACTGGATTGTGGGGGTCAGATAATAGTTAGTTCATGTGAAGCGCTAATGATCAATGCATACTGTAAAATGGAACGAAGCCACCACCGTGACCAAAAAATTGTTGTAAAAAAGTTTAATAAAAAAACAACCGACTTTCAAAAAAGAAAATACACTAAAAATTAAAAAATAACTTTAATTTCGGAAGTCGATGTTTGTTTTTTATTTCTTCGTTATTTGACACCGGCTTCCTAAATTAAAGTTATTTTTTAATTTTTAGTGTATTTTCTTTTTTGGAAGTCGGTTGTTTTTTTTGTAAAAAAGTTTTTTATTTTTCACTTTTTAGTTGTTATACCCCAGAACTAAAAACCCCAAAAACATGGAACGTGGCATTTAAACATACTCGTAATTGGAGAAAATCAAAACGTATATATATATATATTACATATTTTTCGGTTACGTTTTTCAAAAAGCGCTGAAGCAATTTCGATAAAATTTATATGGGACCATCTCAGGAGTATATTCTTTCGGATAAAAAAAGAATTTTGAAAATCGGTAAACAACTGACGGAAAAATCGGTGGACACACTTTGAAAAAAACATACATACAGTCTAACACAGAACCTCCTCCTTTTTCAAAGTCGGTTAAAAAGAGGAAAATGTACAACTTGATTCCTGCTTTGAAATATAAAGACAGACCCTTTAACAGTTTTTTGCACAACACAGACCTAAAATAGTAAACTTTTGATTTTATAAAGACTGTTTGATACATAGTTAATTATCGAATTTGAATGAGATTTATTGTATTTGAAATTATCTATTCATTATAGGTATATGGAGAGTTTACACTCTCGCGAGATGTATCATAATATTACGGTGTTTGCAATTGTTACAGAGTAAACAATCTGCCCGCGCCTTTTCTCAACTATCTTGGAGTCGGCTTCCAGTCTAACCTGGGGGCTTAGACAAAGTAACAATTTTAAAACGATAACGAAGTTAGAAAAGACTAAAATGTATGAGATTGACATAAACCGCGCTAAGTCACGTGGTCAGTCGACTGTCGACATCGTTATCGCAAGTTGGTAGACAATGTTATAATTCGTAACGAAACCATAAAGAAACGAATTGCTATTGTGTTTATCCCATACAAATGCGTGACAAGCAGCGCTTTCAGAGTTCGCCTTCGCCTCGATCGTGATCGCCAAAAAAGATAACGAAGGAACGCTAACGCTAGGAAATGTGTATCGAAATCTCAGAGACGATGACGAATTTAGATATCGTTTCGCTACGAAGCGATGTTACTTTGTCTACAGGGCCTGATGCAGCTGAATACCAGTATTTTACATGGAGCGACTGCCTATCTGACCTCCACAACCAAGTTACTGGGTAATACGATACCACTTGGTAAGACTGGTGGTCAGACTTTCCGGTTTCTGACGACCCATAACGACTCTCAAAGATCCACGATTAACAGCCGGGACCAACGGCTTAACGTGCTTTCCGAGGCACGGAGGAGTCTCGGTATGTAAAGATGTTCACCCATTCATGGACCAACCCCGGCAAGCGTAGCTTAACCTGATGGATCGACCCGTGCGGCTGTTATTAGGTACTTTAGCCACGAGATACGTATGTAATTTAAAAGCACGCCCATATTGCCGGAAAAAATCGGAGTTGCTTGTTTAGGTCGCCCAAATTGAGCCAGATAATACGAATTTAATTGGGGGCGTGCCTTAATACATTCTGTGATACTACTGAGAAAACGCTCGTGTCAAAAAACTTGCCGAGAGCGTGTCTTAAGTAGTAGTAGTCTTTAATTTAAGGTTCCGTACCAAATGAGAGAATTTCAAAGAAAAAAAAAGGTGTGTGTGCGATTCACACACGATAGAAGTGAAACTTCATGTGGGCAAAGATGGTCAAAAGGTGGCCAAAAGGTGGCCAAAAGGTGGCCAAAGGTGAGCAAAAGTTGGTCAAAGGTTTGCAATTGGTGTTCAAAGGTGAGCAATAGGTGGTCAAAGGTGAGCGAAAGGTGAGCAATCGGTGGTCAAAGGTGGGAAAAGATTGTGAAAAGGTGGCCAAAGGTGAGCAATAGTTGTCTAAAGTTGATGATCGGTAGCGAAGTGACGGGACCCCAGGCCCCGCGTCCTCTCGCCGTCATCTGCTCTCTCGCTCTTTTGTATTTGTGTCTCTTACCTGTCGTTTTTTCCGTTGCATCCGGTTTGAAATCACAACGATTCTAAAGAAGTTTCACTTCAAAAGTCTGTATTATCAAATTGGTATTTGTTAGTAAAATATACGTAATAATAAACATTATCACCAAATATCAAGTTCTTAGGTCAATGGGATGTTAAAAAATTGTTCGGAATAAAATTTTGTGACAGACGACAGACAGACAGACGGACACGTGAGTGATAGCAATAGGGCTCCGCTTGAATCCTTCGGGTAGGTACGGAACCCTAAAAACGACAAAAAAGTTATAAACAAGTCAATTTTCAAGCAGTCTGATGCAATTAATAATAATAATAATAATAAAGTGTACAAAGTGGATGCAACTTTGCGCACCTTCCTGATGTCGTGTATGGGGCAGTGGAGGACGGTCCTTCACTATCCAGGATGTCGACAGATCCAGGAGAACAGCGAACCGATAAGGATCGAGCGTGGCATATTCCAGGGCGACAGTCTGAGTCCACTGTGGTTTTGTCTGGCCCTAAACCCTCTCAGTACTCTACTGGAGGGCTCGGGCCAAGGCTACCGGTTGAGAAGAGGTGGACAGGTCATATCACACCTCCTTTACATGGATGATCTGAAATTCTTTGCCCCCAACAACTTGCAACTGATGAAGCTACTGAAGGTAACAGAAACCTTCAGTAGCGCCATCAGGATGGAATTTGGTGTAGACAAATGTGCAGTCATGCATGTAAAGCGAGGGGAGATTATGGAATCCGTGGGAACTCAACTCTCGGATTCCATACACCTTAGATCCCTCTGCTCAACCGAAACCTACAAGTATTTGGGTATGTCGGAAGCGTTAGGCATCAGCACTGCTGACGTGAAACAGTCGTTGAGGGAGCGCTTCTTTGGCCGCCTGAATAAAGTACTAAATAGTCTTTTATCAGGCGGGAACAAGGTGCGCGCCTTCAACGGTTGGGTCATGCCGGTATTGATGTACTCTTTCGGCATACTCAAATGGACTCAGACCGAACTTGACGCCCTGGATAGGAGGGTCCGCACACTGCTGACCGCAAATCGCATGCATCACCCACGATCATCGGTGATGAGGCTGTATATCCCGCGGAAGTGTGGGGGTCGTGGCTTCTTAAACGCTAAGACCCTACACAACCGCGAGGTATGCAGCCTTAGGGAATACTTCCTCAAAGCTGACGTGGCTATGCATCGAGATGTGGTCGCTGTGGACAAGGGCCTCACCCCGCTCTCCTTGGCAAACGAGAACTGGCGCAAACCTATAGTACTGGATACTAATGACCGCACGGAAGTATGGCAGAGCAAGGAGCTTCACGGACGCTTTTACCGGGTCCTACATGGGCCCGATGTAGATCTCTTAGCGTCCGTATCCTGGCTGCGTTTTGGTGACCTCTTCGGGGAAACCGAAGGTTTTGTCTGTGCGATTATGGACGAAGTTATGATGACGAATAACTACCGGAAATACATTGTGAAGGACGGTACGGTTGACATCTGTCGGGCATGCCACCGGCCCGGGGAATCAATCCGACACATTATTTCTGGTTGTTCTCGTCTAGCTAACGGAGACTATTTGCATAGACACAACCTTGTAGCCAGGATTATCCACCAGCAACTTGCTCTTAAATACAATCTTGTGGAATCTGAAGTACCGTACTATAGGTATGAGCCCGACCCAGTTCTCGAAAATGGCAATATCACGTTATATTTTGATCGATCTATCATCACTGACAGGACTGTTGTTGCCAATAAGCCTGACATAGTGGTGATAGATCGACTAGAGCGTCGCACAATGATTGTTGATATAGCTGTCCCTCATGACGAGAACCTCGTGAAAGCTGAGAAAGATAAACAAACAAAATATCTTGATCTGGCTCGCGAGGTTGTCGACATGTGGGAGGTGGATACAGCAGTCATTGTGCCGATAGTCGTGACGGCCAATGGCTTAATAGCCAAGAGCCTCGACGAACACCTAAGGAGGCTCTCGTTAGGCGGCTGGATCAAGGGCTTGATACAGAAAGCGGTACTCCTGGACACGGCGCGTATTGTTAGGAGATTCCTTTCTCAGGAGCCCTGACCACCGGTAGCTTGGACCCTATCCCGATACCGGTGGGCTACTATTTTTATATTTTTAAATGTTTTTATATTTTGATATTTTAATATTTAAAAATGTAAATTGTATGTATATATTATAAAATAAATGGAATAATAATAATATATAATAATAATATTCCACAACTATCACACAACGCCATCTAATCCCAAGCTAAGCAGAGCTTGTATTGTGGGTACTAGACAACTGATAAACATACTTATATATTTCTAAATACATACATATTATAGATAAATTACACCCAGACGCAGAACAAATGATCGTGCTCATTACACAAACATTTGTCCTGGGTGGGAATCGAACCCACGACCTCCGGCATAGCAGTCAGGGTCACTAACCACTAGACCAACAGGCCAGTCAATTTGTGGCGTTTATTTTATTTGAAGCCAACTGTATCAGACTGCTTAGTCAGTTATATTTTCAAAATGGCCTTCTCCAGCCTATACTGATACCCCACATGATAATGTCACAAAAAAAAACAATCACACTTTACCTAATGTCAGCCGCCATTTTAACCGACTTCCAAAACGAGAAGGTTCTCAATTCGTGACTTTTTTTTTTGTATGTTTGTTACGCGATTTCTCCGCCACTACATCATACTTCAGAGGTAGTCCCATATAAATTTTATCGAAATCGATTCAGCACTTTAAAAAAAATCAACATAATCTTTTCTGTTTTTAACCGACTTCCAAAAAGAGGAGGTTCTCAATTCGTCTGTATGTTTTTTTTTTTTTTTGTATGTATGTTACCCGATTTCTCCGTCAGTTGTGAACCAATTTTCAAAATTCTTTTTTCATCTGAAAGAATATACTCCCGAGGTGGTCCCATATAAATTTTATCGAAATTGCTTCAGCGCTTTTTGAGAAACTGAACAAAAGCGGAAAATACGTGTACCTCGATGACGTTTTGGTGTTCTCCAAATGTTTAAATTCGACGTTCCATTATATTGGGGTTTTTAGTTCTGGGGTATAACAACTAAAAAGTGAAAAATAAAAAAAAAATTTACAAAAAAAAAATACACTAAAAATGTATAAATAACTGTAATTTCGGAAGTCGGTGTCAAATAACGAAGAAGTAAAAATACAAACACCGACTTCCGAAATTAAAGTTATTTATAAATTTTTAGTGTCCCTATTTTTTTTTTTTTGGAAGTCGGTTGTTTTTTTTGTAATTCAATATTTATAAAACCTATGTCACTTCGGCTGTCAAAACCAATATAATAATACCTCATTTATTGAACTCCATTCAGCTGTTTAGGCTAAAAAATAAATAGAAATATACACACAAACTCTCGAAAAAGATTACCTTCCTTCTGAGCCAGTCGGTTAAAAGGTAGGCCCGTTTTTATCACCAGCTCGATATTTATAAGATCCCACAACACACAAATCATCTAAACTTAACCAGGATGTCCAATGCCCACCATCCACTTTACGACTAAACAAGTATCGCAATCAGAAAGCTCTCACGTCTGTCGCAACACTAGCTCACAGGTATGGCGCACACTTGTGACTTACTGTAGCACAAACCAAGGATAAGTTACTTATAGTTTTATAAACAAAAAAAAAACATTAGAAATGACTCCTCTTTTTGTTAGCCGAAATGACCACTATTATTTGTTTTAACTTAGCCAAAACTTATTTTTTTTTGCTTAATCGAAGTGGCATACGTTATCTTAGTTTTTAAACATTATTGCATAAAAGTTTTAAAACATTAGTGTTCATAGTCGATAAATAAATTAAGAAAATGTTAGTATGAAAGTTGCAACTTCTTTAAAATTCTACATACAAAACGCTGATTTCATAGGTGAGGACCTAATACATGCACAGAAATACTGTATCCCAAACTTACCACAGTTAATGCACAACTGATGTCAACATTTACCATAATCCATAACCAAACCACCTGGTTTCACCCCATTGTTGCGTATCTACCAGCACTTGTCCATAACAGTCGGCTGTACCATAATAGTCAGAGGAACAATATCATATATATTTAGCTTATGCACTATAATATCTTCTGCGTACGTAAATATTTACAACAGAATATGAAAACAACTGCTAACAACAACGTTTATGAAAACAACTCATTGGGCATCACAAAATTCATCCACATCGCTCTCAATGGGAAAAGTGCTCAGAACGCTGCGCTGGCAGCATTGCCATGTTGAAAGGTAATGCTGATTCGTTCAACCTTCTCCTGCCCTTATCCCAATTTATTTGGGGTCGGCGCAACATGTAAATTTCTTCCATATACTAGTCGTCATCACTGTAGTCACCCCCTTTTTACCCATATCCTCTTTCACACAGTCCATCTATCGTTTCTTTGGCCTTCCCCCTACTCTTATAGCCATCCACATCCATACACAAGACTTTCCTCACGACATTTTCCTTATTCCTCCGCATCAAATGCCCATACCACGACCACCAATTTCCACACAACTTTTCAGTCAGCGGTGCCACTTTCAGACTTCCTCTTATATACTCATTCCTAATTCTATCCATGCGCGTAACACCGCACATCCCTCTTGGCAATGCTGATTCGTTGGCCAAAGAAAAGCCCAGCCCTTTTGTCACGTCATCTACCCAGATCAACTTGAATGCTATAATTAAAAGTAAGGCAGGGTTAGTGCCTAGCTCTGTCGGTCTAAAGTCTAGACATTGTGCAAAGGTTACTTGTACGTCTAGGTCACTCGACCGTTGAGGCGTGGGCAGGACACCTATGTGTAAATGATTTTTAAATGTTTTGTTATAAAATCCTTTAAAGCGTCTGCGCTTTAAGGATTTTATAACAAAACACATATACGACTTCTAATGATTTTAAATTGAACATCACGTCTAAACCACTTGTCTTATTTCATTGAAAAAAATATATGTCACTTAAGACAATTTTTTTCGTAATTTGATATGTGAATATTTGCAATTATATTTTTATAACATAGTGTAATTAATTTGTAAAGATATGTCTAATGCTAATAAAAAATAGAGAAGCCCGCAAAAACTATTAAGCTTATTGTTATGAAACCTTCGCCATTTTAAAAATAATTTAATTATTTATCTTTTAGTATACCATTTTTAGTATAATATTTGTTTTTTTATGCATAATAAATTAATAATGCGTCTAATTTGGGACAGCGCTCCTTGTTATGCGAGTCCTATTAATGGGTGGACGCACGACGCGTTGCGTGAGCTCTGCACAGAACACGCAAGCTAACCACTCATGGCCGTTGGCTTATAACTGACTGGATAGCTACTGGAACCACGACATTTTGCATAAGATTCCTATCACTACATATTATAAAAAAAATGTAAAAGAAAGTGGTTTTAAAATTCATTCCCTAGACGGGTTAGTAAACGTTTAGAGAGATATTCTACCTATGAGCCCGATTAGACATGAAGAGGTATCAATCGGAGAGTTTAATTGTATAATATGGTGTATTTTATATTAAAAAAAAATCCCAATCCTAATCAAAAATACAGATTGCACAGCAAAATAGTTACCTCATAATGTTTTTATTTTAGAAACAATTTTAGTTCGTGACGCATCGCTATTAATTGAAAAGGAGTGTTGCTGATACTGGAGATAGTGGAAATATTATACTTACCCCAAAGTTTGCCTAGGCATTCTATACAATGCCGAATGTTTAGCCGGAAATGTGCTAACGACAGTCGTAAGTAAGGTAGGTTGACGTTCGGTTTGCAGGGTTTAGAGGAACCTAACACTAAGGGGGTGATGGGGGCTACGTTCGCTCGCTTTGCTTACTCACTGCTTTGCTTACTCACTAAAGCCCCCGTCATCCCCTTCGAACCTAACCTGTCCGTGTCGAGGTGCCCTAAGTTCCCGAGCTCGCTTCGCTCGCTCTTGACCAACGTACGTCGCAATGGTAAAGATTCTGGTAATTTGATGTGCAACCAGTATAATTGATTTACATTAATTATTTCGATTTAAAAAATATTTAATTAATGTAAATAAATTAAAGGGTGATAAGTTTTTTGATAAGCATTCAAAAATAAGAAGCATGCATTGTTGATTGACATACATCGAGGGTTTGATTCTTTGTCACTGCAATTGGCTCGAAACGAGTGGAAGAAGTTTAAAAGGACTGGTGAGAAAAGGACCGAGTGGAAGAGTTTAGAAGTTTAAAAGGTTTTCAAAAGGATTTAACACGCCAGAACGGCTCTACGGATCTGGATAAAATTTGGCATTAAGATAGAATATAGTCTGCAATAGCACATAGGATATAATTTATAATGAGGGAAGTACGAATACCACGCGGGTGAAGCCGCAGGCAGAAGCTATTTTTAGATAAATGTTATTCTGAAATAGTTCATCTTCAAATAATGAAACTAATCACAGCTGATTTATAAATGATTCCTAAATCATTGATCTTTTATTTTGGTCATCAACAATAATTCTTCAATTGACATTTTGCATACCTATATTTTTTGTAAAAACATGAACTTTGAATGCCAGTTCGGTGCTATTTTAAGATCTGAATTCTAATGTCAATTGTTCCATTTAAATCTAACATTAATCTGTCATTTTGTAATGTCAGAAGTTGGGATTTATTAACTTGGTATCTATGGGAATCTTTGAACGTGATTTTCACTCACTTTAAAACGTCGGATTGAATTGAAACTTCGCACACTACTAAGTACTACACACTACCGCTACTTTCTGGTATTCCTGAAATAAAATGATTATGATTATTATCTCGTTTATTCACTTTACTATACATATAAATTATAATTTTGAATATTTTTAACAAACCATACAAAAGAAAAAAAAAACATTTAAAATTATAAAAATTGTAGGTGCCGGTGTCGGGAGCAGGGTCCAAGCTACCGGTGGTTAGGGCTCCAGAGACAGGAACCTCCTCACGATGTGAGTCGTATCGAGGAGTACTGCCTTCTGTATCAGGCCCTTGATCCCACCGCGCAACGACAGCTTCGACAGGTGTTCGTCAAGGCTTTTGGCAATCAGGCCGTTGTCGGTAACGACTATCGGCACAATGACAGCCGAGTCCATATTCCACATATTGATAACCTCGTGTGCTAAGTTATTATTATTCCATTTATTTCTATGTTTTACCTTACAATTTACATTTTTAAATATTAAAATATAAAAACATTTAAAAATATAAAAAAATAGTATCCCACCGATATCGGGATAGGGTCCAAGCTACCGGTGGTCAGGGCTCCTGAGAGAGGAACCACCTAACTATGCGCACCGTGTCAAGGAGTACTGCCTTCTGTATCAAGCCCTTGATCCAGCTGCCCAACGAGAACCTCCTTAGGTGTTCGTCGAGGCTCTTGGCTATTAAACCATTGGCCGTCACGACTATTGGCACAATGACCGCTGTATCCACCTCCCACATGTCGACAACCTCGCGAGCTAGATCAAGATACTTTGTTTGTTTATCTTTTTCAGCTTTCACGAGGTTCTTGTCATGAGGGACAGCTATATCAACAATCATTGTGCGACGCGCTAATCGATTTATCACCACTATGTCAGGCTTATTGGCAACAATAGTCCTGTCAGCGATGATAGATCGATCCCAGTATAACGTGATATTGCCATTTTCGAGAACTGGGTCGGGCACATACCTATAGTACGGTACTTCCGATTCCACAAGATTGTTTTTAAGAGCAAGTTGCTGGTGGATAATTCTGGCTACAAGGTTGTGTCTATGCAAATAGTCTCCGTTAGCTAGACGAGAACAAAAGAAATAATGTGTCGGATTGATTCCCCGGGCCGGTGGCATGCCCAACAGATGTCAGCCGTACTGTCCTTCACAATATATTTCCGGTAGTTATTCGTCATCATAACTTCGTCCATAATCGCACAGACAAAACCTTCGGTTTCCCCGAAGAGGTCACCAAAGCGCAGCCAGGATACGGATGCTAAGAGATCTACATCGGGTCCATGTAGGACCCGGTAAAAGCGTCCGTGAAGCTCCTTGCTCTGCCATACTTCCCTGCGGTCATTAGAATCCAGTACTATAGGTTTGCGTTATTATTATTATTATGTTTTTAAACTTCGTTTTTCTCAGGTTCAAACCTGGTATTTGCTAGAATCTCACGGGTGTGAACCAAGGTGAGATCCTAGTTATTTCTTTCAGATGGTAAATTGCTTTCTACTGCAATGACATTGTTATCCAAATCTAGATGTAAAATTTTTCTAACTATTCGGCAAGTGTTTAATATGGCAGCTTTTTGTAGTGTTAGGTATGTGTATTTGGATAGATTGAGTGCATTAAAACTATTAAATATTTGTTTCGGGATAACACCAGTTGCTGATACTACTATTGGAACTATTGTGACGCTATTAATTTTCCAAACTCTCGTGATTTTCTCTTGTAACTCTGTGTACTTCCTACTTTTTTCTGTGATGGTTTTTTGTACATTGTTAGTGTTTGGGACTGCTGTATCTATTATTACGTGTGTTTGTTTTCTTTATCCACAAATTAATGTAATATCGGGTCTATTGTTATAAATAGTGTGATCTGTAATTATTGAGCGATCATAATATATTTTGTAAGATTCATTTTCTAAAACTGCTTTTGGTGAATATTTGTAATATGGTGTGTATGGATCCTGCGTGAGTTTAAATTTAGTTGCGAGTTTTTGGTGTATGATGTTAGCAAGTTGATTATGTCGATGAATAGTCGTTCTGTGTTAGTGTCATACAAGCTCCTGTGATATGCTGCATTGTTTCAGGTTTGCTGTGACATTTTCTGCATAAATCACTTCTACTGTACTATCTTTTATTATATACAATCTATAATTTTTAGTATTAATGACTTGGTCTTGAATAGCTAGCATAAATCCTTCTGTTTCTGGGAACAGTCCACTTAATTCAAGCCATTTGTTGGAAGATATCTATGTGTGTTTTTATTATTATTATCAAGAACCGATAACAATGCATGGTTAGCTACGTGACGTCATTCTTAATCAAATATGGCGGACTCCCAAAGATGGCGACTTGTTATATTTATGTATTTTCATGATACGGGTGTCAAATGAAAGGGTTTGCTGAAAATAATAGGAAAAACGGTGAAGGAAAACATCGTGAGGAAACCGGCATGCCCTAGAACCAAAAATTCGAAGACATGTGACAGCCACCAACCCGCATTTGGCCCACGTGGTGGATTACGCCCCACATCCTCTCACAGAAAAGAGGCATGTGCCTCAGCAGTGGAGGAGTGGGATGATGGTTGTAGAGGTATGCCGGAACAGGGTGTAAAGTTCCGCAAACCTCCGTTGAAAAGGGAGGATCCTCCGACCAGACGGGTGTTGTGTCTGGTCCGGGCAACTGCCCGATAGTTGATTTCGGGCTGTTGTATATTATGTTCAAATCGGAGAACTCTGCTTGCGCGATGTAGGAATTATGCTGTTCTAGTTCGTATGTAGCGCCATAGATGTCGCTACATGATGATAGAAAATTATTTGAAGGGAAATCTTCTTTAGCCGTGTTGTGCGATTTTAGATAGGGGCACAGATAATATAATACTAGCGTAGTAGGGGCAAAACTGATAACAGTCTCCCCAAGAATGTGCCCTAATACGCGTTGTACAGAGGGGATTCTAGGATGGTCTTTCAAGAAGTCACGGGTTCCTTTTCATGTGCTGATGGTGATCACTGGTGTCATCGGTGTGGTTTTAAAGTGAGGTCAAAATCCCAAACTCTCTGGTCTTTTTGCCCCAAAAGGCCTTTTCAAATTCAAAACGTGTTTTTAAATTTTTTTAATTAAGTATAGGTACATAACGGGTGTAAAAAGACAGTTTCCGAAGCCGAAAGCCACATATTCTACCCATTATTGGGGTCATTTTTTTCCACTAGACCCATACCTGGGAATCCATTGGTTCTGGAGATATTGAAGGTCAAAGTCGCAGTTTTTTTTTTAGTTTTTTGCGAAAATAGATTCCAAGTGTTATTACTAAACTTTTTTCCTAATAAACATTACCTGAATTTTCGAAATTTTGTTTCGAAATTACTCATTTGCAGTTACAAAAACGCAAGGAATATCAAACGTATCCGACAAGTACCTACATGGCTTAGAGCGGTTTAACTCCGTTCGGTTCGCATTAAATTGCACGCAATAAAAATTGTTTTTTTTTCATACCTAATAATAAAAGTCGTTTTCCAGCAATAATTTTTGCGCAAAGCTACTTTGTTAGATGTACAGTATGCGTAGTTGACGGCTATGTGATGTGTCTTTTTATACCCTGTATAGCTTGTCTATGGAGAATTTTAATTACGGAGATCTGCTTATCAATAAACTTAGCATATTATGGTTATCCAGTTTTTTTAAATAAGGGTGTTTGTATTAAAGTTACGAGTTTGAGAATACATTTAGTTTCTTAATTGATTTTTTGATTTTTAACCGACTTCGAAAAAGGAGGAGGTTCAATGTTCGACTGTGTGTATGTTTTTTTTTGTTTATGTATCTCCTCCGATTTCTCTGTCATTTTTGAACCGATTTTCAAAATTCTTTATTTATCCGAAAGAATATACTCCCGAGGTGGTCCCATATAAATTTTATAAAAATTGCTGCAGCTGTTTTTGAAAAACTGAAAAAAAAAAACGAAAAATATGTATACCTACCTAGATGACGTTTTGGTTTTCTCCAATTACGAGTATTTTTAAATTCCACTTTCCATGTTATTGGCGTTTTTAGTTCTCGGGTATAACAACTAAACGGTGAAAAATATAAAAACTTTAAACAAAAAAAAAAACAACCGACTTCCAAAAAAGAAAATACAAATTAAAAAAACTTTAATTTCGGAAGTCCGTGTCAAATAACGAAGAAATAAAATACAAACACCGACTTAAAAATTAAAGTTGTTTTTAAATTTTTAGTGTATTTTCTTTTTTGGAAGTCGGTTGTTTTTTTTTTGTAACAATGTTTTTTTATATAACATTTGTTTCCTCGTTTTTTTTTTATTTTAAATTATCTAGATAGATACACGAGTATTCCCAAATCTCATACATAATATTCTCTAAAACAGGCTCGAGCACGTAAATATCGTTTGATATTCAAAATGTTGCGCTGGGCGGATGTCGACGAATACCAGTATCGGACTAAGCGAGTAGGGATCCTTGAGATGGAGCGTGAAACCAAAGAATTTACATATGTATGGCACGTTACTGCAAAACATTTTACCCGGCTGCGCGACGCAAGGGAGGATAGTGTGTTTATCAGCCTATGTATATATGTATGTATGTATGTTTTTTCCTTTGTGGCGCATTAGAGACCAAACGCGTGGGCCGATTTTGATAATTCTTACGTCAATTGATTCGTCTTAATTTTGCGAGTGCCACTAAAGACATGACAGTAATCAAAATACAATATGGCGACAACCAGAAGCCATATTGTGAAAAAGAAAAAAAATAAAGTCAACGAACTATATCGAATCGTGTGGTATCAAAATAAAGGGTTCGAGGAGGCGATTCCAAAAATATAACTCATTAAAATGTAGAAATTTAAAAAATAAAATATTTTCAAAAAATCCGACTGTAAAAAACAACTAAAAAGTTCCAAACAAGTCACTTTTCAAGCAGTCTGATGTAGTTGGTGGCAGTTATTTTAGTACCTTTTCTTTCCTGTTTTTATTTTGACAATGTTATTAGTACCAAAAAAGTACTTACACCATTGGGACTCCTTCCAAGGCCCATGCTTGTGGGCGTGGTTAAGTTAAAGCTACAGGATTGCCGAGGCCGGACCGTCATCTCCGATACTTCAACACTTAAACGGCACCGCCGGTGACAGGTTCATAGTTCAGGTATACTACAGGTGCCTCATCTAGCTTAAACTGACAAAAAACATTGACGTGTAAAAGTGTTCCTTGTAACCTATTTACTGAATAAACATCATTTATCATTTAGGGCAAAACAGCATTTTTTAGGGTTCCGTACCGGCAGGGTCTAAATAGAGCCTGTGCTGTCACTCACGTGTCCGTCTGTCGCCGTCTGTCACAAAATTTTGTTTCGAAGTATTTTTTAACTTCCCATTGACCTAAGAACTTGTTATTACGTATATTTTACTAACAAATACCATAACCATACCAACCAACCAGCTTGATGCCCTTGAGTCAATTGAGAAACGAGCCAAGAGTATCATCGGCAATGATAGACTCGTTGAGTCAAAACTCCAAAGTCTTGAACATAGACGCCGAGTTGCTAGCCTGTCGGTTTTCTATCGATTACATTTTGGGGAGTGTGCGACGGAATTGCATGATTTGATTCCGCCAAGCCCGTTTCATCTAAGGACCACAAGACGTACGGCGAAGTCCCACCGGTTCATGGTGGACATCCCATCCATACGCACAAAGCGTTTTGAGAAAACATTCATTGCACGTACAGCTAGAGAGTGGAATTCTCTACCGGAGTCTGTGGTTCCTGTAAGATACAACCTGGGAGTCTTTAAGTCAAGAGTGAATAGGTTACTTCTAGGCAAGCGTGCTCCATCTTCGACCACATCATCGCTTACCATCAGGTGAGATAGTGGTCAAACGCGAGCCTATCAAACATAAAAAAAAAACCATAACATATTGATAAATCAGATTTTTTTCTTTTATAATTCCCTCATTTGTTACGGCATCCTTAACGTGCGAAGTCCAATACTCACTTATCCAGTTTTTATTTTTTTATTAGAAATGAGTTTGCAACAAAAACGTTCCTGCCCATAAGTCCCCCAAACCACGGGGTCTCATCTCGAACAAAGAAAATTTAGTTCAAATAAATCTCAATAGATGGCGTAATATGCATCGATTTCTTATTGAAGTTTAAGTAATAATAAAATTTTGAAAATAAATATGGTTAAAACTGTATTTTCTTATTTAATAAACTGCCATATGCATAAAATTGTGGAATAATGGGCTTGTAATTCAAATTTAGACGATTATTGTAACGAATCCTTAGACATCTATATTTATTGTAGCAATAGATGGCGCTCTTTGAAGTTTTAGAGTTTATCCTTTCGCCACTTTAAAATTTTAATAGTGACACATTTTGATAGAGTAAAATGTGTGAGAAACTATTGGTAAAACTTTATGTAAATTCATTCAGCTTGCAAGCCGTTGCTGCTAACACCATCTAGCGAGGTGTACAGGACGGGCCCGAACGAAGAACAAAAGTTACTTGTGCCAGAAGAAAACCCGAAGTTACGGCGGTACCGTTTCTTTGTATGGAATGAGGCATCTGTACGCTAGTATTATATTACCTGTGCCCAAACGTACTCATTAGCTCGCCCGTTGGTAATATTTCTTCGATTTCAAAGTCAAAGTCAAAACGTTTATTGCGAACTAAGTGTACAATGTTGGTGTTATACTTTTTATTTTTGGTACTTATGACTTAGCAGCCTTTTGCAAGCATTGCAATTTTTATTCACCTAGATTAGCATACATTAAACATTATTAATACTTAATTATTTACTTTTTAATAGTACAATTAAATTAAGAAAAATTAGAGTTATGTCAAAAAAAAACTTTTTTACAAAAAAATAGAACCGACTTCCAAAAAAAGTGCAAAATAACTTTAATTTCGGAAGTCAGTGTTCCTGTTTTGTGTCTTCGTTTTTTGACACCAACTTCCGAAATTAAAGTTATTTTGCACTTTTTTTGGAAGTCGGTTCTATTTTTTTGTAAAAAAGTTTTTTATTTTTCACTTTCTAGTTGTGGTTCCCCATTAAACAGTGTTAACAATTCATAGACATACGATAGCAGCAATCGCGGTTGATTTGCTGTCAATTTTTGAAGAGTTCTGTTGTCTGTCTCCGAAACCCATCATCAGATCTTTTTGAAATTTAAATGGGACCATTTCGGAATAAACCCCTTTCGAACAAAAAAAGAATTTTGCAAATCCGTCAATATATGTATGACGGAGTTATGCCCGAACATACATAAAAAAAAAAAAAAAATACAAACATCCGAATTGATATTTTCCTCCTTTTTCGAAGTCGGTTAAATAAATGTCAATAATAATTAATTTAATACAAATAAACAGCAATATTAATGTCATCCTTTACAATAAACTAAATTATAATCATAGATTAAGTTAAATAGAATAGATTAGATCTTATTGTTTATCTAGGTCAGATCACCACTTTTGTACATGGGAGAAATTTGTTATTTTTGGCTAGACTCTAAATATTCTTTTATTGAGTAGAAACATTTTTGAATGAGGTATATCTTTAGCCTTTTTTGAAATATCGTTACTGATTTTTCAGTTTTAAACATGTTGGGCAACTTATTATATATTTTTATTGCCATGTAATATGGGCTATCGCATTCTTGAGGGTGGAGCGCATAACCTCTTTTTATGGCGAGTGTTGACGTTATGTGTATCTTCTACTTTCGTGAACTTGTCGATGTTTTTAAAAACAAATACGCAAATGTCAAGTATGTATATTGACGGCAAAGTTAGAATCATCATCATTTCAGCTGGAAGACGTCCACTGCTGGACATAGGCCTCCCCCAAGTGTCGCCACAACGACCGATCCAGTGCGTCTCGCATCCATCGGCTACCCGGGACCCTCACCAGGTCATCGGTCCACCTTGTGGGAGGCCTTCCAACGCTGCGTCTTCCGGTACGCCGTCGCCACTCCAGAACTTTTCAGCCCCATCTGTTCTGCGAGCAATGTGCCCTGCCCAATGCCACTTAAGTTTGGCGATTCTTCGGGCTATGTCAGCAACGTTGGTTCTCCTGCGGATGTCGTCTTTTCTGATTCTATCACGCAAGGAGACTCCAAAATCAAAAGTCATTTATTCAAACTAGGCTGAGAACCAGTACTTTTTAACCGACTTTCGAAAAAGGAGGAGGTTCTATGTTCGATTGTATGTGTTTTTTTTTTTTTTATGTATGTCCACCGATTTCTTTGTCAGTTGTGGACCGATTTTCAAAATTCTTTTTTTATCCGAAAGAATATACTCCCGAGGTGGTCCCATATAAATTTTATCGAAATTGCTTAAGTGCTTTTTGAGAAACTGAACAAAAACGAAAAATACGTTTACCTCGATGACGTTTTGACGTACTCCAAATGTTTAAATTCCACGTTCCATGTTATTGGGGTTTTTAGTTGTGGGGTACAACTAAAAAGTGAAAAATAAAAAACTTTTTACAAAAAAAACAAACCGACTTTCAAAAAAAAATACACTAAAAATTAAAAAATAACTTTAATTTCGGAAGTCGGTGTCAAATAACGAAGAAGTAAATTACAAACACCGACTGCCGAAATTAAAGTTATTTTTTAATTTTTAGTGTATTTTTTTTTTGAAAGTCGGTTTGTTTTTTTTGTAAAAAGTTTTTGAACGTCAAAGTTCTACATAAAGACAGTCCCCCAAAAACGCCCGCCCGTCACCACTTCCTAGTGTTTTAGCTGTGAAGAAGAAGTGGCCAACAAACTCCCCAGTAACACATCTTTCTGTTAAGTTTGAAGAACTTGAATCTATATAATTATATGCAACAATCTTAACATATGTGTATGTAACGTAAACATAGCCCTCTATTTGCGTCTAGTTTTACCCAATGCCCTGTCTTTAATTTATTGTATCTTAATTAGAGATCAAACAGTACCCGCGACTGTCGGTTTTCGCCGACACACAGCGCGCAACAAGTTTTTAGTGTTTCATCAATTAGCCACATAACATTTAATTTTCCACTTAAAACGCTGAACTAATTGCTAAAAGCTTCTAGTAAGCCGTTACTCGTAGTTTACTTACTATGACAGGGTTCCCAACCTGGGGTCCGCGCACCCCTTGGGGTCCACGATCATATTCCAAGGGGTCTGTTTATATTTTTTTTTTTTAACTTGCATCTACATGTCATGTTCTTTATCTAAAATCTTTTTTTTTTCCGCAGTTAAAAAAAAATGTGAAAGCCCGTACTATAAGCACGAACCCCAACGGCTGGGGCCATATTTATAGTTAACATCTAACAAAACAATATTTTTTTTGTTTCCGGGGGAAACCTTCAACAGGCGCCTGGATTTTTGAGGAAAAGACCTAGGAGTCAAGGGGTCCTTACCTCACTAAAACTAACTCGGTGATCATCATCACATTGAAGGGGCCCCATTACCTCGTAAAAGACCATTCCGGAACCCCGTCTATGCATCGCTGGTTAGGGCTGACTACAAAGAGGTATCCCCTGACCCTCGCTGTGCAAGGCAGCACGTGATCTCATCAGTGCCGCTGTATTCCCTGGAAGCAAATCAGAGTCCCCATCTGAACGCCCGCAAACCTACTTCAGCGATTCTGTTACTGGTGATGTTCCTAACTGTGTAACATTTTTTTCCTCCATAACGTAATCACCTGGTTATTCCTCTGTCCATATCTGAACAAATCATTTTGTAGTAAGTAAAAACGTATCAAACAAAAACAATACGGAACCTTCAAAAATTCAGCAAACGATCGTTCTTCACCGTATTTTTTTGCCATATCAAGAGGCTCAAGAATCTTAATGGTCGAACTGTATGCATAAAATAAAACTACAACATTTTGAGCCCGAAATATAATGTGGCATACTATGTAAGTGTGTATGGTATACGTCTGTATATATAAAATTCTAAGTCCTGACTGACTGACTGACTGATATATCAACGCACAGCCCAAACCGCTGGTCCTAGAGACATGAAATTTGGAGGATGTGTTCTTTGTGAAGATTAGGAACTTTCGAAATTCAACGGTTAAGGCGGTGAACAAGAAACAGAGTTACCGCGCCACTTGGGCACTCAGGCAGGGAAGGATCTGGGGTGGGTTTTAGTCAGTAAGAGTCTGATACTTGACTGGCCTGTTGGTCTAGTGGTTAGTGACCCTGACTGCTATGCCGGAGGTCGTGGGTTCGATTCCCACCCAGGACAAATGTTTGTGTAATGAGCACGATCATTTGTTCTGTGTCTGGGTGTAATTTATCTATAATATGTATGTATTTAGAAATATATAAGTATGTTTATCAGTTGTCTAGTACCCATAACACAAGCTCTGCTTAGCTTGGGACTAGATGGCGTTGTGTGATAGTTGTGGAATATTATTATTATTATTTACCCTATTCCTATATGGTAGATACGCCCTCCCGCTTCACCCAGAACGAGTGATGTCATTGGATGATTTCCCACCCCACAAAAAAAAAGGTGAAAGCGCCTGGGTAGCCCGCGAAATTAAAATTTTCTTACGTTTTTTGCCGTAGCAAGTATGTACGTACAGAACTGTAATCATTAAAATCACAAATACAACTCAGTTAGAATTGATGCCAAATATAATGATTTCATGAAATACATATGACATCAATTCTAATAGAAAGAGTTGTATTGATGATTTTAATCATTATAATTCTATAGACACATACTTGCTATGGCCGCGAATCAAGTTTTGACAAAGATACAACCTGACACGTAAAAAAAATTGAATTTCGCGGACTACCCTGGCGCTTTCACCTTAAGGGGGTGAACAAGGAGTTGAAAGCTTACAACGAGGGAAGTACTATTTCCACGCGGGCGAAACCGCTGGCAGAAACTAGTAGTATTATGAGAGAATTTTCTTAACTATGGAATTTAAATTTGGCAATTAGATGCAGCTGAGATGAGATACGAAGAAGGATGATAAATGATAAATGATGTTTATTCAGTAAATAGGTTACAAGGAACACTTTTACACGTCAATGGTTTTTGTCAGTTTAAGCTAGATGAGGCCGGTGTTTCCTAGCTGACTACCCTGAGAAGAAACACCGAAACAAACTCAGAGGTCAAAGTCTCTTTTAAAGTGTGTACTGGTTAAATCATATAAGAACCATGTACGTTTATGTCTGGGATGAGTGGTGTAACACGAATGGATAGAATCAGAATGTAGTAATTACTTATCTATTAAACAGGGTGTAAAAGGACACATTACAAAGCCGTTAACTACGCATACTGTACGTCTAACAAAGTAGCTTTGCCCAAAACTTATTGCTGGGAAACGACTTTTATTTTTAGGTATACTTACACAATAAAAATATTTTTTATTACGCGCAATGTGACGTGAACCCAGGCAAGTGGAGTTACCCCCGGGTGTTTCCACTGCGAGGATCGCCCAGAGGACACGGTGGAGCATACGGTGGAGGTTTGCCCCGCTTGGGCAGAGCCCCGCCGTGTCCTCGTGGATGCGATAGGCGGCAGCGACTTCTCGCGCCCTGCCCTGGTTCAGGCCATGGTACGGAGCGAGAGGGAATGGGAAGCCGTCTCCTCCTTCTGCGAAGCAGTAATGCTCGCGAAGGCGGAGGCGGGACGCGTGAGAGAGCACCAACAACGGAGTCGCCCTCACGCTCTCAGCAGCAGCCGCCTCAGGAGACGCCTGGGACTTCCGGCGCCGCGAGACGATCTTCGGTCACCGTAGACCCGGGCCTGCGGACGGCGAGTAATGGGTAGCTCGCCGTCCGATGCCTGAGAGTCGACGGCGCGTAGTGTTCCTCGCGCGCCTCAAAGAGTTGTCAGCAAGAGACGGGGCCCGTCATGGCCGATGCCTGCCCGGGGGTTGAGGAGAAATTCGAAACAGAGTTACCTCGCCCCTGGGCACTCAGGACAGGAAGGAACAGGGGTGGGTTTTAGTCAGTAAGAGTCTGACACGCCCTCCCGCTCCAACCAGAGCGAGAGGAGTCATTGGATGATTTCCCACCTCACAAAAAAAAAAAAGGCAAGTGGAGTTAAACCCCGCCCCTTCGCTCTAAGCTACGTAGGTACTTGTCGGATACGTTTGATATTCATTGCGTTTTTGTAACTGCAAATGCGTAATTTCGAAATATCGAAAAAGAAAAACTATAGTTCAGGTAATGTTTGTTTGGAAAAAAGTTCAGTAAGTAATATCACTTGGAATAAATTTTCATAAAAAAGATTTAAAAAAAAATCGACTTTGATCTTCAATATCTCCAGTACCAGTGGATTCCCAGAGAGTCATTAGATGATTTCATTTAGAGCGGAAAGAGTCATTAGATGATTTCCCACCCCCCAAAAAAAAAAAAAAAAAAAAAAAAAAAAAAACCAGTGGATTCCCAGGTATAGTCTAGTGGAAAAAAAATTGTCCAATTAATGGGTAGATTAGGTATGTGGCTTTCGGCTTCGAAAACTGTCTTTTTACACCATAGATTAACTAACGGTGTTTGTGGTACCACTCCTGCGAAACGGTTTGAAAGATTTTAATTAATCTTTTTTGTAAATTTGGTAGGTATGAGAATAGGTCGTAAAGTATTGTTCACTCTCCTAACCCCATTTTTTATTCGCAAAATAACGTTTGCCGGGTCAGCTAGTAATAATTTATATTATAAGAGACCCGAAAATGGCGACAATCATCATAAATCCTTGTGTTGATGGCAATTGGCGTGCCTCCTGTTAAACAACACTACCATGTGGTTTGTTTAAACACTCACTAACAGGTTCTCAATTAGATTTTACTCATTGTTTGCTGCTCCGGTCCATCTTTACATGCCGAGACTCCTCCATGCCTCGGAAAGCACGTTAAGCAGTTGGTCCCGGCTGTCAATCGTGGATCTTTGACAGTCGTTACGGGTCGTCAGAAGCCCGAAAGTCTGACAACCAGTCTTACCAAGGGGTATCGTATTACCCAGTAACTGGGTTGTGGAGGTCAAATAGGCAGTCGCTCCATGTAAAATACTGGTATTCAGCTGCATCCGGTTAGACTGGAAGCCGATCCCAAGATAGTTGGAAAAAAGCAAAAAATGCTCCGGTCGACATCATCACGTCAGCGCCGGTTGTAGCGGAAACCAGCGCTGAGGTTCTGTCTCGCATAGGGTCGCAGCATTATGCTGAGCGATGGCCGTTTTGCGTGGATGTGACGCATGTTTACCCCAGCCTTTTCTTTTTTTGTTGTGTTAGCTTTTTCTTTGCGTCATGTCTACCGCAAATAAACGAATTTTCCTTCTTTTATTTCTTTCTTTATAATTTTCTACTCGAAAGAAGGTTAAATGAGGTAAAGTCGGTATTAACGTCTAGATTTTTGGCTATAGATTCCAATACATGGCTGGTTGAAGTAACTTTTGAAATACAGTTAGATTTATTTATCGGATCATTTGAGTACGCTTGCCTAGAAGTAACCTATTCACTGTTGGCGTAGGATGAAGCTATCAGGAAACACAGACTCCGTCAGGGAATTCCACTCCTTAGCTGTACGCACAATGAATGCGTTCCCAAAACGTTTTATGCTGGATGGATGGGATGTCCACCATGTACCGGTGGCGCATTGCCCTACTTCCTAGTGGTGCGGTGATGGAACAGTCTTGGCGGAATTAAACTATGCAATTCCGACGCAGACTCTTCGAAATGTAACCAATAGAAAACAGATATGCTTGTAACTCGGGTGTTTGGAGCTTCGACTCTACTAGTGCATCATTGCCAATGATCCTCTTGTCTCGTTTTTCAATTGACTCAAACGCATCAATCTGGCTGATAGGTCCGTCCCAAAGATGAGAGCAATATTCCGTATGTGTGTGTACTATTCGGGAAATATAAGCACTAAGTATGTAAGAATCATAATACTGAGAAACTTAGACTATGAAAGGTTATAAACGGAGTGTCAAGATCCAGCAATCTGAAGTACCAGAATGAGAAGCCGGCTTGTATCTGTACACGCGAAATAAGCTCACATAAACAAAATGAGAAGCCGATACGTCATCGTTACGTTCGTCAAGGTCACTCACACTTTAACGATCCTGCTTCATTTCATGTCCAATGACGTTCCGTCTATAACCTTTCATAGTCTAAGCTGTGGAACTATTATTCCGTCAACTGAACAGAGTATCGTGCGAATAACAAGGTTGTATCGTAACGTCACTCCGTTGCGGCGCGGAGCTAGCTGACAGTTTTTATAGCCAAGAAACACCGTTGTGATCAAATGAGTTAGGTTTGGGAGCTAGGAGGCGTCTTTACAATCTCATGTTGTTTTTGGATACAGAATAAACGGACTTTAGAACTGTTTCTGGAAAGGCCTTTCCGCGCGATACCATACGCAGGAGACGCCCTAGGCGTCGGGAATCGCAAGCCGATTCTCGGTCACCGTAGGCACGTGTGTTCCGACCGCACCTCAAAATATACGTAAGTAATAATAAACATTGTCACCATATTACAAGTTCCTAGGTCAATGGGAAGTTAAAAAAAAACTATTTTACAAAAAAATAAAATCGACTTCCAAAAAAAGTGCAAAATAACTTTAATTTCGGAAGTCAGTGTTTCTGGTTTTGTGTCTTCGTTTTTTGACACCAACTTCCGAAATTAAAGTTATTTTGCACTTTTTTTGGAAGTCGGTTTTATTTATTTGTAAAAAAGTTTTTTATTTTTCTCTTTTTAGTTATGGTTCTCCATAAAACTGTGTTAACAATTCATAGACATACCGATCGCACTTCGCAGCAATCGCGGTTGATTTGCGATAATTTTTTGAAGAGTTCCGTTGTCTGTCTCCAAAACCCATCATCAGATCTAAGTATATGAAATTTAAATGGGACCATTTCGGAACAAGCCCCTCTCGACCAAATAAAAGAATTTTGCAAATCCGTCAATACTTGACGGAGTTATGCCCGAACATACATAAAAAAAAAATCCAAACATCAAAATTGATAACCTCCTTCTTTTTGAAGTCGGTTAAAAATTCTTGGGCGCAAAATTTTGTGACAGACGACGGACGGACAGACAGACAGACGGACACGTGAGTGAGAACAATAGGACTCCGCTTGGACCCTTCCGATACCTAACCCTAAATGAGAAGACAATGATGAAATAACTGAGCCAACGCTCGCCTAGCTCCTCGACTACAACATCCGGGTCATCTCATGCATAAAACATACAACACACAAACTTAACTAGCTCGTCAGCTGTTAGACTAAGATCGCCAAACCTCGCAGCGAGAGGGATGAGCTGAATACTGATATGCACAGATGTGTTCACGACTGTGATGTGGAAGAGTGAGCAGGCCCCTGCTAGGGTTGGCAGGAGTGTTTAGAAGAGTGAGCAGGCCCCTGCCAGGGTTGGCAGGAGTGTTTAGAAGAGTGAGCAGGCCCCTGCCAGGGTTGGCAGGAGTGTTTAGAAGAGTGAGCAGGCCCCTGCCAGGGTTGGCAGGAGTGTTTAGAAGAGCGGCCCAGGCAAAGGCAACTGAAAGGACACGGCTGGGTTTTAGTCAGTAAGAGTCTGGCACCGCTCCACCCAACCCGGGCCTGCGGACGGCGAGTAATGGGTAGTTCGCCGTCCGATCAGCACCAGGCCCGAGAGTCGACGGCGCGTTGTGTTCCACGCGCGCCTCAAAGAGTTGTCAGCAATAAAGACGGGGCCCGTCATGGCTGATGCCTGCCCAGGGGTTGAGGATAAATTCGAAACAGAGTTACCTCGCCCCTGGGCACTAAGGGCAGGAAGGAACAGGAGTGTGTTTTAGTCAGTAAGAGTCTGACACACCCTCTGACAAAAAAGAAAAAAAACCGCTCCACCCAGAGCGGGAGGATAATTTGATGATTTCCCAGCATAGAAAACTTTTTTCCAAAAAAAACAACCGACTTTCAAAAAAAAATACACAAAAAATTTAAAAAATACTTTTATTTCGGAAGTCGGTGTCAAATAACGAAGAAGTAAATTACAAACACCGACTTCCGAAATAAAAGTTATTTTTTAATTTTAAGTGTATTTTTTTTTGAAAGTCGGTTATTTTTCACTTTTTAGTTGTTATACCCCACAACTAAAAACCCCAATAACATGGAACGAGGAATTTAAACATTTGGAGTACACCAAAACGTCATCGAGGTAAACGTATTTTTCGTTTTTGTTCAGTTTCTCAAAAAGCGCTTAAGCAACTTCGATAAAATTTATATGGGACCACCTCGAGAGTATATTCTTTCGAATAAAAGAAGAATTTTGAAAATAAAAGATCCACAACTGATGGAGAAATCGGCGGACATACATAAAAAAAAAAAAAAAAAAATCATACATACAGTCGAACATAGAACCTTCCGATCCTTTTTCGAAAGTCAGTTAAAAAGGGTGAGCAGGAGACTGACGGTCACCGCAGTAGGAATAGGTGAGGCAAAGGCTCGAAGTGATTGACACTTACTACATTTTGGTATTTTTTCTCATTGATACTGAGAAAAAGCATTAACCATGACGCTTTTTTTGAAGTGAAAACTTCTTTAGGCACGTTGGGCATTTTTGAGATGGGAAAAAACAATTGAACTCGCCACCGACACCGACATCGACTCTGACACCGCTATTTGGATTGAAGTCAAAACTTCTCAGGCGCGTTGGGCATTTTTGTTCAAGTTTTCACTTCTGTCGGCACTCCCGGAGTGCCACTCTTTTTTGTTCAAGTTTTCAAATCTGTCGGCACTCCCGGAGTGCCACTCTTTTTTTTTTGAGAGCAGTGGTGGTCGAGTTGTAACGGCTCCGACAGGAAAAACATCGTGGGGAAACCGGCCTGTCCTAGAACCAAAAATTCGAAGACGTGACATCCGCCAACCTGCACTGGGCCCGCGTGGTGGACTGACCCATTACCTTTCACAGAGAGAAGGCCTATGTCCCAGCAGTGGGAACGTTTAAAGTCTGATTATGTCAGGCTAAAATACTGGTATTCAGCTGCATCCGGTTAGACTGGAAGCCGACCCCAAGGTAGTTGGGAAAAGGCGCGGGCAGTTGATGATCTGTACACATAATAAATGTGTTCCCAAAACCTTTTTTGGGTGGGATGTCCACCATGAACCGGTGGCGCATCGCCATTCTTCTAGTGGTCTGATGATGGAACGGGCTTGGCGGAACTAGGCCATAGAATTCAGTTTGAAGTTTATTTATTTATACCCCTCAACGGCCGCGCCTCTTATCGCAGTTTAAGAATGCATGTGCACCATGCCACAGGCTATAAGATCTTTAGTTATTTAATAATAGAGGTTTAAGCCGCGTAATCTGGATCGGCATACTGGTATGCCCGTGGCCGTTCAGGGGTTAAACTTCAAGCAATATATAAGTACAAAGCGGACTTGCCATAACTATGTAACGTACCTCTACTTGGGAATAATTTTCGACATCAGAACTTTTGTAAATTGCTTGGAAAATCAAGCTAAAACCGATCGAGTGGCAACCAAAGGGTAATCCAAATATTCTTCCCGTCTCAATAAAATAATACAGATTGAAGACAGCGGGCCAGCATCTCTAGCCAAATAGCTTTTCTATTATCGTTTACGCTGACGCTTTGCTAACGCTTAGTACAAAATGTATGGCAATGACATTACGTGCGATAAGTCACGTGACACTTCTCTACGCTGTGTCATTGCCTTACATTTTGTACTAAGCGTTAGCGTAAATGATAATAGCTTTATTTGGCTAGGAGGGCAGACGTGAGACGCGAACTGTGGAGGAACAGATGTCCCACCTCTACACACTTCATCACTCTGATAGAACATCTGCTGCCTGGACAGGAACAACAGTGGCCCATCTGGAAATCTCTCGATTGCGGACCCAGGTTGGTTGCTGTAGAAATAATCGGGCCAAAGAGGTACCTATCCTTGCACCCTAAACTCAGTGCCAGTGTGGAGCCCCATGCATAACCACCTGTACCATGAATGATTTAAACGAAGCTAAAAAGCTATCCAGGTGGCTACATAATGGTCGGACAAAATCTTTGTCAAAATCGACTCCTAAAGAACAAATAAAAGTATTTCCACAGACCATGAGAATATTTTTTATTTTATTTTTTTATTGTTGATAGACAAGCGTTTGACCACTATCTCACCTGATGGTAAGCGATGATGTGGTCGAAGATGGAGCACGCTTGCCTAGAAGTAACCTATACACTCTTGACTTAATGACTCCCAGGTTGTAGCTATCGGAATTTCGGTAGGGAATTCCACTCCCTAGCTGTACGCACAATGAATGTTTTCTCAAAACGCTTTGTGCGTATGGATAGGATGTCCACTATGAACCGGTGGGACTTCGCCGTACGTCTTGTGGTCCGTCGCACACTCCCCAAAATGTAACCGATAGAAAACCAACAGGCTAGCAACTCGGCGTCTATGTTCTATACTTTAGAGTTTCGACTCAACGAGCCTATCATTGCCGATGATCCTCTTGGCTCGTTTCTCAATTGACTCAAGGGCATCAAGCTGGTATCTGAAATATCCTAGTGTTTGCTATACATCTTATTTTTGACCGACTTCAAAAAAAGGAGGTGGTTCTCAATTCGACTGTATTTTTTTAATTTTTTTATTTGTGTTACCTACCTCATTACTTTTTACTACGTGAACCGATTATAAAGATTTTTTTTTATTTGAAAGATGGTGCTTCACATGTGGTCCCATTTTAATTTGGTGAAGATCTGATAAAGAACTTTTGAGATACACAATGGAACTCTTCAATAAATGATAGCAAACCTTCCAGAATTGCTGCAATCGCATGTCTGTATATTGTTTTCACCACTTCACAACATTACATCACGCTGATACGCTCTGCAGGGGTATACAGATTTGTACAGTTC
This sequence comes from Polia nebulosa, assembly GCA_951329385.1. Classification (NCBI taxonomy): domain Eukaryota; kingdom Metazoa; phylum Arthropoda; class Insecta; order Lepidoptera; family Noctuidae; genus Polia; species Polia nebulosa. Next base: position 17,353,266 of record OX589614.1, read on the forward strand.
ACCCTGATACACCATAGTTTCACCAACTATGTTCAAATTCCCTATTTTTGGGGCTATCAATTCGGGTATAACTTTACTATTCATTTAGTTTTAGAATGGGGTACAACTAAAAAGTGAAAAATAAAAAACTTTTTACAAAAAAAACAATCAACTTCAAAAATGAAAATACACTAAGAATTAAAAAAATAACTTTAATTTCGGAAGTCGGTGTCAAATAACGAAGAAACCAAACTAGTAACACCGAATTCCGAAATTAAAGTTTTTTTTTAATTTTTAATGTATTTTCTTTTTTGAAGTTGGTTGTTTTTTTTCTATAAAGGTTTTACTCCCATCGGCCAAATCCGGGTTTCAAATTGAACCCCGACGACAACCCGGGTTGACAGCCGATTATTATTTTATTTTTTTCACTTTAATATTTTTTTTTTGTCGCACTCACCAGTGAGTGCCAGGGCTTAACAGGTTAATTAAACTCATAAATAACACTACGTGGATTGAACTCACAACCTCACGCTCCATCTAACCTTGGGCCTAATAGACCATCAAGTACTGACCCCATACCCAAAGCCAGTAATAATATCTATACTGCATTCTTAAACCTATGTATGTGTTGTATGGTCGTGTATGTATGACGTCAGTCTACCTGAACACGTTCTAAGAACTAACGACTTAGACCAGTCTTGATGTTTAGGAGATAGGAAGATTTTTGTGAAGTTGGCATGGAGTTGGTATGTTGGCATATAATTTATATTAAAAAAAAAAACTTTTTATTTCAGACACATGACATCATCATCATGTCACGAACATACGGCCACGGTCACGTAACGGCCTTTTCTGACACTTTTGCCTACTACTTTGGATACGAAACATTCGGAGACCTTTTTTAACAACGTAAAAATACTTTATCTACTAATACTAAATACTTTATATAACAGACGTGACGTTGGATTCTTTAATATTTATTTTCTAGGCTATGCTACGATTTTTTATTCAATGAGGGCGCCACTTGGCCGGTATACTAGACCCTTAAGAGCTGTTGCTGAGAAAAACTGGGGTAAAACCCTTACAAGAAGCGCTTGCAATCAAAACAATAAACGAGGCAGACAACTTTTTTATTTTATTTTAATTAGCCTGAACCGTCCCACTTCTGGGCAAATACCTCCTCCCATTCCTTCGACTTCTCTCTGAGCTGTGCTTCTTCACACCAATTCGCCAGGTAGCCATCCATCTTCTCCTTGGTCTGCCACAACCCCTAGCTCTGAAGGAGGCTCTACGCGGGGATCGTGCGGTCCATGGTCCTTTACGGGGCACCGGTGTGGGCGCGTTCCTTGAGACGGCGACCAGCTCGCCGGTTGAACGCGTCCCAAAGGGTCATTCGGCTGATCCGAGGATACCGCACAGTCTCCTGTGAGGTGGCAAGCCTCCTTGCCGGACTGTCGTCATGGGATCTGGAAGCCAAGGTCCTTGCCCTGCTCTGGGAGTGGCGCGAGGAGGCCAAACGCCGGGGCGAAACTCCGCTGCCGTGACACCTCGCGGCTCTGCGGACGGAGCTCCAGCAGGATTTCATGGCGACATGGAGATAGCGACTGTCGCAACCCAGCGTGTTCCACGCGCGCCTCAAAGAGATGTTGTTAGCCGCCACCACTGACGGGGACAATCGTGGCCGGTGCCTGCATGCCTAGGGGTAGCGGAAAAATTCTCAACATGAGTTACCGCACCCCTGGGCACTCAGGCAGGTAAGGAACAGGGGTCGGTTTTAGTCAATAAGAGTCTGACACGCCCTCCCGCTCCACCCAGAGCGGGAGAAGTCATTGGATGATTTCCCAACCCACAAAAAGAAACCCCGGCTAGCTGTGTCAAGGCTCCAGTCTTGCGATTTACGGGTTAAGCTACGCGTGCCAGGGTTGGTCCATGGATGGGTGACGGCTCTCAATCGTGGATCTTTAACAGTCGTTACTGGTCGTCAGAAGCCCAAAAGTCTGACAACCAGTCAAGGTTATCGTATTACCCAGTAACTGGGTTATGGAGGTCAGATAGTCAGTGTAAAATATTGGTTTATATGCTGCATCCGGTTGGACTGCAAGCCGACCCCAAGATTGTTGGGAAAAAGCTAGGCAGATATACATATGTACGTAATATAATTGGTTAAGAAAACTCACTTAGTTTTGAATTTACCTACGTTTTAACGATTTTTTTGCCACATGCCGTATCCATCTTTCACACATCCTTGTATCCGACCACGCGTTCTTGGGTCATTCGTATTTTTGGGACAAATATGCGCGTTTGATCCGCCATATCGATATAGATGAGGCCACAGGTTTGTCAACACAAAGACTTTTAACAGAAACACGTTCAAATAAAACAGATAAATGAACAAAATACGCTACTAACCGGTTTTTTACCCGAAGCAAGTACCTAATTAACGGATAAATTATAATTTAATTACACTTTTTATGCTTTGAGTGTAAAATAATACCTATTCGTAGATGTAATCATTAAAGGTGATGTGATGTAACTTAGAGATTAACATTGAACTATTCTCATAGTAGTGAGATAAGTGATTTTGTTGTGTTTGTAATGCCAATTAACTGAGCTGTTTTGTTTCAATTGTACTGCAGCGCCATCTAGGGGTGCTTGGAAAAACTGTTTTATTAGTGACATCTGTGAGCGAGTAGCGGAACTTCTTCAATGTTTAGGGAAGACAGTTCCAAAATTTCGCATACTTCTAAAACTAGATCTCGCTAGCTCTGCATAATGGAGTGCGCATGTCAAAAATTCATGTCATTCACACATCATTTTATTTAGTGATACTGTAAAAACGAGTTGAATTCGTGAAAATATAAGGACGTGGTGTCTTCGGGCATGAGTGCCATATATAAACGAACGATTGTGTTAAATAAAATAACCTGGACAATGTATTAGTGGATGATAACGAGTGTATCATGGTGGTCAGATCCTGAAAGGAAAATCGACTATATTGCAGTTTCCCTCTGAATTTTCTTGTGGTGCGTTCTGTTCAATAGATATCTTGTTTTGTTTCACATTCCGAAGATGATGTGACTGTATTTCAACTGGTGTGCATAGTGGATAACTAATTGTCTATTTTTGACTACGTTTTCGATCTATATTTATCGACTGTGATTCCGATTTAATGAATTACTTTTAAGAAGACTCGAAAATTGCGTAAGTTGCACATTTGTTTTCATTATTTCAGCGTTCGTACGATAGCTGCCCTGTTGGGTGCAGTTACTAAGGAAAAAGTACATTAATTGAAGTTTAACAAGACACATCTAAGTATGTTTACATACATAGTACACAAAGGAAGACTGAATTTCAGTAGCACCAATAAATGTTCCGGATTTTTGCGATTCTTTCTAATTTTCAGGATTACTATATAATTCTTTAATTTGCTGCATTAGTTTGCAAATTTTTTAACAAACATTCAAATATAAAAATACTATGCTTGGAAATTTACAATTACCTACAACGAAAACTTCTACACAGAAAATACTTTTCACAATTTTTGAAAAAAGACATCATTTAACATTGAATAAGTTTGTTTTGACATTTTTTTTTGTTTACAAATCTAGTTGGCCATGCAATATTCAATAATAAAATGTTATTTTGATAACAACATCCCGCTATCAGTAAAAATTTACATAGGAATCATGCTAAACAAGCATTTTGTCTACCATTATACAAATGTTAAAATTTCCCCACTGTAGCTATGTTCGGCAACTTCTTCTTTCAGATCAATGGTTTCCTATCTTGGTAAATATTTTGAACCCAGTAGCTGGCCACATTAATTGCAGCGTCAGTAGCGTTCATGAGACCCTCCATAGAACAGGTGTATGGACACTTGGGACATTCCAGTATGTGAGTCATGTTCTGGACAAGAGCACCGCACTCACATTAGGTATACATAAAACAGGTCTATAGAAACCTATTTTACCAAGCAAACAACAAAACAATTTATCGGAGTATTCTGATTACTATTAATCAGACAATGTATTATTTTATTTTTTGTTGCCTTTTTGGTAAGGTCTAGCCTGTACTGTTGATCTCCTAGGCAGAGGCCTCCTATCTTTTAACATACCATGTTCCCTCCTACTCAGTTCATCTTGCCATCAGACCTGACTACTTTTTTGTGGGGTGGGAAATTATCCAATGTCTTCTCCCACTCTGGGTGGAGCGGGCGGGTGTGTCAGACTCTTACTGACTAAAGCCCACCACTGTTCCTTCCCTGCCTGTGTGCCCGGGGGTTGCGGTAACTCATTTTCAGAATTTATCCGCTACCCCTAGGCATAGACTTGATGACGAGACAATTTCTAATGCTGTCGACGTGGTTGAATTTTTGTCAAAAGAGATTTTGGAATCATCTATGTGACAAAGAAGAAGAGTCTCGCCATCTAATTTGTTGTGGCTTGCCGGGGCACTGTCTCATGGTACCATGATTCTATGCTATCTATCTGGTTCTATGCTATTCAGTACTAAAGTTTATCCAACTTGTGACACACATTTTCTTCTCTGTCATGAAAATTGGACATCCTTGTGGACCAGTCAGTTATCGTTGTTACTAGCTACAGGACTGTGGTTGACAGTGGATCACACTTTTAATGCCTGAGGGGTTAAGCAGATTTGCACCTGCAGGACACTCACATTTCACCAGTTGTTTTTGTTACCTAATTGAGGGTGCTATCGCCATCAGCTGTACACAAATGTATACTCAGATTGCTACTGAAAAATGCCAGATGGAAGAAACCATTCAACACTGGCAGACAGGGAATCAAATGTGAGCACTTCTGCATGCTCAGCAGACTGACCCCTAGATCAATGAGGTATAGCATAATGAGTATAAACAGCCTTATAATATTCCCATTGCTGGGACTCAGGCCTCCTCTAACGAATGGACTATAATACACCACATGGGCCCAGTGCGGGTTGGTCAATGAGGTAGCAACATTCAAACAAACCAAATTTCTCTGCTTAGCTAAGTCATGTGATATCCCATCCACACGCACAAAACGTTTTGGGAACACATTCATTGTACGTACAGCTAAGGAGTGAAATTCCCTGCCGGAGTCTTATGTTGCCTGATAGCTAGACTGAAGTCAAGAGTGAATAGGCAAGCGTTCTCCATCTTCGACCACCTCATCACTTACTGTCAGGTGAGATAGTGGTCATGCGTGCCTATCAATTATAAAAAAAAATATGATTCCACCACTCCCTATCAATTACACTTAACACTGAATCTCAGCTAATTAAAACTAATTAACGTTGACTCTGGCTGCGAGTACAATTTTCATTGATTTTGCTCATGATAGATGAAGGTAACTGGAGTGTGAAAATAATTAGCATAGCCTTGTAAATTAGCATACGTCATTGATAACAGGATTGATAAGTGGAGTAGCGCCTGCGTTAGGTTCAATCCTGACTCTATCAGGTTTTTATTAAACCAACTCGCTCTTTTTTATTTTAGTCCTTTTGAGGTAACAAGATATCTCAGCATTTAATCTGCCTACAATAAATCTGCCCAGCTTTTTCCCAACTATCTTGGGGTCAGCTTCCAGTCTAACCGGATGCAGCTCAATACCAGTATTTTACATGGAGCGACTGCCTATCTGATCTCCACAACACAGTTACTAGGTAATACAATACCCCTTGGTAAGACTGGTTGTCAGACTTTCGGGCTTCTGACAATCCGTAACGACAGTCAAAGATCCACGATTGACAGCCAGGACCAACGGACCAACTCTCGGTATGTAGATATGATCACCCATCCTTTGACCAATCCATCCTTAACCTGATGGATCGACCCGTGCGGCTGTTATTACTTTAGCCACATACATAACATAATTAGCCTATAATGTGTGGGCCGTAATCACCACCCAGGCCCAATGCTGGTTGGATTCAATCTGCCTGCCTTTTCCCTATTATGTTCCGGTCTGCTTTCAGTCTGTTTGAATGCAGCTGAATACCAGTATTTTACATAGCAACTGTCTATCTGACCTTCACAACTCGGTATCTGGGTAACACAATACCCCTTGGCAAGCAATAATCTCTGCAAAATTATTTAATAAATAAATGTTTTAACTGCCACTATCTGGTTGCAAGTGATTCACTTGGTTTATGGTGATAACCTCTGCCAATTAGGTATACCCTGGCAAACCTATACATAATATTGTAATCAATATATATGTATTGATTATTGATTATAGAGGGAACTCATCTGGGGAAGTCCTAAATAGATACTATCTCCTTTTCCTTCACCAAACAGCTTTGGGTCTTGAAGGGCATGAGTGGTGGCCCAGTGGTAACGGCCGCGACATATAAGTTGTAGATTGTGGCTTCGTCCCCAGACAGGGACTTTACTATGTGTAAATTATTTCATCACTGCTGCTGTCAAAACGGTCAAAGAAAAGGCTCAATTACACTATCCAATTTCAAGGGAGCCAATTTAGGAACACTCGTAACTAGGAAGTTGGCAACTAGCGATCACACTACACTAAATTGGATTCCTAACTGCTATTACACCTTCCGATTTCCTAAATTAGCTCCCTTGAAATTGGATAGTGTAATTAAGCCTTAACAAACATCCTACAGCTCTCAAAGCGGTGAAGGAAAACATCGTGAGGAAACCGGCATGTCCTAGAACCAAAAATTCGAAGACATGTGACATCCACCAACCCGCACTGGGCCCGCGTGGTGGATTACGGCCCACATCCTCTCACAGAGAGGAGGCCTGTGCCCCAGCAGTGGGGACAATAAAAGCCACACAACAACAACACACACCAACACACCACACACACAAACACACACACAACACACAAAACATGCTACCATACATGCACACTTTCACATTTATAATATTAGTAGGATATTGCCAGTCAGTACCTATTTTAAAACACCCTTCAATACTAAAGACTGCTCTAATTTATTGCTGACCTCATACCAGACTCTTCTACCCCCTTTTTCTAGAAAAACCTATCACCGTTAATACTAGCCACTATTTTAGGAAACTTTCAGGCTAGGTTTCTAGGCTTGAGTCATAAATAATGTTTTATCAACTAATCTTTAACCTTTGCCACGCCCACGACTTCAACCCAAGGTGGGGAAGGGTAGGGGGGAGGAGGGGGGGGGCAGGTAGCCCCACTATGACCCCCCTTCGACCCGCCCCGAAGTGAATCAGATGCAGTGAGTCAAATGGCCATGACATTATGATGGTTTGATGGGCCGTTTTGTTGATAATAGATCAATACTGATTGAGGGCCGATTTCACCATTCGCTCTATAAACTAAGTTTTACTGAACAGTTTAACTGAGCGTAAAAAATAAAAACCATAAAAATGATTATAGTGAGTTGACCTTAAAAGATAGATATATGTTGTCGCGAATTTTTATTTAGAACTTTAAAAGGAGAACAATTCTGTCATACATAATTTTTCGTAACTCTAACCGTTTACGCAGCGCACTAATGAACTGAAGTTCTCAAAAGGATTTGTTTTTCCCGTTTTTGCAACATTTTTCATTGATGCTTCGCTCCTGTTGGTCGCAGCGTGATGTTATATAGCCTATAGCCTTCCTCGATAAATGGACTATTCAACACAAAAATATTTTTTCAGTAGTTCCTGAGATTAACCAAACAAACTAACAAACTCTTTAGCTTAATGACAGCAGCGGCTAAACGTGTTTAAGCGAGCTTAAACGTCGAAACTGGGCGTTTAGAATTGGTGAAATCTGCCCTGAGTGTGATTTATAATTTGATAGAAGTTAGATAGAAGTTTCTGTGATTAGAACGCGTTAGTAGCGTAGGTTTATATTCAAATGCATTCAGCAGGCAGCTTTTCTATGTTACCGTCCTCCATCGTTGATCACATCATCGCTTACCATCAGGTGATATAGTGGACAAGCGCCAGCCTATCAGTGATCGGTCTTCGGAATACCCATACTACGCGGCCGCTCCAAATACGTAACATGAGGGAATAGACTGACGAAATTTAATGGCGAATCTCTTTTGGATTGAAAGGACCCTTCAGCCGAAGGACGTCCACTGCTGGACATAGGCCTCCCCCAAGTGTCGCCACAACGACCCGTCCTCTGCGTCTCGCATCCGTGGTTTTCTCGCGACACTCACCAGGTTATCGGTTCACCTTGACTTTCGAGAGTCCAGAATCTTTCGGCCCCATCGACCATCTGATCTGTGAGCAATGTGACCTGCCCGCTGTCACTTCAGTTTGGCGTTTCTTCGGGCTATGTCGGTTAGTTCTCCTGCGCTGAAACTCCGAAACGACCTCTATCCAGGATGATTTTACGAATGGTTGAGCAGATTCATCGGACGTAATCTACTTAATTCAATCCAATACCTTTATTTTAATCAACAGTTGGATCATATAATACGAGTAGCTACGAACTTTACCTTACCTTAGGTTCTTCGTACGTAATATACTGGAAGATTTTATAACAAGAGGCGCATTGGTGGCCCAGTAGTATTGGCCGCGACTTACAAGTTGGAGGTCGTCAGTTCAAACCCAGGCAGGCGCTTTACTTTGTGTAAATTATTTCACCACCACTGCTCTCAAAAAGGTGAAGGAAAACATCGTGAGGAAACCGACATGTCCTAGAACCAAAAATTCGAAGACATGTGACATCCACCAATCCGCATTGGGCGCACGAGAGAGGAGGTTTGTGCCCCAGCAGTGGGGCATTTAAAAGCTGCTGATGATGATGATGAGACAAGAAGCAAAAAGAGAAGGCTTCCTTTGGTTTCCGTCAACCGCCACTATCTCACGGTCGCCACTCTAGAACTTTTCAGCCCCATCTGTTCTGCGAGCAATCAACTCAGCCTATCGCAGTCCACTGCTGGACATAGGCCTCTCCCAGGCTGCGCCACAACACCCTGTCCTCCGCCTTCCGCATCCAGTCTATCCCAGCCACCTTCTTAAGGTCGGTCCATCTGTAACTGGGGGGCGTCCCACACTACGCTTGCCGATACGCGGTCTCCACTCCGAGCAATGCCGCCACTTAAGTTTGGCTTTCCTTCGGACGTAATACGTCTTCTTCGTAAATTAGTACAGTTCAATGCATCGTATTGTATTATAAACAGTCATAGTTTACGTAGTACACAGCTTGGATCCGGGTGTCGTGACGTCATTGCTAATCTCGGAGTTGTTATTGTACGTTAATTATGGTGTTCCATGCGTCTGTGATCGTCAGTTGTTGGTGTGTTCGTTTGCAAAGAAAAAAAAAAATTAAATAAAAAAAACTCTTTATTGTCAGGCTACTTTGGCCCATAGATTTTACAGAATAACATTTATACTATAATTCAGTTTGTGTTAAAAACAACAGACTTTCAGAAAATACACTAAAAATTAAAAAATAACTTTAATTTCGGAAGTCGGTGTTTGTATTTTATTTCTTCGTTCTTTGACACCGACTTCCGAAATTAAAGTTATTTTTATTTTTTAGTGTATTTTCTTTTTTGAAAGACGGTTGTTTTTTTTGAAAAAAAGTTTTTTATTTTTCACTTTTTAGTTGTCATATACACCAGCACTATAAACCCCAATAACATGGAACGTGGAATTTAAACAAACCTACTCTTAATTGGAGAAAACCACAACGTCGTCTAGGTACACGTATTTTTCGTTTTTATTCAGTTTCTCAAAAAGTGCTCAAGCAATTTCGATAAAATTTATATGGGACCACCTCGGGAGTATATTCTTTCGGAAAAAAGAAGAATTTTGAAAATCGGTCCACAACTGACGGAGAAATCGGCGGACATACATACAGTCGAACATAGAACCTCCTCCTTTTTCGAAAGTCGGTTAAAAATAATCGAGAAACGCAGAAACAAGCACAATAACGGGAACCAAACACTGTTCGCGCGAACTCTGAACAACAAGAAAAAAGTCTGTTTTGTTTTTGATATTACAGTGCTGCCAACCTATATTTTTACAATTTGAACAGATATAATAAACGAGAATATCATCCTCCGAGTGTGTACACCTTGCCACAGTTAAAAAACCGTACTATTTAGTAATAATAAAGGATGAAACCGCGCGAGTCGCCGCGGCCCGATTGGGCCTTACGGTTGCTGACGGTTGGTTTCGATTTGACTTAAGCCTATGTTAGCCTATGTTGTGTGTGGTGCGGTGTTGTAATCAGCCTGTATAATATTCCCACTGTTGGAACTCAGGCCTCCTCTTCTAGGTGAAAGAATGGGCCGTGGTATCCACCACGCGGGCCCAATGCGGGTTGGTGGATGTCGCATGTCTTCGAATTTTTGGTTCTGGGACATGCCGGTTTCCTCACGATGTTTTTTGCTTCACCATTTTGAGAGCTGTAGTGATGCAATAAATTAGGTATCCAAAGTAAAGTGCCTGGTTTGTTTTGAACCCACAACGTAGGTACAACTCGTAAGTCGTCGCCGCTACCACTGCTCCCTGTTCCTGCTCCAGCTTGAGCTGATCTTCAAAGAAGAAAGGTCTTGTATAAGAACATGTCAGAAAAGGAATAAAACGTAGCAGGTGGCTTTCTTCAAATAGTTTCTGCCCCCGTGGGAACAGGGTAGGCTCGTCGAGTTGAAGCTCCAAAGTCTTGAGCATAGACGTCGAGTTGCTATACTGTCGGTTTTCTATCAGTTACATTTTGGGGAGTGTGCGATGGAATTGCATAATTTGATTCCGCCAAGCCCGTTCCATCATCGAACCACAAGACGTACGGCGACGAGCCACCGGTACATGGTGAATATTCCATCCACACGCACAAAACGTTTCGAGAACACATTCATTGTGCCTACAGCTAGGGAGTGGAATGCCCTGCCGGAGTCTGTGTTTCCTGCATGGGAGTATTTAAGTCAAGAGTGAATAGGTTACTTCTAGGCAAGCGTGCTCCATGTTCGAATACATCATCGCTTACCATCAGGTGAGATAGTGGTCAAACGCGTGCCTATCAACACGCAGCGTTAGGCCTCCCACAAGGTAGACCGATGACCTGGTGAGGGTCGCGGGTAGCCGATGGATGCGAGACGCACAGGACCGCTCGTTGTGGTGACACTTGGGAGAGCCCTATGTCCAGCAGTGGACGTCTTTCAGCTGAAATGATGATGTTCATGATGAAGCTGGCATTTTAAGCTGCCCGTTTCTTCATATACCTATCAGTTGATATTTAGCTGCATTCGGTTAGACAGGTAGGCAACAACTTAGTTGGGAAAAAGCTAGGCATATTGCATCTAGACCCAGATTTAATTCCTTAGCGTCTGTTGCACGTGGCTTAAATTATTCCCAAATTAGTTGTGACGGCATATCTCTGGGATCTGGAACTACATTACGTGTCTACCTGTTTATATTAACCTGTCGTAAAGTTTTTAAAGTCATTGTTACAGTCAGATTTGTGATATGTAGGGTTGTCTTGTGTGTGAATATCACCATCACTGCATATTATAAGAAAAAACATTTTTTTTTTTTAAATTAGCTGCTTCCAAAAAAGAAAATACATTGAAAATTAAAAAATAACTTTAATTTCGGCAGTCGGTGTTTGTATTTTATTTCTTCTTTATTTGACACCGACTTCCGAAATTAAAGTTATTAAGCTATTGCATAGCTTCTATCGCGGGCCTTGAGCGTGGAGACTGAATCCAGAAATTCCGTAACGAAAAATAACCGAACACCCCCCACTCCGATGACGGTGATGATGATGATGATGATGACGGTGACGGTGATGGTGACGATGACGATGACGAAAACGATGACGATGACGATGATGATGATGATGATATTTATCTTGTTACGCCAAAGAAGTGTAACTTCTTACGTGCGTGTAAAAAGTGTAACTTGAATTAATATCAAAGAAAAAAAAAACAAAGGAAAAAAAATACTGCATAAATAAAATCAATAAATAATTATAATTGCATAAGTTGATAAAAAATGCTATGTAATAGGTTTACCGCGGCAGTCTCCGAGTGCCACACGTCTTTTTTTAGTTAATTTTTAGTGTATTTTCTTTTTTTGGAAGTCGGTTGTTTTTTTTTGTAAAAAAGTATTTTATTTTTCACTTTTTAGTTGTTATACTCCAGAACTAAAAACCCCAATAACATGGAACGTGGAATTTAAGCATACTCGTAATTAGAGAAAACCAAAACGTCATCTATGTATACGTATTTTTCGTTTTTGTTCAGTTTTTCAAAAAGCGCTAAAGCAATTTCGATAAAATTTATATGGTGGTCCCATATAAATTTTATCGAAATTGCTTTAGCCCCAATAACATGGAACGTCGGATTTAAACATACTCGTAATTGGAGGAAACCAAAACGTCATCTATGTAAGTATGTATACATATTTTTCGATTTTGTTCAGTTTTTCAAAAAGCACTGTAGCAAATTCTATAAAATTTATATATGGTTCAGTAGTGCCGGAGATTACCCCCGACATACAAACTTACAAACAAATTTTACCTCTTTATAATATACCTATAGATAATCCAAATATTGGAATTGACCTCGTAACATTTCGGTAGCGCATGTTTTTCTTAGGCCCTCCATAGACGGACTGCTTAGAGCAGTCAACACCAACTGCACGAGAGCAGTCGTGTTGCGGTCGGGGTCTCCTTAGACGGACTGCTTGCACATCCCACCCACACGCACAAATCGTTTTGCGAACACATTAATTGTGCGTACAGCTAAGGAGTGGAATTCCCTGCCAGAGTCTGTGTTTCCAGTTAGATATAACCTGGGACTGTCAAAAGTGAATAGGTTACTTTTAGGCAAGCGTGCTCCATCGTCCACCAGGTGAGATAGTGGTCAAACGCGTGCCTAAAAACGATAAACAAAAAAATGCAGTCAGTATATTTTTAACTACGAAAACAAATTAATTGCTTGAGAGCGGTCTGTATGGCGAATGTCAATTTTGTAATGAAACTGCAGTTCGCCCAACAGCGAGCGCTTGAAGCTCTGGCTGCTCCAAGCAGTCCGTGTATGTCGGCACTTACACCTCCGGCTGTTCTTTTCTGATTAATTTCATGGCGGGACCCAAGAAAGTTTAATCCTTTGTCTGGGACACAGATAATATAATACTAGCGTACAGATGCCTCATCCCATACAAAGAAACGGTACCGCCGTAACTACGGGTTTTTGACTGGCACAAGTAACTTTTGTTCTTCGTTCGGGCCCGTCTTCTATATCTCGCTAGATGGTGTTCGCAGCGACGGCTTGCAACAATTGCAAGTTGACTGAATTTATTAAAGTCTTACCAATAAAATCTCACACATTGACGAATTATTTTATAGATTTGTTGGCACTTCATAACAGTTTTACTGAATCAAAATGTGTCACTATACAAATTTTAAAGAGGCAAATAGATAATCTCTAAAACTACAAACAGCGCCATCTATTGGTACAAGAAATATAGATTTCTAAGGATCCGTTTCAATAATCATCAAAATTTGAATTAGGAGCCAATTATTCTACAATTTTATGCTTAGGGCAGTTTATTAAATAAAAAAAATACAGTTTTAACTATTTTTTTTTTTTTTTTAAATAAAAATATTACTGAAACTTGATTAAGAAATCGATGGATATTACGCCATCTATTGCAATTTATTTGGACTAATTTTTTTTTGTTTGAGATGAGACCCCGTGTCTGGGACTCGTCGAACTTCATTGCCTCAGCTTTTTTTCTGGTGGTCGCCACAGTTGATTCTGGTTGGCAGGAGTTGCAGTGGTCTGGGAATAGTGTGGCGGGCTTGTCCCATTAAAAAAATGGCCAAGTGCGAGTTGTACTCACGCATGAAGGGTTTTTCATTATCTATAAAAACGGCAAAAAAATCACTTTTGTTGGATGGGAGACCCCCTTAAATATTTATTTTATTCTGTTTTATAGTATTTGTTGTTATAGCGGCAACAGAAATACATCATCTGTGAAAATTTCTACTGTCTAACTATCACGGTTCATGAGATACAGCCTGGTGACAGACGGACGGACAGCGGAGTCTTAGTAATAGGGTCCCGTCCCCTTTGGGTACGGAACCCTAAAAAAGAATGTCACTTTCCTTAGGGTCTCGGTTCCTGAAACTATCGTATTTTCTCTTAGTGCCACCCCTATCTTTATCTTCATAATTATATTTTTAATCACAACTAAAAAATTGTTTACGCCAGAGATTTAATTATAAACTCGCGAACGTTGAATGATTGTTTATAAAATATTTTTTACAATCGACATAACATTATTTAGTGATATTCATAATCATAATGCATGCGACTGACTCAGTCAAGGTTATGTGAAGGTTTTTGGTCTGATGTCATCGATGTTTTTGTATGTTATGTGGTCCTATGCCAAGATTGGGTCACCCATCTGCTCTTGTAGGTGTGTGTGCAAAAAACGTTTAATGACGAAAATTCTGAATCTTTCCTTAATAGTTACCTGGGGGTCGTTATATCAAGAGCGAATAAGTTATTTCTAGGCAAGCTAGATGGAGTACCATTGTCGACCACATCATCGCTTACCATCAGGTGAGATAGTTGTCAAACACGAGTCTATAAAAATATTTTAAAAAATCCGGACGTTTATTATTACGCATATTTTACTAACAAATACCAATATACTGATAAATCAGATTTTTTCTTTGAAATGGTCATTTCGTACGGAACCTTAATGTGCGAAGTAGGACACGCACTTTGCCGATTTTTTTACCTAAGTGTGACATCTCGCAAAATTTCAACACATTGTGTTGTCCTCATTTTTAGGGTTCCGTACCCAAAGGGTAAAACGGGACCCTATTACTAAGACTCCGCTGTCAGTCCGTCGGTGACCAGGCTGTATCTCATGACAGTTAGACAGTTGAAATTTTCACAGATGATGTATTTCTGTTGCCGCTATAACAACAAATACTAAAAAACAGAATAAAATAAATATTTAAGGGGGCTCTCATACAACAGACATGATTTTTTTGCCGATTTTTATAGATAATGGTACGGAACCCTTCGTGCGCGAGTCCGACTCGCACTTGGCCGGTTTTTTGTTTGTGTCAAAAGAAAAATACGTATCTAATAGTTTTTAGTAATCTGACTGACCAAAGTTTTTTTAGTCATCTACCCTATTTTTTTAGTCGCTTACCCTATTTTTTTGCCACCTACCTTTTTTTTTGTCACCTACCCTATTTTTTAGCCACCTGCCTGTTTTTTTAGTCACCTACCCTATTTTCTAGCCACCTTCCTTTTTTTTAGTCACCTACCCTGTTTTTTAGTCACCTACCCTATTTTTTTGCCACCTTCCTTTTTTTTAGTCACTTACCCTATCTTTTAGTCACCTACCCTATCTTTTAGTCACCTACCCTATTTTTTAGTCACCTACCCTATTTTCTAGCCACCTTCCTTTTTTTTTAGTCACCTACCCTATTTTTTGCCACCTTCCTTTTTTTTTAGTCACCTACCCTATTTTTTTGTCACCTACCCTATCTTTTAGTCACCTATCCTATCTTTTAGTCACCTACCCTATCTTTTAGTCACCTACCCTGTTTTTTAGTCACCTACCCTATTTTTTAGTCATACACACGCTATTTTTTACCCTATTTTCGACATTCAAGCGACCGAAGCCGACGGCAAAACAGCAAAACTTCGTAGCGTAATATATTTTAATCCGTGTATATTGTGCTTGTGCGCGCATCACAAACAAACGCATAGTTTGAGTTATATTTTATGCGATTATCTCTGCGACTGACGCGACTGACCATCTGTTGATAGATAGCTTTTACGCGATATTTCCGACGTTTATGGCGTAGTGTTGGGCAGTGTTTTATCGATATTCCAGAAATAAACGCACAAGATTCATTTGCGTACAGCTAAGGATTGGAATTACCTGCTAGAGTCTGTGTTTTCTGAGAGTTACAACCTGGGGCCCAATTCTGTAACTTTGAGTTAAGCAACACGCCATCGACACTCTATCGACACACAACAGACATTATTTTGCCACTGTTGCAAATTTGGTTTTCTGCAAAAACTTCCAAATACTATTGATATAATATTTTAGTAGACCAGACTACCAATTATTACAATAGTCCAATTAAGGCGTTTCAATGGCACTACAGTATCAAGTCAATGACCATAAATAATTTATAGAATACCAAATGTCAATGACTATTCTATTGAGACACCACTGACACACTACCGACACACTATTGACAAGTTAGTTATTTTACAGAAGCGGGCCGCTGGGAGTCTTTAAGTAAAGAGTGAATAGGTTACTTCTAGGCAAGCGTGCTCCATCTTCGACCACATCATCGCTTACCATCAGGTGAGATTGTAGTTAAACGCGTGCCTATCAATGATAAAAAAGATACAGTTAAATTCTTCGCCTAACAGAGTTACCTTCTTCTCTACATAGTCTAAATATAGATTAGTTTTTATGTTTTTTTTTTTCAATATTATGTATTAGTTTATTATGTTTTAAGATTACTTATGTTGTGTATTTTATCTATGGGCCTTAGATGCCTGAAAATAAAGAATATTATTATAATTATTATTTTTAAACATTACCATTATTTATTATTTCTTAATTATTATTATTTTTAATATTATTAATTATTATTCCATTTATTTATTTGTATATACCCACAATATTCTTTACATTTTTAAATATTTAAATAAAAAACAAAAGAAAAAAAAATTAAAATATATTATTTATTATTATTATAAATCAAAGTCGCTTTCCGCGTCTGTCTGTTTCTCCACTAACTCCTCCTAAACTACCTACTCAACGGACTTGGATGCGTCTTTCACTCATAGAAAGAGCGATAAATAAGGAAGGTTTGTGTGTATAATATGTACCCGTTCGGTGTCGGGGCGGGGCGCTAGTAAATTAATAAACAGACAAAAATGTATTGTATGGAACTTTGCTGCGCCACTTTCTACTGACTAAAACACTAGTTACAATCACGAACTGGTGAAGTGTCAGTGTGGGCGTTTTAAATGCTGCCTTTTGTATCTTAAGACCATTAAAACTAGATACTTCACAGTCCAATTTCAATATTTATCTTTATGAACTTATCATGTC
This sequence comes from Polia nebulosa, assembly GCA_951329385.1. Taxonomy (NCBI): domain Eukaryota; kingdom Metazoa; phylum Arthropoda; class Insecta; order Lepidoptera; family Noctuidae; genus Polia; species Polia nebulosa. Next base: position 17,370,301 of record OX589614.1, read on the forward strand.
ATTAAGTAACAATTATATTAGCTCTTCGTCACGACCTACCCTGCCAAAATCTGTCAAATTCAAGACAACTTCATTGATTTTAAAGCAAACTGACATCCCTCCTAGGTCTGTCAAAATATGTCAATATTTTATCGATAAAAAATCCAAGCAACTAAATATTTGCCACACTAGCACATAACGACACATCGACATTGACCGCTGCAGATGCTCCCATTCTCGCTAGTGATGTAACTGTTACGATATTCAGTTTCTAATAGACTACTAGTTTTGCATGCTAGCTTGCTAACTGACCGCACTAAATTACTGAAGATTGCAACTTCATGCATAGTTAATTTGTAATAGAAGTTGGCAAATTTTCTATAACAATTCATTTGTAACTATATCTGATTAGCTTTTTCTTGTAGGTTCGCTTTCATTAAAAAACTTGGATAACAGTTACTAAAAACTTTTTTACAAAAAAAACAACCGACTTCCACAAAAAAATACACTAAAAATTTAAAAATAACTTTAATTTCGGAAGTCGGTGTTTTTAGTTTATTTCTTCGATATTTGACACCGACTTCCTAAATTAAAGTTATTTTTAAATTTTTAGTGTATTTTTTTTTGGAAGTCGGTTGTTTTTTTTGTAAAAAAAAAAAATATTTTTCGCTTTTTAGTTGTTATACCCCAGAACTAAAAACCCCAATAACATGTAACGTAGAATTTAAACATTTGGAGAACACAAAAACTAGTGTTGCCCAAAATCGGTCTTGGTCTTGCAGTCTTGGTGGTCTTGTTCTTGCATTTTCGCAAGACCAAGACCAAGACCACCTTATTGTAGCAAGACCAAGACCAAGACTGAACCCTGCAAGACTTGAGCAAGACAAGACTTAAGCCTGCAAGACTCTTGCGTCTTGCAGTTAAGACAAACTGAGATTTGGGCGTTATTAAGTAGGTATTTGGTTTCAATCCCGATTTTGAGAGAGGTTCCCCAGTATCAAAACCGTCGGTGTCGTCATAACACTAAACTAAGGGCTGCAGTTGTATCTGCAGTTGGCAACGTGCCGCTCGTCTGAAAGAACCCTTATGTTTCAACTATTTATTAAGTAGGTAGCGTGTATACTCACAAATCTGTTCCACTTTCTAGCAAAGTTCATACCTTGTAGGTATCTACCTATAATAATATTTATGCTTGTTTTTGTCTAATGTGCAGATCTAACGTTAGTACTCGTAGGTTGGTATGTGCTTAAAATTATAGCCAATAAAATTATATAAACATTATGTAGGTACCTACTTATGTTTCAAAGTTTATATTATTCTTCTATTCAGCAAAATTTAAAACTAACAGTGAGTCGAGTAGGTCTAGTAACAGTTTCTACGGCAACCAATGTTATGGTACAGACGCCAGCACATCAAGCTACTACAATCTGTCAAATTTCTTTAACAGATTTTCAACTTTATCGCTAAAGAATTAAGGTTCAAGGTTGATTGGGAAAATGTGACGTTCTGCGAATAAACTGTTGGTCGGTCGGTGTATTATACAGTATGGATTCGACATATGGTCAATAAATGAAATCACGAGTTATACTCGTCCACAGAAGTATAACAAAATTTATTATTAAATTAAAATTCAAAAAATTAAGAAACTTAAATTTTCAAACAAAATAAATATCAAATAAATTCAGTAAAAGTCAAACACTCTGTTTAGAGAACGTGGGTACAATACCTACTTACCTAGAGTACAGAATGGCAACAGCTCAAATGCAGACGAGACGGCACCGGCGCGGCGTGGCGCGGCGCGGTGCGGTGCGGCGTTTTTATTGTAATTTCACAATAGTATTTATAAATTATTTACTAAGTTTATTTGTACTACTACTTAGGTATTTCTTTTGTGATAAATGATAACTGAACTGACCGAAATAAACTAAATCATAGCAAAAAACCGTCTTAAATTCTTAAATGTTCAAAATGTCCACCACGTTTTACAATACACAAGTTACATCGCCGACCAATGTTTTCCCGCACCCTGCTCAATAGATTTCGATCTGGATCCGAGGCCATGGCTTTTAATTTGTCAAACGCGGCAACAATACGACTGCGTAGTTCATCTTCGCTTTCGGAGGCTTGCGAGTAAACTTCATTTTTAATAAATCCCCATAAAAAGAAGTCGAGAGGAGTGAGGTCGGGTGACCGCGCTGGCCACCTGTGGGGGCCGTACCGCCCAATCCATTGTTCGCCGAACATGGTGTTAAGCTGCTCTCTTGCGCGGAGAACAGAGTGTGGAGGAGCCCCGTCTAACTGGAACCATACCCGAGAGTTCGCTGCCAAGGTTAATTCGTCTAAATAATCCTCGGGCTTAGGCCTCTTAGAAGGTCTAGGAACTTCTGCGCATTCAGGTTTCCATCGATAAAAATTGGGCCAATTATTTGATTTCCGTGAATGCCCGCCCAAACATTAACACTAAAGCGGTATTGATGAGCTGATTCCCTAAATAAGTGAGGATTGGTGTGGCTCCAGTGACGCAAGATTTGTCGGTTCCACATGCCGTTTCGAGTAAACGTGCTTTCATCTGTCCAAAACACATTTGACAAGAAATCTTGGTCTTGGGCAATTTTTTCTAATACCCATTGGCAGTAAAACTCTCTAATCGGCTTATCACGGGGCAGCAGCGACTGCACCTTTGGCAGTTTAAAAGGACGTAGTTTGTCTCTTTTCAATACTTTATGTACTGTTCTATGGGACACTCTAAACATACGCCCAGCTGGTCTCAGGCTGCAGGTTGGGTTGCGATCGAAGTGGTCTAAGATTCTTCGTTCCAAAGACGAAGTAACGTGACGCGGGGCAACTCCTTCATTTGTGTTGGGCACAATGTTTTGATTTTCCCTCACTCTCTGGACAGCTCTGATGATGGTCCGAACACTAGTAGGGCAGGCGCGACTTGCGCTGTATCTCTCACGATAAGTACGCAGAGTTATTGCCGCGTTTTGGAGGCATTCGCCATAAAGTAAAATCATGTCAGTATACTCTGCAGCACTATAAAAACGCTGTTGTCGCGGCATAATACTGTTTAAAAAACAAGCAACACACAAAAGTTAATTAGCTAGTGTCTATTTCACCATAGAAAAATAAATAAGCACAAATTAAATTAAAAACACGATTTACACATACACACACGTAGGTACTTAGTATCTATTTCACTGCAATAAAAAGAAAAACTCTTAAAACCTTAAAATACACGACAACACGCGTAAACTAAGTAGGTATCAAATCTGCGAAAGGCGCACGCACGCACCATCCCGGAAGGCAAACAGCGTACTGAGTACTGAGAAAGGTAAACTAACTAGTAACTACTTCCGAAAAAATAAGTAAGTAATAAATAGGGTCGACAGCGCAGTTATCGACTTATCGTTTATCGATACTTTTCTACATTAACTTACCTAAAAAAGACAAAATACTTAACAAGATTTTTTTTTCTACTTATAATATTTTATTATTACGAATATTATTAACAAATTATTTACAGGATAAATTTATTAAAAAATGAAATAAATTTTCAGTTTGCTTTATTCGAACAAAACCGTTTAGTGAGAAACTTCCTGACTAGCAAACAACAATTGCTACTGTACCTACTCGTACGTATTTTTAATAGGATGCTTCATATCCGTGTACAACCAGTGTTAGTTAATTGCTATTATTTACTTCTACCTTAATTTATCTCTAAATCTACTTGATTATAATTTTTAATTAGAACACATTTAAGATCTGTTATTATAATAATTAACACATTATGTCCACTCCCTAGTATTTAAAGCGAAACACTTTTTTGCAAACATCTTCAAAACGTAATGTGAATCAGCTGACTGTAGATAAAAAGGTGTCCTTCCCTACACAAGGCGCGCGCGCAACGCCCATCCGCTACCCCTTTGCCTTTGCCGATGTGCCGCGGCGCCGCCGCGCCGCCCGCCACCGCAATGCTTTTGAGATCGCCGCGCGCAGACGTGTGGGCGCCGTTTCGTGAGCCGACAAAAGATACCGCTACCGATGTACACCCGCGAGAAATATTGGCGCACATCAGTGGTAGGTTAGTAAACAAAATTTCGGCCGTGACAAGTTCACAAGTCAAGGACGTATTAACTTTTACAAAAGAAAGTAAGTACTCCAGTCTGGGAGAAGGGCTTAATGCCTGTAATCCACCACGTGAACCTTAGTAAAAGACTGACAGATTGTCAGACTTTTACTAACACCCTAGAGAAGGAGAAGTCATAAAAAACCTACATGTAACATCTACTAAATTAGTGCGAATTAGTAGATGTCACATGTAGGTTTTGTTTTGAGGTGGGAAATCATCTAATGACTTCTCCCGCTCAAGGGTGTTAGTAAAAGTCTGAAAGATTGTCAGACTTTTACTAAATAAAATCGAACCCGTGTTCCCTTCCTTGCCCTTATCGTTCCAGGGCCACGGGCTTCCTTTTCGGAAATTTATCCATGGCCGTAGAGGGCATCGACCCATCTGCTGGGCCCCTTCGGTGTGCAGATTTTCTTTGAGGCGCGCGTGGAACACTACGCACCGTCGACGACGTAAGCTCGGTCGAGCGGACGGCGAGCTACCCATTGCTCGTCGTCCGGAAGCCCAGGCCTACGGTGACCGGAGATCACTCTGCAATTCTCGACGCCCGCGGCGTCTCCTGTCGCAGCCGCTGGGGCGAGTGTGATGAAATACATTACAGAATGAAAGCACTTGCCTGGATTTGAATTCACGACCTTCAACTCATAAAGTGAGATCTTTCTTACTAGGCGCTTTCAATAAAAAAATACGTAAATTGAATTCCTGCCTGCCTTTAGGTGTACCTATTTTACATTTTAGGCAAATAAGTAGAATGCCTAAAAGAGCTTGAGCGATAGATTGCACAGAGTGGCAACGTCGCATTTCAAAGTTCAAGGATTTAAGGAACAAAGTATGTTAGATCATTGACCTAGTGCTGCAATTCTACAGAGTGTTCAAATTTACTGAAAATTAAAACTATTTTTTTTGTTTAAACTACTGGACCGATTTCGTTCATTTTTTGCACATCGTCAGTAAACTCTTAAACAAGCATGTGATTTCATTTATTGCCCATATGTCGAATCCATACTGTATACCTACTTATTGGATAATTTACCGACAAAGACGCCACAGTTTGCAACAAGTGTATCACAGCATTTGACACTGTTTGAGCGCCGCATTCGCCGACAAAGAGTACGGACAGAGGCACACAAGATTGTTACCTATTTTGGTAGGGTTGGTACAGGAGGATAAAATTAAATGACCTTGAAGATGTCTCAGCAGTAAGTAGGTATAAATTGAATGCTCTGAGTTTCTTGTATAAATACATTCATACACTGGCTCGAATTCGAACACTACAGCGTTTAAAGCTGTGATGATAATTAATAACTAAGTAGGTATTGCATCTATTGAATTGCGAATATTTTGATTTCGAAATAATCATTGTTAATATCGGTAAATGATAGATAGTGACTGACATACCTTGGTACTAAAATGTGAGCAGCAAGATTGAAAATTGATATTCAAAGGTCGAGGAATGAGTTTGACCTTGAAAAAGTCATTTTTTTTTAAATAGTTCCTCGACCTTTATGAACTTGGAGGGTTGTATTGATGATTTTGATGATTATAATTCTGTAACTACATACGTCTTACAGCGCGAATCATAATCTAAACTAACGTGTTCAATAAATAGCAATAGGCTAATAGGTATTTGCAAGACTTGCAAGACTTGCGAGACTCTTGCTGCAAGACCAAGACCAAGACTGAGAGCGCAATACCAAGACCAAGACCAAGACCAGGTGTATTGACGCAAGACCAAGACCAAGACTGGCCTAAGTCTCGTCTTGGTCTTGCATTTGGGCAACACTAACAAAAACGTCATCAAGATATGCGTATTTTTCGTTTTTGTTCAGTTTCTCAAAAAGCGCTAAAGCAATTTCGATAAAATTTATATGGGACCACCTCGGGAGTATATTCTTTCAGATAAAAAAAGAATTTTGAAAATCGGTCCACAACTGACGGAGAAATGCGCGGACATACATTTAAAAAAAAAAAAAACATACATACAGTCGAACATAGAACCTCCTCCTTTTTCGAAAGTCGGTTAAAAAGCACTCTTAACTTGTACCCAAATCTCCAAGAAAGACTACTCTTCTCCTTATATTTTTATAACAAGCTTCGCATAGTAAAAAGTCGCCTATGTTTTAATCCAGGTTATATTCTATCTGTGTGCAAAATTTCATTCATATCCCTTCAGCCGTTTTTGCGTGATTGAAACACAAACATACAAACTTTCGCATTCATAATATTAATAGGATTGATTTCCGTGGACAGCAATCATACTATACTAATATTATAAATGTGAATGTAAAGTACCCGTCACGAGAAGCTATATATTATGTAAACAAGTGTTCAGGAGTTCACAACATTTGGACCAACAAAAAAAATGAATTTGTTTAAGATATAATAAATTATTAAGTAACAAATATTAATTAACATAATTATATTATTTAAGAATAATTATTCGTCAGATTCAGATTTTAAGTTTGTTTGTTACGCTTTCACGCGAAAACTACTTAACCGACCATCATGAAATGTACACATATTCTTGGAGGTATTAGAAGTAACATAGGATAATTTTTATGAAAATAAAAAAAATACGAAATATACATAAACGCGGTGAAACCGCGGGCACAGATAGTCTTCTAATATATTAAAATCTTGTGTCACGGGTGGTTGCACTCCTCCGTAACGGCTCGACCGATTTTAATGATTTTTTTTTGTATATTTGGTAGGTATGAGAATAGATTGTAAAGTATTTTTCACCTTCCTACACCCACCCCCCATTTTTTTTATCGCAGAACTTTTTTTTAAGCTATTGCATAGCTTCTATCGCGGGCCGTGAGCGCCTTGAGCGTGGAGCCGAATCCAGAAATTCCGTAACGAAAAATATTCCGTAACGAAAATAACCTAACACCCCCCACTCCGACCGGCACAGCGGTGATACTTTTTAGTTTTTCCATCTATCGATGAATAGCAGAACTTTTGACTTTTGATGATAAATTGTGTTGTTGATATTGATGATGATGATATGATGATGATGATGAAGATGAAGATGAAGATGATATTTATCTTGTTACGCCAAAGAAGTGTAACTTCTTACGTGCGTACATAAATGCGCATGTGTGTGTGTACACACACACATAAATAAAATAAATAAATAATTATAATTGCATAAGTTGATAAAAAATGCTATGCAATAGCTTTACTTTGGGAAATCATCCAATGACTTCTCCCGCTCTGGGTGAAGCGGGAGAGCGTGTAGAACAACGTTTGCTGGGGCAGTAATATAAAAAATTCTAGTATTGTATGAATTTATCAGAATAGCTCATCTATAACAATTTAAAGTAGTAGCTGGTTTAGGCACCAGTCTCCCACAATATACTTACTGTATCCACTTTAAAGGTATGACTAGCCAACAAACTTTCTATATTGTCCGCACCACCTCAACATATTAACATGAAAGGTATGAACAGTTATGGTGCGACGTAGTCTGGCTTTTTGCCAATAACTCTCGTTGGATTGCGTAGTTCAAATTTTATACATATTGGTAACGCACATGCCTTCACCATGTATCTTACACGTGTTATTTAGACATCTGCTCGTGATTTCAATGAGTACCTAATGTCGGGAGTTTCTTAAGCGTGAACACCATCATCATGATTACAGCCGAAAGACGTCCACTGCTGGACGTAGGCTTCCCCCAAGTGTCGCCTCTATGACTGGTCATCATCAGCTTTTTAATGTCCCCACTGCTGGGGCACAGGCCTCCTCTCTGTGAGAGGGTGTGGGCCGTAATCCACCACGCGGGCCCAATGCGGATTGGTGGATGTCAAATGTCTTCGAATTTTTGGTTCTAGGACATGGCGGTTTCCTCACGATGTTTTCCTTCACCGTTTTGAGAGCAGTGGTGATGAAATAATTTACACAAAGTAGAGCGCCTGCCTAGGTTTGAACTCACGACCTACAACTTGTAAGTCGCGGCCACCACTGCTCATGATCGGTCCCGTTCATCTCTTATCCATTGGTTACCCGCTACCCTCACCAGGTCATCGGTCCACCTCGTAGGCTGCGTCTTCCGTTACGTGGTTGCCACTCCAGAACTTTTCGGCCCCATCGAACATCTGTTCTGCGAACAATGTGACCTGCCCACTGCCACTTCCGTTTGACGATTCTTCGGACTATGTCGGCAAACTTGGTTCTGTTGCGGATATCTAAAACTCATTTGAACATAACTATTGTTGTGGAGCTCAAACTGTCAGTCATTCTGTTTTAAGACACATCTGTTTAGATAGGAAAAATCCTAAACAGGCTAGTCTAAATCATTCAATGGAGAAAGAATTTTCATGACAGTTGATGCTGGCTAGGATATGTGAATCCAATTATTTTTAAAACCCACCTTACATCTACTGTATTATATTTCGTGAATATAAATCTATTCTTTCTGCAAACTGGTCTCGCACCCTCCCTTTAATCCACCCCTCCAATTCCTGACCTCTTCAATACTGCTTAACACTGAAAATCAGTCTTCCGGGCACCTGCAAAATCAACACGAAAACCACGTGCTTGAGTGACATGTTTTTAAAACTTATATCGTGCGAACAGTGGCAGTTCTCTGGTCGTCTGCCAGAATACGACTAATTTCTATCGTTATATTTCCTTGTATTATTATTAATTGGTTGTTAGCCCTTAGAGGGCTATCCATTTTGCGGCTAGCTCCGTCATCTGGCAAGCCTTTTCTCAACTATTTTAGATTTATCTTTTCGAGGGTTTGAGGTCCCGTGACCTCTTTTAAGATCATTCTGGAACCCCTCTGTACAGCGTCTGTTCCTGTCCTGTTCGGGCACATTGGGGTCTTCTTTATGTTAAAATACCTAGCTCTGTTAGACCTTTTCCACCATAGCTGCGCTAAGCCTGGCTGGAAAAGCGAAGTGATCCTAATGAATGTATTTTTACAGGCGCGCTGCCTCGGTACCACGCACACCTTTGGTGGAATAGCACCCTAAATCTTCTTCTTAAACAGACAGTAAGCAATTCTATTTTTCGTTACATCATTTAATAAAAGCAGCAAGACATAATCTAATCAGGATTTTTGTAATATATAACATTGTTTAAAAGAGTGGCCATGGAGTTTCTTGCACGTTCTTCTCCATAGAAATGCGCAATCGAAAGCGAATTGCGCCTTGGAATGTGCAATTAGCTTCATCTTTCTAACTGACCGATTTATTGACAATTCAAAAGTGCTTGTAAATGGTTAATTTGAAATAAATGCTTTGAATTTTGTAAATCGACTTTTTTACGTGTTTATTTGGCGTCTGTCAATGGAATTAAGATGGTTACAGTTTGAAAAGGTGCAGTGGTTGCAGCCCTTCAAAAGCTTGTACATTTAGCAGTTCTCGGTTCGCACCAACAACAAAAACTTTAAAAAGTCTTGACCCACCAAAACTACAGTTATTTAAAACATGCGCCGACAGGAAATGCCAGCAGTGTATTACATACTAACACCCACACATACAAGGTCAAAGCATATACACGTCAACCACAATACGTCATAAAACTCACACATAGACAAAATATGAACACGAAACTGTGCCAATTTTTATGACACGCGGTGAAAATTGGAACTAACATCGAAATGTTCAGATTTTGAATGCGTTGTCTTGGAAAGTGGCGCCATCTTGATATGTCAACGTATTATGGTCGCATTATTTATACGTCATGATTGCAAATAGGACTGCGCACACACATACAAAAGCCAGTACATATGGTATACGTCATTTTCTTGAATGAAGTTATCTGAACTGTGTTACTAATTCGCATTTTGATATATTAGTACAGACATCTGTTTTATTTTTATTTTCATTATGTCAGTAAACATTGAAGGAATTTTTTGAAGTTTTTTTGCGTGTTTATGTAATTTTGTTTCATGTTTGAAAGATAATTTAGAAAATTGTTTTGTCTATGAATGTTATGAAGAAGCTGTCTTTTGATAATTTTTATATTACTTTTAGATGCATCTGTTAGTTCGTGTAACTCTCCTCTTAGGGCCACCTCACACTGAGACGCAATGCTGCGCGTATTGTTTGTTGTGTAAGATCTTTCCTCTCGCTTTCCTATAATCTGTGGGAGTGATTTCGTGAAATGGGATGAAAGTGTGTAACAGGAAGCCGGGGAAGCGCGCGCGGTGGTAGAGCTGACCGTCAGATGGTAGAGCGCGCGCACAATAAGTCTGTTTGCGTTCGAAATCGGGTATGGTAAATAAAAGAAATCTTTTTAAAGGTGCATTAATATACTTTGTATGAGAGGTGCTAGTTAAATTTATGATCAAGGGACAAAAAAGCTGTTAAAAGGAACAGGCTTTCAGGAACTTAGAGTGAGAAATTTCTCGATCCGAGAAAGACCCAAAGTCAAGTAAAACCAAGAAGGAGATATTGATGTTTGACACCGTACAAGGCAGAATGATTCTTCTGACTACGTTGAACCTGCAGAAAACTTACCAGCGGGTCACAAACTTCCATGGCCCACCTGGAAATCTCTAAACTGACTACGAGGCCAAGTACTACGAAGAGCCACAATGCGACTGTGGAACCACACCACAAACAATACCTCATCTCTTATCCTACTCATAGCTCTGCATGAAAGGCCTTTGCGATACCAACGCTAAGTAGTTGATGTCGGACGGTGAGCAATGGGTAGCTGGCTGTCCGATGAGGACCAGGCCCGGGTTGACGGCGCGTTGTGTTCCACGCGTGCCTCCATAGAGGTGTCAGCAAGAATTGACGAGACCTGCTAGGACCGAGCCTGCCAGCATTGCGGGAAGCGGGAGTGATTGAAAGAATCACCAAAACCCTGGCACAGGCAACTGAAGGAACACTGGTGGATTTTAGTCAGTAAGAGTCTGACACGCCTCCCGCTCCACCCAGAACGGGAGAAGTTATTTGATGATTCCCCACCCTAACAATCTGCCTAACCTTTTCCCAACTATCTTGGGGTCGGCTTCCAGTCTAACCGGATGCAGCTGAATACCAGTATTTTACATGGAGTGACTGCCTGTCTGACCTCCACAACCCAGTTGCTGGGTAATACGATACTCCCTTCGTAAGACTGGTTTTCAGATTTTCGGGCTTCTGACGACCCGTAATGACTGTCAAAGTTCTACGATTGACAGCCGGGAGCAACGGCTTAACGTGCCTTCCGAGGCATGGAGGAGTCTCGGTATGTAAAGATGGTCACCCATCCACGGACAAACCCCGGCAAGCGTAGTTTAACCTGATGTCTCGACCCGTGCGGCTGTTATTACTTTAGCCACGAGCTCCTCTATTTTTAGATGTCCCACCCTATAAACAAAAAAAATAATCTCTTGTCCTACTCTTTGTCCAAAATCACCGGCACCATGAAAGACCTTTGCGATACCAACTTAGGCTGTCGATGTGGCTAAGTACTGATCGAATCATATGTATAAATTAAGAACTTGAACCATCGACAAAAAGAAGAAGAAAACCGTGCACAAGTCAGTACGACTGACCCGAGGAAGACCAAAACTGAATGATTTATAATCTTGAATGATAGCAGAACTACAGACGCAAAAACACTCGCAGAAACAAGGAATCTTAACTCTAAAGCTTTCGACGTACGTGGCTGAGTAGTGGTTGAAGCTCATATAAAATCAGAACATGGAATCATCATTTCAGCCGAAAGACGTCCACTGCTTTACATATGCCTCTCCCAAGTATCGCTACAAAGACCGATCCTGTGCGTCTCGCATCCATCAGCTACCCGCGATCCTCACCAGCAGGCGTATTCGCTAATTCAGTTGACATCAATTTCATAGGCACTTTGCCGTACATTGCTGCTTTGACGTTTAGGAAAACCGTAGTGCCTATTATAATTTATGTCAGCAATGTACTGCATAGTGCCTATCAAATTGATGTCAACTGAGTTAGCGAATACACCTGCAGGTCATCGGTCCACCTTGTGAGAGGCCTTCCAACACTGCGTCTTTCTTCCGATACGCGGTCACCACTCCAGAACTTTTCGACCATCTGTTTGCGAGCCATGTGCCCTGCCTACTGCCACTTCAGTTTGGCGATTTTTTGAGCTATGTCGGTAACCTAAGTTCTCTTACGCATATCATAATTACTGATTCGATCAGGCAAGGAAACTCCGAGCTTCCATCGATACGAAAAAGAACTCTTGCGTGTACGACCGACCCGAGGAAGACCAAAACTTAATAGTATGGCGAAACTACAAACCCAAAAACAGTCTCAGAAGAAAAGGAAACAACTAATTCATCTTCCTATAGCCCGATTACTTCTCGCGTGGTATTTGTAAACACGTAGCTATAATAGTTGGCACGCGGCTCGGGCCGCTGAACGCGAATTATAAATAGCTGACCAAATGTAACGTGACGTCACACTTGCGCTACATGTCTTACAAGACGAATTACGAGCAGTAATTAGCTTTATGGTTGGGAGAAAACGCCTTTAGATATAGAGAAGATGGTAGAAGTTAGAGAGAAGGAATGTAGCATGAGCAAGATGGATATCCGAATGAGGACTTCGTTCACAGAATAAGCAAGCTGAAGTGTCAAAGGAACAGGCATCAATAAAAATCAATCTGCTTAGCCTTTTCCCAACTATCTTGGGGTCGGCTTCCAGTCTAACCGTATGCAGTTGAATAACAGTATTTTACATGGAGCGACTGCCTATCTGACCTCCACAACCCAGTTACTGGGTAATACGATACCCCTTGGTAAGACTGGATGTTAAGAATTTCGGGCTTCTGACGACCCGTAACGACTGTCAAAGATCCACGATTGACAGCCGGGACCAACGCCTTAACGTGCTTTCCGAGGCACGGAGGAGTCTCAGTATGTAAAGAGTAGTCACCCATCCATGGACCAACCTCGGCAAGCGTAGCTTAACCTGATGGATCGACCCGTGCGGCTGTTATTACTTTAGCCACGAGCTCCTCAAAAGGAACAGGCATATTAGTCGTACAGCCGACGGACGTTGGGGTGTTAGTCTGCTAATTGAACAAGTTACCTGACACGGCGGCGTGCTGTGTTCCGCGCTCGGCTCTCTGGAGGAATAATAAAGAGAATGTGCAAGCACTCCAGCGCCCTAGCCAAAGGTAACTACAGAACACCCTGCGGTTTTAGACAGTAAGTCTTATAGACTCCTACGCCGGACGGACGCCATCCACATTTGGACGGAGGAGATCCATGAGGATTTCCACAGAATAGACAAAAAAAGGTAGACGTTTTCTTGAGTGGAGACCGCGAATTGGTAAACGTAAGCTGGGATGCCCCTAGGCTAGATGGTGCGCCTATCTTCGCAGTGTGACTGGTAGCAGCTGAATGAGATTTACCGAGAATTGAGATAGATGGCGTGCGATTGGAGAGATTAGAGCTAGGAGATAGATATTAGATTGGAAATAGGCTGATGATGATTATGAAGACGCAGTATAGTATAGTATAGGGACTCCATTGTCCGCACTTAGACTCCCATTTGGTCCGTTGTGGGTCCTGGCTAACATAGCCAGCCGAACTCCGCCCAGAAGCACAGAAGCTTCCTGGGATTTTTGCAGGCTTCGCGGAGCAATCTCGCTGTTCTGAGGTTTTGTGCACGTTGGATAGCCACGGCCTCGCATTCCAGGATGTGAGCGGCTGATTCCTCAGTGTCAAAGCAGCCTCTGTATACAGGGCTGTCCGTGGCGCCTATGTTGAAAAGATGTTTGTTCAAGAGGCAATGGCCCGTGATTGTCCCTATTATTATTCTGAGGTTGGCTCTACTAAGACTGAGCAGTTTTTTGGTGAGTCGTGAATGTAGGCTCCGCATGGCCATTCTCGACTGCCTGCAGTCTGTTGCCCGTGACCATCTCTGTTATGGAGTTCCGTTGATCTCTGGCGAATCCATGTACGAATCTGCGAGAAAGGTAGGGGAAGGAGTGGGTTCGGGCCTGGCGCTATCATCTCGGGTTCTCTCTTTGCAAGTTCGTCCGCGGCGTCATTGCCTAGAGATCCACTGTGCTCCTTGATCCACTGGAGGGTGATTCGGTTTGATAGCGAAATACTCTCCATGGCGAGGTGACATTCATAAAATAATTTGCTGTTAGTTTGTTTGTTTTCCAAGGCTCTGAGCACAACCAGACTGTCCGACAGGACAGATGATTATAAAGACGCATTATGGATACGAAGTTAAGATCTTTGTATACTCCTTTATAACAAAGAATCAGGCCTACTATACAGTGATCATCATCAGCATTTCAGCCGAAAGACGTCCTCTGCTGGACATAGGCCTCTCCCAAGTGTCGCTACAAAGAACGGTCCTGTGCGAAGCAGAGGATTATTTGTTGAGGGTTTTAAAGAATTCTTCTTTATGATACCGGGTAGATGCTAGGGCCCTAAATCGTAATTAACTACCTCCTTCCGTGGTATATCCCTCAGGAACTGTGAATTTAGGCTACAGGGCGTACAGACGTACGGGAAAGAAATAGACATACAAACATACTCACATGTATACAGGGTGTAAAAAGACACATCACAGAGCCGTTAACTACGCATACTGTACGTCTAACAAAGTAGCTTTGCGCAAAAATTATTGCTGGGATACGACTTATATTTAGGTATGAAAAAAAATACTATTTTTTATTGCGCGCAATGTAATGCTAACCCAGGCAAGTGGAGTTAAACCCTACTGCCTCGCTCTAAGCCACGTAGGTACTTGTCAGATTCGTTTGATATTTGTACATTGCCTTTTTGTAACAGCCAATGCGTAATTTCGAAAAAAAAATCTAAAATTCAGGTAATGTTTGTTACGGAAAAAGTTTAGTAATAACACTTTGAATTCATTTTCGTAAAATAGTTAAAAAAAAAATGCGACTTTGACCTTCAATATCTCCAGAACCAGTCGATTCCCAGCTATGTTCTAGTGGAAAAAATGATCGAAATAATGGGTAGACTATGTGGCTTTCGGCTTCGGAAACTGTCTTTTTACACCCGTTATACATACAATCAATAATATCAGTCTTTTACGGATTATACATATGAGGTATTTTCTGCAATTTGCTTATCTTCATCATGCTCCATACTTCCTTCTCTCTCTTCTGCCCTTAGTTACTCACAGAAACTAAAATGGAGATGGGCAGGTCACGTAGCCAGAATGACTGACGACCGATGGACCATACGAACCACGGTGTGGCCAGGACCAGCAGGCTACAGAAAGAGAGGTAGACCGCAAACACGGTGGGTAGACGATATAACACACATAGCTGGTAAGGACTGGGCAAGGGTAGCAAGCAATAGGGACGCATGGCAATCTCTGGAGGACCCTGAAAAACCCTTCACCTAAGAGGGGTTCTTGCCCATATAAAATGTTTTATTTAATGACATAATCGAATGAAAGTGTAATGAATAATATTTACAATCTATTATATTAATTTATTATTATTATTGATTTATATAATTTATTTTAAGTTACAAATTTTCAAATTATTTTGCTATTTTTAATTAACAAATAATTCAATCTAAATTTATTTTAATTTCTCAATATTTAAATATAAATGTTTTTACTCTTTCAATTCTGTATGCATGTAATTGGCAAGAAATATAAGGCTTTTTTATTTTTATTTTATTTATACATACAATATACAAACTCGAAAAATATTACGCCTTGTGGGAGAGTCGGTTGGTTTTCAAGGGTATACGTATGTCCTTGAAAACTATCGTTCATCTCCCAACGGTTCCGTCTGCTAAACTTCCCACAATGAAACCGGTCGCTCCATCTGTCTGTCTTGATTGTGAGCACCCTCCATGCAGCATCCATTGAGGGTACTTGTTAACGGTCACTGGTACGGATTCTCTGTTCAATATCTAAACTAAAATTAGAGAATTGCTATCTTTTACTAAAAGGCAGTGCGAGAAAAGGACGGCTATAGCTATGCACTAAGTTAGAGATGTCAAACTAGTTTACGCCTTGCGCTTCGCCGTGTTTTTAGACGACATGTTTTTACGTGTACCCTTAATTTGTATGGAAATATTAGTTCAAACTAAATTTGACAGCTCTAATTTACATCCGTCTCTTTCTTGTTTTATTAGAGAGAAAAAGATAGCAATAGCCTAAATTAAGTTTAGTTTGTGCATAACAGAATCAACACCAATGTCTGGTTTTAAACAAACGGTGAATTTGTTTTTTTAGGATTCCGTACCGGTAGGGTCTAAACGGAGCCCTATTGTTGTCACTCACGTGTCCGTCTGTCCATCTGTCTGTCTGTCCGTCCGTTGACTGTCACAAAATTTTGTTACGAAGATTTTTTAACTTTCCATTGACCTATGAACTTGAAATTTGGTGAGAATGTTTATTACTAACAAATACCAATATACGTATATGGTACGGAACCCGTATTTTTTTTAACACTCTTTTGTTAGCTTTTTTTTTTGTGGGGTGGGAAATCATCCAATAACTTCTCCCGCTCTGGGTGGAGCGGGAGGGTGTGTCAGACTCTTTCTGACTAAAACCCACCCCTGTTCCTTCCTGCCCTTAGTGGCCGGGGGCGCGGTAACTCTGGTTCGAATTTAACCACAACCCCTGGGCAGGCATCGGCCATGACGGGCCCCGTCCTTATTGCTGACAACTCTTGTTCGGCGCGCGTGGAACACTACGCGCCGTCGACTCTCGGGCCTGGTGCTGATCGGACGGCGAGCTACCCATTACTCGCCGTCCGCAGGCCCGGGTATGTTTAGTTTGAATGACAATGCATGGTCAGCTAAGTGATGTCATTCTTAATCAAATATGGTGGGCTCCCAAAGATTGCGCACTAGTTATTTTGTATGCATTCCCATGATACGGTTATCAAATGAAAGGGTTTTGCTGAAAAAAACAACAAAAATAAAAAATAGTGTTTTTAGTTTTTTTTTAAACTACAGATAACTATTATTTTATTAGGGTTCCGAACGTCCGAATGAAAAAACGGAACCCTTAATGAATCACTTGTACCTGTCACAGCTAATTTGCTCGGCATCGACTGAACTGATTGAGTTGAAATTTGTGACCCAAACATGAACACTTTAGGGGTGCAAATCGGAAAGTTAAATAATAAATATTTTCGAAGTGCGACATATTAAATGAAAGAGCATAAGATGAGGATCTCCAATGTATTTTTTCATAATTTAAAAATAAATAGTTTTAAAGTTATTTAAGGTGAAAGCTCCAGGGTAGCCCACGAAATTAAATTTTTCTTACATTTTTTGCAATTTGCAGGTCAGTTTCAGGTTGTATCTTGGTCAAAATTTGATTCGCGGCCGTAGCAAGTATGTATTTATGGAATAATAATCATTAAAATCATCAATACAACTCTCTCAGTTAGAATTTTTGCCAAATGTAAGAATTTCATGAAATCATGACATTCGGCATCAATTCTAACTAAAAGAGTTTTATTGATGATTTTAATGATTATAGTTCTGTAAATACGTAATTGCTACAGCCGCGAATCAAATTTTTTCCAAGATAAATTTTGCCCAATTACACATAAAACGAAATAAACTAAAAATGTTGACTTCAGCGCCATCTAGCGGGAAAATGCTCGGGAGCAGACCGTATGTTTCACCTTAAGAGAATAGATGAAACTTGACCAACCCCTCGAATCTGTCTAAAATTTAAAAAAATACAAGATTGTTCCCTATTCATAGATTACAGGTAAAACTATTATCTAAGTGTTTATTTTTTTACAAGATACCAATTAAATTTAAAAATTTAGAATCCACCAAATATAGGATTCGTCCGAAACCCTTTCCGCGCAAGTACGACTCGCGCTTAGCTGGTTGTTTTATTTTGTACTGAATCAAATTCACGGTGTTTTAGGTTTGTTGAATGGAGACTGGTATTCAACTGTAGTTTGCAATGGGGTTGCGAAATCTTCAATACATAATCTAGAAGTAGGATTTAATTTTGTAGTATTATTTGAAATCCTTTCTGTATAACGGGTGTCTGAGTGTTGGTTTCGGTACCCCTTCCAAAGATCTGTGGCCTCAGGGTCCCGCAAAAATACATTATTAGTAATACCAAGCAAAACCCTTTATAGAAATTAACTTTTGTTAACTACCCCGAGTTGGTACGTAAATACACCAGGAGGGTTAGACAAAATACTTTTCTGTTAACGTTAACGCTTCGTGCAAAATGTATGGCAACGTCGTTTTGCACGAAGCGTTAGACGGATAACTGTCACGTGACTCACGCCCAGTAATGTCTTTGCTATACATTTTACACGAAGCGTTAGCGTTAACGTTAACAGAAATGTATTTTGGCTAAGGGGGCAGGCTCCCTAGCCAAATAACTTTTCTATGATCGTTTACGCTAACGCTTAGTACATAAAACTTTTTATCAAAAAAATAGAACCGACTTCCAAAAGAAAACAAAAAAAATGCGAAATAACTTTAATTTCGGCAGTCGGTGTCAAAACTTTTCACAACAAGATAGAACAGACTCAAAAAAAGTGCAAAATAACTTTAATTTCGAAAGTCGGTGTTTCTAGTTTTGTCTTCGTTTTTTTGACACCGACTTCCGAAATTAAAGTTATTTTGCACTTTTTTTTGGAAGTCTGTTCTATTTTTTTGTAAAAAAGTTTTTATTTTTCACTTTTGAGTTGTGGTTTCCCATTAAACTGTGTTAACAATTCATAGACATACGATCGCAGCAATCGCGGTTGATTTGCTGTCAATTTTTGAAGAGTTCCGTTGTCTGTCTCCGAAACAAACATCAGATTTATATGAAATTTAAATGCGACCATTTCGGAACAAACTCCTTTCGAACAAAAAAAGAATTTTGCAAATCCGTCAAATATATGACGGAGTTATGCCCGAACATACATAAAAAAATACAAGCATCCGAATTGAAAACCTCCTTCTTTTTGAAGTCGGTCAAAAATGTATGGCAATGACATTACCTGCGTAGAGAATTGTCACGTGACCTATCGCAGGTAATAGCATTGCCATACATTTTTAACCGACTTTCGAAAAAGGAGGAGGTTCTATGTTCGACTGTATGTATGTTTTTTTTTTATGTATGTCCGCCTGTTTCTCCGTCAGTTATGGACCGATTTTCAAAATTATTTTTTTATCCGAAAGGATATACTCCTGAGGTGGTCCCATATAAATTTTATTGAAATTGCTTTAGCGCTTTTTGAGAAACTGAACAAAAACGAAAAATACGTATTCCTCGATGACGTTTTGGTGTTCTCCAAATGTTTAAATTCCACGTTCCATGTTATTGGGGTTTTTAGTTCTGGAGTATAACAAGTAAAAAGTGAAAAATAAAAAACTTTTTTAGAAAAAAAAAACAAACAACTTCCAATTCCTTCCTGTTTGTATTTTACTTCTTCGTTATTTGACACCGACTGCCGAAATTAAAGTTATTTTTTAATTTTTAGTGTATTTTTTTTTGGAAGTCGGTTGTTTTTTTTTCTAAAAAAGTTTTTTTGGACTAAGCGTTGGCGTAAACTATAATAGAAAAGTTATTTGGCTAGGAGTGCAGGCCCTTTACCAGACTCGCTTTAACCTACCTCTGTTTCAATAACCACGTGTCCCTATCGATATCACATCACCCTCTGCCCTTGAGACTAAAAATAAAAGTGAACGCCGTGCTAGCGACCGACGACTGTATAATCACCCCCTTATGCCCTTTAGAACCCCTTTCCACCCCCTTCCAGTGTTTCTGATGTGCTCGGAGAAGAGGGTTTTTTAAATTCACAAAATGGTTGACGTGCAATTTTTAATGGAGTGCTATTAATGTGTCTGCCTAGGGATGATGTGAAATTTTTCTAGAACACAAGCTTGCAGTGAAGCATAGTTTCTATTAGAAAAATTTCATTAATTCCTCTTCAAGGTAAAAGCGCCAGGCTCAATTAATCTGCCGAGCCTTTTCCCAACTATCTTGGGGTCGGCTTCCAGTCTAACCGAATGCAGCTGAATCCAAGTATTTTACATGGAGCGACAATATACCTATCTGACCTCCACAACCCAGTTACTGGGTAATACGATACCCCTTGGTAAGACTGGCTGTCAGACTTTTCGGGCTTCTGACGACCCGTAACGACTGTCAAAGATCCACGATTGAAAGCCGGGACCAACGGCTTAACGTGCTTTTCGAGGTACGGAGGAGTCTCGGTATGTAAAGATGGTCACCCATCCATGGACCAACCCCGGCAAGCGTAGCTTAACCTGATGGATCAACCCGTGTGGCTGTTATTACTTTAGCCTCGAGCTCGCTAGACTAACCCGCGTAATTCAAATTTTCTTACGTTTTTTGCAATTTGCAGGTCAGTATCAGGTTGTATGTTGGTCAAAATATGATTCGCGGCCGTAGCAAGTACGTATTTACAGAACTGTTATCATTAAAATCATCATTACAACTCTCTGATAGTATTAATGCCGTATTAATGTAATGTTTCATGAAATAATGACAATTGACATTAATACTCGTACTAACAGAGAGTTGTATTGATGATTTTAATGATTACAGTTTTGTAAATACGTACGAGTACTTGCTACGGATCATATTTTGACCAACATACAACCTGATACTGACCTGCAAATTGAAAAAAACTTAAGAAAATTTTAATTACGCGGCTACATTATAACTGCCTCGTTGTTCTCGTCGTCGCAAGCGACTGCTGAGCGTGAGTTCCTGGGTTGAATTCCCTTGTCAGGCAAAAAATGCTATTGGGTTTTTCCATTAGGAATGACTCGGTAGCAGCCTGGAGTTTGGAAGTTGGTGGTGTGACGCCCCCGTGCCTCGGGAAGCACGTGTCGCCGTTGTTCCTGCGCCTGATCTCTTCCCGCTCGTGTAGATTGCCGTCCCATCGTATATGGAGAGTATAGGAACACTAGCTGCGCCCCGCGGTTTTACCCGCCTAGATCGGAATAAAAGGTAACCTATATATTAATCCAGGCTATAAGCTATCTACATACTAAATTTCATCCAAATCGGTCCAGCCGTTTGAGCGTGAAGAAGTAACAAACATACACACTCACAAACTTTCACATTTATAATATTAGTAGGATAATGTGCACCTGTGTTTGCGCACACACTTTGTGAACTATAATATTTTCTGCGTACTTACCACCGTAATTGAAATTCGGTCGGGAGGGTAATAACTACCTACATTACGAAGAGTTTTTTTAAGGCGCAGTTGTACGACTTTTAATGATTTTTAATTGAAGATAACGTCTCAACGACTAGTCTTATTTCTTTGAAAAAAATACAAGACGACTTCGTTCGTAATTTGATATGTGAATATTTGAAATTAAATTTTTATAACATGGTGTAATTAATTTGTAAACTTATGTCTTGCGGATAAAAAATTGAGAATCACGCAAAAACTATAGAGCGTATTTTTATAAAACCTACACCATTTTAAAGATCATTTAATTATTTATATTTTAGTTTACGTGTTTTAGTATAATACCTGTTTTTTTTTGTGTAATAAATTAATAATGCGTCTAATTTCGGACAGCGCTCCTTGATGGGCGAATGCTATTACTGGGTGGACGTACGACGCGTTACGTGAGCTCAGCACAGAACGCGCAAGCAAACAGTCAAGGTCGTTGGCAGTTAATAGCGCCTTAAGTGCCTCTGTTAGGGATTTTATGTGCGTAAGATTATTAGAAACCAGTTTTTTTCATTGCTTCGCTCTCATGGGCATACATACCTTCAAGAACCGTGTAGTTTCTAAGTTTTACAATAATAAAAATAATAATTTATATACTTGGCCACTTATGGGCCCAAACAGTATAAATTACTCATCATACTCGTATATCTCATCTTTGGAATGTATTTGCTCAGATTCATGCGCTTGAGTCCATTGAGAAACGAGCCGAGAGGATCATCGGCAATGATAGGCTCGTCGAGTCGAGGCTCCAGAGTCTTGAGCACCGACGCGACGCCGAGTTTGCTAACCTGTCGGTTTTCTATCAGTTGCATTTTGGAGAGTGTGCGACGGAATTGCATAGTTTAATTCCACCAAGCCCGTTCGATCATCGGACCACAATGCCTAGGGGTAGCGGATAAATTCTTAACAGAGTTACCGCACCCCTGAGCACTCAGGCAGGGAAGGAACAGGGGTGGGTTTTAGTCAGTAAGAGTCTGACACACCCTCCCGCTTCACCCAGAGCGGGAGATATCATTGGATGATCCCCCACCCCGCCAAAAAAAAAATCATCGGACCTCTACACGTACGGCGATACGCCACCGGTACATGGTGAACATCCCACCCATACTCACAAAACGTTTTGAGAACACATTCATTGTGCGTACAGCTAGGGAGTGGAATTCCCTGCCAGAGTCTGTGTTTCCTGATTGCTACAACCTGCATGGGAGTCTTTAAGTCAATAGTGAATAGGTTACTTCTATTCAAGCGTGCTCCATCTTCGACCTCATTGCTTACATCAGGTGAGATAGTGGTCAAACGCGTGCCTGTATATTTCTCACCATTAAAAGTAACAATTTTACAATAGGTACATGAGTAAGTATTTCAACATTTTTGTATTTTTGTGGTTATCATAATAAGGTGCACAGAATATTGACCTTTTTTTTTGGGTGTGGGAAATCATCCAATGACTTCTCCCGCTCTGAGTGGAGCGGGAGGGTGTGCCAGACTCTTACTGACTAAAACCCACCCCTGTTTCTTCCCTGCCTTGAGTGCCCAGGGGCGCGGTAACTCTGTTTCGAATTTATCCACAACCCCAGGGCAGGCATCGGCCATGATGGGCCCCGTCATGTATTGCTGACAACTCCTTGAGGCGCGCGTGGAACACTATGCGCCGTCGACTCTCGGGCCTGGTGCTGATCGGCTCCTGAACTAGGCGGGAACCTGTATCTCTGTTTAGCTATTGACATTCTAATATTTATCTTAGGATATTATTGTGTGCCACTTCTATATATAATTCCTCTTAGTAATTATGTTATACCACAACACGAAAAGAAGAATACTAGCTTTGATTTTAATCATAGTGATGTCCTATCCAAGAGCTTCTCACTCTTCTTTGAGAAGATTTTGAGTGTTATATAATACATTGCGATCAAGCGCTTAGCTTTGCATTTTGTAAATTCATTTCGTGAACCTTTTTTCCGGTCACACGTGGTAACCTCTTTCCCGAAAAAGGTTTCTTTATTATATTTCTGGTCTCAGTCGTCATACAAGATCCTATGCGTTTTTATCATTGACTACCTGACCCGACAGACGTTGTCCTGTCTTAGCTATGAACTGTCAAACGCGCAAAGTTTAAATAGCCGTTAAATTTTCCAATTTTCCGCGCAACTTTCTTTTTTTTCTTTCATAAGAACCTGCTCCTGACAATAACAAACACAACAAAAAAAGAATTAGCGAAATCGGTCCAACCGTTCACGCGTGATGCCGTGACCAAGGAAATAGGGATTCATTTTTAACCGACTTTCGAAAAAGGAGGAGGTTCTATGTTCGATTGTATGTATGTTGTTTTTTTTTTGTTTTATGTATGTCCGCCGATTTCTGCGTCAGTTGTGGACCGATTTTCAAAATTCTTTTTTTATCCAAAATAATATACTCCCGAGGTGGTCCCATATAAATTTTATCGAAATTGCTTAAGCGCTTTTCGAGAAACTGAACAAAAACGAAAAATATGTTTACCTCGATGACGTTTTGGTGTACTCCAAATGTTTAAATTCCACGTTCCATGTTATTGGGGTTTTCAGTTGTGGGTTATAACAACTAAAAAGTGAAAAATAAAAACTTTTTTACAAAAAAAACAACCGACTTTCAAATAAAATACACAAAAAATAAAATAATAACTTTTATTTTGGAAGTCGGTGTCAAATAACGAAGAAGTAAATTACAAACACCGACTTCCGAAATAATAGTTATTTTTTAATTATTAGTGTATTTTTTTTTAAAGTCGGTTTTTTTGTAAAAAAGATTTTTTATTTTCCGACTTCAAAAAAAGCAGGTTATCAATTCGGATGTTTGTATTTTTTTATATGTATTTTCGGGCATAACTCCGTCCTAGATGACGGATTTGCAAAATTCTTTTTTTGTTCGAAATGGCTTTGTTCCGAAATGGTCCCATTTAAATTTCATATAGATCTGATGATCGGTTTCGGAGACAGACAACGGAACTCTTCAAAAATTGACAGCAAATCAACTGCGATTGCTGCTATCGTATGTCTATGAATTTTAAACACAGTTTAATGGGGAATCACAACTAAAAAGAGAAAAATAAAAAACTTCTTTTTCCAAAAAAATGGAACCGACTTCCAAAAAAAGTACAAAATAAATTTTAT
This sequence comes from Polia nebulosa, assembly GCA_951329385.1. Taxonomy (NCBI): domain Eukaryota; kingdom Metazoa; phylum Arthropoda; class Insecta; order Lepidoptera; family Noctuidae; genus Polia; species Polia nebulosa. The sequence continues at coordinate 17,394,691 of OX589614.1, forward strand.
TTCGGAAGTCGGTGTCAAAAAACGAAGACACAAAACCAGGAATACCGACTTCCGAAATAAAATTTATTTTGTACTTTTTTTGGAAGTCGGTTCCATTTTTTTGGAAAAAGAAGTTTTTTATTTTTCTCTTTTTAGTTGTGATTCCCCATTAAACTGTGTTTAAAATTCATAGACATACGATAGCAGCAATCGCAGTTGATTTGCTGTCAATTTTTGAAGAGTTCCGTTGTCTGTCTCCGAAACCGATCATCAGATCTATATGAAATTTAAATGGGACCATTTCGGAACAAAGCCATTTCGAACAAAAAAAGAATTTTGCAAATCCGTCATCTAGGACGGAGTTATGCCCGAAAATACATATAAAAAAATACAAACATCCGAATTGATAACCTGCTTTTTTTGAAGTCGGAAAATAAAAAATCTTTTTTACAAAAAAACCGACTAAAAAAAAATACACTAATAATTAAAAAATAACTATTATTTCGGAAGTCGGTGTTTGTAATTTACTTCTTCGTTATTTGACACCGACTTCCAAAATAAAAGTTATTATTTTATTTTTTGTGTATTTTTTTTGAAAGTCGGTTGTTTTTTTTGTAAAAAAGTTTTTATTTTTCACTTTTTAGTTGTTATAACCCACAACTGAAAACCCCAATAACATGGAACGTGGAATTTAAACATTTGGAGTACACCAAAACGTCATCGAGGTAAACATATTTTTCGTTTTTGTTCAGTTTCTCGAAAAGCGCTTAAGCAATTTCGATAAAATTTATATGGGACCACCTCGGGAGTATATTATTTTGGATAAAAAAAGAATTTTGAAAATCGGTCCACAACTGACGCAGAAATCGGCGGACATACATAAAACAAAAAAAAAACAACATACATACAGTCGAACATAGAACCTCCTCCTTTTTCGAAAGTCGGTTAAAAATGAATCCCTATTTCCTTGGTCACGGCATCACGCGTGAACGGTTGGACCGATTTCGCTAATTCTTTTTTTGTTGTGTTTGTTATTGTCAGGAGCAGGTTCTTATGAAAGAAAAAAAAGAAAGTTGCGCGGAAAATTGGAAAATTTAACGGCTATTTAAACTTTGCGCGTTTGACAGTTCATAGCTAAGACAGGACAACGTCTGTCGGGTCAGGTAGTCAATGATAAAAACGCATAGGATCTTGTATGACGACTGAGACCAGAAATATAATAAAGAAACCTTTTTCGGGAAAGAGGTTACCACGTGTGACCGGAAAAAAGGTTCACGAAATGAATTTACAAAATGCAAAGCTAAGCGCTTGATCGCAATGTATTATATAACACTCAAAATCTTCTCAAAGAAGAGTGAGAAGCTCTTGGATAGGACATCACTATGATTAAAATCAAAGCTAGTATTCTTCTTTTCGTGTTGTGGTATAACATAATTACTAAGAGGAATTATATATAGAAGTGGCACACAATAATATCCTAAGATAAATATTAGAATGTCAATAGCTAAACAGAGATACAGGTTCCCGCCTAGTTCAGGGGCCGATCAGCACCAGGCCCGAGAGTCGACGGCGCATAGTGTTCCACGCGCGCCTCAAGGAGTTGTCAGCAATACATGACGGGGCCCATCATGGCCGATGCCTGCCCTGGGGTTGTGGATAAATTCGAAACAGAGTTACCGCGCCCCTGGGCACTCAAGGCAGGGAAGAAACAGGGGTGGGTTTTAGTCAGTAAGAGTCTGGCACACCCTCCCGCTCCACTCAGAGCGGGAGAAGTCATTGGATGATTTCCCACACCCAAAAAAAAAGGTCAATATTCTGTGCACCTTATTATGATAACCACAAAAATACAAAAATGTTGAAATACTTACTCATGTACCTATTGTAAAATTGTTACTTTTAATGGTGAGAAATATACAGGCACGCGTTTGACCACTATCTCACCTGATGTAAGCAATGAGGTCGAAGATGGAGCACGCTTGAATAGAAGTAACCTATTCACTATTGACTTAAAGACTCCCATGCAGGTTGTAGCAATCAGGAAACACAGACTCTGGCAGGGAATTCCACTCCCTAGCTGTACGCACAATGAATGTGTTCTCAAAACGTTTTGTGAGTATGGGTGGGATGTTCACCATGTACCGGTGGCGTATCGCCGTACGTGTAGAGGTCCGATGATTTTTTTTTTGGCGGGGTGGGGGATCATCCAATGATATCTCCCGCTCTGGGTGAAGCGGGAGGGTGTGTCAGACTCTTACTGACTAAAACCCACCCCTGTTCCTTCCCTGCCTGAGTGCTCAGGGGTGCGGTAACTCTGTTAAGAATTTATCCGCTACCCCTAGGCATTGTGGTCCGATGATCGAACGGGCTTGGTGGAATTAAACTATGCAATTCCGTCGCACACTCTCCAAAATGCAACTGATAGAAAACCGACAGGTTAGCAAACTCGGCGTCGCGTCGGTGCTCAAGACTCTGGAGCCTCGACTCGACGAGCCTATCATTGCCGATGATCCTCTTGGCTCGTTTCTCAATGGACTCAAGCGCATGAATCTGAGCAAATACATTCCAAAGATGAGATATATGATGAGTAATTTATACTGTTTGGGCCCAATAAGTGGCCAAGTATATAAATTATTGTTGTTATTATTGGAAAACTTAGAAACTACACGGTTCTTGAAGGTATGTATGCCCATGAGAGCGAAGCAATGAAAAAAAACTGGTTTCTAATAATCTTACGCACATAAAATCCCTAACAGAGGCACTTAAGGCGCTATTAACTGCCAACGACCTTGACTGTTTGCTTGCGCGTTCTGTGCTGAGCTCACGTAACGCGTCGTACGTCCACCCAGTAATAGCATTCGCCCATCAAGGAGCGCTGTCCGAAATCAGACGCATTATTAATTTATTACACAAAAAACAACAGGTATTATACTAAAACACGTAAACTAAAATATAAATAATTAAATGATCTTTAAAATGGTGAAGGTTTTATAAAAATACGCTTTATAGTTTTTGCGTGATTCTCAATTTTTTATCCGCAAGACATAACTTTACAAATTAATTACACCATGTTATAAAAATTTAATTTCAAATATTCACATATCAAATTACGAACGAAGTCGTCTTGTATTTTTTTCAAAGAAATAAGACTATTCGTTGAGACGTTATCTTCAATTAAAAATCATTAAAAGTCGTACAACTGCGCCTTAAAAAACTCTTCGTAATGTAGTTATTACCCTCCCGACCGAATTTCAATTACGGTGGTCAAAGAGTTGTCAGCCAAAGGAAGGGGCCTGCCACGGCCGGTGCCTGCCCGGGGGTGGAGGATAAATTCGAAAGAGTTACCTCGCCCCCGGGCACTCGAGGCAGGGAGGAACAGGGGTGGGTTTTAGTCAGTAAGAGTCTGACACACCCTTCCGCTCCACCCTAGAGCGGAAGAAGTCATAGGATGATTTCCAAGTTTGTGAGTGTGTATGTTTGTTACTTCTTCACGCTCTAACGGCTGGACCGATTTGGATGAAATTTAGTATGTAGATAGCTTATAGCCTGGATTAATATATAGGTTACCTTTTATTCCGGTCTAGGCGGGTAAAACTGTTGAATGATATTGAACGCAACCTTAAATCGCAGTTGTCTATGACGTATATACTCCATGCTCTCTCTTATGTCGTCTACTCTGTTACGTGCGTGCTTTGTAAAAATTCCTTTTATAATATAATATAATATTGTAGTTAAACCGCAGATCTCGTATCATTTCTCTTTCTTCAGGTTATGGGCCGCCCCATACCAGGGTAATTTGAATAAAAACAGTGCATATGACTGAAAAATCCGGCGAAGTAAAAATTTTTTTTCACAACCTAAAAAAACAAGCGAGTTGTCTATCCAGTTAAAATTATTTATCATAAATACAGTAAAATGGCATCAAACATGGCCACAATACAAAAACTCACTGGCAGAGATAATTATTGTTCATGGAAATTCGCGATGGAAGCATTTTTGCAACACGAGGAATTGTGGGATTGCGTGTCATCCGACGCCATTGTGGATAGCAAAAAAGACATCAAAGCAAAGTCGAAAATAATTTTGATGTTAGATCCACAGGTATATGTACATGTACAAGATGCCACAACCGCCAAACAGGTATGGAATAACCTCTCTCAAGCATTTGAGGACTCAGGCTTGCTCCGGAGAGTAGGGTTACTCAGAGATCTGATAAATACTAACCTAGAATCAAGTACGAGCGTTGACGATTATGTCAATAAGATAATGACATCAGCACATAAATTGCGAAATATAGGATTCAAAGTAGACGACGAATGGCTCGGAACTTTAATGTTGGCTGGCTTGTCGGAAGATTACAAGCCAATGATAATGGGAATAGAGAGCTCCGGTATAAAAATTAGTGCAGATATGATAAAAACAAAGCTTTTACAAGAAGTGAAAACTGCTGACACTACCGCTTTTTATACAAAAATACTAAAGAAAACCCAACAAGCCAAAAATAAAGATAGCCAACCGAACAAACCAAAAGGCCCCCGCTGCTTTAACTGTAACAAGCATGGGCATATGAGTAAACAATGCTGGTTTAAAAAGAAGAAGTCTGAAGGTGAAAACAGTGGTTTTGTAGCAGCCTTTTCAGCCAACATCCAGAATGACTCATCCAGCTGGTATGTGGACTCCGGTGCCTCAGCGCACATGACCATGCACCGAAACTGGTTGGAGAATGAAACTGCAGCACCTGTACAGAGCATCAGAATAGCCAACAATAAGACATTGCATGTGGAGAGCTGCGGCAATGTCACTATAAAAACAATAAACGAATTAACCGGCACCGCTGATAGCATACAGGTGAGAAATGTATTATTTGTTCCGGAATTATCAACAAACTTACTTTCTGTCTGTAAAATAGTAAAAAGTGGATGTAAAATAGAATTCAGTAAAAATGGATGTGAAATCAAAAACAAAAATGGACAGAAGGTGGCTGAAGCAAAATTAATAAATGACACTTATAAGTTGGATACTTACCGAAGTGGTCGTGCAATGGCAGCTGCAACTGAAGACACCTATCTATGGCATCAGAGGATGGGTCACCTAAACTTTAATGATTTATGTAAGCTTTCAGATCAAGCTACTGGTATTACGAGTAAGTTGTCATCAGAGAAGGAAGAAAGTATTTGCACTTCTTGTCTTGAAGCAAAACAAACAAGGCAACCGTTCAACCACGAAGGCTCACGGGCAGCAGGACTGCTAGAGCTAATACACTCGGATGTGTGTGGTCCGATAGAGACACTATCTCTTGGAGTATGGAGTCGGTTTTTTTGTAAAAAAGATTTTTTATTTTCCGACTTCAAAAAAAGCAGGTTATCAATTCGGATGTTTGTATTTTTTTATATGTATTTTCGGGCATAACTCCGTCCTAGATGACGGATTTGCAAAATCCTTTTTTTGTTCGAAATGGCTTTGTTCCGAAATGGTACCATTTAAATTTCATATAGATCTGATGATCGGTTTCGGAGACAGACAACGGAACTCTTCAAAAATTGACAGCAAATCAACTGCGATTGTTGCTATCGTATGTCTATGAATTTTAAACACAGTTTAATGGGGAATCACAACTAAAAAGAGAAAAATAAAAAACTTCTTTTTCCAAAAAAATGGAACCGACTTCCAAAAAAAGTACAAAATAAATTTAATTTCGGAAGTCGGTGTCAAAAAACGAAGACACAAAACCAGGAATACCGACTTCCGAAATAAAATTTATTTTGTACTTTTTTTGGAAGTCGGTTCCATTTTTTTGTAAAAAAGTTTTTCATATAATGATAGGCTCGCGCCAGACAGCTATCTCATTTGCCCCCTTAGCCAAAATACATTTCTGTAAAAACGTCGTTGTCATATATTTTGCACGAACAAAATGTATGGCAACGACGTTTTGCACGAAGCGTTAGACAGAGAACTGTCACGTGACTCACGCCCAGTAATGTCTTTGCCATACATTTTGCACGAAGCGTTAGCGTTAACGTTTACACACTGTCACGTGACTCACGCCCAGTAATGTCTTTGCCATACATTTTGCACGAAGCGTTAGCGTTAACGTTTACACGTTTATGATGGTAAGCGTAGATGTGGTCGAAGATGGAGCACGCTTGTCTAGAAGTAACCTGTTCACTTTTGCAAAAGTCTGACCAACAGCTTTATCTTTAGGATTAAATTTACGTTCAGATTAATTTGGTTAGAATTAAAGACCAAATAGGATGAGGTTTCATCCAGGGGAAAAGTCTCGATTAATGAGATTACTTAATTCCTATAAAGAGTAAAATTATGTAAGCATTTAATTGAAAACAAAGACGATTCAAAGTCATGCTCTGAGATTTAACCTATTTTCAGACCCACTTAAACCTATTTTTTAATCCTACACTGCATAGTATCCAGCCATTTTAATTAAACCCAAACTCTTTATCACCGTTCTACAAACAATTGCACCATTAAAACGAAGCGACACTAAAAATCCGCTAATTCGTAGCCAATAAACTGTCCTCTCAGCGTTCGGGAAACTTCGGTAACGTTCGGGCGAGCCGAACGATCCAGTTCTATCTGGTTCCAGCCGGTTACCAGGTTATTGGGGCAACGCACACGCGCGGTACATATTCCCGGCGCTTGGTCCTTTTATGCAGTTTCTGTGCAATGTCTATATGATGGGTAGATATTTCGTTTATAAATTGGCTTGACTGAAACTTATTCATATATAATTTAACAAGTTTCACTATGGGACCAACTCTGATAGATAAAACAGCTGTTCATTTCGTTTTGCATAACTCGAATATTCATGAGTACTTATTTTCATGTCATAAAAGATTGAGCAATGCGTTAAAAAGTTACCCTGTGATGTCATAATCTCACCGGATAATTGTAACCACTGTTAGTTTCTAAAAAAAACCGGCCAACTACGAGTCTGATTCGCGAATGAAGGGTTTCGTACCATCGTACAAGATTATACGCGTCTACTTGTTGCCATTGTTAAGATTGAGCAAAATAAGCCAAAAAAAACACGTTTCTAGTAGGGTAACAATAAAAATAAAAAACTTTTTTACAAAAAAAATCAAACCGACTTCCAAAAAAAAATACACTAAAAATTAAAAAAATAACTTTAATTTCGGAAGTCGGTGTTTGTATTTTACTTCTTCGTTATTTGACACCGACTTCCGAAATTATAGTTATTTTTTAATTTTTAGTGTATTTTTTTTGGAAGTCGGTTGTTTTTTTTGTAAAAAAGTTTTTTATTTTTCACTTTTTAGTTGTCCCAGAATTAAAAACCACAATAACATGGAACGTGGAATTTAAACATTTGGAGAACACCAAAACGTCATCGAGGTAAACGTATTTTCCGTTTTCGTTCAGTTTCTCAAAAAGCGCTGAAGCAATTTCGGTAAAATTTAAAAGGGACCACCTCGGGATAAAAAAAGAATTTTGAAAATCGGTCCACAACTGACGGAGAAATCGGCGGACATACACATACAGTCGAACATAGAACCTCCTCCTTTTTCGAAAGTCGGTTAAAAAGGGGGCTCGCCCTTTAATTATTTTTTTTTTTTTATTTTTGTTATAGCGGCAACCGAAATACACATTCTGTGAAAATTTAAACTGTACGGATCATGAGATACAGCCTGCTGACAGACAGACAGACGGACGAACGGATGAACAGGAGGCTTAGTAATAGGGTCCCGTTGGTTACCCTCCGGGTACGGAAACCTAAAAACTAGTAAAAAATTGTAAACTATTTCAATTAGACTCGGATACATTGTAAATTATATCGCAATTGGATGATATATTTATTGTATCAGAGGACCTGCTGGCTAAAGTAATAACAGCCGCCCGGGTCGATTCGTCAGGTTAAGCTACGCTTGCCGGGGTTGGTCCCTGGATGGGTGACCATCTTTACATACCGAGACTCCTCCGGTCCTCGGAAAGTACGTTAAGCCGTTGTTCCCGGCTGTCAATCGTGGATCTTTGACAGTCGTTACCGGTCGTCAGAAGCCTGAAAGTCTGACAACCAGTCTTACCAAGGGGTATCGTGTTACCACGGCAGCATGGGCAGTCGCTCCATGTAAAATACTGGTATTCAGCTGCATCCGGTTAGACTGCAAGCCGACCCCAAGATAATTGGGAATAGGCTTGGCTTCAACGATTTCTACAGAAACAACAGTCAATTTCAAATCAGCCATCACTTACAATCAATTTTACAATTTCATCGATCTTCAACTATGACTCATATAGTAATTTGCCTTCCTGACCTACATAGAGCCATAATCTACTAAATCTAACAAGCCATAATAAAAAACAAAAAGGATTTATTAAATCACCAGTTACATTCGACCTCATTTCTACCCCTAAAGCCTTTTTCTCGGAACCTCTGTAGCGTTACCTTGGTATCCGTGACTAATTTTCTACCAAAAGTCTATAATTTGCAGAACACGGAATCACTACGACACGGCATTGACTAGAGACGCCGTTACTATTAATATTCGTGTCCCCACAATGTGCGCTGAACATAAGTTTCCACAAGCCACAGTCAGAATATTGTTTCGTCGGTCGGAAAGCATGTTAACCCATTGGTCTCGGCTGTCATTTTTGTAGAAACAATCAAATCAATGAAATCAAACGTTATTTATTCAAGAATAAGCTGAGAGCCAGCACTTTTTGAACTTCAAAATTATACATAAAGATAGTCCCCCAAAAAACTAACCACCACCATTACCTAGTTTTTTAGCTGGGAAGAAGTGGCGCAACCAACTACCCAGCAAGTCGTCGCGGATAGTCAGATACTAGAAAGTCTTACATCGGTCTTGCCAAGAGGTACCTTGTTGTTCAGTTTCTGCGTTGCGGAGATCAGGTAGGCAATCGCTATATGTAAGGTATTGGTACTGTGGCGATTGTATACACTGCTTAAGTCCGCGTGTGGGTGGCCTTCAGCTGGCAGTTGAGAATATTGAGGAGTCTTTCGAATATAAAAGGAATAGGCATCACTTTTGTTTCAGGAATTTGTTCTGTTCGCCCGTTGGAAGGGCACATGTATAACGTTTATCAATACAAAGTTATGATTGCTTTATCCTCTTTCTTTCCTCACACTCCACACTTAAGCCAGTCACTCTTACACACCACACTCTCGCGTAGCCTGCGAGTGAGACAGAATCCTGCAGGCCTTACTGGAGCTTTTTCTACAGTACTTAGCTGTATCAGGTGAGACTGGAGGCCGACCCAAACATCGTTAGAAAAAAGCAGGCAGATTTATTGATCAGTCAGAATAAAATGTAAGTGCCAGCTAACAGTGACACTAAATGACACTTTTTTATTATTGATAAGCTCGCGTTTGACCTCTATCTGATGGTAAACGATGATGTGGTAGAAGATGGAGCACGCTTGCCTAGAAGTAACCTATTCACTCTTGACTTGGAGATTCCCAGGTTGTAGATATCAGGAAACAGACTCTGGCAGGGAATACCACTAGCTGTACGCACAATTAATGTGTTCCCAAAACGTTTTTTGCGTGCCATGTGGGTGGGATGTCCGCCATGTACCGGTGGCGAATCGCCGTACCTAGGTTTAGTAGTTTGTATGAAAAATGTTGACAATAATCTCTAACAGCGACTGTCTAGGCGTTTCCTTGCTCTATGGTAATTTGTGGCCTAAAAGCCTATAGTTGGCCCCATTGGTAGAAGTCAAGGTTATTGTTGTATGAGTCAGCTGTACGAAGGTGAAATGGGTCTCTATGTCTGGGTTTGAAGTTCAAGATTCTTGCGAATCCAGTGGGTGGTTCGGATGTGTTTCTTGCATGTTTTGGTACCATGCTGTGTAGTTTACGGTTTATGAGCTTGAAGTTTTAGGTTTCGAAGTAATGAAGCATAAAGTCACGCCCTTTTTCTGTGGTGGTAGTTTGAAACTACAGGGTGTAAAGACACATCACAAAGCCGTTAACTACGCATACTGTACCTACGTCTAACAAAGTAAGCTTTGCGCAAACATTATTGCTGGGAAACGACTTTTATTTTTAGGTATGAGAAAATAATCAATTTTTTATTGCGCGCAAGGTAACGCGAACTCAGGCAAGTGGAGTCAAAGTCCGCCCCTTCGCTCTAAGCCGCGTAGGTACTTGTCGGATACGTTTAATATTCATTACGTTTTTGTAACTGCAAATGCGAAAATTCTGGTAATGTTAATTTAGAAAAAAGTTTAGTAATAAAACTTGGAATTCATTTTCGCAAAAAGTAAAAAAAAATTGCGACTTTGACCTTCAATATCTCTAGAACCAGTGGTTTCCTAGGTACGGTCTAGTGGAAAAAAATGATCCAAATAATGGGTGGAATATGTGGCTTTCGGCTTCGGAAACTGTCTTTTTACACCCGATATAAATAAGTGAGTTACATTGAAATTAGATAGTCGTACTGTTCGAAAGAATCACCGCGCCCCTGGAACTCAAAGGGCAACTGAAGGACCACGAGTCTGCCCGGGGGTGGAGGATAAATTCGAAAGAGTTACCTCGCCCCTGGGCACTCGAGGCAGGGAGGAACAGGGGTGGGTTTTAGTCAGTAAGAGTCTGAAACGCCCTTCTGCTCCACCCTAGAGCGGAAGAAGTCATAGGATGATTTCCCACCCCCAAAAAAAAAAAAAAAAGGACCACGAGTGGGTTTTAGTCAGTAGTCAGTAAGAGTCTGGCTTTCCCTCCCGCTCCACCCAGAGCGTGTGAAGACATCTGATGATTTCTAAACTAAAAAAAAAATCGGTCAAGTGCGAGTCGGACTCGCGCACGAAGGGTTCCGTACCATTATCTATAAAAACGGCAAAAAAATCACGTTTGTTGTATGGGAGCCCCTTAAATATTTATTTTATTCTGTTTTTTAGTATTTGTTGTAATAGCGGCGACAGAAATACATCATTTGTGAAAATTTCAACTGTCTAACTATCACGGTTTATGAGATACAGCCTGGTGACAGACGGACGGACAGCGGAGTCTTAGTAATAGGTTCCCGTTTTACTCATTGGGTACGGAACCCTAAAAAAGGTTTACAGTTATGGTCTTATTGTCATGTTAGGGGTTCTTTAGGTTACTTATGAAGGTACTCCGGGACATGCAACTGTACCAAACCTTTGTCAATCAGTCGGGCTGTCGGCGTCATCAAGCTAATCTTTAAATAAGTTTATAGTTAAAAATACATTTTTTTAAACAAGCTTTTATACCGGCTATCTCAAATTAAATGTGCTCGGTGGGGTAATGTTGTTTTATCACAGAGATGCTGTGGCCACCTTCCAGCTTCATCCTCAGACCCTGGATATTGTCTAGGCGTAAAATGCTTCTCAAGACAAATTAATCGAGCCCAAACGCGATGGGTTTGTCTTGTTTAGTTCAGAAGTTCCTATGGCCATCTTCCGTCTCCATCATCAGACCAGCTTCATGGTACCATATCTTATCCTGCCTAGCCTTTTCCCAACTATCTTGGGGTCGGCTTCCATTCTAACCGGATGCAGCTGAATACCAGTATTTTACACGGAGCGACTGCCTATCTGACCTCCACAACCCAGTTACTGGGTAATACGACACCCCTTGGTAAGGCTGGCTGTCAGACTTTCGGACTTTCACCGAAGATACATATATACACCAAATTTGAGTCCAATCGGACATCGGGCAGTGGGTCTAATTTAAGTTGGAAGAGTCCATCCTAACAAACATAGTTACATATACATACATACGAGTACATTGCGAGTTAAATAAAAGTTTATAAATATTTTTATAAGCATTATTATGAATTACAATTTTTTTATTTTACTATATTTTATTTCTTAGGGGCATACAACATTTACATGCCCAAAGAATACAAAAAATCCTTAAAACTAAAAGTCAGAAAACAAAAGAATAACAGACTGTTGAAAGATTTTTAACCGACTTCCAAAAGGTAAATCAATTCTGAAGTTTGTATTTTTTTTTTTATGTATTTTCGGGCATAACTCCGTCCTAGATGACGGATTTGCAAAATTCTTTTTTTGTTCGAAATGGCTTTGTTCCGAAATGGTCCCATTTAAATTGCATATAGATCTGATGAACGGTTTCGGAAACAGACAACGGAACTCTTCAAAAATTGACAGCAAATCAACCGCGATTGCTGCTATCGTATGTATATGAATTGTTAACACAAGTTAATGGAGAACCACAACTAAAAAGTGAAAAATAAAAAACTTTTTTACAATAAAAATGGAACCGACTTCCAAAAAAAGTGCATACAACTTTAATTTCGGAAGTAGGTGTCAAAAAACGAAGACACAAAACCAAAAACACCGACTTCCGAAATTAAAGTTATTTGCACTTTTTTTGAAAGTCGGTTAATTTTTTTTGTAAAAACGTTTTTTTATACAGAATATAAAGCTTTCTGTGAAAGCTAAGTATAGTAATACTTAAAATGATATCACAAATTAATGTATTTCCATTCAATTAAATTTATCTTAATTCTGTTTGATTAATTATAATTTCATTTAATTTATTTCAATTCAATTCAATCCAATCCAACTTAATTTTATGTATTTTAAACATACAAAGGATTCCTAACAACATAACTACTTTTTAATCACACAACAACATTATGATACAAACATTTACATCATCATCATCATCAGCCTTTTAATGTCCCCACTGCTGGGGCACAGGCCTCCTCTCTGTGAGAGAGTGTGAGCCGTTATTCACTACGGGGGCCAAATGCGGATTGTTAGATGTCACATGTCTTCGAATTTTGGTTCTAGGGTATGCCGGTTTCCTCACGATGTTTTCCTTCACCGTTTTGAGAGCAGTGGTGATGAAATAATTTACACAAGGTAAAGCGCCTGCCTGGGTTTGAACTCACGACCTACAACTTGTAAGTCGCGGCCAATACCACTGGGCCACCACTGCTCCTACAAAACATTTGCATAATTAACTATAATGACCCTCAAAATAAATCATAGTTCCAAACAAACAAAGCCTGCCATTATGACGTCACAATAATCCTGAACGTATGATAGATAGTTCGCGTACATAGCCTGGATGGACTGTATCCTATAAGTAGGTCACCTGTACCAGGGGGGGTAGGGTAGGAAAGCAGCCCTCCGCGCCCCTCGCATCGACTACTGACGCCCAATAATAGAGATGTGCCCAGTGTGCAGTTATATTCGCAAAGTTCTATGTAGGGTTCAAACCTTTTTATATGTGACAGAAAAGGAAGGATTGGTCGACAATTTTTTAGGGTTCCTGACGTCCGAATGATAAAACAGAACTCTTATAGGACCACTCGTGTGTCTGTCTGTCTGTCATAGTCGATTTGGTACTTACATTAATATTTTTGACCCAAACACAAACGTGTTACGTAACTAAAGTAATTTGGAATCATTCAATTTGGGTCACTTTTGGGGTGCAAACCGAACGACATATTAAATTAAAGGATTTTAGAAGGGAGAAGCCCTTTCAGCGAGGGTCTCAAGTATATTTTTTGATATCTTTAAAATGAACATTTTATGAAGATAATTTAAGAAATTAAATTAGCCCCTTATCTCCGAAACTACTCGTACTGAGACATAAATTTAAAAAAAATCAGGAAATAGTTTTAAGTTTTAAATGTAGGCAGGTACTACATAAGGTTTTTATAAAACACGTAAAAAAAATATTTCGTTCGGAACCCTGTGCGCGCGGGTTTTGCTAAAATATTGTCAGCACATTGTCCGGCCACCCCCCTCGTCTTAAACATAACTGGCGAACTGTTGGTTTATTTACTATAGGTACATTTCTGCTATATTTCCCATTCTAACATTAATGTGGAATCATCTGAAAGTTTTTTTTTATTTGGGACAAGCCCGCCCCACTATTCCCAAACCACTGTAACTTCTGTAAGCCAGAATCAACAGTGGCGACCACCAGAAAAAACGCCGAGGCAATGAAGCTCGACGAGTCCCAGAGAAACGATTAAACTGTCTTGGGTCCCGCAACGAAATGAATCAGAAAAACTTTTTTACAAAAAAATAGAACCGACTTCCAAAAAAAGTGCAAAATAACTTTAATTTCGGAAGTCGGTGTTCCTGTTTTGTGTCTTTGTTTTTTGACACCGACTTCCGAAATTAAAGTTATTTTGCACTTTTTTTGGAAGTCGGTTCTATTTTTTTGTAAAAAAGTTTTTTATTTTTCACTTTTTAGCTGTAGCTCCCCATTAAACTGTGTTAACAATTCATAGACATACGATAGCAGCAATCGCGGTTGATTTGCTGTCAATTTTTGAAGAGTTCCGTTGTCTGTCTCCGAAACCCATCATCAGATCTTTTTGAAATTTAAATGGGACATTTCGGAATAAACCCCTTTCGAACAAAAAAAAAATTTTGCAAATCCGTCAATACATGACGGAGTTATGCCCGAACATACATAAAAAAAAAAATAAAAAAAAATACAAACATCCGAATTGATAACCTCCTCCTTTTTCGAAGTCGGTTAAAAAGACAGCGGAGGAGTAAGAAAAACATAATTTCCACTTCCCTCCTAATCAAGTGGGAGACAGAACAAAACTAAGCCATAGGCACAAAGGGGGTTTTTACAACTGGGGTAAGCCCAGTTGCCAAGCACCACTGGTTAAAAACACTAATATTAATGGGTCCTAAAATTGTGAGCTTACACTTACACTTGATTCCAATAATAGGTATGGCAAAAACGCTTGAACGCACGGAAATTCGTTCTAGTTTCCACAAGGTCCGTGTAATAGACAGCTCCAGACGTAGGCTGAATACTATCCAACATAATATTGCGCTCAGTTTGCCAAAGAGTACACTTCCACAGGATATGATGTGCGGATTGTTCGTATTCGCAATCAGGAGTAGAACATTGACATAAAGGTGAGGCAATAAGCTTGAAGGAAAATAATTTACTCTTAAAGTTGCCATGACCTGTGAGAAATTGGGCAACACAGTGATCCACCTCCAGCCATGTCCTATCCAGCCGTTCGCGAACCGATGGGAAGAACTGGTGGAGGTGTCTGCCTTATATGGAACTTTCCCACCTTCATTGCCATTCGGATAAAAGGTCTACTTAAAACTCAAACTTCAGTTAGAGGTTTAAGTAGTCTAGAAATCTTGGCACGATCACGTTGAGGTAAAAAGTCTGGGCCCGTAGTCTTTCGTGCAGAATAGTACATTGCAGCACGTCGCTGCACCTAAAGATTGACTGGAAGTACACCTGCAAGTACCGGTAAGGCTTCGGTGTTAACCATCATATACGCTTGACATAGGAAAATCAAAGCTAAACGTTGACTTTGTAGCATGCATAGCTTGTTCATCTGAAAGTTATTGATTAAAGTCTCTTTTCTTTTCACAAGTTATAAAAAAC
This sequence comes from Polia nebulosa, assembly GCA_951329385.1. Lineage (NCBI taxonomy): Eukaryota > Metazoa > Arthropoda > Insecta > Lepidoptera > Noctuidae > Polia > Polia nebulosa. The sequence continues at coordinate 17,410,043 of OX589614.1, forward strand.
TAGCTCCTGCCAGCGGCTTCGCCCGCATAGAATTAGTACTTCTCCCGTTATGAATTGTAGCCTATGTGCTATTCCAGGCTTTAATTCTATCTCTGTGCCGAATTTCATCCAGATCCGTTCTGCCGTTCTGGCGTGATTGAGGAACAAATAAACATCCATCCATCCAAGAACTATTTATTCATATTGTACACAATGTAAACACAGTCATAGACAACGCTTAAGACGCAGTTATACGACTTCTAATGATTTTTAATTGAACATCACGTCATAAACGAATAGTCTTATTTCTTTGAAAAAAATATATGTTACTCTAGACAATTGAAGACGTTACTTGATCTGAGAATATTTGAAATTGTATTTTTATAACATAGTGTAATCAATTTGTAAAGTTATGTCTAACGCGGATAAAAAATTGAGAATCACGCAAAAACTATAAAGCGTATTTTCATGAAACCTTCACCATTCTAAAGGAGGACTATGTTGGTTATTATTATTATTTTCTCCTCCTTTTTACAGTAATTTTCAACGTTGTCTGACAGTTCGAGTACTTTTGCGGCCTACCCAAATGTCTTTTCTTTGGTATTGTTCATCATGTCATTGAGCTCCTTAGTGGTTTTTAAGTTGAGCTATTCGACTATTGACAAATGCTTGCACTGACTGGACAGGTCCACTCAAATATGTTTGGTTCTTTCTTCAAAAGACCACTACAGACACTAAGCTGCATGGTCCTCATATAGAATAATGTGAATGCGAGAACTATGTATGTCGTTATATTCATGTAGATTTTATGATTGTCTGGCAGTTTGAGTATTTTTGCGGCCTACTCAAATGTCCTTACTTTGGTATTGTTCGTCGGTTCGTTGAGCTCCTCAAAGTTCTGAGTTGAGCTTCGCGATGACTGACAAATGCTTGCACTGTCTGGACAGGTCTACTCGAATTCGTGTGTTGCTTTCTTCATAAAGCTCATCCCAGACATAAACGTACATGGTTCTCATATGATTTAACCAGTACACATTGTGTGGATTTGAACACTAAAAGAGACTTTGACCTCTGAGTTTGTTTCGGTGTTTCTTCTCAGGGTAGTCAGCTAGGAAACACCGGCCTCATCTAGCTTAAACTGACAAAAAACATTGACGTGTAAAAGTGTTCCTTGTAACCTATTTACTGAATAAACATCATTTATCATTTATCAAAGATCATTTAATTATTTAATTGTTTCGGACAGCGCTCCTTGATGGGGGAGTCCTATTAGTGGGTGAACGTACGACGCGTTACGTGAGCTCAGCACAAAACATGCAAGCTAACCACTCAAGGTCATTGGCAGTTAATAGCGCCTTGACTTAGTGAGTACAGTACCCTGTTAGGGCGCAGTAATTATCTTATGACTAAGAACAATAATAATATGAGTAGAAAGTTGGGTTCAGCTCACAAAAGGAAGCTGAAATTCAAGATCATCAAATCGTTTGACCCTCCATTACAGTTTCACTGTCCCACAAATCATCATTCTCCCACTAGCCCAGTACCCCAGTTCAGTGCTCAGTTAGTTTCCCCGGGCGAGTCGGTGACCTCTGCTTACATATAGGTCAGCACATGCACCCCGCCCGCGGTGCAGTGGGGCTGCTGACCCGCTTGCAGGAACGGGGCTGGGTCTCACTATGATCATCTTTTTTAATATCACGCTTCATTCCGCAAAGGCAAGGTAGTAGGTATACTAACATTTGGAATTATCTCGTAATAGGGGTAAGATTTTGCTTAGTTAACAAAGAAAATCTAAATGAGTGAAGTAAAAAACTTGTTAAACAGCTTGGCCTTTAAAGCCCATTCGTGATTAATAGAAAGAAGATAATGGTGTGACGTGTGACAACTTAGGACAAAAAGAAATGTGAAAAAAACTATTTTACAAAAAAAAACGATTTCTAAAAAACAATATACACTAAAAAAATTTAAGTCTTCTATTTTTTTATAATATTTTTTTTTTAATCGACATGTTTTTACGTGTACCCTTAATTTGTATGGAAATATTAGTTCTATAAATATGACAGCTCTAATTTACGTCCGTCTCTTTCTTGTTTTATTACAGAGAAAAAGATAGCAATAGCCTAAATTAAGTTTAGTTTGTGCACAACAGAATCGGCACCATAGTCTGATATCTAAAATAATAGTCTAAAACAACCGACTTCCAAAAAATAAAATATATACACTAAAAATTTTAAAATAACTTTAATTTCGGAAGTCGGTGTTTGTATTTAATTTCTTCGTTATTTGACACCGACTTCCGAAATTAAAGTTATTTTAATTTTTTTAGTGTATTTCTTTTTTGGAAGTCGGTTGTTTTTTTTTTTTGTAAAAAAGTTTTTTATTTTTCACTTTTTAGTTGTTATACCCCAGAACTAAAAATCCCAATAACATGGAACGTGGAATTTAAACATATATTTTTCGTTTTTGTTCAGTTTGCGCTGAAGCAATTTCGATAAAATTTATATGAGACCACCTGGGGAGTATATTCTTTCGGATAAAAAAGAATTATTAGAAGAATTTTGAAAATCGGTACACAACCGACAGAAATCGGTGGACATTCATAAAAAAAAAAAACATACATACAGTCGAACATAGACCTCCTCCTTTTTCGAAGTCGGTTAAAAATATCTTAAACAAGGGTGGTGATCGTTCCTTCACTTTGTGAAAAGAAGCTTTACAGTAGGTAGTTAATATTTCTGTGTGTGTGTAATGTGTCGTAATGGGTTATGTGGCATGCTCTAAAAAATTCACATGCTCAAACTGTTATGTCAAAATTGTATAACTTGCAATCCACATTTATAGCCCAAAAGCCCATTTCTCTCGCATTCCTCCGTGGCGTACATAAATCATCATAATAATAAAAAATAATATAAGTCTGCCTACCCTGAAAACATGGCGCTACGCAGCTGAGCCATGAGTCACACAAGACTGCTACAGGCTACGCGCCTGAACTTGCTACGACGTAGCAATGTAGCCGTAGCGGAATAGTGTCTGTTGTCAGTCAGTCTTAAAAGTCGGCGATTATTATAGATTTTGACGTACTTTTTATTAGTGTTTTAATCTGTGGTGCTTGGCAACTGGACTTACCGGTTGTGAATATCCCTTTGTGCCTAATCGCCTAGCTTTGTTCAGTCTCCTGCTTGATTAAGAGGGAAGTGGAATTTATGTTTTTTTTTCTTACTCCTCAGCTGTTCTTTTCTGATTAATTTCGATGTTGGACCAAATACAGTTTAATCGTTTCTCTGGGATTCGTCGAGCTTCATTGCCTCGGCGTTTTTCTGGTGGTCGCCATTGTTGATTCTGTCTTACAGGATTTACAGTGATTATAGTGTGGAGGGCTTGTCCTTATGCCTAGGGGTAGCGGATAAATTCTTAACATGAGTTACCGCACCCCTGGGCAGCCTCAGGCAGGGAAGGAACAGGGGTGGGTTTTAGTCACTACGAGCCTGACACGCCCTCCCGCTCCACCCAGAACGGGAGAAGTCACTGTATGATTCCCCCCCCCCCCCCTCCCCCAAAAAAAACCTTTCCGTTACACCGTGTATAAAATTCAAAGTCCTGACTGACTGACTGACTGACTGATATATCAACACACAGCCTGAACCGCTGGTCCTAGAGACATGAAATTTGGAGGGTGTGTTCTTTGTGAATAGTAGGTAGTAGAAATCAGCGTTTTGTATGGCGAATTTTAAAGAAGTTGCATTTTTCATACTAACATTTTCTTAATTTATTTAACAACTATGAACACTAATGTTTTAAAACTTTTATGCAATAATGTTTAAAAACTAAGATAACGTATGCCACTTAGATTAAGCAACAAAAATAAGTTATCGCTAAGTTAAAACAAATAGTGGTTTCATTTCTGCTAACAAAAAGAGGAGTAATTTTTAAGGTATTTTTTTTATTTATAAAACTATAAGTAATAAGGGGGTTTTTAACCGACTTCGAAAAAGGAGGAGGTTATCAATTCGGATGTTTTGTATTTTTTTTTTTTTGTTATGTATGTTCGGGCATAACTCCGTCATATATTGACGGATTTGCAAAATTCTTTTTTTGTTCGAAAGGGGTTTATTCCGAAATGGTCCCATTTAAATTTCAAAAAGATCTGATGATGGGTTTCGGAGACAGACAACGGAACTCTTCAAAAATTGACAGCAAATCAACCGCGATTGCTGCTGTCGTATGTCTATGAATTGTTAACACAGTTTAATGGGGAACCACAACTAAAAAGTGAAAAATAAAAAACTTTTTTACAAAAAAATAGAACCGACTTCCAAAAAAGTGCAAAATAACTTTAATTTCGGAAGTCGGTGTCAAAAAACGAAGACACAAAACAGGAACACCGACTTCCGAAATTAAAGTTATTTTGCACTTTTTTTGGAAGTCGGTTCTATTTTTTTGTAAAAAAGTTTTTTTACTATTGGCAATTGTCTATGACGGTCATTATTCGATATAATAGCAAGCAATTGATGAATATTTTTAACCGACTAAATAAAAAGGAGGAGGTTCTCAATTCGACCGTATATACGAGTATGTATATATATTTTTTTTGTGTATGTTTAGCCCTCACTCCGTTATTTATGAACCGATTTTGATAATTCTTATTTTGTTGGGTGGTCCCGTGTCTAGGAAGTCAGGATCTGATGATGAAATCCTGATAAAATTGAGAGAAACCCTCGAAAATTGTGGGCTCAAATAGTGTTGTGCTCAGATAGTGGCGCCGACTCAAAATTAGTTTATATTAAATTTGATATTATGAGTAGAAGCTCAATACTCAAGACTTAAATTAAAAGGTCTATTTATTTCTTGTTTTTTAGTTCTTGTTCGTCGGTAAATTTTCTTGTTAAAAAGTTTTTTCATAGAAGTGACGAGTTTCTCTATTTGTGAGAAAAATAACGCCAGTTTCATATGTAAGGAAATACTAAGAAAGGGCTTTTTCGAAATTCAACCCGTCACGTTTTCGGTGGTGAAAAATAGCTCGCCGTCCGATCAGCACCAGGCCCGTGAGTCGACGGCGCGTAGTGTTCCACGCGCGCCTCATGTCAGCAATCATGACGGGGCCCGTCATGGCCGATGCCTGCCCAGGGGTTGTAGATAAATTCGAAACAGAGTTACCGCGCCCCTGGGCAGTCAGGGCAGGGAAGGAACAGGGGTGGGTTTTAGTCAGTAGCAGTCTGACACGCCCTCCCGCTACACCCTAGAGCGGAAGATGTCATTGGAAGATTTCCCACCCCACAAAAAGAAGGGGGTGAAAAAGGGGACTTACACTAGATCCTAGAATCGGCTGGTCCTGCTACCCAAACACCTCAACAATGACACACTGTCGTAGTTCGTAGCATCTGAACTTCCCACGTCTACACGACCATGGCATTAGGTCATGGCTATACCGCGAGGTACCTACTATATCCACTGCTCTTACGTCACGACATTACTAAACTTGTGAGTTAAAAAAGTAATAAGGCAGATGACGAAAAAAAACCTATTTGGTCCGATTAGTTAGATTGCCAAAAAATGTAGGACACGTATTTTTTAACCGACTTCAAAAAGAAGGAGGTTATCAATTCGGATGTTTGTATTTTTTTTTATGTATGTTAAATAAAATAAATAAATAAATAATAAATAAATAATAATAATCTTTATTTACATAAGAAGGCAAACAATTATATTGAAGTCCCTGACTCCTGTACTAGGTGAATAACCTGTGTTACAGAAGCCAGTGCCCCCTCCTGGATGGAGATACAATTTTTTCTTATGCAGTAAACAAGAAAAACAAAACAAAAATGAATTAAAGAGTTAAAACTAAATCAATGAAAAAGAATAAGTCGTTAGTAAAAGCCTAAAAGTGAGTGAGTGTGTGCAATGAGTACGTGAGTTGTATGTTCAGGAAACCCTAATTTGATTTTTAGCGAAAGAAAAAACAAATATATATATATATACCTATATATTGAAATCTAGTGCGTCTCAATTTTTTTTTTTTTTTTTTTTTTTTTAATCCAGGTAGGATTAGTATCACTGGAGCGTTACTAGGATTTGCTCTGTTTCATCGTAACTGAGGGACATAAGCCATGGCTTAAGGCTCTGCTTAACATTATGTACGGTAAGTCGATACATTGCCAGTTTCTTGTTAATTCTGTTGTAAATTTGCGAGCTTTGCGCACAATAATGTCGCCGCGCTAGTGCAGAACGACACTGAACGGATTCGCAGACAGGAAAACCAATTCGCCGACTGGTAAGGTTCCTATCTAGTGGCATCGCGGAATGACGACGCAAGACAGTCCGGAGGATATACAGTTTTCTTACCGTAAGTACCTGGGCATCGGAGTACAGCTGGGCTGTGGGATAGTCTCTTCTACGGAAATGCATAACTTTGAGAACAGCCCGCTGAGCTCGTTCCACCCTAAGCATTACAGTTTTGAATGTCCCGCCCCACACTGGTATGCAGTAAGTTATGATGGACTCACAGAGGGAACGATATACAAGCGAAGTCGTATTCATATCAGCCGAATGTCTCAACTCTTTAAATAAAAACATAAGCTTACGAAGCCGGGAGCATAGTGTATCGGTATGAACACTCCAATCTAGCCTCTCGTCGATATGAACCCCTAAATATTTAATATTTGGAACCATCGTCAGATAATTGCAACTGCAAGGTGTTGTATCATGACAATTATGCGCTATTATTTTGTTAGAGTCTGATGGTGGTTTAGGTGAATTTGGTGGAAGAAACTGAATTACTTTCGTCTTTGATAAGTTAAGCGTCAAAAGGTTAGTGGAAAGCCAGACCATAACAGTTTGCAAAATGAGTTCAATTATATGCTTAGCTCCGTCCCAGGTCTGGTCATATATCAAAAGTGCCGTATCGTCTGCATAAGCAAAAATGTCACATTGAGTAAGGGGTAATTGACAGAGATCATTAATATATATCTGAAATAGGGTGGGACCCAGAATACTTCCTTGAGGTATACCGTAACCAATATACTCTTCGTCACTTAACATGGAATCAATTTTGACACATTGGCTACGCCCACTAAGGTAATCTTTATAAATATTTAGGGCCACACCACGTATTCCCATATGCTAATAATGCGGATGTTATGTTCGGGCATAACTTCGTCATTTATAGACGGATTTGCAATTTTTTTTTGTTCTAAAGGGGTTTGTTCTGAAATGGTCCCATTTAAATTTTATATAGATCTGATGATGGGTTTCGGAGACAAACAACGGAACTCTTCAAAAATTGACAGCAAATTAACCGCGATTGCTGCTATAGCATAAACATGCATTGTTAACACAATTTAATGAGGAAACACAACTAAAAAGTGAAAACTAAAAACTTTTTTACAAAAGAAATAGAAAAAAAAAAACAAAAAGCGCAAAATAAGTCTAATTTCGGAAGTCGGTGTCAAAAAACGAAGAAACAAAACCAGAAACACCGACTTCCGAAATTAAAATTATTTTGCACTTTTTGTTTTGTTTTGGAAGTCGGTTCTATTTTTTTGTAAAAAAGTTTTTTCTTTTGTCACATAAACGAAAAGTGAAGGCGATTTTGATGGTGTTGTGTGGAAATTTCGCGTAACGTCACACTTACGTCAAAAATGTACCACTTTTTACCTTGAAGTGACGTAACAAGCCGACTCCTAAACTGATGCGTTATATCTTTGTAGTTTTTTATTGATTTAGTAAAACAAAAAATACGAGTCCAGTATTCACTGATTAATCTAACTGCCATTTGTTAATTAACTGCTAATTGATTAGGCCTGTGCCCCAGCAGCGGGTACATATTATTATGTTTGTGCCCAGAAACCATCCCTATTGATTCATGATATGAATGAATGATGAATGAATGAATGAATGAATATGAATCATCATCATCATCAAAGCCTTTTTAATGTCCCCACTGCTGGGGCTCCTCTCTGTGAGAGGGTGTGGGCCGTAATCCACCACGCGGGCCCAATGCGGATTGGTGGATGTCATACGTCTTCGAATTTTTGGTTCTAGGACATGCCGGTTTCCTCACGATGTTTTCCTTCACCGTTTTGAGAGCAGTGGTGATGAAATAATTTACACAAAGTAAAGCGCCTGCCTGAGTTTGAACTCACGACCTACAACTTGTAAGTCGCGGCCGATACCACTGGGCCACCACTGCACCTCTATGAATACACACATGTATTCGTTCTTCTCACTTCTCTTCTATCAGAATCTTCTAAGTCTTCCTTTTACTGTTTAAATAAATAGAAACGAGAACACATTATTATAGGATATTCCTACGAATTTAGTTGTTGTAGTTTGCAAGATAGACATACGTTTTTCACTCTCAAACAGCAGGTACTCCTTTGATATTTTTACATTCCTGACAAATGTATACAGGACAGAATGGAAGAAAAAAACGTGTTGCGCCGACCCCAAGTAACATGGGATAAGGGCAGGAAGATGATGATGATGTACACAGAAGAAAAATGCTCAAAATTCAACTTTATTTTTGAGCATATTCATGGAGGCATGTCGTGTTATTTAATTTTTTACATTTAAACCATTTTTTTTTGTAAAAATCGAAGCAAAGCCACGCAATACCTATTGTATGACTACTAGTGCCATCAATAAATTTTTAATTTTTTAGTCTACAACTTTACTTTTGAAAATATCATGTAATTTATTCAGTATAATCCAGTTTTTTTTTTTTTTTTTTTAAATTTAGAAACCCTAAAAATGTGTCCTTTTTGTCATCCGAAACATGATACAAAAGCACATATTTAAATATGAGAAACACTGACAAAAATAACGATTTTCAGGGTTCCGTACCCGAAGGGTCCAAACGGAGCCCTATTGATGACACTCACGTGTCCGTCTGTCTGTCCGTCCGTCGTCTGTCACAAAATTTTGTAACGAAGAATTTTTTAACTTCCCATTGACCTATGAACTTGAAATTTGGTGATAATGTTTATTATTACGTATAATTTACTAACAAATACGAGTACCAATATATTATATGATAACCCTTAATCCGTTAGGCCCCTCGCGTCCTTAAGGAGACGCGACAATAGGTTTTTAATCGTCTGCTAATGGGGCTTGACGGGTTAAGAACGCTAACTTGATAAGTTTTTATTTTTTTTATTGTAAAACTAAATAAATCTCAACACCGTACCGTCCGACACTGGACACGTACCCAAGATCGTTCGATACCGGTGACTGATTGCCGCAGCTCGTTCCGCCTTACATAATGGCGATAGGACTGAGCGCGTTAGTTTACTGCTTATAACCCTCACGGTGACGTCATTATGTTGCTGGTTATACATTATATTTGAGTTAGGAGTTATTGTAGTATGCTGTGAGTTGTTATCGTAAGGTATGCTTCTATGATACGAGGTGCTTACGTACAAGAAGGGTCCAAATAGAGCCCTTGGGCACGCCGCAATTGCGGCGCCTCTTTGAGGAATGGCTGGAGAGGCGCCACGGCGTCCTCACCTTCCGTCTGACGCAGGTCCTCACCGGACACGGAAGTTTCGGGAGGTTCCTGTGTAGGATAAGGCGGAGAGAAACGCCCGGGGCGTCTCCACTGTGAGGATCGCCCAGAGGACACGGTGGAGACCTGCCCCGCTTGGGCGGAGCCCCGCCGTGCCCTCGTGGAGGCAATCGGCGGCAGCGACCTCTCTCGCCCGGCCTTGGTCCAGGCCATGGTACGGAGTGAGAGGGAATGGGAAGCAGTCGCCTCCTTCTGCGAAGCAGTAATGCTCGCGAAGAAGGAGGCGGAACGGGTGAGGGAGGTTCAACAGAGTCGCCCTCACGCCTCCAGCAGCAGCCGCTGCAGGAGACGCCCCGGGCGTCGGAGGTCGCCAGGCGATCTCCGGCCACCGTAGACGCGAGCCCGCGGACGGCGCGTAGTGTTCCGCGCGCCTCAAAGGGTTGTCAGCAATGCATGACGGGGCCCGTCATGGCCGATGCCTGCCTAGGGGTCGTGGATAAATTCGAAACAGAGTTACCGCACCCCTGCGCACTCAGGGCAGGGAAGAAACAGGGGTGGGTTTTAGTCTGTAAGAGTCTGACACCCCCTCCCGCTCCACCTAGAGCGGGAGAAATCATAGGATGATTTCCCACACCCAAAAAAAAACGGAGCCCTATTGTTGTTACTCACGTGTCCGTCTGTCTGTCTGTCCATCGTCTGTCACTAAATATTGTTTCGAAGAATTTTTGTTTTTGGTGGGATTTCACTTAATATTTGCGGAGTCTCATACAAACGCCCGATCCCGAGAATTTTGTTTATTTGATATAATCCAAAACCTTAGTTATGAGGGTTCAAAAAAAAACGACGAAGCGCTTCGAGAAAAGGTAGGTAGTGCCTTTGCGCTTTGCTTGGCTCGTCTTGGCGTACGCTACAATACTATCGTTTACACAATGTTTACTATACATACTCATTGTGTTAACACAAAAATTTAACTGTTTATTGTTAATATTTTGATTGAAGTTAATAAATAAAGGTTAAAAAAAAGCTTTTATCTGGGACAATGAACTAAAAAGTTAAAAATAAATTCTAGTAAACATTTGGCGTGTAGGTACTTACCTATATTCTTAAAAGCTTGAGGCACTACCCGTTACAGGTTACAGGTTAGGTACGTACCTACTATACTTATGTAGCGAAGATACATAAGTACACCAAATTTGAGTCCAATCGGACATCGGGAAGTGGGTCTTATTTTAGTTGCAAGATTCCATCTTAACAAACATACATACATACATTGCAAGTTAAATAAAAGCTTGTAAAAACAAGCTCTTTATCTACATTAACTTAGATTTAGAATGTTTGGAGTCATACAATTCTTTTCTTCAATTTTTTCTTTTTTTCAATGACTGTAAGGCTGTAAGATCTTTCCTTGTAAACCATGTATTTTCTTGCAAATAAACAATTTGAATTTGAATTTTAAAAATGATCAAAAATGGTAATATTGAATAATATAAATATAATATCATCATCAGCATTTTAATGTCCCCACTGCTGGGGCACAGGCCTCCTCTCTGTGAGAGGGTGTGGGCCATAATCCACCACGCGGGCCCAATGCGGATTGGTGGATGTCACAAATGTCTTCGAAATTTTGGTTCTAGGACATGCCGGTTTCCAATAAAATAAATATAATATAATTTAATCATAATTAATTATAATTAAATTTAATATTTATATTAAATAAATAAATTTTAATGTACCTACTCTTTTTCATAAGATAGCACTCTTTATTTACACTGTCTGAAATCAGATACTTATACTATTTGTTTTAAACAAAATTGGCAACCCTAAGTGGGAGTGAAGCAGATCAGCCCCCTTAGCCAAAATACATTTCTGTAAACGTTAACGCTAACGCTTCGTGCAAAATGTATGGCAACGACGTTTTGCACGAAGCGTTAGACAGAGAACTGTCACGTGACTCACGCCCAGTAATGCCTTTGCCAGCCATTTTGCACGAAGCGTTAGCGTTAACGTTTACAGAAAAGTATTTTGTCTAAAGGCTCAGCTTAGCAAAAAGTAGTGTTTTGCAGATGCCATATCATAGCAAAAACGAAAGCAAACAAAAAGTGCCGGGGAAGCGGCTTATACTCATAAGCACTGAATTAAAGCCTCCGTGAGTCACACAGGCTAGCTCTGTAACTATTTGGCTTCTGTCTACCGCAGTAACTAATTACAAATAGGCAGGTTCTTTAATTAAGCACCTGATACTATCTTTTTCCCGACTTCGGTGAAGCTGACAGGGCTATGATTTTGACCAGTATATATGTATGTTCATCTGTTCCCTCATAACTTCAAAACAACTTATCATAATTTGACATATGAGGTGTCGTTGGAAGTGTCTTGTCTCTCTTAGAGGGCGCCATCTTGAATTTAATGTGACGTGTCGTTAAATTCAAGATGTTGCCCTCTAGAGGACATACAAGTCATGGATAAAATAAAATGTTTGGAGGTATGCGGAACAGGGTGTAAATTCCCGCAAACCTCCGTTGGAAAGGGAGGAACTGCCGACCAGACGGGTGTCTGCTGAATGGTTGATTTCGGACTGTTGTATATGTTCAAATCGCGTGGAGAACTTTGATTGTGCGATGCAGAATTTGAGTGTTTTAGTTCGTTTGTGGTGTCATAGATGTCGCTACAAAGGTTTTTAGACTACAAAAAATGACGCTCTGAAAAGTATGAAAGAAGAAAATATTCTTAGACATAGCGATGTTTATTACACTATGTTATAAAAATATAATTTCAAATATTCTCAGATCAAATTACGAAAGAAATTGTCTAGAGTAGCATATATTTTTTTCAAAGAAATAAGACAAGTCGTTTAGACGTGATCTTCAATTAAAAATCATTAAAAGTTATACAACTGCGCCTTTTAAGAATGCACCACCTACACCCAGTTTTTATTAGTCATTTGACAAGATATAATCAAAAAAATGCTAAAATATGTTATTTAATAAATGAAAGCTAACTATTTTGCCGCATTTTTCGTCGGCACACTAGTCGGCCATTTGGGGGTCAACTTACCGTCTAGCTATAATAATAATAATAATAATAATCATAATAATAATTAATCTGTGGCCCGGCTGTCAATTTGACTGACGAAGAAAATTTTCTCACTGATATTTTTATTTAATTTACTTATATTTAAATCAAGAAACATGTCCAATCAACAAAAAAAAACCAGGAAAAAATAATCATAATAAATCACCACAACAATACGGAAACAAAATTGACATAACATGGAAATAAAAATGTAATGGACCGAAAATGCAGACAAGAAGCCGGGCACGTTTACAAAATGCACAACCAACATCTTCGGGTTCGTCGCTCAGCTCCGCCTCGCAGCCGCCGGGACCTGCGCCAGCCGTGAGTCAAGTGATTCCGGCCGCTGCAGTTGCGTCGAGCTCGAGCGACGAATACACCACTCCGCCAACGACACCACCACCTGCGCGTCGACGGGGAAGAGGCCGACCACCAGCCAGCTTGGAACCTCGAGGCCCGCCGGCCTCTGATAGGGTTCCCGCTGCCGGTGGAAGTGTGCAGCGCATGCGATGGACGCAAAGTATTAACGAAAACGTCATGCGCTCATACTTTGGGGCTACAGAGGGGGGAAGTAACCTGACTGCGTACCGTGGTCGGATGCTCTCTCTGTTTCAGGTGCTTGAGCCAGCTGTCAACGTTTCGGCCCAACGACTGTCGGATCAGGTGCGGGTCATCCAGCGTAACCGTATGCTGGATGACGCCGTACTTGATCGACTACGCCTCGAATCACGGAGTAGCCGTGTCTCACCTGTTTTGCCACCGGCCGCGGTGCAACTGCAACCCAATGCTTCACCGCGACCCGACTACGTTGGTGAAGATGATGATGACGCGGCTATATCCGTGAGTACTCAATGCAATGAACGATTGAGGAGCGCTTTGGAGGATGCATTCCGGGAGTACCGCTCCACACCACCTGGGCTTAGACCTCGTCTACCTCGTTTGCCCATGCATAAGAAAAATAAGGCGCTGGTGTGTGCTCTAGATTCGCAGCTATCAAATTGTTTTGATAACAGCAAAGACCTTGCCGATACCCACTCAATCTTATACTGCGCAGCTGCAGCGGCATGTCGTGTAGCTCACGTCAAGTTCACCAGTTGTGACAGAGCTACACGACCTGCTGTACCAGCTTGGCAGTGTAGAATTGAGCGTCGTATCGGTGAGGCTAGAGCACTCATCGGCAAGCTTATCTGCTTCAGGGAGGGCAACACTCGCCCTAGGGTGATGCGTTTCGTGAGGCGGGCGTTCTCGGGGACTGATATTAGTTCCCGAGATTATCTGACCCGCGTCACAGAGCGTATTGACTTCCTGAAGCAGAAGGTCTATGCATGGGCAAATCGTATTCGTCGGTACAAGCGGCGAGTGGAGCGGTACACTCAGAATCGCACTTTCCAAAGCAACGAAAGGTGGGTTTATAGGGCTTGGGAGCGACCGGACCAAGGTGTATCTGATAGGCATCTACCGGATGATGACGCTATGAGTTCATTCTGGCGCAGCATTTGGTCGGTGCCTGTCAGGCACACCGAGGGTGATTGGACTCGAGAGGTCGAGCGTGCGTGCGACCTTATACCAGAAATGGGGGCAATTACCATCAGCCCCCAAGATGTAGCTCGTGCAGTCCGTCCGTTGCCTAACTGGAAATCTCCAGGGCCGGACGGGCTGCACAATTTCTGGATTAAATGGTTCCAAAGGTCGCACGCTCGCTTGGCAGCTCAGTCCCAGTCTGCCTTAGAGTCAGGGTCGCTGCCCCAGTTTCTTACGACAGGAATAACCCACCTGCTCCATAAATCAGGTAGTACTGCGGAACCTAAGAATTATAGACCGATCACGTGTTTACCGACGGTCTATAAAGTTCTTACATCCATTCTGAGAGCTAAAATTAACATCCACATTGATAAAAATCGTATCATATCAGCCTCCCAGAATGGATGTAGGAATGGGTCCCGTGGTACTAAGGAGCTGCTCCTCATCGATATTGCTATTAGCCAACAGGTTCGTCGTTCTCGAAGAGATCTGTCGACATGTTGGATAGATTACAAGAAGGCCTATGACTCGGTGCCACATACATGGCTCATGAGGGTGCTGGAGCTGTACAAAGTTGATGCAACTCTGCGCACCTTCCTGATGTCGTGTATGGGGCAGTGGAGTACAGTCCTTCACTATCCAGGATGTCGGCAGATACAGGAGAACAGCGAACCGATAAGGATCGAGCGTGGCATATTCCAGGGCGACAGTCTGAGTCCACTGTGGTTTTGTCTGGCCCTCAACCCTCTCAGTACATTACTGGAGGGTTCGGGACAAGGCTATCGGTTGAGAAGAGGTGGTCAGGTCACATCACACCTCCTTTACATGGATGATCTGAAACTCTTTGCCCCCAACAACTTGCAACTGATGAAGCTACTGAAGGTAATCAGGATGGAATTTGGTGTGGACAAATGTGCAGTCATGCATGTAAAGCGAGGGGAGATTATGGAATCCGTGGGAACTCAACTCTCGGATTCCATACACCTTAGATCCCTCTGCTCAACCGAAACCTACAAGTATTTGGGTATGTCGGAAGCGTTAGGCATCAATACTACTGACGTGAAACAGTCGCTGAAGGAGCGCTTCTTTGGCCGCCTGAATAAAGTACTAAATAGTCTTTTATCAGGCGGGAACAAGGTGCGCGCCTTCAACGGTTGGGTCATGCCGGTGTTGATGTACTCTTTCGGCATACTCAAATGGACTCAGACGGAACTTGACGCCCTGGATAGGAGGGTCCGCACACTGCTGACCGCAAATCGGATGCATCACCCACGATCATCGGTGATGAGGCTGTATATCCCGCGGAAATGTGGGGGTCGTGGCTTCTTAAATGCTAAGACCCTACACAACCGCGAGGTATGCAGCCTTAGGGAATATTTCCTAGAAACCGACGTGGGTATGCATCGAGATGTGGTCGCTGTGGACAAGGGCCTCACCCCGCTCTCCTTGGCAAACGAGAACTGGCGCAAACTTAAAGTACTGGATACTAATGACCGCAGGGAAGTATGGCAGAGCAAGGAGCTTCACGGACGCTTTTACCGGGTCCTACATGGACCTGATGTAGACCTCTTAGCGTCCGTATCCTGGCTGCGCTTTGGTGACCTATTCGGGGAAACCGAAGGTTTTGTCTGTGCGATTATGGACGAAGTTATGATGACGAATAACTACCGGAAATATATTGTGAAGGACGGTACGGTTGACATCTGTCGGGCATGCCACCGACCCGGGGAATCAATCCGACACATTATTTCTGGTTGTTCTCGTCTAGCTAACGGAGACTATTTGCATAGACACAACCTTGTAGCCAGGATTATCCATCAGCAACTTGCTCTTAAATACAATCTTGTGGAATCTGAAGTACCGTACTATAGGTCCGACCCAGTTCTCGAAAATGTCAATATCACGTTGTATTGGGATCGATCTATCATCACTGATAGGACTATTGTTGCCAATAAGCCTGACATAGTGGTGATAGATCGACAAGAGCGTCGCACAATGATTGTTGATATAGCTGTCCCTCATGACGAGAACCTCGTGAAGGCTGAGAAAGATAAAAAAACAAAGTATCTTGATCTGGCTCGCGAGGTTGTTGACATGTGGGAGGTGGATACAGCAGTCATTGTGCCGATAGTCGTGACGGCCAATGGCTTAATAGCCAAGAGCCTCGATGAACACCTAAGGAGGCTCTCGTTGGGCAGCTGGATCAAGGGCTTGATCCAGAAGGCAGTACTCCTGGACACGGCGCGCATAGTTAGGAGGTTCCTCTCCCAGGAGCCCTGACCACCGGTAGCTTGGACCCTATCCCGATACCGGTGGGATACTATTTTTTATATTTTTAAATGTTTTTATATTTTGATATTTTAATATTTAAAAATGTAAATTGTATGTTTAAACTATAAAATAAATGGAATAATAATAATGTAATAATGTCGACATGTTGGATAGACTATAAGAAGACCTATGACTCAGTTCCTCATACATGGCTCATGAGGGTGCTGGAATTGTATAAAGTTGATGCAACGCTACGCACCTTCCTGATGTCATGTATGGGGCAATGGAGGACGGTCCTTCGCTATCCAGGATGTCGACAAATCCAGAGGAATAGCGAACCGATAAGGATCGAGCGGGGTATATTCCAGGGTGACAGTTTGAGTCCGCTTTGGTTTTGCCTAGCTTTGAATCCTCTTAGCACACTGCTAGAGAATTCAGGGCTAGGCTATCGGTTGAAGAGAGGTGGTCAGGTTATATCTCACCTCCTTTACATGGATGACTTGAAACTTTTTGCCCCCAACAATCTGCAACTGATGGAGCTACTGAAGGTAACTGAAACCTTCAGTAGTGCCATCAGGATGGAGTTTGGTGTGGATAAATGTGCGGTCATGCATGTAAAGCGAGGGGAGATTGTGGAATCCGTGGGAACACAACTCTCGGATTCCATAAACCTGAGATCCCTCTCTCCAACCGAAACCTATAAGTATTTGGGTATGTCGGAAGCGTTAGGTATCAATGTTGCTGACATGAAGCAATCGTTGAAGGAGCGCTTCTTTGGCCGCCTGAAGAAGGTATTTAATAGCTTTCTTTCGGGCGGAAACAGGGTGCGCGCCTTCAACGGTTGGGTCATGCCGGTATTGATGTACTCTTTCGGCGTACTCAAATGGACTCAAACAGAACTTGACGCCCTGGATAGGCGAGTCCGTACGCTGCTGACTGCATTTCGAATGCATCACCCACGTTCGTCGGTGATGAGACTGTATATCCCGCGGAAGTGTGGAGGCCGAGGCTTTTTAAACCCTACACAACCGCGAGGTATGCAGTCTAAGGGAATATTTCCTAGCTGCTGACGTGGGTATGCATCGAGATGTAGTGGCAGTGGACAAGGGCCTTACTCCACTCTCCTTGGCTAACGAGAACTGGCGCAAACCTCTAGTGCTTGACACTAACGATCGCAGAGAAGTATGGCAGAGTAAGGAACTTCACGGACGCTTTTTCCGGGCCCTACATGGGCCCGATGTAGACCAACTAGCGTCCGTAGCCTGGCTGCGTGTCGGTGACCTCTTTGGGGAAACCGAAGGTTTTGTCTGTGCAATTATGGACGAAGTTATCATGACGAGAAATTACCGGAGATTTATTGTGAAGGACGGCACGGTTGACATATGTCGGGCATGTCATCGTCCGGGAGAATCAATCCGCCACATAATCTCTGGTTGTTCTCGTCTAGCTAACGGTGAGTACTTGCATAGGCACAACCTCGTAGCCAGGATTATCCATCAGCAACTTGCTCTGAAATACTCTCTTGTGGAATCGGAAGTGCCGTACTACAGATATGCGCCCGACCCAGTTCTCGATAATGGTCATATCTCATTGTACTGGGATCGGTCCATCATCACTGACAGGACTATTATAGCCAATAAGCCTGATATAGTGGTGGTGGACCGAATCGAGAGGCGTGCAATGATTGTTGACATTACCGTCCCACATGACGAGAACCTCGTGAAAGCCGAGAAAGATAAACAAATCAAGTATATTGACTTGGCTCGCGAGGTTGTCGACATGTGGGATATGGACTCAGCGATCATTGTACCGATAGTCGTGTCAGCCAATGGCTTAATAGCCACGAGCCTCGACCAACACCTCAGGAGGCTCTCGTTAGGCGGCTGGATCAAGGGCTTGATTCAGAAAGCAGTACTTCTGGACACGGCTCGCATTGTCAGGCGGTTCCTCTCTCTGGAGCCCTGACCGCCGGTAGCTTGGACCCTGTTCCCGATACCGGTGGGATACTATTTTTTATATTTTTAAATGTTTTTTATTTTATTTTTTCATTGAAATATTTAAAAATATAATTTATATGTATTTACAAATGAATAAACGAAATAATAATAATAACGTTTATTGTGTCCAAAAGTTATACACAAACAATTTTGGGTTTGAGAGTCTTCATTTAAGCATATAATGCCTGTATTAAAAGACTCCGCTCCTTCACAACAGGTACTTACTTAAAACACAACAAAAACAGTACATGGGAGAAGTAAATCAAAATAAGTATAATTATGTGAACGTGTGTGTGCGTGTGGATGAGTGTGTGTGTGTGTGTTGTTGAGTGTACATGAGTGTTATGGATGTGCGGTTGTAAGTGTAAGAGTGTGTGAATGTACGTGTAGGTTAGGAAGAGTCTCTGTGTGTGTGTGAGTAGGTCGTGTACTTGAATTAAGTTACGTTTTGTAGGAGAGCTTCAGTATTTTCATATGACAGTGGTTTTATCCAGTCAATCAACATTTCTTTACATATATAATAAGATTTTGGATATACGAAAATTTCTTTATTTATTTTGTTATATAATTGAGCTGATCGTTTACTAAATTGCATAGATCCAGTAGCTATAGTCGACCACAAGTCCATATTCCTAAAAAAATATATCATTACTAATAATATCTTTCTACTTGTTACAGATATATGGCGTCCGTGGTACAGAAGCAGCATCAACTAAACGCCTCCACTCTCCCTCTGTTTTCCTCCACCTGGCAATAACGAAACGAATTTTAAAAAAAAATGCGCTCCGTCAACTACCGTCCACGTACACACAGCACAAAAGCCCTAAAAAAACTAAAAATAAAAAAGAAATACGAGCTTACCAACATAAAAATAGTGTGTTCGAAACTATAGTTACCAACTTAAGGGCGCGAATTTTTTTTTTCGTTAAAAAAAAAGTTTTTTGACTAAAGAGGCTTTAAACTCTGTAGTTTATGGATGTAATATTAAATAGTTGCCTTCTCTTAGTAGTAGACAGTGTTGGTCCAATCTCTTTAATAAATAATAAGTAATAATTTTCCCCCTTTATATATAAAAAAACTGTGTTTTAGAGGTGTTATATTTAAAGAGTGAGTGAAGGTTAGTATAATTAACATTTTTCTAATTAATAAATCTGACTTATTAGAAACTAGTTTCTACCAGCGGCTTTACTTGCGTGTAATTAGTACTTCGTCCATTATAAATTATTGCTTCACTATTCACTATCACTACATAGTATAAAACAAAGTCGCTTTCTCTGTCCCTATATCCCTATGTATGCTTAAATCTTTAAAACTACGCAACGGATTTTGATGCGGTTTTTTTAATAGATAGAGTGATTGAAGAGGAAGGTTTATATATATAATTTGTACCCGAGCGAAGCTGGGGCGGGTCGCTAGTGTAGTATATAACAAAGTCGCTTCCCGCTGTCTGTCTGTCCCATGTATGATCAGATCTTTAAAACTTCGCAACGGATTTTGACGCGGTTTCTTTTAATAGATAGAGTTATTCAAGAGGAAGGTTTATATGTATAATAAATGCATAATATAGTAGAGAAACACTGATAATTCTAGAGGTTTCTAATTTGATGTCGTAAATAAACCCATTTTTTGCGCTTACTTTGCTAACGCTGGCTAAACACTACGAGATAGATCAAAATAGTGGACTACAATATTGTACACCTTAAAAAGGTCCACAAAAAAGTCCACGATGGTATTATGTGTATCTCTTAGGGATAACCCACAATAACCATTTGTAATCCTTTACTTTTTACGAGAAATAATGTCTTATTTACGAAGCGATTTCAAGCAATACAGCATTAATCCTTATCCAGTTAAGTACCTTAAATACATATAAAGACACTCTGTAGTATATTTAGTATCAGCTTTACACCCGTGCGAAGCCGGGGTGGTTTGCTAGTATGCGCTATTCCAGACTTTAATGTATATCTGTGCCAAATTTCATCCAGTTCTGTTCAGCGGTTCTGGCGTGATTAAGTAATAAACATATATAAAAAAAAATACAAAAAAAACAACCAACTTCCAAAAAAGAAAATACACTAAAAATAACTTTAATTTCGGCAGTCGATCTTAGTATTTTATTTCTTCGTTATTTGACACCGTCTTCCGAAATGAAAGTTATTTTTTAAATATTTAGTGTATTTTCTTTTTTAAAAGTCGGTTGTTTTTGTTGTAAAAAAGTTTTTTATTTTTTATTTTTTAATTGTTATACCCCAGAACTAAAAACCCCAGTAAAATGGAACGTGGAATTTAAACATACTCGTAATTGGAGAAAACCAAAACGTCATCTAGGTATACGTATATTTCGTTTTTGTTCAGTCTCTCAAAAAGCGCTGACGCAATTTCGATAAAATTAATATGGAACCACCTCGGGAGTATATTCTTTCGGATCTAAAAAGAATTTTGAAAATCGATCCACAAATAACAGAGAAATCGGTGGATATACATAAAAAAAAAATAAAAAAAATACATACAGTCGAACATAGAACCTCCTCCTTTTTCGAAGTCGGTTAAAAATAGAAATCACTTATCAAAACCATTCATCCAAAATTCCAAACTATTACATTTATAATATTGGTAGGATTTGAAACTGTCCAAATATAAATGTTTTAATTAATCACGCCTGACCGGATTTGAAGGACATTTGGCAAACTAGGCTACTTTTTTCCCTTAGTAAGTTCTCGAGGGATATCCGACATACACCGTACACGCAGGTAAAGCCGCTGGCTAGAGCTAGTTATTAAATTTGATTGGTTTCGAATCGTACTAGACAGTGTTTTTTTCCAAGACTGGATGTTTGACTTTTACTATGGAACCCCTATTAGAAGCTTAATATTTTTGTATAAATGGGAAACTGAGGACCGATTTCACCATTGTCTCTATAAACTAAGTTTTACTGAACCAAGCTTAGTGTAAAAAATAAAAACCATAAAAAAGATAATAGATTATATCTTTTTTTAGAACTTTAAAAGGAGAAAAATTCCGTCATACATCATTTTTGCGTAACTTTAACCGTTTACGCAGCGCACGCAACTGATGCTCTGAAAAGGTTAAATTTTTTCCCGTTTTTGCCACATTTTTCATTGATGCTCTGCTCCTGTTGGTCGCAGCGGAATGTTATACAGGGTGTAACGGAAAGGTGTGGTCATATTTTAGGAGCCGGTTCTGCCCATGGAAATGAACAACTTTCTCTAAGAAAAAAAAGGAAATTCCCAAAAAAAAATTGCACTTTCCGTACAAAATTATCATCAGCTGATTTTTTTTTTAATTTCCTCGGATTTTCTTGAAGAAAGTTGTTCATATCGATGGGCAGATGCAGTTCTTAAAATATGACCACACCTTTCCGTTACACCCTGTATAGCATATAGCCTTCCTCGATAAATGGACTATTCAACTCAAAAATAGATTTTCAATTTGATCCAGTAGTTCCTGAGATTAGCAAACAAACAAACTCTTCAGATTTATGACAGCGGCTAAACGCGTTTAACCTCGCTCAAACGCGTTTAACTGGGCATTTAGAATTGGTGAAATCGGCCCTAAGTCGTTTATTGACTGTTAATGTAAATAGTTCCTCCTCATTTTCTTTGTGATTCTGTCAGATATCGGAATCTTAACCCAAGTCAATATAAAGGATCAAATTAAAATGGCTAGCGAGACTTCAGTACGCATAACTTCTTGACGCGTTTTTTTTTTATTACTAATTTATAAAGTAGGTACACTACCAGTTATATAATTAAAAACAAAAGTCTCGTTTCTATCTTTAAAAATCCATAAGCTGATAGACAAACACGCTAATCTATTCATTAACTGATTACACTGGGCCGCAAAAATTACGGGTCACATAGAAAAACTGCGATATCTCCCTCTCTAAAGTTACATACATAGGTCGCTCGTATAAATAATATGTTATAAGCTGATTCGTAATGCTTATTATAAATCTCAAAAGAGGTTTCATTTCTATTAGTTTCAGTTTAAAATAAAGATTTTCAGAATCTTGTAAAATAACAAAATTCTAAATTAGGAAAAAAATATTTTTCCGCTTTTGTTTCAAATTGCCACATAGTGCTCATTTGGTCAATGCGTTTATTCAAGACGTCGGTATTACCTGCATAGTGTGGCCAGCTCACAGCCCAAACTTAAGTCTCAACATGCATGAGACGAGCTCGGGAGATGCGTTACACTACGCTCTCCAGCTCCAGCTAACTTACACGAGTTAAAGAGTGCGCTAGTGGGTGAATGGTCAAGCATAGACCAAAATCGTATTAAACATTTGGTTTGCAGCATGCCACATAGTCTTAACGAAGTGATACGGACTCGTGGAAGAAATGCAAAGTATTTAAAACGACAAAAAAATATTATTTTTGTTATCATAAGTTAGAAGGTTTTTTTTAGTATTTAATTAAAATTAAATAGCGTACAAAACGTGTTATGTATTAATCAGGCATCTACAACATACAGTTTCAAAATTCAAATTAAAATCAGAAAAAACTAATAAATGGAACTGAAATAATCACACAACACTAAATAAAACTAATTAATTATATTATGAATAATTGTGAAATAATCCTAAGTATTTAAGAAAGTACACTGTTTACTAACGATCCTTAATTTTTGCGGTCCAGTGTATTATTATTTGTCCATTAACTAATTTGGTTTGGTCTTGTTTAAGTGTGTACTCAGAATTATCTGAGTCAGAAGTGTTGTGCTCCTAAAGCAGTTGACATCTATCTTGCAGTGTGAACACATAAGCAATGGAGACTACGGAAGTGGAGAAGAGCGCTGCGGCCAGCTCCGAGGAAACCAGCCAACTCAACAGGAACAGGGTTAGTGGAACTCCAAATAATAGGACTAGAAATATAATAAAAATATTTTGTTTATTTATGGCAACTAAGCCAAAAACACAGAAACAAAAAGAAAATTGTAGGTTAACTGTGGGGTCTTCTGACCAGCACCTCCACAGCGTGCGACAACCAAGGTGCGTCGTACTTCGGGTACCTTGGCTAAGCTTTACTTGATCTGCCGTGGAGTTGGGAGTCCATATTTCTTCACAGAAAGATCGTATTATTAGAAGCATCCACGTAAAGTTTTTAAGGCGAGGTAATTAATGGTTTACGAAAAATAAAATTAAAAATTCGTAGAAATTTAACTTTTTTTTTTCCTTTTGGAATAGGCTAAGGTCTTAGACCATACTGCCTAGTCATTAGTAGTGTATTTTAATTTCTTTTCCCATTAGAATGCAAATGTAACACATTCTAATGTTTTTTGCAGTGTTTGGCAACAAATAGAAGGCTGACTCGACAGTCAGCCTTCTCGGCAAACTTCGCTGAGGTAGTCAATACTACAATAAAATTCTCAGCTCCATTTTACCGAGATCGCGCCTGTTTCAATGATTCCACATATTGTCCATTTGCGTTGACACTTGAGACACAAAACTACACCAATTTTACATCACAATAACCACTAGGAATCAATAAACGAATAATTAAAACAGCCACTGAACTTCACTCGACAAAATCCCGCCAAAACAACTCGAAATTTAACAATATTTGACACTTTTGACATTTTGTCTCGTCATTGAACGTTTCGTTTTCCGTAATTTCAACGCACCAAAACGTTTTACTCCATATTTAAAATGTTTTACTCCATTTAATGATGAAATAAATATTTATAACAAGTGATTTAGATAGTTTTGTGCATATTTCATTATATTACATATATTTAGCTGATTTACATGAAATAATTTACCGACTATTGCCGATGAGTGAAACCAAACGTGAAACGACGCCATTTTACAAGTGTTGTCACAGTATAGTGTTGCCAACTCAGTGGATTTTCCACTAGATCTGGTGGTTTACACTTTCCTTTTAGCGAAATAAATATTGGATTTAGTGGCTAGTGGATTTTTGTAGTGGCTTTGATTGCTTCAGTAAAATGGTTAGGTTAGGTTAAAATTGTGACCCCCTACAGAAACTACTTCATTTTATTTTAAGTAGACTACCCGGAACCGAACTAGTTAGATTAGGTTAATTATTTTTTTTAAAGTGGTTAGGTTAGGTTAGAACTCTCACCAGAAACGACTAAATGATCTAGAAAAAAATTGTCTGGTTAAGATAATGTATTTTAAAAAAAGAGCCGTCTTCGGCAACTTTCTACACCTTCCCCGCTCCCCCTTCCTCCAATTAAATCGATAAAAAAATTACGAAAACTTAACCTCAAAATGCGATTTTTAATAATTCATTTAAAAAAGGGGAGGTTTCCTCGCTTTTTCCTACACAGGGGGTCTCCCCCCAAATTTCATCCCTTAGTTCCACGGTAGATCAAGTAAAATCTTACTGGTACCTTTTTGTGGGTGGGAAATCATCAAATAACTTCTCCCGATCTTTTCTTTTGTGGGTGGGAAATCATCCAATGACTTCTCCCGCTTTGAATGGAGCGGGAGGGCGTGTCAGACTCTTACTGACTAAAACCCACCCGTGATCCTTCAGTTGCCTGAGTGTCCAGGGGCGTGGTAACCCTGTTTCAACTTCTCCCGCTCTGGGTGGAGCAGAAAGGCTTGTCAGACTCTTACTGACTAAAACCTACCCCTGTTCCTTCAGTTACCTGTTCCAACTATCACACAACGCCATCTAGTCCCAAGCTAAGCAGAGCTTGTGTTATGGGTACTAGACAACTGATAAACATACTTATATATTTCTAAATACATACATATTATAGATAAATTACACCCAGACACAGAACAAATGATCGTGCTCATTACACAAACATTTGTCCTGAGTGGGAATCGAACCCACGACCTCCGGCATAGCAGTCAGGGTCACTAACCACTAGACCAACAGGCCAGTCAGTGATAGTTAGACAGTTGAAATTTTCACAGATGATGTATTTCTGTAGCCGCTATAACAACAAATTATAAATTAAGGTGGAAAGATATGATACAAGTGGAGTTAATCTAAGTGTTGATATTAGAGGAGTGAAAATAACATTTAATTGGATTAAAATGTATTGTTGTATTTCTGGATGCTTCAAAACATCAAAGAAATATGACATTATGTTGCTTTCCTGTTTATAGTACTAACGTTTCGTGGTACAAAACGAAAAAATGTGATAACAGCTTTAAAAAAACTGGCCAAGTGCCTGTCGGATTTCACACCGTACGTAAGAGTACACTCCCATAGGATATGATGGGCGGATTTTTCGGATTCGCAATCAGGTGTAGAACATTGACATAAAGGCGAGGCAACAAGCTTGTGCTAGGTCAACATCTCTTTGAGGCGCGTGTGGAACACTACGCGCCTTCGACTCACGGGCCTGGTGCTGATCGGACGGCGAGCTACCCACTGCTCGCCGTCCGCAGGCCCGGGTTTACGGTGGCCGGAAATCGTCTCGCGACGTCCTACGCCCAGTACGCCCAGTACCTCTCCTGCGGTGGTAGCGGCCGGGGCCGTGAGGGCCACTCCGTTGAGCTTTCCTCACGCGTCCCGCCTCCGCCTTCACGAGCATTACTGCTTAGCAGAAGGCGGAGACTGCTTCCCATTCCCTCTCGCTCCGTACCATGGCCTGAACCAGGGCCGGGCGCGAGAGGTCGCCGCCACCTATCGCATCCACGAGAACACGGCGGTGCTCCGCCCAAGCGGGGCAGACCTCCACCGTATGCTCCACCGTGTCCTCTGGGCGATCCGCGCAGTGGTAACACCCGGGCGTTTCCTCCCGCCCGATCTGATGCAGGAACCTCCCGAAACAACCGTGTCCAGTGAGGACCTGCGTCAGGCGGAAGGTGAGGACGCCGTGACGCCTCTCCAGCCACTTCTCAAAGAGGGGCACTACCGCCACAATGGTGGCGTGCCCAACGCTGGGTTGCGACAGTCGCTATCTCCATGTTGCCATGAGATCCGCGAGGTGTCGCGGCAGCAGAGTTCGCCCCGGCGTTTGGCCTCCTCGCGCCACTCCCACAGCAGCGCGAGGACCCTGGCCTCCAGATCCCATGGCAACAGTCCGGCAAGGAGGCTCGCCGCCTCACAGGAGACCGTGCGGTATCCTCGGATGAGCCGAATGGCCATGACCCTTTGGGACGCGTTCAACCGGCGAGCTGGTCGCTGCCTCAGGGAATACGTCCACACCGGTGCCCCGTAAAGGGCCATGGACCGCACGATCCCCGCGTAGAGCCTCCGGCAGGATTCGTTTGGACCTCCCAGATTGGGCAGGAGCCGCTTCAAAGCAGCACTGGCCCGCTCCAGTCTGGGAGCCAAACGTCGGAAATGCTCGACGAAGTTCCACCGGCTGTCGAGGACGAGACCCAGGTATCTCATCGTCCTCTCGACGCCGATGTGAACCCCTCCTACCGTTATCCGGGAATCCGACGGTGGCGCGTTCCGAGGACCATGAAAACACATGGCCTCGGACTTGTGCAATGCCACCTCGAGTCCCAGTTGCCGGATCCTCTCAAAGACTGTCGCAACCCCGCGTGACATCAAGTTGGCCGCCGCCTGGTACGACCTCCCCTGCGCTAGGACCAGCGTGTCGTCAGCGTAGCAAACTACGCTGACGCCGCTAGGGAAGTCGGCGCGCAGCACCCAGTCGTACCCGATGTTCCACAGAGGCGGTCCCAGGACCGATCCCTGTGGGACACCGCACGACATCTCTCGCCGGTTCCATTCTCCCTGGTGACCGGGGTAGATGACGGCCCTGTCCGTCAATTATGCCTCGACCACGCGACGGAGGTAGGGCGGCACCCGGTGATACCGGAGTGCCTCCACTATGCAAATCCAGGGCAGGGTGTTGAAGGCATTGGCGATGTCCAGAGACACCGCCAAGACGACCCTACCCCGGGCCACTGCATCCCCCGTCGTAAGGGCTCGTACGCGCATGATTGCGTCCACCGTGGAAGCCGTACTGGCTCTCCGCCAGATCCGGCCCCACCCGCACCAGCTGCCCGTCAAGGCGGTCTGCAATTACTCTTTCAAAGAGCTTGCCCACCTCGTCGAGCAGCACAATGGGCCGGTTAGCGGACGGAGAGTCAGCGGGACGCCCCGGCTTCTTGATCAGGACCAGCTTCCCCGTATTCCAACGAAGCGGAAACTGGCCCCTCTCCATGCATGCGCTTAGGAGCCCTCTTAGTCGAGGCCCGAGAGCCTTTTGCAAGGCCAGGACCCAGACTTTCCCATGAAAGCCATCGGGTCCTGGGGCGGTGCTTTTGGCATTCAGCCTACGCACCGCCGCTCTCAGCTCTACCTCGGTCACCTCGGGAGCATCGTCGTCGTCAGGTTGGTCCGCGTCAAACACCGCAGGAGGCAGAGCCATAGGCGGAGGGGAGTGTGTTCCCGCCGCGAAGGGAACAGAGCGCTCACCACGCTCTCCACGAGCTCAGGCCGGAGACTCTGCGTTAGCGGGGGCGCCCATGGGCAGAGTTTATCCCGCACCACTCTGTATGGGCGCCCCCACGGATCTCTGTTCAGAGTCCCCAGGTGACAGAGCGGGGCTGGCGAACGTGATATCCACCACCGATTACCTTACCGAGACCCTTAAAGTTGCCATGACCTGTGAGAAATTGGGCAACTGTCTATCCGAAGATCTTCATTAGATCCTAATGTATTGTACATATACTCGTACTAACTACCTTCCTTAAAAAATAGCCATTTGAATAACGACAACCCCATCCAAATCGGATCAGTAATTTTCGAGAAAATCGTGGACAAACATGCATACATACATACATACGTACAGGTCGAATATAGAACCACCTTTTTTTAAAGTCGGTTAAAAATATGACCACGCCTTTCCTAGGATGTAACCCTGTATATCGAAATTTTTTAGCTCTCTCACTATTTATTACAATCTTAAGGTTTTTGCAATAATTATCCGATGAAATGTATTAAAATATGTGTATACCACAAACAATACAAAATTTGAACGTTACGTCAGTGTCGTTTTTAGGGTTCCGTACCTGAAGGGTAACCAACGGGACCCTATTATTATGCCTCCGCTGTCCGTTCGTCTGTCAGCAGGCTGTATCTCACGATCTGTAATAGCTACACAGTTGAAATTTTCACCGAAATGTGTATTTCTGTTGCCGCTATAATTAAAATAAATTAAAAATTAAGTGGAAAGATATGGCAGGGGCCTATACAAGTGGAGCTAATCTAAGTGTGTTAAAAATAGAAATTTGACCTTTGTTTACTTGTTCAACAAAGCTGGATTCGTCAATCAGCGGGCTAAATAATTAGAGATAAGAGATTGTCATGGTAAACAAGAGCAAAACACGTGTTGTGAAGTGAGGTCCAAGAAATTCGTCTTAGTGTCTCAGTTTAGAGCAAAATGATTTTTTTTTTTTTGGTTGGGAAATCTTCCGATGACTTCTACCGCTCTGGGTGGAGCGGGAGGGCGTGTCAGACTCTTACTGACTAAAACCCACCCCTGTCCCTTCCTTGCCTGAGTGCCCAAGGGCGCGGTAACTCTGTTTGGAATTTATCCGCTACCCCTTGGCATACATGCATCGGGCATGACGGGCCCCGTCAATGTTTGTTGACCTCTTTGAGGCGCGCGTGGAACACTACGCGCCATCGACTTTCGGGTCTGGTGCTGATCGGACGGCCAGCTACTCATTATTCGCTGTCCGCAGGCCCGCGTGTACGGTGGCCGGAGATCGTTACGCGACCCCCGACGCCCAGGGCGTCGCCTGCGGCGGCTGCTGCTGGGGGCGTGAGGGCGACTCTGTTGAGTCTCCCTCACCCGTTCAGCCTCCTCCTTCGCGAGCATTACCGCTTCGCAGAAGGAGGAGACTGGTTCCCATTCCCTCTCGCTCCGTGCCATGGCCTGGACCAGGGCCGGGTGCCAGAGGTCGCTGCAGCCGATCGCCTCCACGAGGACACGGCGGTGCTCCGCCCAAGTGGGGCATAACTCCACCGTATGCTCCACCGTGTCCTCTGGGCGATCCGCACAGTGGTGACACTCGGGCGTTTCCACCCGCCTTATCCGATACAGGAACCTCCCGAAACACCCGTGTCCAGTAAGGACCTACGCCAGGCGGAAGGTGAGGATGCCGTGGCGCCTCTCCGGCCACTCCTCAAAGAGGGGCACTACCACCGCAATGTCCGCAATTGTGGCGTGCCTTGCGCTGGGTTGCGCCAGTCGCTCTCTCCATGTCGCCATGAGATCCTACCGGAGCTCTGTACGCCGAACCGCGAGGTGTCGCGGTAGCGGAGTTTTGCCTCCTCGCGCCACTCCCAGAGGTGCGCGAGGACCTTTGCCTCCAGATCCCACGGCGACAGTCCGGCAAAATCGTGTTGACCCTAACAAGTTAAACAACGCAGTATGATACCTAAAACCAAGCTTCAGCATAGCACTACTAATCTAGACTAAAAATAAACCTAACATCATAACTGCAGTTAGAACTACTTAATAAAACACTGTAACACCCTCATTCTCAATGCCAAGGTCTAAGGCGAAGGCACAAGGTCTGAACTAAGGTCTAGTGTATATTACGATTAAGAATATTTTTATTGTACTTCTCGAAAAGAAGTACAATGTATTTCACTTGCATGAGAAACTTACATGAACAATTTAAAATTAATGAGCGTAATACAGAGGTACAAAGTAAAAAACAGATGCTCGTGGCTAAAGTAATAACAGCCGCATGGGTCAATCCATCAGGTTAAGCTACGCTTGCCGGGGTTGTTCCATGGAAAGGTGACGATCTGTACATACCGAGACTCCTCCGTGCCTCGGAAAGCACGTTAAGCCGTTGGTCCCGGCTGTCAATCGTGGATCTTGGACAGTCGTTACGGGTCGCCAGAAGCCCGAAAGTCTGACATCCAGTCTTAACAAGGGGTATCGTATTACCCAGTTACTGGGCTGTGGTCAGATAGGCAGTCGCTCCATGTAAAACAACAAACCGACCCCGAAATAGTTGGGAAAAAGCTAGGCAGATGTAGACTCAAAAACAGATAGTAAATGTGAACATAACATTCAACCACTAATCAAAATTTTTGCAAAACAAAACTGAAAAAATTACAAAATTGAGTACGTAGTTGTTAATAAGTACAACAGGATCAGTGGACACTTGGCAAGTATACCGCCATGTTCGTGCTAATGTTGAGCGTAGTTGATCTTTTTACCCGACCGCGCAACGCAAGGGAGTGTAATGTGTTTATCAGCCTATGACTGTATGTATGTATGTTTGTTCCTTTGTGGCGCTTTACAGACCATTACCAGACCATATTTTGATAATTCGTCAATTTATTAGTTTTAATCTTGCGAGTGCTACTAAAGACATGACAGTAATCAAAATACAATATGGCAAATGATAAATGATAAATGATGTTTATTCAGTAAATAGGTTACAAGGAACACTTTTACACGTCAAACTATGCGATAATCAGACGCCATATTGTGAAAATTAAAGTCGACGAACTGTATTAAGTGGGGTATCAAACAAGATAAAGGGTTCGTGGGGACGATTTCTATAGCGTGATTCACTAAAATGTAGAAAATAAACAAAAATAAATATTTTCAAAATACCAGTTGAAAAATAACCATTACCAAAAAAAACCCCTATCTCCCAAACCACTGGGCCTAAAATTTGGAAAAAAAAATACAGATAGTAGTTCTTTACTTATACATAGATTACAGCAAAACCTACAAGAAGGAGCTACTTTAAAAAAAAAACCTTTTTTTTTGGAAGTCGGTTGTTTTTTTTGTAAAAAAGTTTTTTTTTTTTTCGCTTTTTAGTTGTTATAAGTACCCCAGAACTAAAAACCCCAATAACATGGAACGTGGAATTTAAACATTTGGAGAACACAAAAACGTCATCAAGATATGCGTATTTTTCGTTTTTGTTCAGTTTCTCAAAAAGCGCTAAAGCAATTTCGATAAAATTTATATGGGACCACCTCGGGAGTATATTCTTTCGGATAAAAAAAGAATTTTGAAAATCGGTCCACAACTGACGGAGAAACGCGCGGACATACATAAAAAAAAAACATGCAGTCGAACATAGAACCTCCTCCTTTTTCGAAAGTCGGTTAAAAAATATGATTTGTTCGGAACTGCGCGAGTCCGACTCTCTCTTGGCCGGTTTTTAGGGTTCCGTACCAAAATGGTAAAATGGAACCCTTTTGGTGCGACTCAGTCTGTCCTTCTGTCACAGTTGGATATCTCAAGGACTACTATTGCTATCAACTTGAATTTTGAAAAACGTAACGCACCCTCATACTCTATGCCAAGGTCTAAGGCGAAGGCTCAAGGTCTAGGAGTAAGGTCTGGTTTATATTCAAGCAGCTATTTCTCTGTTATCTGACAAGGTTGTAAGGTAATATGTTGGTGTTACTTCTAACTAATGAGGGAGCTCTAGGTCTTGAAAGTGATTAAAGAACTTTGTTTTATTACGGTTGGTAGGTACTGTATCATATAATGTCGAGAAAAACGCGTGCCTATCAACAACAAAAATTAAAAAAAATACATTGTAGAAGAGGATTTGAAGAAAAAGTGAAAAATAAAAAACTTTTTTCAAAAAGTCGGTGTTCCTGTTTTGTGTCTTTGTTTTTTGACACCGACTTCCGATATTAAAGTTATTTTGCACTTTTTTTGGAAGTCGGTTCTATTTTTTTGTAAAAAAGTTTTTTATTTTTCACTTTTTAGTTGTAGCTCCCCACTAAACTGTGTTAACAATTCATAGACATACGAGGGTCATTCAATAAATACTTAGCCTACAAAAAGTAAACGAAAATTTTGGAAAAGTGGCAATTTATTTTTCAACATAGTCTCCTTTTAGTTCGATACACTTAGCCCAGCGATGCTCCAACTTTTTTAACCCGTCCGAAAAATAGTTTTTGTCAAACTCTGCAAAATAGGCCTCCGTGGCGGCGATAACCTCCTCATTCGATCCATATCTATTCCCGGCGAGTGATTTTTTCAGATTAGGAAACAGAAAGAAGTCACAAGGGGCCAAATCTGGAGAATACGGTGGATGGGGCAGCAATTCGTAGCGTAATTCGACCAATTTGGCCATGGCAACGGCAGACGTGTGAACCGGTGCGTTGTCGTGGTGAAACAGCACTTTTTTCTTCGCCAGATGGGGTCGTTTTTTCTTTAATTCGGCGTCGAATCGGCCCAATAAATCGGCATAGTAAAGCCCTGTAATTGTTTTACCCTTCTCGAGGTAATCGATGTAGATCACACCTTGTGAATTCCAGAAAACGGTGGCCATAACTTTTCCGGCCGATTTTACAGTTTTCGCCTTCTTTGGAGCACGTTCCCCGGTCTGGATCCATTGTTTTGATTGCTCCTTGGTCTCTGGTGTGTACCAGTGGATCCAGGTTTCATCGACGGTCACAAAACGACGCAAAAACTCCGCTAGATTCCGCTTAAAGAGCGACAAACACGTCTCCGATGTGGTCTCACGGTTGCGCTTGTTTTCTGGTGTGAGTAAACGCGGCACCCATCGCGCCGACAGCTTTCTCATGCCGAGTTCCTCGTGAAGAATATGATGCACTGTTCCTTCTGAAATGCCTACAGTCTCAGCTAGCTCCCGAACCTTCAATCGGCGATCTGCCAATACGAGATCATGGATTTTTTTAATGTTTTCCTCCGTAGCAGCTGTTTTCGGTGCACCTGGACGTGGTTCATCAAAAACCGACGTACGGCCACGTGCAAACTCGTTGAACCAATTCTTGACGGTGGCCATCGATGGAGAAGAGTCACCGTACACAGCATCCAAGCGCTCTTTGATTTCGATGCGCGTTTTCCCTTCCAAAAATAGGAATCGAATCACCGAACGATATTGCTCTTTTTCCATTTTTGTAAAACCGATCGACACGTTCGCTTCCATAAGTTGTCAAATTAAAACAAATGAAGGGATTGGAATGAAAATTTGAAAAAAGAATTAAAAAAGAATGTGCTACACTGTGGTAAAACTCTTTTGAAACTACAGCGCCCTCTGGCGATGAGGCTAGGTACTTATTGAATGCACCTCGTACGATAGCAGCAATCGCGGTTGATTTGCTGTCAATTTTTGAAGAGTTTCGTTGTCTGTCTCCGAAACCCATCATCAGATCTTTTTGAAATTTAAATGGGACCATTTCGGAATAAAACCCTTTCGAACAAAAAAAGAATTTAGCAAATCCGTCAATATATGACGGAGTTATGCCCGAACATACATAAAAAAAAAAAAAGTTTTTTTTATTTTTCACTTTTTTATTTTCTTTTTTTTTTATTGTTTTACACCAGAAAACTAAATATTGAAGTTATACCCAAATAGATAACACCAATAACATGGAATTTGAGCTTTTGGAGACAACCAAAACGTCATCTGTGTATACATATTTTTTGTTTATGTTGATGTTTTCAAATAGTGCTGAATCAATTTCGATAAAATTTATATGGCACCACCTCTGAAGAATGACCTATCATACAAAAACAAGAATCATCAAAATCTATTCACAAGTGGCGGAGATATCGCGTAACAAACATACAAACAAATAAACATACAGACGAATTGAAAACCTCCTCTTTTTTGAAGTCTTTTAAAAATACTTCAGCATACATAGAACCTCCTGCCTGGGTCGTTTGAAAGAGTCCTGTCACAGGCAACTGAAGGACCAATGGTGGGGTTTAGTCAGTAAGAGTCTGACACGCCCTCCCGCTCCACACAGAGCGGGAGAAGTTATTTGTAGACTACCCACCCAAAAAAAAATTACCTAGAATCTAAAAAAGTTAGTAATTAAAAACATTTTTAGACAAGATTTTAAATTCATACACCACATTTTGTGTCTGTGCTGTTGAAGAGTTCCTATCTGGAGCTAAGTCGAAGAAATTTCTTTCACCAACCCGCACTGGGCTCTCGAGATTACGGGCCTGTGTCTCAACCTCAAGCAGCACGAGTATGGCTGGTTATGTAAAAATCAATTTGCCTAGCCTTTTCCCAACTATCTTGGAGTCGGCTTCCAGTCTAACCGGATGCAGCTGATTACCAGTATTTTAAGTGGAGCGACTGCCTATCTGACCTCCACTCCCCAGTTACTGGATAATACGATAACCCCTTGGTAAGACTGGATGTCAGACTTTCGGGCTTCTGACCACCCGTAACGACTGTCAAAGATCCACGATTGACAGCCGGGACCAATAGCTTAACGTACTTTCTGAGACACGAAGGATTCTCGGTATGTAAAGATGGTCACCCATCCACGGACCAACCTCAGCAAGTGTAGCTTAACCAGATGTAGCGACCCGTGCGGCTGTTATTACTTTAGCCACGAGCTCCTCTACAGCTACAAGTTGTCTGACAGTTCAAAATATTGCTGATATTTTTAAAATGGAGTGGGATCCTGCCTTAAGACAAGAGTGAATAGTTTATTTATAGGCAAGCGTGCTTCATCGGCGGCAGTGCCTATTATAATTGATGTCCACCGAGCAATGTACTGCAAAGTGCCAATCAAATTGATGTCAACTGAGTTAGCAAATACACCTGCTGGTGAGATAGTGGTCAAAAGTGAGTCTTTAAATATAAAAACATATTCGACACAGACTCAACACAACAGCTACAGAAAGAATAGTAAAGAATGATACAATAACATTGCGCTGAGTGTGCCCATGGATATTCAAACATGTTTATTTATATGCCTTTCTATCATCTTTTCAGAGCTTCAAATCAAAACAACTGGTGCGCAGTCAAGCAATACGCGAAACGCATTCACCACCGCGTGCGCTATCACCGGCGCAACCGACTCCTACAGTCACTATCTCCGCCACTAGCGTTGGAAACTCGTCGCCTAGCGTCGGAAACACTGCGCCTAGCATCGGAAATACTTCGCCTAGCGTCGGAAACGCTGCTAATCACGTCGGCAACGCTGCGAGTAACATCGAAGTCGGTGCGATAGACGTTGGCAACACCGCGAGTAACATCACAACGTCGCCTATCGTAGGAAACTCGCCGCCTAGCGTGGGAAACTCGTCGCCTAGCGTTGTAAACTCTGGCGTTACAGTGGAAAAAGCGAGTAATGAACGAACTGTGAGTGTGAGTGAGGATTCTAGTCATGTTAGTGTTAGGTGTAGTGATGTGGTTAACAGTAGTGATGTGAAACATAGTAATATTGATGATTTTAAGAAGAAACAGCCCGTTGAGATTCAGGTGAGTTTTATTTGCTACTTAATTATAATTACTCTACTTACCATTTACATTAAATTAAAACGTACATTAGACTATTGTCTTTTTTGTTTGCTTAGACATGTTTTAATAGGTAATATGCATGATATTTTTTTTATTTGTTGAATTGGAGACTATAGACTATACATATCTATAGTGAACCAATATGAAGGCATTTTCAAAATATCATCAGCGACGAAGTTATAAAGCTTTAAAGTTGATCATTTGAAACAGAAGTCTGACGTGTTCTTTGACGTCAAAGGCCATGACGCCCATACAACTGCCATAGAAAACAGCGTTTTCGAGAGAAAGAGATATATTTGTTTAAAATTGTTATATCTCGTTTAATTTTCGATCAATTTTGATTCTGCTTTCACTGTTCGTACTCTATTTTAGTACATTCATCGATAAACCGGTTAGTTAGCAAATATTTTTTTCATGCATATTGGATTGTGGCTTCAATCTCTTTGTAGTATGTATTGGCGTCTACAGGGTGTAACGGAAAGGTGTGGTCATATTTTAAGAACTGTATCTGCCCATCGATATGAACAACTTTCTTCGAGAAAACCAGAGGTAATTCTAAAAAAATAATTAGCCTCCCATATAATAAGAGTACCTCTCCACCAGTCCGTGATTATATTTATTTTTGATATTAATTTTATATTTAATTATGTACTTTGTTTTTTTGTAAACTTAGGTATATTTTATGTATGAATTATTTATGTATTCTAGTCTATTTTATGTTTCTATATCTATTTATACACACTGTGTCTACATTTCTCAACCAACTTTCCAGTCGCAGGTCTGCTGGAAGAAATTTCTTTTGAAATAAGCAGCACCTTTGTACTCTTCTATCTGTATTGTTCGTTTTTCTCTGTAAGTGTTTTTGTGTGTGCATAAATAAATAAAATAAAATATTGATCAGCTGATGATAACTTTGTATGAAAAGTCCAATTTTTTTTTGGGAATTTTCTGTTTTTTCTTAGAGAAAGTAGTTCATTACCATGGGCAGAACCGGTTCTTAAAACATGACCACACCTTTCCGTTACAGCCTGTAGAATTTCTTTACCTTTTTCAGAGAGGTCGTGTTCGGCGTTTTTAAAGTTGGTGCTATATTCTGATCGGTCTTCTAATGTTTTTAGTTGGTTGTCTATTTTTGAAAGTCTTCTGCCCAGCCTTTTCCCAACTATCTTGGTCGGTATCCAGTCTAACCGGATGCAGCTGAATACCAGTAATTTACATGGAGGGACTGCCTATCTGACCTCCACAACCCAGTTACTGGGTAATACGATAACCCTTGGTAAGAATGGTTGTCACACTTTCGGGCTTCTGACGACCCGTAGCGACTGTCAAAAATCCACGATTGACAGCCGGGACCAACGGCTTAATGTGCTTTCCGAGGCACGGAGGAGTCGTCACCCATCCATGGACCAACCCTGGCAAGCGTAGCTTAACCTGATGGATTGACCAGTGCGGCTGTTATTACTTTAGCCACGAGCTCCTCTACAACTACAAGTTGTCTGTCAGTTCAAAATATTGCTGATCTTTTTGAAATGGTGTGGGATCCTGCCTTAAGGCGTATATATCCGCCAAGTGGCGCGCTCATTGAATAAAAATCGTAGCAAAGCGTAGAAAATAAAGATTTAAGAATTCTATGTTGCGTTTATTACAAAGAGGATAAGGTATTTTTACATTGTTAAAACAGGACTCAAAAATGTTTCGTATCCAAAGTAGTAAGCAAAAGTGTCATAAACGGCCGTTTTTGGTACTTAGTACTCGATAGTTAGTCTATCCTAGATTTTGTCTATATCATTATATTATTTGCAAGCAAATATGAGCTGAGTTGGACTCCCATTTGGTGCGCAAACCGCGCTATGGTTTTCCTTAATTGTTTTAGATTGTTTTTTCAAGTACCTACCTTCTGCTAGTATAGGTACTGTGTCATTGTCACTTTCCTTGTTTTTACGTGTTTTTGGTCGTGGGTATTGCTATATTGGTAATATTGATATTTGTGATCGTTTCTATTTATTATTATTAACCGACTTCGAAAAAGGAGGAGGTTCTATGTTCGACTGTATGTATGTTTTTTTTTTTTATGTATGTCCACCGATTTCTCCGTCAGTTGTGGACCGATTTTCAAAATTCTTTTTTTATCCGAAAGAATATACTCCCGAGGTGGTCCCATATAAATTTTATCGAAATTGCTTCTGCGCTTTTTGAAAACCCGAACAAAAACGAAAAATACGCACACCTTGATGACATTTTGGTGTTTCCAATGACGAGTATGTTTAAATTCCACGTTCCAAGTTATTAGGGTGTTTAGTTCTGGGGTATAACAACTAAAAAGTGAAAAATAAAAAACTTTTTTACAAAAAAATACACTAAACATAAAAAAAAATACTTTAATTTCGGAAGTCAGTGTCAAATAACGAAGAAATGAAATACAAACACCGACTTCCGAAATTAAAGTTATTTTTTTATTTTTAGTGTATTTTTTTTTGGAAGTCGGTTGTGTTTTTTTGTAAAAAAGTTTTTTTTATTTACTTAAGTACTTTTATACTGCTGGGCAAAGGCCTCTCTTCTCTCCTACCACTTTCCCCGGTCTTCTGCAATGTTGGGCCAGTCCTTTGAGAAGGAGTCCAGCTCATGCCAGCATCTCTTTCTGGGCCTGCCGCATTGTCGATTCCTTGCGTTTGAGACCCACTGTGTGATTATCTTCGCCCGTCACCAGCCCAGTTTCACTTCAACCTCGCAGCTGTGTGGCCCACTTCCGCTATTTGTGTTTTGGAACGAAGTATAGTTTATAATGCGGTCTGTGAGTTTGACACCCAGTATACTTCGTTACATAGCGCGTTGGCAGACTTCAAGTGCAGACTTTTGACGATTGGTAAGAGAACATTTGTATGCGCCCCATAGGTGGGGGTAGGAAGAACGATAGTACATGTCAATGTGCTTTCGTTTTGGTGAAAGAGGGAGAGGTCCCTATGTTAAGTCCTTCACCAACCAATAGTTCTTCCAGATAGTTTAAGTTTACATGATTTTTAGGGTTCCGAAAGTCCGAATGAAAAAACGGAACCCTTATAGGATCACTCGTGTGTCTGTCTGTACGTCTGTCCGTCTGTCACAGCCAATTTGCTCCGAATCTGCTGGACCGATAGAGTTGAAATTTGGTACACACATGAATATCTGTGACCCAAACATGGACGTTTACCGTAAATAAATTAATTTGGAATGTGGGGGTCACTTTTGGGGTGAAGATCGGCAAATTAAAAATCAAACTTTCTGAAACTGTGTCGTGCGACATATCAAATGAAAGAGCACATTGTGATGGTCTCGAACATATTTTTTTTTTATAATTTTAAAATATGTAATTTTGAAGTTATTTAAGAAAATAGATGAAAAATGACCATTCCGCTCCCCTTATCTCCGAAACCATTAGGCCTAAAGTTTTGAAAAAAATACAGAAAGTAGTTCTTTACTTATAAATTACAAGAAAACCATTTATATAAGGTTGGGGTAATTAAAAAAAAACCTGAAAAAAAAAATATGATTTGTACGGAACCCTTTGCGCGGGCGTCCGATTCGCTCTTGGCCGGTTTTTTATAATTTAATTGCTCTTGTGTATTGTTTTTTTTTTTCTGTTGCATCAAATAAATGTTTTATCAATCTTTCTCATAGATAACATCAGGCGGCTGGGACGACTCCTATCACGAGAGGCACCGCCCTCGTCGCTGGCACTCGGATGCATCGCGGGACCTACAACTACTATCAAACAACCCACGAGTCAGCTGCGTTTGTGGCTACTGCGCCGCCTGCGTTCACTGCAGGTAGGTTCAGCTTCTACCTTCGAATTGATAGGCCCGTCAAGCCCGTTCCATCATCGAACCACTAGACATACGGCGATGCGCCACCGATATTGGTGGACATCCCACTCACACGCACATAACGTTTTGAGAACACATTCATTGTGCGTACAGCTAAGGAGTGGAATTCCCTGCCAGAGTCTATATGTTTCCTGTTAGCTACAATCTGGAAGTTTTTAAGTCCAAGAGTGAATAGGTTACTTCTAGGCAAGCGTGCTCCATCTTCGACCACATCATCGCTTACCATCAGGTGAGATAGTATTTAAACGCGTACCTACCAATGATAAAAAAGATAAGGAGAATGCACATGTTGCGGAACATGTCCTTTCGTGAGAGCCTTTATCAACCAATAGGAAGAGCTATTGCTTGATAAAGGCTCTCACGAAAGCGCAGTGCGTCTTGCGTTCCAGCAGGCGTATTAGCTAACTCAGTTGACATCAATTTGATAGGCACTTTGGAGTACTTCTTCTTCGTTCTTGAATTAATTCAAGTTACACTTTTTACACGCACGTAAGAAGTTACACTTCTTTGGCGTAACAAGATAAATATCATCATCGTCATCGTCATCGTAATTTTCATCGTCATCGTAATCGTCATCGTCATCATCGTCGTCATCGTCGTCATCGTCATCGCCATCGCCATCGTCATCGTCGGAACTTAAGGCCCAGTTATACGACTTTTAATGGTTTTTAATTGAACATCACGTCTAAACGACTAGTCTTATTTCCTTGAAAAAAATATATGTTACTCTAGACAATTTCCGTCGTAATTTGATCTGAGAATATTTGAAATTATATTTATATAACATAGTGTAATTAATTTGTATAGTTACGTCTAACGCGGATAAAAAATTGAGAATCGCGCAAAAACTATAAAGCGTATTTTTATCAAACCTTCAGCATATTAAAGATCATTTAATTATTTATAATTTAGTCTGAGTGTTTTATTTTAATACCTGTTGTTTTATGTGTAATAAATTAATAATGCGTCTAATTTCGGACAGCGCTCATTGATGAAGAGTCCTATTACTGGGTGGACGTACGACGCGTTACGTGAGCTTAGCACAGAACGCGCAAGCTAACCACTCAAGGTCATCTAATATCGCCATAAAATTAAATCATAAATTATAATATAGTCCTGCACCTGATCTCTACTTGATAGTACGATGGGACGATAATCCGACACGACCGGGGGGTCGTGTCGGATTGCCGTCCCATCGTACTATGAGAGTGAAGGAGCAGAGTTCACCTGTGTTTGTGCACAAGCTTGTGTTAGTACACAAACGAGATATTTTTTTTAATTGTTGATAGGCACGCGTTTGACCACTATCTCACCTGATGTAAGCGATGATGTGGTCGAAGATGGAGCACGCTTGCCTAGAAGTAACCTATATTATAGTTAATATCTCGTTCGTACTTGTCTAGTCTCAGTTGAGAAATGCCACAGTGATGGAAATTCAGTTGGTAAGATTATTTATTAAATATAGATGTCGGTATGTGTCCCATTTAGCCCCAGAACACACGTCCTTACAATAAACAATGTTTGTATTGACAGAGGCCGTCGCCGCCGCCACTACTGCCCGACGAAGCAGGACTCTGGCATCGTGTGCTCGGACGACTGTGCCGACAACGACGAACATGACATTGGTAAGTAGAGAGTGAAGGGATATTGTAGGCTTCATCATCACGTCCACTGCTGGACATAGGCCTCCCCCAAGTGTTGCCATAACGACCGTCCCTGTGAGTCTCGCATCCATCGGCTACCCGGGACCCTCACCAGGTCCTCTGTCGACTTTATGAGAGTCCTTCCAACGCTGCGGTTCCATCCAGAACTTTTTGGCCCCATCGACCATCTGTTCTGCAAGCAATGTGCCCTGCCCACTGCCACTTCAGTTTGGCGATTCTTCGGGCTATGTCGGTAATATACAGGGTGTAAAAAGACACGTCACATAGCCGTTAACTACGCATACTGTACGTCTAACAAAGTAGCTTTGCGCAAAAATTATTGCTGGGAAACGACTTTTATTTTTAAGTACTAATGAAAAAAAAAATTGCACGTAATGTAACGTGAACCCAGGCAAGTGGAGTTAACCCTGCCCCTTCGCTCTAAGCCACGTAGGTATTTATTTTTTTATTAAACTTAATGCACAAGTAATGATTACTGTACAATGGCGGACTTAATGCCTTAGGCATTTTCTACCAGTCGACCTTAGGGTGGTGCAGAGACGGAACGTGGCAGGTGCATCTTAAGGGAAAGAATAAACGGGGGAAAAAATACAATAATGAATTCATACATACAAAAAAAATAAAAATGTAAATGAGAAAAACGAAAACAACGAATCAGCGTTGTGACGATTAGGTACTAGTCTTGTCGGATACGTTTGATATGCATTGCGTTTTTGTAACTGCAAATGCATTCATTTTCGTAAAAAAGTAAAAACAAAAAAAATTGCTACTCAGAGCTTCAATATCTCCAGAACCGGTGGATTCCCAGGTATGGTCTAGTGGAAAAAAAATATTCCAAATAATGGGTAGACTATGTGGCTTTCGGCTTCGGAAACTGTCTTTTTACATCCGATATGTGTAGTATAGTGGAGCCAGTCACAGCCAGTTACGCGCATGGATAGAATTAGGAATGAGTATATAAGAGGAAGTCTGAAAGTGGCACCGCTGACTGAAAAGTTGTGTGGAAATCGGTTGTCGTGGTATGGGCATGTGATGCGGAGGAATGAAGAAAATGTCGTGAGGAAAGTCTTGTGTATGGATGTGGATGGCTATAAGAGTAGGGGAAGGCCAAAGAAACGATGGTTGGACTGTGTGAAAGAGGATATGGGTAAAAAGGGGGTGACTACAGAGATGACGACTAATAGAGGAGTATGGAAGAAAAAGACATGTTGCGCCGACCCCAAATAAATTGGGATAAGGGCAGGAGAATGATGAGTGGAGCCAGTCACAGAAAAGTTGAAAGGAAACCGCTTATCTTGGTATGGTCATGTGAAGTAGAGGGATGAAACACATGTAACTAAAAGAGTTATGAATATAAATGTGGATGGATGAAGAGGGAGAGGGAGGCCAAAGAAAAGATGGATGGATTGTGTGAGGAGTGATATGAAAGAAAAGGGAGTTAGTGATAGCGTGACGGCTGACAGGACAGAATGGAAGAAAAAAACGTGTTGCGCCGAACCCAAGTAACATGGGATAAGGGCAGGAACATGATGTGTAGTATGTTTTGACATTTCGCAAAAAATATATATTTACTGTCACAAACACGTACCTACATTCACGGGATGATAATGTTTCGTACTTCTTGCACTGACATTTTCTTTCATAATGTTGGCAGTACATTAGTCATAGAGAATGTATATTCTTCTTCTAAAACACCTTAAAAACAATAGCCCAATAAATGTTATTGCAATTTAACAAACAATAATGATTTTATTTTCACAGGTGCATCAAACAATAACGACACGATGAGAAAATCGACCAGTCTCGATGTTGACGACCAACCCTATTATTGTAGGTAAGTCGATCTGCTTCGTCACTATGGTTTTGTTCTCTGTCAGACCACAGATAATATAATACTAGCGTACAGATGCCTCATCCCGTACAAAGAAACGGTACCGCCGTAACTACGGGTTTTTGACTTGCTCAAGCAACTTTTGTTCTTCGTTCGGGCCCGTCCTCTACACCTCGCTAGATGGTGTTAGCAGCGACGGCTTGCAAGTTGAATGAATTTACATATAAGTCTTACCAATATTTTCTCACACATTGAGGGATTACTTTATAGTGTTTTTGGTACTTCATAACAGTTTTACTGTTTCAAAATGTGTCAATATACAAATTTTAAAGAGGCAAATGGATAAACTCTAAAACTTCAAACAGCGCCATCTATTGGTACAAGAAATGTAAATGCCTAAGGATTCGTTCCAATATACATCTAAATTTGAATTAGGAGTCAATTATTCCACAATTTTATGCTTAAGGTAGTTTATTAAATAAGAAAATACATTTTTACCATTTTTTTTTTATTTTCAAAATATTAATGTTTAACTTCATTAAGAAATCGATGTATATTCCGCCATCTTTTGAAATTTATTTGAACTAAATTTTGTTTGTTCGAGATGAGACCCCGTGGTCAGACTAAATATTAAACTTGGTTCAGGCCTCTTCGAGTAATCGGGGAACATATCTATAAAATTAAAAAGATTCCGAAAAATTGGGAACCTTCCTTTTTGAAGTCGTTCTAAAAGGGAGTAGATACTTAGTTATGTGGTAAAAAAAAAACGAACATCTTAATATCGAGTCGTTCGCCTTATTTCATGACGGTTCAGACTATAAAGTGTGACAATAAGACAAATAAACTCAGGTTGTTTTATTTACTTTCAGATGTCCAGAGCGTAAAGAGACCAGACCAAGGACGATAACTAGAAACGATTCCGGTAAGACCGTCATTTTATTAGTTTAACTACTATTTTATCTAATTGAAAGAGAGCAGTGGTGGTTCGGTGTTAATGGTCGCGACTTACGAACACCCAGGCCTTCAAGCTTTACCACCGTGTCCTCGTGGATGCGATAGGCGGCTGCGACCTCTCGCGCCCGACCCTGGTCCAGGCCATGGTACGGAGGGAGAGGGAATGGGAAGCAGTCTCCTCCTTCTGCGAAGCAATAATGCTCGCGAAGGAGGAGGCGAAACGGGTGAGGGAGACTCAGCAGCAGCCGCCGCAGGAGACGCCCTGGGCGTC
The DNA here is from genome assembly GCA_951329385.1 of Polia nebulosa. Taxonomy (NCBI): domain Eukaryota; kingdom Metazoa; phylum Arthropoda; class Insecta; order Lepidoptera; family Noctuidae; genus Polia; species Polia nebulosa. The sequence continues at coordinate 17,454,156 of OX589614.1, forward strand.
GGGGGTCACGAGACGATCTCCGGCCACCGTAGACCCGGGCCTGTGGACGTCGAGTAATGGGTAACTCGCCGTCCGATCAGCACCAGGCCCGAGAGTCGACGGCGCTTAGTTAGTTGTTGTTAGTTGTCAGCCACCACTGACGGGGCCCATCATGACCGGTGCCTACATACCTAGGGGTAGCGGATAAATTCGTAACAGAGTTACCGCTCCCCTGGGCACTCAGGCAGAGAAGGAACAGGAGTGGGTTTTAGTCAGTAAGTCTGACACGCCCTCCCGCTCCACCCAGAGTGGGAGAAGTCTTTGGATGATTTCCCACCCCCAAAAAAAAAAAACTGCCTTCAAGCTTGTTGCCTCGCCTTTATGTCAATGTTCTACACCTGATTGCGAATACGAACAATCCGCACATCATATCCTGTGGGAGTGTACTCTTTGGCAAACTGAGCGCAATATTATGTTGGATAGTATTCAGCCTACGTCTGGAGCTGTCTATTACACGGACCTTGTGGAAACTAGAACGAATTTCCGTGCGTTCAAGCGTTTTTGCCATACCTATTATTGGAATCAAGTGTAACAACAGCTCACAATTTTAGGACCCATTAATATTAGTGTTTTTAACCAGTGGGTTATACCCCCTTTGTGCCTAATGGCCTAGCTTTGTTCTGTGTCCCGCTTGATTAGTAGGGAAGTGGAAATTATGTTTTTCTTATTCCTCCGCTGTCTTTTCTGATTAATTTCGTTGCGGGACCCAAGACAGTTTAATCGTTTCTCTGGGACTCCTTCGAGCTTCATTTCCTCTGCGTTTTTTTCTGGTGGTCGCCACTGTTGATTCTGGCTTACAGAAGTTACAGTGGTTTGGGAATAGTGTGGGGGGGCTTGAACCCCCAAGGGAGACTTTATTTTGTGCAATTATTTCATCACCACTGCTCTCAAAACAGTGAAGGAAAACATCGTGAGGAAACCGGCATGTCCTAGAACCAAAACTTTGAAGACATATGACATCCACCAACCCGCATTGGGCCCGCGTGGTGGATTCATGACAGGATATTGTGCTGGGAGTGGCTATACAATACTAAATGTATACATTACTATATTTCAGATGACCGCTACGAACTAACAGGTCCGGAGCTGGTGGACTTCATCAAGGATACCCTGAACAAGAACATGCGCGACAGGTTGGCGCTACTCAAGATCGAGAGGGAGCTACATTCCCTTGTTAATGATACAGGGTAAGCAGATTTAAGTACTACTGAGGAGCTCGTGGCTAAAGTAATAACAGCCGCACGGGTCGATCCATCAGGTTAAGCTACGCTAGCCAGGGTTGGTCCATGGATGGGTGACCATCTTTACATACTGAGACTCCTCCGTGCCTCGGAAAGCACGTTAAGCCGTTTATCCCGGCTGTCAATCGTGGATCTTTGACAGTCGTTACGGGTCGTCAGAAGTCCGAAAGTCTGACAACCAGTCTTACCAAGGAGGTCAGATAGGCAGTCGCTCCATGTAAAATACTGGTATTCAGCTGCATCCGGTTAGACTGGAAGCCGACCCCAAGATAGTTGGGAAAAGGATAGGCTGATAGATTGATTTTTTTTGGTCACATAATACAAATATTTAAATTCCTTGATACAGGTAGAATTAAAGGCTATGGCGGTTCGGAACATTCCGTGGGTCGCTGCGCAGTAACATATTCATGTGTCAGCGGGGGTGAGGGGTGGGGTACTGCGCAGCGAAACGCTAACTTCACACACGTCATTAACTTTGAAACCAAAAAACCAAACTAGAAACACCAACTTCCGAAATTAAAGTTATTTTGCATTTTTTTAGTATTATTTATGGAAGTCGGTTGTATTTTTTTTTTGTAAAAAGTTTTTTATGCATTCTTATGATGTGGGTATTCAATTAAAGGATTTTCTGAGAAAATTTCGAGAAATAAGCGTGTTTTTTTTAACTATAATATCTGTTTTATTTCTGTTACAGCCGCTGCATAGTCCGTTTCCCGGTGATGACGTCATACGGTCGTATGTTAGTACATCGCTGCGCTGCGCTGTTCCAGCTCTCGCATCATCTCGATATGATAAACAAGAATTCAGTTCTGGTGTCTAAGAGCGGTAAGCTTCCTAAACATCATCATTCTCCTGCCCTTATCCCAATTTATTTGGGGTCGGCGCAACATGTCTTTTTCTTCCATACTCCTCTATTAGTCGTCATCTCTGTTAGTCACCCCCTTTTTACCCAAATCCTCTTTCACACAGGCTAAACATCGTTTCTTTGGCCTTCCTCTACTCTTATAGCCATCCACATCCATACACAAGACTTTCCTCACGACATTTTCTTCATTCCTCCGCATCACATGCCCATACCACGACAACCGATTTCCACACAACTTTTCAGTCAGCGGTGCCACTTTCAGACTTCCTCTTATATACTGATTCCTAATTCTATCCATGCGCGTAACACCACACATCGCTCTTAGCATTCTCATCTCAGCTGCATGTAATTGCTTTTCATTCATCCCTTTTGTGGCCCAACATTCTGAACCATACAAGACAGCAGGTAAGCTTCCTAAACATAACTAAAAATATAAAACGAATAGTTCTATTTAGTCTGTAAGCTAGATTACCAAAAAATATTTGGACACGTATTTTTTGCTTTACCAAATCAATAAAACTCACACTTTTCACATTGAGGGTAGACAAAGTATTAACAATTCGTTTTGAGTGCTCTTAGTTAAATTAAGTCTTAATATTATTTTATACCTATATTTAATGTATTAAACCAGTTCATTTTGTATTAAATCGCCCCACACCCGCTATCTATTACTATCAAGACAGTAGCACTTGTACACACCTGCAACCTGATCAGTTTATTACACATCACTACACTGAATATGGACACGAAGCTTGCTGCCAGCCTAGAGGACCTGGAGAAGTTGTTTGGCTCCCGCATGCAAGAGTATGAAGCCAAATTGCAAAAAGCTACTGGCACCGTTTCAGCTTCAGCTGACATTTCATCAATCGCATGTGAGTTCTCAGAGTTTAAGAATTTTGTCTGTCAAGCACTCTCCAAATTAAAGATTCAGATTGAGTTGCTCGCTGCTGGGTTCGACAGGCATGAAACTATCATGCGAAGAAAGGTCCTGTTGTTCCATGGTGTTCCGGAGAAGGATAATGAGAAGTTAAGCGATGTGGTCTACAATATATTATCTAACCAAATGAAATTGACAGACCTGAGCAGGGACAAGAATGTCATCCATGTCTGTCATAGACTCGGATTTTCACAGCAGAAGGCCCGTCCCATACTGGTACGCTTCTTCAAAATGGAGAACCGACAACTTGTTTGGGAAAGCAAGAAAACTCTCAAGGGTACCGGGACTACAATCTCCGAGTTTCTGACACAAGTAAGGCACCGTGTGTTTGCAGCAGCTCGTAAGCATTTCGGCATGTCAAACTGCTGGTCTACGGAAGGCAGGATTGTTGTCATTTGCCCAGACAAATCCCGTAAGAAAATAGAAACGACAGGCGAACTTCTCGATCTTATTGCCAAATTCCCGTGCTGCTCAGTCGACGCCGGCGATTCTACACAATCTGAAGAACCTGGAGCTCCTGCGGTCGCATCTTCGGGTACGCCTGCTAGGAACTTGAGGAAGACGCGCTGATGCGCTTAAACACGCGGCCTACCTAGCATGGGTCGACGCTCGGACGCGTAAAGCGAGTGGCGTGAGTCAGAAGAAGAGAGCCTTCAACAGGGCTGCCAAGTTCTGCAAGAAGGTGTTGCGGAAGGCTCGGTTTGACCACATTGGCCGAATTGGGAACAAACTTGCTTCTTACCCAGCTGGTAGTAAGGCGTTTTGGTCCCTGGCTAAGTCGGTTGAATCGAACTTCTGCCGCCCCTCACTACCTCCACTGCTGAAACCCGACGGGTCGCTGGCCCACTCCGCTGAGGAGAAAGCAAGCTTGTTTGCCTCTCTGTTTGCGGAATCTTCGCGTCTAGATCCTGGTGGCGCGAGGCCCCCTGGTACTCTTGGTGGATGCGAGTCGATTATGTCAGACATTCGCATTCATCAGAAGGATGTCCGGAGGGTACTGCGTAACCTGGACGTGAACAAGGCTAGTGGTCCCGACGGGATACCGGCAATTGTACTGAGGACTTGTGCGCCTGAGTTGTCTCCGATCTTGACACGCCTATATCGCCTTTCGTTTGAGACTGGAAAAGTGCCGATGGCTTGGAAGCAAGCTAACGTGCAACCCGTACCCAAGAAGGGTAGTCGAGCTGACCCAGCAAATTATAGGCCCATCTCGGTAACTTCCGTTCTCTGTAAGAGTATGGAACGTATACTGAATGGTAAGCTCCTAGCATACCTAGAAGCTAACGATATCCTAAGTGACCGACAATACGGCTTCCGCCGAAATCGGTCAACAGGAGATCTTCTAGCGTATGCCATTCACATCTGGAGTGAGGCCATCGACAAACAAGGGGAAGCCCTTGCGGTCTCCCTTGATATCTCGAAGGCCTTCGACCGGGTCTGGCACGACAGCTTAATTGGCAAGCTTCCTTCCTTCGGTCTGCCCGCTGGATTGTGTGATTGGATAGCAGATTTCCTGAGGGATCGGTCTATCCGAGTAGTCATAGATGGCTGCTCGTCCGGACTGCTGGCTATTAATGCCGGTGTTCCTCAGGGGTCGGTGCTCTCGGCAACATTGTTTTTGCTGCATATTAACGATCTGCTAAAACCCGGTACCTTTGGGTATGCAGACGACAGCACTGTTGCCGAGAGATACGTGCCAGACGCACGAGTTAGTGGGTCTCAGGTCCGGTCTCTCCGAGAGGAAATGGTTGGGCGCTTGAACTTGTCCTTGCAGGCTGTCTCAGAATGGGGCGATGCCAATCTGGTTAAGTTCAATGCTGCTAAGACCCAGGCGTGTCTTTTTTCTGCTAAAAGGAGCCAATTTCACCCGGCTCCATCTTTCCGAGGTGTAACCGTGCTGATAACCGACCGACTTGATCTTCTTGGTGTTACTTTAACATCTACCCTCAATTTTGGTCCCTTCATAGAGGCTAAGGCTCAAGTGGCTGCCAAAAAGTTGGGGGTCCTCGCAAAGGTGAGACGATACTTCACGCCGGAACAGCTGCTCCAACTCTATCAAGCGCAAGTCCGATCGTGTATGGAGTACTGCTCTCATCTTTGGGACGGATCTGCAAGATACCAGCTTGATGCCCTTGAGTCAATTGAGAAACGAGCCAAGCGGATCATCGGCAATGATAGACTCGTTGAGTCAAAACTCCAAAGTCTTGAACATAGACGCCTAGTTGCTAGCCTGTCGGTTTTCTATCGATTACATTTTGGGGAGTGTGCGACGGAATTGCATGATCTGATTCCGCCAAGCCCGTTTCATCTAAGGACCACAAGACGTACGGCGAAGTGCCACCGGTTCATGGTGAACATCCCATCCATACGCACAAAGCGTTTTGAGAAAACATTCATTGCACGTACAGCTAGAGAGTGGAATTCTCTACCGGAGTCTGTGTTTCCTGTAAGATACAACCTGGGAGTCTTTAAGTCAAGAGTGAATAGGTTACTTCTAGGCAAGCGTGCTCCATCTTCGACCACATCATCGCTTAACATCAGGTGAGATAGTGGTCAAACGCGAGCCTATCAAACATAAAAAAAAAAAAAAAAAAAAAAGACGCGTCTGCGCAAGTAGTGCAATCATTGTTGTTGTTATTGTCGGTCCATTTACTTTAGTCCTTCTAAATTTGGCCGCTTCGCACGATCGCTTTCACCATATCAATTGTTGGGCCGGTAGTTCTTAATATTATTTTTATTTTAATTTATTAACCTTATATATATGTGTCCCACTATCTGTATGAATGTGACAGTTGTCATCTGTCAGATGGTGACGTTGACAAACTTGTCATCTGTCAGATGACGGTGTCACCGCTCCATGTGTATGGTGGCCGTGATCGTGTTGCGTTTTATTATATGTGCGTTAAGATGTGTGAATCGTTGTTCTCGTTTTGTTTTCGTTTTACGCAATTTTTATATCTCTTTTGCGTTTCTTGTTTAAAGCTACATCTATTATTGTGAGATTTCTGTCAATATACCAGCGAGGTGGGGTGGTTTTCTTTTCTTATTGAAAGAAAATCTATTTTAGCGTTTTGCATTTTAGTTAAGTTATTATTGTATATTATTACATTATTTATATATTAATATATAATATTATAATTTGTTTAATATGAACAATGTAGCTGACTTTAACGACAGCTTTTTCTCTTGCTCTTCTTCTGATAGTTTTGCTAGTGCGGACAGTGACTCTTCCTTTCCGCTCACTTTACATAGTAAACTCTCATCTCTTTTCTCTACTGATCCTAAAAATCTGCATATAGCGCACATAAATGCCCAGAGTGTTCCTGGTCACTATTCTGATCTTCTGGCATCCTTTAGCAGTGCCCACCTTGATGCCCTATTGATCTCGGAATCTTATCTGAAGCCTTCTCTTCTCTCTACGCAATTTACACTTCCTGGCTTCGTCTTGATCCGCAACGATAGGACTGGTAAAGGTGGAGGAGGTGTAGCTATGTACTTACGCGCTGACCTACCCTACAAGGTAGTCAGCTCATCTCCTTCTCTGTACTCTGAGTCGGCTGAATACTTGTTTCTTGAAATTTCTGTACATCACACAAAAGTCTTGCTTGCAGTGCTGTACAGCCCTAACCTTCACATTGACTACTTTGATTCTCTTGACTGCACTCTCAGTAATCTTTGCCCTTTGTATGAACACGTTATTTTGATGGGCGATTTTAGCACTTGCCTGATCAAAAATGACACTCGCTCTCATAAACTCCTTTCGCTCCTATCTTCTTTTAATCTTCAAGTCTTGCCACTTTCTGCAACTCACTATTCCCCTAACTGTACACCCTCTTTACTAGATCTTATGATTGTTTCTTCGCCTAGTAATGTCTCTTATCATGGTCAACTCACTGCCAACTTTTCTTACCACGACCTTATTTACCTGTCGTACCGTATCCGTGTTCCCAAGCGTAAGTCTCAGTTCCTGTATCTCCGTAATTATAAGGGCATGGACCTGGAGGCGTTGCAGCGTGATGCCGAGGATGTGGACTGGTCTCGGCTGGTTGAGATCAATGACATCGATGGCAAGGTGAATTCCTTTAACTCGACTGTTCTCAACTTGTATGACCAACACGCCCCTATTCGACGTGTCAAGGTAAAATATAACCCTGCTCCATGGATAACACAGGCAATTAAAGAACTTATGGCCTACAGGGATAAAGCTAAGAGGAGATATAAGCGCAGACCCTCAGAGCTGAATCTCAATTATTATAAATCGCTACGTAATCGCTGCAGGCGTCTGTGTCAAGATGCTAAGAGACGCTATTTCCACGAACAAGTCGATAACCGCAGTTCCTCCGATATTTGGAAATTTCTTAAGTCTGTTGGAATAGGCAAATCATCTACCACCCAGTGTAAGGATGTGAACCTTAACGATCTAAATAAGCATTTCTCTCACCTTCCCTTTTCTCTTGATCCTTGTGTCAAAGCTGCGACATTAGAGAGTCTTGCTAGTTTGCCTTTGCTTCATTGTTCTCATTTTAACCTTAAAGATGTTACTGAGGTTGACGTTAAGAAATCTGTTCTCGCTATTACTTCTTCTGCAGTTGGTAATGATAAGTTGTGTTCCAGAATGATAACTCTCATCCTTCCCTCATTACTGCCTATTCTCACTCATATATTCAATCACTCATTTACCTCTTGCTCCTTTCCGTCAGTCTGGAAACAGGCGCACATTATACCGCTGCCTAAAACTAACAATCCTTCTTTATTAACTCACTTTAGACCTATTTCTATTCTTCCATTTCTCTCTAAAGTTTTTGAGCACATAGTTCATAGACAACTATCTTCTTTCTTGGCGTCGAACTCGATAATATCTCCCTTCCAATCCGGTTTTCGCGCAGGTCACAGTACGGTTACTGCGCTTTTAAAAGTGACTGACGATATCCGCTGGGCTATGGAGAATAAGTCCCTTACTGTCCTTGTGTTACTTGACTTTAGCAGTGCCTTCAACTCAGTAGACTTCGACATCTTACTAGGAATCCTTAAAGCTATTAATTTCTCTTCTTCTGCGTTAGACTGGTTCAACTCGTATCTTCGGGGACGCTCTCAGTGTGTCCGCCTTGAAGAATCCTTCTCTGATTGGTGTAGCCTCACTGAGGGTGTTCCTCAGGGTAGCGTTCTCTCTCCTCTTCTATTTTCCATTTTTATTAACTTTGTTACAAGAGTCATCTCTTCCAGTTTCCATCTTTACGCAGATGACTTGCAGCTTTATCGACATTTTACTGTAGCCGATGCGGATGCTGCTATCGCCGTTGTGAATCATGACCTGGCTTGTATCAGCGCCTGGGCCAAGTCATTTGGCTTACAGATCAACCCTAATAAATCTCAGGCCATGATCATAGGCAGCAGGTTTGTGCGTACTGCGGCTGTTGTCTCGTCCCTGTCACCTTTATATCTCGATGGTGTTCTCATTGAATATTCCGATACTGCCAAAGATCTGGGTGTTATTATTGACTCCAATCTGTCGTGGCGTGCGCAGGTCAATGAGGTCAGTCGAAAGGTAAACTATTCTTTCCATTCGCTTAAATGCCTTCAGGGTCTATTGCCTTTAAAAACAAAAATCTCTTTAGCCCAAACTCTTATTCAGCCGATTATAGACTATGCCGATGCCTGCTACCTGGATGCTACTGAGGAGCTACTAAGCAAGCTTGAGCGTCTGCAAAACTTAGGTATTCGGTTTATTTTTGGTCTGCGTAAGTATGACCATGTCTCTCACCTTCGCAAGGAGCTCAAGTGGCTCCCAATCCGACTTCGCAGGAACACTCGGATTCTTTGTCTCCTTTTCAACATTCTACACAACCCGTCTTATCCCTCCTACCTGCGTGAGCGAATTTCTTACGCTCGCCCTGGTGACGCGCCGTGCAGATCTCACCTTAGATCTCTCCTCAAAACCCATCCTCATAAATCCAGTTACTATTCCTACTCTTTCTCTGTCCATGCAGTAAGATTGTGGAACTCGCTTCCGCCTAGCATTCGAGACTTGAAGTCAATTTCTCTCTTCAAAAATCGTGTTAAAGAGCACTACCTTTCCTCTCTATTATAATATTTTTTTATATATTTGTATGTCATGTATCTATTTACAGGTTTAGGTATATATTTATGTAAGTATATATATATATATATATTTACAATATATGTGTAGGTTTATTTGATACCTTAGTATAGGACATCTTGTATTCTTTTTTTCTGTTTCTTACACACTTTTGTCTACATTTCTTTCTCACTTCTCCTATCGCAGGTCTGCTGGTAGAAATTTCTTAAGAAATAAGCAGTTCCTTTGTACTATATTTATAATTATGTTTATTGTTACTGTGTCTCTGTGTGTACATAAATGATTAAATAAATAAATAAATAAAATTGACAGAGATAAAACGTATCAAAGTTCAGGAGTGGGGCCTTGTTGCATCACTTATAGGTAAAAAGTGGTTCCGAATTCCAGCATAGACTAACCTGACTAAATTGGTAGGTCTTTTTTTTCCCCCACCATCTTCACCTCCACCATCTTTTTTTTTCCCAATCATCCAATGCCATCGCTCTGGGTGGAGCGGAAGGGCGTGTTCCCTGCCCTGAGTGCCCGGGGGCTGAGGATAAATTCGAAAGTTACCTCGCCCCTGGGCATCGAGGGCAGGGAGGAACAGGGGTGGGTTTTAGTCAGTAAGAGTCTGACACGCCCTCCCGCTCCACCCAGAGCGGGAAAAGTCATTGGATGACTTCCCACTCCACAAAAAAAAAAACGGGGTGCGGTAACTCTGTTTCGAATTTATCCACACCCCTGGGCCTGCAGTATCGACATTGATACCGAAACTTTCGTTAGCTACCGATCGCTAAATTACTAGCTGTTAAAAACTCCCTCAAAAGAGAAAGCATTTTCAAAGCTCAAAAGCGCTGCCTGAGAGCTATATTTGGTCTTAAAGTAACAGACAGTTGCGTATCTATATTTAAGTCTCATAAATTATTAACCTTCCCATGCCTTTATATCCTTGAATTAGCAATATTTGTAATAACAAATCGAAGTCTATTTGCAACTTTAAGGGAAACTAGAAAACGAAGTACACCTTTGAGATCACAATACCAGAATCTATTATGCACGGGCGTATTTCAAACTGGCTTATTGAAAAGAAATGTGATTCGTATGGCCCCTGTAATCTTTAATAAAATACCTGACGAAATTAAAACCTTACCGTTGCAAAAATTTAAAAAACGTTTCACAAAATTACTAGTAGATAAATGTTATTATTCTGTGCAGGATTTCTTAGATGATAATTTTTTGTAATACTTTTATTATCCTACTTTTTATTACATTTGCATGCTATATTAAGGCAGAATGTACATAGATTCTATTATTTAATTTAACAACTTATTTTTATGTACCTACATTCCAAGCAAATAAAGACCTATTCTATTCTATTCTATCCCTCATGAGTGAGGAAAAAATTTAGATCATGACCTGAAAAAATAATTGATTTTCTTGAAATGTGTAGTGACGGCTTAAATTTTAACTTGCAAGCACTATTTTTCATGAAAACTTATAATTTATTTAAATTTTAATGAATAACTTTTGCCGCTTGTAACAATTAAATTAACTTGTCAAAATATTAAAGGACATAAAAGTTTGCCTCCTTGCAACATTAATTTGTTAGCGAACGAATTCGGTCGTTACGCGATCGTTAACTATGTCGAGACTGCAGGCCCAGGGCAGAAATTGGCAGGTCTAATCTGCTTCTGGATTTCTTGAGGTCTAATCTATCCTGGAGGTGCGTTGATTGGAGGAAACTGCCGGGTGCCCATGTTCAATGGTCCACCAGGGACTAAGTGCAGAAATCAAACCTCGATAAATAGTCTGTTGTGACGATGCACAAAAGCTGAAGAACCCATTTATCCGATTTGCTAGATTTATCATGCAGTTAAGGTGAAAGCTCCAGGGTAACCCGCCAAAATTCAAATTTTCTTACGTTTTGTGAATTTGCAGGTCAGTATCAGGTTGTATGTTGGTCAGAATACGATTCGCGGCCGTAGCAAGTACGTATTTACAGAACTGTAATCATTAAAACAATCAATACAACTGTCTCACTTAGAATTGATGCCAATTTGAAATATTTACATTTGGCATCAATTCTAACTAAGAAAGTTGTATTGATGATTTTAATTATTATAATTCTTTAAATACATACTTGCTACGGCCGCGAATCAAATTTTAACCTAGATACAACCTGACACTGACCTACAAATTGCAAAAAACGTAAGAAAATTTGAATTTCGCGGGGTCCACTGGCACTTCCACCTTAAATATGGAAGCTGTGGTGGCTCAGCGGTAATGGCCCCGACTTACGAATTTACACGTCGTGGTTTCAAACCCAGGCAGGCTTCTTTACTTCGTATGATTTAATTCATCACCACTACTCTCTAAACAGTGAAGAAAGACATCATGAGGGAACCAGTTCTAGAACAAAATATTCGAAGGCATGCGACATCCACCAACCCGGACTGGGCCTGTGTGGTGGATTATGGCCCTAGAGAGAAAGCCTGAGTCCCAACAGTTGCAACGTTATAAAACAGCTGATTCTGCTATGCTTATGCTTAAATATTGAATCTCGTTTGTTCCAGGAACCTCTGGCGGTCGGATCCCTTGCACCAGCTTCAAGGACTGGTGCACGGCTTTGTTCCCGCCCAGCCCGCTGCGCCACCAGCCCGAACCACCGCATGCCAAGTATGTACTCCTGATAAATTATTGTGTTTATTTCTTTCTTCTTTCTTTAAATAAAATCCGGGCAATCGTACTTCTGATTAATTATTGTGTTTCTTTCTTTATTCTTTCTTTAAAAAAAAAACCGGGAAATCGTACTTCTGATTAATTATTGTGTTTCTTTCTTTATTCTTTCTTTAAAAAAAAACCGGGCATTTGTACTTCTGATAAATTCTTGTATTATTTTTTTTTTTCTTTCTTAAAAAAAAAACCGACCAAACGTACTTCTGATAAATTATTATATTAATTTCTTTCTTTAAAAATAAATCTGGCCAATTGTACTTCTGATAAATTATTATATTAATTTCTTTCTTTAAAAATAAATCTGGCCAATTGTACTTCTGATAAATTATTATATTAATTTCTTTCTTTAAAAATAAATCTGGCCAATTGTACTTCTGATAAATTATTATATTAATTTCTTTCTTCTTTCTTAAAAATAACCGGCCAAATGTCCTTCTGATAAATTATTATATTAATTTCTTTCTTCTTTCTTAAAAATCTTTACAAAATAAAACCCCGGTCAAATGTACTTCTTATAAATTATTGTAGGTATTTCTTTCTTTCTTCTTTCTTAAAATAACCGGCCAAATGTACTTCTGATAAATTATTATATTAATTTCTTTGTTCTTTCTTAAAAATAACCTGCCAAATGTACTTCTGATAAATTATTATATTGATTTATTTCTTCTTTCTTTTAAAAAAAAAGGGCGGCCAAGTACATGTCAGACTTCGCACATTTAAAGTCCCGTACCAAATGGAAAATTTCAAAGAAAAAATCAGATTTATCGATAGACTGGTATTTGTTAGTAAAATATACGTAATAATAAACATTATCACCAAATTTCAAGTTCACAGGTCAATGCGAAATTAAAAATATTTTTTTTGGAACAAAATTTTGTGACAGATGACGGACGGACAGAGACAGACGGACACGTGAGTGACAACAATGGTGTTGATTCTGTTATGCACAAACTAAACTTATTTTAGGCTATTGCTATCTTTTTCTTTCTAATAAAACAAGAAAGAGACGGACGTAAATTAGAGCTGTCAAATTTAGTTTGAACTAATATTTCCATACAAATTAAGAGTACACGTAAAAACATGTCGTCTAAAAACACGGCGAAGCGCAAGGCGTAAACTAGTTTGACATCTCTAACTTAGTGCATAGATATAGCCGTCCTTTTCTCGCACTGCCTTTTAGTAAAAGATAGCAATTCTCTAATTTTAGTTTAGATATTGAACAAGAGAATCCGTGCCATTGTGGCTTTTTTTTTTGTGAGTTGGGAAATAATCCAATGTCATCTCCCGCTCTAGGGTGGAGCGGGAGGGCGTGTCAGACTCTTACTGACTAAAACCCACCCCTGTTCCTTCCTTGCCCTGAATGCTCAGGAGCGAGGTAACTCTTTCCAATTTATCCTCAAACCCTGGGCAAACAATAGGGCTCCGTTTGGACCCTTTAGGTACGGAACCCTAAAAAAGATAACTGAATGTGTTAAATCCAAGAGCAACCAGACATGGTTTGCAAAACACCTTCTTTAGTTTTTCAAAACTGATTTCAATATAATATTCCTTCAATAGGTCCATACTAAAACGGGACACCCATTCTTTGGACGAGCCAGGCGCAGGCTCGCTAGCGAACAACAGAAGCAAATCCCTGGAGCAGAGAGAGAGGGAATACGAGAAAGTGAGACGGCGGATATTTAGCTCGGTACGTAGTTTAGTCACATTATTTTTTAAAGTTTTAACTCAATTCCCATCAATCTTGACCCATACATGGAGTCGATGCTCGTGGCAACATTGTTTTTACTGTTCATAAATGTACTCCCCCTTCAACCCCCGCGGCCAAATCCGGGTTGTCAAATTGAACCCCGACGACAACCCGGGTTGACAGCCGATTTTTTTTTTTTTTTTCTCTTTAATATTTTTTTTTTTTTGTCCGACTCACCAGTGAGTCGCGGGGTTTCACAGGGGTTTAACTCCGGTACCTCCTGGCCTGCCTAGACCGTGCAGTCTCGACATAGTTAACGATCGCTATGTCCTAACGATCAGTCGCTACGTCGGAAAAATAATTGATTTTCTTGAAATATGTACAGAGACGGCGTAATTTTTAACTTGCAAGCACTATTTTTCATGAAAACTGATCAACTGATCTGCTGGTCTCTGTACATATTTCAAGAAAAACAATTATTTTTCCGACGTAGCGACCGATTGATAGGACGTAGCGATCGCTATTAATGTCGAGACTGCAGGGCCAGTATACACACAACCACCTGCACCTTGGGTGATTTAAACGAAGCCAATGACAAAGCTATCCAGGTGGCTACATACCTCTTTTTTTTGTGGGGTTGGGAAATTATCCAATGACTTCTACCGCTCTGGGTGGAGCGGGAGGGCGTGTCAGACTCTTACTGACTAAAACCCACCCCTGTTCCTTCAGTTGCCTAAGTGCCCAAGGGGGCGCGGTAACTCTGTTTCGAATTTATTCACGACTTAGGTGGCTACATCCCAGAGGATACGGTGAAGATCTGCCCCGCTTGGGCGGAGCACTGCCGTGTCCTCGTGGAGGCGATTGGCGGAAGCGACCTCGCGCGCCCGGCCCTGGTCCAGGCCATGGTACGGAGCGAGAGGGAATGGGAAGCAACCTCCTCTTTCTGCAAAGCAGTAATACTCGCGAAGGACGGGTGAGGGAGACTTAACAGAGTCGCCCTCACGCCCCCAGCAGCAGCTGCCGCAGAAGACGCCCTGGGCGTCGGGGTCGCGAGACGATCGCCAGCCATCGTAGACGCGGGCCTGCGGACGGCGAGTAGTGGGTAGCTCGCCGTCCGATCAGCACCAGGCCCGAGAGTCGACGGCGCGTAGTGTTCCACGCGCGCCGAACAAGAGATTTCAGCCACTGACGGGGCCTATCAAAGCCGTTGCCTGCATGCCAAGGGGTCGCGGATAAATTCGTAACAGAGCGCCCCTGGGCACTCAGGCAAGGAAGAAACAGGGGTGGGTTTTAGTCAGTAAGAGTCTGATACGCCCTCCCGCTCCAGCCAGAGCGGGAGAAGTCATAGGATGATTCTCAACCCCAAAAAAAAAGAACTTTGTTACATACTGGTTGGACAAAATTTGAGTAAAAATCGAGACGAGAAGAAGAAACCTTAAATACTTGGTATGCAGACGACAGTTCTGTTGCTGAGAGATACGTGTTCAACGCAAGAGCTGGTGGGTCTCAGGTCCGGTCTCTCCGAGAGGCTATGATTGAGCGCTTGAACTTGTCCTTGAAGGCAGTCCCTAAACAGGGCGATGTCAATTTGGTTAAGTTCACTGCTGCTAAAACCCAGGCGTGTTTTTTCTTCGCTAAAAGGAGCCAATTCCACCCTGCTCCATCTTTTCGAGGTGTGATAGTGCCGATAACCGATCTTCTTGGTGTCACATTAACATCCACTCTCAATTTTGGGCCATATATAGAGGCAAAGGCTCAGCTGGCTGTCAAAAAGTAGGGAATCCTAGCAAAGGTGAGACGGTAATTCACACCGGAACAGCTGCTCAAACTTTATCAAGCGCAAGTTCGATCGTGTATGGAGTACTGCTCTCATCTTTGGGACGGATCTGCCAGATACCAGCTTGATGCCCTTGAGACATTTGAGAAACGAGCCAAGAGGATCATCATCAATGGTGCACTCGTCGAGTCGAAAACTCCAAAATTTAGAGCATTAACGATTTAAAAAAAAAACTGGGACTCCGGGAGTACCGACAGAAGTGAAAAGAAAATCCGCTACGCGATCTGCTACGACGCGCGTCGTAGCACTCGTAGCGGTGTCGGTGTCGGTTTTCATTTCAAATGAAATCCGCGACAAGTGCTACGACGGTCGGTGACGGTGTCGCGCAAGTTCAATAGTTTGTTCCCATCTCAAAAATGCCCAACGCGCCTAAAGAAGTTTTCACTTCAAAAATTGGTTTCATACGCTTACTAAAGAGTACAAGCAATAGGTTACTTCTAAACAAGCGTGTTCCATCGTCGACCACATCATCGCTTACCATCAGGTGAGATAGTGGTCAAACGCGAGCCTATCAAGGCCTTTGGGGTCATCACCAAAATACTTAGCTATAATCATTTTCGGAAGAGCGAAGTATCCTTAATACAGGTAATTCTTTGTTCTTTTTTTGAGGAAATAATCAGAGGACTGACGGCTCTGGGTGGAGCGGCAGGGCGTGTCAGAGTCTTACTGACTAAAACCCACCCATGTTTTTTCAGTTGCCTGTGCCAGGGCACAGGTAATATAATACTAGCATACAGATGCCTCATCCCATACAAAGAAACGGTACCGCCGTAACTACGGGTTTTCGACTTGCACAAGCAACTTTTGTTCTTCGTTCGGGCCCGTCCTCTACACCTCGCTAGATGGTGTTAGCAGCGACGGCTTGCAAACTGAATGAATTTACTTAAAATCTTACCAATATTTTCTCACACATTGAGGAATTATTTTATAGTATTTTTTGGCACTTCATATCAGTTTTACTGTATCGAAATGTGTCACTATTCAAATTTTAAAGAGGCGAATGGATAAACTATGAAACTTCAAACAGCGCCATCTATTGGAATAAGAAATATAGATGTCTAACGATTCGTTCCAATCATCATCATCTGCCCCCGCCTTTTCCCAACTATTTTGGGGTCAGCTTCCAGTCTAACCGGATGCAGCTGAATACCAGTATTTTACATGGAGCTACTGTCTATCTGACCTCCACAACCCAGTTACTGGGTAATACGACACCCATTGGTAAGAATGGTTGTCAGACTTTCGGATTGACAGCTGGGGCCAACGGCTTAACGTGCTTTCCGAGGCACGGAGGAGTCTCGGTATGTAAAGATGTCACCCATCCTAAGGATTCGTTCCAATAATAGTCTAAATTTGAATTACAAGCCAATTATTCCACAATTTTATGCTTAGGGCTGTTTATTAAATAAGAAAATACAGATTTTATACCATAAATATTATCAAAATATTAATATTACTTATACCTCAATAAGAAATCGATGCATATTGCGCCATCTATTGAGATTTATTTGTACTAAATTTTCTTTGTTCGAGATGAGACCCCGTGGCCAGGGCAAGGAAGACTCCAGCTACCCTGGCCATTGTTGTATAATGTGTTTTCTGGAGAATTGAATTAATGTTGCATTGTTATATTTTGTTTGCAGCAAGACGAGTCACAATGGCCGTGGCTGGCTACCGGACCTATTAAGCTGCTGACACCCGAAGGTGGCGGCAGGAATAAACTGTTGAAGGTACGTGGGTACCTATATCAGGGATCTTATGGTGGCACTTCACATCGCTATTCATGTTCGCGTATTTGTCTTATTCGCCCAAATAGGACGATGTGAAGTAGCTCTATTCGTCTATATTTGCCTATTCTCACGAACAAGACGAATACGCCAAATACCCGAACACCCGTATCCGCCCGGCTGTCGGTATTTTTTTTAACCGACTCCAAAAAAGAGGAAGTACTTTTTTCGACTGTATGTATGTTTTTTTTTTTTGCAACGTATCATAGGAATACGAATATGTTCGATTATCGGCCACACATCGCTCGCTCAGTAGTGTGCGGTGCGCGTCAGCGGCGGACGTGTATAAGTATTTATGTAGTTTGTTTACAGCTTGTTCACGTCAAAATGGATTGAAGAAATGACCTTGTTATGCGATTTTTACGTTTTGTTTTTACGTACGCATAACATGTACTGGTAATTAGCACAATGGAAATAATAAGCCGCAGCTGCAGTTAACACGTCCATCGTAAACTATAGCAAAAATATTCGGCATATTTGCTGTTCATGAACGATGTGTCAACACGTTTATAGCGAACAAAGACGAAAAAAACGCGAACACCGAATACCGATGTGAAGTGCCACCATTATGTTCACGGTATTCTAAGTTTCCTTGAACAAGCGATTTTTAACGAAACATGCCCATGGGTCTCTTATTCAGTAATAAGATTGTTTGTACGTATGTCTGACATTTTATCTTGAAACGGTGCGGAAATACATCTTGAGCAAATGTCATTATCTCCAAAATACGTGTGAACGAAAAATTAAGAGACATGTGCCATCTTCATCTGAATTATAATTCTAGTTGAAGTTGGCAAAGGAGAAGCCTTTGGCCAGCAGTGGGCGAAATCGGTGGTATCCACCATACTGTTTCCGCGTGGTGGATTACGGCCCACTCCCTGTCACAGAGAGGAGGCCTGTGTCCCAGCACAGCAGGGATACCACCCTTGGTTGACTGATAGACAATGCCTAAGGTATTAAGGTGGGAGCGCCAGGGTAGCCCGCGAAATTCAAATTTTCTTACGTTTTTTGCAATTTGCAGGTCAGTGTCAGGTTGTATCTTGGTAAAAATATGATTCGCGGCCGTAGCAAGTATGTATTTATAGAATTATAATCATTAAAATCATCAATACAACTCACTCAGTTAGAATTTATGCCAAATGTAAGAATTTCATGAAATCATGAAATTCTGGCTAGGGTGGAGCATTCACCTTAAGTATATATTGTTGCATGAAGTTCAAATAAATAATGTCTATTAGGACTATGTCGTGATGATTGTTATTTAAGTATTTTATTTTAACCAGTTTATTCCTTATTCCTTCCACAGGTCCAATCTCTAGAAGGTAGCGGCCCAGGGTCGAGTGGTTCTTGGCGCGGAGCTAGAGGACCTGTCTCCAAGAGTCACAGCTTCGGTGGATACGCTGCTGCAGAGCCGCACACCCCCAGGCTGCTGAGCAGACAAGGTACGGTTTATATAACAGCCTTTAGAAGGTAGAGGTCCAGGCTCCAGTGGGTCCTTGCGTGGAGCTTGGGGCGCTGCCTCAAAGAGTCGCAGCTTCTGCACAGCTGCATACTCCCAGGCTGCTGAGCAGACAAGGTATAGTTCATATAACAGTCTCTAGAAGGCAGTGGCCCCAGGGTCTAGAGGACCTGTCTCCAAGAGTCACAGCTTCAGAGGATACTCTGCTGCAGAACTTCACACTCCCAGGCTGCTGAGCAGACAAGGTCTGTACAACAACAAGTTACCCGGTAACTGGTTTGTGGCGGTCAATCGCGCTGATGTCCTGTGAGTTAATCTATCATCAAGGTAAAAGAGTTTTTTAGGATTCCGTACCCGAAGTAAACCTCCGTTTTCAATCCGTCCATCCGTCCGTTTGTCTGTCAGCTGGCTGTATCTCATGAACCGTAATATGTAGAAAATTGAAATTTAACAGTGTGTATTTAATTGTCGTTATAACAACAAATAACTTAGTTAAAGTGGGCCCCAAAAAAAGGAACAAAAAAATACCTTAGTTGATGGCATAAAGTCTGAGGGTGAACTGTGTGTGCTGTCACCAAGCCACCAGACCACCCGGCCACCACCACCACCAGACTATGTAATATATATATATATATATTTATGTATTTACGACATGTAACAAAAACCCTGTCCGATCCTGATATCGTAATGCGTACACATATACGTAATCATTTAATGGATACGAGATTATTATTTTTCCCCAAAGAAAATAATTATTTAAAAAAAACTTATCAAAGGCAACACAGCGCTCGACAAAGTTCACCTACAGTTTTGTGTCAAAGAAGCCGCCTGAGCGAGACAGAAAGAGTGCCTACAGCGCGTCTAGTGCAGGGCGGTATCGTTTGAAATAATAATAGGTAAAAATGAAATAATTTCGCCGGCCGATGGAGATTTTATGAAAAAAAAACTTTTGGTTTTTATCAGTTACATTTTTTTAGTATTTTTTCTACTACGTATGTTAAACCAGGAATACGCCTTTATTGGATCGGACAGGGTTTTTGTTACATGCTGTATATTTTCTGTTATTAAAATCAGTGCCTGACATCTCACCACGTTCCATCGCTGTTACAGGTGACCTGGCCTCCAGCAGTTGGCGCTTGTCTCCGTCCAGCTCAGGATACAAGACCCTCAGCCTTCGCAGCACTGACTCCATCACTCCTTCTCCAACCGGTAAGATGACTGAAAAAACTGACAAATATAAAGTGAGCACGTTAAAGATGAGACATTCATAATGTACAGAGAAACTAATTCAAATACATATTAAAAGAACCGTTGTCACGGAACGGAAGGCGTGTCTCGTTGCGGGACCGGAGTGGTGGTGTGACACGTAGTGGAGGACGTAGAGTAGGAGGACCGTAGATGAGGAGTTCAATGAATAATAACACACGACGAGTTAACACATTATGTTTGTTATTTACAACAGTGGGCTTTATTATAATATTACGAACACATACACTGTGATTAGTTACGTAATTTAATTGTATTAATGCACAATTCTAGGAAACTGGTAACTGACACTTGAAGAGTCGAAAAATGACAATGAGGAGCTTCTACTAGCTCGGCTCCAGAATTTGAACTGATTTTTAATATAAAAATAGAGACATGACAGAGAAAACTAAGTAATTTTTGAATTTGAAATTAAAAAAGGTAGCAAAGAACGTAATTTTAGAATAGAGGTCAAAAAATAAACAAGGCTTTAACACTGCCTTGTTACACCGTCAATATCGAAACTGTTTTTCCGACTTCACTTTGAATAGAAGTTAACTAAAAGTGACTTTTTTACTGTCTTTTTCAACGGACTGTCTTTTTAGGATTCCTTACCCCAAGGGTCCAAACGGAGCCCTATTGCTGTCACTCACGTACCCGTCTGTCTGTCACAAAATTTTGTTCCGAAGGATTTTTTAACTTCCCATTGACCTGTGAAATTGAAATTTGTTACTTATATTTTACTAAAAAATACCAATACCAATACCTACCAATTAAATACGACACTTGGGGGAGGCCTATGTCTAGCAGTGAACGTCTGCAGGCTGAAATGATGACGATGATTTAGACACTGAAACAGACCCTAGCGATCGTGACATTTATCTTTTTAGGGTTCCGTACCCGAAGGGTCCAAACCGAGCCCTATTGCTGTCACTCACATGTCCGTCTGACTGTCTGTCCGTCGCCTGTCACAAAATTTTGCTCCGAAGAATTTTTAAACTTCCCATTGACCTATTTATTTTACTAACAAATATCAATATATTGGTAAATCAGATTTTTCTTTGATAATTCCCTCATTTGTTACGGAACCCTAAATGTACGAAGTCTGACACGCACTTGATCGGTTTTCTTTTATCTTTGAAAGGCGCGTTTGACCACTATCTCACCTGGTAGTGGTAAGCGATGATATGGTCTAAAGCGCTTATTACACTATCCAATTTGTAGAAAACCAATTTAGGAACAGTCTAAGTAGGAAGTTGGAAGCTAGTGATCACACTAGACTAAATTGGACTTCTAAATCGGATAGACGACTCACAAAAAAAGCGCGGGCGCCAACAAGTCGCTCTAAATCGTAGCGATGCGATTACTTAACTAAATGATAACCAATTTAGGAATTCAAAAATCGAGACCTGTCGCACTAAATCGGAATCTAACTTCAATTACACCTTCCGATTTCCTAGATTGGTTTCCTACAAATTGGATAGTACTTAAGAATAATTGAAATTAAGAATAAGTGCTTAAGATGGAGCACGATAGCCTAGAAGTAACCTATTCACTCTTTTTTTTTGTGGGGGTGGGAAAACATCCAATGACTTCTCCCACTCTGGGTGGAGTGGGAGGGCGTCAGACTTTTACTGATTAAACCCCACCCCTGTTCCTACCCTGCCTGAGTGGCCAGGGTAACTCTGTTTCGAATTTATCCACGACCCCTAACTCTTGACTTTAAAACTCCCAGGTATTTAACTTATCTTCTTTTTTCATAGGTGGTGCAAGTCCCGAGCCAGCCGTGAACGCAAACATACCAGTCACCACGAACGTAGAGAACGCAGGCGTAGTCTGGTGCGTCACCGACATGTCTGCTGTCCCTCCAGGAGCTATGGTCATTCACCCTCACGTATGCAATTCTACTTTTTTTTATAACGGGTGTAAAAAGACAGTTTCCGAAGCCGAAAGCCACATATTCTACCCATTATTTGGATCATTTTTTTCCACTAGACCATACCTGGGAATCCACTGTTTCTGAAGATATTGAAGGTCAAAGTCGCATTTTTTTTCTTGACGTTAGACGAAAATGAATTCAAAATGTTATTACTAAACTTTTTTCCTAACAAACATTATCCGAATTTTCGAAATTTCGAATTTACGCATTTGCAGTTACAAAAACGCAATGAATATCAAACGTATCTGACAAGTACCTACGTGGCTTAGAGCGAAGGAGCAGGGTTTAACTCCACTTGGCTGGGTATGCGTTACATTGCGTACAATAAAAAAAAAAAAAAAAAAAATTGCTGAATTGATCTGGCCTTTTGGATAACATTGTGAATAATTTTATTTTGTTTGGATTATTTCGTCTTGTTAATAATTTTGACAATAATCTTTATAATAATGGATATTGTATTAATAATCAAATAATCATATTAATAATCAATTAATCTTGTTAATTTTATATTATAAATGTTTGCATGCCGAATGGTGAAATATGGCTGTGCTTTAGTGTATCTAAACATCTATTGTGTATTACCCATATTTGCAAAATAAATATCTATTCTATTCTATTCTAATAAAAAATTATATTTTTTTTCATACCTAAAAATAAAAGTGGTTTCCCAGCAATATTTTTTGCGCAAAACTGTGTTAGACGTACAGTATGCGTAGTTAACGGCTCTGTGTCTTTTTACACCTGTAGGTTAGGAAATCTTCAAATAACTTCTCCCGTTCTGTGTGGAGCGAGAAGGCGTGTCAGACTCTTACTGACTAAAACCCACCCCTGTTCCTTCAGTTGCCTGTGCCAGGGCAAGGTGACTCCTTTAAACCCTCCCTGGCTGGAACTCAATCTGCCCGCGCCTTTTTCCAACTATCTTGGGGTCGGCTTCCAGTCTAACCGGATGCAGCTGAATACCAGTATTTTACATGGAGCGACTGCTTATCTTGCAAAATTACAATAACTGAGTACCTACAGAAACTCTCGTATGAAGAAACAGAAAATTTGCTTCAAATACCTAGTTAAACAATTAAAGACTCAACTACTTGTTTAATTAATTAAAATGAACTAAGTAATATATAACAAATTCATGCTCCGCAATCTTACACACCCTCTCACACTCATTCACGCACACATCCATCTCACACAAAGAGAGGTCTGGTCAGACACCTATAATGTTACCTTTTCAATAATTAAAATACTTAATTTGTTACTCAGGGGGATTCGGCGTTGAGGGCTGAAATACAGGTTATGCCTAGTTCGGCCCCAAATGCTAATACTTTTGTGTACCTTAAGTTTAGAATAAGCAAACTACTTGTAAAAAATGTACATATTTATGTGAATAAACATTACTATTACTATTACTATCTGATCTCCACAAACCAGTTACTGGGTAATACGACCCTTGGTAAGACTGGTTGTCAGACATTCGGGTTCCTGACATCCGTAACGACTGTCAAAGGTCCACGATTGGCAGCCGGGACCAACGGCTTAACGTGCTTTCCGAGACACGGAGTAGTCTCGGTATGTAAAGATGGTCACCCATCCATGGGCCAGCCCCGCCAAGCGTACCTTAACCTGATGAATCGACACCTGCGGCTGTTATTACTTTAGCCACGAGCTCCTAAGCTTAACTCGGCTATTAAATAAAACTTTTTTTCTGTATCTTGCAGACCGGACGTCCGCTTACCAACCCGGACGGCTCAGTGTACCAGTTCGACCCGGCCAACCCGCCCTTGCTGTACGACCCGGCCACAGTACAGGATGACCAGCAGAAAGTGAGTGAAATAACAATAGGGAATACGCATAAAAAATTGTATTTGTTACTAACTTCTGCCAGCGATTTCGCCCGCGTAGAATTTTATTTACTAAGTTACTCCTTATATAGTCAGCTCCTTGCCAGTAAAATCTTATCAGAATCGGTCCAGGCGTTTCGAAGATTAGCCGAAACAAACAGACAGACAAAAATTTTAAAAGCTGATTTCTAGGCATAGGTTTCGTGAAAATAACTGTATGAGCTTAATAAAAACTGACAAGCGCGTGTCGGATTTCCCACATTAAGGGTTCCGTACCAAATGTTAGTATTTATTAGTAAAGTAAACGTTATCACCAAATCTCAAGTTCATACGTCAATGGGAAGTTAAAAAATTCTTCGTTACATGATTTTGTGACAGACGACGGACGGACAGACTCACACGTGAGTGACAACAATAGGGCTCCGCTTGGACCCTTCGAGTACGGAACCCTAAAAACTTGACATACACAAAATTTTGACATTACAAACAGACACTTCAATTTTATTTATTCTTATTGATGGCAGTGTAGCTTGGACCTTGTCCGCGATACCGGTGGGCTACTATTTATTTATATTTTTAAATGTTTTTTTTTTGTTATGAAATATGTAAAAATGTATTTATTTAATAGGAAAGATGAATGATGAACAAAATAATCATTATGTGAACCATGTTAACAATATGATTGATGACGATATGATCTCGTTAAACTTAAGAGGAAGATTTATAAAACAATTGTCAGACCTGCTGTCTTGTATGGTTCAGAATGTTGGGCCACAAAAAGGATGAATGAAAAGCAATTGCATGCAGCTGAGATGAGAATGCTAAGAGCGATGTGTGGTGTTACGCGCATGGATAGAATTAGGAATGAGTATACATATATGGCTGGCCAGTTGGTCTAGTAGTTAGTGACCCTGACTGCTATGCCGGAGGTCGTGGGTTCGATTCCCACCCAGGACAAATGTTTGTGTACTGAGCACGATCATTTGTTCTGTGTCTGGGTGTAATTTATCTATAATATGTATGTATTTAGAAATATATAAGTACGTTTATCAGTTGTCTAGTACCCATAACACAAGCTCTGCTTAGCTTAGGATTAGATGGCGTTGTGTGATAGTTGTGGAATATATTATATTAATATATTATAAGAGGAAGTCTGAAAGTGCACCGCTGACTGAAAAGTTGTGTGGAAATCGGTTGTCGTGGTATGGGCATGTGATGCGGAGGAATGAAGAAAATGTGAGGAAAGTCTTGTGTACGGATGTGGATGGCTATAAGAACAGGGGAAGGCCACAGAAACGATGGCTGGACTGTGTGAAAGAGGATATGGGTCAAAAGGAGGACTACAGAGATCACGACTAATAGAGGAGTATGGAAGAAAAAGACATGTTGCGCCGACCCCAAATAAATTGGGATAAGGGCAGGAGAATGATGATGATGTTAACAATATGATTGACTTATTTCAGTTGGATCCTAGCAGTGAAAAACGCCGCGGGAGATTGGAGAAACAGCATTCATTTATTGATAATGGTAAGAACACTTTTTGACCCCCTCCACCCTGTTACAGATAATTTCTGAGATTCCCTCTCCCTAGTGTGATGTCACATATTTTGCAATTTTACATCTTGCAATTATCAAATTAAAACAGCAGTTCTGAAATTACTTTTTTAACTCGTTTACAGAACAATTTAAACCATGTACTTTTATAATTACAAGTTTTTCATTAAATGATAAATTTCGCGTTCTATCACTTAGATTTAGATTTTGAAATAAGTGGGACATCACGAAACTCATGACTCCTCCCACTCCTTGTCATAAAATGTCAATTTCGCGGCAGAATAAATTAAGATAAGTTATAGCAAGTGATCGGTCAAGGATCATCGTTAATGATAGGCTCGTTGAGTCGAAGCTCCAAAGCCTTGAGCATAGACGCCGAGTTGCTAGCCTGTCGGTTTTCTATCGGTTACATTTTGAGGAGTGTGCGACGGAATTGCGCAATTTGATTCCGCCAAGCCCGTTTCATCAACGGACCACAAGACGTACGGCGAAGTGCCACCGGTTCTTGGTGGACATCCCATCCACATGCACAAAGCGTTTTGAGAACACATTCATTTTGCGTACAGCTAGGGAGTGGAATTCCCTACCGGAGTCTGTGTTTCCTGATAGCTACAACCTGGGAGTCTTTAAGTCAAGAGTGAATAGGTTACTTCTAGGCAAGCGTGCTCCATCTTGGACCACATCATCGCTTACCATCAGGTGAGGTAGTGGTCAAACGCGTGCCTATCAACAATAAAAAAAAGAGTGCGCGCGGTAATTCCCCTACTCGGTTCTTTCTATCAATAATAGAACAACCCGTGCGAGCGTAACAATTATTTTAAGGAATCCCTGAACATGCGTTTCGCTTTCGAGCACAGACAAGTAGGGTTGTCAATAAGCGTTCAAATCAAAATCACCTAAATTTTGCAGAAAAAGTAAAATAAATAAATTGCTGACATTTCTTTTTTTATCATTAATAGGCTCGCGTTTGACCACCATCTCACCTGATGGTAAGCGATGATGTGGTCGAAGATGGAGCACGCTTGCCTAGAAGTAACCTATTCACTCTTGACTTAAAGACTCCCAGGTTGTAGCTATCAGGAAACACAGACAACGGCAGGGAATTCCACTCCCTAGCTGTACGCATAATCAATGTGTTCTCAAAACGTTTAGTGCGTGTGGGTGGGATGTCCACCATGTACCGGTGGCGCATCGCCATACGTCTTGTGGTCCGATGATGGAACATAATCACCAACCGGCCAATATTTCATCAAAAATAAGCAAGCAAAGGCCCCTTTGCCGTAAATTATGGATCTCCCCACAGAACAGAAAAAACAGTAGAAGTCGCAAGTAGGCGGGGCTCGCGTACCTAGAGTTTTGTGGAGTTCCGCATATGTTTGCTCGGCGCACACACCACGCGCATCAGTCTTGTTACAACCGTCATGGTGTCGAAAAATTGAAAAAAAAAATACAAAAATGCCATATTGTGCTGTTTTAGAATGTGAACACGATAGCAGAACCAAAAACTTATCAAATCGTGGAATATCATACCGTCGAGTAGTCCTAATTTATTTTATTTCGATTACAATTTGAAAAATAATATTTTATTAAACAAGACAAGTAAAAGTTGACTTCATATTTTACAAGTTAAGGTCTACTTTGTTTTAAACTCAAACATATTATTCGCGAAGATTCCTACTATGCACATGTCAAAGTCAGCTACTCTACTACAGTATTAATGACCTCGTTACGGCAATATCAATCTTATCGTAAAGACAATACAGCTTTAAATTGAATGTATTTAATATGTATAGTGACATCTAGCGGCGGGTAGCGTAACTTGCTCATTAAACTATTCCGTGTGCTCATTAAACGGAAAAGGTAATAAATACTTAAAAAGAATAGACAATAGACGACTGTATTCTCATATAACTGTGGTTTTATTTTCAAATAAGCGACGACTGACATATTTCCTACTTTCTTTCAATAATAAATTACCAATCACACCAAGGATTTCGTAGTGTTACGAAATACAATTAACCTATATATGTGTGAGTTTGGGTACGCTGGTTCGGATACTAATGAAGCGCTATGCGATTTCTACTGCTTTTTCTGTTCTGTGGATCTCCCTTAGACAACAAACTTAAATTAACTTACAATTCTCAGAAAGCGAGTGTCAGCCAAACGAGGAGTGTCGCAACAAGTGCTGTTGCGACTATCAGAGAGAGGAGACATGTCAGCTCAAGAACGTCACTGAAAAGGTTAGTATTTACCCGACAGCCCCAAAAGGAGGGTAATATTTGTCTATTTCTCACTCTGGGCACATATTACCATATGAATCACTGCATACAAAATGTTCACTACCTACTGCTTTAATAACCTAAAGGATTTGTCACACTGGATGCGTTCTGCGGCCTGCGGTCAGGTCAAAGCGAACGCAGCCCGCATCATGTATGAACAACATTTTCGGTATCAATATATTTTGTATAGAATGCGATCTGACCGTGCGAGCACAACCAAAGAACGCATGTTGGCCCGCCGGGGTCGTGGGGAGGGAAGGACGCGTATGGAACGGTTGGCTGCGGGCTGCGGGCGGCGGGCAACGGCCAGTTTTTTGATGTTCGTCAGCGGAGTGCACACAAGTTCATAAAAAAAATGTCTAACGAACAAACAGAGGAGTTTATAGATGTCGTACGACGTTATCCGTATTTGTACGACTTGGAAGATCCCCATTATCGCCCGGACCGCTGACCGGTTGCCCTGCCCGGATCGCTGACCGATTGCTCTGCCCTGACCGCAGACCGATTGTCCCGACCGACAGCGTTGTTTATACATGATGCGGGCTGCGTTCACTTTGACCTGACCGCAGGCCGCAGAACGCATCCAGTGTGACAAATCCTTAAACCTCCAACTCGCTATACGCTGCGAACGAAAATGTACCTAACCTTCAAGCGTGAAGTGAGTTTTGCTTTGTAGCTGCGCGCCGCCGCGTGGTATTTGTGAATTGGCAGGGCTGCCTCTTTCGATAAAGATGTCAGTAGGTATTTGTTGTTACACTTTATGAATAGTACGAATGAACGAATATAATAATATGTATTATGAAAGCTATATTATAATATGAAAAATAAAATCTATTTTAATAATACGAAAGCCACGAATTAAATACGAAATAGAGGAAACTGAAAACACGATTCATTGATTTGTTCCTTCATTTACACAATTAGTGTAATAGGTGACTACCTACTATGCTTCTACCTTAGATTATAAAATGTCCAGATTCCTAGTACGCCACCGTAAATTGAAGCCTAGTAATTTTCAAATGACGGTTGACAAAGTGAGGTCATTCTTATCTCAGACGCATAATAGAAGTTATTACATTACGTTATATGGTCCCATTTAAATTTAAAAAAGATCTGATTATGGGTTTCGGAGACAAACAACGGAACTCTTCAAAAATTGACAGCAAATCAACCGCGATTGCTGCTATCGTATGTCTATGAATTGTTAACACAGTTTAATGGGGAACCACAACTAAAAAGTGAAAAATAAAAAACTTTTTTACAAAAAAATAGAACCGACTTCCAAAACAAGTGCAAAATAACTTTTATTTCGGAAGTCGGTGTCAAAGAACACAGACACAAAACAGGAACACCGACTTCCGAAATTAAAGTGATTTTGCACTTTTTTTGGAAGTCGGTTCTATTTTTTTGTAAAAAAGTTTTTTATTAATTTATCTGTTTAAAAACGATAGTAAAACAAATTAGATACCTACTCACATTTCTGTATCAGCAGGTAAACTAAAAAAAAGATAAGTTTTTATCTGTTCTCTTGCTGGATCTACATCCATCAACTGCACATAATAAACCAGTACTAGCCATGTCATAAGAATTCGAAACAATGAAGTAAGTCAGGTCGACCGAATATTATGCGAACGTACGCGGCTCGCGGCTGTCGGCAACCCACAGAGAAATGGGTCGCGGGCGGCCCGGTGGACGGTTGGCAGTTAGCGCGCGTACCTAAGTACATGGAGTGATTCATATGGTTTTTTTTTTTTTTTTTTGTGGGGTGGGAAATCATCCTATGACTTTCTGGACCTGCAGTCTCGACATAGTTAACGATCGCGTAACGACCGAGTTCGTTCGCTAAGAAATTAATGTTGCAAGGAGGCAAACTTTTATGTCCTTTAATATTTTGACAAGTTAATTTAAATGTTACAAACAGTAAAAGTTATTCATTAAAATTTAAATAAATTGGTTTTCATGACAAATAGTGCTTGCAAGTTAGAATTTATGCCGTCTCTTTACATATTTCAAGAAAATGAATTATTTTGTCAGGTTATGATCAAATTTTTTTATTGATTTCTTTTTATTTTTTGATCTCTTTTTATTTTAAAAATATTGTATTTTTAATTTCCCAGGAAACTGCCACAAAACCACCAAGCCCTTTCGAACCGACCACACAAATAAACGCACAAGAGGAACCAATCCCTCAACAACAACAACAACAACAACAACAGCAACAATTACAACAACAACCCGACTACGAACAACCAACCAATCAGCACCCCGAACAATACGAGATAGCCAATCAGCAAGCAGCTTACGAACCACCGACCAATCAGAAGCCGTATGAAGCTGTGAGGAGTTTCGAACCGGTCAATCAGAACGTTGTGAATAACGGTTTGAATGGCAGAGTGGGGAAGCTGGGGACTGAGGGGCAAGAGATGCAGTATCAAGGTTATCAGCAGGGATATAGGACGGAAGAGGTATGCTTTATTTGACTGTAATAGTACATTTTGATGCAAGCGGGCAAACTGAAACTCTGACTGAAAAATAGGTATTTGAAGAAACTATTGCTGTCGTGCTCCCTCAAGCCTGCCCCCGTGGAGTGCGATAGGGACAGCTGCAACTCAGACCGATTTTATCACAAAATTTTTGACGAGATCGACGTTTCGTATTCCTCTTTTTTCTCCTCGAAAACTGAGCCGATTCGATTATTTTTGACCCAAATTTTTTAAGAAAGAGTATGTCTAAGTTCCTATTAAATGTTTTATGTTAAAAACTTTTCGAATTTGTCCGGTAGTCATGGCGGTAAAAATGGGTCACTTTTTGTAATTTTTAAAGGGTCATATTTTCTTTACTTATTAGTTGCTGAAAAAAAGGAAATGACAGGGACGTGTCTACAGCAGACCTTGACTTTATGAAGAAGAAAAAAAAGATTGCTCTAGAGGCATTATTGTGTGGTTATTATTATTGTGTAGTGGCGGATTATTTAATTTTATGATTATATTTTAGACGATATATCTTTATTTTTCTGTTTTACATACGTTACATACACTTATTGTTGCATATAATTATATAGATTCAAGTTCTTCAAACTTAACAGACAGATGTGTTGCTGGGGAGTTTGTTGGCCACTTCTTCTTCACAGCTAAAACACTAGGAAGTGGTGACGGGCGGGCGTTTTGGGGGACTGTCTTTATGTAGAACTTTGACGTTCAAAAAGTGCTGGCTCTCAGCCTAGTTTGAATAAATGACTTTTGATTTTGATTATTCAGGAAGAAAAAAGGTGAATACATTTGTGTGTAGAGAATCGCAGCCGCTGTTCCCTCTTAAGCGTTCTGCTGATACGCTGCGTGTCGCGGTTTCGATCCCCACACGGAACAAATATTTGTATAGCCTACAGATAGTTGTTCCGGGTCTAGCTGTCTTGTGTATGTGAGGTTACATGTTTGTGAACGCACCCACGATACAGGAATAATAGAGATGACGACAACTATCAAAAAATATAGGACACGTATCTTTTGCTTTATCAAATTAATGAAAAATTACAAAGATACAACGCATTAAAGTTCAGGAGTGGGCTTGTGACGTCACTTTTAAGTAAAAAGAGGTACAATTTTAACCTAAGTATGACGTCATCCGAAATTTCAACCCACTGTATCGTCTTCATTTTTTGTTAAAGTGACTAAAGAAAGAATACGTATCCAATCTTTTTTGGTAATCTATCTGACGGATTAATTAGATTGCTTTAGTCGTCAACCCTATTGCCTACGTATATCAAACGACGTTTTTCAACACACTCAAAAAAAAAAATAAAATTTCATGACCACAATATTAAGTAACAAATTATTATGAAAAAGGCACGCAGATTTTAAAAAAAAATCTTGCGCGTTTTTTTTACAAATAATATATTTATAGGTATGTATGTTAGGTAAAGAGCTTGTTTGAACATCATCAATTCAAATAACCCACGTAATCATGATGGCTGTAATTTTGCGGCCATTATATCGGATGTAAAAAGACAGTTTCCGAAGCCGAAAGCCACATATTCTACCCATTATTTGGATATTTTTTTTCCACTAGACAATATCTGAGAATCCACTGGTTCTGGAGATATTGAAGGTCAAAGTCGCAATTTTTTTTTTACTTTTTTACGAAAATGAATTCCAAGTGTTATTACTAAACTTTTTTCCCAACAAACATTACCTGAATTTTCGATTTTTTTTTTTCGAAATTACGCATTTGCAATTACAAAAATGCATTGAATATCAAACGTATCCGACAAGTACCTACGTGGCTTAGAGCGAAGGAGCAGGGTTTAACTCCGCTTGCCTTTTTTTTTTTTCTTGAGGGCGTGTCTAAAACCCACTCCTGTTACTTCCCTGCCCTCAGTGCCCAGGGGCGCGGTAACTCTGTTTCAAATTTATCCACGATCCCTGGGCAGGCATCGGCCATGACGGGCCCCGTCATGATTGCTGACAACTCTTGTTCGGCGAGCTACCCACTACTCGTCGTCCGCAGGCCCGGGTAACTCCACTTGCCTGGGTTTGCGTTACATTGCGCACAATAAAAAAATATATTTTTTTTATCATATCTAAAAATAAAAGTCGTTTCCCAGCAATAATTTTTGCGCAAAACTACTTTTTAAAACGTACAGTATGCGTAGTTAACGGCTCTGTGATGTGTCTCTTTACACCCTGTAGGGCTCTTCGTCGCTTATTCAAGAACCCCAAGCTTACGCAGCAATGTTTCTCTTATCACCAGGTAACATCACCGCCGCAGCTGGTGAACCAATTCGTGTCTCACGAGGTGAACATGCAGGCAATGCCCCAACAGAAAGCGACACACTTGCCTCTAC
The DNA here is from genome assembly GCA_951329385.1 of Polia nebulosa. NCBI lineage: Eukaryota > Metazoa > Arthropoda > Insecta > Lepidoptera > Noctuidae > Polia > Polia nebulosa. The sequence goes on from OX589614.1 coordinate 17,486,515, forward strand.
CAGACCCGAATATACGTAAGTTTTTGTTACCATACTAGTGACCCGCAAACTTCGTATGGGTAAAAATTATACACCTAAACCTTCCTCATGAATCACTCTGTCTATTGGAGAAAACCACATGGAAATCCGTTCAGTAGTTTTTGAGTTTATCGCGTACAGACATGGCGGGGGATTTTGTTTTATAATATGTAGTGACGCAGCGTTAGAAGGTGTCCAACAAGGTAGACCGATGACCTGCAAGCGTATTAGCTAACTCAGTTGACATCAATTTGATAGGCACTTTGCAGTACATTGCTACTTTGACGTATAGGAAAACCGTAGTGCACCACCCTTGGTTGACTGGTAGAGAATGCCTAAGGCATTAAGTCCGCCTTTGTACTTTAGTTGCATGAAGTGTAAATAAATAAATAATAATAAAAAAACTTGAGAGGTGTCAAGGGACACCCGGATGGAACGAAGTTCCTTTCGATTAATTAGTGAAGGAATTGTAATATAATTTTATTTTTTTTAATTTATAATATTTTTTTTATTATTAACTACGCACACACGCACGCACGTAAGAAGTTATACTTCATCATCTCATCTCATCTCATCTCATCGCAGCTCAGCTCAGCTCAGATCAGCTAAGCTCAGCTCAACTCAACTCAACTCAACTCTTTAGCAATAACAACAACTATAACAAAAGTAATTGTAATAAAATTGTATTTTTTTTACTATAGCAAAAAGTGTCGTGACAACTTTTCGTAAGAATTTTTTCCGTCTAGCCCCCTTTCACAACGCGCGAAAAGGCGTTCCAATTGCTGTCCACCGAGCAATGTACTGCATAGTGCCTATCAAGTTGATGTCAACTGAGTTAGCGAATTCACCTGCTGGTAAGGGTCACGAGTAGCCGATGGATGCTAGACGTACAGGACCGCGTTGTGGCGACACTTGGGGGAGGCCTATGTCCAGCAGTGGACGTGTTCCGGCTGAAATGATAATAATTATGATTATCATATGTTGACTCGTGTTTGACCATTGTCTCACCTGATGGTAAGCGATGATGTGGTCGACGATGGAGCACGCTTACCTAGAAGTAACCTATTCACTCTTGACTTAAAGACCTCAGGTTATAGCTATCAGGAAACACAGAATCCAGCAGGGAATTCCACTCCTTAGCTGTACCACGGGGTCTCATCTCGAAGAAAGAAAATTTAGTTCAAATAAATCTCAATAGATGGCGTAATATGCATCGATTTCTTATTGAAGTTTAAGTAATATTAATATTTTGCAAATAAATATGGTAAAAACTGTATTTTCTTATTTAATAAACTGCCCTAAGCATAAAATTGTGGAATAATGGGTGTAATTCAGTTTAGACAATTATTGTAACGAATCCTTTGACATCAATATTTATTGTACCAATAGATGGCGCTGTTGAAGTTTTAGAGTTTATCCTTTCGCCTCTTTAAAATTTTAATAGTGACATAATTTGATACAGTAAAACTGCTATAAAGTGCTAAAAATACTATAAAATCATTCCTCAATGTGTGAGAATATTGGTAAAACTTTATGTAAATTCATTCAACTTTCAAGTCGTCGCTGCTAACACCATCTAGCGAGATGTAGAGGACGGGTCCGAACGAAGAACAAAAGTTACCTGTGCCAGAAAAAAAACCGTAGTTACGGTGGTACCGTTTCTTTGTATGGGATGAGGCACCTGTACGCTAGTATTATATTATCTGTGGCTGTGTGTGTACGCACAATGTGATATGAGTAAAAAGGGGGTGACTACAGAGATGACGACTACTAGAGGAGTATGGAAGAAAAAGACATATTGCGCCGACCCCAAAGAAATTGGGATAAGGGCAGGAGAATGATGATGTACGCACAATGAATATGTTTCCAAAACGTTTTGCGCCTATAACGGGACAAGCTGCAGTAGTACCCCAGTGGTAAAGGCCCGTGACTTAGAAGTTGTAGGTCGTGAGTTCAAACCCAGGCAGACTTTACTTTGTGTGAGTTATTTCATCACCACTGCTCTCAAAACGGTGAAAGAAAACATCGTGAGGAAACTGGTATATCCTAGACATCCACCTACCCGCATTGGGCCCGCGTGGTGGATTACGGGCCACACCCTCTTACAATGAGGAGGCCTGTGCCCCAGCCGTGGCGACATTAATAGGCTGATGATGATGATGAGGCGACAAGCTATGAATGGTGATATGAATTTTGAAAAAAAAAAACAATGATTGAATTCCACAAACTGCATCAGGCTGCTTAGAAAATGAGTTGTTTGGATCTTTTTGCAGTCGAATTCTTTGAAAATATTCCATTTTTTTTATATTGAATTGATGCTCACATTGCTCCTTTAAACTCACACATTTCATCTGCATCTAATTTCACAAAGTTGCTAAGAAAGTTCTGTATTTACAACATGTGTTTTTTGTATTTTTGCAGGACAAATGCCAGTAACGAACATGACAAATATGGTATATCAGACAACCATGACCCAAGGATACAATCCATACCAATGCAGGGTAGTAAGTATCACACATTACGATTCAGTTTTTAGGGTTCCATACCTCTGCCTGGTTGTGGATAAATTCGAAACAGAGTTACCGCGCCCTGGGCACTCAGGCAAGGAAGGAACAGGAGTGGGTTTTAGTCAGTAAGAGTCTGACACGCCCTCCCGCTCCACCCAGAGCAGGAGATGTCATTGGATGATTTCCCAAACCCCAAAATAAAATAAAAAACGGATTCCGTACCTGAAGCCCCCAAACGGAGACCCTATTGCTGTCACTCACGTGTCCGTATGTCTGTCACAACATTTTGTTCCGAAGAATTTTGAACCTCCCATTGACCTATGAACTTAAAATTTGGTGATAATGTTTATTATTACGTATACAGGTTGTAACGGAAAGATGTGGTCATATTTTTTAAGAACTGCATCTGCCCACCGATATGAACAACTTTCTTCAAGAAAACCTGAGTAAATTCTAAAAATTAAATTTTATTCTCCATACAAATATTAATGAGCTGATGATAACTTTGTACGGAAAATCCAATTTTATTTTGGGAATTTTCTATTTTTTTTTTTAGAGAAAGTTGTTCATTTCCATGGGCCGAACCGGTTCTTAATATATGAGCACAGCATTCCGTTACATCCTGTATTTTACTAACAAATACCAATATATTGATGAATCAGATTTTTTCTTTGATAATTCCCTCATTTGGTACGGAACCCTAAATATGCGTAGTTTCACACACTTGGCCTGTTTTGATTACCTCGTTACGAATAAAAGTGACTTCATATTTAAGTAAAAACTTAAAACTTCTTCTCCTTCTTCTTCTTATTCTTCTTCTTATTCTTCTTCTTATTCTTCTTCTTTTCTTCTCTTGTTCTTCTTCTTCTTCGTTTCTTTTCTTCTTCTTTTCTTAGTAAATTCATTTTCTTTCTTACTATCTTTCTACGTATTTAATTAAAATCAGGGTGTAACTCAAATGCTAGGTCATATTTTATTGAAATACTGTTTCTGCCCATGGAAATGAATAACTTTCTTCAAATAAGTAATCGGTCCTTCAGTTATATTACCAAAAAATATATAATTGATGAACCTTTAATTTTCCAGGAGCCTTCTCTTCAGATGTACTCACAAGTACTCCAGACAGAGGAACACAAGCTCGCTCCGTCACCACATCCCAACGAAACTGCTTTCAGGATCGGTGAGTTCTCATATATTTACACGATTGCCCAAAAAAAGGACTGTTATGTTTTCAGGGTTTTTTTTTATTGTTGGTAGGCACGCGTTTGACCACTATCTCACCTGATGGTAAGTGATCATGTGGTCGGAGATGGAGCACGCTTGCCTAGAAGTAACCTATTCACTCTTGACTTAAAGACTCCCAGGTTGTAGCTATCAGGAAACACAGACTCCGGTAAGGAATTCCACTGTACGCACAATGAAGGGTTCACGTATGTTTGTGAGTTTCTTTATTCTATCATAACATCTAAACTGCTCAACCGATATCAATGTATGTGGTATCGTTAGAAGCGTTGCGTTATCCCGGGTAACAGGTTAGAGAAAATTTAAATACAATGGGGGAAGAAATGCCTGGAAGAGCTACTGGTCCATGAAGGAGTTATTTAAAAGCACTTTAGCCATATCACTGAAGCGTAAGCTGATAGACATGTGTATTCTCCCCATCTTGACCTATGGTGCACAGACTTGGTCTTTGAAAAACATCCAAAAGTCCAAACTCAAGGTTTGCCAACGTGCTATGGAGCGCAGTATACTAGGTGTTAAATTAACAGATCGCGTTCGAAATACTATGGTGCGCTCCAAAACGCAAATCATAGAACCACAGCTCAAAAGGCTGCCCAACTTAAATAGAAACGATGGTTGGACTGTGTGAAAGAGGATATGGGTAAAAAGGGGGTGACTACAGAGATGACGACTAATAGAGGAGTATGGAAGAAAAAGACATGTTGCGCCGACCCCAAATAAATTGGGATAAGGGCAGGAGAATGATGATGACCTTTTTCAATTAATTAATAATTAATTTTTAATTAATTAATAATAAAATTAAGCACTCGGCCGGCGAGTGTAGGTAAGCAGTAGTGCGGAGCGTTGAGATCGCATTGTTTACAATACATTGCGCACTCAAAAATGAAGAATTCTGGAACCGATCATTACCGAGATTAATGACTATCATAATTTTAAAACCCTAAAAAGGAAATTAACATATTAAACTAAGTTTTTGTATAATTCCGCAGACCCCAGCTACCCGTACGCCGCGGTGGACGTGTCTGCGGCGTGTCAAGCCTGCGTCGACACCAACGGCATGCAGACCATGCACCAGCATCCACAGAGAAGGTATTACTAGCTTTTTATGGGACAGTCAAGAGAAAAGGGCGCATCTGGCCAAAACACTGTAGCGACATCTATGATGCAACATACGAACTAAGCTCACAAAACACTGTAGCGACATCTATGATGCAACATACGAACTAAACTCACAAATCCTGCATCGCGCAAGCAGAGTTGTCAGCGTGATTTGAACATACAGGGTGTAAGGGGAACGCTTCCGAAGCCTGAACATAGATTATATACAACCTAAATGCAAACAGATACCAGTGATCTTTCGCTTTATTTCGGCGTCGCGTGGACGTGGGGTCGTTGGCCGCACGGCTATCGGCGAGAGCGAGCACTTTGAACTCGAGGAATGCGCGGGCGTCAGCTGATGTTGTACGAATATTACATTACATGATAAAGTTGTAAAGAAAATAAGTGTCTTTAACTCCAAGTAACGGTTTCATTTAACTGTTCTCGCAGCAAAATGCTAAAAAATTAGATTTTTTTTTTTCAGAATTTTTCATTCAGCCTTATCACCTGTCTCCGTTTTTGGGAGCGTTTACCTTACACCCTTGTCTACAACAGTCCGAAATCAGGTGCTTGTGGCGAAAGTAATAACAGCCGCACGGGTCGATCCATCAGATTAATCTACGCTTGCCGGGGTTGGTCCATGGATGGGCCGTCTTTCCATACCGAGACTCCTCCGTGCCTCGGCAAGCACGTTAAGCCGTTGGTCCCGGCTGTCAATCGTGGATCTTTGACAGTCGTTACGGGTCGTCAGAAACCTGAAAGTCTGACAACCAGTCTTACCAAGGGGTATCGTATTACCTAGTAACCGGGTTGTGCAGGTCAGATAGGCAGTCGCTCCATGTAAAATACTGGTATTCAGCTGCATCCGGTTAGACTGAAAGCTGACCCCAAGATAGTTGGGAAAAGGCTTTTTTTGGTGTGCAATAAATACTTTTTGATAATCTAACGAACTAAATAGATTTTTTTTTAGTAAATTAGCCTGTTGTTGGCTGATTACCGTGGCAACAAAAAACGAAAACCCGCTGCGATCGACCTCGACGGCGACGTCCTCCCTCTGGCGTTCAATGAGTGACGATCCTTGTCCACCTGTCTGGGTGCATTCTTGCAACGTGGCCAGCCCTCCCCCACTTCAGTCTGGCTGATTTTTCCTCAAAATCTGCTATTTTTTTTTTGTGGGGGTGGGAAATCATCCAATGACTTCTCCCGCTCTGCGTGGAACGGGAGGGAGGGCGTGTCAGATTTTTACTGACTAGAACCCACCCCTGTTCCTTCCCTGCCTGAGTGCCCAGGGGCGCGGTTACTCTATTTCGAATTTATCCTCAACCCCTAGGCAGGCATTGGCCATGACGGGCCCCGTCATGATTGCTGACAACTCTTTATCGGCGCGCGTGGAACACTACGCGCCGTCGACTCACGGGCCTGGTGCTGATCGGACGGCGAGCTAATCACTACTACCCGCCCGCAAGCCCGAACATCTGCTACTTGAGTTATGGTTTCTGCAGTTTCTATAGAAACAAAAAATATTAACGTAGTTGTTCTGTCTCCAGCTACAGCGTGCCGTACGGTCAGATGGAGGTGCCGCAGCAGGTGCTGCCTCCCTACCAGGTCGGCAACGTGCTGCTGCCACAGCCGCACCTACAGCAGTTACCAGCTTACCCGGTAAGAAAGTTCTGCATTTATGTAGTCTATGGAACGTGCACGAACTACAGGTGGCAGCACAAATCGACACGAGCGCCACAGTGTGGTAAGAAAATTAACTATTCAGAGCTGTTATCGTGTTGCCGTCTATCTGTTTACATTAGAATAAATCGTTTTTATTATACGGCCGATTAATAATGATCGTCCACGTGCTCAGAATATGTGAAAAGGCCAAAAAGTGTTCGAATCCGGGCATGTCTTAGAAGTAGAAGGTTATGTTTACTTACAGATTTATTTGTATTGAATAGTACCACTTCATACAAAACTTAGCTATTTTTACAAACAACATTATTAGTACCTAATTCCTGAATGTTTTTGAAACCCATTCATACATGTTTTTTATTGCATATATCCACTTTTGTCGTTTATCACATAACCATGGAAAGTGAGTACTATTCGTAGGAAAGTAATAGAATTTTACACCATTTGACTTATTTTTATTTTTCTTTGAAGTGTTCAAGCATCCCGAAATGCAACAATACGTTTTCACCTAGATAAATGTTATTTTTATAATTTGATTATTTTCTAATTGTTTCTTTATATGATTCGGATTTGCGCCACCAGGTGGCAGTCTTCGTCGTGCACGTTCCCTATTCTACAAGCATTGGTTGCTCACCCACTTCAAAACGTCGGATTGAATTGAAACTTCGTACACTTATCAAGGACCGATGACAATGCATGGTTAGCTTAGTGACGTCATTCTAAATCCAATATGGCGGACTAGTTATTTTGTATGCATTCCCATATTATGGGTATCAAATGAAAACGTTTTCTGATAAGAACACAAAAAATTAAAAATAAAGTGTGTTTTATAGTTTTTTTTTTTTTTAAACATCAGAAAATTATTCGAAAAATAACAAGACTTTCTTTTCCAGCAATATCAAGAACAACTTCCGTGGGCGGTTCCTTCGCACGGCATGGCGCCCCAGAAGCTGATGGTCCCGGAGCTGTACCCCATCATGCAGTACCAGCAGCCTACCTACCAACATTACAACATTGTCTACCCACAAGTAAATATTTGAAGCCGTCCATTGTTCATCATCATCGTTATTCACAGCGCGAGTTCGCCCACTGCTGGGCATAGGCCTCTTCTTTCTCGTGCCAATCCCCACACTCCTGTGCCAGTCTCATCCATGTACTGTCCACGATGGCAACAATATTGTCCACCCATCTCGCCACCGGACGGCCAACATTTATCATCATTATTACACTTTCTATACATATCAATTATAATTTTTAATATTTCTTACAAATCATTTATTATGTTTATTCATTTTCTTTATATAAATTTTAATTTTAAGTATTTCTATAATCAAATCATACAAAAAAAAACGATAAAAATTTTAAATTATAAAAAGTACTTTGCCAATGTCGGGAGAAAGGTCCAAGCTACCGGTGGTTAGGGCTCCAGAGACAGAAACCTCCTCACAATGCGACCCGTATCGAGGAGTACTGCCTTCAAATCATTATTATTATTATCATTTTCATTGTTACACCCTATAAACTCTTAATTGAGCTCCTAGTTTTAATGTTATTTGATATGGTATTCAATAAAGAGTATTCCATCTATACCTTCTGATAATACAAGTTTATTAAAATGAGACTGTTACATATAATTTTCAACAGTACTGAAATAATTGCGAACACTTTCATCATCATAAATATCTCCTACTTTTAACTGAAGAACAACCGTGGTCAAACCACCAGATACATTATATTTTCCATGCAAAAGTTGTCAAACCAGTTTTTATTCCTCGAAATAAAAGTTACTTGAAGATAGTAAAATCGTACGCATGTATAATTAACCCCTAAGGCCCTGCTCGCGTCAAATGTCAACATCTGGCAAGCCCCGTTGACAGGCGGCCATCGTGTAACTACAGACTGTCATGTTCGGGGTGTGTAAACCTTGCCACAGGTCTAAATACCTTGGATAATAGTAATAATTGCGGTTTAAAACGTGTGAATCGGGTTTTTGGCACATGTGTGCCGCTTGACACTGAAATGTCAAAAGAGATTGGGAAAAAATATGTGGGGTTTTAGACATAAAACCCGGTCACAATATGTCTGCACGTCACTGGAATGCGATGACCTTCTCGCTGTCCCCGTCACCTCCCCACGCTCGTGTCACTCCGTTTCACCAGAGCCGCGTGCTGTACTGGGGCCTAATTCTGTAAAATAACTAACTTGTCAATAGTGTGTCGGTAGTGTGTCAGTGGTGTCTCAATAGAATAGTCATTGACATTTGGTATTCTACAAATTATTTATGGTCATTGAATTGCCACTGTAGTGCCATTGAAACGCTATAATAAGACTATTGTATTAATATTGGTAGTCTGGTCTACTATAATATGTCAAAAGAATTTGAAGTTTTTGAAGAATACCAAATTTGCAACAGTGGCAAAATAATGTCTGTTGTGTGTCGATAGAGTGTCGATGGCATGTTGCTTAACTCAAGGTTACATAATTGGGCCCCTGCTCTGCTGCTGTGCGTCTCTAGCGTAATTGAGTAACATTCATCCGTCCATTCATCCATACTTTCTCATTTATAATTAGTAGGATACTAATTTAACATAAGCATAATCAGTCTTTATAAGGGTGTTATTACACCAATCTATCGATTGTTTGTGTACCGGTATCCGTCAGCCAAAGCTATTACACCAATCGATCGATTGTTTGTGTACCACTATCCGTCAGCCAAAGCTATTACACCAATCGATCGATTGTTTGTGTACCGGTATCCGTCAGCCAAAGCTATTACACCAATCGATCGATTGTTTGTGTACCGGTATCCGTCAGCCAAAGCTATTACACCAATCGATCGATTGTTTGTGTACCACTATCCGTCAGCCAAAGCTATTACACCAATCTATCGATTGTTTGTGTACCGGTATCCGTCAGCCAAAGCTATTACACCAATCGATCGATTGTTTGTGTACCACTATCCGTCAGCCAAAGCTATTACACTAATCGATCGATTGTTTGTGTACCGGTATCCGTCAGCCAAAGCTATTACACCCATCGATCGATTGTTTGTGTACCACTATCCGTCAGCCAAAGCTATTACACTAATCGATCGATTGTTTGTGTACCGGTATCCGTCAGCCAAAGCTATTACACCAATCGATCGATGTTTTGTGTACCGGTATCCGTCAGCCAAAGCTATTACACCAATCGATCGATTGTTTGTGTACCTGTATCCGTCAGCCAAAGCTATTACAGCAATCGATCGATTGTTTGTGTACCTGTATCCGTCAGCCAAAGCTATTACACCAATCGATCGATTGTTTGTGTACCTGTATCCGTCAGCCAAAGCTATTACACCAATCGATCCATTGTTTGTGTACCGGTATCCGTCAGCCAAAGCTATTACACCAATCGATCGATGTTTTGTGTACCGGTATCCGTCAGCCAAAGCCATTACACCAATCGATCGATTGTTTGTGTACCTGTATCCGTCAGCCAAAGCTATTACACCCATCAATCGAGTTTGTGTACCTGTATCCGTCAGCCAAAGCTATTACACCCATCAATCGATTGTTTGTGTACCTGTATCCGTCAGCTAAAGCTAATACACCAATCGATCGGTTGTTTGTGTACCGGTATCCGTCAGCCAAAGCTATTACACCAATCGATCCACCATCGATCGATTGTTTGTGTACCGGTATCCGTCAGCCAAAGCTATCGATCGATTGTCGATCAATTGTGTGTGTACCGGTATCCGTCAGCCAAAGCTATTACACCAATCGATCGATCGTCGATCAATTGTTTGTGTACCGGTATCCGTCATCCAAAGCTATTACACCAATCGATTGATCGTCGATCGATGGTATTGTTATTTTATTGTTTCTCGATCGGTATCCGTCGATCAGCCAAATCTATTACACCGATCGATCGACGATCGATTGATTGGTGTAATAACACCCTAATCCACCACGCAGGCCCAGTGCGGGTTAGTGGATACTAATATACGATAAATATAAACCAGTCAACGGAATGAGAACAGCCTCAGAAAACTCTTTTTTTAAAACCTCTTATTCTTTCCAGGTAATCCAGCAACCCTACCCGATTTGCCAGCCCGTCTACCCCGTCATAGACAACAAACAACAAGACCAAAGACGAAACAGTCTATCGAACCGCCCCTCGAAACGGAACTCCGTTTCCGGTTCTGCTCGAGCAACGCCATCTAACGAGGAGAAAGTGAATTATGAGGATAATAGAAATGTTGAGATCGCCGCGAAGATTCAGCAGATCAAGAGTCAAATGGCTCAATTGGATACAAGGGACTATAGGTTTGATAAGGATAAGAAGGGAGAATGGCGCAGACGAAACAGTGGCAGTGGGATACTGGGGAACTGTCCTGTTACTAGCTTTAATAACAGGGTTATGGGGTGAGTATTTTTTATACTTTCTACTTAAGGTGCTATTAGCTGCCAACGCCCTTGAGTGGTTGTCCACCCAGTAATAGGACTCGCCCATCGGGGAGCGCTGTCCGAAATTAGACGCATTATTAATTTATTACACATAAAACAACAAGTATTAAACTAAAACACTGAGACTAAATTATAAATAATTAAATGATCTTTAAAATGGTGAAGGTTTCATAAAAATACGCTTTATAGTTTTTGCGTTATTCTCAATTTTTTATCCGCGTTAGACATAACTTTACAAATTAATTACACAATGTTATAAAAATATAATTTGAAATATTCTGAAATCAAATTACTACGGAAATAGTCTAGAGTAACATATATTTTTTTCAAAGAAATAAGACTAGTCGTTTAGACGTGATGTTCAATTAAAAACCATTAAAAGTCGTATAACTGCGCCTTAAGTGCCTACCTCCCCATAAGCGGTGCCCTTATTGAATAAAAAATCGTAGCAAAGCGTAGAAAATAAAGATTAAGAATCCTATGTTGCGTTTGTTACACATAAGATAAGGTATTTTTACGTTGGTAAAACAGGTCTCAAAGTCTTTCGTGTACAAAGTAGTAAGCAAAAGTGTCAAAAACGGCCGTTTTTGGTACTTTTGCTTACTACTTTGGATACGAAACACTTTGCATCATGCTTCTATAACGTAAAAATACCTTACCCTCTTTGTAACAAACGCAACATAGGATTCTTTAATCTTTATTTTCTACGCTTTGCTACGATTTTTTATTCAATGAGGGCGCCACTTGGCGGCTATATACGCCTTAAGGTGAAAGCGCCAGGGTAGCCCATGAAATTCAAATTTTCTTACGTTTTTACAATTTGCAGGTTGTATGTTGGTCAAAATATGATTCGCGGCCGTAGCAAGTACGTATTTACAGAACTGTAATCATTAAAATCTAATCTAATTGATGCCTGTCATGATTTCATGAAACACTACATTTGACATCAATTCTAACTGAAAGAGTTGTATTGATGATTTTAATGATTATAAATAACTCTATAAATACGTACTTGCTACGGCCGCGAATCAAGTTTTGACCAAGATACAACCTGACACTGACCTGCAAATTGAAATTGAAAATTTGAATTTCGCTGGTTACCCTTGCGGTTCCACCTTAATATAATACTTTCTTTTTAGGGTTCCGTACCCGAAGGGTATCCAACTGGACCCTATTACTAAGCTGTCTGTCCGTCCGTCTGTCTGTCACCGGGCTGTATCTCATGATCCGTAATAGGTAGACAGGTGAAATTGTCACAGAATGTGTTTTTCTGTTACTGCTCTAGCAACAAATTAATTAATTAAAAATTAATTTCTGTGCTCAAAATCAAAATCAAAAGTCATTTATTCAAACTAGGCTGAGATCCAGCACTTTTTGAACGTCAAAGTTCTACATAAAGACAGTCCCCCAAAAAACGCCCGCCCGTCACCACTTCCTAGTGTTTTAGCTGTGAAGAAGAAGTGGCCAACAAACTCCCCAGCAACACATCTGTCTGTTAAGTTTTAAGAACTTGAATCTATATAATTCTAAGCAACAATCTTAACATTATGTAAAACAGAAAAATAAATATATGTCGTCTAAAATATAATCATGAAATTAAATAATCCGCCACTTGCCAGCTAGCACACTCAATCATGCCATTAAAAACAAACTCAAGCATAAACACTAAACCAAATTAAAGAAGCCTCCATACATAACTGGTGTGCCTGCTTACAAGAACAAAGATTGAAACTATCAAAGGGCTGTGATTCGAAGCCACAAGTGATGAACTAGGGCCATCACACTAACTCTCGCTCGATCTTTATAATAGACGCGTATAATCTTGTACGATGGTCTGGAACCCTTTATGCGCAAGTCCGAGTCGCACTTGTCCCTGCCAATCGATCATGTTTCTAATACTGATCAAAAACTTCTAGGGGACCAACCCAGGTTGGAGTACTAAAGAGGTCAAAAATTTCAAAAAAAAAAATCGATACATTTTGTTTGAAAATTTTACACATTTTTTTTTATGCCCATCGATCTTGTTACTAATACTGATCAAAAACTTCCATTAGACAAACCATCGTTAGAGCACTAAAAAGTTAGAAATCGCTAAAATCTTTCCAAACTTACTGCCTACCCCTTACTGCCCCGCTGAAAGATTCCACCTTGTGTATAGCAATCAATCTGCTTTTCCCAACTATCTTGGGGTCAGCTTCCAGTCTAACCGTATGCAGCTGAATACCAGTATTTGACATGGAGCGACTGCCTATCTGACCTCCACAACCCAGTTACTGGGCAATACAATACACCTTGGTACGACTGGTTGTCAGTCTTTCGGGCTTCTGACGACCCGTAACGACTGTCAAAGATCCGCGATTAACGCCCTGTATATAGGATTTCTCAAAAATCGATCGTAAAAACCCGCATAAGATTTAAAGAGCGTCAGAAGGCCGAATTTCCAATGACACTAAATATTAAATCGTTTTTCATATATTTTGTTTCGCAGACGCGGCGGCAACGAGGACAAGCACTTGTCTACGGCCGCACGCGCCATCGTCGACACTATAAGGAATATGCAAGCTAAAAATACATGTGAGTAATATGCTCTTTCTGTGAGATTCACCTCTTAAAACTGTCTATAATGAGCCCTTTTAACACTAGCTGCGCCCCTCTGTTTCACCCGCGTAGACCAGGATAAAAAGTAGCCTATATGTTAATCCAGGGTATAAGCTATCGACATACCAAAGAAGGTCGGTCATGGCTCATACATCGTGCGACCTATAAAATATCGCGGACAAGAATAGTGTATGGATTAATTCGTTCCTCTATGCACAATCACTAGTCCTAAATTGAAAATATGTTTTTTAAAAGACCAGGATCTTAAAACTTAACATTAAGTATTTCGTAACTTTTGAGGTTATGATGTAATACCGAAGTCTACAACCATGACTTTATCCTTAGTTCCAATCCACAAAATGAATACCTACCTAATATTATAGAGCTTTTCTAATCTATTTACTGTGATGTATCTAAGATACAAGTAAGTACAGCGCAATGTAAGTAAGTAGGTACATGAATCAGGATGAATAGATGAAAAATTCTTCAATAAAATCTAGTATTTAAAAAAGTAAATGTGAAGTGTAGCGCCAAGACGAAACGTGTACCACAGATAATAACGGGACGGGTTTCGATGCGTTCAAAACCTCTAAAAAGTAGTAAGGAAATGAGATTTTTTTAATAAAAAGCTAAATTATTTTACCGGCTCCAATGAAATAAGTTGAGCCCCGTAATTTAATATAGACTTAAGTTACTATTTTTTGACGTATCACTCATTGGTGTCCGTTTCATATTTCGGTCAGGTCGTATTTAGCCGATGTTCAGACGTTTGAGCGTGAAGGAGTAACAAACACACACTCACTCACAAACTTTCGCCTTTTAAATATTAGTGTGACTAAGACACTAATACAAAAATACCTAAAATTTCAAGTTGTGTCTACTTAACAAGGGGTGCAAAATATTGTTTGCAACACAAGAACATGTAATTTAAGCTTCAATGGGGGTATAACAGGGTGTAAAGTCCCGCAAACCTCCGTTGAAAAGGGAGGATCCCCTCCGACCAGACGGGGATTGATTTCGGACTGTTGCCTATCTTCAAATCGCTCAGAGAACTTGATTGCGCGATGCAGGAATTGTATATTCAGTTAGTGTATGGTGACATTATATCTCGCTACACTTCTAATTATAATTTTTCAACCGACTTTAAAAGAAGGTTGAGTTTTGGCACAGAACTTTTTTCTAGGTGAACCGATTTTGATGATTCTTTTTTATCTGATAGCTGGAGTTTCTCATGTGTTCTCATTTAAATTTAATCAAGATCAGACCAGCAGTTTGAGTTATTCTTAATTTGGAAGTTGGTTTTATTTTTCCCTTGTTTTCCCGTTCCAGATCATGATAACCGCCGCGACTACCAACGCCACGATCACAAGTACGACCGTCCCGACAGACACACAGACTACCGCCGCCGAGACCGAGACGACAGCAGCACGCCGCATGCGCGCCCGGACGGACAGCCCGAGCGATACGACGCCAGGAGGGGCCTCAACGTGCCCGTCTATAGACAGCCTTATCTACTGAGACAAGTGAGTGTAGTACAGACAGACGGACAGCCCGAGCGATACGACGCCAGGAGGGGCCTCAACGTGCCCGTCTATAGACAGCCTTATCTACTGAGACAAGTGAGTGTAGTACAGACAGACGGACAGCCCGAGCGATACGACGCCAGGAGGGGCCTCAACGTGCCCGTCTATAGACAGCCTTATCTACTGAGACAAGTGAGTGTAGTACAGACAGACGGACAGCCCGAGCGATACGACGCCAGGAGGGGCCTCAACGTGCCCGTCTATAGACAGCCTTATCTACTGAGACAAGTGAGTGTAGTACAGACAGACGGACAGCCCGAGCGATACGACGCCAGGAGGGGCCTCAACGTGCCCGTCTATAGACAGCCTTATCTACTGAGACAAGTGAGTGTAGTACAGACAGACGGACAGCCCGAGCGATACGACGCCAGGAGGGGCCTCAACGTGCCCGTCTATAGACAGCCTTATCTACTGAGACAAGTGAGTGTAGTACAGACAGACGGACAGCCCGAGCGATACGACGCCAGAAGGGGCCTCAACGTGCCCGTCTATAGACAGCCTTATCTACTGAGACAAGTGAGTGTAGTACAGACAGCCTTAGCTATTTAGACAATTAAATTTAGTAAAGACAGCCTTAGCTATTTAGACAAGTGAGTGTAGTACGGACAGCCTTAGCTATTTAGACAAGTGAGTGTAGTACGGACAGCCTTAGCTATTTAGACAAGTGAGTGTAGTACAGACAGCCTTAGCCATTTAGACAAGTGAGTGTAGTACAGACAGCCTTAGCTATTTAGACAAGTGAGTGTAGTACAGACAGCCTTAGCTATTTAGACAAGTGAGTGTAGTACAGATAACCTTAGCTATTTAGACAAGTGAGTGTAGTACAGACAACCTTAGCTGTTTAGACAAGTGAGTGTAGTACAGACAGCCTTAGCTATTTAGACAAGTGAGTGTAGTACAGACAACCTTAGCTGTTTAGACAAGTGAGTGTAGTACAGACAGCCTTAGCTATTTAGACAAGTGAGTGTGGTACAGACAGCCTTAGCTATTTAGACAAGTTCCTACAACGCTTTTCCCGACCTAGGTACCAAATACCCCAAGCTAAGCTGTCGGGAGATGGTGTATTCAATATTTAATTTAATTGTTTAAGATGACTCCCGGAACATGGTGCCGTCGCTCCCCGGGACCCGTACATCCCGGTAAGTATCTCGTTAATCCCTAAATCGGAATGTATAAAAGATTTTAGTACTTTAGTATTAATTAGGAATCGCTCTCCGTATTATTTTCTAATACCTACTGTTTCATGGTCCAATGATAGGAAAAGATATGTAGTGAATTTGAATGTCAAATTAAACTGAGAGACTGACGTAAATTAGAGCTGTCAAATTTAGTTGAACTTATGTTTCCATACAAATTAAGGGTATACGTAAAAACGTGTCAACTAAAAACACGGTGATGCGCAAGGCGTAAACTAGTTTGACATCTCTAACTTAGTTCATAGCTATAGCCGTCCTTTTCTCGTAAAAGATAGCGATTCTCTAATTTTGTTTAATTATTGAACAAGAGAATCGGCACCATTAATAGCCAAACAATTTTGTTTCAGTACTAAACAACCCCCGGCGACCGCACCCCGACACCCGTAACCCACGTCATTAAATCAACACACACATATTCACAAGCAATAATACATATACATACGAGTGTCGTGAGGGTAGGCAGAGATCTAGCTTAGACTCTAAAATATATATGTACTAATATTTGTGTTCCTTACCACCTGTGACCCGAAAGTCTTCAAAGCAAGAGTGGACAGGTATATTTTGTCTTGCAGTACAATATACTGCCATCCTCAAGCTAAAGTGCCGTTATCCTGCCAGAGTTGGTTTCCTGATAGCCACAACCTATGAGTCTTTAAGTCAAGAGTGAATATGTTACTTCTAGGCAAGCGTGCTCCATCTTCGACCACATCATCGCTTATCATCAGGTGAGATAGTGGTCAAACGCGTGCCTAATGATCAGTGGTCAGAAACTTCAATGAACAGAGACAAAAAGTGGAGACTTCCTTGCGATAACATTTTTTTTCCGGGAAAATTGTCCCGGTTTTCGGGGCCTGATGGGGTTATTAAAGCTGGTATGTGAATTAAATTAGCGTCTGCGCTTTCTTCTGGTTTTGTGACAATTTTGGGAAACAAAAAAAGGGAATGAATTCAATTGTTTTCTGTATTAATAACATTAATATTAAATGTACTTTAGCGATAACTCGAAACCGGGACAATTTTCCCGAAAAAAAAAGGTTTTTGTTAGGAAGTCTCCACTTTTTGTCTCTGTTCTTTGAAGTTTAGATAAATTAGCTAACCGTTTTCCGATCACTGTTAATGGGTTAATTTTGTCAGATAAAACGGCATAGCACTTTGTAGATGGTAATGTAGATCTCAACCATCGTTTAAATAATTTATTTTGAGAAGGACTTTTGTAGAAAATTGATACGCTTATAGAAAAGGTTGTGCTGTAAAATATATACGGATAAAAGATTTACTATCTTAAGAACTTCTAAGCCTTATAATGTCCCCACCGTTGGGATTCAGGCCTCCTCGCTAGGAGAGGGTGTAGGCTGTAATCTACCACGCGGGCCCAATGCGGGTTGGTGGATGTCACATGTCTTCGAAGTTTTAGTTCTAGGACATGCCGGTTTCCTCACGATGTTTTCCTTCACCGTTTTGAGAGCAGTGGTCATGAAATAATTTACACAAAGTAAAGCGCCTGCCTGGGTTTGAACCCGCGACTTACAACCCGTAAGTTGGGTCTGTTACCACTGAGCTACCACTCTCGAAGAATTAATAAACAGCATATTATACAGGGTGTAACGGAATGGTGTGGTCATATTTTAAGAACCGGTTCTGCCCATGGAAATGAACAAATTTCTCTAAGAAAAAATAGAAAATTCCAAAAAAAAAAAATTGGACTTTCCATATAAAGTTATCATCAACTGAATAATTTTTTTTTGTGAATTTCTTTAGGTTTTCTTGAAGAAAGTTGTTCATATCAATGTGCAGATGCAGTTCTTTAAATATGAACACACCTTTCCGTTACACCCTGTAATTTTCATCTAGTAGACTAGTTCACAGTAGTCACATTTTTTTAAACTTTCGGTTGTAGGATAGATTTTTTTCTGATAGGAGAAAATCTAAAGAAAGTTTATAGCTAAAGAGTGGAATTCCCTGCCGGAGCCTGCGTTTTCTGATAGCTACAACCTGGGCGTCTTTAAGTCAAGAGTGAATAGGTTACTTCTAGGCAAGCGTGCTCCATCTTCGACCACATCATCGCTTACCATCAGGTGAGATAGTGATCAAGACCGAGTTCAGCAAAGTTAAAAAAAATATATACTTGAGTTAGTAGAAAATGAAGTACTGTTTGAATACTTGTGTAAAAAATATGAAAAAGGTTAACATCATACGTTTTTAGAATAAATATTGTAGCAATAATTCTTCTAGGTGTTGTAGTGTACAAAGATTTAATTATATCTATATAATTGTCCTTCTCAAAATCGGTCTACTGGTAAAAGAAATTTCAAAAACTTCCACAGTATAAACAGGTTTAAATTCAAAGTAAATTATATACCTGTCACTCTTAACATGATCCGCAAACAATTCATTCATTACACGCTAATGCAAGCGTCACTCAATTCCAAAAGGCATGACCAGAGGTTGGAATTCGGGAGAGTTATATTATGATATTACCTCAATTCCCGAGATTAATTTTAAAGAGCAGAAAAATCCCTTGATTTATTAAATAAAAAAGCTATTTACTTTTGCACAATTTAAAATACTGCACGCGCGATGTTGCCACATTTGTAGTTCACACAACATAGTTTGTGAGATCAAAAGAAAAAAATAGAGGTTTTTATTATTATTTATTTGTAATATTGTTGGCCACACGGGATTGTCCTTTAGAAATCCCGGGAAGGTCCATATTAATATCAACATTTCGATGCAAGTACATAAATAACTCTACCTAATTCCGACCTCTGGTCATGACTGATGGTTCATGATGCAAAAATCAAAATGTCGAGATTTCATCATGGAACCATCAGTCATTGTACTAGACCATAGGTCCGACAGACCAGGGGCCCGATTCTGTAACTTTGAGTTAAGCAACACGCCATCGACACACAACAGACATTATTTTGCCACTGTTGCAAATTTGGTATTCTGCAAAAACTTCCAAATGCTATTGACATAATAAAGTAGATCAGACTATCAATTATTACAATAGTCTTATTTTGGCGTTTCAATAGCACTACAGTGGCACGTCAATGACCATAAATAATTTATAGAATACCAAATGTCAATGACTATTCTATTGAGACACCACTGACACACTACCGACACATTATTGACAAGTTAGTTATTTTACAGAATTGGGCCCCGGTTGTCTATCTTAAGGCCGGTTTCTGGGACGAATATTATTGCAAAATTACGCATCAGCTGTTGTGTTATCACTCGACTTGCGTCACTTCCAGAAACCGGAAGTTACTAAAGCTATATCTCTGCCCACCTTCCAACATAGTGATACAAGAAAAGTCAAAGGAATCAACGTAGTCTTAAAGATCTCACGCAAAACCGGATCTAGTCATTTTTTTTAATAAAACAATCATAGAATAGAATGTTTTTTTTTCGAACTTTTTTTTTTAATAACTACGAAATATCCTTTGACTATATCTAGTGTACAATAAGTCTAACTTATTTAAGATTTTAGGTTTTCCCATTTTTTTAGAGTATTTTTTCGGGGAGTTGAATTTTGTGAACGGGAAAACATTAAGTTCTGGACAGCAATATTAAGACTAGTGCCTTTGCTTGAAAAAAAACTCCTTTAAAAAAATTACTTTTTAGACATACCCGATACGCACAAAACGTTTTGGGAACATTCATTGTGTGTACGGCAAAGGAGTGGAATTCCCTGCAGGAGTCTGTGTTTCCTGATAGATACAACCTAGGACAGCGCATGGGCCGTTAACAATTTAAAATCTATTGTGTCTGCTAACTAGACGCTACGGGTTAAGTCAAGATTGAATAGGTTACTTCTAGGGCAAGCGTGCTTCATCTTCGACCACATCATCGCTTACCATCAGGTGAGATAGTGGCCAAACGCGTGCCTATCAAAGTAAATGTCCCAATTAATAATGATTTTCTTCGTAATAAACAGTTCACAAAATTAAATTTCACGTCAACTCACCGTAATATTAGTTCTAAGTTACTGTTAAGTTTATAACTTAATATACAACATGATTATTAAGTTAAATTTTATTCAGTGAACATCACTTGAGAATGGTTTTGTAAGCAGAGATATTTTGGATTAAAACATAAATATTTCAACTTTCCTTCAGTGTCTGTGTTCCTTAACAACTACAAGGTGTCACAGAAATGCGTAGTTCTTTATATTAGGTTCATCCGTTAAGGAGCTACAGTGTCATAGACAGACAGACGCTCCTTGCAATGTTCACCAAATAAAATCTTAACTTGAACGACAATGTAAATATAAACTATTGAAAGTAAGCAGAGTTTATAAAAAACAAAAGAAATAAAAATGAATAATGAGACATAATACTGGAAATCATTTAAATCTCGGATATAACGTGAAATGTAATATAAATCCCGGGAATGCAAAGGGTATCAAACAGGGCACGAAGTCGCCTCGTTACTAGATTACGCGCTTAAAAAAGAAAAAGCGGTGTTTCCTGATAGCTACAACCTGGGAGTCTTTAAGGTGAAAGCTACAAGGTAGTCCGAGAAATTCAAATTTTCTTAAGTTTTTTTGAAATTTGCAGGTCAGTGTCAGGTTGTATCTTGGTCAAAATTTGATTCGCGGCCGTAGCTGGTATGTATTTATAATCATTAATACAACTCTTTCAGTTAGAATTGATGCTAAATGTCATAATTTTATGAAATACTTACATTTGAAATCAATTCGAGTTGTATTGATGATTTTAATGATTACAGTCCTGTAAATACGTACTTGCTACGGCCGCGAACCATATTTTGAACAACATACAACCTGACACTGACCTGCAAATTGCAAAAAACGTAAGAAAATTTGAATTTCGCGGACTACCCTGGAGCTTTCACCTTAAGAGCCTACCTCCGCTTTAGTGGCGCCTTCATTGAATAATAAATCGTATCTTAGCATAGAAAATAAAGATTAAACAATCCTATGTTGCGTTTGTTACAAATAGGAAAAGGTATTTTTACGTTGTTTAATCAGGACTCAAAATGTTTCGTAACCAAAGTAGTAGGCAAAAGTGTCAAAAACGGCCGTTTTTGGGATTCTTTAATCTTTATTTTCTACGCTTTGCTACAATTTTTTACTCAATGAGGGCGGCACTTAGCGGCTATATACGCCTTAAGTCAAGAGTGAATAGGTTACTTCTAGGCAAGCGTGCTCCATCTTCGACCATGTCATCGCTTACCATCAGGTAAAATAGTGGTCAAACGCGTGCCTATCAACAATAAAAAATAAAATAAAATGAGATTTACCCACCACGCACCGCCACTCTTCCTTATCTGAAATGATAATGATAAGATATAAACCTTTATATGAAATGCTAGTTGCTGCTTCATTTAGTAACCAATTTTGATGCTGTTTTCAAAAAAATATTGATGTTGTTAGTGTGTGTTATTTGTTGTTTCATACAAATTCTTGTCTAAAAATAAAAACAGGAGAACCCTTGAGTTCTCGTGAGATTAAAAGTTCTTTCTATTTTAGTTACTTTTTGATAAAAAAATAAATAAAAATATGAGTCAAATATCCTTTTGCCACAGGCCGTCAATTTGTATGAGTTAACTGTGTCACTCACTAACACTCTTGGTTTGTATGGAAAGATTTTACAATGTCGTCTCTAGCAGTGTCCGCCGAGGCGTCTCCGTGCTCTGTGGTATCAAAGAAAAATGGCTGGTTTCTGAATTGAAAATTTTGAGTTAGTACCGTGTCAAATTCAACGTTAATACCAAATTTTGACAGGTTTTCAGGCTAAATTAGAGTTTGACAAATTGCATCGTTCCAAATTGAGAAACTGGCCGTAAGCAAATAAATAAATAATTGTTAGAAAGTAGATTTTGCTGTCATTAGGTAATTAATAGAAATCACTCCTCTTCCTAGGATTTTCACAGTGTTCAGATTTCTGCATGGTCAAAATAAAAATGTCCGCAGAAGTAATGGTAGAAATCTAATGACGATAAAACAAAAAAATATGTATCCGGCAACCTGTATAATTATTATATCCATATTTGCCTAGGCCTTGTATGACAGTCGTAAGTAAGAGGAACCGACGGATCCCCGCTGCGGGGCTCCTGTTTCTGTCTGCAGGGGTAAAAGGCACCTAACACGAAGGGTATGACGACGGCTTCATTCGTTTGCTTTGCAAGCTCGCTCTACCCCCGTCGTACATTAATTTGGAATTTAAGATTATTTTATCGTCACTAGAATCAGTGTTACAAAATAATTCGATTATCCCTTTACGAATGATTGTCAAACTTAGAACTTCTCAAAACCTAAAATTTCTTCCACTTTTGTGTTTTTATTTTTTTATTTTATCACTCTGCTTACCTTTCTGTAGTCAACACGAAATTAAATGAAATAATATTTAAATCAAACATAATAATAATTAAAAATTTCAATGTACCAAACTTGTACTGGCGTTTGTTTTTTACGAATAAAAAGATCGCCATTTTGAATAACCTCAATATCATAGATATAAAGCCAATTCAGACTGCTATATTATATAAACTAGCTACCCGCCGTAGCTTTGCACGGGTACAAATTGTACCTACACCTAACCTTTCCTCATAAATTACTGTTTCTATTATTGAAAACCGCATGAAAATCCATTCAGTAGTTTTTGAGTTTGCCGCGAATAGACAGAGACGCGGCGGGAGACTGTTTTATATAATATGTAGTGATGGAATCTTCGAAAATTTTGTCGAAAAACAATCGCCAGTGTTATGATAATGATTTTTATTTCAAGAAATTACTGTTCGTTTGAGGTCAATCAATTTTAGAAATTAAAGTATTCAACTGAATATGGTGTTGTGGCTACGCTATTTTAACTGTATATTATAACATCGAAAATGCAAAATCTAAATTGAAATAGACCAGAATTCGTGTAAGAAACATGTCTGCTAGATAAGTTAACCGGAGATTGTAAAACAAATATCAACAGCGCGCCAATTGAAATAAAGTCTAAAACACAAATCTGGATTCTCGACTTTATTTCAATTTTCCAATGTTGATATTCGTTTAACAGTAAAATGTCTGCTCCGCCTGATCAAAGTCACCAATGAAAGTCTCAAAATAACGTAGCCATGACATTAAAATGCGGTGTTGAGTACTACTTCAAAAATTGTTGACACCGCTATAAAACTCTAGCGGTGTAGTTAGCACTGATTTATTTAAAATTGTTATTGGTAGAGGATAAACTCCTTAATTTAGTAGCAAGTTTAAGTAATTTTGAACTTAGCTATGTTGGGATCAGCTGAATTATTAGTATTTTACAAGAAATTCCCTGCCTGTGTATGTGTTTCCTGATAGCTTAAACCTGGTGGTCTTTAAGTCAAGAGTCAGAATAGGTTACTCACCAATCGTCGACCACATAATCGACTACCATCAATTAAAAAAAAAAATGCTACTAAACCAAGGAAAATCTTTTCAAAATATTATATGTATATCTTTCAGTTTCCCGCCAATAACTTGTCCTGTCAAAATAATGATTACGTAACAGCAATTTGACAGTTTTGACAGTAGAACTGTCGCGGCGTAAGATCGTAGAGCGCTATTTGTAAGAAAGTTTATTGTAACATGTAGAGTATATTATTGTTAATAATAAAGATTTTAGCCTATATTTTGTGTGTGTTATTTTACTTCTGAAACCTACTTTCTCACTGCTGGGCAAAGGAAATATGGCAAAAATAGAACCAAACTGAAACCGCTAACCGTACTACCCGTGCGACTGTTTTTCAACCACTTTTTGGTTTTCGATAGAGCTTAGTGTTTTGGTAACATCGTTTGCTGACGCATGCAGTGCAAGATGAAAGGTGCGCCATAGTCTGCGGAAAGACGCCACGTGAACTCTGATGAAGGTACCGGTAGCCGAGTACTGGGTCAAAAAAGAATTAAAGTAAAAAATCAGTTTTTGTCATCACTATGCTTAAAAAAAAAGAATTACGAGCTTGGGTCAGCTACTTACCTTTTGAGTGGAAATATCAGTGTGATGTGATTGAAGTTAAAAAATTCTGCACTGTCATCTGTTAGATAAAAGTATTACTACAAGAAAACAAAATAGCTTTAGGCATATTTATTTAACTACGGACAAATACTGCCATCTAATGGCGAATAGCTGTACTAAAACCAAACAACGACATCTAGTAGAAAAGGACTTGGCTACAAGCTTATTAGGTTCAAAAAAATATTGATAGATGGCAGTTTAATTCCTTACTCGTTTTGAAACTATTAGCTTTTTACTAAATGTTCTTTTAAACCTACCCAAAATTCAAATTGTTATAAAAGAGTTACAATCCGCTTCATTTCCTGTGTACCCTTGGCTGTTCCATTGATAGTACAGTGGAAGCTCAATTTTAACCGCGGCTGTACCCTTAAAATAAAAATCATTTTTAAAATAATATTTTAAGTTCATTTAATTTGATCGGGTTTCACACGGCCAAGGGAACAGCCGCGGTTAAAATTGATCTTCCACTGTACCATCAATCGAACAGCCAAGGATACACAGGAAAAGAGAGTAAAAGTTAGAACCTATAGATATGTTCCAATTAAAGTTTATATTATAGATATGTTAAATTAGTTTTTGGTAATTAATTAATCCATCAGGTTATAGGTAGGTTAGGCATGACCTTTTCTTACTAGGTACCTGTAGATCTGCAGGTAGTGGAAAAGGGTATGAGACTTGTAAATAAAAGGACCTTTTGAAATAAGTTCCCATTTTTTTTTTCATTTGGTCCTTAGGTCCTCCGGCGCATGCTGACGACCATTTTGTGACCATTTTATGCTTTTTAATTTAAGCATTTTACGATCCTAACTAATTTTGTTATCCATCTAACGGGCTTTTTAGACCCCCAGTGGACTTTGTAAGAATTTAAATTAAAAACTTAAATATTCTTACGCTACGGTTAATAATGTTCACTGGGCGTAGGACGTCGAGAGACGATCTCCGTCCACCGTAGACGCGGGCCTGCGGACGGCGACCAGTGGGTAGCTCGCCAGCCGATCAACACCAGACCCGTGAGTTGACGGCGCGTAGTGTTCCACGCGCGCCTCAAAGAGATGATTGTCAGCCACCACTGACAGGGTCCATCGTGGCCGGTGCCTGCATGCCTAGGGGTACCGGATAAATTCTCAACATGAGTTACCGCACCCCTGGACACTCCGACAGGGAAGGAACAGGGGGTGGGTTTTAATCAGCAAGAGTTTGACACACCCTCCAGCTTCACCCAGAGCGGGAGATGTCATTGGATGATTTCCCAGCCCGCCAAAAAAATAAAAACGGTTAATAATGTTAGGTAACTTAAACTGTCCCAATTCAGAGCCATTTTCTCATACAGAGGCAAGGCATAAATCAACTCAAGGCAGCGATTTAAGACTGATATTAATTTGAATGATTTCTGTCACCGATGCCAGGCGATATCAAAGTTAAATATTACTGTCAAGTCTAATAAATTCTTTAAAAAAGTCTTTTGGTTCAGAAACCATCCACTCACTCCACTACAGTCCACTGACTCTGGTGGTTTCAATTTGGGATGGTTTTGAAACACTTTTCTTGGTACCTAACCTATCCTGGAAGTCTTTAAGTCAAGAGTGAATAGGTTCTAGGCACGTGCTGCCGTGCACACCGAGGGTCAGGGGAGATCCTGAGCCTCGCTGTGCACTGATTTACGGTCTTATCAGGGATGTGCCCTAACAGGTGTTGCACAGAGGGGGTCATTCTTTTAAGAGGTAACGGGGCCATTTTCATGTGCTAATGGTCCCTGGTTTTTTCCCCAAAAGTCCAGGCGCCCTTTGAAGGTTTCCCCCCGAAAACAAAACAAGGTAACTTCTAGGCAAGCGTGCTCCATCTTCGACCACATTATCGCTTAGGTGCCATCAGGTACCCGGGCCTGCGGACGGCGAGTAATGGGTAGCTCGCCGTCCGATCAGCACCAGGCCCGAGAGTCGACGGCGCGTAGTGTTCCACGCGCGCCTAAAAGAGTTGTCAGCATACATGACGGGGCCCGTCATGGCCGTCATGGCCTGCCTAGGGGTTTTTTTTTTTTTTTTTGGGGGGTGGGAAATCATCCTATGACTTCTTCCACTCTAGGGTGGAGCGGAAGGGCGTGTCAGACTCTTACTGACTAAAACCCACCCCTGTTCCTCCCTGCCTTGACTGCCCAGGGGCGAGGTAACTCTTTCGAATTTATCCTCCACCCCCGGGCAGGCATCGGCCGTGGCAGGCCCTGTCCTTTGCTGACAACTCTTCGAGGCGCGCGTGGAACACTACGCGCCGTCGACTCTCGGGCCTGGTGCTGATCGGACGGCGAGTTACCCACTACTCGCCGTCCGCAGGCCCGGGTCCTGCCTAGGGGTTGAGGATAAATTCGAAAGAGTTACCTCGCCCCTGGGCATTCAAGGTAGGGAGGAACAGGGGTGGGTTTTAGTCAGTAAGAGTCTGACACGCCCTTCCGCTCCACCCTAGAGCGGGAGAAGTCATTAGATGATTTCCCACCCCCCCCAAAATAAAATAAAAAAGGTGCCATTAAGTGAGATATTGGTAAAACGCAAGCCTATCAATCACAGAGTACATTATAATATATAGAAACTATCAATGATAAAAAAAATATAACCCACCTCTTCGTCAGTCGGCTAACTCCTACCTCCAAGTCCGTCCCCTTTAGCTCACAACAACAGTCACTTGATTAACGCTACCACTGCCCCTGTCTCGCCCACTCCTACACAGGCATTATGTTCTATCTCCCTCGCACGGTGGTAGCTTCACTCCTATTGTTTTGGTTTTTTTTTTCATTGAGATTTTTGAATGGGAATCATTGATTTTACATATTCGATGATTTTACGTACTGATAATAACAACACCACGCAGGGTAGGCAGAGGTGTTCCTATAGAATACACACATCGCCAGTTATGTGTAAGTCCCTTGTAATTGAGAGAGTTATCAAAAAATATCGGACACATTTTTCGTACGTTACAAATTATAGTGAACATGAAACGAGATATGACGTTACGCGAAATTTCAACGCACTGGCACAGATAATATAATACTAGCGTAGCACTGGTATCGTCCTCATTTTTGTTTACGTGACCAAAAAAAATAACACAACGATAACAGACGAACTAATTACATTTTTTTAGGAAACTAGCCTATTCCCAGATGGAAAAATACAATAACACTTTACCTTTTTGCTCCCCATTGGAATGAGGGTTTTCTGAAATAGCTTAATTTTTTCCTCCACCACACCTTTTTGCTACATACCTTTTTGCTACATACTTTATTGCAACATACCTTATTGCAACATAACTTTTTGCAACATACCTTTTTGCTACATACTTTATTGCAACATACCTTTTTGCTACATACTTTATTGCAGCATACCTTTTTGCTACATACTTTATTGCAACATACCTTTTTGCTACATACCTTTATGCTACATACCTTTATGCTACATACTTTATTGCAACATACCTTTTTGCTACATACTTTATTGCAACATACCTTTTTGCTACATACCTTTATGCTACATACTTTATTGCAACATAACTTTTTGCAACATACCTTTTTGCTACATACTTTATTGCAACATACCTTTTTGCTACATACTTTATTGCAACATACCTTTTTGCTACATACTTTATTGCAGCATACCTTTTTGCTACATACTTTATTGCAACATACCTTTTTGCTACATACCTTTATGCTACATACTTTATTGCAACATAACTTTTTGCTACATACCTTTTTGCTACATACTTTATTGCAACATACCTTTTTGCTACATACATGTTATCTCAATAGTTATCACCTTCCTGCCATCTTTACAAAAAAAAAAACGTCATAAATCAAACTTCACCGGATAATCGAACCAGCACTCCTTCGCATCTCCTGTACACAGTAGCCACGAGTACGTCGTCTGTTTCGTTACGTCTCATCTTTAATTTGTTCGTTCAGTCGGCCAACGAAACTTGGTGGAACGGGAGCTGGGATGCTGAGAAATGATTCCAAGAAAACTGGGTGCCTATGCAATGCTAGAAGCTTTATCATATACATATCATAAATTCTTGTCCTAATTCCGTAGAATATTACGTCTTCTAAACCAGACCAGCATTAAAAGCTTGAAATAATGATCTTCTTCTTATTCTTCAATTTGAAAATACCAGAATGTTGCGTGATGTGAAAAAAAAAAAATTAATATACATAACTAATCATAAAATCAGTTTCAACGACTCAAACCTATATACATGTTTTTCTGTTTATAAGAAAATGTAATTATTTTGATAATACACTAAAAATGAGCTCGTGGCTAAAGTAATAACAGCCGCACGGGTCGGTCCTGGTAATCGTGGATCTTTGACAGTCGTTACGGGTCGTCAGAAGCCCGAAAGTCTGACATCCAATCTTACCAAAGGGTATCGTATTACCCAGTAACTGGGTTGTGGAGGTCAGATAGGTAGACGCTCCATGTAAAATACTGGTATTCAGCTGCATCCGGCTAGACTGGAAGCCGACCCCAATATAGTTGGGAAAAGGCTAGGTAGCAGGTAAGCAGTACGGTAAGGTTTTTTTTTTTTTGGGGGGTTGGGAAATCATCCAATGACTTCTCCCGCTCTAAGAAGTAAGGTTCCATTCCATTGGAAATCGACCTCCAGCTTACAATACGAATAAAAAAATTAAATTAAATAAATCTTTATTTCAGACGAATGTCCATAATTTGGTTAGTATTTTGGTGTTAGTAACAATAGTGCTTATCAAATATGTTAGTAGTATTAGAAGAAAGATTCGAATATCAAGCTTCGAAAAAATTAAATCACAAAAGCAGTTCCTTACTCCCGTCCCCCGCCATACCTACACAGCCCCACAGCTGCTAATTACGACAATTACTGAAAATGCTCTCTCATTGCTCTGAAACTCACTGACACCCCCTACTCACCCCCCGAGGGGGTGCAGGCAATAATGTCACATTACATAGACTTATGGCCACTACAATCGCTAGATCGTGCGGTTTGCTGCGAGGTTTGGATTCGGATGGGTGGGCGGGTTTTGTAGTGATTTGTTTGCGCTATTTTGGAAGTTTTAAGTCGTTATTTGTTTTGGATAAAGTTTCGTTTTAGAATAAAATATCTAGTAACTG
This sequence comes from Polia nebulosa, assembly GCA_951329385.1. NCBI lineage: Eukaryota > Metazoa > Arthropoda > Insecta > Lepidoptera > Noctuidae > Polia > Polia nebulosa. The sequence continues at coordinate 17,516,023 of OX589614.1, forward strand.
ATCAAGTTTATTTTTACAACTTTCTGCCGGTGGCTTTGCCTGCGTGGGATTAGTACTTCCCTCACTAAAAATTGCTATTTCAGACCACATATATCTTTGTGCCAAATTTCATCCAAATTTGTTCAGCCGTTTTGGCGTGATTGGGTTACAAAAACACATGCATCCATCCAAAATTTCACATTTATAATTATTATAGTAGGAAGTGGGCTGCAAAACCAATGCCTAGAAAAGCGGGCTAATGAGAGGATTTTTCAATTTCTCAGATTTCAAATAAATCAATCTAATAAGTATATCGGGTGTAATAAAGGTGTTTCCGAAGCCGAAAGCCACATATTCTACCCATTATTTTGATATTTTTTTTTCCACTAGACCATACCTGGGAATCCACTGGTTCTGGAGATATTGAAGGTCAAAGTCGCAATGTTTTTTTAAAACTTTTTTACGAAAGTGAATTCAAAGTGATATTACTAAACTGTTTTCCGAACATTTTTTTTTAAATTTTCGATTAATTTTATTCGAATTTTCGAAATTACGCATTTGAAGTTACAAAAGTACCTACGTGGCTTAGAGCGAAGTGGCGGGGTTTAACTCCACTTGCCTGGGTTCGCGTTACACTGCGTGCAATAAAAAATAGTTTATTTTTTAATACCTAAAAATAAAAGTCGACAGCAATAATTTTTGCGCAAATCTACTTTGTTAGACGTACAGTATGCGTAATTGACGGCTATGTGATGTGTCTTTTTACACCCTATATAAAAATCTCGTGTCCCGGTGTTTGCATGTGGTTGCACACTTACACTCCTCCGAAACGGCTCTACCGATTTTAATGATTTCTTTTTTGTATATTTGTTAGTTATAAGAATAGGTCGTAAAATATTTTTCACCCTCCTACCCCAACCCCCCTTTTTTAAATCGTAGAACAACGTTTGCTGAGTCATATAGTAGTAAATAAAAATCTTTATACTCTCGTCTGTTTTTCAATGTTACTCGTACTTTTGTCTGTAGGTGCTTTGGATTTACGCCCATTATTAATTTGTCATTATTAGTTACTAACGACCCGCCCCAAACCTTTCTCGTTTATCGCTCTGTTTATTAAGGCCCTACTAACGGCCAAGTCGCGCCCTCATTGAATAAAAAATCGTAGCCATAGCATAGAAACGAAATAAAAAATAAAAGTACCATAAATGGCCGTTTCTGACACTTTTGCCTACTACTTTGGATACGAAACATTCTGAGACCTGTTTTAACAACGTAAAAATACTTTGTCCTCTTTGTAACAAACATGACGTTGGATTCTTTAATATTTCTTTTCTATGCTATGCTACGACTTTTTATTCAATGAGGCCGCCACTAGGCCGGTAGTAGACCCTTAATGCAAACTGCATTAAAATACATTGCGTGGTTTAGGAGGAGTTTGCGGAGAAACAGACAGACACGAAAACCGACTTTATTTTATACTATATAGAAAAGATAGGGCAGACAGTATTAGTGATAAAGCGGTGTTAAGGTGGATGTGAGTAGGTACCAATACAAAGCAACTCTAGTGTAATAGTAGAAAAACAAACTTAAACTGTAAACAGACTGTATTTATAAACGAATAAAAATAAAAGTAAGTTTTGTACGATTTATTGGTATGAATATATCTTCTAAATATGGCAATTAGCTCCCCCTGTGAACAACTCGAGGGGATAAACTCTTAATGTCTTCTGCTAAGTGGATTAATCGTAGCTGTATATAGGTACCTACTATCCGATATTACCTACACTTATAAAAACTGGCCAAGTGCGAATCGGACGCCGTTTTTTTTTTTTTGGGGGGTGGGAAATCATCCTATGACTTCTTCCGCTCTAGGGTGGAGCGGAAGGGCGTGTCAGACTCTTACTGACTAAAACCCACCCCTGTTCCTTTCCTGCTTGAGTGCCCAGGGGTGCGGTAACTCATTTTCAGAATTTATCCGCTACCCCCCTTTTTTTTTTTTGGGGGGTGGGAAATCATCCTATGACTTCTTCCGCTCTAGGGTGGAGCGGAAGGGCGTGTCAGACTCTTACTGACTAAAACCCACCCCTGTTCCTCCCTGCCTTGAGTGCCCAGGGGCGAGGTAACTCTTTCGAATTTATCCTCCACCCCTGGGCAGGCATCGGCCGTGGCAGGCCCCGTCCTTTGCTGACAACTCTTGTTCGGCGCGCGTGGAACACTACGCGCCGTCGACTCTCGGGCCTGGGGGCTTAGACAAAGTAACAATTTAAAAACGATAACGAAGTTAGAAAAGACTAAAATGTATGAGATTGACATAAACCGCGCTAAGTCACGTGGTCAGTCGACTGTCGACATCGTTATCGCAAGTTGGTAGACAATGTTATAATTCGTAAAGAAACCATATAGAAACGAATTGCTATCGTGTTTATCCCATACAAATGCGTAGAGAAGCAGCGCTTTCAGAGTTCGCCTTCGCCTCAATCGTGATCGCCAAAAAAGATAACGAAGGAACGCTAACGCTAGGAAATGTTTATCGATATCTCAGAGACGATGACGAATTTAGATATCGTTTCGCTACGAAGCGATGTTACTTTGTCTACAGGGCCTGGTGCTGATCGGACGGCGAGTTACCCACTACTCGCCGTCCGCAGGCCCGGGTCCGTCCGCAGGCCCGGGTAGAGTCGGACTACGTTCCGTACCATTATTTTTATAAAAACGGCATAAAAATCACGTTATTGTTGTATGGGAGCCCTCTTAAATATTTATTTTATTCTGTTTTTTTTTTGTATTTGTTATAATAGCGGCAACAGAAATACATCACCTGTGAAAACTTCAACTGTCTAACTATCACGGTTCATGAGATACAGCCTGGTGTCAGACGGACAGACAGACGGACGGATAGCGGAGTCTTAGTAATAGGCTAGTGTTATAATATTTGTGGTAATAGGGTCCCATTTTACTCTTTGGGTACGAAACCCTAAAAATGGTACTATAAAAAAAAACAAAATAAAATGTGATTAAATAGTTATCTTTTAAATCTTGTTCAATATTCTTTGCTCTAAATTGGTACTAAATAATGTTATTTGAAACTTTTTGTAATCCTTATAATATTATAAATGTTAGAGTTTGGATGGATGGATGTTTGTTACTCAATCACGCCACAACGGCTGAATGGATCTGAATGAAATTTGGCACAGATATAGATTATAGTCTGGAATAGCACATAGGATACTTTTATTCCTGGAGCATGTTCCCTTGGGATGAATTTCGAAACACACGCAGGTGAACCCGCTGGCAGAAGCTAAATAATGTAAGTTTATTTCAAACTTTTGTGTAATTCACCCATAATTTAGTTAATTGCACAAAAGAGAAACTGAGAGCAGAAGTAGAATTCCTTTTTTTTTTATTTATTATCCAATATTTCCTGAAACACCACACGAACCTTAAAACTAATGCAAATGTCCTTTTGTCCCTTTTTACGAAAATATAGCACAACTGTTAAAAAAATCACTTAGCATCACAAAACAAAACACTTTTCTCAAATTTATCACCCAATTTCCCGTTTCCAGTCCGACCCTGCCTCCCATCCAATTAGCGATGAGATTAAAGATACGCCGGGGGAGCTATTACCTAACAAATTACCTCTCGACGGTGGAACAGCCGCGCCCGGCCGCTCCGCGCTGCCAGCCGCACACGCCATGAGAGATAGCGGCCGCGGAAGCGGGAGCGGGGAACTATTATTGAAAGTTAAATGAAAATACCTTATTTAGTTATTATACTTTATTGTAAACCAAGATAAACCCACACAACCGACTTCTCCTCCTACTCCTTCACTGTGCACGCAGTGCGGTTGTGGAACTCTGCCTCCTGACATTAGGGACTGCCAAACTCTTGCAGTTTTTAAAACGTCATAGTTGCTTATATAATATGTATTATTATTAATATATAATTATGTATTAGTATCTATTATTTATATATCTAAAGGTATAATATTATTTAGTAAGTATTATATCTGTCTACGCCTGAACGCAGCTCTTCTTTAAGATTTAACGTAATTACGAACGCACCCTAAGAACATCGCTCGCTGCGGACTTCACGGCGGTAGAACGGGACTAACTTCACTTCGCTTTGCACGACAAAAGGACGAACCGCCATATTTTGTCGCGATCACATTATCTACCACATTACCACTGTAATTTTTTTTTAATAAATCTTTTTGAAACCAAAATCGAGGTCGGTCTTATTGTATCGCCCACAATATCTTTACATTGTATATTTTCTGGGACTATTATCTACACACGGTGTCTACTTCTCTTTTTTTTCATCTCTCCTTTTGCAGGTATACTGTAAGAGATTTCTTTAGAAATATGCATAACCTTTGTACCTATTTCTCTGTTTCTTTCTTCTTGTCTGTTTTTTTTATGTGTGTACATTAATTGTTCAATAAATAAAAAAATTAAAAAAAACACAAAGAGAACCTTTAACTAAAAACATACAACTGGTGGCCTTATTGCATTCCGCGATCTCTTCCAGGCAACCTTGGTGTAAATATTAAGTTTTACAATTATTTTTACAGAAACAGAGTAAGTACAAACCTAGCTTGTTTTAAAATATTTTGTGAGCGTTTGGAAAACCAGAATACTCATAATGATCATACTAGTGGTCACGCGTAACGTGCTGCGTGTACTTCGTAGTATAACTATGTACAGCCCGTAGCACAACGCGCGCAGCAGTCTGTCATTGCGTGTAGTCGAAGCACTATCCGCGTATTCCCTTAAGAGCCCTGCAATACATTTTCATAATAATAGATCAATATTTTCTAAAGGTATAGACATATTATTTTGGTTTGGTTGGACTGTGTGAAAGAGGATATGGGTAAAAAGGAGGTGACTACAGAGATGACGACTAATAGAGGAGTATGGAAGAAAAAGACATGTTGCGCCGACCCCAAATAAATTGGGATAAGGGCAGGAGAATGATGATGTATAGACATATTATTTACCTAAGTGTTAGTCTCTTGGTCACAAAAGAGCCCTAAAAAAGGAAGCTTGTTCCACCGAATGATTGACGAAACAAGCATGTGATCACTGGGCTCGCTGCATGTTACGTCACGTCGGATTCAATTCCTATCTATCAACTTTAATTTAATTAATTTAAATTATTATAATATATATTAAAAAAAATTCTAAATTCTTTTTTTCTCTGTATTCTAGTTGTTTAAAAGTTCAACGCTAATAGTATCTATTTAGGTGTATATATGTGGAAGCTTGTAATTAGCAATTTTCTTTGTCTATGTATATTATTTAATTTATGTAATTAGTCTGTAAGCTTTCTGAAAAATAAATAAATAAATAATAAATGACTAGTCTTATTTCTTTGAAAAAAATATATGTTATTCTAGACAATTTTCGTCGTTATTTGATTTGTGAATATTTGAAATTATATTTTTATAACATAGTGTAATTAATTTCTAAAGTTATGTCTAACGCGGATAAAAAATTGAGAGTCATGCACTTTAAAGCGGATTTTTAGAAACTTTCACCATTTTAAAGATCATTTTATTATTTATATTTTAGTATACGTGTTTTAGTATAATACCTGTTGTTTCATGAATAATAAATTAATAATGCGTCTAATTTCGTATAGCGCTCTTTGATCTGCGATTTCTATTACTGGGTGGACGTATGACGTGTTTTTTTTTGGTTTTTTTTTTTTTGGGGTTGTAAATCATCCTATGACTTCTTCCGCTCTAGGGTAGAGCGGAAGGGCGTGTCAGACTCTTACTTACTAAAACCCACCTCTGTTCCTTCCTTGCCTGAGTGCCCAGGGACGCGGTAACTCTGTTACGAATTTATCCGCGACCCCTTGGCATGCATGCATCGGCCATGACAGGCCCCGTCAGTGGTGGCCGATATCTCTTTTAGGCGCGCGTGGAATACTACGCGCCGTCGACTCTCGAGCCTGGTGCTGATCGGACGGCAACCTGCCCATTACTCGCCGTCCGCAGGCCCGCGTTTACGGTGGCCAGAGATCGTCTCGTGACCCACAAAATGAGTGCCTGAGTTTGGACGGTGCTGCCGAGTCGGGCCTAGGAAGAGTTGGCGAGACCTAGATGCCTACCGCAAGGGCTGGTCTGACGTGGCTCGTGAAAAGAATACCTAAGGATTTAGCGGAGGCCTTTGTCCAAAAGTGGGACAGTAAAGGCTAAAAAAAAAAACTTCCTTTGAAACCGTAACCTCAGTATAAATATGGACAGTACGGAAACTAAGTACAAACGTTCGAAACGGCACACTTACACAGACGCGCGCATCTACGCTAGCCCTAAGCGATAGTCGCGGTGCGCGCAGTTGCGGCTGCCGTGTCGAGACGAGTGCTCGTGTTATCTCCTGACCCACGGACCGTTTTAAAATGCCACGAGCGTATTGCGCAGTGTACTGTTGTATGAACTCGGCTTCTTCAAATCCGGGGCTTTCGTTTTTTAAACTTCCTGCTGCTTAAAAGGTACCTAATAATGATTTAATTATGAAAAATAAAGACGTTATTTAACATGTTAATGGTTTTTCATTTACATCACACGCATTTTCAGGTTGAAACGCGGTAAGGTGCGCCGCCGCAGGGTTAACTAGCTATCGGCCGAGCACCGCTAATTTTGACTTCACTTTAACACCCTCGAAAACCATGAGAATTTTTGCGTGACGTGAAAAAAAAAAGAAGAGTACGGGCCGTTCTGGGATATCCTTAATGTTTTTCAAATTGCACGGCAACTTTGAAGCATTTTCCATAGATTTTTTTTCCAAACATTAACAGTGACAACCCTAGCTCTCTAATGGAGCGTAGGTAATTATCTCAACAAATAGGCTTAGTTTCCATACTGTCCATATTTATACCGTGCCGTAACTTACCAAAAATGGCTAAAATCGCTCGTCGCCCATACCATGCGCCAGCTCCCTAACGCTGTACGTTTCATTCACTGTTAATTGTTTTAATCGCACTCACCTACCGTTATATACGACGCTACATAGCGGCACTGTTTACATATATGTACATAGATACCATAGACAGAGACAACTCTATATAGGTGTGTGACACGTGCAGTGTGGGCGCGATGCAGAGTATAAATATTGTTTTTTAGGGTTCCGTTCCCTATTGCTGTCACTCACGTGTCCGTCTGTCCGTCTGTTTGTCCGTCTTCTGTCACACAGGTTTCACAGCCAAACGGTTGAAGCTACAGTCTTCAAATTTTCACAGTATGAGGATCTTGTCCGTCGTCTGTCACACAGGTTTCACAGCCAAACGGTTGGAGCTACAGTCTTCAAATTTTCACAGTATAAGGATCTTGTTGACCCAAAACCATATAAAATACTCAAAAATACATTTGTTAAATGTGCGAAGTCTGACTCCCACTTGCCCGGTTTTTTGGAACGAAGTTCCTTATCGCGCGTTGTGAAAGGGGGCTAGACGGAAAAAATTCTTACGAAAAGTTGTCACGACACTTTTTGCTATAGAAAAAAAAAAAAAATTATTACAATTACTTTTGTTATAGTTGTTGTTTTTGCTAAAGAGTTGAGTTGAGTTGAGCTGAGCTGAGCTGAGCTGAGCTGAGCTGAGCTGAGCTGAGCTGAGCTGAGCTGAGCTGATCTGAGCTGAGCTGAGCTTAGCTGATCTGAGCTGAGCTGAGCTGAGCTGCGATGAGATGAGATGAGATGATGAAGTATAACTTCTTACGTGCGTGCGTGTGTGCGTAGTTAATAATAAAAAAAAATATTATAATTTAAAAAAAATAAAATTATATTACAATTCCTTCACTAATTAATCGAAAGGAACTTCGTTCCATCCGGGTGTCCCTTGACACCTCTCAAGATTTTTTTTTAATTATTATTGATAGGCTCGCGTTTGACCACTATATCACCTGATGGTAAGCGATGGTGTGGTCGAAGATGGAGCATACTTGCCTAGAAGTAACCTATTCACTCTTGATTTAAAGACTCCCAAGTTGTAGCCATCAGGAGACACAGCCTCCGGCAGGGAATTCGACTCCTTGCTGTACGCACAATGATTGTGTACCCAAAACGTTTTCTGCGTGTGGATGGGAGCCATTCAGTCTTTTGATAAGTTACAGATAGATAGAGACAACTCTACTGGCTGTTATTATGGAAAAGCGTGGTCATATTTTGACATAGAAATGATCAACTTATTTCAAGAAAGTCATACTCAGTTCCAAATAAATAAATTGGACCTCACATACTAATTTTGATCAGCTGATGATAACTTTGTACGGAGAGCCTTTTTTAGGGTTCCGTACCCGAACGGTAACCAACGGGACCTATTGCTGTGCCTACGCTGTCCGTCCGTCTGTCAGCGGGCTGTATCTCACGATCCGTAATAGCTACACAGTTGAAAATTTCACAGAACGTGTATTTCTGTTGCCGCTATAATAATAAAAATAAAGGGGGCTGCCTAGGGAGCTTTTTTGTTGTTATAGCGGCAACATAAATACACGCTGTGTGAAAATTTCAACTGTCTGCTTATTACGTCGTTCGTCGGTTCGTTGAGCTCCTCAAAGTCCTGAGTTGAGCTTCGCGATGACTGACAAATGCTTGCACTGTTTGGACAGGTCCACTCGAATTTGTGTGTTGCTTTCTTCAAAAAGATCATCCCAGACATAAACGTACATGGTTCTCATATGATTTAACCAGTACACATTGTATGGATTTGAAAATTTTAAAAGAGACTTTGACCTCTGAGTTTGTTTCGGTGTTTCTTCTCAGGGTAGTCAGCTAGGAAACACCGGCCTCATCTAGCTGACAAAAAATATTGACGTGTAAAAGTGTTCCTTGTAACCTATTTACTGAATAAACATCATTTATCATTTACGGGTCATGAGATACAGCCTAGCCCGCTGACAGACAGAAGAAAAGACGTTTCTAGAAACGTGTTTTTTTTTTTCAATTTGTGGTACGGAACCCTTCGTGTGCGAGTCCGACTCGCACTTGGCCAGTTTTTTGGAATTATTATGACTTAGTTAAAGACAGTTGGTCGTTTCCATGGACATAAATAAGCAGTATCTACAATATTGTAGATACTGCTTATGTCCATGACTACTCATTTCCGTTATACATAATTCCGTTATAATAATCATCATCAGCCTTTTAATGTCTCCACTGCTGGGGCACAAGTTTCCTCTCCGTGAGAGTGTGTGCCGTAATCCAGCACTCGGGCCCAATGCGTGTTGGTGGATGTCACATGTCTTTAAATTTTTAATTTCTTTTAATGTCCCCACTGCTGGGGCACAGACCTCCTCTCTGTGAGAGGGTGTGGGCCATAATCCACCACGCGGGCCCAATGCGGGTTAGTGGATGTCACATGTCTTCGAATATTGATTTCTTTTAATGTCCTAACTGCTGGAGCACAGGCCTCCTCTCTGTGAGAGTGTCTGGGCCGCAATCCACCGGGCGGGCGCAGTCTGGGTTGGTGGACGTCACATGTATTCGAATTTTTGGTTCTAGCTTGTCGGTTTCCTCACGATGTTTTGCTTTACCGCTTTAAGAGAAGTGCTGTTAAAATAATTTACACAAAGTAAAGTGCCTGCCCGGATTTAAACTCACGACCTACAACTTTTAAGTCGTGGCCGTTACCACTGGGGCACCACTGCTGCTCACACGTAAAATGTCAGTACCTATTCATTCGCAGCCTACAAGGTTATACAGATTCATAATTGGAAGAAGTTCAGTTTTCATTAAGTTTTTTGTAGGCCTCTTTGCCAATCCTTTTACCTACTTAAGGCGCTATTAACTGCCAACGACCTTGAGTGTGCGTGTTCTGAGCTGAGCTAACGTAACGCGTCGTACGTCCACCCAGTAATAGGACTCGCCCATCAAGGAGCGCTGTCCGAAATTAGACGAATTATTCATTTATGATACATACAGCATGTAACAAAAACCCTGTCCGATCCTGAAGGGTATTATTTGGTGTCGTACTGCGTACACATAGTTCACCTACAGAATAACTTATCAAAGAAGCCGCCTGAGCGAGAGTGCCTACAACTCGGCTAGTGCAGGGCGGTACTTACCTATCGTTTGAAATAAAAATGAAAAGATTTCGCCGGCCGGTGGTGTGTTGTCAACTTATAAAAATTTGCCATATTTAGTGTTAAATTTCGCATATTTTATAAAAATAAAAAATCTATAACTTTTGTTTTTTAACCGACTTCGAAAAAGGAGGAGGTTATTAATTCGGATGTTTGTATTTTTTTTTTTTTTATGTATGTTCGGGCATAACTCCGTCATATATTGACGGATTTGCAAAATTCTTTTTTTAATCAATAGGGGTGTATTTCGAAATGGTTTCATTTAAATTTCAAAAATATCTGATGGTGGGTTTCGGAGACAGACAACGGAACTCTTCAAAAATTGACAGCAAATCAACCGCGATTGCTGCTATCGTATGTCTATGAATTGTTAACACAGTTTAATGGGAAACCACAACTAAAAAGTGAAAAATAAAAAAACTTTTTTACAAAAAAATAGAACCGACTTCCAAAAAAAGTGCAAAATAACTTTAATTTCGGAAGTCGGTGTCAAAAAACAAAGAAACAAAAACAGGAACACCGACTTCCGAAATTAAAGTTATTTTGCACTTTTTTTGGAAGTCGGTTCTATTTTTTTGTAAAAAAGTTTTTTTATGAGTTACATTATTTTTTCTAGTACGTATGATAAACCAGGAATACGCCTTTATTGGATCGGACAGGGTTTTTGTTACATGCTGTATAACAACAGGTATTATACTAAAACACATATACTAAAATTTTAATAATTAAATGATCTTTAAAATGAGGTTTCATGAAAATACGCTTTATAGTTTTTGCGTGATTCTCAATTTTTCATCCGCATTAGACATAACTTTACAAATTAATTACACTGTGTTATAAAAATATAATTTCAAATCTTCACATATCAAATTACGAAAGAAATTATCTAAAGTAACATATATTTTTTTCAAAGAAATAAGACTAGTCGTTTAGACGTGATGTTCAATTAAAAATCATTAGAAGTCGTATAACTGCGCCTTAATATTACTCAAGATTTCATCATCATTATTTCAACCGAAAGACGTCCACTGCTGGACATAGGCCTCCCCCAAGTGTCGCCACAATGACCGGTCCTGTGCGTCTCGCATCATCGGCTACCCGCGACCCTCACCAGGTCATCGGTCAACCTTGTTGGAGGCCTTCCAACGATGCGACTTCCGGTACGCGGTCGCCACTCCAGAACTTTTCGTCCCCATCGTCCATCCATTCTGCGAACAATGTACCTTGCCTTCTGCCACTTCAGTTTAGCTTTACTCTAGAATTACTTTCATCATATTCATATTGCTACATTACTGAAAGCTTCAGATAATGAATTGTATGGAGTCCATTGCATCAATATCATGGCGCGTATTATTATTATTTTATCTTGATTACTTACATAAAAAGCTTTGCTTTTTCGACAGATACTCGTCCACCGTGGATCAGCGCTGTTTAAATAATAATGTGGGTAGAACGATCCTGATTGTAACGAGAAAGGTTCTGTACATTTTAATAATCCCATAAAAATCGCATTTTGATTTCGAAATAACATTTATCGATACTGTAATTATAAGTAGGTATTGAACTTTTTTTTGTGAGCCTCAAATTATTCCATTTTGGTATTTTAAGCACTATTATGGGTAGGTATGTTATTGTTTTATTGTTGATAGGCACGCGTTTGACCACTATCTCTCCTGATGGTAAGCGATGATGTGGTCGAAGATGGAGCACGCTTACCTAGAAGTAACCTATTCACTCTTGACTTAAATACTCCCAGGTTGTAGCTATCAGGAAACAGACTCCGGCAGGGAATTCCACTCCCTATAGCTGTACACACAATTATATGTGTTCTCAAAACGCTTTGTGCGTGTGGTTGGGAGGTTCACCTTGTACCGGTGGCGCATCGCCGTACTTCTTGTGGTCCGATGATGGAACGGGCTTGACGGAATCAAATTATGCAATTCCGTCGCACACTCCCCAAAATGTAACCGATAGAAAACCGACAGGCTAGCAACTCGGCGTCTATGCTCAAGACTTTGGAGCTTCGACTCGACGAGCCTATCATTGCCGATGATCCTCTTGGCTCGTTTCTCAATTGTCTCAAGGGCATGAAGCTGGTATCCAGCAGATCCGTCCCAATGATGAGAGCAGTACTCCATAAACGATCAAACTTATCGGTATACTTACACCTGAACGTCTTTTTGTGATGTACTCCAGCCTAGTAATTGCGACCAATTTTGAAGGACAGTTGGTCACAGATCTAACCTAACCTCATTTAGTGCGCAAATGAGGCTAAATGGGTTATATTTACATTTTTATATTTCTTTGATGGTATAAGCGATGATGTGGTCGACGATGTTCACGCTTGCCTAGAAGTAATATTCACTCTTGGCTGAAACACTCCTAGGTTGTAGCTAACAGGAAACACAGACTCTGGCAGGGAGTTCAATTCCTTCGCTGTACGCACAATGAAAGTGTTCACAAAACGTTTTGTGCGTATAAACCTCTGGCTTACCTTTTGGAGACAACAGGGAAAGGCGTTTTCTTAGCGAAATATATTAGCATAATTTGATTCCGTCAAGCCCGTTCCATCATCGGACCACAAGACGTACGGCGATGCGCCACCGGTACATGGTGAACATCCCATCCACACGCACAAAACATTTAGAGAACACATTCATTATGCGTACAGCTAGGAAGTGGAATTCTCTGCCGGAGTCTGTGTTTCCTGATAGCTACAACTGGGAGTCATTAAGTCAAGAGTGAATAGGTTACTTCTAGGCAAGCGTGCTCCATCTTCGACCACATCATCGCTTACCATCAGGTGAGATAGAAGTCAAACGCTTGCCTAACAACGCAAGCAGTTGGCACATGTCTTCGATTTTTTTGGTTCTAGGACATACCGGTTTCCTCACGATGTTTTCCTTCACCGTGAGAGCAGTGGTGTGGTGATTAAATAAATTACACTAAGTCAAGTGCCTGTGGGTTTGAACCCAGCCACCACTACTGACTAGTTTTGTAACATTACTTACATTATTTAAGAGGATCCCTAACACCTACCTTTCAGTGTTTTATCCCTATCAGCAGTTATCAGGGCCTCGCTAATTGACAGTAAGTGACAGGGAGTGCAGAGTGATGGCAAACAACGCTACTGTGCTGCACGGCGACATAACATGTGTTTTTGTGTCAATAGATTTAGTCGGGGGGCTTAATGGGTATGCGAGGTCGATAACGTTGGTCACTGGAGTGATTCCAGGAGTCGGCTTGCCCTGGCACAGGACCCTGAAGGAACACGGGTCGGTTTTAGTCAGTAAGAGTCTGACACGCCCGCCCGCTCCACCCAGAGAGGGAGAAGTTATTTGATGAACCCATAAAATAAAATAAAAAACACGAAGGGTTCCGTACCGTTCTCTATAAAAACGGTAAACAAAATCACGTTTGTTGTATGGGAACCCCCTTTTTTTTTGGGGGGTGGGAAATCATCTCATGACTTCTTCCGCTCTAGGGTGGAGCGGAAGGGCGTGTCAGACTCTTACTGACTAAAACCCACCCCTGTTCCTCCCTGCCTTGAGTGCCCGGGGGCGAGGTAACTCTTTCGAATTTATCCTCCACCCCCGGGCAGGCATCGGCCGTGGCAGGCCCCGTCCTTTGCTGACAACTCTTTGAGGCGGGCGTGGAACACTACGCGCCGTCGACTCTCGGGCCTGGTGCTGATCGGACGGCGAGTTACCCACTACTCGCCGTCCGCAGGCCCGGGTATGGGAGCCCCCTTGAATATTTATTTTATTCTGTTTTTTAGTATTTGTTGTTATAGCGGCAACAGAAATACATCATCTGTGAAAATTTCAACTGTCTAACTATCACGGTTCATGAGATACAGCCTGGTGACAGACGGACGGACAGCGGGGTCTTAGTAATAGGCGGGACCCTATTACTAACACTCCGCTGTCCGTTACCCTTTGCGTACGGAACCCTAAAAAACGGTCAAGAGCGAGTCGAACTGGCGCGCAAAGTATTCCAAACAAATCGTATTGTTTTCAGGTTTTTTTTAAACTCCTCCTTATCGGTTCTTCTTTAATCTATGAGTAAAAAAACTACTTTCTGTATTTTTTTCTAAAAATTTAGGCCCAGTGGTTTCGGAGATTATTAATTTATTTTCAATAACTTTAATACTATATATTTTAAAATTATGAAAAAATATATTCGAGACAACAATCTGATTATACGAGTATATCTAAATTTTATATGTACGTAGAAATGAAGAAGGCTAGATGTATTATATTTTATTATTTGGCGCCGACTCAAAATTAGTCTATATAAAATTTGATATTTTATGTAGGTAAATAAGCTCAATACTCAAGACTTAAAAGGTTAATTTATTTTTTGCTTTTTAGTTCGTTTTCGTCGGTTGAATTTTTTGTTAAAAAGTTTTTTATTTTATGATTTTTTTATTTTATGAATTTTATCAGGATTCCCTGATCAGATCCTAATGTCCTTGACATGGGACCACCCTTTTTTTTTTTTTTTTTGGGGGGGTGGGAAATCATCCTATGACTCCTTCCGCTCTAGGGTGGAGCGGAAGGGCGTGTCAGACTCTTACTGACTAAAACCCACCCCTGTTCCTCCCTGCCTCGAGTGCCCGGGGGCGAGGTAACTCTTTCGAATTTACCCTCCACCCCCGGGCAGATGGGACCACCCTTGAGGTATACCCTATCTATTCTAAAAAGAATCATCAAAATCGGTTCATAAACAACGGAGTGAGGGCCGAAAATACGTACAGAAACGCTAAACGTGCCCACAATTTTCGAGGTTTTCTCTCAATTTTATCAGGATTCCATAATCAGATCCTGATTTCCTTGACATGGGACCACCCTTGAGGTATACCCTATCTATGATAAAAAGAATCATCAAAATCGGTTCATAAACAACGGAGTGAGAGCCGAACATACGTACAGAAACGCTAAACGTGCCCACAATTTTCGAGGTTTTCTCTCACTTTTATCAGGATTCCATTATCAGATCCTTATTTCCTTGACATGGGACCACCCTTGAGGTATACCCTATCTAACAAAAATATTATTATTAAGATCGGTTCATAAACGACGGAGTGAGGGCTGAACATATACAAAAAAAAAAAAAAACATATATACGGTCGAATTGAGAACTTCCTCCTTTTTTTTGTCGTCGGTTAAAAACATCGTGAGGAAACCGGCATGTCTTAGAACCAAAAATTCGAAGACATGTGTCATCCTCCAATCCGCATCGGTCCCGCGTGGTGGATTACGGCCCACACCCTCTCACAGAGAGGAGGCCTGTGCCACAGCAGTGGGGACATTAAAAGGCTGAGATGATTATTAGTAATGATGGCCTATTAAATGTATGACGTATTCAATGGTGATGGTTAAGACAATCGATTCGCCTCATCGTCGAGCATAAAATAAAAAAAAAACACCATCATTCCTCAAAGGTGTAGGGAGAATTATTTAAATAATTTTTTTTTACAAAAAAATAGAACCTGTGTGTTCCTGTTTTGTGTCTTTGTTTTTTGACACCGACTTCCGAAATTAAAGTTATTTTGCACTTTTTTTGGAAGTCGGTTCTATTTTTTTGTAAAAAAGTTTTTTATTTTTCACTTTTTAGTTGTGGTTTCCCATTAAACTGTGTTAACAGTTCATAGACATACGATAGCAGCAATCGCGGTTGATTTGCTGTCAATTTTTGAAGAGTTCCGTTGTCTGTCTCCGAAACCCATCATCAGATCTTTTTGAAATTTAAATGGGACCATTTCGGAATAAACCCCTTTCGAACAAAAAAAGAATTTTGCAAATCCGTCAACATATGACGGAGTTATGCCCGAACCATACATAAAAAAAAAAAAAAAAAATACAAACATCCGAATTGATAACCTCCTCCTTTTTCGAAGTCGGTTAAAAAAAATTAGTATCAATTTTGCCATTAATCGAGCTCAAATCAAGTCTGGAAACTATTACTGAGGAAGAACCAACTAGTACTTTGGCCGACCCGGCGATCGAACCCCGCTGTAGCAGTCATATTTGAAATCAATGTGTCTACCAATCATATTTTATAAAGCACCAATTATAAAAGACTAGAGGAGCTCGTCTTTAAATTATATTGCCTTTTTTTTGACATATGAATTAACTACCTACCATTTGTCTTCTCTACCTTTTTAGAACAAAAACAAATTCAAAATCATCTTAATCTGTTCAGCCTTTAAGACGTGTAAAAGTAACAGACAGACAGGGTTACTTTAAATAATAACATAGAAATAAGTCACATCGTTCAAGTCAGTTAAGTTCAGAATCTGAACACCAACTTTCTGTACCCAATTTTCACTTCTAAAAAAATCAAGTTCAAAATCTGACCACTGGTTATTCATTCCCAATTTTTAACTGACTTCAAAAAGGAGGATGGTTCTTAATTCGTCTGTATGTTTTTTTTTTGTGTTTGTTACGCGATATCTCCGCCATTTGTGAATAAATTTTGATGACTCTTTTTTTTTGGTAGGTCATACTTCAGAGGTCCCATATAAATTTTATCAAAATTGATTCAGCACTTTTTGAAAAAATTTGCAAAAACAAAAAATATGTATACGCAGATGACGTTCTGGCTGTCTCCAAATGTTCAAAAATTCCATGTTATTGGCATAACTTTAAGAGGCCGTACCCGAAATTTTGGTCGATTTCACTAATTTACGTGATTTTACAGATGTGATTTTACAGTTAAAATAATGCATTTATATAAGTTTTAATGCACAACATGAAAGATCATTTCAATTATGATCTAATGAATGAGGTAGATTCGAAGCTTTCGTTGCATGTTATAAGTCCAGATGTGGGTTGTTTTAAAAGATTTTTTATTGCCAATTTTTTGTAATTTTTAAAAGTTTTTCCCCAGGAATGGATTGACGGTGAACTGAAGTTTTGTTTTTGCTGTTTTAATTTTATGAACGAGAGTTCTAAATAGCCAAAACCAAAAGCAATTCTTTGCCCGTTTTCTCTGAAATTTGACTAAGTTAAAAATTTTTTTACTCAAAATTTTTATATGAATGTGGTAAAAAGTGATTCATACATTATGTAGATGACTTTTGAAACAGTACATTCAAAATTTTTCATACCGTTTACACGTCAAAACGATTCGTAATTATGAGATATTCTAAGCCCCTTACAGCAAAAATTCACAAAACCGTCGTCGGTTTGTGGTCGATTAATCGTAATTATAATAAAAATAAAAAAACTAGCTCACACATTAGATCATAATTGAAATGATCATTCATGTTGTGTATTAAAACTTTTAGAAATACATTATTTTAACTGTAAAATCACGTAAATCAGCGAAATCGGCATAACTTCGGGTACGGCCTCTTAATATTTAGTTTTACTTCTGGGGTACAACAACTAAAAAGTGCAAAATAAAAAACATTTTTACAAAAAATACAACCGACTTCTAAAAACTGCAAAATAACTTTAATTTCGGCAGTCGGTGTCAGATAACTAAGAAACAAAAACATACAAACACTGACTTCCGAAATTAAAGTTGTTATGCAATTTTTAGAAGTCGGTTACATTTTTTGTAAAAAAAAAATTTATCACGTCCAAAAAAACTGCCACAGCAGACATCAATTGCCCCCACCTCACTAAATACTAAATACCACCAAAACCTGTGTACCATAGACCACAGAGTGGCTAATTACTTTCCCACCGCGCACCACATAATATGTGTGCTCTGTATGTTTGTGTGTTTGATTTGCGAGATAAGCGGGCACGGCAAACATGGCCGACCGATGTTCTACCAGTTAGATTTATTAAAATATGATTATGGGAATCGGGCCGTGGGATATTTTAATGGATAGGTAGTGAGATAATAGTGCTACAGGTTGGACGGACTATCCTTACGATAATATAAATGTGCAAGTAATTCTGTCTGTTTGTAGCAGTGGTGGCCCAGTGGTAACGGCCGCGACTTACAAGTTGTAGGTCGTGAGTTCAAACCCAGGCAGGCGCTTTACTTTGTGTTATAGATTATTTCATCACCACTGCTCTCAAAACGGTGAAGGAAAACATCGTGAGGAAACCGGCATTTATTTATTTAACTTAATGCACAAGTAAGAATTACTGCACAAAGGCGGACTTCATGTCCTAGAACCAAAAATTCCCAGCAGTGGGGACATTAAAAAGGCTGATGATGATGAATTCTGTCTGTTTGTTTGCTCGTTTGTTACGTTTCACGCCTCAACCGCTAATCTAAGTTTGACTAATTTTATAATATCTTACCAACCGAATTTCAATCACCGAAGAGATGTAATGGTTTACAAGCCGGTGAGCAGACACAGGTGCACTTTCCGTTCCTCTACTCTCATAGTCCTCAGGGACGGCAATCCGACACGACCGGGGAGAGATCAGGCGGAGGACCAACGGCGACACGTGCTCTCCGAGGCACGAGGATGTCACACTACCAACTTCCAAACGCCGGGCTGCTACTGAGTCATTCCTAAAGGAAAAACTCAATTTTGTTACAGAGAACACCACTAAAATAATAATAAATAATAAAGCCTTTTATTTCCTTGCTCTTTAGAGTAGATATAAATGACATGTATCTATATACAGTGCGTCTAGGGCAAGGCTCCTCTCCGGATATAGGCCTCCTCCAATTGTTTCCATTCCTTTCTGTTTGTCGCTCACTGTTGATTTCATCGACCCAGCGGTCTTTAAGTCTTCCTTTGCTCCTTTTCTCCTAGAACACCATTACTGTAACTTTATTGGTACAGCTTTCACCACTGACGGGGCCCATCGTGGCCGGTGCCTGCATGCCTAGGGGTAGCGGATAAATTCTGAAAATGAGTTACCGCACCCCTGGGCACTCAGGCAGGCAAGGAACAGGGGTGTGTTTTAGTCAGTAAGAGTCTGACACGCCCTCCCACTCCGCCCAGAGCGGGAGAAGTCATTGGACGATTACCCACCCCCCAAAAAAAATAAAAAAATTGGTACAGCTTTGAGCCGTTTTGGGTTGAAACGTATGGAGTCTGAGTGCACGTCATCTTTTCAAAGATATTTCTCGCTGACTTATTGACACTTACGTGACCAGAGGGCTGGCTCGTTCTTCGCCCAAAAGAATTAGCATTGCCATTCAACGTAGCAATGTTGCCAGTCTTCTGGGCAGGTTTCCAGTTTGTCCAGATGAAAGCGATGTGGAGGAGTACTTCGACGCCTAAGTGTATTCTGTTTTTGTATATATGTACGTACGCTGTTAAGGTCTAAATAGTATTTAAACAATATATAATATTTAAGTCTTTTATGTAGGTACATGTTATAGAGATGGATTGTACCTTGGTACCATTGTACCAACAAAGGACACTTTTAATTAATAAACTTATTTATTTCAGATAATACAATCCTGTTTGTTAGTATACATCTTACAAAATAGTGTTAGTACATTGATAGTTCTTCCATCATTCAATCTGCCTAGCCTTTTCCCAACTATATTGGGGACGGCTTCCAGTCTAACCGGATGCAGCTGAATACCAGTATTTTACATGGAGCGACTGCCTATCTGACCTCCAAAACCCAGTAACTGGGTAATACGATACCCTTGGTAAGACTGGTTGTCAGACTTTCGGGCTTCTGACCACCCGTAATGACTCTCAAAGATCCACGATTGACAGCCAGAACCAACGGCTTAACGTGCTTTCCGAGGCACGGAGGAGTCTCAGTATGTAAAGGAAAAAAAAAATTCCATCCATGGACCAACCCCGGCAAGCGTAGCTTAACCTAATGGATCGACCCGTGACCCGTGCGGCATACCTATAGATACAACATCACTTCAAGGCTCGATTTGAAGGTATTACTAGTGTCCTGGTCCAGTGCCTAAGTATTATTTGGCCACAGAGTATTTTTGTATTTTTTTTTTTTTGTGTTTTATAGTTTTTCCCTTGAGATGATTTTTGACATTCACTCGAGCCAAGCCGTTGGCAGAAGCTAGAATTAATATTTTTCATGTCTGTAACTCTCACTACAAGGTCTGCAAGGCCACAAAGTTGTTCCGAAGTTTCAAACGAGCTTTCTCTTTTTCAAGGCAAAGTATGTTTATCATCGGGTTGCAACAATTTTGTGTTTAAGCAATTGCAATTGTTTCTTGATTCCTGGGTACGTTACCCAGGTGGGCTATGTGTCATTGAGACTTTTCAACGCAATTCAATTCAAAGCATTTATTTCAAATAAACCATTTACCTACAGGCACTTTTGAATTGTCAATAAGTCGGTCAGTCAGAAAGATGAAGCTAATTGCACATTCCAAGGCGTAGATCTCTATGGAGAAGAACGTGCAAGAAACTCCATGGACACTCTTTTATACCATGTTATGTATTACAAAATCCTGGTTACATATGTCTTGTTGCTTCTATTGTATGAGAACAATGTTAAATAAACAATTCATAAAAACTTTTTTACAAAAAAAACAACCGACTTCAAAAATAAAATTACTCTAAAAATTAAAAATAACTTTAATTTTGAAAGTCGGTATTCGTATTTTACTTCTTCGTTATTTGACACCGACTTCCGAAATTAAAGTTATTTTTTTAATTTTTAGAGTAATTTTTTTTTTGAAGTCGGTTGTTTTTTTTGTAAAAAAGTTTTTTATTTTTCACTTTTTAGTTGTTATACCTCAGAACTAAAAACCCCAATATAATGGAACGTGAAATTTAAACATTTGGACAACACCAAAACGTCATCGAGGTACACGTATTTTCCGTTTTTGTTCAGTTTCTCAAAAAGGGCTGAAGCAATTTCGATAAAATTTATATGAGACCACCTCGGGAGTATATTCTTTCAGATAAAAAAAGAATTTTGAAAATCGGTCCACAACTGACGGAGAAATCGGCGGAAATACATAAAAACAAAAAAAAAAAAAACATACATACAGTCGAACATAGAACCTCCTCCTTTTTCGAAAGTCGGTTAATAAAAAAGAAAGATTAAAATAAGCCAGTGGCAGTTGAGAGATGAGCAGTCTCAACAGACGGCGCCCGTTCACGAACATGACGCGCCACCATCAGCGAGACATTTCAGTGAACATGACAAACTGAATTTTGCCAGAGAATAATCTCAGTAGTGGAATTTCTTAACATACGGGATATGTTAAAAAATTCCACTACTGAGATTATTCTCTGGCAAAATTCAGTTTGTGTTGAGTTTGTGTTTGTGCCCAGTTGCTGGAAATAAGCTCGCTCCTATTGAAAATCCTACTCATATTATAAATGTGAAAGTTTGGATGGATACTTAATGATAATGATAATAATACATGCAGATTTTTTTTTTAATAATTGTATAAACAAAATACATAGACAATTTATGTTAACTAATCTTAAATTAGCTCCAAAGCCTTCATAAACCCATTTTCAGTGTAATCTGATTGATTATTTAGTTGTTGTTACCTACTCAATCACGCCAGAACGGCTGAACGGATCTAGATTAAATTTAGCACAGAGATAGATTATAATCCAGAATAGCACACAGGATACTATTTTATCCCAGGTGCATGTTTCCTTGGGGATGATATCCGATTTATCACGCGGTCGATGCAGCTTGCAGAAACTACTGAAAGATATCAACGTACTCGTAACTTGGGAAATGTAGGATGAGTAGGTAACATCTCTGTCATTTCAGTGAATATAGCACAGTATAGCGTATAGTGTGCATTTTTTTTTTTTTCCCCCAGTTTTTCTTTGTTTTTGTGTTTCTCTGTTTTTTGCGTCATGTTTACCGTAAATAAACGTATTTTCTTTCTTTCTTTTTTTTTCTTTCTATAGATGTGATTTTCTGATAACGTTATAAATGAAAAAAAAACTAGGATGAAATTCTGCGCTCTAAAACTCTATCTTACTAAAGTGGTCATAAATGACCCAAAAATCGTCATCTAACTCA
The DNA here is from genome assembly GCA_951329385.1 of Polia nebulosa. Classification (NCBI taxonomy): domain Eukaryota; kingdom Metazoa; phylum Arthropoda; class Insecta; order Lepidoptera; family Noctuidae; genus Polia; species Polia nebulosa. The sequence goes on from OX589614.1 coordinate 17,538,001, forward strand.
AATAACCCATAGATATTCACACGCAGATAATCTCCCAAAAAGTAAACTGTTTATCGATGGAGCATTTCGTCAACAAATCGTGGAGATAGAACGACACTAAAAAGTAAATAATTCATACTTATGCTGACGTTATCTCTGACACCTGTCAATTTGCCCGCCTTAACTGACATGTGGTGGGGTGGCCAGCTCTCGGATAGTCGCTGAAAATAGCACCATTTTTTGATAAAATGTTGAGCCATTGAGGTTTATTTATCAGTATACCACTGACTTATAGTCGCTTTTTATTTTAGTTCTCTTAGTCCATCCAGTAGGTGTAGCATGACCAATTCTATCCCTATTCTACCAAGAATAGGCAAAGTTCTTTTTATCACTTGACATCTTTTCTGCCCGAGCATTATGCTTTGCATTGTAGACTTTTTTCGACGGAAGAATAGAAACATTTCTTCTCTTCAGTTTTAACATCGCCATGCTTAGAACGGTAGAAATCTTTCTACAATCTGTCATTTTGTCTATTCTTCCGTCGACAAAACCTGTTTCTATGGCAGTCATGCTACGCGTGCAGAAGTTGTCTCAAAGTGTAATATAATATAGAGAGTTGTCTGTTAGATATCGCTGCCAGCGATGAGACCGCCATTGTACTGATAGATGTACATCTCTGTTCAGTTCATGTATAAAGTTGTTTAACTTTTTGGTCTACAATAAATTACTCGTATTCTATTCTAAAACCTGTAGGTATGATATATTTTAAAGCAACGAATTTTGTGCTTTATGTAGGCACCCACACGCAGAAAACATTTTGAGAACCCATTCATTGTGCGTACAGCCAGGGAGTGGAATTCCCTGCCGGAGTCTGTGTTACCTGATGATAACTACAACCTGGGAGTCTTTAAATCAAGAGTGAATAGGTTACTTCTAGGCAAGCGTGCTCCATCTTCGACCACATCATCGCTTACCGTCAGGTGAGATAGTGGTCAAACGCGTGCTTTTTAAAAGTAAAACAAAAAGGTAATCTCCTTGTTGACTGGCTAAACTTTAAATTTAATCAAGCTGGTTTTTAGTTATAGTGGAAAAGGAAAACTCATCATTTTCTACTGAAACTATGTATATTATCAGGTGTCCAATCAATATATTATACCGGAACCCTTATAGAATCACTCGTGTGTCTGTCTGTCTGTCCGTCTATCACAGCCAATTTGCTCCAAATCTACTGGACCGATAGAGTTGAAATTTTATACACATTATGGATATCTGTGACCCAAACACGAACGTGTACCTTAACTAAATTAATTTGAAATATGGGGTCATTTTTGGGGTGAAAATCGGAAAAATAAAAAACAAAGTTGTTCAAACTGTGTCGTGCGACATATCAATTGAAAGGGCTTATCTCCGAAACCTAAGCCAGAATACTAGGCCTAAAAGTTTAAAAAAAATACACAACTTAGTTCTTTACTTATAGAATAGAATAGAATAGAATAGAATAGAATAAACATTTATTCGACACAGACACAACACAACAGCAACAAACAAAAGGTAAAGAAAATAACAGTAGGTACACAGAGATACAATAAAATCATAGATTACAGAAAAACCTATAAGGAGGAAGTAGTTAATAAAAAAACCTGAAAAATATATGATTTGTTCGGAACCCTTTGCACGCGAGTCTGTCTCGCTCTTGGTATGTTTTTTTTTTATGTGTAAAAATCCTCATAGATGTCCTTCGCCCGCGGCGAGCGCAGGGGTCTGTCAGACTCTTACTGACTAAAACCACACAGTTTTCTGCAGCTAAGTACCTTTGACCGGGGCGTTGGAGTGCCTGCGCATATCAACACGTTCCCCGGGCTAGATACTGGCCCGCGTAAATTTATACGGAAAAAAAATAACTATCTACCATTTTGCCTAAATGTTTTAATAAATTTTCATAATTTCCAGGTAATTCCTGGCAACCCCATCTATTTCAAGAAAACCCAAAAACGATTCGGAAATTACATTGTGATTCATTGCATCTGACAAGAGATGTGTTTATCTTTATCTTTTATCTGTAAAAGATTACAGATATCGGATATGTTGCGACATGTGTAACAAGTAAACGTGTTTATATAGGCTAACTTGTTTGTTACTTTACAAGTTTATGACGATTACGGATTATAGGAATTGAGAGTTTGATGTATTCTTGTTAGTATTGTGTATCCTGTGGTGATATTAAGTATGTATAACATTGGCTCCTAAACACAGGCTCTTGGCCTTCTTTTTTGTTTTTACTCGCCGTCCGATCAGCACCAGGCCCGAGAGTCAACGGCGCGTAGTGTCCCACGCGCGCCTCAAAGAGTTGTCAGCAAACATGACGGGGACCGTCATGGTCGATACCTGCCCAGGGGTTGAGGATAAATTCAAAAGAGTTACCTCGCCCCTGGGCATTCAGGGCAGGGAAGTAACAGGGGTGGGTTTTAGTCAGTAAGAGTCTGACACGCCCTCCCGGTCCACCTAGAGCGGGGGAAGTCATTGGATGATTTCCCAACCCACAAAAAAAAAAACAAAGGGTTCCGAAACTCCTATAGAAAAAACGGAACATTACAGGATCTCTCGCGTGTCTGTCTATTTTGGTCCGAATCTGCTTAATTTGGGCCGGTAGAGTTGAAATTTGGTACACACATGAATATCTGTGACCCAAATACGGACATAATCTTCCTGCCTTTATCCCATGTTACTTAGGATCGGCGCAATACGTTTTTTTCTTCCATTCAGTCCTGTCAGCCGTCACGCTATCACTAACTCTCTTTTCTTTCATATTACTCCTCACACAATCCATCCATCCTTTCTTTGACCTCCCTCTCCCTCTCCGTCCATCCAGATTTATATTTAATAACTCTTTTAGTTACATGTGTTTCATTCCTCCTCTTCACATGACCATACCAAGACAAGCGGTTCCCTTTCAACTTTTCTGTGACTGGCGCCACTTTTAAACTACCTCTAATGTACTCATTTCTTACTTTATCCATTCTCGTTACTCAACACATCCATCTCAACATTCTCATCTCCGCTACATGCAATCTTTTTTCATCCGTCTTTTTCATTCTGCTTTTTCAGCCCAACATTCTGACCCATACAGGACAGGTCTAATCACGGACTTATAGATTTTCCTCTTTAAGTTAAGGGGCATCCGTCGATCGCAAGTTGTTCCAGTAACCTGTCGCCATTTCATCCACCCTGAGTTGATCCTGTGCGTTACGTCTCGTCTATACCGCCATCCCCCTGGACAAGCGACCCGAAAGTCGGAGCAGATCGGTATAGGCGTTCCGTTGAGAGCTACAGGCATAGGACTGGAGAGACCGCCGAAACCGCAGAACAGATATTCTGTTTTGGTTCTGCTCAATTTCAGGCCCACTCTCCAGTCTTTTCCACCACGTCTCCAATCTGCTCTGGACCTCTAAACCGCTTTCGGCTATAAAAAACTTTTTACAAAAAAAATGCAACCGACTTCCATAAATAAAACTAAAAAATGCAAAATAACTTTAATTTCGGAAGTCGGTGTTTCTAGTTTGGTTTCTTCGTTATTTGACACCGACTTCCGAAATTAAAGTTATTTTGCATTTTTTAGTTTTATTTATGGAAGTCGGTTGCATTTTTTTTGTAAAAAGTTTTTTGTATAGTATCTAGTGATGATGCCCATAATATTGTACTTTTACATAGAATAAAAAAACTTCAAATCGGTTCACGTAGTGAAAAGTTATGAAGTACACATAAAATAAAAAAATACAGTCGAATTGAGAACCTCCTCCTTTTTTGAAGTCGGTTAAAAACGAATTCCCACGCCGTCTGTACGCGATAAACTCAAAAAACTACTGAACGGATTTTCATGCGGTGTTCACCAATAGACAGAGTGATTCATGAGAAAGGTTTAAGGTGCTATTAACTCACAATGACCTTGAGTGGTTAGCTTACGTGTTCTGTGCTGAGCTCACGTAACGCGTCGTACGTCCACCCAGTAATAAGACGTTACTCGCCCATCAAGGAGCGCTATTAATTTATTACACATAAAACAACAGGTATTAAACTAAAACACGTATACTAAATTATAAACAATTAATTGATCTTTAATATGGTGAAGGTTTCATAAAATCACGCTTAATAGTTTTTGCGTGATTCTCAACTTTTTATCCACGTTAGTCAAAACTTTAAGAAAATTAATTACACTATGTTGAAAAATTAAATTTCAAATATTCACATATCAAATTACGAAAAAAATTGTCTAGAGTAACACATATTTTTTTTTAAGAAATAAAACTAGTCGTTCAGACGTGATGTTCATTTTAAAATCATTAGAAGTCGCATAACTGCGCCTTAAGTATGAAGTGTCGGTGTACATATTAAAGGTACTCTGACTAACCGCTCAGGGAAACAGAAGTGATGCTATCTTTTGTGTACCTAGTAACCTAATTCCAAGTTTCGCCATAATGACCGGTCCCGACCCTCACCAGGTCATTGGTCCATCTTGTGAGAGGCATTCCAATGCTGCGCTTCCGGTATGCGGTTGCCACTCCGGCAAATTTCGGAACCATCGACCATCTGTTCTGCGAGCAAAGTGCCCTGCCCACTGCCACTTCAGTTTGGCGATTCTTCGGACTATGTCGGTAACATTGATCATCCTGCGGATATCTTGCTATCACACAAGGAAACTCCAAGCACATACTCTCATGAATATAGTGAACTACTGATTCTCATAAAATTAAAAACATTTTAAACAAATGTAGAGATGATATTTTAACCAATGACTCCTCATTAACTGATCAATAAAATTCGTGATCAGTTGATGAGTCAGAAGTTCGCAAAAATAATAAAACATTTCTATTTAAGGCGCAAATACATGTTACTCTAAACAATTTCCGTCATAATTTGATTTGTGAATATTTGAAGTTATATTTTTTTTACATAGTGTAATAAATTTGTAAAGTTATGTCTAATGCGGATAAAAAATTGAGAATCACTCAAAAACTATAAAGCGTATATTTATAAAACTACCACCATTTAAAAGACCATTTAAATATTAATATTTTAGTATACGTGTTTTAGTATAGTACTTGTTGTTTTATGTGTAGTAAATTAATAATGCGTCTAATTTCGGACAGCGCTCCTTGATGGGTGAGTCCTAATTACTAGGTGGACATACGACGCGTTACGTGAGCTCAGCACAGAACACGCAAGCTAACCTCTCAAGGTCGTTGGCAGTTAATAGCGCCTTAATAAAAAGTCACCAATTCACCACCCTTATATTAACTACCCAGCCCAGAACACACGAATATCAGAACTCGAATACATTAAATACGTTCACATCAAACCTCCTTAATCCACACCTCTATAACGAGCTACAATTGTCTATGGCAATCCCCCTAATGGCGCCAATTTAAGTTGAAATGAAATTTTCATCCATAATTCTCATCCAGGGTTGCTAACCGTACAGGTATAGATTTGGATTTACATTTTTAGGGTTTCGTACCCTAAGGTTCCAAATAGAGCCCTATTACTGTCACTCACGTGTCCGTTCGTCGTCTTTTTTTTTGAGGGTGGGAAATCATCCAATGACTTCTCCCGCTCTAGGGTGGAGCGGAAGGGCGTGTCAGACTCTTACTGACTAAAACCCACCCCTGTTCCTCCCTGCCCTGAATGCATAGGGGCGAGGTAACTCTTTCGAATTTATCCTCAACCCCTACGTCGTCTGTCACACAGGTTTTACAGCCAAGTTTTCACAGTACAATCATCTTGTTGACCCAAGCGACTAACTATAAAATATAGTGAGTCGCTCTTAGGCACTTGTCCCATACACAATTATGCACATAGAAATACAATCAAATACATTTATATATACACATACACATATGGCACTTGTGACATAATTGCATAGTGTGAGGAAACAAAGAGGATACGGCACTCTTAACTAGTGTTTATTTATAATAATACATGTGTCCACTTCCACGGGCTGAGCTGAACTACTCTCCAAACAAAAAACATTATAAAAAACCTATTCTAAATTAATAGAATAGAATAGAATAGAATAGAATAGAATAGAATAGAATAGAATAGAATAGAATAGAATAGAATAGAATAGAATAATACTTTATTGTACACCAAAACAAGTAACAAACTTGTATAAATGAACTTAAATCTATGGGTACAATGGCGGTCTTATCGCTGACAGCGATATCTACCAGACATCCTTTGGATGGACTGAAAAATCTTTATTCAAAAAGGGATAGTCTTTTTTTTTTGGTGTACTGCTAATTAATAAACTGAATATCAAAATAATCATTCAAATAACTCTTTAAATATTACCCAGCAGCAGTGCCCGGTCCATATGCGCCTTGTGTGTGCTGAGTGCACACGCTACAATACTATAAAGAAGAAAGAGATCAGTTTTTTTTTAAGTTTGTCTGCAGTTTTTTTCTAAAATAGAATTGGCAACCCTATTCTCACCCCCCAACATCCCTTGCTCCCTCGCTAACTGCCATTTATTAATTATAGCCGAGCAGACTAATTTCAGCGACATTACCTATATAATTTTATGTAGATTGCGATTTGCGCGCCAAACGAGTTTTGAAAGTGACGCCATATTTGTTTTTATTTATGGTTGACATTTAAGTTTCCGAAAATTTTAAATGACAGTATGTTTACCTTTGATTAAATGTATAAAATGATGATCGTCAGCATGATTTAGAGAATCAAATCTTGATGATATTTTATCTTTTATTATAAAAAAAAAAAAATCTTTTAATTCAGACAAAGTCCATAATTTGATTATAACATTACACACAACTTTTAATCTAGTGTTTGTATCTCACCTGATGGTAAGCGATGATGAAGCACGCTTGCCTAGAAGTAACCTATTCACTCTTGACTTAAAGACTCCCAGGTTGTAGCTATCAGGAAACACAGACGCTGGCAGCCGGCAGGGAATTCCACTCCTTAGCTGTACGCACAATGAATGTGTGTGTTCCCAAAACATATTGTGTGTGGGTGGGAAGACCACCATGCTAAGGAGTACGTCAAGAAGATAAACAGGACCTTTCTATTACTTGGTGTCTGTCTGCCTTTTGAGTCTTATTGGAAGACGCATGCTCCACTTTTTAAGTACTTTGGAAAATCCCTATCATCTAACTCTTTGTACAATGCAAAACGCGCATCGAATTAACAAAAACAGATTTACCAATCTTATTATTCAAATAGACAGAAAAACAATCAACAATAATGTTCTACACAATACGTCATTTTTCAGAAGCCACCAACCCGCGGTCAAAAAACCAAACAGCGCATTCAAAATCAAGTTTCCAACAGAGTAAGATGGTATATCTTTCTCTTCCTTTAATTCAAATAAAAGTATCTATCTATCTCTCTCTCGCACACTACGATTGGGTTGAAAAGTTCCCGCCTTACGTCAAAAACAATGGTTGGAAGAAAGAAAAAAGAATAGCGTCGTCTCGTTCGCACAGTGTTCGAATATGTAGTAAAGGAAGATTGTAGAATTATTTTTGGTTTTGTTTTGTTTTTTTTTCTGTGTTTGTTTATGGTATGATTGTCTTGTTTTTATTTTAAGCTGTTGTGGTTAAGTGCATTTACAGAGCGATTTGTTTAGTTTAAATAATCCTGTGCCTACTTACTGTATTTGTATTATTTCTACGTTAACGCTGTAACAACTTTGTAATAATCATCAGCCTTTTAATGTTCTCACTGCTGGGGTACAGGCCTCCTCTCTGTCAGAGGGTGTGGGCCATAATCGACCACGCAGGCCCAAAGCGGGTTAGTGGATGTCACATGTCTTCGAATTTTTGGTTCTAGGACATGCCGGTTTCCGGATGCACGATGTTTTCCTTCACCATAACTTTGTAAGGTTTATTAATTTATACGAGTAAGAGTGTCCATGGAGTTTGTTACACGTTCTATCGCATTGGAACGTGCAAAAAGCTTCAACTTTTTTTTTTTTAATAACCGTCTTGTCAATTCAAAAGTGTCTATGTGTGTGATTTAATTGAAAAAAAAATGCTTTGAGTTTGAATTTGACTACTTGTCGAAATAATTATAATTTCACTAGGTAAGAAGTACCTACGAAGATTTTTTATTATGACCGAATAAATATGCATGGTATGACAAGTAATAGGAGTTCTTGGCGGGATTTTTTCGAGTGAAGTTTAATTATCCGATAATTGATTCCTAGTGAATATTGTGATAGAATAGAATAGAATAGAATAGAATAGAATAGAATAGAATAGAATAGAATAGAATAAACATTTATTCGACACCGACACAACACAACAGCAACAAACAAAAGGTAAAGAAAATAATAGTAGGTACACAAAGATACAATAAAATTGTGCTGAGCGTGCCCATACCGAAAGGGTTAACATCTCAGCATTTGCTGGGCGTTGGACACCCAGCGCTGGTTTTCAGTTGGCACCCCGCAGTGACGCACGGACGAGGGTAAATAAAATAATAACTGAATTAAATATCAACATTTATGTAATACGTATTATTGTAATTAAAATACGTAAATAAATAGTGTAAAGTAATAAGAAAATATTAAATAATATATATATGTGCCACGCTGGTTACGAATTATAAAAATGTGATGTAAAATTGGTGTAGTTTTTTTTGTGTCACAAGTGTCTACGCAACTAGGAAATATGTGGAATCATTGAAACAGGCGCCATCTCGGTAAAATGAAGCTGAGAATTTTATCGTAGTATTGACTAACTTAGCAAAGCTTGCCAAGAAAGCTGTCTCGATACATTTGCTACCAAAATAATGCAAAAAAAAACAGAATGTGTGACATCCGCATTCTAATGAAAAAAGACTCAAAGTGACTGTATCGCTATCTAAAAATTAATTTATACTTTCTAAACTTAACACACTGGCTAAATGCACAAACCGTGCGAAGCCAAAATTAAAAACAAAATTACCTACCTACCTACCTACTTGGGTAGGTATAGTTTGAGAGGTTTTTTGGCGGGATTTTGTCGAGTGAAGTTCAGTGGCTGTTTTAATTATTCGTTTATTGATTCTTAGTGGATATTGTGATGTAAAATTGGTGTAGTTTTGTGTCTCAAGTGTCAACGCAACTGGACAATATGTGGAATCATTGAAACAGGCGCGATCTCGGGAAAATGGAGCTGATAATTTTATTGTAGTATTGACTACCTCAGCGAAGTTTGCCGAGAAGGCTGACTCGACACATTTGTTGCTAAATACAGCAAAAAACATTAGAATGTATTACATCTGCATTCTAATGGAAAAAAAAGTATAAATACACTATGTAAGACTAGGCAATATGGTCAAAAGACTTTAGCCTTCCCTTCGGGGATAGTAAAATAAAAAAATAAGAAGAGTAATAGCTCATAAGGCACGTCTCTGCCTATTCCACCCTTTGTGTTCTTACATTATGTTCGTCAAACAGAAACGCATCGCTGAAATGTCCTTGAAACTGATACTTGGCAATGCTGCTTTTAATGTTAATTATTTCGCTACCCATCATAGACTGTTTTCTAAAAAACTCTTTAAATTACTTCACGTACATGATTGACGGGTCCCATAAGGACTGGTACCAGCCAGGGTCGCGGGATTGTTTAAAAGAGTTAGCGTGGCCCTGGAGCGCCAAGGGCAGAGGAATCAAGCAGGAGACAGAACAAAGCTAGGTCATTAGGCACAAAGGGGGTATTTACAACTGGGGTAAACCCAGTTGCCAAGCACCAAAATCAATCTGCCCGCGCCTTTATTTATTTATTTATTTTATTTTATCTTTTATTTCAGACAACTATGGCCCATAAAACACAATACATATATAAGTATAAAACATAATTACTATAAACTAATACATATTTTATACAATAAACAAAAACAATAAAATAAACAGAAACTACGGTACACGAAGTGACGGCGTCGTGTTACGCTGCGAGGTGTCGCGTAGCTGGCCGCGGAAACGCCGATACAGCACACCTTTCGGCCAAAACTCTTCCTTGAGGAAGGTCATCAAGTGGTGAGTCGGAACGCGCACCACGAACGACTTGAAATTGGTGTTATGGCGCGCCTCCAACCTTTCCACCCTCAAGGTCCAGTTGGTCTTCACCCGCATATACTCTACGATGTCCTCAGTCTTCGTAGAGTGGTGCAAACGGGACACGTACAGCTGCGTCGTCGGTACTGCAGGACGTAGCAGCATGTTGGATCCTGCCGGCGCTGTCCCACACTGGTTGCGATAAGTAGGCTTCCTCTTTTCCCAACTATCTTGGAGTCAGCTTCCAGTCTAACCGGATGCAGCTGAATACCAGTGTTATACATGGAGCGACTGCCTATCTGACCTCCACAACCCAGTTACCACGCACCTCTGGTAAAAACACTATAAGGGCAGAGGAAGGAATAATGGTGGGTTTTAGTCAGTAGGTAATAGTCTGACACTCCCTCTCGCTTCTCACAGAGCGGCAAGACATTTGATGACTACCACCCTCAAAAAAAAAAACCGACCAAGTGCAAGTCGGACTCGCGCACGAAGGGTTTCGTACCATTGTCTATGAAAACGGCAAAAGTCACGTTTGTTGTGTGGGCCCATTTTTTTTTTTTTGGTTTTTTTTTTTGTGAAAATTTCAACTGTCTAAGGGCTAAAACACATAAACACGACACGACGTCGTGCCGTGCATCGTGAAACGGTGCAACGCGCCACGACGTGCCGACATCACCTGGGTCACGTATTAACCATACCAGGTTTGTAAACTAGGGCTTTGCTTCGAAGTACGGCGCCCTGCTACGGGCAGGAAAAACTTGCAAGTATGAAAGCATTTGCTTTGCTGTACGACGCGACGTCGTATCGTGTTTATGTGTGGGAGCCCTTACTATCACGGTTCATGAGATACAGCCTGGTGACAGACGGACAGACAGATAGACGGACGGACAGTGGAGTCTTAGTAACCCTTTGCCTTGTCCTTTGTCCCGTTTTACCCTTTGGGTACTTACGTACCCTCTAAAAACAGTATTTTACGTAAAATATTGTCTTTAAAACAAGCTGAGCATATTATGACAGGCTCTCCAAACTCAAGTTGTTACTACTAGCTTTCTGAGCTGTATCAACAAGCTTACAAGGATACGAGTTCATGTTTTAAAATATTAAATCTGGTTGCTCATACTCATTTTCAGCCGCAATTATACGACTTTTAATGATTTTAAATTGAACATCACGTCTACACGACTAGTCTTATTTCTTTGTAAAATATCTAGACAATTTTTTTCGTAATTTGATATGTGTATATTTGAAATTATTAATTTGTAAAGTTATGTCTTACGCGGATAAAAAATTGAGAATCACGCAAAATCTATTGAGCGTATTTTACGAAACCTTCACCATTTTAAAGATCTTTTAGTATACGTGCTTTAGTATAATACCTGTTGTTTCTGTATTATAAATGAATAATGCTTCTATTTTGGGAAAGGGCTCCTTGATGGGCGAGTCCTAGACGCGTTGCGTGAGGTCAGCACAGAACACGCAAGTTATTATTCAAGATCGTCGGCGTATAACAGCTCAAAAAAAGCGTAATATTGTTTTAAGTAGGTATGTATATGACAACCGAGAATAAACAGCAAACTATGAAGTCATAGATATATAAATTAAAAGTAGTTATCCTACCCTCGTCATCACATGTAATAGAAAGTACTCAGGGTAACAAAACACTCCAGCTCAAATTCAACTGTCCTACCATTTGCTATCAGGGAGTTCCAGTTCCTACAGCCAGGCGCCATCATCAGATCAGCTCGAGGGTATCATAATATTGCTCTGTCGCCGACTTACAATTTGTAAGCCTCATTCATTTAAATTGTATGTAATTGTAGACTGACTGAAATGAATTATATCGTATATTCATTTTTACATAAAACTGAAAAGTTGTGTGGAAATTGGTTGTCGTGTTATGGGCATGTGATGCGGAGGAATGAAGAAAATGTCGTGAGGAAAGTCTTGTGTATGGATATGGATGGCTATAAGAGTAGGGGAAGGCCAAAGAAACGATGGTTGGACTGTGTGAAAGAGGATATGGATAAAAAGGGGGTGACTACAGAGATGACGACTAATAGAGGGCGACTAAGAAAAAGACATGTTGCGCCGACCCCAAATAGATTGGGATAAGGGCAGGAGAATGATGATTCATTTTTACACACATTATTTACGTTTTTTAAAGAAAACTTAAAAAAATATAAAAAATAATAGTCCGCCGGTCCGTAGCTTGGAACAGGGTCCAAGCTACCCGGTGGTTAGGGCTCCAGAGGCAAGAACCTCCTCACAATGCGAGCCGTATCGAGGAAAACTGCCTTCGTACTAACTACGTAAACTCAATTCGTCTGTAAGTATATTTTTTTTTTATATGTTTGTTACGCGGTTTCTCCGCCATTTGGTAATAGATTTTGTTAATTCTTTTTTTGTTTGGTAGGTCGTACTTCAGAGATGGTCCTATATAAATTTTATCGAAATTGATTCGGCACATTACTTCTAGGTAGGGTTTCTTCTTGGCTAGCGTGTTCCATCGTCGAGCATATTATCGCTTACCGTCAGGTGAGATTGTGCTCAAGCGCAAGCCTATGAATTAAATAAATACTGGCACTCGAGTACCGTGAGAACTTAGTCAGAAGTGAAAAAAAACTTGAACAAAATGCCTAACGCGTCACGCGATCCGCTACGAGTGCTACGACACGCGCGTCGCCGACATCGCGTAGCGGTATCGGTGACGCGCGAATTCAATTGTTTTTTCCCATCTCAAAACTGTCCAACGCGTCTAAAGAAGTTTTCACTTCAAAAAAATGTCTTACCATTTACCATATCCCAGTGTTTTAGCTGGTAAGACGAAGTGGCACAACGAAATCTCCCAGATTGGTGTATACCAAATGATTAGTGAACTGAGATAAATTATAATCACCTCGCTTGTCAAACAGATTGGTGATAGCAAATGTAGTTAACTTGTCACAAAATATCAGTGGGTACAATTAACTCAAAAACATTTCCATTGTTTTCTTTTTTTAACCGACGAAAAAAAGGAGGAGGTTCTCAATTCGACCGTATATATGTTTTTTTTTTTTTTTTTTTTTTTTTTTCATTTTAATTGATCGGATCTGCCTCTCTAGCCAAATAACTTTTATAATAGCGCTAATGCTAACGACATAAACTGCGGAGAGAACTGTCACGTGACTCACGCCCAGTACTGTCGTTGCCATATATTTTGCACGAAGCGTTAGCGTTAGCGCTATTATAAAAGTTATTTGGCTACGGGGGCTGGTTAGAGTGCGGGGCAGCACCAACAGCATCCTGTGTATGGTAGCGAGCAGGCTAGATTGTGCGTTTGTGAACCGCTGCTGCAGGGTATCGGGTGGGCCTGTCACCTTGCAGCAGTGATGCCACAAATGGGTTTCTGTGTTTTTGTTGTACTAACATGGTTTTGCTCGAATTACATTATTAAATTAATAATAATGATTGTTCATCATAATTTCAGCCGAAAGATCTCCACTGCTGGACAAAGGTCGCCCCCAAGTGTCGCCACAACGAACGTTCGGTGCGTCTCGCCTCCATAGGATTTCCGCGACCCTCACCAGGTCTTCTGTCCACCTTGTAAGGAGGCACTCCAACACTGCGTCTTCCGCTACGCGGTCGCCACTTCAAAAATGTTCGGCCCCATCGACCATCTATTCTACGAGCAATGTGCCCTGCCCACTGCCACTTCAGTTTGACGATTCTTCGCGCTATGTCGGCACCCTTGTTTCTCTTGCGGATATCATCATTCCTGATTCGATCACACAAGGAAACGCCGAGCATAGCCCTCTCCATTGCCCTTTGGGGGACTTTAAGCCTTCAAATATTGAAAATATTATCAGTTTATACCCATTTTAGGGTGTACATCTTTATCAACCAGTTCGTGACATTTTAACTTTTCCAACCAACTGTTTATTCCAGCACTTAGACAGTTTACAACGACGCTTTGAAACGTAAAGTGAATTCTGATTGAAACTTAAATGGACAAATAGTCGGAAAAGTGACGAATTAGACATTATTATTGAGTAATAACGTGATATCTGTGTCAATATTTGTATTTGTGTACTTAACTTTAGCTTATCTTATGGGTAGGCGCCACTTCTTGGTTGTGAGAGCCGAAAATTTATCGTGTTTTATAGCAATCTTTATTTATCCAACTAATATTATAAACGCGAAGGTTTGTTACTCAGTCACGCTAGAATGGCTCAATAGATCTGCATGCCCGGGCCTGCGGACGGCGAGTAGTGGGTAACTCGCCGTCCGTTCAGCACCAGGCCCGAGAGTCGACGGCGCGTAGTGTTCCACGCGCGCCTCAAAGAGTTGTCAGCAAACAGGACGGGGCCCGTCATGGCTGATGCCTGCCCGGGGGTTAAGGATTAATTCGAAGGAGTTACCTCGCCCCTGGGCATTTAGGGCAGGGAGGAACAGGGGTGGGTTTTAGTCAGTAAGAGTCTGACACGCCCTTACGCTCCACCCTAGAGCGGCAGATGTCATTGAATGATTTCCCACCCCCCAAAAAAAAAAAAATGGATCTGGATGAAATTTAGCACAGAGATAGATTATTGGCTGAAATAGTACAATCATATGTTATAATTTATAGTGGCGGAGATACTCAGTCCACGCGGGCGAAGTCCCTGGCTGCACCTAGTTAAAATTATAAATACAAGCAAAGACCAGCAATCGATCTCCTTTCATATAACCTACTTTGTTTTAAACTTGAGATAGTAGTCAAACGCGTGCCTATCAATAAAAAAAAAGAAAAAAAAACTTTTACAAAATTTTTTGAAAATGACGGATGAAAAAAGATTGCTTGTTGCGGAGATGAGAATGTTGAGATGGATGTGTGGAGTAACGAGAATTGATAAAGTGAGAAATGAGTACATTAGAGGTAGTTTAAAAGTGGCGCCAGTCACAGAAAATTTGAAAGGGAACCGCTTATCTTGGTGTGGTCATGTGAAGAGGAGGGATGAAACACATGTAACTAAAAGAGTTATGAATATAAATGTGGATGGATAGAGAGCGAAAGGGAAAAGATGGATAAATTGTGTGCTAAGTGATATGAAAGAAAATCCAACTCAAGACGGACTAGTCTTGACACCACTTACGAATCAATATCGAATATGTTTTCATTCATCTTAAGCACGACAGCTATATCCTGTCTCAACATCTAGGAGATGTTGAGACACCTCATCATCCATCAGACATCTCATCGATTGATAAAATAATAATCTTCCAAAAAACAACCGACATCGTAGGTATTCATGAATCACATGTATTTACTTATTCCGAAATAAACTTGAGAAATGATTCACTAAAATGTAGTACTATAGGTACTTAGCTGGGAAGGTAGGTGTGCATAAAAATAAATTGATTGTAATGTATGAGTAGCTAAAAGTTTAGAGGAGTAACATAAGTAGGTATAGTGTACGGAACCGAACAGAATGTTCGGCTCCCCTTCCAGCCGAAACCGAATGTTTGGCTCCCCTTCCAGTTTCGGTCGTAACCGAAAACGAATGTTCGGCTCCCCTTCCGAAACCGAAACTCACTTGGTATTACATAACTGAAAATTATCTGAAATTAAAATATTTGACTTGAAAACTTATCAAATTATTCAAAATTCAGCCTTAGGTAACTTTCATAACATACTAAATAAGTTAATAAAACGATGATTACACACATAGACTAACGAGATGGTTTTAAGATCTCTATCACAACCTTCAAAGACGCTAGTTTCGGTCGGCCAATAAGTGGCCGAATATTCGGTTTCGCCAAAACCGAAACTCTATTAGAAACCAGTTTTTTAACCGAAACTGAACGAAAACGAAAATAATAAGAATTAAAAGTAAAGCTCTTGAACACCATTATATCTGTAGTGATGAATTTATATCCCATCAAAGCATCGACTATCATGTGACATCGTTACCTATCATTGCAGACAAAACTGTAACATTTTATTATAAATTGCTTTCAATAAAGATATCAAATAAGCAGACAAACTCTAAGATTTCTGAGTACATTATCTTTAATTCTAAATTGAAAGGAAAAACCACAAACAGTTACAAAATACTTGAGCCATCTATCTTAAATAATATTGATCGGATATCGGAGAATATGAAGAAGGATTCAATAAATAAAAACAACCGACTATCAAAATAGAAAATTCACTAAAAATCAAAGAATTACTTTAATTTCGCAAAACCCCCATAACATGGAACGTGGAATTTAAACATACTTGTAATTGGAGAAAACCGAAACGACATTTTTCGTTTTTGTTCAATTTTTCAAAAAGCGCTGAAGAAATTTCGATAAAATTTATATGGGACCACCTCGGGAGTATATTCTTTCGGATAATAAAAAGAATTTTGAAAATCGTTCCACAACTGACAGAGGAATCTGTGGACACACATAAACTCACTCCAGAGTCTTTCAGCCCCATCGACCATCCGTTAAAGAAAGCTTATGCTTAGCGTATTATAACTTAACGACTCATTACAAACTGACTGTTGGTTTTCGTATGTGACCTGCTTTGTGCAAACGTGCGTCAACAATAGAAACCAGATCTTTTTAAGGTATATTTTAGAAACCAGATCTTTTTAACCGATTTCAAAAAAGGAGGTTCTGTATTCGACACGTATGAGTATGTATGTTTGTCCGATTTGGATGGGGTTTACAAATGCATATTTTTCAAGGAAGATTTTAGTAATAATACATTAGGATCTGATGAAGAACTTCGGAGATAGACTGAGGAACTCTTCATGTTATTTTTTTCTTACTCCTCCGCTGTCTTTTCTGATTAATTTCGTTGCGGGACTCAAGACAGTTTAATCGTTTCTCTGGGACTCGACTAAAAGAGGTACTCTTCAATAAGTAACAGCAAATGACACGCAATTACTGCAATCGTTTGTCTATGTATTGTTTACACAATTCAATGGGAAACCACAACTAAAAAGTGAAAATTAAAAAACTTTTTTACAAAAAATAGAACCGATTTCTGTCTCTGGTTTTGTTTCTTCGTTTTTTGACATAGAGGTCTAAAATTTAAATTACTTGCACATAATTTGTTTTTCTTTTTGTATGTCTTTTTAAGTATATGTAATAGGTTTGTAAGTGCCACTTAAAAATATCTAGTTACTATTAGTGTCCGTCCGAAGGTTCAGTTTCAGCCAAAAAGTGGCCGAATATTCGGCTAGACCGAAACTAGCGTTTTCGACCTGAAGGTTATGATAGAGACCTAAAAGCTGACTGTCTCGTTCGTCTATTTGTGTCATTTGTTTGTAATCATTTTTCCTAACTTATTTAGTATTTTAAGAAAGTTAACACAAAAAAAAAAAATATGTACCTCCCGAGTTTCGGTTTTCAGCTTATCGTGCTTCATTGAAAGTTCGGTATATATATGGTTGATAAACATTTTAATATTACGACGAAAATAATGCCACTAATGGAAGGGCTTCACTCTCTCTCTAAGAGTCACATACAACTTTTTATCCAGGACAAATGTAGTACGTCTCCTGTCATCCTGCGAGAGAGTTCACGCGAGTGAAGCCGAGGGACAAAGCTTATTCTTAACATATCAAATCAACTTTTATCTGTATAATCTACTAAAAAGAGGGCATAGAACTCATTGGGCATCGAAAAATTCGTCCACATCGCTGTCAAAGACCTGCCCTCTGGTCACGTGAAGAGTCGACTAACTGCTTGCTGACGTCACGATGAGCACTCGGACCCCATGACCCTTGTGTTTTATGGTTTGTATTTATTTGTTAAAAAACTTTTTTTACAAAAAAATAGATCCGACTTCCAAAAAAAGTGCAAAATAACTTTAATTTCGGAAGTCGGTGTTTCTGGTTTTGTATATTCGTTTTTTGACAACGACTGCCGAAATTAAAGTTATTTTGCCTTTTTTTTTTGGAAGTCGGTTCTACTTTTTTGTAAAAAGTTTTTATTTTTCACTTTTTTGTTGTGGTTCCCCATTCAATTGTGTTAGCAATACATAGACATACGATCGCAGCAATTGCGGTTGATTTGCTGTCATTTTTTGAAGAGTTCCGTTGTCGGTCTCCGAAACTCATCATCAGATCTATATGAAATTTAAATGGGACCATTTCGGAATAAACCCCTTTCGAACAAAAAAAGAATTTGGCAAATCCGTCTATTGTATGACGGAGTTATGCCCGACAATACATTAAAAAAATATATAAACATTCGAATTGGTAAACTCCTCCATTTTTAAGTCGGTTAAAAATATTAAATACTTTAGACTAGGTACTGTTATTTGCAAAAGATAGTGAAGAATACAAATCATAGCGAGTGACCATGACAAATCTACCCATCACAAGTCTATTTAATCTGCTTTTACGAAAGATTTTCACTAAGCATATCTACTCATACATCAACTCAATCGTAAATCGTCGTGACTACTCGTGACTCATCGGCATCTCATTACTCAAACATAATCTCAGCATTTAACAAGTCATCGTAAAAGGTAAAAGCTTCTTAAAAACTTAACCTGCTCTTCATTTAAAAAAACAACAGAGTAAAGAAAAAAAACTACTGTAAAAATACGTCGTTAAGAGAAAATAAGCGAGCTAAAGAACATTATTTGGTTGTACAAACAGAAAATCTGCTGTGGTTTAGTTAAACGGGTAGAATAAGAGGATTCATGCGTGAATCCCTTCGTGTTAGACAGAGAGAGACAATATAAAAGCGAGACGGATGACAATAGGGGTGGGGCGTACGAAAAACCAACCCAAACGGAGCTTTGGTTGACTAAAAATTTGTGGGTTATGAATAGAAATGTAGGTGTCAGGTTATTCTGGGTGGACCGCCCAGTCGTTTTGTCCACATACGACACAATATGATGATAATCGGTGCTAGTCGTCGCCTTAATAAAATAATTCAGTTGTTTGTAACTACTGCTCTCGGGTGGATATCCGAACGCGTCCGACATTTTGAATTTTATTATTTCGTTTTTATTGCGCGGCTGCTAAACTGTTGTGTGTGCCTGGGTTTTTGGTTTAAAAAAAAAAGTGTGAAGTGGACTTTTTTTGTCTGTGCTTTTTTTGTTTTATAAATTTATATTTATTTTGAAGTTGTTAGGTGAGTGACTGTTGTTTTTTTTTTATAATTTTAGCAATAAGTATTTAAATTAAAAAATATTAATAATTTGCTGAAAATTTAAAGATTAATGTAACTCCAATAGCTGTTAATACCTAATCTAAAATTAGAGACTCTCGTTAGAAAATATTTGTAAAGGTCATCTGGGCTTTCTCGATCTGTCCTAAAATCTTCAAGTAGATATACAAAACGCAAACAGTTTCATAATGGTAACAGTTTTTACAATACTTGATGAAACAAATAATCGACATTAAAATATACCGTACTAGCATCAGCCAGCGGCGTTCATTATAAATTATATCCCATGTGCTATTCCAGACTATAATCTATCTCTGTCCCAAACATCCAGATCCATTTAGCCGTTCTGGCGTGATTGAGTAACAAACATACATCCGAACTTTCGCATTCATAATATTAACTGGATTAGTACTATGACGACCAAAATACACTTTATACCTGGAGGAACTTTGGCTCCTAAAACACAGGCTTTTGGCCTAGTTGAGGCATCAGTTAGCCTTAAAAGGCTCTATTGTACAATATTTCCCCAATCTTTGTGTACTTAATTATGTTTTTTCTATGTGTACAAATAAACATAGAATAGAATAGAACAGAATACTCTTTATTATGTACACCATATAAATTACAAATAATTATGAAGAAAACTTTACATAGGGTGACACAATGGGCGGCCTTATCGCTAAAAGCGATCTTTTCAAGACAACCTTTGGATGGATTTTAAAGAAAAAAGGAAATACAGTACTGTAGGTAGTCTTAGATGTACCTACTATTAATAATAATGTATACCATAAACGAATCATAGATAAATTAATAATTATGAAACAAAAAGTATAGAACCCTAGTATAAACGACTAAAGAGCGAGGTAGTAATTTTTGAACATTTTATTATTATTATATTATTACTTTACGTTATTGCGTTATTGACATAATAGGAAGAATATATTTTCTGTTCAAGACCCTCTCTCTGAAATATAGCACAGAGATAGATTATAGTCTAGAACCATCATCATTCTCCTGCCCTTATCCCAATTTATTTGGGGTCGGCGCAACATGTCTTTTTCTTCCATACGCGTCTATTAATCTTCATCTCTGTAGTCACCCCCTTTTTACCCATATCCTCTTTCACACAGTCCAACCATCGTTTCTTTGGCCTTCCCCTACTCTTATAGCCATCCAAGACTTTCCTCACGACATTTTCTTCATTCCTCCGCATCACATGCCCATACCACGACAACCGATTTCCACACAACTTTTCAGTCAGCGGTGCCAATTTCAGGCTTCCTCTTATATACTTATTCCTAATTCTATCCATGCGCGTAACACCACACATCGCTCTTATAAATTATAGTCTTGAGTAGCACATCTAAACTTAATATTATAATGAGGAAAGATTTTTTTGTTCGTTTGTTTGTACCGTATAAGCTCCGAAACTACTGGACCGATTTAAACCATTTTGTCACCAATGGTAAGCTAAATTATCAGCGAGTTACACAAACTACTTTTTATTCCGGGAAAAATAACAGTTCCCGCGGGATAGGTCACGGGAGCGAGGCCGCGGGCAAAGTGCTAGTAAGCTATAATTTATTTAGTAGGGTGCCAATTCCACGCGAGCAAAACCACTGACAGAATCTAGTAACTCATACGACTTTAGTGCTTAGGCAAAGTCCTGTTGACACAGCATAATTCTGCATAACCAAAGACAATTTTAAGAGCTTTCTAAACAAGCTTTAGATTTATGACCACAGTCCTTCGACTTCGACAGTACTTCGACGTTCCCTATGGTTACTGATGCATGGAATAGCAAGACATTTCTGTTCTATAGGGCATGCAAATATTTGACTAGACGTGGGAATGAACCCGCAACCGTAAGTTTGACTTCCAAACTAAATAGTGAACGATTATTTGTGGTTGACTCTATAAAGCAGTAGTCGTCTGTGTGGAAATTATGTTTTTCTTACTCCTCTGCTGTTATTTTCAGATTCTTTTTCTTTTTTTTTTGGTGATAGGGACGCGTTTGACCACTATCTCACCTGATGGTAAGCGATAATGTGGTCGAAGATGGAGCACGCTTGCCTAGAAGAAACCTATTCACCTTTTTTTTTTGGGTGTGGGAAATCATCCAATGACTTCTTCCGCTCTGGGTGGAGCGGGAGGGCGTGTCAGACTCTTACTTACTAAAACCCACCCCTGTTCCTTCCCTACCTGAGTGCCCAGGGGTGCGGGGACTCATGTTGATAATTTATCCGCTACCGCTAGGCTTGCAGGCACCGGCCACGATGGGCCCCGTCAGTGGTGGCTGACAACATCTCATTGAGGCGCGCGTGGAACACTACGCGCCGTCGACTCACGGGCCTGGTGCTGATCGGACGGCGAGCTACCCACTGGTCGCCGTCCGCAGGCCCGCGTATTCACTCTTGACTTAAAGACTCCCAGGTTGTAGCTATCAAGAAACACAGACTCCGGCAAGGAATTCCACTCCCTAGCTGTACGCACAGTGAATGTGTTCTCAAAATGTTTTGTGCGTGTCGGTGGGATGTTCACCATGTACCGGTGGCGCATCGCCGTACGACTTTAGGTGCGAACGGGCTTGGCGGAATCAAATTATGCAATTCCGTCGCACACTCCCAAAAATGCAACCGATAGAAAACCGACAGGCTAGCAACTCGGCGTCTATGCTCAAGACTTTGGGGCTTCGACTCGACGAGCCTATCATTGCTGATGATTCTCTTGGCTCGTTTCTCAATTGTCTCAAGGGCATCTGGCAGATCCGTCCCAAAGATGAGAGTAGCAATTTCGTTGCGAGACCCAAGACAGTTTAATCATTTCTCTGGGACTCGTTGAGCTTCATTTCCTCGGCGTTTTTCTGGTGGTCGCCACTTTTGATTCTGGCTTACAGAAGTTACAGTGGTTTGGGAATTGTGTGACGGGCGAGTTTGTCCCTAATAAAAAATTACTGGCCAAGTGCGTGTTTAACTTACCATATTTAGGGTTCCGTACCAAATGAGGGAATTATCAAAGAAAAAATCTGATTAATCAATATATTGGTATTTGTTAGTAAAAATATACGTAATAATAAACGTTATCACCAAATTTCAAGTTCATAGGTCAATGGGAAGTTAAAAAATTCTTCGGAACAAAATTTTGTGACAGACGACGGACAGTCCGTCTGTCACGTGAGTGACAGCAATAGGGCTCCGTATGGACCCTTCGGGTACGGAACCCAAAGAGTAGTCATCCATTTTCAGGTCGTTCATGTTTATATTTCATGAAGACTTTAGTCTTTATATTCTTGAAGTAATTGAAGAAATATTGGAAATAGTTTCTTTAAAGTCTGCACCCGGAGTTTTTGGCGGGATTTTCTTGAGTGCAGTTCAGTGGCTGTTTTAATTATTCGCAAATTGATTCCTAGTGGACATTGTGATGTTAAATTGGTGTAGTTTTGTGTCTCAAGTGTTTACACAACTGGACAATATGTGATATCATTGAAACAGGCGCGATTTTTATAAAATAGAGCTGAGAATTTTGTCATAGTATTGACTAACTCAGCGAAGTTTGCCGAGAAGGCTGACTCGACACATTTGTTGCCAATTATTGCAAAAAAACATTAGAATGTGTTACATCTACATTCTAATGGGAAAAAAGTGACAGTATTCTGCGTGTAAAACTAAATACTTTCTTAACTTGACACTGGCTAAATGCACAAATCGTGCGAAGCCAAAATTAAAGTAAAAAAAAGTCTGCACCCATGACTTTTCTTTCTTTCTCCAAAAACTAAACTTGTTTCGTTGGGTAATTCTTTCCAAAAATCATCTTGACAATTTGTTACTTACTAACTTAAATTTTTACCTCACTTTGCTCTTAATTTAATTTTCGATATCAAATTTTAAAATGTTACATTTAATTACCTTCTCTACATTAACTCCATATTAAAGCAAAATGTATCACCACTCCGGTCTCCAAGATACAGGCGCCGCCTAGTTTGGGGACCACCACCCAGATTAAATGTAGATATCAAATAGTTACAGAGTTACTTTAAGCTAAGTTTACATACACACTCGTAAAGTAATTATTGTAACAATGAAACAATACATTATTCCGTATATTCATTCGTTGAAACATATAAATTGTATTTTTAAATATTAAAGATAACATAGAAAAAAAACATTTATTTTATTAATTGCGGTTTACGTTAAGATAATGTATCGAGTGTTTCCCACCATTTTTTAGTTCACATACATAATAAATTATCAATTATACATATCGTAAACCGCATAACCACATAATGATAATTCGTTCTTTCCACCACAATTTTGCACACGTTTCTAATCAATATTTTTATATAAAATAGGGATTCTGAATACTCAATAATTACATACTGTGTTTCGTTCGTCATTGTCGTTTCTTAAAGTGTACTAACCTAACCGTCTACCTTCTCGCAACAATGAGTAAATTCAACTGTACCAGACGTGACATAAGTCTTGTTTTAATTGAAAGTGACGGGAATTATGTTGTTGCTTTAACAAGTTATATACGGGATAATTTTACCAACTTTTCCGAGGCCAATATCGCTAAGATTGTAGCAAGTGTACAAAAAAATCTTATTACAAACTTTCGTCAACGTTACACGAAATCTGGCAGTAATAAGCAAATATTTTTAAACAAGAATAGCGCGTGGTTGGACGTCATATTTACTGTGAATCTGGGAGATCCTACTTGTGAATCTGAACCTTCGACATCGACAGGAAAGCGAGGACGCCCTTCGAAAACCTACGAAGACAGTTCCGATAGAACACAAAAACGAAAAAACAAGGAGTTGCTTGAAACACGTGGCCTTGATTTTATACTGAATTCATATCTTCAGGGATTGAGATCTCAAGGGGAAACCGAGGAAGCATTCATTGTCGAAATTTTACGAGTATTGCCCATGGAAAAAAAGTGATATACGTCAAAATCTCTTAAACGAACCCGCACATTTAACAGCGAACTCTAAAGACGAAGCTCTCAGTATTTTCATCGAGTTGGACCTTAATATGGCACAGTATGAAAACATGAGGAGTTACTTAATCGCGAAAATTGCTTATTATTTCCATCATACAAATCTATTCAGGAGGCTAAACGAAAGTGCTACCCACCAAGATCAAGCATAGAAATTAATAATATCCCCTGAACGCCCGACGGCATGCCCGCATGCCGACCAGATTACGCGGCTTTATTAAATAACTAAAGATCTTATATCCTGTGGCATGGTTCACATGCATTCTTAGGTAGTTATTACATAGTGTTAGAAAAAAAACGCAACACAAAACGCAACGCAAACGCAGAAACTCAATTTTAAAAAGCCGTTATTTTGTTTTGATTTCGTAATTTGAAGTTTGAGTGTGAATAATAGGAAAATATGATATCGGACTCTACAATAAAAACACTGTTCTTAGATTAATTGTCTATTCATAGTGCAACATGCAAAATTTCATGTAAATTGATACAGTGGTTTTAACAACTATACACACACACACACACTATTCCCGACAAATCGTTGATAACAGAATTTGATTAAAATTCAACTCTCGAATTACAAGTATTGTTTACATGTTATTCTAAGGTCTGTTTATTCAACAATCCAAAAAAGTTTACTTTAAGTACCTCGCTCCAATAGAAACCTCAGCAAGTTGTTTTTTATGAGCCCGGTCGTAAATATGTCAAACTGCGATAAGAGGCTCGGCCGTTCACGGGTAAGCAAACGTGAAACTTCATGATCTGCTGGATCACACTATTGCAAGAATTTTACAAATCGATGGTGTATACAAAGTTGGCAAGACACATTTAATGATTTATTCTAAATGGGGCTGTGATGGTTCAAGCGGACAAAGTGAATACAAGCAAGTCTTAGCTGAAGAAAGTGAGTTCATTTCTGACACTAATCTATTTATAGCTTCATTAGTGCCTCTGAAACTTGTAAATATTAATGCAAATGAAACTGTGTGGGAAAACCCTGTTCCATCATCAGTAAGATTTTGTAGGCCCATTTTAATAGTTTTCAAAGGAGACACCTGAGAAGGCAAGAAGTGTAGTTAATGAAATTGAAGCTCAAAAGGACGCTCTTACACCAACTTTAGTCAATATAAATGGAGAAGGTATCGAAATTAAACATACATTATTTTTAACCATGGTTGACGGGAAAGTGGCTCAAGTTTTGTCAGAAACTTCTTCAGGTGCTGTATGCACTATTTGTGGTGCAAGACCAACAGAGATGAATAATTTAGAAAAAGTGCAAAATAAACCAGTTGATGAAAATGCTTATCAATATGGGTTATCGACATTGCATTGCTGGATTCGATTTATGGAGTTAATTTTACATGTATCTCATAACCTAGGCTTCCAAAAATGGCAAATAAACATTTGAAAAAACAAAAGAAGGCATATGTAAAAGAAGGTTCAGAGAAGAACTTGATTTAAATATAGATAAACCTAAACAAGGTACTGGTAACAGCAATGACGGTAATACAGCTAGAAGATTTTTTCAAAATTATCAGTGCAGTGCAGAAATTACTGGTGTGGACGAGGAATTGATTAAACGATTTTATGTTTTACTTCAAGTTATGTCAAGTGGAAAAGTTATTAATGCTACAAAATTCGGTCAGTATTCTTTGGATACAGCACAAAGACATGTTAATAAATATATGTGGTATTACATGCCATCATCTGTCCATAAAGTCCTAATTCACGGGGAAAGCGTCATTCGGCATTATTCAGTGTTACCCCTAGGACAACTTTCCGAAGATGCAGGAATCAAGGAACAAAGACTATAAACGATTCAGACTTCATCATGCTAGGAAATGCTCTAGAATAGCTACAAATGAAGACGTTCTACATACACTTTTGTATACTTCGGACCCTTACATAACAAGTTTAAGAAAACCATCTAGTAAAAAGTCTATGGAACTTATAGATGAAGCTTTAGAGCTAGTTGAATAATACAGTGTTTTTTTTTTAGTTAAAAGTAATGGTCCTTAATAATAGCAGAAGTCATTTTAAGAGTTTAATTTTGTTTATTATAACATTTAAGGTCAAATTATTTAAATATAGTCTGTACATTTCTGAACATTTTTCAACATTTTAAGTTTATTATTTTTTTTTAGACAAAAACATATGATTTTATCCATTATTTGTAAATTATTTAAAAGAACATTTTTTCAAGAATACACAAAAAAAAAATCAGCAGCAAATCTATAAAAACATGGAAGTTATGGATTTATGACCCGAAACCGACTCAATCACATAGGCGGCGCGGCGGTCAGGGCTCCAGAGAGAGAAACCAATGCGAGCCGTGTCCAGAAGTACACCTTTCTGAATCAAGCCCTTTATCCAGCCGCCCAACGAGAACTTCCTGAGGAGTTGGTCGAGGCTCGTGGCTATAAGGCTATTGACTGACACGACTATCGGCACAATGATCGCTGAGTTCACATCCCATATGCCGACAACCTCGCAAGCCAAGTCAAGATACTTGATTTGCTTATCTTTCTCAGCTTTCACGAGGTTCTCGTCATGCGGGACGGTAAACACATTTATTATTATGTTATATATATAATGCACTCTACTGCACTGACTGCGAGAGAGAGAGAGTAGTATTTGTTGGTATATGTTCGGGAATGAGTTGTACCTAAAAGGCTTAAAGGTATGTCAACATCATCATCATCAGCCTTTTAATGTCCCAACTGCTGGGGCATAGGCCTCCTCTCTGAGAGGGTGTAGGCCATAATCCACCACGCAGGCCCAACGCGGGTTGGTGGATGTCAGATGTCTTCGAATTTATGGTTCTAGGACATGCCAATTTCCTCACGATGTTTTCCTTCACCGTTTTGAGAGCAGTGGTGATGAAATAATTTACACAAAGTAAAGCGCCTGCCTGGGTTTGAACCCATGACCTACAATTTGTAATTTGCGGCTGTTATCACTAGGCCACCACTGCTCTTAATTAAAGGTATGTAACGACCGTTAAATAAAACTACCCATTTTTGACATGACACCTAATGGTGTCTTTGAGCTAAGTACGCATTGCTATCACGCCGGCATTTCTGCAAAAAAAAATGTGAGGTCATAAAATATACATTTTGTAACAAGGCAGGTGTTAAAGCCTTGTTTATTTTATGACCTCTATTCCAAAGTACGTTCTTTCATACTTTTTTAATTTCAAATTCTAATATTCCATTGCCTTCTGTTTAGCCTCTGTTTTTATTTTAAAAATCAGTTCA
The DNA here is from genome assembly GCA_951329385.1 of Polia nebulosa. Lineage (NCBI taxonomy): Eukaryota > Metazoa > Arthropoda > Insecta > Lepidoptera > Noctuidae > Polia > Polia nebulosa. Next base: position 17,565,421 of record OX589614.1, read on the forward strand.
GATACAGCTGCCAAGCTGGAATAAGCTCCTCCTCATCATTGTCATTTTTCTACTCTTCAGCAAATGAGATTTACCAGTCTGTAAGAGTTACTAAACAGAGAAGTGCAGTTTTTATAACTAGGCAGATTTAGGCATGTGTCCTGGCAATAATACAATTTAAATATGTACCTAGTCACAGTGTATGGTGTGCGTACGATTAATAATTGCTTCTTATAATCAAGCCTACTGTAAATTATAAAATATACGTCATAATTCGTTGTGTTATTATCTTTCTCTACCTCCTCATCGTGTCACTCCTCCGTTCCTCCTCAACGTGACAATTTAATACCCTCACAGTATGCTCATTCATTTGATACGTCGCTCGGTACAGTTTGAAAACTATTCACGGACAGGCCTGTTGGTCTAGTGGTTAGTGACCCTGACTGCTATGCCGGAGGTCGTGGGTTCGATTCCCACCCAGGACAAATGTTTGTGTAATGAGCACGATCATTTGTTCTGTGTCTGGGTGTAATTTATCTATAATATGTATGTATTTAGAAATATATAAGTATGTTTATCAGTTGTCTAGTACCCATAACACAAGCTCTGCTTAGCTTGGGACTAGATGGCGTTGTGTGATAGTTGTGGAATATTATTATTATTATTATTATTATTATTATTGTTTTATTTGCCGTTTTTCATCCCAAAAGTGACCGCCATATTCCAAATTCATTTATTTAAAAGACGTCCGTGTTTGGGTCACAGATATTCATGTGTGTGTACCAAATTTTAATCCAATCGTTTCTGTAAATTCGGAGCAAACTGGCTGTGATAGACGGACAGACACGCGAGTCATCCTATAAGGTATCCGTTTTTCATTCTGAGTTTCAGAAGTCCAAAAAAAATGTATGATGACTCATACAAAATGTATGATGCCTCATACAAAATGTATGATGATTCATACAAAATCTAAAAAATGGATGTCGGATGCATTTTAACCTAGCCATATCTGAGACATTTAAACTTTCGCTCTCATTAAAGACATCAACGCGTCTTGTAACCCGCTGTTGATGATGTCTTTTAACTTTATAACCCTAACTTTTTATTTAGGGTTCCGTACCAAATGAGGGCATTGTCAAAGATAAAATCTGATTTATTAATTTATTTGTCTACCCACGTGTTTGGTCTCCAAAGCGCCACAAAGGAACAAAAATACATACATCATACATAGGCTGGTAAACACATTACCCTCCCTTGCGTCGCGCAGTCGGATAAAAAGTATACCTTAGCCGCGGTACTGCGGAAAAATAGAAACATAAAACCTTGGATTACTCCAGGGCTACTCAGATGTACTACTTATCGTAATAGTCTCCATGCACAAATCAAGAACTCTCCAGGAAATAGTACACTTCAGATCTCATACAGAAGGTACCAAAATTATTGCAATAATAACTTAGGTTAAAGGTTGCAAACCTAAAGCATAAACCGACAGTCCCTTCCGAACTTATTGATCCAAATGACTATAATTTCAGCTGATAACCCGACCATTTTCTAATTAGATTTTTCCATAAAAACTTAAGTGGAACCTAGGAACCCTGTCGACAATAAGAAAGCTTGGTGAGGTTCACGAATGCCGCGTCTAAAGTTAGCATCTCATCAGAAAAAATACCAAAGTAGTACTTACAGCGTCTTCATTCTTATGCTTAAAGCATTTGAACTTGACTCTTTTCCTTTTAACTCCTCGAGACATGATAAAGTGCTTTTAAGAAGTATTTTCCAATAAATTTAGTTTAATGAGTTAGACTCGCTCCAGATCAAGTTGGAAAAAGAAACGTCAAACTATATCTGTCATCTTACAAAAATTTAACACGAATTTAATTATTTTTTAAGTGTTACAGTTAACAGTTACTTTGCTGCAATAAACGGATGCCCACTAAATAGAGTTGATACGTTTAAGTATCTTGGGCATTTATTAACCTCTGACCTGGAAGACGATGCGGACATTGAAAGGGAGCGTAGGGCGCTGTCTGTTCGTGCCAACATGATAGCCCGCAGATTTGCTCGGTGCTCGAGGGGCGTCAAAATAGCCCTATTTAGGGCATTTTGTACGTCCTTTTATATACTGGCAGTCTGTGGATGGATTACACGCAGAAACAGTACAGCGCTCTACGTGTACAATACAACAACGCGTTCAGGGTGCTCTTGGGGCTGCCTCGCTTCTGCAGCGCGTCGGGGATGTTTGCCGAGGCGCGTGTGGACTGTTTCCACACAATCATGCGCAAGCGGTGCACATCCCTGGTGAATAGGGTGCGGGCGAGCCGCAACAGTATCCTGAACGCTTTTGCTAAACGTTTCGACTGTCAGTACGTGAACCACTGCTGCGTGGTTCACTTACTGACTAATGTTAAGATATTCTTTTGATTTCATTATTTTGTTCTTATTTTATTTTATTGTACTTACCGACATTTAATTTGATTTTATTTTTAATTCTAATTTATTGACATTTTTAACCGACGAAAAAAAAAGGAGGAGGTTCTCAATTTTTTTTTTTTTTTTTTGTGTATGTTCAGCCCTCATTCCGTCATTTCTGAAACGATCTTAATTATTATTTTTTTGTTAGATAGGGTGTATACCTCAAGGGTGGTCCCATGTCAAGAAAATCAGGATCTGATAATGGAATCCTAATAAAATTAAGAGAAAACCTCGAAAATTGTGGGCACGTTTAGCGTTTCTGTACGTATGTTCGGCCCTCACTCCGTTGTTTATGAACCGATTTTGATGATTCTTCTTTTTTTAGATAGGGTATACCTTAAGGGTGGTCTCATGTCAAGGATATCAGGATCTGATCATGGAATCCTGATAAAATTGAGAGAAAACCTCGAAAATTGGGCACGAATATTGTTTCTGTTTACTTTTCATAACTTAATCAGGTATTTGCATTTAGGAACCATCACATCATGAAACTGAGCCGATGATGAAAACCACACCTTTCCTAAACAATAGAAGTTACATATAAAAAACTGATTTTAGTGACAGATACCACTTAATATGCTTTGAGAAAAGACGTCTTTAGAATATTGGAGGTAACCTCAACTGGTCAATATCCTGGGAACCTCAGTGCCAAGAGGAATGATGAAGTATTAGAAATTAGCCTCAGATAATTAAAAGATGATGCGAGTCACAAAATATCATAAAATAAAAAACTTTTTAACAAAAAATTAAACCGACGAAAAAGAACTAAAAAGCAAAAAATAAATAAACCTTTTAAGTCTTGAGTATTGAGCTTATATTTTTTGCTTTTTAGTTCTTTTTCGTCGGTTGAATTTTTTGTTAAAAAGTTTTTTTAATTTAATTTGTTTCTGTATTAATCCCATTGTACTGTATCAGCAAAATGTCAATCTGATTATTGTAAAATTGTATTTAAATTTTATGGGCTTTCATAGCCTAAAATAAATGAATTTATTATTATTATTAGTAGGTTCCGTTTAAAGTGGTGTTATTCCACATAGTAACAAAAGTAACCAAAGTTCTATAGTCTTGCTCGAAATAGACGTCTGCGTTAGTTTCGAGCAAGACCCTAGAATTTCCGACCGCGGTCGAGCGTCACACGTTAGTAAAATATACGTAATAATAAACACTATCACCTTTCAAGTTCATAGGTAAGAAAAAAATTCTTCAGAACAAAATTTTGTGACAGACGACGTACAGATGGACACGTGAGTGACAGCAATAGGGCTCCGTTTGGAGCCTTCAATTACGAAACCATAAAAAAAAACAAAATAGTTTAGTATACTTACCTTTTTATCATTTCATATAGTTTACTAGTAATAAATGAAATGATAATATATTAAACTAATATTTTATTTTTTATTATTTGATTACAATATAAATAAAATATGTACGCTTGTACAAGCGGCATAAAAGATCCGGGAGGAGTACAGCTCATAGGGCATCGAAAAATTCGTCCACATCGCTGTCAATGGGAAAAGTGCCCAGAACGCTGGCAGCATTGCCACGTTGAATGGCAATGCTGATTCTTTGGCCGAAAAAAGAGCAGCCCTCTGGTCACGTGAAGAGTCGACTAAATGCTTGCTGATGTCACGACAAACTCGATGAGCACTCGGACCCTATGGCCCTAGTGTTTCAACCCCAAACGGCTCAAGCATATAACTCCCAAAAAGGTTGTTATATTTGCGCCGTTTGGGGTTTTCTACACCTGTAACAGCCCACCGTGCAAAGAAGATGAGATGGCGCAAGGGTGTCGACACATATTGCATCCCACACCAAAGGTCTACGGCATTATGGTCATCCCGTCGGGCCTCCTTCCATCGTCACGTGGCAGGCCATGAGGTTCTAAAACGGCTAACACACTGGCGGTGACAAGGGCCCGACGGATGATGTCATTAATGCTGGCGTGCCGTGCCATACGACCCGCGCTCCTACTGCAGGATAGACCATGGTGTCCGAGGTGGTCGAAAAAAGAAAAATAATACCAATTTTCATTATGTCTGCATATCGGCCAAAGAGCATTGCCATTCAACTTGGCAATGCTGCCAGTGTTCTGGGCACTTTTCCCGTTGACAGCAATGTGTACGAAATTTTCGTAGGCCAATGACTTCTTCATCTACTTCTTATGCTGTTTTACATATTATAAGGAACCCCATTTAATTTTAAATTTACTTTTCTGACGGACGGATAGCGGAGGTTTAGTAATAGGGTCCCGTTGGTTACCCTTCGGGTACGGAACCCTAAAAACGTTTAGTGCGTTTAATTTTAATATTTCCTCATACAAAAATTTAAACAAAAATCAATCATCACGTCCCACATTTGTTTTTTTTAGCTCTGGAAACATCAGATGACTCTCCCGCTGTGGGTGGAGCGGGAGGGCGTGTCAGACTCTTACTGACCCACCCCTGTTCCTTCAGTTGCCTGTGCTAGGGCAAGCTGACTCTTTAATACACTCCCGTGGCCTACCACCTCCTAAGTAGCAACCTAAACTCAACCTAAGTCAATCAATCTGCCCGCGCCTTTTCCCAACTATCTTGGGGTCGGCTTCCAGTCTAACCGGATGCAGCTGAATACCAGTATTTTACATGGAGCGTCTGCCTATCTGACCTTCACAACCCAGTTACTAGGTAATACGATACCACTTTTTTTTTTAGTTTGGGAAATCATCCTATGCATTCTCCTGCTCTAGGTGGAGTGGGACGGCGTGTCAGACTCTTACTGACTAAAAACCACCCCTGTTTCTTCCCTGCTCTGAGTGCCCAGGGGCGCTGTGGATAAATTCGAAACAGAGTTACCCTGTTCCATGACGGGCCCCGTCATCTATTGCTGACAACTCTTTGAGGCGCGCGTGGAACACTACGCGCCGTCGACTGTCGGGCCTGATCCTGATCGGACGGCGAGCTACCTACAATACAATACCCCTTGGTAAGACTGGTTGTCAGACTTTCGGGCTTCTGACGACCTGTAACGACTGTCAAAGATCCACGATTGACAGCTGGGACCAACGGCTCAACGTGCTTTCCGAGGCACGGAGGAGTCTCGGTATGTAAAGATGCTCACCCACCCATGGACCAACCCCGGCAAGCGTAGCTTAACCTGATGGATCGACCCGTGCGTCTGTTATTACTTTAGCCACGAGCTCCTCAACCTAAGTCAACAAAACAAAAATAGAATTTTAATGAACTGATAAACTCAAGTACTTAATTAACTATATTAAAAGGTTCTCCGCGGTGATCAAGTACATTATCACTATATTAATATAACGTTATCTGGCAGTTAGCCGCGTGTTACGCCTATCTGTGAGCTAATTTTATATCAATACCAACTGCGCCCCGCGGTTTCACCCGGGTAGACCGGAACTATAAGTAGCCTATGTGTTAATTCCGTGGTACAGGCTATCTACACACCAAATTTCATCCAAATCGGTACAGACGTTTGAGCGTGACGGAGTAATAACACTCACACACACTCACAAACTTTTAGTAGCGGGGCACTTTGTTTTTAACCGATTTAGAAAGAAGGAGGAGGTTCTATGTTCGACTGTATGTATGTTTTTTTAATTACGTCCACTGATTTCTCTGTCAATTGTGGACCGATTTTCTAAATTATTGTTTTATTCGAAAGAGTATACCCCTGAGGAGAAGAGCATATAAATTTTATCGGAATTGATTCAACGCTTTTTGAAAAAAATCAACAAAAACAAAAAATATGCTTAGATGACGTTTTGGTTTCCTCCAATTATGTTCAAATTCCATGTTATTGGGGTTATCAATTCGGACGTAACTTTAATATTTAATATTAGTTCTGGGATACGACTAAAAAGTGAAAAATAAAAAAAAATCTTTTTACTAAAAATAGAACCGACTTCCGAAAAAGAAAATACACAAAAAAAAATTAAAATTACTTTAATTTCGGCAGTCGGTGTCAAGTAACGAAGAAACAAAATACAAACACCGACTGCCGATTTTTTGTGTTTTTTTGTCACTCTCTGTGAGAGGGTGTGGGCCGAAAACCACCACGAGGGCTCAATGCAGTTTGGTGTATGTCACATGTCTTCGAAGTTTTGGTTCTAGGACATGCCGGTTTCCTCGCGATGTTTTCCTTCCCGTTTTGAGAGCAGTGGTGCTGAAAAATGAAAATAATTTACACAAAGTGCTATTTACACCTGCTTGGGTTCTAACCCGGTTTTTTTTTTTTTTTTTTGGGGGGTGGGAAATCATCTAATGACTCTTTCCGCTCTGGGGTGGAGCGGAAGGGCGTGTCAGACTCTTACTGACTAAAACCCACCCCTGTTCCTCCCTGCCCTACGCGCCCGGGGGCGAGGTAACTCTTTCGAATTTATCCTCCACCCCCGGGCAGGCATCGGCCGTGGCAGGCCCCGTCCTTTGCTGACAACTCTTTGAGGCGCGCGTGGAACACTACGCGCCGTCGACTCTCGGGCCTGGTGCTGATCGGACGGCGAGTTACCCGCTACTCGCCGCCCGCAGGCCCGGGTCTACGGTGGCCGGAGATCGTCTCGCAGCCCCTGGCGTCTCCTGCGACGGCTGCTGCTGGGGGCGCTAGGGCGACTCGGTCTCTGTTGAGTCTCCCTAACGTGTGCCGCCTCCCTCTTCGCTGGGTTCTAACCCGGTAGGGTGCTAAACAAACTCACATTAAAAACGCCTCACCAATGATAGAGTACATTATCACTGTATTAATAAACTGTTATCTAGCAGTTAGTCGCGTGTGATGGCTATCAGTGAGCTAATTTATCAATAAGCCCTATTTATTCTAGAAGCGATAAATTATTGAAAACTAGCTTTTAGCCAAGGGCTATGCCCGCGGGTAAGTTGGAAATTTTCCCACGAGAACGTAACAAAGGACTAAATTAAATGGGTCGCGGCAGTATTTGGAAGAATCACAGCAGCCAATTTTTTTTTTGTGCGGTGGGAAATCATCCAACATAAATTTATGACGCTCTGGGTGGAGCGGGAGGGCGTGTCAGACTTTTACAGACTAATATTATTATTTATTATTATTATTTTTTTTTTATTATTATTTTTTTTTTTTCTAATATTTGTATGACCTGCAGATAGTTGTTCCGGGTCTGGGTGTCTTGTGTATGTGAAATATGCATGTTTGTGAACGCACCCACGATACAGGAATATTCCTAGTGTGGGGCAACGTTTTTTTAAAAATAATAATAATAATATAAATAAAACTCACCCCTTTTCCTTCCTTGCCTGAGTGCCCAGGGACGCGATAACTCTGTTACGAATTTATGCGCTACCCCTTGGCATGGGTCCCGTCAAATGTTGCTGACATCTCTTTGAGGCGCGCGTAGAACACTACGCGCCGTCGACTCTCGGGCCTGGTGCTCATCGGACGGCGAGCTACCCATTACTCCCCATCCGCAGGCCCGCGTCGACGCTGGCCGGCGATCGTCTCGCGACCTTCAAAGCCCAGGGTGTCTCCTGCGGCGGCTGCAGCTGGGGGCATGAGGGCCAGTCCTTTGAGACTCCCTCACCCATTCCGCCTCCTCCTTCGCGAGCATTACTGCTTCGTAGAAGGAGGAAACTGCTTCACATTCAATCCTCGCTCCGTACCATGGCCTGGACCAGAGCCAAATGCGAGGGGTCGCTGCCGCCGATCGCCCCTTCACCGCGGCTCTGGAACGCATAAACTGAAAGAACGCGGGTGGGTTTTAGTCAGTGAGTGTCTGACACGCCCTCCCGCTCCACCCAGAGCGGCAGAAGCCACTGATGGATTCGCAAAAAAAAAAAAACCTAAAAAACCGGCCAAGTGCGAGTTGGACTCGCAAACGAAGGGTTCCGTACTATAAACTGGAAAAAATAAAAAATAAACAAAAAAAAACACGTATTTTTTGGGCTGTATCTCATGATCCGTAGTAGGTAAATAATTTCTTTTTCTCTCTCTTTTACACCAAACATTTTGTAGAAAAATAGAAAACCCAATATAAACATAAATAATATAAGAATACGAAGAATAATTTAATACTAATTTATGAATAAGAAGAATACTTTAATAATAATATAAGAACTTCATAATAATTACTTACAATTAATAGCAATTTAATATACCTATATACGCAAAACTTATATATTATATATAATATTATACACCCGATAAACCACAACTAATAATTATATAAATTAATTAATGCTTAATTGAATAACTACTTAGCCCTCTTCCTCTCTTCTACTTTGCTGTGCCCGACAGGGTCCATATTGATATTTTATTATGTTATACCACCTATTTAACACATATGGAATGCAATAAAGTATTGAGTATAGGTAGACAGTTGAAATTTTCACACAGCGTGTATTTCGATGGCCGTTACAACAACAAATAACAAAAATAATTAAAAATTAAGCCCCTTAATTTACCCCTACCCTAAACCAGAATCAGTTCATGGTCTGTCCGTGCGCCCGACTACATACGTTAAACTGATGAGCTAAACATAGGTATCTTCTAAATATAAATATTTTGTATAATTAAGGGTATTCATATTCGTGCTATAATCCCCGTCTCTCGCCAGCACGTGCCGCTGAGCCAGTAAACTCCCCAATTAATGGTAACCAGATCCAGCCTTCCCTTGCTGCCCCTCAGTGACGCCCTAAGCCGAGGCCCGTACTCCGCAGGGAGTGCCCTTAGCGTGGTCACTTAGTTTTGTAAGTTTAATAAGTCCTGGCTGGAGGCTTTAATATATTAAAGCCTACACAGGCAAGCCCGGTTAAGCAGACGACAGCCTCAGAGGCTGACCTGCAAGACGCCCCACAAAAAAAAAAAAAAAAAAATCGTGCTATAATGGGGTGTTGATATTTATATTTAGAATATTTTTTGTAATAAGGCTAGGTATTTGTATTAAAGTATAAGAAAATAAAAGAATAATACAGAGCCAAAACGGTTAGGGTCGAAAACTCCTCAAGAACTACTTATGTTTTTTTTTTTTGTGGTTTGGGAAATCATCCAATGACTTCTCCCGCTCTGGGTGGAGCGGGAGGGCGTGTCAGACTCTTACTGACTAAAACCCACCCCTGTTCCTTCCCTGCCTGAGTGCCTAGGGGTGCGGTTACTCATTTTCAGAATTTATCCGCTAGAACTACTTATGTGGCATAGTGTTCAAAGTACGGAAGCTGTCATTGTTCGTCATAAACTCTTTGGAAGGAGGTGACCGATTATTTTGTCCCTAATCTATCATATTATATTAATAATACGTTATCTATCTATTAAATGTACCTGTTTGCTGAAGTCGCGTGTCGGTTTTTACAGTGGCTTTTATAATATGATAATAATAAAGAGTACCTAATTTTTTTATTAACTAGCGACACGCTCCTGCTTCCTTTGGTTTTAAGACTTGACAAAAAACGGGCCAAGTGCGTGTCGGACTTCGTGCATTTAGGGTTCCGTACCAACAGAGACAATTATCATAGAAAAAATCTGATTTATCAAATATATTGGTATTTGTTTGTAAAATATACGTATCAATTAACATTATCACCAAATTTCAAGTTCATAGGACAGTGGGAAGTTTATTAAAATTCTTCGGAACAAATTTTAGTGATAGACGATGGACACACCGACAGACGGACACGTGAGTGACAGCAGTAGGGCTCCGTTTGGACCCTTTGGATACGGAACCCTAAAAAGAGACACGTAGAAGCACGGATGCAAAACATTTTACTTAAGTTAAAGTTAAGTTAACACAATTTCATTAATTTTAAATTTATCAATACAATTAAGGCCGTACTACCGGCCAAGGGCGCCCTCATTGAATAAAAAATCGTAGCATAGCCTAGAAAATAAATATTAAAAAATCCAACGTCACGTTTGTTAAAAATAGGATTAAGTATTTTTACGTTACGTAACCAAAAACGGCCGTTTCTGACACTTTTGCCTACTACTTAGGATACGAAACATTCTGAGACCTGTTTTAACAACGTAAAAGTACTTTATCCTATTTGTAACAAACGTGACGTTGGATTTTTTAATATTTATTTACTAGGCTATGCTACGATTTTTTATTCAGTGAGGACGCCACTTGACCGATAGTAGACCCTTAACAAGGCGTCGCATTCACTCAAGCATTCGTGTCTGTCACAAAATTTTGTTCCGAAGAGTCGTTTAACTTCCCATTAACCTATGAACTTGAAATTTGGTGATAATGTTTATTATCACTACATAGTATAAAACAAAGTCGCTTTCTCTGTCCTTATATCCCTATGTATGCTTAAATCTTTAAAACTACGCAACGGATTTTGATGCGGTTTTTTTTTAATAGATAGAGTGATTGAAGAGGAAGGTTTGTATGTATAATTTGTACCCGAGCGAAGCTGGGGCGGGTCGCTAGTTACGTATATTTTAACAACAAACACCAAAATATTGATTTCCCTCATATGGTACGGAACCCTAAATTTTCGAAGTTCGACACACACTTGGCCGGGTTTTTCTAATGCTTTAGTGAATGGAGTATAACATTTAGTAAAGTGATAGATAGATAGGATCTCGTGGCTAAAGTAATAACAGCCGCACGGGTCGATCCATCAGGTTAAGCTACGCTTGCCGGGGTTGGTCCATGGATGAGTGACTATCTTTACATACCAAGACTCCTCCGTGCCTCGGAAAGCACGTTAAGCCACGCGTTACGGGCGTTACGGGTCGTCAGAAGCCCGAATGTCTGACAACCTGTCTTGCCAAGGGGTATCGTATTACCCAATAACTGGGTTGTGGAGGTCAGATAGGCAGTCGCTCCATGTAAATACTAGTATTCAGCTGCATCCGGTTGGACTGGAAGCCAACCCCAAGATAGTTGGGAAAAGGCGCGGGCAGATGATACAATTTTAATATCTAGTGTACACATATACTCGTAGCTCTATCTCAATAAGTAAGAAATTTCAATAAGTAAAGAACTATTTTGCATTTTTTGCAAAATTTCAGACTCAGTTTCAGAGATAAGGAGAGGGGAATTAATTTTCATCTAATGTCCTATCATATATAACTTTAAAACTATTTATTTTAAAAATAAAATACTGTTGAGGCCATACAACATGCCCTTTAGTTTGATATGTCACACAGTAAGAACAGTTTCATAAACTTTATTTTAGAATTTCCTGGAAAAGGCTAGGCAGATTGAAAGCGATAGTTACATTGTGTGATATATGTTTGACAAAAGAGACCGACGCACGGCGTGGTATCATCTATCAATCCGTTTGATTTTTCTTCAGGCACGGTCCCTTCAGCACAGCACAGTATCATGGAGTTTGCATAGCCAATGCAAAGTTTACACATTCATAAAATAAACAATCACATTGATACACAGATCCATGACGTTCAATATTATGTTTTCGTGTCAGAACAGAGAAATTTATTTGACATTATTGTTATACTATGTAGTTCGCCCGCGGTTTCGGTTGCGTTAATGTAGGTACTATATTTCTGTACCCCTGACAATGTTTATGCGATATTTCATGATGATTCGTCGAGTAATTAAGGCGCTATTAGCTGCCAACGACCTTGAGTGGTTAGCTTGCGTGTTCTGCGCTGAGCTCACGTAACGCGTCGTACGTCCCAGTACCCAGTACTAGGACTCGCCCATCAAAGAGCGCTGTCCGAAATTATACGCATTATTAATTTATTACACATAGAACAACAAGTTTTAAACTAGAACACTGAAACTAAATTATAAATAATTAAATGATCTTTAAAATGGTGAAAGTTTCATAAAAATACGCTTTATAGTTTTGGCGTGATTCTCAATTTTTTATCCGAGTTAGACATAACTTTACAAATTAATTACACTATGTTATAAAAATATAATTTCAAATATTCTGAGATCAAATTACGACGGAAATTGTTTAGAGTATATATTTTTTTCAAAGAAATAAGACAAGTCGTTTAGACGTGATGTTCAATTAAAAACCATTAAAAGTCGTCTGCGCCTTAAGGTGCGAAAGCGTAAAAAAAAACCGGCCAAGTGCAAGTCGGACTCGCACACGAAGGGTTCCGTACCTAGGAACGTGTTTTTTTTGCGGTTTTTTCGGTCTTTTTTTTGTTGTCATTTGTTGTTATAGCGGCAACAGAAATACACATTATATGAAAATTTCAACTATGTAGCTATTACGGATCGTGAGATACAGCCCGCTGACAGACGGACGGATCATGGTGGCATTTCATGGTCCCGTTGATTACCCTTCGGGTACGGAACCCTAAAAAATAAAGAAACTGCATTCGTATTTATAATATTACTAACTTCTACCAGCGGTTTCAAGTGCGTGGAATTAATACTTACCAATAAAATTACGAGTATAACCTATGTGTTATTCCAGACTTTAATTTATCTCTGTGCCAAATTTCGTGCAGATCCGTTCTGGCGTGATTGAGTTACAAACATCCATCCATTCATCCAAACTTTCGCATTTATAATATTAGTAGGAAGAAGCATTAGTTAGGATTGGATATAATATAGCAAAGTTATAACAAGCATATAAATATATAATCGTTATTGTCAGTCTATAACAACAAACCCCTTGGTTTTGCAGATATCTGCATTTCCATTTAGCGGTCCTTCGTTCATACCAAGATACCAATTAAATTTAAAAATTAAAAAAAAAATCCCAACGCTTATAAGAAAAGCGAATACAAAAAACACAAAAGAGCTGATGACCTTGAAACGGATGAACTGATTTTGATAAACCATGCCTAAGAACCATCGCTATAAATCCTACTTTCATATAAAAAAAACCGCATTCAAATCGGTTCACCCGTTTAGGAGCTACAGTGCCACAGGTAGACAGACACACACACATAGCGGTCAAACTTATGACTGTACTCTTTTTGTGTCGGGAGTTAAGAAATCCATAAAAATACTGAAGTCGGGTAAAATCTTGATTCGACATTGCCTTTCGATATTGAAAAAAGATGTCGTAAAATGGAAATTGCTCACAGATTAAAGGTTTCATCCTCAAATATTTGTGTAGAGTTCAATCTGCCATCGTGCTTGGTTTGAGTATTATGTTGGTAGGTACTTATTAAGTAAAATATTTTTTTTTTTTTAAAAACCTTGCCCACACTAGGAATTACTCCTGTATCGTGAGTGCGTTCACAAACATTTATACTCACATACACAAGACACCCAGACCCGGAACAACTATCTGTAGATCATACAAATATTTGTTCCGTGCGGGAATCGAACCCGCGACACGCAGCGCAGCAGCCGAACGCTCAACCACTGCGCCAACCGTGTCGTCAATTGTTTTTACGTTTGACCACTATCTCACCTGATGGTAAGCGATGATGTGGTGGAAGATGGAACACGCTTACCTAGAAGTAACCTTAAATAGGTTACTTCTAGGTAGGTAAGCGTAACTACTCTTGACTTAAAGACTCCCAGGTTGTAGCTATCAGGAAACACAGACTCTGTCAGGGAATTCCTTATTATGCTTAGGAAGTCGACTCTTCACGTGACCAGAGGGCTGTGCTTTTCTTTGGCCAACGAATCAGCATTGCTATTCAACGTGGCAATGCTGCTAGCGTTCTGGGCACTTTTAATTTTAATTTTCCCATTAACAACGATGTGGATGACTTTTTAACCGACTTCGAAAAAGGAGGAGGTTATCAATTCGGATGTTTGTATTTTATTTTTATTTTTTTTATTTTTTTTTTTTACGTGTGTTCGGGCATAACTCCGTCATATATTGACGGATTTGCAAAATTATTTTTTTTTCGAAAGGGGTTTATTCCGAAATGGTCCCATTTAAATTTCAAAAAGATTTGATGATGGGTTTCGGAGACAGACAACGGAACTCTTCAATAATTGACAGCAAATTAACCGCGATTGCTGCTATCGTATGTCTATGAATTGTTAACACAGTTTACTGGGAAACCACAACTAAAAAGTGAAAAATAAAAAACTTTTTTACAAAAAAATAGAACCGACTTCCAAAAAAGTGCAAAATAACTTTAATTTCGGAAGTCGGTGTCAAAAACGAAGACACAAAACAGGAACACCGACTTCCGAAATTAAAGTTATTTTGCACTTTTTTGGAAGTCGGTTCTATTTTTTTGTAAAAAAGTTTTTTTTTGAAGCCCAATGAGTTGTTTTCGTACCCGTTTGTACATATACCTATTAAGTTATTTATTTTCCGCCACCGGTACATGGTGGACATCCCACCCATACGCACTAAACGTTTTGAGAACACATTCATTGTGTGTACAGCTAAGCAGTGGAATTCCCTGCCAGAGTCTGTGTTTCCTGATAACTACAACTTGAGAGTCTTTAAGACAAGAGTGAATAGGTTACTTCTAGGCAAGCGTGCTCCATCTTCGACCACATCATCGCTTATAATCAGGTGAGATAGTGGTCAAAAGCGTGCCTGTGGCACTTGGGACAAGTGCTATAGGCACGCTTGCCGCTTGCCGCCGGTGATGAGCAAGTAGCGAGTAGAGCTTTGAAACAAAAACGAGTTGGCGAGCAGCGAGTAGCGAGTGGTTGTTCTGATAGTTTTGTCGCTGGCTTTAAGCGAGTGTTCGAGGGCGACGGGCACAGTTACTCGCACCACTCGCTCCAGTTTGTCTCTCGGCGCGAGTTCTGACCGCCGCCGATCGAGCCAGCATCGCTGAGCGAGTAAGCTTTGATAGCTCTAGTCGCTCAGCGAGAAACTTGTAGAGCGAGTGCTTGCGTGCGGCGGTGTGAGCAGTCAGCGATCAACTATTAATATATGCATCTCTTTTGTTTACACGGAATGTGTATCTATTGTACGTTTCTTGAACGTCTACAACTCTACAGGGTGTAACAGAACGGTGTGGTCATATTTCAGGAACCGGTTCTGCCCAAGGACATGAACAACTTTCTCTAAGAAAAAATAGAAAATTCCCAAAAATAAGTTGACTTTCCATACAAAGTTATCATCAGCTGATCAATATTTGTATGGCAGGTAATTTTATTTTTATAATTTCCTCAGGTTTTCTTGAATATAGTTGTTCATGCCGATGGGCAGATGCAGTTCTTAAAATATGACCACACCTTTCCGTTACGGCCTGTATAAATAGCCGAGAGTTAGTCGCTTACTAGCCGGTGCGGCGGCTGTGGGACAACTGATTAGCGGATTGTAAACTCAAAATAACATACGCATCATCCATCAAATTTAACCGTCTATGGGATAAAACCTCTTTTAAATGATTAGTCAGCACTTTAGCACCCACGTCTAACCATTCTTCCGGGTAGAAAATGGTGAAATAAGAACCTGTTTCAAGACCTGCGCGCGTCAAACGTCAACATCTGTCAAGCCCCGTTGACAGTCGGCCATCGTGTAACTACAGACTATATTATGTTCCAAGTGTGTGAACCTTGCCACATAATAAAATACCTTGCGTTGTAGTATTAATAGAGGTTTAAAACGCGTGAATCGGGTTTTTGGCAATTTTTTTGGCAAATCAAACGGCATTTTCGCACTGACTCACTGGTGAGTCATGGAGTCTTAACTGTTAAACTTATCACATGGTTTTTTTTCACTACATATTATAAAACAAAGTTCCACGCCGCGTCTGTCTGTTTGTTCGCGATAAACTCAAAAACTACTGCACGGATTTTCATGCGGTTTCCACTAATAGACAGAGTCATTCATGAGGAAGGTTTAGGTGTATAATTTGTACCCGTGCAAAGCTGGGGCGGGTCGCTAGTTTTTTTTTTTATAAATAAGGCCCGAAATGCTTGTTCAGAACAAATTTCGTAACCGTAGCGCAGCAGCGTAGTCTCGTAGACCGTCTACGAATTCCGTAGACCTACGCCCGCGCTCTTGTAATTAAAATAGTTATGACAGTTCAACACTATCTGTCTGTACATATAAAATTCAAAGTCCTGACTGACTGACTGACTGACTGACTGATATATAAATGCACAGCCTCAACCGCTGGTTCTAAAGACATTGACACACACAAAACACAGACTCACACAAATTGTTAACTGGTGTGGTTGACTCTCACAAAGTGGACTGATGACCTGGTGAGGGTCGCGGGTAGCCGACGGATGCGAGACGCACAGGACCAGTCGTTGTGGTGACTCTTAGAGGTGGCTTTATCCAGAAGTGGACGTCTTTCGGCTGAAATGATGATGATGAAATCGTCAACTGAAGTCTAAGCTATTCTCTTTTCTTTCACAGGTACATAATGTAAAACGCTGCCCACAAAAACAATGTCTTCTCAAATCCTGCCACACGGTATCTACCGCCGCGACTCCAACGACATTCAAGAAAAACCTCTCGAAATAGACACGGAATCGAACCCCGACCGAAGCAGATCGAACTCCCCGAAAAACATGAAATACTACAAAATGGATGGAATGGAAGAAAAAACTATTTTAAACCAAGGAAAGAAATCTTTTTGCATAGACGCCTTGCTATCAAGGCAATTGCCTGAAAGCAGTTTACAAGACAAAATGGCTCAGCAAAAGTATTTAACAATAATTCATAATAAAAATTACATTGGAAGGTACCAAGAAAATTATGATTCCCAGATTGAGCAGAATATGATTAATAAGTGCGAGGGTCGGGAGAGTCCTAGGTCTGGACAGAGAAGTCCCAGGTCGGGGCAGAGTAGCAGGTCTGCTAGCCCGGGGTCTGATGATGGGAACCGGTCTGGGAGTTATAGTCCTCCTATATCACCGGGGGTGGAAGGAGGGAATGAGGAGTATGAAAGTTATAGGCCGGGTGAGTTGACACTTTTTTTTTAATAATATGACTATTTGGGTCAGGAATAAATTATGTCTCTTTTAACCAGTTTCTTGAAATATATGTATGTATAATCTATTTGTCTAGGCCACCCTTTTTCACCCTTCAATCTGCCTAGCCTTTTCCCAACTATCTTGGGGCACACTCCCAGTCTAACCGGATTTAGCTGAATACCAGTATTTTACATGGAGCGACTGCCTATCTGACCTCCACAACCCAGTTACTGGATAATACAATACCCCTTGGTAAGGCTGGTTGTCAGACTTTCGGGCTTCTGACGACCCGTAACGACTGTCAAAGATCCACGATTGACAGCCGGGACCAACGCCTTAACGGGATTTCCGAGGCATGGAGGAGTCTTGGTATGTAAAGATGGTCACCCATCCATGGACCAACCCCGGCAAGCATAGCTTAACCTGATGGATCGACGCGTGCGGCTGTTATTACTTTAGCCACGAGCTGCTCCTTCACCCTTATCTATACATTTTGATGTTAAGTCCATTTTCTCTTTTACAGGAATAATCCCAAAACCCGGCCTCCTGCCCCAAAACCCGGCCCTGGTAGCGGCTCAATCGGCAGCTCTCTTCAACTACCCTCAGCTGTCGCAGCCGGGTGCTCTACCACCGGGCGCTCCACTGCCGTCCGCGTTCCACCACCCCGGCGACCGGGTGCTCCATCATATGCAGCTCGAGTGGCTGGCCAGGACCGGGATGTTCTACCATCGGATCCCCGAGCTTGGAGGTACGTGGTTATGTATGTGAAATTATGGATTTTTTTCGAGTGGTAATGGTGATTCTGTGTTTCGTGTGTGTCTATAAAAATATTTTTACTCTTTTGGAGTTGTCAAGTCAGAAATCGTCTCAAACTTATGCCGCAGACTATTCCAAGCATTTCTAACTAAAAAAAACTGGCTAAGTGCGTGTCGGACTTCGCAGATTTAGGGTTCCGTACCAAATGAGGGAATTATACAGGGTGTAACGGAAAGGTGTGGTCATATTTTAGCAACCGGTTCTGCCCATGGATATGAACAACTTTCTCAAAGAAAAAACTGAAAGTTCCCAAAAAAAAAATTGGACTTTATTTATTTATTTATTTATTAAAACTTCATGCAACACAAATATACAAAGGCGGACTTAATGCCTTAGGCATTCTCTACCAGTCAACCAAGGGTGGTGGGGAGATAACATGGCAGGTGCATAAACTGAAAAAATAAAATAATTATATGACGAAAATAATTACAAAAGTATATATAAATATAGTTAAAATAAACATACATATATATTTAATATAATATACCTACATATATAATAATAATATATAAAGTTAGAGATAAGGATTTTGAGACGACTCCTTTACATGTTAAGAAGGTAATTCCGCAACTTTCGCTTAAATGCATACTGACTGGTGGCCATCCTGATATTGAGGGGAAGCGCATTCCACAGAAGGATGGACTGTATATGAAAGGAAGAATGAATAAAATTAGAAGTATGAGAAGGACAAAGCAGTAAGAGATTGTTAGCAGAACGCAAATTCCTAGCGTGAGTAGAGCAAAGATACTGAAAGTGTGATATAAGATAAGAGGGAGGGGTGGGAGAGTTGAGGAGAGAGAAAAGTGTAGTCAGAGCGCGCAAACTTCTTCTCTGGCGAATGGGCATCCATTTGAGCTCAGCTCTAAAGCTTGACACATGGTCATATTTCCTCAAGTTGAAAATGAAACGGATGCAGTTATTGAAGAGCCTATCAAGCTTATCCAGCAAAGCCGCGTTCAGGTCAAAGTAGCACACGTCACCATAGTCGATTATAGGGAAAATTAAAGTTTGCACAAGCATAGTCTTCGTCTTTGCAGGCAAAAAGTTCCTCAGACGATACAGACATCGCAAAGTTCCGTTGACTCTTTGACAGACACTAGAAACCTGGCTTTGCCAGCCAAGCGTCGAGTCAAGATGCAAACCGAGATCTTTTACGCTAGGACTGATGGGGATGACAGCACCATTTAAAATAATAGGCGGAAGAGAGCTAATCGCCACTCTACCCATCATGCGTGAGCTTCCAATAACAATGGCCTGACATTGACTTTCCATACAAAGTTATCATCAGCTGATCAATATTTGTATGGGTGGTCAAAAAAAATTTTGTGAATTTCCTCAGGTTTTCTTGAAGAAAGTTGTTCATATCGATGGGCAGATGCAGTTCTTAAAATATTACCACACCTTTCCGTTACACCCTGTAGATGAAAAAAAAATATTTATCAATATATTGGTATTTGTCAGTAAAATACGCGTAATAATAAACATTATCACCAAATTTCAAGTTCATAGGTCAATAGGACGTTAAAAAATTCTTCGGCACAAAATTTTGTGACAGACGATGGACAGACAGACGGACAGACGAACACGTGAGTGACAGCAATAGGATCCCGTTTGGACCCGTCGGTGTCGGGTAGGGAACCCTAAAAAGCAATAGTTTATCTTAAAACCTCACTTGGAGCCATCATTTAGTTTTCCTAAGCACACACACAAGTTTACAGACAAGCAATCTACATCCAAAGGAGATATAGTAATACATACTTTAGATCTAGAATATCCTGGGAGCTGATGTCTGTGTTAGGCATTCAGCCACCATCATAAGTATTTATTGCATACTTACATCTTTAAGACACTATTAACTGCAAATTACCTTGAGTGGTTAGCTTGCGTTGTCTGTGCTGAGCTCACGTAACGTGTCGTACGTCCACCTAGTAATAGGACTCGCCCATCAAGGAGCGCTGTCCGAAATTAGACGCATTATTAATTTATTATACATAAAACAACAAATATTATACTAAAACACGTATACTAAAACATACATAATTAAATGATCTTTAAAGTAATGAAGGTTGTATAGAATTACGCTTTATAGTTCTTGCGTGATTCTTAATTTTTTATCCGCATTAGACATAACTTTACAAATTAATTACACTATGTTATAAAAATAAAATTTTAAATATTCACATATCAAATTACGACGAAAATTGTTTAGAGTAACATATATTTTTTTCAAAGAAATAAGACAGCCGTTTAGTCAGTCGTTTAGTCGTGATGTTCAATTAAAAACCAGAAGTCGTATAACTGTGCCTTAAATGAAGAAAATGTCTCAAACAACAAAAATACTCTAAGATAAAAGATAACATAGATTTAGCAACAGCACACCATTCATCGTTTACCAGATCTTATCTTCTACCCAACAAATGGAGGCGCTTACAATATGTGATCTGTAGACTAGAGTAACACTTAATCTGTCATAAAGATAAGCGTGATCCATCAAGCTTGCTACGAAGTTTAATAAGATAATGTTTTAAAGTATTGGTTTGTTTGTTGGACTGTATGTTACTAGCAGAAGTTTGTTTTTGACAGCCGACTATAGTTTATACTGTACATGTATGTAATGGCCAATCTCATCGGATATTAGCCGAGTAGATATTATAGTGTACAAGCGTGTGCGCAAACAAAGGTGCAGTCTCTGTTCCTTCAGTGTCATAGTCCGATGGGACGGCAATCCGACACGACCGGGGAGAGATCAGGAGCATGACCAACAGAGATGTGCTTTCCGAGACACGGAGGAGTCACAACACCAACTTCCAAACTCCGGGTTGCTACAGAGTAATTCCTTATGGAAAAACCAAACATCTCAAGGAAGACATCTAATTCAACCCGCCATCTCCATTTCGACTTACAAGTTGTAGGTCGTGAGTTCAAACCCAGGCAGGCGCTTTACTTTGTGTAAATTATTTCATCACCACTGCTCTCAAAACGGTGAAGGAAAACATCGTGAGGAAACCGGCATGTCCTAGAACCAAAAATTCGAAGACGTGAAGAGTGACATCCACCAATCCGCATCGGTCCCGCGTGGTGGATTACGGCCCACACCCTCTCACAGAGAGGAGGCCTGTGCCCCAGCAGTGGAGACATTAAAAGGCTAATTATGATAATGGTGATCTCCATTTCGTGGTCTGCCGCGGCCTTGTTTTGCGGTTTCAGGAAACTAATCTTGTCTTTTTCGGGTCCACCGCTCGCGGTCGTCATGCGGCGACATGTCCAGCCATCCCCTAAAGCGCAGTCACTCTGGGACAGCATAGAAAAGAAAGAGATGCACTACGACAAATGCTCTCAATTTATTGCAAAATATGAAGTATTTTATCGATTTACTTAAGATTTTTTTAATGCATTAAACTATGTTATTATTATTATTATTTATTATTTATTAAAAATTACGTAAATAACACCTTAACAGCATAACGCCAAAGCAATGTTACTACCACAAAATACAATTTAAAATACTAATGAAAAAACAAATTAAATTACAATTAAAATAACAATCAAAAATACAATCAACAACACAATTAAAAATACAATTAAGAATACAATTTAAAATACTATTAAAATAGAATTCAAAATAAATGATACAAGTCAAAATACAATTCAAAATACAAATCAAAATACAATTCAAAATACAATTTAAAATACAATTTAAAATACAACTCAAAATACAATTCCAAATACAATTCCAAATACAATTCCAAATACAATTCCAAATACAATTCAAAATACAATTCAAAAGACAATTCCAAATTTAATTTAATAAAAATGCGATTAAAAAATACAATTAAAATTGCTTCTCAACATTCTCAATGCACTTCAGTGCTACTCCTGTGAATTTCATCAGGCTGCAGTGAAATATATCCACTTCATTTGAGATAATATTTAATAATCTTATGGCGCGTGACAAGGGGGCAACCTTGTTCAGGTTAGTCCTAGACGGTGGCTCCTGCAGCGTTGACGTGGGGCGACGCGCGCCCCCGCAGCCGGGCGGCGCGCGCAGTCCCAGCTCCGCTAACAGGTCGGGGTGGTGAAGCCAGCCCCGCAGCACACGAAACACGAAGCTACACAGAGCGATTTCCCTCCGCACCGCCAGTCTGCTGTACCCAACCATCCCTATTACGAAGAGACTCGGGTACATGAGTGGGAAGAAGGGATAGACACCGTACAGCTTAAAAAACAAAAAACGAGTGAATTTGTTCTGAATTCTTTCCACCATGATACTGTATTTAGCCTCATGGGGGTTCCAAACAATAGCACTCGTTTCAAGACGGCTCCGTACCAGTGCATTGTACATGATTTTAACCACTGCCGTATTCTGAAAGTCTTTGCACTGTCTGAGTATGAATCCAAGATTTCGGAAAGACTTGCCGCATATGTCTAAGATGTGTTCACGAAATATTAATTCCGGAACCATCTCCACCCCCAGGTCCCGCACCCGCGTGACTCGTGACATGACCACGGCCTCCATCTCATACTGATGCAGCAGAGGTTCCCTCGCGCGAGTGTAGCTCATTATACCGCATTTGGAAACGTTAAACCCTAACTTATTATCTAAACTCCACTGCACCACCCTATCAATATCCTGTTGAAGCCGTTCACAGTCTGAAGTATTTACTACCGACAGGAACAACTTGAGGTCGTCCGCAAATAACAAACACTTCGCCTCCCTTACGACTTCCGGGAGATCATTGACCATCAGAATGAAGCCTAATGGACCAATATTGCTACCCTGACTCACCCCCGAAAACGTGAAATATGGCTTGGAGACGTATCCGCCATATTCGACGTACTGCCGACGATCGCCAAGGTAGTTCGCGAAGAATTTCAGAAGGTGCGGTGTGAAACCAAATCCCGCAAACTTAGCCAACAGCACATCGTTGTCGATGGTGTCGAACGCCTTCCGAAAGTCGAAGTACGCAGTGTCCACCTGCCCCCCAGCGTCAACAACCGGCGCCAGGTATGTCATGAAAGACAGCAAGTTACTGCCCACACCTCGACCAGTCCGGAAACCATGTTGAGCGTCGGTCAGGCGAGAAGTGACCTGATCTGAAATACACTTGTGCAACACCGATTCGAACACCTTAGCAAATGCCGACAGCACCGCCACCGGTCGGTAGCCACTAACATCAGTTCCCGAACCTCCCTTCGGGACTGGGATCCACGGTTATGTTTTGAGTTCCATCACTGTATGCAAATTGGACTTGAAAATATCATATTTTTTTATTTGCCATAAGTATTTATGGTTTAAGAGATACACTGCTTTAAAAAAAACACATTTTTAACCGTTTTTGGGAATCTCCGCCTTAAGTAAGCAGCGTTCTGAGCCAATATGTCAATGATCTGCGTTTTAGAGAGCAGTACAGTGTTTCGAAGGCGATCCGTTAATTTAACACTAAGTATTACTATTACGTTCAACTATTCAAAAAAAAATCACACGTCAGACAGGCATATCCACAAGTATATCATATCATCAAATAACTATATTAATCATATTGTCATACTTACAAGAAAAATACAATTTTTATCATTTATCACCACAATCAGAGACCTTATTTGACAAATAACATGTCAATCTTGAAATATATCGGTTTTGAAACAAATATTATTTTCATCTTAAATGGAAGATACATTTTGTTCATATCACCTGTCACACAGACCATCCCATTTTCTTTGTCATCAAATTTTAAGTGATTTTATGACCAGTGGATTAGGTTGTGCGTTGATCCATCAGTCAGTCAAGACATCATTCATTCTCCTGCCCTTATCCCAATTTATTTGGGGTCGGCGCAACATGTCTTTTTCTTCCATACTCCTCTATTAGTCGTCATCTCTGTAGTCACCCCCTTTTTACCCAAATTCTCTTTCACACAGTCCAACCATCGTTTCTTTGGCCTTCCCCTACTCTTATAGCCATACACATTCATACACAAGACTTTCCTCACGACATTTTCTTCATTCCTCCGCATCACATGCCCATACCACGACAACCGATTTTCACACAACTTTTCAGTCAGCGGTGCCACTTTCAGACTTCCTCTTATATACTCATTCCTAATTCTATCCATGCGCGTAACACCACACATCGCTTTTAGCATGCAATTGCTTTTCATTCATCCCTTTTGTGGCCCAACATTCCGAACCATACAAAACAGCAGGTCTGACCATTGTTTTATAAATCTTCCCCTTAAGTTTAAGGGGAATGCGGGAGTCGCAGATAGTCCCGGTGAACTGCCGCCATTTCATCCATCCAGTGTTAATTCTGTGCTTAACAGTCCGATCTATTTCGCCATCGCTTTGCACGAGTAAACCGAGATACCGAAAATCGGAGCAGACTGGGAGAAGCGCGCCATCTAGCACTATAGCTTCAGAATTGGAGAGACCGCCGAAATCGAAGAACATGTATTCAGTTTTGGTTCTGCTGATTTTCAAGCCAACTTTCTCCAGCTTCTGTTGCCATTTTTCCAACTTGCTCTGGATCTCAGGTCCATCTTCACCACAAGAACAATGTCGTCAGTCAGTCAAGACAAAGCCTTCTATATTTACCGTCGGGTTCTGCAATCGGCAGAGACTTTTTTTTTATTGTCCCCCAAACTAGGAATTACTCCTGTATCGTGGATGCGTTTAGAAACATTCTAATTGATAACTGAAATCCATAAGACACCCAGACCCGGAACAACTATCTATAGGCCATAAAAATATTCATTCCGTACGGGAATCGAACCCGCGACACGCAGCGCAGCAGACGATCGCTCAACCACTGCGCCAACCGTGCCGTCAAGATTAACAACATCAGGTGAGCCATATGCCAAATTCGGCAACTACCGACACAAAAAAACTAAACATTCGTATAATCTAATTCTTATCGATTAATTCGTAAAAACGATGACATATGCGTCAAACATGATTAGCAAGTATTAAACGACCCCTAGGGTAAATAATGTTTAGAGGGGGCAACACTAACTGGGGTTGCATTAGTTATGGGTAAATAAAATTAAATAAATTAGCCGGCACTTAGTTTTATGGGGTCATTGTGTTTATTGGTAGATTTGAAGTCACTTCGATGATTACGATCTATTGAAAAAAAAAACCGTAATTTTAAGAGTATAATGATTTTAGAAATTGCACTTATAAAAAAAACATTTTCATCAAACAACGTGTCAAATAACAAAGAAACAAAACTAGAAACATTATCTTCCGAAATTAAAGTTATTAATACTTATTATGCATTTTTTTGTGTTTTTTATGGAAGTCGGTTGAATTTTTTTGTTTTTTTTTTTTGGAATCGTCTCATTGAGCCCTGTATTTTGATACCTCACCTGACTATGTCACAAAAATTAATCTTTTTAGGGTTCCGTACCCGAAGGGTCCAAACGGAGCCCTATTGTTGTCACTCACGTGTGCGTCTGTCCGTCCGTCGTCTATCACAAAATTTTGTTACGAAGAATTTTTTAACTTCCTATTGACCTATGAACTTGAAATTTGGTGATAATGTTTATTATTACGTATACTTTACTAACAAATACCAATATTTGGTACGGAACCCTTAATGCGCGAAATCCGATACACACTTGGCCAGTTTTTTTTGCTAACCCGGCTGACAAAAACAACTTCTTAAACCTTCCTTTATAGAGGTAATATTTTGTGGTCTTTGTTGTTATTGGTGTTATGTGGGGTAAATTGTTTTGAACCAATATTTTAAATTATTGGTTAACTAAGTATAGCCCTTCAATACCATGATTATACGCACAAAGCGATTTGAGAACACATTCATTGTGCGTACAGCTTCATTCATTGTGTTTCCTGTTAGCTACAACCTGGGAGTAGTCAAGAGTGAATAGGTTACTTTTAGGCAAGCGTGCTCCATCTTTGACCACATCATCGCTTACCATCAGGTGAGCTAGTGGTCAAACGCGTGCTTATAAACCATAAAAAATAAATAAAAAAAATGATAAAAGACTGTGAATTTTAGTGTTCGTAAAGGATATTTTCACTTTGATTCAAGTAGAATCCCGAACAGAATTTCAATTTCATGTCAGTTTATTTGCTTGTATGCTAATCGATTCAAATTAATTGATAATTGTGTAACAATAATTCATGATAGTTTGTTTGCTCATTGTTAATTATACGTCGAGGTGGATGGATTCAAACTTGGATAATTATCTTACATATATTGTAAATGCGAAAATTTGGAGTGATAGATGTTTGTAACGCAATCACGCCAAAACGGCTGAACGGATCTAGATGAAATTTGGCACAGAGATAGATTATAGTCTGGAATAGCACATAGACTATATTTTATAGTGGTACTAATACCACGCAGGCGTAGCCGCCGGTAGAAGCTATTGTTGTCATAACGTCAATCAATCATACCTGCTTTCTCACAACTATGTTCGGTCGGCTTCCAGTAGGTATGACTGGATGCAGCTGAGAACCAGTATTTTACATGGAGCCATTGCTTATGACATCAACAACCCAGTAATACGGTAACACGACTTCTGGCTTCTGACTACTCGTTTTAGGACTGTCATAGATGAACTAATGACAGCCGGGACCAACGGCTTAACGTGCTTTCCGAGGCACGGAGGAGTCTCGGTATATAGTGTAGATAGTCACCCATCCACGGGCCGATCTTCACAAGTACGACCCGGCTGGCTAAAAACATCCCACCACGACAAACATTTTCACCAAGCAAGACACACACACAACCAGTTCTTTCATAATTATATCAACCTGCCAACCCATCGAAATCCCAACCTGCCGACATGTCAGCTTAACTACACTGTAGTCAATCAACCCCTGTTTGCGGACTACCCTCACTATTTACCGTCAACATTGCCACCTGTGACGACACCTACCCTAAATGTCCACCCCTTTTGAAAAAGAACTGGTTAAAAAAACAATTGTGTGTTAGTGTGATTTTATTCGCGAAATAATGATACTACGGTGATTTTTGTTTTCTACAACGTGATTGAAATTAATATAAATCCTAATTCCTACGTAGGTAATCACACTAATATTATAAAGGCGAGTTTATGAGTGTGTGTTTTTGTATGTTTGTTACTTCTTCACGACCAAACGGCTAGACCGATTTGGATGACATTCGGTATATACTCGTATATATAGCTTATACCCTGGATTAACACATAGGCTACTTTTATCCCGGTCTACGCGGGTGAAATTGCGGGGCGCAACTTGTAAATTAATAAAAGTTTGATGGTAGGCTAACTTACGAACTAAATAGAATTAGTATTTTTAACCGACTTCAAAAACGAGGAGATTCTCAATTCGTCTGTATGTTTGTTACGCGATATCTCCGCCATTTGTGAATCGATTTTGATGATTCTTCTTTTGTTTGGTAGATCGTACTTCAGGGGTGGTCCCATATAAATCTTATCGAAATCGATTCAGCACTTTTTGAAAATATCAACATAAACAAAAAATATGTATACACAGATGACGTTTTGGTTATCTCCAAATGTTCAAATTCCATGCTATTAGATCCATTCGGGCATAACTTTAATATTGAGTTTTACTTCTGGGGTACAACAACTAAAAAGTGAAAAATAAAAAAGTTTTTTTACAAAAAAAAACAACTGACTTCTAAAAATTACAAAATAACTAAATTTTCGGAAGTCGGTGTCAAAGAACGAAGAAACAAAATATAAACACAGACTTCCGAAAATTTAGTTATTTTGTAATTTTTAGAAGGCGGTTGTATTTTCTGTAAAAATGATTTTTATTGTACCCAGAAGGCATTCCTATTTGAAAACAAGTGAATGGCTATTAGGAATATATCATTTTAAACCATGTTACGGATCATAAATAAAATTTAAACACCCATTTAAATATTCTAAATCTAACATACCAAAACGAATTCCCAATTACTAAACTCACCACCCAGCGCTGGGCCACCCCCATAATTTAAACCGTACATTTAACGCAAGATTAGCCCAGCATCCCGACTTTGCCCAGCAATAAAAATCATTCAATTATGTGATTGCTAACAGGTGCCGCTAGCTGCCATATGGGGTGGCAATAAACTTGCCACGTTGCCACCCCACTTAGGTAGGGTCACCCCTGCTTAACCTTTTTAGTTGGAAAGATAAATTGAGACAGATTATTATCTTTTTAGTAGTGATGTGTGATTTTTTTAGGGTTATTTGCAACAGGAGTATAGTATGTTTTTTGTGTAACCCAAAAATCCATAACCGGGAAGTATAGCAGTTCAAATAGAATGCCTAGACCTACATACCCAGCAGTGGATGAATTTGGGCTTAAGGGCCTACCTCCGCATAAGTGGCGCCCTCATTGAATAAAAAATCGTATGTTAGTATAGAAAATAAAGAATCCTATGTTGCGTTTGTTACAAAGAGGATAAGTTGTTTATACGTTACTAAAACAGGACTCAAACTGTTTCGTACCCAAAGTCAAGCAAGCCCGTTTTTTGGTACTTTTTCCTACTACTTTGGATACGAAACACTTTGAGTCCTGTTTCAACAATGGAAAAATACCTTAAGCTCTTTGTAACAAACGCAACATAGGATTTCTTAATCTTTATCTTCTACGCTTTGCTACGATTTTTTATTCAATAGGGCGCCACTTGACGGCTATATACGCCTTAAATAACGAACATAAATCTATTCATATACTCCTATGGTTTCTGGCTGCTACAAAAAAAATCTGACAGGCATTTATGAAACCGTAATGGATCTATCCATTACGGTTTTGAAATTTCACATGAACATGAGTTACTGTGGCCGCTATAACAAAAATAAAAAATAATTGAAATTAATATATATAAGCATCACAGTCTTTATGTCACTTGTAGTGCTGACAATTGCAAAACCTTTATACCTACCTACTATACAGCATGTAAAAAAAACCCTGTCCGATCCAATAAAGGCGTATTCCTGGTTTAACATACGTACTAGAAAAAGTTGTAAAAAAATGTAACTCATAAAAACCAAAAGTTATAGATTTTTTATTTTTATAAAATATGCGAAATTTAACACATTTTCATAAGTTGACAACACTCCACCGGCCGGCGAAATCTTTTCATTTATACCTATTTTTATTTCAAACAATACCGCCCTGCATTAGCCGCGCTGTAGGCACTCTGTCTCGCTCAGGCGGCATCTTTGAAACAAAGCAGTAGGTGAACTTTGTCGAGCGCTCAGTGTTGCCTTTGATAAGTTTTTCTTTTTTTTAAAATTAATTATTTTCATTGGGGAAAAATAATTACCTCGTATCCATTAAATGATTACGTATATTTGTACGCAGTACGATATCAAGTAATACCCTTCAGGGTCGGACAGGGTTATTGTTAAATGCTGTATAGTACCTGACAGGTAAAATCTAGAAGTACTTCATCAAATCACAAAAATTACGACCTCACTATCCTAATGGCGGTCGCCATTTTGTTTCTTTTTTAACCGATGAGAATAAAGGAAGAGGTTCTCAAATCGACCGTTTGTTTTTTATGTCTGTTCAGCCCTCATCAAAATTCATATAGCCTGTGGCACTTTGGCAGTCAACCCCAATATAATGATACCTTACTTGTTGAAATTCATCCAGCCGTTTAGGCTGCAGGGCGTGACAAAGATACGAGTACATACATACATACGTAGTCTTGAAAAACATCATTTTGCGGCAAACGGGTAAAAAGAAATCGCACCACAGAAATAGGCCTATTTTTAGGGTTCTGTACCTGAAGGGTCCAAACGGAACCCTATTGCTGTCACTCACGTGTCCGTCTGTTCGTCGTCTGTTACACACGTTTTACATCCAAACGGTTGGAGCTACAGTCTTAATATTTTCACAGTGGCATCTTATTGATCTAAAGCCATACAAATAGCCCAAAATAAATTTGGTACGGAATTCTAAAATGTGCAAAGTCCGACTTGCACTTAGCCAGTTTTTGCCGTACTCAAAGAGTAAAACGGGATCCTATTACTAAGGCTCCGCTGTCTGTTCGCCTGTCTGTCCATACGTCTGTCACCAGGCTGTATCTCATGAACCGTGATAGTTAGACAGTTGAAATTTTCACAGATGATGTATTTCTGTTGCCGCTATAACAATAATACTAAAAAACAGAATAAAATAAATATTTAAACGTCAAAAAAATCACTTTTTTTTCTTCTCTTTATTTGTTTTGGGGTTTTTATCTAAACAGATATGTCAACCCCATCGTACCTTTTACCATTGTTACATTAACTCATATAACTAACACAAAAAACTAAACAGAAACACTTTGTGATAGAGAAAGCATCAAATTACCGATGAAGGACTGTTATTAAACGGCATAGCTTTTTGGCACCTTCTGAAGTTGGTTGGGATAGAATTGATTATATTAATCCCACGTTAAGGCGCTATTAGCTGCCAACGACCTTGAGTAGTTAGCTTGCGTGTTCTCAGCTGAGCTCACGTAACGCGTCGTATGTACACCCAGTAATAGGACTCGCCCATCAAGAACCGCTGTCCGAAATTATACGCATTATTAATTTATTACACATAAAACAACAAGTATTAAACTAAAACACTGAGACTAAATTATAAATAATTAAATTATCTTTAAAGTGGTGAAGGTTTAATAAAAATACGCTTTATAGTTTTTGCGTGATTCTCAATTTTATATCCGCGTTCGACATAACTTTACAAATTAATTACACAGTGTTAAAAAATATAACTTGAAATATTCTGAGATCAAATTACGATGAAAATTGTCTAGAATAACATATATTTTTTTCAAAGAAATAAGACTAGTCGCTTAGACGTGATGTTCAATTAAAAACCATTAAAAGTCGCCTTAAGTCTATTTAAGTCTAATTCTCTCAAAAGTGATTCCCTATCGCGCCAAATCACGTTTGTTTGTGATTTTTTTGCCGTTTTTATAGATAATGGTACGGAACCTTTCGTGCGCGAATCCGACTCGCACTTGGCCGGTTTTTTTTTTTTGAGGGGAAACCGTCAAAAGGCGCCTGGACTTTTGGGGAACAGACCATGGGAGTGTGGGATTCTTACCTCACTAAAACTACCCTAGTGTTCACCACCAGTAAGCAAGGACAGAAATAGGCCTACTCCTTATTTATTTATTTACCTTTAAATAAAACCACTCCACTCTAGTAACCTGTTTAAATAAAATAATCGCATAAAAACCAACAGCGTGGCACACAACACATATTCTAATTAACTGCTGTATTATGTAATTAAATAATTAGTAGATAAATCTTAACATGGCGCTTTAGAAGTTCATTTAAAAATCAACAGAGCGGGCTAGAGCGTAATTTGTTGAAGGTGTGGGGCAACAGTGACAGCGATCATTTAATGTTTAATTCTATAAGTATTTTTAGCCGACAGCCTCAGAAGGACGGTAATGTTTTTAACCGATTTCGAAAAAGGAGGCGGTTCTATGTTCGACTGTATGTATTTTTTTTTATGTATGTCCACCGATTTCTGTGTCAGTTGTGGACCGATTTTCAAAATTCTTTTTATTATCCGAAAGAATA
Source organism: Polia nebulosa (assembly GCA_951329385.1). NCBI lineage: Eukaryota > Metazoa > Arthropoda > Insecta > Lepidoptera > Noctuidae > Polia > Polia nebulosa. Next base: position 17,596,993 of record OX589614.1, read on the forward strand.
TACTTCCGAGGCGCTTTCTGAAAAACTGAACAAAAACGAAAAATACGTACACATAGATGAAGTTTTGGTTTTCTCCAAGTACGAGTATGTTTAAATTCCACGATCCATTTTATTGGGGTTTTCAGTTTTTGTGTATAACAACTAAACAGTGAAAAATGAAAAACACCGACTTCCAAAAATGAAAATAAACTAAAAATTAAAAAAATACTTTAATTTCGGAAGTCGGTGTCAAAAAACATAAAATACAAACACCGACTTCCGAAATTAAAGTTATCTTGTAACTTTTAGTGTATTTTTTTTGGAAGTCGGTTGTTTTTTTTTAGTATTGATAGGCTCTTGTTTGAACACCATCTCACCTGATGGTAAGCGATGATGTGATCCACGTTGGAGCACGCTTACCTAGGAGTAACCTATTCATCCATGACTTTTAGACCCTCAGATTGTAGCTAACAGGAAACACAGACCCTGGCAGGGAATTTTACTCCTAAGCTGTACGCACAATGAATGTGTTCGCAAAACGTTTTGTGCGTATGGGTGGAATCAGCCTTAAATCCAAGCTGACAGGAACTGTGAACAGAAGCAACCTCTGGTACCAAAGTTCATGGGTGGCAGGGGTGATCACTAGGGCCTGCGGACGGCGAGTAATGGGTAGCTCGCCGTCCGATCAGCAACAGGCCCGAGAGTCGACGGCGCGTAGTGTTCCACGCGCGCCTCAAAGAGTTGTCAGCAAGAGACGGGGCCCGTCATGGCCGATGCCTGCCCGGGGGTTGAGGATAAATTCGAAACAGAGTTACCTCGCCCCTGGGCACTCAAAGGCAGGTAGGAACAGGGGTGGGTTTTAGTCAGTAAGAGTCTGACACGCCCTCCCGCTCCACCCAGAGCGGGAGAAGTCATAGGATGATTTCCCACCCCAAAAAAAAAAAAAAATCACTAACCATAAATAAGCCCTCTCGTTTACTAACAAAAAAACCGAATGATGATTACTTTTAAAACTTAAATATCTTTTAAAAAGCCAGCTAATCATCACAAGCGTGAGTCCCCCGCCGGCACTGAGTCCTCCGGTCCTCCATCCCTTTGGGGGACTTTAAGCCAATTATCTGGCACCAATTTGTTCTCACAAACAAAAACCAGCCCTTGCCAAATTAGATCCCCGTGTGTGAGTGAGGGGGGAGTATTTATCGATGTGTGGTGTCGATATTATTAATGTATAATGAGCCTGTGCTGTCCCACTGTCCGGTCTACTGATATTTTGGGCCAAAAGGAGTCAAACTCATCCCGCCATCTCTTTCTAAGCCTTTTTTTTTTGTTTTTTGGGGGTGCTAAATCATTCAATGACCTCTCCCGCTCTAGGGTGGAGCGGAAGGGCATGCCAGACTCTTACTGACTAAAACCCGCCCCTGTTCCTTCCTTTACTGCAGGGGAGCGATAACTCTGTTACGAATTTATCCACTATCCCTGCGCATGCAGGCACCGTCCATGATGGGCCCCGTCAGTGGTGGCTGACACTCATCTCTTTGAGGCAATGTGGAACTGCTCACCGTCCGCAGGCCCGGGTATCTCTTTCTAGGCCTACCGCGTGGTTACGATAGATTTTTTAAATATATAAATAGATATTTAGATGATTACACAGTAAATAGCAATTTTATTTTAAACATTGTCATGACCATCGCGCGTCTTTTAATACAATTGAGAACATTAATGTAAGATTTATTTAATTCCTTTTATTTCATCAAGAAAAGGGCAACAATGTATTTTGTGATTTGAAATACTGGAGGCTTCTCTTGACCACTATAAACATTTAAGAGCAAGGATTACATCCATAATACCTCACCTACTATCTCACTTCTTTGCAAATGCTTTCTTTCGCATCTCACCTCTTTCATCTCATCTCTTCCTTAAGGGCCTACCTCCGCATAAGTGGCGCCCTCATTGAATAAAAAATCGTATCTTAGCATAGAAAATAAAGATTAAAGAATCCTATGTTGCGTTTGTTACAAAGAGGATAAGGAATTTTTGCGTTGTTGAAACAGGACTCAAAGTGTTTCGTCTCCAAAGTAGTAAGCAAAAGTACCAGAAACGGCCGTTTTTGACACTTTTGCTTACTACTTTGGGTACGAAATACTTTGAGTCCTGTTTTAGCAACATAAAAATAGCTTATCCTATTTGTAACAAACGCAACATAGGATTCTTTAATCTTTATTTTCTACGCTTTGCTTCGATTTTTTATTCAATGAGAGCGCCACTTGGTGGGAGTGATCCTCAACACAAATCAACAACATCAGTATATAAATATAATATTTTTCCGTTTTTAGCCTTATCCAAATTTATTCAATCAGAGCTGTCCTCTTTATGTTTATCCCTTTTTAGGCTTGAGTATGGATATACGAGTATCATCGTTCAAACATTTTACAGGTTACTAGCTTCTACCCGCGTGGATTTACTACTTCTTCCAATATAAATAATAGCCTACGTGCTATTCCAGACTATAATCTATCTCTGTGCCAAATTTTATCCAAATCCGATCAGCCGTTCTGGCGTGATTGAGTAACAAACATCCATACATCTATCCAAACTTTCCCATTTATAATATTACTAGCTGCGCCCCGCGGTTATACCCGCCTAGAACGGAATAAAAGGTAGCACATATGTTAATATAGGCTATGAGCTATCTACATACCAAATTTCATCCAAATCGGTCCAGCCGTTTGAGCGTGAAGAAGTAACAAACATACACACTCACAAACTTTCACATTTATAATATTAGTAGGACTAGCTGCGTCCCGCGGTTTCATCCATAGACCGGGATAAAAAAGTAGCCTATGTGTTGCTCCAGAGTATAAGCTATCTGCACAACAAATTTCATCTAAATCGGTTCAGCCGTTTGAGCGTGAAGAACTAACAAACATACAAACACACATACGCACACTCACAAACGTTTGCCTTTATAATATTAATGTGATATGTAAGTAGGACTTTTGTTTCATTATATAAACTTCATCAAAAAAATCGTTGCCATCGACATACGCACATCACTACAACCCGCCGGGCGGCCCGCGGGTAAAATTCACAGTTTGAGTAAAGAATCTATTTAGCTGCTCGTTTGATAGGCGCCATATTGGGTAGGATTTACTGTTTAAGGCTTGCATAATGTTAGGCTTGATTTTGATAGTGATTGGGAGTAAAATGGCCGACACCTTTTTAACCGTCTTTAAAAAAGAGGAGGTTTTCAATTCGGATGTATTTTTTTATGTTTGTTAACTCAGAACTCTGTCATTTATGAACCGATTTTGAAAATTATTTTTGTATTTGAAAGGATATATTTTCAGAATGGTGAGTTTTAATAAATATCTGGTGTCTGATGATGGTATAAGTAATTGAGGTAACTTCTCAAATATTATAGGCATACATACGTGTATAGCGATTTTGGTATTTTCATCAACTATAGTCGAGCATTTTTAGTTATGTGTAAGTTACAATATCGTTTTAAGGACCTGTGATATTAAATAGATCGACTCTTAAAAAGAAATTAATGACGAAAAATTACAGAAAGCGTGTCATAGCCACCATAGAGATGAAATAATCTAAAGACAATATGACGGATAACATAAATTTCTACGGCGCAATGTCCAGAATTAAGGCGCAGTTTTACGACTTTTAATGATTTTTAATTAAAGATCACGTTTAAACGAGTAGTTATTTTTATTGAAAACTTATTTTTGTGTATGTATTTGAAAAGTATCATCAGAATCCGTTCAGTAATTTCTGCGGGAAATAAAAAAAATCCATACATTTCAAATATATAATATTGCTAGTATCTGACGCAGCATACGTTGTTCTGTTATTAAAAATGGGGGGTGGAGGTAGTAGGGTGAAAGATACTTTTTTTTTTGGGGGTGGGGGGGGTTGGGAAATCATCCAATGACTTCTTCCGCTCTAGGGTGGAGCGGAAGGGCGTGTCAGACTCTTACTGACTAAAACCCACCCCTGTTCCTCCCTGCCCTAAATGCCCAGGGCCGAGGTAACTCTTTCGAATTTATCCTCAACCCCCGGGCAGGCATCGGCTATGACGGGCCCCGTCGTGTTTGCTGACAACTCTTTGAGGCGCGCGTGGAACACTACGCGCCGTCGACTCTCGGGCCTGGTGCTGATCGGACGGCGAGTTACCCAATACTCGCCGTCCGCAGGCCCGGGTAGGGTGAAAAATACTTTACGACCTATTCTGATACATAAAAAAAAAATTACTAAAATCGGTCGTGCCGTTTAGGAGCAGTACAACCACAAACACGCACCGTGACACGAGATTTTTATATATTAGACAGTAGCAAATAGAATTGGTAAATTCGTGATGAATTTCAACTTGGTAAAAATGTGTAAACAGAGAAACACCAATGTTGTTTGGCGGTAAAGCAAACACAAATAATCTTTAATGTAAATGTAATGGAATGTTGCCACTTAAATATTAATATTTTTTATGCTGTTTATTATTTAGAAGTTTTACTCATTGTTTTCTGCACCGGTCGACGTCATGACGTCGGCGCCGGCTGTCGCTGGAAACCAGCGCTGGGGCTCTGTCTTGTATAGGGTCATAACATTAAGCTGAGCGATGGCCGTTTTGCGTGTATGTGACGCATTTTTTCCCCCAGTTTTTCTATTTTTTTTGTGTTTCTCTGTTTTTTACGTCATGTTTACCGTAAATAAACGTATTTTCTTTCTTCTTTCTTTCTTTCTTTAAAATCTGCGGGGTTTTGGACTGTTATTAGGGTTGGAATCTTCACAGATTTTCGCTACTTATAAAACATATCCTTTTCAACGACTTAGACATGTACTTACACCTAAATTTTTAAGAAAGGCCGAGCTACATACACTTACCATAACACAAGGGGAGGACATATAGTGGGCGTGGCTGTCTCGCGCATGCGCGTTACAGGCAGTGCCTACTCTTGAGACAAGCTTTGTTTTCATCTGGTTTTATTTCATGTAAATTATTTTATGTGCTCTTTGATTTTGAAGATGGGTTATTTTATGGTGGAACGTGTATTTTGATTGGTTTGACATGATTTTAAAGTTATTATTTACTAGCTATGCCCGCGGTTTCACCCGCGTTTATGTATCTTTCGTATTTTTTTTTTTTTCATAAAAAGTATCCTATGTTACTTCTAATACCTTCAAGAATATGTGTACAAAATTTCATGATGATCGGTTAAGTAGTTTTTGCGTGAAAGCGTAATAAACAAACTTACATTCACATTTATAATATTAGTATGATTTACACTTCATGCAACAAAAGTACAAAGGCGAACTTAATGCCTTTCTACCAGGCAACCAAGGGTGGTAGAGAGATAATATGGCAGGTACATAAAAAAAAACAAAGTAATAATAAGTAGTAATAAATCGTCGTGTCAGCCAATGGCCTTTTAGCCACGAGCCTCGACCAACACCTCAGGAGGCTCTCGTTAGGCGGCTGGATCAAGGGCTTGATTCAAAAAGCAGTACTTCTGGACACGGCTCGCATTGTCAGGCGGCTCCTCTCTCTGGAGCCCTGACCGCCGGTAGCTTGGACCCTGTTCCCGATACCGGTGGGATACTATTTTTTATATTTGTTTGTATTTTTAAATATTTTATTTTTATTTTATTGAAATATTTAAAAATATAATGTAATATGTTCAACAAATGAATAAACGAAGTAGAAGTAATAAAAAAATATGGGCCCGAAAATATACATATTAATAATAAACATACATATTATATATTTAATATAATAACTACCAACAAATATATATATAAAGTAATAGAAAAAAAAAAGCTAAACGTGTGAACTGAAATTTGAACCTGTGCGGAGCTGGGGCGGGTCCCCAGCTCCGCACAGGTTCAAATTATGCACTCAAAACTTTCTCATTTATCGCTCTTTCTATTTTGAAAACCGCATTAAAATCTGTTGCGTGGTTTAGGAGGAGTTAACAGAGAAACAGACGGACGTAGAATTAAAAAAAAGAAAAAAAAATAACTATATATATACTATGTAGAGTTTTTTTTTAATACATATTTTGAAATGAAATCTACTTTTTAATCGACTTCAAAAACTCCTTTTTGAAGTCGATTAATCTTTCTCAATTTGTCGGTACCTTTTTTTTTCTTTTTTTTATGTTTGTTCCCCGATTACTCGAAGATGGCTGGACCGATTTTTTTGTTTTTTTGAAAGGGTACACTTCCCAGGTGGTCCCATATATTTTTTAAATTGCTTCAGCGCTTTTTAAACAACTAAACGAAAACGAAAAGTATGTATACATAGATGACGTTTTGGTTTCCTCCAATTACGAGTATGTTTAAATTCCACGTTCCATGTTATTGGGGTTTTTAGTCCTGCTAGTACCTACAACTAAAAAGTGAAGAATAAAAAACTTTAAAAAAAAAAACAACCAACTTCCAAAAAATAAAATACCTACACTAAAAATTTAAAAATAACTTTAATTTCGGCATTCGGTGTCAAATAACCAAGAAATAAAATACAAACACCGACTTCCGAAATTAAAGTTATTTTTAAATTTTTAGTGTATTTTCTTTTTAGGAAGTTGGTTGTTTTTATTTGTAAAAAAGTTATGAGGGTTCCGTACCCGAAGGGTCCAAACGGAGCCCTTTTGAAAGAAAGAAAAAAAAATTATTTTGCACCAAACGCACATTTAAAAATTTGCTGTCTGTCAAATTATTGCTGTCACTCACGTGTCCCTCTGTCTGTCTGTACGTCGTCTGTCACAAAATTTTGTTCTGAAGAATTTTTTAACATCCCATTGACCTATGAACTTGAAATTTGGTGATAATGTTCATTTCTACGTATATTTTACAAAAAAATATCAATACATTGATAAATCAGATATTTTCTTTGATAATTCCCTCATTTGGTACGGAACCCTGTAAACTGTAGCCACACCCGGGCCTGCGGACGGCGAGTAATGGGTAGCTCGCCGTCCGATCAGCACCAGGCCCGAGAGTCGACGGCGCGTAGTGTTCCACGCGCGCCTCAAAGAGTTGTCAGCAATAACGACGGGGCCCGTCATGGCCGAAGCCTGCCCAGGAGTTGAGGATAAATTTGAAACAGAGTTACCTCGCCCCTGGGCACTCAGGGCAGGGAAGGAACAGGGGTGGGTTATAGTCAGTAAGAGTCTGACACGCTCTCATCATCCTATGACATCTCACACGGAGATGTCCTAGGATGATTTCCCACCCCACAAAAAAAAATACGGATACCGCCATATTACTTTTCTATTATCGTTTACGCTACCTACGGATAAGTCACGTGACACTTATAGACGCAGGTTATGTCATTGCCATACATTTTGTACTAAGCGTTAACGTAAACGATAATAGAAAAGTAATCAATCTGCCCGCGCCTTTTCCCAACTATCTTGGGGTCGGCTTCCAGTCTAACCGGATGCTGCTTAATAGTGGCAACAAGTAGACGCGTATAATCTTATACGATGGTACGGAACCCTTCATGCGCTGGTCCGACTCGAATGTGGCCGGTTTTTTTCGGTGATTTCATGGTTGGTCTGTAGTAAAAGTTGTTCATAATGACGAGTACTGAAATTCAATCTGTCTAGCCTTTGCCCAACTATCTTGGGGTCGGCTTCCAGTCTAACTGAATGCAGTTGAATACCAGTATTTTACATGGAGCGACTGCTTATCTGACCTCCACAACACAACCCAGTTACTGGGTAATACGATACCCTTTGGTAAGACTGGTTGTCAGACTTTCAGGCTTCTGACGACGCGTAACGATTGTCAAAGATCCACGATTGACAGCCGGGACCAACGGCTTTACGTGCTTTCCGAGGCACTGAGGAGTTTCGGTATGTAAAGATGGTCACCCATCCATGGACCAACCCCGGAAAACGTATCTTAACTCTTAACCTGATGGATCGACCCGTGCGGCTGTTATTACTTTAGCCATGAGCTCCTCCCTTAGGTAATAGAAAATTAATACAACAAAAAAAAAACTGGTGCTGGTTGCAACTTACAAAGTCGTTAACACCACTGTGCTATAAATAAAATAATAATCACCCCAAACACAATAAAATTTAAAACTCAACACATTTAAATCACTAATCACCAGCTTAACAATCACCGAAATATCGCCATTTGTGATTGTGAATATAAAAATAAACAAATTAAATTACTCTACGTCTCTAATTGTGATCACTCTATCTATACATACTCCCCTCGTTAAACTTTGCTAAGGTAAATTCAACCTTATGAAAAAGACATAAAATTCCAAATTGCTTAAGATATCTTAGGGTAATGTGATTCAAAATGTGACACGCCAAAATTAACTTTATTGTTTGGAGTACATGATTGTAAATGCTTTAAAATATAGAATAAGTGATGACTAGTAACATATGATTGGTTTGTAGCAATTAATTTTATTTATATTCATTGTTTGCTTTAATTTGGGGGTGGGCAGAGGAATTACTTCAATTTGTTTTGAATAATATTACAATATAAATGAGATTATTACGGTGTCTTATTGTTCTTACATTATTATTAACACTGCACTGGGTTTTAAAATTTATTAAAATCTATACATATAATAAATCTGTAGAAAAGTCATTTTTGTACATTGAAGAAATTGAAACAAAAAATAGCCAGCGTGTGAAAAGATAAGTAACAGAACCCATTTCCATCATTTTTGAAATTTTTGTCTGTTTGTCTGTTTGTCTGTTTGTTTGTGCGCACATCACGTAAAATCTACGAATTCAATGCTGACAATGTTTATATACAAAAATTATACGCAACTTGAGGATTAACTTAGTTTTTGTTTCATCGAAATCGGTTCACTCTATCAAAAGATATGATTAATTTAGTGAGTTCAAGAAGTAAAATATTACGTTACGCAATTAAGTATAGTACTTGCAACGACATCTTAAGACTAAAAATAGAACTAATGTTGATAGTTGAAATCTAAATCCGATAGATGGCGTTGTGCAAATGACGTCATTTTCTGAATCGCGGTGTTAAGATTTTCCGCGCGAGGATGACGTCCACCGTGTTTACTAGGCAAATTGGGTTTCGTTAGGTGTCTTAAAAGTTCTTGCGTGTGTCGTAAAAGTTCTTTGGTTGCTTGGTTTATCGATTTTCTAAATTGGTCGAAAAAAAAGTATTTGCTTATCTTATTGGTTTCGTTTGGTCAACTTTGGTCATTGGTTTGAAGTACGAAGTAAAGATTGTATTTGATTTACTTCGTAGTTTGAATCCAATAGTGCCAATCGTTATACAGTAAGTTAGTGTTGCCAATTCGTTGAGTCACGACCACGAACAGACGATACGTTGTCACACTAGACTGTTCGACGCACCGTTCTTTTAAGTTTGTAGGCTATTCAGTCATAAGTGTTGTTAGTTTTGTTTATTGCTTTAATTTTCCTTGAAAATGCCTCAAAGAAAAAAAACTAACCTTTCGCTGCGTAGCCGAAATGCGAAAAGGATGAGACTTTGTAGGTCTCAGGAATCGGAAGAAGATCGTGAAGCACGGTTATCTGCTAACCGAGAGCACATCGCTCTTTCACGTGAATCGGAAACGTTCACCGAAAGGGAGTCACGTTTAAGTTCACAAAGAACACGGACCGCGACTTTGCGGTCTCAAGAGAGTATCCAGGAACGCGAAGATCGGCTGTCTGCTGATCGGGAGCGCCACTCTCTCTCACGTGAGTCAGAGACATTCACAGAAAGGGAGTCGCGCTTAAGTTCGCAAAGAACTCGGACCGCGACTTTGCGTTCTCAAGAGAATATCCAGGAACGCGAAGTTCGGCTGTCTGCTGATCGGGAGCGCCAGTCTCTCTCACGCGAGTCAGAGACTTTCACAGAAAGGGAGTCGCGCTTAAGTTCGCAAAGAACTCGGACCGCGACTTTGCGTTCTCAAGAGAATATCCAGGAACGCGAAGTTCGGCTGTCTGCTGATCGGGAGCGCCAGTCTCTCTCACGCGAGTCAGAGACTTTCACAGAAAGGGAGTCGCGCTTAAGTTCGCAAAGAACTCGGACCGCGACTTTGCGTTCTCAAGAGAGTATCGAGGAACGCCAAGCACGTCTGTCATCTGACCGAGAGCGACACGCTCTCTCGCGCGAGTCTGAATCTCTCTCCCAAAGAGAAGAACGATTACAAATAGCTAGACATAACTATGTAGGTGTACAAAGAAACAATGAAAGTTATCTTGCATCTGAAAGGAAAAGAATAGATGAACTAAGACGAGCAGAAACAGCAGAACAACGTCAATCTCGCCTAGAAATAGAACGAGCTCGATACCATATGAATAGAGAAACAAATAGCGGAGCTGATGAGTCCATGGAAAATGACGATGCAAATATTTTATTACCTTGGGACAATAGGGAAAAATCAGGGTTCACATATTCGTCTAGAATTAATTATGCTGGCTTTACTTTCGTGGGTGACATGAGAGAAATTTGTAATTTTTGTCATGCTTTGAAATGGAGGAAAGAGACAGATGGAATGTGCTGCTCAAATGGAAAAATTGTTCTTCCAAATTTCCAAGATCCACCACACTTACTTAAAAGTCTCCTGAATGGCGATCATCCCCAGTCGAACCGTTTTTTGGATAATATTCGTTTATATAACAGTGCTTTCCAAATGACTTCCTTTGGGGCAAAACAAATAACGGAAGGACCGTTCATGCCAACCTTCAAAGTACAAGGTCAAGTTTATCACCTTATTGGATCTTTGCTGCCAGAAAATGAACCCAAATTTCTCCAAATTTATTTTGTATCCGATTACACGCAACAGCTCAATGTTAGAAATCACAATTTTCCCCAGCTCAATGCTGAGCTTTTGGGTCAACTTCAAGAATTGCTGCATCACGTTAACCAGTACGTTCGTGAATTCAAAGCTGCATTGGAGTCAATTCCACAAGGCAGCAATGATTTCAAAATTGTTATAAGTGCCGATAGACGTCCTGTGGGTGAACACCGTGGAAGACACAATGCACCCGTCGCAGATGAAGTTGCAGTTGTTTTAGTCGACCAGGAGTGTGAGAGACGTGATATCGTGTTGCGTACACGCGACGATCGCCTTCAACGCATTTTGGAAACCCACCGAGCTTACGACGCCCTGCAATATCCACTAATTTATTGTCATGGTGAAGATGGGTACAATTTTGGGCTGTACCAAGTGAACCCTACTACGAGAGTCACTAATTATCAAAAAAAAATATCTGCTCAACAATACTATTCCTACCTTTTACAAATAAGGCAAAACAGTTTCGTATATTTGCAACGATTTCGTGGTTTGTTCAGCCAATTTATTGTGGACATGTACGCAAAAATAGAAACTGAACGTTTAGTGTATATTCGCACTAACCAGCGACGGTTACGCGCTGAAGAATACGTGCACTTGCGGGACGCCATGCAATCAGATAATAACGTCGAAAACTTGGGTCGATTGGTTATTTTGCCATCCAGTTTCACAGGCGGTCCGCGGTATATGCACGAACGAACGCAAGATGCTTTTTGTTACGTCCGTAAATACGGCCGGCCGGACCTTTTTATAACATTTACAACAAATCCAAAGTGGACGGAGATTTGCCAGGCACTTCTCACAGGACAGGCGGCATACGACAGACATGACATTATTGCTAGGATTTTTCATTTAAAACTCAAAGTCTTGATTAATCTACTTACAAAGGAGAAAGTTTTCGGTTCAACTCTTTGTTTTATGTATAGCGTCGAGTGGCAAAAGCGTGGTTTACCCCACGCGCACATTCTTCTGTGGCTGGAAGAAAAAATTCGTCCCGATGCTATAGACAGTGTCATAAGTGCAGAATTTCCGGACTATAATGCAGATCCGATTTTGCATGACATAGTAAAAACACATATGGTTCACGGGCCATGTGGCCTCTTAAACAGGGAATCACCGTGCATGAAAGATGGTCAATGCTCAAAAAAATACCCCAGAGCACTGAAAGAACTAACTATGGCTGGGGAAAATGGGTATCCGCAATACCGGCGAAGATCACCGTCACAAGGTGGTTTCACAGCTACTGTCAGATTCCGTGGACAAGAAATAATTCTAAATAATAGTTGGGTGGTACCGTATTCTCCAGTTTTGTCAAACGCTTTTCAAGCACACATTAATGTTGAAATTTGTAATAGCGTCGAATCTATAAAATATATATGTAAATATGTTAATAAAGGTAGTGATCAAGCCATGATAGCACTAAGAAATAACAACCAATTTGATGAAGTGACAAGGTATCAATCTGGCCGATACATAAGCTCTTCGGAGGCAGTTTGGCGCATTTTGAGTTTCCCTATTCATGAAAGGTATCCGCCAGTCATCCATCTTGACGTGCACCTGGAAGGCGGGCAGCGAGTTTACTTTCAGCCAGAAAATGTGGCAGAAAGAATGAACAACCCAAGACAAACCACCTTGCTCGCATTCTTTCGCCTTTGCGAAAGAGACAATTTCGCTAAGTCTCTGTTGTACAATGAAGTGCCACATTATTATACTTATAACAAGCAGCAAGGTGTTTTTAATCGCAGGAGACGTGGAACTGCTGTAGAAGGCGAGTCCGGCATTTTTAAAGAACACGTGATTGGAAGAGTATACACGGTGCACCCAAATAATGCAGAGTGTTATTATTTACGCCTTCTTCTTCACACAGTGCGAGGACCTACTTCTTTTGCTGAGCTCCGCAAAGTGGACGATATAGAATATCCCACATTTCAAGCTGCTTGCCGCGCACGGCATTTATTAGATGGCGATCAGCATTGGGATGATGCTTTAGCCGAAGCATGCGTCAGTGATAGTCCACATCGTTTGCGCCATTTATTTGCCATTTTGTTGACATTTTGTGGCCTATCGGACGCTGGGCAGTTGTGGCAAAAATATAAAGACGCGTTTGCCGAAGATTTTTTGAGACAGCAAAATATAAATAGTGAAACTTCTGACCAAGTACGTGAAAGCTGCCATAATAGGGCTTTGCTGGCTATACAAGATATAGTTACAAGTATAGGAGGGAACCCCCTCAGTCAATACGGCTTGCCGACACCGACAGTTGGTGGGGAACGAATTAATAGGGAGTATACATCTGAAATAAATTACAACCCCGAAGAGTTAGCAGAAATATTGCGAAATGGCTGTTCAAATTTGACGTCAGAACAACGTCAAATCTTTGATAGAGTATGCTGTAGTGTAGAACATTCATTAGGAGAAATGCTGTTTTTAGATGCACCTGGTGGAACAGGTAAAACTTTCCTCACTAAAGTTATCTTGGCTCAAATAAGGAGCCAAAACAAAATTGCCCTTGCCGTCGCTTCCTCAGGAATAGCTGCCACTTTATTACCAGGAGGAAAAACTGCACATACAACATTTAAAATACCAATCGACTTGGACCGCACAGAAAACCCTGTTTGCAACGTGTCTCGCAATAGTGATAAAGCAAGGGTTTTACGCGATTGCGCCCTTATCGTTTGGGACGAGTGTACGATGGCAAATCGTAAAGCTGTGGAAGCTGTAGATAGAACGTTGCGAGATATAAGACAAAATGACCGACCGATGGGAGGCTTAACGGTGCTATTCTGTGGAGACTTCAGGCAGACACTCCCTATAATACCCAGAGGAACGAGGGCCGATGAAATAGGTGCCTGTTTAAAGAGCTCTATTTTATGGCGTAGTGTCATATTAACTAATTTGAGCTTTAATATGCGAGCATATTTGGGAGGTGACGCAAACGCGCAGGTTTTCTCAAATTTACTACTTCAAATTGGTAACGGCACATACCCGACTCAAGAAGGAGGTAAAGTAACTTTAGTCGAAAGCCTGTGTTCTTCTGTTGCCTCACAGCAGGAACTCATTTCCTCTGTATACGGAGATCCATCAGAGATCTCGAACCATGACGCTGCTTGGCTATGCCAACGAGCTATTTTGGCACCTCGCAACGACCAAGCAGCAGCAATAAATTCTCAAATATTGGTACATGTTTCTGGAGAAAGTAGGGAATATTTATCTATTAACACGGTTTTAGAAGAAGGAGATGCCACCCACTATCCAGTAGAGTTTTTAGACTCTCTAAATACACCAGGTCTTCCAGCACACAAAATTTATTTAAAAGTCGGAGTACCAATCATTCTACTCAGAAATTTAAGCCCACCAAAACTATGCAATGGAACTCGGTTGAGAGTAACAAATCTCCAACGAAATGTCATCGAAGCCGAAATCTTAACAGGTTGCGGCTCCGGTGATGTTGTTTTCATTCCCAGGATACCCATTATCCCCAATAATTTTCCGTTTACTTTCAAACGTGTGCAATTTCCTGTAAGCCTCTGTTACGCTATGACTATTAATTAAGCCCAAGGCCAGACGTTATCCGTTGCGGGTGTAGACCTTACTTTTGATTGTTTTTCACACGGCCAACTCTATGTTTCTCTATCACGTGTTAGCAACCCAAACAACCTTTTTGTATATGCTCCGGGTAATTCCACCGCTAACATAGTATATAGAGAAGCATTAACGTAATCAACTATACCAAAGTCAGGACTCTTATCTAAATCATCAAAAAGGTGATATACTCTTATCTAAACGACGTTGTTTTGTTCTCGACAACCACGCGAACGAAGTCGCGGGCACAGCTAGTAAGTCGAATAAGAAACCTTTAATTTCGGAAGTCGGTGTCAAATAAACGAAGAAATAAAAAACAAACACCGACTGCCGAAATTAAAGTTATGTTACATTTTTTTAGTGTATTTTCTTTTTTGGAATATGTTTGAGGAGCTCGTGGCTAAAGTAATAACAGCTGCACAGGTCGATCCATCAGGTTAAGCTACGCTTGCCGGGGTTGGTCCATGGATGGGTGACCATCTTTACATACCGAGACTCCTCCGTGCCTCGGAAAGCACGTTAAGCCGTTGGTCTCGGCTGTCAATCGTGGATCTTTGACAGTCGTTACGGGTCGTCAGAAGCCCAAAAGTCTGACAACCAGTCTTACCAAGGGGTATCGTATTACCCAGTAACTGGGTTGTGGAGGTCAGATAAGCAGTCGCTCCATGTAAAGTACTGGTATTCAGCAGCATCTGGTTAGACTGGAAGCCGACCCCAAGGTAGCTGGGAAAAGGCTGGCAGATTGATTGGTTAAATTTTTGTAAAAAAAATGGTTTTTATTATATCATCTCTTTTCGATCTCTTCTCTACATCTTCTCTACCTATACATATTATAAAACAGATCCGCTTTCCGCGTCAGTCGGTTTGTCTGCTAAGTCCTCCTAAACCATGCACCGGATTTTAATGCAGTTTCATTAAGGCGGAGGTTCCCAAAAACGGACAAAAACGTGGTTTTTTAAAGAATAAAAATATGATATTTTCAATTCCTATTTGCATACAGTGATGGAGCTAAAAACATAATTAAACATACTTTAATAGTTTAATGCATCAAAAAAATCTTCTAACATACCTCTTAATTATCTTTAAAAGCAGTTTATCCCTTCATTAACAATTATAATCATAATAAAAAATATACCATAAAAATTCAAATGCTAACCTGCATCCAGTGATGGATTATTTTTTATAAATTTATTAGTAAATCACGATTAGTAAGCGCCGTCACTCTCGGACTGCATAGAAAAGAAACAGATGCGCTACGATAAATGGTCGCAATTTATTGCAAAATATGAAGTATTTTATCGATTTACTTAGGATTTACTAATAAATTTATAAAAAATAATCCATCACTGGATGCAACTTAGCATTTGAAATTTTATGGTACCTATATTTTTTATTATGATTATAATTGTTAATGAAGGGATAAACTGCTTTTAAGGATAATTTAGAGGTATGTTAGAAGATTTTTTTGATGCATTAAAGTATGTTAAATTATGTTTCTAGTTCCATCACTGTATGCAAGTAGGACTT
This sequence comes from Polia nebulosa, assembly GCA_951329385.1. Classification (NCBI taxonomy): domain Eukaryota; kingdom Metazoa; phylum Arthropoda; class Insecta; order Lepidoptera; family Noctuidae; genus Polia; species Polia nebulosa. The sequence continues at coordinate 17,612,894 of OX589614.1, forward strand.
GAAAATATCATATTTTTTTTATTTCTCATAACTATTTACGGTTTAAGAGATACACTGCTTTAAAAAACCACCTTTTTGACCATTTTTGGGAACCTCCGCCTTAATAGAAAGAGTGATAGACAAGTAAGGTTTGTGTGTATGTGTGGAGCAAGGGCGGGTCGCTAGTTAATAATTTTATATAGTTACAAAAAAAAAAACTGGCCAAGCAAGCAAGTCGGACTCACGCACGAAGGTTTCCGTACCATTATCTATAAAAACGGCAACAAAATCACGTTTGTTGTGACCGCTGTCGTTCCGCCCTCGCCGTCGAGGTCCGTCGCGAAGACCCAGTCAATGCCCTCCCAGTCTCTTGCCAGCACGCGCCGCTGAGCCAACTGATTCCCCAATTAATGGAAACTTGATCCAGCCTTCCCTTGCTGCCCCTCCCCCAGTGACGCCCTAAGCCGAGGCCCGTACTCCGCAGGGAGTGCCCTTAGCGTAGTCACCTAGTATGTAAGAAAATTATAAGTCCTGGCTGGAGGCTTTAATAAATTAGAGCCTTCACAGGCAAGTTCGGTTAAGCAGACGACAGCCTCATAGGCTGACCTGCAAGATGTCCATCATAAAAAAAAAAAAAAAAAACGTTCGTTGTATGGGAGCCCCCTTAAATATTTATTTTATTCTATTTTTTAGTATTTGTTATTAAAGCGGCAACAGAAATACATCATCTGTGTAAATTTCAACTGTATAACTATCACGGTTCATGAGATACAGCCTGGTGACAGACGGACAGACAGACAGATGGACGGACAGCGTAGTCTTAGTAACAGGATCCCGTTTTACCCGTTTCTAAAAAAAACTAAAAACACGATTTATTTTATATTATAATTCTTCTCAGCTAACCCTTTCATGGAGATGCATAAAAATAACTAGTCCGCCATCTTTGGCAGTCCGCCATATTTGATTTAGAATGACGTCACTTAGCTAACCACGCATTGTCATCGGCTCTTGATAAGTGTGCGAAGTTTAAATTCAATCCGACGTTTTGAAGTGAGAGAAAATCACGTTCAAAGATTCCGTTACATAAATACATACCAAGCTAGTAAAAGCGTGTTAAATAAAATAAAAAAACAGTGGCACTCCGGGAGTGCCGACAGAAGTGAAAACTTGAACAAAAATGCCCAACGGGCATAAAGAAGTTTTCACTTCAATCCGCTACGCGATCCGCTACGAGTGCTACGACGCGTAGCACTCGTACCGACTCGTAGCGGTGTCGGTGTCGCGCGAGTTCAATTGTTTTTTCCCATCTCAAAAATGCCCAACGCACCTAAAGAAGTTTTCACTTCACTATATTGCGATTAAACGCACTTGCTTACTCACATTATATTTATTCCAAACGAGATTTTTCCTGCGAAATAGTTCTGTTGGTTACATCCCACGTGGTAAACGAGAATTTACTGAGATAAAAGTAACCCACTCAGCGTTCTAAGTTAGATTAAATCTATTAATTTTACTTTTTCCTATCAAAAAAAGCATTTTCCCGAATCGAACTCAGTTTCATTGAAACCCACCCTTCGCCACCATAGACACTTGCCCAAGCGCGAAAGTGCCAAAATAACACTGCAATAATAGGATCAATTTGACTCAAAATTAGGGTCGACATGGACTCCACATGCCGCTGTTATGATCGAGTTCGACCCTATTTGAAGGGATGCCCCATAAAAATAAAGTGGTACATTCAAATAATATGTTATGGGGTTTTGAGGACTCAGGGTATCTAATAAGCTGGCTTAGATTTTATCTTAAAAAAAAAACCACCCAAGTGCGTGTCGAACTTTTCACATTTAGGGTTCCGTACCAAATAAGGGAATTATCAAAAAAAAAAACTGATTTCTCATAATATTGGTATTTGTTAATAAAATATACGTAAAAAAAAAACATTATCATCAAATTTGAAGTTCATAGTGCAATGGGAAGTTAAAAAATTCTTCGGAACAAAATTTTGTGACAGACGACGACGGACAGACATCATTAAAATAAAATACTGCGCATAATTGTATACATTCTAAGATTTTTGCGTATTATTCATTATGATAAATCACACAAGACAATTACTGTCCGTGAACTAGAAACAGCTGAAATTTATTTAATTCGTTGTATTCAACAATTTCATTTTAAAGATATTTATGACGAAATTAAAAGTAAAAAACTTCGCTAATCTATATCTTCATAGACATACAGACGGGCACGTTAGTGACAGCAATAATAGGGCTCTGTTTGGACCCTTCTGGTACGGAACCCTAGAAATAAGAACAGAATGTCTATTGGTAGTAAAAACTTAAAAAAAAAATGGATCTGACTTTGAAAAAAGTGCAAAATAACTTTAATTTCGGAAGTCGGTGTTCCTGGTTTTGTGTCTTCGTTTTTTGACACCGACTTCCGAAATTTAAGTTATTTTGTACTTGTTTTGGAAGTCGGTTCTATTTTTCGTAAAAAAGTTTTTTATTTTTCAGTTGTTTTTGTGGTTTGTTTGTTGTGGTTCCCCATTAAACCTATTATTATTCTTTATTGTACACATATAACATATAAATAAAACACAAATTAACAGTTAGTTACAAAGGCGAGCTTAACCCAGCATTTGGGTTTTCTTACAGTAAACCTCAGGGTGAAAAATACATTTGCATAAGTAGGTAGGTACATCTTAAGTGCACAACAAAAACTTAAAATACAATCTGTTACTTAAATAAATCAAACAAATATGTGATACATAAACATACTAAATACTATGGGTATGGCTAACTAAGAAATCCTTTTACAAAACATATTACGGGTCATGCCGACAGGAAGTGTTCCCTAATTCCTCTCCTAAACACCTCCAACGAAGGGCTAGCCCTAAGAGTGTGTGGAAGAGAGTTCCAAAGGCGCACAGCACGAACAGTAAAGGATCCACTGTAACAACTAGAGGAGTGGGGAGGGAACCGAAGGAGAAGGGAAGATGATGAGCGGCAAGGTTTTCCTCTTGAAAAAAGATACTCAAAGCGTTCCCGAAGATACAAGGGGGAGTTGGGATTGTGAAGAACTGAAAAGAGTAAAGAAAGAGTGTGAGTATCCCGACGCAGCCGAATAGGCAGCCACCTCAATCGCTTCCGAAATTCCGACACATGGTCGTACTTCCGGAGGCCAAAGATGAAGCGTATGCACAAATTCTGCAGACGTTCAAGCTTATCAAGGAGCTAAACCTAGTTAACAATTCTATTTAAAAATAGACGTACGATAGCAGCAATCGCGGTTGTTTTGCTGTCAATTTTTGAAGAGTTCCGTTGTCTGTCTCCAAAACCCATCATCAGATTTATATGAAATTTAAATGGGACCATTTCGGAACGAACCCCTTTCGAACAAAAAAGGATTTTCCAAATCCGTCAATTATTGACGGAGTTATGAAACTATTACTATTTTGTTAGTGCTGGACAAAATCAAGGAATAACATGCGAGATCAATGGTTGACCTAACCCGGGCCTGCGGACGGCGAGCAGTGGGTAGCTCGCCGTCCGATCAGCACCAGGCCTGTGAGTCGACGGCGCGTAGTGTTCCACGCGCGCCGAACAAGAGATGTTTGTCAGCCACCCCTGACGGGACCCATCGTGGCCGGTGCCTGCATGCCTAGGGGTATCGGATCAAATCTGAAAATGAGTTACCGCACCCCTGGGCACTCAGACAGGGATGGAACAGGGGTGGGTTTTAGTCAGTAAGAGTCTGACACGCCCTCCCGCTCCACCCAGAGCGGGCGATGTCATTAGAAAAAAAAACTTTTATACAAAAAAAACAACCGAAATTTAAAAATAACTTTAATTTCGGAAGTCGGTCTTTCTATTTTATTTCTTCGATATTTGACACCGACATCCGAAATTAAAGTTATTTTTATTTTTTTTGGAAGTCGGTTGTTTTTTTTTGTATAAAAGTTTTTTATTTTTCGCTTTTTAGATGTTAAACCCCAGAACTAAAAACCCCAATAACATGGAACATGGAATTTAAACATTTGGAGAACACAAAAACGTCATCAAGATATGCGTATTTTTCGTTTTTGTTCAGTTTCTCAAAAAGCGGTAAAGCAATTTCGATAAAATTTATATCGGACCACCTCGGGAGTATATTCTTTCGGATAAAAAAAAGAATTTTGAAAATCGGTCCACAACTGACGGAGAAATGCGCGGACATACATAAAAAAATAAAAAAAAAACATACATACAGTCGAACATAGAACCTCCTCCTTTTTTGAAAGTCGGTTAAAAATAAAAACCCACCGCTTCCTTTACGAAACACTTTGAGTCCTGTTTTAACAACGTAAAAATACCTTATCCTATTTGTAACAAACGCAACATAGGATTCTTTAATATTTATTTCCTGTGCTGTGTAAGATACGAATTTTTATTCAATGAGGCGCCACTTGGTGGTTAGCCTTAGGGCTCCTTGTTAAATTAGGACGTTCTAAAATGCTTTATTTTAATTCTCTTGATTTTTTCTATACGATCTAGTAATCCGAACTTTCCAATAGTCTGGCATCCCCTGGTTTTTAATACTGCCGCAGTATTGAGACTCTGCTGTATTTGTCAAGTAATTTTTATCAGCTGCCATTTCAACCAGATTCTATATGCATTTTATATCGAGCGACCTTGGCACGCTGTCAAAGAACAAAGTATCTATCTACTATTGGTGTGTACGGTGTTTCTCAATGACTTAGCGTCTTAAATTGGTTCAATTCTCTTTGATGTTTCTGGTTTTGTGTCTTCGTTTTTGAACACTGACTTCCTAGATTAAAGTTATGTTGCAAAATCTTGATTTTATTGGCATTCGGTTCTATTTTTTGTAATTTCTTTTTTCTTTCTTTAGTTATAGTTCCCCATGGAATTGTATTAAAAATACTTAGACATAAGATCGCAGCAATCACGAGTCATTTGCTGTTAGTTATTGAAGAGTTCCACTGTCTGTCTCCGAAGATCTGCATTAGATCCTTATTATATTATATTAAATTACTAGATGACCCCGGCGGACTTCGTAATACCTCAGAATAAATGAATCCGATCTTGAGATGACATCTAAAAAGCCGTTTCATAGAAAATGTATGAGAAACTAAATTTTCTTCATAAGTAATAAGTATTTTTGTCATGAAATTTTCCGTTCAAAATAGTTATTCTGCTATTCGGGGCAAAAAGATCATAAGAATCGGTCAGGCACTCTTGAGTTATAAATAGTGTATAACTAACGACTTTGTTTTAAATAATTATAACGATATTACATTCATAGCTCGACATACATAGCTCAAGGCGCGAAAACAAAACTAATCTTAGAATCAAAACTGACCGATCTCTCATTCTCAAACACCATAATATTTTACAGTCCCCCCCTAAAATTATTTACCCAAGAGATATACCATAGACACACACATATAGCTACAAACTCGCCATACCATAGAGCTCGGGGGGCGAGAATCAAATTACGCTGATTGCCGTCTTGCGCTCGACGGAGCGACTTAACGCTATTGTGTTGATATCCGAATTGTGCTAGCTAGCCGATTTGACGAACGTATATTATGTATTGTGTGTTGGAGAAGTGGTAATGTGTTGAGATGGTTTGACGTGGTTTTAAAGCAAGAAGCGTAGGATTTGGAACAATAAAGTTCTTAAAAGCGGCTCTAAACCAGTTTTATGTAGACTAGCGACCCGCTTCAGCTTCGCATGGGTGCAAATTATATACAGGGTGTAACGGAAAGGTGTGGTCATATTTTAAGAACCGGTTCTGTTAAAGGAAATGAACAACTTTCTCTAAGAAAAAAACTATTTTATAAAAACATAGAACCGACTTCCAAAAAAAGTACAAAATAACTTTAATTTCAGAAGTCGGTGTTTTTGGTTTTGTGTCTTCGATTTTTGACACCGACTTCCGAAATTAAAGTTATTTTGCACTTTTTTTGGAAGTCAGCACTATTTTATGTGAAAAAGAATTTTCTTTTTCACTTTTTAGTTGTGGTTCCCAATTAAACTGTGTTTACAATTCATAAACATACGATCGCAGAAATCGCGGTTGATTTGCTGTCAATTTTTAATGAGTTCCGTTGTCTGTCTTCGAAACCCATCATCAGATCAATATAAAACTTAAATGGGACCATTTTGAAACAAACCTCTTTCGAACAAAAAAAGAACTTTGCAAATCCATCATTAGATGACAGAGTTATGCCCGAACATACATAAAAAAAAATACAAACATCCGAATAGATAACCTTTTTGAAGTCGGTTAAAAATAGAAAATTTCCAAAAAAAAAAATTAACTTACCGTACAAAGTTATCATCAGCTGATCAATATTTGTATGGGAGGTATAATTTTTTTTTGAGAATTTCCTCAGGTTTTCTTGAAGAAAGTTCTTCATATCGATGGGTAGATGCAGTTCTTAAAGTATGACCACACCTTTCCGTTACACGCTGTATTATACACAAACCTTCTTCGTTTTTCGCTCTTTCCATTACTGAAAACCGTATAAAATTCGTTGCGTGGTTTATAAGGACTTAGCAGAGAAGCAGACAGACCCGGAAATCGACTTCGATTTAAACATAATATAGACTGATAACCATTCTAATAACAAAGCAAGAAAACAAGAGATAACAAGACGTCAGAAATCCAATGTTCCAACTTCCTATAAATATTTGTCAGATTGAAACATTGACAAAATCAATCACAAGACTCGACTTAACTCTTGAGTTGAGGATTAAAAAAAAAATGACGACTTAACTGTGTCAATAATTCTCCGGATTTTACAGTTTTATTTCAGCTAATGTCAACAGTTATAAAGTAATTTTATAGTAAGGCCATTATTAAAATTTAAATGGAATTTATAATAAACAATGTTGCATGAACCATAGGCTCGTAGACATTTTTTTGTCATTTGCTACAATTTTTAATCCCGCCAAAATTCGAGTTCTGAAAACCCGCCATCTTTTCCATAGAGTACAGACCTTCTTTCTTATATAATCTATGGTACCTACAGACCAAAGACCGTTTTCCCATCGACAATAAATGTAACCTCCTCCCGTTAGATTAGGAGCACACGTATTCATTGCACAGGCTATAAATCTGCCAAGGGTGCCATGCACTCTGAAAGTTGCTCCACTTAAGATTTCTTCGATTTATTTATATTGTTTTGTGTTGTGTGTAGTTTTGAATTCGCAAGCTTAGCTGAAGTTTGACCGACGGATTCAGCATGCGAATGTGTTATTTTAGAAGCATGTTGTACAAACATGGGTTGGTACAAACATGCATTGTTAAACCCCATTGCTATTGCACGTACTATCCTATTCCTAACTAGTAATATTCAATCGCCTAGCCTTTTCCCAACGACCTACTGGTCGGCTTCCAGTCTAACCGGATGCAGCTGAATACCAGTATTTTACATGGAGTATTCAGTTATTGTTCTTTCACTCGGAAACAGTACTTTTTTCTGGATAAAAGGTACCCCGGTGTCTTTTTCTGTCCTCCTGACAATTTATATGCAAAATTTCGTGATGATTTAGACAGTGGTTTAGGTGTCAAAATATAACAAACTTTACTTTCACGTTTATAATATTACTAGCTGAGGAGTTCATGGCTAAAGTAATAACAGCCGCTCGGGTCGATCCATCAGGTTAAGCTACACTTGCCGGGGTTGGTCCATGGATGAGTGATCATATTTATATACCAAGACTCCTCTGTGCCTCGGAAAGCACGTTAAGCCGTTGGTCCCGGCTGTCAATCGTGGATCTTTGACAGTAATTACGGGTCGTCAGAAGACCGAAAGTCTGACAACCAGTCTTACCAAGGGGTATCGTATTACCCAGTTACTGGGATGTGGAGCTCAGATAAGCAGTCGCTCCATGTAAAATACTGGTATTCAGCATCATCTGGTTAGACTGGAAGCCAACCCCAAGATAGTTGGCAACGGCTAGGCAGATTGACTAGCCCGTGCTATCCCACTGCTTAGCAAAAAATCGTGACTGTTGGAAGGAATGGAGCTTTCCAATTCTTCAGAAAGACATCAGGTCGTCCCGCCATTTTCTTCGTGGTCTGCCGCGGCCCCGTGTCACTGTATCAGGGCTGCAAGTCAAATCCTGTGTTTTACGGGCCCACAGCTCGTCAGGCACGCTGCAGACATGTCCTGCCCAGTCCCATTTAAGTTGGGCAGCCTTTTGAGTCATATTAACGATTTGCGTTGCGCAGTGTAGTGTTTCGAACGTTTAACACCTAGTATACTGCGCTCCATAGCACGTCACCGACGCCAGGTCCCAAGAGGTTAAAACGTTAGGAAATTATCAATGTTGCCAACTGAAAGTTAATACGCGTAGTAAACACAAAGTAGAGCCACTATCCGTTCAGTTAGCTGTCCCAACTTTCGGTATAAATAACAAGACGCTCAGTAGTCTGGAGGGGATGTCGGACAAAATATACGGATTTGTTTTATACTAGCTCCTTTCTGCGGAGTCGGTCGTTGTTTGAACTGGGGTTTGTGTCCATAACGCATGTTTTTAGAATTGTGATCACTGAAGACTTTCAATTTAGTCTCTGGTTTCGACCAGTCTTTTTTTTTGTTCCATTTGGAACAAGCTAATGTCAGAGACCATGCTGCCTAGTCATCAGTAGTGTATTTTTATTTATTATTCCATTAGAATGCAGATGTAACACATTTTAATGTTTTTTGCAGTATTTTGCAACAAATGTGTCGAGTCAGCTTTCTCGGCAAACTTCGCTGAGGTAGTCAATACTACAACAAAATTCTCAGCTCCATTTTACCGAGATCGCGCCCGTTTTAATGATTTCACATATTATCCAGTTGCGAAGACAATTGAGACACAAAACTACATCAATGTTTACATCACAATAAGCACTAGGAATCAATAAGCGAATAATTAAAACAGCCAGTGAACTTCACTCGAGAAAATCCCGCCAAAAAACTCTCGACCAGAGTCTTATATTTAGTTTTTTTTATTGATCCTTGTCATCCTCGCCAACAAATTATAATAACTTAAGACTTTACAGTAGATTTGTAAACGAGGACTTGAACCTATAACTACTACAACTAGTTGACTTTTAGAAGTCGGTTGTATTTTTTGTAAAAATGTTTTTAATTCTTCACTTTTTAGTTGTTGTAGGTACCCCAGAAATAAAACGAAATAATAAAGTTATGCCCGAATGGATAACCCCAATAACTTGGAATTTGAACATTTGGAGACACCCAAAACGTCATCTTTGTGTACATATATTTTGTTTATGTTGATTTTTTCAAAAAGTGCTGAATCAATTTCGAATTTATATGGAACCATTTCTGAAGTATGGCCTACCAAACTAAAAAAGAATCATCAAAATCTATTCACAATTGCAGGCGGAGAAATCGCGTAACATACGTTAAAAAAAAACATACAGACGAATAGAGAACCTCGTCCTTTTGGAAGTCGGTTAAAAACTGGAAACGATAATCTCAGTTTATTCTTAAAATACTTACCACGAACAAGTACCGCTATTGAAAATCACCGTTAACATACCAATAAATTATAGTAATTTACAATTCCAATTATAAATAAATAACAAACAAAAGAAGTCGTTAGATCTTTATTATACAAGAACAAACAATTAAACAGGATGGCCAACCATTATTTTTCAACTTCAACGAAAGCTGGGCACAGGAAAGTCACGTACAACCAACATGACTAAACTATTTATTTATCATATCGACACTTGAGCACGATTTTCTATTTATTTTCTGTACCTACATGTAGGTTTTAATGCATTTATAAGTTATTGAAAGTTTAATTTTGGCTGTATGAGTGTTGACTTTTGCCCTTTGTGTGAGACAAAAAATTTTAAGGGTTCTTTATGGTTGAACGTTGTGTGGGCTTGTAATGGGAACAAATGGGAATACATTATTTTACGATTGTAAAATAGATTTTTTGACGGGAAGTTTATTCCTTACAATAACCCGCTGTCCAAGCCGACGGGAATTGGTTCTCTTAGTTTCCTCTGATTGACTAATAAAGTCCGACCTAAACCACTTTAATCTTGATCAGTTAGCTGAATTCAGTACTTTGCCAAGGCAATGCCGTTTGAGAGTTATGTTTTTTACTTTTCTTCGCTTTTGCTTATTAAGATTTTTTGGCGGGATTTTGTCGAGTGAAGTTCAGTGGCTGTTTTAATTATTCGTTTATTGATTCCTAGTGGATATTGTGCTGTAAAATTGGTGTAGTTTTGTGTCTCAAGTGTCAACGCAAATGGACAATAATTATGTGGAATCATTGAAACAGGCGCGATCTCGGGAAAATAGAGCTGAGAATTTTATTGTAGTATTGACTACCTCAGCGAAGTTTGCCGAGAAGGCTGACTCGACACATTTGTTGCCAAATACTGCAAAAAACATTAGAATGTGTTACATCTGCATTCTAATGGAAAAAAAATATAAATACACTACGTAAGACCAGGCAATATGGTAAAAAGACTTTCGCCTTCCCTTCGGGGATACTAAAATAAAAAAATAAAAATTGCTTATTATTCATTTATTTTTATTGTTTGGTTTCATTTCACTCCACTGAACTTACGTGATAAAGGCACAAATGCGGCAAATAATATTGTACATAATTAATTGAATAAAATAGTTTTTGGCAAGAAATGGAAGCATTACTTACAGATTCTCGTAAGAGCAAAGGACCTAAAAAGTTACATAAGCTTTTTTTATTAATACAAGTAAGTGGCAAAAACCATCACATTACCACCACTTCTAATCCCATTCACCCCAAAAGACCACCAATAAAAATAATACAATAATCAAACAACCGAAAAAAAACATGGCCGTCCGCCGTTCGCGCCAAATTTTGACAGATGCGTTCATGACATTATCGTGTTGGGCAAACAACGCCAAATGTCGCGTTCGTGTTAGAGTAATTGTTAATTATCATTTTTATAAGCTTAGCGGCGGAACTTTTGATGCGATAAATTAGTTATATTAACGTTTGGTTAAATAAATAGGAGTTAAGTGGTCCATGTTTTTATTATTGATTTGATTAATTAAGATTGGCTAGGAATAGATTCAATTACGCGTAGGATATAGTATCGGTAATCCTGTATGCGTTGTAATAACTGCTAAATTGCTTTTTTTTCCTCCATCACAAAAACAACGGCATGTTAACGAGTGAGTCACATAAAAAATATCCAATGTAGGTACTTAAACACTCCTACTCGTGAAGATTTTGTAGGTCTGCACTTAAGGCGCACTTATAGGACTTTTAATGGTTTTTGATTGAACATCACGTCTAAACGACTAGTCTTATTTCTTTGAAAAAAGTAAATGTTTCTCTAGACTATTTCCGTCGTAATTTGATCTGAGAATATTTGAAATTTTATTTTTATAACATTGTGTGATTAATTTCTAAAGTTATGTCTAACGCGGATAAAAAATTGAGAATCACGCGAAAACTATAAAGCGTATTTTTATGAAATCTTCACCATTTTAAAGATCATTTAAATATTTATGATTTAATCTCAGTGTTTTAGTTAAATACTTGTAGTTTTATGTGTAATAAATTAATAATGCGTCTAATTTCAATTTAACCTAACCTAACCACTCAAGAGTGGTTAGCTTGCGTGTTCTGTGCTGAGCTCACGTAACGCGTCGTACGTCCACCCTGTAATAGGACTCGCCCATCTAGGAGCGCTGTCCGAAATTAGACGCATTATTAATTTATTACACAGAAAACAACAGGTATTAAACTAAAACAGTTAGACTTCATTATAAATAATTAAATGATCTTTATAATGGTAAAGGTTTTATAAAAATACGCTTTATAGTTTTTGCGTGATTCTCAATTTTGTATCCGCGTTAGACATAACTTCACAAATTAAGTACACTATGATATAAAAATATAATTACAGATTTTCTCAGATCAAACTACGACCGAAATTGTCTAGAGTAACATATATTTTTTTCAACGAAATAAAACTAGTCGTTTAGACGTGATGTTCAATTAAAAACCATTAATACTCGTATAACTACACCTTAACCAGATGTCCAATATGGCCATAATTTCTGCCGAAAGACGTCCACTCCTTTTTTTAGAGTGTGTGGGAAATCATCAAATAACTTCTCCCGCTCTGGGTGGAGCGAGAGGCCGTGTCAGACTCTTACTGACTAAAACCCACCCATGTTTCTTCAGTTGCCTGTGCCAAGGCCGCGGTGACTATTTCAAACACCCCCTCGACAAGACGTCCACTCCTGGACATAAACCTCACCAGGTCATCGGTCCACCTTTGAATATTGATACTAAGAACAATTCACCAAGGGCCATTACGACACAAAGCTTATTATCTTCCAAGTAAAGCCTACCTATATACAACGTTGATGTGACAGAGGGGCATTAAATTAAACTACGTATACTATACGTGTTTAGTATTAATTCGATACGGTATAAAAATAAAAATAATAATAAATGAGGTTTTTTTTTTCAAACAAACTAAATAGCTTACAATTCAGAGTAAAACGCAACCACCCTTTATAAATAAAATTAACTGACCTTAGATACCTAGGTAACAAAGCGGCAACATCGCACTTCATCGACTTGCGTGAGAACGGCAACAACGCGTCGTATCGTAGGTTATACTCAGATTTATCGTTTTAAGGTGCATGACCTGTGCGTATAGACATAATCAGCTGTTAGGAAAGATACATCGTGTTCAAACGAGGCCAAAACTTAAAAAATCGTTTGTGACTAAACTACTGCTCCGATTTAATTGATTTTTGGTACAGAGCTTGAAAATAGTACCTAGTATAGGCAGTTTAAAGGAAAGCCCCTCTGTCGTATCAACTTTGTATATAAAATACAAAAAAAAAACCGCCGTCGGTTAATAGCAGCTAAAAAAAATAGCAGCTAAAAAAAAATAGCAGCTATAAAAAATTGCAGTTAAAAAAATAGCAGATATAAAAAATTTCAGCTAAAAAAATAGCAGCTTAAAAAAATTAGCAGCTAAAAAAAAATAGCAGCTAAAAAAACCGACCAAGTGCGAGTCGGACTCCGCATGAAGGGTTAACATCGTACAAGATTATACGCGTCTAGTTGTTGCCATTATTAAAAGATTGAGCAAAAAAAAAACATGTTGCAATTAAAAGGGAACCCCTTTAATATTTAAATTAATTTTATTTTTATTATTTGTTGGGCGGCAACAGATATACACATTCTGTAAAAAAATTAACTGTTTACCTATTACGGATCATGAGATACAGCCCGCTGACAGACAGACTGACGGACGGACGGACAGCGGAGGCTTCGTAATAGGATCCCCTTCGGATACGAAGCCCTGAAAAAGCATACAAAAAAGAAACAGTGGCACTCCGGGAGTGCCGACAGAAGTGAAAACTTGAACAAAATGCTCAACGCGTCTAAAGAAGTTTTCACTTCAATCCGCTACGAGTGCTACGACGCTGCGTGTCATAGCACTCGTAGCGGTGTCGGTGTCGGTAGCGAGTTCAATTGTTTTTTCCCATCTCAAAAAAGCCCATCGCGCCTAAAGAAGTTTTCACTTCAATCCGCTACGAGTGCTACGACGCTGCGTGTCATAGCACTCGTAGCGGTGTCGGTGTCGGTGGCGCGCGAGTTCAATTGTTTTTTCCCATCTCAAAACTGCCTAAAGAAGTTTTCACTTCAAAAACTCCAAAGGTCTTAGGTATCTCACAAATTCTCAATCTAACATCTAGTTCTCCAGACACACGCAACCACTAAACAGTTAATCTTTTGTCGACAGGTGCCCCCCACGCTCTCCTCGGCAAGACTCGAAGACCTCGCACAGCCTTCACGTCCCAGCAACTGCTGGAGCTGGAAAAGCAGTTCCGAATGAACAAGTACCTTTCCAGGCCCAAGAGGTTCGAAGTAGCCACCAGTCTGATGCTTACTGAGACTCAGGTAAGGAAAAATATAATTTAGTTTTTGAACATCTTAAGAAAAGCTTTACTCTGTGATTGTATGTAGTCTTTTTAACTGACTTTCGAAAAAGGAGGAGGTTCTATGTTCGACTGTATGTATGTTTTTTTTTTTTTATTATTTATGTCCGCGCATTTCTCCGTCAGTTGTGGACCGATTTTCAAAATTCTTTTTTTATCCGAAAGAATATACTCCCGAGGTGGTTCCATATAAATTTTATCGAAATTGCTTCGGCGCTTTTTGAGAAACTGAACAAAAACGAAAAATACGCTTATCTTGATGACGTTTTTGTGTTCTCCAAATGTTTAAATTCCACGTTCCATGTTATTGGGGTTTTAGTTCTAGGGTATAACAACTAAAAAGCGAAAAATAAAAAACTTTTTTACAAAAAAAACAACCGACTTCCAAAAAAAAAATACACTAAAAATTTAAAAATAACTTTAATTTCGGAAGTCGGTGTTTGTATTTTATTTCTTCGATATTTAACACCGACTTCCGAAATTAAAGTTATTTTTAAATTTTTAGTGTATTTTTTTTTTGGAAGTCGGTTGTTTTTTTTGTAAAAAAGTTTTTTTGTCAATGAGGTATCTTTTCGAGATTTTTCAATAAACTACAGATCACGTCTATTGGGCAGGAAATCATCAGATGTTGATGAGTATAGCTGTTCTAATACTAGGGCCACACTAACATTTATTGCCGTTAATTATCACTAGCCTTAATTATAAAAAAAATAACCAGAGTGGTTAGCTTGCGTGTTCTGTACTAAGCTCACGTAACGCATCGTACGTCCACCCAGGAATGGACTCGGCCATCAAAGAGTGCTGTCCAAAGTTAGACGTATTATACTAAACCACGTATACTAAAATATAAATAATTAAATGATCTTTAAAATGATGAAGGTTTCTTAAAAATACGTTTTATAATTTTTGCGTGATTCTCAATTTTTTATCCGCATTAGAAATAACTTTACAAATTAATTACACTGTGTTATAAAAATATAATTTTAAATATTCACAGATGAAATTACGACGAAAATTGTTTAGAGTTACATATATTTTTTTCAAAGAAATAAAACTAGTCGTTTAGACGTGATGTTTAATTAAAAACCATTAAAAGTCGTATAACTACGCCTTAAACGTGGTGTCGCCCTAGCATTAGATGCAAACTCCATTAGTTAAAACGGACAGCATGCCAATCACATTTTTAAACGCAAAAGAGGTATTTCCCAGCGAGTAATACAACAACACACGTAATAAAATCAAAGCTTTTTATTACAAACACTTTATGTACTAAGACAGTAGATTATTTAAATACTAGATCACTTAGTCATACACAATTAAACCAGTAAATAACTTAACATATAATATGTTTAAACGCGTATGAAAACAAATCTTTGGCTTCAAAAAGTCATCCACATCGTTGTCAATGGGAAAAGTGCCCAAAACGCTGGCAGCATTGTGCAGCTTACGTTGAATGGCAATGCTGATTCGTTGGCCAAAGAAAACCCTCTGGTCACGTGAAGAGTCGTCTGTTTGCTGATATCTGGAAAAATTCGATGAGCACTCGGACCCCAGCCCTAGTGTTTCAACCGCAAACGGCACAAACACAAAGCTCCCAATTATGTTATTATATTTGCGCCGTTTGAGGTTTAAGTACTAAGTGATGTACTCATTATTAGTTTATTACTCTTTATACTGCTATATTGATATCACATTCAAATGCATTCCATGAAAAAGTAATGTAACGGACTAACGGCCATTTTATCTCGGCAAATAAATAAATTGAAGGCCGACCGATTGTCGATCACTCGCTTAGGCTCATTTTAGTAGAACTTATAATTCAAAATCAAAAAATCGTTACAGCAAAATCAAAAGTCATTTATTCCAAGTAGGCTGACAGCCAGCACTTTTTGAAAGTCAAAGTTTTATACAAAGACAATTCCTCAAAACGCCTGCTTGCCACAACTTGAAGTCAATTTATGAAAACTGTCTGGTTTTTAATTTTTGCGAGTAATTTCTTTTTTTCGTGATTTGGCAGGATTTTTTCGAGTGAAGGTCAGTGGTTATTTTAATTATTCGCTAATTGATTCCTAGTGAATATTGTGATGTAAAATTGGTGTAGTTTTGTGTCTCAAGTGTCTACGCAACTGGACAATATGTGGTATCCTTGTCACAGGCGCGATCTCGGTAAAATAAAGCTGCGAATTTTGTCGTAGTATTGACTACCTCAGCGAATCTTGCCGAGAAGGCTGACTCGACTCATTTGCTGCCAAATACTGCAAAAACATTACAGTGTGTTACATCTGCATTCTAATGGGAAAAAAAGTGACAGTATTCTGCATCTAAAACTAAATACGTTCTTAACTAGACACTGCTTAATGCACAAACCGTGAGAAGCCAACTTATAAAAAAAAAAAAAAAATTTGCCCATATGGTGCGCGCAATTCATTACAGCCAAATTATCAATTAAATAGTTATCATAGACAACTACACACTTACAACCTCCTTTTAATTTATTATTCCAATATCAAACCTCTCACAAGCAGTGAACAGCCCAATTTTGAGATTTTTTTTGCCAACACCTTTTACAATTAGTTAATTAATTATTTTTTTTTAAATAAATTACCATTGTGGTACGCGCAATTGATAACAGCATTTTAAGTTATCAATTAAATAGTTATCATAGAAAACTAAACAGTTACAAACGCCTAATATAATTTATTATTCTAATATCCACCTCTCACCGACATGCGACACTACAAACAGCCTAATTTTGACATTTGTTTTGGCGCCAACACCTGTCAACATGGCTGCTTTCAGCTTACAAATGTATGTTAAGATTACAAGGGTGGAATCGTAAACGTTACGGCTTTGCAGGTTTACGAAGGTTTAAAGATTAATCTCACACCCTTGGGGTGGGTCTTAGAAATTTATACGATATTTACACCTGTTTGGATTTATACGAGGAGGTACTTGTATGGTTTTATGGGCGTAGGGGTAGAAATATGGGGTTTTGGGGACGAAATATAAAATGTGCTTGCTTAATGTGTCTGTCATGCCATAAAACGCGTGTTTAGTTGAAATATTATTATAGAAGAAACTGCCGCACCTATGGCATTTTTCTTTTTACCTGATTGTGGCTGAAGCCAGAAGGATGCTTTTGGTTTTTACTCAAAAACTTTTTTTTATTTATTTTTTTATTATAGATAGGTTTGTTGTTGACTCTAGTCTAGGTCAGAGGTAACAGAGACAAAGTCGACGACGGAGCGAGCTTACCCAGTAGAAACCGGTTCATTCTAACTTTGAAGAGATTAGGGTTGTATGCGTTCGGAAATGCAGACGCAGGGTTTTTTAGCTGAAATATTATTTTATTTTTAGCTAAATTAACAAAACCCAGTTCTACTACTTAGTAGGATTACAATTTGTTTTTTTTTTTTTTATATTTCATGGTAGATATGGTGATATAAAAAAAAAAAATCTCAAAGAAACAAATTAATAACTAATTTAAAAAACTGGCCAAGTGCGTGTCGGACTTCGCACATTTAGGGTTCCGTACTAAATGAGGAAATTTTATGGGATAGGTCAACTTTTTTTTTTCGCGCCCCCCTTTTACTTTATGGGAGCTCCCCTAAACAACATTAAAAAAAATTACAATTTGTCTTTGGAGCAACAAGATTTTTAAATACTGTGAAAATTTGAAGACTGTAGTTCCAACCGTTTGATTGTAAAACTTGTGTGACAGACGACGGACGGACAGACAAACGGACACGTGAGTGACAGCAATAGGGATCCGTTTGAACCCTACCGTTCCCACAGTTCGTACAAACAGTTCAAAGTGTGCAGGTTTAAAAACGGCATTTAAGGAGATATAATTGTATTTCTTGTATATTCTGATATTTTTCACATTAAAACGAAGGTTTTTTTGCCCACAGGTAAAAATCTGGTTCCAAAACAGAAGAATGAAGTGGAAACGCTCAAAAAAAGCTCAACAAGACTCCAAAAACAAGGACACACCACAGACTGAAGAAAAAAAACCAAAAGAAATACAAAACGAACAAGAAAAACCTTCCCCAATGGCGGGAGATTTGACAGCTGTCAAACCTATGTTAGACAGGGACAGAATTATAGCGTTAGAAAGAGAGAGAGCGATGGCTGCCGCGAATTTTAATTCGAATATGGAAAATAGGCGCGGGTTGGTCGTTATGAATCAAGATGGAGGTCGACCTATGGATATGTTTAGGCCGTACGTAGTATGAGAGTAAATTAACTTTTCGTTTTTATTAATTTGTTAGTTTTTTCAGTATTGAAAACCAGTGAGGGTGAATTTTTTTTTTTAGACTTTCCCAAGCAATAAACACTTTTTTTTCAACCATAAACCATTTAGCGCTGATTAATCGGACGAAAGTTTTTTCATAATTTTTATTTTTATTGTGCTATATCTCTCAGAATGGTCAGCAGAACGTATACTATAGATAACTATTAAAACTAAGTTAGCATACCCTTCCTAGTCAAGTATAATGTATATTTCTACATTAATTGTTAAATAATACCTACTATATTAATGTAAATAATAATCATTATTGTAATGTGTAATCTAATAAAGTAAGTTAAGTTAATGACAACCCATCCACAATTAGAAATTAGCTTTTTGTTTGACTTGCAACTGTTTTAAGGTGAAAGCTCCAAGATATCCCGCGAAATTCAAATTTTCTTACGTTTTTTGGAATTTGCAGGTCAGTATCAGGTTTTATCTAAGTCAAAATTTGATTCGCGGGCGTAGCAAGTATGTTTTTATAGAATTATAATCATTAAAATCATCAATACAACTCTCTCAGTTACAATTGATTCCAAATTTCATTAAATCATGACATTTGGCATCAATTCTAACTGAGAGAGATGTATTGATGATTTAAATGATTATAATTCTCTAGAATACATACTTGCTACGGCCGCGAATCAAAAGTTGACCAAGATACAACCTGACACTGATCTGTAAATTGCAAAAAACGTAAGAAAATTTTAATTTCGCGGGCTACCCTTGAGCATTCACCTTAAGCACAGAGTCTATGA
Source organism: Polia nebulosa (assembly GCA_951329385.1). Classification (NCBI taxonomy): domain Eukaryota; kingdom Metazoa; phylum Arthropoda; class Insecta; order Lepidoptera; family Noctuidae; genus Polia; species Polia nebulosa. Next base: position 17,631,918 of record OX589614.1, read on the forward strand.
AAGGTTCTAAAGTAGACCGCATAGGTTCCGGAAGACGCAGCGTTGAAAGGCTTCCCACAAGGTGGACCGATGACCTGGTGAGGGTTGCGCGTAGTCGATGGATGCGAGACGCACAGGACTGGTCATTGTGGCGACACTTGGAGGAGGCCTACGTGCACCTGTGGAATAGAAGTTTCCAGACAATCTTTCGACTGAAATGATGATGATGACCGCGCCTGGTTGGCCTCTGCGAGACAACATTGTCAAAACTTTCCATACAAGGCAAAGAGTGTCAGTGAGTGTCATTGTTTACTCATACTTTTACAAGCTGGGTATGGGATAAATTAATTTACACCGATTGATTAACCAATATCAAACAATTTACACAAAAACTAATTCTCGAATGATCACTATTTTCTTCTGATGAGCTGAGTAATCGCTACGTCCCCGCAAGAGGGCTGACTCACATACATCGACCAGTCATAATAGAAGTTTCCAGAACATTGCCGAACTAGCCTTCAGTGGATTGTTCTAGAAACATCCTTGGCTTGAACTTCTACGCAGTACCATAGTGGAACGGAAAGACGTGGAATCGCCTGGAAACTTCGACCACATTCTCGAACGGTCTCGTAATACGGTCGACGTAACAATACTAATTGTCAGTCCATGACAATTCTGTGTATGGCTATGACTGATTATAACATTATAGTTAAAAAAAAAACTAAAAAACACGCTGTTTCGTGTTTTTGTCGACAAACCCTTTGATTTGATACCTGTATCATGGGTATACATAAAAAATAACTGGTCCGTCATATTGGATTTAGAATGACGTCACTTAGCTAACCATGCTTTGTCATCTAAACTTAACATGTCATCCAAATTCAACAATCGGAAACTGAGAAGTGGGTTAAAGTTAACTTCTAAGTTCTTTTTACATAGTGAGGTACAAGCTGAAGTTAATTCTCGGCTCTGTGATTGTAAATCTGACGAATTCAAGCCACACAAGTTGATAATTTTGACAATGACAATGACAAAAAGTTTTTTTTTAAAAGTTCACGTATGTGTTCATACACAATATTTTTCTAGAATGCCATCTATCAATGCCAACTACATACGTCATCGCCGAGTAAAAACGTATATTAAGATAAAGCGGACCTTTAAAATGGACCTCTGTGTGAATGAGCACTAAATCTTTACAATTTTTCGTAAGTGTTGTGTGTCCATCTGAATGTCCTATTAGATTACATACTATTTTAACATTATTATAAGGACTGATACAGGCCAAATATGTTAGTTTTAGTGATAGGGTTGGTGCATATTATTATGTACAATATACAGCATGTTACGAAAATTGGTGGTCATATTTTAATTAAAAACTGCTTTTTCACATATAAATTAACAACTATATAGGATGGAGGAACTCGTGGCTAAAGTAATAACAGCCGCACGGGTCGATCCATCAGATTAAGCTACGCTTGCCGGGGTTGGCCCATGGATGGGTGATCTTTACTTACATACCGAGACTCCTCCGTGCTTCGGAAAGCACGTTACGCCGTTGGTCCCGGCTGTCAATCGTGGATATTTGACAGTCGTTACGGGTCGTCAGAAGCCCGAAAGTCTGACAACCAGTCTTACCTAGGGGTATCGTATTACCCAGTTACTAGGTTGTGGAGGTCAGATAGGCAGTCGCTTCATGTAAAATACTGGTATTCAGCTGTATCCGGTTAGAATGGAAGCCGACCCCAAGTTGGTTGGGCAAAGGCGCGGGCAGATTGATTTATATGTACATAAGCAGTATAAAAAATATGATCACCCATTTCTGTATCAACCTGTTTACCAAAGCTCACGCCTTTTTCCCAGGGGGCTAGACAGAAACTAAAGAATGCCGTAGAAAAGTTTACCTTTCATTTTGAAAGGTAGGTACGAAATATTAACATAAAAAATATGTACTACAAAATATGTAATCCTTAATTCACAATAACAAAAGCACCAGTATTTATAAATAATAATAACTATAAAAATTTGGCCGATAACTGTTTATATATAGTTGATTTTATCTGCCAAATAAGTTATTATTAAGAAAACAGTAGGAAAACGTTTTATTTACTATAAAAAAATATTTCACGAATTTATTTTTACATTTGTAAGTAAACCAGTCAATATTTAGTTATTTTTAATTTTAATGTGAAATACTAACAAATAAGATATCTTTCCAAATCAGTATTATTGTTTCTAAGTTACTAACACGTACGCCATTTGTAAAAAGTAATTATAACTAGTTTTAAGATTGGCCATGCTTTTGTGAAATATTATTTAGGCATTTATTCATATGTATAATCAGGACGTAACGGAAATGCGGTCATATTTACGATACGGTCACCGGGACTATCTGTGACTCCCGCATTCCCCTTAAACTTAAGGGGAAAATTTATAAAACAATGGTCAGACCTGCTGTCTTGTATGGTTCAGAATGTTGGGCCACAAAAGGGATGAATGAAAAGCAATTGCATGCGGCTGAGATGAGAATGCTAAGAGCGATGTGTGGTGTTACGCGCATGGATAGAATTAGGAATGAGTATATAAGAGGAAGTCTGAAAGTGGCACCGCTGACTGAAAAGTTGTTTGGAAATCGGTTGTCGTGGTATGGGCATGTGATGAGGAGGAATGAAGAAAATGTCGTGAAGAAAGTCTTGTGTATGGATGTGGATGGCTATAAAAGTAGGGGAAGGCCAAAGAAACGATGGTTGGACTGTGTGAAAGAGGATATGGGTAAAAAGGGGGTGACTACAGAGATGACGACTAATAGAGGAGTATGGAAGAAAAAGGCATGTTGCGCCGACCCTAAATAAATTGGGATAAGGGCAGGAGAATGAATGATTTAAGATACGCTTTTGCCCATGAAAATAAACAACTTTATTTAAGGAAATCATAAATAATTTCCAAAAAGAAATTGTACTTACCATACAAAGCTATCATCAGAGCTGATCAAAATTATTAATTTATTTTTCGTTACATCCTGTTTACCGCAATATTTTACAAAATTATTTTAAAAAAAAACAACAATAAATTAGAGGCTATTTATTAAATTTATTTATAAGATAATTTTAATTTTTTACAATAACATTGGAAAAAAAATAAAATGTCATGACTTAACACCACGTAAGCAAACTGTGAAAGTGTGGCCATAACTTAGTATAAACTAATTATAAGACTAGCATTAAAAAATATTTTACTGCGTGATCAGAAACACAATTCAGGTCAAAATGAGTCACTAATCATCCTGGCTGATTTCGAGATGCATTATACTACGTAAAAAAAAAAAACAAAGAAAATGCTAGAATCAACAATCCTTATGCCGAAAATAGTTATTACTAGCACTCCGCCCGTGACTTCGTCTGCGTGAATTTCAAAAATATTTATAGCCTATAGCACTCATAAATAATGTATCTTTCTACTGGTGAAAGAATTTTCAAAATCGGTCTAGTAGTTCCGGCGATTACCCCTACATACAAACTTACAAACTTTTGCCTCTTTGTAATATTAGTACTTAAAGATGGCAATCCTTAAAAAATAAATAAATGTGTATTCGATATGATGATGTATTTATGTATGTCTGGCTGGTTTCCGCAACTCTATGCTCAAGGCGCGTATTTTTCGTAAAAACAGGATATTTTTTTTCGAAAAGATCGTACTTTAATTCTGTCCTGAATTGTACATCTGTCACCTTAATGATAAAAACTGTATATGTTTCTACGTGGAGTCCTGTACCATATTAATAATCGTAAATAGTAATAAATTATATGCAAATTATAAATAAAGATATAGTTGATATGTTGGATTTTACCGTTTTATTCCACTGAAAAATAATATTTCCAAACCATTCCCTATCCTTCCATCTGCCGCAAAGCAACATTGAATGTATTCTTAAGAGGGAACAAGGCCTGCGAGGAATTTACAAAATAGGTATTTGAAGAAACTATTGCCATCGTACTCCCTCAAGCCTGCCCCTGTAGAGTGCGATAGAGACAGCTGCAACTCAGACCAATTTTATCACAAAATTTTTGATGAGATCGACGTTTCCTATTCCCCTGTTTTCTCCTCGAAAACTGAGCAGATTCAATCATTTTTGGTGGCACCAAATTTTTAAGAAAGAGTACGTCTAGGTCCTTATTAAATGATTTATGTTAAAACTTTTCTAATGTGTCTGGTAGTCCTCTAAGAACGGCGGTAAAAATAGGGCATTATTTGTCCCAAACCAAAAATTGATGACATTTTGGTCTCCACCAATTACGAGTATGTTCACATTCAATGTTCCATCTTATTGGGGTTATCAATTCGGGAGTAAATTTAATGTTTAGGTTTATTTCTGGGGTATAACAACCAAAAAGTGAAAAATAAAAAACTTTTTTTACAAAAAATATAACCGACTTCAATAAAAAATACTAAAAAATTCAAAATAACTTTAATTTCGGAAGTCGGTGTCAAATAACGAAGAAACCGAACTAGAAACACCGACTCCCGAAATTAAAGTTATTTTGAATTTTTTAGTATTTTTTATTGAAGTCGGTTATATTTTTTTTGTAAAAAGTTTTTGGGAGTCGGTTGTATTTTTTTGAGAATTTAATTTGACTTCCTTAAAGAAAGTTGTTTATGTCCATGGGCAGAAGCACTATAAAATATGAACACCCGTTTCCGTTAAACCCTGTAAAACAGTCATAAACTGGAGAAACACTTTGAATCATAAGACTGAGACAAAGAAGGTCATCGTAAGTTAAAAAAACACACACATACATGAACCCTGTATAGATAAAAAAGCAAAATGGGCGTTTTGAATCTAGAGCTCTATCAAGTTGTTTAATTTGTCATTTGAAAGGTCATGGCAATAGCTTCAGTTTATTGTACGGTACCAACCGTCAGATATTTACAAGGAAATAAATATTGCATAATTTAATTCCACCAAGCCCGTTTCATCATCGGACCACTAGACGTACGGCGATGCGCCACCGGTACATGAGGGACATCCCACCCACACGCACCAAACGTTTAAGAACACATTCATTGCGCGTACAGCTAAGGAGTGGAATTCCCTGCCAGTGTCTGTGTTTCCTGATAGCTACAACCTGGGAGTCTTTAATTCTAGAGTGAATAGGTTACTTCTAGACAAGTGTGCTCCATCTTCGACCACATTATCGCTTACCATCAGGTGAGATAATGGACAAACGCGTGCTAATCAGCAATAGAAAAAATATATCATCAATGTATCAGATGATGTTTCCATTCGTACACCTAATGTCGATTTTGGCCATCATAGACAAAAATTAAAGTAATTCAGTGGTGAGCGGAGCCTTCGCTTCTCTACTGAACTTTGTTTAGGGCCGATTTCACCATTCGCTCTATAAACTAAGTTTTGCTGAACTAAGCTTAGCGTAAAAAACCATAAAAAAAGATTATAGTGAGTTAAATTTAAAGATAGACATATGCCGTCGCGGAATTTGGAAAAGGAGAACAATTCCATCATACATAATTTTTGCTGAAGCTCTGAAAAGAATTTTTTTTTTCGTTTTTGCCACATTTTGCATTGATGCTTTGCTCCTGTTAGTCGCAGTGTGATGTTATGTAGCCTATAGCCTTCCTCGATAAATGGACTATTCAACACAAAAATATTTTTTCAATTCGATCCAGTAGTTCCTGAGATTAGCGCGTTCAACCAAACAAACAAACAAACTCTTCAGCTTTATGACAGTGGCTACACGCGTTTAAGCGAGCTTAAACGTCGAAAAGTGGGCGTTTAGAATTGGTGAAATTTGCCCTTAGAGTGTAAGCATGTAGCTACTAATCTAAAATAATCTAGGTGAAGTCAGATAGTGCCTTTTTTTAGCAATACAAATGCACACTGTTTACTTTGAAAGAAAGAGATAATAGAAAAAAGGAATTATCACAAACGGCTATGTCACCGGATATTTGTAAACATCATACAATCAATCTGCCCGCGCCTTTTCCCAACTATCTTTGGGTCGGCTTCCAGTCTAACCGGATGCAGCTAAATACCAGTCACATGGAGCGACTGCCTATCTGACCTCCACAACACAGCAACTGGGTAATACGATACCCCTTGGTAAGACTGGTTGTCAAGACTTTAAGGTGAAAGCTCCACCCTAACCCGCGAAATTTAAATTTTCTTACGTTTTTCGCAATTTTCAGGTTAGTGTCAGGTTGTATCTTAGACAAAATTTGATCCGCGAACGTAGCAAGTATGTATTTGTAGAATTATAATCATTCAAATCATAAATACATCTCTCTTAGTTAGAATGGATGCCAAATGTCATGATTTCATGAAATTCTTACATTTGGTATCAATAGAATAGAATAGAATACTCTTTATTATGTATAAATTACAATAAAAATATGAAGAGAACTGAGAGAGTTGTATTGATGATTTAAATGATTATAATTCTATAAATACATACTTGCTACGGCCGCGAATCAAATTTTTACCAAGATATAACCTGACACTGACCAGCAAATTGCAAAAAACGTAAGAAAATTTGAATTTCGCGGGCTACCCTGGCACTTTCACCTTAAATGTAAACATCATACGATTGTAATAAGTCATGCAAGAGTTTAAACTCTAAATATATTAATCATCATCATAATTTCAGCCTGCAAACGTCCACTGCTGGACATAGGCCTCCTCCAAGTGTCACCACGACCGGTCCTGTGCGTCTCACATCTGCTACTCATGACCCTCACCAGGTCATCAGATATAATATGAATAGATAATTTCAAATACAATATTGTTTATCTTTTCCACTTCTGTTACAATCTACCTAGTCTATTCTAATATTCACTTTTATTCCTTATAATCATGCCTATCACTCGAAGCGCCTATGCTCGCCAAGAAGAGTCTAAACTCAATCTGGCTTTGAGCGAATTAAAGGCGTCTAAGAAGTGCTGTGATCAACTGATTAAGGAAATGGATGATAGTGAAAGGGTGCTCCTTGAAGCCCATGATAAGAATAGGAAGTTAAAGAATGAAATGGCTCAGTTATACATTCAATACACTGAGGCCATAGAAGCCCGGGATAGGCTCCAACTTGTTGTGGACGGATTCAGCCAGTGTAGCACAGAGTATGAACAAGCTCTTAATCACAAATTTTTATTGCAACAACAGCTACAAGAGGCTCAAAGTCAAATTTCACATCTTGAGACAACTAACCTGAACATCACAGCCTCTCTGAATCAAAGTTTATTCAATGAGTTGGTTCCTATTGCCCCATCAATGGTTGATCTAGTAGGACACTCTTGCATTATAGATTTGACAAGTGATGATGATTCTAAGTCAAGTAAAAAAGTCAGGATAATCTCTAGTAAAAATAAACTTAAAAAATATATTAAAATAAACAAATACATTGTTAAAACTAAAAAAATGGTTAAAAAACAAAAGTTCTTCATTAAAAATGTAAAACTTAATAGGGAAAGGTTAAATTTATTAAAACAATTAGATATGTATGCTTTGAACTTAGAGAAAAGTACTAGGAAATACCAAACTGACACGGAAGACTTGCAGTGTGAACTTGACCGGTTACAACAGCAACTAAGCTCAATGACCACTAAATATAGAGCCTCAGAGAAACAAATGAAGGAATATGTGTTGGCAATGAATGAGCTGGTTAGCTTACAAAAATCAAACTGTGAACATTGCCAATCACCATCAATGGCATCTACTCCGGACCATTCATTGCCAATATATAATACCACCTTACCGCAGTCTTGTGCCAGTTTGCCAGTAGAAATGACTAATTGTTTATCGCAACAAAGTGTAAATAAAGAAATAGTTATCTATTGTGATGAGATTGGAAAGGATTTAGGCCACTTTTTGATAAATGAATATCCGGGACACTCTATAATGAATAACTGCATGCCTGGTTGTACTTTGTTGGAAATAATGAAAGAGATTATAAAATGTAATTTTAACCAGGATACTATACTCATAATTTTAGTTGGTGATAGGGGTACCGTGAACAAAGGAGAATTGCTCCAATATTATAGAACCTTGTCTGACCTTAATTTAAGAAAAATTGTGATGTTCACTTTCCCTTATAGCCAAAGTTTGCCACAGGAAGAAAATCAAATTAGATATCATATGAATATAAAATTGCACAATTTGTTATTTAATAATAACTTATTCCATCTAATTGACCTTAACAATTATATTGGTAATCGTTTTTATTTGACAAAAGATAGGAATCATATAGATAGATACTATCTTTCAAATTATTGTAGGAGACAGATAGCTGTGTCGCTATCATATTTATTTTGTATAACAGCCAAGAATTTGGCTAAACAAATTGCTTCTATTGAGCAATGCAATGACATTTTTCATAATTCTGCCAATGTCTTGGCATCAAATTTTGACATTAGTAATAATTTAAATTAGAAATTAAGACAACAGAGACAATCTCTAGCAATTATTTAAAGAATGGTGAAAACAATGTTTTAAAATCAACAAATAGTATCAACCTGGTGCACCAAAATATTTATGGTTGTATGGGCAAGGATTTAGAAATAGAATTATTCCTTAAATTTAACAATGTAGATATTCTTTGTATAACTGAACATTGGCTTAAAAGCCATCAGATTATGTTTAATTATAGTAATCACCAGGTTGGTAGTTCGTTCAGCAGAGTAAACGCTATACATGGTGGCTCATTAATTTTCATAAATAATATACTTAAGTTTAAAGACCGCAAGGATATTGTGAGCCTCTCTGTTGAACAGACAGTTGAAATTGCCTGTATTGAATTGGAGCAGTTTGTTATATTAAGTGTGTACAGACCACCTAAAGGATTGTATGATTGTTTTGAAAAAGTAATGGATGAAGTGTTCCAAAAAATTTGTAACTCTAGTAAGTCTGTCATCGTTTGTGGCGACTTCAACGTTAATTTGTTAGAAACTTCTAGCCTAAGCACTAAAATTATAAGTTTGTTTCAGTCATACAATCTTGTAAATCTATTTATGGAGCCTACTAGAATAACCCCCACTACTGCATCTTGCCTAGATAATATTTATGCAGATATTTTACCTACCCACAAAAAAATTATTAATTTATTAGACTCTGATCATAGTGGACTATTGATCACTATACCAAATATAAACAAATATAAACGAAAAAAAGATATCACTGTTAACCCAAAATCTAAAGGTCGCTTGGAAACATTTAAAACTAAACTCTCAAATAAAATCCCACTTTTGTCAACTAATGATGACCCTAATCAACATTATAATGATTTTTTCAAAATGTATTGCACGCAATTTGATACTACTTTTATTCCTAAGACGATTTCGGTAAATGGCAATACTTCCTTCAGTGACTGGGGCACCATTGGTATTAATAAAAGTAGAAAACGGCTGTATGAGCTGTATGAAGAACGGACTTATATTAACACTGTAGAATTTAATTTATATGTTAAGAATTATTCTAAATTATTTAAAAAAGTATGTTATTTGGCGAAATCTCGCTACTTAAGTTCAAAAATTAAAAATAGTAGTAATGTAATTAAAATGACTTGGGATATTATTAATAGCGAAACGGGAAGGTCTTGCAACCGAAGTAGTGATTACAGCCTTGCTATTGATGACAGTATCATTAAATTAGATTCGCAAGTCGCCGCGGCATTTGAAAATTTCTTTGCAGAGATTCCCGTATCGACTACAAAATCTCTAAATTCATCACCAACTGCTGCAGAAATTTTACTTAAAGAAAACGTTCCAGTTTGTGAATCCCAATTTTATTTCCAATATGTCACTTGTAATGATGTAATCAAAACTTTTAATACTTTAAATGTTAAAAAGACTGCAGATCTATGGGGTAATTCTGTTGACGTTGCTAGGTCTATTATAGACATTGTAGCACCTACTTTAGCAGTAATCTTTAATAATTGTATAGATTGTGGTGAGTTTCCTGATCTAATGAAATATAGTAAAATTATACCATTGTTTAAATCGGGTAGTACATCAGACCCTACTAATTATAGACCTATATCAGTGCTACCTACTTTTAGTAAAATTTTTGAGAAAATTATTTTAGATCAAATTCAAAGATATTTTAATAAACACAAATTATTACACAACAAACAGTTTGGTTTCACAAAGGGTCGTTCAACAACTGATGCTGGTGTTGAACTTTTGGGACACATTTATAATGCATGGGAAGATAAATGCGATGCGTTGGGCATTTTTTGCGATTTGTCTAAGGCTTTCGATTGCGTTCTCCATGATACATTGATCAGGAAGCTGCACTACTACGGAGTCCGGGGCGCCTCTCTGGATCTTCTTACTTCATACTTGGGTAATAGGATTCAGAGAGTTGATGTGAACGGCAAAAGGTCTTCCGGGTCTGTAGTCAGAATGGGGGTTCCTCAAGGCTCAATTCTGGGTCCTTTTTTGTTTCCAATCTATATCAACGACTTGCCTTACCTCATAAAGGATAAACATGATATAGTGCTGTTTGCAGATGACACTTCACTTTTATTTAAACTCAAACGTCAGCAGGTGGTTGTTGATAATGTAAATAATGCTCTTTCAACTGTAGTTAACTGGTTTAATGTCAATAATCTTCTCCTTAACGAGAAAAAAACAAAATGCATAAAGTTCACATTACCCAATGTAATACAAGTGAACACTAGTGTGTCAATAAAGGGTGAAGAGTTGAAACCCGAGGATTCCACAGTGTTCTTAGGTTTAACTTTGGATGTGCAGCTTCAGTGGAGCCCCCATATAGATAAACTGTCCAAAAAACTTAGCTCTGCAGCATACGCCGTAAGGAAAATTCGTGGTTTAACTGATTTAGAGACAGCTCGTTTAGTATACTTTAGTTATTTTCATAGTGTGATGTCGTACGGCATTCTGTTGTGGGGAAATGCCGCCGATATTCAGACAATTTTTGTTTTACAGAAAAGGGCTATTCGTGCAATTTATAAATTAAGTCCCAGACACTCCCTCAGAGACAAATTTAAAGAGATTAATATTATGACTGTTCCCTCTCAATATATTTATGAGAATCTCATGTATGCACATAAAAATATTAATCTGTTTAAAAGATACAGTGATATCCATAGCATAAATACTAGGAACAAACACAAATTTATTGTACCAAAAACCAGGCTCAAGAAAAAAATAGGTGGTTCGTTTAGATGTCAATGTATACGTTTCTATAATAAACTTCCTAGCCAAATTCAAGAACTAAGCATAAATAAATTTAAATCATTTATTAAACGTAAGCTATGCCAGAAAGCTTTTTACACAATTAATGACTTTCTTGAGGACAAAAAGGCGTGGGATTGAGCTGCTTCAATGATATACATGAGCCATTGTTTTCATATGTACTACTTACTGATGAAAAATTTTTTATATATATATTTTTTTTAATATTCGTTTTTGACATGAATACTTGTATAGTATTGCATTATATTTTTTATTTTATTTTTTTATTGACATTTTATTATTATTATTTTTTTTTTTGACTTGAATACTTTGTTAAGTATTATATTTATTTTTATTTTTTGATTGACATATTATGATTACTATTTTGTTTGACACAAATATTTACTTTGTAAAGTATTATATTTTTATTTTTTTTTGATTACTTAATTATTGTAAATGTGAGGACTATGTGGGTTATTATTATTATTTTCTCCTCCTTTTTACAGTAATTTTCAACGTTGTCTGACAGTTTGAGTACTTTTGCGGCCTACCCAAATGTCTTTTCTTTGGTATTGTTCGTCATGTCATTGAGCTCCTTAGTGGTTTTTAAGTTGAGCTATTCGACTATTGACAAATGCTTGCACTGACTGGACAGGTCCACTCAAATATGTTTGGTTCTTTCTTCAAAAGACCACTACAGACACTAAGCTGCATGGTCCTCATATAGAATAATGTGAATGCGAGAACTATGTATGTCGTTATATTCATGTAGATTTTATGATTGTCTGGCAGTTTGAGTATTTTTTGCGGCCTACTCAAATGTCCTTACTTTGGTATTGTTCGTCGGTTCGTTGAGCACCTCAGAGTTCTGAGTTGAGCTTCGCGATGACTGACAAATGCTTGCACTGTCTGGACAGGTCCACTCGAATCCGTGTGTTGCTTTCTTCATAAAGCTCATCCCAGACATAAACGTACATGGTTCTCATAGGATCTAACCAGTCCACATTGTATGGATTTGAACACTAAAAGAGACTTTGACCTCTGAGTTTGTTTCGGTGTTTCTTCTCAGGGTAGTCAGCTAGGAAACACCGGCCTCATCTAGCTTAAACTGACAAAAAAACATTGACGTGTAAAAGTGTTCCTTGTAACCTATTTACTGAATAAACATCATTTATCATTTAATAAATCTCATCAAAATTTGATCATTTACAATGAATCCGAGCCTTACTTACAATAAACAGTTTACATTATTACGGGATTTTTGATAAACATTTCTTTTTTTAGGGTTCCGTGCCCGAAGGATCCAAACGGAGCCCTACTGTTGTCACTCACGTGTCCGTCTATCCGTCTGTCTGTCTGTCCGCCCGTCGTCTGTCACAAAATTTTGTTACGAAGAATTTTTTAACTTCCCATTGCCTTAAGAACTTGAAATTTGGTGATAATGTTTATTATTACGTATACTTTACTAACAAATACCAATATTTGGTACGGAACCCTTAATATGCGAAATCCGATACGCACTTGGCTAGTTTTTTTTTTTAATTATTGATAGGCTCACGTTTGACCACTATCTCACCTGATGGTAAGCGATGATGTGGTCCACGATGGAGCAAGCTTGCCTAGAAGTAACCTATTCACTGTTTACAATTATCCGGCGACATATATACCTAGTATCTACATAACTACATAGACTATATCGACTGGTAGGAACAGTTAAATAACATGCGACGGTAACGGTTCGCTTACAACACTAAATTAAGCCGAGGGGGGAGGGGGTGCTCTGGGGTAACCATGAAGTTTGGGAAAAAGTGCGGATAAAAATGTGACGAGTTCCATCTATCTACCTAGTACTCTGGTTTCCACTCTCCGGACAATTGTGCGTGGGCCGTAGTGACCTTTACTCCAACCACCTGTCTCCAGAAGCAGATAAAAGTAGTGTTTGACGTAAAAGTAGTGCGAGGTCCAGTAAAATTTAAGATGTTTTTTTTTTCCTTTAAGTGTTATAAAATTGCTTTTCGACTATGTAAGTGCATCCGTAACTTGACGGGTAAAGAGTGATTTTCAAGAAAGTAAAATTAATAAACTCGATAAGGGTACTTTTTTGAAATCCTGTCTGATCCAGGAAGTGCTGATGCTGCTAAGATTGTTTATGCCATGGCAATGTGTCGATAGTTCAACTTTTTGTTAATATCAAGTTTAGCCAAAATTATAAGTTGATATGTGAACTTAGACACAGCGATGTTTGTCGGGCTGGTACCAAAAAAATAAACAAAATCCAGTCACCAAAATTTTTGAGACTGTCCCAGTCACACAGCCCCCCTATATTCTGAAGTGATGTCGGCAGTATAAATTGGTGTGGAAAAACTGTGCCGCTCAGTATTCCGCGCCCGTCGGAGAGCGAGAGGGGAGGCGTGTCGTCTCACTCGCTCCGTGCCTGTTATGGATAGCGGGGGTATTCATAGTGCGGTAAGGATGATTGTAAAAAGATTTTTTTTAAACTTAGTTTTCGGTTTTTTGAGCAACAGAGTGAGAAAAGTCCCGCAATCCTTAATTGAAAAGGTATTAGCAACCACGCGCACTTTAACGCGTCGCTTGTAGCAAGTAGCGTAGCACGAAAATCACAGCATACGTTGCGTAACACGTAGCAAGGGTTGCTTAGCCGTAGCTTGTAACCAGTAGCGTAGCACGAAGCTCGCAGCACACGTTGCGTAGCACGTAGCAAGGATTGCGCAGCCGTAGCTTGTAGCAAGTAGCGTAGCACGAAGCTCTCAGCACGCGTTGCATAGCACTTAGCAAGGATTGCGTAGCCGTAGCTTGTAGCAAGTAGCGTAGCACGAAGCTCTCAGCACGCGTTGCGTAGCACGTAGCAAGGATTGCGTAGCTATAGCATTGTACTAAGTAGCGTGGCACGAAGCTCTCAGGACGCGTTGCGTAGCACGTAGCAAGGATTGCGTAGCTGTAGCATTGTAGCAAGTAGCGTAGCACGAAGCTCTCAGCACGCGTTGCGTAGCACGTAGCAAGGATTGCGTAGCTGTATCATTGTAGCAAGTAGCGTAGCATGAAGCTCTCAGCACGCGTTGCGTAGCACGTAGCAATGATTGCGCAGCCGTAGCTTGTAGCAAGTAACGTAGCACGAAGCTCTCAGCACGCGTTTCGTAGCACGTAGCAAGGATTGCGTAGCCGTAGCTTGCAGCAAGTAGCGTAGCACGAAGCTCTCCGCACGCGTTGCGTAGCACGTAGCAAGGATTGCGCAGCCGTAGCTTGTAGCAAGTAGCGTAGCACGTAGCAAGGATTGCGTAGCCGTAGCTTGCAGCAAGTAGCGTAGCACGAAGCTCTCCGCACGCGTTGCGTAGCACGTAGCAAGGATTGCGCAGCCGTAGCTTGTAGCAAGTAGCGTAGCACGTAGCAAGGATTGCGCAGCCGTAGCTTGTAGCAAGTAGCGTAGCACGAAGCTCTCAGCACGCGTTGCGTAGCACGTAGCAAGGATTGCGCAGCCGTAGCTTGTAGCAAGTAGCGTAGCACGAAGCTCGTTGCACACGTTGCGTAGCACGTAGCCTGCAGCACACGTTGTGTAGGATTAGCTTAGCAAGTATTGCGTTACTTGTAGGTATCAAGTTGAGTAACAAGTAGCGTAGCACGAAGCAGCTGTAGCTACAAGGGAATCGCTATATCGGACATAAAATCACGCTTGTTTTTCCCGAAAGAGCGAATTGTATAGCGTATTAATTGGAATCCATGACATAATTTTAATTTTAGCGATAATTTTGCATGCCTGAATTGGTGCAACACAGTGAACTGCGCATTCACATGACATCTGGAAATGTATGATTATGTACTGTGTTGAGCAATAAACATTTGAATTTGTTTTTTTTTTTTTTAATTTGTCCAGCTTTATCCTGGTCAAACCCAGACTCTGTGCTACAACGGAAAATCGCTTCAATTGATTCTTTTTCCATAGCCTGTATATAAACGACAAATCAAAATGAAGACATTAGAACCGAATCAAAAATCTGTCTAGCCTTTTCCCAACTATCTTGGGGTCGGCTTCCAGTCTAACCGGATGCATCTGAATACCATTATTTTACATGGAGTGGACTGCCTATCTGAGCTCCACAACCCAGTTAGGTAATACGATGCCCCTTGGTAAGACTGGTTGTCAGACTTTCGGGCTTCTGACGACCCGTAACTACTGTCAAAGATCCACGATTGACAGCCGGGACCAACGGCTTAACGTGCTTTCCGAGGCACGTAGGAGTCTCGGTATGTAAAGATGCTTGCCGGGGTTGGTTCATGGATAGGTGACCACCTATCCATGGACCAACCCCGTAGCTTAACCTGATGGATCGACCCGTGCGGCTGTTATTACTTACATTAGAACCGAATAAGAATAGTAATTATTCGGAGACACACCACCTCGACAACTGTTTATTCTCATCTTTTCCCTAATTCCCTCCCAGACTATAGCTTGGTGCGGGGGGCGTATCCGCCGTGATTGATGTCTTTTGTTTAAACAACTTACCGCTGTTTGCAGCCACCGATACCGACGTCGATAACTTGAGACTCAACTACGGGTTTTTGAGTTTTTAACTTCTGTTTTAGAGGATTGGGTGGTTTTCTAGGCTTAAATCAGCAGTTGATTTTAAATATTTCATTGTGCGGACGGCTAAAGAGTGGAACTTCATGCCAGAGTATGAACATATCATAAAGCAAAGTCTGGGCGTCTGTCTGGCTATCTGTTTGCGATAAACTCAAAAAGTTTTCACCAATAGACAGAGTGATCCAAGAGGAAGCTTTATGGGTATACCCGCCAAGTGGCGCCCTCATTGAATAAAAAATGAGAAATTACAAAGTATTTTTCAAAAGTATTAAGCAAACGTACCAAAAACGGCCGTTTTTGACACTTTTGCTTACTACTTTGGATACAAAACATTTTGAGTCCTGTTTTAACAACGTAAAAATACTTTAGGATTCTTTAATATAATAAATATTAAAGAATCCTAAAGTATTTTCTATGCTAAGCTACGATTTTTTATTCAATGAGGGCACCACTTGGCGGGTTTTTTTTTTTTTGGGGGGTGGGAAATCATCCTATGACTTCTTCCGCTCTAGGGTGGAGCGGAAGGGCGTATCAGACTCTTACTGACTAAAACCCACCCCTGTTCCTCCCTGCCCTACGTGCCCAGGGGCGAGGTAACTCTTTCGAATTTATCCTCTACCCCCGGGCAGGCATCGGCCGTGGCAGGCCCCGTCCTTTGCTGACAACTCTTTGAGGCGCGCGTGGAACACTACGCGCCGTCGACTCTCGGGCCTGGTGCTGATCGGATGGCGAGTTACCCACTACTCGCCGTCCGCAGGCCCGGGTCTACGGTGGCCTGAGATCGTCTCGCGGCCCCTGGCATCTCCTGCGGCGGCTGCGGCTGAGGGCGCTAGGGCGACTCGGCTGTTGTTGAGTCTCCCTAACGTATGCCGCCTCCCTCTTCGCGAGCATTACTGCTTCGCAGAAGGAGGAGACGGCCTCCCATTCCCTCTCACTCCGTACCATGGCCTGAACCAGGGCACGGCGCGAGAGGTCGCTGTCGCCTATCGCATCCACGAGGACACGGCGGTGTTCTACCCAAGCGGAGCAAACCTCCACCGTATGCTCCACCGTGTCCTCTGGGCGATCCTCGCAGTGGAAACACTCAGGGGTCACCTCCGCCTTGACACGACACAGGTACCTCCCGAAACAGCCGTGTCCGGTGAGCACCTGCGTCAGGCGGAAGGTGAGGTTGCCATGGCGCCTCTCCAGCCACTCCTCAAAGAGGGGCACTACCGCCGCAATGGTGGCGTGCCCAACCACTTGGCGGGTAGTGGAGCCAAGAGTATAATTTTTACCCGTGAAAAGCTGGTGCGGGTCGCTTGTTCCCTGTACCTGGGGGTCTACTTCTAGGCAAACGTGCTCCATCGTCGACCACAAACCTACATAATCACTTTCCATCAGGTGAAATAGAGGTGGAGAGTGAGCTTATAAAAAAAAAGTGTGTTTGTACTTATGTTACGCACGTAAGAAGTTATACTTCTTTGGCGTAACAAGATAAAAAACCAAACTGTCACAAAGTTTACAAAAGGAAAACAATCATTCTTCATGAACCACAGACTATAGCTAACTTCAGGGTGTCGGTTCTAGCTAATTTCAGGGTGTCGGTTCTAGCTAACTTTAGGGTGTCGGTCTTTTGTGACGGTGTGCGCGAGCATCGTAAAAATTTACTCTCATCATTTTTCCCTAACGCGTCAAAAGAAGTAGGTATCATCATTAGCCTTTTAATATCTCCACTGCTGGGGCACAGGCCTCCTCTCTGTGAGAGGGTGTGGGCCGTTATCCACCACGCGGCCACAATGCGGATTGGTGGATGTCACATGTTTTCGAATTTGTTGGTTCTAGGGCATGCCGGTTTCCTCACGATGTTTTCCTTCACCGTTTTGAGAGCAGTGGTGATGAAACGACTTGTAAGTCGTGGCCAATACCACTGGGCCACCACTACTCCTAAAAGAAGTATAACTTCAAAAATAAAAAAAAAGGTGTGTGTGCGATTCACACACGATAGAAGTGAAACTTCATGTGGGCAAAGATGAGCAAAGATGGTCAAAAGGTGGCCAAAAGTGAGCAAAAAGGTTGCCAAAGGTGAGCAAAGTTGGTCAAAGGCTTGCAATTGGTGGTCAAAGGTGAGCAATAGGTGGTCAAAGGTGAGCGAAAGGTGAGCAATCGGTGGTCAAAGGTGGTCAAAGGTGGGCAAAGGTGGGCAAAGTTGGTCAAAGGTATGCAATTGGTGGTCAAAGGTGAGCAATAGGTGGTCAAAGGTGAGCGAAAGGTGAGCAATCGGTGGTCAAAGGTGGGAAAAGATTGTCAAAAGGTGGCCAAAGGTGAGCAATAGTTGATGATCGGTAGCGAAGTGACGGGACCCCAGGCCCCGCGCCGCGCGCGCCCTCTCCTCTCGCCGTCATCTGCTCTCTCGCTCTTTTGTATTTGTGTCTCTTACCTGTCGTTTTTTCCGTTGCATCCGGTTTGAAATCACAACGATTCTAAAGAAGTTTCACTTCAATAAAGCCTAAATTTAGAAATGGGTGATGGTACATGGTGGACATCCCACCGTATGGGCACAGAACGTTTTGGGAATACATTCATTGTGCGTACAGCTAAGGAGTGGAATTCCCTGACGGAGTCTGTTTCTTGATAGCTACAACCTGGGAGTCTTTAAGTCAAGTGAATAGATTACTTCTAGGTAAACATGCTCCATCATCAACCTCAACATCACTTACCATCAGGTGAGATAGTGGTCAAAAATAATCTGTCCGCGCCTTTTCCCAACTATCTTGGGGTCGGCTTCCAGTCTAACCGGATGCAGCTGAATACCAGTATTTTACATGGAGCGACTGCCTATCTGACCTCCACAACCCAGTTACTGGGTAGTACGATACCAATTGGTAAGAATCGTTGTCAGACTTTCGGGCTTCTGACGACCCGTAACGACTGTCAAAGATCCACGATCGACAGCCGAGACCAACGGCTTAACGTGCTTTCCGTGCACGGAGGAGTCTCGCTATGTAAAGATGGTCACCCATTCATGGACCCACCCCGGAAAGTGTAGCTTAACTTGATGGATCGACCCGTGTGGCTGTTGGAACGAAGTTCCTTATCGCGCTTTGTGAAAGGGGGCTAGACGGAAAAAATTCTTACGAAAAGTTGTCACGACACTAATGAGGCTGTCCACCCAAAAAGATTGTGTTGGAAAAACAATCTAATAAAAAAAAATCTTACGAAAAGTTGTCACGACACTAATGAGGCTGTCCATCCAAAAAGATTGTGTTGGAAAAACAATCTAATAAAAACTTCTTGTATTTTTTCATTTCTATTTCGCATTTGATCTGAACTGAGCTGAGCTGAGCTGAGTTGAGCTGAGCTGAGCTGAGCTTAGCTGATCTGAGCTGAGCTGAGCTGCGATGAGATGAGATGATGAAGTATAACTTCTTACGTGCGTGCGTGTGTACGTAGTTAATAATAAAAAAAATATTATAAATTTAAAAAAATAAAATTATATTACAATTCCTACACTAATTAATCAAAAGGAACTTCGTTCCATCCGGATGTCCCTTGACACCTCTCAAGTTTTTTATTATTACTTTAGCCACGAGCTCCTCCAGGTAGTGGTCAAGAATCAGCTCATATAAAAAATGTAAGCGTAAATCAGAAACTGGTGATGAAATAGGAGGTGACCTGAATCTGTAAAGCTAACATGGAGATAATTTGTGACGGGACCGGGTGAGCCAGTTAACGTAGAGCGAGTTTTTTTTTTTCAACTGGCCAAGTGCATGTCGGGCCACGCGCAAAGTAGGGTTCCGTAGACCGTACTTCACCTAAGTATTTTTTTTCCGAGGATTTTGTACGAAATTTAACAAGTAAAACCATTTTACAAGTTGGGCGACTATTACTCTAAAACTAACAAAGCTAATTTAGCCGTCAGTTTTCCTTTTAATTTCGTAATATATACTACTGTCGTGAATTTTTTCATCTAGCCAAAAGCAACCATTTAGCTGGCAGGAAGGGGGGACACTTGGACTCTAACAAAACTGGCCAAGTGCGTGTGGGATTTCGCACATTAAGGGTTCTGTACCAAATATTGGTATTTGTTATTAAAGTATACGTAATAATAAACACTATCACCACATTTCAAGTTCATAGGTCACTACAGACACTAAGCTGCATGGTCCTCATATAGCATAATGTGATGCGAGAACTATGTATGTCGTTATATTCATGTAGATTTTATGATTGTCTGGCAGTTTGAGTATTTTTGCGGCCTACTCAAATGTCCTTACTTTGGTATTGTTCGTCGGTTCGTTGAGCTCCTCAAAGTTCTGAGTTGAGCTTCGCGATGACTGACAAATGCTTGTGTTGCTTTCTTCAAAAAGCTCATCCCAGACATACACGTACATGGTTCTCATATGATTTAACCAGTACACACTTTAAAAGAGACTTTGACCTCTGAGTTTGTTTCGGTGTTTCTTCTCAGGGTAGTCAGCTAGGAAACACCGGCCTCATCTAGCTTAAACTGACAAAAACCATTGACGTGTAAAAGTGTTCCTTGTAACCTATTTACTGAATAAACATCATTTATCATTTAATGGGAAGTTAAAAAATTCTGCGTAACAAAATTTTGTGTCAGACGACGGACGGACAGACAGACAGACGGACACGTGACTGACAACAATAGGACTCCGTTTGGACCCTTCGGGTACGGAACACTAAAAATTCGCTATTTAAAGCTTCATTTTACGCAAACGGATCCCTGAATCGAAAAATGGTTTCCACAGACCCGTAATATTTTTGAATGGCCTATCCAACGACATCCCACACCACGGGAAACAAAAAAAAAATTTTTTCGTTATTTTATTTTACCACTTTGCCGGCGTGATTAATATTTATGGGACTTAACCATGCCAAATTATAGCTTTCTAGTACTAAGAGTCTCTGAGCTAAGCTGCGGACGGACGGACAGACGAACATGGTGAAACTATAAGAGTTCCTTGTTGACTACAGAACCCTAATAAAATTGCTCTGTTGAAGATTTTAAATGGCATGTCCAAAAATGATTTTTATTCATTGTCGCTAGTGGCGGTTATTTAGTAGTAGTTAGTAAGGGCTTATCTGACTAATGAAAAATCAGCCCTAAAATAATTAGTGATAATAGTACCTTCTTTTTTTTGAGGAGCTCGTGGCTAAATTAATAACCGCCATATGGGCCGATCCATCAGGTTAAGCTACGCTTGCCGGGGTTGGTCCGTGGATGGGTGACCATCATTACATGCCGACACTCCTCCGTGCCTCGGAAAGCACGTTAAGGGCCGGCGCTCACTGCCGGCATGGCACGGCATGGCACGGCAGTTTGTGCTGCGGCATCCCGCGGCGTTCCGTGGCATGGCAGGTTGTATTTCAGCATGCCGTGGCATCCCGTGGTATTCCGTAGCATGCCGTGGCATTCTGCTGAAAGCCCAGCCACTCTGGCATCAATCAGTTTTGCTTCGCGCGGATTCGAAGTTGGTTGTGTCGTTATGGTTGACTGGGATTTAGTATTAATAGCACTTCTAGCTGAAGATGAAGAGAGACAAATGAGAACGGCTAATTTGACGAAAAGACATTTCTGGGTGCATAATTTGTGGAGAACAAGATCTACAAATGGTGAATTGGACTGCGCTCCATTAACCGAAATGACCGCTGCACAAGTTATAACCTTATTTCAACTAGCTTAGCAATCATAATTCCTCAACACAAAGTGACCCATACGTCTCGCGAGATGCAATGGCGTGCCGCGGCAACCCGTGGAATGAAATGGCATGACTCGTCATGCCACAGCATCCCGCTTCATGCCGGGGCGCGTCGCGTCATGGCACAGCATCCCGCGGCACGTCGCGGCATCGTGATATCGAAATAAAGTAACATGAACTCTAAATTCATTGAAATAAGATTCAAAATAACTTGATTAGTAATCCTTTGCCATGCCATGCCGTGAATTGCCGTGCTGTGCCGGCAGTGAGCGCCGGCCCTGAGCCGTTGGCCCGGCTGTCAATCGTAGATGTTTGACAGTCGTTACGGGTCGTCAGTAACCTGAAAGTCTGACAACTAGTCTTACCATCGGGTATCGTATTACGGTTGTGGAGGTCAGATAGACAGTCGCTCCCTGTAAATTACTGGTATGCAGCTGTATCCGGTTAGACAGGAAGCCGACCCCAAGATAGTTGGGAAAAGGCTAGGCAGATTCAGCACCTTCACCACCACACCACCACCACCACCACCTGCACCTTCTTTTTTTTGGTTTCATGAGAAGCCTTCAAAAGTCGCCTGCATGACTTTTGAGAGAAAGGCTAGGAAGTGTGGGATTATTACCTTAAGGCGTATGTATCCGCCAAGTGCCGCACTCATTAAATAAAAAATCGTAGCAAAGCGTAGAAAGTAAATATTAAAGGTTCCTATGTTGCGTTTACTAACAACGTAAACATACCTTATCCTCTTTGTAACAAACGCAACATAGAAAAAAGAAAGAAAAAGTATTTATTTGCAACAAACCTTCCGACATACACAACAATATCATTTGCTAAATTAACCCTTATAGATATTGTGATAGGATTTTTTAATCTTTATTTTCTATGCTACGATATGATTTTTTATTTAATGAGGGCGCCACTTATGCGGAGGTAGGCCCTTAAGTTACCTCATAAGAGACCCTTCCGGATTCCCCTCTGTGCAACGCCTTTTAGGGCACATCCCTGAGGAGACTTTAGAGGGGTCTCCCCTAAGCCTCACTGTCGTACAGCAGCACGTGGTCACAGAGCCACCGAATTCTAGTAATAATAATACCTACGCTACGCACTAATTAAGTTCCTTTTGAAAGATTCAGGGGAGAAATATCGCGGGCCACCTTATCATTTTTTTTTTGATTGGGTGGGAATTCATCAAAGAACTTCACCCGCTCTGGCTGGTACAGGAAGGCGTGTCAAACTCTTACTGACCAAAACCCACACGTGTTCCTTCAGTTGCATGTGCTTACAGAAGTTACAGTGGTTTGGAAATAGTGTGGGGGGCTTGTCTCGCGACCCTGACCCCGAAAACCTGACAAAATTACAGACACTAAGTATTTTAAATTACTTTGAATTAATAGCTGCAAACGGTATCAAATTGTTTCAGTATGCATTTAAATCTAGGTATGTATTTAGTCGACAGCCACTAAACAGTTCAGATTTACATAGAGAAATGAATTAATCTAAAACCAAGCTGAAGCTATTTTCAATATCTTCTAATTTCTCCTCCTCCATCTAAACCAAACCAGACAGTGCCATAAAGTCTATCTTATCTATAACTAGATCTACAACTCTATAATCTGTGACACCCACAGATCTATAGATCGCCAAACAATGATGACAGACGCAAAACTGTAGCAAGTAGAACTGCAAATAGTATCTACAAATTCAAACAGAATACAAAATCGAGGAGCGAATATCAATATTTGATATTTGGTATTGTAACGACACCCCCGCTCTCGGTTGCGGCCATTTTCGGTTGGGTTTCGCGCGTTTTTTGACATTTAAACAGTTGTTCTTTTTATGATTGTCATATGGTTTTTTAATCAAATAGTGATGTAATTATTTTTGCATTTCGTTTTTGTGTGTTTTTTTTTACATAAATAATAATATAATTTTCTCCGTTGTAATTATGTTTTTTTTTTTACAAATAAATACATAGGTACATATTTATTTGATACAATGTACATAACTAAACATAAATAAACTAATAAATAAATTAATGGGATAAACAAACTAAAAGATAAATAAAATAATTATGTACAGCGGCTTAGAAGAGTACCTACAGCTCATTGTGCATCGAAAAATTCGTCCACATCACTGTCAATGGGAAAAGTGCCCAGAACGCTGGCAGCATTACCACGTTGAATGGCAATGCTGATTTTATTTTGTAATTAAGTTGTTTTTAAGTCTTATGTTTTGCTTTCACCCGTTTTGCGAAACTGCACAAATAAAAAGATGGTTTTTTATTCATGAAGAGATAAAAAAAGTATCTGATTAATCCCACAACTCCTGAATTGCAAATAACTACAGATTCGCTCATATTTTTACATCTCCACTAATTGTATCTACTCAAAATGCGGCGAATACCACGTAAGAATCAAAAATGTAAAAATAAAAAATAAATGTTAATCACATTTTTATGCTCTCTTCGTCATATTCCTCTTAACATTATAGTTCCTTGTAATACCGCATCTTCCTTAGCTGATACATTTTTGTTCTTCCCACCTATTGTTTGTCTGGCCTTTTCAATTTATATTTCCGCCTCTTTCACCCCTCTTTAAAGAACATCATTATCACGCACGATCAACTTGTTTCACCAATTCACGCAAAGAAAATGGTGACGTACCTACCTATCAAGCTTTTCTTAAATCTCCTCCAACATTTTCTCAAAAAGTATTGATTACACATTTTTATTTACGATTTTTCTACGATTTGGTAGATAAATCTCTTTTTCAATCAATCAGTCATTTACCTAGCCTTTACCAACTAAGGGCTGATTTTTCAATAGTCAGATAACTTTTAACTGAGGAATAAAAATGGCATTTTGACAGTTTTTGTATAGAAATTATGTCAAACCGCAATTTTTATTCCTCGGTTAAAAGTTATCTGACTATTGAAAAATCAGCCCTAAATCAGGCAGGCTCTCAATCTAGCCGGATGCAGCTGAATCTGATTGTTTTATCTTTTGAAGTGAAACTTCTTTAGAATCGTTGTGATTTCAAACCGGATGCAACGGAAAAAACGACAGGTAAGAGACACAAATACAAAAATGTGTAGGATGAAGCCAGGAAAGAATGAGACAGAAATATACATAAATTGAAACTAAAACATTTGTATCGTATTTTAGTTATCATAAGCCTCTTGTATCATTTGTTGAAACTGAAAATATGGAACTTGAGCAATAGATTATGTAACATAATTATGTTAAATAAAATATCTTTTAAAATTAATCAAAATACTTTCATTTTTAAACAATTAAACTTCGTAATTATCCTACCCTTGTTATATATATTCATCTCATTCTTTTGTCGATTTACTGAAGTTTCACTTCTATCGTGTGTGAATCGCAAACACACCTTTTTTTTTTTTTTGAAGTTATACTTCTATAAGCGCGTTATGAAAAAATGATGAGAGTGAAATTTTAAGATGCTAAATGTTAAGATGCAGAAGATCACTGTCACACAAAATTCACAGGTTGAAGTTTGCTAGAACCGATCCACCCTGAAGTTAGCTATGGTCTGTGGTTCATGAAGAATGATTGTTTTCCTTTTGTAAACTGTGTAACAGTTTGGTTTTTTATCTAGTTACGGCAAAGAAGTATAACTTCTTACGTGCGTATATAAGTACACACACATTTTTTTTTTAATAGAGATGGGTTTGCTCTTGACTCTAATCTAAGTAGATCAGATGTGACAGAGACAATTATAGACAACTATCAACTATAGGCGGTTTGGTCTTGGATGTGTTCACGTACAGTTTTTTTTCTGTGTGCGTAAGCTCGAAGCTCTCAATTACACCTTCCGATTTCAAGGGAGGGAATTTGTAGGAAATCGGAAGGTGTAATAGCAGTTAGAACAGTTAGTGTCCGATTTAGTGAGATTGGAAGGTCCCGATTTGACTTCCTAAATTTTGTACGATTTAGGATAGTGTAATCGTATCACTACGATTTAGTGCAAATTTAGCGACTTTGTCGCTACTAATGGGCTGTTAAGTATTAGTATTTTTATATGTGTTAAAGGGAAAGGGACCTTAGGAAATTAAATTACAATAATTAAATTTCTCAAGGTCCCTTTCCTAGAAAAAAAATCAGAGTCCGCTTTTTTTTGGTTCGCTCCTGGTAGAATCAGTTTTAGAGACTTTCTAGCGACTTTTGATATTCTGTCTAGGGGCTCGAATTTGTAAGAGTTAGCAACACTGCTGATTTAGGATTCCGATTTAGGAGTCCTATAGAGTGATCGCTAGCTTACTTCCTAGTTAGAGTGTTCCTATATTAGGCCCTTTGAAATGGGAAGGTGTATTGAGCCTTTAGAAAACAGCTAACGCACACAGAAAACAATGCGCACGTGAATGTACACACGCTTCCAAGACCAACTCGCCTTTGTGAAATCTATACCAATGTTTTACATTTTACCTCTCTAAACTAAAACACTTGGCACTAAAACGTTTTACAAAAACATAATTCACCCAAAACGCCTTCACAAAAAAAAAACAACCGACCAAAAATAACAAAAGACATTACACCAACCGCAAACAATCAAAGACAATTGGGAGAATATTTTTAAAAAAATAACAGCTCGTCACGTCGCGGAGAGGCGGGAAGACGGCGGCCGTTGATTGGTGCAAATTGAATTTGGAATCAAGGAGCGCCGGCGGGCGCACGGGTGTAAGGGGAGCGGGGTGAGCGGGAGGGGGTGTTGTCGTGTTGGCGATCGCTCGCTGATTGCCCGTTTGCGGTGCGACTAGAGAAGTGTGGATCAGACTTATTGTTTTATGGGCTTTTGTGTTTTTGTATGGGGTTTTCAAATTATTGATAAAAATTATGGTTTGGATTTTAACACTCAAGCATCTCGTAGTGGTGGTCCATTGAAAATAATTTTAGTAACACCTCAAACAAATTAAGACTTACGTAGCACCATAGCATGTTTTAGACAGTTTAGACAGTCTCCGGAATTTGTGAGGCAGACCTTTAATTTACTCAAAATACAGAGTAGTCCAATCCCAGGGGGACTATAAAGACCGCTTTTGAAGAATCATACCTACCAAATAGATATTTCTTGTGCACAATACATAGAACGGCAGTAATGCCAATTTTGATACTGATATGATTTTAATTGAGTATGATTCAGCTAAAATGCGAAAAATTGTACGAATTTCCATACAAAACTGTCACACGGATGATTTGGGCTTCATGAATTGTGCGCAAGAAACGCCGTAGGTACTGTACGCCGTAGAATAGAATAGAACAGAATAAACATTTATTCGACACAGACACAACACAACAGCAACAAACAAAAGGTAAAGAAAATAACAGTAGGTACACAAAGATACAATAAAATTGTGCTGAGCGTGCCCATAC
Organism: Polia nebulosa; assembly: GCA_951329385.1. Taxonomy (NCBI): domain Eukaryota; kingdom Metazoa; phylum Arthropoda; class Insecta; order Lepidoptera; family Noctuidae; genus Polia; species Polia nebulosa. The sequence continues at coordinate 17,658,787 of OX589614.1, forward strand.
CGAAAGGGTTACCATCTCAGCATTTGCTGGGCGTTGGACAACCAGCGCTGGTTTTCAGTTGGCACCCCGCAGTGACGCACGGACGAGGGTAAATAAAATAATAACTGAATTAAATATCAATGTTTATGTATTAAGTAATATTGTAATTAAAATACGTAAATAAATAGTGTAAAGTAATAAGAAAATATTAAATAATGTATATGTGCCACGCTGGTTACAAATTATAATTTTCTACTCTATAAAATAAAATAACGCGAAAACATTGCTCATCAGTCAACGCAGTAGTAATTACTAAAAACATAAGCAAGTCAACAAGGTCTGAAAAGTGAAAATCCATGGTGGTTAGTAACATTAATCCTGAAAACTCTTTTGTGTCAGTTTCAGTAAAAAATAAAACGAACAATACAGGAATATCTCCACTTAGATAACGTTCTGTGTCCTCGTGCATGTGTTCCACTCTGTTCCAAGCGTTCAACATTCACACTTCAGTTGACTATGCTATGTTATATGATCACGAAATACCTAACATGGAACCTCCTTTGTCGAGAAGATGTCAGAAACTACTGGAGGGCAAAGCTGGCATAGGAATTGGCTGGAAATGAGAGCTAACACAGTAACACTTGATACAACGGAAAGTGATTCTAAATGCCTATCAAGATTAATATTTTGAATCATGTCAGTAACGTTAGACTATAAAAGGTTAGGTATAGACGGAACGTCGTTGGACATTAAATGAAGCAGGATCGTTAAAATGTGTGAGTGACCTCGACGAACGTAACGATGACGTATCGGCTTCTCATTTTGTCTATGTGAGCTTATTTCGCGTGTACAGATACAAGCCGGTTTCTCATTCTGATACTTCAGATTGTTGGATTTTGACACTCCGTCTATAACCTTTCATAGTCTAAGCATACAGGTTTTAGAATAGAATATAATAGACTTTATTGTACACCAAAAAGTTACACAACTTTAAACATGAACTTACAGTAACATAATGCTTTTTTTTTTGTGGGGTGGGAAATCATCCAATGACATCTCCCGCTCTGGGTGGAGCGGGAGGACGTGTCAGACTCTTACTGACTAAAACCCACCGCTGTTCCTTCCCTGCCCTGAATGCCCAGGGGCGCGGTAACTTTATTTCGAATTTATCCACAACCCCTGGGCAGAGTAACATAATGCTTGGGCCTTAATTATTAAAAAAATAAACATGTGATTAGCTACCCGTCAGGCCCCGCGCGCCCCACATGTGGTACGCAATAATAGGTTTTTAATTGTGTCTGTTATTCCAGGGCCTGACGGATTAAACACTGATGTATGACCGGTAGATGTGGGTGCTAATTAAAGTGCCGAAGAGGTTTTGTACTGTAGAGTTTAAAATCCGTAAGCATAATATTAGGTCCCGAGTTCCCGACGTATGAAATCAGCGTTTTGTATGGTGAATTTTAAAGAAGTTTATTTAACATCTTGAACACTAATGTTTTAAAACTTTAAAGCAATAATGTTTAAAAAATAAGATCACGTATGCCACTTAGATTAAGCAACAAAAATAAGTTTGGGCTAAGTTAAAAGAAATAGTGGTTTCATTTCTGCTAACAAAAAAAACTTTTTAACAAAAAATTCAACCGACGAAAAAGAACTAAAAACCAAAAAATAAATAAACCTTTTAAGTCTTGAGTATTGAGCTTATTTACCTACATCATCATCTGCCTAGCCTTTTCCCAACTATCTAGGGGTCGGCTTTCAGTCTAACAGGATGCAGCAGAATACCAGTATTTTACATGGAGCGACTGCCTATCTGACCTCCACAACCCAGTTACTGTGGGTAATACGATACCCCTTGGTAAGTCTGGTTGTCAGACTTTAGGGCTTCTAACGACCCGTAACGACTGTTTGACAGTCCGATCCACGATTGACAGCCGGGACCAACGGCTTAACGTGCTTTCCGAGGCACGGAGGAGTCTCGGTATGTAAAGATGGTCACCCATCCACGGACCAACCCCGGCAAGCGTAGCTTAACCTGATGGATCGACCCGTGCGGCTGTTATTACTTTAGCCACGAGCTCTATTACCTACATAAAATATCAAATTTCATATAAACTAATTTTGAGTACCTCTTCCTTATTTTTCGTCGGTTAAAAAGAGAAGTCCTTTTTAAGGTATTTTTTTTTTGTATAAAACTATAAGTACTTAATAAGGTTTTTTTTTATTATTGGCCGTTGTCTATGACGGTCATTATTCGATAGAATATCGAGCAGTTGATGAATATTTTAATTCATAGAAGTGACGAGGTTCTCTATTTGTGAGAAAAAAAAACGCCAATTTCATAAGTGGGAACCCAATAATATGGTTCGTGATTTTTATGTATAAGGCTAAATAGCATTAAAATGACCAAATCTTTATTGCAATCCATAGAGTACCTACCTACCTAGATAAAGGCGGTAAATATGAATAACAAGAAACAATGTGGACCCTGTCGAGTGTCAAAATATATGCAATATAGGTAAAAGAGAAGACATTGTGCTACAGAGCCTATAGACGCTGCATAAAAGCATAGCCAAGGGGTATATTGTTACCCAGTTACGGGGTAGTGGCGTTCACATATTCAGTCTTTCCATGTAAAATACCGATACCTACTCAGCTGCATCCTTTTAGACTGGTAGCCGACCCCAACATAGTTCGAAAATTATTATGCAGATAGATTGATTACTGATTGACAAGATTAATTTATCTATTCAACATTCACGTGACAAACTAAACTACATTGTTGCTCTCCTTATAAACCAAACAGCTTATAAATAAAGTAAGTAGCACAAATACACTTCTGGACACATCTATTGGCCCACCTTGTATTTTCAGTTTCGTTTGGTCCTAGCTAAAATTTTATATTATGTCGAGCAAAAAGTTTTTATGCAGTTTTGAACCTGGCACATTCACAATTTCATTCAATAGTCTTTTTTTGAATTTCGAACACAGAATTTAAAGAAACAAAAGACAATTTGGAGCCAGTTTGTTGATATCAAACAATCGAATATTAAGAAAACTTGGTTTTATTGGTTTACTTGGATTTAATTCTTGAAAAAGTGATTGATATCTTTGGTTTTGCAACAAACATTACTTATTCTTAACATTAAGGTGAGGTTCTATCAATAATCTATGGATACTTCACCTGAAGTCGCCGCCCAAGCTGGGGCACTTATTCAGGCCAGACACAGCCAAAGAAACGTGAGTGCTCAACTTAATTTAAGTCGATCTGCGGTCCGAAATGTTTATCGGAGGTACCTAGAGACTGGCGGCTTTGTTCGTCGCCAAGGAAGGCCACGATCTCGTGTCACAACTGAAAGGCAAGATCGATTCATCGTGACGACCAGCTTGAGAAATCGTCACCTTACCTCCATTGAGATACAAAAACCAACTTCGCGACTTCCACGGAGTATCTGTGAGCGCTCGAACTGTTCGGAGAAGGTTAAAAGAACGCGATATGGTACCACACAAGCTAGCTAATGGGCCCAAACTAACGCGAGCCCACCGAACAGCGCGCGTTCATTTCGCACGCAGTCATTTAAATTGGACACAGCAAGATTGAAGCCGTGTACTCTTTTCTGATGAGTCTCAAATTGTGTTACATGGCAATGATGGAAGGAAGAAGGTCTACCGACGTAAGGGAGAGCGTTTCGCACAATGCTGCTTTGAAGAGAGGGTTGCTTATGGCGGTGGCTCATGGACTGTCTGGGGCGGTATATCCGCGAGCGGCAAAACTCAACTTGAGGTTGTTACAGGACCACGGCTGCCAACATTAAATGCTGAAAGGTACATTCGTGAGTGCTTAGAACCTCACGTGATACCATACGCGGACTATGTGGGCCCAAATTTCCTTTTTATGCATGATAATGCAAGAGCCCATGCGGCCGGCATCGTCAGGGAATATCTTTGGGATGTGAACATCACAGTTATGGACTGGCCAGCCAGAAGCCCAGACATGAACCCCATTGAGCACATGTGGGACGAGCTAAAAAGACGTGTTAGGGCTCGTCAGCCAGTTGCCCAGACGATGCAGGAGTTGAAAACTGCCATAGAAGAGGAATGGGAGATGATCCCTCAAAATTTCATAGAGCGGTTGATAAACTCTATGCCTAATCGTATGAGAGCTGTGGTAGATGCCCATGGAGGCAACACGCGTTATTAAATTAAACTTATAATTGAAAAAACATGTTTTTTATTCAAAAATCAATTGCCTTTAACAAGGCGCATATCCGACTTGTTAGGCGTAGCTCCATGTCGTATGGTATTCTGAATTCAAATTTAAAACAATACGATCGAAAAAGATGGTAAAATGTATCAGGTTTAAAACTGCATCAACAGTTTTTGTTCAATCTAGCAATCATATTTCGGTAGGGGCCATCGAAACCTAAACTCTAAGGTGGGCCAATAGATGTGTCCAGAAGTGTATAAACAAGCACTAAACAAAACACGATAGTAAAAATTAATTCCACGCTCCATTTCACATAAAAAGGCTGGACAGAATTAAATCACGACTAACGCCATCTACCGACGGTGGTCATGAATACAACATGAACTAGTGACTACTAGATGGCGGTGTTACGAATTTATCGCCACTTTTATTGTTACGACCACTTTGGCCGCGTTTCGCGGGCTTTTAGCTAAATTACTCTCATTACTTACATACTACGTTAACATATTGCTGTTTGTGTTCTGTGTAGCGATTTCAGCGCTGTTTACTTTGTCCGATATTTTTGGTAGCGAGAAGAAGTCGCGCTGAATTTTAGGCAAAGAAATGCCAAGTAAAAAACGTCGCCCAGGTCAGGTGGTCTTGTAAAGTGAAGACTAGAAAATGCTAATGCTTGATAAAAATAATATTCCTGAATAGATGCATCATTCTTTATATATCCATTTTTATATTCTATTAGATCGTCATATCTTTGCTACTTCTCATGCGAAACCTATAGGTAAAATATTTAATACTTTATCTACCTCTTTTCGTGCCTATCCTATAAACGAATCAATATCGATACCAAAATACAAGGTATTCACTAAAATACCGCAAACCGTGTATATGTCATGCTTATTGCTTAGTCATAGCTTGAACATAATCTTTATGCTTAATGTTCCTAGGCGTAGAATTAATTAAATGGTTTTCTAATAATGTATACTGCATGTCCATTACTGTTTATAACAAATTACCTGATGGCTTCAAAACTCTTAGCCTCAGAACATTTAAATGTAAACTATTTAACTTTCTTCTAAGCAAATGTTATTACTCGACTGAAGATTTTATGAATGAAAAATTTGCCTAAATATTTGACATTATTGCCATAATATTTAACTACTTGACTTAATTGAATATTGACTTATATAATTAATCCCTCTTACAACTCTTGTTCAAATTATTTGTAATTCTAATAATTATCTAATAATTTAATGTTAAGGTAATAATTTACAAACCATATTTGTACGCCGGCAACGGCAGAATATTATGATCGGAAATCTACTACACATAACAGCCTTGTACATACAATATTCTGACAAATAAATGCATTCTATTCTATTCTATCTATTCATCGCTTCAGCAGCTAAAACCCAAACTCCCGCGATAAACACAAACAAATAGCACAGATAACATTTGCCGTCGTAATTTGGCTAATGTATCATAAACATTTTTGCTTCATCTGTTTCACTAGGCTGAGTGGGCAGTTACCGTTGCCCGGCGGCGCGGAAAAATATATACCCTTTGTTTATGGTATTCGTTGATATTCAAAGCGCGTAATTTGTGAGGGCAAGGAAGCTTATGAGCTTTGACGCATGATAGGTCACGAATAACTGAATTATCTGCGTTCCTTGATATTATTTGATTTCTGAAAAGTTAAAGTTTGTTGATCAGTTCTTATATGCACATTTTTACTTGAAAACGACACTAATTTTCTTTCAAAAAAAACATATTACTCCTTGGAGTCCTTGGTAAATTTTTATATGGGAAATGGAAATGTAAGTATATTCAGTTAATTACAAAATAATAACTTTCCGGTTCCTTATTAAATAACAGCTGATCCGAAGTCGAAGATCATCTTTAGTTTTTCCTCACTAAGATACTATCAGCATGAAATCTTTACCCAATCTGGATCACTAACATTTTAATCGATCTATTTCACAGAGCAAACCTACTGAGGCATCTCGTTCACAGACAATTTGACAAACTTTTAACAGGCCGTATGGTGATGGTATGGTGTTTTTATGTAAATCTGCCTTTGTACGACTGTGGTGGAGGATACGTATTTCTTTAGCCGCTGAATTAAGTGAATTTGGGGATTTCAGAGAGATGCTATAACCACCTGTGACAATTTTTGACAAAAAAAAATAATGTCTCCGAACTTAAACAAATTTCATTACATACGTGATAACCTGAAGGGACAAGCCGCTGAAATGATTTTTGTAATGAAAATTATGGGTTCTCTTGAAACTTTTAGTGGGAGCGGTATGATAATAGCTGCCTCATGTCAAGGCACTACTATTTGTAGTGTCTTTGATTAGGTTGATTTGGTGTTTTAAGAGGTCACGAAACCCCTTCCATGTGCTGATAGTGATCACTATTTTTCCCCAAAAGTCCAGTTGTCATTTGATGATATACAAAAAAAAAAATGATGCACGGAAAATGGAGAATCCAATGGTGTAACTTGGACAGCCAAAAAATACAGCCCTTTACTGCTTAGCTGACTCGCTTATTTTCCCTGATCGGGATAAGCCCGTTTCTGTTAAAAATTTGAAAAAATAAAGGTTGACCTATAAAGTACTTTGACTGTATCTGACATCCTTGAATGATCTAGGGAAGCTGAAAAAAAAATCATAGACTATTCAAGAACTCTATATACTTCCGGCCAAATTTAATCTGTATAATGTTTTCCGATTTCCGACTTGACTTGTGGCAGGCACTTACATACAGCAAATCTATATTTACCGTCAAAACAAGGCAAATTAGACCTTATTTCTAGCGAGATTGGTGTATTTGTTAAGGGTTGCTGTTATGTAAAAGATTGTAAACGATCTTTCTCAAATATTTTAATGGTGGTCGAAAGCGCTCGCAAATCGGCCATATTGGATTGGTTTTCCCGCTTCTTTTGTATTGATTTGAATTCGTTATCTTGTTATTTTCGCTGGTGATGTGATTCGAATTAGTTTGGAAAAAATCTGTTTTTCTGCATCATACGTCAAAGTCATTCTCAGGATGGAATGATTTAGATATCTTATGTCGTAAATTTGATGATCATCAATTCATCACTAAACCGTTTCCAAATATTTTATGTAAGATCATTACGATAAAAGCATTTTTTTAAATTCACGATCCCCTTTTTTCAATGACACAACTGTACCTACGAGGGTCATTCAATAAATACTTAGCCTACAAAAAGTAAACGAAAATTTTGGAAAAGTGGCAATTTATTTTTCAACATAGTCTCCTTTTAGTTCGATACACTTAGCCCAGCGATGCTCCAACTTTTTTAACCCGTCTGAAAAATAGTTTTTGTCAAACTCTGCAAAATAGGCCTCCGTGGCGGCGATAACCTCCTCATTCGATCCATATCTATTCCCGGCGAGTGATTTTTTCAGATTAGGAAACAGAAAGAAGTCACAAGGGGCCAAATCTGGAGAATACGGTGGATGGGGCAGCAATTCGTAGCGTAATTCGACCAATTTGGCCATGGCAACGGCAGACGTGTGAACCGGTGCGTTGTCGTGGTGAAACAGCACTTTTTTCTTCGCCAGATGGGGTCGTTTTTTCTTTAATTCGGCGTCGAATCGGCCCAATAAATCGGCATAGTAAAGCCCTGTAATTGTTTTACCCTTCTCGAGGTAATCGATGTAGATCACACCTTGTGAATCCCAGAAAACGGTGGCCATAACTTTTCCGGCCGATTTTACAGTTTTCGCCTTCTTTGGAGCACGTTCCCCGGTCTGGATCCATTGTTTTGATTGCTCCTTGGTCTCTGGTGTGTACCAGTGGATCCAGGTTTCATCGACGGTCACAAAACGACGCAAAAACTCCACTGGATTCCGCTTAAACAGCGCCAAACACGTCTCCGATGTGGTCTCACGGTTGCGCTTGTTTTCTGGTGTGAGTAAACGCGGCGCCCATCGCGCCGACAGCTTTCTCATGCCGAGTTCCTCGTGAAGAATATGATGCACTGTTCCTTCTGAAATGCCTACAGTCTCAGCTAGCTCCCGAACCTTCAATCGGCGATCTGCCAATACGAGATCATGGATTTTTTTAATGTTTTCCTCCGTAGCAGCTGTTTTCGGTGCACCTGGACGTGGTTCATCAAAAACCGACGTACGGCCACGTGCAAACTCGTTGAACCAATTCTTGACGGTGGCCATCGATGGAGAAGAGTCACCGTACACAGCATCCAAGCGCTCTTTGATTTCGATGCGCGTTTTCCCTTCCAAAAATAGGAATCGAATCACCGAACGATATTGCTCTTTTTCCATTTTTGTAAAACCGATCGACACCTTCGCTTCCATAAGTTGTCAAATTAAAACAAATGAAGGGATTGGAATGAAAATTTGAAAAAAGAATTAAAAAAGAATGTGCTACACTGTGGTAAAACTCTTTTGAAACTACAGCGCCCTCTGGCGATGAGGCTAGGTACTTATTGAATGCACCTCGTATAATGGAAATTCTTTAGCTGCAGTTTATTATTTTTAAAGTTTATAAATAGGTTGTAGTAAACATAACAGCTCACGTCTGTATTTTCCGGGTTTTATAAGTAGGTAGTTGAACATACCTACAAATATAAACTGTTTATTAGCCTTCTTTGGCAATATTGTGTGGTCTGGGCCCCAATTATGCTGACTGGCTGTCGTTTCCCTAAGCAAGAGTTATTTCCATTCTGAAGCGATAGAAAAGATGATACCCATCCACATAAAAGATAGATTAAAGACCAATTTGATAGTACCTCGTAAATTATAAACTACTCTCGTCTACTCTTGTAGTGTATAAAATAATATTTTATGACTCCAATCTCAGTGCCCTTTCCCATCTTATAGCAATCACTATAAAATATAACTCGTAAACTATTAAGTCGATTTTGCTATAAAAGCTGGGCTATTATGTGGGCAATCATAGCTTTTATGTTGGCAAAGACTATACTATTACGATACTTCAGATTTATACCCAATTAATCAGCTATCATGATCTTCTGATTATGGACAGCTTAGGTTTAACCATGGTCTGAAAGAATCTCTGCGTGGAATAGGTATTCAGCCAGCACAACCGTGTGCTAAAGGAGAAATAGGCCAGGACTAGGGACTGATCAAAAAATAACTGGAAATCCTTGGAGACTTTAAGCACTCGCAGCGCCATCTATCTTTACTACTTAATAAAAGTTCCCATTGAGTTAATACGCCATCTACATTTGCTTTAATCTACTAAAATAATGTTCCTAAACAATGTTACCTATCATAGAATTCATAGACACCAAATACTTTACATTATTACCTATAGATGTCGATGTCGCTGCAATTGAAACAGATTATAACCCGCTCAATTAAAGGCTCAATTACACCTTCCGATTTCAAGGGACCCAATTTAGGAACTAACTAACTAGGAAGCAGGAAGCGAGCAATTACACTATCCTAAATTGAACTCCTAAGTCGGCAGTGTTGCCAACTCTTACAAATTCGAGTCCCTAAACAGAATATCAAAAGTCGCTCTAAAGTCTCTTAAAAACTGATTCTACCAGGAGCAGACTTAAAAATAAAAAGAGCGGACTCAGATTTTTTTTCTGGGAAAGGGACTTTGTGAAATTTAATTTAATTTTAAACACAAACCAAAATACTACTACCCCATTTGTAGCGACAAAGTCTCTAAATTGGCAACACTTAGCTCTAAATCGGGGTGATGCGATTACACTATCCTAAATCGTACACAATTTAGGAAGTCAAATCGGGACGTCCCAATCTCACTAAATCGTACACTAACTGCTCTAACTGCTATTACACCTTCCTGTTTCCTAAATTGGGTCCCTTGAAATCGGAACGTGTAATTGAGCCATTAGGACTGTCATCTGTCATAGATACACAATACAAATCACATCAGTTGATTGGCTAGAAAGTATTTTAGTTTTGTAAAAGTTGGTGAGAAGTGAACATGTTACGCATTCATTGTTGATTTGTTGTTTATTTATACGTTTTAACGTTAGGAAAACAATGTAAAGTGTATTTTATATCGTGTTTTTGTTAAGTTGTTGTGTTTGTGTACAAAATGAAAGTTATTGAAGCTAAAATTGTAGTTTTAGGATCGCAAGGTGAGTTGATTACATTTTGAATTCTTTCAAGTTTTTCTTACGATTTCGTAATTGTACTTCAAATTAATTCGGATATCGTTACCTACTACAATCAGTTTTCGTCATAATTTCTGACATCCGAAGAAAAAAAACTTAAAACAATGATAGTAATTATTTCCAGTTGATTGTTTATTTATTGTGTAAGTACGATTAGATAGGAATTTATCTTATATATCATTGTTCTATTAAAAACTAGCTTCATAGCTTGTGTTTCGCTATTACAAACTCATTAAACAACTATAATAGTACTACTAATTTTTATGTAGTAACTGCGAAGGAGCGCGAAATCAACCAATTTTGTAAACTAAAATATGAGCTACACGATTTGGTTAGGTAAGATTTTCTTGTGATGGACAAAAAGTTACGGGGTGGCTAGAAGAGTAGAAATACTAGTGCGTATCCAACTTGAAAAAATGGCAGCGGGAATTCGTCATCCCTGGCAGTCTGCCACCCGGGCCATGGCCCTGTTGGCCCAAGGGTAAATATGCCACTGGGCTATTGCCATTTCATTTGTGCCAGTACTGAGTACATTAACTGTACTTCCAAGTTTATTGAGAAAAAACAATTTAATTATAAAAATTTAGCTATAACTAGCCAGCGACTTTGCAAGCTTGAAAGTCAAAAGTTATTCCATGCAACATACTACTAGGATAAGTATTCCATGTCCTAATCTAGGTCTTGACTTACCTGTTTACCAAATATCATCCAAATCCGTTCACCCATTAAGGGGTGATCGATGACAAACGCATACGTCCTTATTTTTACAACTCTTTGTCCACAGGCTTAGTTTAAATACTGATTAACAGATTCTAAATTCAAATTGTCCATAGAAATTTTTAAATTAAGAACCTGCTAACATTTAACTTAAACGTAGATAGCTTATACCCTGGATTAACGCATAGGCTAATTTTGTTCCCGGGCTACACGGGTGAAACGACGTGGTGCAGCTAGTTTTTTTTTTTATAAATAACGCCCGCAAACTTTCATATTTGTAATAGTTGCAGCAGGATAGTACTCTACATAATACTGAGTCAACCGAACCCAATACAACATGATTATCTCAACACTCCAAATTACCATTATAACAGAAATGATTCATAGCTTGTTAAAATCAATAAATAATGTGGTTTTATTGGCTGTTTCCTGTACTGTGGTTATGGAATTATTAATATCTACAGTAATAATAATCAATACTAATCTATACTAAATGATAAATGATTTTATTTTTGTAAGTAGGTTTTAACAACACTTTTTTTTAGCTAGATGAGGCCGGTGTTTCCTTGCTGACTACCCTGAGAAGAAACACCGAAACAAACTCAGAGGTCAAAGTCTCTTTTAAACTGTTCAAATCCATACAATAAGTACTGGTCAAATCATATGAGAACCGTGTATGTAATTTATGTCTGGAATGAGCTATTTAAAAAGTCAAAAAAAGAAAAAAATCAGAAATCATATTGTTGTGTATGTCGTTAATTTGTGCCAAATAAATACTTTTTCTTTTTTCTAAAAACCATTAAGGAGCTCAATGACTTGGCGAACAATACAAAGAGCACATTTGGGTAGGGCACAAAAGTACTCAAACTGTCTGACAATGTTAAAAATTACTGTAAAAAGGAGAAGAAAATAATAATAATAACCCACATAGTCCTCACATTTACAATAATTAAGTAATCAAAAAACAAAATAAAAATAAATATAATACTTCACAAAGTATTCAAGTCAAAAAAAAAAAATACTAATAATAAAAAGCTGAAGAGTTTGATTGATTAAACGCCCTAATCTCAGGAAAAGAATTATTAAGAGAATCGATCCAGTGAATGTAAAAATTCTTTTTGTATTGTATAGTCCATTTATCGAGGAAGGAAGGCTTTGATCAATAATTATTGATCGAAGGCTATAGGCTATATAACATCACGCTACGACCAACAGGAGCGGAGCATCAATGAAAAATGTGGCAAAAACGGGAAAAAAATATTCCTTTTGAGAGCTTCCGTTGCGTGCGCTGCGTAAACGGTTTAAGTTACGCAAAAATTATGTATGACGGAATTGTTCCCCTTTAAAAATTCAAATATATATATATATATATGTATATAATACAACTCTCTCAGTTAGATTGATGCCAAATATAAGTATTTCATAAAATCATGACGTTTGGAATCAATTCTAACTGAGAGAGATGTATTGATGATTTTAATGACTATAATTCTATAAATACATACTTGCTACGGTCGCGATTCAAATTTTGACAAAGATACCACCTGACACTGACTTGCAAATTGCAAAAAACGTAAGAAAATTTGAATTTCGTGGGCTACACTGGAGCATTCACCTTAAGTCTTATCTTTTAAGGTAACTCACTATAATCTTTTTTATGGTAATCAAATTTGTTCTAAAATAATTTGCGAAGGTGTTTTTATAAACATTATATCCTTATCCAAATAAATACGTTATTCATCTTATGTATTTAATTTTGAACAAAATTGCCCTTGACATCATTTGATTTCAACTGCCAATGACCTTGAGTGGTTAGCTTGCGTGTTCTGTGCTGAGCTCACGTAACGCGTCGTACATCCACCCAGTAATAGGACTCGCCCGTCAACGAGTGCTGTCTGAAGTTAGACGCATTATTAATTTATCATACATAAAATAACAGGTATTATACTAAAACATATATACTGAAATATAAATCATTAAATTATCCTTAAAATGGTGAAGGTTTCATAACAATACGCTTTATAGTTTTTGCGTGATTCTCACTCGCGTTAGACATAACTTTACAAATTAATTACACTGTTATAAAAAATATAATTTGAAATATTCACATATCAAATTACGAACAAAATTGTCTAGAGTAACATATATTTTTTTTAAAGAAATAAGACTAGTCGTTCAGACGTGATCTTAAATTAAAAATCATTAAAAATCGTTTATTTTCGCCTTAAACCGCCAAGACCGTTTCATCATCGTACGAGTACCACTAGGACGTACGGCAATACGCCACCGGTACATGGTGGACATCCCATCCATCCAGCACAAAACGTTTTGGGAACACATTCATTGTGCGTACAGCTAAGGAGAGGAATTCGCTGCTGGAGTCTGTGTTTCCTGATATATAAATTGATTCTACTGCAGTCTCAATAATTATGTTGACTCTTAATTAGAATTTATTCAGGCATTGAGAAATTCTCACTAGTAAAAAAATGGCCGTTACATGACGAGATATTTTATAGTCTAATCACCAAAATATCTCCCAAGCCAGATTATTAGTATTGTGGTAGTATCCCTTTCCCTATCATAGTACTAGAAAGAAAGAAAAAAAAAGAAAAAGGAAAACATCCTATGACATCTCCCGCATCTCCAGCGGGAGGGCGTGTCAGACTCTTACTAAAACCCACCCCTGTTCCTTCCTTGCCTGAGTGCCCAGGGGAGCAGTAACTCTGTTACGAATTTATCCGCTACCCCTGGGCATGCAGGCACCGGCCATGATGGGCCCCGTCAGTGGTGGTTGACAAACATCTCTTTGAGGCGCGCGTGGAACACTACGCGTCGTCGACTCACGGGCCTGGTGCTTTTTAGACGGCGAGCTACCCACTGCTCGCCGTCCGCAGGCCCGGGTCTACGGTGGCAGGAGATCGTCTCGCGACGTCCTACGCCCAGGGCGTCTCCTGCGGCGGCTGCGGCTGGGGGCGTGAGGGCCACTCCGTTGAGCCTCCCTCACCCGTTCCGCCTCTCGTGGAGGGCGTGGTGAGCGCTCTGTTCCCCTCGCGAGGGGAACATACTCCTCCGCCTATGGCTCCGTCTCCTGCGGTACCTGACGCGGACCAAGACGACGACGACGATGCTCCCGAGGTGACCGAGGTAGAGCTGAGAGCGGCGGTGCGTAGGCTGAATGCCAAAAACACCGCCCCAGGACGCGATGGCTTTCATGGGAAAGCCTGGGTCCTGGCCTTGCAAGAGGCTCTCGGGCCTCAACTCAGAGGGCTTTTAAGCGCATGCTTGGAGAGGGGCCAGTTTCCACGTCGGTGGAAGACGGGGAAGCTGGTCCTGATCAAGAAGGTGGGGCGCCCTGCGGACTCTCCGTCCGCTTACCGGCCCATTGTGCTGCTCGACGAGGTGGGCAAGCTCTTTGAAAGAGTAATTGCAGACCGCCTCGTCGGGCAGTTGGTGCGGGTGGGGCCGGACCTGGCGGAGAGCCAGTACGGCTTCCGCAGTGGGCGCTCCACGGTGGACGCAGTCATGCGCGTAAGAGCCCTCACGACGGGGGATGCAGTGACCCGGGGTAGGGTTGTCTTGGCGGTGTCTCTGGACATCGCCAATGCCTTCAACACCCTGCCCTGGAGTTGTATAGTGGAGGCACTCCGGTATCACCGGGTGCCGCCCTACCTCCGTCGCGTAGTCGAGGCGTATCTGACGGACAGAGCCGTCATCTACCCCGGTCATCAGGGAGTATGGAACCGGCGAGAGATGTCGTGCGGTGTTCCACAGGGATCGGTCCTGGGGCCGCCCTTGTGGAACATCGGATACGACTGGGTGCTGCGCGCCGACCTCCCCACTGGCGTCAGCGTAGTGTGCTACGCTGACGACACGCTGGTCTTAGCGCAGGGGAGGTCGCACGAGGCGGCGGCCGACCGTATGACACACGGGGTTGCGACAGTCATAGGGAGGATCCGGCAACTGGGACTCGAGGTGGCATTGCACAAGTCCGAGGCCATGTGTTTTCATGGTCCTTGGAACGCGCCACCTGCGGGTTCCCAGATCACGGTAGGAGGGGTTCGCATCGGCGTCGAGGGTACGATGAAGTACCTGGGACTCGTCCTCGACAGCCGGTGGAACTTCGTCGAACATTTTCGACGTTTGGCTCCCAGATTGGACAGGGTCGGGGCCGCCTTGAAGCGGCTCCTACCCAATCTGAGGGGGCCAAACGCCTCCTGCCGGAGGCTCTACGCGGGGATCGTGCGGTCCATGGCCCTCTACGGGGCACCGGTGTGGGCGCGTTCGTTGAGGCAGCGATCAGCTCGCCAGATGAACGCGTCCCAGAGGGTCATGGCGATCCGCATCATCCGAGGATACCGCACGATCTCCCGTGAGGCGGCGAGCCTCCTTGCCGGACTGTCACTGTGGGATCTGGAGGCAAAAATCCTCACGCACCTGTATGAGTGGCGCGAGGAGGCCAAACGCCGGGGCGAAACTCCGCTGCCGCGACAACTCGCGGCTCGGCGGACCGAGCTCCGGCAGGATCTCATGGTGACATGGAGAGAGCGACTGTCGCAACCCAGCGCTGGGCACGCCACCATCGAGGCGGTAGTGCCCCTCTTTGAGGAGTGGCTGGAAAGGCGTCACGGCGCCCTCACCTTCCGCCTGACGCAGGTGCTTACCGGACACGGCTGTTTCGGTAAGTACCTGTGTCGGATCAAGGCGGAGGTGACCCCCGGGTGTTTCCATTGCGAGGATCGCCCAGAGGACACGGTGGAGCATACGGTGGAGGTTTGCCCCGCTTGGGCAGAGCACCGCCGTGTCCTCGTGGATGCGATAGGCGGTAGCGACCTCTCGCGCCGTGCCCTGGTTCAGGCCATGGTACGGAGCGAGAGGGAATGGGAGGCCGTCTCCTCCTTCTGCGAAGCAGTAATGCTCGCGAAGAGGGAGGCGGCATACGCTAGGGAGACTCGAACACAGCCGAGTCGCCCTAGCGCCCCCAGCCGCAGCCGCCGCATCAGACGCCAGGGGGTTCGGGCGCCGCGAGACGATCTCCGGCCACCGTAGACCCGGGCCTGCGGACGGCGAGTAGTGGGTAACTCGCCGTCCGATCAGCACCAGGCCCGAGAGTCGACGGCGCGTAGTGTTCCACGCGCGCCTCAAAGAGTTGTCAGCAAAGGGAAGGGGCCTGCCACGGCCGATGCCTGCCCGGGGGTGGAGGATAAATTCGAAAGAGTTACCTCGCCCCCGGGCACTCGAGGCAGGGAGGAACAGGGGTGGGTTTTAGTCAGTAAGAGTCTGACACGCCCTTCCGCTCCACCCTAGAGCGGAAGAAGTCATAGGATGATTTCCCACCCCCCAAAAAAAAAAAAAAACCTGCTTCCCATTCCCTCTCGCCCCGTACCATGGCCTGAACCAGGGCCGGACACGACGGTCGCTGCCGCCTATCGCATCCACCGTGTCAGACCAGGTCCGGCAGACCTCCACCGTATGCTCCACCGTGTCCTCTGGGCGATCCGTGCAGTGGTGACACAACCGTGTCTGGTGAGGACCTGCGTCAGGCGGAAGGTGAGGACGCCGTGACGCCTCCAGCCTCTCCTCAAAGAAGAGCACTACCGCCGCAATGGTGGGTGCCCAGCGCTCGGTTGCGACAATTGCTGTGTCCATGTCTCCATGAGATCCTGCCGGAGCTCCGTCCGCCGAGCCGCGAGGTGTCGCGGCAGCGGAGTTTCGCCTCCTCGCGCCACTCCCATAAGAGTGCGAGGACCTTAGCCTCCAAATCGCATGGCGACAGTCCGGCAAGGAGGCTCGCCGTCTCACCGGAGACCGTGCGGTATCCCCGAACCAGCCGGATGGCCATGACCCTTTGGGACGCTCTCAACCGGCAAGCTGGTCGCCGCCTCAAGGAGCGCGTAGAATATCATAGTTCTACTAATATTATAAATGCGAAACTTTCGATGTACCGATGACCGATGTTTCGATGTTACTCAATCACGCCCGAACGGCTGAACAGATCTGGATGAAATTTGGCACAGAGATAGATTATAGTCGGGAATAGGTGATAGGCAATCATTTATAATGGGGGAAGAACTAATTCGACGCGGGCGAACCCGCTGGTAGAAGCTAGTCTCCTATAAATAAGTGTAACGGTCATTGACTGGGATCAAATGTGTGTTAGCACAGATAATATAATACTAGCGTAGTGTTAGTAAACGTTTCATGATAATGTTAGTAACTAGTGTAAGTAAGTACTTATGTACTTAAAAAGAACTTCGTCGAAAACTGGTTTAAAACCTGATCTAGTCTCTTTCGATTAGTTCACAGAATACATAATTGGGTGGGCTTATTAGTTATTAATTTATTATAAAACACCGATGCAGCTGTTTTTTTTTCAAGGTTTATCAACACCCACCGAGAACGGTCTGTGGATGATGATCAACTACATCTTTTTAGGGTTCCGTACCCGAAGGGTCCAAACCAAAGAGAACCTACCTCCTCCTATTTTTTCACACACCACATATACACCAATAGTAGTGGCACTCGGTAAATATTATATAACTCATGGCTGAACACTACCCTCTGAGATACAGGTTACCACCTAGTTCAGGGGATACAAAACATCTTGGCGACTACCACAGCCACCACTTTATATTAAGTACTAGCTACCCCGACAGACGTTGTCGTGTCTTAGCTCTGAACTGTCAAACGCGCGAAGTGTGGACGTAACTATACGTTAAGTTTTCTGAAATTTTCTTATTGCCCGCGCAACTTTCTTATTTTTTTCTTTCCTAAGAACTTTCTCCTGACAATAACAAACACAACAAAAAAAGAATTAGCGAAATCGGTCCAACCGTTCACGCGTGATGCCGTGACCAAGGAAATAGGGATTCATTTTTATATATATATAGATTTTGAAATGAAGTCCTTAAAAATAGTAATTTTTCTTAGTGGTGAGAAATATACAATTTTTTATTTTTTTATTTATAATCATTGGTCTAAACGGAGCCCTATTGCTGTCACTCACGTGTCCGTCTGTCAAGTGTGTGTACACACTTTTGTGACAGATGGCGGCGGTGTCGTCTGTCACAAAATTTTGTTCTGAAAAATTTTTTAACTTCCCATTGAGCTATGAACTTCAGGTGATAATGTTTATTTCGTAAAAATCCCAATATATTGATAAATCTGTGATAATTCTCTCATTTGGTACGTAACCCTAGATGTGCGAAGTCCGACAGCGACACGCACTTGACCGGTTTTTTTTTATCGGGGGAAACCTTCAAAAAGCGCATGGACTTTTGGGAAAGGACCATGGAATGGCGGAGTATTCCTCACTGAAACCACCCTGGTAATCTCCATCTGCACTTGGAAAGGGTCCCGTGAAATATTTAAGGGTGATATTACACCAATCGATCGATCGACCGGTATCCGTGTAATAGCTATAGCGGATACCTTTCGACAAACAATCGATCGACGGATACCGGTTGATAAACAATCGATCGACGGATACCGGCCGACAAACGATCGATCGACGGATACCGGTCGACAAACAATAGATCGACGGATACCGGTCGACAAACGATCGATCGACGGATACCGGTCGATAAACAATGGATCGACGGATACCGGTCGACAAACAATGGATCGATGGTCGATCGATTGGTGTACACAACACCCTAAAGACGATCCCGGAACGCCCTTTGTACAACATTTGTACTAAAACTGTATAAGCACCGCCTGGTGACAATAACGGGTTAACTCTTTTTTCTATACGATTTGACATAAGCGAACGTTTACGTAAACGCGTTCGATCGAGGGCGTTAAATAACTCACACTAAGCCCTCAGACCTCTCGACTCGCGCCCGGCCCTGGTCCAGGCCATGGTACGAAGCGAGAGAGAATGGGAAGCAGTGTCCTTCTTCTGCGAAGCAGTAATGCTCGAAGGAGGAGGCGGAACGGGTGAGGGAGACTCAACGGAGTCGCCCTCACGCCCCCAGCAGCAGCCACCGCAGGAGACGCCCTGGGCGTCGGGGGTCGCGAGACGATCTCCGGCCACCGTAGACGCGGGCCTACGGACGGCGAGTAGTGGGTAGCCCGCCGTCCGATATAAGGAACAGGCCCGATGCATCTGCCTAGGGGTTGAGGATAAATTCCAAACAGAGTTACCGCACCCCTGGGCACACGGGCAAGGAAGGAACAGGGGTGGGTTTTAGTTAGTAAAAGTCTGACACGCCCTCCCGCGCCACCCAGAGCTGCAGAAGTCATAGGATCATTTCCCACCCCCACAAAAAAAAATACCTGCATATCAAGTCCAGACAGTACACTTTATACCTACTATGACTTTTCAGATAAGTGCAGAATTTTATCTGATAAGCAGCTGATTCTTATCTTACATACATCGCAAGGTCGACAGTAAAATAATCAAATTGCTTACAATAAACTTGAATAAATTACACGAGAAATGATTTGAGATTTATTTTTATTTGCTTTATAAAGTCTTTTTATATTGGATCTTTTATTTACCTTCCTTTTTTTGGGTTCCGGGTCGTTACGGGGTCGTCAGGAGCCCGAAAGTCTGACAACCAGTCTTACCAAGGGGTATCGTATTACCCAGTAACTGGGTTGTGGAGGTCAGATAGGCAGTCGCTCCATGTAAAATACTGGTATTCAACTACATCCGGTTAGACTGCAAGCCGACCCCAAGATAGTTGGGCAAAGGCTAGACAGATTGAATTTCAGTACTCGTCATTATGAACAACTTTTATTACAGACCAACCATGAAATCACCGAAAAATACCGGCCACATTCGAGTCGGACTAGCGCATGAAGGGTTCCGTACCATCGTATAAGATTATACGCGTCTACTTGTTGCCATTATTAAGCAGCATCCGGTTAGACTGGAAGCCGACCCCAAGATAGCTGGGAAAAGGCGCGGGCAGATTGATTTTTTTTTGTGTTCCGTACGTAAAGGGTAAAACGGGACCCTATTACTAAGACTCCGCTGTCCGTCTGTCACCAGGTTGTATCTCATAAACCGCGATAGTTGGACAGTTGAAATTTTCATAGATGATGTATTTCTGTTGCCGCTTTAACAAATTCTAAAAAACAGAATAAAATAAATATTTAAGGTGGCTCCCATACAACAAACGTGATTTTTTTTGCCTGTTTTGTAGATAATGGTACGGAACCTTCGTGCGCGAGTCCGACTCGCACTTGGCCGGTTTTTTTCGTACCGCAATGCAATGAGAACGAATGAACCCATACAGAAGGTACTAAACATCGTCAAGTGACTGTTCTACTAATCTACGTTCTACTACTAAATAAGGGAATTATCAAAAAAGAATCTTTATCGATACATTGGTATTTATTAGTAAAATATACGTAATGATAAACACAAGTTCAAAGGTCAATGGGAAGTTACAAAATTCTTCGCAACAAAATATTGTGACAGACGACGGACAGACACCCGGGCCTGCGGACGGCGAGTAGTGGCTAACTCGCCGTCCGATCAGCACCAGGCCCGAGAGTCGACGGCGCGTAGTGTTCCACACGCGCCTCAAAGAGTTGCCAGCAAAAGGACGGGGCCTGCCACGGCCAATGCCTGCCCGGGGGTTGAGGATAAATTCGAAAGAGTTACCTCGCCCCTGGGCATGCAGGGCAGGGTGGAACAGGGGTGGGTTTTAGTCAGTAAGAGTCTGACACGCCCTTCCGCTCCACCCTAGAGCGGAAGACGTCATAAGATGATTTCCCACCCCCCAAAAAAAAAAAAAAAACGACAGACAGACGGAGACGTGAGTGACAACAATAGGGCTGCTACGTCTATTTACGCAGTAAATCCAAGAAAAGGCTACGCAAATAAATGATAAGTTGGAAACGTTACGCGAAGATTTTAACATCGAGATAACAATAGAAAGTTCTCAGCTCAATCTTAGTGAAACAGCCTCACTTTCTGATTTATAATATTGCCTGGTTAGATACCTAGTCCAGTGTTAGAAATCAGCCCGTCAGTGCGTTAAACCGTAACGCGAGGCTGAGACATGATACCTCCTCACCTATGTGTATGTCGGTCAAGGAAGGTACCTACCGAGATCTTGCTTGAAGACTGTTGGTGCAGTATTGATGTTGGTGTCTGACCAAAACACGATTTTAAGGACATCCAATTTCGCCGTAGCAAGAATGTATTTTTAACCGACTTCGAAAAAGGACTCCTCCTTTTTCGAAGTCGGTTAAAAATACTAGGTTCTATGTTCGACTATGTATTTTTTTTATGTATGTCCACCAATTTCTCCGCCAGTTGTGGACCGATTTTCAAAATTCTTTTATCCGAAAGAATATACTGCCGAGGTGGTCCCATATAAATTTTATCGAAATTGCTTCAGCAGTTTTTGAAAAACTGAACAAAAACGAAAAATACGTATACCTCGATGACGTTTTGGTTTTCTCTAATTACGAGTATGTTTAAATTCCACGTGCCATGTTATTGGGGTTTTTAGTTCTGGGGTATAACAACTAAAAAGTGAAAAATAAAAAACTTTTTTACAAAAAAAACAACCGACTTCCAAAAAAGAAAATACACTAAAAATTAAAAAATAACTTTATTTTCGGAAGTCGATGTCAAATAACGAAGAAATAAAATACAAACACCGACTTCCGAAATGAAAGTTATATTTTAATTTTTAGTGTATTTTCTTTTTTGGAAGTCAGTTGTTTATTTTTGTAAAAAAGTTTTTATAGAATTATAATCATTAAATCGGTCGAAAAGTTCTGTATTGGCGACCGCGTACCGGGAGACGCAGCGTTGGAAGACTTCCAACAACGTGGACCGATGACCTGGGTGAGGGTTGCGGGTAGCCGTATGCGAGACGCACAGGACCGGTCATTGTGGCGACATTTGGGGGGGAGGCCTTTGTCCAGCAGTGGACGTCTTTCGGCTGAAAGGATATTGATGATGCGTTGCCCATTGCAGTGATGAATTATGAAGTCCGATAGATTCAATCACACATTTATCAGACAAAAGCGTAACTCCGTCTACCCTCTCCGCCCTAATCTAATCAGATAAACGATACCTCACAGTAGTCGATGCGCATTGACATCCTCTTGATTATAATGTCAATAACGTTATCATCAGCATGCTTGTTGTATTGCGTCAGGGTTGACCGACTGCGAGAGGTTATTTGTTGAGATAGGCGCTCTTTAACTCTCTTGTGTTTAATTTATCGGACTGAGGATTGGATGTAGGACAAAGACCTTTTCTCGCTGTGTTTTGGTTTTACGAAAATAATCTAATTAGTCAGTCAGTTAGATTAACAAAAAATATTGGACTCGTATTTTTTCTTTTGTTACGTAAACCAAAAGCCGGCCAAGTCCGAGATCCGCTTAACTTTAGCCGTTTAAGGCCCTACTCACGGTCTAGTGGCGCCCTCATTGAATAAAAAATCGTAGCATAGCACAGAAATAAAAATATTAAAAAATCCAACTTCATGTTTGTTACAAAGAGGATAAAGAATTTTTACGTTGTTAAAACAGGTCTCAAAATGTTTCGTATCCAAAGTAGTAGGCAAAAGTACCAAAAACGGCCGTTTCTGACACTTGCCTACTACTTTGGATACGAAACATTTGAACAACACTGAGAACAAAAACTGTTGTGTAAATTATTTCATCACCACTGCTCTCAAAACGGTGCAGGAAAACATCGTGAGGAAACCGGCATATCCTAGAACCAAAAATTCGAAGACATCATCATCATTCTCCTGCCCTTATCCCAATTTATTTGGGGTCGGCGCAACATGTCTTTTTCTTCCATACTCCTCTATTAGTCGTCATCTCTGTAGTCACCCCCTTTTTACCCATATCCTCTTTCACACACTCCAACCATCGTTTCTTTGGCCTTCCCCTACTCTTATTGCCATCCACATCCATACACAAGACTTTCCTCACGACATTTTCTTCATTCCTCCGCATCACATGCCCATACCACGACAACCGATTTCCACACAATTTTTCAGTCAGCGGTGCCACTTTCAGACTTCCTCTTATATACTCATTCCTAATCCTATCCATGCGCGTAACACCACACATCGCTCTTAGCATTCTCATCTCAGCTACATGCAATTGCTTTTCATTCATCCCTTTTGTGGCCCAACATTCTGAACCATACAAGACAGCAGGTCTGACCATTGTTTTATAAATCTTCCCCTTAAGTTTTAGGGGCATGCGGGAGTCACAGATAGTCCCGGTGACCTGCCGCCATTTCATCCATCCAGTGTTAATTCTGTGCTTAACAGTCCGATCTATTTCGCCATCGCTTTGCATGAGTGAACCGAGATACCGAAAATCGGAGCAGACTGGGAGAAGCGCGCCATCTAGCACTACAGCTTCAGAACTGGAGAGACCGCCGAAATCGCAGAACATGTATTCAGTTTTGGTTCTGCTGATTTTCAAGCCAACTTTCTCCAGCTTCTGTTGCCACTTCTCCAATCTGCTCTGGATCTCAGGTCCATCTTCACCGACCAGAACAATGTCGTCGGCAAACAGCATGCACCAGGGTGCCTCTTCCTGTATTTCCGACGTAAGAGCGTCCATAATCAACAGGAAGAGGTAAGGACTTAAAGCCGACCCTTGATGCAAGCCTACAGCCACACTGAACTCATCGGTGTTGCCAGCAGCCGACCGGACGTAGGTACTAGATTGTCTGTACATAGCACGAATCAACTCAACATACTTCCCAGGCAAACCTTTCTCTTTCAAGGCCCACCACAACACATCCCGAGGTACCCTATCATACGCTTTCTCAAGATCAATGAACACCATGTGCAAGTTCTTGTGCACACGTCTGTACTTCTCGCACAATTGACGGAGAGCGAAGGTGGCGTCCATTGTCCCTCGACCTGGCATAAACCCAAACTGGTTCGGGGTAATCTCACTCTCCTCTCGCAATCTTTTCTCTATCACTTTCTCCCATACTTTCATAGTATGTGACATGAGCTTTATCCCTCGATAGTTGTTGCAGTCCTGTACATCCCCTTTATTCTTGAAGATGGGCACTAGCGAACTATTGCACCATTCTTGTGGGATCACTTCTTCATACAACAACTTATTGAAGAATAAAGTCAGCCACATACACCCATCCTCTTTTAAACACTTCCATACTTCTACTGGTATGTCATCAGGTCCCATGGCCTTTCCATTTTTCATACATTGAACTGCCTTTCTTACTTCATCCATGCTAATTTCTCTCACCAAACCCATATTTACTTGTACCTCTTTGAGCACACCATTCCATTCATTCTCTTCGTTCATCAACTTTTCAAAATAAACCTTCCATCGCTCTTTTATTTCGTCATCTTTCGACAAGACTTTACCGAGTTCATCCTTCATACATTTTATGTGCATTATATCCCTCGTTCTCCTTTCTCTTAATTTTGTAATCCGGTAGAGCTCCTTCTGGCCTCTAGGGCTGTCCAATAAATCATATAACTTTTCCTGCGCCTTAGCCCTGGAAACTGCAACCGCCTTTTTTGCCTTCCTCTTCCATTCTTTATAAATTTTCTTTTTCTCTTCTTTCAAATTATCATTTCCGGTTTCTACATTCTGCCATACTTTAAACGAAATTTTCTTTTCTTTTAGCATCTTTTGCACATCTTCATTCCACCACCATGTATCCTTTTCTATCATGCCTTTACCTTGCGATTCTCCAAACACATCTTTTGCTACTCGCCTTATACAATCCGCCATCTCTTTCCAACATTCATCCACAGATTTTCCTTCCATATCCTTCATGTCTAACATTTTATCTACCACTTGACTCTTAAACATACTTGCACACTCCTCATTTTCCATCATACGCCATCTGATTTTGGGTGGGGGCCGTTCTTTGTTCCTACTGGACGAGGCACTGACTGTTACGTCCATCATTATGAGCCTGTGTTGAGAGACTAAGCCTTCGCCTGGCAACACTTTACAGTTTTTGACTGTTTTGAGACTGTTTCGTTTCACCAAGAAAAAGTCAATTTGGGTCGCGTACTGGCCACTTTTGTACGTGATCAGGTGTTCGTCTTTCTTTTTGAACCAGGTGTTAGTTATTGCCAGGTCAAAAGCCGAAGCAGCTTGCAGCAATGTCTCGCCATCAGTGTTACGGTCTCCGTACCCCCAACCACCATGCACTCTCTCATAACCGTACTTCAGACTTCCTACATGCCCATTAAAATCACCCCCCACAAACACCTCTTCACTCTCCTGTACATTCATCATCACACAATCGAAGTCCTTCCAAAACTTCTCTTTTACACTATCCTCACATCCTGATTGGGGTGCATACGCACTAATAACATTTACTATCATACTCTCCACAACCACTTTAATAGCTATCACTCTATCACTTACTCTTTTAACATCCACCACACATTCTTTTAACTCACTATCCAAAACTATGCCCACACCATTCCGTTTGCCATCACTTCCACAGTAATAAAACTTATATCCTTCTCCTAATTCTCTTGCTTTTGCACCCTTCCATTTCGTTTCTTGCAAACACGCTATATTTATCCGTCGCCTTTTTAAAACATCTGCTAACTCTCTTCCTTTTCCAGTCATAGTACCTAAATTCCAGCTCGCACACCTCAATCTTAATTCTCTCACTCTCCGAGCTTGCGTCTTACGTCGCACCCGCCCGTTCTGGTGCGACAACCCTTGTCCATTTCCCACAGGAGCCGGGTGCTGCCCCTGCGCGTCGCCTGTGGGGTACGCCCTAGCCCTATCGCACATCATATTTTTCCAGACCATGTTGCAAAAAGGTTTTGGCAGAAGTTTTATAGCCGGCCGCCTGCCTGACGCCAACCCTCCTTGGGAATGCTGTTGTTGGTGGTTTACCCGCCACCGCACGGGTGGCCCATGGTGCTATAGTAGTATGCACTAGGTCTCAAGCTCCCTTAGTCGCCTCTTACGACACCCACGGGAAGTAATGGGATGGTACTATTCTTTTACGTCCGACACCATACGGCAAATTGCCGCCATTTCATCCATCCAGTGTTAATTCTGTGCTTAACAGTCCGATCTATTTCGCCATCGCTTTGCACGAGTGAACCGAGATACCGAAAATCGGAGCAGACTGGGAGGAGCGCGCCATCTAGCACTACAGCTTCAGAACTGGAGAGACCGCCGAAATCGCAGAACATGTATTCAGTTTTGGTTCTGCTGATTTTCAAGCCAACTTTCTCCAGCTTCTGTTGCCACTTCTCCAATCTGCTCTGGATCTCAGGTCCATCTTCACCGACCAGAACAATGTCGTCGGCAAACAGCATGCACCAGGGTGCCTCCTCCTGTATTTCCGACGTAAGAGCGTCCTTAATCAACAGGAAGAGGTAAGGACTTAAAGCCGACCCTTGATGCAAGCCCACAGCCACACTGAACTCATCGGTGCCGCCAGCAGCCGACAGGACGTAGGTACTAGATTGTCTGTACATAGCACGAATCAACACAACATACTTCCCAGGCAAACCTTTCTCTTTCAAGGCCCACCACAACACATCCCGAGGTACCCTATCATACGCTTTCTCAAGATCAAAGAAACACCATGTGCAAGTTCTTGTGCACACGTCTGTATTTCTCGCACAATTGACGGAGAGCGAAGGTGGCGTCCATTGTCCCTCGACCTGGCATAAACCCAAACTGGTTCGGGGTAATCTCACTCTCCTCTCGCAATCTTTTCTCTATCACTTTCTCCCATACTTTCATAGTATGTGACATGAGCTTTATCCCTCGATAGTTGTTGCAGTCCTGTACATCCCCTTTATTCTTGAAGATGGGCACTAGCGAACTATTGCACCATTCTTGTGGGATCACTTCTTCATACAATAACTTATTGAAGAATAAAGTCAGCCACATACATCCATCCTCTTTTAAACACTTCCATACTTCTACTGGTATGTCATCAGGGCCCATGGCCTTTCCATTTTTCATACATTGAACTGCCTTTCTTACTTCATCCATGCTAATTTCTCTCACCAAACCCATATTTACTTGTACCTCTTTGAGCACACCATTCCATTCATTCTCTTCGTTCATCAACTTTTCAAAATAAACCTTCCATCGCTCTTTTATTTCGTCATCTTTCGACAAGACTTTACCGAGTTCATCTTTCATACATTTTATGTGCATTATATCCCTCGTTCTCCTTTATCTTAATTTTGTAATCCGGTAGAGCTCAAAAATTCGAAGACATGTGACATCCAACAATCCGCCCACACCTTGTCATAGAGAGCATGCTGTGATGACTGCCTATCTGACCTCCACAACCCAGTTACTGGGTAATACGATACCCCTTGGTAAGGGTGGAATCTGGATGTCAGACTTTCGGGCTTCTGACGACCCGTAACGACTGCCAAAGACCCACGATCGACAGCCGGGACCAACGGCTTAACGTGCTTTTCGAGACACGGAGGAGTCTCGGTCTGTAAAGATCGTCACCCATCCATGGACCTACCCCGTCAAGCGTAGCTTAACCTGATGGATCGACCCGTGCGGCTGTTATTACTTTAGCCAAGAGCTCCTCCAGCTAATAAAAACAAATAATAACGTAAATTAAATTGTTTTGCAATCCCTGTTATAAACCTTGCTTTGTTAGTGGGTATCTGTTAGTATCAGATTGGCTAACCTATAAATCATTGTGTTACTCATACTTGCGTACTTATAATGTACTTTTAACAAAAACATCCTGGTTTGTATGTATCTTGTTTGTTTCTATGTACATAATTATGTCTATTACTATGGCAAAAATATGTTTATAGTTAAAAAACATTTTTTAAACAAGCTTTTATACCGGCTATCTAAATTAAATGTGTACACAATATTTCGTGTCCGTGCAGCGCCTTTAGACAAAATGCTTTTCTGTTAACGCTAACGCTTCGTGCAAAAACTATGGCACAGTTCTCTCCGCAGGTAATGTCGTTGCCATACATTTTGCACGAAGCGTTAGCGTTAGCGCTATTATAAAAGTTATTTGACTAAGGAGGCTGTTGAGCATTGAAGAGTTCCTTTATCTGGAGCTAATCCTGGATTTCGATTCAGGTCATGCTTTTTTTTTTTGTGGGTTGGGAAATCATCCAATACCTTCTCCCGCTCTGGGTGGAGCGGGAGGGCGTGTCAGACTCTTGCTGACTAAAACCCACCCCTGTTCCTTCCTGCCCTTAGTGCCCGGGGGCTAGGTAACTCTATTTCGAATTTATCCTCAACCCCCGGGCAGGCATCGGCCATGACGGGCCCCGTCCTAATTGCTGACAACTCTTTGAGGCGCGCGTGGAACACTACGCGCCGTCGACTCTCGGGCCTGGTGCTGATCGGACAGCGAGCTACCCATTACTCGCCGTCCGCAGGCCCGGGTCTACGGTGGCCGGAGATCGTCTCGCGGCGCCGGAAGTCCCAGGCGTCTCCTGAGGCGGCTGCTGCTGAGAGCGTGAGGGCGACTCCGTTGTTGATTCAGGTTATGCTTAGGGTTGGACCTCATCTGGCAGCACGGAATCGCATTTGTTCCGCCTGTGCTACCACGTGCTGCAGTATGCTGCCGCATGCGAACGCGCGCTGTCGCATTCCGCAGACAAAAAAGGCGATAGCACGCGTCAGCATGCTGCAGCATGGGTGGCATACTGCCGCGTTCTTTCATGATCAGTTTAGTTTCAAGCGCGAGATGGATAGGACCACGGAAGAGAGAGCAGTGATTCTAGCGTGTATTTTGCAAGAAATGCAAAATCAAAATAATAAAAAGATTCGTCAGTCATTGTTATTTCCATCCGTACGGCATGAATGAACAGGCTGCACTGACGAGCTGACGAGCGGCCGCGTGCGCCATTGTACGATAGAGTGAGACAGCATGCGATAGCAAGTGATCGGCGGTGAAAGGATGCGTTAGCATGCTATCGCGCGCTTCAGCGTTCCGGAGTCTCCCTGCCGACCATTGCATTTTGTCCGTGATGACGATCGCCTCGAGGATTCCGCCGCGTGCTATCGCATTATGCTTTCTGTCTCGGTCTAGCAAACGGCAGTTCTAAGCGACAGAAAGAGAAAGGGCGACGGAAAAAGGCGATTCCGTGCTGCCAGATGAGGTTCAACCCTCCTATAATTGCATTGTCACCAGAACAAAAGGTGTATGCTAAATTTCAGCTCAATTGGATACCGACAAATGGTCGAAATATGGTTTGCAAATTTTGACGGGCAACTTACAAACATACGAACAGTGCAAATTAAATTAAAGCTTATAAAAATCAGCTGCCCCACACATTTACTTTTGCATAACTTGACAAAATGTACTGAACAGCTAATTTTTAGGGTTCCGTACCCGAAGGGGGAACCAACGGGAGCCTGTTACTAAGCCTCCGCTATCCGTCTGTCTGCCAGCGGGCTGTATCTCATGATCCGTAATAGGTAGACAGTTGAATTTTTTATAGAATGAGTATTTCTGCTTTAGCAACAAATAATAAACTATTAGAAACATGAAAACGTGTTTTTTTTTTAACCGACTTCCAAAAGGAGGTTCTCAATTCGTCTGTATGTTTTTTTTTGTGTGTGTATGTTACGCGATTTCTCTACCACTTGTGAATAGATTTTTATGATTCTTTTTTTCTTTGGTAGGTCATATATCAGAGGTGGTCCCATAGAAATTTTATCGAAATTGATTAAGCGCTTTTTGAGAAATTGAACAAAAACGAAAAATACGTATACCTCGATGAGGTTTTGGTGTTCTACAAATGTTTAAATTCCACGTTCCATGTTATTGAGGTTTTTAGTTCTGGGGTATAACAACTAAAAAGTGAAAAATAAAAAACTTTTTTACAAAAAAAAACAACCGACTTCCAAAAAAGAAAAATACACTAAAAATTAAAAAAATAACTTTAATTTCGGAAGTCGGTGTCAAATAACGAAGAAGTAAAATACAAACACCGACTTCCGAAATTAAAGTTATTTTTTTAATTTTTAGTGTATTTTTCTTTTTTGGAAGTCGGTTGTTTTTTTTGTAAAAAAATTTTTTTTTTTTGCTTTTTTTTTTGCTGGATCTTAATAATGGCAACAAGTAGACGCGTATAATCTTATACGATGGTACGGAACCCTTCATGAGCGAGTCTGAATCGCACTTGGCCAGTTTTTTCCGTGATTTCATGGTTGGTCTGTAGTAAAAGTTGTTAATAATGACGAGTACTGAAATTCAATCTGCCCGCGCCTTTTCCCAACTATCTTGGGGTCGGCTTCCAGTCTAACCAGATGCAGCTGAATACCAGTATTTTACATGGAGCAACTGCCTATCTGACCTCCACAACCCAGTTACTGGGTAATACGATACCCCTTGGTAAGACAGGATGTCAGACTTTTGGGCTTCTGACGACCCGTAACGACTGTCCAAGATCCACGATTAACAGCCGAGACCAACGGCTTAACGTGCTTTCCGAGGCACGGTAGAGTCTGGGTATGTAAAGATGAAAGGATCCGGATGGATCGACCTGTGCGGGTGTTATTACTTTAGCCACGAGTTCCTCAATGAATAGTACTGACATTGTTTTCTTTTATTCGTCGTATTGTCGTTCCCACCTTGTATCTGCTTATTCATTTAACTAGGCGACTAGACTTTCTTCACAGAACTTAAAAAAAAAATATTGAATGTTTTCAAAAAAACCCGACTGTAAAAAACAACTAAAAAGTTCCAAACTCAAGTCAAATTCACTTTTCAAGCTGTCTGATGCAGTTAGTGGCAGTTATTTCAGTTCAATTGTTGATTTCATGCCACCAACTGTGTCAGACTGCTTGAAAAGTGACTTGTTTGGAACTTTTTAGTTGTTTTTTACAGTCGAGTGTTTCTGAAAATATATTTTATTTTTTCTAAATTTCACTGAGTCATATTTTTGGAATCGCCTCTTCGAACCCTTTATACCCCACTTAACCTCTAAAACCCGAAGACGCGTCACGTTTCAGCATCTGTCAGTCCCCGTTGACAGGCGGCCATCGTGTAACTACAGACTTTGTCAGGTTCCGGGTGTATGAACCTTGTCACAGGTCTAAAGACCTTGGCTAAAGTGATGATAGCGGTTTAAAACGTGGGAAATGGGGTTTTTTGGCAATTTTTTTGGCAAGGCAAACTAGCGGAATACTAGCGGCACACATGAGAGCCGCTCGGGGTTTAAAGGTATATTTCTTCGACTTTCATTTTTTTCTTTGATTTGTCATGTCTTTATTATCACTCGCCAGATTAAGACGAATCAATTTGTCGTAAAAGTTATCAAATTCGGCCCACGCGTTTGTTCTCTAAAGTGCTACAAAGGAACAAACATATACATACATAGGCTGATAAACACATTACCCTCCCTTGCGTCGCGCAGTCGGGTAACAAGAGCGAAATCCGAACACATCATTTTTTTTCAGTCTTGAACTATAATTATAATAGATACTTCATATAGGTTTTCCTGTAATCTATAAGTAAAGAACTACTTTCTGTATTTTTTTTTCAAAATTTAAGGTCTAGTGGTTTCGGAGATAAAGGGGGGATAAAGATAAATGGTAATTTTTCATCTATTTGTTTAAATAACTTAAAAACTATATATTTTGGAATTGTAAATTAAATAAATTTGAAAGCCTTAGAATAAGGCCTTTCATTTGATATGTTACAGTTTGAAAACTTTTTCATTTAATTTTTAAATTTGGACCCCAAAATTAACCCCCATATTCCAAATTCATTTATGTACGTTACATGTCCGTGTTTGGGTCACATATATTTATGTGTGTACAAAACAGATCAATCGGTCAAGTAGTTTCGGAGAAAATTGACTGTGACAGATAGACAGACAGACACACGAGTGATCCTATAAGGGTTCCGTTTTTCATTTGGACTTTCGGAACCCTAAAAAACCCATGGTTCAGCTAGCTACACATAAATCAACCTATCGCAACGCAATCCACTGTTGAAATAAGCTTCTTAAAATTATGTTAATTTAATAGCAACCATGTGTAACAAACCGGTCAGTATTCGGTTAAGATTCTAACTAAAAATAGTATAACATAACTTACAAAAAATATAGGTAGCTCGAGCGGTTTTAGAACAATTTAGTGCCGGGCCGTTTAAGATATATCATTGTATTCGGAAAACTAGTTTAGCTTTGCTGGCATAGCTGAGATAATTGTTATTCTTATATAGTTTTTTTTTTTTAATCTTTATTTATTTAGAGGTTATCACATATAACCATGTCAGCCTCATCATATCTCATAACATAAATATATATTATTATATTCTTATTTAGTTGCGGTCAAAAACGTATAAAAAAAAGTGTGTGTGTGTACTTTAGGTACGCACGTATGTTATACTTCTTTGGCGTAACAAGATAAAAAACCACTGTCACAAAGTTTACAAAAGGACAACAATCATTCTTCTTGAACCACAGACCATTGCTAACTTCAGGGTGTCGGTTCTAGCTAACATCAGGCTGTATGTGTGTGTGTGCGGTTTTTTGTGACGGTGTGCGCGCGCAACATAAAAATTTACTCTCATCATTTTTCCCTAACGCGCCAAAAGAAGTATAACTTCAAAAACTTTTTACAAACATAAAACCTACTTTTAAAAAAAATTGCAAATTAACTATAATTTCGGGAACCGTGTTTATGATGTTTCTGGTTTTTTGCTTTTTCTCTTTTTAGTTGTTTCTCAACTAAATAGTTAGCAAGTTCTACGGTAAAGTACCTATAGGAATGACAAAATGCGCATAAGGACTCAATGTAGACAGTGATGCTGTTTGTGAAATGAGAGTGTACCCGGGTGAACTGTTCTCATTTGCCATCCTTCAGAATCAGAGCGTACATGATGTTATGTTCAACAATACACAGACACGATCGCAGACAATCGCGAGTCATTTGTTGTTAGTCAATGAAGAGTTTCATTGTCTATCTCCAAAGATTTTCATCAGATCGTATATATTACACTAAAAATATGCATTTCAATAACGAAAACCCCACCTAAATCGGATCAGTAGTTTTTGAGAAATTCGCGTATTAACATACATACACACGGGTGGAATACAGAACCTCCTCCTTTGAAGTCGGTTAATAAACTTTTTTTTTTTGGGTGGGAAATCTCTCCAGGGTGGAGCGAAAGGGCGTGTAAGACTCTTACTGACTAAAACCCACCCCTGTTCCTCCCTGCCCTGAATGCCCAGGGGCAAGGTAACTCTTTCAAATTTATCCTCAACCCCTAGGCAGGCATCGGCCATGACGAGCCCCGTCATGTATGCTGACAACTCTTTGAGGCGCGCGTGGAACACTACGCGCCGCCGACTCTCGGGCCTGGTGCTGATAGGACGGCGAGCTACCCATTACTCGCCGTCTGCAGACCCGAGTCGGTTAATACACCTGACTTCCGGGTGTATTGTACTTAAAATTATGTGCACTGATCACTTATTATTTATTTATGAACATTTATATACAAAACAAAAAATATTTAAAAGCTTTCTTCAAAATAAATGTTAAGTACTTACCTAATTTAAATCTTAGTTGACCTATTAGATATTACCTGGTCTAGCCCCAATTAACTCAGATCCTATTACAACAATAGCAATTTTAATGAAATCATTACTATAGTATTTATTACGACCAGTTATAGCTTGTAGTGATCGAATTCGGTGTCGGTTTCGACCAGTTTCGGCTAAAAAGTGGCCGAATATTTGACTCGATCGAAACTAGCATATTTGAGCTGAAGGTAGAGTTGCCAACATTTCTTCGGGTTTTATTTTTCAAAATAAGCAAAAAGATTTGGTACACTTCAAAAAAATATAGTATTTTATGTAGAAAAGGAATTGAACATTTTCAAAAAATATAATTATATATTTTTTTGAAGTGTTCCGTTGTCTATCTCCGAAACTCTCGATCTACATTTATTATATGAAATTAAAATTGAACCATTTCGGAATAACAACACGCACAGAAACAAGACAAAAAAAAAATGCAAACCCGTCTATACAGCATGTAACGAAAACCCTGTCCGATCCTGAAGGGTATTACTTGGTATCGTACTGCGTACACATATACGTAATCATTTAATGGACACGAGATAATTATTTTTCCTCATTGAAAATAATTAATTTTAAATAAAATTAAAAACTTATCAAAAGCAACACTGAGCGCTTGACAAAGTTCACCTACTGTTTCGTTTGAAAGATGCGGCCCTGAGCGAGACAGAGTGCCTACAGCGCGGCTAGTGCAGGGCGGTATCGTTTGAAATAAAAAAAGGTACTAAAAATGAAAAGATTTCGCCGGCCGGTGGAGTGTTGTCAACTTATGAAAATTTGCCATATTTAGTGTTAAATTTCGCTTAATATAGAAAAATAAAAAATCTATAACTTGATTTTTATGAGTTAGGCTAAGCGCGCACTACGATAAAAAATCGTTGCGAAAAAATATCGCAAGTCTGTGAACAACAGAAATACACTACAATCCGCGCACTGCGAAATTAAATCGTTTGCAATTTTCAATAGATTTCATTTCGCACTTCAAAAATCGCAACGAATAAATTTCGTAGTGCGCGCTTAAACCTTATTTTACAACTTTTTCTAGTACGTGTGTTAAACCAGGAATACGCTCTTGTTGGATCGGACAGGATTTTTGTTACATGCTGTATATGACGAAGATATACATAAAAAAATATATATATATGTATAAAGATCCGAATTGATAACCTCCTCCTTTTTTAAGTCGGTTAAAAATGTACTGACTGCTCCAAGCAATCTATGGCGGGTCTTAAACATTTTAATTTTAGGCCGTGCTTTTGTTACTCCCGAAACTGGAAGGGGAACCGAAAATTGGGAAAGGTTTCGGCCTAAAATCGCATTTTGGTCACACACTAATAACTTGTTAGACTAATATTTCCGCCTTACATCACTCTACTTAATGGGCTTACGAACCTGTTTTTATAGAAATATCACTATGACGACCAATGACGTATATACAGCCAATGTATTTATATAATGTGTATGTATTTCGAGATGTCTTAGCGGCTTTGCTTTGGAACTATCCTACTAATATTATAAATGCGAAAGTTTGTATGTTTGTTTGTTTGTATGTTTGTATGTTTGGCTGAAGGTATCGCAAAAACGGCTGAAGGGATTTGAATGAAATTTCGCACACAGGTAGGTCATAGCCTGGATTAACACATAGGCTACTTTTTATCCCGGTAAATGACAAGACTTAGCGAAGGCTGAGGTGGAAGTAGAAATCCAAAGTCAGGCTGAACGAGCGGTTTACGCTCACAAAGTACCAGGAGACCAGAAACATGAAAAGTATTTCCGGGGTTGGAATCATGAGCGGTAAAGTCTCGCAAAGTACCAGGGGATCAGAATCATGAAGAGGTATTTTCGGGGCTACAACTCTAGCGGTGTAGCTTCGCAAACCACCAGGAGACCAGAATCAAGAAGAAGTATTGCCGGGGCTTGAATCCTGAGCGGTATAGATTCACAAGCTACCAGGAAATCAGAATCACAAAGTATATTCCGAGGCAGGTATTATGAGATGTAGAGATTCACAAATTACCAGGAGACCAGAAACATGAAAAGTATTTCAAGGACTGAAATTATGAGCGATAAAGACACACAAAACTACGAAAAGATCAGGTTTCACGAAAAAGTAGTTCCGGAACTGGAATCATGATAGGTGTAGATTCCAAAACTACCAGGAGACCATAGTCATGAACCAGTATTTTTGGGGCTTAAATCCTAAGCGGTATAGATTCCTACGACCTACTAGGAGATCAGAATCACAAAATATATTCTGTGGCTGGTATTATGAGAGGTACAGATTCACAAATTACCAGGAGAACAGAATTATGAAGAAGTGATTTTGGGGTTGGAATCATGAGAGGTATAGATTCTAAAATTACCAGGAGACCAGAGTCGTGAATCAGTATTTTTGGGGCTAGAATCTTAAGCGGTATAGATTCACAAAATACTAGAATACCAGAAACACAAAGAGTGTTCCGGGGCTGAAATCCTGAGTGGAATAGATTCTCAAACTACCAGGGAGGGGGCTGGAATCCTGAGCGGTATAGATTCATAACCTACCAGGAGATCAGAAGTACAAAACATATTCCGATGCTGGTATTGGGAGAGATAGAGATTTACAAATTACCAGGAGACCAGAAATGTGAAGAAGTAAAATTTCCGAGCGGTATAGATTCACTCACTACCAGGAGATCAGAATCACAAAAAAAAACCCAAAAAAAAAGGGTAAGATCAAAAGAGGTAAAAAAAACAGCATCTTGAATAAGTATTTTCGGGACTGGAATCCTGAGCGGTATAGATCCTTAAACTACCAGGAAAACAGAATCATGAAGAAGAGAAATTTCAGACCTGCACGCGGATGAAGCCAAAGGTAAATTGGAAGTAAAAGGTGGTGAAAAAGTTAATTTCATATAAATATCTACGCGGACGGAGC
This sequence comes from Polia nebulosa, assembly GCA_951329385.1. Taxonomy (NCBI): domain Eukaryota; kingdom Metazoa; phylum Arthropoda; class Insecta; order Lepidoptera; family Noctuidae; genus Polia; species Polia nebulosa. The sequence continues at coordinate 17,695,275 of OX589614.1, forward strand.
CACGGACAAGAAGCTAAGCACCAATTTAGGATATGTTCGGGACCCAATAAATGAAACAGTTTCGATATGGTAAACTATTATATTTAACACGTAAGAGTAACAAGATAGGTACCCCGACACACTGAGCGAGTGTGTGGCCCCTACAGTCTTTATGTAGAACTTTGACATTCAAAAAAATCTGGCTTTCAGCCTAATTTAAATAACTTTTGATTTTGATTTCTACAGGATTTATTTAACGTGCTCCTCTCTGAAAATACCACTCAGACTTATTACAATTACACTATTTACGCGGGCGAAGCCGCGGGCGGAAGCTAGTTTAGAATATGTCTAAAACAGTAGTACCTTAACTGTTGCTAAGCGAAGCAGCTACGGTATTTTTAACCACTTCAAAAAGAAGGTGGTTATCAATTCGGATGGTTGTATTTTTTTTTATGTATGTTCAGGCATATATTGACGGATTTGCAAATTTTTTTCTTTATTCGAAAGGGGTTTGTTCCGAAATGGTCCCATTTAAATTTCATATAGATCTGATGATGGGTTTTGGAGACAGACAACGGAACTCTTCAAAAATTGTCAGCAAATCAACCGCGATTGCTGCTATCGTATGTCTATAAATTGTTAAAATAGTTTAATGGGGAACCAAAACTAAAAAGAGAAAAATAAAAAACTTTTTTTTCCAAAAAAATAGAACCGACTTCCAAAAAAAGTTAAAATAACTTCAATTTTGGAAGTCAGTGTCAAATAACGAACACACAAAACCAGGAACACCGACTTCCGAAATTGAAGTTATTTTAACTTTTTTTGGAAGTCGGTTCTATTTTTTTGTAAATCAGTTTTTTTAGGGTTCCAAAAGTACGAATGTAAAAACAGAACCCTTATAATCTGCACCCCAAAAGTAACCCACATATTCCTAATTCATTTATTTATTTACGTTACACGTAAGTGTTTGGGTCACAGATATTCATGTGTGTACCAAATTTTAACTCAATAGGTTCAGTAGATTTGGAGCAAATTGACTGTGACAGACAACAGACCCTGCCCAGGGGTTGAGGATAATTTCGAAACAGAGTTACCTCGCCCCTGGGCACTCAGGGCAGGGAAGGAACAGGGGTGGGTTTTAGTCAGTAAGAGTCTGACACGCCCTTCCGGCTCCACCCTAGAGCGGGAGATGTCATTGGATGATTACCCACCCCAAAAAAAAAAAAGACGACAGACGAACGACTCATGAATATCCGTATCCCAAACACGGATCGTGTAACGTCTGTCGTCTGTCACAGTCAATTTGCTCCGAATCTACTGAATCGAGATAAAATTTGATACACACATGAATATCTGTGACCCAACACGGACGTGTAACGTAAATAAATGAATTAGGAATATGGGGGTTAATTTTGGGGTGTACATTCGATAATTAAACACCAATTTTAAAAATCGGCCAAGTGCGTACCATTATCTATATAAAAACGATAAAAAAAACATTGAGTGATTTTTTTGCCCTTAAATATTTATTTTATTCTGTTTTTTAGTATTTGTTGTTATAGCGGCAACAGAAATACATCATCTGTGAAAATTTCAACTGTCTAATTACCACGGCTCATGAGATACAGCGGATGGAGTCTTAGTAATAAGCTCCCGTTTTACCCTTTAGGTACGGAACCCTAAAAAAAGCGTGACAAACATAAAGACAGTTACTTTCGCTTTTATAATATTAGTATGGCGTCCGTTACATGGTAAGTCTTGCTGTCAGTATTACCACAGTCAAGGTGTGACTGACAGCTATCTGATTGTCTTGTAGTTGACTGATGGTTGAATGAAGGTTTCCATTCATTGATTTTTGCATCATTCATGACTTTTTGAATTGACTGACGCATGCATAAGCTTGCACTCGACGACTCTTGACGCCTAAGGATTTCACCCGGGCCTGCGGACGGCGAGTAGTGGGTAACTCGCCGTCCGATCAGCACCAGGCCCGAGAGTCGACGGCGCGTAGTGTTCCACGCGCGCCGAACGAGAGTTGTCAGCAAACAGGACGGGGTCCGTCATGGCCGATGCCTACCCGGGGGTTGAGGATAAATTCGAAAGAGTAACCTCGCCTCTGGGCATTCAAGGCAGGGAGGAACAGGAGTGGGTTTTAGTCAGTAAGAGTCTGACACTCCCTTCCGCTCCACCCTAGAGCGGGAGAAGTCATTGGATGACTTCCAAACCCCAAAAAAAAATTGATTGCACTGATCAATATCTGAAAACTATAAGAAAAAATAAAGTGATTCATAGACAAAATTCCTGTGTTCAAATCTTTTCAAAGTGTGGCATAATAATTATGTGTGTTACTTGGCGGAGGTAATCCAAAACCGGTTTTTCTTTTTTTCTACTTAAGGCGCTATTAGCTGCCAATGACCTTGAGTGGTTAGCTTGCGTGTTCTGTGCTGAGCTCACGTAACGCGTCGTACGTTCACCCCGTAATAGGACTCGCCCATCAAGAAGCGCTGTCCGAAATTAGACGCATTATTAATTAATTACACATAAAATAACAGGTATTAAAATAAAACACTGAGACTAAATTATAAATAATTAAATGATCTTTAAAATGGTGAAAGTTTCATAAAAATACACTTTATAGTTTTTGCGTGATTCTCAATTTTTTATCCGCGTTAGACATAACTTTACAAATTAATTACACTGTGTTATAAAAATATAATTTCAAATATTCTGAGATCAAATTACGACGGAAATTGTCTAGAGTAACATATATTTTTTTCAAAGATATAGGACTAGTCGTTTAGAAGTGATGTTCAATTAAAAACCGTTAAAAGTCGTATAACTGCGCCTTAAGCTAGCCGCTGACTTGTGATTTCTGTCACCGTGACTTTTTTATACCCAGTCGAGTGCTATGAAGATACATGGGAGTGCGCTGATCATGGTGACGTGACAATACGGTGACAAATAGTTCCTAGGTGACTGAATTTTGAAGGATACTGACTTAGTTTATAATATTGAGTGTAATTTTTTTTATACGGGACGCACCCAGTAGGTTTTCTTTTTCGTTTCATTTTTCTTCTTCTTATTTCAAGAGCACTTATTACAGCTATCTGTACGAAATCCATTTCAAGATTGAGCGCGTTTTGTTGCCCAGTGACTTTTCAAGCGAGCGCATCGTGGGTGACAGTAGGTGACAGTGACAAAATGTCACGCGACAAAAAAATTCAAAAAATCACACGTCCGTGGCTAGCCTTAAATGGGACGATGGTTATTAAAACTGGTCGCTCTTAACGTATTGGCCATTAAACACTTTGTTGCTGACCCACTTTTTTAACCGACTGCGCGACGCAAGGGAGGGTAATGTGTTTATCAGCCTATGTATGTATGTATGTTTGTTCGTTTGTGGCACTATAGAGATCAAACGCGTGGCCGATTTTGGTAATTCTTACGTCAATTGTGTTATAGACATGTCAGTAATGAAAAAACTTTTTTACAAAAAAAAAACAACCGACTTCCAAAAAAAAAATACACTAAAAATTAAAAAATAACTTTAATTTCGGAAGTCGGTGTTTTTATTTTACTTCTTCGTTATTTGACACCGACTTCCGAAATGAAGGTTATTTTTTAATTTTTAGTGTATTTTTTTTTGGAAGTCGGTTGTTTTTTTTTGTAAAAAAGTTTTTTATTTTTCACTTTTTAGTTGTTATACCCCAGAACTAAAAACCCCAATAACATGGAACGTGGAATTTAAACATTAGGAGAACACCAAAACGTCATCGAGGTATACGTATTTTTCGTTTTTGTTCAGTTTCTCAAAAAGCGCTGAAGCAATTTCAATAAAATTTATATGGGAGTATATTCTTATACCTCGGGAGTATATTCTTTCGGATAGAACAGAATTTTGAAAATCGGTCCACAACTGACGGAGAAACAGGCGGGCATACATAATAAAAAATAAATAAAAAAAACATACATACAGTCGAACATACAACCTCCTCCTTTTTCAAAAGTCGGTTAAAAATACAATATGGCGACAACCAGACGATATATAGTGAAAAAGTAAAAAATTACAGTCGACATAGTTCGTCATCTAAATAAAGGGTTCTAGGAGGCGATTCCAAAAATATAACTCACTAAACTGTAGAAAATAAAAATAAATTAAATATTTTCAAAAAACAACTAAAAAGTTCCAAACAAGTCACTTTTCAAGCAGTCTTATGCAGTTGGTGGCATGAAATCAATAGTTGAACTAAATACCTGCCGCCAACTGCATCAGACTGCTTGAAAAGTGACTTGTTTGGAACTTTTTAGTTGATTTTCTACAGTCGGGGTTTTTGGAAATATTAAATTTTTATTTACTGGTTATGTTTTAATTATTAAAATTCAGTTCTGTGCATTAGACATCTTTTACTCCGGTAAATGCTAATCATTGTTTCATTTCTGTTACAGGAGTGGGCAAGACCAGCCTGGTAGTGCGATACATAGGCAAGATGTTCTCAAAGCACATCTCACCCACGATAGGAGCTTCGTTCTTCACTTGCAACATTAATCTGGAGAATGCTAGGGTCAAGTTACAGGTAAATTAACTTTAATATACCTACACTACGTGTCACTATGTACTAGCGACCCCGCCCCGCTTTCGCACGGGAGCAAAATGATTCAAAAGACCAGATCCAGATTTCCAGAGTCCGTGAGCGAGTGTGAGAGAGAGAGAGAGCGCAAGTTCGGTCGTGTATATTAGTCATGATTTCATGAAATACTTACATTTGGCATCAATTCTAACTGAGAGAGTTATATTGATGATTTTAATTATTATAATTCTATAAATACATACCAGCTACGGCCGCGAATCAAATTTTGACCAAGATACAACGTGACACTGACCTGCAAATTGCAAAAAACGTAAGAAAATTTGAATTTCGCGGGCTACCCTGCGAAAGGTTGGATGTATAGAGATGTTTGTAACTCAATCACACGGTTTAACGGATCCACAGAGATAGATTATAGTGCAATGTGGAATAGGCTATTCCGAATAGCACAATCAATCTGATCAACCTGCCTAGCCTTTACCCAACTACGAGTATCTGGGGTCGGTTTCCAGTCTAACCGGATGCAGCTGAATACCAGTATTTTACATGGAGCGACTGTCTATCTGACCTTCACAACCCAGCTACTGGGTAATACGATACCCCTTGGTAAGACTGGTTGTCAGACTTTTGGGCTTCTGACGCCGTAACGACTGTCAAAGATCCACGATTGATAGCCGGCACCAACGGCTTTTCTTTTTTTTTTGGCGGGGTGTGCAATCATCCAATGACATCTCCCGCTCTGGGTGGAGCGGGAGGGTGTGTCAGACTCTTACTGACTGAGACCCACCCCCACTCCCCGGTCCCGGTCTTCCGGTCTTGCCTAAGTGCCCAGGGGCACAGATTAGCCAGGGGGGCGGTAAATCTGTTAAGAATTTATCCGTTACCACTAGGCATGCAGGCACCGGCCACGATGGGCCCCGTCAGTGGTGGCTGACAATCATCTCTTTGAGACGCGCTTGGAACACTAAGCGCTGTCGACTCACGGGCCTGGTGCTGATCGGACGGCGAGCTACCCACTACTCGCCGTCCGCAGGCCCGGGTCTACGGTGGCCGGAGATCGTCTCTCGACGTCCTACGCCCAGTGCTTCTCCCGCGGCGGTAGCGGCCGCGGGTGTGAGGGCCGCTGCGTTGAGCTTCCCTCACCCGTCCCGCCTGTTCCTTCGCGAGCATTACTGCTTCGCAAAAGGAGGAGCCGGCATCCCAATCCCTCTCGCCCCCGTACCATGGCTTGAACTAGGGCCGGGCGCGAGAGGTCGCTACCGCCTATCGCATCCACGAGGAGGCACCAACGGCTCGGCAACGTGCTTTCCGAGGCACGGAGGAGTCTCGGTATGTAAAGATGGTCACCCATCCATGGACCAACCCCGGCAAGCGTGCGACTGTTATTACTTTAGCCACGAGCTCCCAATATATTGTATAATCGCATGATATCACATCATTGTTTCAAATAAATGTCGTAAGTATACTTACCGTAAGCATTAGAACACTAAGTAAGCGCCGCGAATCCGATAATCCAGTTTAACACACTCAACTGGGCATTACGTCGCTTGATAATATAAAGCCGACAACGGAACTCATAGAAACCGCTACTCTTGTTTTTCCTTTGTTACATCAACTACTTATTTATCTATGGAGGCCATTTTTTTATTACCGTTTATATTGACAAACAAGTCTGCGTTAGTCATTGCCGTAATGGAGTGGATTTTAAATGTGTTTGATTACCTGACTACCACAGAAGGAGGGATTTTTTGGGGTGGGAAATCATCCAATGACATCTCCCGCTCTGGGTGGAGCGGGCAGGCTTGTCAGACTCTTACTGACTAAAACTCACCCCTGTTCCTTCCCTGCCTGAGTGCCCAGGGGAGCGGTAACTCTGTTACGAATTCCTGGGCATAGCTATTTAGCCCCTCACTTTCTATACTTTGCGCAAATCACATTAAAAAATCTACGGTCATCGCATAACCGTCTTCTCCAATGTCCTGCTCACCGCGCTGACTTCATTCACTGTTCTTTCTTCGTTCAGTCTATTTCTCTGTGGAATGCGCTACCCCAGGAAATCAGGAGGATGGCAACCAACCGGTTGACCTTCAAGGTTAAAGTTCGCGAGCACATTCGTAAGAAGTTGGCAGTAGTATCATCACAACGCTAATGCTTTTTGTATATTTGTGTATTGATTTTATTCTTAAGAGATTATATATATATTATTCTTTGCATTTGAATAAATATTCATCGCATTGTCTTTTTATATTGCACCAACCACTATTTGTCTATGCATCACCCAAATGTTGACAGCTAGAAAATGCCTGAGGCATTAAGTCCGCCTCTGTACTTGTGTGCATGAAGTGTTAAATAAATAAATAAAATGCCTAAGGCATTAAGTCCGCCTCTGTACTTGTGTGCATGAAGTTTAAATAAATAAATAAAAGGCCTAAGGCATTAAGGCCGCCTCTGTACTTATGTGCATGAAGTGTTAAATAAATAAATAAAAGGCCTAAGGCATTAAGTCCGCCTCTGTACTTGTGTGCATGAAGTTTAAATAAATAAATAAAAGGCCTAAGGCATTAAGTCCGCCTCTGTACTTGTGTGCATGAAGTTTAAATAAATAAATAAAATGCCTAAGGCATTAAGTCCGCCTCTGTACTTGTGTGCATGAAGTGTTAAATAAATAAATAAAATGCCTGAGGCATTAAGTCCGCCTCTGTACTTGTGTGCATGAAGTGTTTAATAAATAAATAAAACCCACGACGTGCAAGTCTTTAAGTCGGTGCCATCACCACTGGGCCACCACTGCTCTCTCGTCTTATGCGTGTGATGTTATTATGATATCTTCTCCATAACTCTTCAGGTATGGGACACGGCCGGCCAGGAGCGTTTCCGTTCGATGGCGCCCATGTACTACAGGAACGCGAACGCGGCGCTGCTGGTGTTCGACATCACCAGCGTTAACAGTTTCGCGGCTATCAAGGGATGGGTTAAAGAGTTGCAGAGGTGAGTGTCTTTAAATTAAACTTGGAAGGCAAGGCCACCTGGTGAAGGTAGCCGATGGATCCGAGACGCACAGGACCGGTCGTTGTGGCGACTCTTCGGGGAGGCCTATGTCTAGTAGTGAACGTCTTTTGGCTAAAATGATGATGAAATAAATTTAACATACTTTACGGTTCCACGGCAGCGAAGCTAAGGAAAATGTTGCAAATATTATTTAAACTTTTATTAAAGACACTATCAGTACTTAGTACTTACATTCGAGCTTTGTTCATTGTTTGTCTAGCTTTTAGTACCGATATGACAATAGGGAATATGCATGAAAAAAATATTTGGTATCTAACCGGTTTATCGACGAATATACTAAAATAGAGTACGAATAGTGAAAGCAGAATCAAAATTGATTAAAAATTAAACAAGATATAACAATTTTATACAAATATATCTGTCCCTCTCTCAAAAACGCTGTTTTCTATGGCAGATGTATGGGCGTCATGTCCTTTGACGTCAAAGAACACGTCGGACTTATCTTTCTAATTATCAACTTAAAGCTTTATGACTTCGTCGCTGATGATGATATTTTAAAAATTCCTTCATATTTGTTCACTATAACCTTACTATTATTATAAATGCGAAAGTAACTCTGTCTGTCTGTCTATCTGTCGCGCTTTGACGCCAAAACTACTGAACCTTTTCATTTTAATAAAGTTATTTTTAAATTTTTAGTGTATTTTTTACAGAAATGGGTGGTCATGAAAAATAAATCGATCCTCCCATACTAATAAAAAAAAAATAAAAAAAAAATGAAATGTTTTTAATTATGGACTCTGGTCTGAAATAAATTTATTTATTATTATTTTTAATATACTAATTTTGATCAACAGATGATAGCATTGTACGATAAGTTTAACCACTAACCAATTGGTCACCTGTTCCAGCAACGTACCAGAAGCCATGGTACTCTCAGTAGTCGGCAACAAGAGCGACTTGGAAGACTTACGAGCAGTACAGTCCAGCGAAGCAGCCCAGTTCGCGGCGTCTATAGGCGCGCAGTACTGTGAGACGTCAGCCTTACACGACCAGGTAACTAACTATCAGCGCTATTCTCCCATTCCAGCAACGTACCAGAAACCAAGGTCGTCTCAGTAGTCAGCAACAAGAGCGACTTGAAAGACTTTCGAGCAGTACAGTCCAGCGAAGCAGCCCAGTTCGTGGCATCCATAAGCGCGCAGTACTGTGAGACCTCCGCCTTACATGACCAGGTAACTGTCAGCGCTGTTCTCCCATTCCAGCAACGTACCAGAAACCAAGGTCGTCTCAGTAGTCAGCAACAAGAGCGACTTGAAAGACTTTCGAGCAGTACAGTCCAGCGAAGCAGCCCAGTTCGTGGCATCCATAAGCGCGCAGTACTGTGAGACCTCCGCCTTACATGACCAGGTAACTGTCAGCGCTGTTCTCCCATTCCAGCAACGTACCAGAAGCCATGGTCCTCTCAGTAGTTGGCTACAAGAGTGACTTGGAAGACTTACGAGCAGTACAGTCCAGCGAAGCAGCCCAGTTCGCGGCGTCCATAGGCGGGCAGTACTGTGAGACGTCAGCCTTACATGACCAGGTAACTATCAGCGCTGTTCTCCCATTCCAGCATCGTACCAGAAGCCATGGCTCTCTCAGTAGTTGGCTACAAGAGTGACTTGGAAGACTTAGTACAGTCCAGCGAAGCAGCTCAGTTCGCGGGGTCCATAGGCGCGCAGTACTGTGAGACGTCAGCCTTACGTGACCAGGTAACCATCAGCGCTGTTCTCCCATTCCAGCAACGTACCAGAAGCCATGGTCCTCTCAGCAGTTGGCTACAAGAGCTACTTGGAAGACTTAGTACAGTCCAGCGAAGCAGCTCAGTTCGCGGGGTCCATAGGCGCGCAGTAGTGTGAGATGTCAGCCTTACGTGACCAGGTAACTATCAGCGCTGTTCTCCCATTCCAGCAACGTACCAGAAGCCATGGTCCTCTCAGTAGTCGGCAACAAGAGCGATCTAGAAGACTTACGAGCAGTACAGTCCAGCGAAGCAGCCCAGTTCGTGGCATCCATAAGCGCGCAGTACTGTGAGACCTCCGCCTTACATGACCAGGTAACTGTCAGCGCTGTTCTCCCATTCCAGCAACGTACCAGAAGCCATGGTCCTCTCAGTAGTTGGCTACAAGAGTGACTTGGAAGACTTACGAGCAGTACAGTCCAGCGAAGCAGCCCAGTTCGCGGCGTCCATAGGCGGGCAGTACTGTGAGACGTCAGCCTTACATGACCAGGTAACTATCAGCGCTGTTCTCCCATTCCAGCATCGTACCAGAAGCCATGGCTCTCTCAGTAGTTGGCAACAAGAGTGACTTGGAAGACTTAGTACAGTCCAGCGAAGCAGCTCAGTTCGCGGGGTCCATAGGCGCGCAGTACTGTGAGACGTCAGCCTTACGTGACCAGGTAACTATCAGCGCTGTTCTCCCATTCCATGGATCCATCCATGGATTCTGGTACGTTGGTGGAATGGGAGCACCATGGTGCTCTCAGTAGTTGGCGACAAGAACGACCTTGAAGGCTTACGAGCAGTACAGTCCAGTGAAGCAGCCCACTGACATGACCAGGTAACCACCTCATCGGGAAGTATCTGCATCGCATAGGTCGGGAGTGGATGACCGTTTTTCACCACTGCGTGGACTGCCCCAGCAGCAGCAGTGGTGGCCCAGTGGTATTGGACGCGACTTACAAGTTGTAGGTCGTGAGTTCAAACCCAGGCAGGCGCTTTACTTTGTGTAAATTATTTAATCACCACTGCTCTCCGGCATGTCCTAGAACCAAAAATTCGAAGACATGTGACATCCACCAACCCGCATTGGGCCCGCGTGTTGGATTACAGCCCACACCCTCTCACAGAGAAGAGGCCTGTGGACAGTGTGTGTGAGGCCAGCAGTGGGGACATTAAAAAGGCTGATGATGTGGACTGCCCCGGAGGTCACGGCTCAGCTGACCCTAGAGGAGTGCTCAGCTTGGGTGCAGTAGCGTTATGCCCTCGTTTGGGCACTTTCCATGGCTGATCTCTCACTTCCGTCAGTCCATGGTCAGATGAGAACGTGTGGGATGCCGTCATCTCTTCTTGCGAGGAGGTGATGCATGCAAAGGAGGCGGCGTAGAGGGAGAGCGTACCTCTGATGCCACAGGCACCAGAAGAGCAGCCGGCATCGAAAAGCGCTCAAAGATCGCCGGCTACCATAAGGAGGGGCCTGCGGGCTGCGAAGTTAGGGCTCCATTTTAGGCCTGACCAGTCAGGAAATGGTTCTATGCGCGTCTTTATGGGGGTATGTGCGGTCGTTGGATCAGGCTCGTGGCCTTGTGCCCTCTAACGTGTGTTTCTTTTTATTATAATATTCTTCTGCTTGTGTTTTCAGCAGGGAATAGACGAAGTATTCATGAACACGGCGGCCGCTCTCCTCAAGCTATCCAGCTCAAACTTGGTCTCCTCTCTAAGGTCGTACGATTCGGCTGATGTGGACAGCACTAAGATACCTACAGGTAAGCGGTGATCATTATATTTAATGGGATGACTGAAAGGGGGCGTCCATTAATTACGTGAGATATTGGTGTTTTTTTTTTAAATTACGTGATATTTTCCCAGACCTCACCTCTCTCCCACGTGAGATTCGACCCGACCGCCTCTCCCCACGTGAGATTCGTCTCGACCCCCTCCCTACGTGAGATTCGGCTCGACCCCCCCCTCTCCCCACGTGAAGTTGAGTGAGATTCGGCTCGACCTCCCTCTCCCCCACGTGAGGTTGAGTGAGATCCGGCTCGACCTCCCTCTCCCCATGTGATGTTGAGTGAGATCCGGCTCGACCTCCCTCTCCCCACGTGATGTTGAGTGAGATCCGGCTCGACCTCCCTCTCCCCACGTGATGTTGAGTGAGATCTGGCTCGACCCCCCTCTCCCCACGTAAGGTTGAGTGAGATTAGGCTCAACCTCCCTCTCCCCACGTGAGATTCGGTGCGACCCCCTCCCTACTTGAGATTCGGCTCGAACCCCCTCTCCCCCACGTAGATTAAGTGAGATTCGGCTCGACCCCCTCTCCCTCACGTGAGATAGGGTAACATTCGGCTCGATCCCCTTCTCCCCTAAACGCCACACGAAATTAATAGACTCCCACAAACCATCATCATCTGCCCGCGCCTTTTCCCAACTATCTTGGGGTCGGCTTCCAGTGTAACCGGATGCAGCTGAATACCAGTATTTTACATGGAGCGACTGCCTATCTGACCTCCACAACCCAGTTACTGGGTAATACGATACCCCTTGGTAAGACTGGTTGTCAGACTTTCGGGCTTCTGCCGAGAGTCTCGGTATGTAAAGATGATCACCCATCCATGGACCAACCCCGACAAGCGTAGCTTATCCTGATAGATCGACCCGTGCAGCTGTTATTACTTTAGCCACGAGCTCCTCAGACTCCCACAAACCGTTCACACTAAATGTTTAGCATTTTAATTTGGCTCACGAAATTGTCGACATGGGGGATGTAGACTCAGCCATCATTGAACTGATAGTCGTGTCAGCCAATGGCTTAATAGCCCCGAGCTTCAACCTGCACTTCAGGAGGCTCTCGTTAGGCGACTGGATCGAGATCTTGAATCTTGTTAGCTGCGTTAGCATAAACTACTGAACTCCTAACACATTATTCCCTATAGGGAGCGTACACGACGTAGCCTGTGCCATCTAGTGGAGTAAATTCGAAACTTTTACCCTTTAAAAACTTATCATTGACATTTCCGTGCTATACATGTATACACACACGTATCATGCACACATGCAGCACGCGTAATGTAGACTGCCATCTATTGAGTGAAATCCGCAACTTGTATTGTATAAATACTAGACATTGACATTTATGTGGCGCCATCTATAGTCCCTGCACGCTCCCTATTGTTGTTCAAACTATTAATGATCTATTATCCTAATTCCAGGCACACCAACAGAAGAAGACGCAACACACACAGGGAAGGTAGAACTACCAGCTTGGAGCATAGACAGCATCGCGCACGGGGACGTGCAGAAGAATATGTGTTGCTGACCTTCATATTAAGAAAATACGCTTGTTTTTCCTTATAACGTTGCCCCACACTTGAAATTACTCCTGTATCGTGGGTGCGTTCACAAACATGTAAACTCACATACACAAGACACCTAGACCCGAAACAACTATCTGTAAGCTATACAAATATTTGTCCCGTACGGGAATAGAACCCGCGACACGCAGCGGACGTGCCAAACTTTTAAAATACTTTGGACCCAGAAGCAACTGCAGCGTCTGTAGCATTCATCAAGGTCCAACATAGTCCAGGTGTATGGGCACAGGCATTCCAATATGTGAATCATGTTCTGGACAGGGGCACAGCACTCACATAGGTTATAGGGAACGTGTACGACGAAGACTGCCGCCTGGTGGCGCAAATTCGAATCATTTAAGGAAACAATACTTTACCTTGACCACAGATAATATAATACTAACGTACAGATGCCTCATCCCATACAAAGAAACGGTACCGCCGTAACTACGGGTTTTCGACTTGCACAAGCAACTTTAGTTCTTCGTTCAGGCCCGTCCTCGACACCTCGTTAGATGGGGTTAGCCGCGACGGCTTGCAAGCTGAATGAATTTACATAGTCTTACCAATATTTTCTCACACATTGAGGAATTACTTTATGGTATTTTTGGCACTTCATAACAAATTTACTGTATTAAAATGTGTCACTATACAAATTTTAAAGAGGCGAATGGATAAACTAAAACTTCAAACAGCGCCATCTATTGGTACAAGAAATATAAATGCCTAAGGATTCGTTCCAAATATCAATAGATGGCGTAGTATGTATATTACCCTCAATAAGAAAATACACTTTTTACCATTTTTTTTTTATATTAATATTACAAACTTTACTAAGAAATCGATGAATATTTATTTGAACTAAATTTTCTTTGTTCGAGATTGACACTTCAAATTATAAAATAATCACATTAGAGAAGTGAAAAATACTATTTAACGAAGTGAAAATGTATTGTTGCATTTCGGGATGCTTGAACACTACAAAGATAAATAAAAATAAATCAAATGGTGTACAATTCTATTACTTTCCTACGAATAGTACTCACTTTCCATGGTTATGTGTTAAACGGCAGACTAAGTGGATAAATGCAATAAAAAAACATGTACCTAAGTATGAGTTTCAATAACATTCAGGAATTAGGTACTAATAATGTTGTTTGTAAAAATAGCTAAGTTTTGTATGTAGTGGTACTATTCAATACAAATAGATCTGTAAGTAAACATAAACTTCTACTTCTAAGACATGCCCGGATTCAAACACTTTTTGGCCTTTTGACATATTCTGAGCACGTGGACGATCATTATTAATCGGCCGTATAATAAAAACGATTTATTCTAATGTAAACAAATAGACGGCAACACGATAACAGCTCTGAATAGTTAATTTTCTTACCACACTGTGTCGCTCGTGTCGATTTGTGCTGCCACCTATAGTTCGTGCACGTTCCCTATCTGACGAGTTTATAAAAGATTATGAATAAAAACTTGTTTAAATTATATAAAAAAACATCACCTGACATTTTGGCCGTCAATGTCATGAACTTAATTTTTCGTCTGTCAGGCATTTTGTAGAAAATAATAAAAATATATATTTCTATGTTTTGGCCCATAAATGTTCTATGAAATAGTACTCAGTCTCATAATAATGAGGCTAGAAGGCCATCTCAACCACTTATCTGTCCAATACTTGCTGTAAGAAAGTATTCAGAATGAAACCAAATTACATCAAATTCACATTACGGAAAATCTATATTCCTATGTCTTTCATAAATAAAATTAAAGGTGAAAATGAATGATAATATGGAAATACATGACACCTCTTTTGCTGCAATCCGGTTAGTAAGTTTTCTTGATAATGTATTTTGAACGAAAAAGAAGCAAAAGGAATATGTAATTATCGTAGGAATTCGGAATTCTATGGATGTACAAGCAGGACCTTCACATTAAGCAAAGCTTAGCCAAGCATTCTATGGTTTCTACCAACCCCTATGGGGAAAAATGCGTGAGTTTATAACGGGTGTAAAAAGACAGTTTCCGAAGCCAAAAGCCACATATTCTACCCATTATTTGGATCATTTTTTTCCACTAGACCATACCTGGGAATCCACTGGTTCTGGAGATATTGAAGGTCAAAGTCGCAATTTTTTTTTACTTTTTTACGAAAATGAATTCCAAGTGTTATTACTAAACTATTTTCCAAACAAATATTACCTGAATTTTCGTTTTTTTTTTAGATTTTTCGAAATTACGCATCTGCAGTTACAAAAACGCAATGAATATCAAACGTATCCGACAAGTACCTACGTGGCTTAGAGCGAAGGGCCGGGGTTTAACTCCACTTGCCTGTGTTCGCGTTACATTGCGCGCAATAAAAAATTGTTTCTTTTTTCATACCTAAAAATAAAAGTCGTTTCCCAGCAATAATGTTCGCGCAAAGCTACTTTGTTAGACGTACAGTATGCGTAGTTAACGGCTCTGTGATGTGTCTTTTTACACCCTGTATTATTATGTAGATAGGTTTTACGAGATTGTTTTCTCCAAAAAAATAATTTTAAAAGAAAATGCGTATTCTTGTCGACAAGTGAGCGCCCTTCTACTCTATTTCGTAAAGCTACTTCTGGCCTCTATCTGAATTGAAAATTTGAAGTTAACGACGACGTTCCAAAATCAAAACTTGGTTTCTGTTATGCGGACCCAAGTTGGTCGCTGTATGCCAAGGGGTAGCGGATAAATTCGAAACAGAGTTACCGCTCCCCTGGGCGCTCAGGCAGGGAAGGAACAGGGGTGGGTTTTGGTCAGTAAGAGTCTAACACGCCCTCCCAGCTCAACCCAGAGCGGGAGAAGTCATGATACCCGACTACAAAATTAAAAGTTGGTCGCTGTAGGAATAATCTGGCCATATGGGGTATCCTTGACCCATCCCAAACTCAGTACTGGAGCCCATTTTTTTTTGGGTATTGCTACATCATCCAATGACTTCTCCCGCTCTGGGTGGAGCGGGAGGGCGTGTCAGACTCTTACTGACTAAAACCCACCCCTGTTCCTTCAGCTACCTGTGGTAGAGCAAGGTGACTCTGTTTCGAATTTATTCGCGACCCAGAGTGTGGAGCCTCTTCACCCCGTCGCCTGCCAAACATGCATAACCACCTGCACCTTAGATGATTTGAATTTCTTGTTAAACAGTTTCTTTTTAATTCAAACCCTAGTTGTAGGTTTAGCCTTGAGTTCAAATTCTTAATTCAGATACCGAGGATAATTCTATTGTAGCACTTATAACCTACATTCCATATTATTTTAGTTATAAGAACACAGGTCTGTATTGTATTAGTTATTTTAAGTTAAAATATTAAACCTAAGTTAAGTTTCTACTTAAAATCACAATTTATTGACTTAGTAATAGCGCGCACGAGCGACTTTGGTCTCAGCAACTATTTTGTCCCTCACAACAATATTTGGTCCGTTGTGCGTGGGTAGGGGACCAACATTAAAACTTACTAACTTTTTATGTAGTATTATGCAAACGTAAATAGGACAGTTGATTCTTTTTTCACGATTTCAATGTTAACACTAACACCAACATTAACACTTACTAACTTTTACTAGGGGACCAAAACTCATTGTTGTATTTTCGATTCCACCTTCTATAAAAGAAGGATAGATTTAATTTACAGGAAACATTCACCAAGCTAAAATCAAGATATTTCTCTCTTTTTCAGATGAAACATTTAAATAATTCGGAGACCCAAAACATATTTTTCCAATGTAAATGACTAGCCACCATTTTAACAGACCCCGTTATCATATAAACCCTCACTTAACTGGTACCATGTAACCTTCAACAGAACTCAAGATTGCCCGTTTTACCGCTGCTCAAAACAAATTCATCCTAATGACAAGTCATAAAGTGATGGCGAAAAATTATAGAATTTTCCGTCGAGTAGTATTGGGTAGTACCATATTATTGACAACTGAGGACTGAATTTTCGGTTAAACTTCTATCTATGTATAAATATGGCAGCTTGATAAATGTGTAACAAATAAAGGATGTAACATAAAGGTGCGGTCATATTTTAAAACCTGCTGCCGTACTAGGAAGTCATGGTAAATGGGGTATTTTTACAAAAAAAAAGAACTAATTAGTTCGTTAGTCAAATAACTTTAAAACATGGGAAACGTATTTTTTTGCTTTAACAAACCAATATAAAATGACAAAGATAAAACGCATTAAAGTTCAGGTGCCCAACTCTGTAACTTTGAGTTAAGCAACACGCCATCGACACACAACAGACATTATTTTGCCACTGTTGCAAATTTGGTATTCTGCAAAAACTTCCAAATGCTATTGACATATTATAGTAGAGCAGACTACCAATTATTACAATAGTCTTATTATGGCGTTTCAATGGCACTACAGTGGCAAGGCAATGACCGTAAATAATTTGTAGAATACCAAATGTCAATGACTATTCTATTAAGACACCACTGACACACTACCGACTATTTACAAGTTAGTTATTTTACAGAGTTGGGCCCCAGGAGTGTGGGCTCGTTACGTCACTTTGGTGGTAAAAAGTGTCGCGCCGCGTGACGTCACGCGACATTTCAACGCACTGTATCGCCTTCATTTTTTATTTACGTGAAAAAATTAAAAATACGTGTCCAATTATTTCACTGACGGTAATTAGTTTTTTTTAGTAAGATACCCTATTCTCGAAAAAAAAGCTGCACCTCATACATACGCGTCACGTACAATTTGTCATCGTAAAACGCGTACTAATTTTACAATGATAAATTGTACGGAAAGTCCATATTTTTTTTGTTGTTGGGAATATTCCTAGACTTCCTTCGAGAAACTTTTTCATTACCATAGGCAGAACCAGTTTTAAAAATATAACCATACTTTTTCTTTAGACTCTGTATAACAATCTGTTATATTTATTCTTCAGATAAAAGTTATGTGACTATTGAAAAATCAACCCTTAGGAACACGTGACTCACTAGGACGCCATGGCTGTGCTGCCAGTTCGCGCAGCCAAGTAAATTGATGCAGCTCTATGGTGGGTACCTCATCTAGCAACTGCTTGGTCACACAGTCAACACGACCTGGCCCTGCAGTCTCGACATTGATAGCGATCGCTATCTCCTAACGATCGGTCGCTACGTCGGAAAAATGATTGATTTTCTTGGAATATGTACAGAGACCAGCAGATCAGTTGATCAGTTTTCATGAAAAATAGTGCTTGCAAGTTAAAATTTACGCCGTCTCTGTACATATTTTAAGAAAATCTATTTTTTTCCGACCGATTTACCGATCGTTAGGACATAGCGATCGCTATCAATGTCGAGACTGCAGGCCCTGGCTAGGCCATGCCATGCCATGGCGTCCCAGTTAGGCATGGATCTAATAGCATTTATTGCTGGCATTAGGTTGGGCCAACAATAAATGCTATTACGGAGCTAGTAAGAACAAGCGCCCGAGCCGCGCGCTCAGTAAACTGCGTTTTGGCCACTCTCACGTTGGACGCTCGTCAAACGAAAAAAAAGAGGTCCACATTTTTACTGTATTGAGTCATCAACATGCTCAGGTGAACTGTGTTTCTTTTAAGTTTATTACTGATGCACGGAAAACCTATATGCAATTGCGTTTGCGCGTCGTGTGTGCGGCCTTAGACCGGCAGCGCTTGATGTAATTCGTTACAAAGTATTTATCTTGGGTACAAAAATAATAACTATACATACAGTCCGTAAGTAAGATTGTCACAAAATACTCGACACGTATTTTTTGCTTTACCAAATCGATAACAAAGATAAAACGCAGTAATTTCAGTAATGGGGCCTGGTTACGTCACTGCGCGCGTTAAGTACATGTTTGACGCAGGTGTGACGTCACGCGTAATTTCGACGCACTTAAGGTCCTCATTTTTTGTTTTCGTGACAAAAGAAAAAATATGTATATAAAAAATATACAATCTAACTGCCGGACGAAATAGAGTTTTTTAGTCAACTAACCTTTTTTAGTCAACTATCCTTTTTTAGTCAACTACCCTTTTTTAATCAACTTCCCTTTTTTAGTCAACTACTCTTTTTAGTCAACTACACTTTTTTAGTCAACTGCTCTTTTTAGTCAACTACACTTTTTTAGTCAACTAATCTTTTTAGTCTACTACACTTTTTTAGTCAACTATCCTTTTTAGTCAACTATCCTTTTTAGTCAACTATCCTTTTTTAGTCAACTATCCTTTTTTAGTCAACTAACCTTTTTTTTGTCAACTACACTATTTTATGAAATTGCATTGAGCGGTCAAAACGCAGCTTACTGAGCGCGCGGCTCGGGCATCTTTACGACCAGTCCCTGAGAAGTCAAATTAAAATTCCGTCGCAGTTGGCAGTGCCTGATTCTTCAAATCATGTCTTTGTAACCGACCACCTAAGCACCAACCCACATTCATAATCTTCCTGCCCTTATCCCATGTTACTTGGGGTCGGCGCAACACGTTTTTTTCTTCCATTCAGTCCTGTCAGCCGTCACGCTATCAATAACTCCCTTTTCTTTCATATCACTCCTCACACAATCCATCCATATTTTCTTTTGTCTCCCTCTCCATCCATCCACATTTATATTCATAACTCTTTTAGTTACATGTGTTTCATCTCTCCTCTTCACATGACCATACCAAGATAAGCGGTTCCCTTTCAACTTTTCTGTGACTGGCGCTACTTTTAAACTCTACTTTTAAGCACCTACCCACATTGAATACAATATAAAAACGATCAAATCGAATTATTTGGCGTAACCCCGCAAACGCAATGGGTAGGAGGTATCAAAATTCATCTGGCTGTCTTTTCCCAACTATATTGGGGTCGGCTTCCAGTCTAACTGAAAGCTTTTAACTTTTAACTGGCTAGGTTTCGAAAATAACTACACTACCACCTGATCTTTCGCGGCTGTTCTTACATGAAATTAAAAGTTTATATTCTTTGTTTTATCATAATTAAATCAATCGTTATTTGATTACGGTCATATCTGCGGCGTTTCGCCAAATAATTTAATTTAACCATACACATTGACAGTCTATAAGTTGTTACGCTTATCCTGTAAGGGTCAACGCATACCGAGGCAGGCGCGTCAATTTTGCAATGGGACCTTTACGAGTGTGTCCTAAAAAAAACTTATAAAAGATGAAATAATTTAAAGTAAAAAACTAAGGCCCGATTACGGAATTAAATACGATTTATATTCAGGAGTGCCTGTAAAAAGAGCTATTAGTATTCATGTCCAAATAGTGTGAGGCCTTTCGATTCAGCGTCTTCCGGTACGCGGTCGCCACTCCAGAACTTTTCGGCTCTATCGACCATCTGTTCTGCGAACAATGTGCCCTGCCCACTGTCACTTAGGGTTGGCAATTCTTCGGACTATGTCGGTAACCTTAGTTCTGCGGATCTAGTCAGTCCTGATTCGATTACGCAAGGAAACCCGGAGCATAGCCCCTTCCCATTGCCCTTTGGGTGACTTGAAGCCTTCTGATGAGGCCCATTGTGAGCGACCACGTTTCTGTTCCATATGTCATCACTGACAACACGTACTGGTCAGACTTTCGCTAATAGAGACGAGAAGACACCGCGCAGCTTCCCGAACGCTCTCCAGCCGAGTCAGATTCGACGATTGACCTCTTTTTCGAAGTTAGACCTACATAACTGGACCGTTTGTTCGAGATAAAAGTCTATCACTTCGAGTGTAGTATAGAATCTCGATAGGAGTGGGTGTTGCATTGATGACCTTCGTTGTGTCCATGCTCATTTTAAAACCCACTCTTACGGAAGCTCCAGTGAGGTCATTGAGCATTGTACTTAGGTCTTCCATATCTCAGCCATGACTACTATATCGTCGGCAAACCGAAAGTGAGTTATCACTCGCCTCAAACGCGAGTTTTTGTATATCTACTCGCCTTTGACGTCGCCTAGCTCTCTTCAGTCCAGAACTTTGAAGACATCCTCCAGTGCAGCAGTGAACAGTTTCTGAGAGATAACGTCTCCCTGTCTCACGAATCCTGTTTCGAGGTCTGGTCCTGAAGTCGGACTGACATGGTGTTTTAGTACAAACACTTCAGCACCGTGATGTACCAATAGTCAACTTAGCACGATTTCAGAGACTGCAGTACCGCCCAAGTCTCGATCGAATCGAAGGCTTTCTCGTAGTGTCCACAAACGCTAAGCAGAGAGGCAGATTATACTCTTCGGTCTTCTGTATAACCTGCGGCGTATGTATGTGGTCTACGGTGTTGAAGCCTTTTCGGAATCCGGCTTGTTCGGGAGTCTGTAAATCGTGAAT
The DNA here is from genome assembly GCA_951329385.1 of Polia nebulosa. NCBI lineage: Eukaryota > Metazoa > Arthropoda > Insecta > Lepidoptera > Noctuidae > Polia > Polia nebulosa. The sequence goes on from OX589614.1 coordinate 17,716,290, forward strand.
CTTGCGCGCGAGACGGTTCGTGATGACTCTTGAGAACAGCTTGTAGAGATGGTTCAGAAGTGTGATGGCTCTGTAATTCTTTAGCAGGGCGTGGTTGCCCCTTTTTTAAAGAAGAGTACATCACACCTCTGCTCTATGCCTGTGGTGTTTTGCCCACGAGTATTTTAATATTGTACTAATTTATGTTTTTAAATCAAAATTTTCTCCTTTCATTTAATGTCCTACTCGATACGATAGACAAAAAATCGGAGACCTCCCAATTTTTTGGATGATTCTTTTCACACACATTGATAGCCTTGTGCATTTAAGTCACTCGATTAACACCACGTTCACCAAAATCGGCTTAGTGGTTTCGGCGTTACAGTGAAACATAATTAAATACAAACTGTTAAAATCATAACCCTTCGTTTTGGCTTTCCGTAGTGTCGGGTAAAAAATATTTTTAAAATTTTTATTTTTAGGTTTTTTAAAGGTCCCAATGCAATATGTAATAAATATATTAGGTAGGTATATATTTTTTCACATTTAGCCTTTCTTGCCACTTCACTCGCAAATGCTCAATATAGACATTGTATTATTTTAAAATAATCTTTAAATAGTCGTATGCTAGAAACAGGGTATTATTACATTGTTCACAGCAAAATAACCAAGATTATAATTTAGATATAAGACCGTGTTTGTGAAATACTGACATATTTTTGATAACGATTACAATATTAATGAAACATTCGATTGTATGAATTTACTGTGTACAGACAATTTGCTATTAAGTTTATTAATAATACAATTTATGGATAACGTTATTGATTGTTTATTTTTCTTACCCTACTCCCAATTTAATTGTTATTATATGTCTTCACTTGTAACTATGTAAAAGAAATCTTAGCAAGTTAAATTTGAGCCACATCCCGGTTTCCGATGGAGCTGAAATATTGCATACATATTTAGTTTGGATGACAGTGGTGCCGATTCTGTGTGCACAAACTAAACTTTAACTTAATTTGGGCTATTGCTATCTTTTTCTCTCTAATAAAACAAAAAAGAGACGGACGCAAATTAGAGCGGTCAAATTTAGTTGAAGTGATATTTCCATATAAATTGAGGGTACACGTAAAAACTTAAACTTTGAAATCTCTAAGTTCATAGCTATAGCCGTCCTTTTCTCAAAGATAGCGATTCTCTAATTTTAGTTTAATAACTTGTAACGCCTGCTAAAGATGTCGCCACTGTGATGATAGCCAGCCAGCCTACCGCCATCACTATGACGTCATACGACCACAGAGGCCTAAGTGGGAGGTTGTAACATTTGCCGGCCACCCAGCCAGCCAGCCTAGATAAAAAAAGAACATGTTGCGTCAGCATGACTTGGTCCATAACTGTAAAACCAAGGAAATATAAGTGATTGCGTTTATATCGTTTATTTTTAATCATTTCCAGGGCCCAATTCTGTAACTTTGAGTTAAGCAACACGCCATCGACACACAACAGACATTATTTTGCCACTGTTGCAAATTTGGTTTTCTGCAAAAACTTCCAAATGCTATTGACATATTATAGTAGATCAGACTACCAATTATTACAATAGTCTAATTAAGGCGTTTCAATGGCACTACAGTGGCAAGTCAATGACCATAAATAATTTATAGAATACCAAATGTCAATGACTATTCTATTGAGACACCACTGACACACTACCGACGCACTATTGACAAGTTAGTTATTTTACAGAATTGCGCCCCTGAGTGTTATAGACTCATTAATTAGTTATAAGGTAGCTTGCAGCGGGGCTCCTATTTCTGTCTGCAGGGTGTAAAGGAATCGTAACTTAAATCCGTGTCGGGGTGCCCTCAGTTCCCAAGCTCGCTTCGCTCGCTCTTGGCCAACGTACGTCATAGTGGTAATGTTTCTGGTTCATTTGGTGTTCAATCAATATATAATTAATAAGTTGTTGTTGTCAAAAGTGGTTTTAACTAATGACACAACACTATTACCTGATAGTATCGTTTAACTTTAAAATACCCACCGTACCACCACGGGTACGGCTAGCGGTACGGTGGGTCTGCACACATATTTTATTTTGTCCCATAGATCTGGGGCCAAATTCTGGGGTAAAATAACTAACTTGTCAATAGTGTGTCGGTAGTGTGTCAGTGGTGTCTCAATAGAATAGTCATTGACATTTGGTATTCTGTAAATTATTTATGGTCATTAACGTGCCACTGTAGTGCTATTGAAACGCCATAATAGTCTTACTATTGTAATAATTGGTAGTCTGGTCTACTATAATATGTCAATAACATTTTGAAGTTTTTGCAGAATACCAAATTTGCAACAGTGGCAAAATAATGTCTGTTGTGTGTCGATAGAATAGAATAGAATGCATTTATTTGTCAGAATATTGTATGTACAAGGCTGTTATGTGTATTAGATTTCCGATCATAATATTCTGCCGTTTCCGGCGTACAAATATGGTTTGTAAATTATTACATTAACATTAAATTATTAGATAATTATTAGAATTACAAATAATTTGAACAAGAGTTGTAAGAGAGATTAATTATATAAGTCAAAATTCAATTAAGTCAAGTAGATAAATATTATTTATAGGCAATAATGTCAAATATTTAGGCAAATTTTTCATTCATAAAATCTTCAGTCGAGTAATAACATTTGCTTAGAAGAAAGTTAAATAATTTACATTTAAATGTTCTGAGGTTAAGAGTTTTGAAGCCATCAGGTAATTTGTTATAAACAGTAATGGACATGCAGTATACATTATTAGAAAACCATTTAATTCTACGCCTAGGAACATTAAGCATATGCACTTTGCGGCTGGGTCTGGATACGACATCATTAAACAAATCAAATTCATGTTTGTTTTGGTGTACATAGATACAAATTTCAAAAATATATAGCGCTGGAAGTGGCAGTATTTTAAGTTTTTTAAATAGTGGAACACAACTGTCCAGTTGGTGCGCTCCACAAATTGAGCGTACGCATTTTTTCTGAGCTGGAAACACCTTTTCAAGTTCCACCGAATTACCCCATATTATAATGCCATAGCGCAAAATTGATGAGACATAGCCATGGTAAGCACATAGTGCCGCATTAACACTAGCCACCCGTGTTAGTCTATACAAAGCGAATACAAATCTATCTATCTTCTTACATAGATCATTAATATGAGATTTCCAGTTACAGTTTTTGTCAATTATTATCCCCAAGAATTTTGCGTAATCGACCTCTTCTATTGTCTCATTTCCATAATGTATTTTAAGCCGTTTACGCGTACTGTTCTGTGCCTGGAATTGTATCATTTTTGTTTTGTTAATATTAATATGAAGATTATTGTGTTCGAGCCATGTAATAATTTTATTCAATGTCATGTTTATTTCATTCTGGTACTCAACAATGTCGTCATTTTCGTTTATAATACTGAGGGTCGTATCGTCAGCGTACATTATGCAATTGTGGGAAGTAACATTGGGCAAGTCATTAACATAAACTAAGAACATAAGCGACCCCAGTATGGTCCCTTGGGGAACACCACAGTTATTTTCACGATACTGAGACCTGTATGCGAGCTTTTGATTTCCCGTTTGTCCCGATATCTCAACACATTGGTGACGATGTGTGAGGTAGCTTTCGAGCCATTTCAACGCATTTCCCCTTATGCCATATCGGTCTAATTTATAAATTAACAGCTTATGGTTCACGAAATCAAAGGCTTTTGACATATCTAGAAAAATGGAGACAATTGGTAGTTTAGCATTAACGCTTTTCTTTTTTTGATAGAGTGTCGATGGCGTGTTGCTTAACTCAAAGTTACAGAATCGCGCCCCTGTAGGTGTGTGATGTGGATGGATGGAGAGGGAGAGGGAGGCCAAAGAAAGGATGGATGGATTGTTTGAGGAGTGATATGAAAGAAAAGGGAGTTAGTGATAGCGTGACGGCTGACAGGACAGAATGGAAGAAAAAAACGAGTTGCGCCGACCCCAAGTAACATGGGATAAGAGCAGGAAGATGAGGTCTGTAACAGCCGGCATCTCAGTATTCCCTTTAGACACACTTTGCTAAAACTGCGAGACGGGGTAGTGGTTCAATTCCCAGATCGGGCAGTGCTCAAGATGTCCATGACCGTATGCCTGGCTCTACTTTTGACACAAGCAGGAAGGAAGAATATTTTCCGATAGATGAGACAGCAGGGGTCCAGAACCCTAACCAAATTTAAAAATGCTGCTTCTACTATGACTTCGTGAAGAAAGTTGTTCAATTCAATGGGAGGAACCAGTACCGGTAAAACGTGGTGAATAGGGATGCAGGGGTGAATCGGGACCGCAGGAGACGCCCTGAGCGTCGGGGGTCGCGAGACGATCTCCGGCCACTGTAGACGCGGGTCTGCGGATGGCGAGTAATGGGTAGCTCGCCGTCCGATCAGCACCAGGGCCGAGTTGACGGCGCGTAGTGTTCCACGCTTGGGCCAAAGAGATGTCAGCAACATTAGACAGGGCCATGCCATGCCATGGCGTCCCAGTTAGGCATGGATCTAATAGCATTTATTGCTGGCATTGGGTTGGGCCAACAATAAATGCTATTAGGGAGCTAGTAAGAACAAGCGCCCGAGCCGCGCGCTCAGTAAACTGCGTTTTGGTCACTCTCACGTTGGACGCTCGTCAAACGAAAAAAAAGAGGTCCACATTTTTACTGTATTGAGTCATCAACATGCTCAGGTGAACTGTGTTTCTTTTAAGTTTATTACTGATGCACGGAAAACTTATATGCAATTGCGTTTGCGCGTCGTGTGTGCGGCCTTAGACCGGCAGCGCTTGATGTAATTCGTTACAAAGTATTTATCTTGGGTACAAAAATAATAACTATACCCAAGATTACTATTACTATATTATAGTCCGTAAGTAAGATTGTCACAAAATACTCGACACAGCAATGGGGCCTGGTTACGTCACTGCGTGCGTTAAGTACATGTTTGACGCAGGTGTGACGTCACGCGTAATTTCGACGCACTTAAGGTCCTCATTTTTTGTTTTCGTGACAAAAGAAAAAATATGTATATAAAAAATATACAATCTAACTGCCGGACGAAATTTAGTTTTTTAGTCAACTAACCTTTTTTAGTCAACTACCTTTTTTTAATCAACTACTCTTTTTAGTCATCTACACTTTTTTAGTCAACTATCCTTTTTAGTCAGCTATAATTTTTTAGTTAACTATCCTTTTTTAGTCAACTATCCTTTTTAGTCAACTATATTTTTATAGTTAACTATCATTTTTTAGTCAACTATCCTTTTTTAGTTAACTATCCTTTTTTAGTCAACTATCCTTTTTTAGTTAACTATCCTTTTTAGTCAACTATCCTTTTTTAGTCAACTATCCTTTTTAGTCAACTGCCCTTTTTTAGTTAACTATCCTTTTTTAGTCAACTATCCTTTTTAGTCAACTGCCCTTTTTTAGTTAACTATCCTTTTTTAGTCAACTATCCTTTTTAGTCAACTATCCTTTTTTAGTTAACCATCCTTTTTTAGTTAACTATCCTTTTTTAGTCAACTATCCTTTTTTAGTTAACTATCCTTTTTTAGTTAACTATCCTTTTTTAGTTAACTATCCTTTTTAGTCAACTATCCTTTTTTAGTCAACTATCCTGTTTTTGTCAACTACACTTTTTATGAAATTGCATTGAGCGGTTAAAACGCCGCTTACTGAGCGCGCGGCTCGGGCATCTTTAAGACCAATCCCTGAAAAGTCAAATTAAAATTCCCTCGCAGTTGGCAGTGCCTGATTCTTCAAATCATATCTTTGTAACCGACCACCTAAGCAGGTGCTTAGGAGGTGAAGATTATGAATGTGGGTAGGTACCCACATTCATAATCTTCCTGCCATTATCCCATGTTACTTGGGGTCGGCGCAACACGTTTTTTTCTTCCATTCAGTCCTGTCAGCCGTCACGCTATCACTAACTCCCTTTTCTTTCATATCACTCCTCACACAATCCATACATCTTTTCTTTGGTCTCCCTCTCCCTCTCCATCCATCCACATTTATATTCATAACTCTTTTAGTTACATGTGTTTCATCTCTCCTCTTCATATGACCATACCAAGATAAGCGGTTCCCTTTCAACTTTTCTGTGACTGGCGCTACTTTTAAACTCTACTTTAAAGCACCTACCCATATTGTAGAGTACAATATATAAACGATCAAATCAAATTATTTGGCGTAACCCCGCAAACGCTATGGGTAGGAGGTATTAAAATTCATCTGGCTGTCTTTTCCCAACTATATTGGGGTCGGCTTCCAGTCTAACTGAAAGCTTTTAACTTTTAACTGGCTAGGTTTCGAAAATAACTACACTACCACCTGATCTTTCACGGCTGTTCTCACATGAAATTAAAAGTTTATATTCTTTGTTTTATCATCATTAAATCAATCGTTATTTGATTACGGTCATATCTGCGGCGTTTCGCCAAATAATTTAATTTAACCATACACATTGACAGTCTATAAGTTGTTACGCTTATCCTGTAAGGGTCAACGCATACCGAGGCAGGCGCGTCAATATTGCAATGGGACCTTTACGAGTGTCCTAAAAAAAACTTATAAAAGATGAAATAATTTAAAGTAAAAAACTAAGGCCCGATTACGGAATTAAATACGATTTATATTCAGGAGTGCCTGTAAAAAGAGCTATTAGTATTCATGTCCAAATAGTGTGAGGCCTTTCGATTCAGCGTCTTCCGGTACGCGGTCGCCACTCCAGAACTTTTCGGCTCTATCGACCATCTGTTCTGCGAACAATGTGCCCTGCCCACTGTCACTTAGGGTTGGCAATTCTTCGGACTATGTCGGTAACCTTAGTTCTGCGGATCTAGTCAGTCCTGATTCGATTACGCAAGGAAACCCGGAGCATAGCCCCTTCCCATTGCCCTTTGGGTGACTTGAAGCCTTCTGATGAGGCCCATTGTGAGCGACCACGTTTCTGTTCCATATGTCATCACTGACAACACGTACTGGTCAGACTCGCTAATAGAGACGAGAAGACACCGCGCAGCTTCCCGAACGCTCTCCAGCCGAGTCAGATTCGACGATTGACCACTTTTTCGAAGTTAGACCTACATAACTGGACCGTTTGTTCGAGATAAAAGTCTATCACTTCGAGTGTAGTGTAGAATCTCGATAGGAGTGGGTGTTGCATTGATGACCTTCGTTGTGTCCATGCTCATTTTAAAACCCACTCTTACGGAAGCTCCAGTGAGGTCATTGAGCATTGTACTTAGGTCTTCCATATCTCAGCCATGAATACTATATCGTCGGCAAACCGAAAGTGAGTTATCACTCGCCTCAAACGCGACGTCAAAGGCGAGTATATCTACTCGCCTTTGACGTCGCCTAGCCCTCTTCAGTCCAGAACTTTGAAGACATCCTCCAGTGCAGCAGTGAACAGTTTCTGAGAGATAACGTCTCCCTGTCTCACGAATCCTGTTTTGAGGTCTGGTCCTGAAGTCGGACTGACATGGTGGTGTTTTAGTACAAACACTTCAGCACCGTGATGTACCAATAGTCAACTTAGCACGATTTCAGAGACTGCAGTACCGCCCAAGTCTCGATCGAATCGAAGGCTTTCTCGTAGTGTCCACAAACGCTAAGCAGAGAGGCAGATTATACTCTTCGGTCTTCTGTATAACCTGCGGCGTATGTATGTGGTCTACGGTGTTGAAGCCTTTTCGGAATCCGGCTTGTTCGGGAGTCTGTAAATCGTGAATCTTGCGCGCGAGACGGTTCGTGATGACTCTTGAGAACAGCTTGTAGAGATGGTTCAGAAGTGTGATGGCTCTGTAATTCTTTAGCAGGGCGTGGTTGCCCCTTTTTTAAAGAAGAGTACATCACACCTCTGCTCTATGCCTGTGGTGTTTTGCCCACGAGTATTTTAATATTGTACTAATTTTTGTTTTTAAATCAAAATTTTCTCCTTTCATTTAATGTCCTACTCGATACGATAGACAAAAAATCAGAGACCTCCCAATTTTTTGGATGATTTTTTTTCACACACATTGATAGCCTTGTGCATTTAAGTCACTCGATTAACACCACGTTCACCAAAATCGGCTTAGTGGTTTCGGCGTTACAGTGAAACATAATTAAATACAAACTGTTAAAATCATAACCCTTCGTTTTGGCTTTCCGTAGTGTCGGGTAAAAAATGTTTTTAAAATTTTTATTTTTAGGTTTTTTAAAGGTCCCAATGCAATATGTAATAAATATATTAGGTATATATTTTTTCACATTTAGCCTTTCTTGCCACTTCACTCGCAAATGCTCAATATAGACATTGTATTATTTTAAAATAATCTTTAAATAGTCGTATGCTAGAAACAGGGTATTATTACATTGTTCACAGCAAAATAACCAAGATTATAATTTAGATATAAGACCGGATAAGGGCAGGAGAATGATGATGACCGTGTTTGTGAAATACTGACATATTTTTGATAACGATTACAATATTAATGAAACATTCGATTGTATGAATTTACTGTGTACAGACAATTTGCTATTAAGTTTATTAATAATACAATTTATGGATAACGTTATTGACTGTTTATTTTTCTTACCCTAATCCCAATTTAATTGTTATTATATGTCTTCACTTGTAACTATGTAAAAGAAATCTTAGCAAGTTAAATTTGAGCCACATCCCGGTTTCCGATGGAGCTGAAATATTGCATACATATTTAGTTTGGATGACAGTGGTGCCGATTCTGTGTGCACAAACTAAACTTTAACTTAATTTGGGCTATTGCTATCTTTTTCTCTCTAATAAAACAAAAAAGAGACGGACGCAAATTAGAGCGGTCAAATTTAGTTGAACTGATATTTCCATATAAATTGAGGGTACACATAAAAACTTAAACTTTGAAATCTCTAACGCTATAGCCGTCCTTTTCTCAAAGATAGCGATTCTCTAATTTTAGTTTAATAACTTGTAACGCCTGCTAAAGATGTCGCCACGGTGATGATAGCCAGCCAGCCTACCGCCATCACTATGACGTCATACGACCACAGAGGCCTAAGTGGGAGGTTGTAACATTTGCCTGCCACCCAGCCAGCCAGCCTAGATAAAAAAAGAACATGTTGCGTCAGCATGACTTGGTCCATAACTGTAAAACCAAGGAAATATAAGTGATTGCGTTTATATCGTTTATTTTTAATCATTTCCAGGGCCCAATTCTGTAACTTTGAGTTAAGCAACACGCCATCGACACACAACAGACATTATTTTGCCACTGTTGCAAATTTGGTTTTCTGCAAAAACTTCCAAATGCTATTGACATATTATAGTAGATCAGACTACCAATTATTACAATAGTCTAATTAAGGCGTTTCAAGGCCCTGAGCGTCGGGGGTCGCGAGACGATCTCCGGCCACTGTAGACGCGGGTCTGCGAACACTACGCGCCGTCGACTCGGCCCTGGTGCTGATCGGACGGCGAGCTACCCATTACTCGCCGTCCGATCAGCACCAGGGCCGAGTCGACGGCGCGTAGTGTTCCACGCTTGGGCCAAAGAGATGTCAGCAACATTAGACGGGGCCCGTCGAAACAGAGTTACCGCGCCCCTGGGCACTCAGGCAGGGAAGGAACAGGGGTGGGTTTATTCAGTAAAAGTCTGACACGCCCTCCCGCTCCACCCAGAGCAGGAGAAGTCATTGGATGATTTCCCAACCCACAAATAAAAAGGGGGTGAAACGGGACGAAACTTTAAAAGGGATTTTAACGTTAAAATAATATAATTTGTCGCCAACTTATACACTAAATTATAAATCAGTTACAATATTTAAGTCTATCAAGTTTTATTGGAACGAAGTTCCTTATCGCGCGTTGTGAAAGGGGGCTAGACGGAAAAAATTCTTACGAAAAGTTGTCACGACACTAATGAGGCTATCCATCCAAAAAGATTGTGTTGGAAAAACAATCTAATAAAAACTTCTTGTATTTTTGGTGGGTAGGTACAAAGTTTGCAAGCAGATCAAGCATTATCTAACCAATTTCGTGTGTTAAATCTAGCGGAGCTTGAAACAATCTAACTCCAGGTTAAGAGTTGAGTTGAGCTGAGCTGAGCTGAGCTGAGCAGAGCTGAGCTGAGCTGAGCTGAGCTGAGCTTAGCTGATCTGAGCTGAGCTGCGATGAGATGAGATGAGATGATGAAGTATAACTTCTTACGTGTGTGTGTGCGTAGTTAATAATAAAAAAAATATTATAAATTAAAAAAAATAAAATTATATTACAATTCCTTCACTAATTAATCGAAAGGAACTTCGTTCCATCCGGGTGTCCCTTGACACCTCTCAAGTTTTTTTAAAATATGACCACTTAGTTCCGTTACACGCAGTAGAAATAATAATCTACTCTATCTAATCATTGTTTAACGTAATCATACGGTTAGAAAGGCAATCTGCCTCCTAGCCTTTTCCCAACTATCTTGGGATCGGCTTCCAGTCTTTCGTGGTCAGTGGTGGAGGAGAGGTCTTCGGTAGAAATAAACACAATGTTAAGTTTTCTGATGTCAGTCGATAAATTTTCAATAATAAGACTATTTATATTTACAACTACTCTATTACAAGTGACATTTCCTTAAAATTATTTACAACACTCGCGCATGCGCGATGCGCTGCGCGGAAACGGTGCGCATAGCGCTATTTTGAACACGTCAGCAAACGTTGCGAAAATAATAAAATATATGAGTTGGCGCAAAGAGTATAATAATAATACGGGACGTTGGCGCGCGGGATCCATCCGCTGGCCCTGTGTTCGCACACGCCAAGCCCCGTTTCCTTCATAAAATGCAGACCCTTCAAAACCGCTTTCTTCGTAGAGCAGTGGGAGCGCTACTTTGTTCGAAATGAAGAGCTGCATGTAGACCTCAAACTCCCCACTATCCAGCAGTTCTTGGAACGACTCACCAAGCGTTTTCTGGATACTGCTGCTAAACATCATAACCCCCTAATCGCATCGGCCGCCCGATACGAACCCTCCCGCATTTCCAAGATCCGCCGTCCCCGGCATACCCTCCTCATTCCTGACGCTACTACTCTGCTCCAAGGGAGCCGTAGGGAAACTAGTACTTTACAAAAACACAGACCACCGTCTTTCCGCCCACGCCGACGAGGGCCGTCGCGAAATTCACATCAACGTCCTCCACGTCCCTTGCTCGAGCCAGCACGCGCCGCTGAGCCAGTAACCTAAATTCCCTAAATAACTTAAACTCGATCCAGCCGTCCCTTGCAGCCCCCTCCAGCGACACCCTAAGCCGAGGCCCGTACCCCGCAGGGGGTGCCCTTATTTATTCTTTAATACACATAAAACATATAGGTACAGAAAAAACAGAATGGGACAGTTAATTACAAAGCGCAAAGGCGAGCTTAACCCAGCGTTTGGGTTTTCTTGCAGCAAACCACAAGTTGAAAAATACGTAATCGCTTAGTGTTATCATAAGTGCACAACAAAACTCAAAATCTAATATTGTTGTTTAAATAAACTAAACAAATATGTGATCCACAAACATATGTAATATATACCTATAATATAAACAAAGAAATTCTATAAAAATAAATTATTATGGGTCATGTTGACAGGAAATGCTCCCTTATTCCTCCTTAGCGTGTTGTCGCTTAGTTTGTAAGAAAATAATTAGTTCTGGCTGGAGGTTTTAATAAATTAAAGCCGCCACATGCAAGCCCAGTTAAGCAGCCGACAGCTTCAGAGGTTGACCTGCGAGACGCCACACAAAAAAAAAAAAAGAATCCATCCTTTTGCGCGAGCGCCGTCGTCGAGTGCTGATCATCTGCGAGTGAAGAGTTGGGTTGCCGCGTGTCCGCGTCTGCTGTCTCGAAGACTGTACATTTTTTTCGAGTGCAGCGCTATTGCAAACAAACCGTTCTTTTCAGAGCGAACTGGTGCGTGCGTCGCCGTCGCCTACATCTTGTTTCTTTCCAATGTCTTTCTCAAGGCAGTCGTTTTATTTAATAGAGTTGATAACATGCGTCTTTATCAAAACGGTTCTTTGTTTCTTTAACTGGTATTGTCATAAACGTGGTAATGATGTGGTTTGGTAAAGGTATCTTGGTAACAGGTTTTGGGTAACTTTATTCAGCAACAGTACAAGAAACACGCACGGTACACAGAAATAACAGTGAAAACTAGGTATTCTGTGTCACTACAAGTCTAACCGGATGCTGAATACCAGTATTTTACATGGAGAGACTGCTTATCTGACCTCCACAACCCAGTTACTGGGTAATACGATACCCCTTGGTAAGACTGGATGTCAGACTTTCGGGCTTCTGACGACCCGTAACGACTGTCAAAGATCCACAATTGGCAGCCGGGACCAACAGCTTAACGTACTTTCCGAGGCAGGGAGGAGTCTCGTTATGTAAAGATGGTCACCCATCCATGGACCAACCCCGGTAAGCTTAGCTTAACCTGATGGATCAACTCGTGCGGCTGTTATTACTTAGCCAAGAGCTCCTCTGCGGTTAGGAAATGTCAACAGTTAATTGTCCAGCAAGGCCTAAGGGCCAAGGTAGGTATGGTGGCCTGAGTGTGTTTTGTAACGTGTTCAATTAGAAATTTTTCAGTAGCCACCCGGAATTTGAAAGTAGGCGAGACACATGCGCGCCCGTCTATTCAGCGCAACGACCATACACATACAGCCCGGCTGCATGTTGTGTGGTCGTTTTTTTATCATTGGTTGGCACGCATTTGACGACTATCTCACCTGACGGTAAGCGATATGAAGTGGTTGAAGATAGAGCATGCTTACCTAGAAAGCGCGGGGTCTCATCTCGATTCTCGAACAAAGAAAATTTAGTTCGAATAAATGTCAATAGATGGCGTAATATGCATCGATTTCTTATTGACATTACATTGACATTTTTTTTTTTTTTTTTTTTATAAAACGTTGCCCCACACTAGGAATTACTCCTGTATCGTGGGTGCGTTCACAAACATGTATATTCACATACACAAGACACCCAGACCCGGAACAACTATCTGTAGGTCATACAAATATTTGTTCCGTGCGGGAATCGAACCCGCGACACGCAGCGCAGCAGCCGAACGCTCAACCACTGCGCCAACCGTGTCGTCAAATTAATATTTTGAAAAAAAATATATTAAAACTATATTTTCTTATTTAATAAACTACCCCAAGCATAAAATTATGGAATAATTGGCTCCTAATTAAAATTTAGATGCTTATTGGAATGAAACCTTAGGCATTTATATTTCTTGTACCAATAGATGGCGCTGTTTGAAGTTTTAGAGTTTATACATTCGCCTCATGAAAAGTAGCGACACTTTTAAAACAGTAAAACTGTGTTAGGAAGTGTTAAAAATACTATAAAGTAATTCCTCAATGTGTGAGAAAATATTGGTAAGACTATGTAAATTTATTCAACTTGCAAGCCGTCGCTGCTAACACCATCTAGCGAGGTGTAGAGGACGGGCACGAATGAATAACAAAAGTTGCTTGTGCAAGTCGAAATCCCGTAGTTACGGCGGTACCGTTTTTTTGTATGGGATGAGGCATCTGTACGCTAGTATTATATTATCTGTGCTAGAAGTAACCTGAATAGGTTACTCTTGACTTACATTGGCGTTGGATCCAGTGATAATCTCTTCCCGCGTTGTACGATTACCTCCTAAAGTTATTTCAGAAACGGTTATAGAGTCATGTGATTTGGGACAATAAATAAAACACAATATTATTCAAACAAAATATTTAATACCCATTTAAAAATCACTCATATAACCACGACATACATAATTATAATTAAACATAAACTCACTCTAGGTTACTTTACCCTTAAAATATAAAGAACATTCATTGCGATACAACTGTAATTTAATCTCCAAAGTAATGTGAAATATGCCCGATTCTTATTCTGTTATTAACTTCCAAAGTAGGGATGTCAATTCGATTTCGATTCGTAAGAACTCAGAACTTCCAAATGAAATTACACTTCCAATTTCGACTTTTTCCGACACTTTTAAATCGGAGGTCGTTCACTTGGTTTTCTCGTGTTTTGTGCGTTCACGGTTCAGTTAAACTTATCCGAGTTTTTAACGAGTGTTATTTAGTAAAATACTACTCTTGTGCGGCAGGCTTCGCCTGAGACTTCGGATTCCGGTTCCGATTTCCTACAAATCAAATTTAAAAACTCCGATTTAGAGTTATGTAATTGGAGGTGAGCCGTTTGCCATTAATCAGGCACAAATCCAGAATTAGGGCTGCTTTCCCAAACAATAAAAAAAGGGCTGCTACTGAATTCTAGAAGGATCCAATAGCACTTTACCCGACCCGAGATTCGAAGCACAAGAATATAATTTTTAAATAAAAACCGGGCATAAAAAGCTATTTGTAAAAAAAAATGATAAGAAACATTAGGCAGTTTATTAAAAAATATAACTTAATAATAATTTTATAATAACATTCAAAAATTCCATAAATTCTCACATTATACTATTTGTGTAGTTATTTAACGAAATATAGTAATACATTGGCATCAGGGCCTGAAAGTTACCCACGAATACAAACAATTTTTATTATGGGACCAACCATGAAATATAGAAAAAGCAAACTAAACTTGAAGTGAAAACTTTAAAATTATGATTATCAAACACAATTTAAACAAAGCACAGTATAGACAAACTAAACTTTTCACGTGGTTAATTTAACTTCACGGCTACTACAACAGTCGGTGACGCGAACCCATAAGATTTTACCCATCCAAAAAGAGTGTGAGTGTCTGTGAGTGTGTGGGTGGGTGTGCGTGTGTGTTAATTTGTATGTAATCTGTCTGTATGTAATTATGAAATTGTGTGTTGTGCTTTGTCTTAATTCTATTTATTTTTCTGATATTTTTTTGATTAATTAATGTTAATGCTAAATAAAGGAATTGAATAAGGCCGCTGCGCATCGCCAGTCTGGTGCAACACGTCACAAGCATGTCGGTGACGCGAACCCACAAGTATTGCCCTTACCAAAAATCGCTCAAACCGGCTAATGAATTTTTCACTTTAAAAACTCGACTAAATGTAGGAAACAGCTGGTTTTTATTAGCGATTTCAGAGTTGACTCCATAATAAAAGTTTTAATTTTCATGAGTATTTTTGCCCTCTCAACCTTTCCCGCGTCTAGCAGACACATGGTGGGCGAGACACAATTAAAATCTATTGTGTCTGCTAATTGGACGCGGCGAAGGTTAAGGTGCCAATGAATTTTAGTCACCGTGTAGTTCTAGTTTCACTTGCATTGCTAGTTTATGGCAATATAAATCGTCGCGTAAAGTTTTTAAATACAATATAACGATCGTACTATGCGAGCCAAATAAGAATAGTACAGTCAAGACGCCATTTTGTTCACAATACTCATGAACTTCTTTACGAAAGCGTAAGGTGTGCACAAAAATAAATTAAAAAGTGAACAAAAAATAATTAAACTGAGTACTGAGTAGTTGGTATTTCTAATCATTATACGCCAAATTAATTATACATGAGTAGGATTTGAAAAAAGCAGTTATTTAATGAATACATTCCATAAATTATTAATTTATCCAAAATTATCACATTTTTTGTATAAAATAATGAAATCTATGAATTTTTTTTCTTTTTTTTTTGCTGGCAATACTAATTTGACAGCTACCGTGTGAAGTTGGCAGCAAGCGCGATCCTATTCTTAGTTAGCTCGCATAGTAATAGGCACTTTTTGTAGGCTTATAGTAAGGCACTCGATAAAAACCTAATAAATATTAATTTTACAACTCTTCTATGAATAAATAATTTTATTATCATTGCACAATACATTCTATGGTTTATGTAGAAATAATAGAGCACGAAATCACCCGACTAGAGACGACATTGACTAATACCTCTTCCGTGTGGCACTGCAGGGTGCCAAATGAAAAACCAGAACCGAGTGTCTGACACACCATTATCAGATGTGTGTGTGTGCGAAGAGCAGACATATGCGGAACTCCGCAAAACTCGGGGTACGCGGGCCCCGCCTACTTGCGACTTATACTGTATTTTCTGTTCTGTGGTTACTAAAGTTAGAAAACTTAAATGCATACATAAACTCGTGCCTGTTTGCCACGAGGGTAGGCAGTAACAACAGAACGCTACCTGGTTCGATCCGTTTTGCTTTTAGAAAGGAAGGACATAGAATACTTTTATACCGGCAATATATTCCCTTTACCTTTTATTTTTTATTTACACCGAAGGGAAGGCTAAAGTCTTTTGACCATATTGCCTAGTCTTACGTAGTGTATTTTTACTTTTTTTTTCATTAGAATGCAGATGTAACACATTCTAATGTTTTTTGCAGTATTTAGCAACAAATGTGTCGAGTCAGCCTTCTCGGCAAACTTCGCTGAGGTAGTCAACACTACAATAAAATTCTCAGCTCCATTTTCCCGAGATCGCGCCTGTTTCACTGATTCCACATATTGTCCATTTGCGTTGACACTTGAGACACAAAACTACACCAATTTTACATCACAATATCCACTAGGAATCAATAAACGAATAATTAAAACAGCCACTGAACTTCACTCGACGAAATCCCGCCAAAAAAAACTCTCCCTTCGTATACTTTAAATTACAGACTTCGCGGGCGAAGCCATTCGCATCTTTTTTTTTTTTTTTTTGAGGGTGGGAAACCATCAAATAACTTCTACCGCTATGGGAGTGGGAGTGCGTGTCAGACTCTTACTGACTAAAATCAGCATCAAAATGCAATAATCATTTCAAATATTGGATAAGGAAGAGTGGATGCGTGGTAGTGATATCTCGCTATCCTTTCGTATGCGTGTAATGGCGGTGACGTCATACGTCCGTCCATTTTTTTTCTGTCACGTGATAATTTCCCATTTAAAAAAAAACATGAAAGGTTTTTAACTTACTTAATTATTATAAAGGATTTGAAAAATTCTTTCTATTTTCGATTTTGGCTAAAGTAACTTTATGATATAAATAATTTAAAAAAATGAGTTAACTACCCCCATTGCCTGCCGCCCATTGTGTCACCCTATGTAATGTTTTCCTCATATTTTTATTGTAATTTATATGGTGTACATAATAAAGAGTATTCTATTCTATTCTATTCTACCCTATTCTCACAGAACGTCAATTTGTATGAGGTACGGGTAAACGGTGACAATTTTGTCTCTAGCAGTGGTCTCGGTGCTCCGTGGTAGAAATGGATTAAATAGCTCTCAAAACTTGAATATTTACTAAATGCTAGTTTTCTACGTACTTGGTACTGTGTAACAATTAAAATACTAAGTACAAATGCCAAAATTTAATATGGTTTACAATACTTAATTTTTTTTTTAACTGTCTCTTAGATGCCATACCATCTTAAGTAGATTGAGCAAGAATTGGACGAATTCTTAATACTATATACCTTTATAAGGTAGACAGAAATATACAGTCAATATTGGTGCCGATTCTCTTATTCAATAACTAAACTATAATTAGAGAATCGCTATCTTTTACTAAAAGTTAGTGCCAGAAAAGGACGGATATAGCTACGAACTAAGTTAAAGATGTCAAATTAGTTTACGCCTTGCGCTTTACCGTGTTTTTAGTCGACATGTTTTTAGGTGTACCCAAAATTTGTATAGAACTATTAGTTCACCTAAATTTGACAGCTGTAATTTACGTCCGTCTCTTTCTTGTTTTATTAGAGAGAAAAAGATAGCAATAGCCTAAATTTAAAAAAAAGATTAGAAATTAAAAGATTTCGCCGACCGGTGGAGTGTTGTTAACGTATGAAAATTGCCATATTTAGTATTAAATTTCGCATATTTTATAAAAATAAAAAAATCTATAACTTTTGGATTTTATGAGTTGCATTTTTTTACAACTCTTTCTAGTACGTACGTTAAACCAGGAATACACCTTAATTGGATCTGACAGGGTTTTTGTTACATGCTGTATAGAAATATGTGGCATGACTATAATATCGCCGCGATTCTCTCGCTCGTATTCAGTTTGGTTTTCTTAAGATATTCATGCACGTGGCTTCTTTTCGAGTCGATTTTTAGATAATTTCTGCTCAGTAGGTGGCCACGTTAATAAGTAGCGTTTCTGGCGTTCAAAAGCCCAGGTGTGGGCACTTAGGACTATTGGCACTATCATGAACACGTTATACTATTACAACTCATCCTTCTCAAGATCGGCAGGGATATCGAAGTCGTCGGATTGCGCCTCCGTGTCGTCGTAGTCTTCACTGAAGTCGGGCATCTGGCTCTGAGGGGGCAGGCCGCCGAAGCCGTACGGGTCGGGGCCGTGCACCTGGAAGTCGATAAATGGTAATATTAAGTCATTTACTACAAGACCAGCAGATATAATACATTCAAATGAATAGGTTAATATAGTCTGTCATCCCACCCACAAACAATATGTTATGGGAACATATTCATTGTGCGTACAGCTAAGGAATTAAATTCCCTGCCGGAGTCTGTGTTTCCTGATAGCTACAACCTGGGAGTCTTTAAGTCAAGAGTGAATAGGTTACTTCTAGGCAAGCGTGCTCCATCTTCGATCACATCATCGCTTACCATCAGGTGAGATAGTGGTCAAACGCGTGCCTATCAATGTTACAAAGTAAATCTGTGTTGAAATAATTTAGTTAGTGTTAAAAGGTTATGCTATAAAAATACTCATATATACGAAATGGTTCCTAAAACACTCTTTTGCTGACTGCAAAGCTATTTCTAAAAAACTGGCCAAGTGCATATCGGGTTCCGCATCAAATATTGGTATTTGTTAGTAAAGTACACGCTAGAATAAACATTATCACCAAATTTCAACTTCCTAAGTAAATGGGAAGTTAATAAATTATTCGTAACAAAATTTTGTGACAGATAACGGACGGACAGACGGACACGTGACAAGCGCGCCACACTATTGCCAAACCACTGTAACTTCTGTAAGCCAGAATCAACAGTGACGACCACCAGAAAAAACGCCGAGCCAGACGACACGAGATACGTGGGACACGGGATTGACAACAATAGGGCTCCGTTTGGGCCCATCGGGTACGGAACCCTAAAAACTCCTTTATGACTGTAAAAGAGTTTGTTTAAGGTTCCGTACCAAGAAGTTGACATCAATTTGATAGGCACTATGCAGTACATTGCTGGGTGGACATCGATTATAATAGATTAATAGGGACTACGGTTTTCCTATAACAGCATTCCATAGCAGTATGTACGGCAAAGTGCCTATCAAATTGATGTCAACTGAGTTAGCGAATACGCCTGCTGGTCTGATCTGTTACTCTCGTCTGTCTGACAGGGCTTTATCTCACTACAAGGTGTAACAGAAATGGGAGCTCATATTTTGGACACTGATTCTGCCCATAGAAATTAATCTATGGGTCATAGTAAACTACCGAAAAAAAAGAGGGAGAATCGTTAGTACAAAATCAAAAGTCATTTATTCAAACTAGGCTGAGAGCCAGCACATTTTGAACATCAAAGTTCTACATAAAGACAGTCCGCCAAAAACGCCCGCCCGTCACCATTTCCTAGTGTTTTAGCTGTGAAGAAGTGGCCAACAAACTCCAAGTAACATCTGTCTGTTAAGTTTGAAGAACTTGAATCTATATAGGGTGACTGGTAATTAGTGACCGACACTTAAACACGTGATTGTACTCATGGTTATAAACAACTTTCCCAAAAAACCTTTTTTTTTAAGCTATTGCATAGCTTCTATCGCGGACCTTGAGCGTGGAGACCGAATCCAGAAATTCCGTAACGAAAATAACCTAACACCCCCCACTCCGACCGGCACAGCGGTGATACTTTTTAGCTTTGCCATCTATCGATGAATAGTGGATGATGATGATGATGATGATGATGATATGATGATGATGACGATGATGATGATGATGATGATGATGATGATGATGATGATGATGATGATGATGATGATGACGATGATGATGATGATGATGATGATATTTATCTTGTTACGCCAAAGAAGTGTAACTTCTTACGTGCGTGTAAAAAGTGTAACTTGAATTAATATCAAAGGAAAAAAAAACAAAGGAAAAAAAATACTGCATAAATAAAATAAATAAATAATTATAATTGCATAAGTTGATAAAAAATGCTATGCAATAGCTTTACCGCGGCAGTCTCCGAGTGCCACATGTCTTTTTTTTATACTTATTCACTTTTATCACAATAACATCAGTTTGAAATTCACGCGCGCGTGAGGGCAGTGACCGCCGCGATCAGCTGTTAGCACTGAGGCGGTGGGAGCGGTGCGGGCGGCGGGGGAGCGTGAGACTCCGTCTTTGGGGCTACTACTAGTACATTTGCCCTTTCCCGAGGTCAGACTATCAGCTGGTAGATCGTGCCTACTTTTAATGTTACGGGTTCCTAGATATTTTGTAGTTATGCGGGCATACGTTGCATCTTAAAAGTATTAGTCAAACACGCTGTCTTTGAAAATATTTTTTTTATTTAGCAACAACCGAAGCATGTAGGTACCTACACTGCTTAGGTACACCGAAAACGGCACGTGGTGCCCGGCCAAGCGGGCTTGCGAGCCGTGCTCTGTACGATACGAGACCGCGTTTTCGTCTTAGTATTTTTTTTTTCAGTTTATGCACCTGCCATGTTATCTCTCCTCCAACCTTTGGTTGACTGGTAGAGAATGCCTAAGGCATTATAAGTCCGCCTTTGTACATTTGTGTTGCATGAAGTTTTAATAAATAAATAAATAATTGTATGCAAACATCTTAACATATTTGTATGTAACGTTTGTAAAACAGAAAAATACTATCCGCCACTTGTTAGCTAGCCTGCTAGCACACTCCATAATGCCATCAAAAACGGAAAATAACTCAAGCATAATTATAATTGCATACCTTAACATATTCAGCTTCCATCTCATGTGTCCATGTAGTGTCTTCGTCATTGGGCAGCATCCACTCTTCGCAGTATTTGGCGTGGTTGAAACAGATCTGTAATGTACAGAATAATATATATTTTTTTAATCATATATGGATGAACTTATGTGGGAACAGGGACTGCAATTCTCCATACAAATGTATTCCCCTTTTTTCTTCCTGAATAATGCCTCTAGAGCAATATTTTTTTTTCATAAAATCAAGGTCTGCTGTAGACACGACCCTGTCATTTCCTTTTTTTCAGCAACTAATAAGTAAAGAAAATACGATCCTCCAAAAATTACAAAAAATGGCCCTATTTTTACCGTCATTATTAGAGGACTACCAGACAAATTCGAAAAGTTTTAACATAAAACCTTTAATAGGGACCTGGACATACTCTTTCTTAAAAATTTAGTGCCAAAAATAATTGAATCGGCTCAGTTAAAAGGGGAATACAAAACGTCGATTTCGTCAAAAATGTTGTGATAAAAGCTGTCCCTATCGCACTTTACGGGGGCAGCTCTTGGGGAGCACGATGGCAATAGTTTCTTCAAATAGCTATTTTATAAATTCCTCACAGGAGCTGTTCTCTCTTGAACATAAATTATTATCATCATTCTCCTGCCCTTATCCCAATTTATTTGGGGTCGGCGCAACATGTCTTTTTCTTCCATCATACATATTGAACATAAATTATTATAAACATAAATAAATCTTCTATCAAACTGTAGTACAGTTTGTCGGTAGTGTTCTCGTGGATACAACTCATACATACTGTAATTAAACCAAGTTGCAATATGGTAACAGACATAAAACAATAAGGACCGATTGCACCCATGAAACAAGTCGCGATTAGTTAAACTAAACTCAGTTTATACGTTTAATTAAGATTAGAGCTTCATTTAGCGTTTCATCACTACAAACTAAACTAGTTTAAGCTTAACTTAGTTTAAATTCTAAACGCCCAGTTTTCGGTGAAACGCCAAATTAAGCTCTAATCTCGATTAAATGCATGAACTGTTTCATTGGTGAAATCGGCCCTCAGTACCTAAATATACCCGGGCCTGCGGACGGCGAGCAGTGGGTAGCTCGCCGTCCGATCAGCACCAGGCCCGAGAGTCGACGGCGCGTAATGTTTCACGCGCGACGAACAAGTGTTGTCAGCAAACACGACGGGGCCCGTCATGGCCGATGCCTGCCCGGGAGTGGAGGATAAATTCGAAAGAGTTACCTCGCCCCTGGGCATTCAGGGCAGGGAAGGAACAGGGGTGGGTTTTAGTCAGTAAGAGTCGGACACGCCCTTCCGCTCCACCCTAGAGCGGGAGAAGTCATTGGATGACAACCCAACAATCAAAAAAAAAAAAAAGTACCAAATATATCGTGAGGAAACCGGCCTGTTCTAGAACCAAAAATTCGAAGATATGTGACATCCACCAAGTCGCACTGGGCCGCGTGGTGGATTACGAGTCTTTCTTTCTCCAAGAGAGGAGGCCTGTGTCCCAGCAGTGGGAACATTATAATGCTACGGTGAAGGAAAACATCGTGAGGAAACCGGCCTGGGGCCTAATTCTGTAAAATAACTAATATCAATAGTGTGTCTGTAGTGTGTCAGTGGTGTCTCAATAGAACAGTCATTGACATTTGGTATTCTATAAATTATTTATGGTCATTGATTTGCCACTGTAGTGCCATTGAAACGCCATAATAAGGCTATTGTAATAATTGGTAGTCTGGTCTACTATAATATGTCAATTGAAGTTTTTGCAGAATACCAAATTTGCAACAGTGGCAAAATAATGTCTGTTGTGTGTCGATGGCGTGTTGCTTAACTCAAAGTTACAGAATTGGGCCCTGTTCTAGAACCAAAAATTCGAAGATATATGACATCCAAAAAGTCGCACTGGGCTCATGTGGTGGATTACGGATCTATCCCTCTCTCCTGTGTACCAGCAGTGGGAACATTATTGCAAGGCTGATTATGTATGAAGCCAGGGCGTGTCGTTAGTATAATACAAAGATAAGTTAGTTACCTCTCTCTCCGCGTCAGGCATGATGTCATCGTCGGGCCTGTTCTTGTACAGCGACGTGATCTCGTCTTCATTCTCCTCAAACATGCGCTCACACTGAAATCATGTAAGTACATTAATATTATTAGATAAAAAAAAGTGTGTGTCTACTTATGTACGCACGTAAGAAGTTATACTTCTTTGGCGTAACAAGATAAAAAACCAAACTGTCATAAAGTTTACAAAAGGAAAACAATTATTGTTCATGAACCACAGACTATAGCTAACTTCAGGGTGTCGGCTTTTATGATGGTGTGCGCGCGAATCGTAAAAATTTACTCTCATAATTTTTCCCTAACGCGCCAAAAGATGTATAACTTCAATAAGGTTAGGTTGCTTGATATTGAAACAGGACTATCGCAGTACTCTGCGGAACATAGGGCTCTTCTAATTGCCATCAAACTCGAGTTGTTACGGGGTCGAATTGTAGGGTTGGAGTTGTGCTAGGGTCGGGTTACCTTAGGGTCGAATTTCCCTAGGGTCAAAATGTCCTATGGAGTATGAATATGAATGAATATGAGTAGTCTAGGTCGCTGTCGAATGTGATTCGTTCTATGGTCGTCAGTGCAGAGTCTTGGGATGCGATGATCTCCTTCTGTGAGAATGTCATCTCGCAGAAGGAGGCTGCGGAAAGGGAGATGACTAGTGCACTCCCGATCCGCAGCAGGCGCACCGGGCGTCGGAGAAGGGTAGACAACGCCCTCTAGTCCCTCTAAAGAGGGTCTAGGGTCGCGTCGACCAATCAATCAGGGTCGAATTTCCTATGGTTCAGTTGTCCGGTTCGTGTCAGGTAGAATCTGAGCTACACGGTAAGACATAAAACCCAATGAAATGGGACTCACATAGTACTCCAAACACTTAATCAGATCATGGTCGGTCACTCACTCCTTGGTGATCAGTTGCAAGATCGCTAGCTTGTTGGTGGCGCTATGGTGACTTAAGACTATCACAGTCCACTGCTGGAGATAGGGCTCTTTTAACTGCGACCACTAGTGGTAGGGGTCGAATTGTAGGCCTAATGATCTAGTTATTGAGGTCGAGTTGTCCTAGGGTCGAATTTCCTTAGGGTCTGGTTTCCCTAGGGTCAAGTTAAACTCCACAGCAAGACATAAAACTCAATAAATGGGAAAATAGGACTCACATAGTACTCCAAACTCTTGTTCAGATCGTCGTCCGTCACGAACTTGGTCTTGGAGAACTCGGGGTTCATGCCGCCCTCTTTGGTGATCAGCTGCATGATCGCCAGCTTGTTGGTGGCCTTGTAGTACACACGTACGTAATCGTCCATTTTCTTGCCTGGAAACGTTAAGAAAAGAGTTTTAATAAAATAAACTTTACTTAAAAGCTACCAAACTTAGAGATCTGAAGACGTACACTGCTCGCCAAACTTCTTGGCCGCTCTGAAGTTCGCTACAATGGCTGCGCAGTAGTAAATCTCATACAAAAACAGCATCGCGCGCATCGGAAATTCAACTTCGGGCGGCCAAGAAGTTTGGCGAGAACTGTACTATGCGAGTCAAATAAGAATAGGATCGCGCTTGGTGCCAACTTCACACGTTATCTGTCAAATTAGTACTGCCAGCAAAAAAAAAACTGAAAAAAAAAAATTTTTTTTTTGTTTATAGGTTTCATTATAATTTAAGTTCATTTTTATAAAATGTTATTTCTTGAATTCCATAAATAGATAATTTTGGATACAATGAACCAATAAATAGTTAACTTATATGGGTAGTTAACTCATGTATAATTAATTTGGCGTAAAATTGATTAGAAATACCACAAAAGTGAACAAAAAATTATTTAACTGAGTACTATAGGTACTGTGGGATAGAGGAGTGGACTGTAAGTTTTAGCTGGTTGTAGATAAGTAGTTCTGTACGAACGGGGTTCGCCGTTCTCCCAATTAAGGAACAAATTCAACAGTGTTTTTGACTGAGTACGACTCACCTTTATTCTGCTGCGGCGGCCTCCTGGATGATCTAAACGGTCTTTTGGGTGGACCGTCGATCCTGGGGCTAGGCACGAGTGACACCACACGGTAATGCACAATTTGTCCTTATTTTATCCATTTTCACTCACGGAGTAAAGAGATAGATTGTTCTTGGGATTACAATCGCGACCGAATCGAATGTACGAGTGCGCGGGCCAGGCTCCTTTTTGATTGGCTCGCACAAAAGCATCTCGTCCTGATCGATGACAGATCGCGGGTAGGTCACGACCAATCACGCCCGAGTTAGCGAGCGTAAACAGCCAATTACTATTAAATTCGTCCAATCATGGGCTAGATACAGAACATACCCCCTACCGAAACCATAGTTATGGTTTCTATAAAACTAAGATTAACCTATTACCTATCTCGTTAAAGAGAACCCTAAATTAAACACTAAACTAGGTACCTATATCTAACAAAAACGTTTTGTCTGAATCTAGTTTGTATAAGGTAACAGGCTGAGTTTATTGGTTGGTCTTTGTAAGACACTTTTTTCGGTGCGCAGAGTCACACACCGAACTATACCGTCGGGGCCTGGATGTAATTTTTCTATTTTGCCGAGAGGCCAATTACAGGAGGGAACATTATCCGTTTTTATTATCACCAAATCTCCAACCTTTGGGTTCGAGCAAGACGTAAACCACTTAGCTTTCTGCTGAAGAGTGTTTAAATATTCGTGACTCCAACGTTTCCAGAAAAGTTGGGCACATCTCTGGATGTACTGCCAACGTGACAATCTATTAATGTTTACCTCTTGCACGTTATACTCGGGTATAGAGATCAAGCTTCGACCAATGAGAAAGTGTCCGGCGGTTAAGACATTAAATTCGTTGGGATTATCACTAGTAGGTAGTGGACAGAGGGGACGCGAATTTAAAATGGCTTCTGCCTTGCAAAATATCGTGGAGAGTTCCTCAAACGTTAAGGACTTTTCACCCGCACTTCGTACTAAGTGATATTTTGCCGACTTTATGCCTGCTTCCCAGAGACCACCCATATGTGGAGCACTGGGAACATTGAATTTCCAGTTAACCTGCCTTTTAGAACAGCCATCCGAAAT
This sequence comes from Polia nebulosa, assembly GCA_951329385.1. NCBI lineage: Eukaryota > Metazoa > Arthropoda > Insecta > Lepidoptera > Noctuidae > Polia > Polia nebulosa. The sequence goes on from OX589614.1 coordinate 17,742,387, forward strand.
GTCATTTTGACTTTCACGCAAAAACCTTTGGATTTCCGAAAGATGCTTACTTGCACCAACAAAATTAGTACCGCAATCCGAATATAGAACAGCGCATAAACCTCTACGAGACACGAATCTGTCTAAGCACGCCAGGAAACAGTCTGTGGAGAGAGAAGATAACACCTCCAGATGTACTGCTTTTGTTGAAAAGCAAACAAACAGTGCTAAATACGCCTTTGTCACTTTAGCATTACGACGTAAACTTTCTTTAATGAAAAAAGGACCTCCGAGGTCAACTCCGACGTTAAAAAATACCTTATTAGGTATCAACCGAGTTGGTGGCAAGGGTGCCATTTGGGGTTGCAATAAAGACGGTTTACATTTAAAACAAGTTTTACACTTAGATAAAACAGATCTAATGACGCTACGAGCGGACAATATCCAAAAATTCTCATTGATAATACTTTGTAATGTTCGCGGACCTACATGTAAATATTTTTTATGTAAATAATTGATTAATAGTTTAGTAAACAAACTACATTTCGGAAGCAGACGCGGATGTTTAGAATTATACGGCAGTTCTGAATGACCGATGCGACCCCCTACCCTGAGGAAGTCGTCGGAATCAATAAATGGAGATAATTTTCGTAATGAGGAAACATGTTTCTTATCTTTAATCAATTTTAATTCCGCTTCAAAATAGGCGGTTTGAACTAATTTTATCAACACATCATTAGCTTTATTTAATTCTAAGGTTGATAATACTCCCGATTTGTAAGCAGTGTTACTCTCATTCCCCTTTCGTCTAAATCGTAAAATCCAAGCGAACGATCTTTGCAATTTGGAAAATGATGAAAACTGTCGAAAGATTCTTTCACAAAATTCTATCTTAGATTCCTTATAATTATCATTAATTTTATTTTCGGTCAAGAAATTAACAGACAGTTTCAATTCCGGTAATTTATTATTACTCGCATTCACAAACACCGTTAGTGGCCAATCGATATAATTTTCATACATCCAATCTGTGCCCTGTAACAAACGTTGATTACTACTAACAAGTTGTGCCGGAGACGCTCCGCGAGAGCAAATATCGGCTGAATTATGTTCGCTACACACATGCCGCCAAAAGTGAGGGGGAAACACCTCAAGAATTTACGTGACGCGTTGTCTAACAAAAGTTTTCAGTTTATAAGGTTCCGTTTGAAGCCACGACAGTACGACTGTCGAGTCTGAAGCTGCTGTGATTTTGTTGATTTTAACGCGGGTAAATGTGTCGACTACGAACTTTATTAGTTTGCTCAGCATAACGGCACCCATCAATTTCAACCGAGGAATCGTGACGGGTTTTTTCGGCGCAACTTTAGATTTCGCGGTCACTAGACGAACCTTTACCTTACCCTTTTTATCGCGACTGATAACATACACGCATGCTGCATAGCCACGCAACGACGCATCACAAAATCCAACTAAATCGCATTCCGTCTCCCTTGCATGTGACGCTCAATATGTAACTGCTTTAACAGAGGCAGTTCCAAAATAAAATTTTGCCAAGACTTATTTATATTATCTGGCAACCTTTCGTCCCAGCCAATGCCTAGCTTCCATAGCTCCTGCATGATCTGCTTCGCCACAAAAGTGCATGGTGCTATAAAGCCCACGGGATCGTAAATAGATGCTAGCAATTTTAGCACTGATCGTTTGGTTGGCTCGTTGTCTTTTAAATTAACCGAAAAAATGAAACTATCGGAATTTGGAATCCATTTAAGACCTAAAACTTTAATGGTACTATCGTTTTCATCTTTAACGAATGTTACGGAATTTTCCCTATTTTCGAAGGGGACGCGTCGCAGTAACTCCTCACTGTTACTCATCCATTTTTTTAAAGCAAAATTGGCACTTTCAAAAATACCAATTAATTGATCCTGTACTAAGCAAGCTTGCTCAAAAGTAATACATGAATATAGAATATCGTCCATGTAAACTCCCTCACGGAGGACCTGAGCAGCGAATGAAAAACGTTTTCCTTCATCGTTAGCTAATTGTACTAGCGTCCGAATTGCTAAGAACGGTGAACAACTAAGTCCGTACGTTACGGTTTTTAATTCGTATAATTTAATTGGATCGTTAGGCGATTCTCGATATAAAATGTGTTGATATAAGCGATCTTCTTTTCTTAAGGAGATAGCCCGATACATTTTACAAACATCAGTTACTAGACAATATTCAAATAGCCGAAATTTCAAAATTATTGCAGCAATATCTGGATACAGTTTAGGCCCGACTAACAGAATATCATTTAAAGACACGTTATTGCTACTCTTCGCCGATGCGTCGAACACTACACGTAGAGGAGTGGAGGTACTAGTAGGTCGCAAAATACTGTGATGTGGAATAATGTATTTGCTAGGCGTATCACCCTGATAAAGTTCCATATGACCAAGTTCTTCATATTCACGCATGAATTCCTTATACTTCTTTTCTAGATCAGTAGTGCGCGCGAGTTTACGTTCCGTGTACAATAACCTGCGCTCAGCTGCAGCACGCGTTGCACCTAGCGGCGAGCGTTCGGGCGCAAAAGGCAGCGGCACCACGTATTGCCCGTTCGATTCTCGAGTATGTTCATTAGAGAATATCTCCTCGGCTAACTGATCCATTGGATTTATTGAAGGTGTGCACGGCACTTCCTCAATTTCCCAAAAACTGCGTAAAGATTTTCCAATCGACTGTTCTTCGTCATATGAAACCGATAAATTAAGATTTTGCGAACTATTATTATTATGTGGATACAATTTTCCGCTAATAACATATCCAAAAACTGTTTTAGTAACACTCGGAATACCATTCTTAATTACTAATGGTTTATCGCTAATGATATCTGGTACTATGTCATTACCTAACAAAATATCTAGGCGAGAACGCTTGAAAAACAGTGGATCCGCTAACATATAAGTGTCATACTCGTTAATGACATTGTCTGTGAAAGAGATATTAGGCATATCAGCGGAAACTTTTGAGATAACTACTAAATTAACACGAAATGTTGGACCGTTGGCATGCCTTGGTTTTAGTGTACAAGTAACCATGCCTTGATTTTTAACTATGGCCCCACCTATACCATGAATGGTAAACGGACATTTTTTACGTTTTAATCCTAATCTCTGAGCACACTCAGTAGTTATAAAAGAACTAAGAGCGCCGGAATCGATGACTGCACGGCAGTCTTGATATTGACCGACACCGTCCATAACATGCGTAAGTGTAGTACCTAAAACTACTCCGTATTCGCAGTTATTGCTTATTAATGCGTGCTTAACTGGTGCTTGTGTTGTTTCGCTTACGAAGTGACACGACACTAGCGCTTGCTGCGCGTGTGAAAGAGACGGCTGCGCCGCCGTCAGGGAGCTCGCCACGGACGACATTCCCGCGCTTTCAGTATTAAAGTTATCTTTATGCAATAAATAATGGTGCGGTAATGTACAGACCCCGCAATTCATTGTACTCTTACAAGCACTGGACTGATGATCAGATTTAAGACAATTAAGGCAAAGTTTTAATGAATGAACACGGTTCATTCTTTCATCGACAGACAATTTACGAAATTGATCACATCGATAAATCATATGATTTTGTTTACAAATCACACAAGTCAAATTTAAGTTATTTTTATTACGGTTGTTATTTTCGTGCGGAGCTCGCGCCGTATTAAGAACCGACTTAGACGAAGATTTAATTAGGTTTTTATTTTGTGTATTACTAGATTTCGACGTGTTATTCGAAGAGTTGTCCTTAAAAGTGTGTTCGAGAACTTTAATTTGTTTGTTTACAAAAGCTATTAGTTCCGCAAACGTAGGTATCAATTTCTGATCCCGGTATTCTTCGAATAATTTTCGTGTATGAGGGTCGAGTCGTTGTAATGCCAAATGACACAATAAGAAATCGTCTAAGTTCTCAATGTTTAATGCTTGAATCGCTTTAAGTGAATAATCAAAGGTTTCTATAAATGAAGTTAAGTTCGACGTAGTATCCTTTGTTAACGGTGAAAAATTCAACATTTTATCGAAATACCTACATGCTAGTGTTCTGTGGTCGTGATATTTATCAACTAAACTTTGCCAAACTAATGTATAATTTGCGGCCGTAATTGGTAGGTTTTTTACGATATTTAATGCAGGACCTTTAACGCAATGAAAGTAAATAATGAAATTTATCGATATCTGAGAAATTTCTATTATGAACTAATGATGAGAATGTGTCATAAAAAGTTATCCAATTTTCAACTTCACCGTCAAATTGAAATAACGTTAACTTTGGTAACGCTGGTGTAGGTACTACTAACTCATTTTTTTCTAACGCTGGATAGAAATCGGATTCTGATTTTGAATATTTACTAGCGATTAACTGACATGTATTATACATTTCGTCAAATGTTTCGAGCTCACTTAACGACATTTTTGCAGTAGGTTTTATTTGTACTTCTATTTCGTACAAACTAAATATGGCGGATTCAAACTTCGCACGAACACTTTCCATTTCCGACAATAATATCTTAAACAATTGCAATTTATCTGGTTCTGTTCCCAACTTTTTGGAATAGTCATAAAGCTTTTGTATCTTCGTAAATAAATATTCCTTTTTAGCTATTAAGCTTTTCCTTTTCGTTTCTAAAACTTCCGCCATTTTGGAAGCGTGGTTTTAGCGAAACTAAAAATTAAGAAATCCTGCGCGAATGGACCAGAATGTGGGATAGAGGAGTGGACTGTAAGTTTTAGCTGGTTGTAGATAAGTAGTTCTGTACGAACGGGGTTCGCCGTTCTCCCAATTAAGGAACAAATTCAACAGTGTTTTTGACTGAGTACGACTCACCTTTATTCTGCTGCGGCGGCCTCCTGGATGATCTAAACGGTCTTTTGGGTGGACCGTCGATCCTGGGGCTAGGCACGAGTGACACCACACGGTAATGCACAATTTGTCCTTATTTTATCAATTTTCACTCACGGAGTAAAGAGATAGATTGTTCTTGGGATTACAATCGCGACCGAATCGAATGTACGAGTGCGCGGGCCAGGCTCCTTTCTGATTGGCTCGCACAAAAGCATCTCGTCCTGATCGATGACAGATCGCGGGTAGGTCACGACCAATCACGCCCGAGTTAGCGAGCGTAAACAGCCAATTACTATTAAATTCGTCCAATCATGGGCTAGATACAGAACAGGTACTCAGTTCAATTTTTCCATTTTCTTTATTTATTTATTTGCAAACCTTACGCTTTGTTAATGAAGTTCACGAGTATTGCGAAACAAAATGGCGTCTTGACAGTACTATTCTTATTTGACTCGCATAGTACGAATTTTCGACATCGGAAAACGAATAATGGGACCTGGCAAGGCGCGGTGATGACAGGTGGACTGGGGCGGTGACCGAGTGGCGCCCAACGACTGGAAGAAGGAATGTAAGGACGACATAGTGACCCTCGCGGGTAAAACATGGTTATATAAGACTGGCACAGGAGCATGGAAGGAGAGGCAGTTGGCGAACTAGGGCTGTGGATGACGATGATGACGAAAAGCTATACTCAAGAACCTTGCTCGTCAGTGGCGCCAACTGGTGAGCAAGAAAACGGTAGCCCTCATTGCGAGGCACAGCTCTTATAAACTGTAACATATCCCAGAAAATAGAGGTGAACTTAACCCGTCAGGGCCCTGCGTCGACGAGGGGCGACAGCGATCAACACTGTCGCCCCGCACCGCCGGATCAGCACTGCCGGAGTAAAATCGTTCCTTATTAGTAATAATGAGAGTTTTAAAGCGCGCGAAACTGCCGCCGCTTATGGCGAGGCGGGACCCGACGACGGTGTTGATTGCTGTCGCCTCTCGTCGACGCAGGGCCTTGAGGTGTTAATACATAGTACACACACATTCCACTCATTTTATTTAAGTCCCATGTTATAGAGGGCGAGACTATTGTCATCTAACGGGCACAAAACCAAACTCCGTAGTAATAGCTCTACTGAAAGTTCATGATGGAAAAACGTTTTGAAACACATTCATTGTACGTATAGCTAAGGAGTGGATTTCCCTGCCGGAGTCGTGTGTTTCCTGATGGATACAAACTGGAGGTCTCCTGTAAAGCCCGGAAACTCACTGGTGAGTTTCATTGATCGAAAACACGTTGAGCACTGAAACTCACCAGTGAGTTTTGCGATTCTTGCGATTCACTCGTTTATTACCTCTATTATTACCAAAACGCAATGTATTTCATGCTGTGGCAACATTTACAAGCTTGACCATAGACATTATTGGTCGTCTCAGGTGCCCTCCGACAAAAAATATATGCTGTCATAACTGAGAAAAAATGTCAAACTGACATTTGAATCCGGTTTGTCGTATGCGGGCGGGGCTTGAAGGATGGTACGTTTGACGAATGGCGAGCTTCAGAGGATATTGTGACGACCTTATGTTGGCGACCTTATGGTGGAGACTGGTACGTTGGAAGTTTGGAACATTCTAGAAACTCTTGGAACGCCGATTGAAATTATAAAGAACAAAGAAGACTTTTGTTTTTGGGTTGACTTCTGCTAGCTCGTCCGAAGAGAGCACATGTATTATTTTTATTATTCAATATAACGTATAAGTTCGCCAGTCCTCTTTTCTTTATCACACAACACACATAAGCAGTCACTCTCGTACACCACACTCTCGCACTGCCAGCGAGTACGACAACCCCCAGACGCGCATAAGGAATCTCCAGGGACCTGCACTAAGAGAAGGTGCTCCAGGTCCCTATAATATATTCGATTTAAATTGAACTTTCAAAGTTGACCTTTAGAAACGGCATCTATAAAAAGTGAATTATCTATAGCTTCTTCGAATTCATATTCTTCAAAACGAGAACATTAAGCCATTAGGTTACTTCTAGGAAAGCGTGCTCCATCGTCGACCACATCATCTCTTACCATCAGGTGAAGTAGTGGTCAAGCGCGAGTCTATACATGATTAAAAAAAGCGGCCCAGAGCGAATCTGACTCGCGCGCAAAGGGTTCCGAACAAATCATATTTTTTTCAGGTTTTCCTTTTTTTAAAATCCCTCCACCTTATAGGTTTTCCTGTAATCTATAAGTAAAGAAGTACTTTCGGTTTTTTTTTTTTTAAATTCTAGGCGCAGTGGTTTCGGTGATGAGTGGGGGGAAATGGTAATTTTTCATCTATTTTCTTAAATAACGTCAAAATCATATATTTTAAAATTATGACATAAATATATTCGAGACTCTCACAATGTGCCCTTTGTCGCGCGACACAGTTTGAAAAACTTAATTTTTTCATTTTCCGATTTTCACCCTTTTGGGTCACAGATATTCATGTGGGTACCAAATTTCAACTCTATTGATCCAACAGATTCGGAGCCAATTGGCTGTGACAGACAGACACACGAGTGATCCTATAAGGGTTCCGTTTTTTCATTCACACATTCGGAACCCTAAAAATATTACAATGTCAAATCGAAATCTCAAAACCGAACCTAGGAGCACATGCTCAGCAGAAGCGCTAACGGCTGCCAGACCAACGAGGTAGGATATTGTATAAAATAATTCCAATTTGAATACTAACAGATATCGTCAATCACTTCAGAGATGTACACAGCGGAGCGGTGCGCAGGGACTTTTTCTTGCATGGTGTTGCCGCTCGCGTCCATCCTGAAGTTGCCAACCTGGAAAATAAATAAATTGTGGTAAGTTTACGCGACGCTCAAAAAACGTACAATAGATATACATTTCGTGTAAACAAAAGAGATTCATATATTAATAGTTAACCGACTTTCGAAAAAGGAGGAGGTTCTATGTTCGACTGTATGTATGTTTTTTTTTTTTTTTTATGTATGTCCGACGATTTCTCCGTCAGTTGTGGACCGATTTTCAAAATTCTTTTTTTATCCGAAAGAATATACTCCCGAGGTGGTCCCATTATTATTTTTTTATCGAAATTGCTTCAGCCCTTTTTGAGAAACTGAACAAAAACGAAAAAGACGCGTACCTCGCTGATGTTTTGGTGTTCTCCAAATGTTTAAATTCCACGTTCCATGTTATTGGGGTTTTTAGTTCAGGGGTATAACAACCAAAAAGTGAAATATAAAAAGCTTTTTTACAAAAAAAAAAACAACCGACTTCCAAAAAAAAATTACTCTAAAGATTAAAAAATTACTTTAATTTCGGAAGTCGGTGTCAAATAACGAAGAAGTAAAATACAAACACCAACTTCCGAAATTAAAGTTATTTTTTAATTTTTAGAGTAATTTTTTTTTGGAAGTCGGTTGTTTTTTTTGTAAAAAAGTTTTTTTTATCGCTAACTGTTCACACTGTCGGCGAGGACTCGCTCCACAAGTTCGTCGCTGAACGACAAGAGCTATCAAAGCTTACTCGCTCACCGACACTCGCCCATCGATGCTCGCTTGGCGGTCAAAATTTACGCCGGGAGACCAATTAGCCGCCCCGAGCGAGTGGTGCGAGTAACCGTGCCCGTCGCACTCAAACACTCGCTTAAAGCCAGCGACAAAACTATCGGAACTAAACACTCGCTACTCGCTGCTCGCCAACTAGTTTTTAGTTTGAAGCTCTACTCGCGCATCGTATGGCGGTGGGACAAGTGCCTTGGGTCGATAGGATCGACATAACTCTCCGTTCTACCCAGACAAAGAGTATCCATGAGGATTTCCCCACATAAAAAGGTGGCTTCCTGAAGATTCTGCTTACGCTCATTGGGATGCATAAATTTTTGTATGTGAGTAGGTAATAGGGAGCGTGCACGAACTGTAGATGGCGGCACGTAAACGTCAAAGTCAAGTATTTTTATACAGTAAAAGTTGCGGATTTCACTCACTAGATGCCAGTCTACGTTATACGTGCAGCATGTGTATATAGGGAGCGTGCAGGAACTATAGATGGCGGCACATAAATGTCAATGTCAAGTATTTATAGAATAGACGTTGCGGATTTCATTCACTAGATGCCAGTCTACGGCTGTCTACGTTATGCGTGCAGCATGTGTGCATGATGCGTGTGTGTATAGGGAGCGTGCAGGAACTATAGATGGCGGCACATAAATGTCAATGTCAAGTATTTAGAGAATAGAAGTTGCGGATTTCACTCACTAGATGTTGTGATATCTGTAAATAGTGGGTACTTTTGTAAAGAAAAACCTTACGATCCAGAATAGATTTGTTACGCACTGATCGTGTCTACGAGGACAGAGTGCGCGAGGCCCAAAGCCGTCAGGTGGAATACGCGGGTGGGACACAGCGTAACCTTAGAGAGGGGTTCTCAGTCTGGGCACGGGAGTATGGTTCAGGAGATAAATGGGTGAAAGGCACTGTTCAGAGGGTAGACAGTTTACGTAGGTATTCAGTAGTGACGGATAGCGGTCAATTATAATAAAAGGCACATAGACCAAATGCGTCGCAGTACTCGATTTTTTGATGTTACCTGTCCGGAAGGAAATGTTGAGAGAGTGAGAGAGAGAGTGGTGAAGAGAGTGTTGTCGAGCCGCTAAAGGGTTGGAAGAGGTTACACTGCCCGAAACCTCAATAGTGAATGCTAACAAAGAGGCTGAAAACGTTAACCAGGGTTGTCAAAGCGGTGTTCCTTTTGAACATTCCTCACCTAAGTTGTTATCACCATCGGGGTCGCCGGTGAATCGGTATTCCAGGCGGACTCGGAAACCAGTGGAAATATTTAGTATAGAATATAATAGGATAGAGTTAGTTATAAGAATGCCTAGTGATTATGCTAAGTTGTATGTTGTACTTATTGTATTCATTTAAATTATTATTAAAAGTCTTGCTCATTTGACCCTAATTCTAGTATAGTGGTGGAGGTGTGATATCTGTAAATAGTGGGTACTTTTGTAAAGGAAATTATTTGATGCATACGTCAGTCCAGTCTGCGAATATACGTCGTATCGCTAAGTCGTTGTTTTATTGCGTGCCAATATCCTTCAGATGTCAGTCTACGTTATGCGTGCTGCATGTGTGCATGATGCGTGTGTATATACATACATGGCACAGAAATGTCAATGACAAGTTTATATAGAGTAAAAGTTTCGAATTTACTCCACTAGATGGCACAGACTACGCCGTGCACGTTCCCTATAGAGAAAAGCGTCCTGTCTGTTTACACGCCTTTTCCTTCACCCCAGAACCAAGCTATTGAGCTTGTTGGAAAAATTTGTTAATATTGTGTTGTCAAGCCCACTTTATTTACAGTTTTTAGAAAACATCCTGTTGATTTCGGCGTAAACCGGCCAAGAACTCTATTGTTCCAGCAGATTCGGAGCAAATTGGCTGTGACAGACAGACAGACACACGAGTGATCCTATAAGGGTTCGGTTTTTCATTCGGACTTTCGGAACCCTAAAAATAATTATTAATTAGTTTAAACTTTAAACACAGATTTGACTGATCTGATACAGGTTCTTATTGAAAATTTTCTAGGAAGGATAGACGTGTTTAGTAAAGTACTAATCATTTGAAAAAGTTATGGTCTAAACTTGGCATTCAGAGTAGACACCCGGATTATTAATATATGATCAGTTTCTAAAAAGAGTAGATTATTTGGAAACAAGTGGCTTTAGATCAGCGATGGCGATTGTCTAAATGCATGAAATGAAAACGGTCTGATAGGATAAAGAAGGCTGTTGGAGGCAGCCTATACCGAGCGGTCCACATTGCAGAAGACCGCAATACTTGGAGCCGCGTCGTATGTGGTCGCGATCCTCAGCAGTGAGGGAACGATGAAGAACAAAGAAATGCAAAATGTAATGGGTTGAACACGTGACATGTCGATAGTGCTTGTCAATGCCATACATTTGTGACTTTTTTCACGATTTCAGAGATATCGTCACTTGTCTAGAGCCATGTCAAACCCTACTTTAATGACCAGGTTTTCAGGCGAAAATGGAGTTTAACACTTTTACTGCCAGACAAACAGAATAGAAAATATATTGTTCAAGGTCACCAGTAACAATATCCCCAGGCCCTGCGCGCGTCAAATGTCAGCATCTGTCAAACCCCGTTAACAGTCGGCCATCGTGTAACTACAGACTTTGTCATGGTCCAGGTGTATAAACCTTGCCACAGGTCTAAAGACCTAGGTTAAAAGTAATAATAGCGGTTTAAAACGTGTGAATCAGGTTTTTGGCAAGGCAAACTGAATTTCCTCGGTGGCACACATGTGTGCCGCTAGGCACTGAAATGTTAAATTCAAATTCCTAATTCAGAAATTGGGGGATTGAGGGACGTGAGCTAAGCTCCTGACCTAAACTAGTAATTAATAAATACAACCAACAATAAAATATCTACATACTGATTAAAAAAGGCCATTCATAAAAAAACCCACTACTGTAAATTGATTGCTACAATCAATATGGTTACAGCTTACGAAGAGAGATAAGGAATTATTAATCTACATGTTTTAATTACAAATAACTTTATTGATTCTATACTAATCTTGAACTCAAATTATGCAGACTGTTGAAAGTGTTTCAAAATTTCTTTTACTGTTCATTTTGAGTTTTCAGAGGAACATGTTTATCAGCAGGCTTGAAGTCACCCAAAGGGCAATGGAGAGGGCTATACATTGCTTGCAGAACAGATGGTTGATGAGGCAGAAAAGTTCTGGAGTAGTGATTGCGTAACGGAAGACGCAGCATTGGTAAGCCTCCCACAAGGTGGACTAAAGACCTGGTAAGGGTCACGGATAGCCAATGGAAGCGAGACACACAGGACTGGTCCTTGTGGCGATACTTGGGGAGGCCTATGTCCAGAAGTGGACACCTTTCGGCTGAAATAATGATGATGTGAGAAACGTTTTAAGTGAAAATGTGTATGGTTATAAGAATGGAAGGAGCGCTAAAGACGATGGGTGGATAGTGTGAAAGATGATAACTAGAAAGCAGATAACAAATGAGAAGACGTCAAATAAGGATCTATAACTATGTTTCAGATAAATTTGCAATAAAGTACATTGACCTTTCCCTAATAACTCTTCGTAGGTACCTGAACAATTAAATATAAATCGTTTTTCATTATTAGACCATGTTAAGGATCACGAGAGATGTTGATTCGGGACAGCTTTGAGTCATTAATTCCGTTTTTCAAATTAAAAATGTCAATAAATGTAGGTGGGTCAATGACCGTTATTGCACGTTTATTTGGAACAACCTATAGTATGAAAGAAAACATACTGCAACATCTTCAAATAAATTGGGATAGTGGCAGGAAGATGACAATGTATTCACAAGAATGGCTATACAAGCAGTAAAAGAAATAATTGTGTGCAATATGATGTTTTTTATCATTGACAGGCTTGCATTTGGCAACTATCTCTTCTGATGGTTGACAATAGAGCATTTATTAGAAGTAACCTATTCACTCTTGACCTGACTCCCAGGTTGATATGATTATAAAAGAGATGAAAACTGAGATAACAGCTAATTGAGATGTTTCAAAGACGACAAGCTTTGCCCCAATACCATTGTAAGGGCTATAAATCAAATTCATACAATACGGTATACTCCTGTTTATTTTAAATGTATATCTATAAATGAATTTGAAAAAGTCTTCTATTAGAAGATCTATTAGAAGATACGGTAATAGAACTTTATGTGTAAATGTTAGAGATAATATGTGCATTATTAAATTGCAAAAGGGTTGCCTAGATCTGGGGCCTATTGTTAAATATTCTTTTTTTTATTTATTTCCCTTATAGGTTATTCATGAAAATCAAGCATGAGTCGAGAGAATATTACCCAAGAATTTAAAAAATATGGTCGCCTCAAGCAGCTTTTAAAAATTGAATATGACCTCTGGGTTACTATGATATGACCACACCTTTCCATTACATCCTTTAAAGGACCATAGTGATGATGAATAAGTTAAAAAGTAAGTTTTTAAGTAATCATTCTAGTAATTTTGTCTGGTAGCAGAGGAATTTACTAATTGGAAATAGGTTGTCATGTTGCAATTAAAAACATTTCTATGGCAAACTATAAATGGGTGTAGTAAGTACTTAAAATAATCAAAAACCTTTGATTTATATTCTGATTGCTGAAAATTAAATAATTAAAAAGTAACAAAACTTGTTGAAGTGTCACTATAAAAGTTATACTTACATCGACTTTTTTCCATTTATCTACTTTTTTTATCACGTCGTTAAGCTCCTCGAAGGTCGTCCGGCACACTGAAATAACAAGATAATTACAATTAACCATCAAATCTATAGAAAACAAATTAACATTTCGGCAAAATATACACACCTAAACACTTCAAGTTAGTGGGGTCTATTCGCGCAGATACCGCTACAAACAAAATTGTAAACGCAAAGAAAAGAATTGCTGGACGCATCTTTAACTCCTTATTAATTAATAAGTGTTTAATTTACAAGAAAATCCAGATAAATGTCGGGAAATTTTCAATACGTGTAGAAGAAGTTTATCTTTTCCTGTCAGACACGATCACTATTCTGATTCGTCGAGATTTTGTAATATTTTTTTAATGATATACCACATTGTCATTGGTTGATTCTGATATTGATAAACCGACTAAGTGTAGTGGTACCAGCGTTCGTACTTCGCACTTGCATAACAAGGTCCATTTTCTTTGTTGGTTTATCGTAAATTATGATTGGAGTGCAGAGCTATTGATCCTTCTTTCGAATTATTGCTCAGATAGTTTATTTAAATGTTCCAAATGTGAGCAGAAATAACAGTTATATATTCCTATAGCCAGCAATTTGAATTTATTAGAATTTTGAAACAGCCAAACAGGTAAAATACAAATGAAAATAAATGGCTCGCTGTAAACACCATATTTTTTTTGGGTTGGTAACACTGAGACAATAAATCATTGTGTTTTTGGTTTTTGTCTATGTGTGTGTAGTTCGAAACAGGAAAAACATCGATGTCAAGACAATCACTTATCACATTTTTATCACATGAGCTGATATTATAATTGAATGTAACGTTTCCAAAAAACATTTTATTATTTTTAACGGGTTGTTTGTTATCAATTGAGACAAGTAAATCAGTTAAAATTTATTACAATTTTGCCCTTTCTGACTCCCTCGACTGCCCGTTCTCCGGTTTTCCGCCCGCCGCGCCGCCCCCCACCTATCAACCGACCCAACCAAACCAAACTTACCAACAGTTCGCATTCGGTCTCTATGCGCGCGGGACGTTTGCTCAACGGCATGTATAATTTTTTTATGCACATCAAATTGTTTAAAAACCTTAAAATACCTTGAATATTACTGTTGCATCGTCTCGGAGTGACGTTCCAGTGAGTTTTGTGAAGAAATACGCACGTTTCGTGTAAAAATTCAGGTAAGTGACTGCTTGACAGATTGCGTCTTTTCCTATTCCAAGCTTATTATCTGGTATTTTTAGTTGATTTTGATTGCTTTCATTTGTGTAATACGTGTAGTGGTGAATTAGGGCATAATGGATAATGCCATATTTCCCATTATATCTTGTCCGGCGCACCTGTGCCATTACCATACGCTACTCACTCAGCCCAGTGTAGTATTGCATATTTTATGTAACCTTTCAAAAAATCATCTTATCAATCGACTGCGTCATGTGCAGTTAGAAAATCCCAACGAGAAATTTCATAATGAGAGAGCGCGCGATCAGCGCAACCTGACTACTTGGCAACGCGCTGCCACCCGATAAAAACTTGTTAAAAAGTTAATTTATCAAACAAAAAATGTGTTATTATTCGTGGACCGGCGGCATTTCTCTTTGTTTTCCGTGTGAAATCGTCCCTTTGTCCTTCGGTAGGGCGCGCTGGGCGTCGCGGCACAGGAATTTCGACTCTAGAAAAGTGCCATAATACAATGATGGTGTACATCGGTAGGTCGCGCAGCTCGGCGCTCGCTCGCGTCGTTTTCACAACGCCTGTGTTCGTGCGTATCTACGTGGACGACGTCAGTGTGCTCGTGCGGTAGTTTGTTTATAGTCGTTACCGGACGAATACGACGTCTATTATTACAGCGGTAAGGCTCAGTATCGTATGTAGGTCGGCGTCCTCGTCGGTGTTTGTCTATCGATCTCTGCGGTGGCCAATGGCACATGTCGGCGCGATCCTGCGCGGCCGCGCCTCGCTCCGCTCTTTGGTGAAAGCCGGGTGCGCTCGGACGATATATTACAATTCATGTACATCTATATGATGTCTATAAGTACTATCTTATCATTGGAAACGCTGTTATAACACACCCCCCTCCCTTCCCCTTCACTCCCCTCCCCCCGCCCGCGCCTGCCTGATTCGAAGGCCTACTAGATCATGAGTTTTTTAAATAAGAACCCGCGAAGTTGATGTATAAATTGGAATCGTGAATGTTTTGTCGAGCGCTGTTTGGCGACCTCAGGCGTCACGGCGTGCGGGGGGAGGGAGCCAGAAATAGAAGTGCGGATTGGAAACGTGCGACGTGGCAACGTCGCGCGCTCGTCTGCGCTCAGTGTCGGTTCAAAATGGCGTCTGTGCGTGATCGATACCGCGGAATTTGCGTTGAAAATGTCCGTATTTGTGATGTATCTGGTTGTGAGTCGGCCGGAGGGCTACCCTGGCAGCACGGGGCGATCGCCCCGCACCCGGCACTGGCTCACGAACCTCTCAAAGTACGTATGTCAACCATATTGCGCCGACACTTTGCCCCCTACATGAATACCTAGGTATGGCTAGGGTACGCTTGCAATCTCGATGATCTAGACATCTACAGCATATCCGATATTCGCTATTGAGATATCTTGAACCTTCAGCCTGCAGCGTACTCGATGCGAGAGCTAACCTCATGCATTTTACATACCTAGTTAGTCAACTTCCTGAGGTTACGTAAGATGCGTGCTTTTTAATGCGGGAAAGTGTGGTTACTAGCTAACTAGCTTTCTTTGGGTGTTTTATCTATGAATCTGTTTGTCTTAACCAATAGAGAATAAATAGAATCCCATCATTCGCAAGTTGCATTCTGTTAAATGAAAACAAAATGGCGGCAGACTTGTAAAATTAAGACGCAGTAGCTCGCTGAATGTTGGCAACGTCGCGCTTCGTAGCTCGTAATTGTGTATAGTCGACTCGACACTTGTTCGATAAGAAGTTTCAAGGCTATACGTTTTGTATCCTCCGCTTAACAATGGGATAAAATTAATACAAACGATAAACAAGTTTAATACTTAATGCCAGCGTATTGGTGTTGTAATTAAATTTTAGTTAAGTTGTGTGTGGCACTCGCACACGGACGACCTAATTGAGGTTAATACTGGCGTGGTAGTGTTGTCTATTGATACCTGTTTACTGCACACATACACATGAGCCAACAAATAAACTAGGTTGTTATTGAGTGGATGAGAGCCTTAGATAGAATAATGGTGCGGTCATAATCTGTATTATGTTTACATCACTGGAGGCATCTACTGTTTATAAAAATATTGCATATTTATGACAAAATATAAATTGAGAAATGGGTATATCTTGCTTCTATTTTGCGTGCGGTTTCATCGGTTAATTGTTACCTACCTGGTTAGAATGGATGGAATTTCAATTAAAGTTCCTTGAACTGTAGTTGCATTCATGACTTGAAACGGATTCGTCAAATGCTCCGAACTTAAAAATAAACATGTACGTTGATAAATAGATTTGCGTGCAACGTTTATTGTCTACATATACACATTGGGAAAGGTCTTGTTTTGGGAAGCAAGCGTCATGTATCAGCTGATTGCTGCCCTGCGAAAATTGAATTCATATTACTTAGGCCCGGCGGACAAACCCGGGTTGTCAAATTGAATCCCGACGACAACCCGGGTTGCCAGCCGATTATTTTTTTTTCACATAATATTTTTTTTTTTTTTTTTGTCAAACTCACCGGTGAGTTTCAGTGTCTAAGAGGTTTCTTACATCTAACATGTAGAAATTAATTCAATCTTTTTTTTTTTTTTTTTTAGTTTTTTGTCAACGTTTCGAAACTTTGCCAGATTTTCGCTGATTTGTCTTTGTTTCATAACCTTTTCGAGTTCCTTTGTCGATTCAAATCCCCTTGGCTTATAAACGAAGGTGATAATGACGTGCAAAAGTCTCGTTTTGATAAAATCACCTTTTTCCCTTTAACTGATCTTGATGTAGGTCTTTGACATTTAAATGAATGCTGAGTTTCAATGCAGCTATCTTTCATTCAAGGCGTAATATGGTTTCTCTACTTGCCGATTGGTTTTATTCTTATTTTATGGTATAAAAACTCTGGTCAAAGCCCTTCTTTTGTATCACGTTGAAGACCTATTATAGACGTTTGAAGTTTGTACAATAGAGCTATTTTTGACAATGTAAAGAACCCGTTTTGGGGCCAGCTGACTGAATTTAGGTCACTATGAATTTTTGAAGAGGTTAGGTGGAGGGGTTGTGATTTGGTAAACACTACTGTATTAATTTATGGGCTATCAAAACCTTATGGTCTAGTCTGTTCAAAAACTTCTAGGAACCGAATATTTATTGATTTTTTGTTTCAATATAACATTTGAAAAACTAAAAGGTTTATGGAAAAATAGGGGAAAACGACATTAAAAAGATAAATCTTGTTTGATAAGATAAACATATCCGAACTAGCGTATGGGACTGTAAAATATGTTATGGTGTAAGTCTATCATTATTAACATGAATTATTACTTATCAATATAAACTTTGAAGGGTAACCTGTTTCCAACGCACTTGAATATTGTAGGTTACAGGAACGTTAGTCATAATCATAACGGTTTATGTGTTCCTAATTAATCGAAAAGAAATAAAGAGTCTGCGTTTCCTAATAGCTATATCCTGGGGGTCTTTAAATCAAGAGTGAATAGGTTACTTCTAGGCAAGCGTGCTCCATTGTCAACCACATCATCGCTTACCATTAGATGATATAGTGGTCAAACGCGAGCCTAAAGGCTCAATTACAGCTTCCGATTTCAAGGGACCCAATTTAGGAACAAACTAACTAGGAAGCAGGAAGCGAGCGATTACACTATCCTAAATTGAACTCCTAAGTCGGCAGTGTTGCCAACTCTTACAAATTCGAGTCCCTAAACAGAATACAAAAGTCGCTCTAAAGTCTCTTAAAAACTGATTCTACCAGGAGCGGACTTAAAAATAAAAAGAGCTGACTCGGATTTTTTTTCTGGGAAAGGGACTTTGTGAAATTTAATTTAATTTTAAACACAAACAAAAATACTACTAGCCCATTTGTAGCGACAAAGTCTCTAAATTGGCAACACTTAGCTCTAAATCGGGGTGATGCGATTACACTATCCTAAATCGTACACAATTTAGGAAGTCAAATCGGGATCTTTCAATCTCACTAAATCGGACACTAACTGCTCTAACTGCTATTACACCTTCCTGTTTCCTAAATTGGGTCCCTTGAAATCGGAAGGTGTAATTGAGCCATAACAATAATAAAAAAAACGCAGCACAATTTGACAAATTGTTTCCTAATTTAGAACTGAGAAAACTTCTAGCTAGTTCTAGTCTACAGACTGTATTTTCCCTCAAATCACCTGTAATTTTCTTGGAAGAGTTGCTACTTCCCGACCTTTATATTCTGCTTCAAACATGGCATTAATTGCTATTTAATCACTTCAGCAACGAATGACTTGGCAAAACAATTTGTAACAGTCATGGTAAATTTTAGAAAACATGCTGAATATGGTTGAGATTTGAAAAAAAGAGTTGAAATGATGAATCTGATGGTTACTGTATTGAAATCATCTGATACATAAAGTAAAGACTTGGACCAGAAACCCTCGCGGGGGCGTCTTTAGAAGACCCTACCAAATGGTTTAGGTTCGCATAGAGGACAAACATACAAACCTTCATTTTTATATATAATTATACTTGCTGACCCAGCAAACGTTGTTCTGCCATATAAAAATTGCGATTAAAAATGGTGGGTGGAAGAAGGAGGGTGGGAAATACTTTACGACCTATTCTCATACCTACCCAAATATACAAAAAAAAATAGTTTAAATCGGGCGAGTCGTTTCGGCGACGACACGAGATTTTTATATATTAGAAAATTATATTTATATGCAACGTGTTCCTTTTGATGCCCATAAATGATACAAAAAAGTCTTAGAACAAGTGTTCCGAAAATACATCGTTTCGAAGATAACCTCAATCATAATTCAATTAGTTGAAAATTGTCATCCGTATGACGAATCTTTATTTTGCGAGTAAATCATTTTCATTCAAACCTATCATTCATATTTAAAGCTAAGAAAATGCGACGTGATCATATTATTACACGTAAGGGTGTTTTACATGCAAAAGAGGTTCTATGTTAGACTGTATGTATGTTTTTTTTTTTTTTTACGTATGTCCGCGCATTTCTCCGTCAGTTGTGGACCGATTTTCCAAATTCTTTTTTTATCCGAAAGAATATACTCCCGAGGTGGTCCCATATAAATTTTATCGAAATTGCTTTAGCGCTTTTTGAGAAACTGAAGAAAAACGAAAAATACGCATATCTTGATGACGTTTTTGTGTTCTCCAAATGTTTAAATTCCACGTTCCATGTTATTGGGGTTTTTAGTTCTGAGGTATAACAACTAAAAAGTGAAAAATAGAAACCTTTTTTAAAAAAAAAAAACAACCGACTTCTAAAAAAAATACACTAAGAATTAATAAATAACTTTAATTTCGGAAGTCGGTGTCAAATAACGAAGAAGTAAAATACAAACACCGACTTCCGAAATTAAAGTTATTTATTATTTTTTAGTGTATTTGTTTTTAGAAGTCTGTTGTTTTTTTTTTGTCGAATTATTATGTATGAAAAATAAATACGAAAAAAAAATCATTTGCCAGTTGATTCTTTGACATGGTGTCATTAATACTCTAGTTATGGTATATCAAAAGGAACCTTGTTTATGTAGATAGATCAAAGGGGTTAATTCTAAAATCGGGTACCTTTACCTATATCAATTCAGGATGCATTTTCCCAATTTTGATTCATATTTAGCAGCAATATTAAATAATCATTCGTGCACACTCTATAACTAAATTCCATGAGTTGTTTGTACACACAGTTACTTGGAATTTACAGCCTTTTTTTTTTGGGAGGGGGGGGGGGGGAAATCATCCAATGACATCTCCCTCTCTGGGTGGAGCTGGAGGGCGTGTCAGAATCTTACTGACTAAAACCCACCTCTGTTCCTTCCCTGCCTGAGTGCCCAGGGGAGCGGTAACTCTGTTACGAATTTATCCACTATCAGTTATTCTTGTATTTTACAGCCTTACAATCATTTAGGCGTAATGTAGCTTGTTGTTTTTTATTGGTTTAGCTCCATTTAGTTAATTTATTTAATTCCCTTCTTGGAAGTCTTTAAAAGTCAAGAGTGAATAGGTTACTTCTAGACAAGCGAGCCCTTCAAACCGAAATAGCAACACGGCGGAAAACAACCAGATTGCAATAATAATTGTAGTTTCCTGATAGCTACTACCTGCGGGTCTTTAAGTCAAGAGTGAATAGGCAAGCGTGCTTCATCTTCAACCACATCATCGCTAACCATCATCATTCTCCTGCCCTTATCCCAATTCCCATACTCCTCTATTATTCGTCATCTCTGTAGATGTAGTCACCCCCTTTTTACCCATATCCTCTTTCACACAGTCTAACCATCGTTTCTTTGGTCTTCCTCTACTCTTATAGCCATCCACATCCATACACAAGACTTTCCTCACGATATTTTCTTCATTCCTCCGCATCACATGCCCATACCATGACAACCGATTTCCACACAACTTTTCAGTCAGCGGTGCCACTTTCAGACTTCCTTCTTCTTCCTTCCGCGTAACACCACACATCACTCTTAGCATCTGGTGAGATAGTGGTCAAACACGAGCCTGTCAATTAATAAATAGTCATTCTGCAGGATTTGATTCAGAACTTGAAGAATCATATCAATATGTAGTCAAATAGTTGGACTAAACCACTAGGCGTTGTGTAGTTAATGAACAGCTCAAAAATTTAGCTTTTAAATGATTTATACAGTTGCTTATATTTATTATTTTGTAATTATTATAGTTGTTGTATTACCAATAATTTGTAGTTAGATATTATTTACTAGATTTTTTTTCTGTTGAATATTTTAATACACTTTGCCCAAATATTTTTAGGATTTGCTGAACCATAGGACAGGCAGCTAAAATGAATAGAAAACAGGATTTAAATAAAAATAAAATAACATTATCTGAATTTGTTTCTTTTCTGTTTTGACCTACTTTTCCTATACGAACCCTTTTCAGTAATAATTTGTAGAAGTGAAAATTTTGTTACTGAAATTACGAGAAGCTATTTTTTTGAGTAATTTCTATCTTTCTATGTAGAAAGATATTCGCCATAATCAAATTAGCGTGTCTTTTTAGCTTATAGCTGAAATTGTTCAATTTATCATAAATTCATAGCGCTTAGTAATAAGGAATATGCAAGTAATTCGAAACTTTTTATTTTGTAAATATACGAGTACAATGTGGTGCACTTTTTTGATTTTTAATTCTTCTTCTTTAATTCTTTATTGTACACCAAACAAGTAACATAGAACACAGTGATGTACAAAGGCGATCTATTTATTTAGGGCGTTTTTTTTTTGAAGGCTATTTTATGTTGCATGTTTTTGTTGAAACTAAACGAAACCTCAAGACGTATCGTTCTCAACAAGGTAGTGACGAAAAAACCAAGTGTGAAAGTAACACTTCGTAAAAAGTACTTATTTCACTAAAAATTTATTATAATATTGAAATTGCAATTCCTGCTTGTATAGAGCTCCTAAAATTAGTAAAATTATTCATTTATGGTCATAAAATAAAGTGACGTCACAGTACACTTCAGTACAGCTTTGACAGTTGCGAACGTTTGAAGTGTAGTAGAAAATTGTAGTAGTTAAATAATTTTTTTGAGCGACATGCAGTACTTGCATTTATTTTTAAATAATTTTCGTGAGTCTAAAGTACTGTATTTTCCTTATATTCCTTAAATCCCAGTCGGGCAAACAGTACTTAAATTTTCTTTACCACACATATTATCTATGTGTTGTTATACCATTTGATATGAATAATAAGCTATTGAAATTCTATGCACCAGCTTGGATTATAAATCTAATCAGCCTTCTCTTGTTTTATTGCATTTTTAGTCGAAGAAACGAACGTCTTCACATTACAAATCGCTTACATTTTCTGATTCACTGCAGTTATTTATTAGGTACACCCCTCACCGCTACCCGCCCGCTTGTTGTCAAGGCGCTAGTTACGGATTGAAGTATCCATACACAAAACTGTCGATAGGTGCGCAAATATCCATACTTCAATAACCCAAGCCTATAAAATTGATCAGGAAATGTGTTCCATCAAGCTACAATCCTTCGTGCATTTCCTCCAACTATTTTCTTTTAATCTGTGCATTGTTTTTGGCGGGAAATTGCCGCGGAGTAGTCCGGGTGTGCTCTCAATACCGACTGTTCACTGTTGTATAATTTTAGAGAAAGGAGATTTTGTTTTGGTCCGCCAGTGCTGCGGCGGTGGTTCGTGGCATTTCATATCGTTGCAAGTCCGTTTCGCTCGGTATTATTTTTATGGCGGCGTTGCCATTCCGTCTAGTGGCTCAAGCTCGATTCTCGCTCGGGCCGCCGCGGTTGGAGGCGCTGTTGAGCAGTCAGTCGGCCGCGCAGCTCGGTGCGCGACGTTTGTCCGAGGAAGGGCTCCGTTTGCGTCCCTCCAGTCCCGGCGCGGCAGTGTCGCGGGTGCGAAAGAGATAGCATATACAGCGTGAACGAGATAGCGCTATGGCAGTGTCGCAACCTCGCCCACCTGACCGTGTTGACGCCGCGCTCGAAAAAGTTGCGCCGTTGCGCTATTTGGAGGCGCACGAATGTGCTCGCTCGGAGCAAGCCGTGACGCGCTATTATCTTTATTCATTGTCTCGAAACAGTTTTTTGAGTTGTAAAAGGCGACTTCTACATGTATTGAAGATAGCGACGTGTCAGCATTTAATATTCAACGGTATGTATCTGATTTTGTTAGTTTTTGACATGGATGCGTTCGAGGCCAATCTTTATCTGAATTGCAACAGATAGATAGCAGCTCGCATCTCCTCGACCAGTTAACTCATAACTGGGTTGATTTCTGTTCTTCTCCTTCGTGTAACATTGATTCGTATTGACGTTCGGTGAGTCGCGCTGTGTAATTGTTGGTATTTAGTCGCCATTTTCTACGTCGGTGACGAATACCGCCGCGCCGTCCTCGTTTCCTCCGGCTCGACGCAAACCGGACTTTACCGCTCTATTCTGAAAGATGATTATCCTTAACCGCCTTTAACTTTTTCTTCAAACGAGATCCGCTCGCTATGATTCATTGTAGAAATAATAATACCTAACGATTTTCGTCAGTGACTGTACCGTGAAAGGTCCGATATCTAAATAGAAGATTTCAGAACGTGGCCATGTAAAAAAGGCGGGACTTGATTAAATGAAATTCTCGATAATGTTTAGTGGGCTGCGCTGCAGACTTGAAAGTTTGAGAGAGTACCTAGGTATTTTGCGCCGGCCCGGTCGCTGTTGTGCAGCTAGGGTGTTATCGATTTGTGTACGTTTTCTGCTATAAATAAGTACCTACGGTACGAGTTTGTGTCATCGTCGTCGCTGCCGGACCGGTTTCTGAACGAAACCTGTGTGGGTGCTGTGACCGGAGATTCGAAATTCCAAATTCGAATGCGCCTCGCCTTCTAGCTTTCGAGTACCTTTATGTTCGTTTTAGTTGCGTAATATGTTTATAAAAGCTATACCTACGTACCTAGACATTTATTGTAGTACGATTTTTTAGTTACGTTGCATATTTCGTGGTTTTATTGGCGTTATCCAATCCAGTTATTCGATATAATCGTGTTACTTGCGTAATATTTAGTGTCATTCTATTACTTTGACCCTGAACGGCATGCTAAAAATGCTAAATTTGTAAGAAAGTGGAACGATATTGAGAATCGGTTAAAATTCAGGACGTGACGTCATTTCACTTTTTTTTTTTCAACAACACTGACTGAATGTTCTCAGTTGTTTCCTGACGTTATAAGTAAATAAATAGAAGTTATTCACTCACAAAATCAGATGGTGAGTTACATAATCCTTTCATCATTACATCAATTAATTACTTAAGTATAGTAAGTACACGGTACTACAGTTAAATAAAACAAAACAACTACGCATGTGAAAATGGCGGGCGCGGTTATTATCACTTGTTAACTTGTTATTTATTCAAGAACTAACGGATCGATGAACTATATTCGTCAAAGTGAGCTGTAATAGGCGGGTACAATAGCTTGTGAATGTTGTGGAAGGTATTTCAACGTATTGGATGAAGAATTTTACGCTGAAAAATCGTTAGTTCTATAATCACATGCATGCGCACAATGAACCTAACCTATAAGGACGCGTTTTTCATAAGTTTTTTTAAGTTTCAATGACGCGTGTTGTATGTTTCCGAGTACAAAACTGTCAATTAATCATTAGTTTCCACGTTTTCGGCCGCAACAGATCCTAATTTACGGTTTTTGTAGTAAAAACTACAAGGTAATGTTTAGACTTCGTAAAAATGGAGTAGGCGCTAAAGTTTATCAAATGTCATTAGTTTATCAGCCTTTTTGGTTACTCGTGCCCGATATATATAACGCCCAACCTTGGTTTA
Organism: Polia nebulosa; assembly: GCA_951329385.1. Taxonomy (NCBI): domain Eukaryota; kingdom Metazoa; phylum Arthropoda; class Insecta; order Lepidoptera; family Noctuidae; genus Polia; species Polia nebulosa. The sequence goes on from OX589614.1 coordinate 17,767,107, forward strand.
TGTCAGGAAACTTATCTGGGTGACAAAACGTTATTTGTAGGGACACAACTAGTACTAGGTTTTGAGTGCTCATTCCATTCCTGTCAAAATGTCAAATATTGTAAGTAAAGCTCAAGTTCATAGTGAAATACTCCAATGTCATGAATGTCACATTGGCTGTAAGACTTGAGTAAATACATAGCCTATTCTTTCTGCTTCTTTGTTATTTACCATCTGATGAGAAAGTGGTGTTTTACTGTCAAAAAGAAAAAATCTTATCAATTATTTAAGATGAGCTAGAACTATTACCACCCATGCTTTATGGGTTTAACCCATATATCCCCCCCATCCCGTTTCTAACCTCTATAGGTTTGAAAACTGTGTACAAGGGGGTATATCAAGTTAGCATTGGAAGCATTGCACAGTACTACACGACTTGCAGTGTGCCGAAAATGTTAAAACAAATGAAACTTGCAATTGAATAAAAGCAAGGTTTCTGAAAGACTGCATAAAATTAACTAGGTAACACACTGTCAACTCCTGACAACCGATTGGCTTTTAAAAATAACAGTAATGTATATTTTTCTTCACTATTCTTTAAAACTGAAAGAACACGAGAGAATCAGTATGTCTTAGAACCAAAACTTCAAAGACATGTGACATCTACCAACCCACATTGTGTGTAAACTCAACGCAACTCCCTCTCACGCAGAGGAAATCTATGTCCCTGCAGTGGCAACATTATGGCCTGATTATACGTTAACTGTAAAAATTAAAAGTTTTGACATAAGATTAACAATCTTTTGGTAATGTTGACTAACACACTGTCAACTCTAATGACAACAGATTGGCTGTTAAAAATAACATTAATGTATATTTTTCTTTACTATTCTCAAAAACAGAGAACCAACATGTCTTAGAACCAAAATTTCAAAGACTTGTGACATCGACCAACACGCACTGTGTCAACTGTGTGTAACCACCTGGTGGATAATGGGCGTCTCCCTCTCATAGAGTGGAGACCAATGTCCCTGCAGTGGCAACATTGTAGGTAGATTATACTTCGCTGTGTTTTTTAGTTCACCTTAATTAATTCTTTGGAGCACCACTGAATTAAATAACCACTAAAGTTTTATTACAAATAAATTAACATGAACAAACTTATAAATTACTTAACCAACTGTAATAAAAACAAAAATTCCTAACTAAGTAAAACTTATAATCTGGTGTCAAAAAATTTCTCTGCATAGCTGTTTACAGGCAGTGTGCCCAAAAGACTGGCGGCATTGCCACGTTGTATGGCAATGCTTTACCTCTGGCTGAGGACAAAGCCAGCCCTTGGGTCACGACAAGTGTCAACAAGGTGTTTAGAAAGATCTTTAAATACTAAATGTGCACTTGGACCCCATGGCCCAAGGGTTTCAATCCCAATCGGTTCGAGAATGTAGCTACCGACGAGGTTGTTATATTTCCACCGCTTGATGTTCAAACATCAAAATGCTTGACATAAGATTGGCAATCTTTTGGTAATGTTGAACCTTTCAGAGAACGTGCCAGGATAGTAAACCACTTCGAAGTGATAAACTGAAAGCTTGTTAGGTTAGGTTATAATAATATTGATTTTATTATCAGTCCGAGGACACTCGTGTAGGTATTCATTCCTATAGATTAGGAAATAATTAGATTAACATGTTTTTAGGTAATTAATACTTCTTTCTGGACATGTTCTTGGCCACATGTTTGTTATTTGAAGGTTTACCAAGGTGAATAATGGTTACCCAGCAACTGGGTTGTGGAGGTCAGATAGGAAGCCTCTGATACTGTTATTCAGCTGGTTTTCGTTAGGGTGATATTTCATTTATCCTATATCTATGTCCTATATTTGATCAAATTTCTTTGACGGATTTACTGGGCATCCGTCAAAGAAATTTGATCAAATTTAATGAAGTTGTCCTATTTCTTTGATTAGACTTACATTGGACAAAGATCTAGAATAGATGTAATACCACCCTTAGACTGGAACCTGTCCTGACATATGTGGGCAAACTGGAAAAGATACAATATTATGATGAAAATCCAAATAAAAACTTGTATTTGAGCAGTAATGCTAAGAAAAGGCAGATGGACTCTTTTAACACACTAATATTACCTTCACTTGTAACTATGTAAAGAAATCTTAGAAGTTAAATTTGGCCCACTTCCCAGTTTCCGATTAAGCTGAAATTTTGCATTCATGTTTAGTTTGGTTGACAATGCATAGTTTGCTAAGTAAAGCTTCCTTAGGGCTCTATTTGGGTTCTAAAATAATATTTACCAACTAAAACAAATTACAAGTTACCATGTTCCACCATCTAGCATCCAATACTGAATCCGTACTGATTCTTGAATACTTTTTATGGTACGAAGATAGTTTGTCCCGAGACGTTAAAACCTGAACTGATAGTAACCGGCCATAACTACAGAGTTTTCAACAAATAAAACTATAAATACGGTTGCTAATATTTTTACATCCATCTAAAGTATAATATATCTGCTGATGATACTGATGATATAATTTTTTGTAATTCCAGGTGATCGTGTGATGGGAAATCGTTGATCATCAGATGATGAAACGGACAGGTGTTCCGAGGCTGGGGCCTGATGAGCCCTCGCCCATGCCTCCCCAGAATCAATCGCAGGTAAAGATCTGTTTAATTATTATTTAAACATAAAATATTAAAATCTTTGGTTTTCTTGCTTTTGGTCTACAGACCATAGAGCTTGCCTATTACGCACCATCCTACAAATAGGAAAAAACAATCCTTGAAATGTTACCATCTCGGACGTCAAAAAATTCTCATCTGTCGAGTGACAAAAAGATCCAGGTATTATTATGACTAGCAACCTATAATGGGAAGCACAATATTGTCAAAAGGGCAGCTTCGAAATTCTGTCAGTCGCAAGGCATTCAAATGCCTGACACCTTTTTTTTTATTGTTGGGTGGGAAATCATCCAATGACATCTCCCGCTCTGGGTGGAGCGGGAGGGTGTCACTTCTGTTGCCCACTTCTGTTCCTTCCCTGCCCTGAGTGCCCAGGGGCGCGGTAACTCTATTTCGAATTTATCCACAACCCCTGGGCAGATGCCTGACACCTAAGACCTTTATTAAGCTGTACAAATGCCTGACGCCTAAGACATTTATTAAGCTGTACAAGAATTACATAAGACATCTCTAGAAATAAACTAATGGTGTTGATCCTCTTGTTCAATAACTAAACTAAAATTAGAGAATCGCTATCTTTTTCTAAAAGGCAGTGCGAGAAAAGGACGGCTATAGCTATGAACTTGATAATTTACCTGAGCACGTAAGTGTTTCAAACAAAACAAAAAAAAAAACAAAAAACACTAATTATATTTTTTCATCACCATGCACTGCTACAATGGAAAAAACAAAATGGCGGATGTTAAGAGCGAAGTTTTGTTTTTTCTAATGTTTCCTTTTGTGATAAACGTCGGCAGAAGGATTTGAGATTAATATCTGCAATGAAATCTTTGATTTCCGATTCACCAAGAACTAGAATCGACTCTTGATCAACTTACATCTTTGATAGAACTGAGACAGGTTCTGTACTGAATCCACACCATACGGCACATCATATTTGACCCCAGCTTACGTGGCCTTGCTCTTTCGTGTCAGAATTACCGACTAAAACCCACCCCTGTTCATTCCTTGCCTGAGTGCCCAGGCGTGTGGTAACTCTGTTTCGAATTTATCCGCGACCCCTTGGCATGCATGCATCGGCCATGAGGGCCCCCGTCGAGTGTTGCTGATATCTCTTTGAGGCGCGCGTGGAACACTACGCGCCGTCGACTCTCGGGCCTGGTGCTGATCGGACGGCGAGCTACCCATTACTCGCCGTCCGCAGGCCCGCGCCTACGGTGGCCAGAGATCGTCTCGCGACCCCCGACGCCCAGGGCGTCTCCTGCCTCGGTTGCTGCTGGGGGCGTGAGGGCAACTCCGTTGTGTCTCCCTCACCCGTTCCGCCTCCTCCTTCGCGAGCATTACTGCTTCGCAGAAGAAAGAGACTGCTTCCCATTCCCTCTCGCTCCGTACCATGGCCTGAACTATTGCAGGGCGCGAGAGATCGCTGCCGCACACAGTTCATACCAAGACAGGACGTTTGTCGGGTCAGCTAGTCTTTAATAATAAAGCCCAAAAAACCGTAGTTAAGCTTACGGGTCTTTTAGCCAACCAAAACCTGAAGATATCCTAAAGTAAATTTTACCTGTAAGACGTACTCCTGAAAGATGAAACTACAGTTTTACCGAAGATATTTCTTCTGAACAACAACGATCCGTTACTTACAGGAATCGAGAATCATTAACGTGACGTTTATTGTTTGATTTATATTTTACAGTTGTGCGTAACGGTTGGTTGCAAGTAGGTCGCGTTTAAATACAGAACAAACGGAAAATGAGTTATGAGAGAGATTCTTATTTGTAGACCTGCTAAAACTCATCAAAATCACTCAAAATGAAGGATTAAGGCGCTGCCCGTCATTATAGAACACGAGCCATGAGGCATTACAGCTTAGTCTCTGGGATGAAAAATCATCAAATAACTTCTCCCGGGTGGAGCGGGAGGGCGTGTCTGACTCTTACTGACTAAAACCCACCCTTGTCCCTTCAGTTGCCTGTGCTAGGGCCGTGGTCACTCTTTCAAACACTGCGATGCTTCTAGTGTTGTAGATCTTCAGCCTTCGGAGAATAAGAACTGCTAAATATTATAGCTCGTCTCTGGAGTGACAACGTACCTGGGCGGCCACATAGGCGACAAGACCACTTACGATGATGAGATGGAGCGTCCAAAAAAGGAATAGAAAATTTACACAATAATAAAGCTGGCTATTGTGTTTCCCAGTGACTGGGAGGGATATGCAGTCGCTGAATACCAGTATTTAATATGTAAAATACTAGTATTTAGATGCATCCGGTTATGCTAGAAACCGAACCTAACCTATTTGGGAATAGACAAGCAGATGATGATGAATGAAGCGGGCAGATTTGATTACAGTTTGCACTATTTATTGTACGGAAAACTCTAGAAGAAAACCGGTTTATTGAAGTGAAAACTTCTTTAGGCACGTTGGGCAGTTTTGAGATGGGGAAAAAACAATTGAACTCGCGCGCTACCGACACTTCTACGCGATTCGCTACGAGAGTGAGCACTCAGCGGATCGCGAGTCGCGTTGGGCATTTTTGTTAAATTTTCACTTTTGTCGGCACTCCCAGTGTCACTGTTTTTTTCTTGGGACACGGCCGCACACTTCCCAATCACTGTACTCCTGAAAACCAGAATTAGAAACAGTGGCGACCACCAAAAAAACGCCGTGGCAATGAAGCTCGAGTCCCGTAAAAACGATTAAACTGTCTTGGGATGTGTTGGGAAATTAATCAGAAGAGAACAGCGGAGGTGTAAAAAACATAATTTTTACTCTCAATAAAACAGGAGTGGGCGCGGTCGAGACTTGGGTGTTAAAAGACAGTTTCCGAAGCCGAAAGCCACATATTCTACCCATTATTTGGATATTTTTTTCCACTAGACCATACCGGCTGGGAATCCACTGGTTCCGGAGATATAGAAGGTCAAACTCTTGTGTTATTACTAAACTTTTTTTCTAAACAAACTACCTGAAATTTCGAAATTACGCATTTGCAGTAACAAAAACGCAATGAATATCAAACGTATCCGACAAGTACCTACGTGGCTAAGAGCGAAGCTTACCTGGGCTCGCGTTACATTGCGCGTAATAAAAAATAGTTTTTTTTTTTCATCTAAAAATAAAAGTCGTTTCCCAGCAAAAAACTACTTTGTTAGTCATACAGTATGCATAGTTAACGGCTTTGTGATTACACTCTGTATGCTTCCCGGTAGACTATAGAAAAAGTTGGAAGGTCCATGCGCCAGTAATGACCGGCACACATACCCTTCATAGCGGAAAACAACTAGACTGCAATAACAATAGTAGTCTTGTGTTTCCTGATAGCTAGAACCTGGGGGTCTTTAAGTCAAGAGTGAATAGGTTACTTCTAGGTAAGCGTGCTCCATCTTCGACCACATCATCGCTTACCATCAGGTGAGATAGTGGTCAAACGCGAGCCTATCAATAATTCAATAATATAAAAATATATTTCAAGAACAATTTCGGCATTTATTAAACCATATGAAAAGATAGCGTATTTATTTAGAAACAAAGTTAATCATAACTTTGATAATAATAATCTTTTCTTTTAATGTTTTTGTATTGTTGTGTGTATAAACTTTATCAGCAACAAGCTAATAGCCGTACCTATTTTGATAGCGATCAGCGATTTGTGTAGGTTGAACGCTCTTATGAATGTTACGGACTGGCCGTGACGCTTATTTGCCAAATGGTCGAAATGATGACTGTTCTCCCGACTTAAATTTTCTGAAGTGGTTATGAAGGATAGTTTGTCCTCTGTGCTCCGAAATCATTTAACAGATTGTGATGAAACTTTGGTAGGGTGGTCCGGGGACGGCCGCGAGTCCTGGCCCCAAAAATCTGCACAAATAAAAGAAAACGTGGCATTGCAACGTATGCGCAGTAGTAGTACATAAAAAACAATCTCTTTCCGCGTCTGTCTGTTTATCCGCTAACTTCTCCTAGATCACGCAACAGAGCGGTTTGCACTAACAGAAAGAGCGATAAAGGAGGAAGGTTTGTGTATATCTGCACCCTTGCCAAGCCGGGGCTGGTTGCTAGTAATGAATAACCGCATGGGAAAAAGTTCCCTAGTCCACAGCACCCGGTTCTCCGTCTTGCTTATCCATTTTTATCAAAAATCCGGTTACTCGTTTGGTACTAAGTTTAAATTAAATCACACCCTGTAAAATTCTCAGATTTGAATACCAAATCTTTACGTCACCATGTGACGAAAAACCTACCTCAATTTTGTACCAGCTTCGTGGTTGTCTAAAATTCTGGGCAGCAGAAGTGTCATCATACCTTAGACTACAGGAATCCACTACTAATTCAATCCCCTTGTCAAGTCTCCACTGCTGGGACTCCTCTCTAAGTGAACAAGTGGGCCGGGTGTTATCCACCTCGCGCACCCCAAACGTTCCCCTGTGGAGACTACAGTACAATAATATATTTATAAAAAACTTTTTAACAAAAAACTCAACCGACGAAAAAGAACTAAAAAGCAAAAAATAAATTAACCTTTTAAGTCTTGAGTATTGAGCTTATTTACCTACATAAAATATCAAATTTTATATAAACAAATTTTGAGTCGGCGCCAAACCAGGCCTCCGTCACTCCATGTACTTGCGCGCTATAAGTGCCTACCGCCCAGCCGAGCGGTCTCGGGCCGCCGGCGAATCAAATTCAGTGCGGTTTTCGCAAGCGAAGCGCGCGCACGCCGTTCAATTTTAATAGTGCTGTTCGTTCGTACGCGTATTACGATGCCGTCTGGTGCCCTATGTGCTGTAGATGGGTGTAAATCAAGCAAAAGAAGGGATAAACACCTAACATTTTTCCATTTAGGCTTTTTCGATTCGTAATTACCAGCTGCTAGCACTAACATAAAAAAAAACTAATTATTTCTTACGGCTTAGTGCTTTATTTGAAGTCGGTTCTCTTTTTTTAGGGCTTTTTTTTTTCATTTCTAGTGAACATCTCCGAAGATCATCATCAAACTAAGAAGTATTATACTTATTTTAAAACGTTCACCTAAATGTAACAAATCCTTTTCTGAAAACCGCATCGATATCGGTTTAGCCAAACGCGAGATTATCGCGCACCAACATACATACCTACAAACCATACAAGTCAAACATCTCAGTTTGGCCTGTATGTCTGATCACCTCCTTTTTTTTAAGTTGGTTAAATATTTTATAAATGATAAAATTTTTAACTGCCACATAAAAGTCAGAACATATTCACAGTTCTCAATAACATAGATAAAAAGTTATGTTAATTTAATTTTATCGAAGAGGCAGCCCTGCGATTACTGTGGAATCGCGCGGTGCGAAGCAATCACTGCTGTACGCTTGAGCATTTAGGCGCATTTTAGCATACAGTGGTTGTTGACGCGAGGGAGTAGGCAATTATCGTAATAGGTATTGGAAATTTTCTACTGAGTGAAGTATCTGGCCTAATCTGTGGCCAAACAACAATCTGATTATTAAATATCTAAATTTTATATGTACGTAGAAATGTAGAAGGCTAGACGTAGGTAATTAATCGTTTTATTATTTGGCGCCGACTCAAAATTAGTTTATATAAAATTTGATATTTTATGTAGGTAAATAAGCTCAATACTCAAGACTTAAAAGGTTAATTTATTTTTTGCTTTTTAGTTCTTTTTCGTCGGTTGAGTTTTTTGTTAAAAAGTTTTTTATTTTATGATTTTTTGTGACTCGCATCATCTTTAAATACTCTGAAGCTAATTTCTAATCCTTCATCATTCCTCTTGGCACTGAGCTGATGATGTAACCATCCTTTCATAAGGTTCCCAGGATATTGACCAGTTGAGGTTACCTCCAATATTCCAAAGACGTCTTTTCTTCAAAGTATATTAAGTGGTATCTGTCACTAAAACCAGTTTTTTATAACTAACTTCTATTGTTAAGGAAAGGTATGGTTTCCATCATCAGCTCAGTTTCATGATGTGATGATTCCTAAATGCAAATACCTGATAAAGTTATGAAAAGTAAACAGAAACAATATTCGTGCCCAATTTTCGAGGTTTTCTCTCAATTTTATCAGGATTCCATGATCAGATCCTAATGTCCTTGACATGGGACTATCCTTGAGGTATACCCTATTTATGCAAAGAAGAATCGTCAAAATCGGTTCATAAACAACGGAGTGAGAGCCGAACATACGTACAGAAACGCTAAACGTGCCCACAAATTTCGAGGTTTTCTCTCAATCTTATCAGGATTCCATGATCAGATCCTAATGTCCTTGATATGGGACCACCCTTAAGGTATACCCTATCTATAAAAAAAGAATCATCGAAATCGGTTCATAAACAACGGAATGAAGGCCGAACATACGTACAGAAACGCTAAACGTGCCAACAGTTTTCGAGGTTTTCTCTCAATTTTATCAGGATTCCATTAGCAGATCCTGATGTCCTTGACGTGGGACCACCCTTGAGGTATACCCTATCTAATAAAAAAATAATCATTAAGATCGGTTTATAAATGACGGAGTGAGGGCTGAACATACACAAAAAAAAAAAAAAAAAAAAAAACATATATACGGTCGAATTGAGAACCTCCTCCTTTTTTTCGTCGGTTAAAAAAAAACTAACAATACTCGTCACAATAAACTTTTACTATGCGACTCTAACCCTCAAATCGCCAAAAAAAAGATGCCCCAACCATTTGTTTGCATGATTCAACAAAATGTAATGAACAGCTGTTTTTATTTTTTGCGATTTCGGGTTTGGTCCCATAGTAAAAGTTGTTCATAGTGATAACTTGATGAGTATAGCCAGCGTTTTCAATGATTGTTGTATTGTATTGTCGCCTCCAACTTATATTTCATACTTCTGTGGTTTTCATACATAAAAGCAGGGCTCGGATACCGGTATTTTTTTTTTATTTGTGTTTTTTGGCTAAGAAATGTGTGGAGGTATGCGGAACAGGGTGTAAAGTCCCGCAAACCTCCGTTGAAAAGGGAGGATCCTCCGACCAGACGGGTGTTGTGTCTGGTCCGGGCAACTGCCCAATGGTTGATTTCGGACTGTTGTATATGTTCAAATCGCGCGGAGAATTCTGCTTGCGCGATGTAGAATTGTTGCTATTTTTAGTTCGTGTGCGGCGTCATAGATGTCGCTACATCACTCCCCTCCGGAGATCGGAGATCGATGGTTCTTGATGAGTCGTCCATACATCTTGTGATGCTTGCCGGGCCAGTGGAAGGTTGGTTCCAGTGAGTCGGAACCGGAAGAGCCGCATAGTTCACGGTGAGTCGGAACTGTCTGCGGTGATGCCCCAGTGAGTCGGGGTGTTGCTATCCCAGTGAGTCGGGATGATGCCCCAGTGAGTCGGGGTGATGATGTCCCAGTGAGTCGGGATGATGCCCCAGTGAGTCGGGGTGATGATGTCCCAGTGAGTCGGGATGATGCCCCAGTGAGTCGGGGTGATGATGTCCCAGTGAGTCGGGATGATGCTGCAGGCTCCAGTGGGTCGGAGCGGTGCTGTGCGACGTAGTGGCTTGACTGCTGGCGTCGACCAGGAGAGGTTCTTCGACCGGCCGAAGGTGCTGTTCGCTGCGCCAAGATCGCTGATGAGGTTGATGGTGATGAAAGAGGCTGAGGATGCTGACCAGGAATGCGCATCCGCTGCATGCTGGTGGTCAGGATACCCGTAGAAGCCGTTGGTACTGGCTGGCTGTATGACTCGTTGCTCAAGAGCTTGAAGGAAGCGATGATGATGACGTCACGCTGAAGTAGCTGCACGAAGGCTGCGCTGACGTTCATGGTCGAGGGTCACCAGTGTGGAGGTATGCGGAACAGGGTGTAAAGTCCCGCAAACCTCCGTTGAAAAGGGAGGATCCTCCGACCAGACGGGTGTTGTGTCTGGTCCGGGCAACTGCCCCATGGTTGATTTCGGACTGTTGTATATGTTCAAATCGCGCGGAGAATTCTGCTTGCGCGATGTAGAATTGTTGCTATTTTTAGTTCGTGTGCGGCGTCATAGATGTCGCTACAAATGTATAGTTTTTCGGTTCGAACGGAATGTTATAAACAACGGTTTTGAAGAAGAACAAAATTTAAATCGTTTTCCGATTAATTAAACGTTTTTTTTTTACCATTTAAAAAAAAAATTAATGGTACTATTTTTGAATAGTATTAGGAATGAGTATATAAGAGGTAGGTAGTCTGAAAGTGGCACCGCTGACTGAAAAGTTGTATGGAAATCGGTTGTCGTGGTATGGGCATATGATGCGGAGGAATGAAGAAAACGTCGTGAGGACAGTCTTGTGTATGGATGTGAATGGCTATAAGAGTAGGGGAAGGCCAATGAAACGATGGTTGGACTGTGTGAAAGAGGATATGGGTTAAAAGGGGGAGACTACAGAGATGACGACTAATAGAGGAGTATGGAAGAAAAAGATATGTTGCGCCGACCCCAAATAAATTGGGATAAGGGCAGGAGAATGATGATACTACGATATTTACAATTTTCTTTCAATTGTCGCCCCAAGCGCCCTAAGGAATATACCTGTTTTTGAAAGCGTTCTCATTTAGTTTTTGTTCCGAACAAACTGTTTTAAAAACGTTAGTTTAAATAACGGTTCCGAGCCCTGCATAAAAGTAAGGAGCTCAATGACACTCCCATTTAAATCTAAACACGTCAGTGATACTTTAAAGAGACAAACTTCATTTTCCGCGTGTTGTATCTAAATTGGAATCGTACCAAAACGTTGACTATTCTGTACGCACCGTATCGGTGCTATCCTTGGCTACAACTCAGTAGGGTTCGATGACACTGAAATGACTGACTGTACAGGAAAGTCATGCACATAGTGACGAGAAAAATCTGTCTGGTTTTGCCCCACTGCAGGACAGGCCTCTTTTCATTGGAAAATAAACAAGCGTTGGCACACAAGACTGTTGGCTTGTAACTCTAACAACCGGTTACAAGGGAATGGCCTCGCCAGACTCTGCTTGTACTTGATTTATTCATCATCATAAGCCCATGTAAGCAGTGGTGGCCAAGTGGTCTACTCCGACTTACGTGTCGTAGGTAAGAACCCAGACAGGCACTTAACTAAAGGCGCTATTGACTGCCAATCACCTTGAGTGGTTAGCTTGCGTGTTCTGTGCTGAGCTCACGTAACGCGTCGTATGTCTACCCAGTAATAGGACTCGCCCATCAAGGAGCGCTGTCCGAAATTAGCCACATTATTAATTTATTACACATAAAACAACAGGTATTAAAATTATCTTTAAAATGGTGAAGGTTTCATAAAAATACGCTTTATACTTTTTGCGTGATTCTCAATTTTTTTATCCGCGTTAGACATAACTTTACAAATTAATTACACTATGATAGAAAAATATAATTTCAAATATTCTCAGATCAAATTACGACGGAAATTGTCTAGAGTAACATGTATTTTATTTTTCAAAGAAATACGACTTGTCGTTGAGACGTGATCTTCAATTAAAAACCATTAAAAGTCTCATAACTGCGCCTTAATTAACTTAATAATCATTACTCTCAAAACGGTAAAGGAAAACATCGTGGGGAAACGGGCATGTCCTGGAACAAAAAATTCGAAGATATGTGACATCCAATAACCCGCACTGGGTCCGCATGGTGATTTGAAGCCCATTCCCTATCACAGAGAGGAGACCTATGTCACAGCAGTAGAAACGTTAAAAAGCTGTTAATGCATAAGCATATAGCAGTCTGTTCCTGAACATGGACCTCTCCAATCTTTCATGCAGCTGCTGCTAGGCTACTCTACGAAGATCTTCGTTCAACCAAGTCTAATGGCGTCATTCCCTTTGTAGGGTGGGAAATCATCCAATGACATCGCCCGCTCTATGGTGGAGCGGGAGGGCGTGTCAGACTCTTACTGACTAAAACCCACCCCTGTTCCTTCCCTGCCCTGAGTGCCCAGGGGCGAGGTAACTCTGTTTCGAATTTATCCTCAACACCTGGGCAGGCATCGGCCATGACGGGCCCCGTCATTATTGCTGACAACACTTTGAGGCGCGCGTGGAACACTACGCGCCGTCGACTCTCGGGCCTGGTGCTGATCGGACGGCGAGCTACCCACTATTCGCCGTTCGCAGGCCCGGGTAAAGGCGTCATTCCCTAGGCTATTTATTAGTGGTCTCCATTTTCAGAATAAAGATTTTTTCTCTCTTAAAACAAAAAACGAGCATTAATCACCACGCTTTCTCAATTCGTTTTAGTGATTTTAGACTATAGTCTGTATTTTTCTTTCATCATTGTATTCGGTGGTCTCCTAAATTATTATAGAGAATTATACTTCACTAGCGATCTGCCCCGGCTCTGCAACAAAGTATAAACACGAACCTTCTTAGTGTATCTATCGGTTTAGAGAAACAGACAGATGCGGAAAGCGACTTTGTAGAGAAGAAGTGGATTTTCAGCAGCGTCCTTCTGTCTGCTAATAACGACAAATGTCGATCACCAGTCCGTCTAGCAGGTCCGGTGTCCAATATCCCCCATTTTTGTTTTGCTGAGTAATTATCTGCAATAAACGTTTATTGGCTTATATTATGTAATTGGCGTTGTTACTCCACGAGCAGCCATAGTTGAAGTAATTACTTGTCGTAGCTATTTTAATTAAAAATGTTAGCTGCCTTCAATTTAACGTCCCTTAGATATGTGACCTTTTTTATTAATTGTTTTTTTTTTAAATAGAAATTCGATAAAAAATTACAATGACTCTTTTATTTGCTATGCAGAGTTTATTAATTAATTTTGACATCACTGTTTTTATTTTATTTTTTTTACTAACCGCGCCCGGCGGTTTCAACAGCGAATTCTTCCGACTTTACAAATATCAATATTTAAGGCTAACCAAGATCTTTAGTGTCACACGTAATAACCTCATTTTAGCATCATAAGCTTCACAAATGACCTAGAAACCGTAACTTGATATTTCTATTTACGTTTTGATGTAAGCAGAGCTTACAGTATTGTCTGAATTCGTTTGACGTTACGGCCAAGCGACTTTTTTTTGCTAAATAAATGAAATTAAAACTTCTATGTAAGGGTTTATGTAACCACTCGAATTACTAAGGCTTTTGAAATGGAATTACACGTAATAGAAACATTGTTAGCCACTACATATTATAAATCAGTCCCCTGACGCGACGATCTATCTGTCTATCTGTTCGCGATAAACTCGAAAAGTACTGAACGGATTTTCATGCGGTTTTCACCAATATACATATAGATCCCACCTTAAGCATCATCTCAATTTCCCATCCCATAAAACCCATTCCTATTCCCACTCCTCTGTTCATGCGGTACGATTGTGGAACTCACTTCCACCTAACATTCGTGACTCTAATAACATACATCAGTTCAGAAAACTGGTCAAAGAGCATTACCTCTCAATCATCCCGTACTGATATTTATTATAGGTATGTATTTTATTTACTTTTATTGTATTTTTATGTCTGAATTAGTTAGGTTTATAGTCTTTATTTATTTATACACACTGTCTACGTCTCATATCCAACTTTCCAGTCGCAGGTCTGCTGGAAGAAATTTCTTTTGAAATAAGCAGCACCTTTGTACTATTCTTTCTGTAATTGTTATTTTTTTTCTCTTGTGTTTTGTGTACATAAATCATCATCATTCATCATTCTCCTGCCCTTATCCCAATTTTATTTGGGGTCGGCGCAACATGTCTTTTTCTTCCATACTCCTCTATTAGTCGTCATCATTTTGTGTACATAAATAAATAAATAATAATAATACATAGTGATTCATGAGGAAAGCCTGGGGTGGGTCGCTAGTTACCTAATCTAACCTTTTTTTTTTGTTACCGGGGTGGAAAATCCTCATGGATGTCCTTCGCCTGCCCCAGGCGAAGGGGTCTGTCAGACTCTTACTAACTAAAAACCACCCCGGTGTTCCTTCCCACGCTTGGACCAGGGATCGTGAGAGCTAATACGACTGAACCTAACCTAATTCTAAGTAAAGAATCGGATTCTCTCCATTTTTACCCGACAGTGGGAGAAAAGAAGAGCTACTTTCGTCTCGTAAACAGAGACTGATAATAATTATCGTGACCATCTTTAGACACGACTTAATTCACGGTAAAATAAATAGTTATTCTTCGTATGGAATATAAATAGCTCCTCATCGATTGTCCAGAAAAGGTTAAATACTAAGGAAATAGTAAAAATATGGGTAGACCAATGCCCAGATGTGAGACATCATAGATCTAATAAAGTTTATAGTTAAAAAACATTTTTTTTAGACAAGGTTTTAGACCGGCCATCTCAAATGTATACACAAAATTTCGTGTCCGTGCTTTTGAGCATTGAAGAGTTCCTTTATCTGGAGCTAATCCTGGATGTCGATTCAGGTCATGCTTATCATAAAAATGCGTTGTCACCAGAACTAAAGCTGTATGCTAAATTTCAACTTAATCGGATACCAACAAATGGTCGAAAAATGGTTTGCAAATTTTGACTGACAGCTTACAAACATACGAACAGTTCAAAGTTAAGGGCCTACCTCCCCGTAAGTGGCGCCCTCATTGAATACAAAATCGTAGCAAAGCGTAGAAAATAAAGATTAAAGAATCCTATGTTGCGTTTGTTACAAAGAGGATAAGGTATTTTTACTTTGTTGAAACAGGAGTCGGTGTTTCGTATAAAAAGTAGTAAGCAAAAATGTCATAAACGGCCGTTTTTGGTACTTTTGCTTACTACTTTGGATACGAAACATTTTGAGTCCTGTTTTAACCACGTAAAAATACCTTATCCTCTTTGTAACAAATGCAACATAGGATTCTTTAATCTTTATTTTATATGCTAAGATACGATTTTTTATTCAATGAGGGCGCCACTTATGCGGAGGTAGGCCCTTAAGTAAAAGCTTGTAAGAAAGAGTAGTACATGGAAGCGAAACACAGCCCTTAGTTTTTTTTTTAAAGTAAGTTTTAATCATCAATATCAGGAACTACATACATTTTCCCCACCATCCCGTTGCTAACCTCAATAGGTTTGACAACTGCGTACAAGGGGGTATATCAAGTTAGCATTGGAAGCATTGCACAGTACTACACGACTTGCAGTGTGCCGAAAATGTTAAAACATAAATAATTATCAGATTTTTATTTACATATTTAACGTCTTTCCATACATATCGGCAATAATAAATACCTTTTGGTATTTCAGGTAGCTAAGTGACGATAACCACTTTCCACATAGGTTATTGGCCTGAATAGCAATTCATTATAGTAATATAAATAGGAGGTACACCTTTTAAGGCGTATATAGCCGCCAAGTGGCGCCCTCATTGAATAAAAAATCGTAGCAAAGCGTAGAAAATAAAGATTAAAGAATGCTATGTTGCGTTTGTTACAAAGAGGATAAGGTATTTTTACGTTGTGGAAGCATGACTCGTTAAGTGTTTCGTATCCAAAGTAGTAAGCAAAAGTACCAAAGACGGGCGTTTTTGACATTTTTAAATGTTTTTGTATTTATGTTTTTACATATGTGTAAGTACCTAAATATTTGAAAATGTGAAGTGTATGTACATAAAATTAAACAAATGGAATAAAAAATATACCATAAAATTTCAAATGCTAAACTGCATCCAGTGATGGATAATTTTTATAAATTTATCAATACATCCTAAGTAAATCGATAAAATACTTCATATTTTGCAATAAATTGTGACCATTTGTCGTAGCGCATCTCTTTCTTTTCTATGCAGTCCGAGAGTGACCGCGCTTTAGGTGATGTCTCGGCCTTAAGACGAGACTGTGCTGTTAATTTTCGTATGATTCCACACCTGAGTTAAAATTGTACGGTACCACTTTTTGTACTCGTAATATTTCATTGATTTGATAAAGCAAAAAGAGTTCAATATTTTTTGACAATCTAACTTACGCACTAAATCTAGACTTCTGGAATCATCCCTATTGCAGGTACATATAACATTTTATCTTTGTCATTAGGAAGGCAGCGCATCTGCTATTGATACCTTTGGTATTTCAGATGTCCATAGGCCGGGGAAATAGCTTTTCCAAGTGAGCCACCTGGTGGGTTAGACAAAATACTTTTCTGTTAACGCTGACGCTTCCTGCAAAATGTATGGCAACGACATTACTGGGCGTGAGTCACGTGACAGTTCTCTCGTTCGCTATTATAAAAGTTATTTGGCTAAGGGGGCTGCTCGTTTACCATCCAAAATAATTTTTAAAAAATCCACTAGTTTCTAGAAAACCCCAAACTGCATAATTATAAACTCATTAAAAATCGGTACCATTGGTACTAAGATGTAATACAAAACATTAGAATGCACAACAGATAGTGCTGTGCTGCATACAACTATAAACAAGGCGGGGTTATCGACACGCTATCGAAGTATCGACCTAGAGGTGCAAACATCTTGTTTGCATTGCCTTATCATGGTATACGTACGAGCTAATTGAACAAGGAATTGTGTAAAATCATACACTTGTTTTTTGGTTACGCAGGGGAAAACAAAATGCTAACCGATGCCAGTAGGTCATCCTTTATTTTTCAGAGTGGGAAGTCACCAGATTATTATAATTTATTTATTTATTAAAAACAAACAAAGTTTATGAATCTTAATTTATGAACTATGCACCGCAAAACCGTTTTCACGGTTTGTCTGTGGGAACAGAACAAACAGTATTGCAGTTATAGACTATCTTACATCTAAAAAGAACTGCTTGAGAAATTTGGCAAATTTACCTTAAATTTCCTTCTAGACTTCTTTATCAGTAGGCAATTGGTTTAGAAGGTATGATACTCTTTTATCAAGCGTTCTATCGCCGAAATAAATACTAATTCTAGGTACATCATATTTACCTGCTGATACCATTGTATTTGCGTGGTTATGAGTAACTAACGAGTGACGCTCCCATCTTCCATGACTGTTAACCAGAAGTAGCTCATAGGAAGAATTTTGCAAAGTCAGTTTTATTTGCAGATATGGTTACAAAAGTTCTTCCAATGCAGTATAATAGTAGCTTAACATATTTAATCATAACATAATGACATGCAAATTTTGGTATACAATTATATCATTTAAATTGCAGATAACTTCTCCCACTCCAGTTGGAGCGAAAGGGCTTAGCTCTTGCTGACGAAAACCCACCCATGTTGGTTTAGTTGCCTTTTGTGTTCCTGGCATTAGCCTGGTTTTTAGAAATTGCAGTGTATCGCATTTATTGTTAGTTTGCATTTTTTTCCCCACTTGTAGATGCTTGGGCTTGACTACGGTAAATGAGAAGCTTTGTTTTTAAGAAGAAAAAAAAGGCATTGACCCACCAGACAGAGTCAAAGAAGGAACAATATTCTATTATCCTGTAAACTGCCAAGAAAGCTTGAAAAATAACAATAGACTACCTGAGCTTTTTATTTCTCTAACTAGCGAGAACCCGCCCCAGCTGCGCACAGGTATAAATTATACATTTAAACCTTCCTCATGAATCACTCTGTCTATTGAAGGCAACAGCATGAAAATCCCTTCAGCAGTTTTTGAGTTTATCGCGAACAAACGGACAGACGCGGCGGGTGACTTTGTTTTATAATACGTAGTGATGAAAAAGTACAAGCTATTGCCAATAATCTTGTCTCAATGCTGTAACAATTGAAACGTAAAAAAAGAAAAACAGGTTTAAGGCGCTATTAAATGCCAACGGCCTTGACCGCTTGCGTGTTTTGTGCTGAGCTCACGCAACGCGTCGTTCTTTCACCCAGTAATAGGACCATCCTATCAAGGAGCGCTGTCCGAAATTAGACTCATTATTAATTTACTATACGTAAAGCAACAGGTATACTAAAAGATAAATAATTAAATTTTAGAATGGTGAAGTTTTCATAAAAATACGCTTAACAGTTTTTGCGTGATTCTCAATTTTTTATCTGCGCTGACAACTTTACAAATTAATGACACTATGCCTAAAAAACTAACCATGTCATTAGTTGAAACACACATACAGCATAGATTGTGGTGGTAAAGTACCGACTAATAATTTGAAGGAGGTTTTGTCCCATAGACAACTGAATTTGATGGATGACACGTATGCTATCGGGAATTTAGAAACCGCTAATCAGTTTTTAAACTAAGTATAATATGTTAAGTTAGCGAGTTTTATAAGTAAGGCTGTTGTTTTTTAAACTAAAATAACTTTTTCTTTGCCATAAATATAACGCTAGTCGGCCTGCCCCAGATACCGCAATTTAAATTGGCACAGATTCTTTAACCATAAAGAAAAACGTGTCAAAGTGCCAAAATATTTCATTCTGACTCGACGAGTCATCGGTTCTCCCAATGTTTTGTTATGATGCATTCATTGACGAGTAACGCTAATAAAAGTCCTTTTAACAAGGAAAACTACTACAAGTAGGGTGATTATTATTTTCATTAAAGATTTACCAAAACAATACTTTAAGGAGGTTACAGAAAAGTACAAAAAAACATTACCGTCCTTCTTGGGTTGTCGGGTAAATAATAGTCCCTAGTCCTATGTGGTGTTTCGCATTTTATTTTGTCAAAAATCAGTGTAATTGCAACGTCTGCGGCCGCCCGCATGCGTTTAGGCTCGCAGAGTCGTTTAGAAAAGAGCAGATGTTGCGAGGGCACAGATTAAA
Source organism: Polia nebulosa (assembly GCA_951329385.1). Taxonomy (NCBI): domain Eukaryota; kingdom Metazoa; phylum Arthropoda; class Insecta; order Lepidoptera; family Noctuidae; genus Polia; species Polia nebulosa. The sequence goes on from OX589614.1 coordinate 17,786,461, forward strand.
GTTTGATTTTCAGTGCTGAAAGCAGACATGCTTTGATAGTTTTAAAAGCATCTTGCAATCAAGTCTCGAAGTCCAGAGTACTCAAAAACTTTTCAATCATCATCATCTGCCTAGCCTTTTACCAACTATCTTGGGGTCGGCTTCCAGTCTAACCGGATGCAGCTGAGTACCAGTATTTTACATGGAGCGACTGCCTATTTGACCGCCACAACCCAGTCACTAGGTAATACGATACCCCTTGGTAAGACTGGATGTCGAGACTTTCGGGCTTCTGACGACCCGTAACGACTGTCAAAGATCCACGATTGACAGCCGGGACCAACGGCTTTACGTGCTTTCCGAGGCACGGAGGAGTCTCTGTATGTAAAGGTGGTCACCCATCCATGGACCAACCCCGGCAAGCGTAGCTAACCTGATGGATCGACCCGTGCGGCTGTTATTACTTAGCCACAAGCTCCTCATCTCAAAAAACTTTTCAATATAGACTCTTAAACAATCACAGACAAAAACACGACTTTTGAGTATATCTAGCAATAGTTGACAAACTGAAAATGAGCCATGGAGTTAAAAATAACTTGTTTATTTTATATCAAACGGTTATTTTAATCATTCTTTTTTTCGCTAAATCAAACATAATGATGGGGTATTTTCTGAAGCCCGCATGCGGGGTTCCGCAGTGCAACTAGACGCTGCGGGCATAAACTTAACAAATCCTCTACATTTAACTCGCTGACTGACAAGGATGAGCTTGCAATAAATCAAAGATCTAAATATCACGTAAACAGTTTCTCAACAAAAACACAAACTAAGGTATATCTGGCAATACGACAAACTGAAAAATGAGTCACTCAGCTAAAAATAGTAACGCCAACGCTTGCTTCAAAATAGTTGTTAGTCTGTCGCGGCCTTGTGTGTTAGACGTTATATCTACCTGAGAAAAGTGTAAACAGTTGCTATTATTTTTATAGGTTTGTTTATGATGACCAGTAAGGTGATATGCGTAGAATTACCGTTATTTTTTTAACCGACTTCGAAAAAGGAGGAGGTTATCAATTCGTATGTTTGTATTTTTTTTTATTTTTTATGTATGTTCGGGCATAACTCCGTCATATATTGACGGATTTGCAAAATTCTTTTTTTGTTCGAAAGAGGTTTATTCCGAAATGGTCCCATTTAAATTTCAAAAAGATCTGGTGATGGGTTTCGGAGACAGACAACGGAACTCTTCAAAAATTGACAGCAAATCAACCGCGATTGCTGCTATTGTATGTATAAGAATTGTTAACACAGTTTAATGGGGAACCACAACTAAAAAGTGAAAAATAAAAAACTTTTTTACAAAAAAATAGAACCGACTTCCAAAAAAAGTGCAAAATAACTTTAATTTCGGAAGTCGGTGTCAAAAAACGAAGACACAAAACAGAAACACCGACTTCCGAAATTAAAGTTATTTTGCACTTTTTTTGGAAGTCGGTTCTATTTTTTTGAAAGTCGGTTCTATTTTTTTGTATAAAAGTTTTTTTTGAGTAAACAAGTCAACTTAGAAGGTTATCTGCCAGGGTTGTGAGAGTGTTTAAAAGTCACTCGGCCCTGGTACAGGCAACTGAAGAACACGTGGTGGTTTTTAGTCAGTAAGAGTCTGATACGACCTCCCTCTCCACTCAGAGCGGGAGAAGTCCTCGGATGTTTTCTCACCCTGAAAAAAAAGATTAGGTTTATGCCAATAGCTTTTATTGGAGTAAAAAAGGAGACGGTGGTGCCGATTCTTTTGTTCAATAACTAAACTAAAATTAGCGAATCAATATCTTTTACTAAAAGGCAGTGCGAGAAAACGACGATTATGGCTATGAACTAAGTTAAAGATGTCAAACCAGTTTACGCCTTGCGCTTTGCCGTGTTTTTAGTCGACATGTTTTTATGTTTACCCTACCCTATAATTGTATGGAAATATTAGTTGAACTAAATTTGACAGCTCTAATTTACGTCTCTCTTTTTTTCATTTGTGTTAGAGAGAAAAAGATAGGAATAGCCTAAATTAAGTTTAGTTTGTGCACAACAGAATCCGCACCAATGCCTAGGATTATTATTAAAAAAAAGGTAGGTAGGTACAAAAAATTTAAAAATAACTTTAATTTGGGAAGTCGGTGTTTGTATTTTATTTCTTCGTTATTTGACACCGATTTCCGAAATTAAAGTAATTTTTTAAGTCGATGGTTTTTTTTTTGTAAAAAGTTTTTTATTTTTCACCTTTTAGTTGTTACACCCCAGAACTAAAAACCCCAATAACATGAACGTGGAATTTAAACATACTCGTAATTGGAGAAAACAAAAACGTCATTGAGGTATACGTATTTTTCGTTTTTGTTCAGTTTCTCAAAAAGCGCTGTAGCAATTTCGATAAAATTTATATGGGACCACCTCGGGAGTATATTCCTTCGGATAAAAAAAGAATTTTGAAAATCGGTCCAAAACTGACGGAGAAATCGGCGGGGACATACGTAAAAAAAAAACATACATTCGAACATAGAACCTCCTTCTTTTTTCGAAAGTCGGTTAAAAACAAATGCCACTGATTGCTTCGTTACGGATAAGCGTGGGTTTTCAAGAAAACAGTTATTCAGGACATTCCGTCAGGATTTTCAAAGTTTCAGCGTGGATGTCTGGATATCCTGTTAAAAAAGCAACGGTGTCACCCTCTATTAAATTAGGATAAAACATAAATGTTGAAATGAGTGAGTGTGTGTTCCTCTCCACTGGGGTGTACCTACCCTTCGGTTCTCCGAACTCTGAAGGCATGATATTACATTTTTCTCGCTAGAGGCTTCGTGAAGGGAACTTGTGAAAGGGCCTATTGTCCTATTGATGACAATTCTTTTTAAATTATTTTCGAACAATTTGTGGGCCAGGTTTTACCTAAAAGACATTCTATTATATCAACATTTTTTGAATGTTATAAAAATATTGTATCAATCATTTTATTTTTTTGAACAATATTTTTAATTTTCAATTTCTTATTGTTACAGATTCAACAAGCAGGTGCAAGCAATATGCACACTTTGGCCCAGTCGGCCCAACCGCAAATTTTAGGTGAGTTCCATACATCTGAAGTTTTTTAATAGACATTCTTATTGCAGGGTTAGGTTAGGTGGGAATCTGATGGATGCGAGACGCACAGGACCCGTCGTTGTGGCGACACTTGGGGGAGGCCTATGTCCAGCAGTGGACGTGTTTCGGTTGAAATGAGGAGCACGTGTCTAAAGTAATAACAGCCGCACGGGTCGATCCATCAGGTTAAGCTACGCTTGCCGGCGTTGGTCCGTGAATGGGTGACCATCTTTACATAACGAGACTCCTCCGTGACTCGGAAAGCACGTTAAGCCGTTGATCCTGGCTGTCAATCGTGGATCTTTGACAGACGTTACGGGTCGTCAGAAGCCCGAAAGTTCGTACCAAGGCGTATCGTATTAGCCAGTAACTGGGTTGTGGAGGTCAGATAGGCAGTCGCTCCATATAAAATACTGGTATTCAGCTGCATCCGGTTAGACTGGAAGCCGATCCCAAGATAGTTGGGAACAGCCTAGGCAGATTGATGATAATCACAAGCATACAACTTTGTGTCTGGGGTGGCGATGCACCTGCGTTACCTCTAAGCTGTAATTTCAGATATCTATAGGCTGCCACTTACCATCACTGACGACCAGCTTGTTTGCCACCCAATTATTTACTAGCTTAAAAAAATATCCCACTGCTTTTGGCAAAGGGCACCTCAAGATCTCACACTCGATATTTTGCTCCACATCGAACCAGCCCTCGCAGTGCACGTCCATGTCATAACATTGCTGCAGTATCGATAACAAAATATTACCATATTTACCACGCTATAACCTCATCTTTCTCCAACAGACATCCGTTCACCCGCCGGTCCGACGACGCTGCTCTCAGTAGGTAGCGGGAGCTTCGCCCGCACGGCAGCCAGGCCTGCGGGTGGCGGGCCCGTCATCAACTATCTGAAGACCAGTGCCGTGCAGTATGCTGCTAAGCAGCAGCCGCCGCAGCAGGTTCCGCAGAGGCTTAAGGTAGGATAAAGGCAATGATAAGCTAGTAGAGTCGGAGCTTCAAAGTCTTGAGCATCAACGCTCAGTTGCTAACCTGCCCCCTTAGCCAAATAACTTTTATAATAGTGCTAACGCTTCGTTTACCTGCCGAGAGAACTGTCACGTGACTCACGCCCAGTAATGTCGTTGCCATACATTTTGCATGAAGCGTTAGCGTGAACGATAACAGAGAAGTATTTTGGCTAACCTCACTGATTGGTTACATTTTGGGGAGTGTGCGTCGGAATTGCATAGTTTAATTCCGACGATGCGCTACCGGTACATGGACAATTGGACATCCAACCCACACGCCCAAACGTTTTGGGAACAATTTCATTTTTTCCAAATTCATGCGACGGTTTTGGCTTGAATGAGTAACAAACGTGGTCATGTATACCTAAACTTTCTCGTTTTCTAATGACAAACACGCAAATAACGCATTAGTCTTTTTTTTTCAATCTCTTCAGTCTTATGTAATGGTGAATTAGTCAATCGGTCTATCTTCAACAATAATTTAGACTGATGCAAAATATGACCGCCACACTGGTCTGAGTGTGGGTGTCAGCGTTCGGCTCCCACGTCAAGGCAAGTGGGTGTCAGGATTTGTGGCTAGTTGATAGCAAAACTTCCCCCTATTCGTGGGACTTGTCACAACACAATAGTGATTGCACGTGAGCGTACTATGTCACCTACAGAGATCAAGGGTGATATTATGTATTTTGATGCAAACCCCTTATAACTTCGAGAGGGAATGGGAAGGAGTCTCCTCCTTCTGCGAAGCAGCAATGCTCGCGAAGGAGGAGGCGGAACGGATGAGGGAGAGGCAACAACAACAGACTCTTCCTCACGCCCTCAGCAGCAGCCGCCGCTCCCCTGGGCGGAGGACGTCGCGAGACGATCTCCGGCCACCGTAGACCTGGACCTGCGGACGGCGAGCAGTGGGTAGCTCGCCGTCCGATCAGCACCAGGCCCGAGAGTCGACGGCGCGTAGTGTTCCACGCGCGACGAACAAGAGTTTTCAGCAAAACATGACGGGGCCCCGTCATGGCCGATGCCTGCCCAGCGGTTGAGGATAAATTCGAAACAGAGTTACCTCGCCCCTGGACATTCAGGGCAGGGAAGGAACAGGGGTGGGTTTTAGTCAGTAAGAGTCAGACACTCCCTTCCGCTCCACCCTAGAGCGGGAGATGTCATTGCATGATTTCCCACCCCACAAAAAAAACCCCTTATAATGTTATCCTTTCTCTATCTTCGTGGAACTGGAAACGCAAGCAGAATAAATAAACAAACTGAACGTATAGAATTCTATAAATAGTTGCTGTTTTTTTACGTAATAATAATATTGTACATTTATTAATAGTTTTTACGTGAGAATAATATTTGTAGTCGGTGACATTTATTAATAGTAGAGTTGTGTGTTTACACTTATCTAAGTTGTAGGTCGAATAGTTTACATGTTTTTCTTTTTGTATTTGTTTTTAGGGTTCCGAAATACCGAATGAAAAAACGGAACTCTTATACTTTCGTCCGTCCGGGAGTTGAAATTTGGTACACACGTGAGTATCTGTGACCCAAACACGAACGTGTACCCAATTTAGGAAACAGGTGTAATAGCAGTTAGAGCAGTTAGTGTCCGATTTAGTGAGATTGAAAGGTCCCGATTTGACTTCCTAAATTGTGTACGATTTAGGATAGTGTAATCGCATCAATTCGATTTAGAGCTAAGTGTTGCCAATTTAGTGACTTACTATTTTTGTATGTGTTTAAAATAAAATAAAATTTCTCAAAGTCCCTTTCCCAGAAAAAAAATCTGAGTCCGCTCTTTTTATTTTTTAGTCCGCTCCTGGTAGAATCAGTTTATAAGAGACTTTATAGCGACTTTTGATATTCTGTCTAGGGACTCGAATTTGTAAGAGTTGGCAACACTGACTTAGGAGCCCGATTTAGGAGTTCAATTTAGGATAGTGTAATTACTCGCTTCCTACTTCCTAGATTGTTCAAAAATTGGGTCCCTTGAAATCGGAACGTGTAATTGAGCTTTAAGGGACATCCGACGGTCGCCTATTAAACAAAAAACAAAAAAAAAGATGATGAAGCAACAATGAATACATTGTAAGTCCTTAGCGATAGTCTGAATAACTTTGATAATAGATAGCTTATCCATGACCCGCATTATCGAATATGTAAACAATAATTAAGTTTACATATTTATGGGTCATTTGTTATGTTTACGTCGATATTGTGTGCTTGCCGTTATGTAACGGTACAAGCAAAGGTTAGGATAGGACTGGTGTGATAAGTGGATCATAAACTTGTTTTTTAATATTCTCCGCATATTGTTGTTTTTATTGGAAATGTGAGAGTTTCGTTACAAGATTAGTTAGCCGTCGCTCGTCTAATTAGCAGACAGATTCGATTTTTAATTGTTTACGGCCCATGCGCTGACCGTCAGACACGCAAGAGGTTAAACCAGCAAGGTTGATTAGCGGAGCAGACTGGTTTCACTTGTCCTGATTACATAGTCTTGTTTGTTACTTGTGGTTGAGTCTCAAGTCATCATCAAGGTTGGGATAAAAAGTAGCCATTTTTTTTTTGTGGGGTGGGAAATCATCCAATGACTTCTCCCGCTCTGGGTGGAGCGGTAGGGCGTGTCAGACTCTTACTGACTAAAACCCACCCCTGTTCCTTCCTGCCCTGAGTGCCCAGGGGCGAGGTAACGTTTCGAATTTATCCTCAACCCCCGGGCAGGCATCGGCCATGACGGGCCCCGTCTCTATTGCTGACAACTCTTTGAGGCGCGCGTGGAACACTACGCGCTGTCGACCCTCGGGCCTGGTGCTGATCGGACGGCGAGCTACCCATTACTCGCCGTCCGCAGGCCCGGGTCTACGGTGGCCGGAGATCGTCTCGCGGCGCCGGAAGTCCCAGGCGTCTCCTGAGGCGGCTGCTGCTGAGAGCGTGAGGGCGACTCCGTTGTTGAGTCTCCCTCACGCGTCTCGCCTCCGCTTTTGCGAGCATTACTGCTTCGCAGAAGGCGGAGACTACTTCCCATTCCCTCTCGCTTCGTACCATGGCCTGAACCAAGGCAGGGCGCGAGAGGTCGCAAAAAGTAGCCATGTGTTGTTAATCCAGGGTATAAGCTAGCTACATTGCTTGCGACGACGTACTCGAGGCAGCATGGCGAGAGTCATTAGATCACAGCATTAGATGCGGGGCCAGTTTCCACATTCACATTAGAGTTATCATTTAAAGAGGAGCCAGGGTCCAAGTTCGCGCGAGGGTCATTCGAGTGAGATTGATCGGAGTCCATTGTCGTTTATGCCTAGGGGTAGCGGATAAATTCACAACATGAGTTACACCCCTGGGCACTCAGGCAGGGAAGGAACAGGGGTGGGTTTTAGTCGGTAAGAGTCTGACACGCCCTCCCGCTCAACCCAGAGCGGGAGAAGTCATTGGATGATTTCCCAACCCACAAAAAAAAAAAGCTAGCCGTTAGAGCGTGAAGAAGGAACAAACATACAAACACTCACAAAACTTTCACCATTATAATATTAGTGTGATTCAAAGTGCGTCGATCAATCTCAGATCACCATACCCTCACACTGCCAATTTTTTTACACAGAACTCTTCATGACTCATTATTTTCTCCAACAGCCTCTACCACAGGCTCAGCAGAACCTGAGCGCCTTACCAGCGGCCCTAGGGCGGCAGTCCCCGGCGCCTGCTCCGCTGGCGACCCCACCTGGAGTAGGTCCCGGCGGGGCCGCTCAGCAGCAGGCGGCTGGCCAGTTCCAGCGACTTAAAGTGGAGGATGCCTTGTCGTATCTTGACCAAGTCAAATACAAATTTAACACACAGCCTCAAGTATACAACGACTTTCTGGATATCATGAAGGAGTTCAAGAGTCAGACGTAAGTATCTTATTTTTTTCTTTTTTTTTTGACATGCTGCGTTGGATTATGGTAGGGACGATTATTTAATGCAAGTTATTCATATTTTTATCTTAGTTATAGATAGTACTCATATTTTTATACTAAAAATACATTTAATAAGAGTTAATTTAGATCATACGTGCATGCATTAGAATTTGCTCCAATGAAAGTATCTAAGGATAAAATGTAAGTCTTAAGAATATGATTTGAAACTATTTTTACAGTTGAAGTTAATTTAATACTGCTTTTCTAGTAAATAGTTCATTAATCTTGCTTGGAATATTCATAGAAATTTAATTTACCGAATAACTTGGCAATATACCAATTTGCTTGCTTAGTAAAAACATTCTTACTGTACTTGAATTCATAATTCGAGATAATTTATCCATCACCACACCAACTCAAGTAACGACATTAGCGTTGTGTATTTTAAGTTCGTTTTTAAGTGACCGTTTGTGTTAAGTGCGTGTCTGACTTCGCACATGGGTTCCGTACCAAATGTATTTATGACTAGTCAAGATGCTTATGCTGTAAAATTTTTAAGACAAACCTGTGTGACATACGACGGAGAGACGGACACGTGAGTAACAGCAATAGGGCTCCGTTTGGACCCTTAGGGTGCTGAAACCTAAAAGTATGGGTTGCAATGGATTTTGAACTTATTAAATAAAGTCAAGAGTGAATAGGTTACTTCTAGGCAAGCGTGTTCCATCTTCGACTACATCATCGCTTACCATCAGGTGAGATAGTGGTCGAACGCGTGTCTATCAAACGTTGTCTTGTATGAAATAGTTATATCTCAAATTCTGGATTCAAATACATTTCTTTTCATAAATACCTGAATGATGAAAACAATTACCGTTTGAAAACCATGAAAAAGTTAATGGCTGCAATTTATATTGTACTGACTATGTTCATTTCAAAGAACCGACCACTAACAATTTCTCCTCCATCTTAATTTTAGTTTATATTGCAGTATAGACACCCCAGGCGTCATCACCCGCGTCTCGAACCTGTTTAAAGGGCATCCGGAGCTGATCGTGGGCTTCAACACGTTCTTGCCGCCAGGGTATAAGATCGAAGTTCAAAGTAATGGACAGGTAAGAACGGCATTTGGTTATTTACTCAATTGACTGGCGCTAATGCTGTGGAATGGGGAGGGTTTAAACATCAGATCGGGTAAAGAGTTATTTAAATTTTCCTTAAGGTGGAAGCGCCAGGGTAGCCCGCGAAATTCAAATTTTCTGTCAAATATAAGTATTTCATGAAAAAAAAAAAAACAATTGCCATCAATTCTAACTGAAAGAGTTGTATTGATGATTTTAATGATTAGTTCTGTAAATATGTACTTGCTACGGCTGCGAATCATATTTTGACCAATATACAACCTGACACTGACCTGCAAATTGCTAAACACGGAAGACAATTTGAATTTCGCGGGCTACCCTGGAGCTTCCACCTTAAGGTTTTGTGTCCAGTTGATGGCAATAGACGACGGCACGTTTGGCGCAGTGGTTGAGCCTTAGGCTGCTATGCTGCGTGTTGCGGGTTCGATCCCCGCACGCAACAAATATTTGTATGGCCTACAGATAGTTGTTCCGGGTCTGGGTGTCTTGTGTATGTGAGTTTACATGTTTGTGAACGTACCCACGATACAGGAATAATTCCTAGTGCGGGGGCAACGTTTTCTAAAATAAAAAGGCTTGCCCTCCATTTTGGGAAAAACGGTGTGATGTTATTATTGTACATCGAGTTCTCCAATAACTTTAAAAAAGTGATAAAATCTGGTCTGTCTTCAAATCTCACCAGCCATCAGATTGTCAAGCGAAATTGCCTAAAAAAAAAAAAAACAAATTAAAGTGATTTTCAAAAGGAAACCAACACAGGACTAATTTTTCATTCTAAATACATAAAATTATGATATAACAGTTTTCCCCCCCATCCCGTTGCTAACCTCAATAGGTTTGACAACTGCGTACAAGGGGGTATATCAAGTTAGCATTGGAAGCATTGCACAGAACTACACGACTTGCAGTGTGCCGAAAATGTTAAAACAAGGATTTTCCACCCCACAAAAAAAAAGCATATTCCTAATGGAAAAAACTCATTAGCATTTTATGCCCGACCCGGGAACCCAGGACTTGACGCTCAGCAGCCGCGCTTCTGACCACTACAACACACTACAAAGCTTGTTTCTTCCAGGTGTCGGTTTCCATGCCATCTCCCACGGGTTTCGGTGGCACGGGCCCGGCAGGCGGCAGCGGCGCTCCCGGCGTCGTGCTGAGCGCGTCGCACCAGCCGCCGCCGCCACAGCCGCAGCTGGTGCATCTGCTTCCTCAGGCGCAGTAAGTATACCTTAGATATGGTAAAGTCTGCCAGCCTCAAGGGACTGTTTGAAAAAACGACTCTAGCGCATGCAACTGAGAGCGGTTGCGCATTACGTCCGATACTTATCCGTGAAAACACGGTCCGGCGTGGTCGTAGAACAATTTGTATCGTAGGTTACGCACTACCGATCCGAGTTCGGTCCGAGTTTTCTATAGATCTGTATTTTGACGGATAAGTATCGGACGTAGTGCGCAACCGCTCTAAGTCCCTAATTTTAATTTATACGAAGGGTACATATTCCTAGGATAAATTCAATTTCAAATTATTTATTTTTGAACATAGGTTATGGTTAAATAATGTAAACTAAAAAACAAAGTAAAGTAAATTCATTAAGACACGTTTTTTGACATCTAAGCACAACAAATCTATGATAACAAAATAAAATAATGAAAGAAATAATGATAAAGTCCCTGATATACCTTGTGTCGTGGGATCTAGTTATTTTAAATTTAATGACATGTTACAAGTGCACTAGTGGGTAGTTCAGTAATCATTTGGTTGCTAAGTCTAAACAACATTTAAACTTAACTTACATGATTAGAGGAAACATGCCTAATTACAATACTAGGTTTGTGTAGAGTGTAATGTACTGTAGTTTGTATGTATTTGTAGTTATGTATAAATTAATGTCCCAAAAACGTCCCGCCTAGAAGGCATAGAAATATTAACAAAATGGTATTGACAAAAATTTGTACCATTTATAAATTACAAAAATACTAAGTCTTAACTAGTCAGTAAAACCTATGTCCTTCTTTAATAAAAACAAAAAAAGCTTTATGTTGACAATGACAAAAACAACGCATGATGAGATTTGTCAGGAGTCGTGGTTATGAAATTTTAACGTTTTGATTTTTATTTGGTCAGATGGGTTTTAGCCAATCAGAGTCTGACACCCCACCTGCTCCACACAAAGTGGGAGAAATTATTTGCCCTGAAATTGGTTTCCCAACATAAAAAAAAATAGGGGAAGGCCAAAGAAACAATGGTTGGACTGTATGAAAGAGGATATGGGTAAAAAGGGGCTGACTACAGAGATGACGACTAATACAGGAGTATGGAAGAAAAAGACATGTTGCGCCGACCCCAAATAAATTGGGATAAAGGCAGGAGTATGATAATAAGATGCCAATGGCTTCGTCCGCGTGAAAGTCTGTAATTTGAATTATAGCAAGGGAATATATTCCTGGTAAAAATATGCTTTATCCTTTCTTTCTAAAAGCAACACGGATCGAAGCAGGTAGCGTTCTGTTGTTTACTGCCTACCTTCGTGGCAAACAGGCTCGAGTTTATGTATGCATTTAAGTTTTCTAACTTTAGAAACCATTTCATTGTGTTATACAATGGGCGATCTTATCACTAGTGATCCTTTAAAGGTAACCTTTGTATGGATTCACAAGGGGTAAAGATTAACAATACTGTAAAAGGTCTTTGGAAATATTATGCTGTGATTGGTGTAGTAAAATAACAAGAACCAAACACATCATCATCTTTCTGCCCTCATCCCATGTTACTTGGGGTCGGCGCAACACGTTTTTTTCTTCCATTCCGTCCTGTCAGCCGTCACGCTATCAGTAACTCCCTTTTCTTTCATATCACTCCTCACACAATCCATCCATACTTTCTTTGGCCTCCCTCTCCCTCTCCATCCATCCACATTTATATTAATAACTCTTTTAGTTACATGTGTTTCATCCCTCCTCTTCACATGACCATACCAAGAGCAAACAAGAACCGAACGCATGAGACTTTTTTTTTTTTAGTTTGCGAAATCAGATGTCTTTGCTCGCTCTGTGTGGAGGCGGAGGACGTGTCAGACTCTTAGGCTGGCTTCATAGCTGTCCGGGAGACCCGTACTTGACGCCCGTACCGGCTCCCGGACTGACATTGTTTCACAGCGATGCGGGCAGGTCGCGTACGTACCAATCCGCGTCGCTGTGAAACGATGTTCTAGCACCTCACGTATGTCTACGTTCCGGGAGCCCGTACGGGTCTCCCAGACAGCTGAGAAACCAGCCTTACTGACAAAAACCCACACGTGTTCCTTCAGTTACAAGGCGAGGCTTCAGAGCAAGGTGACTCGAACACTCGTGACCCTGACAGGAAACATAACTCTTGACAACATTATTTATTTATTTATTAAACTTACAAACACTATCATTACAGTATGACCCCAATACAATATTAGTTTCCAAACGCCCAACCAATAAATAGAAAAATCAACTTACGCCTTATACTTAAAAATCTAAACTTTAAAAATATAAAACAACCTTAAAATCTTAATCTGAATCTGCACAAATACTTATCTACCTTTATTTATTAAAATATAAACATAATTTATATGAAGTCTTTGAACTTAAGGCCCTGGACGTAATTTATTTCGCCATTTCACACATCGTGCAAGCCCAACTAATAAGTAATAATAAAACGAAACGTCAGTTATTCAGTATTATTATTATGTAAATCTGGAACCTAGTTGTATGAGAGTGACGCAACAGCTGTTTGGGTTCGTTCACCTTTCGCCGCGCACTGCTGTGGAGAGTCAATATTTTTGTTACTAACTTACTGAGCTATTTTCGTTGGTTACTATATCTTGTTCGTAAGATGTTTTAGCTTTAGAGGTTATTTTTAAGTGGTACTTTGTATACAGGGTGTAACGAAAATGCGTCATATTTTAAAAACCGGTTAAGTGTTTCCTGATAGCTACAACCTGGGAGTCTTTAAGTCAAGAGTGAATAGGTTGCTTCTAGGCAAGCGTGCTCCATGTTCGACCACATCATCGCTTACCATCAGGTGAGATGGTGGTCAAACGCGTGCCTAAAAACGAAAAAAAAAAGTGCGTGTCGACTTCACACATTTAGGGTTCCGTACCATGTGAGGGAAATCAATATTTTGATATTTGTTAGTAAAATATACGTAATAATAAACATTGTCATCAAATTTGAAGTTCATCTGTCAATGGCAAGTTAAAAAATTCTTCGGAACAAAATTTTGTGATAGACGACACGTGATTCACGGCATTAGGGGTTCCGTTTGGACCCTTCGGGTACGGAACCCTAAAAACTGTTCTTATCTATGGAAATGAACAACTTTCTTCAAGGAAGTTCTAGTAAATTCCCAAAAAATAAAAATTACTTGGTTTTTTATCCCGCCCAAATTCTGGAATTCGTATTAAATCTGAATGTTTTGTTTATAGGGAGGTTGAAAAGGAAGCAGTGCGTCGAGCTAACTACTCTAACATGGAAATGTAAGTGCATTTGATAAACTTACTCTTTAAAATAGCAGTGTGTTTTATTTTCAGCTGAGTTTGCTTTGAGTAGGTCTAACTTACCACAGAGTTGCATAGTATTAGTCCCTGGAACCTTATGCGACATCATTAATATTTGAGTACTTCTGCGGCCTACCCAAACGTCCTTACTTTGGTATTGTTCGTCGGTTCGTTGAGATCCTTAAAGTTCAGAGTTGACCTACACGATAACTGACAAATGCTTGCACTGTCTGGACAGGTCCACTCAAACTTGCGTGTTGCTTTCCTCAAAAGCTCATCTCACATTAACGTACATGGTTCTCATATAATTTGACCAGTACGTATGTATGGATTTAGAGACTGACCTCTGAGTTTGTTTCGGTGTTTCTTCTCAGGGTATTCAGCTAGGAAACATCGGTCTCATCTAGCTTAACGCGTCCGGCCCCGCGCGTCGACATAACAATAGGTTTTTAATTGTGTCTGCTAATGAGTGACTTCACGAAACTAAAACTAAACTGACAAAAAAACATTGACGTGTAAAAGTGTTATTATTTCATTTATTGAATAGTAATGCCTGTCTTATATCGCGGTGTTTATGCGGCGTCTCTCCGCAGACCATGGCCCACCTCATCTTGTGCCGCATGCCTATCACCCGTACAAGTGACGAATTTATGGCTGCGTCAACGAATGCTTTTGTCGTGACTATTAAGGGACCAAACAATATATTTAAAAACTAAATTCGCCATCGACACACTAACAAGAAGATTCAACACTTAAGTCATTTGGAAGATAGCAGTTGAACCTAAATATTCAGGGTCACATATAAGGCTGGGTTATGCTAATATGGGGCCCTCTCATATGTTAAGGCCCTACTACCGGCCAAGTGGCGCCCTCATTTAATAAACAATCGTAGCATACCATAGAAAATAAATATTAAAGAATCGTACGTCACGTTTGTTACAAAGAGGATAAAGTATTTTTACGTTTTTTATTTTATTTTAATAATTTATCCTCTTTGTAACAAACGCGACGTAGGATTCTTTAATATTTATTTTCTATGCTCCAATTTTATATATATATATTTTTTTTGTGGTAGGAGAGTCATCCAATGACTTCTCGCGCTCTGGGTGGAGCGGGTGGGCGTGTCAGACTCTTACTGACTAAAACCCACCCTTGTTCCTTCCCTGCCTGAGTGCCCAGGGGTGCGGTAACTCATTTTAAGAATTTATCCGCTACCCCTAGGCATGCAGACACCGGCCACGATGGCCCCGTCAGTGGTGGCTGACAACTCTTGTTCGTCGCGCGTGGAACACTACGCGCCGTCGACTCTCGGGCCTGGTGCTGATCGGACGGCGAGCTACCCACTGCGAGCCGTCCGCGGGCCCGGGTGTGCTCCAATTTTTATCAATGAGGGCGCATCTTGGCGGAGTTGACCCTTAAGGCCAGTCCTATTCTTAATTTGCCCTTAGTCAAGTGCTATATTTTTCTTACCTTCCTATTTCCTCTCAGGTCCGTGAACAACGCGATCGTACATAATCTGTCTGTGAATGCTGCTCCGACCAACACACTTCATCAGATATCACAAGCTCATCAACAAATCGAAGCGGCTGCTATACATCATGCATCAGCTCCTGGTAAGTATTATACTAAATTCTGCATAAAAATTTCACAGATTGAGTTACTAATCTGGCCATTTTCGACAATTATTTCACTAAGCAATCAATTTAGGAAAACCTTCAAAATGATGAAATTAATTACCGTTCGACATATAATGATAAAAACTTGCGGCTGCTCTATTAGAGTTCTGACTATCCCCTACTCATCCCCCTCTCTCCCTACTATAGTACAGCAGCACTATATCCCCCACTATCCACAGGTTCAGCGCAGGCGTCGAACCCGGCGCACGCGACTCCAGCAGCGTCCAACCAGCCAGTGGAGTTTAATCACGCTATCGAATATGTTAATAAAATTAAGGTAAGATTCTTTATTATACTTTATTGCATACCTCAATCATCATTCTCCTGCCCTTATCCCAATTTATTTGGGGTCGGCGCAACATGTCTTTTTCTTCCATCTCCTCTATTAGTCGTCATCTCTGTAGTCACCCCCTTTTTACCCATATCCTCTTTCACACGGTCCAACCATAGTTTCTTTGGCCTTCCCCTACTCTTATAGCCATCCACATCCATACACAAGACTTTCCTCACGACATACAAATTAGTGCATACCACAATACAAATAAGTAAAATTTAAGTGTCTGTTTGTAATGTCAAAATTAGTTTTTTTTTTAAGCTCATACAGTTATTTGCACGATATCTATGCCTAAAATTCAGTTTTTAAAATGTTTGTCTGTTTGTTTCCGGCTAATCTTCGAAACTGCTGGACCGATTCTATTAAGATTTTACTGGCAGGTAGCTGACTATACAGGGTGTAACGGAAAAGTGTGGTCATATTTTTAAGAACCGGTTCTGCCCATGAAAATTCCCAAAAATAAATTGGACTTTCCACACAAAGTATCAGCTGATCAATATTTATATGAGAGGTAAAAAAAAAGAGAATTTCCTCCGGTTTTCTTGAATAAAGTTGTTCATATCGATGGGCAGATGCGGTTCTTAAAATATGACCACAACTTTCCGTTACTCCTGTATAAGGAGTAAGTTACCGAAACTGCTGGCAGAGGCTAGTAAAACATGTAAACACATATACAAGCTGGTACAAACAGGTGACAAACAGATAAACATTTGACAGTATTCTTAAGGTTAAAAGTGCCAGGGTAACCCGCAAAATTCAAATTTTCTTACGTTTTTTGCTACATTTGAAATCAATTTTAACTGAAAGAGTTGTATTGATGATTTTAGTGATTATAATTCTATAAATACATATACTTGCGGACGGCCGTGAATCATATTTTGACCAAGATACAATTTGACACTAACCTGCAAATTGCAAAAAAACGTATAAAAATTGAGTTTCGCGGGCTATCCGGGCGCTTACACCTTAAGTCCGCCTATGTACCACTATTGTACATTAAGTTTAAATAAACAAATAGCTGCAGAAAATGATAATTCACTGCCACTTGCAGTTTCTCCAAAATGAGCGACTTTTCGCCGTTTATACCTCTCGCATACCGTGTCAAAAGAAGACGGACGACCTGGTCCAGAAAGTACTCCATAGCATGCCTCAAATGTCTCCTTTTTGTTTAACCAAGCTGAACGCCTTTTAAAAAATAAATCTTTCCTCCGGCCGCGACCCGCATGAAAGCATTTCACTTTCATTTTTATTAAAAAGTCCGGACATCTTGCTCTTTGTTGCTTTGGAGGGTAGTCATCAAAATTATTAGCTCTTTCAAATTCTGGCCCTTTTGTCTCCAGTTCCTAACATCATCATCATCTTCCTGCCCTTATCTCATGTTACTTGGGATCGGCGCAACACGTTATTTTCTTCCATTCTGTCCTGTCAACCGTCACGCTATCACTAACTCCCTTTTCTTTCATATCACTACTCACACAATCCATCCATACTTTCTTTGGCCTCCCTCTCCCTTTCCATCCATCCACATTTATATTCATAACTCTTTTTAACCGACTTTCGAAAAAGGAGGAGGTTCTATGTTCGACTGTATGTATGTTTTATGTATGTCCGCCGATTTCTCCGTCATTTGTGGACCGATTTTCAAAATTCTATATTCTTTTTTATCGGAAAGAATATACTCCCGAGGTGGTCCCATATAAATTTTATTGAAATTGCTTCAGCGCTTTTTGAGAAACTGAACAAAAACGAAAAATGCGTATACCTAGATGACGTTTGTTTGCTCCAATTACGAGTATGTTTAAATTCCACGTTCCATGTTATTGGGGTTTTTAGTTCTGGGGTATACAAATAACAATTGAAAAATAAAAAACTTTTTTACAAAACAACCGACTTCCAAAAAAGCTAAAAATTAAAAAATAACTTAAATTTCGGAAGTCGGTGTCAAATAACGAAGCAAAAAATACAAACACCGACTTCCGAAATTAAAGTTATTTTTTTATTTTTAGTGTAGGTATTTTATTTTTTGGAAGCCGCTTGTTTTTTTGTAAAAAAGTTTTTTTAATTACATTTGTTTCATCCCTCCTCTTCACATGACCTTACCAAAGTAAGCGGTTCCCTTTCAACTTTTCGGTGACTGGCGCTACTTTTAAACTACCTCCAGTTCCTAACATAATCTTGAAATAACAAGTCTGCAAGGTCGCGACTAGTAAATTCCACCACGCGTCCTACAAGAAACGGTTCATAATAACAGCCGAGTTAGCATGTCGTAGCAAGGATCGTTACTAGAATAGAATAGAATAAAATTTATTCAGCAACAGTACACGAAACACGCACGGTACACAGAAAACTACAATACAGGATGTAACGGAAAGGTGTGGTCATATTTTAAGAACCTGTTCTGCCCATGGAAATGAACAACGAAAAAATAGAAAATTCCCACAAAAAAATTTGGACTTTCCATACAAAGTTATCATCAGCTGATCAATATTTGTATGGGAGGTATACATTATTTTTTTTAATTTCTTTAGGTTTTCTTGAAGAAAGTTGTTCATATCGATGGGCAGATGCAGTTCTTAAAATATGACCACACCTTTCCGTTACACCTTGTATAATAATATAGAATCCAGAGATTATTTGTGTTAATAAATTGTTTTATAGACAGTTACGGATAACACTTACTAATAGCCTTGTGAATTTTTATTTTAGTCGCATTTTTGGTCGTTAGTTAGTGGGATATATCTCAAAGATCTTTATAGGAGGAGCTCGTGGCTAAAGTAATAAAAGCCGCACGGGTCGATCAGTCAGGTTAAGCTACGCTTACCGGGGTTGGTCCATGGATGGCACATACCGAGATTCCACCGAGCCTCTGAAAGCACGTTAACCCGTTGGTCTCGGCTGTCAATCGTGAATCTTTGACAGTCGTTACGGGTCACAGAAGGCCGAAAGTCTGACAACCAGTCTTACCAAGGGGTATCGTATTACCCATTCACTGGGTTATGGAGGTCAGATAGGCAGTCGCTCCATCTAGAATATTGGTATTCAGCTGCAATCCGGTTAGACTGGAAACCGACCCAAAGATAGTTGGGAATAGGTTAGACAGATTATGATAGTTGCAACTTTCTTTAACACAATCATACTAATATTATAAATGTGAATGTAAGTTTGTTTGTTACGCTTTTACGCGAAAACATCATGAAACTTTGTACACATATTCTTGGAGGTATTAGAAGTAACATAGGATACATTTTACGAAAAAAAAAATACGAAAAATATATAAACGCGGGTGAAACCGCGGGCACAGCTTGTATGTTTATATTTCAAGAACATTAATATCACATCTAAAAGACGATACCTTGAACTTCAGAATTCATGTTCTTGATCATGCAAATAACGATAAATATCAAAAGTGTATTTGCTTGAATTACGTTGAGTTATCGCTTCTTGAAACCGTAGTTGTTGACAGGTACTTTGAGAAGTGATATCTTGTCAATTTTATTAGAGAACTACCCTCCTTTTTTCGATTCCTTTATCATACGAAGGGCCGATTTCACCATTCGGTCTTTAAACTAAGTTTTACTGAACTAAGCTTAGCGTAAAAAATAAAAACCATAAAAAATATTATAGTGAGGTAATCACAGAGAGCAGACTATTTTTTAGAACTTTAAAAGGAGAACAATTCCGTCATACACAATTTTTGCGTAACTTTAACCGTTTTCGCAGCGCACGCAACTGAAGCTCTCAAAAGGATTTTTTCCCGTTTTTACCACATTTTTCATTGATGCTTTGCTCCTGTTGGTCGCAGCGTGATGTTTTATAGCCGTAGTAATCGATAAATGGACTATTCAACACAAAAATAATTTTTCAATTCGGTCCAGTAGTTCCTGAGATTAGCGCGTGCTACAAAACAAACAAACTCTTAGCTTTATGACAGCGGCTAAACGAGCTTAAACGTCGAAAACTGGGCGTTTAGAATTGGTGTAATCGGCCCTTATTCTTATTCTACCTTCAACTTTAAAATTTTTTGTTTGTCCGCCCTCGACAACACAGTTCGTTATTCTAGTTTAAAATGTTGTAACGAACCCGACTTGTTGTTTATTTAAATATTTGTTTATGGAAATTACTAGGTGTCTCAATATTTTTTTTTGTATCTTGTTTCGGCACATTGACAAAATAACAGTATCAGTGTTCATTTATAAATTGAAAGAGTTAAATATTTATTTTGTGAGTATGAATAGTGCAAAATAACTGTGATTAAATCTCTTCCATTGTACCTTATTTGACTAATAAAAAACTTTTTTCAAAAAGTACAACCGACTTGTAATATTGCAAAATAACTTTATATTTTTTTTTTATTTCTTCGTTATTTGACACTGACTGCCGAAATTAAAGTTATTTTGCAATTTTTAGAAGTCTGTTGTACTTTTTGAAAAAAGTTTTTTTTTTCACTTTTTAGTTTAAAAAAAATGTTTAATTGTTGTTGTACACCAGAAGTAAAACTAAATATTAAAGTTATGCCCGAATAGATAACACCAATAACATGGAATTTGAACATTTTGGAGACAACCAAAACGTCATCTCATACATATTTTTTATGTTGATTTTTTTCAAAAAGTGCTGAATCAATTTCGATAAAATTTATATGGGACCACCTCTGAAGTATGACCTATCACACAAAAAAAGAATCATCAAAATCTATTCACAAATCGCGGAGATATCGCGTTATGTTTGTTACGCGATATCTCCGCCATATGTGCCAAAAAAAAAAAAACATACAGACGAATTGAGAACCTCCTCTTTTTTGAAGTCTGTGAACAAAACAGGATCCTGTCTATTGGGAAATTAACAAAAACTATTTACGACATACTATACGTTTAACAGCAAACCGTTGAAAAGGAATGTTCTAAGTGTTAATTTAACTTGATTTCCTTTTAAAACTCAATTAAAATGATGAAATTAATTACCGTTCGACATCTAATGATAAAAACTTGCGGCTGCTCTATTTTGAGTTCTGATTTACCCACCTTCTAGCCCCACCACCGCTGACCACCTGCCACCAAACTAACCACCATGAAATTGTTTCCCCATACAGTCGAGGTTCTCGAGGCAGCCGGACAAGTACAAGAGGTTTTTGGAGATCTTGCACGCTTATCAAAGAGGTCATCGGGAGATGAAAGAACCTCAAGCCAAGCTGCAGACTGAGGCTGAGGTTTATTCACAGGTTTGTTGCTATTTCTTTATTACCTCATTACTACAGGACTAAAATATACAAAACAAAAATAATAATAAAAAAGTGTGTGTACTTATGTACGCACGTAAGAAGTTATACTTCTTTGGCATAACAAGATAAAAAACCAAACTGTCACAAAGTTACAAAAGGAAAACAATCATTCTTCATGAACCACAGACCATAGCTAATTTCAGGGTGTCGGTTTTTTGTGATGGTGTGCGTGCATCGTAATTTAAAAATTTACTCATATCATTTTTCCCTAACTCGCTAAAAGAAGTATGATTTCAAAAACCCAACTGTAAAAAACAACTAAAAAGTTCCAAACAAGTCTCTTTTTAAGCACTGCAGTTGGTGGCAGTTATTTTAGTTCAATTATTGTTTTTTTTTTTGCCACTGAAAAGCAAATATTTGAAACTTTTTATTTTATCCTAATCTTTACCTTTCTTAATAAGGTTATAGTAAAAAAAAGTCAGCATAAAAGTAATTTTGAATGATTTATGACTGTTTATAAATCAGAAATACCCACTTTTGATTTTAGTACATACTTTGCGAAAAGAGTAAGATCCTCGCAACGGTTATATTTCAAGAAAATCAATTATTTTCCTAAGTAGCGACCGATCGTTAGGACATAGCGATCGTTAACTATGTCGAGATTGCAGGGCCTGGCCCTGCAGTCTTGTCATTGATAGCGAAACTTACTTGACTACCGATCGCTAAATTACTAGCCATTAAAAATCTCCCTCATTTGTGAGGAAAAATGTAAGATCATAAACCTAAAAAAAAAAATTGTTTTTCTTGAAATATGTAGGTACAGAGACAGCTTAAATTTTAACTTTCAAGCAATGTTTTTTTATGAAACTTTATTAGCGAACGAATTTGGTCGTTACGCGATCGTTAACTATGTCGAGACTACAGACCCTGGCACACTGGACAGTCTTTCGACTGAAATGATGATGATACTATACTAACCAATACTTGTCCATCAGGTGGCAAAACTTTTCGAGAATCAGGACGACTTACTAGCGGAGTTCGGTCAATTCCTTCCGGACGCTAAGGCGGTCACGAAGCCCATCTCGGAAGTGCGAGATCGGCATTACCCGCACGTGAGGTCGCCGCCGGTGCCTACACATCATCAGGTAAAGTTAACTGATCTTCTTCGTTTCCTATCTTAGGGCCGATTTCATCATTCACTATAAAAACTAAGTTTTATTGAAGTAAGCTTAGCGTAAAAAATAAAAACCATAAAAAAGATTATAGTGAGTTAACCATAAAAGATAGACATGCGAAAGGAAGTAGGGGAGTGGATTAGGTTTGTAATAACCTAAGATGGCGTGACTAATGGCTGGTGTCCTCAGCAGCCGGTACGCGTGGAGAGCTCCCCGCCGGAGCGCTTCCCGCTGGCTCCATCACCACCACAGCAGACCATGCACCACCATCAGCCTGTGAGTATTACTACCACCATGACTTTTACATGGCTTCTCCCGATTCATCAGGTTAAGTTACGCAGGGTTGGTCCATGGATGGGTGACCATTTTTACATACTGAGACTCCTCCGTGCCTCGGAAAGCACGTTAAGCCGTTGGTCCCGGCTGTCAATCGCGATCTTTGACAGTCGTTACGGGTCGTCAGAAGTCCGAAAGTCTGACAACTAATCTTACCAAGGGGTATCGTATTACCCAGTTGCTGTGTTGTGGAGGTCAGATAGGCAGTCGCTACATGTAAAATACTGGTATTCAGCTGCATCCGGTTAGACTGGAAGCCGACTCCAAGATAGTTGGGAAAAGGCGCGGGCAGTTTGATTGGCTTCACCCGCTCTCGGTGGAGCGCGAGGGCGTGTTTCTTCAGTTGCTTGGGCCGCGGTGACTTTTGAACAATCCCACAACCATGGCAGGTATCGGCCCTAGCACATTAAATGAGTTGCGAACTACTATCAGGAGCCCCAGCCGATTTTCACATACCACACACAAAAAAAAATACAACAAAAGCAATTCATATTATATATTTTCATCAACATCAATTTAATTATAACAACACAGTAACAGCACGTGAACAGCACATCACTCCGTGTACCGCGGCACGAGTGTGTTATCAGATAAACATACTAACATGGTAATGATACAATTTATGTCGCCTGATAACATTGTTTACGCCGGCTGATATTGAAATAGGCGTGTATTGCTTTGGGAGATGTGCATATTTTATAACAATACAAGATGTCTGTTTTGTTTTCACCGACTCTAGTCAAGTCTTACTAATTAAAAAGTAATTAATTTTGCAATTTAACACTGTGCTAATTTAATCTAAAAAGCGGTTATAATAACATTACAAATAAGTTAGTAGATCAAAATCGCGGCTGTCAATCCTGGATCTTTGACAGTCGTTACGGGTCGTCAGAAGCCCGAAAGTCTGGCAAGCAGTCTGGTATCGTATTACCCAGTAACTGGGTTGTGAATGTCAGATAAGCAGTCGCTCCATGTAAAATACTGGTATTCAGCTGCATCCGGTTAGACTGGAAGCCGACCCCAAGATAGTTGGGAAAAGGCTAGGCAGAACAGATCAAAATCTTTTACTGTTATCAGAGAATACGGGGCTTCGCTCCCGTGACCTATCCCGTGGGGACTGATGTTTTTCCCGGGATAAAAAGTAGCCTATGTTACTTCCTGATAATTTAGCTTTCAATTGGTGAAAAAATGGTTAAAATCGGTCCAGGAGTTTCGGAGCTTATTCGGTACAAACAAACAAAAAAGCTTACCACTTTATAATATTATTATAGATAATGCATGCAGTAGCAAATAATTTTGGGTTAACGCATCTACAGACTAGGACGCTGTAAAAATGGATAAACAACCCTCAAGTTTCTTAGTGGTTGAAATACTTGGTTGAGCTTTCGATCGAAGTTTTTTTTGGATGTTAAAGTCACTGCTAATCACTTAGAAGGGCTCGTCTTTATCATTTTCGCTGTAGCGACATCTATGACGTCACATACGAACTAAAAACACAAATCCGGCATCGCGCAAGCAGAGTTCTCCGCGCGATTTCAACAATACAACAGTCCGAAATCAACCATCGGGCAGTTTGTCGAACTAGACACAACACCCGTCTGGTCAGAGGATCCTTCTACATCAATGGAGGTTTGCGGGACCTTACACTGTTCCGCATCCTAACCTATCCAATTAACGGATATCCTTAGCTAAGTCCACTTCTTGGACATTTCAGAGTGTGTATATATATATAATAACTGGATATTTGTCGTTGTTCAGCAGCTGCCGAAGCACTCTAGCTCGGCATCCAGCACGGTGACGGCTCCACCTCAGCCGCACCATCATCTCAAGAGATCTCCAAGCTTCACTTCATCAAGCTCTATGGGTGAGTTATACCTAAGCTTTGTACTTTTATTTACACAGCCAATTGACGTCATGACCACAGCAATATGGCGTCCACTGCATCCAGCGTTTTCGTCATATTACGCGCGAAATTTGAAAATGTAAAATTTAAATGTATTTTTATAAATAAATAAATTTATTACACACACACATACACGTGATCGTGTGATTTATGACACTTATTGATTGAATAAAAATTTTGTGTTTTTTTTTTATTGGTTTATCTCTAATCTTATTACCTCATCTGTCACGTAGGTCATCGGTGACCACGAACAATAGATTTTCTTTTGAGTCTGTTGTCTGACAGATCAGCCATTATGAGGAATATGCATGATATTTTTTTATTTGTTAATTTGAAGACTTATAAACTATAGTGAACAAATATGGAGGAATTTTCAAAATATCATCATCAGCGACGAAGTTATAAAGCTTTAAAGTTGATAATTAGAAAGAGAAGTCCGACGTGTTCTTTGACGTCAAAGGACATGACTCCCATACAACTGCCATAGAAAACAGCGTTTTCGAGAGAGGGACAGATATATTTTTGTTTAAAATTTTTATATTTCGTTTAATTTTCGATCGATTTTGATTCTTCTTTCACTGTTCGTATTCTATTTTAGTATATTGTAAATCGGTTAGATAATAGATAATTTTAACCGATTTCAAAAAGAAGGAGGTTATCAATTCGGATGTTGGTTTTTTTTATGTATGTTTAGAAGTCGGTTCTATTTTTTTTTTTCACTTTTTAGTTGTAGTTCCATTAAATTGGTTAACAATACATAGGCATTAGATCGCAGCAATCGCGGTTGATTTGCTGTCAATTTTTGACGAGTTCCGTTGTTTGTCTCCGAAACTCATCATCAGATCTAAATGAAATTGAAATGGGACCATTCCGGAACAAACCCATTTTGAACAAAAAAAGAATTTTGCTAATCTGTCAATAAAGGACGGAGTTATGCTCGAACATGCATAAAAAAAATATATAAACATTCGAATTGATAACCTTCTCCTTTTGGAAGTCAGTTAAAAACCAGGAATACCAACTTCCGAAATTAAAGTTATTTTGGACTTTTTTGGAAGTCTGTTATATTTTTTTTCATGCATATTCACTATTGAGACACTTTTCAAAAATGGATGTAGTACCCCATTGTAAGTTCCGCTTACGAAGATAATGTGTTGGAGGTGTGTAACTGATGGTTTGGTCCTTGCCCCAGCAGCAGCGGGAGCTCCGCCGTGCAAGAAGTCGCGCGTGTCGGCGCTGCTGGGCGCGGCGCTGCGCGACGTGTCGTACGCGGAGGCGTCGAAGCTCGCCACCGTGCACGAGTTCAACTTCTTCGACCGAGCGCGCAAGGCTCTGCGCTCTCAGCACGTCTATGATAACTTTTTGAGGTGAGCTTCTGAGACATACTATTTGTTTATTTATTCATTTAGGGACAAATAACAGCCACAATATACAATTTTTACTTAATAATAAAAACATTAGTGTTAACAATATTGCAGCCCACTGCATTATCCGCGTTTTAACAAAACTATTTGGTAATGAGTGCCACTAAACGAGCAATATTATTTACATATTATTAACTAAACTAACTACATAAAGAAAAAATATATCAAAATAATTAAGAATAAATAGTTGATTTAAATAAATTAATACAAAAAAAATGACATTGCAACACAACATTAAATTAAATTAAAATACATTGAAAATTGCATAACAAAAATCATATCATTATCAATAAATTAAATTACTTTCTTATCAGATAAAATTTTCATTACATTAAATTTAAATTTCGACTTTGAACATATAAAAATATCAATTTCAATGAAAGTTTTATTATACGTATCCACCATTCGACGGATAGGGCAGCGCAAACCAGAATTATTTCGACAACTGTTTACAGCAAACAAGGAGGTACCTACACGCACACTGCGCTTGTTAACAGTGCGAGGAACTGCATAGCACAACCTACTCCTGAGTTCGATTGAGTCAAAGCTGCTATGAATAATACTATACAGAATATCTATAGGTATAAGTAGCGGCAGGACACCAGCCCCTCTAGATTAATAACTTTTATAATAGCGCTAACGCTTCGTGCTAAATCTATGGCAAGGATATTACTGGGCGTGAGTCACCTGACAATTCTCTCCGCAGGTAATGTCGCCGCTATACATTTTGCACGAAGCGTTAGCGCTATTATAAAAATTATTTGGCTAGAGGAAAGGTGTGGTCATATTTTAAGAACCGGTTCTGCCCATGGAAATAAACAACTTCTCTAAGAAAAATTTAAAATTCACTACGTCAGCGGTTTGACGAATGATTAATTATCATTATCTTCAAAAGTAAATAAACACCAATGTCTGGAAAATATCGTCGCGACATTCGTTAGTTTTGGGTATCTTTTCTGTCCATACAAAGCTATTGACGAAATAAATGGTGTCAGAAAAAAAAACATTACTCTAACATTAGTAAAAACTTGTAAATTGAGACAATGATGACAAACCGTGCGATGTGCAAATAACAGAATTTCTTTGGTGATACACGCATGCTGCCTTCCTACTGACAGTCTCAACTACTTTCCCTAATACTTATCATCAACTTCCCACACAATGCCTTTATAATAAATGACTGTGTTCACAGATGCCTACTCCTCTTCACCAACGAGATCATCTCGTCTTCCGAGTTACTGTGCGTGACGGCGCCGTTCCTGTGTCGTCACCCGGAGCTGCAGAAGTGGCTCCAGGACTTCCTCGGTCCGCCCTCACCGCCACACACGCCCACCAACACTAACGCGCTGCATCAAGGTGAGTTTGTTATACAAAGAAATCACCTCGCCGACCCTGCGTCGTCACCCAAAGCTGTGGACTTAGAAGACGAGGCCAATATGGAGCCGAGAGATTACAATGACAGTTTCCCATTTGTATTGTAACGACGTTCACCAGGGCTCGAGGAGCTCGTGGCTAAAGTAATACCAGCCACACGGGTCGATCTATCAAGTTAAGCTACGCTTGCTGGGTTTACATACCGAGACTCCTCTCTGCCTCGGAAAGCACGTTAAGCCGTTGGCCCCGGCTGTCAATCGTGGATCTTTGACAGTCGTTACGGGTCGTCAGAAGCCCGAAAGTCTGACAACCAGTCTTACCAAGGGATATCGTATTTCCCAATAACTGGGTTGTGGAAGTTAGATAGGCAGTCGCTCCATGTAAAATACTGGTATTCAGCTGCATCTGGTTAGCCTGGAAGCCGACCCCAAGATAGTTGGGAAAAGGCTCGGGCAGATTGATAACGACGTTCACCAGGGCGTTGCTGGTCTTCCTTGAGCTGGGGTGGATCGAATGACAAAGATGTCCCACCTGTACGCAAAATTGTCTTGAGCGTGGACTAGTGGAAACCAGCCCAACTTACGTACATACATACATCTAACGACGTTTGTCAATTGCCATTGATATTCGTGGGGACTCCTCTGCACCAGCAGGGGCTGAGCAGTTCCAGCCTGATGTGATAATGTTGAGGCTGGCGCCGCACGCAGCTCGCCACGACATACACTTCATGCAGACCAAAGTAGGAGTTATTATTATTTTGGATGGGAAAACTTCAAATAACTTCTCCCGCTCTGCGTGGAGCGGGAGGGCATGTCAGACTCTTACTGACTAAAACAGTCCCGCGACCCTGGTACGAAAAGACGGGTAGGAACCAGTTTTCGAGTGTATAGAAAAAGATGTTTCAATATGGCATCTAGTAAGTTTTATAGGTTATATGTAACACGAACATTTACGAAAGCACAGTTTACATTGACCAAAGCAAACCAGGAAAACCTACTACGGCCTACATAACACTACAATCAGTTATGCAACATTTTCCTCAGGTTCACAGTGTATTATGGTTGTTAGTAAATAAATAAATGATTGAGTGAGCCCAGTTCTATTAATATTGTATTGTGTAATAATTATTAACTGTCGCAGTGTTGGACTATCCTTATGAACGTAACGTCTGTCTCTAATCACTACATATTATTAAACAAAGTCCCCCGCCGCGTCTGTGTGGTTTGTTCGAATGAATTTTCGTGGGGTTTTTACCAATAGACACGAGTGATTCATGAGGAAGGTCTGAGTGTGTAATTTGTGTTGCGAAGCTGGGGCGGGTTTTAGTGAGTTATAATTTGTCAAACTCTCGTTCTTTGTGTTGTGTTGTGTTTGAACAGTGTATGCTAGGGGCGTATCAGGGTCTCGACATAGTAAACGATCATCTATCGACCGAATTCGATCGCTAAGATAATTAAATAGTTAAACTTAAATAAATTACAAGTTCCCATATAAAATAGTGTTTTAAACATAAGATTTACGCCACATCTGTACATATTTCAAGAAAATCAGTTATTATTTCGAGTTATTTACTCAAAGGTTTCGTTATACTTGGGCGTTTTTTAAGGGCTAATAATTTGTCGTTCGGTGCCTAGCGTCAGTTTCTCAATGTCGAGACTGCAGGCCCAGGTGGCGTGCTGTAGTTTCTGCATACCCCGCATGGCAAAAAGGCGTAAGTTTTGCATTGCATTTGATAATTAACCGAAAAAAAGTAGATCTGATGATGGCTTTCGGAGACAGACAACAGAACTCTTCAAAAATTGACAGCAAATCAACCGCGATTGCTGCGATCGTATGTCTATGAATTGTTAACACAATTGAATGTAGAACCACAACTAAAACGTGAAAAATAAACTTTTTTACAAAAAAATAGAACCGACTTCCAAAATAACTTCAATTTCGGATCCTGGTTTTGATCACCGACTTCCGAAATTGAAGTTATTTTGGAAGTCGGTTCAATTTTTTTGTAAAAAAGATTTTTAGGGTTTGGATTTGTATATTTACTAGGTTGATAAATGCACTGTGCTTATGTGGTATATTACGGCCTGATGCCTATCACGGAGAGGAGGCTCTCCTAGCAGTGGACTCATTATAGACCGATCAAGTGTTAATGTTTATGACCATAGTTATGGGTACATCTAGGGTTGCCAACCGTACTCTAAAATAGAGTAATATACTCTATTTCATGTAGGTACACTCTATAATCTGTAATACTAATAGAGTACGCTAAAATGCTCTTTTTTCACGATGTAATATATTAATACCAGTCATATATACAAATTGATACAACCCAAACATGTAACGTTTACTGTTAAATGTTCATTGAAATTAATAAAAAATAAGCTAAAAAAATATGACTGTAAATGTTTGGACTCGTATGATTCTTTTAAAAATGATGAAAAATTGTTATGTGCCGCAAAAGGCAAAAAAAAAAAATCTTTTCAAAAGTACTCTTTTTTTCTTAAGGTGGTAAGTACTCTTTATTTACCCTGTCTGAAATCAGAAATACTCTATTTAAAAAAAAGTTGGTAATCTTAAGTACAGCAAGTATTGTACCTAAATGTTGGTGGTTTTTTTGCATTTATCTTTCTAAGGATAGTTGGAAACATTTGCTTTTTGGCACTATTAAAAAACGTGATAGCATTAATTTATCGGCTTACTTCCTTTCACCGTGAAGAGGCCTGTGTCCTAGCAGTGGGGATATCATCCACTGATTGTGATTTTTATGATGTGTATTTATTTAATTTAAACTAAAAATATCCTATTTCCGACAGGTTACAACAACTCTGCCTTTGCAGCAGCGAGCAGCGTTCTGTTCGAACGTGAGCGTCCTCAAGGAGAGAAGCTTCGTTACGAGCCTATCGGGCAGCTGGGCGCTCAGCTCCGGCACGAGAGGCCGCAGGGAGATGCGGCTATGGATATAGGTATGTTAGCTAACATGCCAATTAACACGTTATTCTTTAATGGTGTAGGGAAATTTGTGTAAGGAAACTATAGCATGTAAAAAAATATTGAAACAATTATTAGACAGTAGTTTTTCGTCTTTTCGGAAAGGGCTCTTAGGCCGGGACTCCACCAAAGCGGAGATGTGTGCATTGTGCTGTGTGCTGTGCGAGAACAACCAATAGAAGAAGCTGACCGGAGAGATGTGTGAATAACACGATTCTATTGGTTGTTCTCGCACAGCACACCGCACAAATCTCTGCTTTGGTGGAGTCGTGGCCTTAAGGATGATTCACGTTACACCGTGTCGCCACCGGGCCGTGGCACGGCCGCGGCACGGTCAAAGATTGTTGCATACATTTTGTATGAAGTGATTCATGCTAGACCGGCACGAGGCCGAGGCACGGACGAGGCACGGCCAGGGCTCGGCCCGGTGGCGACACGGTGTAACATGAACGTCTGCACCGGGCTCGAACGTGCCCCGGCCGTGCCCGGCCGGGAAACGATTGCCGGTCAAACAATTGCACGGTCAAATATCTATAGTATACTTTTTGTATGAACTGATCCATGCTTGGCCGTGCCCCGGACGTGCCACGGCCGTGCCTCGGCCGTGCCCCGGCCGGGGCCCGGTGGCGGCACGGTGACAGCCCGGTGTAGCATGAATGACTAGCCCGGTGGACGTGCCTCGGCCGTGCCCCGTCCGGGGCACGGCCGAGGCTCGGTGGCCGCACGGTGTAACGTGAATCATCCTTTAAGAGTAACAATTTAACTCGCTACACTGTTACCGACACCGCTACGCGATCCGCTACGAGTGCTACGCGTCGTAGCACTTGTAGCGGATTGAAGTAAAAACTTTTTTAGGCACGTTGGGAATTTATGTTCAAGTTTTTACTTCTGTCGGCGCTCGTGCCACTGTTTTTTTTTTACTAATTATTATGGATGGAGAGAACAGAAATAATGTTAAGTTTTAATTAAAACGGATGGAGAGGTCAAAGAAAAGGTAGATGTATTTTATGTAGAGTGATATGAACGGAAAGGGAGTTGGCAATAGCTTGATGTTTGATTTAGAGGAAGACGTAAATTTTTATATTGTTTTGTTTTTGCTACAGCTTAACAGACTTCAAAAAGATGGAGGTTATCAATTCGGATGTTTGTAAATTTTTTTTTTATGTATGTTCGGGCATAACTCCGTCATATATTAACGGATTTGCAAAATTCTTTTTGTTAGAAAGGGGTTTATTCCGAAATGGTCCCATTTAAATTTCATATAGATCTGATGGTGAGTTTCGGAGACAGATAACGGAACTCTTCAAAAATTTACAGCAAATCAACCGCGATTGCTGCTATCGTATTGTTAACACAATTTAATGTGGAACCACAACTACAAAGTGGAAAATAAAAAACTTATTTACAAAAAAATAGAACCAACTTCCAAAAAAGTGCAAAATAACTTTAATTTCGGAAGTCGGTGTAAAAAAACGAAGACACAAAACCAGAAACACCGACTTCCGAAATTAAAGTTATTTTGCACTTTTTTTGGAAGTCTGTTCTATTTATTTTGTGAAAAAGTTTTTTTGGAAGTTTGTTCTATTTATTTTGTGAAAAAGTTTTTTTGGAAGTCTGTTCTATTTTTTTCATAAGATATTATAACACAGTATTCGTCTCCCACAGATCTGACAACGTGCAAACGGCTAGGAACTTCATACTGCGCGCTGCCTCGGGAGGCGGCGGCGCGTCGTTGTTCGGGACGCACGGCGCTCTGCCGCGACGTGCTGAACGACACGTGGGTGTCCTTCCCCACCTGGTCCGAGGACTCCACCTTCGTCACCTCCCGCAAGACTCAGTACGAGGAGTACATCTACCGCTGCGAGGACGAGCGCTTTGAGGTAAACCGAACAGCCAGATTACCAGATTACAGCCATATTACTTTTATACAGGGTGTAACGGAAAGGTGTGGTCATATTTTAAGAACCGCTTTTGCCCATGGGAATGAACAACTTTCTCCAAGAAAAAATAGAAAATTCCCAAAAAAAAATTGGACTTTCCATACAAAGTACATCAGCTGATCATTATTTTTATGGGAGGTAATTTTTTTTTTTATTATTTCCTCAGGTTTTCTAAAACAAAGTTGTTCGTACCGATGGATGGGCAGATGCAGTTCTTAAAGTATGACCACACCTTTCCGTTACATCCTGTAATAACGCTAACGCTTCGTGCAAAATGTATGGCAAAACGACATTACCTGCGGAGAGAACTGTCACGTGACTCACGCCCAGTAATGTCGTTGCCATACATTTTGCACGTAGCATTAGCGTTAACTTTAACAGAAAAGTATTTGATCCGCCCAGTTTTTGAAGTTTAAGTTCGCTTAAACGCGTTTAGCCGCTGTCATAAAGCTCAAGAATTTGTTTGTTTTGTTGAACACTAATCTCAGGAACTACTGGATCGAATTGAAAAGGGCGGGCGATTTTGGGAGACTGTCTTTATGTAGTTCAAAAAGTGCTGGCTCTCAGCCTAATTTGAATAAATGACTGATTTTCATTCCTAAAGTAAAAACCTACTAACCCATCTCTCTCATTCCAGCTGGACGTAGTAATAGAAACGAATGCGTCAACGATCCGAGTGCTGGAAGGTGTCCAGAAGAAGCTGTCCCGCATGACGGCGGAGGACGCCGCCAAGTACCGCCTCGACGACTGCCTCGGAGGACACTCACCTACCATCCACCAGCGCGCGCTGCGACGGATATACGGTGATAAGGTGGTACGATCGAGTGAGACTACTAGGCATGCTGTGCTACACCACGCAAGACTAGGAGTGCTGTAGTAATAGTAGAGCAGGCAGGAAAAATGTAAAAGTTGGGGTACTTTTGACTAGGGAGAAGTAGAACCAGATTGGGCACAGGAAGGGAGTAAATTTGGCAAGAACAAGTGTAGAAATAGGGCTGGAAATATATCTAAGGGGTAGGGTTTGACTAGGGAGAAGTAGAACCAGATTGGACACAGGAAGCGAGTAGAAATTGGGGTAGATTTGGCAAGCACAAGTGTAGAAATAGGGCTAGAAATATATCTAAGGGGTATATTTTGGGTATCAAGAAGGAAAATAAGTATAGACGAATAAAGAAGGTGGTAGAATGGATTTGGCATAGGGAAGTTTAATTTGGACAGGGTAGATTTAAATAAATTAGGTCAGGGTTAAATGGTACAGATGATACCAAACTCTCAAATCAATGTATTAGTAGTTGAGGGATTTTGTGAAATAAGTTGATTTTTATTTAGAAAAATATGTATTTTAATAATGTGGCTCTAAAAACTTCATTTTAAATGTAACCAAAATAATTACTCAAATGGTGCACAGATAAAAACAGCAATTCAAAGCAGAGACGGTGGTCTTTGGGGATTTATACAAAATATTTAGGAGTTATTTTCGCATTTAAACGTGTTTTTTCAGTTCTTTATATTAGTTACAGCTACAAACTTTATTTCGGTCTGCTATTTTTGTTTTGCCTATTTTTTTTTTATTTATGATTTATACACAGCATTGCATGCCTTCGTCTGTGCTCTTTTATATTTAGTTTTAGTTAGTTTTAAGTTGGTTATGGTTATTTTATTTTTTTATGCACTTTGCACTCTAGTTTTTGCCTTTTGGGGCATGAGGAGTATTTATATTCTAGTTAGTAGCTTACATTATTACATGTGCAAAGAATAAACTTAAAAGTATATTCAAGAGTATTGTAGTTTATTTGTGGTGTTAATTGGTATATAGTATTGGCTAAAAAGGGATGACTAACGAGATACCATCTAATAGTATGTTACGTTAACCCGTTGTTCCCGGCTGTCAATCGTGGCAGTGGTTTTTGACAGTTGTTACGGGTCGTCAGAATCCCGAAAGCCTGATAACCAGTCTTATCAAGGGTTATAGTATTACCCAGTAACTGGATTGTGGAGGTCACATAGGCAGTCGCTTCATGTAAAATACTGGTATTCAGCTGCATCCGGTTAGACTGGAAGCCGACCCCAAGAAAGTTGGGAAATGGCTAGGCAGATTCAGTATGTTATGGAAGAGGACGTCATGCACCTACCACAAATATTTTGTACAGAGTCTAATTTAAAGGGGTGGTCATATTTTATAATTCCTGCATCTGCCCATAGAAACGAATAACTTCAATAAAGTTGTAGAAAATTCCGAATTTAATATTGACCTCCCAGACTAATCTTTGTATGGAAAGTCCAATAATTTTTTGGGAATTTACTGTGACTTCTTTGATGAAAATATTTCATATTCATGACCAGAATCAGTATCTTAAATATGATCACCCATTTTCGTAACGGACTGTAGAAGTGCAGGAGGATACTAATAAAATTGATTAGTAGTAGATCTCTTAGTAAAGAAGCTTGTCTTAGAAACTGCTGCCGCCACAGTAGTGTGTTTGCCGGTCACATGAAACACAGCTTTTGTCTGTGGGATGGCAAGAGTCGACGGCGCGTAGTGTTCCACGCGCGCCGAACAAGAGTTCGGTGCGAGTGCATGCCCAGGGGTTGAGGATAAATTCGAAAGAGTTACCTCGCCCCTGGGCATTCAGGGCAGGGAAGGAACAGGTGTGGGTTTTAGTCAGTAAGAATCTGACACGCCCTTCCGCTCCACCCTAGAGCGGGAGATGTCATTGGATGATTTCCTCCACAAAAAAAAGAAAAGCGTCTGTGATGACTTTGGTACTGCAGATGGCCATAACTGGCACAGACTACTCACCAACAGGTGGACCGCTTCTTTGTTGGCCACAGCCCCCTTAGCCAAATAACTTTTATAATAGCGCTAACGCTTCGTGCAAAATGCATGGCAAGGACATTACCTGCAAAGAGAACTGTCATGTAACTCAGGCCGAGTAATGTTGTTGCTATACATTTTGCACAAAGCGTTAATGTTAACAGAAAAGTATTTTGTCTAACCCCCCAGACTACTTACCAACAGGTGGACCGCTTGTTTGTTGGCCACACAAAAAAAAACAAGGGCATGGTATCCCTTGGGAAAATTCTATGTCCGTCAATGGTTATCTTGTGGAGGAAATTAACTATCAAATACCACTGCTTTTAAAACTTCCTCTCATAGGAAGAAGGCCTATGTTCCAGCAGTGAGGACACGCCAATTAACACCACATATCTAAACTTACTATTATAGAACTGGCTATGCTGCAAGTGAGATAACTCTAGTATCCTTCTCAGGCGGTAGACATCATCGCGGGGCTGAAGAAGAACCCTGTGGTGGCTGTACCGGTAGTGCTACGTCGGCTGAAGGCCAAAGAGGATGAGTGGCGGGAGGCGCAGAAGGTAAATATACTACAATAATTATTATTATTACAAAGTTGTTCTAGAAATATTAATAAGATAATGTTGCAATAATTAACACAAATGAGTCTCGTGTCGTGTTGACACTTCTAAGTTTTGGTGCATATTTAGCCAATACATCAACTACAAGAATTCTGTTTTATTTATTGCGAAAATAGTACCTAATCTTTGGGTCTAGTAGTCGAACATATTTGACAGCAGATTTACGAGCAACGGTGGGCTCCTATGATTGGGTGATCAAAACAACAATACTCAATCATGGCTTACTACTATGAATTTATAAAAACTTAAGAATTTGTCGAGACGATGATGACAAACCGTGCGATGTGCAAATGACAGAATGTCTTTGGTGATACACGCATGCTGCCTTCCTACTGACAGTCTCCCAAATACACACCTTGCTTTTAACCATTCAAAATCTGGCTAGAGAAACTGAAATCGTAAACACTGAACTATAGCCGGTTGATAAACACTAACCTTTTCTCTATGAGAAAAACCTTTACCCTTTACTATCTTAAGGCACTATGCTGCCGGCTTTTGCCGGTACGTTTATAAAGTACACAGCGACCGGACGCATCGCGGCTTGCTCGGCGGCAAGGCCAGTGCCGGCGGCATAGTGTGTAGGATTCTTTAGCATCTTTGTTGATATTCTTAGAGAGGCTTACGTCCAGCAGAGGACATCACTCGGCTGGAATGATTTAAACTAATAAAAAAACCTTTTAAAATAAATACAACTAACTTCTAAAAATTGCAAAATAACTTTAATTTCAGAAGTCGGTGTTTGTATTTTTTTGTTTCTTGGTTATTTGACACCGACTTCCGAAATTAAAGTTATTTTGCAATTTTTAAAAGTCTTTTGTATTTTTGTTATACCCCAGAAGTAAAACTAAATATTAAAATTATGCCCGAATGGATAACTCAAATAACATGGAATTTGAACATTTGGAGACAACCAAAACGTCATCTGTGTATACATATTTTTTGTTTATGTTGATTGTTTCAAAAAGTGCTGAATCAATTTAGATAAAATTTATATGGGACCACCTCTGAAGTATTACCTACCAAACAAAAAAAGAATTATCGAAATCTATTCACAAATAGGGGAGATATCGCGTAACAAACATACAAAAAAAAAAACAGACGAATTGAGAACCTCCTCTTTTTTGAAGTCCGTTAAAAAGCATGGTGTATTCATAGACTTTACTTAGAACATGTTTTGTATTATCTACAAGCCAATTTACTGACGACTATTTTACTTCACAGGGCTTCAACAAGCAATGGCGCGAACAGAACGAGAAGTACTATCTGAAGTCACTGGACCACCAGGGCATCAACTTCAAGCAGAATGATCTCAAGGCCATGCGCTCCAAGTCGCTGTTCAACGAGGTGGAGGCCGCCTTCGCGGCGCGCCGTCCCGGCCCGCACGTCGTGCTCGACTACAACATGCAGAGTCGGCAGGAAGGTGAGGAAATGCTTACTATTTTACTAGAAAATAACCCCCAATCAGATATGAACTTTTCTTAGAAATCGTTTCTTAAAATATCGTAAAATCAGACTAAGAAGTACAACCAGTGCCGCCTTTCGTGCCTACGTAGTTAATACGAAAAACAGACGCGGTTTAAGGTGAAAGCGCCAGGGTAGCCCGCGAAATTCAAATTTTCTTACGTTTTTTTGCAATATGCAGGTCAGGAAAAAAAATGAAATTTTGACCAAGATACCACCTGGTATCTTGGTCAAAATTTGATTCGCGGGCGTAGTAAGTATGTATTTACAGAATTGTAATCATTAAAATCATCAATACAACTCTTTCAGTTAGAATTGATGTCAAATGTCATGATTTCATGAAATTCTTACATCAATTCTAGCTGAGAGAGATGTATTGATGATTTTAATGATTATAATTCTATAGACACATACCTGCTACGGCCGCGAATCAAATTTTTACCAAGATACAAACTGACACTGACCTGCAAATTGCAAAATACGTAAAAAAAAATGAATTTTGCGGGACACCCTGGAGCTTCCACGTTGTTATCCTAGGCGTGCAGCATAACGTGAAAACGCGGGCAAATAGAGTAGGCTGAATATGATACATATTTTATTTTGCTAACATTGCAAAAAATTTCAGCATTTATACCTAGGATTGTGTAAATGAATAGGCGTATTCATATTTCAGAAAATGAGCGTTTTTGTTGGTGAGAATAAGAATATTACTATTACCATCATTTGATGTGAGATGTAATGAGAATTCTTCTACAAAATGAGTAAGTGAAATCTGACTAGCCTCAAAAGAAGCCACAAAGTAGCCATTTAAAATTGCTGTTTTCTATAGCAACAGATGCCTATTGTGGACAAAATCACTTTTTATCAATCGATATCGCGCCAGACCAAGTCGAAGATTGAGAGAAGCACTTGACTCCAACCATAAAGACTAGCCCGCAATGACAGGCTGAACTAAATGAGTTTTAGTTCTACTAATTCTATACGATGACTCGGTAAATGTGGGGTATTTACCGAGTCGTCGAGTAGAATTAGATCTAGAATTTAGATTATTACGACACCGACCTTGAGTCGAAGGTCACGCGTTAAAACGTACACAAACAAACTGCGCGGCAATTTTAATGTTTTTCCTCTTTATATATTAATGTTTTGATATGTAAATGGAAGGTTTGTGTCAAATGTTGTGTTTATGTTATATTTTGGCCAAGGTCGCAGAGAATATTAAATTAAGAATAGGAGTGATTGCGCGACATATTGCGTTGTGGCGGCACTTTCTACAATCAAACTTGTATATGTCGTCATCCTTTTTTTTTTTGTAGGGTGGGAAATCATCCAATGACATCTCCCGCTCTGGGTGGAGCGGGAGGGTTTGTCAGACTCTTATTGACTAAAACCCACCACAGTTCATTCCCTTCCTAAGTCCTCATCCTACGTAAAGACCGGTTTATGTAGCGACGCTTGAGGCTGTGAATGTATTTTGACTAAAATCATTATGATAAAATGTGAAAGAATTTTTCAAATATATTTTTTGACAAATTTATTTTTAGGATATGTTGAGACAATGATGACAAACCGTGCGATGTGCAAATGACAGAATGTCTTTGGTGATACACGCATGCTGCCTTCCTACTGACGGTCTCTTAACAAAATATTTTATTAAAAATAAATCCAAGCATTTATGGCAAACATTTTCCTCTGTAGATCAAATTTAGCTTTTGCTATCATAAGCTTCTTTCTGTATTACCAAATAAGAAAGGTAGTTATACACCAATGAATACGTTTCGGCGGTTGGTGATGGTGGCTAGAATAGCTTCGAAATCTCACGAAAACTAGGGAGCGAGTGGCGAAATTACAAAAAACATAGTAAATTGCCACTTTAGAATTTATGCAAGAAACTAGCTCTTACCAGAGGTTTCGCCCGCGTGGCATTAATACTTCCCCTATTACACAATTTGAACAAGTTCCAATGCAAATCCAAGGTAAAAGAATTTCTCCTTACCCTTAACTACGACGATACGGAAGAAATTCTTAAACCATAACGCACACGCAACTTAAGGCGTATATAGCCGCCAAGTGGCGCCCTCATTGAATAAAAATTCGTATGTTAGCATAGAAAATAAAGATTAAAGAAGAAAGAGGATAAGGTATTTTTACGTTGTGGAAGCCAAAAAACGGCCGTTTTTGACACTTTTGCTTATTACTTTGGATACGAAACACTTTCGAGTCTGTTTTACAACGTAAAAATACCTTATCTTATGTGTAACAAACGCAACATAGGAATCTTTAATCTTTATTTTCTATGCTATGATACGAATTTTTATTCAATGAGGGCGCCACTTATGGGGAGGTAGGCCCACTCACATTCATACATACACAAAACGCACTCGACACAAAACAATATTACTTTGCTCCTTAATTCCAATTTAGTTTTTTCCTCCTCCTCAACAACAAGCATCCATCCATACTTGTAGAATTCATACATTGCTCTTTGCTTGAAAACAGACAATTTTTTTTTTAAACATTGCCCCGCATAGGAATTACTCCTGTATCGTGGGTGCGTTCACAAACATTTAAACTCTGTAGGCGGTGTAATCCATACAAATAATGGTTCCGTGCGGAGATCAAACCCGCGACACGCAGCTCAGCAGCCGAACGATCAACCACTAGGCCAACCGTGCCGTCATATTGAATCCGAACTAACCAGTTTTCTAATAGTAGGAAATTCGCTTTCCTAATCCTGTTATAAATGCACACTAAATACAAACAATGTTACTAACTACCTTCCGATTTAATTATAACAGTAATGTGCTTAAATTAAATTCAATTGTTTCCTCATTTATATGAGTAGTAGTACGCATCAGAGGTTAATGCTTGCCGTAATTGTGAACACGTCTGTTGTGTAACAGGTGACTTTAAATGAAAATATAAACAAAGCAATTTTATTAAATATTCTTGTATTTCTATTGTTAATGCTCAATTCTTTAAATCATTTAGTTTCTTGAACGCTTTTTAGTAAATCTGCAGTTAAGACATGTGTTAGCTTGGGTCGATGCCAGGGTCGCGGGATTGTTCGATTGATTCGCCACCCAGGGCGGGAGAAGTTATTTGATGATATCAATCAATCTGCCCGCGCCTTTTCCCAACTATCTTTGGGTCGGCTTCCAGTCTAACAGGATGCAGCTGATTACCATTATTTTTCATGGAGCGACTGCCTATCTGACCTCCACAACCCACTTTTACTGGCCACCGTTACTGGGTAATACGATACCCCTTGGTAAGACTGGTTGTCAGACTTTCGGGCTTCTGACGACCCGTAACGACTGTCAAAGATCCACGATTGGCAGCCGGGACCAACGGCTTTTTTTTTTCGGGGGTTGGGAAATCATCCAATGACATCTCCCGCTCTGGGTGGAGCGGGAGGACGTGTCACTCTTACTAAAACCCACCCCTGTTCCTTCCCTGCCTGAGTGCCCAAGGGCGCGGTAACTCATTTTCAGAATTTATCCGCTACCCCTAGGCATGGGACCAACGACTTAAAGTGCTTTCCGAGGCATGGAGGAGTTTTGGCATGTAAAGATGGTCACCCATCCACGGACCAACCCCGGCAAGCGTAGCTTAACCTGATGGATTGACCCGTGCGGCTGTTATTACTTTAGCCAAGAGGTCCTCCACCCTCGAAAAAAAAAGAAGTCTGGTATTAGCTGGTGTGAAAATTTCACCAATTTTCACACCAGCTAATACCAGACTTCTTTTTTCGAAAATATCATCAACATTATATAATTTGACTTACTAAAAATGAGAATTATCATAGCCATGTTTGGATGCCATGTCCAGCAGTGGACGTCTTTGGCTAACTGATGATGATGGTAGAATGCTGCACAGGCTTTCAGGAACTAGGGTCATATTGAGTAAATACTTAAATTCTGTTGGGATTTTATGCAAAAGTTTAATAAAATTGCTTTGATTAGAATAACTTTTAACTATTTCAATTTTGACACTATTACTTCCTCTAATATAATAAATTGCCTTCACTAAACCCCCCATCTCCCTTGTCAACAGCAATAAAGATCCTGCGCGACACTGCCGAGCTGCTCATCCACCACGCGCGCCGCCAGACAGCCATTCAGAAGACGGAGAAGCGACGGATCAAGCGGCTACTGAGGCACTTTCTGCCTGATTTGTTCGCCCACCCCAGGCAACCGCTTTCTGATGATGAGAGGGATGAAGGTATGTTCGACAATACTTCAATTTTAGAACGCTACATGTAAATCTGTGGGGATCTATCATTCATTGGAATATCAATCTGAAAGGACAAATCAGAAACTGCACCATTGTTTCTGTGAAAAATGAACAAGTTTTTACACAGAAGTCATTAGACAGTTCCAAAAAAAAAAATGTACTTTCTGTATAAAGTTATGATCAGCTGCAGCTGACCAAAATTAGTATGGGCGGTCCAATTTTTTTATGGATTAATTTTCTTGAAGAAAAAGTTGCTCATAATAGGCAGAAGCAGTATATAAAACTAGCTGTCCCCCGCGGTTTTACCCGCATGTTTGGTTACTGTTCTGCTTCCGTGGGTTGCAGCATAATTTTTCAAAGTAGTTCCAGAGATTATCGTGTTCAAAAATCGTTCAAATTGGTCTAAATATGATAAAATATTCAGTTACTAACACGCTAAATGGCTGGTTACAACCTTCTTTTTTTAATGGAAGTTGGGAAATCATCCAATGACTTCTCCCGCTCTGGGTGGAGCGGGAGGGCGTGTCAGACTCACTGACTAAAACCCACCCCTGTTCCTTCAGTTGCCTCTGTGCCAAGGGCTGCGGTAACTCCATTTTGAATTTATCCGCGACCCAGGTGGTTACACCCTATGCCTAGGGGTAGCGGATAAATTCGTAACAGTTATCGCTCCCCTGGGCACTCAGGCAGGGAAGGAACTGGGGTGGGTTTTAGTCAGTCAGTCTGATTTACCACCCCCAAAAAAAAAAGGTGGTGACACCCTGTACACCCAAGTATTACCGTAATGATTTGTTTATCCTTAAAGCTTACTTTAAGTGCCAAAATCTTAACATGCACAAGATATTTTGCTCTAAAATACATAGTTCATTTTGGTAGTGTTGAGACGATGATGACAAACCGTGCGATGTGCAAATGACAGAATGTCTTTGGTGATACACGCATGCTGCCTTCCTACTGACAGTCTCGTAAAATACCAAAACAGCTAAAAATATTTTAGCATTGATTGATCTAGGTCACGGTTACAAAATACATGAAACACAGCATTATCATGTATTTGTTTATCCAAGTTCATATTGTAGCACGATTCTTTTATTGGTAAAGGTCAGGCTAGTCAAATAATAGGTTTTTAAGTCAATAACAGAAAACAGTAACAAACAATAGACAGTTATTTGAGTAGTTTTTAAAACTGCAACTGATTGATATAATTTGTACTCAGCAAGACTGTTTACTATGTGTGAGCGTCCAAGCAAAAAAACTTTTTTGCAAAAAAAAAAAAACAACTGACTTCCAAAAAAGAAAATACACTAAATATTTAAAAATAACTAATTTTGGAAGTCTGTTGTTTTTTTTTTGCAAAAAAGTTTTATATTTTTCACTTTTTAGTTGTAATACCCCAGAACTCAAAACCGCATTAGCATGGAATGTGGAATTTAAACATACTCTTAATTGAAGGAAACCAAAGTGTCAATAATATAACAAAAGTTAATAATATAACATGCACAACAGCTATTTCAAGTAAATGTCATCAAATTGGATTAACAAAATATTTTTTTTTTTTTTTCTGCAGAGGAGAAGGACGAGGCGGGCAGTCCTGGCAGCCCGAGTGCTGACACGCCCGACGACAAGAATTGCAACACTGTCAAACAGGAGAAGCAGGAGGTGAGCATTATATATCTTAAGCCTTGTATCCACTTGAGCATGCTCGGGCGAATGAGCCGCTCATTCGCCCGAGCATGCTCAGAGGAACAAAATGAATGTTTTGGTCGAACGAGCCTCAACATTGAAAAAGCTGTGCTCAGGCTGCTCAGTATATGCTCGGCTCCGTCATGTCTTCACGTGTCCGTGTAGCTGCTGCTGCCTTTATAATCATTCACTGTGCCATAAAGAAGAAGAGAAAACCACCAAGGTGGTGGATGAGAGAAATGTATCGTCATCGAAGAAACAACTCGGCTAATATAATTCGTGTATTGACTTTCGAAGGAGATAACGAACCATTTAACAACTTTACAAGAATGTCAAGGATTGATTTTGAATATTTACTGTCATTGACCGATTTACCCTCTTTGATTCATATGCATCAATTAATGTTAAACAAGTCTCGTTATCCCACAAGCCACTCATTTTTCAAATAACAGAAAAAGTAAACTTAATTAAACTATATTAAACTCGGGGAATTCGACGCGCTCGCCTCAAACACAAAAACAACCGTCCACACTGACCGCCGAGCGAATACTGAGCGCCTTTGAGCACGGACAAAAACCGACAGATGCTCGCCCTGAGCGCGCTCGGA
The DNA here is from genome assembly GCA_951329385.1 of Polia nebulosa. Classification (NCBI taxonomy): domain Eukaryota; kingdom Metazoa; phylum Arthropoda; class Insecta; order Lepidoptera; family Noctuidae; genus Polia; species Polia nebulosa. Next base: position 17,829,930 of record OX589614.1, read on the forward strand.
TTTGCTCGGGCCGAGCGTGCTCAGGCGTCTCCACTTGAGCGGCTCGGCCAAATGAGCCGCTCATTCGCCTGAGCATGCTCAAGTGGATACAAGGCTTTAACTGCCACCTGCTCGAGTCGCTTTCAGTGATTTATTGATAGAAAAACTAAATGAAAATTAATAAAGCGTTTCTTTCTTTCTTCTTTCTTTATTTCACAGAAATTTACCACTGTTGCCTTCTTTTGGGGGCACATACTTATAATTATAAGCACCTTGATTTCCATGACTAATGTGCATGTTTCTTTTTTGTCCACAGTCTTCAGAATCTGACAACGCATCTGACAAGAGCGGAAAAAACAACAAGAATAAAGAAAATAAACCCAAGAATAATAATAATACCGACAGTAAAGGTAAGACTCGCTCTTGACAGAAAAACTTAAACCTAGTTCTAATGTCGTACTCATTGTAAAATAAATCTATATCAACATTTTAATGAGACCATGAAACTATTGGCTAACCTAATTAGTGGATTAAATCCGATGGTCGCGGATAAATTCGAAATAGAGTTATCGCGGCCCTTGGCACACAGGCAACTGAAGGAAGGAACATCCTCCACCCAGAGTGGGAGAAGTCATTGAATGATTTCCCCTAACTTCCAAAAAAAAACCCATGGCTTCTCAGTGCCCCAGCAGTGAGAACATTACAGGATGATTACTAGAATGAGACAATGATGACAAACCATGCGATGTGCAAATGACAGAATGTCTTTGGTGATACACGCATGCTGCCTTCCTACTGATAGTCTCACAAATCATCTATTTCATTGAATATCTTGCAGATTAGTATATAATTAACTATTCTTCGTATATTAACATTTTATTCTTCATTTTACAGAAAGTTCAATTGCATCAGCTAACAGTGTGAAACGGACAAGTAGTAACGAGGAGATGTCGATGAAGACTGACATTAAAGCGGAGCCCCAGGACCTGGAAGACGACTACAGAGATCATCCGCCTAACGTGAGTACATTGAAGCTTTTCGCTCACGTATTTAAGTCTAGACTAATTGACACAGACTATGGTCTCTGTCTGAACAATTTTATTAAAGTATATCGATAAAAAGGCTGGGGGTGACTTGCACACTCAATAAATAGGCTCTCAAAAACGGTCGGTAGCACGTAGTGTGATTTAGTATAGTTTAATGGAGAGGTATACCAGGGCTGTGAGGACAGTCCCGGAAGTGCTGTCAAGATCTCTACCAGCATCTTATTGGATTATACATCCTTTTTCCGAGAACGATTGCTCTCGCGGATCTCCAATCGCTGTTTCACTGACACTGTTACTAATGATTCGTGTTTTGTGTCCCTTAGGAGGCACGCTTCGTGTGCACGTCGTCGTGGTACCTGTTCCTGCGTGTGCACGGCGCCCTGTGCCAGCGTCTCGCCGCCGCACGACGCGCCGCCGCCGCACTGTGCTGCGAGCGCGACCAGCAGCGTCCGGCGCGCCCGTCCGTCGCGCAGGCGCTGCGCCTCAAGCCCACCAACCTGCCGCCCGCCGCCGCCGAGCCCGAGCACTACTACGACGTGCTGCTGGAGCTGGTGCGCGCCGTGCTGGACGGCAACATGGACGCGCCGGCCTACGAGGACGCCGCGCGCGAGATGCTCGGCATCAAGGCCTATCCCGTCTACACGCTCGACAAGCTCGTCAGCATCGCCGTGCGCCAGCTGCAGCACTGCGTGTCGGAGCCCTGGTCCGTGCGCGCCGCCGAGCTGGCGGCCGCCGGCGGCATGCGCGGCCCGCAGGCCTACGTGCGCCGGGCCGCGCGCTACCTGCGCCAGGACCACACCGCCTTCCTCGTCAAGCTGTACGGCGGCGACGGCGTGCGCGTCACCTTCGAGCTGCTGGCGGGCGCCGGCGAGGGCCGCGCGTCGCCGCACGAGCCCGAGCCGGCCGAGCGCGAGCCCTGGCCGCTGTTCCGCGAGCGGTACGCGCGGCCGACGGCCCAGCCGGCGCCGCCCAAGCCCGTGTTCCTGCTGCGCAATGCGCGTGCTCGCGCGCCCGGATACACGCACAACGCGCACTCGCTGCCGGCGCTGTGCGTGGAGCCGCGGCCGCACCAGCGCCGCAAGCCCGACTGCACGCTGGGCCGCCTGCTGGCCTTCCGGCCGCTGCAGCTGTACCAGCGCGGCGCCCTGGCGCAGGCGCGCAAGAGTCACGCGGCGCTGAGCCTGCGCCGCCGCGAGCGCTTCCGGGCGTGGCTGCGGGCGCGTGTGGCCAAGTGACGCCGCCGCCGTCCCACTGGCGCCGGCGCGTTCTAGTGCCGGCCGTGCCACCCGCGACTATGTAAATAATCAGTCAGTGATAGTGTTACGATAAGTTGACAGATCACACCACAATATTATTATATTTATAATAAAACTTCTGTTGTTTCATTTTACTCCTGTCTACTTACTTACTGTTACAAAATAGAACAGAACCAAATAATACCCTTACAACTTGAGCCACTCCTATATTCTGTAAGCTTCAGGACCTCTGGACCAATATTTGGAGATATATGATGTTTAGAAAATACCAAAATTTACTACCTTTTTGATACCTAACTTCAAATATTTAGTACATCTACTGACAGCGACAAAACTCGTAAAGAAAGTGGTCAGACATATTCTGACATCAGGATGTCTAGACCATTTTTTTTCTTACACTTCATGACTGAATAGCTGAATAATGTTTGGCATTACAACCCTAAGATACAAGAAAGTGCCGAATAATGCCTACTACATAATTCATGTCCGTGACTACCACCGGACCACCAACGCCGATCGCTACCATATTTGGTAAATAATTAGTACTCAATTATAGTAATTTATTTTCTCTTCTCAAATGCACAGTAGTAGTGCTTAAATTAATTAAGGATAAGTTTACATTTGAGAGAGACTGGTCCTTGAAATAGGCATTGCAAACAACGCCTGTAGTACAAGTCACCAGGACCCCACGACGCTTCATTATGTGCAAGCTTACGTAGGGTGTCTTTATGAGGCTGAAGAGAATTAAAAAAAAATTCAGATTGTACTAATTAGTACTTACAACAGAATTGATACCTTGTTAGTTTTCGAGAGGCGGTAGTCACGCTCCGTTCAGCAGGACCACCATGAGCGCCGAAGGGGCATGCTACAGCTATTCTAAGTATACATATAATTAGCACCCCCTTATGTGTGATTCATTTCTTAAAAAAAATCGGAACTAAAACATTTGTATTTACCGAGAAAATAATGAATTTCTAAAAATAAAGACGTTTTTTAAAATGATAATGGTTTTTCATTTACATCACACGCATTTTCAGGTTGAAACGCGGTAAGTTGCGCTGCCGCAGGGTTAACTAGCTATCGGCCGAGCGCCGCGCATTTTGACTTCACTAACACCCTCGAAAACCATTAACATTTTTGCGTGACGTGAAAAAGAAAAAGGGTACGGGCCTTTGTGAGATATCTTAATGTTTTTCAAATTGCGCGGCAACTTTGTAGCATCTTCCATAGAATTTTTCCAAACATTAACAGTGACAACCCTAGCTCTCTAATGGAGCGTAGGTACTTATCTCAACAAATAGGGCTTAGTTTCCATACTGTCCATATTTATACTGTGTATCAGCAAACGTTGCAAAAATATAAATATCAGTTGGCGCGCGGGATCCATTCTTTCCCACCGCCCTCGTAACGTCGCCACCTGACGATCCCATCGCTCTCACCGTGTACGTACGCGCAGCGGAATGTTGTTGAATTTAAAGATTTTAATTATGCAGATATTTAGTGTATGACGTCGTATAATTGTGTATGGTAAAAAAAAATTTGTGCACGCAACCATTGTGGAGAAATTCACCAAAAACTGATTCCGCTGGGCGAACGTTGTCCTGGCGGAACTTTTTTTAATCCATAGACTTTAGAAGAAAAGAGATGTGTCCAAAAATTAGTGTGTATTTGTGTGTAATTGTGTATGTATGAATAAAACTAGTGCATGCATAAACTTCGGAGAAATTCAAGTTTCCCGCTACGCGAACGTTTGGCCATTAGCTAGTTTTCATATAAAGCGCTTACATAGAGAACTGTAGATTTTTACATACGTTGTTTTGAATTTGTTTATATTTGTTTAAAAAACAGGTTTAGAAAAAATCGTAGGGCTTAAAAGATAAAAATATAAACGTAAAATACGCTTATTAGGTCTTAGTTCTTAAAGTATGCACTTTGGGGTCTAGATTTTCACGTTAATACAAACCTTGTAAGTGTCTGCAACATGTTGCCAAGTATCAATGATGTTCCGTTAGTAACTAAAGAGTTATAGGACAAATTTACCATGAACAGATCACTGTTTACAAAGCAGTCAAATATCACGACGTTCTGAAGGAATTGCATGGTAATATGTATGTCAATAATTAGTGTATTCATTCAACTATTCTTATGCAAAATTTCATGTCATTAAATTCAGTAATTAAAGAAAAACAATTATAATACTGACGAAGCATCGAAAACCTACATAACCCGACCAAGTTCAGATGGCTACAAAAAAGCGGCCGTGCAATATATTTAGGTAACATCCCAAAATTTACAGTATAATACCGGTATTTAATTGGTATAGGTGATAACACAATTGTTGTTTCGATATAATTTATAGGGCATTTATTTTTGTACACCTACTTTTTTAAATGTATTTGACTATGACAGAAAGTAGGTACTATTTACGTAGGTACTTTATTTAAGTATGCGCTTGAGACTTGAGATATAATCTAAATATATTATTTAAGACAAATAAAATTCATCCTTAAATTCATTCCTGAGGCATTAAGTCCGCCTCTGTACTTGTATGTGCGTGAAGTGTTAAATAAATAAATAAATTCATACAGCTAATTTCTATTGAAGATTTCACGGATCAGGATTCTAACTATAGACCCCTTAGGGAAATTAAATATTTACCATATGTAAGTATGTACTACTGTTTAGGTAAATATTTATCATATTGTAGCTTATTACACTATTTAACCAATAGACTAGGCATGCACGAGCGTTCCCCTTTGCAACTTTAGTGGATCAAACAATCTAATAACTTAAATAAAACTACTTCTTGAATCGATTTTTTTTTCTTATGTATGTGAGCGTGTTCCGCCGCACCCCACCAAAACATGCAGAATTATTTTGTTCGAAGTTCGGTACGCTTAATCCTTTAGTTAAATAGTCTAAGTATTGTAGTTATGAATTGATCAAAAATATTCTTGTGTGAAAAAATAGACAACGCGCTGCGTGCAACGAGCGATAGGCGGCTTCCCGCTTGAAACGGTACTGTCATCCTTGAAGAAAAGAGAGGGCAATATGTTTTCGCGCGTATTCGTTTGCTGTTGAACTTGAACCTGATTTTGTTTCATCCCCAGTCACAAACAAATAAATGTGCAGTCAAGGACAATGTGCGTATGCGCTGTTGTTTTGCTATGCATCGCCAATTCTCTGTAATAATAATATTGACAAAGTGTGTTATTAATGTTATAGTGTAAAAGTGAAGCATAACATAATTATGTAGTAGGAATATTGAGTGAATGATAGTGAGAAGCTGATAACAGATATAAGGTAAGATTTTATAATAAATTAATAGCTATAGACTTATTCATTTACGTAGGTAGTTTATTACGCAGATAAATTATAATAATTGTGTTATGTTAACATTGGACAGACACCATAAACCCAAGTTAATATCTACTGATTGATCTAATTCTATATCTATTTACTTAAATTTATAATAATAAATTATACTAGACATTTATATTATAATATAATCGTAACAAAGTAGATGTTTTTCCTGGTTAAAGACAAACTACTGAATAGATCTAAACTACTAAACGACCGACCAGATTATAACGAAATGTTGAAAAGAAATATTGTTATTAAATAATCACCTTATGTTTATTACCTACATGTAATGATATACGTATGTGGGCCTCTCACAGATCGTCAACTCCTCGGCAACCTGGAACAACTTCCAGAACAAGATCACCACCTTCCTGGGTAAGGATAAACCAAGTAACAGGAACTTGCTCATTTAGTTGCAATTTTGTTGTAAATTAGACCTTAGGTCTATTGATATAGAGTTTAATTTGTGTACCTAATCGGTTTTTGAATTGAAATTTTGTGTGTTAGTACAACTCGGTCACATTAACTTGACGCATGGCGTCGATATAATAATGTCTTATGGTTATTATTAAAAAAATATTTTTCATTCAAGAAATGCAATTGTTTTACTTTTTCCTAACGCTTGTGTACGCAACTGTACCATATTAATAAATACTATATTGGAAGGTTAAGAACGTTTCTTAGATATATGGCACGGCCGCTTTTTGGTAGCCATCCGAACTTGGTCGGGTTATGTAGGTTTTCGATGCTTCGTCAGTATTATAATTGTTTTTCTTTAATTACTGAATTTAATGACATGAAATTTTGTATAAGAATAGTTGAATGAATACACTAATTATTGACATACATATTAACATGCAATTCCTTCAGAACGTCGTGATATTTGACTGCTTTGTAAACAGTGATCTGTTCATGGTAAATTTGTCCTATAACTCTTTAGTTACTAACGGAACATCATTGATACTTGGCAACATGTTGCAGACACTTACAAGGTTTGTATAAACGTGAAAATCTAGACCCCAAAGTGCATACTTTAAGAACTATGACCTAATAAGCGTATTTTACGTTTATATTTTTATCTTTTAAGCCCTACGATTGTTTCTAAATCTGTTTTTTAAACAAATATAAACAAATTCAAAACAACGTATGTAAAAATCTACAGTTCTCTATGTAAGCGCTTTATATGAAAACTAGCTAATGGCCAAACGTTCGCGTAGCGGAAACTTGAATTTCTCCGAAGTTTATGCATGCACTAGTTTTATTCATACATACACAATTACACACAAATACACACTAATTTTTGGACACATCTCTTTTCTTCTAAAGTCTATGGATTAAAAAAAGTTCCGCCAGGACAACGTTCGCCCAGCGGAATCAGTTTTTGGTGAATTTCTCCACAATGGTTGCGTGCACAAATTTTTTTTTACCATACACAATTATACGACGTCATACACTAAATATCTGCATAATTAAAATCTTTAAATTCAACAACATTCCGCTGCACGTACGCACACCACTTCGGATACAAGGGCACGGCGCTGCTCCTCCCATGCGTTACTCTCTGCCAGTGTGGGCTGCGCCGTGTCCTCCCGACAGTCGGTGCAGTGATGGCACCGAGCGTCCGGCTCCTTGTTTATACGACACATGGACTTCCCGAAGCAGCCATGCCCCGAGAGCACCTGCGTCGCCCGAAACGACAGGGAGCCGTGCTTCCTCCCGAGAGATCCCCTGATCATATAGACTCAGTCGCTGACAAGACGGCAGCGATCGGGTCGCTTACGGATCACGAACCATCTGTCTTGAACGATTGTTCTAAGGTGGTTCCAGTGACGGAAGACCGCCGCTGGAAACTCCCGGACGATATACGGAATCTGTTATCCGAGAAGAAAGCAGCCATACGCTCGTACAGTGCTTTTGCAAGTGCAAACAAGGCTCACATGCGCAACTTACAGCGTGCTGTGAAGGAACGCATTGCTGAGCATCGTTCTGCGAGTTGGGATAAGATGCTGAGCGAACTCAATCCCACCCAATAGGCCTTCTGGAATCTTCAGAGGAAGTTGCGTTCCAAGAATGAGGCTTCCATGCCTCCTCTCATTAAGCCAGATAAGTGTGTCGCCTTTGATAACTCTGAAAAAGCGGAATACCTAGCCGACACTCTTAGAATCCCAATGTTCTCCCAGCTCTCAACCAACTGACCAGGCCCACCTCGACATGGTGGATGCTGAAGTTGAAAGGAGAGCTTCCCTCCTACCTGTCGAAGATCCAGATGATCCTCTCGGTCCCTCTCCTCTACTCCTGCCGACGCTACCACCCTGCTCCAAGGGAAACTAGTACTTTACTTAAACACAGACCACCGTCCTTCCGCCCTAACCGCCGAGGGCCGTCGCGAAGTTCACGTCAACGTCCTCCACGTCCCTTGCTTGAGCCAGCACGCGCCGCTGAGCCAGTAATTCTAAATTCCCCAAATAATTTAAACTCAATCCAGCCGTCCGTTGCTGCCCCAGTGCCCCCACCCACAGGGGGTGCCCTTAGCGTGTTGTCGCTTAGTTTGTAAGTTGAATAAGCTCTGGCTGGAGGCTTTAACAAATTAAAGCCGCCACAGGCAAGTCCAGTTAAGCAGCCGACAACCTCAGAGGTTGACCTGCGAGATGCCACACAAAAAAAAGGGATCCATCCTTTTGCCCGAGCGCCGTCGTCTAGATCTAATCATCTGCGAGTGAAGAGTTGGGTTGCCGCATGTCCGCGTCTGCTGTCTCGAAGACTCTGTGCATCTTCTTCGAGTGCAGCGCTCTTGCAAACAAACCGTTCTTTTTAGAGCGAACTGGTGCGTGCGTCGCCTACATCTTTTTTCTATCCAATGTCTTTCTCAAGGCAGTCCTGTTTCTTTAACAGAGTTGATAACATGCGTCTTTATCGAGACGGTTCAATGTTTCTTTAACTGGAATAGTCATAAACGTGGTAAAGATGTGGTTTGGTAAAGGTATCTTGGTGTGACTAGGTACTGTGTCACTACATATTTCTTACCTCTTAGCTGAGATAATATTATTTTTTAAATACGATGAAAATAGATAGAGTAGTGTGACCACACAATGAAACAAGGTTTAGACAGCACTATTATACTTCATTTAATAATTATATAGCATTAGACGAAACGTAAAGGTTGTACGGTTAAATATTACATGGCGTATGTGTATTTAATAAAAAAAATAGATTACAAAAATAACTAATCAGTTAATAAAATACTTTTCAAGTGGCACTTATTTTCTCTAGTTTAATAATAACATATTATCGGGTGTAAAAAAGACAGTTTCCGAAGCCGAAATCCACATATTCTACCCATTATTTGAATCATTTTTTTCCACTAGACCATACCTGGGAATCCACTGGTTCTGGAGACATTGAAGGTCAACGTAGCAATTTTTTTTACGAAAATGCATTCAAAGTGTTATTTTTACTAAACTTTTTTTCCAAACAAACATTACCTGAATTTTCGATTTTTTTTTCAAATTTTCGAAATAACGCATTTGAAGTTACAAAAACGCAATGAATATCAAACGTATCTGACAAGTACCTACGTGGCTTAGAGCGAAGGGGCGGGGTTTAACTCCGCTTACCTGAGTTTGCGTTACATTGCGCGCATTAAAAAACAGTTATTTTTTTTTCAAATCAAATAAAAGTCGTTTCCCAGCAAAAATTATTTTTGCGCAAATCTACTTTTTTAGATGTACAGTATGCGTAGTTGACGCCTATGTGATGTGTCTTTTTACACCCTGTATAATATTGTAGTGTGTAAGACTAATGTGTGTGTGCACATCTGTATCTTAATATTAAGTATCATACATATTATAAGGACTGAACGTACGCTAAGCGCAGTAATATACAATACACCAATGAAGGCACTTGTTTCAATCATCTTCCCGAACCGACAACCTTACATGGCGACCCTGCCATCTGAGACGGGTGCCGAGTGCGGTCGCATAGTATGGTACAAGTGACATTCTTTTTGAGTTTAAAAGTGGACTAATATTATATTGGTTAAAATGTGCCGGTCGAATATAGAAAAAGAAGACGTTATCATATCACAAAGTGCATCGGGTGGTTCAAATTCGGCGTCTATGCAGGAGTACCATTTATCAAACATTAGTATCGTGATGTTCATTATCTGCACCATATTAGGAATCGCCGGACTATATGCAGTATACAAGCTTTACCAAAAATGTCATTATTCCTGGATAAGGAATGAGGTTCTCGCTCAAAACCTAGCACGATCATTTCGACGACCACACACCGAGACTCGTGTCTGTTACGAGTGCCGCCAGCAACGCCAGGAGCAGCGCCAGGAGACTCGCCAGGAAGCGGGTACCAGAGGCCAGAAACCGCAGTAAGTGACAAAGATAGTCAGTGATAAGTGAAGTGATTGGTGTTCGGGCAACAAGTGAAATATTAAATGTTCCCGCAACGGTTATTGGACGAATTTCTAGTTACTATATCCATTATTTTATTTTTTACATATTATGTTCTGTCATGTAATTATCTAGAGTAAGTATTGGTAATGTGCGTATTTATTTTTATTGGTAATGGCAAATGACCTAGGAGTGTTATATGACCAATTAAAAAATATAGAAAGTAATTTGAAAAAACTAAGTTATCCTAAAAGGACAGAAACTGTACTAAAACAAAAGTTACAAGAAGCATCATTGTTAAAACAACAATTTGATGAATGTATACAAACCGTATCTGTAAAAATTGAACAGAAACAATTTAGTACAAAAGTTTTACAGGAAATACAGTCATACTGTAATTTATTTAAAAGAACTTTTAACCAAATATACACTTTTTGCTCCAAAACATATAGTTCTCAACCAAGTGCTGAGTGTACAGTCGAGGCTAGAACAGAAGTAGACAATATGGAGGCTTTTAATTACAGGACTGCCGTGGCATTATTACCAGTTATGAATGGTGACGAAAATGTGACGAAAAGTTTAATAGATGCCATAGAGTTATATAGTTGTTCACTTAACGAAGAAAGCAACAAAATGCTTGTTAAATTTGTTTTAAAAACCCGATTAAACGAGAACGCTAAATTAAGATTGTCTGCCTCTTATGACAGCTGTGAGTTGCTTATGATTGAGATGCGTCAACACCTTCTTACAAAAAAGTCGAGTACAGCAATACACAAGGAGTTGACACAAATCAATCAAAACGGTTCTTCTATAGAAAAATATGGATCGAGGGTCGAGCAGCTTTTTGTAGATCTGACGGTCGCGCAGGCAGGTGAGGATCTAAGTGCATATAAAATATTACGTCCTCAAAATGAGAAAATAGCAATGAAATGTTTCATTGATGGCTTGCGAAACCGCGAAGTACGCACTATTTTAGCAGCGCGAAATTATGATACTTTGAAAGATACTATAAGAGCAGCTAAGGATGAGGACTTGTCATGCAGTCGGCAATCATCAAACACATCTGTGTATGTCGGATACCAAAACACATTTAAAAATCGCGGATACAGCTACAATAACAATAGACGTCCTAATAGGTCGGACCCATCCCGCCCTCCCGTTCGTGTATTCATACAAAGAGGAAATAGTAGGGGATTTTTTCAAAATTATAGGCCAAATCAGCAACAGTTCAGCAACAATCGTGGTCACATGCGTGGTTCATATCGCGGAAGGCCTGGACGGAATTTTACACGCAGAGGTAATGTACATGCTATAGAAAATGGCATGAATAGTATCGATTTAAGTGACGGGAATCGAACTCGCCAAACTACAGATAGACCCATTTCTGAACCATTGCAGTTTTTTCGATAATCATTTTATATATGCTTGTAACAACAACAGCTCGGTTGAATTCTTAGTACAAGGTTCCAAATATGGATTGCTTATAGATACAGGGGCATCACTATCAATATTGAAATATGAAACTGTGGCACGTTGGAATATTCCAGTACAAAAGGAATACATTTCCATAAATGGCATTGGTGGCAAAGTACTTACATCAGGTTATGTTTATGTTACATTGATCGCAAAAGGACAGGAATTTGTACACAAATTTTACATTATGCAACACATACCAGGTTTACAACATGGTATAATCGGCAGAGATTTTATGAGCAAATATAACGCTATTTTGAATTATGAAAATAATACGATAACATTACAGAAAAATGACAATAATTTAACTCTGCCCATGATTAATAGTACACTAAATAATACCAGTTTCTTAAAAATTCCACCGAGATGTGAGAAAATATATATGTTAGACAGTAGTTTTAACGAGGACTGCGTAATTTTACCGAAACAATTATGTGACGGAGTTTTTATAGCAGGAAGTATTTGTAAACCAAACAACAGACAAATAAGTGTAAAAATATTAAATACTCGCGAAACACAGGTAGATATTAATTATTTTAGACCAGAAATACATTTGTTATCAGATTATAACATTTGTAACTTTGGACGAGACAGTCAAATTGATGGAGAAAGAGTACGCACTATGTTTTCTCTTTTAAAATTAAACCATCTAAAAAATGAAGAAAGGTCATCAATCGAAAATATATGCGCAAAATATTCGGATGTGTTTCATCTTCCAAATGATAAATTATCAACCACTAACCTTTACGAGCAAGGTATACAGTTAAGACAAAATGCTGATCCAGTTTACACTAGACAGTACAGGTTGCCATTTTCACAACGTAAGGAAATTGAAACACAAGTTAAGAAAATGCTATCTGAAAATATTATAGAACCAGCAAAAAGTGAGTGGTCAAGCCCTATTCTGTTGGTACCTAAAAAGTCAGACGACACCACCAAGAAATGGAGGCTTGTTATAGATAGATTCTAGTATTTAACTTACGAAAATCTATAACAAGCCTCCATTTCTTGGTGGTGTCGTCTGACTTTTTAGGTACCAACAGAATAGGGCTTGACCACTCACTTTTTGCTGGTTCTATAATATTTTCAGATAGCATTTTCTTAACTTGTGTTTCAATTTCCTTACGTTGTGAAAATGGCAACCTGTACTGTCTAGTGTAAACTGGATCAGCATTTTGTCTTAACTGTATACCTTGCTCGTAAAGGTTAGTGGTTGATAATTTATCATTTGGAAGATGAAACACATCCGAATATTTTGCGCATATATTTTCGATTGATGACCTTTCTTCATTTTTTAGATGGTTTAATTTTAAAAGAGAAAACATAGTGCGTACTCTTTCTCCATCAATTTGACTGTCTCGTCCAAAGTTACAAATGTTATAATCTGATAACAAATGTATTTCTGGTCTAAAATAATTAATATCTACCTGTGTTTCGCGAGTATTTAATATTTTTACACTTATTTGTCTGTTGTTTGGTTTACAAATACTTCCTGCTATAAAAACTCCGTCACATAATTGTTTCGGTAAAATTACGCAGTCCTCGTTAAAACTACTGTCTAACATATATATTTTCTCACATCTCGGTGGAATTTTTAAGAAACTGGTATTATTTAGTGTACTATTAATCATGGGCAGAGTTAAATTATTGTCATTTTTCTGTAATGTTATCGTATTATTTTCATAATTCAAAATAGCGTTATATTTGCTCATAAAATCTCTGCCGATTATACCATGTTGTAAACCTGGTATGTGTTGCATAATGTAAAATTTGTGTACAAATTCCTGTCCTTTTGCGATCAATGTAACATAAACATAACCTGATGTAAGTACTTTGCCACCAATGCCATTTATGGAAATGTATTCCTTTTGTACTGGAATATTCCAACGTGCCACAGTTTCATATTTCAATATTGATAGTGATGCCCCTGTATCTATAAGCAATCCATATTTGGAACCTTGTACTAAGAATTCAACCGAGCTGTTGTTGTTACAAGCATATATAAAATGATTATCGAAAAAACTGCAATGGTTCAGAAATGGGTCTATCTGTAGTTTGGCGAGTTCGATTCCCGTCACTTAAATCGATACTATTCATGCCATTTTCTATAGCATGTACATTACCTCTGCGTGTAAAATTCCGTCCAGGCCTTCCGCGATATGAACCACGCATGTGACCACGATTGTTGCTGAACTGTTGCTGATTTGGCCTATAATTTTGAAAAAATCCCCTACTATTTCCTCTTTGTATGAATACACGAACGGGAGGGCGGGATGGGTCCGACCTATTAGGACGTCTATTGTTATTGTAGCTGTATCCGCGATTTTTAAATGTGTTTTGGTATCCGACATACACAGATGTGTTTGATGATTGCCGACTGCATGACAAGTCCTCATCCTTAGCTGCTCTTATAGTATCTTTCAAAGTATCATAATTTCGCGCTGCTAAAATAGTGCGTACTTCGCGGTTTCGCAAGCCATCAATGAAACATTTCATTGCTATTTTCTCATTTTGAGGACGTAATATTTTATATGCACTTAGATCCTCACCTGCCTGCGCGACCGTCAGATCTACAAAAAGCTGCTCGACCCTCGATCCATATTTTTCTATAGAAGAACCGTTTTGATTGATTTGTGTCAACTCCTTGTGTATTGCTGTACTCGACTTTTTTGTAAGAAGGTGTTGACGCATCTCAATCATAAGCAACTCACAGCTGTCATAAGAGGCAGACAATCTTAATTTAGCGTTCTCGTTTAATCGGGTTTTTAAAACAAATTTAACAAGCATTTTGTTGCTTTCTTCGTTAAGTGAACAACTATATAACTCTATGGCATCTATTAAACTTTTCGTCACATTTTCGTCACCATTCATAACTGGTAATAATGCCACGGCAGTCCTGTAATTAAAAGCCTCCATATTGTCTACTTCTGTTCTAGCCTCGACTGTACACTCAGCACTTGGTTGAGAACTATATGTTTTGGAGCAAAAAGTGTATATTTGGTTAAAAGTTCTTTTAAATAAATCACAGTATGACTGTATTTCCTGTAAAACTTTTGTACTAAATTGTTTCTGTTCAATTTTTACAGATACGGTTTGTATACATTCATCAAATTGTTGTTTTAACAATGATGCTTCTTGTAACTTTTGTTTTAGTACAGTTTCTGTCCTTTTAGGATAACTTAGTTTTTTCAAATTACTTTCTATATTTTTTAATTGGTCATATAACACTCCTAGGTCATTTGCCATTACCAATAAAAATAAATACGCACATTACAAATACTTACTCTAGATAATTACATGACAGAACATAATATGTAAAAAATAAAATAATGGATATAGTAACTAGAAATTCGTCCAATAACCGTTGCGGGAACATTTAATATTTCACTTGTTGCCCGAACACCAATCACTTCACTTATCACTGACTATCTTTGTCACTTACTGCGGTTTCTGGCCTCTGGTACCCGCTTCCTGGCGAGTCTCCTGGCGCTGCTCCTGGCGTTGCTGGCGGCACTCGTAACAGACACGAGTCTCGGTGTGTGGTCGTCGAAATGATCGTGCTAGGTTTTGAGCGAGAACCTCATTCCTTATCCAGGAATAATGACATTTTTGGTAAAGCTTGTATACTGCATATAGTCCGGCGATTCCTAATATGGTGCAGATAATGAACATCACGATACTAATGTTTGATAAATGGTACTCCTGCATAGACGCCGAATTTGAACCACCCGATGCACTTTGTGATATGATAACGTCTTCTTTTTCTATATTCGACCGGCACATTTTAACCAATATAATATTAGTCCACTTTTAAACTCAAAAAGAATGTCACTTGTACCATACTATGCGACCGCACTCGGCACCCGTCTCAGATGGCAGGGTCGCCATGTAAGGTTGTCGGTTCGGGAAGATGATTGAAACAAGTGCCTTCATTGGTGTATTGTATATTACTGCGCTTAGCGTACGTTCAGTCCTTATAATATGTATGATACTTAATATTAAGATACAGATGTGCACACACACATTAGTCTTACACACTACAATATTATACAGGGTGTAAAAAGACACATCACATAGGCGTCAACTACGCATACTGTACATCTAAAAAAGTAGATTTGCGCAAAAATAATTTTTGCTGGGAAACGACTTTTATTTGATTTGAAAAAAAATAACTGTTTTTTAATGCGCGCAATGTAACGCAAACTCAGGTAAGCGGAGTTAAACCCCGCCCCTTCGCTCTAAGCCACGTAGGTACTTGTCAGATACGTTTGATATTCATTGCGTTTTTGTAACTTCAAATGCGTTATTTCGAAAATTTGAAAAAAAAATCGAAAATTCAGGTAATGTTTGTTTGGAAAAAAAGTTTAGTAAAAATAACACTTTGAATGCATTTTCGTAAAAAAAATTGCTACGTTGACCTTCAATGTCTCCAGAACCAGTGGATTCCCAGGTATGGTCTAGTGGAAAAAAATGATTCAAATAATGGGTAGAATATGTGGATTTCGGCTTCGGAAACTGTCTTTTTTACACCCGATAATATGTTATTATTAAACTAGAGAAAATAAGTGCCACTTGAAAAGTATTTTAAAAAAAATAACTGTTTTTTAATGCGCGCAATGTAACGCAAACTCAGGTAAGCGGAGTTAAACCCCGCCCCTTCGCTCTAAGCCACGTAGGTACTTGTCAGATACGTTTGATATTCATTGCGTTTTTGTAACTTCAAATGCGTTATTTCGAAAATTTGAAAAAAAATTCGAAAATTCAGGTAATGTTTGTTTGGAAAAAAAGTTTAGTAAAAATAACACTTTGAATGCATTTTCGTAAAAAAAATTGCTACGTTGACCTTCAATGTCTCCAGAACCAGTGGATTCCCAGGTATGGTCTAGTGGAAAAAAATGATTCAAATAATGGGTAGAATATGTGGATTTCGGCTTCGGAAACTGTCTTTTTTACACCCGATAATATGTTATTATTAAACTAGAGAAAATAAGTGCCACTTGAAAAGTATTTTATTAACTGATTAGTTATTTTTGTAATCTATTTTTTTTATTAAATACACATACGCCATGTAATATTTAACCGTACAACCTTTACGTTTCGTCTAATGCTATATAATTATTAAATGAAGTATAATAGTGCTGTCTAAACCTTGTTTCATTGTGTGGTCACACTACTCTATCTATTTTCATCGTATTTAAAAAATAATATTATCTCAGCTAAGAGGTAAGAAATATGTAGTGACACAGTACCTAGTCACACCAAGATACCTTTACCAAACCACATCTTTACCACGTTTATGACTATTCCAGTTAAAGAAACATTGAACCGTCTCGATAAAGACGCATGTTATCAACTCTGTTAAAGAAACAGGACTGCCTTGAGAAAGACATTGGATAGAAAAAAGATGTAGGCGACGCACGCACCAGTTCGCTCTAAAAAGAACGGTTTGTTTGCAAGAGCGCTGCACTCGAAGAAGATGCACAGAGTCTTCGAGACAGCAGACGCGGACATGCGGCAACCCAACTCTTCACTCGCAGATGATTAGATCTAGACGACGGCGCTCGGGCAAAAGATGGATCCCTTTTTTTTGTGTGGCATCTCGCAGGTCAACCTCTGAGGTTGTCGGCTGCTTAACTGGACTTGCCTGTGGCGGCTTTAATTTGTTAAAGCCTCCAGCCAGAGCTTATTCAACTTACAAACTAAGCGACAACACGCTAAGGGCACCCCCTGTGGGTGGGGGCACTGGGGCAGCAACGGACGGCTGGATTGAGTTTAAATTATTTGGGGAATTTAGAATTACTGGCTCAGCGGCGCGTGCTGGCTCAAGCAAGGGACGTGGAGGACGTTGACGTGAACTTCGCGACGGCCCTCGGCGGTTAGGGCGGAAGGACGGTGGTCTGTGTTTAAGTAAAGTACTAGTTTCCCTTGGAGCAGGGTGGTAGCGTCGGCAGGAGTAGAGGAGAGGGACCGAGAGGATCATCTGGATCTTCGACAGGTAGGAGGGAAGCTCTCCTTTCAACTTCAGCATCCACCATGTCGAGGTGGGCCTGGTCAGTTGGTTGAGAGCTGGGAGAACATTGGGATTCTAAGAGTGTCGGCTAGGTATTCCGCTTTTTCAGACTGTCCACGTGAATGTATAACTACATTAAATAATACTTTACTTGTAATAATTAATTTGTGTGTAACCCACTGTTATAATTATTATCATTATTTTTTAATATCTCTTCAATATCTAACCTACATAAGCATTGTATTTGAGTAAGAATAATAGTATAAGGTTGCGATAATCATATAATCGAAAAACAAAAATAAATGTAACCATTATTTTTATTTTTATTTTGCCGGTGGGCGTGTAGTGTGTAAGACTAATGTGTGTGTGCACATCTGTATCTTAATATTAAGTATCATACATATTATAAGGACTGAACGTACGCTAAGCGCAGTAATATACAATACACCAATGAAGGCACTTGTTTCAATCATCTTCCCGAACCGACAACCTTACATTTTTTATTTCACGTTAATATTACACATTATGTATTTCACGTTAATATAACAGGAAAATGGAACAATATTGAAAACTTATATAATACGCCAATATCACAAACTAAACAATTTAATGTTACTTCAAGTTTGCGTTCGGAGACAGC
Source organism: Polia nebulosa (assembly GCA_951329385.1). Taxonomy (NCBI): domain Eukaryota; kingdom Metazoa; phylum Arthropoda; class Insecta; order Lepidoptera; family Noctuidae; genus Polia; species Polia nebulosa. The sequence goes on from OX589614.1 coordinate 17,848,100, forward strand.
TTGTTAATCAACTTGGTTATTTATAGTTAACAGTGGCAAAAAAATTTAAATGCTATAAAAAAACTAGGACTTCATAATCTTCCTTTATCTACCGATATCACTGTTCTATGAACGAGCTTTCTTTTGCTATGATGTTCAATATTTCAAATAAGTAGACCGTACTGACAAAAGTGTTATACTAAGTGATAAATACCTACACATAATATGCCATGTAATACAACATTTAATTAACCGTACAACCCTGTTTTCATCTAATACTATATAAATGAAGTATAATAGTACTGTCTACATTTCGTTTCATTGTGTAGTCACACTACTCTCTTCTATTTTCATCGGGAAAAAAAATTGTATTATCTCAGCTAGGAAGTAAGAAATGCACAATTTTTGATACCTATTATTTAGTAGAAACTTTTTACTAAAAGTTAAGTACACTAGACTTTCTGATATGCCTCTCGTTTAGCAGCCAGTACATGCATATATATGTCAGTGGAAGTGAGTATTGAGGGACTAGTTCAAAGAGTATATAGAGTATATAGTTTTAATAATCGCTATCTTCTAGTCGCGTCGATATTTTAGAAAAAGAAAGATTTTATTTATTTGATTCGGTAATACCTATTCACTAAAATATTTATCTTTCTTGTGTGGAATGAGGGACTACAGTTTAGTCGTTATTTCTTTTTTTATCTTTAATGCTTTGTGGTGTGATATTCAGTAAATATCTTTAAAAATTCTCTACTCAATTTCTGTAGTGACAATACCTTAATTTTTCAGATACTTTGCGAGATCTGGCTGATGGTCTGTCAGGACTGAGGGACCCCAGTTTAAGGGCTGTAGTTTTCAATATATTTCTTTATAAATTCCCAGATTTGTTCTACAATTTTTATGTCTAATACTAAATCCCACAATTTTTATTTTGCGAAATACCAGTGTGGTCCCCCAGTTCAAAACTTATCATCAGCTGCTAAAAATGAGTATGGGAAATCCATTTTCTTATGGGAATAATTATGTCTTTGGCTCTCTTGAAAGAAAAAACATACCCAGACCCAACCCGTGTTTTTTTTCGAACACGGTTTTACTTATAAATACCACATTATAAAATATGGAGACTGTCTAGTACGAACTTACGACTAAACACATTATTGCAGAAAATCATCAACGTAACATAAGCACAAAACGGCATAAGCTACGTTGAATTCAAAAATTATTTTCCAAAGAAATGGATTTTGATTTGTGTATGATAAAAATTTGAGCCCTAACGCACTTATAGTTCAACGTGTAACGAAACCATAGCGCGATCTAATTCGACGCCAACGCCATCTAGTGACACTTTGAGAACTAGTTAAAACTCACCCTAAGCAAATGTTTTCCTCATATTTTTATTGTAATTTGTATGGTGTACATAATAAAGAGTATTCTATTCTATTCTAGCAATCCAATTTGTCCGAAGATTTTTCGAAAGAAACGTAAGGAGATAGACACCAGTATTATATTAGTGCTCTGTGAGATAGACTGACCGACAGACCTGACTGTGTTGTTATGTTTACCACATAAAGTTTCTGTATTTATGAAATAAAAACTTTTTACAAAAAACACAACCGACTTCCAAAAATCAAAACACACTAAAAATTAAAAAAATAACGATAAGTTCGTAAGTCGGTGTTTGTATTTTATTTCTTCGTTATTTGACACCGACTTCCGAAATTAAAGTTATTTTTTTTAACCGATTTTCGAAAAAGGAGGAGGTTCTATATGTTCGACTGTATGTATGTTTTTTTTTATATATGTCCGCCGATTTCTCCGTCAGTTGTGGACCGATTTTCGACGGAGAAATCGGCGGAAATACATAAAAAAAACATAGGTACATACAGCCGCACATAGAACCTCCTCCTTTTTTGAAAGTCGGTTAAAAATAGCTACGGGGCTGCCAGCGTTCTGGGCACTTTTCCCATTGACAGCGATGTATGATATCTGATGTATGATGACCGAAAAAGGAGGAGGATAGAACCTCCTCCTTTTTCGAAAGTCGGTTAAAAAAAAAATAACGACTGTATATATGTTTTTTTTTTATGTATGTCCGCCGATTTCTCCGTCAGTTGTGGACCGATTTTCAAAATTCTTTTTCCACAACTGACGGAGAAATCGGCGGAAATACATAAAAAAGACATACATACTCGTCACGTCAATTCGAGTTTCACTGCAAAAGTAATTGTTGTGATAGATTTTTGGCAGTACTGTTGCTAGACTATCAGTGGTTAACATTATTTAAAGTGACTATACCTATATTGTGCGGATTTGTGCAAAATATTCATAATATAACCAGATATTTGGTAACAACCGGGGAAAAAAATATATAAGTACCGCCAAAAAGTGACAGTTTTCGGCGCTGTTTGTTTTGATTCTACATATAACTCACCATGCCACTGAGGCGTACACCACCTGGCACACCTGCTAAAGATGATAAAGAAGGAACTAGCATCTGTTTTCGAGCGATATCTCAATCGGGATCTACGCCAAATCTTTCCACTGTCGACAAGGAAAATATCACCACTCGGCCTAAACGTAAACGGGAAGAGGACCCAACCTGTATGGAAGAGATCCGCTTATTATTATCCGCGGCTGTTGCGCAATCCGAGTCTAAGTTTGCGGCCTTACAGGCATCGATATCTGCCGTTATTGCCCAAAATGAGGAAATAAAAAAAAACACAATTTTCGTGTCTAAACAATATGACGATATGTTGGTTAAAGTAGAACAGCTGGAAATGGAGCGTAAAGCTGATCGTGGCCTTATTCAACGCCTGGAAGAGACGGTAGAAAGTCTGGAGCGACAGGTATGTTCCACTAAAGTCGAAATAAAAAATATACCGAAAAAAAAAGATGAAAGCAAAGAGGACTTGTGTGAGATCGTGATGGCGACGGCGAATGCTCTGAACACACCGATTCAGCTTCTAGACATCAAAGACGTTTTTCGCGTAAACAAGAAGGATCACTCATCAGCATCATTAATAGTTGTAGATTTTCTTGGCGTTTCTACCAAGGCAGCTATAATAAAGGGAGCAAGGCAGTTTAATATTAAAAACAAAGGAGACAAGTTGAATACAGCCCATCTAAAACTAGAAGGCCCAGCAAAACCAGTATACCTGTCTGAGAGATTAACCCCAAAAAGTCAGCGCCTATACTATCTCGCGCGCAATTTTGCCAAAGATAATGGCTTTAAGTTCTGCTGGACATCATTTGGTAAGATATTTCTCAGACAAATTGAAGGAAGTAAGCAAATTGCTATTGACAGCGAAGCTGACATTAATAGACTTCAACAGAATAAGTGACTAGCTTCATTTTATGAGAATACTGCGTTCATTGTATTATTTTTGTTCTTGTTAGACATATTTATAAAACTAGTTATAAATCACTACTCATTACCTCACACGAAACCATCAAAACAAAAATTACACCCAGACTGCTCAATAAGAATTATTTTTTACATACACACATCCGTACATTCTCTATGTTGTAGTTCTTCTGGTCATTCCTACAGTCATAGTTCACCCGTAAAACCTTTCAAATGCTTTAATATTTATATTATTGTATACCTAAACAACATAAAATCGCGACAATTGATAATATTTTTCTTCAGTGATTGACTCAACCAACGTCATTTCTACTGAACTAGATAATATAAGCGTAGCCTCAGCCTATACCTGTGACATCGATGCATGCAATACGCTTATAAAGAACTGTCCTACGTCCCTGAATATATTCTCACAAAACATTCGCAGCATATACAAAAATTTAGACGGCTTATTGGCTCAGTTATCTAGACTGTCTTTTGAACCTGATCTAATCATTTTAACTGAGTGTTGGTTGAGCGATCATAAACCTATTCCTAATATTGAAAACTATAATTATCACTACTCCCATAATTGCCTTAATCAGAATGACGGGATCGTTATATACGTCAAGAAAAATATAAAGTACAAGATAGTGGAACCTGAACCAATAGGATCCAATTTTCTCACAGTGGAATTAGATCCGGATATTTTTATTTTGGCTGTTTACAGATCACCATCAGTTCGCTGTATAGATAGTTTTTTAACTTCTATTGAAAATATTGTTCGCCCACTATGCTCAACGAAAAGAAATGTCATACTTGTCGGCGACATTAATATTGACATTAAAAACAATAATACTAATAGGAATAGTGCACCTTATTTGAACTTATTAGCTGAATTAGGTATGATACCGGGTCATCTATATGCGACAAGGCTGAACAATTGTCTCGATCACATTATTTTAAAAACTATCTTCCCTGCCTCAGTGTTTGTAATCGACTCCACAATAACAGACCACGCCGCAGTAATACTAAATATGAGCCTTACACAATCTAAGTTAGATAAAGTAACAACTTCAAAAAAAAATGATTTCCAGGGATGTATAAACTACCTCGAGACAGTAGACTTTTCCTACATAACTCCCATATCTGATGCCAATGAGACCGCAACAGTCTTTGTCGAACAATTATCGAATGCAATAAGGCGGAACTCAAGTACTTTCCATATCCCAAATAAAAAGAAAACTCTTAAACCCTGGCTAACCCCTGGGCTTTTGCGTTGCATTCGAAACAGGGACAAACTTCACAAAAGTATTAAAAATAATCCAAACAATATTACCCTTGAAATAACATATAAGAGATACCGGAACTTCTGCAATTCATTGCTGCGAAGACTTAAGAGACAGTATGAAAAATCTTTACTGCGTAGTGCTAAAACTAACAAGGACTCTTGGAATGCCATTAAAACAATTATAGATTATAAAAAACCCAAGACATCATCTGAGGACTTGTTGTCCTCCATTGATAACGCGGAACAAGAGCTAGAGCATGTCAACAAATATTTCTCTAATATTGGCAAAAAGTTAGCAGATGCAGTGGCTGCCTTAAGTGACTCCAGCTCTGCGTCAGACGACTTTCACATACCTCGTCTTGCGAATTCTATCGTGTTTCTTCCACCGGATGAGGCAGAACTGGAGTCGCTGATACTGGGCCTTAAGAATAATTGTTTAGCTGGCTGGGACACAATTCCGGTTAAATTACTTAAGTTATCTAAACACATTATAATCCCTCCTTTAATGAGACTTTTTGAATTGTGTTTCTCGCAAGGAGTATTTCCGAAAGTTTTTAAGCGGGCACTTATTACTCCTGTTCATAAGGGTGGGCCTCGAGACGAAGTCTCAAATTATAGACCTATTTCGGTGCTGACATCACTCTCCAAAATATTTGAAAAAGTATTGAACAGCCGACTCATGAAATATCTTGAAAAACACAACATTTTATCAAACTGTCAATTTGGTTTTAGGTCGGGGAAAAGTACTGAAGATGCCGTGTGTACATTAACGGACTATGTTACTACACAGGTTGATTCCAAGAAAAAATGTCTAGGCATATTCCTCGACCTAGCCAAAGCATTTGATACCGTCTCGATTCCTGCCCTTGTGGACAAGTTAGAACGCATCGGTATTTGTAGGCAATTCATTGTAAACCATTTCTATTATTTCTTTGTATTTTAGTATAGCTGTAAGAGAAAGTTAGGTTTGTTAATTCTATTGTTAATTCTATTGTCTTTTTTACTTTGTGTGCAACATGTGGTATGAGGTGGCGATTGCGCATACCATTGTTCGAGTATAGCCATCTTTGTCATTCCTACGCGAGCGTGTATTGCGGTCCCTGTCTGCGCCGCTGCTACCTGACGCGGCTTGCGCGCGAGTGTCTCTGATTGGCTGAACGGCGCGGGAAAGCGTCTGAGTGGCCCGTGCTAATATGTAGCCCTGGGAGGGAGACACCGCTGAGCCAAAGGATTGCGTGCCAACGTATCCGATTGGCCTACGCTGTGAATTTAGGTGGGGGCGCAGTAACCGTAATAAAACCGCTAAACGCGCACGGAGTAACCCTGTTCGAATCCAACTCTGCGCCTTGTAAAATGTAAGTCTTTGTTCTGCTGTACTGTTATAATATACGAGTTTGCCAGTAATTTGGTGTTTGACTTCGTTGTGTCTAAAATAATCCGGCCCTATATCGTCAATATTGGTCCTTCGAGCCGGATCCACAATGGAATACCAAGTTACTGGCGTTATCACACGGAGCAAAGCCACTGGAACCGAGCAGCGACCTGGAGTGGACGTCGCGATTGTGACACGTGGTAAAGAAGATGCCGCGTGTGCGTCATCCAGGTCAATAGCGAACCGCCTTAGCCACGAAGCGCTAGACCATGACAACACCTGTGTTCCCACTATTCCACGTGGTGAAGAAAATGCCTCGTGCTTGTCTGGTCGATCGAGTTCAAGTCGTTTGAGCCACGAAGCGCGGCGCCGCCGTGCTGCCGCCGTGTATAAAGCCGAGGAAGAGCTGTTCAAGTTGAGGGAACAGCTGATAAGGAAAAGGCTGGCATTAGGAATCGCCGAAATCGAGGATGAAGAAGCAGACAACAATGTGGGTGAGTGGCTAGGAGCTGGTGATGTCCGCGGCGAACGCGTGAATGTACCGCCGGCTCCTGTCGCGTCGGCTTGCGCGTGTTCCATCGATGGCGAACGCGCGGATGTACCGCCGGCGACTCTCGTGCTGGCTGGCGCGTGTTCAACCGATGACGAACGCGTGAACTTGTCGCCAGCATCACCCGCGCCGGCTGGCACGCGTTCAACTGATTGCGAACGCGTGAATGTACCGCCGGCTCCTGCTACGCCGTCTGGCGCCTGTTCCCCCGATGGCGAATGCGCGAATGTACCGCTCGCGCCGCCCGCGCCAGCTGGCACGTGTTCAAACGATGGCGAATACGCGGATTTGCCGTTAACGCCTCCCTCGCTGGCGGGCACGCGTTCAACCGATAACGAACGCGGGGATGTACCGCCGGCGCCTGCTGCGCCGTCTGGTACCTGTTCCCCCGATGAAGAATGCGTAGACTTGCCGCCGGCGATTCTCGCGCTGGCTGGCACGCGTTCCACCGATGTCGAACGCGTAGATGGATCGCCGGCGCCTGCTGCGCCGCCTGGCACCTATTCCTCCGATGGTGAACACGTGGACTTGCCGCCAACGCCGCCCGCACTGGCTGGCACCTGTTCAAACGATCGCGAACACGAAGACTTGCTGCCAACGCCGCCCGCGCTGGCTGGCACGTGTTCAAACGATGGCACGATTCGTGGGCTCACACATGCGCCGCATGCCGTGATCGGCGCCCACGTGTCATTCGCACCCACGGCGTCCTTTTCCCCGCCATCTAATAGTAACCGAAACCGAATCACCGCACCTGCCAACCTCGCTAGCGCCTTCGCCGCCAGATTCAGGGCGCTAGCTAGGTGCCAGGCCCAGGACTCAACGCGTCGGCGGGATCCTGCTCGCCGTGTACACATCACTAGCGAGGAAGCTGCGTCATCGAATGCGTCGTTGCAAGCTAGTGTGTGCGCGTTGTATAATAGTGCGGGTCACCGGTTATCCAAGTGCGTAAAGTTTGTAAACAAAAGGGAAAACAAAAAGTGGAACTTTGCTAAGGATACTAAGTTATGTCGTAAATGTTTTGTGATAACCCGTGCTCGTTATAAGTGCCGCGCAAAACGACGGGACAGGTGCCGTTCCGTGGCCCGGGCGACGCCACCGCCGCCTCACCTGTGGGCGCCGCAGCGCATGCGGCTACGCCCTGCGTACGAACGCTGTGGAACGCAAGCACCGCTGCGCCGCCGCCGAGTCGGTAACGAGTATGGGTGAACGATGTAGAGACACTAAAACTTAGTTGTAAATTGTGCCTGTTAGTATTTTAGTATCATTGTAAATAATCTTGATTATAGTTGTTTTGCGCTACTTGGTGATGGTGCCACACTGTCGTTGATCCACTCAAGTGTTTTTGAGCTTAGTGGACCACAATCCCCGTAAAAAAATTGTTAGTGATAGCGCCCCGTTGTAAAAATTATTGTATTGCCTACGAACGAGAGTGTTCAGGAACAAGGGGGTGGAATGTAGGCAATTCATTGTAAACCATTTCTATTATTTCTTTGTATTTTAGTATAGCTGTAAGAGAAAGTTAGGTTTGTTAATTCTATTGTTAATTCTATTGTCTTTTTTACTTTGTGTGCAACATGTGGTATGAGGTGGCGATTGCGCATACCATTGTTCGAGTATAGCCATCTTTGTCATTCCTACGCGAGCGTGTATTGCGGTCCCTGTCTGCGCCGCTGCTACCTGACGCGGCTTGCGCGCGAGTGTCTCTGATTGGCTGAACGGCGCGGGAAAGCGTCTGAGTGGCCCGTGCTAATATGTAGCCCTGGGAGGGAGACACCGCTGAGCCAAAGGATTGCGTGCCAACGTATCCGATTGGCCTACGCTGTGAATTTAGGTGGGGGCGCAGTAACCGTAATAAAACCGCTAAACGCGCACGGAGTAACCCTGTTCGAATCCAACTCTGCGCCTTGTAAAATGTAAGTCTTTGTTCTGCTGTACTGTTATAATATACGAGTTTGCCAGTAATTTGGTGTTTGACTTCGTTGTGTCTAAAATAATCCGGCCCTATATCGTCAATAGTATTCGTGGAAATGCGCTCATGATTATGAGAGATTTTCTAAATTGCCGTACACAACAAGTTAGAATCGGTAATTATGTGAGTGCCCCTGCTTCAGTGGTTTATGGGGTCCCACAAGGCAGTGTTCTTGGCCCAAGTCTCTTTTTAGTTTATATAAATGATCTGTGTGAACAAAAACTTCTAAATGGAAAAATTTTTACTTATGCTGATGACACGGCCCTAGTTTTCCATGGTGATTCATGGGACGAGGTCAAGCAAATAGCTGAGGTGGGACTTAATCAGATCAGTCGATGGCTTAACACAAACCTATTAACTTTAAATCTTGCAAAAACCACATACCTACAGTTTTCGTTTGCCAAAATTACACCACCAAATGTTGATCTCAAGGTACATACTTGTAAATACTCTCCTAACATGGATTGTTCATGCCTTTCAATAAAAAAATCGACCGACGTTAAATATCTTGGGGTTATACTGGATGAAAGATTGAGTTGGCTTCCACATATAGACATGATAACAGTTCGTACTAGGAAGCTTGTATGGGTGTTTAGACATTTGAGGCATGTTGCCGACTTTGAACTACTACGGACTGTTTACTATGCTTTAGCTCAGTCAGTTCTTGGATATTGTGCTGTTGTATGGGGAGGCGTGCAAGACCTTAGTGATACACCTAGAAAGAGCACAAAGGTCTTTATTAAAAGTCATGACACACAGGCCATATAGGTTCCCAACGAAAACCTTGTACGAATCATGCCAAGTGCTTACAGTAAGACAACTGTATGTACTGCAACTACTCATTAAGCAACATAAAATTACCCCATATAATACTTCAGATTACCACAAAAAGCGTACTATCAGAGACGTTTCTTCATCATTGAAGTGCCATACAGCATCTGCCAGGCGACAGCAATGCTTCATGTCTATATACTTATATAATAAGATAAATATAATAATTAACTTCCACCCCCTATCGCTTCGTGAAACTAAAATATCACTAAGGCAGTGGCTATTAGGTTTAGACTATGACCAGACTGAAAAATTGCTACCCTGAACTCACTCCATTTTAGGAATGCCATGAGTAGGATAAATGTACAGCATACTCGTATTCACACATAAAACATCATAAAACACAAAATTTAATACTCCTACATCAACACTACACTACACACTAATACTCTACAGATAAACACACCCATATCAATTTGCATCTTTTCTTTTACTTTTGTGACAACAAATGGGAGAAGACACTGCCTCCTGTAACACAGGTCTTTGAACCTAGCTCAGGCGGCAGGGACTTCATAGGTCTTTTGTGTTTTGTTTTTGTGTGAATAAATTATTATTATTATTATACAGCCGCACATAGAACCTCCTCCTTTTTTGAAAGTCGGTTAAAAATAGCTGTTATTTAGATATTAAAAACAGACACTTTAATTTTATAAATTTCATCAATTATATGGCAAACGGAAACGGAATTCAAGAATTGTTGTTATGATATCTATGTTATTTCAATTAATTATTCATTTGGAATTTTGATGCTAATAAACACAGAGCGAGAGTGAATGAACTTAACTTACTCTTCACGTGACCAGAGAGCTGGCCTTTTTTTCGTGCAAAGAATCAGCATTGCCATTCAACGTGGCAATGCTGCCAGCACAGAACATATAGACCCTACGGGGCTGCCAGCGTTCTGGGCACGTTTCCCATTGAAAGCGATTTTTTTTTTTTTTAAATCTTTATTTAAGGGATTTTCGTACACTTTGTGACGATACCAATCCCATCGTACAGATTGACAGCGATGTGGACGAATTTTTCGATGACCAATGAGCTGTACTCTTCCGTCATATAAGCCGCTTGTACATATTTTATTTATTAAGTTATATTAGTAATTTCTTTTTGGGGGGTGGGAAATCACCCAATGACTTCACCCGCTCTGGTTGGAGCGGGAGGGCGTGTCAGACTCTTACTGACTAAAACCCACCCCTGTTCCTTCCCTGCCTGAGTGCCCAGGGCAGGAGTGCGGTAACTCATTTTCAGAATTTATCCGCTACCCCTAGGCATGCAGGCACCGGCCACGATGGGCCCCGTCCTTTATTGTAATCAAATAAGGTCTTATTTTAAAACCCAATGAACATAGAGCGACATTTTTCATTTATTTATGAGCCTATAAAACAATGAACCGAAAAGAACAAAATATAGAATAGAATAGAATACTCTTTATTATGTACACCATATAAATTACAATAAAAATATGAGGAAAACATTACATAGGGTGACACAATGGGCGGTTAAAAGAAAAAAGCTGCTTATTTAAAAAAAAAAACTTCCAGCATACTTACCATTTTATTAACAGACTTCAAAAAGGAGGTTATCTATTTAAATAATCCGAATATATAACTCATAATATATATTATAGATTATGAGTTATATATTCGAATGTTTGTATTTTTTTTATTATTTTATGTATGTTCGGGCATAACTTCGTCATTTATAAACGGATTTCCAAAATTCTTTTTTTGTTCGAAAGGGGTTTGTGCCGGAATGGTCCCATTTCAATTTCATGTAGATCTGACGATGATTTTCGGCGACAGACAACGGAACTCTTCAAAAAATTACAGCAAATCAACCGCGATTGCTGCTATCGCATAAATAAAATACAACTAAAAAGTGAAAAATAAAAACTTATTTACAAAAACAATAAAACCGACTTCCAAAAAAACAAAAAGTGCAAAATAACTTTAATTTCGGAAGTCGGTGTCAAAAAACTAAGAAATAAAACCAGAAACACCGACTTCCGAAATTAAAGTTATTTTGCGCTTTTTGTTTTTTTGGAAGTCGATTTTAATCATAATCATCATTTATTGCATTCATGTAGTTTAAAAGTTGTTACAAGTATATAGGTTTCATACATGAACCCTGCTAGGGCAAAGCAATAATTATATAGTTTAAAGAGCTACAGTGTCACAATAACAAAACAAACCACTGTGCTTAAAACAAAAATAGGTGCTAATTTTTACATGTTTATCAGGTGTCCATCCTTTGCTATTTAAATAAGGAACTGTTATGATATAATATAGGATAAAAACAATTGGTCATCATTTCCATTCATTAAATAAAATAAGATAAAAAATTAAATTAAAAACAAATAGAGTCAACAATAATAATCATAAAACAGCATAAAATAGGTAGTAGGTCAAAATTATAGATGCTGTGTGTATTGTACTGGTATGAATTACAATGTCAAAATTTACTTATCGTCAAAGAATTCCTTTAGAGTGTAATACGATTTTAATGTAAGGTATTTTTGGATATTTTTGGATTTTATTTTTTTTGTAAAAACATTTTTATTTTTATGACTGCGACAATAAAGCTGGATGAAAGATGTAAAATTGTAGAAACAGTGTGTGGGCGCAGTTATATACCAAAGAGCTTGAGTAGTTAGCTTGCGTGTTCTGTGATGAGCTCACACAACGCGTCGTACGTCCACCCAGTAATAGGACTCGCCCATCAAGGAGCGCTTTCCCAAATTAGAAGCGTTATTAATCTTATACATAAAACAACTGGCATTATACTAAAACACGTAGGTATAATAAAAGATAAATAATTAAATTATCTTTAAAATTGTGAAGTTTTCTTAAAAATACGCTCAAATAGATTTTGTGTGATTCTCAATTTTTTTTATACGCGTTAGACATAGCTTTACAAAAATTAATTACACTATGTTATAAAAATATAATTTGAAATATTCACATAGCAAATTACGAAGAAAATTGTCTAGAGTAACATATAATTTTTTTGAAGACTAGGCATTTTATGTTTTTAACATCACGTCTAAACGACTATATTTATTTGGCACGTCCCGTATTATTATTATACTCTTTGTTTGGCACAATATGTCAAAATGATCATTAGGATGATGATGAAATGAAAACATTATTTGTCACTAAAACCGAAATGACAAACATGTCGATAAACAGTTTAAATGATGTACATTTTAGATAGTTATAATTAAACATATTTAATGGCAACATGGTAATAACTTTATATTTATTTGTCAATTCCATACTTTTTCTTTTACTCTATTATTCCTGAGCATATTTTTTCATTTCATCTGAACATCTGTCATTTGGACTTGTGGATTAATATACATTTCGTCAAACGTTAATATGTCTTTACCATTTGACGCTATTTGATTAAATACGATAGGATTAACCCCTTCTTTAGTAAGTAACTATTTTTGCAAAAAGATTTTTTAAAGGTTTTGCTAATGGCAATGTAAAACATTTTCACGATATTGCATAACATTTCGGGCTTCTTTTATACCAAAGAAAGAAAAAAGAAAGTGCCAAAACTTTTTCGTCATTGAGAAATCGACGTCCTTTCGGTTTTTTACCGCATTCCTTAGACTGCATAACAGTGACAATTTTTCCTGGTAAAGACATTTTCTTTGTTAATCTTTGCAGCATTACCTACCTTAATGAATAATTTTTAGCGTTTTGCAGCCTTTCCTTAAAAATTTTGTGCCACTTTCCGTAGCCGACATATTTCGCTTCTGAGGCTTCGGAACTGTTTTCGATTATTTTGATAAAACTCCACTTGCACTGACGAAAATGTGGTTCTTGAACCTGGAAAATTGTTGAAAAAATTGAGTTGTGGGCTAAGCTAATTATAAATAATATGCAAAGGCTTTTTCCAATAAGTTGGTTTTTATTCTTGATGTGAAATATCTAATGCTACTGCCAGGCGTCCCACGACGGCACAAATCCAGATTCACACGCTCGATAGAAAAACCCAATACCACTTTTCTCGACCCGGGAATTGAACCCAGGACCTCATGCTCAGCAGTAGCAGTAGTAGTGTGACCACTAGACCAACAAGGCAGTCAAACTTATAAAAACTACTTACGTCAGGCAAATGATGCTTAACAGGTTGTAGGCACAGGTTCAGGACAGAGTTGTTGCGCCTGAAAAGATGTTAAGGGCCTTCTCGCGGTCCAGTGGCGCCCTCATTGAATAAAAAATCGTAGCTTAACACAGAAAATAAATATTAAAAAATCCAACTTGACGTTTGTTACAAAGAGGATAAAGAATTTTTACGTAATTTTTAGTAGTAGGCAAAAGTGCCAAAAACGGCCGTTTCTGACACTTTTGCCTACTACTTTGGATACGAAACATTTTGAGACCTGTTTTAACAACATAAAAATTCTTTATCCTCTTTGTAACAAACGTCAAGTTGGATTTTTTAATATTTATTTTCTGTGCAATGCTACGATTTTTTATTCAATGAGGGCGCCACTGGACCGCGAGAAGGGCCTTAAATTACATTCTCAAAAACGTTCTAAATAATATTGGATAAAAATATATTTACAAAACGCCTTCTTTCTCCGAAGTGTTGGGCTGACTTCTACCTATAGTACACCCACATTTCACCAGTTATGTTTAAGTCCCATGTAATAGTCGGCGAGTCGATTGCCATCAACCAGGCTCCAGACTCCAGACTGCTACTGAGGAATTCATGATGGAAAAACCTAATAACACCTTTCCCGACCCGGGAGTCGAACCCAGGACCTCATCGTCAGCACTAGCGCTTGCAACAACTAAACCAAGCAGGCAGTCATCAATTTTTTTAAATAACTTCTAATATCAAAAACTTTTTTACAAAAAAAATGGAACAGACTTCCAAAAAAGTACAAAATAACTTTCATTTCGGAAGTCAGTGTTTCTGGTTTTTAACCGACTTCAAAAAAAGGAGGAGGTTCTCAATTCGACTGTATTTTTTTTTATGTGTGTTACCTCATAACTTTTTATTAGGTGAACCGATTTTGAAGATTTTTTTTTATTTGAAAGCTGTTGCTTCACATGTGGTCCCATTTTAATTTGGTGAAGATCTGATAAAGAACTTTGGAGATGCACAATGGAACTCTTCAATAAATGATAGCAAACCTTACAGAATTGCTGCAATCGCATGTCTGTATATTGTTTTCACAACTTCACAACATAACATCACGCTGATACGCTCTGAAGGGGTACACAGATTTGTACAGTTCACCCTGATACACCCTAATTTCATCAACTATGTTCAAATTCTTTATTTTTGGGGCATAACTTTACTATTAATTTAGTTATAAAATGGGGTACAACAGCTAAAAAGTGAAAAATAAAAAACTTTTTACAAAAAAAAAATGCAACCGACTTCCATAAATAATACTAAAAAATGCAAAATAACTTTAATTTCGGCAGTCGGTGTCAAATAACGAAGAAACCAAACTAGAAACACTGACTTCCGAAAATAAAGTTATTTTGCATTTTTTAGTATTATTTATGGAAGTCGGTTGCATTTTTTTTTGTAAAAAGTTTTTTTGTCTTCGTGTTTTGACACCGAATTCCGAAATACAAGTTATTTTGCACTTTTTTGGAAGTCTGTTCATTTTTTTTGTAAAAAAGTTTTTACTTTTGACTTTTTAGTTGTGGTTCCCAATTAAATTATGTTAACACTACATAGACATACGATCGCAGCAATCGCAGTTGATTTGCTGTCATTTTTTGAAGAGTTCCGTTGTCTGTCTCCGAAACTCATCATCGAATAAATAGGACAGACTTCCAAAAAAAGTGCAAAATAACTTTCAATTTCGGCAGTATGTTCCATTTTTTTGTAAAAAAAGTTTTTATTTTTTAAGTTGGTTAAAAACTACTTACGTGAGGCAAATGTTGCTTTACAGGTTGTAGATACAAGATCATCGAAAACATAGGTAACATTTCTTTCGAGTCGAAGGATTTGTTGCGCCTGAAAAGATATTAAATTAAATTCTCAAAAACATTCTAAATTTTAATGATAATGGATAAAAATATATTTACAAGACGCCATATTTCCCTGAAGGGTTGGGCAGAGGTGTACCTACAGTAAGCCCACATTTCACCAGTTATGTTGTTATTACATCTATCCTAGATCTTTGTCCAATGTGAGTTTGATCAAAGAAGCAGGATGACTTCGTCAAATGTGTCATCAACACCAATATTTGATCAAAGAATATTGTATTGACATTTAAATCAAAATGGCTGCAACTAAGATTTTGTATTTCTTTATTAAACGGTGATACTTTCATAACAATGTAATTGAATGTTGAGTCATTTATATGTAAAAAACGCTTTTAGGAATGTTTGTCTTCGACTTGTAATTATTTAATTTATCTTGAATGTTTTTTTCTCTTGGTCTTTCGATCCAGGGCTTCACCCAAAGCTTTTTCTTGTTTTATATTTTCTTTTTTAATAATAATCTAATGATAATAGCAGAGTGTAAAATCTTGGACAAAGATATTGGATAAGTGTAATAGGCATCCGTCAAAGGAATATGATCAAATGTAGGACATAGATATTGGACAAAGGTATAGGATAAATGTAATATCACCCCGAGTCTCATGTAATAGGAGGCGAATCAATTGCCATCAACCAGGCAAAAAGCCAGACTTCAGACTGCTACTGAGGAATTCATGATTGAATAAAACTTTTTTACAAAAAAAACAACCGACTTCCAAAAAAAAAATACACTAATTTAATTTCTGAAGTCGGTGTTTCTATTTTATTTCTTCGATATTTGACACCGACTTCCGAAATTAAAGTTATTTTTAAATTTTTAGTGTATTTTTTTTTTGGAAGTCGGTTGTTTTTTTTGTAAAAAAGTTTTTTATTTTTCGTTTTTTAGTTGTTATACCCCAGAACTAAAAACCCCAATAACATGGACCGTGGAATTTAAGCATTTGAAGAACACAAAAACGTCATCAAGATATGCGTATTTTTCGTTTTTGTTCAGTTTCTCAAAAAGCGCTAAAGCAATTTCGATAAAATTTATATGGGACCACCTCGGGAGTATGTTCTTTCGGATAAAAAAAAGAATTTTGAAAATCGGTCCACAACTGACGGAGAAATGCGCGGACATACATAAAAAAAAAAAAAAAACATACAGTCGAACATAGAACCTCCTCCTTTTTCGAAAGTCGGTTAAAAAACCAAATAACACCTTTCCCGACCTGGGAGTCGAACCCAAGACCTCGTGCGTGGGAGGCAGCAAGCAGTCATCGATTTTTTTAATAACTTCTAATATTACAAACTACTTACGTGAAGCAAACGATGCTTTAGAGGTAACAGATGTTAGGTACAGGATCATCATAAACATAAAATTTCTTCTGAGTTGAAGGAGTTGTTGCATCTGAAAAGATATTAAATTATATTCTCAAAAACGTTCTAAATGATATTGGCTAGAAATATATTTACAAAACGCAGGGCAGAGGTGTACCTATACTGCCGCACTAATTAGATAGAAATGCAGTTTTTTATTTATTTATATGTTTTTTTAATATTCGTTTTTGGCATGAATACTTGTATAGTATTATATTATATTTTAATTTTTTTTTTGATTGACATTTTATTATTATTTTTTATTTTACTATAATTCTTTGTTAATATTATATTTATTTTTTATTTTTTGATTGACATATTATTATTACTATTTTGTTTGACACGAATATTTACTTTGTAAAGTATTATATTTTTATTTTTATTGATTACTTAATTATTGTAAATGTGAGGACTACGTGGGTTATTATTATTATTTTCTCCTCCTTTTTACAGTAATTTTTAACGCTGTCTGACAGTTTGAGTACTTTTGCGGCCTACCCAAATGTCGTTGCTTTGGTATTGTTCGTCATGTCATTGAGCTCCTTAGTGGTTTTTAAGTTGAGCTATTCGACTATTGACAAATGCTTGCACTGACTGGACAGGTCCACTCAAATATGTTTGGTTCTTTCTTCAAAAGACCACTACAGACACTAAGCTGCATGGTCCTCATATAGAATAATGTGAATGCGAGAACTATGTATGTCGTTATATTCATGTAGATTTTATGATTGTCTGGCAGTTTGGGGATTGGTCATTTTTCATCTCTTTTCTTAAATGACTTCAAAATTTTATATTTTTAACCGACTTCGAAAAAGGAGGAGGTTATCAATTCGGATGTTTGTATTTTTTTTTTATGTATGTTCGGGCATAACTCCGTCATATATTGACGGATTTGCAAAATTTTTTTTTTGTTCGAAAAGGGTTTATTCCGAAATGGTCCCATTTAAATTTAAAAAAGATCTGATTATGGGTTTCGGAGACAGACAACGGAACTCTTCAAAAATTGACTGCAAATCAACCGCGATTGCTGCTATCGTACGAGTATGTCTATGAATTGTCAACACAGTTTAATGGGGAACCACAACTAAAAAGTGAAAAATAAAAAACTTTTTTACAAAAAAATAGAACCGACTTCCAAAAAAAGTGCAAAATAACTTTAATTTCGGAAGTCGGTGTCAAAAAACACAGACACAAAACAGGAACACCGACTGCCGAAATTAAAGTTATTTTGCACTTTTTTTGGAAGTCGGTTCTATTTTTTTGTAAAAAAGTTTTTTTTAAATTATGAAAAAAATATATTGGAGACCCTCACAATGTAACCTTTCATTTGATATGTCGCACGACACAGCTTGATAAACTTTGATTTTTAATTTTATGAGTTTCCCCTCCCCACATTCCAAATTAATTTATTTAGGGTACACGTTCGTGTTTGTGTCACAGATATTCATGTGTGTACCAAACAAACTTCAACTCTATAGGTCCAGCAGATTCAGAGCAAATTGGCTGTGACAGATGGACAGACACACAAGTCATTCTATAAGGGTTCCGTATTTTCATTCCGACTTTCGGAACCCTAAAAAGTAATGAATGCACATAGAATTAACATAATTACCTGAAAGTTCGACCGCACACTCACATGGTGAATTAGATAGCAGGTTCACACTTCCTGAAGATGCAATAGGTGTTGATGCCTCTGGAAATAGTAATATGAAATAAGTATTATAATAAAAAAAAAACTTTTTTACAAAAAAAAAACAATCGACTTCCAAAAAAAAAAAATACAGTAAAAATTAAAAAATAACTTTAATTTCGGAAGTCGGTGTTTGTATTTTACTTCTTCATAATTCATAATTCTTTATTGTACACCAAAAATTTCACATAGTACTTAGTGGTTACACAATGCATGTACAAAGGCGAGCTTAACTCAATGTTGAGTTTTCTCCCAGCAAACCTTTGAGTGATAGAGAGAGATCACATTTGAGGGTAGGATCCAGTGCACAAAACATATAAACCTACATAAATAATTCCAAATGTATATTATACCTACATACTAATAAATACAATATATACTAACATTATGTCAATTTGAAAGGAAGTGCTCTTTGATTTTCTTCTTGAAGACATCTAGAGAAGGACTGTCGCGTAGTGAGTGTGGGAGAGAGTTCCAGAGACGCACTGCAGTAACAGAAAAGGAGCCATTATAGCGGCTGGAAGTGTGACGCGGAGTACGAAGGAGAAGAGAATTGACAGTGCGACAGGGTTTACCCCTCGGGATGAAGTACTCAAACCGTTCACGAAGGTATTGAGGAGAAAAAGGATTGTGCAGGATAGTATAGAGAAGAGATAGGGTATGGGTATCTCGCCGACGCCGAATCGTCAGCCACCTCAATTTGGTCCGAAACTCCGACACATGGTCGTATTTGCGGAGGCCAAAAATGAAGCGGATGCACAAGTTCTGCAGTCGCTCGAGTTTATTTAGGAGTACCTCCGTAGCATCTAGAAAACAGATATCCGCATAGTCTATTAGCGGTAGGAGAAGAGATTGAGCAAGAGTGACCTTAGTGTGAAATGGTAAGAATTTTTGGAGACGTTTAAGAGACTGAAAAGAATAGAAGACCCTCTTACTAACATCTGCAATATGTACTTCCCAAGAGAGGTTAGTGTCCATATGGACGCCTAGATTTTTAGCGGTTTTCGAGTACAATATGGGCACCGAATCATACACTACCGGCGGGAGAGACTGGTGATCCAAAAGGCTGAGCATGTATCTGCCACCAATAATGAGCGCTTGCGACTTAGTTGGGTTCAGTAAGAGTCCAAAAGATTTAGCCCACTTGTTGATATTTTCAAGGTCATCATTGATGGCATCCACAGCCCCAGCGAGTTCACCCACTTTAAAGTGACGGTATAACTGCAAGTCGTCTGCATAGAGATGATAGTTAGAAGTTAGGACCTTAGTGATAGCGTTTATAAAAACTGAGAAAAGAAGAGGAGAGAGAACGCCACCCTGAGGTACACCCGCAGCCAAATCACACCATTCAGAGGAACCCTCATCAGACCGAACAGACTGCGAGCGACCCCGAAGATAAGATTTGAACCACTCAATTACTGGCGCAGAAGACATTAAGGGAGGAAAGAATTCCTAAGAGGATGTCAAAGTCAACTGAGTTAAAGGCACTGCTGAAGTCCAGTAAAACCAACACTGTCAGACATTTGTTTTCCATAGCCAGTCTTATATCGTCAGTTATTTTGACCAGAGTTGTCACTGTGCTATGGCCAGGTCTGAAACCAGATTGGTAAGGACTCAGCAGGCCATTAGAGGACAGATAAAAAGACAGTTGCTTCCGAACAACGCTCTCGAGAACTTTGGAGAGGATTGGGAGAATGGATATTGGACGAAACTGGGATAGTGAGGAAGGATTTTGAACTTTAGGAAGCGGTAGGACGTGAGCCCTCTTCCACGCTGAAGGAAAGGAGTTATTGAAGAGGGAAAAATTTACAATGTGGGTGATGACAGGAACTATTTCACTCAAAATAGGTAGGAACATTTGGAGCTGTAGGCCATCGTCACCTACCGCCTTGGTGGATATGGATTGGAAACATTTCTTAATATCTAGCTCAGTAATTGGGTGGAAAGTGAAAGAAGTATTTGCTGGCAAAGGAAGATTGGACAGATCATTAAGAGTCGAAGATTTAACATCGTTATCGAGTATAATTGGTGACGTAGAAAAGTGCGCATTAAGTGCATTGAGGTCCATTTTATCAAGAGAACTCTTGTTAGAGGCTTTGCCAATACCAAGAGTCTTTAAAAATTGCCATACTTGTGTTGGATTTAAGGTATCAATTGAGTTGTGAATGTGGCGCCTTTTCGCATTCCTACACAAACGACTGCAGCGATTTCGCATCTTCTTATAAAGGTCCCAGTTTTCCTCAGTGGGCCGCTTCCTGTATAGACGCTTGGCCTGATCACGCTTCACCATCAGATTTTTTACATCAGGGGAAAGCCATGGTGCAGGAAGGTGTTTGACTCTCACCTTTTTAAGGGGAGCATGAGCATCATACAAATCCAACATAGTCCTGCTGAAAACTGACACCATAGAGTCCATATCCTCGCCGGTGAACACAGAAGACCAGTCAATCCCACCCGCATCAGCCCTCAAACGCTCCAAATCAACGTTTTTAAAACTACGAAGAAAGAGAAATTTGGCCTTGCGTTTAGGAGGTCGAATTTTATAGGAAAGGTAAATGAGGTCATGGTAGGAAAAAGGAGCAGGAAGCTGTCCATGTGTGGCTACTTTGTTAGGGTCAGAAACTAGAATTAGATCTAAAAGAGAAGGAGTACAGTGAGGGGCCCTATGAGTAGCATTTAGCGGAAGTAATTGCATATTGACAGAAGAGGCAAGTGATTGGAGTTTACGGCTGCGTGAATCTCCCTTGAGCAAACAAGTATTGAAGTCTCCGAGAATAAGTGTATGATCATATAGTGATGAAAGATTTTCTAATTTAGTTTCGAAGGAGGAAAAGTAGTCAATTTGGCAAGAGGGACTATAATAGACACCTAAAAGTAGTTTTGTATGATGAAAATTAATTTCAATGAATAGGTGTTCAGCAAACTTTGAGTAGGCACTCGGAGACTGGTCAACAATCTTATAGCTGATATCACCACGTAGATAAATGGCAACCCCTCCACATCCCTTGCCAGTTCTGTCATTTCGCACAATTTTGTATCCAGGCAGAGAATACTGCGTGGAAGGAAGAGCAGGCTTGAGAAACGTTTCAGATACAAGGACAGCGTGGACAAGTTCTGAGTCGAAGGACGATACCAAATCAGAATAATGAGCTGGAATGCTTTGAGCATTTATGTGAACAGCGTTAAAAAATTTGCGACAGTTGGAAAATGTTGAAGAAAGGTAGTCTCGAAGATTCAGATTCAGAGAATTGGCATCACTAAAAGCACTGGCAAAGCTCTGATCTGACTCACAAGAAGATGAGCATGAAAAAAAACTATTTTCTACGAGATTATCTGACATAATTAAATATAAATATTAATAAAAATAAATAATAATAAAAAAAAAAACTAATTTCAAAAATTAATTTTAGCACTCAAACCTCGATGCACTCGCCGGCTACATTAGTTTTAATTAATTTCCTAAAAAGATAAAAAGCCCGTAGGCCAAACAAAATAAATCCACAGTAGTCTGTTTCCGAACGAAACACGGGACATTATAAATGTCAAACATGTCAATTGACATTACTGACATAAGTATGTAAATAATCAAACAAAAAAAAAAACTTAAAATATCGAGTGACATACAACATAAAAATTATAAGTACCGTACCTATTATAATTGGACGTAGTTACACAAAAAGGATCCAATCCACGTGAAGGTAGTTTTGAGTTATAGGCCAATGAAGTTGTAACACAGTTCAGTCGAACATTTGATATGTTTAGATCTTAGGTGTTGTGATGATTATTTAGCAAATTTTTCGTATTTAATTTCGTATTAAGTTTTGTAGTAAAAGTAATACAATTTTATAGAGATAATGTGGAAAAAGTCGATTTGAATCCTTTTTGCTAAATAAATAAGTGTAAGGGTGCTGCTCAACATACATTCATCAATAACGATCCACATAATGTTTTAGTAACTTATTCAATAAAAATCAATGTATAATAATAGTTTTTTTTATTAAATATTAATAATTATTAACAAACTTAATGCTAACAGAGTATTTTTGGCTTTGAAACTTGCTAGTTTTGTATGAAAACTATCAATAAGAAGAGATCAAAATCTGTTGTCACTATACCACTTTTGCTGTAAGAAAGTGCAGACTTTGAGTATGTATACTTAAAGGAAAACCATTCCCATATCAGCCGTAGGACGTCCACTGCTGAACATAGGCCTCCCCTATAGATTTCCAATATGACCGGTTGAAAGTGGCCTGCCCACTGCCACTTCAACTTGCTAATTCGCTGAGCTATGTCGGCAACTTTGGTTCGTCTACGAATCTCCTTATTTATGATTCGATCACGCAGAGAGACTCCGAGCACAGTCCTTTCCGTAGCTCGTTGGGCTATCTTGAGCTTACTAATGAGGCCCATAGTAAGAGACCAAGTTTCAGTGCCATAAGTCATCCTTGGTAACACGCATTGGTTAAAAACTTTCGACTTATGGCACTGAAACTTGGTCTCTTACTATGGGCCTCATTAGTAAGCTCAAGATAGCCCAACGAGCTATGGAAAGGACTGTGCTCGGAGTCTCTCTGCGTGATCGAATCATAAATAAGGAGATTCGTAGACGAACCAAAGTTGCCGACATAGCCCAGCGAATTAGCAAGTTGAAGTGGTAGTGGGCAGGCCACACAGCACGCAGAACTGGGGCCGTAAAGTTCTCGAATGCAGACCACGCAGTGATAAGCGCAACGTAGGACAGACGATCCGATGAAGACCACAGCATCGCGCTGGATAAGCCGCTTCCAACCGGTCCTATTGGAAATCTATAAGGAGGCCAATATATATAACTATGGCGAGTGTCTATGGCTAATTATATGGGAATGTAGATAAAATATTTCTACTCACCACTCACTGCACCTGTTGGGAAAGTCAATCGAGTTACCTCAGTGCCTCAAGTCATCCTTGGTAACACGTATTGGTTAAAAACTTTCGACTTGAGGCACTGAGGTAACTGGATTGACTTTCCCAACAGGTGAAGTGAGTGGTGAGTAGAAATAATATTATCTAGATTCCAATATAGTTAAAATTATTTCTATCAAAACCCGTACCTTCTTAGAGTTAAAATGGTATAGGAATGTTAACATTAAACTTGACTATCTGCATCAATTTCAAAGTCAAGCATTATGCTATTGAATCCGTCAACTTCTTCTAAAATTTGAGCATTGCCCAAAGGCAATAATCGCTCATAAAATTCCAAACAATCCTTTGGAATTAAATCAAACATGGACTTTAAGTCGTCCAATTTGGCTTGGGCGATTTCTTTGCCATTAGGCCAAAGCAAAGCAAAATCCTTTTTTGAAATTTCTTGTAGAGTTCCTTTGACTCTTTTCCCAATATTTACCTCTTGGAGATCTTCGGACTCTGCTTTTTTCATAAAAAAAGAATTCTTGACTTCCTTTTTTAATAAAATTTCTTTAGTTGTAAGCCAACTAACTTTTTTTTTTGTTACATCTACTTTGCGATTAACAATTTTTTTTCTATCGCTTTAATGCTGATAAAATCTTCTTTTTTCATCCTATAGACTTGGAGTGGTTTTTTTTTTACTATTTTTCATAACGTTAATGTATTCATCCGCCGTATAAATCCTTTCATGCTGTTTAAGCTGTGTCTCAATTTTTGAGAAATCTGTGTCGTTAGGAAGGAACGTATGCCCTGATTCTAAATATTTGAGTGTGATTGATTTTAACGTATCGTGAGAGTTAAGTACTGCCTTAAGCATGATTACCATTTTGATGTTCCGGTTCTGACCTCCGCAACAGTCGCTCCAGAGGACCAGGTGCTCCACTTTTGGACTCAAATTATTGTTTATAAAATGAATTAAGCATGACCCCACCTCTTGGGAACCCCTTCCAGCGTCACCCTCAACCCAAACATAACAGTAACCTATATCGCTGGACCCAGCATGAATGCCACAGTTGTAAAGCCACAACTGGCGTTTATTATTTGTTTACATTGAAATAATAATAGTTAAAAAGGCGCCAATTCTTTTGGTACATTGTTGAATGTAACGAACTACTTATAAAAAAGGATCTAAGCCGTTTGGATCCTTTTTGATATTTAGGTATACTGGTTAATGAGACATTTATTTTTAGCAAAAAGGATTCAAGTAATCTGGACCCTTTCTGATATTTGAGTGTGTATATAAACTGTATTTCTCAAAAAAAATCCAAACAGTTTGGGGCGTTTTTGTGATTTTCCTAAAACACTTATTCCATAGAGTTACCATTTCTCAAGAATGATTCAAGCACTTTGGATTCGTTTTGATGAAAAATATCTGATGCAGCCCATAGATGTGGCTTGGTATCTGGTAGTTGTGGATACGTTTAAAATTGTGTTTTTTCACATGGGTGTTTTTTGACATTAAAGATATTACCCCAAGGATGCGTTTGGTATATATAACTCAATTTCGGGGAAAGTGTGGATTGGATCCTTTTTGCGTAACTACGTCCAATTATACTCATAGAGGAATGGAAGACCCGCAATGAAGATTCATCACTTAACTGTCTTGCGAGCTCTCTTATCGGGCACTGGCTTCGACGTTACGGCTGAGGGTTCAGCAACGGGAAACTGAGCCACAAGTTCTCGATATTCCGAAGCAAACTCAATCTTCCGTCGCAATCCCTCGGAAACCTGGATGACAATCTTCCCGTCAGACGTCCAACACTTATGTATCCCGAAGTGCTTCCGAGCATTCATAAAAATCTCGTGTCTAGGCTTAGTCAGGAACTCGGAAAGCGTCAGACCGGAGCCTTTCAGCTTGGTTTTATTTCGCCACACCTCGTTCCGTACGATACGGCTTTCAAATCGAACTAATAGGGGACGAGGTTTGCTGGTGTTGCTTCCAAGGCGGTGACAGGCTGTTATGTCTTTAGAGGTGACGTTGACCACTTCCAAACGCTCCGACAAAATGTTAAGGAATTTCTTGCTTGGATCAGCGACCTTATCCTCAGTCAAGCCATGCAGCAGAAGGACCTTAGCACGGGATGTCATTTCATGCCTATCCAGCCCCAACACAAGCAACTCCATCTGGGACTTTAGCGAACTCATCGTTTTCCAAACTAGGGTTTTAAACTCAGTGAAGTCCCTGGATAGGCTGGCAATTGTCTTATGTGAGGCCTCACCACTGGCATTCTTCAAGTCTTCCTCGTACTGTGACATTCTTGAGGCAAATGTGGAAGAAAGCTCGTCCACAGTGCTTGACAATTTGGAGTACAGGTCCATTTCAGTGAAGTGCAGTGTTTGCAGTGTAGAGAAGTGGTGTCAAGGAGATTTGATGAGCTGACTGAGTGCACCAGAGGTTAATGTACTATTTTATAACGTTTCTTGCATTTAAAAGTTACTTTTAATATTTTTTTTAATTAAATATATGAGAGCTCAAAATTTCTATTGTTTTACTTGGGACTACCCTCTTATTCCTCTCATACTTCTTCGTTATTTGACACCGACTTCCGAAATTAAAGTTATTTTTTAATTTTTACTGTATTTTTTTTTTGGAAGTCGATTGTTTTTTTTTTTGTAAAAATGTTTTTTATTTTTCACTTTTTAGTTGTTATACCCCAGAACGAAAAACCCCAATAACATGGAACGTGGAATTTAAATATTTGGAGAACACAAAAACGTCATCAAGATATGCGTATTTTTCGTTTTTGTTCAGTTTCTCAAAAAGCGCTAAAGCGACTTCGATAAAATTTATATGGGACCACCTCAGGAGTATTTTCTTTCGGATAAAAAAAGAATTTTGAAAATCGGTCCACAACTGACGGAGAAATGCGCGGACATACATAAAAAAAAAAAACACATACAGTCGAACATAGAACCTCCTCCTTTTTCGAAAGTCGGTTAAAAATAAGTTTCTTTGTTTTTTTTTTCCTGATACCTTTTGCCTATATTACTCATTTATATTGCAGTTGTTGCTATATATATAATGTTGTTGATATCAAGCCTATCGGGAAGGCTCAGCTCTGCCGCCTGCACAGTCAGAAAAGTTAGACAATATACTGACGTTGACACAGCACGGTTAGTCTATTTTAGTTATTTCCATAGTGTTATGTCTTACGGTATTCTTTTGTGGGGTAAAGCTGCGGACATACAAAATATATTTGTTTTACAAAAACGTGCTGTACGAGCAATATACAGGTTAGGGTCAAGAGTTTCTTTAATTAAAGGTGACAACGGCTGCTGTTTTTTTGAAGCGTTTGCATTAGAGCAAGTCTCTGGTTCATCATCTGAAGACAACTCCATCTTTTGTGCATATTGCTCAAACAGATCTAACTTTAAAAGATGTGCTGCTTCTGCTGGATGTTTTTGAGCAAGCGACTCAAATGATAACTGGGGACCAATACCCGACGTCCAGTTTAATAACCCCCATTATTCACGGACTTTATGATAATATTAAAAGTTTGGACCCTAGCGTAGGTATCTACAGTTGTAGGTGATACATTTTTGCAATGTCTTAAAGATAGCATGAACGAACGTTTACTAAATTATGAATCGCGAACCGTATGCTTTCCACTATCCTGCATCCCACTTTCAGGAATAGCTTTCGTTTACCTATTAGAAAATTAATTAGCTGCAAGAGAAGGTGTAATGGCCGAATTAAATAATATTTTGCGGGTAAGGCGAGCATCCCAAAATACAGGAGAAGAATCTTTGGAAATGCCAAGTACAAGTAAATCAAATCGCCCCAGTTTGTTAGGATTTTTAAAAACTAATAATAATAATACTTGAAGTGCCGTACTACAGATATGCGCCCGACCCAGTTCTCGATAAAGGTCATATTTCATTGTACTGGGATCGGTCCATCATCACTGACAGGACTATTGTAGCCAATAAGCCTGATATAGTGGTGGTGGACCGAATCGAGAGGCGTGCAATGATTGTTGACATTACCGTCCCACATGACGAGAACCTCGTGAAAGCCGAGAAAGATAAACAAATCAAGTATATTGACTTGGCTCGCGAGGTTGTCGACATGTGGGATGTGGACTCAGCGATCATTGTACCGATAGTCGTGTCAGCCAATGGCTAGCCACGAGCCTCGACCAACACCTCAGGAGGCTCTCGTTAGGCGGCTGGATCAAGGGCTTTGTCACGGTACGGAGGGCGATGTCACGTTGAAGAGGACCGGAGTGGTGTGGTGACACGCAGAGGAGGACGTAGGAGTGACACGCAGAGGAGGTCGTAGGGTAGGAGGACCGTAGATGAGGAGTTCAATAAATAATAACACGACGAGTTAACACATTTACAACAGTGGGCTTTAATATTATTTTAAGAACACAAACACTGTGACTAATAATTAAATTGTATTAATGCAAAATTCTAGGAAAATGGTAACTGACACTTCAGGAGTCAAAAAAAATAACAATGAGGAGCTTCTACTAGCTCGGCTGCCGAATTTGAACTAATTTTTAATATTAAAACAGAGACATGACAGAGAAAACTAAGTAATTTTTGAATTTGAAATTAAAAAGGTAGCAAAGAACGTAATTTTGGAATAGAGGTCAAAAAATAAACAAGGCTTTAACACTGCCTTGTTACAGCTTGATTCAGAAAGCAGTACTTCTGGACACGGCTCGCATTGTCAGGCGGTTTCTCTCTCTGGAGCCCTGACCGCCGGTAGCTTGGACCCTGTTCCCGATACCGGTGGGATACTATTTTTTATATTTTTAAATGTTTTTTTTTTATCACTTTATATTTAAATATTTAAAAATGTTAATAATATGTCTATAAAAGTAAATAAACGAAAATAATACTTGTTCTAAAGCAACATCGTCAGCTGCGGCAATTAATATATTAAAAATGTACATTGAAACGGATTTTTCTGACATTAATCATAACGGGGATAATGTGGTGGAATTTTGCAAAAACAAACATCTTAATTAAGCCTTTAGATGAAATAGCTTTTTAATACTTAACTGTGCCTGCAACTTCCGTTAAGTCAGAAAGAGTATTTTCAGCAACAGGTTACATTCTGAACCTCAGGAGAAGTATGTTACGCAATGACGCTGTCGAAATGTTATGTTTTTTAAATCAAAACCATCATTTATTAAAATTTACTAGAGTAAACTTTTGATTTTATTTATTTTTGAATACCATTTTTAACAAATAAAAAATGAATGAAAACTGTATTTTTATTAGCAAACCCATTTAGCAAACAATATTCATTTTTATCATAGGCTCATAATTCCAACGCATCAACCGGAGATCACCGGTGAATCACCGGAGATCGCCCAAGCACCGGTGAATTTCATCGGTACACAAAATTCCGCACCGATGCAAACCTCTAACCATAAGCGCCGAAAAAGGGTGTATGCTACAGCTATTTTAAGTATACAAATAATTAGTAGGTACCCATAGATGTGATTCATTTCGTAAAAAAATTAGAACTGAAACATGAGTGCCTATTTTCCGAGAAATCAACGACTACTTTTGCGCGCTCGTTCAGCTGGACCACGACTTTCAATATTGATTCCAAGTTTGAGGAGCTTGTCGCTTTCCTCAAACCTACATAGAAAATTAGTACCTACCTTATAAGATAAAATTACTTAATACCCAAAATTTAAAATTAGTACTCCAGTGTTTACGAGATATACCATGCCATTGGTGGGGTGGCGGTAATTACGGTGTTAAATTTTCATTTGAAGATTTCTCTATTAAAAACTCCGTGATTTTTTCCCAAATTTATACAAAAATTATAACTCCTATATAAGCTAGAGTGAACGAAATTCAGATTCCTAAGTGTTGTATTTTAAGAGAAATTAGCTTTGATTACTTTCCATACTAAATCTTCGCGTATAACCCGACCAAATTAAGTTGTCAAAAAACTTAATTAAAATAATCACCGTTGATTTCTCGGTAAATACAAATGTTTCAGTTCTGATTTTTTTACGAAATGAATCACATTTAGTGGTACTAATTATATTATTATGTACTAGCGACCCGCCCCGGCTTCGCACGGGTGCAATGCTGATACTAAATTAAAAAAAAATTATATAACCGCGGCCTCCGACGCGCTATTTATAGGCATGCCTCCCCGCACTGCCCCGTCCGACCGGTACCGCCCGCCGCAAACGCAAATTTTAAATTTGTAATATCTCCGAAAATATTTGTTTAATTTACATGCTGTAAGGAACCATATTGATCTATATTAATTGCACACTGTATTTAAGGTACTTAATTCGATAAGGATTAATGCCGTATTGCTTAAAATAGCTTCGTAAATAAGCCATTTTTTCACGTAAAAAGTAAACAATAAAAATGGTTAATGTGGGTTATCCCTAAAATATAAACATATACCATCGCGGACTTTTTTGTAGACCTTTTTATGGTGTACAATACTGTAGTACATTAATTTGATCTAACTCGTAGGGTTTAGGCAGCGTTTTTGCTAAATTGCTAAATAAGTCCAAAAAAATAGGTTAATTTACGACATCACGTTAGAAACCTCTAAAATTAACAATGTTGCCTTAGTATATGATGCATGTATTATACATATAAACCTTGCTCTTGAATCACTCTATCTATTGAAAAAAACCGCATCAAAATCCGTTGCGTAGTTTTAAAGATTTAAGCGCACATAGGGATATAGGGACAGAAAAGGCGACTTTGTTTTATACTATGTAGTGATACTTAGAATGGCTGTAGCATGCCTCCTTTTCGGCGCTCATGGTGGTACTGCTGCCACCTTCAAAGTCGATTTTCTCGAAAACTACTAAGGATTTACTAAATATGGAAGCGATTGGCATTGGTGGTACGGCGGTAGTCACGGACATACTTGCATTGTCTAAATGTGGCTTTAGGTACGTAAAATACTGGTATTGCGGTAATGCTGAAAAAAGCTGCATGGGCAAGACTGTAAGCCGATCCCAACATAGTTAAGAAGGCTGAGCAGGATTAGAGAATCTGTGCTTCTCTTGTAACTACGTAAACAAATCTTTGAAGTTAAATTTGACCCACGGGCCTTACGGTCGCTGACGGTTAATTTCATGTCGAGGCCCGATCGGGCCTTACGGTCGCTGACGGGAACTACAGAAAATTATTTTATTTTTAAACTAGTCCGCACACTAGGAATTACTCTTGTTTCGTGGATGCGTTCACAAACATGTAAACTCACTTACGAGTATATAAGACACCCAGACCTAGAACAACTATCTGTAGGTCATATAAATATTTGTTCCGTGCGGGAATGGAACCCGCGACACGCAGTGCAGCAGTCAATCTCTAAACCACTACGCCAACCTTGCCATCTAGCAGATTGACACAATCCTTCTGATTAAAACACAACAAAACATTCAAAGTTAATTTATTGAACAACTATTAGTTACAATGATCACGCTTTACGTTTACAGCATCAGCAGACATTCAACTAAACATAATAACAATATTGTCGTTAATACCATTAAAATGATATACTTTCCTTACAAATAGGCCACCAAAACTTCCCCTACACATCAATAGACTCAGGAATTCAGTAAAATCACTGAAAAAACTATTAGTAACTTGACAAAAAGGTAGAAACTAAAACAATCATTTTCATTACTGGCAACACCAATAATAAAGTGTCAATCTGTGTTTTAAATTTATAAATATCAGTAGCCATGGATTAGCTCAAAATATTAAGCATTTTTTTCTTTTTCTGCCAAGTCGCACTACAGAATACTATAGTAAAATCAATGACGATTTTAAATCTACAAAGAGTTTCACACTTCTATAAAATTACTATCTGCTACGTAGAAAAAGTAATCAAATAAAGGTACTCGTACCTATCGAAACGTTGATTCACAACTTTTCTATGGCTCTGTGACCAAGCCTTTTCACAAAAGCAAAAGGGCTGATTTACTATCCGTTTCGTCAGCCAAATTAAGCCCTTGTCTACGCCCTACTAACATGAATTCAGCGAAGAGTTTATCCGCAAAAACGGCATGAAACTTGAATGAACTCCATAAGGCCCCATTTAGAATGAGTTTAAAATAAACTTATCAAAGTGTATGTTATAAGGTGGGCACTTTTAAAGTGATGTTTTCAGCTTGCACTTGGACATTAGCCGTCGACCGATTGTGTCTCATATGTGATTTAACAAGATCTGAATTGACAAGGGCAGCCATTAGACTTAGCTCTCCTGCTAAAACTGTGGCGCAAATCAGGGAAGCTAGTCTCGCAGAGTTTTCTGCAGGGCGTGCCCCAGCACCTTTAACTCCGAGGATGTCTAAACAAGCTCCTTGGCCCGTCAAAATGGTGCCTCCGCCAACGGTACCGACTTCTAATGAAGGCATGGTGCAGGTAACATAGAGATCGTCACCATTTTCCCCACAAACTTCCATGTTTGTGGAACAATTCGAGCTGGTTACATTCTGAGCTGGATCTTGGCCAGTAGCTATGTAAATGGCTGTTACCATATTCGCGGCATGGGCGTTATTACCGCCAATAGACCCAGCCAAAGCTGAGCCAGAGAGATTCTTAATTTTGTTACACCTAGCCAAAGTTCTGGCATCTGTTTTGAAGATAGTTCTTAAACTATCATTGGTTATCGTCGTCTCGCAGACCACTCTTTTGCCTCTTCCTTTAACCCAGTTAATGGCTGCAGCTTTTTTATCTGAGCAGTAGTTTCCAGACAAGCTAATCACTTCCATATCTGGGAAGTAGTTTTTAAGTAATTTGAGGGCGTTTTCTGCTCCTTTGGAGACCATATTCATGCCCATAGCGTCTCCTGTCGTGGCTCTGAATCTTAAGTATAGTGTTGCTCCATCTACTCCTATGTGAATTTCCTGGAGGCGAGCAAACCTTGATGTAGAGTCAAAGGCTTCTTTTATTACAGCGTAGTTATCTTTATTGTCGATCCATTGTCGACATTCATGGGCTCTGACAACATTGGGGAGTTTGACTGCTGGGGCTCTTGTCATGCCTACGTCTTCGACTACGCTTGTGACTCCTCTAGTTCCAATGGCTTTGGCACCCCTATTTGTTGAAGCCACTAAAGCTCCTTCAGTTGTAGCCATGGGGATCATGTATGGCTTGCCATCGACGACCAGAGGTCCAGCATACCCCACCGGGACACCAACGTAACCAATGACATTTTCACAACAAGCGTTCAAAACTTTAGAATAATCATAGTTCAAGTAAGGCAGATGTTTGATAGCCAATTCAGTTTGGAATCTTGCACCGATAACTTTCCTGCGCAATCTCACGCCACGTAAAGGATCGCCTAACACTGCTTCTAGTCTATGTAAAGGTATGTGGGACTGCTCAACTAACATGACCACTTCTTCATCGCTTAGCGAAATGCAAGCTCCCTCAGATCTGTATATCTCGAGGCACTCTGCCATAGGACGCTTCTTGGAGTTCAGTTTGGCCGCAGAAGAGCTAGGAGAAAGCGTAGGCCATTCATCTTCTAATACTCCTTCCGTCTGTGTAGAAGCTTCCGAATTCGAGTCATCTCCTACCGAGAATTTAGGCTTATTTCTAGTCTGCTCCTGAACCACTTCTTTAACCGTCATATCATTCATATCTATTACCCAGTTTCTTTGTTCCTCGAAGAAAACAAACTTAATAATCAGAGCACACAGTAGAGTCGCTATGACAATGTAGTCGGCAGAAACTGAGAACCATTTGACGTATGAATGTAAAAGAATATTGTCATTTGGAGCAGGGGTCAGAGTATCTGTCGGACCTTCAATGATCCTGTTATCAGAACTCCAAGGCCATCGGCTGGTCAGATGAACACATAACAATCCAGCAGCCATAATCATCTTGACTCTTTGGACAACTGGGTTTGGCTTCAGATCAGCTTCAGAGAACGGACTGTCTGGAGACATTTCTTTACGTCCTGAAGCGAAATCTGCTACTAAAGAAAGACAGGCTGGGTAGAAAGTGACAAAGACTAGGTAGTCAACTAACAAAGCTAGGCAGGCAAAAGTGCACATATGTTCCAGTCTGGGGACTCCAGATAACGCTCCAACTCCGACTAGTAAAACTGCTAGGAGAGTATCCAAAGTTGCTGTCGGTCCCAGCAAAGCCAGTGCTCTTCCAACCCTCTTTCCTTGGTCTTCGCCTGCAGACCACCCTGCCTTCGCCATTCTGGCGCCCCTAGCCACATCTGCGACTAACAGGAATAAGAATGGAGCATCTTTAATGCTGGCCAGTTCGCTCCAGAACAAACTAGCGACTGCTGACGTGAATATAAAGCTGGCAAATGTAGAAAACACCCCGGCAATGATGAGGAGGTATTTCGAAGCGATTTTTTGGAGGTTTGAGATTTGGTAGTAAGCGTAGAGAAGAGCTGCGCAGCGGACGAAGGTCATTATGACTGCGTCGGCAGCTTGATATTCAGCCTCTAATCCAGGGCAGGCTCGGGCCCATCCCGCGCAGTGTTCTGATCCGTTCCCTGGGCCATTTCTCTCGACGCTAGCGGCGCAAGCGAGCAGGGCCAGGGTCGCCACTATGACCTCCCATTGATGACGAGCGCAGAACTCGCCGTGAGCTCCCCAGACTTTCATGTCTACTGCTTAGCTGCGTAACAGCTGATATCTGGAATTAAAGAAAAGATTGCGTTTAGATTTTATAGAGGACATTCAAAAGGCGCTTTTAGTCCATTTTCAACAGATTATCTTCTTTTGACGCATATCTTGCTATAAGTTGAACTAGGTTCATTTTGGTTCAACATGAGGCTCTTTTTCAGTTTGTCTGTTATAGTTGTGCTTACCGCTCCAACAAAAGCTAAACACTGTGCTAGAAGTGAATTTACGTCAACAAGGAAAAGGTGACGTTTGAACTCACGAGCAACGACCTTGTAAGGCCATTGTTTTTGCCATAAATCTATTTTAACTACAGACAGTTAGTATAACTTAGATCAGTTAGTATAGCTTAGATTACACCGTTGAAGACATGTCACATATTATTTATGTACTGTAACTTTACACGTGATTCAGGTTGTAACAAAATGAAAAATAGTATAAATAAACTCTGGCAAAAAAACTCAATTTCCTTGAATTTCGATGCATCAAGGTCTGAGTAAATGTGATGTTTAAAGAAATGAATTTTCATTTTAAATGGCAGACCTTCAACTAAATATGGATTTTATTCATACAGGTAACAGCATTTCTTGTAACTACGGACAGTTTTTATAAAAAATAAAATGGTCTTGACGTAGGTGCGGCGTAGAAAGAGGTTTATTTTTTATTTTGGAAGTTATACTTCTTTTGGCACGTTAGGAAAAAATCATGAGAGTAAATTTTTACGATGCGAGCGCACACCGTCACAAAAAACCGACACCTTGAAGTTAGCTAGAACCGACACCCTGAAGTTAGCTAAGTAAGTTAAGTATGGTCTGTGGTTCATGAAGAATGATTGTTTTCCTTTTGTAAACTTTGTGACAGTTTGGTTTTTTATCTTGTTACGCCAAAGAAATATAACTTGTAAGAAGTTGTGTGTGTTGTGAAGTGCGTACATAAGTACACACACACTTTTTACTATTGTTGATAGACACGCGTTTGACCACTATCTCACCTGCAGGTCTATTCGCTAACTCAGTTGACATCAATTTGATAGGCACTATGCAGTACATTGCTCGGTGGACATCAATTACAATAGGCACTACGGTTTTCCTATACGTCAAATCAGCAATGTACGGCAAAGTGCCTATGAAATTGATGTCAACTGAGTTAGCGAATACGCCTGCTGATGGTAAGCGATGATGTGGTCGAAGATGAAGCACGCTAGCCTAGAAGTAACCTATTCACTCTTGAATTAAAGACTCCCAGGTTGTAGCTATCAGGCAACACAGACTCCGGCAGGGAATTCCACTCCCTAGCTGTACGCACAATGAATGTGTGTCAGTATAGAGGCATGCGGAACAGTTTAAAGTGACTAACAACTACCAATAACCTCCATTGAAAATGGAGTATCCTCCGACCAGACGGGTGTTGTGTCTGGTGGGCAACTGCTTGATGGTGTTGTTGGGCTGTTGTATACGTTCAAATCGTGCAGATGGTTTAAAAGAGTGGCCATGGAGTTTCTTGGACGTTCTTCTCCATAGAGATCTACGCTTTGGAATGTGCAATTAAATGATCGACTTATTGACAATTCAAAAGTGCCTGTAAATGGTTTATTTGAAATAAATGCTTGCTTGCTTGTTTTTCTTTTTCTTTTTGTGTTTCTCTGTTTTTTGCGTCATGTTTACCGTAAATAAACGTATTTTCTTTCTTTTCTTTCTAAATACCGCGACGTAGGATTTCTGTGACGTCAGGTATGTAGTTCGTTTGTGGAGGCATATATAGAAGCATGACGTATTAAAATCATCATAACTCTGGTGTAAGAAAGAGATAGTGCTATTCGTCCTATATAGCTCCCGTCTCTCTCTCACACCCGATTCATGATGATTTTAAGACGTCTAAGCTGGTCCCAAAAAAAAAAATTGGACTTTCCGTACAGTTATAGTATGGGAGGTCCAATTTTTTTACACGTCTGCCCCAAAAGGAGGGTAATATTCTTCGAAAGTATGTAAGTACCTATATAATTATGTGTGTATGTCTATTTCTTTGGCACACGCTGCAGCTTAAACGGGTACTTATTATTAGATTGGTCTTACCGCTGAAGTGACATGCTACATAAATTTGGAAAAAAAAAATGGCGGCCGCCATTAGGCTATACTTGCCTAATGGCGATCGCCATTTTTTTTTTCTTGTCTTATTTTTTTGTGACCTGGTCATGTGGGAGATCAAAATAAAGAACTCGAAGAGACGATTCCAAAAATATAACTCACAAAAATGTAAGAAATAAAGAAACTTTATAGTTGTTTTTTATCAGTGGGCTTTTAGAAAATTTTCGTTACACGCTGTTTAGGTGCAAAAAGATGTATCTAGGTACTGTGACATCTAAGAAGGTCGTATGCTGTTATGAATATTTTAGCATGCAGGCAGGTAACAATACTGGCTGTTTCTGAATCGTCATTCAAATGGAGGGAAAAGTAAGAGAGGAAAAGAAAGGGAGGTGACTATTGATAAGACGACTATCAGAGAAGTATGTAAATAAAATAAAAGTAAAAAAAATAAAATAAAAAAAAATCTTTATCTGGGACAATGAACTAAAAAGTTAAAAATACATTCTAGTAAGTGTTTGGCGTGTTGTGCGCCTTCAATCTTAAAAGCTTGAGGCACAGAAGTAACTACACGCCAAATACTTACTAGAATGTATTATTAACTTTTTAGTTCATTGTCCCAGATAAAAGCTTGTTTTTAAATTTATTTTGAACTTTGTAGTAAGTATTTTAGAGTAGGCGTGATGTTTTAAAATATTCTACGGATATAATAATGTGATGTAAAGTGCTCCTCAAGACGAAGCAATCGAGCCCAAACTCGATGGGTTTGTCTTGTTTAGTTCAGAAGTTCCAATGACCATCTTCCGTCTCCATCATCAGACCAGCTTCATGGTACCATATCATTGTATTGTCACCGAAGATACACCAAATTTGAGTCCAATCGGACATCGGGAAGTAGGTCTAAATCAGCTTGCAAGATTTAATTACAGACCGACAGACGGACAACGGGACAGGTTTTTTTTTTTTTTTTTATGTTTGATAGGCTCGCGTTTGACCACTATCTCACCTGATGTTAAGCGATGATGCGGTCGAAGATGGAGCACGCTTGCCTAGAAGTAACCTATTCACTCTTGACTTAAAGACTCCCAGGTTGTATCTTACAGGAAACACAGACTCCGGTAGAGAATTCCACTCTCTAGCTGTACGTGCAATGAATGTTTTCTCAAAACGCTTTGTGCGTATGGATGGGATGTCCACCATGAACCGGTGGCACTTCGCCGTACGTCTTGTGGTCCTTAGATGAAACGGGCTTGGCGGAATCAAATCATGCAATTCCGTCGCACACTCCCCAAAATGTAATCGATAGAAAACCGACAGGCTAGCAACTCGGCGTCTATGTTCAAGACTTTGGAGTTTTGACTCAACGAGTCTATCATTGCCGATGATCCTCTTGGCTCGTTTCTCAATTGACTCAAGGGCATCAAGCTGGTATCTTGCAGATCCGTTCCAAAGATGAGAGCAGTACTCCATACACGATCGGACTTGCGCTTGATAGAGTTGGAGCAGCTGTTCCGGCGTGAAGTGAAGCTAAAAAGCTTGTAAAAAAAGACATGTCACGCGTTCATGCGTTGGTGACTAAGGGACTACGCACACTTATTCAGCTCTATTCGCGTTTCGCTGAACGATTTTGGTCACACTTATACAGCTCTACTTCTATCAGCCGCGTACAGCGGCGTAAGAGTGTTATCTCCGCTAAAATGCTTCTATCTACTACGTACGGCGCTTAATATGCTGCGAAGACGGTCAGCTACTCAATTAGTATTGTGCCCTCAACATGGACAGTTCTATGTGCGATATTTTTGTCGTTTCGCTACTTGCAGAAGAAATAGAAAAAAATAACCGTAAAAAATCAAAACGTAAACGACAGTGGGTCGACCCACTTTGGGTAAATAGAAATTTGGTTGGAGAATACGCGACATTGGTACCCCAATTAAAACAAAATAATATTAAATTTAAAGAGCATTTTCGGATGGATATTGAAAAGTTTTTTGCAAAGACTTTAAACACGTCCGAACCCTCTCGATCTTTGCGTGCTTAATGATTACGTAATAATAGGTAAATCAAATCTATCCAGAAACTATGCAGGTCGCAACTTGTCGACAAGGAGTTGAGAACCATACGTGTGCAGCGCTGTTCCGCCGCATTCAGCGTCGAACGCGGCGGAACAGCGCTGAACGCAACAGAACAGCGCTGAACGCGGCAGAACAGCGCTGAACTCTATCTAAAGCACTCGCATGATAAAAACACATTTGTTCTTATTTTATGCTTGTTTGCCGCGAAAGCTGAATAAACGCGGAAAGCTGAATGGATGCGTACGCGTCTCCATACAAAATCGTTGTTTTCTATGGACATAAGCTGAATAGAGCTGAATAAGTGTGCGTAGTCCCTAAGGCAGCATCCAATCTTGGGTCGTAGGAGTGTTTGAAAGAATCACCGGACCCTGGCACGGGTAACTGAAGAAACACGGGTGGGCTTTAGTCAGTGAGAGTCTGACACGCCCTCCCGCTCCACCCAGAGCGGTAGAAATCATCTAATGACATCAAAAAAAAATTTAAACAAAAAAACTTCCAAAAAAAATACAACCGACTTCCTTAAATAATACTAAAACATGCAAAATAACTTTAATTTCGGAAGTCGGTGTTTCTAGTTTGGTTTCCTCGTTATTTGACACCGACTGCCGAAATTAAAGTTATTTTGCATTTTTTAGTATCTAAGGAAGTCGGTTGTATTTTTTTTGTAAAAAGTTTTTTATTTTTTACTTTTTAGTTGCTGTATACCCCATTCTAAAACTAAATTAATAGTAAAGTTATGCCCGAATCGATAGCCCCAAAAATAGGGAATTTGAACATAGTTGGTGAAATTAGGGTGTATCAGGATGAACTATACAAATCTGTATACCTACCCCTTCAGAGCGTATCAGCGTGATGTTATGTTGTGAAGTGGTGAAAACATTATACAGACATACGATTGCAGAAATTCTGGAAGGTTTGCTATCATTTATTGAAGAGTTCCATTGTGTATCTCCGAAGTTCTTCATCAGATCTTCAGCAAATTTAAATGGAACCACGTGTAGAGCACCAGCTTTCAAATAAAAAAATATCAAAATCGGTTTACCTAGTAAAAACTTATGACACAACAAAAAATACAGACGAATTGAGAACCTCCTCCTTTTTTTGGAAGTCGGTTAAAAATAATGCGGAATGTGACTTGGATAACAGATTTCAAAAGGGCTTTCAGAAACACTGGAAATTAACAGATATAAGTATAGAATTTATACTGCCAGCACTAAATTTAGCCTTATATAAACAACCACTAATTCCGCTAACCCGTTCGGTTACGCACTACACAACACTATTTATAAACAACGGACACGATGAACAGTTACGATTCGCTCGATAAAACGTACATTGAAAGCGACAACACTAGTGACCTACAATAAAACCAGTTTCGGAGTCGGCTGCGAATTTAAGCACAGATGACCGCGATGGCTTTCTATAAGGCATTGACATTTTTAGTAAAAATGAAAGTAACTGCCATTTTTAACCGACATCGTAAAAAGGAAAAGGTTCTATGTTCGACAGTTCTTTTTTTTAGGTATATTGATGATTTTTATGATTTCTCTGTCAGTTGTGGACCGATTTTCAAAACTCTTTATTATCCGAAAGAGGTGGCCCCATATAAATTTTATCGAAATTGCTACAGCGCTTTTTGCAAAAATCAACAAAAACAAAAAATGTGTATACAGTTCCTGCCAGGGTTACAGACTCACCTATCCAAATCCTTCCGTCTCTCACTGACTGACTTAAGGGCCTACCTCCC
Organism: Polia nebulosa; assembly: GCA_951329385.1. Lineage (NCBI taxonomy): Eukaryota > Metazoa > Arthropoda > Insecta > Lepidoptera > Noctuidae > Polia > Polia nebulosa. The sequence goes on from OX589614.1 coordinate 17,887,961, forward strand.
CGTAAGTGGCGCCCTCATTGAATAAAAATTCGTATCTTTCAAAAAATATCTTAGCATAGAAAATAAAGATGAAAGAATCCTATGTTGCGTTTGTCACAAATAGGATAAGGTATTTTTACGTTGTCAAAACAGGACGGCCGTTTTTGACACTTTCGCTTACTACTTTGGATACGAAACACTTTGAGTCCTGTTATAACAACGTAAAAATACCTTAAGAGGCCTCTTACAGTCCACTAGCGCCGCCAATCGAAAAAAATTCATAACTCGTAAATAGAATCAAAAATACAAAATATGTTCTATTATTAGTGTGGAAAAGGCAATAACGTAATTGTATAACACCTTATCAACACTTGAAATATAGCTGTTTAGCTAAATCGTGCATTCAAAACATAAACGGCCGTTTTTGTTACAAATGCACGATTTAGCTAAACAGCTATATTTCAAGTGTTGACAATGTGTTATAAAATTACGTTATTGCCTTTTCTACACTAATAATAGACCACATTTTGTATTTTTGATTCTATTTACGAGTTATGACATTTTTTCGATTGGCGGCGCTAGTGGACTGTAAAAGGCCCCTTAAGCTCTTCGTAACAAACGCAACATAGGATTTTTTAATCTTTATTTTCTACGCTTTGCTACGATTTTTTATTCAATGAGGGCGCCACTTGGCGGTTATACGCCTTAAGTTCATTTAGACTACAGATTTTACAGCAAAAATTACTCATTTCGAAAAGAAACGTGTATTGCATTAGTGATTGCGTTTTGTCAATTTCGTTATCTTATAATTACGTTTCCTCAGGAGACGGATTACAATGAACCGGACATAATTGAGAACAATTAAATCATATTAATCCTATACGGCCATTTCGAGTCTAATCTAAATAACTAATATAAGGAGGTATAACTGTTTTGAGGAGCTCGTGGCTAAAGTAATAACAACCGCATGGGTTGAGCCATCATTTTAAGCTAATCTTTACATACCGAGACTGCTCCGTGCCTCGGAAAGCAGGATAAGCCGTTGGTCCCGGCTGTCAATCGTGGATCTTTGAGAGTCGTTACGGGTCGTTAGAAGTCCGAAAGTCTGACAACCAGTCTTACCAACGGGTATCGTGTTACCCAGTAACTGGGTTGTGGAGGTCAGATAGGCAGTCGCTCCATGTAAAATACTGGTATTCAGCTGCATCCGGTTAGACTAGAAGCCGACCCCAATATCGTTGGGAAAAGGCTAGTAGACAGATTGAAAATTGTTTGTTTGTTTTTTTTTTTTTTTTTTTTAAAAAAAAAAAACGTTGCCCCACACTAGGAATTACTCCTGTATCGTGGGTGCGTTCACAAACATATAAACTCACATACACAAGACACCCAGACCCGGAACAACTATCTGTAGGCAATACAAATATTTGTTCCGTGCGGGGATCGAACCCGCGACACGCAGCGCAGCAGCCGAAACGTTCAACCACTGCGCCAACCGTGCCGTCAATTGTTGTTTGTTTATAAGAGGTGTGTCATTATCATCATTTTAACCGAAAGACGTCCACTGCTGGACGTAGACCTCTCCCAAGTGTCACCACAACGACTGGTCCTATGCGTCTCGCATCCATTTGCTACCCGTGACCCTCACTAGGTCATCGGTCCTATGTGCCTTGTGGGAGGCCTTCCAACGCTTTGTCTTCCGGAACGCGGTCGCCCCTCTATAACTTTTCTGCTCCATCGACCATTTGTTCTGCGAGAAATGTGCCCCGCCCACGGATTAGATTAGATTATTATTCTTTATTGTACACATAAAACATACATAAAAACACAATGGGACAGTTAATTACAAAGGCGAGCTTAACGAGGTGGTGTTGAGGTACTAATCTGATTACGATACTTATTTCGCTGACAGTCAGCTTCACTATTTTTTTTTTTATTGTTGTTAGGCACGCGTTTGACCACTATCTCACCTATTGGGAAGCGATGATGTGGTCGAAGATGGAGCACGCTTGCCTAGAAGTAACCTATTCACTCTTGACTTACAAGACTCCCAGGTTGTAGCTATCAGGAAACAGACTCCGGTAGAGAATTCCACTCCCTAGCTGTACGCACAATGAATGTGTTCTCAAAACACTTTGTGCGTGTGGATGGGATGTCCACCATCAACCGGTGGCACTTCGCCGTACGTCTTGTGGTCCGTTGATGAAACGGGCTTGGCGGAATTAAATTATGCAATTACGTCGCACACTCTCCAAAATGTAACCTATAGAAAACCGACAGGCTAGCAACTCTGCGTCTATGCTCAAGACTTTGGAGCTTCGACTCGACGAGCTCTCGTTCTCGCTCGTTTCTTAATTGTCTGAAGGGCATCAAGCTAGTATCTGGCAGATCCATCACAAAGATGAGAGCAGTACTCCATACACGATCGAACTTGCGCTTGATAGAGTTGGAGCAGCTGTTCCGGCGGGAAGTACCGTCTCACCTTTGCGAGGATCCCCAAATTTTTGGCAGCCACTTGAGCCTTTGCCTCTATGAAGGGACCAAAATTGAGGGTAGATGTTAAAGTAACACCAAGAAGATCAAGTTGGTCGGTTATCGGCACGGTCACACCTCGCTCACTATCTCTGAGCTACTGAGCACTATAGCTTCAATGAGTGTCATACGCGGTGTCACTTTTTATCCTGGAAAATAGTTCGGTTGTACATAGGGTACGGGTGCTACGGGAGTCTACCTTCTGTCAGACCGAGATGGTCCAGAAGGAGGCTGCCGAGCGGGATCTTGAGTGAGCTGATTCCGCTCGGAAAACAAGGCGTTGGGAAGGTTAACGCCTCGTCGATGTTAGGCCGAAACTTGGCCTGCGTCGTTTAAGGCGCTATTAACTGCCAACGACCTTGAGTGGTTAGCTTGCGTGTTCTGTGCTAAGCTCACGTAACGCGTCGTACGTCCACCCAGTAATAGGACTCGCCCATCAAGAAGCGCTGTCCGAAATTAGACGCATTATTAATGACAAGTATTATACTAAACCACGTATACTAAAATATATACAATTAAATGATCTTTAAAATGGTGAAGGTTTCATAAAAATACACTTTATAGTTTTTGCGTGATTCTCAATGTTTTATCCGCGTTAGACATAACTTTACAAATTAATTACACTACGACGGAAATTGTCTAGAGTAACATATATTTTTTTTCAAACAAATAAGACTAGTCGTTTAGACGTGATGGTCAATTAAAAACTCGTATAACTCCGCCTTAAGGCAGAGACTTAGAATGACGGAAGCCACAAGTTTGGAATCCAGTGACCCCAGTTTTATGTTTTAGAGTTTATCCATTCGCCTCTTTAAAATTTGTAAAGTATAACGTTTTGAAACAGTAAAACTGTTATGAAGTGCCAAAAATACTATATAGTAAGTCCTCAATGTGTGAGAAAATATTGGTAAGACTTTATGTAAATTCATTCAAGTTGCAAGCCGTCGCTGCTAACACCATCTAGCGAGGTGTAGAGGACGGGCCCGAACGAAGAACAAAAATTGCTTTTGCAAGTCGAAAACCCGTAGTTACGGCGGTACCGTTTCTATGTATGGGATAAGGCATCTGTACGCTAGTATTATATTATCTGTGCCCCGGGGAAAAATCTAGTACAAATAAATACGTACAGTAAGTAGCCTAATCATAATTCTCCTCACGTTTAATTCAATCAGACTGTGAATAATATTAAATCCATGATAGGCCATAAGAATATTAACTTATGGACGATACAGTAGCAGGACAAAACAATGAACGAAGATACAAATATTTTATATTCGGACAAAAACGAACCTAGGTACAACGATTGAACAAAGCCATTATAACTTGAATTCAAGATAAAATTATACAAGTAGCGGCACGAAACTTTAGCGCTGACCGTTATTGTGCAGAAGTAAAAATTAAGGTACCTGAGGGGGCTAGCGGGATGAAGGGCGAGCGTGCGTAGCGCCGATTGGCTCTCCAGTCGCATTCTGTTCCCCGCGCGCCACCCGCGCCACCCACCCATGCGCAGCAATTATCGTTCAGCGCTACACTTACGTGCCGCTACTTGTAACATTTATTTCAATTAAACAATTTACAGGCACATGAAAATGGTTGCAAATCTTAAGGCGCGGACTGACTACGATTTGAGATAGCTTCAAATAAGGTTGAGAATTGAACATAATAGTTGTGTTGACGATGCGAATAGGCATTTATTTTACGGGTTTTCTTTAGATTATCTAGAATATACACAATAAATTAAATAATTGTCCGGTCAAAGTTTTAATAACATGCAAATTCTACTTAATTATTAAAAAAAAATATGTTGTTATCGATGAAAATACAGAGATGTTCGACGCTAAAGTTTATTTTTGTGGAGCAATTTTTAAAATTTTTATTGGGAATATCAAACTATTTTTTACTATTGTCATCATTCTCCTGCCCTTATCCCAATTTATTTGGGGTCGGCGCAACATGTCTTTTTCTTCCATACTCCTCTAGTAGTCGTCATCTCTGTAGTCACCCCCTTTTTGCCCATATCCTCTTTCACACAGTCCACACTATTTTTTACTATTGTATTCGGTTAAAAATTTTCTTTAAACCCTTCTCTGTCCACTGTATTTTTTGCAAAGGATATTTTCATTGCATTACATCATACTCGACTATCCAAGAAACCAATTTTTTTGACTATTGAGGTAATACCGCGCCTTAAATTCGGCTTATATTGAGAATAAGGTAGAGAATAAACAAGTCATTTTGATCCGTTCAGTTTCAATTAGATTACCAAAAAATGTTAGACACGTATTTTTTATTATTTTGTCACAAAAACAAAAATTAAAGAATACAGTGCGTTTAAATTTCGCGTGACATCACACCCACGTAAAAAACGTACTATTTTTTACCTAGAAGTGACGTGACAAGCTTCTAATTCTGAACTTTGATGCGTTTTATCTTTGTAAATTTTTATTTATTTGTTAGAGCAAAAAACAAGTATCCAATATTTTTTTGATAAATCTGACTAGCGGGCTAAATAGAATTCTTATTTTTAGGGTTCCGTACCAAAGGGTAAAATGGGACCCTATTACTAAGACTCTGCTGTCCGTCCGTCTGTCACCAGGCTGTATCAGCCGGTGCCTGCATGCCTAGGGGTAGCGGATAAATTCTGAAAATGAGTTACCGCACCCCTGGGCACTCAGGTAGGGAAGGAACAAGGGTGGGTTTTAGTCAGTAAGAGTCTGACACGCCCTCCCGCTCCACCCAGAGCGGGAGAAGTCATTGGATGATTTCCCACCCCACAAAAAAAAAAGATGTGAAAAGACTGCAGATTGATAACGAAGTTCACCAGGGCGCTGCTGGAAAAAAAAAGGCTGTATCTCATGAACCGTGATAGTTAAGACGGTTGAAATTTTCACAGATGATGTATTTCTGTTGCCGCTATAACAACAAATACTAAAACATAGAATAAAAAAAAAAAACTTGAGAGGTGTCAAGGGACACCCGGATGGAACGAAGTTCCTTTTGATTAATTAGTGGAGGAATTGTAATCTAATTTTATTTTTTTTAATTTATAATATTTTTTTTATTATTAACTACGCACACACGCACGCACGTAAGAAGTTATACTTCATCATCTCATCTCATCTCATCGCAGCTCAGCTCAGCTCAGCTCAGCTCAGCTTTAACACACGAAATTGGTTAGATAATGCTTGATCTGCTTGCAAACTTTGTACCTACCCACCAAAAATACAAGAAGTTTTTATTAGATTGTTTTTCCAACACAATCTTTTTGGATGGACAGCCTCATTAGTGTCGTGACAACTTTTCGTAAGATTTTTTTCCGTCTAGCCCCCTTTCACAACGCGCGATAAGGAACTTCGTTCCAAAAATATTTAAGTGGGGCTCCCCTAAAACAGACATGATTTTTTTGCCGTTTTTATAGACAGTACAGAACCCTTCATACGCGAGTCCGACTCGCACTTGGCCGGTTTTTTTATTTTCTCAGGAATAATTCATATTTAATATATTGGTAGTTATTATATTAAATATATATGTATGTTTATTATTAATATATATATTTTCGTTCACTTTTTTTTTAAATATTTCTACTTGGTGTTGCTTTGTTTGTTTTTTTTTATGCACCTGCCATATTATCTCTCCACCACCCTTGGTTGACTGGTAGAGAATGCCTAAGGCATTAAGTCCGCCTTTGTACTTTAGTTGCATGAAGTGTAAATAAATAAATAAATAAAATAAATAAATAAATTAATACTAGCACTTCGCTCGCGACTTCGTCCGCGTGGATTTCGAAAATACAGCCCATTATAAATGTAATTTACCTATTTATTTACAAACTTACAAACTTTACCTCTTTATAATATTAGTATAGATAGTGGTGCTTAGTCGATATTGTCGGTAATGGCCTGTGTGATGGCAATAGAGTAACTCCCTATACAGGCTGTAACGTGTATTTCCTCTGAATTTCTTGAAGAAAGTTTTTCATATCGATGGTCAGACGCAGTTCTCAAAATATGACCACTCTTTTCCGTTACACCCTGTATATATAATATATATATGTGCGGGTGTACTACGCTTCTGACAACTCCCTTGGCGAAAGCAGGTGTGAAATTCCGTTATGTTTGTTTTAACTGAGACCGAAACCACTTTTTCAATGACCTATATAATTGTCAGCCTAACTCAGTCTACACCTTAAAAATCACACGATATTTTTTTACTGTTCACCGAATTCGCGTTACCATAAAAACCAGACGAATATACATTCTCAAGTAATTTTGTACTCTACCTACATAGTTTTTGAGACGCTAATTGAGTGACTGATTAGCTAATACGAGTTCTGAGAGGTATTTCATAATGCCAGTATGTTGCATGACCTTGTATCTGACTTGAAATGAGATATTGGTTAAGACGTCTTTGAGAAAAAAATTTTAGTTAACCTTAAAACTCATTTCCATGCTTTTTAGCAGAATGGAAAAATACTTGATTACTTCGTAGAGATTTTTAATGATTTTTTAGAGTTCCGAAAGTCCGAATGAAAAAACGGAACCCTTATGGGATTACTCGTGTGTCTGTCCGTCTGTCACAGCCAATTTATATTATAGAGTTAGTATATAGATAGAGATGTGTAGGTACCCTAAATAAATAGATAAATTAGGAATAAGGGGGTCACTTTTGGGATGAAAATTGAAAAATTAAAATCAAAGTTTTTCAAACTGTGTCGTGTGACATATCAAATGAAACATTGTGAGGGTCTTGAATATCTACATATTTTTCATAATTTTAAAATATATAATTTTGAAGTTATTTAAGAAAAAACTTTTTTACAAAAAAAACAACCGACTTTCAAAAAAAAAATACACTAAAAATTAAAAAATTACTTTTATTTCGGAAGCCGGTGTTTGTAATTTAATTCTTCGTTATTTGACACCGACTTCTGAAATAAAAGTTATTTTTTAATTTTTAGTGTATTATTTTTGAGTCGGTTGTTTTTTTTTTGTAAAAAAGTTTTTTTATTTTTCACTTTTTAGTTGTTATACCCCACAACTAAAAACCCCAATAACATGGAACGAGGAATTTAAACATTTGGAGTACACGAAAACGTCATCGAGGTAAACGTATTTTTCGTTTTTGTTCAGTTTCTCAAACAGCGCTTAAGCAATTTCGATAAAATTTATATGGGACCACCTCGGGAGTATATTCTTTCGGATAAAAAAAGAATTTTGAAAATCGGTCCACAACTGACGGAGAAATCGGCGGACATACATATAAAAAAAAAAAAAAAAAAAAATATACATACAGTCGAACATAGAACCTCCTCCTTTTTCGAAAGTCGGTTAAAAATAGATGAAATATGACCATTGAGTCACCACTGCGCCTAAAATTTTGAAAAAAATACAGAAAGTAGTTCTTTACTTATACGAGTAGATTACAGGAAAACGGGTGGTGTAAGGTGGAAACTGGAGGCAGTTTAAAAAAAACCTGAAAACAATATGATTTGTTCGGAACCTTTTGTGCGCGAATCCGACTCGCTCTTGGCCGGTTTTTTCATCATCATCATCATCATCAGCCTTTTAATGTCCCCATTGCTGGGGCACAGGCCTCCTCTCTGTTAGAGGGTGTGGGCCGTAATCCAGAACGCGGGCCCAGTGCGGTTTGGTGGATGTCACATGTCTTCGAATTTTTGGTTCTGGGACATGCCGGTTTCCTCACGACGTTTTCCTTCACCGTTTTGAGAGCAGTGGTGATGAAATAATTTACACAAAGTAAAGCGCCTGCCTGGGTTTGAACTCACGACCTACAACTTGTAAGTCGCGGCCGTAACCACTGGGTCACCACTGCTGTTTTTTTTTTACTTTAACAAAACGGTTATCTGAGAAAGATACACAAAATTCACACACTTATCTCACAGAACTCCAGACATACCGACATGATCGTCTTCTGTTCATCCGCAAACACACAGTCAAGTGCGCGTCCAAGGGAACGTTGAGCGCAGAGAGAGTGCGAGGGACAGGAGACTGGGCTCGCGCTACGGTGAGACTCGCAGGCACAAAGAACCGGCTATGTTAACTGAAGTCCTGACGCGGCTATTTTTAACTGGAGCACAAAATTGAGACACCTCGTCATGCAGCTCAGGAGCATCAGTTTTTCAAGAAGGATATAAAGAAAACTTAAGGCGCTATTAACTGCCAACGACGTTGAGTGGTTAGCTTGCGTGTTCTGCGCTGAGCTCACGTAACGCGTCGTACGTCCACCCAGTAATAGGACTCGCTCATCAAAGAGACGCATTATTAATTTATTATACTAAAACACGTATACTAAAATATAAATAATTAAATGATCTTTAAAATGGTGAAGGTTTCATAAAAATACGTATTATAGTTTTTGCATGATTCTCAATTTTTTTTTCCGCGTTGAACATAAATTTACAAATTAATTACATATGTTATAAAAATATAATTTCAAATATTCACATATCAAATTGCGAAAAAAAATTGTCTATAGTAACATATATTTTTTTCAAAGAAATAAGACTAGTAGTTTAGACGTGATGTTCAATTAAAAATCATTAGTATAACTGCGCCTTACGGCGCTATTAGCTGCCAACGACCTTGAGTGGTTAGCTTGCGTGTTCTGGGCTAAGCTCACGCAACGCGTCGTATGTCACCCAGTAATAGGACTCGCCCATCAAGGAGCGCTGTCCGAGATTAGACGCATTATTCATTTATTACACATAAAACAACAAGTATTAAACTAAAACACTGAGACTAAATTATAAATAATTAAATGATCTTTAAAATGGTGAAGGTTTCATAAAAATACGTTTTATAGTTTTTGCGTGATTCTCAATTTTTTTTTCCGCGTTGGACATAACTTTACAAATTAATTACATTAGGAATTACGAAAAAAATTGTCTAGAGTAACATATTTTTTTTTCAAAGAAATAAGACTAGTCGTTTAGACGTGATGTTCAATTAAAAATCATTAGTATAACTGCGCTTTACGAGTAAGTGGACATAACATAAAACCACGCGTTTATATCCTGAAGGATTATGAGGTGTAAACAGTCCACACACTTCACAAGTTTTGTTCAAGTTCCATGTGATACCTGGTCGAACATTTTGCCATTAAATCCAGATGCTATACGGTCTGAAAGCCCAATAACATTTTACCCGACCTGGGAAATATACCCTGGACCTTACGCTCAGCGGTAGCGCTTACGATCACTAAGGCATAGTGCCAGGCAGTTAATTAGTAGAATAGCGGAGAAACCAGTCTTCTATGATGGTGTTTGCAGGATCAATTAGCACGTAAGATGAGTCAACTGTAAGAGCTGGACTTTCCAAACGGCAAATACATGGTAGCCACTATTAATACTATGAATCGGATTACTCCTATTTATCGTTTCTGGTAGGACACTGAGCCTAAAGCTCCAGAGCTCCAGAGGTTTGTGGTGAGCTTTCATCTGGCCTTGACCGTTACATATATTTGTAGATATAGGACAGACACGTACACCCATGATTTACGTCACAAAAAAGTAAACTATACTAGACAATCCGATTTATCATATGATAGACCGGTTAAACGAGATTGTCAAGTTTGAGTGGCCGATTTAAAATAAATTGCAAATTCGTCGTTTAGTGACTGCCCAGAGTTATGGGACTTTATTCTATGGTGTTTTTGGTTTTACTGCCTATCTGTCAAGTAGCACTAATGTGACATATCTGGACTTAAAATTCATTTATCGTAAAACTGAAATTAGATTTGGCGCCCAATTGGGCCCACCAAACTTTTGAGTCTGTATACTTCACTTTTCCTACTGGGATAACGCTAATTGTTAGCTGTACCTTTGCTGTCCATAGTAGAGCTGATTCCTGTACAAATAATAATTCTATTTAGTCCGAAGTTAAACTATCAAAAAAAGGAGACATCAAGATTACCAAAATAATTTGGTTATCTAATTGACGGACCCAGTAGGCGTTTATAGTCATCTACCATATTGTTAGCTAATAATAAGTAATAATAATAATAATAAGTATTTATTCTCTCACCACAATAAACTTTGCAGACATTGTTACGCTAACTTTACATACATATAATAAATAATAACGTTTACTGCGGGAGACTGGTGCCTAAGCTAGGCTTTATGGGCCTGTGTTTCAGGTCACCAGGTCTCCACCCTCTAGCAGTTAATAGACAGAATTTAAAAATAATAATAATAAAAAGAATGAAAAAAAAATGCTTCAACAATATTTTAGATTCTGTCTGTAAATTAAATAAAGAGAGAAAAAAATAAAATTAAAACATTAAAATATAAAAAAAAAAATATATAAAAAAATTAAAATAACAAAATTATAATTAAAAAATTGTATGGTTTGGTGTAGTGTTAGTAGTAGCTGTTCCTTTGCTGTCCATAATTATTGAAACGACGACTGATGGCAAGTTGGCACATTGGCACTCTCGACACCTATCGGATAGGATCACGAATGATAATCGTGTTTAGCAGTACCACGCGCCATTGTTGAGTGAAAGCCGATGACATAGAATTTTAATTGACAGCGCAAACATAAAGAGAATTTGTACTGTTATTTCTTATAGAAGGGTATCTGAACCTAATACTTACTATAAATAAGTAAAATTGGTTATTTGTAGAAGGTCATCTTGGAACGCCCGATCCGGTTACAAAAATTCTTCCTCTGATGGAAAGCTATAACATTGCTGAGTTTTGGGCTACGTTACGGACAAATGCACGGTTGCTGTGGGTGAGGCCACGGGTGCGATAAGACTGGGCCGATCCCGCTCGGAGAAGACTTCGGGGAGGCAATCGCCTCAACGCCTCACACACCGAAACCCCAGCTTGATGCCCTTGAGTCGATTGAGAAACGAGGCAAGTGGATCATCGGCAATGATAGACTCGTTGAGTCAAAACTCCAAAGTCTTGAACATAGACGCCGAGTTGCTAGCCTATCGGTTTTCTATCGATTACATTTTGGGGAGTGTGCGACGGAATTGCATGATTTGATTCCGCCAAGCCCGTTTCATCTAAGGACCACAAGACGTACGGCGAAGTGCCACCGGTTCATGGTGGACATCCCATCCATACGCACAAAGCGTTTTGAGAAAACATTCATTGCACGTACAGCTAGAGAGTGGAATTCTCTACCGGAGTCTGTGTTTCCTGTAAGATACAACCTGGGAGTCTTTAAGTCAAGAGTGAATAGGTTACTTCTAGGCAAGCGTGCTCCATCTTCGACCACATCATCGCTTACCATCAGGTGAGATAGTGGTCAAACGCGAGCCTATCAAACATAAAAAAAAACACACCGAAACCCCACAATCAATGTGCCTAGCCTTTTTCCCAACTATCTTGGGGTCGGCTTCCAGTTTAACCAGATGCAGCTGAATACCAGTATTTCACATGGAGCGACTGCCTCTCTGACCTCCACAACCCATTTCCTGGATAATACGATACCCCTTGGTAAGACTGGTTGTCAGACTTTCGGGCCTCTGACGACCCGCAACGACTGTCAAAGATACACGATTTACGACGCAGCCGGGACCAACGGCTTAACGTGCTTTCCGAGGCACGGGAGGAGTCTCGGTATGTAAAGATGGTCGCCATGTAGCTTAACTTGATGGATCGACCCGTGTGGCTGTTATTACTTTAGCCACGAGCTCCTCCAGATAGTGGTCAAGAATTAGCTCAGAATTCAAATCAAACAAAATCAGTCGGCGCCAAACAACAGTCTTATTATTAAATATCTAAATTTTATACTCGTATGTACGTAGAAATGAAGAAGGCTAGATGTAGGTAATTAACCATTTTATTATTTGGGGCAGACTCAAAATTAGTTTATATAAAATTTGATATTTTATTTAGCTTAATAAGCTCAATACTCAAGACTTAAAAGGTTTATTTATTTTTTGCTTTTTAGTTCTTTTTCGTCGGTTAAATTTTTTGTTAAAAAGTTTTTTATTTTATGATTTTTTGTGACTCACATCATCTTTTAATACTCTGAGGCTAATTTCTAATCCTTCATCATTCCTCTTGCCACTGAGCTGATGATGTAACCATCCTTCCTTGAGGTTCCAAGGATATTGACCAGTTGAGGTTACCTCCAATATTCTAAAGACGTCTTTTCTTCAAAGCATATCAAGTGGTATCTGTCACTAAAACCAGTTTTTTATATCTAACTTCTATTGTTTAGGAAAGGTATGGCTTCCATCATCAGCTCAGTTTCATGATGTGATGATTCCTAAATGCAAATACCTGATTAAGTTATGAAAAGTAAACAGAAACAATATTCGTGCCCAATTTTCGAGGTTTTCTCTCAATTTTATCAGGATTCACCATCATCAGATCCTGATTTCCTTGACATGGGACCACCCTTGAGGTATACCCTATGTCACAAAAAAAGAATTATCAAGATCGGTTCATAAATGACGGAGTGGGGGCTGAACATACACAAAAAAAAATGTATATTATATACGGTCGAATTGAGAACCTCCTCCTTTTTTTTCGTCGGTTTAAAAAGGCCACTGGTCCGAACCGACGCGACGGTGATATAAAGCTACTTAGATAATTATTATGTCTCACGGCATGGATGAAGAACCCTTTGAGTGGCTAAAGGGTCTGCACACCGATGCAAAAGATTCAGGAAAATGCAAACCCGGGCGGCTTGGCTGGGCCGCGGGAGTGTTTCAAAGAATCATCCCGGGCCTGGAACGCACAGGCAACTGAAGGTGGTAGTGGTGTAAGTACATAGGTGTTTTTTTTTTAATCAATGATAGGCTCACGTTTGACCACAATCTCACCTGATGGTAAGCGGTGATGTGGTCGAAGATGGAGCACGCCTGCCTAGAAGTAACTACTAAGGTCGATTAGCTGAGCGCTTAAGCTACGTGTCCCAACCTCGACAGACGAAGACATCACGTATTATTGTACAGTTTATCTCTATTTTTAGACCATAAAAATATATTTCTAACTACGATGCTCTAAAGATTGCTGGAACCTGTGATAAAATCAATAACGTCAGTCAATACAATAGTCATTGTGATTCTAATATGGACGGAAACCCGTTTGCGTAATAAATAATACATTAATACCTACATAAAGATTTTTTTTATTTTTGAATGGAAACCAAAACTAGATATATCAGTTAATCTTTTAAGTATAAATATCACACTTAGGACCGATTTCACAAATGAAACTAATCGCGATTAGTTACTAAATTCAGTTCATGCGTTTAATCAAGATTAGAGCTTCATTTTGCGTTTCACCTAAAACTAGGCGTTTAAAATTTAAACTAAGTTAAGCTTAAACTAGTTTAGATTGTCTTGATTTGATTGATTGATTTTAGTCGACTCTTCACGTGACCAGAGGGCTGGCCTTTTTTTCGGCCAACGAATCAGCATTGCCATTCAACGTGGCAATGCTGCCAGCGTTCTGGGCACTTTTCCCATTGACAGCGAGGTGGACGAATTTTTTGATGCCCAATGAGCTTTACCACTACCGAATTTTTTATGCCTCTTGTACATATTGTTACGAGCTGGGTATGGGATAAATTATTTTACACCAATGAATTAACCAAATATCCTTTATTAACTCAACAACTTATAAACACAAACACTAATTCGCTAATAATCACTATTCTCTTCGCAATCGCTTGTATTCGCATCCGTTCGCATCCGTAGTCGAAATCAGACTGACTCATTCGCCCGCCGTCCGGCCTATTTATACAGTCATGGAAGTTTCCAGAACATTGTCGAACTATCTTATAGTGGAATATTCTAGAAACATCTATGAACTTCTACACAGTACCACAATGGAATGTTCTCGAACCTAGTGGAAACTTCTGGAAACTTCGACCACATTCTCGAACGTTCCAGTGTAATACGGTCGACGTAACACTGCCCCCTCCTTAGACATGCTCGTCCCGAGCATCATTAGTCCCGTAGTATCGCGCCAATCGGTCTACATGGACTATCTTAGGCGCACCTCGTGGACCCTTCTGTATTCGGTAGGTAACATCGTTGATCCTGGTCACGATTCGGTATGGTCCATCCCATTTTGTTTGCAATTTGGGAGACTTCCCTTTGCTGCGCAGTGGGTTATGCAACCACACCAGTGAACCCTCGTCAAAACCTCTATGGTTTGCTTTCCGGTCGTATCGGGTCTTCATCTTATCAGACATTTGTTGGCCGGATTGTCTGATATGCTCATATACATCATTCAACTTGTTACGCAAGTCATTCGCATAATCGGTTACACTGCGTGGGGCATCAGGGGGGGTTCCGGTGATTAAATCTGCAGGCAACCGTAATTCCCTTCCAAAGTTCGCGAAGGCTGGTGTCACAGTCGTACTTTCGTGAACTGCACTACGGTAGGACAGAAGAAATGGCTGTATGTGCTTGTCCCAATCCCTTTGCCTGCTTTCCACAACTTTTGCCAGATATCTCTCCAACGTTTGGTTGAAACGTTCTACCATTCCATCAGATTGCGGATGATAAGAAGTGGTTCTGGTCTTGTGAGTACCCATCAGTCGACAAGTCTCCTGGAAAACTTGTGATTCAAAATTCCTCCCTTGGTCGCTGTGAATTTCCAAGGGTACTCCAAAACGACAGAAGACTTCCTGAACCAATTTATCTGCGACTGTTGTTGCTTCTTGGTTGGGAATGGCGAAGACTTCTGGCCACTTTGTGAAGTAATCCATGACAACCATGAAGTACTTGTTTCCGTTTTCACTTTCTGGAAATGGTCCTGCAACGTCTAGTGCTATCCGTTCCCAGGGGGCTCCCACGTTGTATAATTGTAAAGCACCTCTGCTGCGTGTCTGGGGTCCTTTCACAGCCGCACAACTGGTACATTTGCGGCACCAGTCCTCAACATCCTCTCGACAGTGAATCCAGTAAAACCGCTCTCGTATCTTCAGTAGAGTTCTTTTTACCCCCATATGTCCTCCTGAACATCCATCATGGTATAGCCGTAAAACATCAGGTACTTTGGCTTTGGGGACAACAATTTGTAGATGACAGTTGTCTCCTCGAGCGTTTTCCCATTTACGGCACAAGACTTCATCCTGGATAACCAAGCTGTTCCATTGTGCCAAATAGCTCTTTGTGATGGAACTAAATGCCGCAACATCACTCCACTTGGGCTTCGGAGCACCAGCTTTAATCCACTCAAAGATCGGTTTGAGGTCCGTGTCATTTTGCTGAGCAAGCTGTAGGGTTTCCTTCCATTCATTGCTGAGATCCATTCTTAGCATCCTCACGGGCACTGCCTCCTTGGTCTCTTGCTTGGTACAGTGCTTACAATCTTCTGGGCAAGGTCTTCTAGACAGTGCATCTGCGTTACCATGAGTTCTCCCACTACGATGTTCAGTAACGAAGTCAAACTCTTGTAGTAGTTCGATCCATCTTGCCACTTGTCCTTCTGGATTCTTGAATTGCAATAACCACTTTAATGCAGCATGGTCAGTTCGCAATTGGAATTTCCGTCCAAGCAAATATTTACTGAAGTGCTGCAATGTCCTTACTACGGCGAGTAGCTCCCGTCTCGTAACGCAGTAAGAAGAATGAGCAAAATGGTACCCGGCTCCAATAGATATGATTGTAGTGTCGTTTAAAAGGTCTTACCAAGAGGAACAATTTTTACTAAAGCCGCCACTCTCAAATCTGATTGCGTTTGAAGATAAACGACAGTCTTACTAACTAATAAAAACCCTGTTCCTTCAGTTTCCCTTTGCTTTCCAGGGCCACAGTAACCTGTTTAGACAGTCTCGTGGCCCCGGCGATAAACATACATATACGAGTATATTAGTTACCACTTATTTATGTAAGAAAATGAGTACCAAGGTAATATTTCCGGCATTTCCGTTCATGTTTTCTATTAATAACGTGTTTACGTAAGACTTTGCCATGCACTCCTCATTTTAACTCGAGTCCCGTTGCTCCTGAGCGCGGGGTGTGCGCAAGAGCAGCGGGGGAGGGAGAGGAGGGGATCGACTGACACCAGACGTGTTCGCGTCCTGCGTCAGTCGCTCGTTCGTTTTGCGCTCGTGACGACGTTTAGCTTTAGCTTATTCCAAAGATTATCCTACAGTTTACACAAGTTTCAGAATCTACTGAAACCTTTCCTACTTGTATGTACTGATGGATATATATTGGATGTAATGGGTCCATACGCTGCAACAAAAACAGATGCGCAAATAATGGGCGATATTATGAATGATGGACAACATCCATTACATTGGTTACTCCGAACAAACGATGCTTTTATATTAGATCGAGGTTTTAGGGACAGCTTGGACCTCATTGATGAATGTGGGTATGAATCCTATGTCCCACCAACAAAGAACCGCCAAGAGACACAGCTGACCACTGAACAATCCAACGAAGCTCGATCGGTAACGCTATGCCGGTGGGTTGTGGAAGTGGCAAATGGCCGGTTTAAACGTGATTTTAAGCTCTTGCGGCAAAAATATTTTAATAAGTCACTGCCCAATATGTTCACTGATTTTAAGATTGCCGCAGCTATCACGAATCACTTCCACCAACCCATCGTGGATAGCGTACACGCAGACGAATTCGTCCATATAATAAGACAGAAAATAGATACCCCGAATCTTCTGCATATGTATGTAGAGAGAAAACGGCTTAACCACAGAAGAGTAGATTTTCAGAGGATGGAAGCGAGCCAGATTGAAAACTTCCCTTCAATGACGGAGGAGGATATAATTCTATTAGCGCTAGGTACATACCAACTCAAGCTGGCAAGATCTTACTGTGCCGAGCATTTATCAAATGGTCTATATATAATTGAAACGTACAGAGAGGGAGCACTTGATGATCTGCCAGACTATGGCATACACGAAGATGCCTGGCTTTTGCGTGGACGAATCCAGTCGCGACATGTCCGTGTAAAAACATATTTTTGTAATATATTAATCAGCAGTGCAAATAATATTGTCCAACAGTATTGCACATGTTTAACCGGGCGACGTACGATCGGCACTTGTGCACATATAGTGTCCATCGTATGGTACTTAGGCTATGCGAGGCATACGGGATTTACTGCTCCGGCATCTTTCCTCAATGCTGTTATAGTTGATACCGATATGTAATGTTTTAAATCTACTCACTTATTGATAAAATATATGTTTTGTATTTAAAGAATGCTTGTTTTCTTACTTCTTTTAATAATAGAATCCTAAATGTGTTATATCATGTTATTCTAGCTTTATTTTACTTATATAAGTAGTTTGTAATAAATTCTTCATCATTTATAAAACACAAGCTGTTCTCCGTGGTTTCACCCCTGCTGCTCGGCTCCTTTTAGTCGTAGCGTAGCGATGATATATAGCTTATAGCCTTCCTCAATAAATGGGCTATCTAACACTGAAAGAATTTTTTAAATCGGACTAGCAGTTCCTGAGATTAAAGCTTTATAATAATAAGTATAGATAGTGAGATTACTGCTTTCCAAACGTGAATAGGGACAGGCGCCATGGTAGACGTTTTTCTGCATCAAAATGTCTATTCAATGATATATTAATGAGGACTATTGGAGCGGGTACCACGTTCCATACATTTTTGCCCATTGTCCTTTCTTTCCGGTTTGGATAAAGATTTGCTGTAGTAAGCTATAACAACTTCTTGGTTTCCTTTCCGTTGAGACAACACGCCTCCAATTCCAGTATTACTTGCGTCTGTGTCAACTATGAAGTCATTTTCAGTGTCAGGATATCCCAGAATAGGTGTATTGCACAGACGTTTCTTTAATTCCTGAAATGCGATGTTACAGTTCTCGTCCCAACAGAATTGCTGCTTTTCCTCAGTGAGTTTGTGTAGAGGTTTTGCAATGTCTGCAAAATTTTTGACAAACCGTCGATAGTAGGAGCACAAACCCAGAAATGCTCTGACCTGCGTCTTGTCTTTCGGAACTGGCCAATCCCTGACGGCGACGATTTTCTCCGGATCTGTCTGAACACCTTCCTCCGAAACTATGTGTCCTAAAAAGTTTACTTGTCGTCTGAAAAATGAGCACTTTTTCGGACTTAACTTAAGATTTGCCGTCCGGATTTTTGACAACACTCGATTGAGGTTTTGGAGATGATCTTCAAATGTACGGCCCACAATAATGATGTCGTCTAAATAGACAAGACATGCGTCTCCGATCAATCCAGCAAGTACTTGCTCCATTAGCCTTTCAAATGTCGCAGGAGCATTGCACAATCCGAATGGCATAACTTTAAACTGCCATAGCCCCTTTCCTGTTGAAAATGCAGTTTTCTCCTTATCCTTAGGGTCTATTTCCACTTGCCAGTAGCCACTTTTCAGGTCTAGCGTGGTAAACCACCTCATTCCAGTCAGTGTATCCAATGTGTCGTCGATTCTAGGCAGTGGGTAACTGTCCTTTTTCGTGACGTCGTTCAATCGTCGATAGTCCACACAAAAGCGGGTGTTGCCGTCCTTTTTCTTCACCAGGACCACAGGAGAACACCATGGGCTCGATGAAGGCTCTATAACACCATCCTTCACCATACCCTCAATCATCATTTCTACTTCCTTTTCACGTGCAACCGGCAATCTTCTTGGTCGTTGACGGATTGGTAACTCGATGCCAGTATTAATTTTGTGCTGAACCAGTCCTGTTCTTCCTATGTCAGCATCATTTGTAGAGAAAGAGTCGGCGTACTGAAGTAACATCTTCTTAGCCTTATCCATTTCTAATTCCGTTAAATCGCAGTTTTCCAAAAGTGTTGACACGTCAAATGTCAAGCGGAACACTTTTCCTGATGGTACACCTTCCATGAAGATTTCCTCTGTACCACACTTCAATACTCCTTGATCAACGTCGATCTCACAACGATGTTTCCGCATGAAGTCTAATCCCAGGATACAATCGTCCACTATGTCGGCCACGATGACATTATGCCGATAGATTTTGTTACCTAATTTTAACTCCACCTCCTTCCTGCCTCGGACGATTATGTGCTGACCAGTAGCTGTCAGTAATTGTATACGGTCGTGGTTATTGAAGAAGTCCCCAAGGAACCGACTTGCTAGGTGAGAATTGACAACCGTGTGAGAAGCTCCAGTATCCAACGTCAGTTTGCATGGTTTTCCGTTGACTTCGCCTTTGATGATCAGACTATTTCCGTCATGGGCCTGTGAGATCGAGATCCTCGGGGCTCTTTCAATACCAGCCAGCACCCGCCCCCCAGTCCTGGCGTTTACTCGTTTCCCTGCTGTTGCTGGGCAGTCGTATCAGTCGCCCTTTCCTGCTGGGATTGATCTTCTCTCAGCGTGCTTCGCTTTGGACAGCTTGACCGAAGATGACCCCTTTCTCCACAAGAGTAACACCTAGGGCTATAACCTTGCGGACGATCGCGTACAGGTGATGCCACAACCTCCCTGATACGGTGTGTTCGATGGTCTTGCCTCACTGCCTCTACTTCCAAGGCATGGGCCAAGGCGTCCTTCAGTGTCTCATGATGCCCAAGTCTTACAGCGGCTCTAACTTCCAAGTCACGTATTCCGTCGATGAACGCTTGTACCAGATTGCCATTGATGAGTGCAGGGGCGGACTGGTATGCTTTCCGAACCAACTTTTCAACTTCCAAGGCCCACTGCTGTAGGTTCTCGGCACTACGTTGAACGCGATCCCTTAACTTAGCGCGAAATACGTGCTCCAAGTGAGCGTCGCCGTATCTGGACTCTAACGCTTCCAGCAGTTGTTCGTAGGTCACATCTTTGCCAAGAGCCTCAAGTATGGTTAGGGCCTGGTCTCGGAGTCCTAAGGTGAGCGCGGTCATAGCTTGCTCTTTGGTCCACCCATTCGCCTTCATAACGGCTTCAAATTGAATTTTGTAGGCCGACCATGAAGATGTTCCGTCGAATGGCGGCACCTTAAATCCACGTGCCGAAGGTGCAGCAACCACTGAAGGCACAACCCCGTCTCCAGCCCTAAGTTCACCTAAAGCCTTTTTCACCCCGGCAATCTGAACTTCAGCTTCTGAGATGCGATTCTCATGCTGATGAACCTGCTCCTTCATCACCTTGAACTCTTTGCCAAGTGTTGAGTGAAGGTCTTTAATGAGGAGCATCTGCTCTTCTTGGCGGCGGGCCTGTAACTCTTCTTGGCGGCGGGCCTGCTCTTCTTGGCGGCGGGCCTGTTCTTCTTGGCGGCGGGCCTGCTCCTCTTTATCTTGTTGAAGCTTCTCTTCCATTCGACGGGCCTGTTCTTCTTGGCGGCGGGCCTGCTCTTCTTGGCGGCGGGCCTGCTCTTCTTGACGGTGAGCCTGTTCCTGCAACAGCGCCATTAGCGCAGACAAGTCTGGCACCGCTGGTGCTGAAGAAACTCCACATGGGCCAGCGACTGGCTCTGTCGTAGGCTGAACACCACCCGTCTGTATCGGAGAATCTCCAAACCGCCTCTGATCCATGTCTTGCTGCCGTTGACTCCTTGTACGAATACCGTCCGTGTCGTCCTTTGGTAAAATTGGCATAATTTATATCCCACTTCTGACACCAATTTGTTACGAGCTGGGTATGGGATAAATTATTTTACACCAATGAATTAACCAAATATCCTTTATTAACTCAACAACTTATAAACACAAACACTAATTCGCTAATAATCACTATTCTCTTCGCAATCGCTTGTATTCGCATCCGTTCGCATCCGTAGTCGAAATCAGACTGACTCATTCGCCCGCCGTCCGGCCTATTTATACAGTCATGGAAGTTTCCAGAACATTGTCGAACTATCTTATAGTGGAATATTCTAGAAACATCTATGAACTTCTACACAGTACCACAATGGAATGTTCTCGAACCTAGTGGAAACTTCTGGAAACTTCGACCACATTCTCGAACGTTCCAGTGTAATACGGTCGACGTAACAATATTTTATTTATTAAGTTATTTATTAGTTTAGTATAATATGTATTGTAGTTATAGTCTGATAAATAAACCAATAAAGTTTAGATTGTAGTGGTGTAACACAAAATAAAGCTCTAATCTCGATTAAACGCATAAACTGAGTTTAGTTTAACTAATCGCGATTAGTTTCATTGGTGAAATCGGCCCTTAGTCATTGTAAGAAAGTTAACAGCATCCCAAGTATCTTGGGGTCAGCTTCCAGTCTAACCGAATGCAGCTGAATACCAGTATTTTACACAGACTCCGGCTGGGAATTCCACTCCCTAGCTGTACGCACAATGAATGTGTTCTCAAAACGCTTTGTGCGTGTGGATGGGATGTTCACCATGTATTTATGGCGCATCGCCGTACGTTTTGTGGTTTGATGATGGAACGGGCTTGGCGGAATTAAATTATGCAGTTCCGTCGCACACTCTCCAAAATATAACCGATAGAAAACCAACAGGCTAGCAAGTCGGGGTCTATGCTCAAGACTTTGGAGCTTCGACTCAACGAGCCTATCTTTTTCGATGATCCTATTGGCTCGATTCTCAATTGTCTCAAGGGCATCAAGCTGGTATCTGGCAGATCCATCACAAAGATGAGAGCAGTACTCCATACACATAAAGTTGGAGCAGCTGTTCCGGCACGAAGTACCGTCTCACCTTTGCGAGGATCCCAACTTTTTGGCAGCCACTTGAGCCTTTGCCTCTATGAAGCGACCAAAATTGAGGGTAGATGTTAACGTGAAAGCAAGAAGATCAAGTTGGCCGGTCATTAGCACGGTTACACCTCGGTAAAATGGAGCCAGGTGAAATTGGCTCCTTTTAGTGGATAAAAGACACGCCTGGGTCTTAGCAACATTGAATTTGTCCAGATTGGCATCGCCTCATTCAGAGCCATTTTTTTTTTTTTGCCGGGTGGGAAATCATCAAATGACATCTCTCGCTCTGGGTGGAGCGGGAGGGCGTGTCAGACTCTTACTGACTAAAACCCACCCATGTTCCTTCCCTGCCTGAGTGCCCAGGGGAGCGGTAACTCTGTTACGAATTCATCCGCTACCCCTAGGCATGCAGGCACCGGCCATGATGGGCCCCGTCAGTGGTGGTTGACAAATTCTCTTTGAGGCGCGCGTGGAAAACCGCGCCGTCGACTCACGGGCCTGGTGCTAATCGGACAGCGAGCTACCCATTACTCGCCGTCCGCAGGCCAGGGTCTACGGTGGCCGGAGATCGTCTCGCGGCGCCTGAAGCCCCAGGCGTCTCCTGCGGCGGCTGCTGCTGAGAATTCAGAGACAGCCTGTCAGGACAAGTTCAAGCGCTCAACCATAGCCTCTTGGAGAGACCGGACCTGAGACCCACCAGCTCGTGCGTCGGACACGTATCTCTCGGCAACAGTGCTGTCGTCTGCATACCCAAAGGTTTTAGCAGATCGTTATATGCAGCAAAAACAATGTTGCCGAGAGCACCGACCCCTGAGGAACACCGGCTTTAATAGCCAACAGTCCGGCCGAGCAGCCATCTATGACCACTCGGATAGACCGATCCCTCAGGAAATCTACAATCCAATCACACTATCTGGCGGGTAGACCGAAGGAAGGCAGCGTGCCAATAAGGCTATCATGCCAGACCCTGTCGAAGGCCTTCGAGACGTCAAGGGAGACCGCAAGGGCTTCCCCGTGTTTCTCGATGGCCTCACTCCAGATGTGAATGGCATACGCTAGAAGATCCCCAGTTGACCGATTTCGGCGGTTAGTTTTTCTATCTAAAATGCGCCGAATAAATTACTCTACCACGTATTTGATTGTATACGGTGCAGTAACAAGGCGGTATTTAAATTACTTCTTGTAAAATTATACTATTATGGTATGGTCATAGGACCATACCATAATATTATACTCGTAATTACACTGCATTACATAATCGTGGATATTTATTTGGAAATAGTTCCAAATACATATTCACGATCATGTAATGCTTATCGCAAGATTTGCCAATTTGAGCTGTTTTTCAAGGGCATTCCTTCATACAGTTTGATTCAGGCTTAAGGCGCTATTAACTGCCAATGACCTAGAGTGGTTAGCTTGCGTGTTCTGTGCTGAGATCACGTAATGCGTCGTACGTCACCCAGTAATAGGACTCGTCCATCAAGGAGCGGTGTTCGAAATTAGACGCATTATTAATTTATTACAAATAAAACAACAGATAGTAAACTAGAACATTGCACCTAAATTATAGATAATTAAATGATCTTTAAAATGGTGATGGTTTCATTAAAATACACTTTACAGTTTTTGCGTGATTCTCAATTTTTTATCCGCGTTAGACATAACTTTACAGATACGTGTCAGGCCCCTGTGTCGCCAACAACAAGAGGTTTTTAATTGTGTTTGCTAATGAGGGACTTGACGCGTTTACACTATGTTATAAAACTATAATTTCAAATATTCACATATCAAATTACGAAGGCAATTGTCTAGAGTAACATACATTTTTTTTTTCAAAGAAATAAAACTAGTCGTTTAGACGTGATCTTCAATTAAAAATCATTAATAACTGCGCCTTAAGGTCAGGAATCGGGAAAAATACTACACAGCTAAAACGCCTCGGCCACCACGTGTCTCCTCACTCCTCACAGGGAGGAGACACGTGTCGAAGGTGTTTAAAAGAGTCTCTACGGGCCTGGAACGCAGAAGAGTCAGACACGCCCTCCCGCTCCAACCAGAGCGGGAGAAGTTATCTAATGAATTCCGACCCAGGAGAAAAAATCAGAGGGAGGAGACGCGTGTTCCAGCTGATGGAACATTATAGGCTAGTTACGCAACGTAAACAATGTGGTTTAGTCAGTTATCTCGAAAAATCAATGTTTTCTACATGGTTGTCCTTGAAATGTGTCCTATCGATTTACTGGGTTTCGAGAAAAGGTCATATAGCTACAAACCTATGAAAGTCTTAGTGCTAAATCGATTATGTCAAGAGGATGGACAGAAGCAACTTTAAATTAAGACGCAATTATACGACTTTTAATGATTTTAATTCGAACATCACGTCTAAACGACTAGTTATATTTCTTTGGAAAAAAATTACAGGGTGTAAAAGACACATCACAGAGCCGTTAACTACG
Source organism: Polia nebulosa (assembly GCA_951329385.1). Taxonomy (NCBI): domain Eukaryota; kingdom Metazoa; phylum Arthropoda; class Insecta; order Lepidoptera; family Noctuidae; genus Polia; species Polia nebulosa. The sequence goes on from OX589614.1 coordinate 17,912,510, forward strand.
CATACTGTATGTCGTAACAAAGTAGTTTTGCGCAAAAATTATTGCTGGGAAACGACTTTTATTTTTAGGTATGAAAAATGAAACTATTTTTTATTCCGCGCAATGTAACGCGAATACAGGCAAGTGGAGTTAAACCCCGCCCCTTCGCTCTAAGCCATGGAGGTACTTGTTGGATACGTTTGATATTCATTGCGTTTTCGTAACTGCAAATTAGTAATTTCGAAAAAAAAAAAAACCAAAATTCAGGTAATGTTTGTTTGAAAAAAGTTTAGTAAATTCATTTTCGTAAAAAGTAAAAAAAAAAATTGCGACTTTGACCTTCAATATCTCCAGAATCAATGGTTGCCCAGGTACGGTCTAGTGGAAAAAAATGATCCAAATAATGGGTAGAATATGTGGCTTTCGGCTTCGGAGATTGTCTTTTTACACCCGTTATGTTACTCTATACAGTTTTTATCGTAATCTGATATGTGAAAATTTAAAATTATTAATTTATAATATAGTGTAATGAATTTGTAAAGTTATGTCTAACGCGGATAAATATTCAGAATCACGCAAAAACTATAAAGCGTATTTTTATGAAACCTTCACCATTTAAAAGATAATTTATTTATTTATATTTTAGTATGCGTGTTTTAGTATAATACCTGTTATTTTATGTATAATAAATTAATAATGCGTCCAATTTCGGACAGCGCTCCTTGATGGGCGAGTCCTATTACTGGGTGGACGTACGACGCGTTACGTGAGCTCAGCACAGAACACGCAAGCTAACCACTCAAGGTCGTTGGCAGTTAATAGCACCTTTTTTTTTTTGTGGGTTGGGAAATCATCCAATGACATCTCCCGCTCTGGGTGGAGCGAGAGGGCGTGTCAGACTCTTAGGCTCAGCACAGACGGAACGGAGCGCAGCGGAGAGGATTTTATTAACGCACTTGAAAATAAACTTTAAAATTATTACAATAAAGTGCATAAATGCTTGAACCTGACAAAAAATGCTCGCGCGTCCTCGAAGATAGTCGTATGCGGGGAGCATACGCGATCCGTAAAGAAAATGCCCGAGACCACGCGGGGATTATTCCTCTCTGTCTGCGCTGACCCTTACTGACTAAAGCCCACCCTTGTTGAGTGCCTAGGGGTCCAGTAACTCATGTTAAGAATTTATCCGCTACCCCTAGCCATGCAGGCACCGGCCACGATGGGCCCCGTCAGTGGTGGCTGACAAACGTCTCTTTAAGAGTTAATAGCGTCTTAACTTGCAATGTCTGTTTGTTCGAGTGAAATCTTGCAATTTGAATTAGAACCACTTCCACTTATACTACAGAGTTGATTTTTAGGGTTCCGTACCCGAAGGGTCCAAACGGAGCCCTATTGTTGTCATTCACGTGTCCGTCTGCCCGTCCGTCGTCTGTCATAAAATTTTGTTACGTAGAATTTTTTAACATCCCATTGACCTATGAACTTGAAATTTGGTGATAATGTTTATTACTACGTATACTTTACTATCAAATAGCAATATTTGGTACGGAACCCTTAATGTGCTAAATCCGACACACTTGGTCAGTTTTTAGGGTTACGTACACGACCCGAAGGGTCACATCGGAGTTGTATTGTCTTTTTTTATTGTTGATAGGCACGCGTTTGACCACTATCCCACCTGACGGTAAGCGATGATGTGGTCGAAGATGGAGCACTACAAGTGCTTGCCTAGAAGAAACCTATTCACTCTTGACTTAAAGACTCTCAGGTTGTAGCTATCAGGAAACACGTGTCTGTCTGTCTATCTGTCCGTCGTCGTAAGAATTTTTTAATTTCCCATTAACCTACCTGAACCCTACCTAGCTGAACTTGAAATTGTATGATAATGTTTGTTATATTTTTTTTTTTTTTGATTACTTAATTATTGTAAATATACTATGGGGGTTATTATTATTATTTTTCTCCTCCTTTTTACAATAATTTTTAACGTTGTCTGATAGTTTGAGTACTTTTGCGGCCTACCCAAATGTCCTTTCTCTGGTATTGTTCGTCAAGTCATTGAGCTCCTAAGTGGTTTTAAGTTGAGCTATTCGACTATTGACAAATGCTTGCACTGACTGGACAGGTCCACTCAAATATGTGTGGTTCTTTCTTCAAAAGACCATTACAGACACTAAGCTGCATGGTCCTCATATAGCATAATGTGAATGCGAGAACTATGTATGTCGTTATATTAATGTAGATTTTTATGATTGTCTGGGAGTTTGAGAATTTTTGCGGCCTACCCAAATGTCCTTACTTTGGCATTGTTCGTCGGTTGGTTGAGCTCCTCAAAATTCTGAGTCGAGTGTGCTTGCACTGTCTGGACAGTTTCACTCGAATTTACGTGTTGCTTTCCTTAAAAGTTCATCCCAGACATAAACGTACATGGTTCTAATATGATTTGCCCAGTACAAATTGTATGGATTTGAGCACTTTAAAAGAGACTTTGACCTCTGAGTTTGTTTCGGTGTTTCTTCTCAGGGTAGTCAGCTAGGAAACACCGGCCTCATCTAGCTAAAACTGACTAAATAAAAATTATGACGTGTAAAAGTGTTGTTAAAACCTACTTACAAAAATAAAATCATTTATAATATAACGTATACTTTACAAACAAATACCAATATTTGGTACGGAACCCTTTGTGCGCGAGCCCGACTCGCACTTGACCGGTTTTTTTTTACATGTTGGTTTAGTTCCGATAACAAATCATTATTATGATAAGCATGACCTGAGTGAGAACTGAGGAGCTCGTGGCTAAAGTAATAACAGCCGCACGGGTCGATCCATCAGGTTAAGCTACGCTTGCCGGGCTTGGTCCATGTATGGGTGACCATCTTTACATACCGAGACTCCTCCGTGCCTCGGAAAGCACGTTAAGCCGTTGGTCCCGGCTGTCAATCGAGTATCTTCGACAGTCGTTACGGGTCGTCAGAACCCCGAAAGTCTGACAACCAGTCTTACCAAGGGGTATCGTATTACCCAGTCACTGGGTTGTGGAGGTCAGATAGGCAGTCGCTCCATGTAAAATACTGGTATTCAGCTGCATCCGGTTAGACTGGAAGCCGACCCCAAGATAGTTGGGAAAAGGCGCGGGCAGATTGATTGAGGTCGGAAGTTAGCGGCGAAACAAACACACACGGAAAGCGAGTTTGATTTGTTCTATGTAGATACAATAGTAGGTAGGTATCTATCGAAAGAAACCGGGTTTTCGCAGTAATGTTATCAATGTCCCACTTTTAAAATTACGCATTAACTATAAATTAAAGTCAACATTAAACTGACCGGGATATATCTTTCCATCAAGTTAAAAGACACTAGATAAGACACTGATTAAGAAAAAGTTTTTCATATCTCCTAGAAGATCGTATGCAAAGGCCTACAAATAAAACCAGCCATACCATAAACAGAAAAAAAAAAAACAAAAAAAACACGAAAAGTGTTTATTTTTGGGCTGGTGCGTGTAATAGTCGTGAGATACAGGGGCGCGGTAACTCTTTCGAATTTATCCTCAACCCCCGGCCAGATAGTAATAGGGGTGCCGTTGGTTACCCTTCGGATATGGAACCCTAAACAGCGTCTCCAACATCATGCATCATGTTCACGATCTCAGATGCCCTGCATCGCCTAAAGAGACGCAAAATACTCAGCCTGGGTACCCTGCAATGAGTTACCAGATAAGAGAAAATCTCGATGGGGATCTGACTCTGCATTACTCTCAATCTGGCAACACTCTCTAGTCATTGGACGTATTGGCTAATAAGCAGAAGTCGGAATTAGGCAGAGTTATTTATGTACTTGCATCGAAATGTTGATGGAAACGAAATGTGGATCTTCCCGGGATTTCTAATGGACAATCCCGTGTGGCCAACAATATTACAAATAAATAATAATAAAAACCTGTATTGTTTTCTTTTGTTCTCCCAAGCTATGTTGTGTGAACTACAAATGTGGCAACATCGTGCGTGTGCGCATTGGAATTTTGCGACTTCGGATATCCGATGTCGTTGATATAAATTTGGCAACGTCGCGCGTGCAATGGTTTAAATTGTGGAAAAGTAAATAGCCTTTTTATTTAATAAATCACGGGATTTTTCTGCTCTTTAAAATTAATCTCGGGATTTGAGGCATATCCACTTTATTCTTTCGCTGTATGAAATCAGTGTAAGTACATAAATAACTCTACTTAATTCCGACCTCTGCTGATAAGTGAAGAAAAAAATTAAATTATCTTCTAAAACTTGGAATAGGGATGATACTAAAATTGTTTACAAACTCCCTGCTCGAGAGTTAGTAACGAATTTGGTTTAGGGACGTAATGGCTGCCTTTTTTAAAGTTGTAAGTGGGTACTTACAACTTTTAATAAGGCAGCCATTCATCGAGATTATCACCCTGCTTTCATAGAGTGATAATCTCGACACTGACCCATATTTGACAAGCACGGCGATGAAAATACGTGGAACATTATGCAAAAGAGAACAATGTATTTTAAAATACGCGGAACAGCAGGGAAAAGAGAAAAATGTATTTTAAAATACGCGGAACATTTTGGAACAGAGAAAAATGTATTTTAAAATACGCGGAACATTATGGAAAAGAGAAAAATGTATTTTAAAATACGCGGAACATTATGGAAAAGAGAAAAATGTATTTTAAATCTAGTGGATAGTGATAAGGTTGGGTTAGGTTAAGTTTTTCCGCGATCTCCTACGAGGCGGCCTGCGTACTGGCCGGATCCCCGCCCTGAGACCTGGAGGCAAAAGCACTCGCGACACTACACCGGTGGAGCGAGGAGGTGCGAACGCGGGGCGGTGAACGGATGCAGCGCGAGATCGAGCTGCGTCGGTCTCAGCTCCGCGAGGTCTTGGTGGCGGAGTGGTGGAGAAGGGTCTTGCATCCTACCGCCGCGCCGCCGGCCTCGTTACAATCGATCGCTTGACCGCTGGCTCGGGAGGAAGTACGGCTCCCTGACGTTTCGGGCGACCCAGGTGCTTTCGGGGCATAGCTGCTTAGGTACGCTTAAGTACCTGTGACGCCTAAACAGGGAGCCAGATGCTCGGTGCTATCACTGCATGCACTGTACGGAAGACACGGCGTGGCATACGCTGGCCGAGTGTGTCGCATGGGAGGAGCCGCGTCGTGTCCTCATTTCGGAAGTCGGAGGCGACCTGTCGCTACCGGCCGTGGTTTGTTCCATGGTCGGCAGTGCAGAGTCCTGGGAAGCGGTGATGTTCTTCTGTGAGAATGTCATCTCGCAGAAAGAGGCTGCGGAAAGGGAGAGACAGATGACTAGTGCACTCCCTGTCCCAAACCAGGCGCACCGGGAGAAGGGCGGATAGCGCCCTCTTCCAGCCCCCTTAAAAAGGGCCAACGGATTCGGGGACGTCCGTTGGCCCATTAATCAAGACCTGAGATAGCGGCGCGTAGTGTTCCGCGCACGCCTCTCTTAGACGTGAAGCGGAGTTAAGACCTCACTCCCCACCACGGGACGAAGCCCACAGACAGCGGGCCGGTACTAGTCCGGGGCAGCGGAAGTCTCATTCGTACCCGCAGCCCCCGTGTGAAGTATATGATCTCAACACCGGGGTGGTTTTTAGTAAGCAAGAGTCTGACAGACCCCTTCGCCCGGCCCAGGAGAAGGACATCCAAGAGGATTCCCACCCCAGCAAAAACAAAAAAAAGGTTAGGTTAAGTTTTCCGAAGCGTCGGCGCGTAGTGTGCAGCACTCTCCGCCTGAGGTGGCCCGTATAGGCCGCCCGGCCCCAGCCGGGGATCGTGGAAGGCGTACTAGTTCTCACGATCCCCGGTTCAAATGTGGGAAGGAACACCGGGGTGGTTTATAGTCAGTAAGAGTCTGACAGACCCCTTCACATACCCCAGGCGAAGGACATCCATGAAGCTGATAATGGCGAGAAAGAAACGTAGTGTTCAAAGACTCTTTGAAAGAACCGACTTACAAAAAAAGTGCAAAATAACTTTAATTTCGGCAGTCGGTGCCAATAAGAGAAGACACAGTTTTGTGTAAAAAAATAACTTTCATTTCGGCAGTTGTTTCTGAAACCAGAAACAACTTCCGAAATTAATGTTATTTTATTACAAATTAAAGTTATTATTTTTCACTTTTTATTTGTTATATCCTAGAAATAAAACCACAGATTCTAAACCTAAATATTAGAGTTACGCCCGAATTGATAACCCCAATAACATTATATAGAACAAGGAATTTGAACATACTGGTAATTGGAGGAAACCAGAAATCGGTGGACATAAATAAAAAAAAATCATACATACAGTCGAACATGAACCTCCTCCTTTTTCGAAGTCGGTTAAAAATGACGCTCATGAGTTTTATTGCTACATCAATATTTATTTCCCACTAAAGCCACTCAACTTATAGGATTTTATAATAAATTCACGTAGGTAACTGCCTCAAGGACGGTACTTCGGTAACCGTAAGCAATAAACTGCATAATTTGAACAATCATGATTATTTCAAGAGACATTTCCGCAAATTGTATGGAGTGACGTCGGCAATTGCGTTTCGGGGAAAAAACCGTATGCAGTTCATATAATATGATACGCTTCTTGAATTATACATAACATTTAACATACAGGCATGTACATATTCCACTTGTTGCGCGAGATTAGTAGACGGAGCGCGTGAGGGAGAACAGAGATGTGTCACGGTACGGAGGGCGTGTCTCGTTGCGGGACCGGAGTGGTGGTGTGACACGTAGAGGAGGTCGTAGGGTAGGAGGACCGTAGATGAGGAGTTCAATAAATAATAACACGACGAGTTAACACATTTACAACAGTGGGCTTTAATATAATATTAAGAACACAAACACTGTGACTAGTAATTAAATTGTATTAATGCAAAATTCTACGAAACTGGTACCTGACACTTGAAGAGTCAAAAAAAATAACAATGAGGAGCTTCTACTAGCTCGGCTGCAGAATTAGAACTGATTTTTAATATAAAAACAGAGACTTGACAGAGAAAACTAAGTAATTTTTGAATTTGAAATTAAAAAAGGTAGCAAAGAACGTAATTTTGGAATAGAGGTCAAAAAATAAACAAGGCTTTAACACTGCCTTGTTACAGATGCAACTAGCAGCCACCGCAGGGGACACCCTGGGCGTCGGGGGTCGCACGCCGATCTCCGGCCAGCGTAGGCGCGGGCTTGCGGACGGCGAGTAATGGGTAGCTCGCCGTACGATAAGGACCAGGCCCGGTTCAACGGCTTTTCAACGGCTTTCAACGGCAGTGTTCTAAGCGCGTCTCAAAGAGATGTCAGCAGAAACTGACGGCATAAGCCAGGACCGATGCCTGTCTTCTGGGTCGCGGATAAATTTGAAAGAGAGTTACCGCGGCCCTGGCACAAGCAACTGAAGGAACCCGGGTGGGTTTTAGTCAGTAAGAGTCTGACACGACCTCCCGCTCCACCCAGAGCGTACGAAGTTATTTGATGATTCCCCAAACCAAAAACAAAACGTGGGATGGTGATGATTTTGCATGACTGTTAGATGAGGAGTGGCATTCCCTGCCGGAGACTGTTTCCTGATAGCTAAAACCTGGGGGTTTTAAGTCAAGAGTGAATAGGCTACTTCTAGGCAAGCGTGCTCCATCGTCGACCACATCATCGCTTACCATCAGGTGAGATAGTGGTCAAGCGTGAGCCTATCAGTGTTATAAAAAAAACAGTTGCACTCTGGGAGTGCCGACAGACGTGAAAACTTGAACAAAAATGACCAACACACCTCGCGACCCGCTACGATTGCTCCGACGACGCTACGCTCTCTCGTAGCGAACCGCGTAGCGATCGATTCGAGATATAAAATCATACGAGTAAATATCTTGAAAACGGTAAGTCCAATCGCAAAAATAACCAAATTTTGGGCTTTAGAAAACTCCATAGTAAGATCTAAATTCATAAAAAAAAAAACTTGAGAGGTGTCAAGGGACACCCAGATGGAACGAAGTTCCTTTCGATTAATTAGTGATATAATTTTATTTTTTTTAATTTATAATATTTTTTTTATTAAGAAGTTATACTTCATCATCTCATCTCATCTCATCTCATCTCATCGCAGCTCAGCTCAGATCAGCTAAGCTCAGCTCAGCTCAGCTCAGCTCAGCTCAGCTCAGCTCAACTCAACTCAACTCAACTCTTTAGCAATAACAACAACTATAACAAAAGTAATTGTAATAAAATTTTATTTTTTTTACTATAGCAAAAAGTGTCGTGAGAGCTCCGCTAGATTTAACACACGAAATTGGTTAGATAATGCTTGATCTGCTTGCAAACTTTGTACCTACCCACCAAAAATACAAGAAGTTTTTATTAGATTGTTTTTCCAACACAATCTTTTTGGATGGACAGTCTCATTAGTGTCGTGACAACTTTTCGTAAGATTTTTTTTTATTAGATTGTTTTTCCAACACAATCTTTTTGGATGGACAGCCTCATTAGTGTCGTGACAACTTTTCGTAAGAATTTTTTCCGTCTAGCCCCCTTTCACAACGCGCGATAAGGAACTTCGTTCCAAAAACAATACCCAACGCGCCTCGCGATCGTCGCTCGAGTTTAATGGTTTTTTCCCATCTCAAAAATGGCCAATGCGCCTAAAGAAGTTTTCACTTAAAAAAAGAAAATGCGACACCTACCACCTCACGTGGATCATCACGCGGGCACAGAGCGGCTAGCTAGCGGCAAGCGGCATTTGGCAGTGCAGTGGGAACATTGATAATCATATTGTTCTTGTTCTATGTTTAATAATAATAATGCTTTATTATCAGGCAACTAAGGCTGGCTGGCTGGGTTTAATTTGCACATAGTCTACATATTCGTGCTAGTACTACCGACCTTCACCGATCAAGTTCAAATGAATCTGCAAGTCAGTTCAAGATCGCAAATTACAACTAAAATCTAAACTCATGCAAGTCATGCACGCGCAAAACAGTTGAAACACGATAGCGAATCCTTCATTGATTAATCATTACTACATCTCTACATGTTATAAAACAAAATCCCCGCCGCGTTTGTTGGCAATAAACTCAAAAACAACTGAACGAATTTGCTTCAGAAGGAGGTGACAGCTTCCCATTCCATCTCTCTTTGTACCAAGGCCTGGACCAGGGCCTGACGCGAGAGGCCGCCACCGCCGATCACCTCCACGAGGACACGGCGGTGCTCCGCCCAAGTTGGACAGAAATCCACAGTGTCCTTCGGGCGATCCGCACAGTGGTGACACCTGGGTGTTTCCTCCCGCATTATTTGGTATAGGAATCTCCCGACACAATTGTCCGGTGAGGTACTGCGTCAGGCTGAAGGTGAGGACGCCGTGGCGATTCTCCGGCCACTTCTCAAAAAGGGGACTTATCGCCGCAACACATATGTACTTGACATAGACATTATATCTAAACAAAGCTGTATATTGTTGTACCTTATAATTATTTTAATAAACTTCACAATTAATAATTATCATGACTCTCTGCAAGACTCAGATTTTGTCACTACATATCATAAAACAAAGTCCCCTGCCACGTCTGTTTGTCTGCAATAAACTCAAAAATAACTGAATGGATTTTCATGCGGGTTTCATTAATAGACAGAGTGATTCATGAGGAAGTTTTAGGTGTATTTTGTAACCGTGCGAAGCTGGGGTGTATCGCTAGTAATAAATAAATTCAATATCCATGTACTCTATAAATTTAGGCTGTTATAAGGCAAGATCTAAATGGGGAATAACAAAATGAATTACAAAAAAATAGAGTCTTTTAAAAATCACTTCTACTTGAATTTAAGAGGTTTTTGCCGTAGTGGGAAACACATTTCTTAGAAATTTTGATTCCAGGACATGCAAGTTTCCTCACTATGTTTTTCTTCACCATCTTGAGAGCAGTAGTGATGACATAATTTACGTAAAGTACCTACCTGACTTTAAACTCATAAATCTTGAAATAATGTTGAATTTTGTACTAGTTCAGCAGTCCGGCAGTCACCTTGTGATCGAGACATAATTAAAATCTATTGTGTCTGCTAATTTGGACGTGCCTTCGCAGTCATTAGGAAATACCCACAAAAGGATTCCAGTTGGAAACCTGTTGAGGGTAACTAGATATACATTGTTATGAAATTATGACTTACATTACTGATTATATAAGGGAAATAGTAAGGGTTTTTTATTAGGCATTATGGTTACTGCATGAATTATTTGCTGTGATTTTTCGCCTGGTCAGATAAAGACGGGATGTCTCTGGGGATGGCAATAAGAGTTTTTTCACTATATCTAAAAAGTAGCTATTTATCATATTTAGTTTCAATTTTAATTTTGGGTTAGCAAACCATTTATATTTAAATCGCCAAGTTTCTTGTAGAAATCATCCATGCAATAAATCCCACAACACTTTCTATTCAAGTTTCCTTTGCTTACTTTAAAAAAAAATACATTAGGCATTAAGTTGTCTATGATCTAGAAAGTGTGTCAAGTGTGTTCCGCGCTGTTAGTAGGTCACTACAGTTTATACACATACTTATTATTTATCAACATTGAAAACCTATTTTCTCGTAACCAAAACTTACGTGATAATATTTGCCGGCGGAACACACTGTTTTTCTGCACGTTAGAACGTTCTTATGCTCACTTTAAACTGATTACTATGGAGTAGCACGCAATCCTATAAGTAAACCACTGACTACGAACAATGTAATTTTTCATTCATTTCAGAGTAAAAAAGAACTGAATAAGTACTTAAATCTACACACTGATAAACGAACATAAATAGTATCAGAATCTATCGCAGTCAAGATCTCCCTTTATTATTCAAATTAATTGAATAAATACACTGCCAAAGTTGCCTCTAAAATTTCACTTTTTCAAAATAATCTAATTAAATATTTTTACTTACCAGTAGAGCGTTTTGATATGCAGATTTTTACTTAAACTTTACACACGGTTTTTGGAGTCTCAGCAAATGATTTTCGCTGTAAAATAAATCTCAGCTTAAATTTAGAAATAAATAAAAAATAGTGTCAGCGTAACACACTTCTCGCCATTTTCGGGGTGACTGACGTACAGGCATTCTTTTTTCTACCATCTGTTATCTGTCAATGTCAATATTTTTTTGTTTTTTTTATTTACCCTGAAGGGAAGACCAAAGTCTTTTGACCATATTGCCTAGTCTTACGTAGTGTATTTTTACTTTTTTTTCAAGACTGCAGTTAGAACACATTCTAATGTTTTTTGCAGTATTTGGCAATAAATGTGTCGAGTCAGCCTTCTGGGCAAACTTCGTTGAGGTAGTCAATACTACAATAAAATTCTCAGCTCTTTTTTCCCAAGATAGCGCCTGTTTCAATTATTGCACATATTGTCCATTTGCGTTGACACTTGAGACACAAAACTACAATTTTACATCACAATAACCACTAGGAATCAATAAAGGAATAATTAAAACAGCCACTGAACTTCACTAGACAAAATCCCGCCAAAAAAAATAAAAAATGTCAATCCTTATTTTTTTAAGTGTTGAGGCTATGCCACTTTCTTGGTTACAAGACCTTTAAGCCAAGTCTTAATTTGAATACTATCCCTTTTTCCCCACATAGAATTCAGATGTAAAAATAAAAACACACACACATTCTAAGTAATGTTTCTCAGTCAATATTGAGTATATCACAAAGCTCGGAAACAACTCGACTGTCACTGGCGAATAGAAACTGTCAAAGTCACGGCTCTGATACTGCGCTCGACAATAAATAATAATCTCTAACATCTCTGTTATGGTAGCCAGCAATCCAAGATCCATTTTACTGAAAATGTATATCTAAGCTAATACAATGCTTGATCTTTCGTTGTACCTACATATACTCTAACAAATTCCCATATACTACCTGGTGCTGCGGTGCTCGGAATTCGGATCAGACCACCAACTTCTGATCTCAAAGTTCAACACCGAGGTTTGAAATTTTACGGTCGGCTATTTGAAGATCTGCAGTCGGAAGAGGTTACACCTACAGAACCTGAGAGTGATAAACTGGAACTGGAACCAGACATTCTTGAGTCCGAAATCATAACTGCCACTAAGCACATTGATGCAATCCTATTCGAAACCAGTTTTTCAATCAAATCATTTGCAATTAGATATGGCTAGGGAATGAATACATGGAAATTTCGGTATTTTGATAACGATATTTGAGGATAGAATATCGGTATTATGGTATTTCGAAAAATAAATCCATTTTTGCAAGGGTGTTTAAATAAGAATATAACATTCGATTTCTATAGTTCATAGTGTTGTTCATACTTCTGATGAGTTTTCGTATGACATGAATCACGAATAATCTCGACTATAAAAATATAAACTCAAAATTAACTACGCAAGGCACTGCTGCATGCATATAGCTAGTATTTAGGTGGTTATTCTGTGAATAACGGCCCATAGAACGCCTCGATCTCCCTCAGAAGCTCCGGTTTGGCGGATATGGTTCTGACTCATCAATGACTAAACCCGCTGCGAATCTAGCTAAGGACCCAAGAGCTAGATTGGCTCGACACTATACCGAAGACATCCCGGACGTCAACCTGTATGAGATTAGGATGGCTCTAAAACAGAAAAAACAACAAGGCGTCGGGTGAGGACGGAATCAAGGCCGAACTCCTGAAGGCGGGTGGAAGACCGGTCCTTAAGGCCCTTCAGAGGTTGTATGATTCCGTCATACTCGAGGGAAAAACGCAACAGGCATGGAGCAGAGGTGTAGTGGTACTCTTCTTTAAAAAGGGCGACAATGCTCTGCTTTAAGATTTACAGGCCCATTTCACTTCTGAGCTAGGTCTAAAAGCTATTTTCCAGTCATCACGAACCGTCTCGCGCGCAGGTTTGACGACTTCCAGCCTCCCGAACAAGCCGGATTTCGAATAGGCTTCAGCACCGTAGACAACATACATACGCTGCGACAGGTTGTACAGAACACCGAAGAGTATAACCTGCCTCTTTGCTTAGCGTTTGTAGACTACGAGAAAGCCTTCGATTCGATCGAGACTTGGGCTGTACTGCAGTCTCTCCAACGGTGCCAAATCAACTATCGGTACATCGAGGTGCTGAAGTGTTTGTAAGAAAATGCCACCATGTCAGTCCGACTTTAGGACCTGACTTCGAAACCTGTCCTCGCAGCGAGGTGTGAGGCAGGGAGACGTTATTTCTCCGAAACTGTTCACGGCCGCAATGAAAGATGTCTTCAAGGTTCTGAACTGGAGAGGGCTAGGAGTTATCATCAAGTGAGTAGGTACATCACTCACCTTCGATTTGTCGACGATATAGTGGTCATGGCTGGAGACTATGGAGGACCTCAGTACACTACTCGATGACCTCCGTAGAGCTTCCGAAAGGATGGGTCTTAAAATGAACATGGACAAATCCAAGATCATGCTAAATACCCATGTAACACCCACTGCTATCAAGATCGAGGACTCTGACCTCGAAGTTGTAGGCGAGTACATTTACCTGGGACAAACGGTCCAGTTAGGTAAGACTAACTCCGAGAAAGAGGTTAATCGTCGAATCTGACTCAGCTGGGCGGCATTTGGGAGGCTGCGCGGTATCTTCTCGTTCCACATACCACAGTGTCTCAAGAAGAAAGTCTATGACTAGAGCGTGTTGCGTGCGTGTTTCATCAGAAGACTTAAAGTCAATGGATAGGGCTATGCTCGGAGTCACTTTTTAGTTGTTATACCCCAGAACTAAAACCCCAATAACATGGAACGTGGAATTTAAACATACTCGTAATTGGAGAAAACAAAAACGTCATCGAGGTATACGTATTTTTCGTTTTTGTTCAGTTTCTCAAAAAGCGCTGAAGCAATTTCGATAAAATTTATAAAGGACCACTTCGGGAATATATTCTTTCGTATATAAAAAGAATTTTGAAAATCGGTCCACAACACAACTGACGGAGAAATCGGCGGACATCCATAAAAATAAAAAACCATGCATACAGTCGAACACAGAACCTACTCCTTTTTCGAAAATCGGTTAAAAAGAGTAGGTACAGCCCCCCTACCCATATTACATTTCTATTATCGTTTACGCTAACGCTTAGAACAAAATGTATGGCAATGACATTACCTGCGTAGATAAGTGTCACGTGACTTATCGCAGGTAATGTCATTGCCATACATTTTGTTCTAAGCGTTAGCGTAAACGATAATAGAAATGTAATATGGCTAGGGGGGCAGTGGTGATTTGTAACGCCAGATAAGTCGTTAATGTAGTGGATAAATAGAAACGGGGCCAAACGACTCCCTTTGTGAGACTCCTGTTTTTTTTTTGAAGGGGTGGAAAATCATCCAATGACTTCTCCCGCTCTGGGTGGAGCGGGAGGGCGTGTCAGACTCTTACTGACTAAAACACATCCCTGTTCCTTCCCTGCCTGAGTGCCCAAGGGTGCGGTAACTCATTTTCAGAATTTATCCGCTACCAATTTTTTTTTTTTGGAAGGGTGGGAGATCATCCAATTACTTCTCCCGCTCTAGGGTGGAGCGGTAGGGCGTGTCAGACTCTTACTGACTAAAACCCATCCCTGTTCCTCCCTGCCTTGAATGCCCAGGGGCGAGGTAACTCTTTCGAATTTATCCTCAACCCCTAGGCAGGCATCAGCCATACCCGGGCCTGCGGACGGCGAACAGTGGGCAGCTCGCCGTCCGATCAGCACCAGGTCCGTGAGTCGACGGCGCGTAGTTTTCCACGCGCGCCTCAAAGAGATTAGTGTCAGCCACCACTGACGAGGCCCATCGTGGCCGGTGCCTGCATGCCTAGGGGTAGCGGATAAATTCTGAAAATGAGTTACCGTACCTCTGGACACTCAAGGAACAGGGGTGGGTTCTAGTCAGTAAGAGTCTGACACGCCCTCCCGCTCCACCCAGAGCGGGAGAAGTCATTGGATGATTTCCCACCCAACTAAAAAAAAAAAAAGGCATCGGCCATGACGGGCTCCGTCATGGTGCTGACAACTATGTGAGGCGCGCGTGGAACTCTACGTACCGTCGACTCTCGGGCCTGGTGCTGATCGGACGGCGAGCTACCCACTGCTTGCCGTCCGCAGGCCCGGGTCTACGGTGGCCGGAGATCGTCTTGCGACGTCCTACGCCCAGTACCTCTCCTGCGGTGGTAGCGGCCGGGGCCGTGGGGGTCACTCCGTTGAGCTTCCCTCACGCGTCCTGCCTCCACCTTCACGAGCATTACTGCTTCGCAGAAGGAGGAGACTGCTTCCCATTCCCTCTCGCCCCGTACCATGGTCTGAACTAGGGCAGGGCGCGAGAGCTCGCAGCCGCCTAGTACGGTGGTATCAATATCTGATACCACCACAGACAGACGCGACATTTTTGACAGAAAGTTGATTCTGATTTTGTAACAGATGAGCGGGCGAACAGCATTGGATTTACACAGAATGTTGCTATTATCGACGAGTAGGTAATTTAGTTGGTTATTTTGTGGTGATTTTTTTAAACTGAAATCAAAGGTTGAATCAACAGTTGCGTATTGTTTATTATCTCAAAACATCGTATACAAACAGTTCTGCTAGAAGTGATACTATTGTTATTGGGCCATTCTTCAAATCTTTGGATGAATTTTCATATGGTGTATCAAAAATTTCCCCTTTTCTAAAACAATATCTTCTGAAAGACAACCTTGACACGTTTCGCACTGCCGGTGTCTCTTCATCTTCCATCCAGGCTTCATAATAAGCGTAGAAATAGGGTATAATAACGGACCTACCGATCGATTGCCAAATCATAACGAAGAATGCTGTTAAAAGTATGACTTGACAGAACACGTAGAAATAGTATGGGAAGATGATGGGGTCCGGTGTTGTTAGTTTCGTAATTTTACAGACTAGCCATTGTATCATCATCCAGTAGACGAGACACTGGTTTGTTCCCGCGCATAGTGATACACAGCAGTCCCATAACCTCGCTCCGAGAATGTATGGAAAGCAGAACACATCCCACCAGTTATACCCAAAGACTTCCTCTACCTGCGCGTGGAACTCTTCACCGTGTACCTCATCACATCGGAACCGTTCCGGACGCTTCTTGATCATCTTCTTCCCCCCCATATTGGAATTTCTCCTTATAAACTATAATTTTCACTTCACTGTAAGCTCCAACTCATAATTTGAGTAGAATAAATTTTGATTTATTCATGTGTGAAAAACACTTAATTAAATTATTAATGAATTATTTTAGATTTCGGCATTCATTAATGATGACTTATTGACAGACTGGCTGACATTATTATTATACTCTTTGTTGGCTGACATCTCTATGTGTGTCATCTAATATTTTTTTATTAAAAAATTCGCTAAAGGTAAATTTGCACTTACGCGCAGCGTACACATTTACTGAAAATAATTATTATTATATCTAATCCTTAATCTAGCCTGAATTATCCCACTGCTGGGCAAAGGCCTCACTCCATTCCTTCCATTACTCCCGGTTCTGCGTCTCTTTTTGCCAATTTCCTAGGAGGACATTCAAGCCATACCGCCATCGCCTTCGTGTTCGGTCTGGCCACGTACCCAACTCATTATTTCAGGGTATAAATTTTGGGCACGCCGCAATTGCGGTGGTAAGGCCCCTCTTTGAGGAGTGGCTGGAGAGGCGCCACGGCGTCCTCAAATGCCGCCTGACGCAGGTCCTCACCGGACACGGATGTTTCGGGAGGTTCCTGTGTAGGATAAGGCGGAGGGAAACGCCCAGGTGTCTGTTGTATACCCACAATGCATGCAACCTCGTTTGGTTTATTAGTTTTTAGAATAGTTTGCAGTTGACAACGTCTTGTCAGTTGAGACATGATTGTTGGAAAAATTAAAACTAATTTTCTTATGAACAATGTTTTAATTCATAATATTTGGCGACGAGGATAGAAAATGAACCCAGAACAATGGGAGGAGTTCATGAAGCTCCAAATTATACAGCAGCAGCAAATAACAGAGCTAATGCGAAAAATTGAAATTTAAAGCACGCACAACGTGAGCGATGTACATGGCACGGAGGTAAAAATACAGTCAAAAAATAAAACAGGAAGTATAAACGAAATAAGCCAGAAAATAAAAGATTTTTCGAACGACAAATTCAATCCGGACTGTCCGTCGACAACTTCATAGACTACTTTGAAACAAAATGTAAAATCTATGGCGACGACTACGAGGTAATTCAGAAACAACTGTTTATAACATGCTTATCACCAGAAGTTTTTCATAAAATCAAAACTGCTTTTCTTGGAAATTTTGATGATAGGACATACGAAGATATAAAGGCAAAACTATACAGTTTTTATCACAAACGAACGACACGTTACAAAGGTTTAACTGAATTCTGGAAGTGCGTGAGACAAGAAGGTCAGTCAATGGAACAGTATGCCAATAACTTGAAGGAATTGAGCAAAGACTGCGGTTATGAAGAAGAGTTATTAGAGAGGCAACTGCGTGATCGTTTTGCAACAGGTCTAAATCATGACATGCTCGAAATAAATTTAAAACAAAAATGGCCAGATTTGCAAGAACAAGACATTGATGGTAAAACAATAGACATAACTTTTCAACAAATATTTGATATTGCCCTGTCCAGAGAAATGGCAGAAAATGATAACATTGTAACCAACAACATGGTACAACGTATCCAACCAAAAGATTAATAGACCAGGCACTAGCAAACGTCCGCTCAACAAAGAGCAATGCAAAAGATGTGGAAAGTACGATAAACATGAGTTCAACGAATGTGCAGCCAAAGACCACGTTTGTAAAGCCTGTAATGCGAAAGGTCATTTCGAAAGCTGTTGTTAAAGAACTGGCAGAGCTTATATAGCATTTCGGAAAAAGAAACGAACCATAAACAGGTTATCGAATGATGAAAAATCAAATACAAGCCGGAACTCCATAAGAAACGTAAACTATGATGAAAGTGACGACGATGACACTAATGTGTACAATGTAGATATCAAAACTAAGAGATGCAAACAGATAGATGCAAAAATCAATGGATTCAAATGCACCATGGACTGGGATCCAGGTTCAATATATTCAATAATAAGTACATCGTTTTGGAGAACTATTGGGTCGCCTAAATTGGCAAGAGGACCAAAGCTGAGAGCATACGGCAACTATAAACTCAAACCTGAAGGACTTACTGAAGTAACAGTAGAAATACAGGGTACACAACGAATCTTACCTGTAGTAGTAATCAAAAATGCAAGCCCAATGCTGTTTCGGTTACAATGGAGCGAGATGTTCGAGATGCCTTTTCCTAGCTCAGTTTATTCAATAAAAAACCATACATTGTCCCTTAAACAAATTATAAATCGCTACAATGAACTTTTTGATAACCAATTAGGAGAAGTTAAAGACTATGAGGTAAACATCCACATAAAACAGGGAACTAACCCCAAACATCTACCGTCGCGCCCAATCAAATTCGGCATTCGTAAAAATGTTGAGATAGAGTTGGAGCGTTTAACAAGAGAAGGAATAATCGAAAAAGTTGATCCAAACATAACACCAATAGAATGGGCAACGCCAACTGTGAATATCATGAAACCTAATGGTCAAATAAGAATATGTGGAGATTATCGAACTACAATTAACCCAGCGTTGATTGCACACACATACCCCGTACCACAATTCGATCATCTTAGACAACGACTTGCTGGTGGACAGAAATATTCAAAAATCGATTTAAAAGACGCTTATTTGCAATTCAAGATTTCACCAGACTCAAAGAAATATCTCACAATATCAACACACAAAGGATATTTTCAGTATAACAGAATGCCATTTGGAATTACCACAGCACCATCTATATTTCAGCATTATCTTGAAAACCTACTGGATAATATACCTAACACAGCAGTTTATTTCGTTGATATTGCAATTACAGGAAAATCTGATGAAGAACATCTCGGAATTCTGTCAACAGTACTAAATAAACTAAAGCAAGCTGGTATGAAAGTGAATCTAAAGAAATGTACTTTTCTTCAAAACGAAATCGAATATCTTGGTCACAAGTTTAGTAAACATGGAGTACAACCAACGACATCCAAAATTGAAGCTATTCTTAAAGCACCTCCGCCTGCAAACACCAAAGAGTTAAGATCGTTTCTTGGGCTGGTCAATTTCTATGAACGTTTTATACCACATTTACATGGGATATGTGCAGAACTACACACGCTTACAGGGCAGAAGCAAGAATGGCAATGGACTGAGCATGAAAACAGATTTTTTGAAGAAACCAAGAAATGCATTGTAAAATCGAAACCTCTTGTAGCATTTAATGAGAAACAGCCTCTATATTTAGCATGTGATGCTTCAGAGAAAGTAGTTGGAGCCGTGTTATATCACAAAAGAAACAATGTTGAACAGCCGATAGCATTTGCATCAAGAAAATTGAAACCAGCAGAGAGTAAATACTCTGTGATCGATCGAGAGGCACTTGCGATATTATTCGGAATAAAAAAATTTGATCAATTCCTAAGAGGAATTGAATTTACCCTAGTGACAGATCACAAACCACTTATTCACATACTAGAAACAAATCGGAACTTACCGAAAGTAGCTAATAACAGGCTTGTAAGATGGGCTGTAGTAATCGGTAGCTACAACTATAACATCAGACATACGAAAGGGGAAAACAACGTGCTCGCTGATTCGTTATCAAGGATGCCAAATCCTAATGAACTACCATCAAAGACAGAGTGTTCTGTCCATAAAATAACACAAAGCATACAAAATACAAAACTTGATGATCTTGCATTGAATGAAGAAACGATCAAGAGTCACACAAAACGAGATATGACATTAACACGAGTTATACATTGTGTAGAAACAAATTGGAGTCCTTACAGATTTGACGACATTACTGTCAAAGCATTTTTCAAGAAACGCAATGAGCTATCTGTAGAAAACAAGATTCTAATGTGGCAAGGTAGAATCATTATACCATCAACTATGAGGAAACAAACACTCAAATACCTACACAGAGGGCATCCAGGCATATCCGCTATGAGAGCACTTGCGCGTTTTTATGTATGGTGGCCATCCATTGAAGAAGATATCGATAATTATGTCAAAACATGTCGCGGATGTCAAGAGAACCGACCGAACAACCCAGAACTGCCAGTATTTTCATGGTCTATTCCTAACAACGTATGGGAAAGAATACACATCGATTTTGCGGGACCATTTCAAGGCAAACAATGGTTGGTTTTGTGCGATGCACTATCAAAATGGATCGAAGTAAGGCCAATGAGCAGAACAACTACAGATAAATTATGCGATGAGCTAACGGATATATTCACGACATTTGGGTTGCCTGAGATCATTGTGTCAGACAATGGGCCACAGTTCACATCGGAGACTTTTAAAACCTTTTGCAGAAACAGAGGCATCCAACATATACGATCGTCCCCTTACCATCCACGTACCAACGGATTAGCTGAACGTTTGGTACGATCGTTTAAAACTCGCATGGATAGCAGTAGTATCAATTCAACAGAACAGCTTAGAGATTTTCTGTTTACTTACAGAAATACTCCTCACAACAGTGTCGTGATCAACACATCACCCCAGAACAAAATACTACTCAACCCATTCCTCCGGTTAGGGACACGACCCCTGCAGCTCTACGACGGAGCACAAGAATAACCAGAGCTCCACGACGACTCATTGAAGAGCTGATGTAAGGGTGGACGAATGTTGTGTACCCACAATGCATGCGACCTCTCCTGGTTTATTAGTTTTTAGAATAGTTTGCAGTTGACAACGTCTTGTCAGTTGAGACATGATTGTTAGAAAAATTAAAATTAATTTTCTTATGAACAATGTTTTAATTCATAATATTTCAGTTGCTTCCTCAACAGTGCGTGGTCTTATATGGTCTCACGGCCCCAGCAGCAGCCGCCGCAGGAGATGCCCTGGGCGTTGGAGTCGCGAGACGATCTCCGGCCACCGTAGGTGCGGGCCTGCAGACGGCGAGTAGTGGGCAGCTCGCCGTCCGATCAGGACCAGGCCCGGGAGTCGACGGCGTGTAGTGTTCCACGCGCGCCTTAAGGCCCTAGTCACGGTCCAGTGGCGCCCTCATTGAATAAAAAATCGTAGCATAGCACAGAAAATAAATATTAAAAAATCCAACTTCACGTTTGTTGCAAAAAGGATAAAGAATTTTTACGTTGTTAAAACAGGTCTCAAAATGTTTAGTATCCAAAGTAGTAGGCAAAAGTGTCAGAAACGGCCGTTTTTGGTACTTTTGCCTACTACTTTGGATACGAAACATTTTGAGACCTGTTTTAACACACGCACAAACTAAACTTAATTTAGGCTATTGCTATCTTTTTCTCTCTAATAAAACAAGAAAGAGACGGACGTAAATTAGAGCTGTCAAATTTAGTTGATCTAACATTTCCATACAAATTAAGACGACACGTAAAAACATGTCGACTAAAAACACGGTGAAGCGCAAGGCGTAAACTAGTTTGACATCTCTAACTTAGTTCATAGCTATAGCCGTCCTTATCTCGCGCTGCTTTTTAATAAAAGATAGCGATTCTCTAATTTTAGTTATTGAACGAGAGAATCGGCGCCATTATCGTGTTGAGCATAAATTCGAAACAGAGTTACCTCGCCCCTGGGCACTCAGGGCAGAGAAGGAGCAGGGGTGGGTTTTAGTCAGAGTCTGACACGCCCGCCCGCTCCACCATAGAGCGATGGATTTCCATACGATAAAAAAAGTCGGCCAAGTGCGCGTCGGATTTCGCACGGTTAGGGTTTCGTACCAAAGAGGGAATTTCAAAGAAAAAATTGGTTGCCTGTAAAGTCGGTATACGGGCGAAAGTTTTACGTGACAACGACTTTGAGTGGTAAAATAATTTTAATGTTGCCCGAGTGGAAGGGACGCGTGCCTCTCACTCGCTCTCATTGTGAGCGCATAACGTGAGCGGAGCGTAACGCAGTTTCTTGAAGTGTCACCCGGCAAACCAATTTATAAGACGTTGTCACGTCAAAAATCTGATTTATCAATATATTGGTTTTTGTTCAACATTATCATCAAATTTCAAGTTCAGTCAATGGGAAGTTTAAAAATTCTTCGGAACAAAATTTTGTGACAGACGACGGACAGATGAACACGTGAGCGACAACAATAGGGTTCCGTTTGGACTCTTCGGATACGGATCCCTAAAAAGGCTGTAGGACGAGTTCTAATACATTGGAGCTCGTTCCGCTCGGTCATGCATACTCGTACTACATTCTTTTCTTTGTCAAACCTTCATCCATAAGTCAAATAAGTAGCAATAAGCATATAACAATAGTGTATCATAAGCAGAGGTCGGAATTAGGTAGCGTTATTTGCGCTTGCATCAAAATGTTGATATTAATATGGATCTTCCCGGGATTGATAATGGACAAGCCCGTGTGGCCAACAATATTACAAATAAATAATAATAAAAACCTCTATTGTTTTCTTATGTTCTCACAAGTTATGGTGTGTGAACTGCAAATGTGGCAACATCACGCGTGTGCGCATTGGAATTTTGCAACTTCGGACATCCGATGTCGTCGATGTAAAGGCAACGTCGCGCGTGCAGTGGTTTAAATTGTGTAAAAGTACGTGCTCGGGTCTACGGAGGCCGGAGATCGTCTTCCGGCGCCTGAAGCCCCTGGCGTCTCCTGCGGCGGCTGCTGGTGAGGGCGTGAGGGCGAGGCTGTCGTGACAGCCTCGCCCTCCCTGACGCCTGGGGCTTCCGGCGCCGCGAGACGATCTCCGGCCACCGTAGACCCGCGCTTGCGGACGGCGAGTAATGGGTAGCTCGCCGTCCTATCAGCACCAGGCCTTAGAGTCGACGGCGCGTAGTGTTCCACGGGTGCCTCAAAGAGTTGTCAGCAATAACGACGGGGCCCGTCATGGCCGATGCCTGCCCAGGGGTTGAGGATAAATTCGAAACAGTGTTACCTCGCCCCTGGGCAGTCAGGGCAGGGACGGAACAGGGGTGGGTTTTAGTCAGTAAGAGTCTGACACGCCCTTACGCTCCACCCTAGAGCGGGAGATGTAATTGGATGATTTCCCACCCCACAAAAAAAGAAGGACAGCAAAATGAGTTGAGGATTTTACGACAAACATGGCATACCTCCTCTCTGCAAGGGGGAGTGGGCAATAATGCACCATGCCGGCTTACTACATCCTTTTCTCAGACATCCTAATTTAAAAAAAATATATATATTAGAAGTCTGTATTGAAAAAAATAACATAGGTGCGCGTTGCGCGAGTTCGACTCGCACTTGGCATGTTTTTAGTTCTAGGACATAAATAACATAAAACAAAAACATGTTCTTGCGGATTATGATTATATTAAATGATTCCATTAACAAAACTTTCTATAACAAAAGTAATTATCATTATAGGATGAAACTGAGAACCTGAAGAAGTAGTGTAAGTTTCTGGGGGTCCATCAAATATTTCACTCTTCTTAAAACAGTATTTCCTAAAGGATAGTCGCGAAGTGCTTCCCGATGAGATCTTCGGCTTATCAATTGGAAAATCGTTAACATACGCCGAATAAAATGCATAAACAAATGGTAAAACTACAGTTTTTCCAACATAGAACCACATAAACGTGAATATCAAAGTTATAAGGATAATTTGGCAAAACATGTAGAAGTAGTAAGGAAAAATTATGGGGTCTGGCGATGTGAAACGGGTTATTTTACAGATACACCATTGTAACAACAATAAGAACATCACACATTGGTTCGCGCCTGTGCACAGTGATAAGCAAAAGCTACAAAATTTCAAGCATATAGTGTAGGGACAGCAGAAAATCTGCCAGCAAGTATATGTGCTCGCATCATCTGTTTGGACGTAAAATTGTTGACCTTTGAAATCGGCGCATGGTGCGTCCTTGCATGTGCACTTCGTCATTTTTGAGTTTTAGTATCTTTTTACCGTTTTTACCGTTTGGTTTTCATGGTATTATTGGTTATCCAACATAAATTTTTGTGTAAAGAGCAAGTTGCAGAAGATTGCAAAACTTGGAGCTGCGTCGCGATCCTCAGCACTAAGGGAACGAAGAAGAAGAAAGGAAAAATGAGTATAAAAAAAGCTTGATGGAATTCGGCAGTCAATATAACTCTCGATGTAGTAAAGTAACTGAAACAAACAAAAATCCGTTTTAAAAAAGGTATGCATATTACTATCTTTAATGTTTGAGATGAAATGAATTTATAAAAAGACACTAGGAAGCAAACTTTCATCTGTGAAAACTTGAAATCTAGGGTGTAACACGAGAGGTCTAGAGTTTTTGGTGAAACAGGCCTTTTTAGCGTAGCTTGGAGCGCAAGAATTTAATAGTATTCGGTGCATAAGGGTAAATAGATTGATACGCACATCTTGTTATCGAGTTCTATTAGACACACATTCACGTTTCGTAATACCACTACTAAACGAAAAACTTAAGACAAACGGACTCATGCATCTGTAATGAAATATAAGTAAACCAATGCAAAACAAGCAGAGAAGTAAAATAAAATTGTGATGATGATATTATCAGCGATTGTTGATTGACAGACGTTTTAGAACACAGATAACTATAATAGTAGCAAGGAAACGAATGATACATACTTTTTGTAGATACATTTTATTGAACTGCCAACCCACGGGCCAAATAAAATACGAATTTGGTCTATGACTTTTTGACTTTGACAGCTGTTTTCAGATGTCATTAATTACTTCAATTTACCAACTAGTAGTCTATGGTTAGTTAGTTCCGTGTTGATCATGGTAGTGTGGAGTTACGCAGTTCTTCTAAGAAAATAATATTACGTGTTTAATACGTAATTATTATGATACGGATTTAGAAATTCACACATCAACTGCAGGATTTCGCATAATCCATGTTTCTTCAAGGATTAAGCGCAGGTACTGTGTTTTTAAATTTTGTACTGGAAGTGAAAGTTTTGTCGTAGTTTGCAAAGTAATGTTTTCAAGGGAATTCTAGCTATTTATAACCAGTTAAATACTCTTTAGACGGAGATATATGGTCATTTAAGTTTTATATTCTGTTTTCACTTTGTTTTATAGTTAAAACTGGTTTTTTCGACCTTTAAAGTTGCAAATGAAGTTAGAATTAAATAATGTGAACTTCGGGTTAATGTTTTGCAGCCTTGAGTAAGTTTTTATTCGTCATAGTGTCCTTAAGCTAATAACAAGTTATTCTTTATTTATTTTCTGCCAGTTACAAGTTTTGTTTCGGTAGCAAACTTTTCTTTTGTGTTGTATCACAAAGTTTCGACTACTTGACAATGTTTAATAGCTTTAATCTGAAAAGGCTGATCTTTTCATAGCCTTTTCATAGCAATACAGGACTGCTTTCGGCTGATGATGACATAAGTTTAGGATTTCTAAATTCCTAGCCAGAGAACACAATGAAGCAATACCTACTAAAACATTCTTTGGTTTGTTGCATGGCGGAATTGAATCTTCATTCTCTTGTCCTTATCCAACCACCGTTTATTTGGGGTCAGCTCAATATGTCCTCTTCTGGCGAACTTTCTATTTTTTTTTTTAAATTAATACGTTGTTAGTAGTCAACTCTGTGGTTACCTCTTTTACATTCATAAATAACGAATGCCCTGAATAAACTGGAAGGCCTAATCTGCTTCTGGAAAGAGGTGGGCTGGTTAGAGTGATGGCCGCTATGGCGCACACACACAGTGGTCCACCATGGACTGAATGCGGAAACCAGAGTACCGGTACTTGGCAGATTGGTTGAATCTTTTTGTATTGTTTTGTACAATTTAGATGAAGAGATTTTTATTTGTATTTGGTGAAATGGTGAATATAGGTTGACAGTCAAGGAAAAGTTTGACATATGTTATCAACTCTGTTATTATTTTTTTAATACTCTATTGAATATTATCAGTTTGTTGTAACTAAGTAGTCACTAAGTAGTTATTTAGATTCAGAATTTCTACTCAATAGAGTATTCACTAAATTAAAAAAAAACCTTGCACACATGCACCCACAATACAGGAGTAAATCCTAGTGATGGACTAGGATTTACTCCTGTATTGTGGATCATGGTTTTTTTTTTAACCGACTTTCGAAAAAGGAGGAGGTTCTATGTTCGACTGTAAATGATAAATGATAAATGATGTTTATTCAGTAAATAGGTTACAAGGAACACTTTTACACGTCAATGTTTTTTTGTCAGTTTAAGCTAGATGAGGCCGGTGTTTCCTAGCTGACTACCCTGAGAAGAAACACCGAAACAAACTCAGAGGTCAAAGTCTCTTTTAGTGTTCAAATCCATACAATGTGGACTGGTTAGATCCTATGAGAACCATGTACGTTTATGTCTGGGATGAGCTTTATGAATGTATGTATGTTTTATGTATGTCCGCCGATTTCTCCGTCAGTTGTGGACCGATTTTCAAAATTCTTTTTTTATCCGAAAGAATATACTTCCAAGTTGGTCCCATTAAAATTTTATCGAAATTGCTTCAGCACTTTTTGAGAAACTGAACAAAAACGAAAAATATGTATACCTCGATGACGTATTGGTGTTCTCCAAATGTTTAAATTCCACGTTCCATGGTATTGGGGTTTTTAGTTCTGGGGTATAAAAACTAAAAAGTGAAAAATAAAAAACTCTAAAAATAAATTAAAAAATAACTTTAATTTCGGAAGTCGGTGTCAAATAACGAAGAAGTAAAATACAAACACCGACTTCCGAAATTAAAGTTATTTTTTAATTTTAAGTGTATTTTTTTTTGGAAGTCGGTTGTTTTTTTTGTAAAAAAGTTTTTTTGCGATTATAAACATGTAAATTAGGTTCGCTTCGTGCCACCTCGGCTCGCATACTTACATACTTCGGTCAACTTCGAAGAGTACTTCGTGAAGTAACTTCGTGAGTGGTGTAGTACAGGCTTAATAATTTATGTGTAAGCACAACTTTAATTTAATACGATCAACGATGGACAGTGGCCCTGCGAGCGACCACAAGTTAGCCAAACGACGAACACTGAGTTAAGAGGGGTGCGGAACAGGGTGTAAAGTCCTGCAAACCTGCATTGAAAATGGGAGATCCTCCGACCAGATGGGTGTTGTGTCTGGTCCGGGCAACTGCCTGATGGTTGATTTCGGACTGTTGTATATGTTCAATTCGCGCGGAGAACTCAACTGATGTAGAATTTGCGAGTTTTTAGTTCGTACGTGGCGTCATAGGTCGCTACACTGAGTTTCAGTAAGGCCGAAACTTTCGGTCGAAACCGAAACTAGATTTTTTGGCCGAAACCGAACCTTAAAGAAAAGAAAGAAGAAAGAGACTTCAAAAAGGACGAGGCTTTTTTTATGTAGCTATGTTCGGACATAACTCCGTCATATTAGACAGATTTGCAAAATTCTTTTTGACGTGACAACGTCTAATAAATCGATGAACGCCGGCTGCATGCACGAAAAAGTGTCCCGTTACTCTCATTGTACTCCCGAGGACACGGTGGAGCATACGGTGGAGGTCTGCCCCGCTAGGGCGGAGCCCCGCCGTGTCCTCGTGAATGCGATAGGCGGCAGCGACCTCTCGCGCCCTGCCCTGGTTCGGGCCATGGTACGAAGCGAGAAGGAATGGGAAGCCGTCTCCTCCTTCTGCGAAGCAGTAATGCTCGCGAAGGCGGAGGCGGGACGCGTGAGGGAGACTCAACAACGGAGTCGCCCTCACGCTCTCAGCAGTAGCCGCCTCAGAAGACGCCTGGGACTTCCGGCGCCGCGAGACGATCTCCGGCCACCACCCGGGCCTGCGGATGGCGAGTAATGGGTAGCTCGCCGTCCGATCAGCACCAGGCCCGAGAGTCGACGGCGCGTAGTGTTCCACGCGCGCCTCAAAGAGTTGTCAGCAAGAAGGACGGGGCCCGTCATGGCCGATGCCTGCCCGGGGGGTTGAGGATAAATTCGAAACAGAGTTACCTCGCCCGCGGGCACTAAGGGCAGGAAGAAACAGGGGTGGGTTTTAGTCAGTGAGTCTGACACGCCCTCCCGCTCCACCCAGAGCGGCAGAAGTCATTGGATGATTTCCCACCACACAAAAAAAAAAACGCTCATTGTACGCATGCGCCGCATCTATATTTCATCAATGTTTTGTTATGACGTTGTCACGTTAAACTATCGTCCGTAAACCAACTTTACAGGCAACCAATTTTTTTGTTCGAAATTGTCCCATTTAAATTTCATATAGATCTGATGATGAGTTTCGGAGACGGAACTCTTCAAAAAATTACAGAAAATCAACTGCGATTGCTGCGATCATATGTCTATGCAGTGTTAACACAATATAAATGAGGAACCACAACTAGAAAGTGAGAAAAAAACTTTTTTACAAAAAATAGAACCGACTTCCAAAAAAAGTGCAAAATAACTTTAATTTCGGAAGTCGGTGTCAAAAAACGAAGACACAAAACCAGAAACACCGACACTATATTAGTCAGTTCAATTTTTTGTAAAAAAGTTTTTTTTTAAACTCTTCGTTTGGACAGTACATCACATTATACTGTTTGGACCCAGTAGGTGGCTACATGGCCAGTCTGATAGAATACTTTTTTTCCTTTCTGTAAAACTGTGTAAAATGCAGTCAGTCATGTGGACTATAAGCAGATGGGATCTAGTCGGAAGGGTTTGTAGGGTCCTGCTCTCTGCGGAGCATACCCTTTCATAAGTATAATCACCCTTATGTGTATATCAGGGTCGCACCTGTGTTTGAAAGAGTCACCTTGCCCTGGCGCAGGCAAATAAAGGAACACTGGTGGATTTAGTCAGTAAGAGCCTGACACGCCCTCCCGCTCCACCCAGAGCGGTAGAAGTTAGAATTTATTTGATGACTTCCCACCCAAAACTTCTTCAGTCGGCGAATTGTTTCAGAGATGATAAGCTGTCCTGTCATCGTCGGTGAAGGAAAACATCGTGAGGAAACCGGCATGTCCTAGAACCAAAAATTCTAATACATGTGACATCCACCAATCCGCATTGGGCCCGCGTGGTGGATTACGGCCCACACCGTATCACAGAGAGGAGGCCTGTGCCCCAACAGTGGGGACATTAAAAGGCTGATGATCATGATGATGAAGCGGTCCTGCTAGTAAAAAAGTTTTTTATTTTTCACTTTTTAGTTGTTATACCCCAGAACTAAAAAACCCAATAACATCGAACGTGGAATTTAAACATAGTCGTAATTGGAGAACACCAAAATGTCATCTAGGTAAAAAGCGCTGATTCAATTTCGATAAAATTTATATTGGACCACCTCGGGAGTATATTCTATCTGAAAAAAAGAATTTTGAAAATCGGTCTTCAATTGACAGAGAAATCGGTGGAAATACATTAAAAAAAAAAACATCCATACAGTCGAACATAGAACCTCCTCCTTTTTCGAAGTCGATTAAAAAGTAAATGGCAACCCAGTTGCGAATGCGCTTGCGCTCGCTGTACGTGAAGCGTGTTTATGTGTGCGTGCGTTTTCGGTCGTTGTATGAAACTTCTGTTCTTTTATCTGTCTTGTGATAGTGCCCCACACTCTTACGGGCAGTAGGTAAATATAATAAAAACAATTCCAGGGGTAAAAATAAACTCCGAGATAAGCTATGTATTTTTGAGTAATTTTTAATTAATCGTAAGTAGATACTTATCTCCATTTCGCCTTGTTTTTGTAACTTGCACAACTTTATGGAGTGATTTATAATATTGTGAAACATATTATTTATTATTATAAAAGAATATTAATTGAAAAAAGTAGCATTTTAAAATACTAGAACAAAGGTTTCTAGCGGGTGTTTTTTACATTGATTGAATACGAGGCTTTTAGCATTCTTGTATGTTTATGTTATTTAATCCATTTTTCTGTAATGTGCGTTATATCTGTGCAGAATATTTTTTTTTTCTTTTTTTTTTCTTAAATAAAACACAGGTAGATGTTTTTTAATATCAATCAAATTGGCTTTAATTGAGAAATATTTTTTTGGTATTTATGTTTTTAATATGATTTTGGGCATGTGGCCACCGCGACTAGCACGTATATGGCGTTCACACACACCAGAGATAATATAATACTAGCGTACAGATGCCTCATCCCATACAAAGAAAAGGTACCGCCGTAACTACGGGTTTTCGACTTGCAATGGCAACTTTTTTTCTTCGTTCTGGCCCGTCCTCTACACCTCGCTAGATGGTGTTAGCAGTGATGGCTTGCAAGTTGAATGAATTTACATAGTCTTATCAATATTTTCTCACACATTGAGGATTACTATATAGTATTTTTGGCACTTCACAACAGTTTTAGTGTGAATTAGGAGCCAATTATTTTAAAATTGTATGCTTAAGGTAGTTTATTAATAAGAAAATACAGTTTTTACCATATTTTTTTTTCATAATATTAACGTTACTTAAACTTCAATACGAAATCGATGCATATTACGCCATCTATTGTTTGTTTGTTTGAACTAAATTTGTTCGAGATGAGACCCCGTGCTACTACTAACTACTTTTTAGATTTGGAGCGTTCTTACCGAACAAATATAAACATTGCCTCTCTTGAAATAAAGTCTGAAATAAATAAATCTTAACTGAGAGTCTCTATCCGATTTAATGCTTATTATTTTCAATTTATTTCAAATCGCACAAGGTTGATATTTGTTTGGCAATAAGAATCACCTTGGCATCTTCTAAAATCTATTTTTTCTTTTTCCCAGATCCCTCACCCACAAAAATGGTCACAAAAATAATTTTCACATTGGCAGCACTGCTCACCTACACAAATGCAGAGTACATACCACCCGGCCCTGTTTACCCCTGTCCAACAGATTCCACGACGACTCTGTTATACCCCTGTGTCTGTGAAAAGGGGTCGGACACAGGGTTGTTCATTAAGTGTGAGAATACAGGGTTGTCCGTTCTGAGTGTGGGCTTGGGCAATATTGCGGGCTTGGGGTTGCCAGTTGAAAGACTGTTACTGAAGGAGTGTAAGATTTGTGAGTATTTTTATTTTTTTGTCAATAAAGTACCCCCGTTTGTTTATTTTTGTACAATATTTTACTTGATACGACAAATAACACAAAAATTATATCTTTTTTCTGAAGACAGCATCAAAATTTGGGTCTTAAACGAAGCAGCATGTAAGGAAGAGTGGTGGGTCCCGACATCTCGCTATCTTTTTTATAAGCGCGTAATCTAATGGCGGTGACGTCATAGGTCAGCGTGTACATCCTTTTTAGGTTTCCGTACCCGAAAGGTCTAAACGGAGCCCTATTGTTGTCACCTTGTCACTCACGTGTCCGTCTGTCTGTCCGTCTGTCACAAAATTTTGTTACGAAAACTTTTTTAACTTCCCATTGACCTATGAACTTGATTTTTTTTTGATAATGTTTATATATATTACGTATACTTTACTAACAAATACCAATATTTGGTACGGAACCCTTAATGTGCGAAATCCGATACGCGCTTGGCCAGTTTTTTAGGGTTCCGTACCCGAAGGGTCCAAACGGAGCTCTACTGTTCTATAACTTGACAGTTTTCCCTTCCACCAGATTTGAAGGGATTCTAACTTACTACCTTTTGAACGCATTTGAAAAAAATCGTTCTATTTTCGATTTTGGACAAAGTTAATTTTTTAATTCAAGTATCCCATTTTATGTGCCATATTAACAGCCGGTCCCTGTACTGTACATGTATTAGAATATTTAATAAGTGTTAGCAGTAATTTAACATAGTGTGTAACTGAACTCTAAACCCTATAGCTTCAAGAACAAGGTACAATTTTATATACCACAATACCGCAGCCATAAGCCCTCGTCTAGTCCACCTTCCCAAAAATAAGAATCAAGCCAATAAGCTCCAACCTTTTTGCAGCAAACCTCTTCGGCCCACTCTTCCATCGCTCCACGATCAGAGTCATAGAGTTAGTGGACACGCCCATCAAGACTATAGACCAGTACGCGTTCGCCGGCGTCAACAGGACGCTGCAGGAACTGTACATGACCAATACGAAGATTGAGGAGTTCCCCAAAGATGCTTTTATGGTAAGTTTGATGCTACCCTCTGTCTTATGGATATAGTGGACACTCCCGTCAAGACTATAGACCAGTACGCGTTCGCCGGCGTCAACAGGACGCTGCAGGAACTGTACATGACCGAAGATTGAGGAGTTCCCCAAAGATGCTTTTTTTTTATCCTACCGAATCTCTGATGGAGATAGAGGGCCCGCCCATCAAGACTATAGACAGTACGCGTTCGCGACGAGCAGCCATCTATGACTACTCGGATAGACCGATCCCTCAGGAAATCTACAATCCAATCACACAAACCAGCGGGCAGACCGAAGGAAGGAAGCTTGCCATTAGGCTGTCGTGCCAGACCCGGTCGAAGGCCTTCGAGATGTCAAGGGAGACCGCAAGGGCTTCCCCTTGTTTCTCGATGGACTCACTCTCAGATGTGAATGGCATCAGCTAGAAGATCCCTAGTTGACCGATTTCGTCGGAAGCCGTATTGTCGTTCACTGAGGATATCGTTAGCTTCTAGGTATGCCAGGAGCTTGCCATTCAGTATACGTTCCATACTCTTACAGAGTACGGAAGTTACCGAGACGGGCCTATAATTTGCTGGGTCAGCTCGATTACCCTTCTTGGGCACGGGTTGCACGTTAGCTTGCTTCCAAGCCATCGGCACTTTTCCAGTCTCAAACGACAGGCGAAATAGGCGTGCCAAGATCGGAGACAATTCAGGCGCACAAGTCCTTAGTACAATTGCCGGTATCCCGTCGGGGCCACTAGCCTTGTTCACGTCCAGGTTACGCAATACCCTTCAGACATCCTTCTGATGAATGCGAATGTCTGACATAATCGACTCGCATCTACCAAGAGTACCAGGGGGCCTTGCGCCACCAGGATCTAGACGCGAAGATTCCGCATACAGAGGCAAACAAGTTTGCTTTCTCCTCAGCGGTGTGGGCCAGCGACCCGTTGGGTTTCAGTAGTGGAGGTAGTGAGGGGCGGCAGAAGTTCGATTCAATCGACTAACCACTACCAGCTGGGTAAGAACCAAGTTTGTTCCTAATTCGGCTAATGTGGTCAAACCGAGTCCTCCGCAACACCTTGTTGCAGGACTTGACAGCCCTGTTGAAGGCTCTCTTCTTCTGACTCATGTCATTTGCTTTGCGCGTCCGAGCGTCGACCCATGCCAGGTAGGCCGTTCATGACTAATACGAAAATTTTGAGAGAGAATGTTAAGCAGTCTGCTCCTTGTGCGAAGCAGTAATGCTCGCCAAGGAAGAGGCGTAACGGTTGAGGGAGACTCAACGGAGTGGCCCTCATGCCCCCAGCCGCAGCCGCCGCAGGAGACGCCCTGGGCATCTCCGGCCACCGTAGACGCGGGCCTGCTTACGGCGAAAAAATCTTTTAAAAAAAAAAAATAGAACCGGCTTCCAAAAAAGTGCAATATAACTTTAATTTCGGAAGTCGGTGTCAAAAAACGAAGATGCAAAACCAGAAACACCGACTTCCGAAATTAAAGTTATTTTCCACTTTTTTTGGAAGTCTTTTTTCAATTTTTTTGTTAAAAGTTATTTTTATAATATGTACTGATAAATAAAACCCAAACTACTCGTAATAAAAATCTTATATGTTTCACATTCCAGATACTAAGCAACCTCTCAGTGCTATCAATAGACGGGCACAAGATGACGAGGCTCGGCAAGGACATCTTCGCGGGCAGCGAGGCGGCCGGCAAGCTGGAGAGACTGCACCTCTCCAACGGGTTGCTGGCTGACTTCCCGCCGGAGGCTTTTCAGGTAAATGCTAAAATTCGTCAATCTTTGACAGTTGTTACAACCGTAACGACTGTCAGCGATTTTACATAAATCTCTGACATAAAGTCTGAAACCCGAGAGACTGACACTGACAATACAGGATTTTACGTTTACTCAGTAACTGTGCTGTAGAGGTTAGATAGGCAATTTTTTTTGGGACAAGTCCGCCACACTATTCCCAAATCACTGTTAACTCCTGTAAGCCAGAATCCACAGTCGTTACCACCAGAAAAAACGTCGAGGCAATGAAGCTCGACGAGTCCCAGAGAAATGATTAAACTCTCTTGGGTCCCGCAACGAAATTAATCAGAAAAGACAGCGGAGGAGTAAGAAAAATATAATTTCCACTTTCCTCCTAATCAAGCGGGAGACAGAACAAAGCTAGGCCATTAGGCACAAAGGGATATTTACAACTGGTGTTAGCCCAGTTGCCAAGCACCACGGATTAAAACACTAATATGAATGGATCATAAATTGTGAGCTGTTACATTTGATTCCAATGATAGGTATGGTAAAAACGCTTGAATGCACCGAAATTTGCTCTGGTTTCTACAAGGTCCGTGCAACTCCAGACGTAGGTTGAATACTATCCAACATAATATTGCGTTGAGTTTGCCAAAGAATACACTTCCATAGGATACGATGTGCGGATTGTTCGTATTCGCAATCAGGTGTAGAACATTGACATAAAGGCGAGGTTACAAGCTTGAAGGAAAATAATTTACCCTTAAAGTTGTCATGACCTGTG
This sequence comes from Polia nebulosa, assembly GCA_951329385.1. Taxonomy (NCBI): domain Eukaryota; kingdom Metazoa; phylum Arthropoda; class Insecta; order Lepidoptera; family Noctuidae; genus Polia; species Polia nebulosa. The sequence continues at coordinate 17,947,166 of OX589614.1, forward strand.
AGAAATTGGGCAACATTGGTGCCGATTCTCTTGTACCATAACTAAACTAAAATTAGAGAATCGCTATCTTTTACTAAAAGGCAGTGCGAGAAAAGGACAGCTATAGCTATGAACTAAGTTAGAGATGTCAAAGTAGTTTACGCCTTGCGCTTTACCGTGTTTTTAGTCGACATGTTTTTACGTGTACCCTTAATTTATATGGAAATATTAGTTCAACTAAATTTGACAGCTCTAATTTACGTCCGTCTCTTTCTTGTTTTATTAGAGAAAAAAAGATAGCAATAGCGTAAATTTACTTTAGTTTGTGCACAACAGAATCGATACTAATATCAGATAGGGAGGAGCTCGTGGCTAAAGTAATAACAGCCGCACGGGTCGATCCATCAGGTTAAGCTACGCTTGCCGGGGTTAGTCAATGGATGGGTGACCATCTTTACCTTTATCTTTTTTTATTGTTGAGTGTGCCTTTCGCTGTGGCAAATAAATATTTTTTCTTTCTTTCTTTCTTTACATACCGGGACTCCTCCGTGCCTCGGAAAGCACGTTAAGCCGTTGGTCCCGGCTGTCAATCATGGATCTTTGACAGTCGTTACGGGTCGTCAGAAGCCCGAAAGTCTGACAACCAGTCTTACTAAGGGGTATCGTATTACCCAGTAACTGGATTGTGGAGGTCAGATAGGCAGTCGCCCCATGTAATATACTGGTATTCAGCTGCATCCGGTTAGACTGGAAGCCGAGCCCAAGATAGTTGGGAAAAGGCGCGGGCAGATTGATTGATCAAATAGGGAGTCGCTGTTACAGTAGTCTCACTAATCCGACGTTTCAGTACTCCGGCACATCCATTAGTCCGGCACCCTCCGTCCGGACATACACCACAACTTCCCACATGGAACCTTAAGAAATTACTACATTCTCAAATGCTTTATTTTAATTATCTTAATTAACCGACTTTCGAAAAAGGAGGAGGTTCTATGTTCGACTGTATGTATGTTTTTTTTTTTTTTTTTTATGTATGTCCGCGCATTTCTCCGTCAGTTGTGGACCGATTTTCAAAATTCTTTTTTTATCCGAAAGAATATACTCCCTAGGTGGTCCCATATAAATTTTATCGAAATTGCTTTAGCGCTTTTTGAGAAACTGAAAAAAAAGGAAAATACGCATATCGTGATGACGTTTTTGTGTTCTCCTAATGTTTAAATTCCACGTTCCATGGTATTGGGGTTTTTAGTTCTGGGGTATAACAACTAAAAAGCGAAAAATAAAAACTTAAAAAAAAAAACAACCGACTTCCAAACAAAAAATACACTAAAAATTTAAAAATAACTTTAATTTCGGAAGTCGGTGTCAAATAGCGAAGAAATAAAATACAAACACCGACTGCCGAAATTAAAGTTATTTTTAAATTTTTAGTGTATTTCTTTTTTGGAAGTCGGTTGTTTTTTTTTAAAAAGTTTTTTTTTTCTATACAATCCAGTCATCCAAACATTCCAATAAACCTTTTTATTTTTGGGTGATATACGAGTATCATCCAATGACATCTCCCGCTCTGGGTGGAGCGGGAGGGCGTGTCAGACTCTTACTGACTAAAACCCACCCCTGTTCCTTCCCTGCCTGAGTGCCCAGGGGTGCTGTAACTCATGTTGCGAATTTATCCACTACCCCTAGGCATGCAGGCACTGGCCACGATAGGCCCCGTCAGTGGTGGCTGACACTAATCTCTTTGAGGCGCGCGTGGAAAACTACGCGCCGTCGACTCACGGACCTGGTGCTGATCGGACGGCGAGCTATCCACTGTTCGCCGTCCGCAGGCCCGGGTCTACGGTGGCCGGACGTCTCGCGACGTCCTACGCCCAGTACGCCCAGTACCTCTCCTGCGGTGGTAGCGGCCGGGGCCGTGAGGGCCACTCCGTTGAGCTTCCCTCACGCGTCCCGCCTCCGCCTTCGCGAGCATTACTGCTTCGCAGAAGGAGCAGACTGCTTCCCATTCCCTCTCGCTCCGTACTATGGCCTGAACCAGGGCCGGGCGCGAGAGGTCGCCGCCACCTGTCGCATCCACTCCTATACGGCGGTGCTCCGCCCGCGCGGGGCAGACCTCCACCGTATCCTCTGGGCGATCCGCGCATTCCAATAACCCCTGGTTTTGAATACTGCTGGTAATATAGCACACACACACACACACACAGTTGAGTCTACATTAGTGAGACTCAATTGTGTTATTCAACTGATGTTAGACTAAAAAGTGACCCGAACTGAAAATATTTTATTTAACTTGAATAAAGACATCTGAAATGAGCGTAAACCGTAAGAATCTTGGCAATATCAGTAAAAAAATGAATTAACCTTGGCTACATAAATCAGAAAGCGAGTAATCGATAGATGCCTACTGACAAAATACTTGCAGTGTGCAATGTTTCAGATAATTTGTTTTGAAATGTACTTACTTATCTACCCATGGGCGCCGGGAGGGAGGTGCAAAGGGGTGCACTTGTACCCCACTGGCTTTCAATATTATATACAAAATCTGTCAAAATTAAAAAAACATAGATATACATATATATTATATATTGAAAAAGTCTCTTATATCAATCTGCCTAGCCTTTTCCCAACTATCTTGGGGTCGGTTTCCAGTTTAACCGGATGCAACTGAATACCAGAAATGTTACATGGAGCGACTGCCTATCTGACCTCCACAACCCAGTTACTGTGTAATACGATACTCCTTGGTAAGACTGGTTGTCAGACTATCGGGCTTCTGACGACCCGTAACGACTGTCATCGATCCACGACAGTCGGGACCAACGGCTTAACGTGCTTTCCGAGGCACGGACCAGTCTTGTTATGTTAAAATGGTCACCCACCCATGGCCCAACCCCGGCAAGCGTAGCTTAACCCGATGGATCGACCCATGCGGCTGTTATTACTTTAGACACCAACATCCTATTAATATTATAAACTAGTTGACCCAGCGAACTTCGTACCGCCTCAGAATCAATAAAAAAGCCATTAAATACAAAATATTTGTGAAAATTCATTTTCTTCATGTTTTATTTTTTTCTTCTTGAATTTTTCCTGTTTTAATAGTTATTCTGCTATTCGGGGCGGAGACAAATCCAACAAATCAAAGATCATTAAAATGTGTCCCGTCGTTCTTGAGTTTTAAAGGGTGTAACTAACCCGACTTTGTTTTATATATAGGGTGACTGGTAATAAAAGTGACCGATACTTAAACACGTGATTTTACTCATGATTATAAACAACTTTCCCAAAGAAACTTTTCTTTTTATATACTTATTCACTTTTATCACAATAACAACAGTTTGAAATACGCGCGCGAGGGCAGTAACCGCTGCAATCAGCTGTTAGACGCGGTCTCGTATCGTACAGAGCACGGCTCGCAAGCCCGCTTGGCCGGGCACCACGTGCCATTTTCGGTGTACCTAAGCAGTGTAGTTACCTACATGCTTCGGTTGTTGCTAAATAAAAACATTATTTTCAAAGACAGCGTGTTTGACTAATACTTTTAAGATGCAACGTATGTCCGCATAACTACAAAATATCTAGGAACGCGCGCGCCGTAACATTAAAAGTAAGGACAATCTATCAGCTGATAGTCTGACCTCGGGAAAGGGCAAATGTACTAGTAGTAGCCCCAAAAGCGGAGTCTCACGCTCCCCCGCCGCCCGCACCGCTCCCTTTGCCTCAGTGCTAACAGCTGATCGCGGCGGTCACTGCCCTCACGCGCGCGTGAATTTCAAGCTGTTGTTATTGTGAAAAAAGTGAATACGTATAAAAAAAAAGTTTCTTTGGGAAAGTTGTTTGTACTCATGAGTACATCACTAATTACCAGTCACCCTATATAAAGAGATGTGTGTACGGGTCAACCACCGTACAGTACGTTTGCCTGGGTCATCATTATTGCGCCACCCGCTCGGTACATTTCCATCATTTATATTATTGCATTTACACCGCAATAGTTTAGTACGTAGTTCGGAGACATACCGTACGCGTGGCTCATAATCCCATATCTTTCACCATTCATCCTAGTATAAATTAATCTTAATCCTATATTTGTGGAAACAGACAATATAGTCAATTTATTGATCTTAAACTGTCTTTCATCTTTTATCTCTATCTCAATCCAACCCCGAACATTGGTCCTTCGAGCACGTTAGCGGGACCGAAACGCGTGTGCAAAACCTTGTGCTTTGTGCGTTGATTTTTGTGTGTGCGTTTTACCGGTTTCGTTATAAGCAATTAGAAACCTTGGAAATACAGTGCGTTATCACGTGATCCTGTTCAATCCCGGTGCCTAGAAAGGCGCCAATTTGTTTCATCTCGTGATCCCGGTGCCTTGGAGGGCGCCACTTTAGCTCATCTCGTGATCCTGGTCAATCCCGGTGCCTGGAAGGGCGCCACTTTATCTCATCTCGCGACTTTATTCGATCCCAGTGCCTAGGAGGGCGCTACTCATCTCATCTTGCGATCCTGTTCGACCCCGAAGAAACCCTACAAGTAAGGTATCTTTCTTCTGACTTTTACTATGGCTACAATGGAAGATATTTTAGCTACACAACAACAAATCATTGAAGGCATAGATAGACTTTACTCCAACTTTAAGAAAGATGGAGCAGAGCGGAAGACCCCCGACTACCTACGTCGACGATTAGAAAGCCTAGAGCAATATTTTACGGAGTTTCATAACAATCATATGAATTTGTTATCTTTTGGTGATCGATCTCATGCGTATTTTACTACCGATCAGTATGATCAAATGAAGGTAAAATATAGCAATATAAAAACAGCCATCCAGAATTATAAACCTTCCACAGACAGACCTCAAACCCCTGTTTTGAAACCCCCAACTTTCCAACCATCTTCAATATCTCAAACCTCGAATCTCTCATCTCAAAATAATCCTCCTAAGGATAGCGCAAATATAGAAGACCTCTTGAAGAAACAAGCTACTAATTTTAGGGCATTTTCAAGAGAAGCTGCTGACATTGACCTCAATCTTATCTCTGAAAAGTGGGAGTTTGAAGACATCTTAAAAACCTTGAAAACTCGTTGGTCAGCTATAGACACCCAACACTGGGAGCTGGACAATGAGCTCAACGGCTCCAACGCCCAGTACGACGAGCAGTTCTCAAACTACGAGAAATATTATAAAACCCTGAAAAGAGATATTAACCGAAAGATGTGGTCGGTAGCTCATATTGAGAAATCGACCCCACAAATGGAAATAGCTACCTTTGAAGGAAGCTATACATCCTGGATCTCTTTCAAAGATCTTTTTACAGAAACTGTACACAATAATCCATCTTTATCAGACGCCCAAAAAATGCAGTTTCTGAAAAGTAAGATCAAGGGCGAGCCGGAAAAATTAATCCAACATCTTCAAATAAGTTCAGACAACTACCCCGTTTGTTGGAATATCCTTACGCATCGCTATGACAATAAGCGTCGTATTTTTATATCTCATCTCAAAAACCTCTTAAATATCCCGACATCTCAACAAAAATCAGCGAGTCACCTCAAACGGATCCACGATACAACGTACGAAAGCGTGAACGCGATAAAAAATCTCGGAATCGATGTATCTACTTGGGATCCCTTCCTCGTATGTATCCTAGCAGAGAAATTAGACCCGGAAACCAACGATGACTACATAGACTCATTGAAATCTCCGAAGGAGTTGCCAGTATTGGAAGAATTTCTTCGGTTTTTGGAGAATAAGTTTACGTCGCTGGAAACTTCGCGGAAGAAACAAGAACCCTTCATTCAAAAGTCATCTCAATCCCAACACGCATCTTCGTCATCTAAAGGTTATCTTAATAACCAGCAATCTCATTCAAAAGGATTTAATTCTCGTTTCAAACAAAATAACAACACCTCAAATCATACCTATTCGACAAACCAGGTCATTTCGCAATCGTCAAAGTCCAATTGGAAAAATAACGAAAGACGTAAACAGTGTGGTATTTGCAATGCAAGCGATCATCGCATACAAAATTGCCAAAAGTTGGCAAAAATGCATCCATCGGCTCGCAGAAACGCAATTGCAAATTTGAACCTTTGTATCAACTGTTTGCACTATCACGAAGGTAAAAAATGCCTTTCGGAAATAAAGTGTAAAGAGTGCAATAAAGACCATAATACGATTCTACATGAATGTTTTACGTCAAGAAATGCTACATCGGATGCGTCGCGACCGGGGCCGAGCACGGCCACTATTACGAAATCTCCACCTCAGCAAGATATGAACACCTCAGTATCTATGCAAAACGATCCTACAGAAATACTCCTCGCGACAGCAATTGTCAAGGTCCAAGCAGCTGACGGATCTTACGAAAGAATGAGAGCTCTTCTAGATCAGGGATCTCAGACCTCAATCATTACTGAAAGAGCTGCACAGCTTCTAAACCTGCGTCGGCAAAAATGTACTGGATTTATATCTGGAATCGGAAACAATGAAAATAGCTGTAAGGGCATGATCTCTATTAAGTGCATGTCGTTAATTAATGACTTCACTTTCGAATCCGACGTATTTATAATGAAAAGACTAGTCAAGAATTTGCCTAGTCATACCTTCACTAAACCCAACTGGCCAACCCTTAACCAAATAACCCTAGCTGATCCTGAATTTTACAAAAGTAGACCAGTTGATATCTTATTCGGCGCTGACGTCTATTCCCAAATCCTATTGGATGGTATCTGCCGTTCCGAGGGAATGTTACCCATTGCCCAGCAGACACAGCTAGGATGGATCCTAAGCGGTAACTGTAAAACATTTCAGTGCAATGTGATCCTCAACAACCTCACCGATATCCAACAGTTCTGGGAAATGGAGGACATTCGCGAACCCTTATCAATATCTCAAGAAGATCAAGCTTGCATTGACTTCTTTCAGTCCTCAACCTCAAGGCGCGAAGACGGCAGCTATGTCGTGAAAATACCTTTTAAAGAAAATTTTGAAGAAAAATTAGGTGAATCTAAAGCCAAATCCATTGCACAATTCTTTCAAATCGAAAGGAAATTAATAAAGCAACCCGACCTGGCACGTGATTATAATTTGTTTATGTCCGAGTACTTAGAGCTCGGACATATGATCCCCGCTGCGACACAGGTCAACGTAACTCCAGATTGCTACCTTTCGCATCATGGCGTACTTCGAGCTGAGTCATTAACTACAAAATTACGAGTTGTTTTTAATGCCTCTGCAAAAACCTCAACAGGACACAGCCTCAACGATCTTATGTGCAGGGGGCCGAACCTGCAGCAGGATCTCTTAAGTCTTATCCTAAAATGGAGACAGTTTAAATACGCATTTACGGCAGATATTGAAAAGATGTTCCGTAATATTTGGCTACATCATAGTCATCAAAAGTACCAGAAAATTATTTGGAGAAGTCATCAATCCCAACCTTTGCAAGAATATAACCTAGCGACTGTCACCTACGGTACAAAGGCTGCACCTTTCCTGGCCATGATGACATTGAAACAACTTGCCATCGATGAAAGGCCAAATTATCCCAATAGCTGCGCTCCTGATATCCTAGAGACCTCCTTTTACATGGACGATCTCATGCATGGAGCTCATACCGCGACAGCCGCTAAACATCTCAAAACAGAGATGACAAACCTTCTCAAGTCAGGCGGATTCAATCTTAGAAAATGGCGCTCGAACTTGCCGGAACTTTTAGACGATCATATTAATCCTCATGACGAAGAATTTCATTTTAAACAGCCAGAATCTACAAAGGCTTTAGGTCTTCGTTGGAAACCGAAAGAAGACTATTTTATCTTTCATCCAATAGAAATTACTTCAGAAGATATCCCAACAAAACGACAATTCTTGTCTGAAATCTCAAAAATCTTTGACCCCTTGGGCTGGGTGTCACCAGTCACAATCAAACTCAAAATCTTATTTCAAGAAACATGGAAAACGGAATTAGGTTGGGATCAACCGATTCCTCATAACATTGCCCTAGAATGGAAAAAAATAAAGGCCGACTTACCTCATATATCCCAATTTAAAATACCTCGATGGATACAAGCCATGGAGAATGACATAATTGAGCTTCATGGGTTTTGTGATGCCAGCACAAAGGCCTACGCTTGTGTTGTTTATTGTAAAATTACAAGAAACCACAAGACATACGTAACCCTTGTCGCTGGAAAATCTAAAGTTGTACCTCTCAAAAAATCTCAATCTATACCTCGCTTGGAACTTAGTGGAGCTCTTTTATTATCAAAACTTTTGGCCAAAATAATCTCATCCCTGACTGATCTCAAAATCCAAGCTTATGGCTGGGTAGATTCCATGGCAGTTCTAGGATGGATAAATGGTGAACCAGAAAAATGGAAACCCTTTGTTGCGAATCGAGTAAAAACGATTTGCGAAATTATCCCAAAAAATAGGTGGCGGTATGTGAAATCTCAAGAAAATCCCTCAGATTGCGCTAGCCGTGGTCTGACTGCATCCCATTTAGCAAATCATTCACTTTGGTGGCACGGACCCGATTGGTTACCTCAATACAATCCTGAAAATAATCCTGAACCTATCTTATATAAAACAATTGAAGATCTCAGAAAGAAAAAGTTAGTAAACACTATTACTGCTGACTCTAGCAACTCAGTTATAAAACAATTATTAGAGAAATACAGCAGTTACAGGAAAATCATTCGAGTTTTAGCCTATGTAAACAAATTTAACGACATCTTGATTTACAAAAAAAAGCGTGAAAACTACCTTACCCTGCATGACCTTAAACGAGCGACGGAAATGATAATAAAACATGTGCAACAAGAATACTTTTTCAAGGAAATATCTCAACTTGAAAAAAGTGAACCTTTAAGCAAGAAAAGCCAGATCTTGAATCTTAATCCTATCTTAGACAGCCACGGAGTACTCCGTGTCGGTGGACGGCTAAAACATTCGAGTTTAGACCCCGAAATGAAGCATCCCATTATTATCCCAAATCAAACTAAATTAGCTGATCTTATAATAGACGAATCCCATAAATTAGTATTCCATGGTGGAGTGAAAATGACGAGTGGATTTATACGACAAAAATATTGGATCATTGGAGGAAACCGCGCTACGAAAAAACGATTAAGAATGTGCGTAAAGTGTAGGAGACACGATCCCATTCTAAAACATCAACTCATGGGTGACTTGCCTTCATCCAGGTTAAATCCTAGTCGACCCTTCTATCATACCGGTATTGACTACACTGGACATGTTTTGGTGAAAGCGAACAAAGGTCGCGGCATCAAAACCGATAAAGGATACGTTGCAGTATTTGTATGTATGGTTACAAAGGCCATACATTTAGAACTCGTATCTGATCTCACTGCGTCGGCTTTTATTGCAGCGCTCAGACGTATGTCAGCCAGAAGAGGAGTTCCCGGCCACATTTACAGTGATCAAGGGAGTAACTTCATTGGAGCTAACAAGATCCTAAAACAAGAATACACAGAAATCTCAGAAATCTTATCAAGTCAAGAAACATTATTTAACGTCGCAGAAATGAACATTGAGTGGCATTTTAATGCTCCGTCATGGCCTTCTGCTGGCGGACTTTGGGAAGCTGCGGTGAAAAGCTTGAAGCATCATCTTAGGCGTGTTGTTGGTGAGCAGAAACTCACCTACGAAGAATATAACACCCTCCTATCTCAACTTGAGGGTTGTTTGAACTCTCGACCACTTTGTCCTTTGAAGGAGGATCCCGAGGACATAGACTTTTTAACCCCGGCACACTTTCTTGCAAGTGGGCCTATCTTAACGATCTTTGAAACCGAAAATGATCTCAGGACTCGGTGGCACTTGGTACAAAAAATCTATAGAGATATTTGGGTCCAGTGGAAAAAAGACTATCTCTCACAGTTATCCATTAGAGCTAAATGGAGACAATCTCAAAGGAATCTCAGTCTCAACGATATTGTTATCATTAAAGATGATAACCTCCCGCCTGGGAAGTGGGCTCTAGGGCGTGTAGTAGAACTGCATCCTGGTTCGGACGGACACGTCAGAGTCGTTACCCTTAAAACCAAAAATGGTTTCCTAAAACGGCCTGTTGTTAAGCTATCTCTATTACCAGCAGACAGAGACAATAATCCTCCTAGTGACACAAACGCTAAGGATGAAGCACCAAGGAAGAAAAATCCCAAGCGTACCTCATTCTCGACTATAGCTCTATCATTAACGCTATTCCTATTGTCACTAATAAACTTATCTCAAGCATCTTATAGTTTTACTCCTCTGAGCAACAACAGCGTTTATTTCGATAAAATCTCCAACATGCATCTTATTAGAGACGATTGGCGTTTAATTGTTTATTATGACACATATCCCTACAAAGAAGGCACGTCGGCACTCGAGAAGTATATCAATTACCTTGAAACATTATGCTCCACTATTAAAGAACACACACCTTGCGACGGTATCGTCTTACAACTCGGGCACGAGTTCGAAGAAATTAAACATTATGATAGTATGTTGACAATGAATGAATCATTTGTAACTGGAGACGAGCGGCGGCGCCGGCGTCGTGGTCTAATAGACGGAGTAGGCTACGTCGCAAACAGCTTGTTTGGTGTGCTGGATCAGCGTTTTGCGGAGAAATACGCACAAGACATCGACCTTTTGAAAGAAAATGACAAACATTTGTATAACCTCTGGAAAAACCAAACCTCAATCGTGGAAGCCGAATTTAATCTCATGAAAAGAATGGAGAAAGCTGCGAACAAACACCATAAATCGATAAATCAAAAGTTTAATTATCTCAAAGAATCCTATCAAGATCTTCAACGCCATGTCCAGAACATGACTCTAGTTACCGATTTCTTAGCATCTGCTATGACGGCGAATAACTTAATATATAGCCTCAGGAAAATACAAGACTCCATTATTGATACGGTAACTAATATTTACAACGGAAAATTGGACTTCCATCTGATATCTCCTCAACAGCTGAGAACTGAATTAAGTTCTATATCAGCACATATCCCAAAAGACATGGCACTTCCTGTCAATCATTTGAATCTCAAGGATCTCTACAACTTAATAAAAGTGCGGACCAAGTACTATAGTAAGTACTTGATTATTGAAATAATGATACCCCTCATCGAAAGAGACCTTTATGAAATCTTCAACCTCATTCCAGTCCCACGAATATTGAACCACGACATGATACATGTGAAAGTTATCTCAAGTTTTGCTGCCATTAACCTCAGAAAAGACTCATACGTAACCGTTACTGATGCTGACCTCCAGTCTTGTATAAGACAAAATCCTGGGATGATTTTATGTCATACCAAAAACCCTATAAATATCTTAAAAGATGATCACAGCTTGTGTGAAACGATCGCACACACAAGAACCTGTGCAACGATTGGAACCCCTTGTAAAAACATTTGGAAGGAATTAACAGCAGATAATAAATATTATTATTTTTGTTGCAATGAATGCAACTTTAAACTTCTCTGTGATGGCGAAATTACTGCCGTTAAATTGATGAATGCAGGTCTGCTGAATGTGGAAGAAGGCTGTATGATAAAGACGGACAATTTCGTTGTCCATTCTAATAAAAGGCTGTCTAGCAAAATGAGTACAGGTGCAAAAATTATTGCTCCACAAATATCACCTATTAATCATATAATCAATATATCTATCCCTGAAACTCCAGAAATAAATCCTAATAATTCTGAAATATTGCGACAATTTGAAGATATACAGAAACAAATTGAGATCATGAAACTAACTGAACCATTAAGTGATAAAATATCCTATCACGACGTACATCTTTATAGCGTCTTGTATGCTCTAATCTTTGGAATCCTGATAACTGCGGTGGTATAATGTTGGCGGCGACATAGGCGGTCAACACGTCGAGGATCCTCGGTGCCTGCTGGAGAGGCATCTACTGCGATCTCTTCACATCCCGGAAATGAGAGTGTCATAAGTGAGTGTAGTGCGGTTAGGGAAAAAAGGCAATCTGTAGTCCAAGTGAAAAGTGCAGTGAGTGAGTGTTGTGATCTTAGGGAAAAAGGTCAATTTAGACAATCCGTGAAAAGTGATCCCAAAAATCTTATTAAATCCAGCGAGTGTTTACAAACAAAAGATAGGGCCTCGTCCCCTGTTTTTCGCGTATTTTCCCTTCCCGATCTAAGCTCTAGTAACTACGTGTAATTGTTCAAAATATTGTTAATCACTCACTATTAACCCTTATCCTTGTCATTTAGTTGATAAGTTGAATATTGTTTATCATCTTGTAAATCTCACTTCCATCTTTACCCTACTAACCCCTATCTTTGCCCCTGGGAGCATGTACGGGTCAACCACCGTACAGTACGTTTGCCTGGGTCATCATTATTGCGCCACCCGCTCGGTACATTTCCATCATTTATATTATTGCATTTACACCGCAATAGTTTAGTACGTAGTTCGGAGACATACCGTACGCGTGGCTCATAATCCCATATCTTTCACCATTCATCCTAGTATAAATTAATCTTAATCCTATATTTGTGGAAACAGACAATATAGTCAATTTATTGATCTTAAACTGTCTTTCATCTTTTATCTCTATCTCAATCCAACCCCGAACAATGTGAAAGTTTGTGGGGATGTATGTTTGTTACTCTTTCACGCAAAAGCTACTGAACGGATTTGATGAAACTTTACAGTAATATAGCTTATAACACATAGGCTATAATTTATAATGGGGGGAAGTACTAATAACACGCGGGCGAAGCAGCTGGCAGAAGCTAGTAATATTATAAAGGTGAAAGTTTGTGAGTGTGTTTGTGTTTGTTTCTACTTCACGCTCAAACAGCTGGACTTATTTGGATGAAATTTGGTATGTAGATAGCTTATACCCTGGATTAACACATAGGCTATTTTTATATCGTCCTACGCGGGTGAAACCGCGGGTCGCAGCTGGTTAAATATAATAGACACACAGATAATATTTTTTTCTATTTAGTCCCACTGCTAGGCATAAGCCTGACTCTACCAAAAGGGAAAAACTTTTGGATTATTTAATTTGATCTACTTTTTTTAAAACTGTGATAATTTCATTATTTGTTAACCACCTCTAAAACTTGATGAATACGTGAAATTAACTGAAAATGCAATTTTTTTTTATTCGTACCTAAAGGATAAAACGGGACCCTATTACTAAGACTCCGCTGTCCGTCTGTCACCAGGCTGTATCTCAAGAACCTATAGTTAGACAGTTGAAATTTTCACAGATGATGTATTTCTGTTGCCGCTATAACAACAAATACTAAAAAACAGAACAAAATAAATATTTAAGGGGGCTCCCATACAACAAACGTGATTTTTTTGCCGTTTTTATAGATAATGGTACGGAACTCTTCGTGCTCGAGTCCGACATGCACTTTGTCGGTTTTTTTACGAGTATGTTTCGTTTCCAGGTGCTAAAAAAACTAAAGAAATTAGATCTTCACGGAAACAAATTAGTGACATTGAAACGAGCCCAATTCAAAGGCTTGAGAGACACCGAAGTGTTGGATTTAAGGTAATCTTCACTATAGTTGTATTTTGTTTTTTTTTTAAGGTGGGAATTCATCATATGACTTCTCCCGCTGTGGGTGGAGCGGGTGGGCATGTCAGCCTCTTACTGATTAAAACCTACTCGTGTTCCTTCATTTCCTTGTGCCAGGGCAAGGCAAAATTTATATTACTAAAACTTGCGCGAGCAGTACTCGCGCAAATTTGAGTAATATAAATTTTACTATCATATTTCCGAACGCATCCCATTTCTTATTTGACCACGGATTGAACTGACCATGCATCCCTTTCTCTCCTATCACATTCCCATACAGCAGAGGGAGGAAGAAATGCCAACCGCACGCGCCGACCAGAGGCGCACCCCGCAAGTTGGCTACACTGATTGCCGCCATTGCAATTTTTTCTGTCATAACCGCAAACCGCCTGCAACCGCGCCGCGCCGATCCGCTAAAATATATATCTAAAACTCTAAATTATCCGCGTTGGCCGACACAAGTGTGACATACAAAGACCAAGCGAAGTTCACAGTGAAAACAGAAAAAATCTTGCTACATCTTCCCAGGTTGTCCTTGTATCAACGTGCTCCATCCAAGAGGTTCCCAAGTAAGTCCATCATTACCTTTTTCCTACCCTGGTCAGCTCAATACTGTGTGTCGCCAAATATTTCAATACGCATAAAATTTACATTCCCGCAATGACCCTTCGAAAGCCGCATGTACTTACTCGTATACACCAGTAAATCTTTAAAACACGCCCGCGACCCTACTGTAATTGACAAAAAAGGAAAAAAAATAGTTTAGTAGGTAAAACATTTATACAATGAAACAGTTATGAAATGCAAAAAAAAACTATTTATATATTTATGTAGACACCGTGTAATGCACATAAACGCACATACGTGTACCAGTGCTTCAGTACATGATTCTGGACCTAGCGTTGGAATTTTTCGTCGGGCGTTTTCTTCAATTTTTTTTTTTTTTGCAGTTATTAGACTGTTCAAAATCGTTATTCCTATCCAACCCAATGAGAGTTTTAATTAAAAAGTAATTAAACACTAAAAACAGCAATGTAAATAAAATACATACAGCTGTTTCGCTAGAGTTCATTCACGTCGCCGGCCTAATACCTACATACCTAAGGCGCACGGCGCGCTTGGCCGGCGCGACTGTAGGTAAGTAGTAGTGCGGAGCGTTGAGATCGCATTATTTACAATACATTATGCGCTCAAAAATGACAATGTCTGTAACCGATCATTACCAAGATTAATGACTATCATAATTTTGTTAGTGGCATTAGGTGTAAGTTAAGCGTCATAATTTTGTAGTGCTTTTCGTGAAGTTTGCGGTATCTTGTTCCTTACAGCCTGTATGCAGGGTGTAACGGAAAGGTGTGATCATATTTTAAGAACCGGTTCTGCCCATGGATATGAACAGCTTTCTCTAAGAAAAAACTGAAACTTCTCAAAAAAAAAATTGGAATTTCCATACAAAGTTAGCATCAGCTGATCAATATTTGTATGGGAGGTAAATTTTTTTTTGTTGTTGTTCATATCGATGGCCAGATGCAGTTCTTAAAATATGGCCACACCTTTCCCTTACACCCTGTATAGCACACCAACGACTTATTCACAAAATCAATATCAACAATATGTTACAACAGTTAGGAGGAATCCTGTGTAAAAAGTCAATTACAGGCGTGCACAACATTCACAGTAAAGGACAGTTAATTAATATAATAAGAATTTAGAAAATAGCCAATAAACATTAAAATTCGAAAACAAAAATTAAAATTAAAAACTAATGTCGGTACTATAAAACAATTCATCAATTTGTGAGAGAAAAATGAAAATATTGGTGGGATTGTAAGTTAATTCATTCAGCAGCAAGCCGTCGCTGCTAACGCCATCTAGCGAGGTGTGCGGGAGGGCACAAACGTGGAAAAAATATTCTGCTGCCTGCCGAAAATCACTAGTTAGGGCCGGTCGCGATTCTTGGTATGAGATTAGGCATCCGTACGCTAGTACTATACAGGGTGTAAGGGGAACGCTTCCGAAGCCTGATCGTAGATTATATACAACTTAAATGCGAACAGATACCAGTGATCTTTCGCTTTATTTCGGCGTCGCGTAGACGTGTGGTCGTAGGTGGCCACAGCAGTCGCGCGCGCACTTTGAACTCGAGGAATGCGCGGGCGTCAGCTGATATTTTACGAATATTACATTGTATGATAAAGTTGTAAAGAAAAAAAGTGTCTTTTACGGTTTCATTTAACTGTTTTCACAGATTTTTTTTCAGATTTTTTTGATGGTATCTTTACAAGAATCACTAGCCTTATCACCGGTCTCCGTTTTCGGGAGCGTTCACCTTACACCCTGTATTATCTGTGATTTAATCTAACTGAGTCGTGATTTTTGTTTTTATATGGATTGATATTTCTGTCTTTATGACTGGAACACGAGAGCGGATAGTTAATAAAATATTATGGTTTAAAAATAAACTTAAAAACGTATTCTTCTCCTTATCATGGGCTTCCTCTTTGGATATTGGATTTAGAATAACTTCACTTAGATAACCGTGAATTGTCATCCAAGTTAAATATGTATGCAGCGTTTCACCTCCATCGGAAACCGCGAAGTGGGTCTAATTTAACTTCTAAGATTTTTAAAAATATTATTTTAGTTACAGATGAAGCTAATAAATGATTGATATTTCTTTCAGCCATAACAGTTTGACAAAGTTAGACGGTAGCCACATTGGTGATTTGTCGAAACTAGGCTGGTGTAACGCTAGTCACAACCAACTGGGAGAGATACCAAGGTAAACTAATAATATCAGCCTTATTTGTAAAACTCGCTAACTTTATGCTTTTTTTAGGGTTCCGAAAGCCAGAATGAAAAAACGGAACCCTTACAGGATCACTCGTGTGTCTGTCTGTCTGTCTGTCTATCAGTCACAACCTGCTGGACCGATAGAGTTGAAATTTGGTACACACATGAATATCTGTGACCCAAACACGGACGTGTACCGTAAATAATTTAATTTGGAATGTGGGGGTGGGTCACTTTTGGGGTGAAAATCGAAAAAATTAAAAATCAAAATTTCTCAAACTGTGTCGTGCGACATATTAAATAAAAGGGCACATTGCGAGAGTCTCGAATATATTTTTTTCATAATTTTAAAATATATAATTTTTAAGTTATTTAAGAAAATAGATGAAAAATTACCATTCTCGCACTTATCTCCGAAACTTCATGTGTCGGAGATAAGGGAAAATACAGAAAGTAGCTCTATACGTACAAACGCACATACTAACACACACACAATCACACACACACACACGCACACATCATCACACCCACACTAACACATATATACACCACGCTACTCCACTCATTGGATGAATTTTCTTATTTTCTTTTCTAAATAATTTATTTGTCTGTCTACCTCATAGTAAACAATGCACTAGTAAACACTAGTAAACTATTAGTATACTACCAGAATTATATGTATGTACCTACCCAAATACAATTAAGAAGCACCTACTTAAGGGTCGGGCCCAGCATTCTTTACACAAGTTGTCTTGTCAACTTAGCAAGGGTGCTGGAGTCTACACTATTGTATAATTCTACTAAAATTGTATGTACTACCATTATGTTTAATGTAAAATGTAAACTTTCCATGCAAATAAATTATTATTATTATTCATATATTTATTTTTACACATATTATTTACATTTTTAAATATTTTTAAAAGAAAACATATAAAAAAACATTTAAAAATATAAAAAATAGTAGTCCACCGGTATCGGGAGCAGGGTCCAAGCTACCGGTGGTTAGGGCTCCAGAGACAGGAACTTCCTCACAATGCGAGCCGTATCAAGGAGTACTGCCTTCTGAATCAGGCCCTTGATCCAACCGCGCAACGACAGCTTCGACAGGTGGTCGTCGAAGCTTTTAGCCATCAGGCCATTGGCGGTAACGACTATCGGCACAATGACAGCCGAGTCCACATTCCACATATCGACAACCTCGTGTGACAAGTCAAGATATTTAATTTGTTTCTCTTTCTCAGCTTTCACGAGGTTCTCGTCATGTGGGATGGTGACATCGATTATCATTGTGCGGCGCGCTAATCGGTCTATCACCACTATATCCGGCTTATTGGCAACAATAGTCCTGTCAGTGATGATAGACCGATCCCAGTACAACGTGACATGGTCATTTTCGAGAACTGGGTCGGGCACATACTTGTAATACGGCACCTCAGAATCCACAAGTTTGTATTTTAAAGCAAGCTGCTGATGAATAATCCTGGCCACTTGGTTATGCCTGTTCAAATACTCGCTGTTAGCAAGACGAGAACAACCAGAGATAATATTTCTGATGGACTCACCCGGACGGTGGCATGCCCGACACACGTCAACCGTCCCGTCCTTCATGATATGCCTGCGGTAGTTATTCGTCAAGATAACTTCGTCCATAATCGCACAGACAAAGCCTTCAGTTTCCCCGAAGAGGTCACTGAAACGTAGCCAGGCCACGGACGCCAAGAAATCTACATCAGGCCCATGAAGGGCCCGATAAAAGCGCCCGTGAAGCTCCTTGCTTTTCCATACCTCCTTGCGGTCATCAGTAGTGAGTATTATAGGTTTGCGCCAGTTCTCTTTAGCCATGGACAACGGGGTGAGTCCCTTGTCCACTGCGACCACATCGCGGTGCATACACACGTCGGTTTCAAGAAAATATTCTCTGAGGCTGCACACCTCGCGGTTGTGGAGAGTTTTCGCATTTAAAAAACCTCGACCTCCACATTTCCGCGGGATGTACAGTCTCATCACCGATGATCGTGGGTGATGCATTCGGTTTGCGGTCATCAGCGTACGGACCCTCCTATCCAGGGCGTCTAGCTCGGTCTGAGTCCATTTGAGTATGCCGAAAGAGTACATCAAAACCGGCATGACCCAACCGTTGAAGGCGCGCACCTTATTTCCGCCTGACAAAAGGCTATTAAATAGCTTTTTCAGGCGGCCAAAGAAGCGCTCCTTCAGCGATTGCTTCATGTCAGTAACGTTAATGCCTAACGCTTCCGACATACCCAAATATTTGTATGTTTCGGTCGAGGAGAGGGATCTAAGGTTTATGGAATCCGAGAGTTGAATCCCTTCGGATTCCATAATCCCTCCTCGCTTTACATGCATGACTGCACATTTGTCCACACCAAATTCCATCCTGATCGCGCTACTGAAAGTTTCAGTTACCTTCAGTAACTCCATCAGTCGCAAATTGTTGGGGGCAATGAGTTTCAGATCATCCATGTAAAGAAGGTGAGATATGGCCTGACCACCTCTTCTCAACCGATAGCCCAGGCCTGAATCTTCCAGCAATGTGCTTAGAGGATTCAGGGCTAAACAGAACCAAAGTGGACTCAAACTGTCGCCCTGAAATATTCCCCGTTTAATCCATATAGGCTCATCACTCCTCTGGATTGGTCGACATCCTGGATAGCGAAGGACTGTCTTCCATTGCCCCATACATGACCCAAGGAAGGTGCGAAGAGTTGCATCTATTTTGTACAACTCTAACACCCTCATGAGCCATGTATGTGGAACAGAGTCGTAGGCCTTCTTATAATCTATCCAGCATGTCGACAAATCCTTGTGGGATCGACGAACCTGCTGGCTTATGGCCATGTCTATGAGGAGTAGCTCCTTAGTACCGCGGGACCCGTTCCTACATCCATTCTGAGAGGCAGACATAATTGAATTATTCTCAATGTGCAGATTAATTTTTGCTCTCAGGATGGATGTAAGAAGTTTATAGACCGTTGACAAACATGTAATCGGCCTATAATTCTTGGGTTCCGCGGGACTACCTGTCTTATGGAGCAGGTGGGTGACACCGGTTGTTAGAAACTGAGGCAGCGACCCAGACTCTAAGGATGACTGGAATTGAGATGCCAGGAGCGCGTGTGAGCTGCTATACCATTTCAGCCAAAAGTTGTGCAGTCCGTCCGGTCCCGGAGATTTCCAGTTCGGTAACAGACGAACCGCTTTGGCTACATCTGATGGATTAATGATGATTTTATCCATTTCTGGTATAGCGTCACACGCGCGCTCGACATCACGCATCCAACCACCCTCAGTATGACAGACGGGCACCGACCAAATGCTGCGCCAGAATGTACTCGTGGTAACATCATCCGGACGGCACCCGTCAGTCACATTTTGTTCAGGTCGCTCCCAAGCTCTATGTACCCACCTCTCATCGCTCTGGAACATGCGATTCTGCGAGTACCGGTCAACTCGCCGCTTATACCGCCGAATACGGTTTGCCCATGCACAAACTTTCTGCTTCAGGAAGTCGATGCGCTCTGTGACACGGGACATGTATTCTCGAGGACTAATTTCAGTCCCCGAAAATGCCCGCCTCACAAAGCGCATCACACGTGGTCGTGTATTGCCCTCCCTGAAGCAGAGTAGTTTGCCGATGAGTACCCTGGCCCCATCGATACGCCTCTCGATCCTGTATTGCCAGGCTGGTGCAACAGGCTTTGGCCGAATAGTTCCTTCACCATTCGGAAACTTCACGTTGGCCAAACGACATGCTGCGACAGCCCCGCAATACAAGATTGAGTGCGTATCAACGAGGTTCTCGCTGCTATCAAATGTTTTTAAGCAGCGAGTCCAAAGCACACACCAACGCCCTATTTTTTTTGTGCATGGGTAACCGTGGTAAACGGGGTCTAAGTTCGGTCGGAGTGGATCTATACTCGCGAAGCGCATCCTCCAGTGCGCTCCTCAGTCGATCGTTGCACTGGCTACTTACCGTGACAACCCTATAATTTCCCTCATCACTTACGTTAATGGCCCGCGCTGGGATTGCGCCCCTAGCGGGCTCTTGTACCGCGGTCTGTGTCGGGGTCGAGATGATAGGGTTGTTCAGTACCTCTGAGCGCAGCCTATCAAGTGCAGCATCGTCCAACTTATGGTTACGTTGGATGACCCGCACCTGATCCGACAATCGTTGTGCCGAGACGTTGACGGTTGGTTCTAGGTCCTGGAACAGAGACAGCATCCTGACACGGTACGCAGTGAGGTTAGTTCCCCCCTCTGTAGACCCATAATATGCGCGCATGACGTTCTCGTTCATGGACTGAGTCCATTTCATGCGCTGCACACAACCACCGGTAGCGGGGACCCTGCTCGGGGCCGGTTGGCCCCTAAGTCCCAAGCTGTTCGGTGGCCGGCCTCTCCCCTGCCGACGTACAGGTGTTGGCGACGTCGGCGGGGAGAAATACTCGTCGCTTGAGCTCGACGCGGCTGCAGCCGCCGGTTACACTGGTGATCCAAGATCCGGCGGCGGTGAGGCGGAGCTGAGCGGCGAGTCCGGGGGTGAAAGGCGTGCGCGACGGGCAGCTGCTCTGGTCAACATTTTATTTATTTCATTCCATTTTTATTGTTGTTTTCCTGTAAGCATAGTACGTCGTCGTTGACAGACGTCATTCTGTGATTTCTTGATTTTAATTTTCTTCTTTTTTGTTTACTTTATTTGTTTGTTTGGGTTTCTTGTAATTTTTCAGTTTAGGCTTCCTGTATGGTAATATTAAGTCCGAAATTGGGTAAAAAAATGGGTTTTTACGATTATAAATGGAATAGAAAAAATATGACTTGTGTTGCCAGTGGGTTGCCAGGTTATTATTATTATTATTATAATAATAATAATAACGTGTCCGTACACTGCTGACTGCATTTCGAATGCATCACCCACGTTCGTCTCTGGTTGTTCTCGTCTGGCTAACGGTGAGTACTTGCATAGGCACAACCTTGTAGCCAGGATTATCCATCAGCAACTTGCTCTGAAATACTCTCTTGTGGAATCGGAAGTGCCGTACTACAGATATGCGCCCGACCCAGTTCTCGACAATGGTCATATCTCATTGTACTGGGATCGGTCCATCATCACTGACAGGACTATTGTAGCCAATAAGCCTGATATAGTGGTGGTGGACCGAATCGAGAGGCGTGCAATGATTGTTGACATTACCGTCCCACACGACGAGAACCTCGTGAAAGCCGAGAAAGATAAACTAATCAAGTATATTGACTTGGCTCGCGAGGTTGTCGACATGTGGGATGTGGACTCAGCGATCATTGTACCGATAGTCGTGTCAGCCAATGGCTTAATAGCCACGAGCCTCGACCAACACCTCAGGAGGCTCTCGTTAGGCGGCTGGATCAAGGGCTTGATTCAGAAAGCAGTACTTCTGGACACGGCTCGCATTGTCAGGCGGTTCCTCTCTTTGGAGCCCTGACCGCCGGTAGCTTGGACCCTATTCTCGATACCGGTGGGATACTATTTTTTATATTTTTAAATGTTTTTTTTTTATCCTTTATATTTAAATATTTAAAAATGTAATTAATATGTCTATAAGAATGAATAAACGGAATAATAATAATTATTATTATTACTTATAGATTACAGGAAAACCAATAAGGTGGAGGCAGTTGTAATAAAATCTGAAAAAAAATATGATTTGCTCGGAAACTGCGCGCGAGTCCGACTCGCTCTTGGCCGGTTTTTAGGGTTCCGTACCCGAAGGGTCCAAACTGAGCCCTTATGATGTCAGTCACGTGTCCGTCTGTTTTGTCGTCGTGTGTCGAAAACTTCAGTTGTGGTCACTTCTTCAGGAAAAATACCGGATACAAAGATTTTTTGTTACAGATTTATGATTTTAATTTAATTTATTAAATTTTTCAGAGGCATGTTTGCGAGGAACACAGTTATAAAAGTGGTGCATTTGGACAACAATAAGATCAAGAAACTTGATACTAACAGTTTTAGAGGAATGAGGTTTTTGAGGTAAGATTTATAGGTTTTCATATCCTGGTTTCACTCACCATGTTTAAAATATTTACTGTTTTTGTGTACGGTAAATTATTATTTTATTCTGTAAAAAACCGCCTCTAAACACAACACTACCCTAAACTCAAAATCATTGGTGGGCCAAATGCATATAAATCGTAAAATCATCAGTGGGTCGCAAAACCCAACCATAAAGAAGAATAAAACTCATTGCATAGATAGCGGGTGGTAAACGTTTATTTAGTAATTAAGATAAAAAACATAGAAATAATAATTAATTACAATCTTTTCCCAGAAGTTTGACATATTTTGTCTTTTACTAAAATCTCTATTTGAAGGGTAATTCCATCTGTAGAGCTATTCTGTAAAATCTCACCGTGAAAACTTAGGTGAAGTGACCGTGAAGTGGGATGTCAATCCATACAATCAAGGTGGAATGACAGTTCACTTCACGCTCACTCCACCTAAGTTTTCGCGGTGAGCTGTGAATAGAATCGACCGGCTGCGCTTATTAATATTGAAACTGCATCCAAGTGTGCGTTGGTCAATCGCGAGATTTGTTTCCTTTGATTAGTCAAAATAATTGTTCACACTTGCATTGATATTATTCTGCTAGCAAATTGACGTATCTTTTTGTACTGAACAAGTAAATATTTGTAAAAGTCGACTGCACCAACACTGTCGAATTTGCGTTTGAAATGGGTCTGACATTGATTTACAATGACATCCATGTATACTTACAATTGGAATCGGGCCGCAGGCAAACGTGCAAAAGGCCGCATGTTTGACATGCCTGCCATTTGTTTTTGTTGGGTGGGAAATCATCCAATGACATCTTCCGCTCTGGGTGGAGCGGGAGGGCGTGTCAGTCTCTTACTGACTAAAACCCACCCCTGTTCCTTCCCTGCCCTGAGTGCCCAGGGGCGAGGTAACTCTGTTTCGAATTTATCCTCAACCCCCGGGCAACTCTGGATAGCGTTGGAATATTTCGTCGGCGTTTCCCTCAATTTTTATTGTTTGTCTGCAGTTTTTTTTTTTACTTTAGAGTGTCCAAAATCGTTATTCCTGTCCAACCGACGGAGAGTTTTAATTGAAAAGTAATTAAATCGCTAATTACACTAAAAACAGTAATGTAAATAAAATACGTACAGCTGTTTCGCTAGAGTTCATTCACGTCGATGTCCTATACCTACGGCGCACGGCGCGCTCGGCCAGCGCGAGTGTAGGTAAGTAGTAGCACGGAGCGTTGAGATTGCATAGTTTACAATACATTGCGCGTTCAAAAATGATTATTTCTGTAACCGATAATTATCGAGATTAATGACTATCATAATTTTGTTAGTGGCATTAGGTGTAACCTTTTCGCAAAGTTTGCGGTATCTTGTTCCTTACAGCCTGTATATAAATATCCCCCTCATTGCAGACGTCTGTACCTACAAGACAACCAGATATCAGACGTCGGGCGCGGCACATTCTCCGCGGTGACGCGCATCGGGACGGTGGACCTGGCCAGGAACAAGATCTCCAAGGTGGACTTCCAGATGTTCCAGGCCGTCAAGTATGCTGAGGTTAGTGGCATCTCATCATCATTAGCCATGTCCCCACTGCTGGGACACAGGCCTCTCTGTGAGAGGATGTGGGTCATAATCCACCACGCGGTCCCAATGCGGGTTGGTGGATGTCACATGTCTTCGAATTTTTTGTTCTAGGACATGTTGGTTTCCTCACAATGTTTTCCTTCATCGTTTTGAGAGCAGTGGTGATGAAATAATCTACACAAAGTAAAGCGCCTGCCTGGGTTTAACTCACGACCTACAACTTGTAAGTCGCGGCCTATACCACTGGGCCACCATTGCTCTTGTGTCAGTGCTCAGTTTCATCTAAACTAATAATATTATAAAGAGGTAAAGTTTGTAAGTTTGTTAGTAGGAATTAATCTCTGGAACTACTGAACCGATTTTGAAAATTCTCGCCAGTAGAAAGCTACATTATTCCTGAGTGCTATATAGGCTATACATTATACAGCATGTAACAAAAACCCTGTCCGATCCTGAAAGGTATTACTTGGTATCGTACTGTATTCACATATGCGTAATCATTTAATGGATACGAGATAATTATTTTTCCCTAATGCAAATACAAATTTAAAAAAAAAGAAAAACTTATCAAAGGCAACACTGAGCGCTCGACAAAGTTCACCTACTGTTTCGTTTGAAAGATGCCGCCTGAGCGAGACAGAGTGCCTACAGCGGGGCTAGTGCAGGGCGGTATCGTTTGAAATAAACATTGGTAAAAATGAAAAGATTTCCCCGGCCGGTGTGGTCAACTTATGAAAATTTGCCATATTGAGTTTTAAATTTCGCATATTTTGTAAAAATAAAAAATCTATATCTCTTGGTTTTTATGAGTTACATTTTTTTTTACAACTTTTCTAGTACGTATTTTAAACCAGAAATATGCCTTTTTCGGATCGGACAGGGTTTTTGTTATATGCTGTATTTATTTTCGTATCATATATAATCCACGCGAATGATGTCGATGGCGAAGTGCACACTAACATTAAAAAAATAGGCGAAAGTTTGTGGGGGTGTGTGTGTTTGTATGTTTGTTATATTTCTTCACGCTCAAACGCCTGGACCGATTTGGATGAAACTTTTTATCCCGGTCTACGCGGGGCGCAGCTGGTTTGTCTATAACGACAAAAATCGAAGTTAGGTGTATGAAATGGAAACATCATCTGCTACGTTGATGATATCCTACTAAAATAAAATGATATTACACCCATTTGTGAAAAGTGTCTCAATTGGATTCTATAGTGTTAATAAACCAATAAAAAAAACACAATTTTTTTATTAAATCAATAGGTGCCCTAAAAATGCATTTAAATTTTACGTTTTCAAATTTCGCGCGTAATTCGACGAAAACGCTGGACGCAGTGGACGCCATATTGCTCTATGGTCATGACGTCAATATGTAAATAAAAGTACAAAGCATAGATACGCTGGGCAGTTGACAGTTGACACTTTATAGTTTACATAGCCATATGACGTAATATGGCGGCTACTATTCCATGGTGTTAGAAACAGATTTAAAAAAACTGAAAACTTTGAATTGAATTTTAAAATTTATTTTGTTTTTTATGAACTAAAACTAACATTTTCCGACTGCTTTTTGCCTAAGCTATCTCAGTAATATATTTTTAGTTTTTTTCTCTCTTTATGAGAAGATAAAATACCCTATTGTTTCCCTGCACATGTCTGACTGTTGGTGCCGTACAATGAAATGAAGCTATTACTATGACCTTTCAAATGACATGTACCACAACTTGATACAGCACTGTGTACCTACAGAGTCCATACAAAAGTGTCCATTGTCCTTTACGCCCTAAAAACATTAATAAACTATGTCTTTATCTAAACTAAAAAAAAAAGATTACATGTGGCGGAGATGAGAATGTTGAGATGGATGTGTGGATTAACGAGAATGGATAAAGTGAGAAATGAGTACATTAGAGGTAGTTTAAAAGTGGCGCCAGTCATAGAAAAGTTGAAAGGGAGTCGCTTATCTTGATATGGTCATGTGAAGAGGAGGGATGAAACACATGTAACTAAAAGAGTTATGAATATAAATGTGTATGGATGGAGAGGGAGAGGGAGGTCAAAGAAAAGATGGATGGATTGTGTGAGGGAGGTGTGATATGAAAGAAAAGGGAGTTAGTGATAGCGTGACGGCTGAAAGGACTGAATGGAAGAAAAAAACGTGTTGCGCCGACCCCAAGTAACATGGGATAAGGGCAGGAAGATGATGATGATGTCTTTATTTAATCTCCATATTCTTTTCAGTTGATAAACCTAGCAGAAAACAACATAACAATAATAGAGAATCAAGCCTTCACGGACCTCTACCATGCCGTGGTGAACATCTCGCACAACTCCTTGACGACCATAGAAGCCGGCGCCTTCCAGAACTGCAATAACATGACGCTGCTGGACTTCAGCCACAACCAGCTGTCTACCATCACCCGCGGCGCCTTCGACGAGAACAGCTATGCCTACACGCTGCAAATGGCGCATAATAACTTTACGGATTTCTCTCAGGTAAGAACATAAATTCACAGATACTGTATGTTTGTGTGTCTATTTTTTTAGCTTGCCCTGTTGCTTAAACGACTGGATAGATTTCAATAAATGAGGTATCATACGAAAAGGGCTTGACTCAAAATTCTTATAGCCTATGCTGCACCGTGTAAGACACATAAACGCACATACGTGTACCCGTGATTCAGTACATGATTCTGGATCCCTATTCTTTTTTTTATGCTGGATTCTGGATCCCTATTCTTTTTTTTATGCTGGTGAGGGAAATCGTCCAATGACTGCTCCCGCTCTGGGTGGAGCGGGAAAGTGTTGCAGACTTTTACTGACTAAAACCCACCCCTGAACCATGCCTGAGTGCCCAGGGGCGCGATAACTCTGTTTCGAATTTTTTCGCGACCCCTGGGCAGTATGATTCTGGACCTTTTTCCTAAATTTTTAATTTTTTTTCTGCAGTTTTTTTGTTGTAGACTGTTCAAAATCGCTATTTATATCCGGGTTGGATAGATGAGAGTTTCAATTTAAAATATACAGGTCGTAACGGAATGGTGTGGTCATATTTTAAGAACCAGTTCTGCCCATGGAAATGAACAACTTTCTTTAAGACAAAATAGAAAATTCCCAAAAAAAATTTTTGGGCTCTCCATACAAAGTTATCATCAGCTGCTCAATATTTGTATAGGAGGTAAACATTTTTTTTAGAATTGCCCCGGATTTTCTTGAATAAAGTTGTTCATATCGATGGGCAGATGCAGTTCTTAAAATATGACCACACCTTTCCGTTACACGGTCGAATTTAGAACCTCCTCCTTTTTGGTCGTCGGTTAAAAGGTAATTAAATCGCTAAAACAGCAATGTCAATAAGAGTTTTTTTTGGCGGGATTTTCTCGAGTGAAGTTCAGTGACTGTTTTAATTATTCGTTATTGATTCCTAGTGAATATTGTGATGTAAAATTGGTGTAGTTTTGTGTCTCAAGTGTCTACGCAACTGTACAATATGTGGAATCATTGAAACAGGCGCGATCTCCTTAAAATGGAGCTGAGAATTTTATTGTACTCGTAGTATTGACTACCTCAGCGAAGTTTGCCGAGAAGGCTGACTCGACACATTTGTTGCCAAATACTGTAGAATGTGTTACATCTGCATTCTCATGGAAAAAAAAGTAAAAATACACTACGTAAAACTAGGCAATATGGTCAAAAGCCAAAGCAATGTAAATAAAATAACGCACAGCTGTGTCGCTAGAGTTCATTTGTGTGGTCACGTCGCCGGTATAGTATGGCGCGGTCGTGTGTAGGTAGATAGTAGTGCGGATTGCACTGTTTGCAATACATTGCGCGCTCAAAAAATATAATTTCTGTAACCGATCATTAAAGAGATTAAAGACTATCATAATTTTGTTAGTGGCATTAGGTGTAATCTTTTCGCGAAGTTTGCGGTATCTTGTTCCTTACAGCCAGTATGAATTTTGAAAAAAAATAACAAAATGGCGGGCGCCATTAGGTTAGTGAGTTCGCATATTTTTGACATAATCATGTGGGGTATCAAAATAGAGGTATCCAAAAATATAACTCACTGAAATATAGAAAACAAAACAATTATCTTATTTTCAAAAAACCCACCGCACAAAATCACTTTTCAAATAGTTTGATGCAGTTGGTGGCAGTTATATTTGTTGACTTCATGCCACCAACTCCATTAGACTGTTTGAATGTGTCTTGTTTGGAACTTTTTAGTTATTTTTTTTAGGGTTCCGTACCCGAAGGGTCCAAACGGAGCCCTCTTGTTTGTCACTCACGTCTCTGTCTGTCCGTCCGTCGTCTGTCACAAAATTTTGTTGCGAAGAATTTTTTAACTTCCCACTGACCTATGAACTTCAAAGGAGATTGACAAAAATCAAACCGCTTTAAATTATAAGAGTATGGTACTAAAAATATAATCATAAATTATAAAATATTTTTTTAACTCTTCTTAGTTAATTTGATCGAAATCGTATGTGGGGTTAATATTTTGTATTATATTACTTATTTATTCGATTCTATTGTATGCTTACTTTTTTCAATGGCGTATTTTAGTGTAAGCGGTGTTGCCAATTTCAAGAACCTCCCCATACCATACTCAGAACCTCATCCATGCACCGATTGTCGACCGACCCGATGCTTAACAGTTCTTGGAAATAGCTAAAGCTAGATTATATACAAGAAATTATTTGGGAGAGTACGTACAAAATGAAAATATTAATAGACGGAGAGCTATTTTTTTAACTATAGATGCTGAAAACCCACATTTGGACACATATTCAAGCGTATTCATTCCTATGTATATTCAAGCATTTTTATTTTCTACCAAAGAAGTACAAACCTTGCTTTTTTTTGGTGTGAGGTTAGTTACAAAAATAACCTCAAAACTGAACAGGAAATCGAAGAACAACAAGAACCCCACAATATAAATTGATAATTTTTATTTCTTTTGAAAGTACGACATCACCCTTCTTATATATCCAATTTATGCTATCATACAACATTTTTTGAAGCGCAACGGCGGTTCATAGAACAATGTGCAATCTCCTTTGGTGATAATGTTTATTATTACGTATACTTCACTAAAAAATACCAATATTTCGTACAGAACCCTTAATGTTCGAAATCCGACATGCACTTGGCCAGTTTTTTAAATATAGTTTTATGTTTTGTATTATTTTGAAAAAACTTGTTTTTTTTTAAATTGTTGTTGAAGTTATACTTCTTTTGGCGCGTTAGGGAAAAATGATGAGAGTAAATTTTTACGATGCGCGCGCACACCGTCACAAAAAACCTACAGCCTGAAGTTAGCTAGAACCGACATCCTGAAGTTAGCTATGGTCTGTGGTTCATGAAGAATGATTGTTTTCCTTTTGTAAACTTTGTGACAGTTTGGTTTTTTATCTTGTTACGCCAAAGAAGTATAACTTCTTACGTGCGTACATAAGTACACACACACTTTTTTATTATTAATTGTTTTTTTTTTTTGTTCCAGATACCCATTCAAAACATGTCCGGCATACAGATCCTGAACGCGTCGTTCAACAGGATAGAATCCATACAGAAGCAGGCATTCCCCAAGTTGTATGAGCTACACACAGTGGACTTGGCATATAACAATATTAGTCAGATATTTAACGCCGTGTTCCAGAATCTATTTTCTATAAGGTAAGTCAATCAATCTGTCCGCGCCTTTACCCAACTATCTTGGGGTCGGCTTCCAGTCTAACCGGATGCAGCTGAATACCAGTATTTTACATGGAGCGACTGCCTATCTGACCTCCACAACCCAGTTACTGGGTAATACGATACCCCTTTTTTTTCTTTTTTTTTTTGGGTGGTGGGAAATCATCCAATGACTTCTCCCGCTCTAGGGTGGAGCGGAAGGGCGTGTCAGACTCTTACTGACTAAAATCCACCCTTGTTCCTCCCTGCCCTGAATGCCCAGGGGCGAGGTAACTCTTTCCAATTTATCCACAACCCCTGGGAAGGCATCGGCCATGACGGGCCCCGTCATGTTTGCTGACAACTCTTGTTCGTCGCGCGTGGAACACTACGCGCCGTCGACTCTCGGGCCTGGTGCTGATCGGACGGCGAGCTACCCATTACTCGCCGTCCGCAGGCCTGGGTAATACGATACCCCTTGGTAAGATTGGTTGTCAGACTTCTGACGACCCGTAACGACTGTCAAAGATCCACGATTAACAGCCGGGACCAACGGCTTAACGTGCTTTCCGAGGTACGGAGGAGTCTCGGTGTGTAAAGATGGTCACCCATCTATGGACCAACCCCGGCAAGCGTAGCTTAACTATTGAGGTACCGGCGATGCACTGGTGTATCGCGAACAATAGATTTTCTATTGTGTCTGTTGTCTGGTACTTAAGAGGTTAACCTGATAGATGAGACCCGTGCGGCTATTATTACTCTAGCCACGAGCTTCTATTTTCTATAAGGTAAGTCAGAAAATAAGAATTTGTTTTCAAAAGCCTCTTCTTTTCGTGTCCATTTTGACTCTTAATTTTGTCTCACCAGTTTCTCCCGCTCTGGGTGGAGCGGGAGGGCGTGTCAGACTCTTACTGACTAAAACCCGCCCTGTTCGTTCCCTCAAATTTATCCACAACCCCTTGGCAGGCATCGGCCATGAGGGGCCCCGTCATGTATTGCTGACGGTGGCCGGAGATCGTCTTGCGATCCCCGACGCCCAGGGCGTCTTCTGCGGTGGCTGCTGCTGGGGGCCTGAGGGCCACTCCGTTAAGTCTCCCTCACCCGTTCCGCCTCCTCCTTCTCGAGCATTACTGCTTCGCAGAAGGAGGCGACTGCTTCCCATTCCCTCCGCTCCGTACCAGTCTGAACCAGGGCCGGGCGCGAGAGGTCGCTGCCGCTTATCGCATCCACGAGGACATGGAGGAGCACCGCCCAAGTAGGGCAGACCTCCACCGTATGCTCCACCGTTTCCTCTGGGCGATCCGCACAATGGTGACATCCGGATTTTTCCCTCCGCCTTATCCTGCACAGGAACCTCCCGAAACATCCGTGTCCGATGAGGACCTGCGTCAGGCGGAAGGTGAGGACGCCGTGGCGCCTCTCCAGCCATTTTTCAAAGAGGCCTTACCGCTGCAATTGCGGCGTGCCCAATATGTAACCACCTGGATAGCTTTGTCATTGGCTCCGTTTAAATCATCCAAGATGTAGGTGGCTGTGCATGCTGAGCAGGCAAGGAGGTGATGCATATCCTGTGAAGGGGCTCCATACTGGCACTGAGTTTGGGATGGGTCTAGGATACCCCATTTGGATATTGAAACTAGAACAAATTGCCGTGCGTTCAAGCGTTTCTACCATACTTACTATTGGAATCAAATGTAACAGCTCACAATTTATGACCCATTAATATTAGTGTTTTAATCCGTGGTGCTTGGCAACTGGGCTTACCCCAGCTGTAAATATCCCTGTGTGCCTAATGGCCTGTCTCCTGCTTGATTAGGAAGGGAGTGGAAATTATGTTTTTCTTACTCCTCCGCAGTCTTTTCTGATTAATTTCGTTGCGGGACCCAAGACAGTTTAATCGTTTCTCTGGGACTCGTCGAGCTTCATTGTCTCGGCGTTTTCTTCTGGTGGTCGCCACTGTTGATTCTGGCTTACAGAAGTTACAGTGGTTTGGGGGTAGTAGTTGCGCGTTCGGTTGCTGCGCTGCGTGTAGCGGGTTCGATCCCCGCACGGAACAAATATTTGTATGATCTGCAGATAGTTGTTCCGGGTCTGGGTGTCTTGTGTATGTGAATTTACATGTTTGTGAACGCACTCACGTTACAGGAATATTTCTAGTGTGGGGCAACGTTTTTTTTTTTTTAAAAAAAAGAACAAAGAATATCCCATTTGACCAGATTGTTTCTACAGTGACCAACTTTTATTTTTTGGTTCGCAATCAGTTAAGAGAATCAGAAAGTAGGCTGACAATCAGCACTTAAACGTTAAATATTGTAATATAAAAATTACACGTTTTTTCGTATTCCATTGTCATCAAAACAAAATAAATATGTTATTGACAGGCCTGTTGGTCTAGTGGTTAGTGACCCTGACTGCTATGCCGACGGTCGTGGGTTCGATTCCCACCCAGGACAAATGTTTGTGTAATGAGCACGATCATTTTTTCTGTGTCTGGGTGTAATTTATCTATAATATTTATGTATTTAGAAATATATAAGTATGTTTATCAGTTGTCTAGTACCCATAACACAAGCTCTGCTTAGCTTGGGACTAGATGGCGTTGTGTGATAGTTGTGGAATATTTCGTTTATTAATTTTTTTAACAAATTAAATACATTTTTAAATATTTCTTAAGAAATAATATATAAAAAACATTTAAAAATATAAAAAATAGTAGCCCACCGGTATCGGGAACAGGGTCCAAGCTACCGGCGGTCAGGGCTCCAGAGAGAGGAACCGCCTGACAATGCGAGCCGTGTCCAGAAGTACTGCTTTCTGAATCAAGCCCTTGATCCAGCCGCCTAACGAGAGCCTCCTGAGGTGTTGATCGAGGCTCGTGGCTATTAAGCCATTGGCTGACACGACTATCGGTACAATGATCGCTGAGTCCACATCCCACATGTCGACAACCTCGCGAGCCAAGTCAATATACTTGATTTGTTTATCTTTCTCGGCTTTCACGAGGTTCTCGTCATGTGGGACGGTAATGTCAACAATCATTGCACGCCTCTCGATTCGGTCCACCACCACTATATCAGGCTTATTGGCTACAATAGTCCTGTCAGTGATGATGGACCTATCCCAGTACAATGAGATATGACCATTATCGAGAACTGGGTCGGGCGCATATCTGTAGTACGGCACTTCCGATTCTTGTGGAATATTATTATTATATTATTATTGTTTTAATTATAGTATGATATAACTTAAATAAATTCTTCTCTCCACAGATTCCTGAACCTCAGCCACAACTCTTTGGAAGTCATCAAGCCCTCGACCTTCGGCACCATACCCACGGTGCTGGAACTGGACCTCTCTCACAACAAACTAAAAGATATCTCCCGAGGAAGTCTGGCTAAGCTGGTCAGCGCTAGGTTGATCGATATCAGGTTCAACCAGCTGGAGAAACTGTTCCAGATTCCTATTAGTTTAGGGTAAGTGCTGAACTTATTTATAAACAACTTTGAACTAAAGGAGTTTTTAACCGACTTCAAAACGGAGGTTATCTATTCGGATGTTTTTTTTTTTTATGTATGTTCGGGCATAACTCCGTCATTTACAGACGGATTTGCAACATTCTTTTTTTGTTCGAAAGTAGTTTGTTACGAAATGGTCCCATTTAAATTTCATATAGCTCTAATGATGGGTTTCGAAGACAAACAACGGAACTCTTCAAAAATTGACAGCAAAAGTGCAAAATAACTTTAATTTCGGAAGTCGGTGTTCCTGGTTTTGTGTCTTCGTTTTTTGACACCGACTTCCGAAATTAAAGTTATTTTGCACTTTTTTGGAAGTCGGTTCTATTTTTTTTTGTAAAAAAGATTTTTATTTTTCACTTTTTAGTTGTGGTTCCCCATTAAACAGTGTTAACAATTCATAGACATACTATCGCAGCAATCGCGGTTGATTTGCTGTCAATTTTTGAAGAGTTCCGTTGTCTGTCTCCGAAACACATCATCAGATCTACAGGGTGTAACGGAAAGGTGTGGTCATATTTTAAAGACTGCATCTGTCAATCGATATGAACAACTTTCTTCAAGAAAATCTGAGGAAATTCTCAATTTTTTTTTTTACCTCCCATACAAATATTGATCAGCTGATGATAACTTTGTATGGAAAGTCCAATTTTTTTTTTTTGGAAATTTTCTATTTTTTCTTACAGAAAGTTGTTCATTTCCATGGGCAGAACCGATCCTTAAAATATGACCACACCTTTCCGTTACACCCTGTATATGAAATTTAAATGGGACCATTTCGGAATAAACCCCTTTCGAACATAAAAAGAATTTTGCAAATCCGTCGTTATTACATGACGGAGTTATGTCCGAACATACATAAATAAAAAAAACTTGAGAGGTGTCAAGGGACACCCGGATGGAACGAAGTTCCTTTCGATTAATTAGTGAAGGAATTGTAATATAATTTTATTTTTTTTAATTTATAATATTTTTTTATTATTAACTACGCACGCACGTAAGAAGTTATACTTCATCATCTCATCTCATCTCATCTCGTCGCAGCTCAGCTCAGCTCAGCTAAGCTCAGCTCAGCTCAGCTCAGATCAGCTCAGCTCATTGTTAGGATAAAATTGTATTTTTTAGGGAAAAGGTTTTATAGGAAAAAAAAAATATCTCCGCTATACCCATCCTACTGATCGTACAGACATCCAGATTTAGAAAGCTATTTAGTATTTATGGGTTAGAGACTCCAGATTAGATTCCAAGTTAGATTGTTCCAAGCTCCGCTAGATTTAACACACGAAATTGGTTAGATAATGCTTGATCTGCTTGCAAACTTTGTACCTACCCACCAAAAATACAAGAAGTTTTTATTAGATTGTTTTTCCAACACAATCTTTTTGGATGGACAGCTTCATTAGTGTCGTGACAACTTTTCGTAAGAATTTTTTCCGTCTAACCCCCTTTCACAACGCGCGATAAGGAACTTCGTTCCAAAAAAAAAATACATAAATCCGAATTGATAACCTCCTTCTTTTTGAAGTAGGTTAAAAAAGGGGAAAATAACTTTAATTTCGGAAGTCGGTGTCACAAAACCAAGACACAAAACCTGAAACAGCGACTGCCGAAATTAAAGTTATTCTATTTTTTTGTAAAAAAGTTTTTTTTTGGTCAAAAGCCAGACTTACTGCTCTTGGAAATCTGCACTTATTGCTACTAAATATAAGCGCTGTGAATGTTAAATTATTATCATCGCCGTGCCACGGGGTCTCATCTCGAACAAAGAAAATTTAGTTCAAATAAATCTCAATAGATGCCGTACTTAACATCAATTTCCAATTGAAGTTTAAGTAATATTATTTTTTGGAAAATTACTAAGGTAAAAACTGTATTTTCTTATTTAATAAAGTGCCCTAAGCATAAAATTGTGGGATAATGGGCTTGTAATTAAAATTTAGATGATTACTGGAACGAATCCTTAGATATCTATATTTTTTGTACCAATAGATGTCACTGTTTGAAGTTTTAGAGTTTATCTATTCGCCTCTTATCTTATTCCTCCTTCTATTTAAAATTTGAATAGTGACACATTTTGATACAGTAAAACTGCTATGAAGTGCCAAAAATACTATAAAATAATTGGTAAGACTTTAAGTAAATACATTCAGCTTGCAAGCCGTCGCTGCTAACACCATCTAGGGAGGTTTGGAGGGCGTGCCCAAACGAAGAATAAAAGTTACTTGTGCCAGAAGAAAACCCGTAGTTACGGCGGTACCGTTTCTTTGTATGGGATGAGGCATCTGTACGCTAGTATTATATTGTCTGTGGCCGTGCGATTGACTGTACATAAGAATTGAATGTACGTAAAATTATTTTTAGAGGATGTTCATATTCATAATATGGCCACATAGTTATAATATTCGGTTCCCACCTATGAAATTGGCGTTTTTTTTTTCTCACAAATAGAGAACCTCGTCACTAATATGAATTAAAATGTTCATTAATTGCTTGATATTATATCGAATAATGACCGTCATAGACAACTGCCAATAGTAAAAAAAAACCTTATTACTTATAGTTTTATACAAAAAAAAAAATACCTTATAAATTATTGCTCTTTTTGTTAGCAGAAATGAAATCACTATTTGTTTTAACTTAGCCAAAACTTATTTTTGTTGCTTAATCTAAGTGGCATAAATCTTAGTTTTTAAACATTATTGCATAAAAGTTTTAAAATATTAGTGTTCATAGTTATTAAATAAATTAAGAGGGAACAGGGGCTGCGATTCTCCATACAAATGTATTCATATTTTTGCTTCCTGAATAATGCCTGTAGAGCAATCATTTTTTTTCATAAAGTCATGGTTTGCTGTTGACACGTCCCTGTCATTTCCTCTTTTTCAGCAACTAAGATGTAAAGAAAATATGACTTTCCAATAATAATAAAAAAAAACCCTATTTTTACCGCCGTTATTAGAGGACTACCAGACAAATACGAAAAGTTTTAACATAAAACATTTAACCCATTTATTACGACCGATCGTTATAAAGATAAAAAAAAAGTATTGGGAATACCCTCAGTTTAAAAATAATATCGAGCGGATAACTTTTGATTATTGTTTACCAATCGTCGCAGTGATCGTTTGGCAATGTTCCGGTGGATAGATAATTATCCTATGATCATAATTTTGAAGTACTTTTGTATTTTAATTCGTATTAGCGTAATTAACTTTCACTATGTCTTCAGAACGGTAAGTGTTTACAAATGAGCTTGTGATTTAAATTTATTTTATGCAATTTTTTTATAAATTTATAACCTGTCTAACAACACCGTAAAATAAAATTTGATCTTTTCGTATATTTTATAAGAAACAAATGATATTATATTTGTTGATCGTTTTAACGATCGGTAGTAATTTGGGGATGTAATTTTGACTTTCAGACCCAGGAATAAACCACTGTCTCTCAATCAAATCATTGACGAATTGGAACAATTAGATAAAGATTCTGGTGCTATGGAGTCTGTTACTCTGATCAATCTTCCAGCAGGTGTATTCGCTAACTCAGTAGATATCAATTTGATAGGCACTTTGCAGTACATTGCTCGGTGGACATCGAATATATACGTGTTCCGACAGTGATGAGGACAGTGTACCCTTGTCTTCTTTAGCAAAAAGAAGTCGAACCATCGAAGAACCCCTAATTGTGGAAGGTCGTCAACCTGAGCCATCTACATATTATTCAGCTCTAGTTATTAGAAGCACGTCAGCCGTTCCTTTCGTTGATCCAACCGTACCAAAAACTCAAAATTGTACTGGGAGAAATCACCATAATCCTCACGACCGACCACAATGGCAAGAAAACCATGGGCCAAGACACCTTCAACCGCCCATGTATTACTTTGAATGTACGTTTGATGACTGTGTTATCGAATTATTGGTCAAATATACAAATATTTACGCGATTGAAAAGCAAAAAGTGGGCAATGCGACAACAACTGAAATGAAGTGTTTCCTTGATTTACTTCTTTACAGTGGATATCGTAGTTCCCCGAAGATACATGTACTGGGAGAAATCATCAGACACTGATTTCAGTATTATATATTACGCCATTTCGAGGGATAGATTTACATTTATCATGACTCATCTCCACTGTTGTAACAATGCTCAGATAACCACTGAAAGTGACAAATTTGCATTTTCGTCACCCAGGTGTACCTTTTTTTTGTGGGGTGGGATATCATCCAATGACATCTCCCGCTCTCGGTGGAGCGGGCAGGCGTGTCAGACTCTTACTGACTAAAACCCACCCCTGTTCCTCCCCTTCCTGAGTGCCCAGGGGAGCGGTAACTCTGTTACGAATTTATCCGCTACCCCTAGGCCATGCAGGCACCGGTCACGATAGGCCCCATCAGTGGTACCCAGATGTACCTTGTCACTTATTCTTTGACAATTTCTTTTCGAGAGTTGATCATCTAGTAGACTACATTGACTCTCAGCTTCGATGTTTGCTTTGCAAAAAAAATACAAACTTCACTTGTCAAAAATGTAAAATCCATTTGCACCCTAAAACATATTTTGATATTTATCATACTCCTACATAGACTTATTTGTTAATTAAAGTTTTTCAATTAAATAATAAAGTCTTTTTCATAGTAATAAGATAACTGTGTTTCTTTAATTTAAAATAAGACATAATCGATAAAGTGGTAGTTATATGAGCGTTAACCTACCTGCCTATTAATACTGATCGTTAAAACGATCCGCGTTTTCCGAGCTTTCCTGGAAACTAGGATTTTTTTTGGTATTTTTCCTTGTGTAAACAAAATAAGACATAATCGATAAAGTGGTAGTTATATGAGCGTTAACCTACCTGCCTATTACTACTGATCGTTAAAACGATCCGCGTTTTCCGAGCTTTCCTGGAAACTAGGATTTTTTTTGGTATTTTTCCTTGTTTACTATATGCATCAAGGTAACAATACTAAAAAATTACTGTGATACGAGATAAAAAAAAGTTTCAGTAACAACTGGGTTAATAGCGACCTAGACATATTCTTTCTTAAAATTTTGGTGCAAAAATAATTGAATCGGCTCAGTTTTCGAGGAGAAAAGGGGGAATACGAAACGTCGATCTTGACAAAAATTTTGTGATAAAATCGGTCTGAGCTGCAGCTGTCCCTATCGCACTCTACGGGGGCAGGCTTGAGCGAGCACGATGGCAATAGTTTCTTCAAATACCTATTTTGTAAATTCCGCAGGCCCTGTTCCCTCTTAAGAAAATGCTAGTATGAAAAATGCAACTTCTTTCAAATTCTCCATACAAAACGCTGATTTCATAGGTGGGGACCTAATATATTATTGCTGATTTTAAATGTCATAATAAAAATATTTAAAATATGATTTCGCATTTTAAGATTATTAAAATTTTGTTTGCCGACTGATTTCATTGAATAAGCTGGGAAATTGTATTTATAGTAACCATATTTGCTCTCCACAGCGAACTAAATGTCGCCTACAACAACCTCACAGAGATCAAGCCGAACACCTGGCCGGCCATGAACGCGCTTCTCCGGCTGAACTTCTCGTCCAACAGGTTGGCAGACTCACTGGAGTCGGGCAGCTTCTCCAGCTTACTGACGCTGCAAGCTCTCGATCTGTCAAACAATGGTTTGACGAAACCGCCGTGGGAGGCACTGTCTACACTCACTAGTTTGCAGTATTTGTATATGCAGGTAAATATAAGTAGCAACCCACCAATTCAACCTACCAATCTAACCCACCAACGCAACCTACCAATCCAATCCACCAACGCATTACGCAACCCAACAACGCAACCCACCAACGCATTACGCAACCCAACAACGCGACCCACCAACGCAACCCACCAACCCAACCCACCAACGCATTACGCAACCCAACAACGCAACCCACCAACGCAACCCACCAACGCAACCCACCAACGCAACCCACCAACGCATTACGCAACCCACCAACGCATTACGCAACCCAACAACGCGACCCACCAACGCAACCCACCAACGCATTACGCAACCCAACAACGCAACCCACCAACGCATTACGCAACCCAACAACGCAATCCACCAACGCATTACGCAACCCAACAACGCAACCCACCAACGCATTACGGAACCCAACAACGCAACCCACCAACGTATTACGCAACCCACCAACGCATTACGCAACCCAACAACGCAACCCACCAACGCATTACGCAACCCAACAACGCAACCCACCAACGCATTACGCAACCCAACAACGCGACCCACCAACGCAACCCACCAACGCATTACGCAACCCAACAACGCAACCCACCAACGCAACCCAACAACGCGACCCACCAACGCAACCCACCAACGCATTACGCAACCCAACAACGCAACCCAACAACGCAATCCACCAACGCATTACGCAACCCAACAACGCAACCCAACAACGCAACCCACCAACGCATTACGGAACCCAACAACGCAACCCACCAACGTATTACGCAACCCACCAACGCATTACGCAACCCAACAACGCAACCCACCAACGCATTACGCAACCCAACAACGCAACCCACCAACGCATTACGCAACCCAACAACGCGACCCACCAACGCAACCCACCAACGCATTACGCAACCCAACAACGCAACCCACCAACGCATTACGCAACCCAACAACGCAACCCACCAACGTATTACGCAACCCAACAACGCAACCCACCAACGCAACCCACCAATGCAACCCACCAACGCAACCCACCAACGCAACCCACCAACACAACCCACTAAACCAACCCACCAACCCAATGCACCAACCCAATCCACCAACCCAATCCACCAACCCAATCCACCAACCCAATCCACCAACCCAACCCAATTTACCAACCCACCTGTTTGTTGGTTGTGTTGCTGGTGTTCCTTCCCACACCGGGGACCGGGGATTGTGAGATCTAGTGCGCCTTCCACGACCCCCGGGTAGTGCCGGCCAGGCGGGCTACCTCAGGCTCGCGGGGAGAGTGAGGTATCCTCCCCCCGCGACGCCCAGTAGGGGCGCACGTGGAACACTACGCCCGAAACGACAGGGAGCCGTGCTTTCTCCCGAGCCATTCGTCGAGGCACGGGGGCGCAGAAACCTGTCCCACCATACCGTCACTTCCGTCATCGTTCGTGCCTCCTCACCACCGGTACAGTGAACTGAAGGCTCTCGTCCCCAGGGCGAGGATTCGGCGAGTGATACAATTCGCCTCGAAAAAAAAAAGGAGATCGTGACATCTAGTAGCTCTGAAGGCTGTCGCCCTCTGATGTTTTCGGAGTATCGCGATGCTATAGTATGCGGCCGTTAGATCAGAAGTCCACACCGAGGTCCCCAGATTAGGAAGCAGTGTTCTGAGCGCACCCGCGGCGCCCATCAACAACCAACTTCTTGGCCATCGCATCTCTAGAATATTTTAATATCATTTTTCAGGACAACAACCTAACAGAACTAAGTCGCTCCGCCTTCGGCAACCTGCCCACAACGTTTAAAATAGATCTATCGCGCAACCAACTGACGACCGTCGCGCAGCGGTCGTTCAACGGACTTGCACAGTTGCTCGACCTCTCGCTCAGTGGCAACAAGCTGGAGCATATCCCTAATGAGGCTTTTAAAGGATTGGTGGCTTTGAGGTATGTAAAAAAACATTTCAGTACAGTCGCGAAACTATCTTACAATTGTCGCGCAACTATCGTAAAACAGTCGGACTACTATCTCATAACTGTCGCGCAACTGTTACAAGACAGTCGCGCAACTATCGTAAAACAGTTGGACTGCTATAACGTAACTGCCGCCCAACTGTTACAAGACAGTCGCGCAACTATCGTAAAACAGTCGGACTACTATATCATAACTGTGGCGCAACTGTTACAAAACAGTCGCACAACTATCATAAAATAGTTGGACTACTATATCGTAACTGCTGCCCATCTGTTACGAGACAGTCGCGTAACTATCGTAAAACAGTTGGACTACTATCTCGTAACTGCCGCGCAACTGTTGCGCAACTATCGTAAAATAGTCGTACTACAATCTAATAACTGTCGCGCAACTATAGTAAAACAGTTAGACTACTATCTGGTAACTGTCGCGCAACTATCGTAAAACAGTCGGACTACAATCTCGTAACACTCGTGGAACAGACTGGCAACTACTGATTTTACTAAACTATATTTTACAGGAAACTGGACCTTTCACATAACTTCTTAGAAAAGATTGATAACAAGACAAATGGATTACTGGATGACTGTCTATCCTTAGAAGAGGTAAGTCAAAGTATGCAATAAGGCGCAGTTATACGACTTCTAATGATCTTTAATTGAACATCACGTCTTAATCGACTAGTCTTATTTCTTTGATAAAAATATATGTTATTCTATACAATTTCCTTCGTAATTTGATATGTAAATATTTGAAATTATATTTATATAACATCGACACCTGCAAAGAATAACATCGTAACTCAGTTTTGGGCAATTTTAAGTTACAATCATATTCATGCTGTACAAAAATTGAAGATTTTTTTGCACTCACCCCTGTGTCTAAATTCCTTTGCGTAAAGATTTTAACAGAGTAAAAACATTGTAAGTGAGAGACAACTGCAGTTAATAAAAGGGTATATTTAGTTACACATCATACGTCATCATTGTTTAAGCTCGCCATTACTAGTATAACATTGTAATTCAAAATACACTCTTGTTCTTGGAAATTATTATTTCTTAATATATAAGCTTTTTATTTGTATTTTAACCCCAAAACGCATAAAAATAAATTTTATAAATAGTACCTCAGGCTCACAATTCTTTTTTTATTTTATGAACTACTTAATAACACACTATTAGCGATTGAGTGTCTGAGTTACAATGTTATTTTATACAGTATTTGTTGTGAAATGTCATTGTAACTCATAAAGAGTCTTAAAACATATATATTATAACATATATAATCTTATGAAAGTTCAGTTATTCCTTCGTTTATTCAAATTTTAAAGGTTGGCTGGCATTTAGACTTAGCCGAAGTCTGAGAGATTTTTTAAGATCTTTGACGCGCTCTCCTCAAAAGTTACTATAATTGAGTTACGATGTTATTCCTTGCAGGTGTCGACATAGTGTAAAAGGGATGACGATTGGGTAAAAAAAAAAAAAAACTATTTAGTCAGTAAGTTAGGTTATCAAAAAATATGGGACACGTATTTTTTGCTTGATCAAATTAATGAAAAATTACAAAGATACAACGCATCAAAGTTCAAGAGCGGGGGCTTGTTACGTCACTTTTAAGTTATAAGTGGTACAATTTTAACCTAAGTGTGACGTCATCTGAAATTTCAACCCACTGTATCGTCTTCATTGTTTGTTAAAGTGACAAAAGATAAAATACGTGTCCAGTATTTTTTGGTAATCTAACTGACTAATTAAACTGGACGATTTAAATAGATGATTATAATTAGATGGAGTAATTAGATTTTTTTAAGTTTTTAAATAACGCGTACGTATCAAAATCCCGAGAGTTCAAAATACCTATGATTGAAATACCGACGTCCAAAACACTGAAAGTTATAAATGCCGATAGTCGTTATATCGAAACACAAAATACCGATGTTCATATGCCCGAAAGGACGAAATCCCGAATGGACGAAATAACAATGGATGAAATCCCTAAGAGCTGCGACGTAGTTCCCGCGATTACTCATAGATGGCACTGCAACACAGTTCTGACGGTGGTGCTAAACTTTGGGTCAGCGGGGGAAGCGAGCTCGTGACCTTAGGGCACCCCGACACGGACAGGTTAGGTTAGAAGGGTGTGGCGGAGTCTAGTGAGCGAGCGAAGTGAGCGAACACAGACTCCGCCACACCCTTCGTGGTTATTTTTTTTGTAAACCCTAGAGCCCTAGTACTTCAGTAGGCTCCGACAACGCTTTTTAGGCAACTTTTAAGTGTTTTGAGGTTAGGTTTACAAAAAATCGTTTTTCTCGGCAACGGTGGCAATTTCGGGATTTTAAACTTTCGGGCAAATGAACTTTCGGGATTTTAAACTTTCGATCCCGTAATAACAGCCGCACGTGTCGGTCCGTCAGGTTAAGCTTTGCTTGCCGGGGTTAGTCCATGGATGGATCTGGCCTCGGAAAGCACGTTAAGCCGTTGGTCCCGGCTGTCAATCGTGGATCTTTAACAGTAACTGAGTTGTGGAGGTCAGATAGGCAGTCGCTCCATGTAAAATACTG
Source organism: Polia nebulosa (assembly GCA_951329385.1). NCBI lineage: Eukaryota > Metazoa > Arthropoda > Insecta > Lepidoptera > Noctuidae > Polia > Polia nebulosa. The sequence continues at coordinate 17,990,604 of OX589614.1, forward strand.
GTATTCAGCTGCATCCGGTTAGACTGGAAGCCGACCCCAAGATAGTTGGGAAAAGGCGCGGGCAGATTGATTACAGATTTTATTTTAGTGGTCATTTTACCTTTCCAGGTAATCCTAAGCCACAACAAATTCGGCTTCCTTACAAAGAAGATGTTCCCCTCCAACCCCTGGATCCCGTACAGACTGCGGGAGATCGACCTGAGTTACAACGAGATACCGGTGCTGACGCATGATCTAACACTGGGCGCGCAGAAAGTTAAAAAGTTGAACCTGGCTGGGAACTTTATAAATGATATTAGAAATAGTAAGTGGTTTTGTGTATTTAACCGACTTCAAAACAGGAGGTTCTGTATTCGACCCGTATGTATGTATGTATGTTTTTTTCGAAAACTACTGATCCTATTTGGATGGGTTTTCGCTATTAAAATGCATATTTCGGTTTAAGTATATAATACATTAGGATCTGATGAAGATCTTTGGAGTTAGCTTAGCTAACAGCAAATGACTCGCGATTACTGCGATCGTTTGTCTATGTATTGTTAACACAATTTAATGGGAAACCACAACTAAAAAGTGAAAAATAAACAACTCAATTTTTTGTAAAAAAAAATATCTTAAGTAATAATATTTTCGACCTTCAAAATAAATCATAAATATACTTGAAATGTCGTACGGAGAAAATTTGAGATCTTTTAAAAGTAACACCATATTCCGAATTTATTTATTAACATAATGCGTTATATGAGTATAATTAGTGACGCGCATGAATGGATTAACGAGATTCCCACTGTCCCTATCTACTATCTAGCGAAACCACAGCCAAGGGAACGGGCTTTGGAGAATCAGCGGGGAAAGAAGACCCTGTTGAGATTGTGTATTAATTTTTAATTGAATCGGTCCATTAGACTGAGCAAATTGACTGTCTGTAACAGACAGACACACAAGTGCGGGTTCCGATTTTTCATTCGGACGTTCGGAACCCTAAAAATTAATAATTTACGAAGTATTTTTTGACTATTATTTTTCAGATGTCCTTGGAAACCTTACCTCGTTGGAAGTACTGGACTTGTCTCATAATAATCTCAAAGACATGATTTCAAGAACATGTAAGTATAAACAATTATTAACATTATTCAGCAATTCAGCACTATCATCATCATCATCATTCAGCCAATGTATGCCCACTGCTGGACATAAGGTTCCCACACGCAATGTACGCTAGCACATGCTCGGCTGTCACATCCGTATACAGAATAGTTTTTTGACTGCTGTTAAAAACTGGCCAAGTACGTATCGGATTTCGCACATTAAGGGTTCCGTACCAAATATTGGTATTTGTAAGTAAATTATACGTTTTAATAATCATTATCACCAAATTTCAAGTTCATAAGGTCAACGGGACGTTAAATAATTCTTCGTAACAAAATTTTGTGACAGACGACGGACGGAGAGACAGATGGACACGTTAGTGACAACAATAGGAATCCGTTTCGACCCTTCGGGTACAGAAACCCAAAAATGTTCATGAATGAATACTTTTTTTTAAAGATTTTACTAAAATAATACAAATACAAAATCGATGGAAAATGGACAAGTTATGTTAGCTCATAATTTTAAAAAGGCATTATGGCGTTGCTTGCGTGTGACGTCACACATATTCAGAGCTGTCTCTGTTTATCATAGATTTTAAACAACAACAAACAACTCGGTCATTTTTTGAGACTTAAGAGGGAACAGGGGCTGCGGTTCTCCATACAAATGTATTCCCCTTTCTTCTTCCTGAATAATGCCTCTAAAACAATCATTTTTTTTTCATAAAGTCAAGGTCTACTGTTGACACGTCCCTGTCATTTTCTTTTTTTCAGCAACTAATAAGTAAAGAAAATATGACCCTCCAAAAATGACAAAAAATGGCCCTATTTTTACCGCCGTTCTTAGAAGACTACCAGACAAATTAGACAAGTTTTAACATAAAACATTTAATAGACCTAGACATACTCTTTTTTAAAAACTTGGTGCCATAAATAATTGAATCGGCTCAGTTTTCGAGGAGAAAAAAAGGGGAATACGAAACGTCGATCTCGTCAAAAATTTTGTGATAAAATCGGTCTGAGTTGCAGCTGTCCCTATCGCACTCTACGGGGCAGGCTTGAGGGAGCACGATGGCAATAGTTTCTTCAAATACCTATTTGGTAAAGTCCTCGCAGACCCTGTTCCCTCTTAAACGTTTTTGTATTGCATTTTATCTTTTCTATGTTTTGAGAAATGTAATAAAAAAGAATTTAGTCAAATAATCTAGTGTCACCGCTTGAAAATTTCTAGGAGTAAACGGTGACAGTCACTGAACTGCTCGGTTTGTATGAGTTATGTCCAAGCTGCCTCTGACAGCTGCGTTTCGGTGCTCTGTCGCCACATCTCGCAGGTCCTGTGCGCAATCAATCATCTGTCCGCCTTGTGTGAGGCCTTCACTTCTACATAGTATAAATAAAAGTCGCTCTCCGCGTCAGTCTGTTTCTCTGCCAACTCCTCCTAAACCAGGCTTCAACTTATTTTAATGTGATTTTCACTAATAGACAGAGCGATAAACGAGGAAGGTTTGTGGAAATAATTTGTGCCCAAGCGGAGCCGGATCGAGTCGCTTGTGAACTATTAAATCTAGATTTTTAATTATTTGTTATAATATATTTGAACCACATTTGTGTACAAAAACAACGATTGTATCCATATAATAACTACGGCAGTGTAACACTGTTGCATTTATTAACGTCCACCACTGTAACGAACATACAGGCTGTAAGGAACAAGACGAAAAGGTTACACCTAATGATCTAACAAAATAACGGTAGTCAGTAATCTCGGTAATAATCGGTTACAGAAATTGTCATTTTTGAGCGCGCAATATATTTATTGTAAATAATGCGACCTCAACGCTCCAAATACTACTTACCTACATTCGCGCCGTAGGTACGTAGGTATTAGGGCGGCAATGTGAATGAACTCTAGCGAAGTAACTGTACGTATTTTATTTACATTGCTGTTTTTATTGTAATTAGCGATTTAATTACCTTTTTAATTAAAAATCTCATTGGGTTGGATAGGAATAACGATTTTGAACAGCCTAAAGTAAAAATAGCTGAAAAAAAAATTGAGGCAAATGCCGACGAAAAATTCCGACGCTATTGGGTCCAGAATCATGTACTAGATCACTGGTAAACGTATGTGCGTTTATATGCCTTACACGGTGTATATGTGTATACGCACAGATAATACAGAGTGGTGATGACAATACGACAATAAATTAAACCTCGCATACCTCAAGACGTTCTCAGTCTACATACAAAAAATCATTTGAATATATCCAGTAGTTTAGTCACAGGAAATTATTTTTCATTTTTAACATTTGCTACATGATGTATCTGATAATAGGGAAACACTGTCAGGTTAACGACCCACATCGGTATAAACATCAAAACATTAAAGTCACGTTGCCAACTCGCTACTACACTTTCGCCAAATTAGTATTTTCATCTGATTTAGTGAAAATTATACCTTAATTCTGAGTAATAAGAGTCATAAAGCGTGTCATCAAAGTTGGAAAAGAAAGTAACGAATGCGGAAATTGCAATGCACTCATAATATTAATAGAACATTTAGTGTGTACGAAAGAGATAAATCTAGTTTCGTTTGTTACTTCGCTTTCTTGAAGAAATTTGCTACTACTTTTACTTTAGCTTAGTGTGTCGCCGCGGTCCTGTGAAGAGTCACGCGTCCTCGTTTTGTTTGTAGGAGCCGCTAACTTTCGTATAGGTACTTCCCCGCCGCTCGTGTTTAAATTTGTAAATTCATTTACGACGGTATTAGTGCGAAATTGGACGCTTTATTTTGGTGACAGGACACGTAACGTTTTAATAGGTATTTAGTTAAACAGTGAGTGAATTGTGCGAAATTAGACGCTTAGTTTTTATTGTTTTCGTGTTTTTTTTTTAACGCAACCCAACGTGTAGTTCGCGAAGGGCAGGTCAGGTGTTGACCATACAACTATTCTTAAAGTTTTAAAACGTGACAAACGGAAGCCGTATAAATACAAGAAATTGCATGCATTGTTACCTAGAGACAAACCAGTTAGGGAAAACTTTTGTCGCTGGATTGAAAATAAACATTTCGAGAATCCGGATTTCTTGTACAATGTGATGTGGACTGATTTAAGTACATTTACAAGGAACGGTTTATGGAACAGACAGAATCTTCGTTACTGGAGCCGCGTGAATCCGCGTCTAGGACGGGAGACTTCGCACCAGTACAGACTTGTTGTCAATGTTTGGGCTGTGCTAAATAATCTGTGATTCAGTGTAATTTTACTGAGCATTAATCCATAATTAAAAGCTAAAAAATCAAGTCGCTACAGGACCGCGCGTTGTTGCCGCTCTTACGACAGGTTAGTGAACTCATATTTATAAATGGTGTTCTATTTCGTTTCTAGTTTTATGCCATTTAGTTTGTTTGAAAATTTTATTTTTTTATTTTCGATGTTAGGACATTTTTGATAGCTTAAACTTATTCTTATAAACTAGTATTGTCCGTGTTTTCATTTATTGTCGTATTGTCTTCTCCACGCTGTATAATACTAGCGTACAGATGCCTCATCCCAAACAATGAAACGGTGCCGCCGTAACTACGGGTTTTCGTCTGGCACAAGTAACTTTTGTTCTTCGTTCGGGCCCGTCCTCTACACCTCGCTAGATGGTGTTAACAGTGACGGCTTGCAAGCTGAACGAATTTACTTAGTCTTACCAATATTTTCTTACACATTGAGGAATTGTTTTAGAGTATTTTTGGCACTTCATAGCAGTTTTACTGTATCAAAATGTGTCACTATTCAAATTTTAAATAGGTGAATGTATAAACTCTATAACTTCAAACAGCGCCATCTATTAAAACAATGTCTAAGGATTCGTTCCAATTATCGTCCAAATTTGAATTATGGTGTAGCGAGTTGCCGCCACTCTGCAAGTTGGATGGGGGTGGTATCGCGACGTGTGTGCCTTGCTCTGACTTGCGAGTCGAGTGTGTAACCGGCTTTTTACGGGGCCATAGGCAATCTGAGAAAGCAGCAACCATAGATAATTCAGTGTGTGTCTAACGCCGCGAGGCACAGCGCGCATCTCACCGCAGACTAAATTAATGTCTTTACTTAAATTAATATCGTCCCCGCAAATACGCTAAAATCCCGAGTAAATCCCGTAAACGTTGGGGATCCTCCGGGAATAATAAATAACCCATATTTACCGCGTCCGTTAACTACTGAACAAGAATAATCAGGAGTGTTGGTGTGAAGAGAACGAGTGGCCACTCGACAAGTCGACGTGCAACCATCGAGAACAGCCCGGAAAGTCAGGTGCCACTTGTTTTGCAAATTGTGAGTAGGGCCACATTCGCCGACTGCTGCCGACCACTCCTAACTTGAAGTTATACAGACAAATATAGGCAATTTTGGGCCAGCATTCCCTCCAAGTGCTTGGCCGTACTTACTGTTCTTCATCCGCAGAGTCCCACGGCTATTTACACGCCTGGGCAACTCCATTAGATGGTCCTTTCGAGCCTGGATAGGCATCAGTAAAATTCAGTACAAATTAAGTACAAGTCATTACGGTAGGCATATAACTTTATTAGTGCCCCAAAATGGCGTCCCGCAAGCAAGAAGCTAAATTGGCTCAGCTTACCGCTAAAAAACAAATGATTTTCGAGCGAGTTAATCGCATATATAATGATTCCAGAAACATCTCGAACTTTGATTCACGTTCAAATGAGACATTCTTAGCGCAGTCAGAAACAATTACTGAGCAATATAACAAATTTGAGGAAATAGTAGAACAAATGAATGAATTGCAATTCGAAATTGACCAAACCGCACCAGACTATTCGAGTCTATATTCTATTGAAGACTTATATTCTAATATTAAATATAAACGTAATCTCATACTTTCGAAAAACGAAACATCGGAACACAAAGTGGGTACTCGGATAAAATTACCGCCCATAGATTTGCCAACGTTCGATGGTAAAGCGGAAAATTGGCCCATATTTTATGAAATGTTTCGAAGTAATGTTCATTTAAATACCGATCTGGTTGACTCGCAGCGTGTCCAGTACTTGATCAGTAAGTTGACTCATGATGCCTTGAAGCTGACCGCGGGCATTGTTCCTACAGGTGATACATACAACGTTATGTGGAACAGTCTCGTTAAAAGGTATCAAGATAAGCGTAGTTTAGGGATTCATTATCTCAATAATATACTGGATATTAAACAATGCGCCGGAAATGCCGCGAGCCTCAATACTTTTGTGGAACGATATTCAGCGTCCGTCGCAGCCTTGAAGCAGTTAGACATTCCAGACTTACTGGATTTTGTTTTATTACACTGTGGTTTAAGAAAGGTTGACGCGCAAACTGTCTTACAGTTTGAATCACGTGTGAGTGAAAAAGAATTACCTTCCTATGCTGAGTTTATAACATTCATGCAAGAATATGTTAAGGTACTACAACGCTCATACGGTAATAATTTACAGACGGAACCGCGCGCTAAGTCTAGTTCAGTTAATCATCAAACAAAAAATAATACCGCTAAGTCATTCGTATCGCGTAATGAACCAAATGCTTAGCGCAAATGTACGCTTTGCGATAAGGATGACGTACAACATCAGCTGTTCGATTGCCCGCAGTTTAAAAATATTAGTACACCGCTTGCACGATTTGAATTTATAAAAGCAAAACGTGGCTGTATAAACTGTTTAAGTCTATCCCATTCTTTGGTTAAATGTAAGTCACGTAACGTTTGTAAAATTTGTAAGAAGAACCACCATTCTCTCTTACATTTCCGAGAAAAACATGAGTCATTATCGCCCGAGCCGCAAGCGCCTACTAAGGATACATCTGTTTCGCTCACTACAGCTGTTAAAACTGGGTCAACCATTTTGCTAGCGACCGCGCAGTTATATGCATACTATAGCGACATCAGAGATAAGGAGGTGGTTCGGTGCCTACTAGATAACGGATCGCAAAATAATTTAATTACTGTGGACTGTTGTAAACGTTTGAACTTACCCATAATTAAATTACGCAATTCATTTTTACAAGGTGTTGGAATGTCATCGAAACCAATACACGGTTTCATTCATCTCAACATAGAATCTCGGTTTGATCCTCATACGAAGTTTTCGATACAAGCGTTAGTTGTTGATTGTATTACAGATAGACTTCCCGCGAAATTAATTAGATTACATAACAATGATAACATGTCATACTTAAGTAACTTGCAGCTCGCTGATCCGCTTTGGAACGTGCCGGGCACGGTAGACGTCGTGCTTGGAGCACAATTGTTCCCCTTTATTTACCTGGGAGACAGGGTCGAAACAGGTACCCGCGCACCCCCTGCTGTACTGACTAGCTTCGGTTATGTACTTATGGGTGATATTGATTGTTGTAGTAGTGATGTGACACACATTGCATCTTCGTTTACCGCGCAGGCCGACATTGAAGTCGAGTCAAATTTACATAAGTTTTTTGAGCTAGAGGAAATTCCATCTCAACGTTTTATTAGTCCGGACGAATTAGAGTGTGAAAATAATTTTAATTCTTCAGTCTTATTTGAAGACGGCAGATATTTTGTCGATCTACCCTTTGCGCGCTCACCCAGCGAGCTAGGTAGCTCGCGCAGTTACGCCCATCGGCGCTTACTTGCTCTCGAGCGTAAGTTCACGTTAATGCCGACCCTACGCGAGAATTATAATAAAACTATCGCGGATTATATAACTCAGGGGTATTTAGCGGAAGTGCCCGACTCTGAATTGACAGAGGAGGGTTATTATATACCGCATCATGCCGTCATTAGACCGGACAAGGACAGCATTCGAGTGGTTTTGGACGCTAGCGCCAAAACTCACTCAGGGTTGTCGCTCAATGACATTTTGCATGTCGGACCTAATTTGCAAGCAGACTTGTTTTTGTTATTACTTGATTTTCGTACATTCCCTGTCGCGATGACAGCGGATATAAAACAAATGTTCTTACGTATCGGTGTAAGAGAGCACCACCGCAAATATTTACGAATCTTGTATCGTTTTAGCAAAGGTGAGCCTATTCGCACCTTTCATTTTAACCGCGTTCCCTTCGGACTAAAACCTAGTCCTTATTTAGCGATGCGCACATTGCGTAACTTGGCGTGTGAGCAAAGCGACCGCTTTCCTGAGGCTTCTAAATTGGTAGAAACTCAGTTTTACATGGACGACTATGTCTACTCTGTTTCGGACGAACAGACAGCTATGCGTCTATCCCGCGATTTAATTGATTTAATGAAGGTAGGTTCCTTTGACTTAGTCAAATGGGCTACCAATTCACCCGCTTTATTAGAGATTCTCCCAGAGTCTCACCGCTTACCAGTTAATTTTTCTGGCATGGATAATGATGTCCATAATTTCAAAATCCTTGGATTAACCTGGGAACCCGCTGATGATTATTTTTCTTTGACAACAATCGCCGTGGATGATAAATGCACGAAGCGCGCGATTCTATCGCTAGTTGCCCGCTTGTTCGACGTACTGGGCCTAGTAGGACCCGTTGTGCTGTACGCGAAGGTATTAATCAAGGAACTTTGGTTAGCTAAAGTAGGATGGGATGAGGTTCCACCGGAATCTATCACAAATCGGTTTGCCGCTTTTACGCGCGATTTTCCTTCACTCTCTTCTCTAAAGGTTCCTCGCCACATTGGCGTCTTTAGAGAAGCTGTAGTGAACATCGTAGCCTTTTGCGACGCCAGCTTTACTGGTTATGGCTGTTGTATTTATTTACACATTACCAACCCTACTGGTGATATCACTGTCCGACTCTTATGTGCAAAGTCCAAAGTCTCCCCCGCAAAAATATAATAATAATAATAATAATAATCTGTGGCCCGGCTGTCAAGTCGAATGTCAACAAATTTTTTTCACGCCAATATTTTACAATAATTTCATTAATTTATACCCAAATAAAATGCCGATACATCCAAAAACAATAAAAAAAAAACAAGATAAGTCCTACATATACTATTTCCGGAAACAAGACGGTAATATGGCGATGTAAAAACGAATGACGGACGAAGACCAAGATGATAACTACAAGCCGGGCACAAAAGACGAACACACACCCAACATCTTCGGGTTCGTCGCTCAGCTCCGCCTCGCAGCCGCCGGGACCTACGCCAACCGTGAGTCCAGTGATTCCGGCCGCTGCAGTTGCGTCGAGCTCGAGCGACGAATACACCACTCCGCCGACGACACCACCACCTGCGCGTCGACGGGGAAGAGGCCGACCACCAGCCAGCTTGGAACCTCGAGGCCCACCGGCCTCTGATAGGGTTCCCGCTGCCGGTGGAAGTGTGCAGCGCATGCGATGGACGCAAACCATTAACGAAAACGTCATGCGCTCATACTTTGGGGCTACAGAGGGGGGAATTAACCTGACTGCGTACCGTGGTCGGATGCTCTCTCTGTTTCAGGTGCTTGAGCCAGCTGTCAACGTTTCGGCCCAACGACTGTCGGATCAGGTACGGGTCATCCAGCGTAACCGTATGCTGGATGATGCCGTACTTGATAGACTACGCCTCGAATCACGGAGTAGCCGTGTCTCACCTGCTTCACCACCGGCCGCGGTGCAACTGGAACCCAGTGCCCCACTGCGACCCGACCATGTTGGTGAAGATGATGATGACGTGGCTATATCCGTGAGTACCCAATGTAACGAGAAATTGAGGAGCGCTTTGGAGGATGCGTTCCGAGAGCACCGCTCCACACCACCTGGGCTTAGACCTCGACTACCTCGTTTGCCCATGCATAAAAAAAATAAGGCGCTGGTGTGTGCTCTAGATTCGCAGCTATCAAATTGTTTTGATAGCAGCAAAGACCTTGCCGATACCCACTCGATCTTGTACTGCGCGGCTGCAGCGGCGTGTCGTGTAGCTCATGTCAAGTTCTCCAACAGTGACAGAGCTGCACGACCAGCTGTACCAGCTTGGCAGTGCAGGATCGAGCGTCGTATCGGTGAGGCTAGAGCACTCATCGGAAAGCTTATCTGCTTCAGGGAGGGCAACACTCGCCCTAGGGTGATGCGCTTTGTGAGGCGGGCGTTCTCGGGGACTGATATTAGTTCTCGAGATTATTTGACCTGCGTCACAGAGCGTATCGACTTCCTGAAGCAGAAGATCTATGCATGGGCAAACCGTATACGTCGATACAAGCGGCGAGTGGAGCGGTTCACTCAGAATCGCACTTTCCAAAGCAACGAAAGGTGGGTATATAGGGCTTGGGAGCGACCGGACCAAGGTGTGTCTGATTTGCACCTACCTGATGATGACGCCATGAGTTCATTCTGGCGCAGCATCTGGTCGGTGCCGGTCAGGCACACCGAGGGTGATTGGACTCGAGAGGTTGAGCGCGCGTGCGATCTTATACCAGAAATGGGAGCTATTACCATCAGCCCCCAAGATGTAGCACGTGCAGTCCGTCCGTTGCCTAACTGGAAATCTCCAGGGCCGGACGGGCTGCACAATTTCTGGATAAAATGGTTTCAAAGATCGCACGCTCGCTTGGCAGCTCAGTTCCAGTCTGCCCTAGAGTCAGGGTCGCTGCCCCAGTTCCTTACGACAGGAGTAACCCACCTGCTCCATAAATCAGGTAGTACTGCGGAGCCGAAAAATTATAGGCCGATCACGTGTTTACCGACGGTCTATAAAGTTCTTACGTCCATCCTGAGAGCCAAAATTAACAATCATATTGACAAAAATTGTATTTTGTCTGCCTCTCAGAATGGATGTAGGAACGGGTCCCGCGGTACTAAGGAGCTGCTCCTTATTGATGTTGCCATTAGCCAACAGGTTCGTCGTTCTCGAAGAGATCTGTCGACATGTTGGATAGATTATAAGAAGGCCTACGACTCAGTGCCACATACATGGCTCATGAGGGTGCTGGAGCTGTACAAAGTGGATGCAACTTTGCGCACCTTCCTGATGTCGTGTATGGGGCAGTGGAGGACGGTCCTTCACTATCCAGGATGTCGACAGATCCAGGAGAACAGCGAACCGATAAGGATCGAGCGTGGCATATTCCAGGGCGACAGTCTGAGTCCACTGTGGTTTTGTCTGGCCCTAAACCCTCTCAGTACTCTACTGGAGGGCTCGGGCCAAGGCTACCGGTTGAGAAGAGGTGGACAGGTCATATCACACCTCCTTTACATGGATGATCTGAAACTCTTTGCCCCCAACAACTTGCAACTGATGAAGCTACTGAAGGTAACAGAAACCTTCAGTAGCGCCATCAGGATGGAATTTGGTGTGGACAAATGTGCAGTCATGCATGTAAAGCGAGGGGAGATTATGGAATCCGTGGGAACTCAACTCTCGGATTCCATACACCTTAGATCCCTCTGCTCAACCGAAACCTACAAGTATTTGGGTATGTCGGAAGCGTTAGGCATCAGCACTGCTGACGTGAAACAGTCGTTGAGGGAGCGCTTCTTTGGCCGCCTGAATAAAGTACTAAATAGTCTTTTATCAGGCGGGAACAAGGTGCGCGCCTTCAACGGTTGGGTCATGCCGGTATTGATGTACTCTTTCGGCATACTCAAATGGACTCAGACCGAACTTGACGTCCTGGATAGGAGGGTCCGCACACTGCTGACCGCAAATCGCATGCATCACCCACGATCATCGGTGATGAGGCTGTATATCCCGCGGAAGTGTGGGGGTCGTGGCTTCTTAAACGCTAAGACCCTACACAACCGCGAGGTATGCAGCCTTAGGGAATACTTCCTCAAAGCTGACGTGGGTATGCAGCCTTAGGGAATACTTCCTCAAAGCTGACGTGGGTATGCATCGAGATGTGGTCGCTGTGGACAAGGGCCTCACCCCGCTCTCCTTGGCAAACGAGAACTGGCGCAAACCTATAGTACTGGATACTAATGACCGCACGGAAGTATGGCAGAGCAAGGAGCTTCACGGACGCTTTTACCGGGTCCTACATGGGCCCGATGTAGATCTCTTAGCGTCCGTATCCTGGCTGCGTTTTGGTGACCTCTTCGGGGAAACCGAAGGTTTTGTCTGTGCGATTATGGACGAAGTTATGATGACGAATAACTACCGGAAATACATTGTGAAGGACGGTACGGTTGACATCTGTCGGGCATGCCACCGGCCCGGGGAATCAATCCGACACATTATTTCTGGTTGTTCTCGTCTAGCTAACGGAGACTATTTGCATAGACACAACCTTGTAGCCAGGATTATCCACCAGCAACTTGCTCTTAAATACAATCTTGTGGAATCTGAAGTACCGTACGTAGAACTGGGTCGAGCTCATACCTATAGTATGAGCTCGACCCAGTTCTCGAAAATGGCAATATCACGTTATATTGGGATCGATCTATCATCACTGACAGGACTGTTGTTGCCAATAAGCCTGACATAGTGGTGATAGATCGACTAGAGCGTCGCACAATGATTGTTGATATAGCTGTCCCTCATGACGAGAACCTCGTGAAAGCTGAGAAAGATAAACAAACAAAATATCTTGATCTGGCTCGCGAGGTTGTCGACATGTGGGAGGTGGATACAGCTGTCATTGTGCCGATAGTCGTGACGGCCAATGGCTTAATAGCCAAGAGCCTCGACGAACACCTAAGGAGGCTCTCGTTAGGCGGCTGGATCAAGGGCTTGATACAGAAAGCGGTACTCCTGGACACGGCGCGTATTGTTAGTAGATTCCTTTCTCAGGAGCCCTGACCACCGGTAGCTAGGACCCTATCCCGATACCGGTGGGCTACTATTTTTTATATTTTTAAATGTTTTTATATTTTGATATTTTAATATTTAAAAATGTAAATTGTATGTATATATTATAAAATAAATGGAATAATAATAAAATTTATTTACTCAAAACAAAGCATTGTTGTACACGTTATAAATACAGTTTTATAAAATAAGTACTATTTCTACAAACGTGTGGGTGAACACTGCTCTCCTAGCTAGGTTATGAAAACCTGTGTTAAGGAGAAGCAGTCCGGTCCCCTAAGGTATTAACGTTTAGGTTACATAGTGCTTCTGATGTTACTGTTACAATTTCAGAGTATTGAGTTTGACAAGAAGTGTGAACGTCAATAATTTTAAGGTAAAAAGACGGTGTGTGTGTGTGTGTGTGTGTGTGTGTGTGTGTGTGTGTGTGTGTGTATGGGTTTGAGTGTGTGGGTGTGTGTGAGTGTGCGTGTGGGGGGAGGGATGAGTGTGTCTGTGTTTGCTTATCCATGCTCACCATTTAAGTTAGCATTTTTTTCTGTTTCGTCATATGACTTATTTTGGAGGTACGATTGCACAGTCTTTTTACATTTGTAAAACGGTAGTCCGTAGATTTGACACTCTTCGTTTATTTTATCATACAGGAATGGACCAAGAAAATGAAAAAATCTCTTGACAAAAGTTGAGCGTACTCGCGGCAGGGTGCAGATCCTATCCTTTCGACGTTTACTACGTTTTTTATTTTCTATAATTCGATATGGGGTGTTGCGGTGTTGCAGAATGACTGTCTGTAGTATGAAGTGTTGCCGAACATTTAGAACTTGGCAATCCTTGTATAGTTGATCGGTAGGGTAAAGAATAGGACGGAACGTGGCTACCTTTAAAATGGCTCTATGTGGTACTTCTAGCGACTTGAGGGTGGTTTTAGCTGCGCCACCCCAACAGGAAATACAGTAAGTTACGATGGATAGGCAAAGTGCGAAACAGACATTGCGTATAATAATGGGATTGGCAATATACCGAAGAGTTTTAAAAATATATATAAGTTTGCGAACCCGTCCAGTCAGCAGACCAATATGGGATTTAAAATTGAGATTCCTGTCTAAGACTATTCCAAGGTATTTGATATTTTCAACAGAGGTTAAAAGAGGACATTGACAATTTGGACCATGTGTTTGTGAATGACAAGTGTGAGCTTTGATTAAAATTGGAGTCTGTGGTTGGTTAAAATAACAACGCTAGCTCGATTGGAACTTGTCGCCGCTTTACTTCTGTCTAAACTTGTTCGCGTAGTCAAGGAAAAACTTTCCGCTCGTGTACCTATTGCAGGTGTCCACGCTTTCTCGGACTCCACCATAGCTCTCTCGTGGATCCACTCATCACCCCATAGATGGTCTATTTTTGTCAGCAACCGCATTGCTCAAATACAGGAAAACTTACCTGCCGCTTGTTTCCGTCACGTGTCCGGGAAAGAGAATCCTAGCGATTGTCTGTCTCGCGGCATGCTGCCGTCGGATTTAATAAGACACTCGTTGTGGTGGAACGGCCCCACATGGCTCCATCAGCCCATGAGCGAGTGGCCTTTAAAGTTCGCTCCTGCTCAATGTGAAACATTGCCGGAGTTTAAATCAAAGGTTTTTCTTGTAGAAACTTCGAATACTGAACCGCGTATTTTAGATACTATAGCTGACCGTGTTTGCTCATGGAATAAATTGTTACGTGTATTTATGTACATTCTTAAATTTACAAACAGACTACATAGTCATAGTTCTGTTGAAAACATTCAAACCGCCGAAAATTTCATTGTTCGAATAGTTCAAAGTTTACATTTTGCGAGCGATTTAAATTTAATTAAAGCAGGTGAACTTCCAGCTAAGAAGTTGCGCTGTTTATCTGTCTTCATTGATAGCTTCGGAATCTTACGTATTGGGGGCAGATTGTTTAAATCTGACTTACCGTATGAAGCCAAGCATCCCGCGCTTTTACCTAAACGCGACCGCGTAGTCGATCTAATTATCGATCACTATCACAATACGTACTGCCATACGGGCCCAGGGTTATTGATGTCCATTATAAGGCAGCGGTTTTGGATATTGGATGGCCGAACGGTTATACGTTCTCGTTGTCGGAAATGTAATACTTGTTTCCGTCTAAATCCTAAGCATCCAGTACCCAAAATGGCTGAACTTCCTGGATACCGCGTCCGTGATGCTAAAGCCTTTGTAGACACCGGTGTAGATTTCGCCGGGCCGCTTGCTTACATACCTATTCGACGTAGAGGTCAACGTTCGCAGAAACTTTACTTATGTTTGTTCGTATGCATGGTGACTAAAGCCATACATATCGAGCTTGTTTCGGATCTCACATCTGAGGCTTTCCTATCCGCATTTAAGAGATTCATTTCTCGCCGCGGTCCAGTGTCTGTTATGTACTCAGACAATGGTACCAATTTTGTTGGCGCTAAGGCGCAATTGGATGATATTTATTCGTTTTTATTAAATTCAACTGTTCAAACGGATATTAAAAATGAGCTTCTTAAATCACGCATCGAGTGGACAAGAATACCGCCGCGAGCTCCACACTTCGGAGGTATTTGGGAGTCGAATATTAAGAGTGTTAAAACTCACTTGTTTAGAGTCGTAGGTAAACAACTTCTCACTTACGAGGAACTCTCGACCGTATTGGTGCAAATTGAGTGCCTTTTGAACTCTCGACCACTTAGTGTCATTTCGTCAGACCCACATCCGGAGGTACTCACGCCCGCGCATTTTTTAATGTCCAGTCCACTCACGTATTTGCCTTCTTCTGAATTGACAGAAGAAAACATAAACCTAAACAACCGCAAAAGGCTCTTGGATCAACTTGTGTTATCCTACTGGAATAAATGGCGAATTGAGTACTTGCACACGCTGCAAGTTCGCCAGAAGTGGTGCACTCCCGATCGCCCTATAGAGATAGTACTGTCGTTCTCTTGGGTCAAGATAACGTACCTCCATTGACTTGGCCATTAGGTATCATAGAGGAAGTTTTTCCGGGATCGGATGGTGTAATTCGAGTCGCTTCAATAAAAACCGCGTCAGGCACGTATAAACGTCCTGTCACTAAGTTGTATCCTTTGCCAACTCAATAGATTATTATTACTACGTAATTTAGTTTAATTTAGTTTAGGGTTCATATTATACGTTCCAATGGTACGCCATTACATAGTTGTAATTTAGTTTATTCGACTTACCATAGTCAAGTCGAACCGCAATTCATTCTTAGGACACTGATAATTATTTTTCCCGAGCATTATATCAATGCGATGGTGTTTCGGACTGCTGCTTGGATTTCCCTCAAAGCTCTTCAACAAGTTAATGCTTACATATCATCACCGCTTCTTGAACCTTACTCGCTCCGCATAGATTAGCAGCTTTGAAAGCTCCTGGACCTTTCAAGGCGGGGAGCATGGTGTGGCGAGTTGCCGCCACTCTGCAAGTTGGATGGGGGTGGTATCGCGACGTGTGTGCCTTGCTCTGACTTGCGAGTCGAGTGTGTAACCGGCTTTTTACGGGGCCATAGGCAATCTGAGAAAGCAGCAACCATAGATAATTCAGTGTGTGTCTAACGCCGCGAGGCACAGCGCGCATCTCACCGCAGACTAAATTAATGTCTTTACTTAAATTAATATCGTCCCCGCAAATACGCTAAAATCCCGAGTAAATCCCGTAAACGTTGGGGATCCTCCGGGAATAATAAATAACCCATATTTACCGCGTCAGTTAACTACTGAACAAGAATAATCAGGAGTGTTGGTGTGAAGAGAACGAGTGGCCACTCGACAAGTCGACGTGCAACCATCGAGAACAGCCCGGAAAGTCAGGTGCCACTTGTTTTGCAAATTGTGAGTAGGGCCACATTCGCCGACTGCTGCCGACCACTCCTAACTTGAAGTTATACAGACAAATATAGGCAATTTTGGGCCAGCATTCCCTCCAAGTGCTTGGCCGTACTTACTGTTCTTCATCCGCAGAGTCCCACGGCTATTTACACGCCTGGGCAACTCCAAATTACAAGCCAATTATTCCACAATTTTATGCTTAGGGCAGTATAATAAATAAGAAAATACAGTTTTTATCATATTTATTTTCAAAATATTAATATTACTTAAACTTCAATAAGAAATCGATGCATATTACGCCATCTATTGACCTTTATTTGAACTAATTAAATTGATAAATTAATTAAATTAATAAAATTCATGACATAATCTACCTACCCCATCCCCATATTTTCAATTCTACCTACCCCATCAGGGAACACAACCGTGCCTAAATCTAACTAAAATTCCCCTCTTACCATTCCAGCCGAAATCAAGTTCAGCTTCCCAGAAAACATAACCGAGCTCCACCTGCGGAACAACTCGCTACAAACGCTGCCCATCGCCAACATAATGTCTGCCAAACACCTCAGGTTGCTAGATGTGAGACAGAATGAGCTGACTAGCTTCGAACCTAAGTTAGTCAGGAAGGTGAGGCATGAGGGACTGACGGTGTTGTTTCAAGGTTAGTACTAAATCTGTAGCGCAACTATTATCAAACTGTGGCGCAACTATCTCTACACTGTGGTGCAACTATCTCTAGACTGCGGTGCAACTATCTCTAGACTGTGGCCCCACTATATCTACACTGTGGTGCAACTATCTCTAGACTGCGGTGCAACTATCTCTAGACTGTGGCTCAACTTTATCTACACTGTGGTGCAACTATCTCTACACTGTGGTGCAACTATCTCTAGACTGTGGAGCAACTATCTATAGACTGTGGCTCAACTATATCTACATTGTAGAGCAACTATCTCTAGACTGTGGCTCAACCATATCTACAATGTGGTGCAACTATCTCTAGACTGTGGCTCAACTATATCTACACTGTGGAACAACTATTTCTAGACTGTGGCTCAACTATATCTACACTGTGGAGCAACTATCTTTAAGACTGTGGCGCCACTATTACAGATGACAGTTGGGCAACTATCACTAAACTGTGGTGTAACTATACCAAAACAGTTTAGCGTAACTATCTCGAAAAGGATACTTTTAATTCCGTGAAATTAGACCGTGAGATAAATTGCTTTTCGGCTCACAGGTAAAAATCGTGTAAAATAATTTAAAATTTCAGATAATTATCAAGTTTTATGTTCTTGATAATCCAAGTTCGATTTGACAGCTATAAAATATTTTGTGTAGTGTGAAATGAATTGGTAAAAACCGATTCTCGAGACATATCGATTTAATCAGACTTACGAGTTTGTAATCGATCATTTTATCGACATTGCTTAAAACTAACTTTCGAGGCATATCGTTTTATTACACGTACGAGTTAGTAATATTAAACAGTTGTTACATACATCTCAACTTAATTTACTCTTGGGCGAATTTCAAAGAACAAACAAGACATAAACTGATACACGACATACTGATTTCTTATGCACCATTGGCTAAAAATACAGGCATTTAACCCGTCGCGCGTCTAGTTAGCAGACATAATAGATGTTTAATTGTTTACGGCCCATGCGCTGTCCGCCAAACACGCAAGAAGAGAGTGATAAATTTTTATGTACTGTAATTAACCAATTACAGTATATAACAATTTATCACTCTCTCTGCCCGCGCCTTTACCCAACTATCTTGGGGTCGGCTTCCAGTCTAACCGGATGCTGCTGAATACCAGTATTTTGCATGGAGCGACTGCCTATCTGACCTCCACAACCCAGTTACTGGGTAATACTATACCCCTTGGTAAGATTGGTTGTCAGACTTTCGGGCTTCTGACGACCCGTAACGACTGTCAAAGATCCTCGATTGACAGCCGAGACCCTCTTCGAGGCACGGAGGAGTCTCGGTATGTATAGATGGTCACCCATCCATGGACCAACCCTGGCAAGCGTAGCTTAACCTGATGGATCGACCCGCGCGGCTGTTATTATTTTAGCCACGAGCTCTCACAGTATATAACAATTTATGTACACCCAAAATTTACAGTTTTCTCTATCAATGTTAAAGGCAACCCCTCTTTACTTTATAATATTTTTATATTTCCAGGAAACAGCCTAAAATGCGACTGTTTCACCCGTCCCCTGAAACACTACTTGAACCACATGCGCCCATCTCTGCTCAAACTGGACGAAAAATACCAAAATCTAACCTGCGCTGAACCAGTTACGCTAGAAAACGAAAATCTACTGACCGTAGACGAGGACAGACTATTGTGCACTGGCAACACCGACGTTGACACGATGATTCTGGAGCATAGCAACACTGAGGGAGAGAGTGCGTTCGACTTTATCAATGAACCGGATTTGGCTTTCAGAGATATACAGTAGTAAGTAAATTAATTTTGTATTTAGAAAGAAAAGAAAAGGAAGAAAGAATAATTATTTATTCTGCACAGATTACAAACGCACATTAATTTACAAAAGCCTATTATCCAAGCAAAAATACAAAAAATAAAATCAATAAAAGACAATACATGTCTAGGGTGTGATGCACCACTACACGCCATAGACGAAACGTAAGTCTATGACGCTCACAGATTAGATAACTTCTCGATCAATGACATTAGGACTAGGAGATCACGACACGCAACAAACAAAACGGAACATATAATAATACAAATGTAAAGACAAGAAATATTACATATTTTATTATTATCATACTTTTCATACTAATATTATAACTGTGAACGTAAGTTTGTTTGTTACGCTTTCACGCGAAACTACTTAAGGCGTATATATCCGCCAAGTAGAAAATAAAGATTAAAGAATCGTATGTTGCGTTTGTTACAAAGAGGATAAGGTATTTTTACGTTGTTAAAACAGGTCTCAAAATGTTTCCAAAGTAGTAAGCAAAAGTGTCATAAACGGCCGTTTTTGGTACTTTTACTACTTTCTTAATCCGTGTACCGAGCGTGATGTTATGTTATGACGTGCTGTAAATAATAAACAGACATGCGATTGCAGCAATTCCGGAAGGTTTGCTAAATCTTTGATTGAAGAGTTCCATTGACTATCTCCGAAGTTATTCATCAGATCTTCAATAAATTTAAACGGGACCACTTGGGGGAAGTATACCCTTTCAAACAACAAGATTTTTTCAAATCAGTCCAGGCGAGTAGTGGCGAGCAAGAAGAGAAACAACGTGAGTTTATGTGTTATTTCTTCTCTCCTACATGTCCATTGCATAGGTGGAAGAACCAGCCACATTTATAACTTCAGTTTTGAGAAATAGATGTTACCAATTATCAGATTAAGTATGATCACATTAAGGTGGAAGCGCCAGGGTAGCCCGCAAAATTCAAATTTTCTCACGTTTTTTGCAATTTGCAAAATCGCGCCAAATGTCATCAGTCGTCGGCATCAATTCTAACTGAAAGAGTTGTATTGATGATTTTAATGATTATAATTCTATAAATACATACTTGCTACGTTCGCGAATCAAATTTTGACCAAGATATAAGGCGTCTTCGAGCAATCGGGGAACATACATAAAAAATAAAATCTTCCGACGAATTGTTAACCTCCTCCTTTATGAAGTTCGGTTAAAAATCAGCTGTCCATACATTTATGTTTGCATAACTCGGCAAAATGTATTGTTGTATTATAGGCTCCATCTTTTATAGTCTCAGCTATAACATAATATATACTGTGTACCATTGATGCACCTATTTCGACGTGGTAGTTACATCTTCGGTAGTATAGTGGTAAGTATCCCCGCCTGTCACGCGGGAGACCGGGGTTCGATTCCCCGCCGGAGAGAATCTTTTTGTATTTCCTATTGAGCAGGCAATGGTTAAAAACATCTCTAATTATGTTTAATCAATAGAAAATTATAATATTGGTTTGTATTTCTTTTTTTACTTTTTTCTACTTTTATCACTGCTTACGACCTGTCAAAATGGAATGGTCATAGCATGGGTTGTTGGTAATTTGGCCTAAACTAGCTGAAACTGAAATTTCGGTCGGATACTAACTTGATTTAGCCTGTATATATTTCCTATTTCATGCCAAGAGTCCCTACTCTGACCTCTCTACAGTCTGTCTGGGTCTAGACAGAGAGAAGCGATCCTATCACTTCTCTCTGCCTAGGTCTATTTGAGACCAGTCTTTATCAAAAGCGTCTAGCTCATCTCGCCATCTCCGCTTGGGCTTGCTGCGATGATGCTTGCCGTATACAGCAAACTATTGGCTCGATCGGGCGAATGGACCAAACCAATTGGCCATTAGACATGCGGCATGTTTGTCCAACCATGGTTCCAAACTTTCAATCCAATTCCATTTTAGCGTTCCAGATTTATAAAATTAATCAGTAATTTGTATGTTTCGTCTAAAAACAAATCCTTTTACAAGTTGCACCAATAGGTTGCTAATTTCGCCGAGGCAGATACATCTTCGGTAGTATAGTGGTAAGTATCCCCGCCTGTCACGCGGGAGACCGGGGTTCGATTCCCCGCCGGAGAGAAACTTTTTGTATTTTTGAAATACCGTTTTCTGATGTGACTCTTCATGAAATACATTAAATAAGTTGAAAGTGCGCGAAATTCTTTAAAAATATGTTTTTTTTTTTAAATTACTGATATTGTGCACTGGGTTGGACTCATTGCAATAAGGTTCACGGCAATTTAGGTACCTATATACATAGCTCTCCAATTAATAAAAAAAGTTCTGTATTCAAACTATATGTAACATGCATGTCTGCAATTTTTCTAATACTATTTTTGAGGAATTTTATTTTTTTACATGATCTACGGGCACTATTAAATTCTGCCCCAAATTTTTCCCAGCAGCCTCAGAAAAAAGTTTATTCTCAAATCAATTTCCATCTCTTCCAGTTCACAACCCTCAATCTACGCCCACTGGTTCATCACCTCAAACGAAGATGTCGGAGACTTCATAATCTACATCCGAGACAGCGCCAATAAACTACACTATTCTTCCGACGTTGCTTATAACCTCAGATCTCTGACCATACCCATCGATGAAACCTTTAAAATCTCCTTACAAGATGGCAAAACTCACGAAGTCTGCATCCAAGCTAAGAACTCGAATAACACTCCAAGAAAATGGCATCCAAGCCAGTGTCAGAATGTGCCAAAAGACTATAACTCCTGGCCTAAAAAGTTGGTCGTGGATAAAAGGAGATTGACCAAAAAAAAAGTTAAGTATAGTTGGTTTGGCAGTGGGAACAGTGTACTTGGTTTGGTCAGCGATTCTATTTTGATAACACTGTGTATATTTTTGAGTGTTTGTTTAAAGATTACTGAGGATCTATAAAGCTGAAAAAAGAGTTAAGTATTGTCGTCATCATCATCATCATCTTCAGCCTTTTAATGTCCCCACTGCTGGGACACAGGCCTCCTCTCTGTGAGAGGGTGTGGGCCTTAATCCACCACGCGGTTCCAATGTGGGTTGGTGGATGTCATGTCTTCGAATTTTTGGTTCTAGGACATGCTGGTTTCCTCACGATGTTTTATATTGGGGGCCATTTCATGTAAACAAACAACGACAATTATGTAGTTTTTTTTTTCAAATATTTTCAGCTTTATGTACCTGTCGCAATGATGTGACAAAAGGGAATATGCATGAAATTTTTTAATTCAAAAAATTAAATTCTTAATAACTAAATAGTAAACACATATGAAGGAGTCCTCAAAATATCTTCATCAGCGACGAAGTTAAAAAAGGATTTTCGAGAGAGGGACAGATATAGTTATTAAAATTGTTATATCTCGTTTAATTTTCGATCAATTTTGATTCTGCTTTCATCGTTTGTACTCTATTTTAGCATATTCATCGATAAACCGGTTATGTAACAAATAATTTTGTTTCATGCATATTCCCTTTTATGTATTTTTTGACAAATACCATATTTGGCATTGGCACATAGGATGTTTAATAAAACTAACAATTTTTATTAAACAGGGTTCAAAATAATAAGACGATTGGGTAGAATGTGGCATATCCGTCCGCTTAGTAATGTTTCCTCACAATACTGTTAATTTTGACGATACAAAGCAAAATGTGGCTAATTTTTCCACAGACTCAGAAAGTACTTAAAATAATTGAATATGTTGAATACTCGCTAAAAAATCATGACTTTATAATATTGCTTTTACTTCTTGAGCATTTCATGATTTTTATCAGAAAAAAAAAACATTTAAAATGGAATCACCTTTATGTATAAGTATAATTTTTTTTATAAAAAAGTATTATCACTGCCATTTAACTTTGATATTTCTTTACTCGACTGTGGCGTAACTCAAAAAGAGGGTACTGTTTTTGTTTTTAATTTATTTTGTGATAATTATGTATAAAATTAAACACCATCACAATTTAACTATTTAGCTTTAATTTTAGACTCTTAATGTTTAAAACTGTAACTAAATGTGATTTTTTGAGCTCAAAAATGTATTTTTCTTATACAAAAGTTGATGTTGACAATTTATACATACTTTGATGAAGATATTTTTTATATGTAGTGGTGAATATTATAATCTAAGTAGTGACTTTTATAAAAATATTTGACTTGTACATTTTTTTATATTAATAGGAATTGAATATTTATATTGACATTCCCAAATGAGCTTTATTTTTATATGAATATGATTTTTAAATTTTATAATCTGTAATATTTTGTATGTAAATTGTATATTCTTTGTAAATGTAAGGAAAAATGAAAGTCCGTCCGTTTTTTGATATATTTTTTTATTGCAATAAATAAAGTTACCCTTATAAATTATAAATGCAGTTTTACTTATTATTAATAGACTTATGTACTCGCCTATCCCTAGGAATCTTAGATTAAATGAAGGGTCCAGGCAAAGAACAGGGATTTTCCCCAATATGTATTTTTTATTTTATACTGGTGACTCATCTATGTCTCAGGTGACTTCAATCTCAACTAGGTACGAGTAAGTACTAGTTTTAATAAAAACTCAACATATGTCGCATACTTTGGTCTCAATAAAAAATATAACTGCTGAACTTCTGAACTTCAAATACTCAACTTCAAATATTTTTCTGATAATCAGTTTTTAAGGACATTCCCTGTTCCTTCAAATAATAAATTATATTGCTTACAATTAACTTCATAAAGCCCTTAACGCCTTTTCTAGCAAAAAATAGGCCTAACCTACTAGCTAACTGATTTACCTAACTGTTGACAATTTTTTTTGCTGGTTCTGTCTAAACGTATAAAAATAGGTAGGTAAATAGATACAAGAGGCTAAACGTAGCCTCGAAGGGCGCTCAACCATCTCCGGCCACCACAAGGAAGGGCCTGCGGGCCGGTCCGGTCTTGGGGCTGAGTTGTCACCCGCCAGTCAGGCCCAAATAGGAGGCACGCAGTTGTTCCATGCTCATCTTTACGCGAGTATGTGCGGTCATTGGATCGCTCACTAGGTGATGGGGCTTCCTAGTAATCATCATCAGCCTTTTAATGTCCCCACTGCTGGGCACAGGCCTCCTCTCCGTGAGAGGGTGTGGGCCGTAATCCACCACGCGGGCCCAATGCGGATTGGTGGATGTCACATGTCTTCGAATAGTTTCTAGGACATGCCGGTTTCCTCACGATGTTTTCCTTCACCGTTTTGAGAGCAGTGGTGATGAAATAATCTACACAAAGTACCCTGCACCTGCGCCCTGCTGCCCTGTGCGGCGCCTGCCTGGGTTTGAACTCACGACCTACAACTTGTAATGGCGGGTCGATACCAGTCGGGGCTGTGAATGAATTAAACTGTATTCCGGGCCCCCGACTCATGGTAGCGGTAGGAACTATGGGGACTTAGTCGGTATTAGTCCGACATAACACTCCGTTCTTCCGAGACGGAGAGTATCACGAGGATGTCCCCACAAAAAAAAAAGCTAAACGTAGCCAAGGCCGTAGTCAAAATAGGATCAAGAAACAAACTATTACTACGAATTATTCAATGTGGAGACGGCAACACGACAGTAACACTACCAATAAAAACGCTGACAATACACATCATTATGAACAACTTTTACTATGGGACCGACCCTGAAATCGCGATAAAAAAAGAGTGGCACTCCGGGAGTGCCTACAGAAGTGAAAACTTGAACAAAAATGCCCAACGCGCCTAAAGAAGTTTTCACTTCAATCCGCTACGCGATGCGCTACGAGTGCTACGACGCTACGCTACGCTACTCGTAGCGGGTCGGTGTCGCTCGAGTACAATAGTTTTTTCCCATCTCAAAAATGCCCAACGCGCCTAAAGAAGTTTTCACTTCAATTCGCTACGCGATGCGCTACGAGTGCTACGACGCTACGCAGCGCTACTCGTAGCGGGTTGGTGTCGCGCAAGTTCAATAGTTTTTTCCCATCTCAAAAATGCCCAACGCGCCTAAAGAAGTTTTCACTTCAAAAAATCAGGTGTCCAGTACATTTTTTCAGTTATGCAAACATAAATGTATGGGGCAGAAGTGTTTTTGTTTTCATTTATTGTCGTATTGTCATCTCCAACTTTTATAATAAATACTACAACTACAACTTTGCTCTTTCTCCACATTTCAATTATTTCTGACACCGGTCTTGGCTATGCTCTTTCATAATACTGATAAAACTAAACCCTACAAATAATAAATAGCTACTCTTGAATTATTGGAAGCCTCTCAATAGCTTGTTCGTCTAATTTCGACACCTAACTGTAATATATGTGCTATAGTGGTCTAATCTTACCTCTAAGGCACCCTACGCACTGGCGGCTAAGGACCTTAGGAGGGAAACAGTGGCTGCGATTCTCCATACAAATGTATTCCCCTTTTTTCTTGCTGAATAATGCCTCTAGAGCAATCATTTTTTTTCATAAAGTCAAGATCTGCTGTAGACACGTCCCTATTATTTCCTTTTTTTTCAGCAACTAATAACTCAAAAAAATATAGACCCTCGAAAAATGTCAAAAATGGCCCATATTTACCGCCGTTATTAGAGGACAACCAGACAAATTCGAAAAGTTTTTAACATAAAACATTTAATAGAAACCTAGATATACTCTTTCTTAAAATTTTGGTGCTAATAATAATTGATTCGGCTCAGTTTTCGAGGAGAAAAAAGAGGAATACGAAACGATGATCTCGTCAAAAATTTTGTGATAATTTTGGTCTGAGCTGCAGCTGTCCCTATCGCAGTCTACGGTGGCAGGCTTGAGGCAGCACGACAGCAATAGTTTCTTCAAATACCTATTTTTCAAATTCCTCGCAAGCCCTGTTCCCTCTTAATAATAGTTTCAAAAAAAAAAGATCCCAGAACCGCCAGACATTGCTTATTTTCTGATTAACAAAATGTGTGAGAATGGGTAGCGTTCGTATGTAGTGAACGTACGCATACCTGTTAGCTTCGACGGACGGCCAATTTTTTTTTTGCATACTGTTGATATTTGAAATAGTATTTAAAAAAATGGCCTATTATAATAACTGATTAGGCTTAAAAATATTATTTCGTCCTGAATTTAACAATGGTGTTGATTCTGTTGTGCACAAACTAAACTTAATTTAGGCTATTGCTATCTTTTTCTCTCTAATAAAACAAGAAAGAGACGGACGTAAATTAGAGCTGTCAAATTTAGTTTGAACTAATATTTCCATACAAATTAAAGGTACACGTAAAAAAATGTCTTCTAAAAACACGGCGAAGCGCAAGGCGTAAATTAGTTGGACATCTCTAACTTAGTGCATAGCTATAGCCGTCCTTTTCTCGCACTGCCTTTTAGTAAAAGATAGCAATTCTCTAATTTAAGTTTAGTTATTGAACAAGAGAATCCGCACCAATATTCTACAAAACAGACATGAAAATCGGCATTCAAAATTTAAGAAAGTTTTTTTTTATTATTATATAAAGGCTCGCGTTTGACCGCTATCTCACCTGATGGTAAGCGATGATGTGGTCGAAGATGGAGCACGCTTGCCTAGAAGTAGGTAACCTATGCATTACCTACCTGTATATTGTTATAATATAATGTTTGTAACGTATCTTTAGCACCCGATACCGGTAAATTGGCCGCCGGCTCAAGCTAGGAGGAATACGTACGTTTAAAGTACCTGCATACTTACAAAACTCAATCGCACACAGTAAGTAAATCAGAAAATAAGTAATGTCTGGCGGATCTTGGATCTTATACTCTATTCGGCGCGCAATTACAAAGAACTTATCGACTATGGGACTTGCTATCCTCCGTGTACTCAGCGTCTTCGAAGGTAGGCTCATGATGTTTGTAGGTGGGTATCGTCTTGTACGGAGGAGAGACTTCGTTGAACTCAGGCGTGTAGGAGCTCCAGTCCGCTGGGAAGTAGGAACCTGGAACATAATACTATTTTTCTGAGTGATGAACAAAAAAACATTCAAGAAGCGCTTGGACTTTTAGGGGAAAGACCAGGGGGTGTGGTGGAATTGTTACCTGACTAATACCACCCCGATGATCACCATCAGCACATGGAAGGGGTCCCGTGACCTCTTAGAAGACCACACCGGAACCATCTGTGCAACGTTAGTGAGGGCACATCCCTTTTTTTTGTGGGGTGCTAAATCATCCCTTGACTTCGTCCGCTCTGGGTGAAGCGGGAGGGCGTGTCAGACTCTTACCAACTAAAATCTAGCCCTGTTCCTTCCTTACCTGAGTGCCCAGGGGCGCGGTAACTCTGTTTGGCCTGGTGCTGATCGGACGGCGAGCTACCCATTACTCGCCGTCCGCAGGCCCGCGTCCACGGTGGCCGGAGATCGTCTCGCGACCCCCGATTGGGCACATCCGTGGGGTGATTATAAAGTGATCTCCCCTGAGCCTCGCTGTGCACGGCAGCACGTGATCACTGAGCCCCGTCTTTCCTGGGATCACTCGGTGGGGGAATCACAAATAGCCTATAGCCCTAGAGGCCTGAAGACTTATGGAAACGCCTTGTTCGGAATTTAAATGCATTTACTGCTACGAGATCTAGTCAGCTTCGCTATTTGTTGGATAACTAGTTCACATAGGACCTCTGTGATTTCTCACAGTTTGTGATGATACTCGTAGGAGAGAATAGTAGGATTGATAAATAAATGTTAAATGTTAGGGAGTGCTTCCGCAGCCAGTGGCGGTACCCAAAAATAACGCCGTTGGGAAAAGGCAGTACTTCTTTTTATTTTTTGAATTTTGAGGGGGTTGATTTTGAAGATTTTATGCAAAGAATGGTATTTTTCCTTTTTGTTTGTGACTTTTTGGAAGATTTTAACTGCATATAAGATGTTTTTTGCAAACCCCATTTTACGATTTTTTGAAGTGAAAACTTCTTTAGCGTCGTTGAGCACTTTTCTTGGGATGGGTGTAAAATGTTAAACTCGCGTCAGGACACGTGACCAGAGGGCCTAGTGTGAGTTTTTTGACGCATTCGAACGCGTTTGCGTAAACGTCAAACTGTACTAAAGCTGCGCCGCGTGGTGGCGGTAACCTCTTTTTTTCTTTACGATTTGACATAAGCGAACGTTTACGCAAACGCGTTCGAGCGCGTTAAAAAACTCACACTAGGCCCACTGATCGAAAATTCGTAAGACGATTCCAAAATATTCAAAAATGAACAACGTTAATGTTCAAGTTTTCACTTCTGCCGGCAGTGCGGCCCGACTCCCGGAGTGCAACCCGTTGTATTTTTTTCAAAGTCAGGGCCGGCAGCATTTTCGGGTCACGGCGCCGGCCGCGGAGGCACAGGTAGTACGTTAATTGCTGCATACAATTATATAAGTTAAAGTTCTTCAAACTTAACAGACAGATGTGTTGCTGGGGAGTTTGTTCCCCCACTTCTTCTGAGTTCTTCTTGCCAGATAAAACATTAGGAAGTTGTGACGGGTGGTGATTTTGGGGGACAGTCCGTATTCTATGTAGATTTTTTACGTCCAAAAAGTGCTGGCTCTCAGCCTAGTTTGAATGACTTTGAACAAAATTACTTTTGATTTTGGTTTGAATTTGAAAAAAATGGCTAAGTTTGACTCGCTTGCAAAGGGTTCCGACCGAATTAGGTATATTTTTTAGTAAACTCGGAGCAAATTGGCTGTGACAGACAGGCAGACAGACAGATTCGAGGGATCCTATACCCAAGGGTTCTGTATTTTCATAGGGACATTCGGAGCCCTAAAAAACGTGGCAAGGTAAGGACAGGAGAGGAAAAGCCATTCGTTTCATAAGTACAAAGTAAAGCACAGAATAAATAATAGGCAGTACTAACGTGCAGAAGTAAGAATAGAAATTAAGTAAGAATTAAGACACTGTTATCAGCACACTTGCAGACTTAATTCGTTATCAACAAAATCTCATTTATTTATGCATAGACAGATAGTTACGGGTAAAGAGATATATAAAAAAAGGTTCTTACCGGTATCCGGCAGACTTCTGTCATACCCTGCAACGAGAAAACAGAACGCTAGATTTTTTATAAATAAGATTTTGTTAGATAACTCGCGAGGCGCGTTTTGTGAGCAGTGGGTGGTGAAATAATTTACACAAAGTAAAGCGCCTGTCTGGGTTTAAACTAACGACCTACAACTTGTAAGTCACGTTACAACTGGTCCACCGGACCTGCGGGCGGCGAGCAGTGGGTAGCATTTATACTGCGGTAGCTCGCCGTCCGATCAGCACCAGGCCCGAGAGTCGACGGCGCGTAGTGTTTCACGCGCGCCTCAAAGAGTTGTCAGCAATAAGGACGGGGCCCGCCATGGCCGATGCCTGTCCGGGGGTTGAGGATAAATTCGAAACAGAGTTCCCTCGCCTCAGGGCAGAAAGGAACAAGGGTGGTTTTAGTCAGTAAGAGTCTGACACGCCCTCCCGCTCCACTCTAGAGCGGGAGACGTCATTGGATGATTTCCCAACCCACCAAAAAAAAAAATTTGAGTGGTGTCAAGGGACACCCGGATGATGGAACGAAGTTCCTTTCGATTAATTAGTGAAGGAATTGTAATAATTTTTTTTTTTTTTCACTGTTCAATGCGAAATAGAAAGACGAAACGAAAATAACTGGCTTGCTTTCTATAAGAGAGTGAGAGAGACAGACAGAGAAACACGCGCTCGCTGCACGGCTTACAACTATAGCAAAAAGTGTCGTGACAACTTTTGGTCTCAATTTTTTCCGTCTAGCCCCCTAGTCGCAACGCGCGATAAGGAACTTCGTTCCAAAAAAAAAAACCACGGCTCCGCATCACGTTTTATAGGTTGGGAAATCATAAAATAGCTTGTCCCGCTCTTTGTGTCAGACTCTTACGACTAAAACCTGACCGTCTTCCTTCCGCGATCACTCCCGCTACCCAGGCAGAAGTTACGTAGGTACCTAAGGTACCTAAGTCTAAGCTATAGTGGGCGACACAATGGTGCCGATTCTCTTGTTGAATAACTAAACTAAAATTAGGGAATCGCTATCTTTTTAACCGACTTCCAAAAGGAGGGGGTTATCAATTCGGACGTATGTTTTTTTTTTAATGTATTTTCGGGCATAACTCCGTCATATACTTATTGACGGTTTTGCAAAATTCTTCTTTTGTTCGAAAGGGGTTTATTCCGAAATGGTCCCATTTCAATTTCATAATTATACTTAGATCTGATGATTGGTTTCGGAGACAGATAACGGAACTCTTCAAAAATTGACAGCAAATCAACCGCGATTGCTGCGATCGTATGTCTGTGAATTGTTAAAACACAGTTTAAAATGGGAAACCACAACTAAAAAGTGAAAAATAGAAAACTTAAAAAAAAATGCAAATAACTTTAATTTCGGAAGTCGGTGTTTCTGGTTTCGTGTCTTCGTTTTTTCACACAAACTTCCGAAATTAAAGTTACTGGCACTTTTTTTGGAAGTCGATTCCAATTTTTTTGTAAAAAAGTTTTTTACTAAATGCAGTGCGAGAAAAGGACGACTATAGCCGTATTATTATTATACTCTTTGACTATAGCTATGAAGTCTATGAACTAAGTTAGAGATGTCAAAATAGTTTACGCCTTGCGCTTTACCGTGTTTTTAGTCGATATGTTTTTACGTGTAGGTACCCTTAATTTGTATGGAAATATTAGTTCAACTAAATTTGACAGCTCTAATTTACGTCCGTCTCTTTCCTGTTTTATTAGAGAGAGAAAGATAGCAATAGCCCAAATTAAGTTTAGTTTGAGCAAAAATTCTCTTTGGGGCGAGATTATTCCCATTACCCGGGCTTAAATCTAAACTACGAGCTGCTAGTGAATATTAAACCTGTTAGTTGCTACTATATACCTAACCTAATGGAAAAACATAACAAGAACTGCCCAACACGGGGTTCGAACCTAAGATACACAAGTCCTGTCATAACAAGAGGAATGAAGGTTTTCTGAAATGACATACATACAGATGGCAGCACTGAGGCGTCAGGTACAGACCTCTGTCAAAACTCTTCAGATAATGTCAAAACTGACACTAGTTAAATTGACATCTAACGTCAGGTTTACGTCATTATGTTTCGTTTTCAAGTTGGAAGAGTTCTCGCCACAACTGCAGTTGCCCGTGCCTTTTCCCAACTATCTTGGGGTCGGCTTCCAGTCTAACCAGATGCAGCTGAATACCAGTATTTTACATGGAGCGACTGCCTATCTGACCTCCACAACCCAGTTACTGGGCAATTAATACGATACCCCTTGGAAGACTGGTCGTCAGACTTTCGGGTTTCTGACGACCCGTAATGACTGTCAAAGACCCACGATTAACCGACCCGAGCGGCTGTTATTACTTTGGCCACGAGCTTCTCTTCACGAGTTCTCGCGACTACTGGATGCGTTTTATTTAAACTCTGTAAATTATGCCTTTTCAGAATCTGTCTGCTTGGGATTTGCTTATTATATTAATCTGCTTACGGTAAAGTTTAAAGAGAACTAACCATGGTGTTCCGATGGAGCTGGTGGCCACGAGTATTCGTGATGGTGACCACCTTGCTTCGCCTTCAGCGCCGTGAAGAATGATGCCACCTGGAGATAAACAATTAAAGCGTGTTTAATTAGGTATGGGTTACATTGTTTGTTGAGATGGATTTTTGCTACTCAGTTTTAGCCCAAAACTTGCTAAAACTAGCCTAAAACTAGCTTAAAACTAGCCCGAAACTAGCCCAACACTAGCCCAAAACCAGTCCAAAACTAGCCTGAAACTAGCCCAAAACTAGCTTAATACTAACCCAAGACTAGTGTAAAACTAGCCCGAAACCAGTCAAAAACTAGCCCAAAACCAGACCAAAACTAGCTCAAAACTAACTTAGAACTAACCCGAAACTAATTCAAACCTAGCTCAAAACTAACTTAGAACTAACCCGAAACTAATTCAAAACTAGCTCAAAACTAACTTAGAACTAACCTGAAACTAGCCCAAAACTAATTCAAAACTAGCTCAAAACTAATTCAAAACCAGCTCAAAACTAGCTCAAAACTTGCTTGGACAACTTGCTCTTTTCCTACTAAGTTGAAACTTTCCTCGAATATTTTGTTTTGTTCTTCCATCGGGTGGAAAAATATAAAAAAAAACTTCACTCATAGTGACGTGGATATGAATGTTGTAAAAAATACGACCGCCATTAGGTAAGTGTACCTAATCGTATTTTTTTGTGACCTGGTCATGTGGGGTATCAAAATAAACAGCTCGAGGAGACAATTCCAAAAATATAACTCACTCAAACTTGGCTAAGGGGGCAGGTGCCGCGGCGACCCGGGTCGCCAGTGCGAAAATGCCGTTTGCCTTGCCAAAAAACCCGATTCACGAGTTTTAAACCTCTATTATTACTATTACGCAAGGTATTTTATCCTGTGGCAAGGTTCACACACTCAGAACATGAATAGTCTGTAGTTGCACGATGGCCGACTGTCAACGGAGCTTGACAGATGTTGACGTTTGACGCGCGCGAGACCTGAGTGGAAAAACCCGACTGACAAGAAACAACTAAAAAGTTCCAAAATAGTTAATTCCACCAACTGCATCAGACTGCTTGAAAAGTGGCTTGTTCGGAAGAATGGAAACATTATATAAATTTTTTGTCGGTCGGGTTTTTTATTAATTGACTCGCATTTCGCCACTACCACACCTAATGGTATGCAATGATGCAGTCGACGATAGAGCACAACCAAAAAGTAACCTATTTACTCCCAGCCTAGTTTCTGTTAAAGTAGATATATTTAATTAACTTTCATTAAACTACTTTTGAAAATCAAACGTATTGTATTTTCAAATTCATTCACATTCTCTAAAACTCAATACCTATCAAGTTACTCACAGACGCAGCAGTCGCTTTGTGGGTCAAGTTCTAAGTAGATTGATAAGTCAAGTGCAAGTAGAGAAAAAAAGATTTAGAATAAAACTCACGCGCATTTTAATGGTTACGGTTAGGGTGTGGTCTCAGTGAGAGGCGAGAGCGGGTTTTAAAAGTTTGGAATCTAGACAACTGACTTTTACCACGTTCCGTGACTGTGTCCGTGGCATCACAGCGGAACCTAGCAGAATACCAGCACTGCGTTGATAATTGTTTTTAAAAATCGAAGCATAATGCTGAGCTAGGCGCTTTTTTGGGCTAGCACAGTTTATTTGATTGTATTGTTAGTTCTAACAAGTTCTTGTGTGAGGTACAAATAAATATTTATTTATTCGTCTTTTGCTTATAAATATAGCGATATCGATTGTCAAAAGACCAAAATATTCGTTGTTTAGCTATGAATGGACGGGCAGACAGACGGACACGTGAGTGACAACCGTTTGGACCCTTCGGATACGGAACCCTAAAAAAAAGTGTATGTTAAAAAATAAATACGAGAGAGAGTCGCTCTCACTGAGACCATACCCCACTGCGACGCGATAATTACAAATACACAATACAAAATACCTATTGTCGTCCAACAATGTCGAATTCAATTTTATACCCGACAAAGAAATAAGTGCAAATGAAGTCGGGTATAGAAAAGAACGTAGTTACTTAGTAGTAGGTACGAGTACAGTGCTTTATGTCGCTTTTATTAACATACCTAACATGGTTCAAATTAAAATGATAGACGTGTGTTGGTGAAATGCAAAAACTATAGGCAGGGGCAGGGTAACTATAGATAGGGGGTATATACAGGGTCATTGTTAAGGTGTATGCTCCAGGGTAGCCCTCGAAATTCAAATTTTCTTACGTTTTTTTGCAATTTGTAGGTCGGTATCAGGTTGTATCTTGGTCAAAATTTGATTCGCGGCCGTAGCAAGTATGTATTTATAGAATTAAAATCATTAAAATCATCAATACGTCTCTCTCAGTTATAATTGATGCCAAATGTCACGATTTCATGAAATACTTACATTTGGTATCAATTCTAACTGAGGGAGTTGTATTGATGATTTTATAATGATTATAATTCTATATATTTTTTTTATGTATGTCCGCCGATTTCTCCGTCAGTTGTAGACCGATTTTCAAAATTCTTTTTTTATCCGAAAGCATATACTCCCGAGGTGGTCCCATACAAATTTAATCGTAATTGCTTCAGCGCTTTTTGAGAAACTGAACAACAACGAAAACTACGTATACCTAGATGACGTTTTCGTTTTCTCCCATTACGAGTATGTTTAAATTCCACGTTCCATGTTATTGGAGTTTTTTTTTTGGCTGTTGTAATTTGGCTGTGACAGACGGACAGACAGACAAACAGACACACACGTGTGATCCTATATAAGGGTTCCGTTTTTCATTCCGACTTTCGGAACCCTAAATTGGTACTACCGTACAAAGTCGTCATCATCATCATCAGCCTTTTAATGCCCCCACTGCTGGGGCACAGGCCTCCTCTCTATGAGAGGGTGTGGGCCGTAATCCACCACGCGGGCCCAATGCGGATTAGTAGATGTCACATGTCTTCGAATTTTTGGTTCTAGGACATGCCGGTTTCCTCACGAAGTTTTCCTTCACCGTTTTGAGAGCAGTGGTGATGAAATAATTAACACAAAGTAAAGCGCCTGCCTGGGTACTCTAGTAGGAACTCACGACCTAGAACTTGTAAGTCGTGGCCGTTACCGCTGGGCCACCACTGCTCAAGTTATCATCAGCTGATCGAAATTAGTATGGGAGGTACAAAATATTCTTTCGGATTTGACAATTACTTTTACGAAGAAAGTTGTTCTTGTCTATGGGCAGAACCAGTATTTAAAATATGACAACTCATTTCCGTTACATTGAATAAAGTGAAATTGAAAAAGTTTTGTACTATTTTCAGTGCGTTAATCTTAGGTCTAATACATTTGTGATTGATATCTTCATAGGAATTACTTTCAAAAGCTTTTTAAGCACGAGTGTTTTTCATGACGTCATCACGTCATGACGTCATGACGTCACAGTATTAAAACTCTAAAACTGATTCTACCAGGAGCGGACCAAAAAAGAAAAAGAGCGGACTCATTTTTTTTTTCTGGGAAAGGGAACTTGGGAAAAAATTAATTTTAAACGTATATAAAAATACTAATAGCCCATATGTAGCGACAAAGTCGCTAAATTGGCAACACTTAGCTCCAAATCGTAGTGATGCGATTACACTATCCTAAATCGTACACAATTTAGGAAGTCAAATCGGGATCTTCCAATTTCACTAAATACACTCTACACTCACTCCTCATAGTACTGATTACTATTCTTATATTTATATGGCCTATGTATGTATTTATAAGAAAAATACATACATATGCCAAATAAATATCACTATAATACATACTAAATAATATTATGAAATAAATAATACTTATAACAACTATGACGAAATGGAAAGATAGTGTTCTTTGACACTCCTCTTAAAAACTAGAAGAGTCTGGCAGTGCCTAATTTCAGGCGACAGAGAATTCTACAACCGTACTGCGTGCGTAGTGAAGGAGTAAGAATAGTAATTGGAATGTCCCGATTTGACTTCCTAAATTGTGTACGATTTAGGATAGTGTAATCGCATCACTACGATTTAGAGCTAAGTGTTGACAATTTAGTGACTTTGTGCTCGAGTTCAATTGTTTTTTCCCATCTCAAAAATGACCAACGCGTATAAAGACTTTTCACTTCAAAAAAAGACTGAAACTTTTATAACAAACTGTAACATGTTTTAGCCCACTTCTCTGTAAAGCAGGCCTTTATTTTTCCACATTGAGAGAGGTCAGTTTTATTCTAACTGATCTTTCTCAATAGATAGACACTTAACTACTTCTTTCTAATACTTTTTATAGCAATAATAATAGTAGGTAACCACTTTACTGATCGAATAAGTAGTTTTTATACCTATTCAATTATATTTCTTTACGAATCTAAAAATAACCATGAAAAACTATTTGAACCTACTTAAATAGTCGGTTTAGATATTTCAACATTAAGGCGCAGTTATACGACATATAATGGTTTTTAATTGAGCATCACCTCTAAACGGCTAGTTTTATATCTTTGAAAAAAATATATGTTACTCTACACAATTTCCGTCGTAATTTGATCTGAGAATATTTGAAATTATATTTTTATAACATAGTGTAATTAATTTGTAAAGTTACGTCTAACGCGGATAAAAAATTGAGAATCACGCAAAAACTATAAAGCGTATTTTTATGAAACCTTCACCATTTTAAAGATCATTCAATTATTTATCGTTTAGTCTCAGTGCTTTATTTTAATACCTGTTATTTTATGTGTAATTAATTAATATTGCGTCTAATTTCGGACAGCGCTCCTTGATGGGCGAGTCCTATTACTGCGTGGACGTACGACGCGTTACGTGAGCTCAGCACAGAACACGCAAGTTAACCACTCAAGGTCATTGGCAGCTAATAGCGCCTTAAAAGCACACTATGCTCGCTAGGTTTGAATAAAGCGAGCGGTCTGCAATAAAATTATAATGAATTTTTTACTCTTTCTAGCGGTTTCAGTATTCACTTTAAAAACATCATAAAATGGGATCCGATTATTATCTTTATCCATACTCATCATCTGCCTAGCCTTTTCCCAACTATCTTGGGGTCAGCTTCCAGTCTAACCGGATGCAGCTGAATACCAATATTTTACATGGAGCGACTGCCTATCTGACCTCCACAAACCAGTTACTGGGTAATACGATACCCCTTGGTAAGACTGGATGTCAGACTTTCGGGCTTCTGACGACCCGTAACGACTGTCAAAGATCCACGATTGACAGCCGTGACCAACGGCTTAACGTGCTTTCCGAGCCACGGAGGAGTCTCGGTACTCTCGGTATGTAAAGATGGTCCCCCATCCATGGACCAACCCCGGCGAGCGTAGCTTAACCTACTGCACCGATTTTAACCATTTTTTCACCAATAGAAATCTAAATTATCAGGAAGTAACATAGGCTACTTTTTATCCCGGGAAAAATAATATTTCCCGCGGGATAGGACACGGGAGCGAAGCCGCGGGAAAAGTGCTAGTAATATTATAAATCTGGGGGCTTAGACAAAGTAACAATTTAAAAACGATAACGAAGTTAGAAAAGACTAAAATGAATGAGATTGACATAAACCGCGCTAAGTCACGTGGTCAGTCGACTGTCGACATCGTTATCGCAAGTTGGTAGACAATGTTATAATTCGTAACGAAACCATAAAGAAACGAATTGCTATCGTGTTTATCCCATACAAATGCGTAGACAAGCAGCGCTTTCAGAGTTCGCCTTCGCCTCGATCGTGATCGCCAACAAAAAAGATAACGAAGGAACGCTAACGCTAGGAAATGTTTATCGATATCTCAGAGACGATGACGAATTTAGATATCGTTTCGCTACGAAGCGATGTTACTTTGTCTACAGGGCCTGTTCTCGCACGTGCGACTGCTAAGCCTGATGATTGAGGTCCTGGGTTTTAATTTCGGATTGGGCATAAAGTGTTATT
The DNA here is from genome assembly GCA_951329385.1 of Polia nebulosa. Classification (NCBI taxonomy): domain Eukaryota; kingdom Metazoa; phylum Arthropoda; class Insecta; order Lepidoptera; family Noctuidae; genus Polia; species Polia nebulosa. Next base: position 18,028,322 of record OX589614.1, read on the forward strand.
TCATATACGTTTGTACAGAGGGGGCTCCGGAGTGGTCAGTAAGAGGTAACGGGGTCCCTTCCATAGGCCGATTGTGATCACCGAGGCTGCTTTTAATGAGATAAGAATAACACTTAAGGCCGTACTACCGGCCAAGTGGCGCCCTCATTGAATAAAAAATCGTAGCATAGCATAAAAAATAAATATTAAAGAATCAAACGTCACGTTTGTTACAAAGAGGATAAAGTATTTTACGTTGTTAAAACAGGTCTCAGATTGTTTCGTATCCAAAGTAGTAGACAAAATTACAAAGAGGATTAAGTATTTTACATTGCTAAAACAGGTTTCAGAATGTTTCGTATCCAAAGTAGTAGGCAAAAGTACCAAAAACGGCCGTTTCTGACACTTTTGCCTACTACTTTGGATACAAAACATTCTGAGACCTGTTCTAACAACGTAAAAATACTTGATCCTATTTGTAACAAACGTGACGTTGAATTCTTTAATATTTATTTTCTAGGCCATACTACGATTTTTTATTCAACGAGGGCGCCACTTGACCGGTAGTAGACCCTTAATAATAACACTTCCTGGTCTTTTCTCCAAAAGTTCAGGCGCCATTTGAAGGTGTCTCAAAGAAATAAAAACCAGTCAAGACCGAGTCGGACACGCGCGCAAAGGGTTTCGAACAAATCATATTTTTTTCAAGTTTTTTTTTAAAACTGCTATATATACTTCTTTACTTATAGATTACAGAAAAACCTATAAGGGTTTTCTGTAATCTATAAGTAAAGAAGTACTATCTGTATTTTTTTCAAAATTTTAGGACCAGTGGTTTCGGCGATAAGGGGGAAGGAATGGTCATTTTACATCTATTTTCTTAAATAATTTCAAAATTTTATATTTTAAAATTATGAAAAAAATATTCGAGACTCTCACAATGTGCCCTTTCATTTGATATGTTGCACAACACAATTTTAAACACTTTGTTTTTTAATTTTCCGATTTGCACCCCAAAAGTGACCCCCATATTCCAAATTAATTTATTTAGGGTACACGTTCGTATTTGGGTCACAGATATTCATGTGTGTACCAAATTTCAACTCTATCGGTCCAGCAGATTCCGAGAAAATTGGCTGTGATAGACGGACAGACAGACAAACAGACAGACTCACGTGTGATCCTGTAAGAGTTCCGTTTTTTATTCGGACTTTCAGAACCCTAAAAAAAACCCTACTCTATATTCTAGCCGTAGTCTAGGGCAAAAGTATCATTCGAGTACGGAATTCTAAAAAAGAAAGAAAAATAAGTCTATACTGGAACGTGTAACACATTCACTTACTTAAATTACACTTTCATTCATGTTAGGTCTAAAACCAGGTCGTAAATAATAGTCTAGTCTCTAAATACCTTTCTCATTCAAATAAATCTAATTTTAACGAGTTACCACTAACAACCGAGAGCTAGATCATTAAATTCCAGTTAATTGCCATATTTTGATTTGCAGGAAATTAGACTTGTTTATAGTTTTCTCAATTAATAGTATGAAGAGGTGAAATTGCTTGTAGGGTATAATCTCTGGAATTACTGATTTAATTTCGTAAATTATTTCTCTGATTGAAAAGTGTCATACTGCCGTCCACAAGCTATAATGACGTTTACTAACAAAATCACATTTTAAGGCGCAGTTTTACGACTTCTAATGGTTTTTAATTGAAGATCACGTCTAAACGACTAGTTTTATTTCTTTGAAAATAATATATGTTACTCTAGACAATTTCCGTCGTAATTTGATATGTAAATATTTGAAATTATGTTTTTATAACATAGTGTAATTAATTTGTAAATTTATGTATAACGCGGATAAAAAATTGAGAATCACGCAAAAACTATAAAGCGTATTTTTATGAAACCTTCACCATCATAAAAATCATTTAATTATTTATATTTATAAATATAAAACCGGCCAATTGCGTGTCAGGCCACACGCAATGTAGGGTTCTGTAGACCGTACTTCAACTAAGTATTTTTTTTCATGGATTTTGTATTTCGTGCGAAATTTAACAAGTAGGAAGATTTTATAAGTTGGGCGACTATCCTAACCCGGCAATTATTTTGGCAGCCCTATCCAATGATACCCTACACAATAGTATAGGCAAGAAAAAAAAAACATCTCCACTTTACATGTATGGATGGGATGGGAGTTATCATAAAATTTTTTTTTCAGGATTTTATCATGCCATGCAAAGTTGCAGCTTTCTAGTACTAACAGTCTCTTAGCTATGCCTACGGACAAACCAAAACTATACGGGTTTCTTGTACTTGTTATGACTGCCAAAACCCTAAAAAGCAGCGTTGGATTACATAGAAATCAAGGGACTAACAGTGATTTTATTTATTTATCTCGGAGTCTATTTATAGTAGAAAAATACTGCTGAGACAGATCGAAAGAGAAATTTTGGCTGATTACGGTGGCGTTAAAAATGAAAATCCACCAAATGTCTGGTGGACCTGCCCAGGGGTTGAGAATAAATTCGAAACAGAGTTATCTCGCCCCTGGGCACTCAGGGCAGGGAAGGAACAGAGGTGGGTTAAAACCCACCTCTGTGACTAAAGTCAGTAAGAGTCTGACACGCCCTCCCGTTCCACCCAGAGCGGGAAATGTCATTGGATGATTTCCCACCCCACAAAAAAAATTAAAAAAACCAAATGTCTGGTAACGGCACTTTAGCATAGGCTTTATCCTGCATAAATGCACGGTTTTTTGGGATAGGCTACGAGATCAAAGGCGCGGGGTTATCATTCAAGAAGCTTTAAGAAAATTATTGATATTTGATTTTGTCAATCACAAACTATAGTCCGGTCGAGTTAAATCTAAAAATAGGGGTAAGTTTGAATATCTATTTTGACCGGACTACTACACTCTGGGTGCTTTTCTTTAGTTTCATGAACCCCTTATAACGACCCAGGACTTGAATCAGGCATGTCCAGTATCAGTAGTTACACTAGCGATCACTACACCAAAAAGGAAAGAAAAGAAAGAAAGAAAATACGTTTATTTACGGTAAACATGACGCAAAAAACAGAGAAACACAAAAAAAAAGAAAAACTGGGGGAAAAAATGCGTCACATCCACACAAAACGGCCATCGCTCAGCTTAAGTGCTATGACCCTATGCAAGACAGAGCCCCAGCGCTGGTTTTCAGCGACAGCCGGCGCCGACGTCATGACGTCGACCGGTGCAGAAAACACTGAGTAAAACTTCTAAACATTATACAGCGCAAAAAAATATTAATATTTAAGTGGCAACATTCCGCTTCCTGCAACATGACGCACGCACCGCCGGCTTTGATTTTAATCTGTGCCTCTCAGCTGTCAGTAAACTATCTTTGACAATGACAATGTTAGAATAGGTTATGTAATAAAAAAAAAATGGCTCAAGGCATGGCGGCACTATGCAGGCGTTGGCAGGCGTTATGCAATGACATTATATAATGAATGTTATGATGAGATAATAATAAATAGTTAAGGGAAATTGTATAGCGAGTAGTGTTATTGTTTTTGGGAAAAAGTGTTTATGAAAAGGCAAAGGCATTCTTTTTGCTTCACCCGCAGTTAGTAGCGCCATCACAAACTCATTTCAATTTACCGCATAAACAAAAAAAAAACCATAGACTAGCATTGCGTGCAGAGGTGCAGACACTATTTTTTATACTATGTGTCTACTACAGAGCATCGAGATGCCTCGGTGGTCACGGCATTGTCAACATTTTTCATACAAGCCAAGCGTGTCAGGGAGTGTCACCGTGTACTCATAGACATTGACATTCCGCGACCTGCCTCGGAAAGAACATTAAAGCTAGCCGCTGACTTGTGATTTTTGTCACCGTGACTTTCCCAGTCGAGTGCGCTGATCATGGTGACGTGACAATACGGTGACAAATAGTTCCAAGTTGACTGAATTTTGAAGGATACTGACGCAGTTTAGAATATAGAGTGTTAAATTTTCCTTGAAACAATCTTTCAGTGTATATGGGATGCACCCAGTAGCGTTTTTTTAGTTTCAATTTTCTTCTTCTTATTTTAAGAGCACTTATTACAGCAATCTGTACGAAATCCATTTCAAGATTGAGCGCGTTTTCTTGACCAGTGACTTTTCAAGTGGGCGCATCGTAGGTGACAGTAGGTGACAGTGACAAAAAGTCACGCGACAAAAAATCACAAGTCAGCGGCTAGCCAAAGCCGTTGATCCCGGCTGTCATTTGAAGATCTTTGACAAAAGTTACGGGTTGGCAGAAGCCAGAAACTTTGACATCAGTCTCGACGAAGGTTATCGTGTTACGCAGTAACCCAGCTAATGTATTTTTGTTGGAGTTAATGATTAATATTACCATTCTTTGACTTTACAAAAGTTATGTTATTTCGAAGCATTTTCTAATTTTGTAATGTGAGTGAGGCATTTTATGTTATAAGGTAACTGCTTTTTTGACATAAAAGAGCATTGTAGTTGAGACTTTGTCATGCTCACTCATATGTCTCGCTGATGGTGGCGCGTGTGTTGGGTTATTCGGTTCCCTTCAAAATGGTTGAGCTGAGTGGTGCTTATCCACGCGCCATGATCGTGAACGGGCGCTGTCAGCTAAAACTTAACTTATTTAAATCTTTATTTTTTTAAATTGTTTATTTTTGATTAACATTGTTCTCACATAATGTAAGCAACAAGAAATAGGATATTTGTAATACATGACATGATTTAAAAGAGTGTCCATGGAGTTTCTTGCACGTTCTTCTCCATAGAGATCTACGCTTTGGAATGTGCAATTAGCTTCATCTTTCTGACTGACCGACTTCTTGACAGTTCATAAGTGCTTGTAAATGGTTGATTTGAAATAATTAATGCTTTGTTTTTGAGAGTCTGACTGGATGGAATTCAGATAGGAAGTCGCTTCATGTAAAATACTGGTAGGGTTTCAGCTGCATCTAGTTAGACTGGAAGCTAACAACAATACGGGTGGGAAAATGCTAGACAGATTTTTTGATAGTTTTTTGGAGTCTGTAATTACTGCCGGTACAGTGAGTCCATGCACTGTGGTAGGAACAGCCAAAAAAATACCATAGACAGGCATTGCGTGCAAGACTTTTTACTCTATGTTTCTTGTCTATGCTGTCATTAAATTTCGAAGATAATGCTGTGATAAACGACTTGGTAGGAAGTGAGTTAACTATGCTGATTACTTGAGAATATTGGGTCAATGTGCCCTCGTTTTTTTGGCAGATTTTTTTGCAATCAAAATGGGATTTTCGTTATAAAATTTGGCTTTTTGTTTAAGATGGAATTTGTAAAAGATGGGGGTGAATACTGAGATGGCGATTAAAGATAGACTTGTATGAAAGAAGACATGCTGTCACAAATACAAATATGTTGGGAAGTGAATGACGAGGGTGTTAGGGCAAAGAAGCAGGTGGCCCATCGGGTGGTAAATGGACCCCGATAACTGTATCGGTCGTCAGACCATATGATAATTCGTTCTGCGTTTTATGGCGCTGTAGTGGAACAGCCAGCGCTGCGCCTCCCACTTATAAAAGGTGGTTTCTTAAGGTGAAAGCGCCAGGATAGCCCGCAAAATTCAAATTTTCTTACGTTTTTTAAAATTTGCAAGTCTGTATCAGGTAGTATGTTGGTCAAATTATCGGCCGTAGCAAGTACGTATCATTAAAATCTTCAATACATCTCTCTCAGTTAGAATTGATTCCAAATGTCATGATTTAAAAAAAATACTACAATTGATATCAATTCTAACTGATTTTAATGATTATAATTCTTTAAATACATAATTGCTACGGCCGCGATTCATATTTTGACCAAGATACAATCTGACACTGACCTGCAAATTGCAAAGAACGAAAGAAAATTTTAATTTCGCGGGCTACCCTGGCACTTCCACCCTATTTACCACAGCTGACTAGTCTAAGATTTGAGTAACTGTGGTTGAAGGTACGAGTAGTCGTGGACCTCGTCTTTTCTAACAAACCAAATTCGACTTCCAAAAAGTTTTTAATACAAAAAATACAACTTCCAAAGAAAGAAAATACAGGTATTCTTTAATTTCGGAAGTCGGTGTTCGTATTTTATTTCTTCCTTATTTGACACCGACTTCCGAAATTAAAGTATTTATTTTTTATTTTTAGTGTAAGTATTTTCTTTTTTGGAAGTCAGTTGTATTTTTTGTAAAAAAGCTTTTTAATTTTCACTTTTTAGTTGTTATACCGCAGAACTAAAACTAAATGTTAAAGTTACGCCCGAATAGATAACCACAATTACACGGAACATGGAATTTGAACATAATTGGAGGGAACCAAAACGTCATCTGTGTACACATATTGTTTGCTTTTGTTGATTTATTCAAAAAGAGCTAAATTTATATGGGAACACCTCTCACTCTTTCGAATAAAAAAAAGAATTATGAAAATAGGTCCACAATTCACAGAGAAATCGCTGAACATGCATAAACAATTTTTTCAAAGTCGGTTAAAAGCCCGGTAACCTCGGTAGCCCGTAATCTAATGCAACTTTTATACGAGCTGGTTGCACCTGGAAACATTACTTTAACAATTGGAGACGTACCTTAGCAGAACTAACAGCAATCTTGAAGACCAGCAGCGCCAGGCCTATTGCCACGGACTTGGCGGCCATGATGCTAGTCAGCAGCATCCATGTGGACGTGGCGCCGACGTGGAAGATAAGCGGGATCATCGCCATGCCCATCTTCTTCATGTTCTTTCCTTCTGGAACAGAGAAGAGATTAGCCGTTTTATATTGAGTCAAATTAATTTATGGCTATCACGTTTGAATTCACCGCTAGAGGCGCTAGTGTAGAGGGTTGGTGAACTTTTTTAATTTAATTTTTATTTGTTGTTATAGCGGTAACTCCCTGGATTTCTCCATATTCAGCTACGGATCTGAAACGTGGACTTCGAAGAAGGCCGTACAAGATCGCATAGATGCCTTCGAGATGTGGTGCTGAAGGAAAATGCTTCAGATTCTATTAGGTTTTGCACCTTCTGTCTCCAACAAGCACTAGAGTTTTTTGGTCACATAGCCAGGACGGACATAACCTCAAACAACTGATGGTTACTGGCAAAGAGACTGAGAGGTCGTAGTCCACTCAGATGGTCGGACCAAATCCGCACTACGCTGAACACCAAACTTCATGATGCTCTCCACGACGCCAAAGATAGGAACAGGTTGCGTAACATCATCAAGACAAAGGTTACTCCACGTTCAGGTGATCACGACCCTCAGGAATGAGGAAAACGATGTGAGGAGGAGGACAGCGGCAATAGAAAAATACTGTATATTTCAGCTGTCTACGTATACGTACGTACGGTTCATGAGATACAACCCGCTGTCAGACAGACGGGTGGACAGAGGAGGCTTAGAAATATGGTTCTGTTGGTGAGTCTTCAGGTACATAACCCTGTGAAATAACTCTTCTAAATCTTTATACAACTTTGGAAACGAATCTATGAATTGACGGCTGCTGGAAATATTATCCATTTTAAAACGATATACAGCATGTAACAAAAGCCCTGTCCGATCCTGAAGGGTATTACGTGGTATCGTACTGCGTACACATATACGTAATCATTTAATGGATACGAGACAATTATTTTTCCCTAATGAAAATAATAAATTAAAAAAAAAGAAAACCTTATCAAAGGCAACACTGAGCGCTCGACAAAGTTCACCTACTCTTTCGTTTCAAATATGCCGCCTGAGCGAGACAGAGTGCCTACAGCGCGGCTAGTGCAGGGCGGTATTTTTTGAAATAAAAATAGGTGAAAGTGAAAAGATTTGGCCGGCCGGTGGAGTGTTGTCAATTTTCTTGATAATTTCGCATATTTTATAAAAATAAAAAATCTAATTTTTGGTTTTTATGAGTTACATTTTTTACAATTTTTCTAGTACGTATGTTAAACCAGGAATACGCCATTATTTGATCGGACAGGGTTTTTGTTACATGCTGTATTGATAAGGAAAATAAATGCATAAATAATTTTAAATAATTTTCTGTAGTTTAAAAAAAAAAACTAAAAATATGCTTTATTTTTTATTTTTCGAATTCTTCTCTGCAAATCCTTTCATTTGATACCCTTAATATAGAAATGCATAAATAATCAATGCAGGTAGGTGTTAAATAATAAAAAAGAACCTTTTTTACAAAAATACAACTGACTTCCAAAAACCAAAATACACTTAAAATTGGAATACAACTTTAATTTCGGAAGTCGGTTTGTATTTTATTTCTTCGTTAATTGACACCGATTTCCGAAATTAAAGTTATTTTTCAATTATTATTTTTTTAGTTTTTTATTTTTCACTTTTTGGTTGTTATACCCCAGAACTGGAACTAAATATTAAAGTTACGTCCGAATTGATAACCCCAATAATATGGAACATGGAATTTGAACATAATCGTAATTGGATGAGATTAAAACGTCATCTACGTATACACTGTTTTTGTTCTTGTGGATTTTTTCAAAAAGCGCTAAAGCAATTTCGATAAAAAATATATGGGACTACCTCTGGAGTATACTCTTTCGGATAAAAAAAAGAATTTTAAAAATCGGTCCAAAACTGACAGAGAAATCGGTGTACATACATAAAAAAAACATACATAAAGTCAAACCTCCTCCTTTTTGCGTAGTCGGTTAAAAATAGAACCAACTTTCAAAAAAATAAATAAAAAAACTGCAAAAAAATTTAACTTTGATTTTGGAAGTGGGTGTTTCTGGTTTTGTTTCTTCGGTTTTAATCGACTTCAAAAAGAAGGAGGTTTTCAATTGGGATGTTTGTATTTTTTTTTTATGTACCAGTATAACTCCGGCCATAACTCCGTCATATATTGACGGATTTGCAAAATTCTTTTTTGTTCGAAAGTGGTTTGATCCGAAATGGTCACATTTAAAAATTCAAAAAGATTTGATGATGGGTTTCGGAGACAGACAACGAAACTCTTCAAAATTGACAGGAAATCAACCGCGATTGCTGCTACCGTATGTCTATTAATTGTTAACACAGCTTAATGGGCAACCACAACTAAAATGTGAAAAATAAAAAACTTTTTTACAAAAACATAGAACAACAAAAAGTACAAACATCCCATCATCAACACAACAAAAAGTAGAACCGACTTCCAAAAAAAGTGCATATACAGGGTGGAGAAGACAATACGACAATAAATGAAAACACGGACAATACTAGTTCATAAGAATAAGTTTAAGCTATCAAAAAAATCCTAACATCGAAAATAAAAAAATAAAAATTTCAAACAAACTAAATGGCATAAAACTAGAAACGAAATAGAACACCATTTATAAATATGAGTTCACTAACCTGTCGTAAGAGCGGCAACAACGCGCGGTCCTGTAGCGACTTGATTTTTTGGCTTTTAATTATGGATTAATGCTCAATAAAATTACACTGAATCACAGATTATTAACCAAATAATCAGGCATCTCTCAACCGCGTGTTATTTATTAATCAAATTATTAATCACGATCAGGATGTAGGTATAAAAGTCACTAAATTTTTCGTTTTTCAATATGGCCGCCATGAATTCGAATACACAAATTGCACCGTCGTAAAAGGTTATTTCTAACGTCTGACAAAAGGTCCCCATTCGCAGCCATGTGTTTTAATTTATTAAAAGATATGATTATTCTATCTTTTAAATCATCAACAGTATCAACAGCTGTTGAGTACCTACACTTCATTTTTGATATGACCCCACAAGAAAAAATCCAGTGGTGTAAGGTCGGGGGACCTGGCTGGCCAACGCGTTGGTCCATAACGGCCAATCCACTGCTGTCCGAACATTTGAGACAAACGCTCTCTAGCAGACACCACTGAATGAGCTGGTGCTCCGTCTAATTGGTACCACATCTGCCTGTACGCAGTTACCGAAAGCTCATCCATGTACTCGCAAACAGGTCCATTGAGGAGTTCTAAAAACTTTTCAGCATTTAAATTAAAATTTAAAATTCGTTCCTCAAGGGTCACTTTTACACGTGGAAGAGCACTATCCACATGCGGGATTAAGGATCGATTTTCTCGCATCCTCTGGACAGCTTGGACAATGGTGCGCCCGTTGGTCGGACAAACTCGAGTGTTTCCAAACCTCTCTCGGTATGTCCGTATAGCCAAAGCGGCATTTCTTTGACACTCCCCATAAATTAAAATCATGTCGGTGTACTCCGAAGCTGTGTAATTGTAGCGCGGCATGATTATTAAAAAAAAAAACACGAAAACAATAAAAACTAAGCGTCTAATTTCGCACAATTCACTCACTGTTTAACTAAATACCTATTAAAACGTTACGTGTCCTGTCACCAAAATAAAGCGTCCAATTTCGCACTAATACCGCCGTAAATGAATTTACAAAACACGACACACACGAGCGGCGGGGAAGTACCTACATCAAAGACGCGGCTGCACTACAAAGCGAGGACGCGTAACTCATCACAGGATCGCGGCCGGCGACACACTAACCTAAATTTGTTGTAGCAAATTTCTTCAAGAAAGCGAAGTAACAAACGAAACTAGATTTATCTCTTTCGCACACACTAAATTTTCTATTAATATTATGAGTGCATTGCAATTTCCGCATTCGTTCCTTTCTTATCCAACTCTGATGACACGCTTTATGACTCTTATTACTCAGAAGTAAGGTATAATTTTCACTAAATTAGATGAAAATACTAATTTGGCGAAAGTGTTTATGTCCTCGTAGCGAGTTGGCAACGTGACTTTAATGTTTTGATGTTTATACCGATGTGGGTCGTTCACCTGACAGTGTTTCCCTATTATCAGATACATCATGTAGCAAATGTTAAAAATGAAAAATAATTTCCTGTGACTAAACTACTGGATATATTCAAATAATTTTTTGTATGTAGACTGAGAACGTCTTGAGGTATGCGAGCTTTAATTTAATGTCGTATTGTCATCACCACTCTGTATAACTTTAATTTCGGAAGTTGGTGTTCCTGTTTTGTGTCTTCGTTTTTTGACACCGACTTCCGAAATTAAAGTTATTATGCACTTTTTTTGGAAGTCGGTTCTACTTTTTGTAAAAAGTTTTTATTTTTCACTTTTTAGTTGTGGTTCCCATTAAATTGTGTTAACACTACATAGACATACGATCGCAGCAATCGCGGTCGATTTGCTGTCAATTTCTGAAGAGTTCCATTGTCTGTCTCCGAAACTCACCTTCATATCTACAGGGTGTAACATCAAGGTGTGGTCATATTTTTTAAGGACCGGTTCTGCCCATGGATATGAACAACTTACTCTAAGAAAAAAAAATAGAAAATTCCCAAAAAAGCATTGTACTCTCCATACAAAGTTATCATGAGCTGATCAGTATTTGTATGGGTAGTAAAATGTTTTTTTGAGAATTTCCTCATGTTTTCTTGAAGAAATTTGTTCATATCGATGGGCAGATGCAGTTTTTAAAATATGACCACACCTTTCCGTTACACCCTGTACATGAAATTTAAATGGGACCATTTCGGAATAAACCCCTTTCAAACAAAAAAAGAATTTTGAAAATCCGTCAATATATGACGGCGTTATGCTCGAACAAACATAAAAAATTCTTTTTGAAGTCGGTCAACAAATCTTCCTCGTTTATCGCTCTTTCTGTTAGTGAAAATCGCATCAAAATCCGTTGCGTTGTTTATGTGGAGTTAGCGGACAAAAAGATGGACACGGAAAGTAACTTTGATTTATATTATATATTATAAGTACTAACTATGTAGAGATTCGTTAAATGCTGATGTACTCGTGTGCTGATGAGCGCTGTTTATCTCGCATAATTTTGAACTGTTAAAAAGCAATTTCGGTCATAATACCAATTTGGTTACGGGACTCCAAATTCAGTGAGCTGTTAATCTTTAAATAAGTGTTGTTGACAATGCTTTAGGCTTGTTAACTTCTCATCATTTAACTAAATTGGGGATATCAAGCCCGCCACACTATTCCCAAACCACTGTAATATCTGTAAGCCAGAATCAACAGTGGCGACCACCAGAAAAACGCCGAGGCAATGAAGCTCGACGAGTCACAGAGAAACGATTAAACTGTCTTGGGTCCCGCAACGAAATTAATCAGAAAAGACAGCGGAGGAGTAAGAAAAACATATAATTTCCACTTCCCTTCTAATCAAGAGGGAGACAGAACAAAGCTAGGCCATTACGCACAAAGGGGGTATTTACAACTGGGTAAGCCAAGTTAACAAGCACCACTGATTAAAAACACAAAAATTAATGGGTCCTAAAATTGTGAGCTGTTACACTTGATTCCAACAATAGGTATGGCACATGACATTGCAGCACGTCGCTGCACCTCAAGATCGACTGGAAGTACACCTGTAAGTACCGATAAGGCTTCAGTGCTAACTGTCCTATACACTTTACATAGGAAAATCAAAGCTAAACGTTGGCTTTGTAGCAATTTACGTCGTACCGCCCCAATGGTGGCCCTTTTAGCCCAAACAGGTGCCCCGTAGCACATACAACCCGGTTTTAGTCAGTAAGAGTACGACACGCCCTCCCGCTCCACCCAGAGCGGGAGATGTCATTGGATGATTTCCCACCCCCAAAAAAAAGGTAAGCAGCCACATAGATCGTTTTTAACCGACTTCGAAAAAGAAGGAGGTTCTATGTTCGACTGTATGTATGTTTTTTTTATATATTTATGTCCACCGATTTCTCTGTCAGTTGTGGACCAATTTTCAAATTTGTTTTTATCCGAAAAAATATACTCCCGAGGTGGTCCCATATAAAGTTGATCGAAATCGTTGTAGTGCTTTTTGAAAAACTAAACAAAAACGAAAAATACGTATAGATAGATGACGTAGTGGTTTTCTCCAATTACGATTATGTTTAAATTCCACGTTCCATGTTATTGGGGTTTTTAGTTCTGGGGTATAACAACTAAAAAGTGAAAAATAAAAAACTTTTTAAACAAAAAAACAACCGACTTCCAAAAAAAAATACATTAAAAATGAAAAAAAATAACTTTAATTTCGGAAGTCGGTGTCAAATAACGAAGAAATAAAATACAAAACCGACTTCCAAAATTAAAGTTATTTTTTTTTTAATATTGTGTATTTTTTTTTTTGGAAGTCGGTTGTTTTTTGGTTAATAAGTTTTTTTTTTTCATGAACCATGCCTCCCCCGTTATATTTATTTTAAATTTTCACAAACAAATGTTACTCGGGATACCGGTTAAGCCGTTTAGAAGTTAAGGTGGAATAAAGAAACTCACAAACATACAACCCTAAAAACATAACACTCCTTTTTTTGGGCAGTCGTGTAAAAACCGCGAGTTTTCGACTTAAGGCGCAGTTATACGACTTTTAATGGTTTTTAATTGAACATCACGTCTAGACGACTAGTCTTATTTCTTAAAAAAAAAAATGTGTTGCTCTAGATAATTTCCGTCGTAATTAAGAAGAATAAGAATATTTGAAATAATATTTTTGCTAGCTGACCCGACAGACGTTGTCCTGTCTTAGCTATGAACTGTCAAACGCGCAAAGTTTCGGATATTTTCTAATTTTCCGCGCAACTTTCTTAATCGTTTTTCATAAGGACCTTCTCCTGACAATAACAAACACAACAAAAAGAGAATTAGCGAAATCGGTCCACCCGTTCACGCGTGATGCCGTGACCAAAGAAATTGGGATTTCTTCGGGAGTATATTCTATCGGATAAAAAAAGAATTTTGAAAATCGGTCCTCAATTGACAGAGAAATCGGTGGACGTACATAAAAAAAAAAACATACATACAGTCGAACATAGAACCTTTTTCGAAGTCGGTTAAAAACGGACATTTTTTTTTAATCCTAGTAATTTGGCTACTTGTTTTATCATCGTATAAAGCTTGCTTAATACATAACGAAAATATATACCAGTAGTATTAAATATACATTCGTTTAATAATAACAGAAAAAAATAGTTTCGCGTTATTTTTAAAAAAAATCGGCGAAGTGCGTGTCGGACTTCGTAGGTACATTTAGGTTTCCGTACCAAATGTATTTTTGACTATTTATGGCTTTGGGTTAACAAGATGCTTATTAAATACTGTGAAAAATTGTAGACTGTAGCTCTAACCGTTTGGCTGTAAAACCTGTGTGACAGACAATGAACAGACAGACAGATGAACAGACGGACAGATGAACAGACGGACACGTGAGTGACAGTAATAGTGCTCCGTTGGGACCCTTCGGGTACGGAACCCTAAAAATATAAGTGGGGAAAAATACTCACTTCTTGAAGATTCCACGCCAAACTTTGGTTTCAAATCCTTGTAATGAAGTATTCTTCCTAATTCACTGTCCCCTATATGTTTATCATTAAAATCTTCCAACCATTTAGCAACAAAATTGCTGCATTCACTTAATTTATTTTGAAACTTTTCTTCTAAAACTGCCATCAAACCATTTTCTTCCGCCAAATTGATTTTGAAATTACAACTTAGAATAAAAAATATTAAAAATTTTGACAGCGCCTCCATTTTGAATTTTTTGAATGCGCGCGTTCGCTTGCGTTCCGACAACACGACTGTGTGATTATTTATTTACTCCGAAAGCTGAACTAGGACCAATTCTAGTATCATCTAATCTTTGTATGAGTGAACGGCTCTTGGTGAAATGGTTGTAGGATAGTTGATCTGTTATCTTGGTGTCTTTGTATGAATAGGTAGTCTAGTAAAATGGACATAGAATTGAGAAAATATAGACCACTAAACATACATAACTAGGTACATATCTCAGCCTACAACTAGGCTTCATTAAAAAGTGAAATTATAATTTTGTAACAAAATGAAAAAACCGGAAAAGTGCGTGTTGGACTTCGTACATTTAGAGTTCCGTACCAAATGTGTTTTTGACTATTCTTGGGTCAACAAGATTGTACAAGATGCTTATACTGTGATTTTCAGCGTTACAAGAGGTCTAAACAAAATGGCCTGTCAAAATATATTCAGCATGCTAGTTGATCTTATCATTGCAATTTGATGAGTCTTACTGTCCATATTAAACATTTATTTTACTATTTGGACCATAACGTTAATTTAATGGCTTTATTAGGCCTACCGACCATTTTTTCTGCTTCCTTAACAACCCAATAAAATTCATATGGAATTCATAATTTTATCTAAAAACTTAAAAAAAAGTGTTTTAAAATGTAAGAAGGTCAAAATAGAAGAACACTTCAATTTTAACTGACTTCAAAAAAGGAGGTACTGTATTCGACCCATATGTATGTATGCTTGTTTGTCCGCGGTTTTCTCGAAAACTACTGATCCGGTTTGGATGGGGTTTTCGTTATTGAAATGCAAATTGTTCAAGGAAGGTTTTAGTATACCTAAGTAAATATAATACATTAGGATGAAAATCTTCGGAGATAGATAGTGGAACACTTCAATAACTAACAGCAAATGACTTGCGGTTACTGCGATCGTTTGTTTATGTATTGTTAACACAATTGGGGAACCACAGCTAAAAAGAGAAAAATTAAAAGCTTTTTAACCGACTTCAAAAAGAAGGAGGTTATCAATTCGGATGTTTAAAAATTTTATTTTTATGGTCCATTTTTTTTAATACATATTTATAACATACTTAACTAACTATATCTACATTAAAACCAAAATAAAATCTTACCTAAATAAGTGCATCTATACAAAAAACTTTTTTACAAAAAAATAGAACCGACTTCCAAAAAAAGTGCAAAATAACTTTAATTTCGGAAGTCGGTGTTCCTGTTTTGTGTCTTTGTTTTTTGACACCGACTTCCGAAATTAAAGTTATTTTGCACTTTTTTTGGAAGTCTGTTCTATTTTTTTGGAAAAAAGTTTTTTATTTTTCACTTTTTAGTTGTGGTTCCCCATTAAACTGTGTTAACAATTCATAGACATACGATAGCAGCAATCGCGGTTGATATGCTGTCAATTTTTGAAGAGTTCCGTTGTCTGTCTCCGAAACCCATCATCAGATCTTTTTGAAATTTAAATGGGACCATTTCGAAATAAACCCCTTTCGAACAAAAAAAGAATTTTGCAAATCCGTCAACATATGACGGAGTTATGTCCGAACATACATAAAAAAAAAAAAAAAAATATATGAACATCCGAATTGATAACCTCCTCCTTTTTTGAAGTCGGTTAAAAACAAAATTCGGATGTTTGTATTTTTTTTTTTTACAAAAAAACGTTGGCCGTCACGTCAGGACGCCCGGCAAATGTGAAACATCTATTTTTAACCGACTTCAAAAAGAAGGAAGTTATCAATTCGGTTGTTAGTGTTTTTTTTATGTATGTTCGGGCATAGCTCCGTCATATATTGACGGATTTGAAAAAATTTTTTTTGTTCGAAAGGGGTTTGTACCGAAATGGTCCCATTTAAATTTCAGATAGATCTGAAGATGGGTTTCGGAGACAGACAACGGAACCCTTCAAAAATTTATGGCAAATCAGCATTGCTGCGATCGTATGTCTATGAATTGTTAACACAGTTTAATGGGGAACCACAACTAAAAAGTGAAAAATAAAAAAGTTTTTTACAAAAGAATAGAACCGACTTCCAAAAAAAGTGCAAAATAACCTTAATTTCGGAAGTCGGTGTCAAAAAACGAAGACACAAAACCAGAAACACCGACTTCCGAAATTAAAGTTATTTTGCACTTTTTTTGGAAGTCAGTCTGTTTTTTTTAAATATTAGAATACAAAATATGTTGTTAGTTGTTGTTGTTGTCGGTGTTGTAGTTGTAGTTGTTGTTGTTGGTTGTTGTTGTTGTTTATTGTTGTTCTGTTGTTGTAGTTGTGTTACTTTTTTTCGCATAGTGTTTCTAGGGAGAAGGGAGTTGAGAGCAGCGACGTAGTGGGGGCATCGTGGTACGACGGTGTCATGCCGTTTTCCGTCACGGCATTCAAGTCGATTTTACTGCCTAGCCGCGCCACTAGATGTTTCACATCAAAAATAAAACCGTGGACTAAGAGAGACGAAAAAAGTGGACGCAACCTCTAGAGCTGCTGCTTTTTCTGCTGGGAAATCATCCTATGACTTCTCCCGCTCTGGGTGGAGCGGGAGGGCGTGTCAGACTCTTACTGACTAAAACCCACCCCTGTTCCTTCCTGCCTTTGAGTGCCCAGGGGCGAGGTAACTCTGTTTCGAATTTATCCTCAACCCCCGGGCAGGCATCGGCTCAAAGAGTTGTCAGCAGGCTCTTGCTGACAACTCTTTGAGGCGCGCGTGGAACACTACGCGCCGTCGACTCTCGGGCCTGTTGCTGATCGGACGGCGAGCTACCCATTACTCGCCGTCCGCAGGCCCGGGTCTACGGTGGCCGGAGATCATCTCGCGGCGCCGGAAGTCCCAGGGGTCTCCTGAGGCGGCTGCTGCTTAGAGCGTGAGGGCGACTCCGTTGTTGGTGCTCTCTCACGCGTCCCACCTCCGCCTTCGCGAGCATTACTGCTTCGCAGAAGGAGGAGACGGCTTTCCATTCCCTCTCGCTCCGTACCACGGCCTGAACCAGGGCAGGGCGCGAGAGGTCGCTGCCGCCTATCGCATCCACGAGGACACGGCGGTGCTCTGCCCAAGCGGGGCAAACCTCCACCGTGTCCTTAGAGCTGCTGCTAAGTAGGTACTTATCTCCTTGGTCCAAGTCCCAGGTCAGGCACTGTTCTTGGGTTTTTAGATCCGATGTTTTTCAGAAGTAGTCTTTAGTTTGTGCCCGGTTCATGGCAAAAGGCTCAGCCCCTGTCATATGGGACTTTAACTTAACTGCAGAAATGTTGTATAAAATCCTTAATGTTGTATAAATAATCCTTTGTAAACTTAGTTAAGCTATAATATCAATTGTTATTTCTGCAATCTTAGTTAAAACAGTTAAATTGTATCTCCTTCATAGGAGAATCTTGTAAGCTTCATGCGGACACTTAGTAGAGTGCAGGAAGTCTTTGAAAATTCTTTTATGTTTTTTAGGCGTAGGTATCGTGCAAATTACTGTATGAGCTTGAAAAAAACCGACCCAGTGCGAGTTGGACACGTAAACAAAGAGTTCCGTACCATAAACTGAAAAAAAAACAAAAATAAACATGTTTCTAGAAACGTGTTTTATTAGGGTTGTTTTTGGGCTGTATCTCATTCATTAAAAATTAAGAGGGGCTTCCCAGGGAGCCTCCCTTTATTTTTAATTTATTTTTATTATTTGGTGTTATAGCAGCAACAGAAATACACATTCTGTGAAAATTTCAACTGTGTAGCTATACGGATCGTGAGATACAACCAGCTGACTGACGGACGGATAGCGGAGGCATAGTAATAGGGTCCCGTTGGTTACCCTTCGAAAAAAATATTATTTTGACATTACAATTAAACAGACACTTAAATTTTTTTATTTGTATTGATGTATTGATTTTCAATAAAAACAAAACGTTCTGGTGTAACACACACTCTGTAAATTTAATTTTCTTATAATTAATTTATTCTTACATTAAATACATGTTATGTCTAATTATCACGTGCTAATTACCTTTTTGAAACAATTACTTGCGGCAAATCAACGCCCAGTTTTCACTTTTTCGAAATTGAATAGCCGACATTTTGGTAATGAGAAAGGCGTATTTAATTACTGGTAAGTATAGGCAAAAGCAGTGAGCAGTGGTGGCTAATTTTTGCATTTTATTTCTTCTTTTTTTTTGACACCGACTTCCGAAATTAAAGTTATTTTTTAATTTTTAGTGTAGTAGTAAAAACCCCAATAACATGGAACGTGGAATTTAAACATACTCGTAATTGGAGAAAACAAAAACGTCATCTAGGTATACGTATTTTTCGTTTTTGTTCAATTTTCTCAAAAAGCGCTGATTTTTTTCTTTTTTTGTTTGGGACACCTTGCAGGTCAACCTCTGAGGTTTTCGGCTGCTGAACCGGACTTGCCTGTGTAGGCTTTCTTTAATTTATTAAAGCCTCCAGCCAGAACTTATTATTTTCTTACAAACTAAGCGACAACACGCTAAGGGCACCCCCTGCGGGGTACGGGCCTCGGCTTAGGGCGTCGCTGGGAGGGAGGGGCAGCAAGGGACGGCTGGATCGAGTTTAAATTATTTATGGAATTTAAGATTACTGGCTCAGCGGCGCGTGCTGGCTCGAGCAAGGGGACGTGGAGGACGTTGATGTGAATTTCGCGACGGCCTTCCTCAGCGAGGGCGCAAAAACGGTGGTCTTTGTTTATGTAAAGTGCTGGTTTCCCTACGGCTCTCTTGAAGCAGGGTAGTAGCGTCGTCAGGAATGAGGAGGGTATGCCGGGGACGGCGGATCTTGGAAATGCGAGAGGGTTCGTATTGGGCGGCCGATGCGTTTAGGGGGTTATGATGTTTAGCAGCAGTATCCAGAACGAGAGAGACGTTTCAAGAACTGCTGGATAGTGGGGAGTTTGAGGTCTACATGCAGCTCTTCATTTCGAACAAAGTAGGGGGCTCCCACTGCTCTACGAAGAAAGCGGTTTTGAAGGGTCTGCATTTTATGAAGGAATCGGGGCTTGGCGTGTGCGAAGTCAGGGCCAGAGTGTGTCATGATTGGACGTGACCGCGGTGAAGGTACGCAATTTACACTTGAGTGACAAAGTGCTGCGTTTGTTTACCATGTAGTGGAGCCTACCTTGAGCGAAAGCGGCGAGCGAGCCTGCCTTATGTGCTCAGAAGGTAAGGTGTTGGTCCAGGATCACACCCAAGTATTTAGCTTTCTTCTCCCAAGGAATAGGCTTATCATTCATGTTGATTGGAGGGGGTGGAGGTATTTTGTGCCGGGGTCTCGAGTAGAGAACAGCCTGAATTTTATCGGGGTTAACCTCGATTCTCCATTTCCGGAACCATTTGCCCAAAATGTTTGCGGAGGATTGGAGATTGCGAGATATCTGATTGGGTGCACGGCCAGTATAGTGGATGGCCGTGTCGTCAGCGAATAATACTAACTGTGACTTTTTATTCTTTGGGATATCGCTGGTGAACAGCGTGAAAATTAAGGGGATACTACGGAGCCTTGGGGGACTCCTGATCTGATGGGGTGAGGGGAGGAGAGTGCTCCCTCAAGACGATAGCGAAAAGTACGATTCGACAGAAAGTCTCGTAAGATTAGTACGAGACGGTCTGGCACTCCTAATTGATACAGCTTAGAAATTAAGCCATTGTGCCAGACTTTGTCGAATGCTTTCGCAATGTCGAAGTACAAGGCACCGGTTGTCATACGACACTGGAACCCAGCGCTCATATGTTCTACGATCCGATGTACTTGTTGTACGCACGAGTTTTCAGAACGGAAGCCGAACTGCTCGTTGGGAATGAGATTATTTGCTTCGGCATAATCTTTGAGCCGCTTGTAAATAAGCTTTTCATAGATTTTGCCGAAAACATTGAGGAGACTGATGGGTCCGTAGCTGGAAGGGTTAGATGGGGGCTTGCCTGGTGGGGAATACCAAATGACAGTGGCCTGCTTCCATGCTTGGGGGAAAATATTATTGCTTAAGGCGCCATTGAAGATGGCGGTCATAAGCATAATAAGTTGGGCGGGGAAGAGCTGGATTACTCTGTTGGTGATGCCATCAGAGCCTGGGGCTTTTCTGGGCTGGAGCTTTTTGATGATGCCCTCCACCTCGTCTGGGGTGACCGGGGGTACAGGTTCATCTGGATCTTCGACGGGTGGAAGGGAAGCTCTCCTTTCAACTTTAGCATCCACCATGTCAAGGTGGGCCTGGTCAGCTGGTTGAGAGCTGGGAGGACATTGGGACTCTAGACTGTCGGCTAGGCATTCCTCTTTATCAGAGCTGTCAAAGGCGACACTCTTGTCTGGGCGAATGAGAGGAGGCATAGAAGTCTCATCCTTGGAACGCATCTTCCTTTGAAGATTCCAGACGGCCTGTTGGGTGGGTTCAAGTTGGCTCAGCATCTTGTCCCAACTCGCAGAACGATGCTCATTAATGCGATTCTTAACAGAACGCTGTAAGTTGCGCATGTGAGCCTTGTTTGCGTCGCAGGGAAAGCACTGTACGCACGGATGGCTGCGTTCTTCTCGGTTAACAGAGTCCGAAAGCGCTGAAGCAATTTCGATAAATTTTATATGGGACCACCTCGGCAGTATATTCTTTCGGATAATAAAGAATTTTGAAAATCGGTTCACAACTGACGGAGAAATCGGCGGACATACATAAAAAAAAAAAAAACTTGAGAGGTGTCAAGGGACACCCGGCTGGAACGAAGTTCCTTTCGATTAATTAGTGAAGGAATTGTAATATAATTTTATTTTTTTTAATTTATAATATTTTTTTTATTATTAACTACGCACACACGCACGCACGTAAGAAGTTATACGAGTACTTCATCATCTCATCTCATCGCAGCTCAGCTCAGCTCAGCTCAGCTCAGATCAGCTAAGCTCAGCTCAGCTCAGCTCAGCTCAGTCGAAGTTAGATTGTTCCAAGCTCCGCTAGATTTAACACACGAGATTGGTTAGATAATGCTTGATCTGCTTGCAAACTTTGTACCTACCCACCAAAAATACTTAAGAAGTTTTTATTAGATTGTTTTTCCAACACAATCTCTTTGGATGGACAGCCTCATTAGTGTCGTGACAACTTTTCGTGAGATTTTTTTCCGTCTAGCCCCCTTTCGCAACGCGCGATAAGGAACTTCGTTCCAAAAAAACATACAGTCGAACATAGAAACTCCTCCTTTTTCGAAAATCGGTAAAAATCGACTCACAATGACTGAGAAATCGGTGGCCAAACATAAAAAAAAAACATACATACAGTCGAACATAGAACCTCATCCTTTTTTTGAAGTCGGTTAAAAACTGGACCGCCATCTTTGGACTTTATTGGATTTGGAATGACGTCACATAGCTAACCATGTTATTGTCATTAAAACTAAACAAGTATGCAAAATTACTGCTATCGGAAACTAGGAAGTGGGTGAACTTCTGGGATTTCTTTACATTTATACTACAGGTGAAGCTATAAACGCGTGTTAAAAATCATGTTTTTTTACCCCAATTCGCGACGCAAGGGAGGGTAATGTGTTTATCAGCTTATGTATGTATGCATGTATGTTTGTTCATTTGTGGGCCGATTTTGATACTTTTTACGTCAATTGATTCTTCTTAATCTTGCGAGTGCTACTAAACATATGACAGTAATCAAAATACAATATGGCGACAACCAGACGCCATAATGTGAGAAAGAAAAAAATTAACTATATTTAGTAGGGTATCAAAATCACTAAAATGTAGAAAATAAAAAATAAAGTATTTTCAAAACACTCGACTGTAAAAATCAACTAAAAAGTTCCAAACAAGTTACTTTTCAAGCAGTCTGATACGGGTTGCAGACCAAGAGCTAAGCTAAGTTAGTTTAGCTTAGCTCGCATAGCTGACGCAGTTTTCCATACTTTGCGCATAGTTTGCGGTCTGCACACAAGTATGGAAAACTGCGTCAGCTATGCGAGCTAAGCTAAACTAACTTAGCTTAGCTCTTGGTCTGCAACCCGTATTATGCAGTTGGTGGCATGAAATCAATAATTGAACTAAAATAACCGCCACCAACTGCATCAGACTGCTCGAAAAGTGACTTGTTTGGAACTTCTTAGTTGATTTTTACAGTTAACCTTATTGGGAGTTATTATGTCTGAGCCGTTTGGGGTTGAAACACTATACGGGTTGCAGACCAAGAGCTAAGCTAAGTTAGTTTAGCTTAGCTCGCATAGCTGACGCAGTTTTCCATACTTGTGTGCAGACCGCAAACTATGCGAACTAAGCTATGTGAGCTAACTAAAATATGCGAAGCTAAGTTAGTTGTGTATGCCGATGCGCAGCTACACGAGCTAAGCTAAGCCCCTCCCGCTACCCCGCACACCCTTTGCACATCCTTCGCCAGTGCTGACTGAGCTTTGGCTTAGCTGTTGGTGTGCACGCTATTTATTTCTAGCTTAGCTTAGCCTAGCTTGCTTGGCATAGCTTAGTTTAGCCTTGGCATAGCTTAGTTTTCGGTCTGCAACCGGCTCTAGGGCCATGGGGCCCGAGTGCTCATCGACTTTTCCATGACATCAGCAAACATTTAGTCGACTCTTTACGTGACCAGGGGGCTGGCTTTTTTTTCGGCCAAAGAATCAGCATTGCCATTCAACGTGGCAATGCTCCCAGCGTTCTGGGCACTTTTCCCATTGACAGCGATGTGCACGAATCTTTTGATGCCCAATGAGCTACTCCTCCCGGATCTTTTATGCCGCTTGTACATATTTTCTTTATTAAGTTATTTATTAGTTTAGTTATGTATAATATGTACCTAGATTGTAATCAAATAATAAAGAAATATCAAATTTTTACTGAAAATATTTTTTTTTTTTACGGCCAGATTTCCTCACGAAGTTTTCTTGCACCGGTGTCAGGCGTAAGTAAGTATTAATTTCTACATCTCAGAATCATCTGAACATTGTGATGGCAGATCTGCTTGACCTATTCACAGTTATGTGTGTGCTTTATCTATTATTGTCCAAACGGATTTCATAATTTAGAGTCGACAACAAAAAAGTATTTTTAACAATTGCTTCCCACGGTGCTTTTATAGGGGTCAGTCACGGCACGACTACGATACGACTTGACTGCAAACATGGCCGTCTTTCTGCTTGCTAGGAAACTATAAATGAATAGGAACCTTATTTGTTCATGTGTGTAACTCCAGCTTCCTCATATGTGATAGAATAATCCTACCTATGCCAATATTTAAGGCATAATAGCAGCAATCAAAGTTCCCAGTGTTAATTTAGCAGCCACATAAACTTCGTTATGAGTCGTTTAGTGTGTGTTAGCTGGATTGACGTCACCCCAGCTTCCTCATTCAATACAGACAAACCAGTGAGGTTAGGGTTTTGGACTAAAGTCAGAAAAATAAGGCATAATAGCTGCACAAGAAGGAAAAGAATTTCAACGATAATACATAGAAACTGTTGAAACTACGATCAAAAACGTGTGTGTAAGCTAAAGTGACGTCACCCCAGCTGTTCAATCATATCTTCCAAACACAAGAAGATATGACAACGTATTTTAGCTCAAAAATTAGGGCATAATAGCTGCCATAGCTGCAGCAAAATTTTCAAATCTCTAGGCCTTGTAGTTTCCACGTAATATTCATCATGAGAGGCCAGGATGTTCCTGATCGTCAAAATCTGTTGAGCTCTTTGAACTCGTCTTTCTGTACAGGGTGTAACGGAATGATGTGGTCATATTTTAAGAATTGCATCTCGATATAACAACTTTCTTCAAAAAACCAGATGAATTTCTAAAAAAAAAATTACGTCTCATACAAATATTGATCATCTGATGATAACTTTGTATGGAAAGTCCATTTTTTTTTGGAAATTTTCTTTTTTTTCTGAGAGAAAGTTCCATGGCCAGAACCGGTTCCTAAAATATATATTAATATATATATTTATACATCTTTCCGTTACACCCCGTATGCATTACTAGCTGACCCGGCAAACGTGAAAAATACTTTATGACCTATTCTCATATCTACAACTAAAAAAAAATTAAAGTTGGCCGTCACGGGACGCCCGGCAGATGTAAACCTCTATTTTGATATTAGAATTAAATTGTTGTAAGTTGTTGTAAGTTGTTGTTGTTCGTGTTTGTTGTTGGTTATTGTTGGTGGTTGTCGGTTGTTGTTGTTGGTGTTGTGTTGTTGTTGTGTTACTTTAGTTTTGTTCGCAAAGATGTTTCTAGGGAGAAAGGAGTCGAGAGCGGCGGCGTAGTGGAGACATCGTGGCACGACAGCGTCATGCCGTTTGCCGTCACGGCATTCGAGTTGATTTTACTGCCAAGCCGCGCCAATAGATGTTTCACATTAAAAAAAAAAAAAACATTAAAATCGGTCTGTCCGTTTCGGAGGAGTGCCACCACAAGATTTTTATATATTAGAAGATGGTCACACAATCCATCGGCCATGATCTATCATGTTCTCACTGCTGGAATATGGTCCTTTTCTCTATGAGAGGGAGTGTACCTACCCTCGGGCATAGTGCAGATATAACATATCTGATTTTTGTGGTTCTTGGACACGGTATTCTAGCAATGTTGTCTTTAACCATCATCATCATCATCAGCCCCTTAATGCCCACATTGCTGGGGTACAAGCCTCCTCTTGGTGAGAGGGTGTGGGCCGTAATCCACCACGCGGGCCCAAGGCGGGTTGGGTTTCTTTAACCATTAAAATATTTTACATAAAGCCTGTTTGGGTTCGAACCAACACTCCTAAGTGCCTCCATAGACGGACTGCTTGGAGTTGTCAGTGTTGACAGTATAGAGGTATGCGGAACAGGGTGTAAAGTCCCACAAACCTCCATTGAAAACGGAGGATCCTCCGACCAGACGGGTGTTGTGTCTGGTCCGGGCAACTGCCCTATGGTTGATTTTGGACTGTTGCATATGTTCAAATCGCGCGGAGAACTCTGCTTGCGCGATGTAGGATTTTGTTATTTTAGTTCGTGTGCGGCGTCATAGATGTCGCTACAACAGCATCAACCGGTCGATGTTGGGCGATCTGCAGTTTTAATTTTTAATTCTAAATTGACATTCGCCATACACGGACTGCTCAAGCAATTCATTTCCAGTCACAGCTAAAAATCCACTGACTGCTCGAAGCAGCAACACACTGATATTCGACGACACGGTTGGCGTAGTGGTTGAGCGTTGGGCTGCTGTGCTGCGTGTCCCGAGTTAGATCCCCGCACGGAACAAAAGTTTGTATGGCCTACAGATAGTTGTTCCGGGTCTGGGTATTTGTGTATGTGAGTTTCAATGTTTGTGAACGCACCCACGATACAGGAGTAATTCCTAGTGTGGGACAACGTTTATTTTTTTATAGAAAAAAAAGTTTGTCTATTGAGGCCACAGCCGCAACACGACTGCTCTAGTGCAGTCGAGATCAACTGCACTAGAGCAGTCGTGTTGCAGTCCATCTATATATATATATATATCATCCCCCCATCGTTGATCAACTCTCTGGCCACGGCATGCTAAGACAGACCCCGGCGGTCTAATAGTGTGCCTTGTAAAGTTTTGTAACAAGAAACTTGTTTTGATGAATAAATAAATAAAATCTATACATATAATAAATCTGTAGAAAAGTCATTTTTGTACATTGAAGAAATTGAAACAAAAAATAGCCAGCGTGTGAAAAGATAAGTAACAGAACCCATTTCCATCATTTTTGAAATTTTTGTCTGTTTGTCTGTTTGTCTGTTTGTTTGTGCGCACATCACGTAAAATCTACGAATTCAATGCTGACAATGTTTATATACAAAAATTATACGCAACTTGAGGATTAACTTAGTTTTTGTTTCATCGAAATCGGTTCACTCTATCAAAAGATATGATTAATTTAGTGAGTTCAAGAAGTAAAATATTACGTTACGCAATTAAGTATAGTACTTGCAACGACATCTTAAGACTAAAAATAGAACTAATGTTGATAGTTGAAATCTAAATCCGATAGATGGCGTTGTGCAAATGACGTCATTTTCTGAATCGCGGTGTTAAGATTTTCCGCGCGAGGATGACGTCCACCGTGTTTACTAGGCAAATTGGGTTTCGTTAGGTGTCTTAAAAGTTCTTGCGTGTGTCGTAAAAGTTCTTTGGTTGCTTGGTTTATCGATTTTCTAAATTGGTCGAAAAAAAAGTATTTGCTTATCTTATTGGTTTCGTTTGGTCAACTTTGGTCATTGGTTTGAAGTACGAAGTAAAGATTGTATTTGATTTACTTCGTAGTTTGAATCCAATAGTGCCAATCGTTATACAGTAAGTTAGTGTTGCCAATTCGTTGAGTCACGACCACGAACAGACGATACGTTGTCACACTAGACTGTTCGACGCACCGATCTTTTAAGTTTGTAGGCTATTCAGTCATAAGTGTTGTTAGTTTTGTTTATTGCTTTAATTTTCCTTGAAAATGCCTCAAAGAAAAAAAACTAACCTTTCGCTGCGTAGCCGAAATGCGAAAAGGATGAGACTTTGTAGGTCTCAGGAATCGGAAGAAGATCGTGAAGCACGGTTATCTGCTAACCGAGAGCACATCGCTCTTTCACGTGAATCGGAAACGTTCACCGAAAGGGAGTCACGTTTAAGTTCACAAAGAACACGGACCGCGACTTTGCGGTCTCAAGAGAGTATCCAGGAACGCGAAGACCGGCTGTCTGCTGATCGGGAGCGCCACTCTCTCTCACGTGAGTCAGAGACATTCACAGAAAGGGAGTCGCGCTTAAGTTCGCAAAGAACTCGGACCGCGACTTTGCGTTCTCAAGAGAATATCCAGGAACGCGAAGTTCGGCTGTCTGCTGATCGGGAGCGCCAGTCTCTCTCACGCGAGTCAGAGACTTTCACAGAAAGGGAGTCGCGCTTAAGTTCGCAAAGAACTCGGACCGCGACTTTGCGTTCTCAAGAGAATATCCAGGAACGCGAAGTTCGGCTGTCTGCTGATCGGGAGCGCCAGTCTCTCTCACGCGAGTCAGAGACTTTCACAGAAAGGGAGTCGCGCTTAAGTTCGCAAAGAACTCGGACCGCGACTTTGCGTTCTCAAGAGAGTATCGAGGAACGCCAAGCACGTCTGTCATCTGACCGAGAGCGACACGCTCTCTCGCGCGAGTCTGAATCTCTCTCCCAAAGAGAAGAACGATTACAAATAGCTAGACATAACTATGTAGGTGTACAAAGAAACAATGAAAGTTATCTTGCATCTGAAAGGGAAAGAATAGATGAACTAAGACGAGCAGAAACAGCAGAACAACGTCAATCTCGCCTAGAAATAGAACGAGCTCGATACCATATGAATAGAGAAACAAATAGCGGAGCTGATGAGTCCATGGAAAATGACGATGCAAATATTTTATTACCTTGGGACAATAGGGAAAAATCAGGGTTCACATATTCGTCTAGAATTAATTATGCTGGCTTTACTTTCGTGGGTGACATGAGAGAAATTTGTAATTTTTGTCATGCTTTGAAATGGAGGAAAGAGACAGATGGAATGTGCTGCTCAAATGGAAAAATTGTTCTTTAAAATTTCCAAGATCCACCACACTTACTTAAAAGTCTCCTGAATGGCGATCATCCCCAGTCGAACCGTTTTTTGGATAATATTCGTTTATATAACAGTGCTTTCCAAATGACTTCCTTTGGGGCAAAACAAATAACGGAAGGACCGTTCATGCCAACCTTCAAAGTACAAGGTCAAGTTTATCACCTTATTGGATCTTTGCTGCCAGAAAATGAACCCAAATTTCTCCAAATTTATTTTGTATCCGATTACACGCAACAGCTCAATGTTAGAAATCACAATTTTCCCCAGCTCAATGCTGAGCTTTTGGGTCAACTTCAAGAATTGCTGCATCACGTTAACCAGTACGTTCGTGAATTCAAAGCTGCATTGGAGTCAATTCCACAAGGCAGCAATGATTTCAAAATTGTTATAAGTGCCGATAGACGTCCTGTGGGTGAACACCGTGGAAGACACAATGCACCCGTCGCAGATGAAGTTGCAGTTGTTTTAGTCGACCAGGAGTGTGAGAGACGTGATATCGTGTTGCGTACACGCGACGATCGCCTTCAACGCATTTTGGAAACCCACCGAGCTTACGACGCCCTGCAATATCCACTAATTTATTGTCATGGTGAAGATGGGTACAATTTTGGGCTGTACCAAGTGAACCCTACTACGAGAGTCACTAATTATCAAAAAAAAATATCTGCTCAACAATACTATTCCTACCTTTTACAAATAAGGCAAAACAGTTTCGTATATTTGCAACGATTTCGTGGTTTGTTCAGCCAATTTATTGTGGACATGTACGCAAAAATAGAAACTGAACGTTTAGTGTATATTCGCACTAACCAGCGACGGTTACGCGCTGAAGAATACGTGCACTTGCGGGACGCCATGCAATCAGATAATAACGTCGAAAACTTGGGTCGATTGGTTATTTTGCCATCCAGTTTCACAGGCGGTCCGCGGTATATGCACGAACGAACGCAAGATGCTTTTTGTTACGTCCGTAAATACGGCCGGCCGGACCTTTTTATAACATTTACAACAAATCCAAAGTGGACGGAGATTTGCCAGGCACTTCTCACAGGACAGGCGTCATACGACAGACATGACATTATTGCTAGGATTTTTCATTTAAAACTCAAAGTCTTGATTAATCTACTTACAAAGGAGAAAGTTTTCGGTTCAACTCTTTGTTTTATGTATAGCGTCGAGTGGCAAAAGCGTGGTTTACCCCACGCGCACATTCTTCTGTGGCTGGAAGAAAAAATTCGTCCCGATGCTATAGACAGTGTCATAAGTGCAGAATTTCCGGACTATAATGCAGATCCGATTTTGCATGACATAGTAAAAACACATATGGTTCACGGGCCATGTGGCCTCTTAAACAGGGAATCACCGTGCATGAAAGATGGTCAATGCTCAAAAAAATACCCCAGAGCACTGAAAGAACTAACTATGGCTGGGGAAAATGGGTATCCGCAATACCGGCGAAGATCACCGTCACAAGGTGGTTTCACAGCTACTGTCAGATTCCGTGGACAAGAAATAATTCTAAATAATAGTTGGGTGGTACCGTATTCTCCAGTTTTGTCAAACGCTTTTCAAGCACACATTAATGTTGAAATTTGTAATAGCGTCGAATCTATAAAATATATATGTAAATATGTTAATAAAGGTAGTGATCAAGCCATGATAGCACTAAGAAATAACAACCAATTTGATGAAGTGACAAGGTATCAATCTGGCCGATACATAAGCTCTTCGGAGGCAGTTTGGCGCATTTTGAGTTTCCCTATTCATGAAAGGTATCCGCCAGTCATCCATCTTGACGTGCACCTGGAAGGCGGGCAGCGAGTTTACTTTCAGCCAGAAAATGTGGCAGAAAGAATGAACAACCCAAGACAAACCACCTTGCTCGCATTCTTTCGCCTTTGCGAAAGAGACAATTTCGCTAAGTCTCTGTTGTACAATGAAGTGCCACATTATTATACTTATAACAAGCAGCAAGGTGTTTTTAATCGCAGGAGACGTGGAACTGCTGTAGAAGGCGAGTCCGGCATTTTTAAAGAGCACGTGATTGGAAGAGTATACACGGTGCACCCAAATAATGCAGAGTGTTATTATTTACGCCTTCTTCTTCACACAGTGCGAGGACCTACTTCTTTTGCTGAGCTCCGCAAAGTGGACGATATAGAATATCCCACATTTCAAGCTGCTTGCCGCGCACGGCATTTATTAGATGGCGATCAGCATTGGGATGATGCTTTAGCCGAAGCATGCGTCAGTGATAGTCCACATCGTTTGCGCCATTTATTTGCCATTTTGTTGACATTTTGTGGCCTATCGGACGCTGGGCAGTTGTGGCAAAAATATAAAGACGCGTTTGCCGAAGATTTTTTGAGACAGCAAAATATAAATAGTGAAACTTCTGACCAAGTACGTGAAAGCTGCCATAATAGGGCTTTGCTGGCTATACAAGATATAGTTACAAGTATAGGAGGGAACCCCCTCAGTCAATACGGCTTGCCGACACCGACAGTTGGTGGGGAACGAATTAATAGGGAGTATACATCTGAAATAAATTACAACCCCGAAGAGTTAGCAGAAATATTGCGAAATGGCTGTTCAAATTTGACGACAGAACAACGTCAAATCTTTGATAGAGTATGCTGTAGTGTAGAACATTCATTAGGAGAAATGCTGTTTTTAGATGCACCTGGTGGAACAGGTAAAACTTTCCTCACTAAAGTTATCTTGGCTCAAATAAGGAGCCAAAACAAAATTGCCCTTGCCGTCGGAATAGCTGCCACTTTATTACCAGGAGGAAAAACTGCACATACAACATTTAAAATACCAATCGACTTGGACCGCACAGAAAACCCTGTTTGCAACGTGTCTCGCAATAGTGATAAAGCAAGGGTTTTACGCGATTGCGCCCTTATCGTTTGGGACGAGTGTACGATGGCAAATCGTAAAGCTGTGGAAGCTGTAGATAGAACGTTGCGAGATATAAGACAAAATGACCGACCGATGGGAGGCTTAACGGTGCTATTCTGTGGAGACTTCAGGCAGACACTCCCTATAATACCCAGAGGAACGAGGGCCGATGAAATAGGTGCCTGTTTAAAGAGCTCTATTTTATGGCGTAGTGTCATATTAACTAATTTGAGCTTTAATATGCGAGCATATTTGGGAGGTGACGCAAACGCGCAGGTTTTCTCAAATTTACTACTTCAAATTGGTAACGGCACATACCCGACTCAAGAAGGAGGTAAAGTAACTTTAGTCGAAAGCCTGTGTTCTTCTGTTGCCTCACAGCAGGAACTCATTTCCTCTGTATACGGAGATCCATCAGAGATCTCGAACCATGACGCTGCTTGGCTATGCCAACGAGCTATTTTGGCACCTCGCAACGACCAAGCAGCAGCAATAAATTCTCAAATATTGGTACATGTTTCTGGAGAAAGTAGGGAATATTTATCTATTAACACGGTTTTAGAAGAAGGAGATGCCACCCACTATCCAGTAGAGTTTTTAGACTCTCTAAATACACCAGGTCTTCCAGCACACAAAATTTATTTAAAAGTCGGAGTACCAATCATTCTACTCAGAAATTTAAGCCCACCAAAACTATGCAATGGAACTCGGTTGAGAGTAACAAATCTCCAACGAAATGTCATCGAAGCCGAAATCTTAACAGGTTGCGGCTCCGGTGATGTTGTTTTCATTCCCAGGATACCCATTATCCCCAATAATTTTCCGTTTACTTTCAAACGTGTGCAATTTCCTGTAAGCCTCTGTTACGCTATGACTATTAATAAAGCCCAAGGCCAGACGTTATCCGTTGCGGGTGTAGACCTTACTTTTGATTGTTTTTCACACGGCCAACTCTATGTTTCTCTATCACGTGTTAGCAACCCAAACAACCTTTTTGTATATGCTCCGGGTAATTCCACCGCTAACATAGTATATAGAGAAGCATTAACGTAATCAACTATACCAAAGTCAGGACTCTTATCTAAATCATCAAAAGGTGATATACTCTTATCTAAACGACGTTGTTTTGTTCTCGACAACCACGCGAACGAAGTCGCGGGCACAGCTAGTAAAAAATAAATCTGTGGAGGGCCTAAACCGCAGTAATCCTAATTATTGTGGTGATTGTAGACACAGCCTAAACTCCGCGGGTCTGCATCGGCCTTTAGCTGGCAGTTAAGAATATTGGAGAGTCGTTGTAATAATTATAAAAGGGTAGATGTCAATTTTCTTTTATGTCGGACTGGAGTTTTGCCCTTACAAGTGGGCACACAATATGTAATTCTGATAAAAATCAATATAGAGTCTATCGCGCCCTCATCTCTTTTCTTATCCACCAGTAGCCAGTTACCCTTTTATACACCGCACTCTCGCGTTGCCAGCGAGTGACACCTCTACTCTGAACTTACTAGAACGTCCCAGGATCCCTGCAGGTACGGCCTGCAGGGATCCTGGGACCATGGGGTCCTACAGTACCGTCAAGGCTTTGTAAGAAATCTGTACTTAGTCATGGCCTAGCGACGGCAACAGCAGAACGATGCATTGAATTTATTATTTCGCCACAAATCGTGTCCGTATCGTATGATGTAAATAGAAATAACTCTTCAAAAGTTATGTGGTTTTTACTATTGTCATCTGCATCTATTGAGTGTAGTCGGTTTAGTTGGGAATGTTGTGACGAAATAATCATTAAATTCTTGTACCAGAGTGTTTGAACTCGGAGCACAAGAGACCAAGTGTTCCAAGCACACAGGGGCCCAATTCTGTAACTTTGAGTTAAGCAACACGTCATCGACACTCTATCGACACACTACAGATATTATTTTGTCACTGTTGCAAATTTGGTATTCTGCAAAAACTTCAAAATGATATTGACATATTAATTATTATAGTAGACCAGACTACCAATTATTACAATAGTCTTATTATGGCGTTTCAATGGCACTACAGTGGCAAGTCAATGACCATAAATAATTTATAGAATACCAAATGTCAATGACTATTCTATTGAGACACCACTGACACACTACCGACACACTATTGACAAATTAGTTATTTTACAGAATTGGGCTCCTGGTCTGAGAGGTCTTCCTCATCATATGTTTACTAACACTTTTCTTAACTTGAATTGTAGCTGTAGTAGAGCTTTATGTTAGAGACCTCATCCGGCACGCGTAGCATCTGCATGACCACCATAGAAACAGGTTTTGTCGACGGAAGAATAGACAAAATGACAGATTGTAGAAAGATTTCTACCGTTCTTAGCATGGCGATGTTAAAACTGAAGAGAAGAAATGTTTCTATTCTTCAGTCGACAAAACTCTACAATGTAAAACATGATGCTCGGGCAGAAAAGATGTAAAGTTAGATAAAAAGAACTTTGTCTATTATTGGTAGAATAGAGATAGAATTGGTCATGCTACACCTGTAGGGAACGAATACATTAACCCATAGTCGAAAGCCGATTCCCGGCCACAGTTGGCTAGCTTTTTTTTTTTTTTTGAAGGTGTGGGTAATCATCCAATGACTTCTCCCGCTCTGGGTGGAGCGGGAGGGCGTGTCAGACTCTTACTGACTAAAACCCACCCCTGTTCCTTCCCTGCCTGAGTGCCCAGAGGTGCGGTAACTCATTTTCAGAATTTATCCGCTACCCCAAGGCATGCAGGCACCGGCCACGATGGGCCCCGTCAGTGGTGGCTGACACTCATCTCTTTGAGGCGCGCGTGGAACACTACGCGCCGTCGACTCACGGGCCTGGTGCTGATCGGACGGCTAGCTACTCACTGCTCGCCGTCCGCAGGCCCGGGTACAGTTGGCTAGCTTGCGAATCAAAGAGTATTGTTGCGAATGGGTAGCTCGGCGTCGGATAAGGACGCCCGACGTCGATGGCACGTTGTGTTCGTGTTTCACGCGCGCCTCAAAGAGATGTCAGTACCTAATAAGTCATGCCTAGGGGTAGCGAATAAATTCTGAAAATGAGTTACCGCACCCCTGGGCACTCAGGCAGGGAAGGAACTGGGGTGGTTTTTAGTCAGTAAGAGTCTGACACGCAAAAGTACCTAATAAGTGACGGGGCCCGCTGTGATAGTGATGGACTTCAAAACATAATTTAACATAAGTACTTAAATGCATCAAAAAATCTTCTAACATACCTCTTAATTATCTTTAAAAGCAGTTTATCCCTGCATCTATTATAATTATAATAAAAAATATACCATACATTTTCAAATGCTAAACTGCTTATATTAGTAAATCTGTAAATCGATAAAATACTTCATATTTTGCAATAAATTGCGAGCATTTGTCGTAGCGCATCTCTTTCTTTTTGCAGTCCGAGAGCGGCCTTAAAGATAATTAAGAGGTATGTTAGAAGATTTTTTTGATGCATTAAAGTATGTTAAATTATGTTTTGAGTTCCATCACTGTATGCAAATAAGAATTGAAAATATTTTTTTTTTTTTTATTTGTCAAAATGAGTTACGATTGAGATACCTACACAGCTTTAAAAAAAAAAATACCTTTTTGACCATTTTTAGGAATCTGCGCCCTTCCGCTCCACTCAGAGCGGTCGAATTTATTTGATGATTAAGACACCCAAGAACTCCACGACCTCATCCCCCCCCCCCCTTCTACCAACGCACATCTAGGCGCACTGCAAGTTACCATCCCTACCTTGTTGCTATTCCACGAATCCGCACTAAGAATTTCTGAAGGTCTTTCATAATGCGCACAGCAAAGGAGTTAAACTCTCTACCTGCGTCTGTATTTCCGAATGCATACAACCCTAATCTCTTCAAACTCAAAGTTAGAGTGAACAGGCTTCTACTGGGTAAGCTCGCTCCATCGTCGACTTTGTCTCTGTCACCACTGACCTAGACTAGAGTTAAGAGCAACCCCATCTAAAATAAAAAAATAAATAAAAAAAAAGTTTTTTTTTTTTTTTTTAATAAGACGAACCTAAAAAATCTTAGACTATCTAAATGCATGCTATCTACCAAACCTGTGCCTACTTTTAAAGTAACATGCAGTTCATTAAAATCTGGGTGATTTTATCATAACAAGTTTAATCTGTCTAAATTTCAAGATAAAAACACAATTTATTGGTTAAATTCAACCATTTTGTCTGAACACGATTCTGCAAAAAAGGCTAATTTGGTAAAAAACAACTTTTGTAGTTCACGCAAGAAGTACTTTTACTATGTGTAGATGTTATCTTAACTAGAATAATTTAGAGAATTTGTTATATGCGGTGGATGAAAGCGAAACATAATTTGTACCCTACACATTTACAACCATTAGAGTGAAGCGTGCTCCATAGTCGGCAACATCATCGCTTACCATCAGGTGAGATAGTGGTCAAACGTGGCTCTACCTATTATAAAAAAAAATATTTGGCATAATTTGCCAGCGTGCCAAAACTGAGAATCGTATTCTGGATTCGCTCAGTAGTGGCTCTTGGAACTACTAGTCAAACGAGGTGTATATCACCGGATAATTAAAAACAAATCAGGTGAGATAGTGGTCAAACGCGTGCCTATCAATAGTAAAAAAAAAACACCATAGTTTAAAATAATAATTAAAATAATGGAACCGACTTCCAAAAAAAGTGCAAATAAGTTAAATTTTTGGAAGTCGGTGTTTCTGGTTTTGTGTCTTCGTTTTTTGACACTGACTGCCGAAATTAAAGTATTTGCACTTTTTTTGGAAGTCGGTTCCATTTTTTTTTTGTGTAAAAAAGTTTTTTATTTTTCACTTTTTAGTTGTGGTTCTCCATTAAATTGTGTTAACAATTCATAGACATACGATCGCAGCAATCGCGGTTGATTTGCTGTCAATTTTTGAAGAGTTCCGTTGTCTGTCTCCGAAACCGATCATCAGATCTATATGAAATTTAAATGGGACCATTTCGGAACAAACCCCTTTCGAACAAACACGACGTATGACGGAGTTAAGCCCGACAATACATAAAAAAAAATACAAACGTCCGAATTGATAACCTCCTCCTTTTGGAAGTCGGATAAAAAATAAAAAAACACTACACCACATGAAAAATCTCGCAAAATTGTAAACATTTTATTTGTAATAAAACTCGCTTATTGTAAATTATCGAATTTGTGCGAAATTTATTGTATTTGAAATTGTCTTCATAATATTTATCGAGAGTTTACACTCCTGCAAGATTTATTAAAATTTTATGGTATTTTCATTTATTGCTTACCGTACTTTCCGAAGCACAAATTTTAAATCACCCCGGCCCTGGCAACTGAAGGAACAGGGGTGTTCTAGTCAGTAAAAGTCTGACACGCCCTCCCGCTCCACCCAGAATGGGAGACGTCATTGGATGATTTCCCAAACCCAAGAAAAAAAAAGGGATGTCATATCGTCACTTCTTAACTCCGGTTTACTACTGACAAATTACTAATAGAAAACCCCAATAAAGTAAAAACAGCTATTTTCGAAATAAAGCTAATCAGCAATTTTTAAACAACAAAAAAACTTTTTTACAAAAAATACAACCGACTTCTAAAATTTGCAAAATGACTTTAATTTAAGTCGATGTTTGTATTTTGTTTCTTCGTTATTTGACACCGACTTCCGAAATTATAATTATTTTGCAATTTTTAGAAACCGGTTGTATTTTTTTTTTGTAAAAAAGTTTTTTTTTTGTCACTTTTTAGTTGTTGTAGGTACCCCAGAACTAAAACTAAAAATAAAGTTTTGCCCGAATGGATAATCCCAATAACATGGAATATGAACATAATTGGAGACAACCAAAACGTCATCTGTGTTTACCTGTTTTTATGTTGATTTTTTAAAAAGGTGCTGAATCAATTTCGATAAAATGTGTATGGGACCACCTCTGAAGTATGACCTACCAAACAAAAAAAGAATCATCCAAATCTATTCACAAGTAGCGGAGAAATCGCGAAACAAACATACAAAAAAAAAACATGTAGATGAATTGAGAACCTCCTCCTTTTGGAAGTCGGTTAAAAATTATAAGAGGCAGTCTCTCACAGCCCATCCTTCACCCTTTCCTAGTGTTTTAGTTTTAACACTTTGCTAGACCTGATAATCGAACGAGGGTTCCACTCTCAGCAACTGCAAACATTACGAGGTGTACATTAGGCAGTGCGGGAATAAGTCAGCGAGGGGTTTGTAGCAAATTCTACCAAGGGGCCTACTGGGGTACAGGCCTCCTCTCTGTGAGAGGGTGTGGGACCTAATCTACCACGCGGGCCCAATGCGTGTTGGTGATGTCACAAGTCTTCGAATTTTTGGTTCTAGGACATACCGGTTTCCTCACGATGTTTTCCTTCACCGTGTTGAGAGCAGTGGTGATGAAATAATTTACACAAAGTAAAGCGCCTGCCTGGGTTTGAACTCACGACCTACAACATGTAAGTCGCGGCTGTTACTCGTACCACTGGGGCACCACTGCTCTACGTGGCTCATACAGCACTGATATTAGGTTCATAGACCTACATCAAAATATATTATACCGCTAATGACAGTCTCCAGTCATTCGGAACCACAAACAAACCAGTTTTTTCTAAGCACTTAATAACTAGTGTCCGACCGAAAATGGATTTTTAACCGAAAACGAAAAGGAATCTTCGAAATCTGCGGCATACGTTACATACACATATGTTAAGATTGTTGCATATAATTATATAGATTCAAGTTCTTCAAACTTAACAGACAGATGTGTTGCTGGGGAGTTTGTTGGCCACTTCTTCTTCACAGCTAAAATTCTAGGAAGTGGTGACGGGCGGGCGTTTTTGGGGGACTGTCTTTATGTAGAACTTTGACGTTCAAAAAGTGCTGGCCATAGATGATACACTTTATAAATAAGTAGTGCTGGCTCTCAGCCTAGTTTGAATAAATGACTTTTGATTTTGATCGGCTTTAGTCTTAATTATTTTCGGCCGAAAACGAAGCTGAAAACAGGGGAAAAATACAACATAACCTCGTTACACAACTTCAAAACCAAATTTAGTCAGCTGAGTGAAACCAGTGGCGGACCCGATTCGCCCCGAAATTAGCCGAACGTCACCTGATATTGCTAAGCTTACGAAGTAGGCCGAATGACGCGTGACATCTGCTTTATGGCTGCAAATAGCCGAAAATGAAGCTTCGGTCGGTCACTATTA
The DNA here is from genome assembly GCA_951329385.1 of Polia nebulosa. Classification (NCBI taxonomy): domain Eukaryota; kingdom Metazoa; phylum Arthropoda; class Insecta; order Lepidoptera; family Noctuidae; genus Polia; species Polia nebulosa. The sequence continues at coordinate 18,066,646 of OX589614.1, forward strand.
ATTATTGGCTAATAATATTCCAGGCGACTAACAACTTATAGGGAGACTAACTACTTGCTACAAAAAATCGTAGGCGAGGTACTATAAAAATAATAACATCGCGACTAATATTAACAGTGGGATAACAAACATTGTATTATTACCATTTGAGACATCAAATTAACCAGAAAGTTTACCATTGCGACGTACGTTGTCCAAGAGCGAGCAAAGCGAGCTCGGGAGCTTAGGGCACCCCGACACGGACAGGTTAGGTTCGAAGGGGATGACGGGGGCTACAGGGAGCGAGCATAGTGAGCGAACGCAGCTCTCGGTATCCCCTTCGTGTTAGGTTCCTTTAAACCCTGTAGACAGAAACAGGAGCCCCACTGTGCGGGGCTCCGTCAACCTACCTTACTTGCAACTGTCGTTAGCACATTTCAGTGAAAAACCATGATGCCTTCGCTGTAGCTGCCAACTTACTATTTTTGCTACCTACTTTAAATATTTTTTAATCCCTAATTCAGATTAATTTGTCGCCGCGTTAAATACATACCTTAATTATTAATAACACCCGAGTAACTTAGCCAGTATTCAAGTTTCAAAAATATGATCTCCACTTACACTGACTGACAGGTTACTCAAAAAGAAATGAACAGGACATTATATCAAGTTTTAACTTTCTAGAAAAAATGAAAGTGGTTTTACTCATAATTAAGATAATGTTTTATGTAATTAGGATTAGCCTGTATCTAATCTTTGACAGTCGTTACGGGCAATCAGAAGTCAAAAAATCTTTTCTTTCATACCATTCCACACATAACTGTATCCATTTTTAACCGACTTCGAAAAAGGAGTTTTTTTAATGTATGTCCACCGATTTCTCTGTCAGTTGTGAACCGATTTTCAAAATTATTTTTTTATCCGAAAGAATATACTCCCGAGGTGGTCCCATATAAATTTTATCGAAACTGCTTCAGCACTTTTTGAAAAACTGAAATAAAACGAAAAATACGTATACATAGATGACGTTTTGGTTTACTCCAATTACGAGTATGTTTAAATTCCACGTTCCATGTTATTCGGGATTTTAGTTCGGGTATAACAACTAAAAAGTGAAAAATAAAAAAACGTTTTTTACAAAAAATACAACCCGAAGAAGAAAGTGTGTCAAATAACGAAGAAATAAAATACAAAGACCGACTTCCGAAATTAAAGTTATTTTTAAATTTTTAGTGTATTTCCTTTTTTGGAAGTCGGTTGTTTTTTTTTTTGTAAAAAGTTTTTTATTTCTTTTAATTGATGATAATTTTTAACCGACCTTCGAAAAAGGAGGAGATGCTATGTTCGACTGTATGTTTTATGTATGTCCGATTTCTCCGTCAGTTGTGGATCGATTATCAAATTTCTTTTTTATCCGAAAGAATATACTCCCGAGGTGGTCCCATATAAATTTTATTGAAATTACTTTAGCACTTTTTGAGAAACTGAACAAAAACGAAAAATACGTATACCTCGATGACGTTTTGGTGTTCTCCAATTCCACGTTCGCACATGTTAATAGGGTTTTTAGGTCTGGGGTCTAACAACTAAAAAGTGAAAAACTTTTTTACAAAAAAAGGGCCGCCTGATAGTAAGGCGCGAGTAATATCAGGCGCGAGAATGAGGTCAAGGGTAGCTCCTATTATTGTTAAAAAAAACTTAAAAAAAAAAATACAACAGTGTTTCTAGTTTGGTTTCTTCGTTATTTGACACCGACTTCCGAAATTAAAGTTATTTTGCATTTTTTAGTTTTATTTATGGAAGTCGGTTGTATTTTTTTTGTAAAAAGTTTTTTATTTTTCACTTTTTAGTTGTTGTACCCCATTCTAAAACTAAATTAATAGTAAAGTTATGCCCGAATTGATAGCCCCAAAAATAGGGAATTTGAACATAGTTCGTGAAATAAGGCGTGTATCCGGGTGAACTGTACAAATCTGTATACCCCTTCAGAGCGTATCAGCGTGATGTAATGTTGTGAAGTGGTGAAAACAATATACAGACATGCGATGGCAGCAATTCTGGAAGGTTTGCTATTGTTTATTGAAGAGTTCCATTGTGTATCTCGGAAGTTCTTCATCAGATTTTCACCAAATTAAAATGGGATCACATGTGAAGCAACAGCTTTCAAATAAAAAAAATCTTCAAAATCGGTTCACGTAGTAAGAAATTATGATAACACACATAAAAAAAAAAAATACAGTCGAATTGAGAACCTCCTCCTTTTTTTGAAGTCGGTTAAAAAGAATTCAATACGTCTGGGGAACGTCAGCATCGTCATTGTCATCATTTCATCCGAAAGACGTCCACTGCTGGACATAGGCCTCCCCCAAGTGTCGCCACAACGACCTCTCGCGCCGTGCCCTGGTTCAGGTCATGGTACGGAGTGAGAGGGAGTGGGGAGCCGTCTCCTCCTTCTGCAGCAGGAAGCAGTAATGCTCGCGAAGAGGGAGGCGGCACACGTTAGGGAGACTCAACAACGGCAGAGTCGCCCTAGCGCCCTCAGCCGCAGCCGCCGCAGGAGACGCCAGGGGCTGCGAGACGATTTCCGGCCACCGTAGACCCGGGCCTGCGGACGGCGAGTAATGGGTAACTCGCCGTCCGATCAGCACCAGGCCCGAGAGTCGACGGCGCGTAGTGTTCCACGCGCGCCTCAAAGAGTTGTCAGCAAAAGGACGGGGCCTGCCACGGCCAACGCCTGCCCGAGGGTTGAGGATAAATTCGAAAGAGTTACCTCGCCCCTGGGCATGTAGGGCAGGGAGGAACAGGGGTGGGTTTTAGTCAGTAAGAGTCTGACACGCCCTTCCGCTCCACCCTAGAGCGTAAGAAGTCATAAGATGATTTCCCACCCCCCAAAAAAAAAAAAAAAAATCGATCCACCTTGTGGTAGACCTTCCAACGCTGTGTCTTCCGGTGTGCTGTCGCCAATCCAGGCCCTGTAGACAAAGTAACATCGCTTCGTAGCGAAACGATATCTAAATTCGTCATCGTCTCTGAGATATCGATAAACATTTCCTAGCGTTAGCGTTCCTTCGTTATCTTTTTTGGCGATCACGATCGAGGCGAAGGCGAACTCTGAAAGCGCTGCTTGTCTACGCATTTATATGGGATAAACACGATAGCAATTCGTTTCTTTATGGTTTCGTTACGAATTATAACATTGTCTACCAACTTGCGATAACGATGTCGACAGTCGACTGACCACGTGACTTAGCGCGGTTTATGTCAATCTCATACATTTTAGTCTTTTCTAACTTCGTTATCGTTTTTAAATTGTTACTTTGTCTAAGTCCCCTGAACTTTTCAGTCCCATCGACCATCTGTTCTACGAGCAAACGTCAGATAATTAACTTATTTTAATTTTTCGTAGTTCATTTTTTTTCAACCGACTTCGAAAAAGGAGGACGTTATCAATTCGGATGATTGTATTTTTTTTTTTTTTTTTTTTATGTATGTTCGGGCATAACTCCGTCATATATTGACGGATTTGCAAAATTCTTTTTTTGTTCGAAAGGGGTTTATTCCGAAATGGTCCCATTTAAATTTCAGAAAGATCTGATGATGGGTTTCGGAGACAGACAACGGAACTCTTCAAAAATTGTTAGCAAATCAACCGCGATTGCTGCTATCGTATGTCTATGAATTGTTAACACAGTTTAATGGGGAACCACAACTAAAAAGTGAAAAATAAAAAACTTTTTTACAAAAAAATAGAACCGACTTCCAAAAAAAGTGCAAAATAACTTTAATTTCGGAAGTCGGTGTCAAAAAACGAAGACACAAAACAGGAACACCGACTTCCGAAATTAAAGTGATTTTGCACTTTTTTTGGAAGTCGGTTCTATTTTTTTGTAATTTTTTTTTTTTTATATCTAAGTTGGCAATGTTTTGCCGGAGGCTCAGGTCTAAAGTGTTCTAAGCTATGTTCATTTTTTAAGTATCATTAATTGCATACGTAGAATACCTACTCTGCGATCATTATAAACAGTGCCTACTTTATAACTTAATGGTACACTTGTGTTAAATATAATTATGTAGGTAGGTATGTCTAAAACCGACTTGTTTAGTGCGCAATTTTGGTAGGTGTGTCAAAATTGTAGCAAAAAATAACGCTACACCGCATGTACAGTAACTCTCAAACATAATCTATAAAAATGTACGCATTATTAGAACAAGACTGCTTTGAGTGAGGTCGGGTCCCATTGTAAAATGAGCGAGAGTGAACGGGATAAAATCGTCTACACTTAGTGAGCACCAGAACTCACACACTCAGAACCGGGGTGGTTGCACGGGAACACCGAGGTGGTTGCGCGGGACCACCGGGGCGGTTGCACGGGAACACCGAGGTGGTTGCGAGGGAACACCGGAGTGGTTGCGCGGGAACACCGGGGTGGTTGCGCGGGACCACGGGGTTAGTTGGACGGGAACACCAGAGTGGTTGCGAGGGAACACCGAGGTGGTTGCACGGGAACACCGGGGTGGTTGCGAGGGAACACCCGGGTGGTTGCAAGGGACCACCGGGGTGGAAGTAAGGGAACACCGGTGTTGTTGCACGGGACCACCCGGGTGGTTGCACGAGAGCACCGGGGTGGAAGTGAGGGAACACCGAGGTTGTAACGAGGGAACACCGGGGTTGTTGCGAGGGAACACCGGTGTGGTGGCTCGGGACCACCCGGGTGGTTGCACGGGAGGGGGAGTGCCCAGGGGTACGGTAACTCTGTTAAGAATTTATCCCCTAGGCATGCAGGCACCGGCCACGATGGGCCCCGTCAGTGGTGGCTGACAATCAGTGGCGTATTCAAAGATTTGACGCCCCGGGCCAAATATTTATGCTGCCCTATAGTTAACTAAAAAGGGAATATTCTTTTTTGCTATTGGTTATTTAGAATTTGAGCTACACGATTCGGATAGGTAAGACTAGCTGCGCCCCGCGGTTTTACCCGCCTAGACCGGAATAAAAGGTAGCCTATATGTTAATCCAGGATATAAGCTATCTACATACTAAATTTCATCCAAATCGGTCCCGTCGTTTGAGTGTGAAGAAGTAACAAACATACACACTAACAAACTTTCACATTTATAATATTAGTAGGATTTCCTTGTAATAGATAAGAAGTTAAGGCATGGCAAGAAAAGTAGAAATAGTACTGCTTATCCAACTTGAATAAATGGCAGCAGGTAGCATTCGCCGCCCCTGGCAGTCTGCCGCCCCGGGCCATGGCCCTCGTGGCGTAAGGGTAAATACGCCACTGCTGACAATCATCTCTTTGAGCGGCGAGCTACCCACTGCTCGCCGTCCACAGGCCCGGGTACGGAACACTTAATATGTGAAATCCGACACACACTAGGCCAGTTCCTTTTTATCCTCTTTCCGTTTGTTTCTTGCTTATCATCATGTCCACTTCATCAACCGAAAGACTGCTCGACATAGACCTTCTCCAATCGTCGCCACATCAACTACTCCTTGCATTTAGTAGCCTGCCGTGTCCCTCAGCAGGTCATCGGTCTATCTTATGAGAGAGACAGGCTCGACCTAGTGGAGTCCATAAGCAAACCCTCCTTTGCGTCTCATTTCTGTTTTTTCCCCCTTTTTATGTAAACCTAGCTGTATGCATTAATGTAGATTACAAGGAAATGTTTTTGTCACTGTTTTTTGGTAAATAATCATCAAACAAACAAACATCTTCCAGTTTCCAATTTCTTATCATCATAATTTCAGCCGAAAGACGCCTACTGGTGGACATCTCCCTCAATCGTCGTGACATCGACTGGTTTTTTAATTTTTTTTATTAGTGATCAAAATATTTATAAAAAAGTATTACATATATTAATACAAACCACAGAAGCCTTTGAAGGCTAGTGAGTTCGGAATAAATAAGTAAGATATTAACTAATACTGACATATGATAAATTTGTGAGTTTTACATTGTAATATTGTTTTCAAGTACTTAATATAGCACAATCAAAGATGGCAGTAAGTATATCAAACTAAAGTGTATACTCATAATGAGTAATTTGCGTAAAACGCTTTTTTAATTCACTTCTTGCTTTTTTAGGGCTGCAGAGGTATTTATTTTGTATGTCCACAGGGTCCTGTCCTCCTCGCATCCATCGGCTACCCGCGACCTTCACCAGGTCATCGGTCCACCTTGTGGGACGCCTTCTAACGCTGCGTCTTCCGGTACGCGGTCGCCACCCCAGAACTTCGGCCCCATCGACCATCTGTTCTGCGACCACTTCTCGCTCAGCTTACATTATTACCTACACAAATAATTCAAAAGTGCTCAAACTTATATTATAATCTAACCACAGACGCTTACAAAACTTTCTCTTTCAAGATAAAGAAATTTAAAAATGAGTTCAAAATATTTTGGAGATTGTCTATGTGTTCTTTTTTTTTTCAAAATGGAGATGGAGATAATTAATACTTTTACTGGTAACAGCAGGTCTAGCCTATAATGAATGAATTGACAAAAACCTATAGGCAAGACTGTGCTGTGTGTGAACTACATATCTTAACCTAATTAGCCTTATATAATGATCTCACTGCTGGGGCTCAGGTCTCCTCTCTGTGAGAGGGTGTGGGCCGCAATCCAGCACGCGGGCCCAGTGGGGGTTAGTGGATGTCATATGTCATTGAACTTTTGAATCTAGGGCGCTACGGCGGTTAGAAGGCAGAACATCTGACATCAGTCTTTTATCGTGTAACCCAACTTTCGGAATTATTGAGGTCAGGTGGATTTTTTCTTAATTGATAAACTTTAGTTGAATCACGACCTACTCGTATCTCACCTGATGGTAAGCGATAATGTGGTCGAAGATGGAGCGAACGAGCTCGTGAGCTGCTTGTTGATTTTAGCGTTAAAGGGGGTGTCTCTCTGTGACGCGAACAGAGCCAAGTCGTGGTAGTTGGAGCTCCAGTATATCAGGAGCTCCTCATTCTAGTTGGAGCTCTAGCCTATCAGGACCTCCTCGTTTTAGTTGGAGCTCCAGTCTATCAGAAGCTCCTCGTGGTAGTTGGAGCTCCAGCATATCAGGACCTCCTAGTGGTAGTTGGAGCTCCAGCATATCAGGACTTATCAGCTTTTTTGAAGGAGAGTAAATGAAACATCTACAATCTACATTCAAAATTACAATTTATTCTTAAAACACGCAACGAATTATAACATTAACCACACAAGACTCATCACTATAACGACACAGGGCGTCTTGAGAGCCTCTGAGGAGCCTCTCTGTGGCGCGAACAGAGCCACGTCGTGATAGGTTTAACTCCAGCCGATGAGGGGCTTGGCGCGGTAGTTGGAGCTCCAGCCGATGAGGGGCTCGTTGTGGTAGGTGTAGCTCTATCCAATGAGAAGCTCGTCGTGGTAGTTGCAGCTCCAGCCGATGAGGGGCTCCTCGTGGTAGTTGGAGCTCCAACCGATGAGGGGCTCGTCGTGGCAGTTGGAGCTCCTGTATATCAAGACCTTCTCGTGGTGTGGTAGTTAGAGCTCCAGCCTATCAGGACCTATCAGGTTTTTTGACGGAGAGTAAATAAAACGCCTTACAATCTACATTCAAAATTACAATTTATTCTTAAACACGAATTATAACATTAACCACGCAAAACTCATCAGTATAACTACACAGGACGTCTTGAGGGCCTCTGAGGAGCCCCTCTGTGGCGCGAATAGAGCCACGTCATGGTAGTTGGAGCTCCAGCCGATGAGGGGCTCGTCGCGGTTCTGCACACGCAGCCACAGCTCCAGGGGACGGAAGTATCTGGGGGAAGGAGTATTTTTAAGTTAAAACTTATGAGTGTAGTCTTCGACTTTTAGACCGTAGTCTAAGATCCCAGAGCCGTCAGAAATACTAATTATCTGATTAACAAAAGGTGTGGCATTATGTAGAGTTAGTATGTACTTTGAACGTTCGCTAATGATGTTATTACACCAATCGATCGATTGTCGATCGATGCCTTCGATTGACGTTGGTCGATTGATGTAAACCAAACAAAGCGTTTAGCATCCTCTTAAGGCCCTTCTCGCGGTCCAGTGGCGCCCTCATTGAATAAAAAATCGTAGCATAGCACAGAAAATAAATATTATTCACTTTTGCCTACTACTTTGGATACGAAACATTTTGAGACCTGTTTTAACAACGTAAAAATTCTTTATCCTCTTTGTAACAAACGTGAAGTTGGATTTTTTAATATTTATTTTCTGTGCTATGCTACGATTTTTTATTCAATGAGGGCGCCACTGGACCGCGAGAAGGGCCTTAAATCATTGCTGAATTTAATTTTCAACATTTCCTCACACTTGTGATTGCGACCAGACTATTACAACTAGGCGTCAAAATATTATATCGGGTGTAAGAAGACAGTTTCCGAAGCCGAAAGCCACATATTCTACGCATTATTTGGATAATTTTTCCCACTAGACCATACCTGGGAATCCACTGGTTCTGGAGATATTGAAGGTCAAAGTCGCAATTTTATTTTTTCGAAAATGATTTCCTAGTGTTATTGGTATTACTAAACTTATTTCCAAGCAAACATTTCCTGAATTTACGATTTTTCTTAACAAATTACGCATTTGAAGTTACAAAAACGCAATGAATATCAAACGTATCTGAAAGTACCCACGCGGCATAGAGAGAAGGGGCGGGGATTAACTCTGCTTGCCTGAGTTCGCGTCATTGCGCGCAATCAAAAATAGCTTTCTTATAAAATAAAAATAAAAGTCGTTTCCTAGCAATAATTTTTGCGCAAAGCTACTTTGTTAGATGTACAGTATGCGTAGTTGTCGGCTTTGTGATGTGTCTTTTTACGCTCTATACAGCATGTAACAAAAACCCTGTCCGATCCTGAAGGGTATTATTTGTTATCGTACTGCGTACACATATATACGTAATCATTTAATGGATACGAGATAATTATTGTTCCCCAAAGAAAATAATTACTTTAAAAAAAAAGAAAAACTTATCAAAGGCAACACTGAGCGCTCGACAAAGTTCACCTACAGTTTCGTTTCAAAGATGCCGCCTGAGCGAGACAGAGTGCCTACAGCGCGGCTAGTGCAGGGCGGTATCGTTTGAAATAAAAATAGGTAAAAGTGAAAAGATTTCACCGGCCAGTGGAGTGTTGTCAACTTATGAAAATTTGCCATATTTAGTGTTAAAAATCACATATTTTATATAAATAATAAATCTACAAGTTTTGGTTTTTATGAGTTACATTTTTTTTTACCACTTTTTCTAGTACGTATGTTAAACCAGAAATACGCCTTTATTGGATCGGACAGGGTTTTTCTTACATGCTGTATAGGAAGTCCCTACTGCCACTTCAGTTTGGCAATTCTTCGGGCTATGTCGGTAACCTTGGTTCTCTTGCGGATGTCATCATTCCAGATTCGATCACGCAAGGAAACTCCGAGCATAGCCTATTGCCCTTTGGCTGACTTTAAGACTTCTCATGAGGCTAGGAAGAGTAATGGTGTAACGGTTAAAAAATAATAATATAGGTGTGTCTGTTGGTTCGGGGTTTGTGGTGCCATCAGGCCGAGAACGGGTGTAGTACTGCAAATGTCGAATCGATAGATACTACGAAGACACTAGATGGCGTTAGACCCACTTACTTGAAATCTTAATAATCTTAACTTAATGTATTAAAATGAACACAATGGTTCCTACTATATATTAGATTTAATTCAGAAATAAATAATACTTAATTAAAATTTATATGTCACACTGTGAAACGAGACGTATGACTAGCCGTAACGGAACGTTATCTTATGAAGATGGCACTTTGTCCTTTTTGGCCTTGATACGTCGAAGACACAAAATCTTGGTGTGAAGGAAAGAACTAAGAAAATATTTAAATGATGTCTCGAAGGGCAGCTGGAACCAGAGTTAAGTTCAAATGTGTTAAGCATTGGGATGTAGGACGCTGTAAGTACTCTTTTTGGGATTTTTCTGTAGTGATGCTAAATCTTAAGCATGGCATTTATGAGTCTCACCGAAATTTTCTCTTGTTGGCAGGGTTCCTAGTTTACATTTAGTTTCTTATGGAAAAAACATTATAAAATGGTCGGATCATAAACTTCACTTTATTTTTGGAAGAACAATGCGGTCTTAGCAAAAGGTTCGGAACACAAACGTCCACGTGTCCAGAGATGACCAGGATTATATGACTACGGTTTCAATACTGCTTGTGGGATCTCCTCTCTGGACCTTTAATCTTCGATCTTCGAACGATAGGGTAATAGTAGTTCATCATAAATTGTAAGTTCAACATACAATTTTCTGTATACTGATTATTCTCTAGTGTGATGCAGTGTTAACAATAAATGTGAAAAGTGAAGACCAAATCAAAGGACTCTTATTTGCTACAAACATACCTCATGCAATAAACCCGAAGATTGGTAACTAGGGTCTCATGCTATAAATTATCTTTGACGTTAGCCGGTGGAAGAATAATTTCTTTACAATGGCTGGTAATGGGAACCTTTATTCAGCAGTTGGGTTGTCACTTACCTAACAAGAGCTTCAGGTGATATCTTGTTGGTCTTCCCTCTGGTCATAGACTTGATGATCTCTGATGCGGGCTTCGAAGAACCAGCTTGCATTATTTCACTGAAAAATTAATTAATGATTTTAATAAATATTGTTCATTTTAATAACAAGGAAGCCTTGTTGTCTTAATAATTACAGTCGGAAAGCGAATCAAACGGATTCTGTATTTTTTATAAAATTTCAGACTCAGTAAATTTGAATTGGAAATTTGCATCTATACCTATTCTTAAATGACTTTAAAACTGAATGAAAAATAATGCATTTGAGACCTTTTGTCATTTAGCATATCATTTATTTTTTTATTTTAAACATTTATAATAATAATTACTATTTCATTTATTCAGATAACAGAGATCCATTGGGTTAGTAACAATAGTCTCATACCAGCTCAATACTTAAACCTACCTGAGCACTCGTCCAGCATCTCTGCTTCTATAGACATCACACTCGTACAGATGTCCGGTGTGTCCGGACACTGAGCACAGCTGCTCGAAGATCTGGAACTCCAGTATTGTTGCTAGGAAGTATTTGATGTATTCCTAGAAATGGGACACAGAAGATTTGGCGTTAAATCAATCCGACTGATGAACAACGCGCTGTTTGGAGGTGATCCGGCAGAGAACCAAGGTTGTCGACATAGCTCACAGAATAAGCAAGCTGAAGTGGCAATGGGCCGGCCATATTAGCCGTAGAACCGATGATCGTTGGGGTAGAAGTGTTATTGAGTGGAGACCGCGAATCGGCAACCGTAAGGTAGGTCGCCCTCAGGGTAGGTGAAGCGATGATCTTCGCAGGGTGGCTGGTAGCAGCTGGATGAGAGTTGCTGAGAACCGAGCTGAATGGCGTGCAATTTGAGAGGCCTATATCCAGCAGTGGACTACTATAGGCTGATGATGCACTGTTTAAAACACTGAAGAAATAATTTTAGTAGAAAAGTGATATTCTATTCAGCGAAAAAGTAGTCCAAAACTTTTTTAAAAAAGCTTTTTTTACAAAAAAAACAACTGACTTCCAAAAATTAAAAAATAACTTTAATTTCGCCCGTCGGTGTTTGTATTTTATTTCTTCGTTTTTTGACACCGACTTCCGAAATTAAAGTTGTTTTTTTTTTGTAAAACATTTTTTTATTTTCCGCCTTTTAGTTGTTACACCCCAAAACTAAAAACCCCAATAAAATGGAACGTGGAATTTAAATATACTCGTAATTGGAGAAACCTAAAACATCATCTAAGTATACATATTTTTCGTTTTTGTTCAGTTTTTCAAAAAGCGCTGAAGCAATTTCGAAACACACAGCCGAACATAAAACCTTTTTCGAAGTCGGGTAAAATAAATACAACCAACTTTGAAAAACAAAGACAAAAAATTGCAAAATAAGTTTAATTTCGGCAGTCGGTGTAAGGCTAAGCGCGCACTACGATAAAAAATCGTTGCGAAAAAATATCGCAAGTCTGTGAACAACAGAAATACACTACAATCCGCGCACTGCGAAATTAAATCGTTTGCAATTTTCAATAGATTTCATTTCGCATTTCAAAAATCGCAACGAATAAATTTCGTAGTGCGCGCTTAACCTTAGTTGTTTTGTTTCTTCGTTATTTGACACTGACTTCCGAAATTAAAGTTATTTTGCAATTTTTTGTGTTTTTTTAGGGTTCCGTACCAGAAGGGTCCAAACAGAACCCTATTGCTGTCACTCACGTGTCCGTCTGTCTGTCTGGCCGTCGTCCGTCACACAGGTTTTACAGCCAAACGGTTGGAGCTACAGTCTTCAAAATTTTCACAGTATATAGCGTCTTGTTGACCCAAAGTCATACAAAGAGTCAAAAATACATTTGTTACGGAACCCTAAATGTGCGATGTCCGACACGCACTTGACCGGTTTTATTTGGAAGTTGGTTGTATTTTTTTGTCAAAAAATATTTTTATTTTTCACATTTTAGTTGTTGTACCCCATAACTAAAACTAAATAGTAAAGTTATGCCTGAATTGAATAGCCCCAAAAATATAGAATTTTAACATAATTAGTGAAATTAGAGTGTATCAGGGTGAACTGTACAAATCTGTGTACCCCTTCAGAGCGTATCAGCGTGATTTTATATTATGAAGTGGTGTAAACAATAAACAGACATGCAATTGCAGCAATGCCAGAAGGTTTGCTATCATTTATTGAAGAATTGCATTGTCTATCTCCGAAGTTCTTCATCAGATCTTCACCAAATTTAACGGACTACCTGGGAAGTATACCCTTTCAAACAAAAAATGAATTTTCAAAATCAGTTCAGGCGTATTCGAGTAATCGGGGGACATACATAAAAAATAAAAAAAGATTCCGAAGAATTGAGAAACTCCTCCTTTTTTAAAGTCGGTTAAAAATGTATGAGATTGATATGCACTGCCGAAATGTCACATAGTAATCCCCTAGGAGCGTTCGTTAAGTACGTGATTTTGGGGAGTCGAGCCGAATCTCACACAATCTCACGTGAGGAAGACGGGAAAAAAATTTGGTGATTCTTGCCGAGACCTCATTCTCGGCAAGAATCACGTTTTTTTTTTCAATAGTAACAGTTTTAAATCAAGGATAGATTAACGTACTGACACAAAAAATATGTATTTTTAGTAATCTCAAATCTCACGAGATCTCACTGGTAGGGAGAAGGGGTCACCAGGGCCTGCGGACGGCGAGTAGTGGGTAGCTCGCCGTCGGATTAGGACCAGGCCCGAGAGTCGACGGCGCGTATTGTTCCACGCGCGCCGAACAAGAGTTGTCAGCAATATATGACGGTGCCCGTCATGGCCAATGCCTGCCCAGGGGTTGTAGATAAATTCGAAACAGAGTTACCGCGCCCCTGGACACTCAGGCAGGGAAGGAACAGGAGTGGGTTTTAGTCAGTAAGAGTCTGACACGCCCTCCCGCTTCACCCAGAGCGGGTGATGTCATTGGAAGATTTCCCACCCAAAAATAAAAAGGGAGGAGGGGTCAAAAATCTGAAAGTGGCACCGCTGACTGAAAAGTTGTGTGGAAATCGGTTGTCGTGGTATGGGCATGTGATGCGGAGGAATGAAGAAAATGTCGTGAGGAAAGTCTGTATGGATGTGGATGGCTATAAGAGTAGGGCAAGGCCAAAGAAACGATGGTTGGACTGTGTGAAAGAGGATATGGGTAAAAAGGGGGTGACTACAGAGATGACGACTAATAGAGGAGTATGGAAGAAAAAGACATGTTGCACCGACCCCAAATAAATTGGGATAAGGGCAGGAGAATGATGATGGGTTAAAATTCTCCAAAATCACATTATGTTATTAATGGACGCTCTCTTACATTCGTACTATTCCCCAGTCGTTTTCGCTAATGGACAGTGCCGGATTAAGACTACTTGATGCCCTAAGCAATCCACGCCAGTTGGCCTCCTATCCTTAGGTAAACGATTTTATGGCTATTTTAGTTTATTAGTTACTAGCACTTCGCCTGCGACATAGTCCGCGTGGATTACGAAAACATTTATAGCCTATAGCACCCACAGATAGTGTAGCTTTCAAAAGGCGAAAGATGAGTTACCTCGCCCTTTGGCACTCAGGCAGGGAAGGCACAGGGGTGGGTTTTAGTCAGTAAGAGTCTGACATGCCCTCTCGCTCCACCCAGAGCGGGAGAAGTCATTGGATGATTTCCCAACCCACGAGAAAAAAAAAAATTGGTGAAAGATTCACTTCAATAGTTCCAGAGATTACTTCATACAAGCAAACTTACAAACTTTACCTCTTTATAATATTAGTATAGATGAGCGCAAACGGCAACGCTCTAGTCAATTTTAAACGCACGGCTTTTCAAATATACCTTTCATGTGCTAGCAAATATTTTATTTTTTTGCGCAGTTTCTGGTGCCCCCAAGTGTGATGCCATAAGCAATTGCTTAATTTACTTATGGGCTAATCCGGCACTGCTGATGGAGTGATAATGAATGACTATGTGCTTACCTGATCAGAAATGATGTGGTATTTGGAACCAGGGTCAAAGTCTCCTTCATGTCTTGCGATAGGTGGTATAACACCCTGGAACATACGTAATACGATATTGATTAAGATATTTTATCTTTTATACAGAGTGTAATATAAAATACAGCTTCTGTCCATAGAAATGGAAGACTTTCTACAAGAACGTCATAGAAAATTTCGAAAAAAAAATTGAACCTCCCGTACTAATTTTGATCACTTGATGTCTATTTTTTGTTTGTAGAAGCAGACACACATGGCTTGTATTTAGTGATATTTCTTACCTGGTAGCGTAGTTTCATTTGCCACCATCTTGTATTCATGTTCTGGACTCCGTCTTCAAATATTGACCACCTCCACTGAAAGTAGGCAATTTTCTACTAAGAAAAGAATAATACATCCCTGTATTGTCACTGCCACATGGCGAAAAGCGAGATTTATGTTAATTCACATTTGCTTACCCCAAGTCACAGGTACAATATAATATAATATTGTTACGTCGACCGTATTACACTGGAACGTTCGAGAATGTGGTCGAAGTTTCCAGAAGTTTCCACTAGGTTCTAGAACATTCCATTGTGGTACTGTGTAAAAGTTCATAGATGTTTCTAGAATATTCCATTAGAGAATAGTTCGACAATGTTCTGGAAACTTCCATGACTGTATAAATAGACCGGACGGCGGGCAAGTGAGTCAGTCGCCCTCTATATTATATTACTCTTTGGTCAGTCTGTTTTCGACTACGGATGCGAACGGAAGCGAATACAAGCGATTACGAAAAGAATAGTGATTATTAGCGATTTAGTGTTCGTGTAAATAAGTTGTTGAGTAATAAAGGATATTTGGTTAATTAATAGGTGTAAAATAGTTTAACCCACATCCAGCTCGTAACAATATAATATAATAATTATTTATTTATTCCACCTCACAAGAATAGAATACATATAAAACAGGTACAATATCTATGTAATTAACATAACTAAGTTCTAAATTAATGTAAGGAGCTGGTGTCTGAAGTAGGTGCAATGCACCTGTATTCCAGTCACACGGTTTTAGGTATGTAAAATTAACAAAGCACATTTTTTTTTTTTTTTTTCTAGACTACTTACAGGATAGAGATGTTACTATCAATCAAACTTAATGGCGGCTCGGAACACTTCACGAGTCGATACGCAGTAACAAATTAAGGCGCTATTAACTGCCAATGACCTTGAGTGGTTAGCTTGCGTGTTCTGTGTTGAGCTCACGTAACGCGTCGCACGTCCACCCAGTAATAGGAGTCTCCCATCAAGGAGCGTTGTCCGAAATTAGACGCATTTTGAATTTATTACACATAAAAAAAGTATTAAACTAAATCACTGAGACTAAATTATAAATGATCTTTAAAATGGTGAAGGTATCATACAAATACGCTTGATTCTCAATTTTTTATCCGCGTTAGACATAACTTAACAAATTAATTACACTATGTTATAAAAATATAATTCCAAATATTCTCAGATCAAATTACGACGAAAATTGTCTAAAATTACATTTTTTTTTTTCAAAGAAATAAAACAAGTCGTTTAGACGTGATGTTCAATTAAAAACCATTAAAAGTCGTATAACGCATAACGCCTTAACGTAACAGCAGGGGTGAGGAGTGCGGTAGTGCGCAGCAAAGAACGAACTTCACAGCCGCCATGGGGTTTGAATCGATTTAAAGGTGTTAAAGACTCCACTAATTTGTTACCTGATCCACCATAAACGCGAATGGTAAGTACGCCACCTTCTCCAGCGCCATGGTCATCAAGAAGTTCATGCCCACCTCGTACGGGTCGTGACTCCTGAAATGAAGAACATACAGCATAGCATAATCAGCTTATAATGTCCCCACTGCTGGGGCACAGGCCTCCTCTCTGTGAGAGGGTGTGGACCGTAATCGACCACGCGGGCCCAATGCGGATTGGTGGATGTCACATGTCTTCGAAATTTTGAGCCTAGGACAGTTTTCTTACGATGTTTTCCTTCACCGTTTTGAGAGCAGTGGTGATGAAATAAAATACACAAAGTAAAGAGTCTGTCTGGGTTTGAACCCGCGACATACCACTCGTAAGTCAGGGCCGTTACCACTAGGCAACTACTGCTCTTGGAAGATCTGTCTGCCTGCCTGTTCTTAGCTATGTTGGGTTCTGCATCCAGTCTATCCGGATGTAACTGAATACTTACCACCAGTACTTTACATGGAGCAACTGTCAATCTAACCTCCACAACCCATTTTTATTTGATTCCATTTTGTTCGGGTAACTTACAGCTAGCAACAAGAATGTTTAGAAAAACGGAAAATTGAAGGTCATATAAAATTGCCACGGATAAGAGGGCTACCATTAATTACGTGAGGCGTGTGGAGGCCGGGAGGTGCGAGCCAAATCTCACCCAATCTCACGTGAGAGGGGGCGTCTCGGTACCCGGGCCTGCGGACGGCGAGTAGTGGGTAACTCGCCGTCCGATCAGCACCAGGCCCGAGAGTCGACGGCGCGTAGTGCTCCACGCGCGCCGAACAAGAGTTGTCAGCAAAGGACGGGGCCTGCCACGGCCGATGCCTGCCCGGGGGTGGAGGATAAATTCGAAAGAGTTACCTCGCCCCCGGGCACTCAAGGCAGGAACAGGGGTGGGTTTTAGTCAGTATGAGTCTGACACGCCCTTCCGCTCCACCCTAGAGCGGAAGAAGTCATGAGACGATTTCCCGCCCCCCCAAAAAAAAAAAAAAAGGGGGCGTCTCGGTAAGTATCACGAATTTATTTTTCCACACTAGAAACAGTCTAAAATCCGAGAAAACTGGGTTGAATTGAATTAAAGTAGTCCTAAATAAAAATAACTAAGCAAATTACTTTTTTTTTAATAAATCCGACGCAATCAAGCATTGAGAGCAGTCGTGGCCCAGCGGTATCGGCTGCGACTTACAAGTTGTAGGTCGTGAGTTCAAACCCAGGCAGGCGCTTTACTTTGTGTAAATTATTTCATCACCACTGCTCTCAAAACGGTGAAGGAAAACATCGTGAGGAAACCGGCATGTCCTAGAACCAAAAATTCGAAGACATGTGACATCCACCAACCCGCATTGGGCCCGCGTGGTGGATTACGGCCCACACCCTCTCATAGAGAGGAGGCCTGTGCCCCAGCAGTGGGGACATTAAAAGGCTGATGATGATGATGATGAATCAAGCATAGATTATAACGTTTTGACACGAAAAATATGGATTTTTGACAATCCAACGTGAGATTGGGGGGGTGGTAACTAGTCGAACCAAATCTCACGGCATCTCACTGGGGCCGTCGTAAATCCCCAAAATCACCTCACGTAATTAATAGACGCCCCCTAATTATAATGCCTCCGTACTAAAAAAACTAAAAGTTCGTTAAAAACATTACAATTTTAAATACTATTCAAATGATTGATCTTACAATCGCAATTCGAAGTTCTGTTACTTGCTATGTGAAAAAGGAAAGGCGCTTAAAATCACTTACTTATTCTGATAAAGTCCAACTCTTTGCAGGTGGGGTAGATTGTAGACCGACAGAGTGGCTGCGTTCGCCACAGCCTCGTGGAATGCTGGGAACAAGACACATGATTCCACTTAAACCACATAACTTACATACATTGTGCGTACAGCTAAGGAGTGGAATTCCCTGCAGGAGTCTGTTTCCTGATAGCTACAACCTGGGAGTCTTTAAGTCAAGAGTGAATACTTCTAGGCAAGCGAGCCCCATCGTCGACCACATCATCGCTTACCATCAGGTGAGATAGTGGTCAAACGCGAGCCTATCAATGATAAAGAACAAATCTCATGAAATAAGTGTGTTTTATACAGGCTGTAACGAAAATGGGTGATCATATTTTAAATACATCTGCCCATTTGAAGTTGTTCATTTCGGAACAACTTCAAGAAAGTCGGGCAATTCCGATAAAAAATAGGACCTCTTATACTAATTTTGGGTTATTCTCTGAGTACCCTGATCCCCGAGGACTCCGACTTATTTTTATCTCGATAAACTCATTTAAAAATCAGCTTAAAAGTACCGTCAGAAGACATGTTAAATAAAATTTTATTGCATTTACTAAAATTATATTAAATAACATTGAGAATTAGGAAAAATGATAAAGTCTTACTTGGTATCCAATACAGAAAATCAAAAAACATTTTCTACATGGAACATGAACATAATTTAAAAAATACGCAAAAACAGTCTCAATTTTAAGAATTATTTTTTTACAATGTATGCTTATGCTACATTCAGTCACGAGCTCCATTGTTTATAATAACAGGTTGGTCCCGCTCAGGTAAAAATTTTGCAACCCTTCTCGCCTGGCAGTGCTTCGAATTTGAAATAATAATTGTTGTAATAAATTGTAAAATAATTTTGTTAAAGTATGATTTGATAATATTGTAACATTTGTCTTATATTCTTGATACACTTTATTCAAACTGTATTTACCTCTATTAACTATGATTCGACATTGTACAAAATTTCAAATAAACTACTTTCGTCTAATGTATTTCAAACACATACATTTAAGCACTTTTTATGTCGACCGTACAAGTTGAAAATAATAGTAAAAAAATACACTAAAAATTAAAAAAATAACTTTCATTTCGGAAGTCGGTGTTTGTATTAGACTTCTTCGTTATTTGACACCGACTTCCGAAATGAAAGTTATTTTTTTAATTTTTAGTGTATTTTTTTTTGGAAGACGGTTGTTTTTTTTTGTAAAAAAGTTTTTTATTTTTCACTTTTTACTTGTTATACCCCAGAACTAAAAACCCCAATAACATGGAACGTGGAATTTAAACATTTGGAGAACACCAAAACGTCTTCGAGGTATACGTATTTTTCGTTTTAGTTCAGTTTTTCAAAAAGCGCTGAAGCTATTTCGATAAAATTTATATGGGACCACCTCGGGAGTATATTCTTTCGGATAAAAAAAGAACTTTAAAAATCGGTCTACAACTGACAACAAAAAACGACAAAAAACTTTTTCCAAAAAAAATACAACCGACTTCCATAAATAAAACTAAAAAATGCAAAATAACTTTAATTTCGGAAGTCGGTGTTTCTAGTTTGGTTTCTTCGTTATTTGACACCGACTGCCGAAATTAAAGTTATTTTGCATTTTTTAGTTTTATTTATGGAAGTCGGTTGTATTTTTTTTGGAAAAAGTTTTTTATTTTTCACTTTTTAGTTGTGTACCCCATTCTAAAACTAAATTAATAGTAAAGTTATGCCCGAATTGATAGCCCCAAAAATAGGGAATTTGAACATAGTTGGTGAAATTAGGGTATATCAGGGTGAACTGTACAAATCTGTATACCCCTTCAGAGCGTATCAGCGTGATGTAATGTTGTGAAGTGGTGAAAACAATATACAGACATGCGATTGCAGCAATTCTGGAAGGTTTGCTATCATTTACTGAAGAGTTCCATTGTGTATCTCCGAAGTTCTTCATCAGATCTTCACCAAATTAAAATGGGACCACATGTGAAGCAACAGCTTTCAAATAAAAAAAAATCTTCAAAATCGGTTCACGTAGTGAAAAGCTATGAGGTAACACACATAAAAAAAAAAAAACTTTTTACAAAAAAAATACAACCGACTTCCAATAATACTAAAAAATGCAAAATAACTTTAATTTCGGAAGTCGGTGTTTCTAGTTTGGTTTTTTCGTTATTTGACACCGACTTCCGAAATTAAAGTTATTTTGCATTTTTTAGTATTATTTATGGAAGTCGGTTGTATTTTTTTTGTAAAAAGTTTTTTATTTTTCACTTTTTAGTTGTGTACCCCATTCTAAAACTAAATTAATAGTAAAGTTATGCCCGAATTGATAGCCCCAAAAATAGGGAATTTGAACATAGTTGGTGAAATTAGGGTATATCAGGGTGAACTGTACAAATCTGTATACCCCTTCAGAGCGTATCAGCGTGATGTAATGTTGTGAAGTGGTGAAAACAATATACAGACATGCGATTGCAGCAATTCTGGAAGGTTTGCTATCATTTACTGAAGAGTTCCATTGTGTATCTCCGAAGTTCTTCATCAGATCTTCACCAAATTAAAATGGGACCACATGTGAAGCAACAGCTTTCAAATAAAAAAAAATCTTCAAAATCGGTTCACGTAGTGAAAAGCTATGAGGTAACACACATAAAAAAAAAAAAAACTTTTTACAAAAAAAAAAATACAACCGACTTCCAATAATACTAAAAAATGCAAAATAACTTTAATTTCGGAAGTCGGTGTTTCTAGTTTGGTTTTTTCGTTATTTGACACCGACTTCCGAAATTAAAGTTATTTTGCATTTTTTAGTATTATTTATGGAAGTCGGTTGTATTTTTTTTGTAAAAAGTTTTTTATTTTTCACTTTTTAGTTGTTTTACCCCATTCTAAAACTAAATTAATAGTAAAGTTATGCCCGAATTGATAGCCCCAAAAATAGGGAATTAGAACGTAGTTGGTGAAATTAGGGTGTATCAGGGTGAACTGTACAAATCTGTATACCCCTTCAGAGCGCATCAGCGTGATGTAATGTTGCGAAGTGGTGAAAACAATATACAGACATGCGATTGCAGCAATTCTGGAAGGTTTGCTATCATTTATTGAAGAGTTCCATTGTATATCTCCGAAGTTCTTCATCAGATCCTCACCAAATTAAAATGGGACCACATGTGAAGCAACAGCTTTCAAATAAAAAAAAATCTTCAAAATCGGTTCACGTAGTAAGAAGTTATGAGGTAACACAAATAAAAAAAAATAAAAAAAAATACAATCGAATTGAGAACCTCCTCCTTTTTTTGAAGTCGGTTAAAAAAATACAGTCGAATTGAGAACCTCCTCTTTTTTTTGAAGTCGGTTAAAAACGTGTTCCGCCGACCCCAAGTAACATGGGATAAGGGCAGGAAGATGATGGGGTTCTCCGGCGATCGGGGTACTCAGGGAATAACCCCTAATTTTGATCAACTGATGATAATTACTTTGATTTTCTTGAAGAAAGTTGTTCATTTCCATAAGCAGATGGAGTTCCCATCTAAAATATGACCACAAAACGCACGTTAATTTTCAAAAGCCTAGTATCCGAGCAAAAATAAAATAAAACTAAACTAATTCCTAGTGATATCGTTTCTGGTGCGGTGCACCACTACGCGCCATAGACGAAACGTAGGTCTATGACGCCTCGATCAATGACAATATCGGGTGTAAAAAGACAGTTTCCGAAAGCCACATATTCTACTCATTATTTGGATAATTTTTTTCCACTAGACCATACCTGGGAATCCACTGGTTCTGGAGATATTGAAGGTCAAAGTCACATTTTTTTTTTCCTTTTTTTGTGTAATGCATTCTGTTGTTAAACTGTTATTACTATTTTTTTTTTACTTTTTTGTGTAATGAATTCTGTTGTCAAACTGTTATTACTAATTTTTTTTTCCTTTTTTTGTGTAATGAATTCTGTTGTTAAACTGTTATTACTATTTTTTTTTTCCTTTTTTTGTGTAATGAATTCTGTTGTTAAACTGTTATTACTATTTTTTTTTCCTTTTTTTGTGTAATGAATTCTGTTGTTAAACTGTTATTACTATTTATATTTTCCTTTTTTTGTGTAATGAATTCTGTTGTTAAACTGTTATTACTAATTTTTTTTCCAAACAAACATTACCTGAATTTTTGATTTTGTTTTTCGATATTTCGAAATTACGTATTTGCAGTTACAAAAACGCAATGAATATCAACCGTATGCTACAAGTACCTACGTGGCTTAGAGCGAAGGGGCAGGGCTTAACTCCACTTACGGTTCGCGTTACATTGCGCGCAATAGAAAATTGTTTTTTTTTTATATCTAAAAATGAAAGTCGTTTCCCAGCAATATTTTGTTTTCGCATAGTTAACGGCTTTGTGATTTGTCTTTTTACACTCTTTTTTTGTGGGGTGGGAAATCATCCAATGACTTCTCCCGCTCTGGGTGGAGCGGGAGGGCGTCACCGCACAAGGGGCGTACAAGTGGTACGGAACCCTTCATGCGCGATACCGACTCGCACTTGGCCGGTTTTAATATTTTTTGGTAGACTAACTGATGGAACAATTAACTACTTATATGTACATTTTTTAGTCATTTAACCAAATACAGTGTGTAAAAAGACACCCGGGCCTGCGGACAGCGAGTAATGGGTAGCTCGCCGTCCGATCAGCACCAGGCCCGAGAGTCGACGGCGCGTAGTGTTCCACGCGCGACGAACAAGAGTTGTCAGCAAACAGGACGGGGCCAGTCATGGCCGATGCCTGCCCGGGGGTTGAGGATAAATTCGAAACAGAGTTACCTAGCCCCTGGGCACTAAGGGCAGGAAGGAACAGGGGTGGGTTTTAGTCAGTAAGAGTCTGACACGCCCTCCCGCTCCACCCAGAGCGGGAGAAGTCATTGGATGATTTCCCACCCCACAAAAAAAACCCCCCACCATCATCCCTAAGAGACCGAAGTTTATAGAACACCCATTTTTTACTCGATAAGTAATTTTACTTAATTGAATACTTAGTAGAACAGAACAGAACAATAGATTACTTAGCGGCTAAAGTAATAACAGCCGCACGGGTCGATCCATCAGGTAAAGCTACGCTTGACGGGGTTGGTCCATGGATGGGTAACCATCTTTATATACCGAGACTCCTCCGTGCCTCGGAAAGCACGTTAAGCCGTTGGTCTCGGCTGTCAATCGTGGATCTTTGACAGTCGTTACGGGTCGTCAGAAGCCCGAAAGTCTGACATCCAGTCTTACCAAGGGGTATCGTATTACCCAATAACTGGGTTTTGGAGGTCAGATACGCTGTCGCTCCATGTAAAATACTGGTATTCAGTTGCATCCGGTTAGACTGGAAGGCGACCACAAGATAGTTGGGAAAAGGTTTGGCAGATTTATTATTTAGTAGAACGGATGACCGCGAATATTGAGGTATGCAGAACAGGGATGTAAGTCCCGCATCCTCCACTGAAAAGGGAGAATCCTCCGACCTGGAGGGGAACTGCCCGATGGTTGATTTCGGACTGTTGTATAATTGTTCAAATCACGTGTAGTACCTACTCTGCTTGCGCGATGCAGGGTTTGTGTGTTTTAGTTCGTGTGTAGCGTCATAGATGTCGCTACAGATCCCTTTACTTTATCGAAAAAATTGTAAGAAAAAGATAAAATTTCTTGAAAAGTAAAATTAGATTTAACAGAAAAAAAATGCTTCAGGGAAAAATACAAAAAGTTTCTCTCCGGCGGGGAATCGAACCCCGGTCTCCCGCGTGACAGGCGGGGATACTTACCACTATACTACCGAAGATGTAATACTATTATCGAAATTACGGATCTATTGATGCAACGTATATTTTGCTCACAAAATTTATAATATCAAACGCTTGAATTGGAATAAGGGGCTGGCAGAGGCGTCCAGTTCTGAGTTGAGGTAATAAACATAATATTGTTGAAGTTAAACTATTATTTTGGTACGAATAGTACGCAGGTACATACTGTTGTAAATTATCTAGTACTCTATGTATAGGATGCTGAGAATTTTATATCATTTTAAAAAAATATCTCATTATATAGCCTTTTTTAGAAAATAAAGTATTTCATTAGTAAAGCCAATTTTTTTATATTTTTTTATTAGTATTTTAGTATTTTTACGTTGTTTAAATACTTACTTTATCCTCTTTGTAACAAACGTGACGTTGGATTCTTTAATATTTATTTTCTATGCTATGCTAAGTAACTGCTGGTAGTTGCTTTTGCCTACTATTTTGGATACGAAACATTTTGAGACCTGTTTTAACAACGTAAAAATACTTTATCCTCTTTGTAACAAACGTGACGTTGGATTCTTTAATATTTATTTTCTATGCTATGCTAAGTAACTGCTGGTAGTTGCTTTTGCCTACTATTTTGGATACGAAACATTTTGAGACCTGTTTTAACAACGTAAAAATACTTTATCCTCTTTGTAACAAACGTGACGTTGGATTCTTTAATATTTATTTTCTATGCTATGCTAAGTAAAAAGTAGTAAGCAAAAGTGTCAAAAACGGCCGTTTTTGGTAACAAACAAACACGAAACATTTTGAGTCCTGTTTTAACAACGTAAAAAAAACTTTTTTACAAAAAAAACAACCGACTTCCAAAAAAAAATACGCTAAAAATTAAAAAATAACTTTAATTTCGGCAGTCGGTGTCAATTAACGAAGAAGTAAAATACAAACACCGACTTCCGAAATTAAAGTTATTTTTTAATTTTTAGCGTATTTTTTTTTTGGAAGTCGGTCGTTTTTTTTTTTGTAAAAACGTTTTTTATTTTTCACTTTTTAGTTGTTATACCCCAGAACAAAAACCCCAATAACATGGAACGTGGAATTTAAACATTAAGAGAACACCAAAACGTCATCGAGGTATACGTATTTTTCGTTTTTGTTCAGTTTCTCAAAAAGCGCTGAAGCAATTTCGATAAAATTTATATGGGACCACCTCGGGAGTATATTCTTTCGGATAAAAAACAATTGAAAATCGGTCCACAACTGACGGAGAGGCCGACATACATAAAGAAAAAAAACATACATACAGTCGAACATAGAACCTCCTCCTTTTTCGAAAGTCGGTTAAAAACAAAATAAATTAATTTTGTTATTTTAGGCATTATACATATAAGTACATAACTAAAGTAATAAATAACGTAATATGATAATAGTCCGGTCAATCTAGACCAAAAAATGAGAGTGAAGTTACATAAAAGTCCCAACAAGCTGAAAATCAGTAAAATTGTTCAAAACATAATTATAAACAATGTCTAACAGTTCCCCATCATTCCCGTGTATGGAAAAAAAAATATTCAAGGTCAAAGGTAAAAAAAATGAGTTTTTCGCGATTTTCAGCAAAACGGTAAGTTTTATCATAAAAGTACCTCACACATAAATTGTAGATCATAAAATTATCTATAAAAAATGTATCATTACTTTTTCTTACGAGCCACCGTTTCTGAGATATAACGATTCAAAAAGTTATAAAAGTTGTTATCGGCGTATTTTTTTACCTTTGGCCTTGAATAATTTTTTTTCCATACACGGGAATGATGGGGAACTTTTAGACATTGTTTATAATTATGTTTTGAACAATTTTACTGATTTTCAGCTTGTTGGGACTTTATGTACCTTCGAATGTCTAAATTGACCGGACTATAAAGAGGCTAAAAGAAATGAATAAAATTTGATATTTTAATTTTTTTTTTTGTTTTAAGTTTTAACTAGCGACCCGCCCCAGCTTTGCATAGGAAAAATATACATCTAAACCTTCCCCATGAATCACTCTATCTACCTATTGGTGAAAACTGCATGAGAATCCGTTCAGTTATAGTTTTTGAGTTTATCGCGTACAAACACGACGCGGGACTTTGTATAAAATAGTGATAAAGTGATCGATGAGTGATAACGACACGGCACGACACGGTTGGCGTAGTGGTTGAGTGGTTCGATTCCCTCACGGAACATATATTTGTATGCATGTTTATGATAGTTGTTCCGGGTCTGGGTGTATTGTGTATTATGTGAGTTTACATGTCTGTGAACGCACCCACGATACTGGAATAATTCCTAGTGTGGAGCAACGTTTAATAAACAATTTAAATGATGTTATTTTAAATTAATTTGAGACATGTCCTGTTTGTCACAAGCTTTTATTTAGTTTCACTTGTCCCGTTGCCTGTCTGTCGGTCTGTAATCAAATCTTGCAAGGTAAATTGGACCCACTTTCCGATGTCCGGATGGACTCAAAGGTGTACTTATGTATCTTTAGTGACAATACAATGATATGGTACCATGAAGCTGGTCTGATGATGAAGACGGATGATGGCATAGTCTTCTGAACTAAACAAGATAAACCCATCGAGTTTGGGCTCGATTGATTCGTCTTGAGGAGCACTTTACGTCTCGAAGATATCCAGGTTCTGATGATGAAGCTGGAAGGTGGCTAAGGCATCTCTGTGTTATAACAACATAACCCCACCGAGTTTGGGCTCGCTTGATTCGTCTTGAGGAGCACTTTACACCTACATAATATCCAGGGTTTGACGATGAAGCTGGAACCTTGAGGCCAAAAGCTTGTAAATAAAATTTATGTAAATATATTTAATCTATTATATGCATATGTGTCGAACGGGAGCGGAGGGCGCTGTCGGTCAGAGCGAACATGGTTATTCGCAGGTTTGCGCGGTGCTCGGCTGAGGTGAAAATAACTCTTTTTAGAGCCTATTGCACCACGTTGTACACGTGCAGCCTGTGGACTGACTACACGCAAAAATCGTACAGCGCCCTGCGTGTCCAGTTCAACAACGCGTTCAGGATGATGTTGGGGCTCCCTCGCTATTGCAGCGCGTCAGCAATGTTTGCGGAGGCGCGCATGGATTGCTTCCACACAACGATGCGCAAGAGATGCGCGTCGCTGGTGCGGCGAGTGCGGGGGAGTGCTAACAGCATGCTGGCCGCGCTCGCGGACCGATTGGATTGCTGCATCATTGCGCACTGTTGTGGGCGGCACAAATAACGTGTATAATGTATGTAAATGTTAATTTTGTAATATTATCTAATTTATTATGATATTAGAAATGAATTTAATTTTGACATTGTAATTTAATTGTTTTAAAAAAAAAATTGTTTGACATGTTTATTTTTTTACATTGTAATTGTGACTAATGTGTATATTATTTATTGTATTTGATATGAGTCTTAGATACTTGAAATAAATTGATTATTATTATTATTATTATTATATGTTTATTCTGTTTTTTATATATTATTATATTGTATGTATATAGGTCATAAATAGTTACTTAATAGATAATATTTATTGTAAATATTAAATTAATATTATATTTTTTGTAATATTTTATTTATATTATCGTCTTTTTGGTATAAATACTTTTTTCTTAATATTTTAATGTTTCTTTTAAAATCTATTTGAAATTTAAATAAGTACCTATCTTTCTTCTCTGTGAATGATGTCCAGGCATAAGTGACTTGTTTATACATAATCCTCTTGTAAATGTGTCAATACCCAGAACTGATTTTTAATAAGTTAGGATGTTATTTTGGTTCAATTATTGATTTCATGCCACCAACTGCATCAAACTGCTTGAAAAGTGAATTGTTTGGAACTTATTAGTTGTTTTTTACAGTCGGGTTTTTTGAAAATATTCAATTTTTACAGCACCGGTCCTTGTGTCAACGCATTTGGGAAAGCCTATATTCTGCAGCTGACTTCTTTCCCTAGAAATGGTAACTCACCAGGGTTGGCTCCGTCCCTGAACAGTTGCGGCTGCTCGGAGTACTGGAGGTAGTACTGCACGTGCGCCATCTCGTGGTGGGTCGACACCAGGTCTTGCATCGTTACCTCTGTGCATTGTTTTATTCTGTAAAAACAGAAAAAAAAACTTATAGAAATGAACGGGCCGTCCGGTGGCATCGATCGAAAGTTTGTCGACCGGTATCCGTCGATCAGCTAAAGCTATCACACCAATCGATCGACGTCGGTCGATCCATTCGTGTAATAGCTTTGGCTGATGGGAAATCATCCTATGACTTCTTCCACTCCTGTTCCTTCCTTGCCTGAGTGCTCAGGGGCGCGGTAACTATGTTACGAATTTATCCGCGACCCCTTGACATGCAGGCATCGACTATGTTGAGCCCCGTCAGTGGTGGCTGACATCTCTTGTTCGTCGCGCGTGGAACACTACGCGCCGTCGACTCTCGGGCCTGGTGCTGATCGGACGGCGAGCTACCGCAGTATAAATGCTACCCACTGCGAGCCCGGGTCTACGGTGGCCGGAGATCGTATCGCGACCCCCGACGCCCAGGGCGTCTCCTGCGGCGGAGAACTAACAGAACTGGCTTCATAGTGTTGTTACCTGTAGTCGATCCTGTTGCACAGGTCCCAGGCGCTGGCTGTGCACTGCACACTGCGCTGTGCGGGCCGCACTAGCATGGACCCGCGCCAGAACTAACAGAACTGGCTTCATAGTGTTGTTACCTGTAGTCGATCCTGTTGCACAGGTCCCAGGCGCTGGCTGTGCACTGCACACTGCGCTGTGCGGGCCGCACTAGCATGGACCCGCGCCAGAACTAACAGAACTGGCTTCATAGTGTTGTTACCTGTAGTCGATCCTGTTGCACAGGTCCCAGGCGCTGGCTGTGCACTGCACACTGCGCTGTGCGGGCCGCACTAGCATGGACCCGCGCCAGAACTAACAGAACTGGCTTCATAGTGTTGTTACCTGTAGTCGATCCTGTTGCACAGGTCCCAGGCGCTGGCTGTGCACTGCACACTGCGCTGTGCGGGCCGCACTAGCATGGACCCGCGCCAGAACTAACAGAACTGGCTTCATAGTGTTGTTACCTGTAGTCGATCCTGTTGCACAGGTCCCAGGCGCTGGCTGTGCACTGCACACTGCGCTGTGCGGGCCGCACTAGCATGGACCCGCGCCAGAACTAACAGAACTGGCTTCATAGTGTTGTTACCTGTAGTCGATCCTGTTGCACAGGTCCCAGGCGCTGGCTGTGCACTGCACACTGCGCTGTGCGGGCCGCACTAGCATGGACCCGCGCCAGAACTCAGGGGGAACGGGTTTCATACCCATTGATGTGTAGAATTCTTCGGCCATTTGAAACATTCTGTAAAGAAAAAAGAATTAGCTAAATATAGGTAGAAAATTACGGGTTTCTCTGACATGTATGCTAAAATACTCTTATGTACATAGCCATGACTTCTCCCACTCTGGGTGGAGCGAGAGGGCGTGTCACACTTTTGCTGACTAAAACCCACCCCTGTTCCTTCCCTGCCTGAGTGTCCAGGGGAGCGGTAACTCTGTTTCGAATTTATCCGCGACCGCTTGGCATATGTACAGAGCCCTGGCGCGGCTATGCGGTCGAAAGACACCAGCATTAATTTGTAAGACTATAAGATTCAGATGACTGAAGTCAGATACCGAGTTAAAATGTGAAAAAACTTTGGACACGTATTTTTTTTTTTTTTACCAAATCGATAAAAAATCGGCCAAGTGTGTGTCGGACTTAGCACATTTAGGGTTCCTTACCAAATGTATTTTTTAACCGACTTCAAAAAAGGAGGTTCTGTATTCGACCCGTATGTGTGTATGTGCACAGATAATATAATACTAGCGTACAGATGCCTCATCCCATACAAAGAAACGGTACCGCCGTAACTACAGGTTTTTTTCTGGCACACAAGTAACTTTTGTTCTTCGTTCGGGCCCGTCCTCTACACCTCGCTAGATGGTGTTAGCAGCGACGACTTGCAAGTTGAATGAATTTACATAGTCTTACTAATATTTTCTCACACATTTAGGAATTATTTTATAGTATTTTTGGCACTTTATAGCAGTTTTACTGTATCAAAATGTGTCACTATTAAAATTTTAAAGAGGCGAAAGGATAAACTAAAACTTCAAACAGCGCCATCTATTAGTACCTACAATAAATATAGATGTCTAAGGATTCGTTAAAATAACCGTCTAAATTTGAATTACAAGCCCATTATTCCACAATTTTATGCTTAGGGAAGTTTATTAAATAAGAAAATACAGTTTTTATCATATTTATTTGCAAAATAAAACTTCAATAAGAAATCGATGCATATTACGCCATCTATTGAGATTTATTTGAACTAAATTTTCTTTGTTCGAGATGAGACCCCGTGGTATGTGTTTGTTTGTCCGTGATTTTCTTGAAAACTACAGATCAGATTTGGATGGAGTTTTCGTTATTCAATTGCATATTTTTCATGGAAGGTTTTATTATGTCCATTTGCACGTCCTGGCAACCGTATTTGCCAGAAAAACAATAATACATTAGGATCTGATGAAGATCTTCGGAGATAGCCAGTGAAATAACTAACAGCAAATGACTCGCGAATGTTGCGATCGTATGTCTGTGTATTGTTAACTCACTAAAAAGTGAAAAATTAAAAGGTGCAAAATAACTTTAATTTTGCAATTCGGTGTCAAAAAACGAACAAACAAAACCAAAAACACCGACTTCCAAATTAAGGTTATTTTACACTTTTTTTTTTGGCAGTCAGTTCTATTTTTTGTAAAAAAAAAAGTGTGTGTGTACTTATATACGCACGTAAGAAGTTATACTTCTTTGGCGTAACAAGATAAAAAACCAAACCGTCACAAAGTTTACAAAAGGAAAACAATCATTCTTCATGAACCACAGACCATAGCTAACTTCAGGTTGTCGGTTCTAGCTAACTTCAACCTGTGAATTTTGTGTGACAGTGATGCGCGCGCATCTTAAAATTTCACTCTCATCATTTTTTCATAACGCGCCTAAAGAAGTATAACTTCAATATAACTTTAAAAAGTTTTTGACTATTTGTATGGCTTTGTCAACAAGATGCTTATAATGTAAATATTTCAAGACTGTAGCTCCAACCGTTTCACTCTAAAACCTGTGTGACAGACGACAGACAGACAGACACGTCAGGGACAGCAATAGGCCACCGTTTGGACCCTTTGGATACGGAACCTTAAAAATTACAAATATAAAACGCATCAAAGTTCGGGTGCGAGTTGGTTATACGTAACTAGACATGAGTTATCTGCACACTTCTACCCTCCTCTTCCTTCAGATATTATCTTACCTGAGCGGAGTGAACCCTTGTCTCAGCATCTCAGCGGTGACGTCGACGTTGGGAGACTGCGGGAACGGCATCACCAGGTCCATGATCGACTTCCAGTTCTGAGCCCACATGTTACCTGGTGACAAGGTCAAGAAATCTGTCAAATATTGCAGTAGACCTTGGTTTTGACATAAAACTGTTTATAACACCAGTGTCTCCAGAGATAGGACACTGGTTTTGTATAACTTCATCATCATCATCATCAGCCTTTTAATGTCCCCACTGCTGGGGCACAGGCCTCCTCTCTGTGAGAGGGTGTGGGCCGTAATCCACCGCGCGGACCCATGCGGGTTGGTGGATGTCACATGTCTTCGAATTTTTGGTTCTAGGACATGCCGGTTTCCTCACGATGATTTTCTTCACCGTTTTGAGAGCAGTGGTGATGAAATAATTTACACAAAGTAATGCGCTTGTCGGGGTTTGAACTCACGACCTACAACTTGTAAGTCGCGGCCGATACCACTGTGCCACCACTGCTCATCATAACTTACTGTGTAGTTAACTGTAATGAGTTTGTCATTCCTCTCTGAAGGCATAAATATACCAATCCACTAGTGCCGTTGTAATTCTGTAGGCACTCAATCTGCCCGCGCCTTTTCCCAACTATCTTGGGGTCGGCTTCCAGTCTAACCAGTACCAGTATTTTATATGGAGCGACTGCTTCTGACCTCCACAACCCAGTTGAACTGGGTAATAAAATACCCCTTGGTAAGACTGGTTGTCAGACTTTCGGGCTTCTGACGACCCGTAACGACAGTCAAAGATCTACGATCGACAGACGAGACCAACGGCTTAATGTGCTTTCCGAGGCACAGGAGTCTCGGTATGTAAAGAGTCACCCATCCACGGACCAAACCTGATGGATCGACCTGTGAAGCTGTTATTACTTTAGCCACAAACAGAATTACAACGGCACGGTTGGCGCAGTAGTTGAGCGATTGGCTGCTGCGCTGCGTATCGCGAGTTCGATTTCCGCACGGAAAACATATTTGTATGGTCTACAGATAGTTGTTCCGGGTCTGGGTGTCTTGTTTATGTGAGTTTACATGTTTGTGAACGCTCCCGCGATACAGGAGTAATTCCTAGAGAGGGGGGACGGGGGGGGGCAACCTTTAAAAACTGGCCAAGTGCGTGTTGGTTTTCGCACATATTGGTATTTGTTAGTAAAGTATACGTAATAATAAACATTATCACCAAATTTCAATTTCATAGGTCAATGGAAAGTTAAAAAATTCTTAATAACAAAATTTTGTGACAGACGACGGACAGACGGACACGTGAGTGACAGCAGTAGGGCTCCGTTTGGACCTTTCGGGTACGGAACCATAAAAACAAAAACCTCACGCTAATCTCCCCGTACCGCTGCACCAGCCTCCTCCTGACGTACGTTATCCTGCTGTAAGTTATGTTACACAGCTTTAAGACACTTACCTAATAGATGTGCAGGTATGGGTCCATCAGACCTCACGCTAGTCTTACCGTACCGCTGCACCAGATTCCTCCTAACCTAGTTATCCTGCTGTAAGTTATGTTACACAGCTTTAAGACACTTACCTAATAGATGTGCAGGTATGGGTCCATCAGACCTCACGCTAGTCTTACCGTACCGCTGCACCAGATTCCTCCTAACCTAGTTATCCTGCTGTAAGTTATGTTACACAGCTTTAAGACACTTATCTAATAGATGTGCAGGTATGGGTCCATCAGACCTCACGCTAGTCTTACCGTACCGCTGCACCAGCCTCGTCCTAACCTAGTTATCCTGCTGTAAGTTATGTTACACAGCTTTAACACACTTACCTAAAAGATGTGCAGGTATGGGTCCGTCAAACCTCACGCTGGTCTCCCGGTACCGCCGTACGAGCTTCCTGCTAACGTACGTTATCCTGCTGTAAATTATGTTACTCAGCTTAAAGACACTTACCTAAAAGATGTGCAAGTATGGGTCCATCAGAGCTCACGCTAGTGTCCCCGTACCGCTGCACCAGCCTCCTCCTAACCTAGTTATCCTGCTGTAAGTTATGTTACACAGCTTTAACACACTTACCTAAAAGATGTGCAGGTATGGGTCCGTCAAACCTTACGCTGGTCTCCCGGTACCGCCGTACGAGCTTCCTGCTAACGTACGTTATCCTGCTGTAAATTATGTTACTCAGCTTAAAGACACTTACCTAAAAGATGTGCAGGTATGGGTCCATCAGACCTCACGCTAGTCTTACCGTACCGCTGCATCAGATTCCTCCTAACCTAGTTATCCTGCTGTAAGTTATGTTACACAGCTTTAAGACACTTATCTAATAGATGTGCAGGTATGGGTCCATCAGACCTCACGCTAGTCTTACCGTACCGCTGCACCAGCCTCCTCCTAACCTAGTTATCCTGCTATAAGTTATGTTACACAGCTTTAACACACTTACCTAAAAGATGTGCAGGTATGGGTCCGTCAAACCTCACGCTGGTCTCCCGGTACCGCCGTACGAGCTTCCTGCTAACGTACGTTATCCTGCTGTAAATTATGTTACTCAGCTAAAGACACTTACCTAAAAGATGTGCAGGTATGGGTCCATCAGAGCTCACGCTAGTGTCCCCGTACCGCTGCACTAGCCTCCTCCTGACGTACGTTATCCTGCTGTAAGTTATGTTACACAGCTTTAAGACACTTACCTAAAAGATGTGTAGGTATGGGTCCATCAGAGCTCACGCTGGTGTCCCCGTACCGCTGTACCAGCCTCCTCCTGACGTACGTTATCCTGCTGTAAGTTATGTTACACAGCTTTAAGACACTTACCTAAAAGATGTGCAGATATGGGTCCATCAGGCCTCATGATAGTCTTACTGTACTACTGCACCAGCCTCCTTCTAATGTACATTATCCTGCTGTAAGTTATGTTACATAGCTAGACACTTACCTAAAAGATGTGCAGGTATGGGTCCATCAGACCTCACGCTAATCTTACCGTACCGCTGCACCAGCTTCGTCCTAACGTACCTTATCCTGCTGTAAGTTATGTTACACAGCTTTAAGACACTTACCTAAAAGATGTGCAGGTATGGATCCATCAGACCTCACGCTAGTCTTATCATACTGCTGCACCAGCCTCCTCCTAACGTACGTTATTCTGCTGTAAGTTATGTTACTCAGCTTAAAGACACTTACCTAAAAAATGTGCAGGTATGGGTCCATCAGACCTCACACTAGTCTTACCGTACCGCTGCACCAGCCTCCTCCTAACGTACGTTATCCTGCCGTAAGTTATGTTACACAGCTTTAAGACACTTACCTAAAAGATGTGCAGGTATGGATCCACCAGAGCTCACGCTAGTGTCCCCGTACCGCTGCACCAGCCTCCTCCTGACGTACGTTATCCTGCTGTAAGATATGTTACACAGCTTTAAGACACTTACCTGAAAGATGTGCAGATATGGGTCCATCAGGCCTCACGATAGTCTTACTGTACTACTGCACCAGCCTCCTTCTAATGTACATTATCCTGCTGTAAGTTATGTTACATAGCTAGACACTTACCTAAAAGATGTGCAGGTATGGGTTCATCAGACCTCACGCTAATCTTACCGTACCGCTGCACCAGCCTCGTCCTAACGTACCTTATCCTGCTGTAAGTTATGTTACACAGCTTTAAGACACTTACCTAAAAGATGTGCAGGTATGAATCCATCAGACCTCACGCTAGTCTTACCGTACTGCTGCACCAGCCTCCTCCTAACGTACGTTATTCTGCTGTAAGTTATGTTACACAGCTTAAAGACACTTACCTAAAAAATGTGCAGGTATGGGTCCATCAGACCTCACGCTAGTCTTACCGTACCGCTGCACCAGCCTCCTCCTAACGTACGTTATCCTGCCGTAAGTTATGTTACACAGCTTTAAGACACTTACCTAAAAGATGTGCAGATATGGGTACATCAGACCTCACGCTAGTCTTACCGTACCGCTGCACCAGTCTCCTCCTAACGAACGTTATCCTGCTGTAAATTATGTTACTCAGCTAAAGACACTTACCTAAAAGATGTGCAGGTTTGGGTCCATCAGACCTCACGCTAGTCTCGCCGTACCGCTGCACCAGCCTCTTCCTACGGTACATTATCCTGCTGTAAGTTATGTTACACAGGTTTAAGACACTTACCTAAAATATGTGCAGGTATGGGTCCATCAGACCTCACGCTAGTCTTACCGTACCGCTGCACCAGTCTCGTCCTAACGTACGTTATCCTGCTGTTAGTTATGTTACACAGCTTTAAGACACTTACCTAAAAGATGTGCAGGTATGGGTCCATCAGACCTCACGTTAGTCTTACCGTACCGCTGCACCAGCCTCCTCCTAACCTAGTTATCCTGCTGTAAGTTATGTTACATAGCTTTAAGACACTTACCTAAAAGATGTGCAGGTATGGGTCCGTCAGACCTCACGCTGGTCTCCCCGTACCGCTGTACGAGCCTCCTCCTGACGTACGTGAACAGCTGTTTGTACAGTGGCTGGATCTGGTTGTACATCTCCTCGGCGCTTGCTCTAAACGAGGGGTCTTCGTATACTGCTCGCATTTGGTCGCCAGCGTCTCTGTAACCTGGGGTATGGAGGGTTTTTGTAAGAAAATGGGCTTCTAAGATAGCGATATTTAAGATATTATTTAATTTACTTTCTAACCGACTTTCGAAAAAGGAGGAGGTTCTATGTTCGACTGTATGTTTGTTTTTTTTTATGTATGTCCACCGATTTCTCCGTCAGTTGAGGACCGATATTCAAAATTCTTTTTTTATCCGAAAGAAAATACTCCTGAGGTGGTCCCGTATAAATTTTATCGAAATTGCTTTAGTGCTTTTTGAGAAACTGAACAAAAACGAAAAATACGTATACCTAGATGACGTTTTGGTGTTCTCCTAATGTTTAAATTCCACGTTCCATGTTATTGGGGTTTTTAGTTCTGAGGTATATCAACTAAAAAGTGAAAAATAAAAAACTTTTTAAGTACAAAAAAAAACAACCGACTCCCAAAAAAAAAAATACACTAAAAATTAAAAAATAACTTTAATTTCGGAAGTCGCTGTTTGTATTATAACTTCTTCGTTTTTTGACACCGACTTCCGAAATTAAGTTATTTTATTATGCGTGTTAAAAATTTAAATAAAAGTTTTTAACACGCATAATAGCAACATAGCAACATTAACAACAATAAATAACAACATAAACATAATAACAACAACATAATAACAGTAACATAGCCTGTAAGCACAATCTGTTACTAACCACTAACATCTTAAGGACTGTAAGGTCTGAAATAAAGATGTTTTTTTTTTTATAGCTTGGTAATCTTGGTATGTATCTATGTACCGGAATCTGATTGTAATTTTCACCCACTTCAAAACGTCGGATTGAAATGAAACTTCGCACTTTTTAAGAGACAACTGCCTTTCCTAGCGCCTTACCTGTACAACAAAATTAATTACCTCTTAAATATATATCCTAAAACATTTAAAGCATGTAAAGGGATGATCAAGACTTACCTATTAAAATTAAATTACACTGATACTGAATCTCTCTTAACTATAGTGAAGTAAGCTCTGTAATATAACAAAAACGCTCATACACGCACTTTCATACTCTCACGTACACATACACAGATACATGCACCTCCCACACACACACACACACTCTCACACACACAAACACACACACACATACACACACACATTCATACTTATTCTCACAAATACAATCCCTGTCCACCCCATGATTCTGTGCTTATCCAGTAGTCCAAATCCTTTTCCGTAGGCGAGTGACCTGGAGTCCTGAAATACAGGGTCTCCCTAGTTTAGGCTCCAGTCCACCCTTGAATTGTCAACATACTGTCTAAATTGTTCCTATATTTGTGGTGGAAAATAAACGATTTTTTTTTTTTTTTATAAATATGGCGGACTCCCAAAGATGGCGTACTAGTTATTTTTTATGCTGAGCAGAATACTAGAAACAAAAACTGGCAAGTGCGTGTCCGAAATCGCACATTAGGTAAGGGTTCCGTACCATATATTGGTATTTGTTAGTAAAGTACCTATACGTAATAAAAATTATCACCAAATTTCAAGTACATATGTCAATGGGAAGTTAAAAAATTCTTCGTAACCCAATTTTGTGACAGACGACAGACGGGCAGACAGACGGACACGTGAGTAACAACAATAGGGCTCCGTTTGGACACTTCGGGTACGGAATCTTAAAAATAAAGCGTAGTTTTTTTTAAACTTTAATCTTTT
This sequence comes from Polia nebulosa, assembly GCA_951329385.1. Classification (NCBI taxonomy): domain Eukaryota; kingdom Metazoa; phylum Arthropoda; class Insecta; order Lepidoptera; family Noctuidae; genus Polia; species Polia nebulosa. The sequence goes on from OX589614.1 coordinate 18,104,221, forward strand.
GTTAGATCACCTGTAACTATGTAAAAAAAAGACCCACTTCCTGGTTTCCGATTGAATTGAAATTTCGTATACATGTTTAGTTTGGATGACAATGCATGGTTAGCTAAGTGACGTCATTCTAAATTCAACATGGCGGACGCCCAAAGATGGCGGACTAGTTAATTTTTATGCATTCCCAATTTTTTTTTTTAACCGTTGCCCTCCTGTATCATGGGTACCTTCACAAACATGTAAACTCACATACACAAGAGACCTATAACCGGAACAACTATCTGTAGGCCATACAGAAGGGAATATGCATGACATTTTTTTATTTGTTCTATTGAAGACTTATTAACTATAGCACAGATAATATAATACTAGCGTGCAGATGCCTCATCCCATACAAAGAAACGGTACCGACGTAATTACGGATTTTCGACTTGCAAAAGCAACTTTTGTTCTTTATTCGGGCCCGTCCTCTACACCTCGCTAGATGGTGTTAGCAGCGACGGCTTGCAAGTTGAATGAATTGACATAAAGTCTTACCAATATTTTCTCACACATTGAGGAATTACTATAAAGTATTTTTGCCACTTCATAACAATTTTACAGTTTCAAAATCTTTCACTATACAAATTTTAAAGAGGTGAATGGATAAACTCTAAAACTTCAAACAGCGCCATCTATTGGTAGGTACTAGAAATATAAATGCCTGAGGATTCGTTCCAATAAACATCTTTTGAATTAGGAGCCCAGGATTTCACAATTTTATGCTTAGGGTAGTTTATTAACTAAGAAAATAAAGTTTCACCATATGTTTTTTCAATATATTAATGTTACGTAGACTTCATTAAGAAATCGATGCATATTACGCCATCTATTGTTTGTTTGTTTGAACTAAAGTTTCTTTGTTTGGGATGAGACCCCGTGACTATAGTGAACAAATATGAAGGCATTTTCAAAATATGATCATCAGCGACGCAGTTATAAAGCTTTAAAGTTGATAATTAGAAAGAGAAGTCCGACGTGTTCTTTGACGTCAAAGGACATGACGCCCATACAACTGCCATAGAAAACAGCGTTTTCGAGAGAGGGACAGAAATATTAGTTTAAAATTGTTATATCTCGTTTAATTTTCAATCAATTTTGATTCTGCTTTCACTGTTCGTACTCTATTTTAGTATATTCATAGATAAACCGGTTAGATAACAAATATTTTTTCTATGCATATTCCCTATTATTAGTTCCGTGCGGGAATCGAACCCGCGACAAGTAGCGCAGCAGTCGAACGCTCGTCGAAAGGGTTTGCTGAGTAAAAAATGAAAACGGCCAAGTGCGAGTGGCACTCGCGCATGAAGGGTTCCGTACCATCGTACAAGAGAGAAAATTTTACGATGCGCGCGCATCACTGTCACTTAAAATTCACAGGTTGAAATTAGCTATAACCGACCACCCTGAAGTTAGCTATGGTCTGTGGTTCATGAAGAATGATTGTTTTCCTTTTGTTAACTTTGTGACAGTTTGGTTTTTTATCTTGTTACGACAAAGAAGTATAACTTCTTACGAGCGTACATAAGTACACACACAGTTTTCTTTTTTAAATTTATTTTTATTATTTTGTTGTTATAGCGGCAACAGAAATACACTTTCTGTGGAAATTTCAACTGTCTACCTATTACGAATCATGAGATACAGCCCGCTGACAGACAGATGGACGGGCGGACGGTCAGCGGAGGCTTAGTAATTGGGCCCCGTTGGTTACCCTTCGGGTACGGAACCCTAAAAACGAAAAAAAGCGTGGTTTTTGTTTTTTTATACTCTTACCGACTTTTATCACTTTTCTATGCTTACCTTTATTTTTATTTTACTTTGAGCAATTAATTTACTTAATTGTTCATTTATTTATAAAAAATTAAAAAAAACATTTATTAAAAATATTAAATGTGGATGGATGTAGAGGAAGAGGGAGGCTAAAGAAAAAATGGATGGATTGTCTGAGGAGTGATATAATAGAAAAGGGAGTCAGTGATAGCGTGACGGCTGACTGGACAGAATGGAAGAAAAAAACGTGTTGCGCCGACCACAAGTAACATGGGATAAGGGCAAGAAGATAATGATTTATTTATTAAAAAATTTCAATTTATTTTTGTATCATGTATTTTGATGTTAATTCCAGGGTTGTAGATTTTTTTTTGGATGTTTATCCCCAGACAAACACCGTTAATTATTATTTATTTCTTAAATACTCTATTGTACACCATTAACCATAGTAAAAGAAAACTAAATCTTAAACAAATACAATAAGCGGCCTCGCTAGATTTATTACAACTTCGGTATAATCCGGTGACAAACATAACAACAGCTGTTCAAATAAATTTTATATTTTACCACTCATTCCGTTATTTCGTCCCGTTACTCACATCTTCGGTAGTATAGTGGTAAGTATCCCCGCCTGTCACGCGGGAGACCGGGGTTCGATTCCCCGCCGGAGAGAAACTTTTTGTTCCTGAGTACGCAACTGGTTTCGAATGAATTCCCATTTTATGTATTTTTTAACATTTTTCGGGACTTCGTAATAGATTTTGTGTTTAATTAAACTTGAGCTCTATGCCTCTTTTGTTAATAATAGTCTTCGGTACTAACATTACTATAGGGTAGGGACCCCTACCCTTTATCAAATTTTTTGCATATTTAAGAAGAATATCATAATGTTCTCATATTCTATCTTCAAATCTGTAGCATCATCATCTTCCTGCCCTTATCTCATGTTACTTGGGGTCGGCGCAAAACGTTTTTTCCTTCCATTCTGTCCTGTCAGCCGTCACAATCTAAATCAGTAGCAAAACAAAAATTAAAATAAATGTAAGTACTTACTCCTTATATAGGATGGTAGGTACTCTTTATTTACCGTCTCCGAAAAATCAGATATACTCTATTTCTTTAAAAAAAAGTTGGGAACCCTAGCCCAGAACGCCGGCACTAGGCCAGTTTTTTTGGATTCCTAATTTCAAAGATTTTTTCTAAGTTACTAAACTTGAGATTTAGCAAAGAGATTACGAAAGAAAAGAACTAAAAAATAGAATATGAGAACATTATGATATTCTTCTTAAATATGCAAAAAATTTGATAAAGGGAAGGGTATCCCTACCCTATAGTAATGTTAGTACCGAAGACTATTATTAACAAAAGAGGCATAGAGCTCAAGTTTAATTAAACACAAAATCTATTACGAAGTCCCGAAAAATGTTAAAAAATACGTAAAATGGGAATTCATTCGAAACCAGTTGCGTGCAACTCAGGAACAAAATGTTTCTCTCCGGCGGGGAATCGAACCCCGGTCTCCCGCGTGACAGGCGGGGATACTTACCACTATACTATCGAAGATGTGAGTAACGGGACGAAATAACGGAATGAGTGGTAAAATATAAAATTTATTTGAACAGCTGTTGTTATGTTTGTCACCGGATTATACCGAAGTCGTAATAAATCTAGCTAGGCCGCTTATTGTATTTGTTTAAGATTTAGTTTCCTTTTACTATGGTTAATGGTGTACAATAGAGTATTTAAGAAATAAATAATAATTAACGGTGTTTGTCTGGGGATAAACATCCAAAAAAAAAATCTACAACGCTGGAATTAACATCAAAATACTAACATGATACAAAAAGAAATTGAAATTTTTTAATAAATAAATCATTATCTTCCTGCCCTTATCCCATGTTACTTGTGGTCGGCGCAACACGTTTTTTTCTTCCATTCTGTCCAGTCAGCCGTCACGCTATCACTGACTCCCTTTTCTATTATATCACTCCTCACACAATCCATCCATTTTTTCTTTAGCCTCCCTCTTCCTCTACATCCATCCACATTTAATATTTTTAATAAATGTTTTTTTTTTAATTTTTCAATAATTATTATATTATATTGCGAGTTCGACTCGCAATATAATATACATAATAATTATCTAAACTTAACTAAACTGTTAGATAACTTAATAGGATAAAAAAGCTAATAGAAAATAAATAAAATATTTATTTATTTATTATTATTTATTTATTTATTTCACACAAATAAGCAACATCTTACAGTAGACCAAGACGATATTATACAGTATGCAACGGAAAGGTGTGGTCATATTTTAAGAACTATATCTGCCCATCGATATGAACCTTTTTATTCAAGAAAAAGAGAGGAATTTCTCAAAAAAAAATTTTACTCCCCATACAAATATTGATCAGCTGATGATCACTTTGTATGCGAAGTACAATTTTTTTTTTGGGATTTTTTCTTAGAGAAAGTTGTTTATTCCCATTGGCAAAACCGATTCTTAAAATAGGACCACACCTTTCCGTTACACCCTGTATACACCTATTAAACTGTTCAACATTTTTTTTTATCTGCAAAAAAGGGAGTATAATTCATTCGGCATTGAAAAATTCGTCTACATCGCTGTCAATGGGAAAAGGGTGACCAACCGTACTCTAAAATAGAGTATTGTACTCTATTTCATGTAGGTGTATTTTATAATCTGTAACACTAATAGAGTACGCTAAAATCCGCTTTTTTAAAAGTAAGAAAGAAAGAAAAATAATTTATTCTGCACAGATATAGGTAACGCAGAAAAATGGAAAATAACATAAACATACAAGAATGCTAAAAGCCTCGTATTCAATCAATGTAAGTCTTCTGTTCATTGCCTAATGTCAGAGTCCGCCAACAACCAAAGACAATACATACATATATTGCATTAAGTCCGCCTTTGTACTTTAGTTGCATGAAGTGTAAATAAATAAATATATTGCGTAATACTATGTAATCTGTACTGCGACACTGGCAAATGACAACAAACAGACCATCAAAACCATGCATACCTATTGTCGTAACCCAAAAAATTAACTGTTTATTGTTTTTTCATTGAAGTTAATAAAAAATGAGCCCTTTCTACACTAGCTTAGATTTAGATTAGAATGTTTGAAGTTGTAACATTCTTTTTAAAAAAGACGAAAATAAAAATTTTCATCATTTTTAGAAGAATGAAGAAGACTTCAAACATTCTAATCTAAATCTGTAGCATGTAATATTTTTATAACATGTTTTTGAAACCATGTTAGTTTTCTAGGTTTTCCTGTCATTTATAACAATTTCAAAATTTTAGTCTCAGTAGTTTCGGGGTTAAGAGGAGGAATGGTAATTTTTCATCTATTTTCTTAGATAGCATTCAAAATATTTGTTAAAAAAAATCACCAAATTGCACCCCAAAAGTGACCCCATATTTCAAATTAATATATATGTATTTACGTTACACGTCCTTATTTAGGTCACAGATATTCATGTGTGTACCAAATTTCAACGTAATCAGTCCTGTAGATTCAGAGAAAATTGACTGTGAGAGACGGGTAGACAGACACACGAGTGATCCTATAATAGGTTCCTTTTAAGGGCTCCGTACCCGAAGGTTCCAAATAGAGCCCTATTGCTGTCACTGATGTGTTCGTCTGTCTGTCTGTCCGTCGCCTGTCACACAGGTTTTACATTCAAATGGTTGGAGCTACAGTCTTCAAATATTCACAGTATAAGCATCTTGTTGAGTTGGTCAAAAATACATTTGGTACGGAACCTTAAACGTGCGAAGTCCGACACGCACTTGGCGAGTTTTTTTTTCATTCGGACTTTCGGAACCCAAAATAACACAACAAAAAAAACCGGTTAAGTGCGAGTTTGACACATGAAGGGTTTCGTACGATTTTATCATTTGTTGTTATAGCGGCCACATAAATACATATTCTGTGAATGTTTCAACTGTCTACCTAATACGGATCATGCACGAGATACAGCCCGCTGACAGACAGACAGACAGCGGAGGCTTAGTAATAGGGTCCCGTTAGTTACCCTTCGGGTTCAGAATCCTAGAAAAACCGAGATTCGATGTGGAAATAATTACAAAGGTCGATATTGGTGCCGATTCTCTTGTTCAATAACTTAACTAAAATTAGAGTATCGCTATCTTTTACTAAAAGACAGTGCGAGAAAAGGACGGCTATAGCTATGAACTAAGTTAGAGATGTCAAACTAGTTTACGCCTTGCGCTTTACCGTGTTTTTTAGTCGACATGTTTTTACGTGTACCTTAGAGCGATGTGTGGTGTTACGCGCATGGATAGAATTAGGAATGAGTATTTATGAGGAAGTCTGAAAGCGTCACCGCTGACTGAAAAGTTGTGTGAAAATCAGTTGTCGTGGTATGGACATGTGATGCGGAGAAATGAAGAAAATGTCGTGAGGAAAATCTTGTGTATGGATGTGGATGACTATAAGAGTAGAGGAAGGCTAAAGAAACGATGGTTGGACTGTGTGAAAGAGGATATGGGTAAAAAGGGGCTGACTACAGAGATGACGACTAATAGAAGGTAGGTAGGTTTTGTAAGTACCTACCTACTGTAACTAACCAAAATATGGATGTACCTTGTCCGAATTAAATAAATTGAATTGAATTGAATAGAGGAGTATGGAAGAAAAAGACATGTTGCGCCGACCCCAAATAAATTGGGATAAGGACAGGAGAATGATGATGTTTTTACGTGTACCCTTAATTTATATGGAAATATTAATTCAACTAAATTTGACAGCTCTAATTTACGTCCGTCTCTTTCTTGTTTTCTTAGAGAGAAAAAGATAGCAATAGCCTAAATTAAGTTTAGTGTGTCCACAACAGAATTGGCACCAATGATTATATAACAACATCACAAACTACTCACCAGTAGCGACAGCCGCCTGATTGGCCAACGTAACATATCTCATGAACCGGTTCCTCAGCTTAGGTCCCGTCTGGTCTCTGAAGCTCCTCCACACATACAAGAGCTCACTCTCAATCCTCGAGTGCGCCAGGATCCTGGATATCTCAGGATCTAACTGCATGTCACAGTAGTTCGACTCAGTGGACTCCGTGTAAGGCTGGTAGTGTTGATAAGGCTGGTTGGCGAGCTGGTAGCCCTGGTTCATGTCCTGGTACTCATTGCTGTAGGGGATCCGGGGGATGTGAGGATCGTATGGCTTCTGGCCGTAGGGGCAGATCTTTGCGCCGTTGTAGATCTCTTTCATTTCGGAGATTAGTTGTTGGAGCTGGAAATGAAGATTTTTAGGAATTAGGTAACAGATAGGTGTAAAACCGGCCAAGTGCGAGTTGGACTCGCGCATGAAAGGTTCCGTACCATTGTACAAGATTATACGCGTTTACTTGTTGCTATTATTAAGATCGAGCAAAAAAAAACACGTTTTTAAAGGAGCCCCCTTTAAGGTTTACTTTATTTTATTATTTATTTTTTATAATAATAATATAATATTCCACAACTATCACACAACGCCATCTAGTCCCAAGCTAAGCAGAGCTTGTGTTATGGGTACTAGACAACTGATAAACATACTTATATATTTCTAAATACATACATATTATAGATAAATTACACCCAGACACAGAACAAATGATCGTGCTCATTACACAAACATTTGTCCTGGGTGGGAATCGAACCCACGACCTCCGGCATAGCAGTCAGGGTCACTAACCACTAGACCAACAGGCCAGTCAAAGTTATTGTTATAGCGGCAACAGAAATAAACATTCTGTGAAAATTTCAACTGTCTACCTTTTATGGATCATGAAATACAGCCCGCTGACAGAAAGAGGAACGGAAGGACGGACGGACAGCGGAGGCTTAGTAATAGGGACCAGTAGGTTACCTTCGGGTACGGAACCCTAAGAATGTTTAACTTAGGTGTTTTCTGTTGGGTGTGATGCTAAAAGATCGAAAGAGAGCAGAAGATATAAGATCTAGAACAAAGATGAATGACATACTAAAGAATGTAAGACAGAAAGAAGAATTGAAAAACATGAGACAGCAGGATGAAATGGACGCAAATCATTACAGAATTGCAACCACGTGATGGCAAAAGAAAAAGAGTTAGATCAATCTAAAAGATGGACAGACGACATCAAGACTATTGGAGAAACAATTGGTCCAGAAAAGCTAAAAATAGAGAAGAATGGAAACAGCTGGCACAGAAAAGAAACAAGAGGCCTATGTGTCACAATACACGCTTAGGTACCTACCACCAAACCGAGAAATCCGATTTGCTAGATTTTTAAGTTAAAACTACTTTCTAAAGAACATTCACTATGTTTAGTACCAACATTATAAGCTTAAAGCCCGTCAGGTCCCGGAATAGCATACACAATTAAAATATTATCGCGTCTCCGATCGCAGACGCGCAGGTCCTGACGAATTAAAAACAGGGCCTGCGAGCAATTTGAAAATAGGTATTTGAAGAAACTACTGCTTTCGTGCTCCCTCAAGCCTGCCCCTGTAGAGTGCGATAGGGACAGCTGCAGCTCTGACCGATTATGTCACTAGATTTTTGACGAGATCGACGTTTCGTATTCCCCTTTTTTCTCCTCGAAAACTGAGCAGATTCAATTATTTTTGGCACAACATTTTTAAGAAATTTAAGGTCCTATTAAATGTTTTATGTTAAAAACTTTTCGAATTTGTCTGGTAGTCCTTTAATCACGGCGGCAAAAATATGGCATTTTTTGTAATTTTTGGAGTCATATTTTCCATCCCTCTTAAGGTGCAGTTATACGACTTTTAAAGGTTTTTAATTGAACATCACGTCTAAACGACTAGTCTTAATTCTTTGAAAAAAATATATGTTACTCTAGACATTTTCCGTCGTAATTTGATCTGAGAATATTTGAAATAATATTTTTTAACATAGTGTAATTAATTTGTAAATTTATGTCTAACGCGATAAAAAATTGAGAATCACGCAAAAACTATAAAGCGTATTTTTATGAAAATTTAACCATTTTAAAGATTATTTAATTATTTATAATTTAGTATACGTATTTTATTTTATTACTTGTTGTTTTATGAGTAATAAATTAATAATGCGTCTAATTTCGGACAGCGCTCCTTGATGGGCGAGTCCTATTACTGGGTGGACATACGACGCGTTACGTGAGCTCAGCGCAGAACACGCAATCTAACCAATCAGGGTCGTTGGCAGCTAATAGCGCCGTACCTATTAAACGATTTTTATTAAACGATTATACCTATTAAAGGTACAGCTTTTGAACGTCACAGACGATGCGACAGATACCTAATATCGGGTTCTGTAGCCTGCACGTTACAGGAACTGATGAATGCTACTGATGGCTCCAAATTCCGCGCAGACTCTATTTAAATTAATCTCGCATATGCTAAGAAGAAGGTATTTATTGCTTTTGATTTTGACTTATCAACGATACTCAGTAAAGTCATAGACATGATGACTAAGTGTTTACATCGCTTCTATAATCTGTCTGGTAATCAATAGGACCGCAGTAATGAAATCGTTAGTGGAGGTAGCTGTTCCTGGCTTCCTCCGATCCCAAGACATTGTCGCAGGGCTAACCTAAACCTAAACTTAACTGAATCCTGAAGTTATATCTATATGCAGGTAAACGAATTTAACTCATACACAATATACACTCACACTATTATACACTCTCACGCACACTCACACTATTACACGTACTCACTCACACACACTCCAAACCCACTCGCATACATCGCACAAGTGCGCTTCTGTTTTGTATTTTCTATTCTTTTATTATTCTGTTTCCAATTGCATACTCTGTATAATGTTAAGTGGAAGAGCGGAGTCACCTAACACAAGCATCTTCTTGCTTAAAAGGTGATCTCCGAATCATGTAAGTATGCTAAAGCTTTATGCAACTGAAATAAACATTTTTATTTTTATTTTATTTTACATTGGTTTGCTCTACGGTTTGAAGGTTTGGTTCTCGCTCAGACAAAAAAAATGTATGCGCTCTGGCATAGACATACGCACCTTCGGTGCAACAAAGTCACAACAGCTCATTTTTAAATTTTACAGGAGAAGACTTTTAATTTTTTTTTCGCATGTTATTCCTCATTTCTGGATAACTATTTATAGTAGGTTTGAAATCTTTACATAATTAATTGTTTATTTAGTTGGCTATAGTTATACGTAAAAATCTTGTATTTCATTACCAAAAAAATCCTAATAAAAGACATAACATAAAAAAGTGTCCTGAATTGTGACTTTGTTGCACCAGATACGTTTTTGTTGCTCCAACAAGTGAGAATAACAATGGTCATAAATACTTTTGTGTGGCTGTAGGTCCAACGTACGTCAAACACTCGGCGGGCGCGGGGGCACTACTGACCAATGAAACGTTGTCGGCCCAAAACGCATGGAATAACCGCGAATAACCACAAAGGCACCTGCGCCATCTAGTATAATTTCGAGATACTTTTGCGGATGTCTTTGTTGCCCCAAGTATAGGCATGGTTCAGAATCAATTTGGCATACTTAGCTCGATTTTGCAGTTTTGGCTATTTGTGACTTTGTTACACCGAAGATGCGAATTATGTTCATGTCATTAGTATTTGCACCGAACAACTGGCTATTACAATAAGTATTCATTACAATACGGTAATTATAGTGTGGAGCGAAGTTTAAAGAAAAAAAACTCGTCAAGTACGTGTCGGACTTCGCATGTTTAGGGTTCCGTACCAAATGTATTTTTGACTATTTGGATGGCTTCGGGTCAACAAGATGCTTATACTGTGATTTGAAGACTGTAGTTTCAATCATTTGTCTGTAAAACCTGTGTGACAGACGACGGACAGACGGACACGTGAGTGACAGCTAATAGGGCTCCGTTTGGACCCTTTGGATACGGAACGCTAAAAAGTGTACCTGAAAGCTCGTCATACCTCAATTATCATTTTTTTTTTTTCATAGATGGGTAGAAGGGTAAGAAAGGCTGAGCACATTGATTGATAGATAAACCCACCTCAGAATACTTGACATCAGGCAGAGATTGATAGATAGACCCACCTCAGAATATTTGTCATCAGGCAAAGATTGATAGATAGCCCACCTCAGAATACTTGACATCAGGCAGAGATTGATAGATAGACCCACCTCAGAATACTTGTCATCAGGCAGAGATTGATAGATAGACCCACCTCAAAATATTTGTCATCAGGCAGAGACTGATAGATAGACCCACCTCAGAATACTGGTCATCAGGCAGAGATTGATAGATAGACCACCTTAAAATAGGTACTTGTCATTTGGCAGAGATTGCTAGATAGACTTACCTCAGAATACTTGTCATCAGGCAGAGATTGATAGATAGGCCCACCTCAGAATACTTGTCACCAGGCAGAGATTGATCGATAGACCCACCTTATAATACTTGTCACCAGGCAGAGATTGATAAATAGACCCACCTCAGAATACTTGTCACCAGGCAGAGATTGATAGATAGACCCACCGGCCTCATCTAGCTTAAACTGACAAAAAACATTGACGTGTTAAAGTGTTCCTTGTAACCTATTTACTGAATAAACATCATTTATCATTTATTTATCACCTCAGAATACTTGTCATCAGGCAGAGCCGCTCTGCTAGCCTGCACGATCTTCATGAGCTGGCGTCTCCCCTGAGGGTCGGGCAGTCTCGAAGAGTCGTAGGCAGCCGCCTTCCTCCAGGAGAGCCTCTCGAACTTGGAGCTCAGTGCCAGCTCCTCCAGCATACGGCGACGGTTGTACTCCGTGATGTTGGTCACGAACTTCCACTGGGACATTGTTACTCTGGAATTGGGTAGGAACTTTTTAGAACATAATTATATGTCATAGGACTTCGAAAACTGTCAGACTACCTCGTTGATCTATTTATTTAAGACATAATTGTTTTTAAATGCACATCAATAAAACTTATCACCCGTCAATTTATTTACATAGTGTTTGCACATCAAGAGGAGCTCGTGGCTAAAGTAATAACAGCCGCACGGGTCGATCCATCAGGTTAAGCTACGCTTGCCGGGATTGGTCCGTGGCTGGGTGACCATGTTTACATACTGAGATTCCTCCGTGCCTCGGAAAGCACGTTAAGGGTCCCGGCTCCCGGCCAAGTGGCGGTCCAAAGTAGTAGACAAAAGTACCAAAAACGGCCGTTTCTGACACTTTTGCCTACTACTTTGGATACGAAACATTCTGAGACCTGTTTTAACAAAGTAAAAATACTTTATCCTCTTTGTAACAAACGTGAAGTTGGATTCTTTAATATTTATTTTCTATGCTATGCTATGATTTTTTATTCAATGAGGGCGCCACTTGGCCGGTAGTAAGGCCTTAAGCCGTTGGTCCCGGCTGTCAATCGTGGATCTTTGACAGTCGTTACGGGTCGTCAGAAGCCCGAAAGTCTGACAACCAAACATACCAAGGCGTATCGTATTACCTAGTAACTGCATGGGTTGTGGAGGTTAGATAGGCAGTCGCTCCATGTAAAATACTGGTATTAAGCTGCCACTCTGTGTTAGGTTCCTAAAAGAGCGGCCAACCCGTCATACTTTCCCCGGGTGTTTCCATTGCGAGGATCGCCCAGAGGACACGGTGGAGCATACGGTGGAGGTTTGCCCCGCTTGGGCAGAACACCGCCGTGTCCTCGTGGATGCGATAGGCGCGGCAGCGACCTCTCGCGCCGTGCCCTGGTTCAGGCCATGGTACGGAGCGAGAGGGAATGGGAGGCCGTCTCCTCCTTCTGCGAAGCAGTAATGCTCGCGAAGAGGGAGGCGGCATACGCTAGGGAGACTCGAACACAGCCGAGTCGCCCTAGCGCTCCCAGCCGCAACCGCCGCCTGAGACGCCAGGGGGTTCGGACGCTGCGAGACGATCTCCGGCCACCGTAGACCCGGACCTGCGGACGGCGAGTAGTGGGTAACTCCCCGTCCGATCAGCACCAGGCCCGAGAGTCGACGGCGCGTAGTGTTCCACGCGCGCCTCAAAGAGTTGTCAGCCAAGGGAAGGGGCCTGCCACGGCCGATGCCTGCCCGGGGGTGGAGGATAAATTCGAAAGAGTTACCTCGCCCCCGGGCACTCGAGGCAGGGAGGAACAGGGGTGGGTTTTAGTCAGTAAGAGTCTGACACGCCCTTCCGCTCCACCCTAGAGCGGAAGAAGTCATAGGATGATTGCCCACCGCCCAAAAAAAAAAAAAAAAAACCCGTCATACTTTTCGTACGTGATTTTGCCGTTGTAACACATCTAGGTATCTTTGAATTTTTTGAACTAATAGGTATCTTGTGCACTTTATCTAGGCTTATAATAAAGCAAAAATTAAAAATGTTGGAGAAAAATATTCAGTATAAGCCTCAAAAAATCTGCTGTTTTGCACAAATTTTACCTGAACTTTGGCCGTTCATATAATCTATTTAATATAAAACAAAGTCGGGTTAGTTAGACCATTTATAAATCAAGAACGGCTGGACCCATTTTAATAATCTTTGATTTGTAGGATTTGTGTTCGCCCCGAATAGCAGAATAACTATTAGAACATCGAAACAATTCACGAAATAAAAAAAATTGTGAAGAAAATTGATTTTCTTATACATTTTGTCATAAGTCATAACTTGTAAAGGTAAAGCTCTACCAGATTACAAAAGTAAGAGAAATGAGAACGAGAGATACCAAATGTATGAAAGATGAAACCGATAAAGTCTTGTCCAAAGATGACGAAATAAAAGAGCGATGGAAGGTTTATTTTGAAAAGTTGATAAACGAAGATAATGAATGGAATGGTGTGCTCAAAGAGGTAATAATAATAATATAATAATAATAAATATGGATTTGGTGACAGAAATTAGTATGGATGAATATAGAAAGGAAGTTCAATGTATGAAAAATGGAAAGGCCATGGGCCCTGATGACATACCAGTAGAAGTATGGAAGTGTTTAAAAGAGGATGGATGTATGTGACTGACTTTATTCTTCAATAAGTTGTTGTATGAAGAAGTGATGACACAAGAATGGTGCAATAGTTTGCTAGTGCCCATCTTCAAGAATGACAAGAATAAAAGGGATGTACAGGACTGCAACAACTATCGAGGGATAATAAAGCTCATGTCACATATTATGAAAGTATGGGAGAAAGTGATAGAGAAAAGATTGCGAGAGGAGAGTGAGATTACCTCGAACCAGTTTGGTTTTACGCTGTTTATTCTTTTTTCTTTGGATGTGTCGTAGTGGGCCTTGAAAGAGAAAGGTTTGCCTGGGAAGATGTTGAGTTGATTCGTGCTATAAACAGACAATCTACCTACGTCCGGTCAGCTGCTGACAACACCGATGAGTTCAGTATGGCTGTAGGCTTGAATCAAGGGTCGTCTTTAAATCCTTACCTGTGCCTGTTGATTATGGACGCTCTTACGTCGGAAATACAGGAGGACCTACCCTGGTGCATACTGTTTGCCAATGACATTGTTCTGGTCGTTGAAGATGGACCTGAGATCCAGACCAGATTGGAGAAATGGCAACAGAAGCTGGAGAAAGTTGGCTTGAAAATCAGCAAAACCAAAACTGAATAGATGTTCTGCGGTTTGAAGCTATAGTGCTAGATGGCGCGCTTCTCTGAGTCTGCTCTGATTTTCGGTATCTCGGTTCACTATTGCAAAGCGATGGCGAAATAGATCGGACTGTTAAGCACAGAATTAACACTGGATGGATGAAATGGCGGCAGGTCACCGGGACTATGCGACTCCCGCATTCCCTTTAAACGTAAGGGGAAGATTTATTAAATTATGGTCAGACCTGCTGTCTTGTATGTATGGTTCAGAATGTTGGCCCACAAAAGGGATGAATGAAAAGCAATTGCATGCAGCTGAGAATGCTAAGAACGATGTGTGGTGGTACGCGCATGGATAGAATTAGGAATGAGTATATAAGAGGAAGTCTGAAAGTGGCACCGTTGACTGAAAAGTTGCGTGGAAATCGGTTGTCGTGGTACGGGCATGTGATGCGGAGGAATGAAGAAAGTGTTGTGAGGAAAGTCCTGTGTATGGATGTGGATGGCTATAGGAGTAGAAGGCCAAAGAAACGATGGATGAACTGTGTGAAAGAGGATATGGGTAAAAAGGGGGTGACTACAAAGATGACGACTAATAGAGGAGTATGGAAGAAAAAGACATTTTGCGCCGACCCCAAATAAATTGGGATAAGGGCAGGAGAATGAAATCGTATATTTCTTCAGAAAATTATTTTCTTTTGGTGGATAGAGCGGACACCAAAGACATTAAATGTATTAAATCTCTTTAGCGGACACAAATTACGACTTGACATGTAATGCAGGGGTACCACACTAGACTGAGCGACTTTTGTACACTAGGACATAAGTCAAAAGAACAGAGAAATCGCGATTCGATTCATATTGGTAGTACTTATACATTTAATGTCTTTGGAAACAGCGAAAGACAGTCAGAGTTTGCAGCAACTGTAGGTAAGTAAGATGATTCTCTCGAAACTTAACGGTGCCACTAACTATAGTTCATGGAAATTTGTAATAGAATTGTACTTAATACACGACGATCTATGGGAGTATACATATACTACACCTGTTGATGAGATCTAGGCAGAAAGTGAGATCAAAAAGCAAGGATTGAAATAAAATATGCTTGATGATAAAACCAGAGTGCCTAATTCATGTGTGTCAAGCAAAGACGGCCAAGTAGACTTGGGAAACTTTAGAGAAAGCGTACGAAGCTAAGGGGCTAAATAATCGATGCAGATTACTGCCGAAACTAAGTAGTTAGTCTTAAACTGGAGCAGTTCACGACTTGAGATTGACGACTGCACAAAAACTGTGTGATCTAGGAAAGGAAATAGATGACGCATTATTGGATGCCCCAATGCTTCAAGGATTAACAGATAATTTTCAAGCTATGAGATTGGCAATTAAAAATTCAAATATTGAGATTACTGTTCTAAGTTTATGCGCAATTAAATTCAGCAGAATATGCACATGCTATATACAAGTACATATATAGCTACAGCATATTATTGATAAACAAAATGGAACGTTATTATGATGATACTGTTACGAGCTGGTTAAGGAGCTATTAGCTGCCAACGACCTTGAGTGATTAGCTTGCGTGTTCTGCGCTGAGCTCACGTAACGCGTCGTATGTCCACCCAGTAATAGGACTCGCCCATCAAGGAGCGCTGTCCGAAATAAGACGTATTATTAATTTATTACACATAAAACAACAAGTATTAAACTAAAACACTGAGACTAAATTATAAATAATTAAATGATCTTTAAAATGGTGAAGGTTTCATAAAAATACGCTTTATAGTTTTTGCGTGATTCTCAATTTTTTATCCGCGTTAGACATAACTTTACAAATTAATTACACAATGTTATAAAAATATAATTTTAAATATTTTGAGATCAAATTACGACAGAAATAGTTTAGAGTAACATATATTTTTTTCAAACAAATAAGACTCTTCGTTTAGACGTGATGTTCAATTAAAAACCATTAAAAGTCGTATAATTGCGCCTTAAGGGATATATTATTTTACACCTATTAATTAACCAAATATCCTTTAGTAACTCAAACAATTTATTTACACAAACACTAATTCTCTAATGATCACTATTCTCTTCGTAATCGCTTGTATTTGCTTCCGTAGTCGAAAACGGACTGACCCACTCCATTGTGTGCGTTCGCTACACCCCTACCAGGGGGCATTGCGGGCGGTGTCAGGGTTTGGCCCTCTAACCAGAGGTGCTCAATTGGTGGTCTATTGGTGCCCGTAAAGACGAGCGAGATTGGGTGGTCGAGAAATGATTGGGTGACTGCATAAGAACCTACCAGGCAGGTGATGGAACTAACGCCTGCCGAGATTCTCATAGCAATCACCCATGTGTTATTTTTTATTTGTTAAGTGTAATACTGTAGGTTCGGAGATATATTCACGGCAGCTAGGCGGTCTGACACCGCCAGGTGAGACCCCCAGTTACCTGATCGAGGCCCAGCGGATGACAACCAGCGACAAGGCTGCCGGCTTATATCGAATAGAATAGAATAGAATAGGTCTTTATTTGCTTGGAATGTAGGTACATAAAATCGAACCCACAGTATTCAGTGAGTGGCTCCCGTCCGCCCAGCTTCCAGAGCTAGCCGGTCACTGTCCGGATGTCTGATTTCTGTAAAAAATCTCAATCTCAATCTGCATCTTTGAAGCTTTTTGGAAATCTATGGATTGGTCACAACTTACAATTTAAGTAGGTACGTGGGCAACAATGTTACTGTTGTTAGTAAAAAACGAGTAACTACTTCAGGTCCGTCGCGTCGTGGAGGCATGTTAAAATATTACCTCGCCACTTACTAAAGAAGATAATATGACTCAGTACATTTACAGTCCAATCATGGGCGGAGAAGAGTTGATCTAGAATACTCCCCTCTCGAGAAAATTAATGTAGATCCAGGAATAATACACCACGTGAAGGTCGGACAGCACTAGATGTACCTAATAATAGACGAATTCTTTGATTCTATCCCTAAACTAAACTTTTTAAAGAGATAATTTTTCGAAATAAGTCCCATTTAGGTATACCAAGTTTATAGCCAGTTCTGCAATGATGAAAATTCTAGACCATTTTCAACAAAAAAGCTTGATATCATTTTCTCAAATAAAAACATTGAAATACACCAAGACATGTGTGAAACCTGTTTGACCTATCAAAATGCAAAAGTGAAGATGATTATCAGCAGCATATTTCGAGGAAAAACACTGCTAGACAAGAAAAAAATTGGTTGCCTGTAAAGTCGGTATACGGGCGAAAGTTTTACGTGACAACGACTTTGAGTGGTAAAATAATTTTAATGTTGCCCGAGTGGAAGGGACGCGTGCCTCTCACTCGCTCTCATTGTGAGCGCATAACGTGAGCGGAGCGTAACGCAGTTTCTTGAAGTGTCACCCGGCAAACCAATTTATAAGACGTTGTCACGTCAAAAGAAAAGGACAAGAAGGATGCGTTAGAACATTTATTCATATTTTTAAATGTTGACCTGCAAGCTGTAAAAGCGTCCATATACGACTGCTAGTGCAGTATATTAAAAAACCAAATTGGCTCTGCATAATTACTCGGTCTCTAATGTGGCAACTCACAATGCTACGTGCTATTGATTTGCGGAAACTGAAGCCGACCTGTCATCTTCTGCGATTGCGACCATGCCTATAGGGAGCGTGCAGGAACTATAGATGGCGGCACATAAATGTCAATGACAAGTATTTATACGAGTACTTACACTACAATTTGCGGATTTCACCCGCGTGCCCGCGTGGTGGATTACGGCCCACACCCTCTCATAGAGAGGAGGCCTGTGCCCCAGCAGTGGAGACATTAAAAGGCTGATGATGATGACTCACTAGATGGCAGGCTACGTTATGCGGGTTGCATGTGTGCATGATGCGTGTGTGTATACCGTGTATACATACATGGCACGGAAATAGGGTACAAGTTTTAAGTTTACTCCACTAGATGGCACAGACAGTCACAGACTACGCCGTGCACGTTCCCTATAGATTATTTAGAAAAAAATTGGTGCCGATTCTTTTAATCAATAACTAAACTAAAATGAGAGAATCGCTATCTTTTACTTTAGTAAAAGATACATTAGATCATAGCTATAGCCGTCCTTTTCTCGCATTGCCTTTTAAGGCAATGCGAGAAAAGGACGGCTATAGCTATGATCTAAGTTAGAGATGTCAAACTAGTTTACACGCCTAGTCGACTAAAAACACGGTAAAGCAAGCGTACCGTGTTTTTAGTCGACATGTTTTTAAATGTACCCCTAAGTTGTATGGAAATATTAGTTCAACTAAATTTGACAGCTCTAATTTACGTCCGTCTCTTTCTTGTTTTATTAGAGAGAAAAAGAAAGCAACAGCCTAAATTAAGTTTAGTTTGTGCATACTGCATAGCAGAATCAGCATCAATGTCTTTCGGAAAATATTACTATTATAATACATATAAGTACTCAGATGGTTGTGCGGCACAAAATCATGTTCTCTAATGCTTTACTTACTTAATTTTTCTATAACTACGCCATAACGTGGGTGTGACTGTGTATCAAAAGTTTTTAGAAGTAGGACATACCTACCCAGATGGAGGGGGATTCGGTACATAGTTGTATTGAAAGGAAGCTTAAAAATAGGATAATAATATACCTACTTACTTACCAAGATATGCTACAAAAGAAGCTATAATCAAACTCTTTCCGTATGAGACATAAAAGCTGGACTATAATTTTTTCCTTAACTATGCAAATCCTCAAATGTGCCGATAGTCTTCGATAAGACCTGGTAGAAAAACCGATGACCCTAAAGTGACCGACATTACGAGCTATTGCTTACCTAAAGGGATTGACTAGAGTACAACTTGATTATAACTCTGAATGGATAGAACTTCCTCAGAAACCTAAAAGACTTCCTGTCATAGAACATTACGAATCATTACACACTAAGCAGTTACAGATTCTTGACTCTAAATTTGAACATCTTCAAGAATTGAAATCTTTACTGCCTCTAGTTCATCAGTCATTCTATGATTCATTGCCTCATGTTTAATTTATTACCAAAACATAAAATGATTTATAGAACTGTTAGTGAAACGTTGATTTGTTATTTTTTAATTTTAAAAGTTATTTTCTTATAATGCCAAGTACCTGGATGACCGAGTTTAGCTCGGTTTACGTTTTCTAAAAATGAAACCTATCTAGATCGATTTATCGCCCCCCAAATCCCCCGCATACTAAATTTCATGAAAATCGTTGGAGCCGTTTCCGAGATTCAGATTATGTAATATACATGAATTGCTTGTTTAAAGGTGTTAGATAGATATCTTATATTTCTTGACTTCTTGTAAAATCCACATTAATTTTGCGACCAATTCGTCCTAAATGAAATGTCAAGACCTATCTACAAATTCAGTCTTTTAAAAAAGTATAAATTTCTGCTGTCTTACCTAGTCATTTATTGGAACGAAGTAAAGAAATAAATTCATCGTAATGTTGTTAATAATTATATTAAAAACCAACTATATTTTTGGTTTACTTGTTTACATTCATATCAAAGTTACAAGATTTTTAGCCACTCCTGTAAAATTTTGACATAAAGGTAGGAGAACTGTTGATTTGATACATTGTAATACTGATCTCAATTAAAACTATGTTATACTATGTTTCAGATAAATTTGCATTAAAGTACATTGACCTTTCCCTAATAACTCTTCGTAGGCACCTGAACAATTAAATATAAATCGTTTTTCATTATTAGATAATGTTAAGGATCACGAGAGATCTTGATTCGGGACAGCTTTGAGTCATTAATTCTGTTTTGCAAATTAAAAATGTCAAAAAATGTAGGTGGGTCAATGACCGTTATTGCACGTTTATTTGGAGCAACCTTTAGTTTACACTAATGTTTATTATTATGCTTAAAAGCTACGTACTACATAAAAGCATTTTTTAAGATTTGTTTTTCCTAATGAAATCTTTTAAATAGCAAAATATAAATATGAAAACTTAAAATACAAAAGCCTCAATTCTCTTTAATAATGCAGTTATTAATGTCAGCGCTTCTTGACATTTCTCTTCTCCTGCTAACACATTTCTCTGTTAGTGAAGCTTTGACTGCATCAGCATGTTCATATCTATCAGAGTGTTCTCCATATCCTCTTCATCTTCAAAGTCATTGTCATTTTCTTCATCATCCAAGTCAAATGAAAGTAAATGTTGATTGGTAAACACAGAGTTAGATAAAGACAGATTGAGTTTCTCATGTGTGCACATCTCATCATCAATGCCAGCCACTGGCACATCAAACTGTGATAAGGTTGTAACAACTGCAGGTTCTGCCGGCAGAGCTGCCTGCAACGGCACTTCTTGACTTGAAGTGGACGCTTGAACATCTTCAGTAGAAAGTTGAATATCTTTAGTAGGAAGTTGAACATCTTCAGTAGAAGGTTGAACATCTTCAGTAGAAGGTTGAACATCTTCAGTAGAAGGTTGAACATCTTCAGTAGAAGGTTGACCTTCTTTTTCTCTCATTTTTCTTTCTCGTTTTTCTTGTCTTCTTAATTTTTTTTTGAGAAGTAATTCATGGAGATTCTCTAAGTGTAGTCTTTCAATCGCCAGACTATTTCTTGCCTGTTTTAGCTTTTTCAACGCTTCTACGATCCATTTTTCTTCAGCAAGAAGCTGAGCTTCTTGGGCTATACGGTGTCTTAGATCAGCGTTTTCCCTTTGCATCGTAGTTTTAACTTAACTGCAGATTTATTTTATTTATTCAATAACAAATTATAATGATAAACTACAGGAGTACACGCACAATATATCGAAGCAAATAGCAAAGAGATACTAACTGTCCCGTATTATTATTATACTCTTTGTACTAACTAATCAATAATCACTGTAGTTGTAGTCTTTGAGTTTGACAGGTTGACTTGAGGTATCGATCGTTTTTTTTTTTAACAGTTGTGGCTATGCCACTGACTTGGTTACAAGACCTTTAAGCCCAGTCTTAGAGCAGTTGCGCACTACTTCCGATCCGAATCCGATACTTAGCGTCGCCACACACCTACCATTTGTTTTCTTTGCTTTTCTACCTAGAACAGATCAGAAAAGAATTGAAAACGGAAGGCAAGAATGCCATACAAAATGTACCGATCGAACGCCCGGTAAGAATGCAACCGGCCGACGTCACCGATCAGAACGTTCTGGCCGTTAATGGCTCAATTACACCTTCCGATTTCAAGGGACCCAATTTAGGAACAAACTAAAGGCTCAATTACACCTTCCGATTTCAAGGGACACAATTTAGGAAACAGGAAAGTGCAGTTAGAGCAGTTTTTTTTTTTTTGTGGGGTGGGAAATCATCCTATGACTTCTCCAGCTCTGGGTGGAGCGGGAGGGCGTGTCAGACTCTTACTGACTAAAACCCACCCCTGTTCCTTCCTGCCTTTGAGTGCCTAGGGGCGAGGTAACTCTGTTTCGAATTTATCCTCAACCCCCGGGCAGTATCCTTAACCCCCGGGCAGAGTTAGAGCAGTTAGTGTCCGATTTAGTGAGATTGAAAGGTCTCGATTTGACTTCCTAAATTGTGTACGATTTAGAACAGTGTAATCGCATCACTCCAATTTAGAGCTAAGTGTTGCCAATTTAGCGACTTTGTCGCTACAAATGGACTACTTTATAGCGACTCTTGATATTCTGTCTAGGGACTCGAATTTGTAAGAGTTGGTAACACTGCCGACTTAGGAGCCCGATTTAGGAGTCCAATTTAGGATAGAGTAATCGCTCGCTTCCTACTTAGAGGCGTGGTTAACGTTGTAGCTCCATAGATCGTCAAACACTTAGTTTTCAACCCGGTGCCGGTGATTTTGCCTCAGTAGTCAGTACGCCTCCGGCTGTGCGCCTGAGAACATCTACTGATTATTGTTACCTACCCGACTGCCCTCGAAGGAGGGTAATGTTTTTCGAGAGTATGTATGTGTTTAAGTTTGTATGTCTATTTATTTGGCACGCGCTGTAGCCTAAACGGCTAGATGGATTTTAACAAATGAGATATTATTAGATTGGTCTTGACCGCCGAAGTAACATAGCTATATGAATTTTGAAAAAAAAAAGAAAATGGCGGTCGCAATTAGGTTAGTATAGTTGTATTGTTTTTGACCTAGTCATGTGGGGTATCAAAATAAAGAGCTTGAGGATTCCAAAAATATAACTCACTTAAATATAGGAAAAAAAATATCAAAAAACCCGACTATAAAAACAACTAAAAAGTTCCAAACAAATCACTTTTCAAGCAGTCTGATGCAGTTGGTGGCATAAATTAAATAATTTAACTAAAATAACTGCATCAGACTGCTTGTGAAGTGACTTGTTTGGAATTTTCTAGTGGTTTTTACAGTTGGGTTTCTTGAAAATATATATTTTTTTAAAGTTGGTGCGGAGTAAAAATGGCGGAATCGACAGTCATAATTTACTGGTTCAAAAATTGCCGTGTTTGTGGTACATGAAATCAAAAGCATATCACAACAGAGATATTAAAAATCTTGCTTGGAAACAAGTACATCAACGTCAAATCATTGATTATCGTTCATTACGATTTATTACGTACTAACGCAAAGGTGTACTAGTTCGTCTCTCGGCAAGCGGTAGATCACGACTGAGCGCAAATCAAGAAAGTCCGGTGACCGGTAGGTGTGTGGCGATGCGCCCGTTTTCAATTCTTTTCTGATCTGTTCTAGGTAGAAAAGAAAAGAAACGGTAGGTGTGTGGCAACGCTTATCCGTGAAAATACGGTTCGGCGTGGTCGTAGAACAATTTGTATGGTAGGTTACGTACTACATCCGTTAGCCGTCATCCGATTTCTGTTCATACGTGAATCTCCACTTCGGACAAGATAATTGACGGACCGAAGTAGCCATTTTATTATTTTTATGAACCGTGCGCACTACGTCCAAACCGAATCCGAGATGCATACGAGCAAAGGGGCAGGTTATGTGGCAGAGGAGTGACGTGTCACATGACTCGGCAGACAGGGTTCCCAACTTAGGGGTTTTTTTTTTGGGTTGTGGGAAATCATCCAATGACTTCTCCCGCTCTAGGGTGGAGCGGAAGGGCGTGTCAATCTCTTACTGACTAAAACCCACCCCTGTTCCTCCCTGCCCTGAATGCTCAGGGGCGAGGTAACTGTTTCGAATTTATCCTCAACACCTATGCAGGCATCGGCCATGACGGGCCCCGTCATGTATGCTGACAACTCTTTGAGGCGCGCGTGGAACACTACGCGCCGTTGACTCTCGGGCCTGGTGCTGATCCATTACTCGCCGTCCGCAGGCCCGCTTGGTGTGCAGACCCTAATAGCCACTTCTTTCTTGCACTTACTTACTTTCTTCACTTAGGGGTTTTCCTCCTAATTCTTGTGGTAAATAAGTGGGATGGGTTTTTCTAAGGGCTTTATATTGTTAGGGGTATTTTTAGGGACTTTTTATTTATAAGTAAAGGTCCTAGGAGGTACTTTACTTTTTTTCCCTAAAACAGAACTTAGAAATGTTTTATTTTGGGGGATTTCCAAATAAATGTGGTGATTTTAGGGGTGACTTTAACTTTAGAGGTAAATATTTTTAGGTCTTCCTAGGTCTTCGTACTTACAATAGTACGCACATTGCCGGAAGTTGACGTCGATTGAAAGGCCTCATGACCAACGACGTGAACGCTCTGAATCACGGATTGGAATCGGAGGTAGTGCATAAAGCATCCGAATTCGGTCCGAGTTTTCTAGATCTGTATTTTCACGGATAAGTATCGGATTCGGATTGGACGTAGTACGCAACCGTTCTTAATTTGATCACCACCACTTTTTTTCCTCATTAGAATGCAGATGTAACACTTTCTAATGTTTTTGCAGTATTTGGCAGCAAATGAGTTGCGAACACACTTGAGATACTAAAGAACACCAATTTTACATCACAATATTATATGTATATTATCCACTAGGAATCAATACGCGAATAATTAAAACAGCACTTGAGCTTCACTCG
The DNA here is from genome assembly GCA_951329385.1 of Polia nebulosa. NCBI lineage: Eukaryota > Metazoa > Arthropoda > Insecta > Lepidoptera > Noctuidae > Polia > Polia nebulosa. The sequence goes on from OX589614.1 coordinate 18,128,674, forward strand.
AAAAAATCCTGCCCAAAATTCTATCGATCGATCGATATGTCTGCGCCACAGAACAATAGAGTCTGCGCCAGGGCCAGGGCCCGAGGACTATTCGCAGCGCACAGCGCAAGCTTATATTCGTGGCACTAATATAAGTCTGCACTGTGCGCTGCGTAGCTTGCTACCTGTGCTTGCTACTAAATTACTAATATAGTCATCTGTGGCACTGCGCGCGCGGCGCGTGGCTGGAGTGTTGCCAACTTTATTTTATTATATTATCTGTGTTTTTATCAACCCATTATATGTGGCGGGAGTTTTTGGAGGGATTTTCTCGGGTGAAGTTCAGTGGCTGTTTTAATTATTCGCTTATTGATTCCTATTGGATATTGTGATGTTAAATTGGTGTAGTTTTGTGTTTCAAGTGTCTACGCAACTGGACAATATGTGGAATCATTGAAACAGGCGCGATCTCGGTAAAATGGAGCTGAGAATTTTACTGTAGTAAAGACAACCTCAGCGAAGTTTGCCGAGAAAGCTGACTCGACACATTTGTTGCCAAATACTGCTAAATACATTAGAATGTGTTACATCTGTATTCTAATGCGGGAAAAGTAAAAGTGATAGGTGATCAAATTAAGACTTAGCTTAAAGGTCTTGTAACCAAGCCAGTGGCATAGCCTCAATTATTGTTAAAAAAAAACAAAAATTGATGTGGCCTCGTGTATCACGAGGCCACATCTAATGGGTTGGTAAAAACACACAGAAAAACACGAAGCTGAACGGTCTAGTCTAAACCACCAGAATACCACTAAAGACTCAATTACACTATCTAATTTCAAGGGAGCCAATTTAGGAACAATCTAACTAGGTAGTTGGAAACTAGTGAGCACACTACACTAAATTGGACTCCTAACTGCTAATACACCTTTCGATTTCCTAACTAAATTGGCTTGGCTCCCTTGAAATTGGATAGTGTAAGAGCCTTTATCGTGTGCGTTACTCCAGCTGGAAAGTAGCTCCTAGAGTGATATGAGTGGAACTTATAATGCGTAATCTGCTGTAAATGTGCGCCACATAAAAAAATTGTGCGTCTTGTCGTTTTGAAAAAAAAAAACGGAAAAACGATTCCTGCTGGAGTAAAGTTGTTCCAGCAGGAAAATTCTAAACGAATGATTGGAGAGAGGAAAACTGTGCATGGGCAGAGAGCTTATATATGTGTAAAAATGTGCGCCGAAAATATAATTTGTGCTGCATCAGGTTTTCGTGAAATTGCATTTACTGCTTGAGTAACGTTTTGCAAAATCGTGTATCTCTAAAAGCATTGTATGTGCGCCTGTAAAATATATACGAATAACATATACGAGTAGCTCTTAATTTGTGCGTATTTGTGACGGAATTAGATTTATGAAAATGTTTATAATTTTCAAGTAACCACTCTTTTTTGAAAACCTATTATTTTTTACTAAACGCACTAATAATAATTGTTTTTAACATTTCTGAAGGCTAAGTTTTACATCTGATGTGGAGTTTCAAGTCAATATTTTTTTCACAGAAAGATCATATTACTAGAAACTTTCACGTAAAGTTTATTTTGCACGGAAGTAAATGGTTTACGAAAAAAAAAAAATTAACAATATTATGACACTTTTGACATTTTGTCTCGTCATTGAACGTTTCGTTTTACGTAAGCGTAGACTACTGTAGATATACTAGAGAAAGTTTAACGCAGTAAAATGTTTTACTCCTTAACAATGGTGAAATATATATGTATATCTAGTGATTTAGATAGTTTTTAGGCATATTTCATTATATTAAATGTATTTTGCTGATATTTATATCAGCGAAATACATTTACACACAACACAATTTATTATGAGCTATTTAAATCAGCACTTAGAATAATTTACCGACTATTGCCGATAAGTGAAACCAAACGTGAAATGACGCTATTTTACAAGGGTTGTCACATTATCAGTGTTGCCAACTCAGTGAATTTTCCACTAGATGTGGTGGTTTAGACTTTTCTTTTAGCACAACTCCCTCCTTTTATTTATTTTTTAAAATTTGATGGTTTGTAGTCTCTCTCTTAATTTTTGTCTTTTTGTTAAAAATCTTAAGTTTTAGTTACTGTAATTGGTTGTAAACCGTTGTAATTAATTAAATAAATAAATAAATTAGTGAGATTGGAAGGTCCCGATTTGACTTCCTAAATTGTGTAGATACGATTTAGGATAGTGTAATCGCATTACTACGATATAGAGCTAAGTGTTGCCAATTTAGCGATTTTGTCGCTAGAAATGGGCTATTAGTATTTTTATATGTGTTTAATTATAATTTAATTTCCCAAGGTCCCTTTCCCAGAAAAAAAATCTGAGTCCGCTTTTTTTCTTTTTTGGTCCGTTCCTGGTAAAATCAGTTTTAGAGACTTTCTAACGACTTTTTATATTCTGTCTAAGGGCTCGAATTTGTAAGAGTTGGCAATACTGCCGATTTATTAGTCCAATTTAGTGTAGTGTGATCGCAAGCTTCCAAATTCATAATTATTGTTCCTGAATTGGGTCCCTTGAAAACGGAAGGTGTACTTAATTGTAATTGAGCCGTAAAGGTGGCTAAATCATTTCTGTAAATTCCTTTTTTTTCGACTTCCTTTTGACTTCTTCATCTCTGGGTGGAGCGGGAGAAGTCATCTGACAAAAACCATTTTCCTTCAGTTGGCCTTATCATTTCAGGGCCTGGTGACTCTTTCGACGATCCTTCTGTATATCCCTACGAGAATACAGGCGGTTTATATGAAGATCTTAAAGGTTTTATGTACCTGTAGCACATTCCAGATGCTTCTCTGTCATACTCGCGAAGGAACTGCGATGCCTCCGCAGTGTTTGTGTTGACTCCCTGAAACACAGAATTCAAATTCAAATAATTTATTTCAAAAAAACCATTTACAGACATTTTTGAATTGTCATTAAGTCGGTCAGTCAGAAAGATGAAGCTAACTGCACATTACAAGACGTAGGTAGATCTCTATGGAGAAGAACGTGCAAGAAACTCCATGGACACTCTTTTAAAACATGTTATGTATTACAAAAATCCTGGTTACTTATGTCTTGTTGCTTCTATTCTATGAGAACAATGTTAAATAAACAGTTCATATACAATAAAAAAAAATAAGCCAGTGGCAGTTGAGAGATGACTAGTCTCAACTGACGGCGCCCCTGTCCCACTCCTGGGCTGTGCTTCTTCACTTGTGCCAATTCGCCAGGAATCCTTCCATGGCATCCCACCATCTTCACCTCTGTTTGTCGCGACCCCGTCTAGTGTCTTAGATGACATAAAAAAACCGGCCAAGAGCGAGTTGGACTCGCTCGCAAAGGGTTCCGAAGTAATATTTTTTTTTAGGTTTTTTTTTTTTAAACTGCCTCCTTATAGTTTTCCTGTAATCTATAGGTAAAGAACTACTTTCTGTATTTTTTTCAAAATTTTAGGCCCAGTGGTTTCGGAGATATATCGCACGACACAGTTTGAAAAACTTGATTTTTAATTTGCCGATTTTCACCCCAAACGTGACCCCCATATTCCAAATTAATTTATTTAGGGTACCCGTCCGTGTTTGGGTCACAGATATTCATGTGTGTACCAAATTTCAACTCTATCGGTCCAGCAGATTAGGAGCAAATTGGCACAGACAGACGAGTGATCCTACGAGTATAAGGGTTCCATTTTTTCATTCGGACTTTCGGAACCCTAAACATTACTTAGAAGTTCAGTCTCCTTAAAACACAAGCTAGTTAAATCTTTCTGCTCTATAAAACAGACCTTCGAAAAACCCTGGCAGTTCAGACTATGTTGCATTACCTACTCAGAAAAAAGGCCATACCGCACGAGATGATTGTTTCAAATCGGCGGAAATCCTTTCAAGTTATTAGATGAATTGCCAGCGTTACAGTATCGTGATGACAGGTGACCTTGGGTTGGAACAATGTCTTTGTGTAGTATAGAATGGCGGATTTTTCCTAAGGCAGTCTGTGGAGGGAAATAGAGTAACCTATTCACTTTTGAATTCATAACCCCCAGGTTGTAGCCATCAGGAAACCCAACTAATGGCTCAATTACACCTTCCGATTTCAAGGGACCCAATTTAGGAAACAGGAAGGTGTAATAGCAGTTAGTGTCCGATTTAGTGAGATTGAAAGGTCCCGATTTGACTTCCTAAATTGTATACGATTTAGGATAGTGTAATCGCATCACTCCGATTTAGAGCTAAGTGTTGCCAATTTAGCGACTTTGTCGCTACTAATGGGCTAATAATATTTTTGTTTGTGTTTAAAATTAAATTAAATTTGACAAAGTCCCTTTCCCAGAAAAAAAACTGAGTCCGCTCTTTTTATTTTTTAGTCCACTCCTGGTAGAATCAGTTTTAAAGAGACTTTATAGCGACTTCTGATATTCTGTCTAGGGACTCAAATTTGTAAGAGTTGGCAACACTGCCGACTTAGGAGCCCGATTTAGGAGTTCAATTTAGGATAGTGTAATCGCTCACTTCCTGCTTCCTAGTTAGTTTGTTCCTAAATTGGGTCTCTTGAAATCAGAACGTGTAATTGAGCTTTAAGACTCTGGCAGTGAATTCTAATTATTAGCTGTAAAAATAATTAGGGTTGCCAACTTTTTTTTAAGAAATAGAGTATAATAATATCTGATTTTAGACAGGAAGACCTCAATAAAAAGAGCACATTTTTTTTTCAAATTTTTGAAAAGGTATTTTTTGTGCCTTTTGCGGCACATAACAATTTTTCATAATTTTTAAAAGAATTGTATGAATCAAAACATTCTTAATCTATTTGTTTTTGCTTATTTTTTATTAATTTCAATAGACATTAGAACAGTAAACGTTACATTTTTGGGTTATGACAATGGGAATACATGACTGGTATTAGTATAGTAAACATTGTGAAAAAAGGGTATTTTAGCGTACTCTATTAGTATTACAGATTATAAAGTACACCTTCATGAAATAAAGTACAATACCACGGGGTCTCATCTCGAACAAAGAAAATTTAGTTCAAACAAACAAACAATAGATGGCGTAATATGCATCGATTTCGTATTGAAGTTTAGGTAACATTAATATTTTGAAATAAAATGTGGTTATAACTGTATTTTCTTATTTAATAAACTACCCTAAGCATAAAATTGTTGAATAATTGGCTCCTAATTAAACTTTAGATGTTTATTGGAACGATTCGTTAGGCCTTTAAATTTCTTATACCAATAGATGGCGCTGTTTGAAGTTTTAGAATTTATCCATTCGCCTCTTTAAAATGTGTATAGTGAAAAATTTTGAAACAGTATAACTGTTATGAAGTGCTAAAAAAACTATATAGTAATTCCTCAATATGTGAGAAAATATTGATAAGACTTTATGTCAATTCATTCAACTTGCAAGCCGTCGCTGCTAACACCATCTAGCAAGGTGTAGAGGACGGGCCCGAACGAAGAACAAAAGTTGCCATAGCAAGTCGTAAACACGTAGTTACGGCGGTACCGTTTCTATAAATGGGATGAGGCATCTGTACGCTAGTATTATATTATCTGTGACAATACTCTATTTTGGAGTACGGTTGACAACCCTAAACACAATGTCTCTGTTCCCAAAACGTTTTGTGCGTCTGGGTGGGATGTATAGCAACTCGGCGTTGATGCTCAAGACTAAGTACTCGTATCGTGATGACAGGTGACCTTGGGTTGGAAACAATGTGTTTGTACTGAGTAGAATGGTGGATTTGGTGGAGGAAAATAGATTTTATTTTGTGTAATGATGAGTCTTAGTGAAAAGAATTGCGAATGCGAGTTATCTCTTCAGACATCATAGACTTGAATAACAAATGCTATCTTGGTTCCCAAAAACTGTCAAAAATATGTTTTTTAAAGCAGTGTAGCTCTTAAACAGTAATTAATTTTGTCAAATAAACAAAAATATTATATTTTCAAGTCCTATTTGCATCGAGCGATGGAACTCAAAACATAATTTAACATACTTTAATGCATAAAAAAAAACTTCTAACATACCTCTTAATTATTTTTAAAAGCAGTTTATCCCTTCATTAACAATTATAATCATAATAAAAAATATATCATAAAATAACAAATAAACTGCATCCAGTGATTATTTTTTATAAATTTATTAGTAAATCTTAAATAAATCAATAAAATGCTTCATAATTTGCAATAAATTGCGAGCATTTGTCGTAGCGCATCTCTTTCTTTTCTTTGCAGTCCGAGAGTGACCGCGCTTTAGGTGATATCTCGGCCTTAAGTTGTATGATCATTGATCACACATGCTTCACCATAATCATTTCAGCTGAGAGACGTCCACTGCTGGACATAGGCCTCCCCCAAGTATCGTAACTTCACCCATCATCACCGCGATGCACTTTGCTGTATCAGCATAAACTTCATTGAAGTACTTTGAAATAACACTTGTTTTTGCATAAAAACTATTGCAAATAAACTCCACCATAACCCAATTCTTGAAATTAGTAGAACAACGTTAATAAAAAGAAGCGAAAGTGTCTCCCATTGTCAGAGCATCCGCCTGTCTATCACAACTGAGACAATGGGTCAATGAAAGTGGTCAGTCGGACCAGACCACGTGGTTTATTAGTGATATCGTAAGGTCGATTTGTTAACGGGAATTTTAGTTTAGGTAGTGACACGCCCATCAAGGAGCGCTGTCCGAAATTAGACGCATTATTAATTTATTATACATTAAACAACAGGTATTATACTAAAACACGTATATTAAAATATAAATAATTAAATGATCTTTTTAATGGTGAAGATTTCTTAAAAAAATACGCATTGCTGTTTTTACGTGATTCTTAATTTTTTATCCGCGTTAGACATAACTTTACAAATTAATTACACTATGTCATAAAAATATAATTTCAAATATCCACATACCAAATTACGAAAGAAATTGTCTAAAGTAAATTTTTTTTTTTTTTCAAAGAAATAACACTAGTCGTTCAGACGTGATGTTCAATTAAAGATTATTAGAAGTCGTATAACGGCGGACGGCGGCGAAGGACGGCGAGTAGTGGGTAGCTCGCGGTCCGATCAGCACGAGAGTCGACGGCGGCGCGTAGTGTTCCACGCGCACCTCAAAGAGTTGTCAGCATAATTATCATGACGGGGTCCGTCATGGCCAATGCCTGCCCAGGGGTTGTGGATAAATTCGAAACAGAGTTACGGCACTCAGGGTAGGGAAGGAACAGGGGTGGGTTTTAGTCAGTAAGAGTCTGACACGCTCTTCCGCTCCACTCAGAGCGCCGATGTCATTAGATACCAACCCCACAAAAAAAAGGCGTGAAAAGATAACAAACAAACTTACTCTAGCATTTATAATATTATTAGTTAAGATAACGTTTATTATACAACACGGCAAAAGAAAAAAAATCTTTGTTTGCCGCCTACTCAATAGTCAATAGCCAAATTCGCCTCTCACATAATCCATTCAGCGTTTCTTTGGTCTTCCCTTTGAGATTATTTTTTTGGGTATTAGAAAAATTAAGATAATAATTATTAGGAATCTAAGCTAAGAATTTAGTAGAAACTAGCTTCTGTCAGCGGCTTCGCCCGCGTGGTATTAGTACTTCCCTCACTATAAATCATAACCTGTGTGATATTCCAGATTATAATCTATATCTGTGCCAAATTTCATCCAGATCCGTTCAGCCGTACTGACGTGATTGAGTAACAAACACCCATCTGTCCATCCAAATTTTCGCATTTATTATATTACGATGGCGGAAAATATCTACCAATAGCTCAAGTTTTTTCTTATATGGTAACATTTTGCAGGCTGTCAAGTGTCTAGTATTTAAATACGCTTCTATGTCCAAAACGAATAGTCCTGGCTGGAGGCTTTATTAATAATTAAAACGTCCTGGCTGGAGGCTTTAATAATAATTAAAACCGCCACGGGCATGTCCGTTTAAGCAGTCGACAACCACGATGGTTGAACTGCGAGAAGTCAATCATAAAAAAAAAAACCAAAACGAATATTACAGATGTGTCATTCACAATAAGAAAAACTAGCCAATTGCGTGTCGGACTTCGCACATTTAGGGTTCCGTACCAAATGAGAGAATTATCAAAGAAACAATCTGATTTGTTAATATATTGGCATTTGTTAGTAAAATATACGTAATTTATAAACATTATCACCAAATTTCCAGTTCAGTCAATGGGAAGATAAAAAATTTTTTGGAACAAAATTTTGTGACAGACGACGTACAGACGGACGCGTAAGTGACAGCAATAGGGCTACGTTTGGACCCTTCGGGTACGGAACCTTAAATAACTGAAATGGCAATGGGCCGGCCACACTATCAGAAGCAAAATGGAGAAGTGGGCCAAAGACGTCATAGAATGGTACCCCACAGAGGGGATGAGCAAAGAGAAAGACCAGTGCGTAGGTGAGAGGATGATCTGAGATTGACAGCAGGCGCGACATGGAGGAGGAAAGCTCACGATCCTGAACTGTGGAAGGGTCTGAAGGAGGCCTATGCTGGAAAGCAAACCAAACTCTTTCACATCATCAGCCTTTTCTGTTCCCACTGCTGGGGCACAGGCCTCCTCTCTGTGAGAGGATGTGAGCCGTAATTCACCACGCGGGCTCAATGTGGGTTGGTGGATGTCAAATGTCTTCGAATTTTTGGTTCTAGGATATGCTGTACGTATTCCTTACGATGTTTTCCTTCACCGTTCTGAGAGCAGTGGTGATGAATTAATTTACAGAAGTTTGATCTCGCGACCTACAACTTGTAAGTCGCGCCCATTACCTCTGGGCCACATCACTGCTCCAACCAAACCAAACTCTTTGCCGATGTCTAATGTACAAAACATTTACCGTACAATCGACTTATAGAAAAAATACATTAAAATTGAAAAATAACTTTAGTTTCGGAAGACGGTGTTGGTATTTTATTTCTTCGTTAATTGTCACCGACTTCCGAAATTAAAACATTTTTTTAATTTTAAGTGTGTTTTCTTTTTTGAAAGTCGGTTGCATTTTTTGTAAAAATGTTTTTTTTTTTTAATTTTTAGTTGTTATACCCTAGAATTAAACTAAAATAATATTAAAGTTACGTCCGAATTGATAACACCAATAACATGGAACATGGAATTTGAACATACTCGTAATTGGAGGAGACCAAAACGCCATCCACGTTTTGTTGGTTTTTTTAAAAAGCGCTAAAACTAATTCAATAAAATTTTTAGGAAACTTCAAAAAAAATTTTGAAAGTCGGTCTACAACTAACGGAGAAATCGGTGGAAATAAATAATTAAAAAAAAGACATACATACAGTCGAACATAGAACCTCCTCCTTTTTGCGAAGTCGGTTAAACATTGTTATAAGTTTGTAAATGAATGCTATTTGAATTTGTATATGTATTGTAATTTGAAAATTGTAATATATTACAAGTAGCGGCAACGTAAGTCTAGCGCTGAACGATAATTGCTGCGCATGGGTGGGTAGCGCGGGTGGCGCGCGGGGGCGCGCGGGGAACAGAATGCGACTGGAGAGCCAATCGGCGCTACGCACGCTCGCCCTTCATCCCGCTAGCCCCCTCAGGTACCTTAATTTTTACTTCTGCGCAATAACGGTCAGCGCTAAAGTTTCGTGCCGCTACTTGTACTACAGAAGCAATTCGGGTTGCTATTAATTTCTAAAATTTTCTACTATTTTTGCAAATCTGCAAAACTGCTGTAAAAATAAACACTGTTTAAAACTGACGCCAATTTTAAACAATAAAGTAGTCAGCTCAAATTTTAAGCACACGATCACAGGGCATAACGAAAAACTAATTTCAAAGCTTTAAAACACACTTTTTTTTAAGGTTAATCTTTAGAGTAATTGGCCAAAATGAGTTTTTGTGAATCTTCCGACCAATTTGTCATTTTGGTCATGCCATATGCGGAGTCGGACCATGAAGGTTGTAAGACAAAAAATGTCACATATAATAACGTGGGTGCACACTGGTATATGTTAGTAAGTTCATAAGCGTGACTAAATACAATAAGACTATCTGGGTCATGATTACTATGCGGGTTTCTGTTGGGTAGGCAGATGTTCAGGTGCTTGGGAGTCTAAAGATTGCAAAATCCGAAATTTTTTTGAAATCCGGATTTTTGTGTCTCGTCCGACTAATATCCGGATTATCCGGATTTTTCAAAATTTTTAGTGTTTTTAGTTAACTTGATAAAACTGAAATAAATTAGCGTAAATTATTTAAAATCTGCATTTATTCGCTCAATTCACAGTACGACAGAATAAAATCAATTAAAATAATAAAACTTTGGGCATCAGTCATTTTCACCGTTATAAATTTACATAAACATAACATAATTAAAACTGTACTTAAACTTTAGGTAATTCAGGTAACATTTTTATTTATCCTAAGGAATATACTCCCGAGGTGGTCCCATATATATTTTATTGAAATTACTGTAACGCTTTTTGAGAAACTGAACAAAAACGAAAAATATGTATACCTCGATGACGTTTTGGTTTTTTCCAATTACGAGTATGTTTAAATTCCACGTTCCATGTTATTGGAGTTTTTAGTTCTGGGCTGTAACAATTAAAAATAGAAAAATAAAAAACTTTTTTACAAAAAAGAAACAACCGACTTCAAAAAAGAAAATACACTAAAAATTAAAAAATAACTTTAATTTCGGAAGTCGGTGACAAAACGCAGAAATAAAATACAAACACCGACTACCAAAATTAAAGTTTTTTTTTAATTTTTAGTGTATTTTCTTTTTTGGAAGTCGGTTGTTTTTTTTTCTAAAAAAATTTTTTTGACATAGTCTTGTGGGGTATAAAATAAGGGGCTCCAGGAGTAGATTTAAAAAATACAACTCATTAAAAAATAGGAAACATAAAACACGACTGCAAAAACAGTTCCAAACAAATTACTTTTCAAGCAGTCTGATGCAGCTGGTGGCATTCAATCTACAATTGAACTAAAACAAATCCTTACTACCAATTGCAGCAGACTGGTTAAAAAATTACTTGATGGAACTTTCGTTTTTAGGGTTCCGTACCCAAACGGTAAAACGAGTAGAGTGGATAGAATATGTGGCTTTCGGCTTCGGAAACTGTCTTTTTTCTTTAACCACGTAGGTGTAGTGTTCACAAGCGCTACTGTTAAACATACAGTCCTAGGTTCGGTTTTCTCACGAGATTATACTACACCGTCTCTAACACCCTAATATAAATTTACTTGCAAGTTGCAAGGCACCTATCTAGTCCTATCTAGGAGAAAGTCTAAAATAGAGTATCATAAAAATTGGCCCGTTTTTTTTATCCACGTAAGAGTTGGCGTATCGCGAGGGCTGGTTTGAGGAAGCACGAGATAAGAAGAAGAAGCCCTGGAAAGACTTGTGGGAGGCTTTTTCCCCAGGTCAGTGTAGGCTAATAAAAAAAAGACACTGTCTCACCTGATGGTAAGCGATAATGTGGTCGACGATGGAGCATGCTGGTCTAGAAGTAACCTATTCGCTGTTGGAGACCCATGCATTAGAAAACGCAAGGAAAATAACATCAATCTATGTGTATTGTGTAAATGCATACAAATGGTCACGTTACAGTGGTTCTATCGGTAAAGGTGTATTACTGTTTGCAGTGTTTACCATTATACCATTCATACGTACTGTGCATTGACTATGTCATACGTAATTGTGTCGAGAGTGCACGTTTTATAAACGTGACGGTAATCAGTATACACACGCACATTATACGTGTACCAGTGATTCAGTACATGATTCTGGAGTAAATTTTTCGTCACCTTTTCCCTAAACTTTTGCGTTTTTTTTTACTTTAGACTGCTCAAAATCGTTAATCCTATTCAACCCAATGAGAGTTTTAATTAAAAAATAATTAAATAAGTTGCTAATTACACTCAAAACAGCAATGTAAATACGAAAGTTCCACGCACAGCTGTGTCGCTAGGGTTCATTTGTGAGCTGACGTCGCCGGCCTAATACATGCCTACGGGCCGGGCGGCGCGTGTTTAGGTAGGTAGTAGTGAGTGAGTAGATCACATTGTTTATAATACATTGCGCGCTCAAAAATGAGAATTTCTGTAACCAATCAATAACGAGATTAATAACTATCATAATTTTGTTAGTGGCTATAGGTGTAAGTAACCTTTTCGCGAAGTTTGCGGTATAATGTCCCTTACAACTTGTATTCAGCTTTACAATACTACTTTCTTTAGTAAATCCTCAGATGACTTCTCCCGCTCTGGGGGGCCTAAGAGTCTGAGACGCCCTCCCGCTCCACTCTTAGAGCCATTGTAGATGTCATTGGATGATTTCCCACCGCACAAAAAAAAAATTGTATGTAGAAATTCAAACGAGACTTTGATAACGTTGAAAAATAAAATGATTTTTTGTCCAAAAACCTCGGACTTATTGACCTGTCCTCGTATGTATGTATGTTTGTTTTACCGCGATTTTCTCAAAAACTACTGATCTGATTTGGATGGTTTTCGTTATTCAATTGCATATTTTTCAAGGAAGGTTTTAGTATATAATACATTAGGATCTGATGAAGATCTTCGGGGATAGACGGTGGAACTCTTCAATAATTAATAGCAAATGACTCGCAATTACTGCGATCGTTTGTCTAAGTATTGTTCACACAATTTAATGGTAAAAACACAAAAAAGTGAAAAATAGAACCGACTTCCAAAAAAAAAACAAAAGAAGTGCAAAATAACTTTAATTTCGGAAGATGGTGTCAATAAACAAATAAACAAAACCAAAAACACCGACTTCCGAGATTAAAGTTGTTTTGCACTTTTTTGTTTGTTTTTTTTGGAAGTCGGTTCTATTTTTTGTAAAAAAGTTTAATGTTCCGACTGCTAGGAGGTTCGAACCTACGAACCTACGACGTACAACTTGTAAGCCGCGGCCGTTGCCACTGGGTCACCACTGTTCCTAATATCAATGCCTAAACTGTTATTCAGTGCCTGTTTTCAGGGTTCCGTACCTCAAAAGCAAAAAACAGAACCCTTATAGTATCACTTTGTTGTCCGTCCGTTCGTCTGTCTGAATGTCAAGACCCTTTACCTCGGGAACGCGTGGAGGTATCGAGTTGAAGTTAAAACTATATACTCAAGTCTACAATCCCTTGAAGCTTTGAAAAAATCAAACTTATAAGTTAACGTAAAAAAAAAAAGATACGGCCGTTTATGCCCCAAAAAACGTATATTTCGACAGTCTCACGGCAATCAAAATTTATAGGGTACTTCCCGCTGTCCTACAATCATGAAATTTGGCAAGAAGCAAAGTCTTTTTTTTTAACACAAGGAAAAGGTCTGACTACCGTAAATTTTTAATTACATCACAAAAACTAGGGTCCCAATACAAGGAATTCGGGTGCAAATTTTAAAGTGAGGCGACCGTATCATGTGGGGCATCGTATGAAAGGACCTCATTAGCACAAGCACAAACAGATTTTAAATTATTTTAACCACGTCTAATTACCGAAAAAAAAAAGTTTTTCTGGCAAAAATTTCCGAACTATTCAGATACCCACAAGCTTGTACGGAACCCTCGGTGTGTGAATCCGACTCGTACTTGGTCGGTTTTAGGGTTCCGAAAGTCCGAATGAAAAAAACGGAACCCTTATAGGATCACTCGTGTCTGTCTGTCTGTCTATCATACTGGGTTGTGCGACATATCAAATGAAAGGGCACAGTGGGGTCCCGAATATTTTTTTTTGAAAATTTTAAAATATATAATTTTGAAGTTATTTAAGAAAAAATGACCATGATTTCTCCCGTTGTGTGTCAGACTCTTACTGACTAAAACCCTCCTGACGGATGGCATTTCAATGTATTTAAGGTACCCAATCAATGCAGTGTTCGCATGCATGAAGCATAAACTTCATTTCTAAAAGATGTAGAACAAAGATAGGACAAGACATAAGACAATGGTGCAATTTACGACACGGTTGGTGCAGTGGTTGAGCGTTCGGCTGCTGCGCTGCGTATCGGGGATTCCATTCTCGCACGTAAAGAAAAAAATACTTGTAAAATATTTTTTGATTATCCAACATACGGACATTAGAATTATAATTATTAATTATTACTTATTTTTATCGCCCATCAAATTTTTTTACATTTTTGTTAGCATAGCTCAATAAAAATTTAGAGAACAAGGCTTCTTTTAAGTTTTTTTTTGATAAATCGTAATTTTGATTGATATCGAACGTTTAGAAAAAAATTACGGCAGTTGAAGAGAAGAGCACCCATCCATACGCACAAAACGTTTCGGCACGGAACACATTCATTGTGCGTACAGCTTTTTCTCTTACTGACTAAAACCAGCCCATGTTTTTTTGGGACAAAACCGCCACACTATTCCCAAACCACTGTAATTTCTGTAAGCCAGAATCAACAGTGGCGACCACCAGAAAAAACGCCGAGGCAATGAAGCTGCGACGAGTCCCAGAGAAACGATTAAACTGTCTTGGGTCCCGCAACGAAATCAATCAGAAAAGACAGCGGAGGAGTAAGAAAAACATAATTTCCACTTCCCTACTAATCAAGCGGGAGACAGAAACTAGGCCATTAGGCACAAAGGGGGTTTATACAACTGGGGTAAGCACAAATTGCCAAGCCCACCCCTGTTCCTTCCCTGCCCTGAGTGCCCAGGGGCGACTCTGTTTCGAATTTATCCTCAACCCCTGGGCAGGCATCGGCCATGACGGGCCCCGTCATGGATGCTGACAACTCTTTGAGCTGTGCTGATCAGACGGCGAGCTACCCATTACTCACCGTCCGCAGGCCCGTGTATTGTGCGTACAGCTAAGGATTGGAATTCCCTGCCAGAGTCTGTGTTTCCTGATCTACACCCTAGAAGAGCAAGAGCACTAGCTCTTCTAGTCAAAAGTGATAAATAGGTTACTTCTAGGCAAGCGTGCTCCAACGTTAAACACATAGGTAATCGCCTAACATCAGGTGGCATCGTAAGCCTATCCTACTCTGTAAAAACCAGCCAAGAGCGAGTCGGCGTTGCACGCAAAGGGTTCTAAACAAATCATATTTTTTTATCAGGTTTTTTTAACCATATACTTCTTATAGGTGGTGGTAGAGGAGCTCGTGGCTAAAGTAATAACAGCCGCACGGCTCGATCCGTCAAGTTAAGCTACGCTTGCCGGGGTTGGTGCATGGATGGGTGGTCGTTACGGGTCGTCAGAAGCCCGAAAGTCTGTCAACGAGTCTTGCCAGAGGACACGGTGGAGCATACGGTGGAGGTTTGCCCCGCTTGGGCAGAGCACCGCCGTGTCCTCGTGGATGCGATAGGCGGTAGCGACCTCTCGCGACGTGCCCTGGTTCAGGCCATGGTACGGAGCGAGAGGGAATGGGAAGCCGTCTCCTCCTTCTGCGAAGCAGTAATGCTCGCGAAGAGGGAGGCGTCATACGTGAGGGAGACTCAACAACGGCAGAGTCGCCCTAACGCCCTCAGCAGCAGCCGCCGCAGGAGACGCCAGGGGCTTCGGGCGCCGCGAGACGATCTCCGGCCACCGTAGACCCGGGCCTGCGGACGGCGAGTAGTGGGTAACTCGCCGCCCGATCAGCACCAGGCCCGAGAGTCGACGGCGCGTAGTGTTCCACGCGCGCCTCAAAGAGTTGTCAGCAAAGAGAAGGGGCCCGTCATGGTCGATGCCTGCCCGGTGGTTGAGGATAAATTCGAAAGAGTTACCTCGCCCCTGGGCATTCAGGGCAGGGAGGAACAGGGGTGGGTTTTAGTCAGTAAGAGTCTGACACGCCCTTCCGCTCCACCCTAGAGCGGAAGAAGTCATAGGATGATTTCCCACCCCACAAAAAAAAAAAAGCTGTAGGTACACACAATGAATGTGTTCCGTACCGAAACGTTTTGTGCGTATGGATGGGTGCTCTTCTTAAAAAAAAAAGAAAGGGGTATCGTATTACCCAGTAATTGGGTTGTGGAGGTAAGATAGGCAGTCGCTCCATGTAAAATACTGGTATTCAGCTGCATCCGGTTAGACTGGAAGCCGACCCCAAGATAGTTGGGAAAAGGCGCGGGCAGATTGATTGATACTTCTTATAGGTTTTCCAGTAATCGTAAGTAAAGAACTAACTTATGTATTTTTTTTTTAATTTTAGGCCCCGTGGTTTCAGAGATTAGAGAGAATTTTTAAGTTACTTTAAAATTTGACGGCACGGTTGGCGCAGTGGTTGAGTCTTCGACTACTGAATATATATAATGTTTCTTTTGCAAGTGCTGTCACACAATCTTACATAAGCTAGAGATTCTGATTTCTGCATCACAATGCACTCGAACGAAGATTTTACGAGATAAAAACTTCGCTGCATACAATTTACATAAAAGACGTTGCTGATTTAAATTGAAAATGAATTTAATTGGTACACTTACCATTCTGAAGTACTCCTGCGATAGCGCATACCGTGTGAAGAAAGCAAAAAATACTAGACGCACTGCCGCGCCTTTGCAAGCGTCCATCTTAAAAAATATTACTCCCAACTGACAATTACAACATCAATTCAAACACTTATTAAACAAAACAACTGTTTTTAAACTCTTAATTAACTGGTAAACGTATTATGTGATTAACGCATAACATTTTCATGAATATTCATACTATTTAACAACTTTGAGATTAAAAAGTAATTTGATTTGCATAAATATTTTGGCGGTAAATTTTTGACACGTTATGTTTTTAAATTATTCTACTATTAGGCAATGGTAAGCGAGCACACAGCCGAGGATTTATTTGAATTATTTTAGGGTTATGATTAAGTGTTCTGTATAGAAAACTGTCCTCTGGGCTTTCTTGTCGTCGACTGGAGTAATATTTCCGTTGCTTTTGTTTTCTGCATGCTTTGATGAGCACGGCGTGACTTGCGAGGGAGCGGCACGAGCCAAGATTCATTTATTTATCTTGAGATGGTTTTACTTACCTGTATGATTTATTTTTAGTAGCTCAGGAGATATGGGGGAGGTTTTGCCTTCCTAATCCTATGCAAAGTAATTAGTAGTAATAGATAATATATAATTGCGAGCTACCCGTCCGCAGGCGCGGGTGTGGTGGTGTTTTGTTGAATGATAGATAGAGGAATGGTGATACGGTAAACGAGTGGTTTAAAAGAAGATGTACCTAGTGCCTAATCAAAATTAAATAGAGTAGCTTACACGATTTGATTATGTTCAGAGGATCATGAAGACGACTTACTTAAGATGTTTACAAGGCAGTTTCATGGAAACGACGAGAACGCCCTCGATGGGCATTCACATTGTGCGTAAAGCTAAGGAGTGGAATTCCCTGCCGGAGTCTGTGTTTCCTGATAGCTACAACCTGGGGGTCTTTGAGAAAATAATGAATAGGTTACTTCTAGGCAAGCGTGCTCCATCGTAGACCACATCATCGCTTACCATCAGGTGAGATAGTGGTGTGTACTTATGTTCGCACGTAAGAAGTTATACTTCTTTGGCGTAACAAGATAAAAAACCAAACTGTCACAAAGTTTACAAAAGGAAAACAATCATTCTTCATGAACCACAGACCATAGCTAACTTCAGGGTGGTCGGTTCTAGCTAACTTCAACCTGTAAATTTTGTGTGACAGTGATGCGCGCGTATCTTAAAATTTACCCTCATCACTTTTCCCTAACGCGCCAAAAGAAGAATATCTTCAAAAAAAAAAAAAATATGAAAGGACAGATCACATTGGTGTAACACAGAATTTAGCACAGGGGTTTTATTAAATGAAATTCAATCAATCTCAGTAAATTAATTTAATTAGATATTTATAGAAATCACAGTAACTTATTTAAACTGAAATCTGTTATAATTTAGTCACACGAAAATCGAATTAATAATCACTAATCAATATACATGATTATTCAACTACCTTCAATATTCGATATTAAATACAATATAAATCAAAAGTGTAGATATACTTATCGAGTTTTAATTATCAGCGCAAACAGTAATACAATCAAATAGTTGACGGAGGTTCGATCTGGTCCGTGTCTTCGTGAGAAAAAAGAGAGCGAGAATGACGTGCCACCTTATTTAAGCACCAATTCCTGTCATGGCGTCTTGAAGTGCGTGGAGGGGCTTGACAGCGATGAGGGCACGCCGACGACTGTGTTGCCAGCGTCTTAGCTGGCCAGTATAGATGTTACAGCTCGGCCGTCCTGAAACAAAGTGTCCACACGATGTGCATTAGTTAACTTTCTAATAGATCTATAAGGTCTTCTGTATCTAATTGACTGTCAGCGTCATCACTATCAGAGCCAACAACAGCAACATACGGTCTCAAAGAATCTACGGCCACCACTGTACCAAATCTCTTGTAACCTCTAAATCCTTTTACACTGCGTATCATATATCGGTCATGACCAAGCGACTTAGTTATTCTATACGGCCCCGGCATATGCAGCATCAAGTTTCGTATTTACTCCAGACTGACCACAGCCTTTCGGATTACGCCATAAGACCAAGTCCCCTTTCTTGTAGATACGACCATCTTTACGTTTCTTATCGAATTGTCGTTTCATTAACTGTTGTTTACGTTTAATGTTAGCAGTGGCCTTTGCTCTTCTATTGTCTATATTTAAATTGCTTTCACTATTTTCCAAATTTGAAACTTTACTCTTATGCTTGAAAATTAAATTAAAGGGGGCTTGACCTGTGGTTTCATGGCACGTGTTGTTAATACCGAAACCTACATCAGGCAGGCAACAGTCCCAGTTACTTTCCTCACTGCTAGTTCTTAAACCATTCAAAATTGTTCTATTGACCCTCTCAACCTGACCATTAGCTCTTGGTGTCGCAACTGATGTCAGCACATGCTTTATAAGGTGTTTAACTGCAAAGTCTTTAAAGTAACGGCTACAAAACGCAAGACCCCGATCGGACACTATGGTGGAAGGGAAACCAAATAATGAAAATACATCATGTAAAATATGAATAGTTTCAGCTGAACTCAAGGTGCGTGTTGCTCTGGCGATAACAAATTTTGAGAAAGAACATGTAATTACTAAAATATATTGATTGTGTTTACTAGACTTCGGAAAAGGTCCTAAGTGGTCAATGTGTAGAGTATCCATAGGCACCTCAGGTTTTGGGATAGGATTTAATTTTCCTTCCAGCTTTCCATAATGTCCTTTCCGAAAAGCGCAATCCAGACACGAAGTGACATATTTTCTAATAAACTTAGTCATTTTAGGGAACCAAAATTTTTCTTTTATAGCACTATCGCATTTCTTTAATCCACTGTGCCCCATATTATCGTGATATTTTTGCAAAAGCTTCCAACGAGCATTACAAGGGACTAACAAACGATCCCCATGTAAAATTTTCTTATACAGACGTTAATTACTTATTTTGTAATTATTCAATATGTCTGGATTGGCATTAGGTCCACGCAATTAATAATAATAATAATAATAATATTCCACAACTATCACACAACGCCATCTAGTCCCAAGTTAAGCAGAGCTTGTGTTATGGGTACTAGACAACTGATAAACATACTTATATATTTCTAAATACATACATATTATAGATAAATTACACCCAGACACAGAACAAATCGATCGTGCTCATCACACAAACATTTGTCCTGGGTGGGAATCGAACCCACGACCTCCGGCATAGCAGTCAGGGTCACTAACCACTAGACCAACAGGCCAGTCAAAAAAAAAAAATAAAAAAAATAAAATTAAATCATTCAAAAATCAATTTCAATTTTAATTTTTAATCATTCATTTTTTTCATTTAATTAATTAAATAGGTTGATAATGTTACATAACTTTGGATCCTGCATTTGAACAGTAAGAAACCAATCATCAGCAGACAGAGCATAAACGTGGGTATCTACTGGGTTACGGCTCAGCGCATCAACGTGCCTCATTTTGTCTCCAGCCCTATATTCTATTTCTAAATCGAACTCTTGAATTTGCAGCCACCAGCGTGCAATTCTCGGAACTAAATCCTTTTTGACAAATGTGTGTCGAATAGCAACACAATCCGTTAATATTTTAACCTTAATACCCAACAAATAAACTTTGAACCTTTTTAACGACTCAACAACTGCTAGTGTCTCCAATTCGTAACTGTGATAATTCTGTTCTTCACGGGTAGTTGTGCGACTAAAGTACATTACAGGTTTTAAAGAGTTATCCACTTGACGCTGAAGCAAAATTCCTGCAACACCGAATTTACTTGCATCCGTATGGAGTTCTGTGTGCAAATTTCTATCATAGATTGCTAAAACTGGTTGCGAGACTAAACTAGACTTAAGATCTTTAAAAGCTTTATCTTGGGCTTCACCCCATGACCAGGTCATATTTTTCTTTGTAAGGTCTGTAAGGGGTTTAGCAATAAGGGAAAAATTATGTATAAACTTTCTAAAGAATGAACAAAGACCAACGAATTGCCTGACTTGATGAACATTAGATGGGGTAGGAAAATCACGCACAGATTTTATTTTATGATCACCTGGCTTAATGCCATCCTTAGAAACGTAATGACCGAGATAATTTAATTCAGTTTGAAGAAAAGAACACTTTTTCATATTAAGTTTAAGATTGGCCTCACGTAATACTTTCAAGAGAAGTTCTAGTAACTCTAAACCTCGTGGAATATCGCTGCTTGGTAGTAAAATATCATCCATAAAAGCCAGAATATGATCACCATCACCCATTTTGTTAACCTTATTAATAATTTTATTCATTAAACGTTGAAAAACCGCAGGTGAATTGGCTAAACCGAACGGAACCCGAACGTATTCATATTGCCCGTCCGGTGTAATGAAGGCAGTTTTGTGAATTAAATTTTCGGAAACCGGTAATTGGTGATAAGATTGTGACAAATCTAAACTAGTGAAGAAGTTTTTACCTGCTAATTTAGAAATTTCATCATCAATTATAGGCAAGGGAAATCTATCTTTTATAGTTACTGCATTTAAGGCGCGATAATCTACGCATAGTCTTACGTCTCCATTTTTCTTTCTGACTAATACAACGGGTGATGCAAAATCTGAATTCGATTCCCTAATAATGCCGGCTTCTAAAAGGTCTTTAACTTTTTCACGAACTGTTGAAAGTTCTGGTAATGAAAGTCTATACGGGCGATGATACACAGGCTTATCAGTGTTCAATTTGATATCCATCTCCGCTAGGCTTGTGAGTCCTAATTCCAAAGTTTTAGACGCAAAACAAGAACTATATTGAGACAAAATAGTAAACAAACGTAGCTTATCGTCATCACTTATATTACCCACGTTTATGTTTTCCAAATTAACACCACCAATACACATATCAGCACATAAATGATCATCAACTAACAGTATATCCTTTTGGTCCAATTTTGTCACATCAGCATCAGCAAAATTCGGTACGAAACCACCAGCAGTCATATTCTTTTGGCTTTCAAAGCCCAACCCAGCGTCAGAATTGGACCAACAACAAAGAAATATTTGACTCACCAAGCCAGCTTCAGCTTCTTGCAATATTTCGGCACAGCATTGCCCTCTTGCCACCACCTGGCCAGTTGCAAACTCCACAGCTTTCGAACCCAGGTTGTAAACTCGGAGCAAACCCTCGGAGCCCTCCACCACAGACGCCGGGATAATGTACTCTTGATCTGAGAGGTTGAAATAACGGGAATTAGTATTTACAATTCCCTTTGATCCACCACTAATTAGCACCGGAACCATTGCTGCTTCGTGAGGTAGAATAGTCAAACTATTTTTGGAAACGAGATCTATTCTTTGTTCAGTATTTTCTACGACTATGCCTTGGATATTATTGTGATGTTGGGAAAGGATCACAGAATTACCATTTATTACAAGGGATACATCATCTCTATTAATGACAGGCTGCCCTAACAATAAATCGATTTTTCCCAGGTCAACATGAGTAACTAAAGCACTCGTTTTTACACATAAACCATCCAAGGAAACATTAATTTGTATTTCGCCCAGTGCGGGTATTTGACTGCCAGTAAAACCTTTTAAAATTTTATCACTTGGTTCGATACTACACTGTAATAATTTCGCAAAACTATAACTTATGACATTACTTTGGGCTCCAGTGTCAAAATATGCAATAGCGTTTAATCCATTAACCGTTATATCTTTGAAGTATAAATTGTTAAAGCTTTGTATTATTTTCAATTCTTTTATTTTATTCGAGTCAGTATGAACATTCTGCCTACAAAATCTTACAATATGCCCGGTCTTTCCACAGTTTTTACATAACCGAGTGTCAGGGTTAGTGCAATCCCTAACCAAATGGCCTTCAGTATTACAGCGGTAGCATTTGATTGGACTGGAAGAAGAATTGCATGACCTTTTTTCAGCCGGTTTCGAAGTATTGGTAGCATTAGAAGAATGTCTCGAAGCACGTTGATCATTCTCACGAAATCGCGAGGACTGCGACTGGTAATTTTCCATTGATACCAAAAACTGACAATACAATTCTTCTGGGTTTGTACTTTTCAAAGCTTTAGCACTAGCTTGTAATTCAGAGGGTAGACCGCGAACAATACACGAGACCGCGGCACTGTCATCGAACCTACATCTACGGCACATTGCTAGTTTATCGTAAAAGTATTTACTCATAGTCTCTTTTGGTTCTTTCTTACGACTGACCAACTCCTCAATTAATTCCGCAAATTCAAACATCCTAGGAAACGTACGTTTCAAAAGTTCCTGCCACTCGCACCACATAAGATCATAATTGTCTAGCCTATTATACCAACGTCTAGCTGAACCATCTAATCTAGTCTGCATGTAATACGAGCGCTTTGCCTCATCCCAGCCATAAATGTCACCCAACTGGTTGATTTTCTTCAGCCAAACAAACACGTTATTATCTTTGTCATCCGGGTCAAATAACGGAATTATTATGTCACCTTTAACACTGTCACTTCTATTTTCACGGGTACTGCTAAAGAATTTATTCATCATACCTTCAACTTTTTCGTTTACCAACTGTTCTAGCTTACTGCTCGATGATTCTCCGTAGGTAGACGGTACTGCCCGCTTTGCTGCGGCTTGCACATCAGAATCATCAGATTCACTGCTACTGCGTCTGGCTCGCTGCCTCTTCATGATGAGCGGAGTAATCCCACTTCTGAAACTGTAACACAGAATTTAGCACAGGGGTTTTATTAAATGAAATTCAATCAATCTCAGTAAATTAATTTAATTAGATATTTATAGAAATCACAGTAACTTATTTAAACTGAAATCTGTTATAATTTAGTCACACGAAAATCGAATTAATAATCACTAATCAATATACATGATTATTCAACTACCTTCAATATTCGATATTAAATACAATATAAATCAAAAGTGTAGATATACTTATCGAGTTTTAATTATCAGCGCAAACAGTAATACAATCAAATAGTTGACGGAGGTTCGATCTGGTCCGTGTCTTCGTGAGAAAA
This sequence comes from Polia nebulosa, assembly GCA_951329385.1. Lineage (NCBI taxonomy): Eukaryota > Metazoa > Arthropoda > Insecta > Lepidoptera > Noctuidae > Polia > Polia nebulosa. Next base: position 18,152,183 of record OX589614.1, read on the forward strand.
AAGAGAGCGAGAATGACGTGCCACCTTATTTAAGCACCAATTCCTGTCATGGCGTCTTGAAGTGCGTGGAGGGGCTTGACAGCGATGAGGGCACGCCGACGACTGTGTTGCCAGCGTCTTAGCTGGCCAGTATAGATGTTACATTGGTGATGTTTTTCAGAAAAGCTAGGTGCGCAGTACCGACTCACGTAAACGAAGCAAAAGGACTATGTAAGGATCATAGAATGTGGCATTCTGTTCGAGCGGGATCATAAGAGAACCAATCGCGCTCGGAGAAGACGTTATCGAAGAGACAATCGCCTCGTCGCCATTAACGCCGAAACCCCACCTGCACTATTTATGGCAGGCGGGACTCCGGGATTTTAGAGTGGGACTCTGTCCGCCCACCGAATGAACCTCGGAAAGAAGAAGAACGGTGGCAGAGCACAGTGTTCATGTGCTGCCGTGCACACGCACAGCTCAGGGATGCGCCCTAACAGGCGTTGTACAGAGTGGATTCCAGTGTGGTAGTTTAGGAGGTCACGGGAATTATAAAATATATATATATTTGAGACCCTCAAAACGTGCCCTTTCATATGATATGTCGCACGGTATAGTTTAAATACTTAATTTTTTAATATTCCGTTTTTCACCCCAAAACTGATACCCTATATAATTAAATCAATTTGTTTACGTTACACTTCCGTGTTTGGGTCATAAATATTCATGTGTGTACCAAATTTCAACTCAAACGGTCCAGTAGATTCGGAGTAAATTGCCTGTGACAGATGGACGGACAGCCAGACAGACACACGTGTGATCCTGTAAGAGTTCCGTTTTATCATTCGGACTTTCAGAACCCTAAAAAGGTGGCGTTCTGTAGTTTCTAGCTGACCCCTTGGGAAAATTTTATGTGTTCATGTATGTCCTTAGAAGAAATTAGAGAGCTCTTGGATCTATGCCAAAACTATGTAAGTATTCGAATGTATCTGTAATAAATATGACAAAATTTACAAGCCATTGGATAAATCCCAAGCTAGTTACCTCTTCTGCGCCAGCGCACGCGTCGCGCCGTCGCGTGCCTTACGGCGACATACTTGACCAAGACTAATGTTTGTAGACGAGACATGGGTGGGTATGATGTACAGTTAGATAAGGCAAATATTACCTACTTAACAATATACGTAATAGAGTAACGCCTGAAAGGCAATACTTGCCGCCCTAACGCCCCTAGCCGCCGCAGGAGACGCCCCGAGCGTCGAGAGTCGCTGGACGATTCCCGGCCACTGTAGGCGCGGGCTTGACCCTCCCCGTCTCTCGCCAGCACGCGCCGCTGAGCAAGCAAATCCCCTAAATAATGGTAACATGATCCAGCCGTCCCTTGCTGCCCCCCCCCCCCCCCCCCCCGTGACGCCCTAAGCCGAGGCCCGTACCCCGCAGGTGGTGCCCTTAGCGTAGTCACTTAGCTTGTAAGGAAAATAATAAGTCCTAAGATAATATAAGATAATAAGACTAAAAAAACAACTAAAAAGTTCCAAACACGTCACTTTTCAAGCAGTCTGATGCAGTTGGTGGCAGTTATTTTAGTTCAATTATTGATTTCATGCCAACTGCATCAGACTGCTTGAAAAGTGACTTGGTTGGAACTTTTTAGTTGTTTTTTACAGTCGGGTTTTTTGTAATTTTTTTTTTTTTCTATATTTTATTGACTTATATTTTTGGAATCGCCTCCTCTAACCCTTTATTTTGATACCTCACTTTATATTATATACATAGTACGTTGACTTTCATTTTTTTCTTTTTCACACTAGGGCGTCTGCTTGTCGTTGATATTTTTAGTAGCACTCGCAAGATTAAAACAAATCAATTGACGTAAGAATGATCAAAATCGGCCCACGCGTTTGGTGTCTATAGTGCCACAAAGGAACAAACATACATAAATACATAGGCTGATAAACACATTACCCTCCTTTGCGTCGCACAGTCGGGTAAAAATGTATGGCAGTGACATTACCTGCGGAGACAATTGTCACGTGACTTCTCCGGGGGGCAGGCCCGGGTCGACGGCGCGTTAAGTTCCACGCGCGCCTCAAAGAGATGTCAGCAACAATTGACGGAACACGGAACTGAAGGAACAGGGGTGGGTTTTAGTTTTGTAGTAAGAGTCTGACACGACCTCCCGCTCCACCCAGAACGGGACGAGTTATATTTTGATGACTTCCCATTTGACCCGAAGGATTAGTTACAAGAGTGAAATACAGCTACATTTCCCCAGTCATGTTGAAGTCTGTGGGTAAGCTTATTGCTATAAACTAACACAAATCTAGATATAGGATAGTTAACTCAATTTTTTGAAGTGAAAACTTCTTTAGGCCCGTTGGGGATTTTTGTTCAAGTTTTCACTTCTGTCGGCACTCCAGGAGTGCCATTGTTTTTTTTTTAAATTATTTTTATCAAAAAGTAACTATAGTTACTTTAGAAATAATTTTTCGAATACGTTCAAAATTAAGGGCCTATTACCTACGCTTTAGTGACGCCCACATTGAATAAAAAATCGTATCATAGCATAGAAAATACAGATAAAAGAATCCTATGTTGCGTTTGTTACAAATAGGATCAGGTATTTTTACGTTGTTAAAACCGGACTCAAAATGTTTCGTATCCAAAGTAGTAAGCAAAAGTGTCAATAACGACCGTTTTTGAGACTTTTATCCTCTTTGTAACAAACGCAACATAGGATTCTTTAATCTTTATTTTCTATGTTTTGCTACGATTTTTTATTTAATGAGAACGCCACTTAGCGACTATACAGGGTGTAACGGAAAGGTGTGGTCATATTTTAAGAACTGCATCTGCCCATCGATATGAACAACTTTTTTCAAGAAAATTCGAGAAAATTCTAAAAAAAATTTTTTACTCCCCATACAAATATTGATCAGCTGATGATAACTTTGTATGGAAAGTCCAATTTTTTTTTTGGGATTTTTTGATTTTTTCTTAGAGAAAGTTGTTCATTTCCATGGGCAGAACCGGCTCCTAAAATATGACCACACCATTCCGTTACACCCAGTATACGCCTTAAGTAAGTTACAAACCTTTAAAATCTATTGGAAGAAGAAACTGTCATGTAACACAAAAAGGATGCACAAACTGACGTATGACGTCACCACAAACGTCTACCCTGCTTCTGCGTATAAAAATGCTGAAGTAAGAAATTGCTAATCACTGTTTAACTCGAATCACATGGTTGTTTTTTTTATAAATAAGACCCTTAATATCGTACCTACCTAGATGTTTTTGAAGTGAAAACTTCTTTAGGCACGTTGGGCATTTTTGAAATGTGAAAAAACTATTGAACTCGCGCTACACCGATACCGCTACGAGTGCTACGCGTAGCGTCGTAGCACTCATAACAGATCGCGTAGCGGATTGAAGTGAAAAGTTCTTTCGGAGCGTTGAGCATTTTTGATATGGAAAAAAATAATTGGACTCGCCACCGACACCGACACCGCTATTTGGATTGAAGTGAAAATTTCTTTAGGCGCGTTGGGCATTTTTGTTCAAGTTTTCACTTTTGGCGACACTCCTGGGGTGCTACTCTTTTTTTTTCTCACAAAATGTCCCGTCTACATTCTAATCTTTGCATATATTCATGTAGGTCCGTCACAAGATGGAGAGAGCTTAATGATTTGATATATAGCTAATAACAGTAAGAGAAGCGATGTTTGATTAAATTATCTGCCGCACGCGATATCGCACGATCATCTGCTAGGCAATGACTTCTGTGTTTTATGCAGTGCTACTGCTTGACTGACAGACATGCAATTATGTGTAGCAATGAATCAGAACAGAAATAGAGGAGCTCCTGGCTAAAGTAATAACAGCCGCAAGGGTCGATCCATCAGGTTAAGCTACTCTTGCCGGGATTGGGCCTTGGATGGGAGATCATCTTAACATATCGAGACTCCTCCATGCCTCGGAAAGCCCGTTAAGCCGTTGGTCCCGGCTGTCAATCGTGGATATTTGACAGTCGTTACGGGTCGTCAGAGTCCGAAAGTCTGACAACTAGTCTTACCAAGGGGTATCGTATTACCCAATAACTGGGTTGTGGAGGTCAGATAGGCAGTCGCTCCATGTAAAATACTGGTATTCAGCTGCATCCGGTTAGACTGGAAGCCGACCCCAAGATAGTTGGGATAAGGCGCGGGCAGATTTTTTTGAATCAGAATAGAAATAGCAATAGTAGGTAATAGGCATTGGTCTCGTGGACGCGATCGGCGGCAGCGACCTCTCGCGCCCGGCCCTGATTCAGGCCATGGTACGGAGCGAGAGGGAATAGCAAGCAGTCTCCTCCTTCTGCGAAGCAGTAATGCTCGCGAAGGAGAAGGCGGGACGGGCGAGGGAGACTCAACGGAGTGGCCCTCACGCCCCCTGCCAGAGCCGCCGCAGGAGACGCCCTGGGCGTCGGGGGTCGCAGGACGATCTCCGGCTACCGTAGACGCGGGCCTGCAGACGGCGAGTAATGGGTAGCTCGTCGTCCGATCAGCACCAGGCCCTAGAGTCGGCGGCGCGTAGTGTTCCACGCACGCCAAACAAGAGTTGTTAGCAATAATGACGGGGCCCGTCATGGCCGATGCCTGCCCAGGGGTTGTGGATTAATTCGAAACAGAGTTACTGCTCCCCTGGGCACTCAGGCAAGGAAGGATCAGGGGTGGGTTTTAGTCAGTAAGAGTCTGAAACGCCCTCCCGCTCCATCCAGAGCGGGAGATGTCATTGGATTATTTTCCATCACCAAAAAAAAAACCCTATCTCTATCTCTTTCGGGAGTAAGTACAGTCGCAAATTTATACATATTACCTGCCTATGTGATGTTCCTTTAAATCCTCGCTCTAATTAAACTATGAGCACAATAGCTAGAAACGTGAGCCGCTACGGTCTGCCAGCTTGTATTGTTGCGGTGGCGTCGCGTTGCAACGCTAGTCTTTTGTCTATGCTGACCGTTCACGGGACTTGGTGTAGCGGTGTTTGTTTTGAGAGAAAACGGTGTTTTGAATTGAAAATAGGGCACAGTAGTGCTATTCTGTAAAATCTCACCGTGATAACTTAAGTGAAGTGAACGTGAAGTGGGCTGTCAATCCATACAATCAAGGCGGAATGACAGTTTACTTCACGCTCACTCCACCTAAGTTTTCACGGTGAGCCTGTTAACAGAATCAACCGGCAGCAATGTTAGCAAGGACCATAGAGTTTTTGGTTCGACAGTTCGACTCAGCAGTCATCTTTTGAGTCATGAACCCACGAACTAAATATAAATCAGTATGAATGAAATGTCAACAGTGCATTTTGAAGCCTTTTTTTTATGCCTGTGGGCAAACGTACCTATTGCAACCGAGGCGAAATAAACGCCCGACCCGAATTCGAGGTAGTTTTGGAACCGAGAGAAAATGAAGCAATGACGTTTTTTAACACATACTCGAAAATACCTTATACTTAAGTAACACTTCATAAACATAATATTTAGAAACAAATTATTGTGAGAAATTGCTCACGAATTTTTTTAATGCGCCTTGTTGGCTGCCGTGCGACTGGTGGGGGTTATTCCAGGGCTAAAAAAAATCTATTTAGTCCATAAGGGTTTACTAACGGTCCAGTGGCGCCCTCATTGAATAAAAAATCGTAGCATAGCACCGAAAATAAATATTAAAAAATCCAAAGTCACGTTTGTTACAAAGAGGATCAAGCATTTTTACGTTGTTAAAACAGGTCTCAAAATGTTTCGTATCCAACGTAGTAGGCAAAAGTACCAGAAACGTCCGCGTCATTAAATTAAAATCGCTACGATTTTTAATTCAATGAGGGCGCCACTGGACCGTTAGTAGGGCCCTAAGTTAGATTATCAAAAACTTTTTTACAAAAAAAATAGAACCGACTTCCAAAATAAGTGCAAAATAACTTTAATTTCGGAAGTCGTTGTTTCTGGTTTTTTGACACCACTTTTTTGGAAGTATTTTTAACCGACTTCGAAAAAGGAGGAGGTTATCAATTCGGATGTTTGTATTTTTTTTTTTTTTTTTTTTTTTTTTTTTTTTTATGTATGTTCGGGCATAACTCCGTCATATATTGACGGATTTGCAAAATTCTTTTTTTGTTCGAAAGGGGTTTATTCCGAAATGGTCCCATTTAAATTTCAAAAAGATCTGATGATGGGTTTCGGAGACAGACAACGGAACTCTTCAAAAATTGACAGCAAATCAACCGCGATTGCTGCTATCGTATGTCTATGAATTGTTAACATAGTTTAATGGGGAGCCACAACTAAAAAGTGAAAAATAAAAAACTTTTTTACAAAAAAATAGAACCGACTTCCAAAAAAAGTGCAAAATAACTTTAATTTCGGAAGTCGGTGTCAAAAAACAAAGACACAAAACAGGAACACCGACTTCCGAAATTAAAGTTATTTTGCACTTTTTTTGGAAGTCGGTTCTATTTTTTTGTAAAAAAGTTTTTCTATTTTTTTTTTGTAAAAATGTTTTTATTTTTCACTTTTTGGTTGTGGTTCCCCATTAAATTGTGTTAACACTCCATAGACATACGATCGCAGCAATCGCAGTTGATTTGCTGTCATTTTTTGAAGAGTTCCGTTGTCTGTCTCCGAAACTCATCATCAGATCTATGATATGAAATTTAAATGGGACCATTTCGGAATAAAGTCCTTTCGAACAAAAAAAGAATTTTGCAAATCAGTTCTTAAAATATGACCACACCTTTCTGTTACACTCTGTATATGACGGAATTAAGCCCGAAAATACATAAAAAAAACAAGCATCCTAATTGATAACCTCACGACACGTAGATATTTTTTGCTTTATCAAATAAGTTAAAAATGTCAAATATAAAACGCATCAAAGTTCAGGAGTGGGGCTTGTTACGTCACTTTTGCACACACAACTCAAGTGTGACGTAATGCGAAATTTCAACGCACTGTATCGTCTTCATATTTATACCCGAATGGTCCAAACGGAGCCCTATTGCTTTCACTCACATGTCGGTCTGTTTGTCACAAAATTTTGTTCCGATTCATTTTTTAACTTCTTAGTGACCTATGAACTTTAAATTTGGTGATAAAGTTTATTATTACGTATATTTTACTAACAAATACCAATATATTGATAAATCAGATTTTTCTTTGACAATTCCCTCATTTGGTACGGAACCCTAAATGTGCGAGGTCCGACACGCACTTGGCCGGTTTTTTCAAAAGAAACTATACGTGTGCAATATTTGTGGTAATCTAACTGAGCGACTAGGTAATTAGATTTTTTTAGTCATCAACCCAATTGTGATGGAGGCTGACACACTCGTATGAAATACACTACATTGCGTCCCTAAAAGAGGTAGGGGCAGGAGCGGGTTTTCTAGTGAGTGCATTGAAAATTGTTTTATCAGTGTACAAAAATACACTGCATTGCGTCCCTAAAAGAGGTAGGGGCAGGAACGGGTTTTTTAGTGTGTTGAAAATTGTTTTATCAGTGTACAAAAATACACTACATTGCGTCCCTAAAAGAGGTAGGGGCAGGAGCGGGTTTTCTAGTGAGTGTGTTGAAAATTGTTTTATCAGTGTATAAAAATGCACTACACTGCGTCCCTAAAAGAGGTAGGGGCAGAAGCGGGTTTTCTAGTGAATGTGTTGAAAATTGTTTTATCAGTGTACAAAAATACACTACATTGCGTCCCTAAAAGAGGTAGGGGCAGGAGCGGGTTGAAAATTGTTGTATCAGTGTACAAAAATAAACCACAATGAAAAATAAAATATTGCTTTATTTGCTCACATACATGAGAACTGTATGATCTAAGAGTACAATAATTAACTAACATAATTATGTCGTATTTACATAAAGGCGCCTACATATCAACAATTAGGACGTATAATAGGGTGAATCACCAGGCGTTTTGCAGATAATAATGATGAAGTGTTGCCGACAGTGACGAATCGTGGGAAAATAAACTTTAATACACTAAAGTCCACTAGTAGTATTCACTCTGTCATATGTTCTGCAAAACGCCAGGAGACCCAATAACACTATTTAGCTGGCTTTTGCCAGCGGCTTCGCTTGCGAGGAATGATTACTTGCCCCATTATAAATTATAGCCTATGTGCTATTCCGGACCATAATCTATCTCTGTGCCAAATTTCATCCCGATCCGATAAGCCGTTCTGGCGTGATTGAGTAACAAACATACATCCCTCGTAACTTCCGCATTTATGCGGGTTGGTTTTAGATGTGGTGTGTGTGTGGATTCACGTGCACATTGATCTTACGCACACAGAAACAAAAGTACCCACAGTACACACACACCCAAAACCAACCCGCCATGGTGAGATAGAACTATAACTGTACACTTTTATTTAGATAAAATAATTTTCTAGAAAAAAGAAAATGCAGTAATTTTTTTACGAGACTGTACTTACATATTTTTTTTAATAAAATCTTTTTCATAAAAAATAAAAAAAAAGTCTTGTAATGACAAAAAAAGCAATTTTTTTATTGCTGTACTTTTCGAACAATATTTTAAATCTTTATTTCCAAGCTGATTTGACATGGAATGAAAATAAATTAATATTAGCTTATTCCCGCGGTTTCGTCCGCATGGCCTGGTCTACAGGAATAGGGATGACGACAGAGTATAAAATAATAATTATATTTAGTCTAAGCATAGACTATGAAATGTTATAGACGAAGTGTCAAAATCCAGCAATAGTACCAGAATGAGAAGCCGGCTTGTATCTGTACACGCGAAATAAGCTCACACGGACAAAATGAGAAGCTGAAACGTCATCGTTACGTTCGTCAAGGTCACACACACATTTTGACAATCCTGCTTCATTTAATGTTCAATGACGTTCCGTCTATAACCATAGTCTTAGTCCATAAGTTAGGTTATCAAAAAACATTGGACACGTATTTCTAGCTTTTTCAAATTAATGAAAAATTACAAAGATACAACGCATCAAAGTTTAGGAGTGGGGGATTATTACGTCACTTTCAGAGTAAAAAAATAGAACCGACTTCCAAAAAAAGTGCAAAATAACTTTAATTTCTGAAGTCGGTGTTCCTGTTTTGTGTCTTTGTTTTTTGACACCGACTTCCGAAATTAAAGTTATTTTGCACTTTTTTTGGAAGTCGGTTCTATTTTTTTGTAAAAAAGTTTTATATTTTTCACTTTTTAGTTGTGGCTCCCCATTAAACTGTGTTAACAATTCATAGACATACGATAGCAGCAATCGCGGTTGATTTGCTGTCAATTTTTGAAGAGTTCCGTTGTCTGTCTCCGAAACCCATTATCAGATCTTTTTGAAATTTAAATGGGACCATTTCGGAATAAACCCCTTTCGAACAAAAAAAGAATTTTGCAAATCCGTCAATATATGACGGAGTTATGCCCGAACATACATCATCCGAATTGATAACCTCCTCCTTTTTCGAAGTCGGTTAAAAAATAGTACAATTTTAACTTAAGTGTGACGTCATTCGAAATTTCAACCCACTCTATCGTCTTCATTTTTTAACCGACTTCAAAAAAGAGGAGGTCCTCAATCTGTCTGTATGGTTTTTTTTCTTTCTTACGCTATATCTCCGCCATTTGTGAATAGATTTTAACGATTCTTTTTTGTATGGTAGGTCATACTTCAGAGGTGGTCCCATGTAAATTATATAGAAATTGATTCAGCAGTTTTTGAAAAAATCAACATAAATAAAAAATATGTAAACACAGATGACGTTTTGGTTGTCTCCAAATGTTCAAATTCCATGTTATTGGTAGTATCCATTCGGGCATAACTTTAATATTTAGTTTTACTTCTAGTGCACAACAATAATAAAAAGTGAAATACAAAAAACTTTTTCAAAAAATACAACCGACTTCTAAAAATTGCAAAATAACTTTAATTTCGGAAGTCGGTGTCAAATAACGAAGAAACAAAAAAATACAAACACCGACTTCCGAAATTAAAGTTATTTTGCAATTTTTAGAAGTCGGTTGTATTTTTTGAAGTCTTTTTTTTGTTAAAGTGATAAATGAAAAAACACGTGTCCAATAGTTTTTTAGTCTTCAACCCCTTTGTGCTTTTTCTGAGATAAAATGTAGCCACTTAGTGCAGCCTTGTATCAAAGAAAGAATAGGGCATTCTCCTGTGCTTATTTTTGTCACATAAGACCATGATATAGTGTTATCACGGTCATAATCATTATCCCAATTTATTTGGGGTCTTTTTCATCCATCCTCCTCTATTTGTCGTCATCTCTGTAGTCACCCCCTTTTTACCCATATCCTGTTTCACACAGTCCAACCATCGTTTCTTTTGCCTTCCCCTACTCTTACAGCCCCACATCCATACACAAGACTTTCCTCACGACATTTTCTTCATTCCTCCGCATCACATGGGCATACGACAACTGTAATAACACTAATAACATTAAAATAAATATATAATTTTCTGAAAACAACTTCGATATTGGTTATTAAGGTGGAAGCGCCAGGGTAACCCGCGAAATTCAACAATTTGCAGGTGTGTCAGGTTGTATCTTGGTCAAAATTTGATTCGCGGCCGTAGCAAGTATGTATTTATAGAATTATGATCATTAAAATCATCAATACAACTCTTTCAGTTTGAATTTGATGTCAAATATAGTATTTGATGAAATCATGACATTTCAATTCTAACTGAAAGAGCTTTATTAATGATTACAGTTCTGTAAATACGTACTTATTATATCATCGGCCCATCTTTTCTTCTGTCTTCCTACATTTCTTTTTTAATAAACACAGCAGGTAAAGTTGGATGTATACGGCCAAAGACAGGGAAAGATGGAAAGGAATGGAGGAGGCTTTTACCCATAGAGGGGCCACATAACAAAGAAATGGAAAGGAAATAATTATAATTAGATGTATATTTCTAAGATGCATTATGTGGGAAATAAAGCTACAACCGGATACTGACCTATAAATTACAAAAAACGTAAGAAAATTTGAATTTCGCGGGCTACCCTGGAGCTTTCACCTTAAATGAAGCAGAAATTAACTTTTCAAATATTGGTAAGTATTAGGAACAACGTAACTGGCTAACAGAGGTATCTAAATTAGCATCATTTACGTCACGGTACCCATTCTAGCGTATCGTGTTGAGGGGGAACATAACACACCTAAATACTATGCGAGCCAAATAAGAATAGTACTGTCAAGACGCCATTTTGTTCCGCAATACTCGTGAACTTCATTACGAAACCGTAAGGTGTGCAAAAAATAAATAAAGAAAATAGAAAAAGTGAACAAAAAATAATTAAACTATACTTAATAATTTTTTTTTGTTCACTTTTTTGGTATTTCTAATCAATTTTACGCCAAATTAATTACACATGAGTTAATTAGATAAGTTAACTATATACTGGTTAATTTTTTGACGTGACAACGTGTAATAAATCGATGAACGCCGGCTGCATACACGAAAGTGTCCCGTTACGCTCATTGTACGCATGCGCCGCATCTATATTTCATCAATGTTTTGTTAAGACGTTGGCGTTGTCACGTTAAACTATCGTCCGTAAACCAATTTTACAGACAACCAATTTTTAATGAATACTCTTTCTATATATTATTAATTTATCCAACATTATGGAATTCAAGAAATAACATTTTATAAAAACGAGTATAAATAATAATGAAATCTATGAATAAAAAAATAAAAATTCAGTTTTTTTTTTGCTAGGTGTACTAATTTGACAGCTATCGTGTGAAGTTGGCAACAAGTGCGATCCTATTCTTAGTTGGCTCGCATAGTATGGTTACATACAGAGTGTAACGAAAGTTGCGGGAGTGTTTGGAAGTCACCGCGGACCTGGAACGCACCTAGACAACTGAAGGAACACGGGTGGATTAGGAATTGAGCCTTACTGAGTAAACAGTAAGGCTCAATTTACATTGCCGCGGAATGGAAGCGAATTTTTGCAACGACATTGTACATAGCACAATGAACTTTATGTCAATTGCGTAACGTACAAACTAAATACGAGCCAAAAAAGACGTCACGCGTCTGCCGAGGAATCCTCGCACATTCTCGAAAATGCCCGTAGCTACTGTCGGTGCCGTCTGTGGAACGCGAGAATTCTCGAGCATTCTCGCGGATTCGCGCGCCTTCTCGCGCTATGAGGCGAAATTGAAAGATAGGTGGATAACATTGTGGAGGCAGCAGGAAAAAGCTGGATGGATGTCGCCATGGTCAAAATACAATGGAAAAAGATAGAGGAGGCTTATACCCGAAGGGGAACACACATTGCTAAACAATGTTTTGGAAAAATAAGCTAGATAATAATTGTCAGCATTTAAAATATGATCACCCATTTCCATTACACCCTGTATAAGTTATACAGTATAACCCATATTCCAAGTCATGTCCTCCAACTCAACTCCACCTCGAATTATCAAATTGACGGTCACAACTTGTTATTTATCAAGGTTAATCGAGGTATTTTACCTGAAAAATCTTCGATTTATTCAGTCACGGTGTCCAAGTCAAGTAGAGGTCCTTTACACTTGGAATATGGGCCTACATTTGAATAGTCTCAACATCACTACCTTCCAGACTCTGTTCATTACATTCCAGTACGTTTGTAGCATACCGTTTTCTACTAGAAGTATCAATATTGTGTCTCCGTTTCATATGCTTCTTAAAATTAGACCCGTTTGTGAAGTCACGTTGACAGTAAATACACTTGTACGGCTTAGCACCGGTATGTTGCCTCAAATGTAAGTTCAAACGAGTTTTAAATCTAAAAGTTTTGTTACAATATTCACAAACGTAAGGCATTAAGTCCGTATGCACTATAGAATGTGATTTCAAGTGTCTTTTAACACGAAAACTTTTGCCGCATTGCTCACAAACAAACGGTTTTGCTCCGGAGTGGAGACTGAAATGGGATTGGAGATTTCCTCGAGCTCGGAAGGCCATCGGACAGAATTCACATTTGTAAGGTTTTGTTTCATCGTGTGTCATCATATGAGTACTCAACGTTCCTTTAGTGAAGAACATTTTTCCGCATATATGACATGAGAAGTCTCTACTGCGTTCAGTATGTATCAGTCTATGTTGTAATAAGTTACTGCGGGACTTGAATTCCTTTTGGCAATGTTCACATTTTAGTTTGTCCTCTATTGTCTCACATTTAACTCGTTTCCTGTAACTTTTAGTGTATACTATGATGTGATCTTGTAGTTGTTCTTCATTTTCAAAAATTGAACCGCAGTTTTGGCATGTACTTCTATTATTGACATGACAAGTGTTTCTATGTTTTTTCAAGATAGATGCCATTGTAAAACGCTTGTTACAAAACTCGCAGCAGTATCTTAGCCATTTTTTATGTGACCGTACATGATTGACAAAAGATTTGAAGTTACTTAGTACTTTCCCGCAGTCCGAGCACTTGAATATACAGCAGTGGGTATGTATTTGCAATGCATGTAAGCGTAGTGACATGACATTCTTGCATTGAGCGTCGCAGTCAGCACAACGGCACATGTAATCTTCCCAAGTCAAATCTGACCCTTTTTCATTACTCTCAATACCTAAATCAGAATTATACTTCAATTTCTTTTTCTTTTTGAGTTTTTTCTTCTTAATCTGAGCCATGTAGAGGGGAGCATCACTGTCTGTGGTGTTGAAACCATCGGAGTTGGCAAGTATCTCGTCAGCACTGAGTCTCTCAACCTTCACTGCTGCTGCAGCCAAGTCAAGCAAAGAACTAGGGTCTACAGTCACTATTTGCAGCTCCTCATTGATAAGTTCCGGTTTTACCTCTTTTTTAGTGTCCATAAAGTCTTCCCAGTCGATATTCACCGGTTTTCCATCCTCATCTAGGTTTGTTTTGATAGCAGAACACGAATTCTCCTTGTCATCTTTCTTCAGGAATATTTCATTCAATTTTGTTTGCGCTGTCCTTACGTTGTGAAGAAAGGACCATGTACGTTCTAGTAAGTCGAAACATGAGAAGCAAATGCTATTTGGAAGAGCTTCAGAGGCTTTTACATCGATATTTATCCACAACATTTTCGTGGCTATTTTCGAGTTTATCCCTACATCTTCGTCTGGCGATATGAGCGTTTCTTTAGTGGTTGGTTCAGCGCATAAGCGACAGTATGCTTCGTCTTCGTCACACATTGTTAATTATCAACTGAATTTACGTAACATTTGATTATAAAATGTTTCTTTTTTCGGAACAATTGGAAAACTAATAATGATAAACAACCATTTTTGACAATAGACGCGTCGGTATTGCCATTACATTAAAATAATTTGCTCCATACCATACCCACTGTTTCAAAAAGTAAATATCCGCTATCAGGGTAGTTGTAAACATATAAATGCACACTTGTTTATTATTATTAGCGATCTATCTTATTCAGAAATACTCACTAAATCATTATTTTAGCTTTTAGAAAGTAACTCACTTAAATGGCAACACCAACTTTCTCTTTGTAGCGCCATCTGTAAGATTACCTACGCGTTTTTGAGGTTCTCAGGTTGCTATTTTATTTTACTACTTTTTCTTTTACTAGGTGGCGGTAATCTAACTTCAGACAGTATCTATTTTATTAATTTACTCAGTAACTTTAAAAATGATACAACCTCTAATTAGCAAAAGGATTAAATACCTACATTTATTCTGTTTTTTTTTTCAGGTGGGAATCGTGAATGTCCAACGCTCTGAGGCGGCTATAAGTAGCGGAGGCGTCTTCTCCCACTGACTAAAACCACATTGGACTATTATAGATATATTATCTAGGTATCTACTCGTGGGCGCCGGCTGAACTATTTTCAGAGGGGTGAATCTTCAGCACATCGCCTCATACAGTTACAGAACTAGCTTGAGATCTGAAGATAAGGAAGCAAGAACGAGCGTAGCGAACTCGATAACTTCGCCTCGGATATGTTAGGAATAAATGCTATGGAGTTATTTTTTGACATTTTTGATTTCGAATGTTTTTGTATGTTATGTTGAAAGTCATGGTGCAAGTGCACCCCCTTGCTCCCCCTTCTCGGTGCCCATGTAGGTACCTATCTGGCGCCTGGGAGCACTTGTGCATTCTTTTTACTCCGACGGCATCTGCTTTGCATTGATTATTGGCTTCCCTGACGCAACCAGCCACCATGTCTTGAATGGGCTGGGTATCTGGCTAATTTGATTTTGATAAAATCATAAAACTCAACAAAGGGCGATTTCTATCCCGGAATAACCCAGAAAATAAGACATAACTCGCCCAATAAAGCTTCCACGTATCGGACTAAGTGATACTATAATATAACATAGTATCAATCTATTTAGATTCAGCGTGTAGGACGAATAACAAATAATGACGATCGAGGAATACTGAGCAGGGCCTTGGAGTGAATGACCTGCTAGTTTTTACATAACATCTAGCTAAAATATGCGAGGACTATCTAGTAATTTTCAAACTATAGATAATATAGAGAGCAGTGGTGGCACAGTGGTATTGGACGCGACTTACAAGTTGTAGGTCGTGAGTTCAAACCCAGGCAGGCGCTTTACTTTGTGTAAATTATTTCATCACCACTGCTCTCAAAACGGTGAAGGAAAACATCGTGAGGAAACCGGCATGTCTTAGAACCAAAAATTCGAAGACATGTGACATCCACCAACTCGCATTGGGCCCGTGTGGTGGATTACGGCCCACACCCTCTCACAGAGAGGAGGCCTGTGCCCCAGCAGTGGGGACATTAAAAGACATGATGATGATGATAATATTGGCGAAACCACCTTAGCCAAACCAGATTTGATTTTCTCATAAACGCAAAACACACACATGCAAGCGCAAGCAAGTTGAGTGACTTAATTCCTAAATTCATGACTGATGTTGCATGATGCAAAAATCAAAGTATCGACACTGTTAGGGTTCCGAAAGTCCGAATAAAAAACGGAACCCTTATCACTCGTGTATCTGTCTGTCTGTCCGTCTGTACCAGTTAATTTCCTCCGAATCTTCTGGACTGATTAAGCTGAAATTTGGTACACACATAAAATATCTATGACCCAAACGCTGAGGTGTAACGTAAATAAATGGAATTGGAATATGGGGGTCACTTTTGTGGTGCAAGAAAATTAAAAAAAAAAGGTGCGTGTGCGATTCACAAACGATAGAAGTGAAACTTCAGTAAATCGACAAAAGAATGAGATGAATATATATAACAAGGGTAGGTATAATTACAAAGTTTAATTGTTTAAAAATGAAAGTATTTTGATTAATTTTAAAAGATATTTTATATTTTATTTAACATAATTATGTTCCATAATCTATTGCTCAAGTTCCATATTTTCAGTTTCAACAAATGATACCAGAGGCTTATGATAACTAAAATACGATGCAAATGTTTTAGTTTCAATTTGGAGATATATTTCTGTCTCATTCTTTCCTGGCTTCATCCTACACATTTTTGTATTTGTGTACCTGTCGTTTTTTCCGTTGCATCCGGTTTGAAATCACGATTCTAAAGAAGTTTCACTTCAAAAATAAAAGTTTTCCAAACTGTACCGTGCTACATACCAAAGGGTCTTATTTACTTATTGCAAGGGTCTCAATTTTTTTTTTTTTATTAATTTTTAAATATGTATTTTCTAAGTTACCTAAGAAAATAGTTTAAAAATAAAAACATGATTTTGAAGGTTTTTTTATGCAACCATTTGCCTCTGCATTAGACGATAGTTTATCCGTCACTCACAACCTTTTTTTTTTTTGGTGTGTGAAATCATCCAATGACTTCTCCCGCTCTGGGT
This sequence comes from Polia nebulosa, assembly GCA_951329385.1. Classification (NCBI taxonomy): domain Eukaryota; kingdom Metazoa; phylum Arthropoda; class Insecta; order Lepidoptera; family Noctuidae; genus Polia; species Polia nebulosa. Next base: position 18,169,003 of record OX589614.1, read on the forward strand.
GGAGCGGGAGGGCGTGTCAGACTCTTACTGACTAAAACCCACCCCTGTTCCTTCCTTGCCTGAGTGCCCAGGGGCGCGGTAACTCTGTTACGAATTTATCCGCGCCCCTTGGCATGCAGGCATCGGCCATGATGGGCCCTGTCAATGGTGACTGACATCTCTTTGAGGCGCGCTTGGCTACCCACTGCTCGCCGTCCGCAGGCCCGGGTCTACAGTGGCCGGAGATCGTCTAGCGACGTCCTACGCCCAGGGCGTCTCCGGCTCAGGCTGGGGGCGTGAGGGCCACTCCGTTGAGCTTCCCTCACTCGTTCCGCCTCCTAATTCGCGAGCATTACTGCTACGCAGAAGGAGGAGACTGCTTCCCATTCCCTCTCGCTGGGTATTACCATGGCCTGAACCAGGGCCGGGCGCGAGAGGTCGCTGCCACCTATCGCATCCACGAGGACACAGTGGTGCTCCGCCCAAGCGGAGCCCATCCGCAGGCCCGCGTCTACGCTCTACGGTGGCCTGCGAACGTCCTGCGAAATGCGACGCCCAGGGCGTCTCCTGCGGTGGCTGCGGCTGGCGGCGTGATGGCCACTCCGTTGAGTCTCCCTCGTCCGTTTCGCCTCCTTCTTCACGAGCATTACTGCTTCGCAGAAGGAGGAGACTGCTTCCCATTCCCTCTCGCTCCGTACTATGGCCTGAACCAGGGCCGGGCGCGAGAGGTTGCTGCTGGTCACTCACAACTTTGTCTGAGCTTAAGCTGACAGTTGAAGTTGCCGTGTAATGTATGTAAGCCTTACACCTATCTAGTTATCTACTAACAGATACCTATTTGAAAACCTAAAAGCCAAAACCTGCAAAGCATTCGAAAGCCTAGTACGCCAACAAATACTATTTTCCCGAAAGAGAACCGAACTCGCGACCCGTGGCGTAACAAATCGCTACATCTGTGTTATTATTTATTTATATTGACAAACCAACTAAATACACACAAACACGTAACGTTTTTTTTGTGTTTTTAGGGTTCCGTACCCGAAGGATCCACACGAAGACCTATTGCTGTCACTCACGTCGACGAACACGTCGTCAGTCACAAAATTTTGTTCCGAATATTTTTTGAACTCTCCATTGACATATAAACATGAAAATTGGTGATAATGTTTGTTATTACGTATATTTTAATAACAAATACCAATATATTGATAAATCTGATTTTTATCCTCTCTCTCTCTGTCTTTTTTTTTTTTTTTTTTTTTTTTTATGTTCGGCCATAACTTCGGCATATTAAACAATAGACGGATTTGCAAAATTCATTTTTGTCTGAAAGGGGATTATTTCAAAATGGTCCCATTTACATAGATCTGATTATGAGTTTCGGAGACAGACAACGGAACTCTTCAAAAAATGATTGCAAATCAACCGCGATTGCTGCTATCACATAAATATACATTGTTAACACAATTTAATGGGGAATCACAACTAAAAAGTGAAAAATAAAAACTTTTTTACAAAAAAATAGAACCGACTTCCACAAAAAACAAAAAGCGTGCAAAATAATTTTAATTTCGGAAGTCGGTGTCAAAAAACGAAGAAACAAAACTAGAAAATTTTATTTGATAATTCAATAATTTAGGTATTTAGGCCCTTTGCGCGTCCAAATTAGCAGACACAATAGATTTTAATTGTGTCTCGATTACGAGGTGACTGCCAGACTGCTGAACTACTACTTTCTTCATTAGATACGGAACCCTAAAAGTGCGAAGTCCGACACCCACTTGGCCTGTTTTTATTCTTTATTCTTATGGAGTAGGTAGTAACTCCAGTACTTATGTATTTTTTATTCAAATTAATTATCAAGGTTATATTCATACTTTACCAGGATGGCTTGGCATATAAATTGCCTATTGCTGTATGAACGGAAGAAGAACATCCTGTCTTGGACGGTGACCCAGTGCGGGTTGGTGGATTGAGAAACTGGCTGCTAAAATGTTGGGGATCCTAGCTAAGGTGAGACGGACACACCGGAATAGATGCTCAACCTCCATCAAGCGCTAGTTCGATCGTGTATGGAGTACTGCTCTCATTTCTGCAGCGGATTTGCCAGATACCAGCTGGATGCACTTGAGTTTATTGAGAAACGAGCCATGTGGATCATCGACAATGATGCACTCGACGAGTCGAATCTCCAAAGTCTTGAGCATTGACGCCGAGATGCTAGCCTGCCGGTTTTCTATTGGTTAAATTTCGGGGAGCGTGTGTCGGAACTGCATAGTTTAATTCTGCCAAGCCCGTTCCATCATCGGACCACTGTTCCGGATAAGGTGGGAGGAAACGCCCGGGTGTCAGTTCCGGATAGTCAAAGTCAAAGTATTTATTTGAAATAAACTATTTACAGGCACTTTTGAATTGTAACGTCGCGGTCGATCAGTCAAAAAGATGAAGCTAATTGCACATTCCAAAGCGTAGATATCTATGGAGAAGAACGTGCAAGAAACTCCATGGTCACTCTTTTTAACCATGTTATGTATTATAAAAATTTTGGTTACATTATTCTTGTTGCTTCTATTATGCGAGAACAATGTAAAACAAAAACAACCGACTTCCAAAAAAGAAAACAACAACACACTAGAAATTAAAAAATAACTTTAATTTCGGAAGTCGGTGTCAAATAACGAAGAAATAAAATACAAACATCGACTTCCGAAATTAAAGTAATTTTTTAATTTTTAGTGTATTTTCTTTTTTGGAAGTAGGTTATTGTTTTTTTTTTTTTGTAAAAAAGTTTTTTATTTTTCAATTTTTAGTTGTTATACCTCAGAACTAAAAACTCCAATAACATGGAACGTGGAATTTAAACATACTCGTAATTGGAGAAAACAAAAACGTCATCTAGGTATACGTATTTTTCGTTTTTGTTCAGTTTCTCAAAAAGCGCTGAAGCAATTTCGATAAAATTTATATGGGATCACCTTTTGCTTTCGGATAAAAAAAGAATATTAAAAATTGGTCCACAACTGGCGGAGAAATCGGCAGACATAGATAAAAAAAACATACATACAGTCGAACACAGAACCTCCTCCTTTTTCGAAAGTCGGTTAAAAAATAAAAATATTTCAAGAAAAAGAAAAAAAAGGATTAAAACAAGCCTGTGGCAGTTAAGAGATGACCAGTCTCAACTGACAGCGCCCGTTCACGAACATGACGCGTGGATCACCCGGAGGATACGGTGGAAGCTGTCACCTCCTTCTGCTAAGCAGTAATGCTTGCGAAGGAGGAGGAGGTGGGACGCGTGAGGGAGAGGCAATCCTCGCGCCCTCACGCCCCTAGTCGCCGCAGGAGATGCCCTGGGCGTCGGGAGTCGCAAGACAATTCCCGGCCACCGTAGGCACGGGCTTGCGGACGGCGAGCAATGGGTAGCTCGTCTGTACTGTTCCACGAGCGCTTCAAAGAGATGTCAGCAGTAACTGATGGGGTCCGCTAGAGCCACTGCCTAAATCTTTTTAGTCCGGTCTTTTCGGACAATAATAATTAATTTACTCCAATACCTACCCTTGCGGTACACTGAGCATGTAAACATTACGAAGCGAACGGCACTAATATTCTACCTAGGTTTATGTAAATGGCTATAAAAAGTACAGTTACCTTATAAATAGGAGGTCGAAGTACTCATCAGTAAGACTTTATAGAATGACTAATGAATACCTATTTCAGTAGGTAAGTCTAGGTCAACAATCTTTTAAAGTGCCCTGTAAACGATCAAATTTGTTTGGCAAAGTTGGTCAAACTTCACGTCTTCATCATAGATTGTTTGACAAACGCATCAAACAAGCTGCACACTATCAAATAATTTGACAAACACGTAAAGTTTGATAAACAATTTGATCGTTTACAGGGCACTTTACATTGTCACCAAACTTTTTTAACCCCCGAGGCAAAAAGAGGGGTTGTTATAAGTTTGACCGTGGTGTGTGTGTCAGTCTGTGGCACCGTAGCCCGTTTTGAATGCGGTTTTTTTATTTAAAAGCAGGTTTTCTAGCGATGGTACTTAGATATATCATCATTCTCCTGCCCTTATCCCAATTTATTTGGGGTCGGCGCAACATGTCTTTTTCTTCTTCTTCTTCTATTAGTCGTCATCTCTGTAGTCACCCCCTTTTTACCCATATCCTCTTTCACACAGTCCAACCATCGTTTCTTCGGCCTTCGCCTACTCTTATAGCCATCCACATCCATATACAAGACTTTCCTCACGACATTTTCTTCATTCCTCCGCATCACATGCCCATACCACGACAACCGATTTCCACACAACTTTTCAGTCAGCGGTGCCACTTTCAGAATTCCTCTTATATACTCATTCCTAATTCTATCCATGCGCGTAACACCACACATCGCTCTTAGCATTCTCATCTCAGCTACATGCAATTGCCTTCTGGCGAGGTCGGGTACCACTGCTTGTTTTCTGGATGTGACTCAGGATGGCTGGACAAATCTTCAAAATAGCTCGCATTAAAGTAGGTCATTCACATCACTATTTTGAAGATTTGTCCAGCCATCCTGAGTCACATTTTTCTGGGGCGCACTGCAAAGGAGTGGAACTCTCTACCTGCGTCTGTATTTCCGAATGCATAAAACCCTAATCTCTTCAAAGTTAGAGTGAACAGGCTTCTTCTGGGTAAGCTCGCTTCATCGTCGACGTTGTCTCTGTCACCTCTGACCTAGACTAGAGTCAAGAGCAAAGCCATCTAAAATAATAAAAAAAAATAAAAAAAATAAGAGGTTGCCTACGTTTTGTTGATTTACGAAGTACCTACACCACATTTCAGGTGTAACTTTTAAGAGTCTATGTTACCTCAAATGGCTTAGCATGATCCTCCGTTATGTCGATAATACTGCAGCATTAATTTTGAAATAAATATATGGCAAGGTTGAGGATCAATGTTAAGTATTATAAACCTCAAAAACACGATTCCATAAAATTTTCTCGATAGAAAAAAAATCCAAAGTTACCTCTAAACCGAAAACAATAAACCGCTAGCATTCAAAAAATGCTTAAAATTAGATCATGAAACTTTGCATACTAACTGAACTTACTATAAAGCAGGTCCTACAAGTTTTTTTATTTTTTAATTACCATTATTTTCACAGTAAAAATAAAATACCTAAACTATCACCTAAACTATGCCGTCTTGAAGCTTGTTCCCTGGCGCCCGACGCCCCCGTTCAGTCTCGCTTCGGCTTTCGAACGGGAGGGCTGTGTCGCTTGCGCTCAGAGCACACATTACGCAACAAGACTACGTAAAATACAAATCTTGTAGTACTTATACTTATAGTGTTGGTGCAATGGGAAATAACCGTAATAAAAATAAGAAACGAAAGGGTTGGCGCAAAGAAACTGGAAAACATGATAAACGTAATGAAGTAAGTATATAGCTACCTATCTACTTACAGTATTAGTGATTACAAACATGTCACGTTTGGTGCAGTGGCAGGTGATTGGCTGCTGCGTTAGGAGTTGCAGGTGTTTCTGCATGTGAAGATTTGTGTTTGTAAACGCACCTTTCACGATTCAGGCGAAATCCAGGTGTACACTTTTTTTTTTGATAAAAAATGTGAAAAATGGGTGTCCAATTTTGTAAAAAGTTAAAAAGTTCCCTAAATAGGTTTGTTATTGTTTTGACAATATACAACAAATAGGTATCTATGTAGTACCTAATTGTTTATTTTTATAATGTTGCCGACTCCAGGATTTCAACTGAATCGGAGACGGTGCGATTACAAACACAAATCTTCACATTCACAAACGCGCAGATCCGACAAAACTATCTGTAGGCCATAAAACACTGATCTGTTATTATTATTACTACATATGGCTATATAATTTTGACGGCACGGTTGGCGCAGTGGTTGAGCGTTCGGCTGCTACGCTGCGTGTCACGGGTTCGATCCCCGCACGGAACAAATATTTGTATGACCTGCAGATAGTTGTTCCGGGTCTGGGTGTCTTGTGTATGTGAATTTACATGTTTGTGAACGCACCCACGATACAGGAATATTCCTAGTGTGAGGCAACATTTTTTTAAAAGACAAACAAAAATCAAAAAAAAAATTATCAAGCTATAAATTTCCAGTATAAGCTGATCTCACATTGTATAGGAATTCCGTACAATGAGAGGTCAGCTTGTACTGGAAAATTATCCCTCCACCATCAAATACCAATTCACCAAATTTGTATTTCAATAAAAAATGTAGGGTGGGTAATTGTTATTTGTTATTCATAGGGCAAGTCTGCTTCTATGGACGATTTAGTCTTCTTTTGTATATTTTTAGGGTTCCATAGCCAAATCATAAATAAAAATATGTGAGGTCTAGGTAGGTATTTATTTGTCCCGTGTGATTGTTACAGGACCGGACGGACGGAGGTATGACCTCCGAAAACTGTAGAAATAAATTCGGACGAAACAAATCTTCATGTGTTACAAAATATATAATTGTAAGTACCTATCTATCATACGTGTGTGATAATCACGAAATTTGCTGTTCCCCCATGGCACTACCGCTTGGTACTAACGCGTAACGGTACTATCACGAAATTGGCGAATTCATAATAAAATTTTCATAATGTTGGACTTTTTAGGGTTCCGTATTATTTATTCATGTTGACAAAATTATGCTGCCGGGGTCGCGAGTATATTTGAAAGAGAGTTACCGCGGCACTTGGCACAGGCAACTGAAGGAACAGGGGTGGGTTTTAGTTAGTAAAAGTTTGAGATGCCCTCCCGCTCCGCCCAGAGCGGGAGGTAATTTTTTATATTTTTTTTTATTATAATCGTTTATTAGGAACAGAACAACAAATACAGGCAGATAAAAAAACAATGTACAACGATGGTAGCTGCAAAAGTTTAAAACTTTGGCGCAGCCACCAACGCCCATCACGCCAGTCATTGAATGATAACATAACATACCCCAAAAAAAGTGTTTTATAATGAATGTTGTGTTTTCTTGCAGATCACCTGAGAACATGAGCTGTTCACTGAATATACACAATCATTGAAATCAAGCGTCCCATTGCAGCATTCTAAACATCTTTTGACGAAGCTAAGATATAGATAAGATAGAAGTAAATTTTTGGAGAAAAACTCAAAACGGACTTGTCGTAAATAAAAAACATCCTTGGTATATACAAGTGCAAGGACAATTACATATTATCGGTACAAAAAAAAATGTATTTTCGGAATAAGGTCTGGATGCGACAAAAACATCAAAGTCGAAATTATAGAAAGATGACCAATATTTCTGAAATGGAACTAAAATTAGAACATTTTTATAAAACATGCATGTTACCTGAGCTATGCAATTCCAGACATGTTCTTACTATGTAAATTAGAAATTTAAGCGATTAAAAATAAATGTTATTTAATTTTGACTATTTTTAATTACTTTGAAAAAAACTTATGGTATTTATCATACCTACCTACATACCTACCTGCATACTTACCTACTTATCCTACCTATACCTACCTATCTTATATTTATACAAACCTTGTCCTGAGAATCACGAACACAACAAAAAAAGAATTATGCAATTTGGTGAAGTCCTTCGAAAGATATACGCATACCTACATTTCGGCGATTCATTCTTATATAGATGCATAATAACTAAGAAAGTGGTAATACAAGGAGAAAGCTACCTATTATAAGATTTTAAAATGGCACAGCGTAAACTTACTACCAAGCCAATGTACCTACAGAACCCTCAGTGCAAAGGTGACTCGCACTTGACTAGTTTTTTGTAGCTCTACTGCTACTAAACCGACTCTAAACCACTGCATAAATTCTACAATTTATGTAGTGGTTTAGAATCGATTTTTCTAACCTATGTATACCATATGTATGTATACCTAGGTACTTGCATATACCTACAACCTACATAATTACCTACATGCGCAAACGGTTGTCACATAACATACATACACTAAAACTATAAAACGCAAACTTACTACAAAACTAATTGGCGGAACCCACAGCGCAAAGTTGGCTCGCATTTGACTAGTATTTTATAGAAGTAGGTAGGTAAAATAAAATAGTGTGCACGGCTAGACATCACCTATACCGTCCAGTATAAGCTGATCTCGCATTTTATAGGCTTTCCGCACACTGAGAGGTCAGCTTATACTGGAAACTGATCGTTTATAGATACATTGAAATTGTATTTGCGATATAATATATAATTTTATATTCATAAAATGACAAGTTAAAATTAAATTAGATTGATAATTTTATTTCTTAGTACTCGTCCGATAATAGTCTAACGAAATCGCTTCGACCTCAAGGCCGCGCGTGTCGCGTCTCTGCGAGCAAAAGTGTGCGAGCGAGATAAAGAGTGCAGTGGCACGCGGGGAAGTGGGGGCGAAATTAGAATTTGAGCTGAGATGGTGTAGGCTCTTAAGTCACGTATAGTGAGATCCGAGAGCCGTCAGTCCATTACTTATTTTTGATTAAAAAAAATATGTGAATGAATGAACAGTGTTAGTATCTACTTTGAATCTACGCATATCCTAGCTTGGACGATTGACAATTGTGTGTTCGGGCATAACTCCGTCATTTATTGACGGGTGTGCAAAATTCTTTTTTAGTTCGAAAGAGGTTTGTTCAGAAATGGTCTCATTTAAATTTCTTATAGATCTGATGATTGGTTTCGGAGCCAGACAACGTAACTCTTTAAAAATTGACAGCAAATCAACCGCGTTTGCTGCTATCGTATGTCAATGAATTGTTAACACAGTTTAATGGCGAACCACAACTAAAAAGTGAAAACTAAAAAACTTTTTTACAAAAAAATAGAACTGACTTCCAAAAAAAGTGCAAAATAACTTTAATTTCGGAAGTCGGTGTCAAAAAACGAAGACAAAAAACCAGAAACACCGACTCGGAAATCGGTTCTATTTTTTTGTAAAAAAGTTTTTTGTTTTTCCTTCCGTTTAGATCATTTTTGAGAAACCAAAGAGGTGTTTTAGACCCTCCCAACTCAATACTGATTTTCATTTTCGTTATTCTTCTTCTTAGTGTGTGGCATACTCGTAAATAGAGTATTTGTTTAATTAAATAACTTGCTTGGTCCAGTATTCAGCTACGGCACCACCATCCACTGACGCTGTCATCAGATCCGAAAGATATGGAATCAGGTGCAAGATGGAAGGTGGGTCATGGTCTGCGGAGAGACACCGTCACCCCCACCTGTGGAGATTGTCTTTGCTGCGGCCGACCTGACTGATTATTGGAACGAAGTTCCTTATCGCGCGTTGTGAAAGGCTAGACGGAAAAAATTCTTACAAAAAGTTGTCACGACACTTTTTGCTATAGTAAAAAAAATAAAATTTTATTACAATTACTTTTGTTATAGTTGTTGTTATTGCTAAAGAGCTGAGCTGAGCTGAGCTGAGCTGAGCTGAGCTGAGCTGAGCTGCGATGAGATGAGATGAGATGAGATGAGATGATGAAGTATAACTTCTTACGTGCGTGCGTGTGTGCGTAGTTAATAATAAAAAAAATATTATAAATTAAAAAAAATAAAATTATATTACAATTCCTTCACTAATTAATCGAAAGGAACTTCGTTCCATCCGGGTGTCCCTTGACACCTCTCAAGTTTTTATTTTTATTACCTTCGTTATTTACACATAATAAATAAACTATGCCCAAATTTCAGCCTTGTGAATAGAATCTTTATCGAGGTGGCGACCAGCTCTTAAAGACTGATAATGGCATTAAAATATTATCCAATTATTTAACAAAATAATCTGTAAAACAGACATAAAAATTGGCCATGTGAGTGTTGGGCCACGCGTAGTGTAGAGTGCCTCACGTGCCGTAGTCACCCGGAAATACGGATTTAGAAGAGGGCTTTATGTTTATTAGCATGAACATCTTTTTTGAGATTTTAAGATAATTGAAAAAAATCACGGTCAAGAGCGAGTTAGACTCGCGCGCAAAGGTTTCCGAACAAATCATATTTTTTCAAGTTTAAAATACTTAAAGGTACTTCTTATAGGTTTTCCTGTAATCTATTAGTAAAGAACTACACTCTATATTTTTTTTCAAAATTTTGAGTCTAATGGTTTCGGAGATAAGGAAGGGGGAAATGGTCATTTTTCATTTATTTTCTCAAATAAAAAAAAATCAAAAAAAAAAAAAAATTAAATCATAACAGTTTAAAAAACTTTAATATTTAATTTTCTGATTTGCACCCCCAAAGTGACATTCCAAATTCATTTATTTACGTTACACGTTCGTGTTTGGGTTACAGATATTCATGTGTGTTCACTCAATCGGTCGAGGAGATTCGGAGTAAATTGGCTGTGACAGACGGACGGACAGAAAGACTGACAGACGCATGAGTGATCCTATAAGGGTTCCGATTTTACATTCGGATGTTCGGAACCCTAAAAATAATTAAAACGATTATTGGACTGGTAACTGAAGGAGTTATAAAATCCAACTTCATTGCACTAATACTTTTAATGTTTGGAACACTCAAGCCCTTATTTTTGGGGCGTCTTTGACCATCCCGTTTGAGATAACGGTTGTGATGTTATGAATGTATATTATGATTTTATTTTTCCATAATTTTACACGTTTACAATCTGTTTAGTTTTGTAATTTTTGAAGTTATACTTCTTTAGGCGCGTTATGAAAAAATGATGAGAGTGAAATTTTAAGACGCGCGCGCGTCACTGTCACACAAAATTCACAGGTTGAAGTTAGCTAGAACCGACCACCCTGAAGTTAGCTATGGTCTGTGGTTCATGAAGAATGCTTGTTTTTCTTTTGTAAACTTTGTAACAGTTTGGTTTATTATCTGTTACGCCAAAGAAGTATAACTTCTTACGTGCGTACATGTACACACACACTTTTTTTTCTTCTATGTATTGTATTTTGCACAAAATTTTCCAAATAGGCACATTTTAAAGGTTGGGCGACTATTACTCTTCAGTTTTACTTCAAAATTCGTTACATATACTACCATCTTGATTCTTTTTCAGATTTTTCAAACCAACAGGTTAGCTTGTAGAGGAAAAATTAGCGCTATGTTTCATGTTTCATAAACGAATCTCTAAATCGAAAAATATTGTTTCCAACCCCCCAATATTTTGAAAGGCTTATCCAACGATACCCCACACGTTGGATAGACGAGAAAAAAATGTCATCCCCACTTTACGAGAAGGGGAGAAATATTCCCAAGCAAAATTAGGTACAGCTTTCTACTACTGACAGTCTCTAAGCTAAGCCGCGGACGGACAGACGGGCAGAGCGAAACTTTATGGATTCCTTGTTAGGACTACGGAACCTTAAAAAAAGGGTTATTGAAATTGGCTCCTTGCAGGTTGATATTATGATAAATGCAAATGTCGTTCGCACATAAATCTTTTTCCAAAGTGAATAAATAGTTTATTTAAAATGTAACTATTTCAATTTCATACAGTACCAGATGTTTTATTTTCGAGCGCGTGACCAGAGTTGCAAGTTTAAAATTATAATGTCGGAGTAACTTTAAAAGAAGTTTTTATTCAGGGCAAGAATAGTTTTTAATATTTATTTATGTTTTAACCGAATTCAAAAAGAAGGAGGTTATGAATTCGGATGTTTGTATTATTTATTTATTTATGTTTGTATTAGTTATTTATTTATTGTATTTTTTAATTTTTTTCTTTCGGGCATAACTAGTCATATATTGACTGACGGCTTTGCAAAATTCTTTTTTTGTTAAGGGGTAGATCTGATGATGAGTTTCAGAGACAGACAACGGAACTCTTCAAAAATTGACAGCAAATCAACCGCGATTGCTGCGATCTAATGTCTATGTATTGTCAACGCAATTTAATGAGGAACCACAACTAAAAAGTGAAAAATATTTTTGTTTTTCCAAAAAATAAAACCGACTTCCAAAAAAAAGTGCAAAATAACTTTAATTTCGGAAGTCGGTGTCAAAAAACGAAGACACAAAACCAGAAACACCGACTTCAGAAATTAAAGTTATTTTGCACTTTTTTTGGAAGTCGGTTCTATTTTTTTATAAAATGTTTTTTGCAGCGTTAGTTTAGTAGTTGCAAATGCTACTAGATAGGTACTGCTGAGTATGAGGTTGGAAGTCATTCATTGTGTGTACGGCTAAGGTGTGGAATTCTCTGCCAGAGTCTGTGTTTCCTGATAGCTGCAACCTGGGGGTCTTTAAGGCCCCACTACCGGCCAAGTGCCGCCTTCATTGAATAAAAAATCATAGCATAGCATAGAAAACAAAAAGAATCCAACGTCACGTTTGTTACAAAGAGGATAAAGTATTTTTACGTTGTTAAAATAGGTTTCAGAATGTTTCGTATCCAAAGTAGTAGTTAAAAGTGTCAGAAACGGCCGTTTCTGGTGCTACGATTTTTTATTCAATGAGGGCGCCACTTGGCCGGTAGTAGACCCTTAAGTCAAGAGCAAATAGCTTACTTCTAGGCAAGCGTGCTCCATCGTCGACCACATCATCGCTTACCATTAGGTGATATACTTAGTTGTCAAGAGCGAGCCTATGAATGTTAAAAAAAAGAGTTTTCCTAAAGGCTCCTAAACACAGTGCCGCCGGCACTTTCACTGGCCTTACCGCCGGGGCAAGCCGCGGTGCATCCGGCGGCTTATAAACCCGCATTGCCACACAAAAGACCCGCCGACCAGGGCTGCCCGGTACCGCTGCGTGTCGCCGCTTTGCGTAAGTTTCAGCGGCCAAAACCCGACCGCACAGACGCCTGGGAAAACGCCGCGGCACTGTGTGTAGGAGCTTTAACAGAGTGCTAGATATACAAGGTGTAACGGAAAGGTGTAGTCATATGTTATAAATACTTCAACTGCCCAACCAAATGAAAAACTTTCTTCATGGAAACTGACAAATAAAAAATTAAAAAAATTAACCTCCAAGGCTCCCATGGATACGTACACATTTTGATCAGCTGATAATACCTTTGTGGGGAAAGTCCATTTTAGGGTTTGAACAGTCTGAATGAAAAAACGTTACCCTTATAGGATCACTCGTGTGTCTGTCTGTCTGTCAGTCTATCTGTTCGTCTGTCACAGCCGATTTGCTTCGAACCAACTGGACCGATTGAAGAAAATTGTTGTTAACTTGTAGATTACATGAAAAACGAGAAGTATTTGTTTAAAAAAAAAACACATTAAAAAGGAGTGATTCGTTCTGCGTGCAAGTCCGACTCGCACTTGGCCGGTTATTTCTTCGAGAATTTCCTATTAGGTCCTTAGATAAAGTTGTTAATTTCCATGCCCAGGAGCAATTTTTAAAATGACCACACCTTTCCGTTAATCCTGTATTTGATCACATAATCGAGTATTCTCAAAATAACGGTTTCTTCCATTTTATCGACATGTGAGTAAATTGTCTGAGGCCTCCGTGAAGGCATTTTTATTACTTAGGATAAAGTGCGTAAATAGAATTGGTCTTGAGAATTTGCATATTTGAATTTGATTCCAACATACGTAATGAAATCAACATCATAATAAGACTGTTGCGTTACTGTTGCGTCCTGCCCGTTATGACATACGGTGCCGAAACGTGGACACTGATGGTCGGGCTGGTCCACAAATTCAAGGTCGCTCAGCGGGCTATGTTAGGAATTTCTTTGAAGGATAAAATCAGGAATGAAGTTGTCCGGAAAAGAACCGGAGTAACCGACGTAGCTTGCAGAATAAGCAAACTACAGTGGCAGTGGGCTGGTCATGTTTGTCGAAGGACCGACGGCCGATGGGCAGACGAGTCCTGGAGTGGAGACCGCGTATCGGCAAGCGTAGTGTGGGACGCCCCCCAGTTAGATGGACCGACGACCTTAAGAAGGTGGCTGGGATAGACTGGATGCGGAAGGCGGAGGACAGGGTGTTATGGCGCAGCCTGTGAGAGGCCTATGTCCAGCAGTGGACTGCGTTAGGCTGATTTGATTGATTGAATAAGACTATAATGTTCTCACTGCCGGGATACAGGGCTCCTCTCTGTTAGAGAGTGTGGGCCGTAATCAGTGTGGATTGGTGGATTTCTGAGGATATAATCTTTTTTTGAGGATGTGAAATCATAAAATGACTTCTCCCGCTCTGGGTGGAGCGAGAGGGAGTGTCAGACTTACTGACTAAAACCCTGACAGGCACCGACCCTAATAGGCCCCGTCAATTATGCTGACATCTCTTTGAGGCGCGCGTGGAACAGTACGCGCCATCGACCTTAGCTTAGTACAAAATGTATGGCAATGACATTACCTGAGTAGATAAGTGTCACGTGACTTATCGCAGGTTGGTACTGTGATTACCATACATTTTGTACTAAGCGTTAGCGTAAACGATAATAGAAAAATATTATGGCTAGTGGGGCTGTTCCTTACCCGCGGGCTTGCGGGCGGCGAGCAACGGGCAGCTCCCCATCCGCAAGCCCGAGCCCACGGTGACCGGGAATCGCCCTGCGACTCCGGAAGCCCAGGGGCGTAAGGATTGCCTCTCCCTCACGCGTTCCGCCTCCTCCTTCGCTTGAATTACTGATTCACAGAAGGAAAGGCTACAGGCTGAAAAGTAAAACTTTGTATTCATATCATCATCGTCATCATCATCGTTTGAGCCGAAAGACGTCCACTGATGGCTAAAGGTTCTTTCTCATTTTCTCACTGGTCAAATTATTTTCCTTCAAGCTTGTTGCTTCACCTTTATGTCAATGTTCTACACCTGATTGCGAATACGAACAATCCGCACATCATATCCTATGGGAGTGTACTCTTTGGCAAACTGAACGCAATATTATGTTGGATAGTATTCAGCCTACGTCTGGAGTTGTCTATTACACGGACCTTGTGGAAGCTAGAACGAATTTCCGTGCGTTCAAGCGTTTTTGCCATACCTATTATTACAATCAAGTGTAACTCACAATTTTAGGAACCATTAATATTAGTGTTTTTAACCAGTGGTGTTTGGCAACTGGGCTTACCCCAGTTGTAAATACACCTTTTGTGCCTAATGGCCTAGCTTTGTTCTGTCTCCCGCTTGATTAGGAGGGAAGCGGAAATTATATTTTTCTTACTCCTCCGCTGTCTTTTCTGATTAATTTCGTTGCGGGACCCAAGTCCTAAAAATTACAGTTTCATCGTTTCTCTGGGACTCGTCGAGCTTCATTGCCTCGACGTTTTTTCCGGTGGTCGCCACTGTTGATTCTGGCTTACAGAAGTTACAGTGGTTTGGGAATAGTGTGGCTGGCTTGCTGGATATAGGCCTCCCCAAAGAATCACCACAACGACCAGTCCTGTACGTCTCGCATCCATCGGCTACCTGCGACCCTCACCAGGTCATCGGTCCACCGCGGGAGGCCTTCGAACGCTGCTTCCTTCAGCACGCGGTCGCCACTCCAGAACTCTTCGGCGCCATCGACCATTTGTTCACTGCACTAAGCTGCATCGTCCTCATATAGCATATGTGAATGGGAGAGCTATGTAAGTCGTTATATTAAGGTGGAAGCGCCATGGTGGCCACGAAATTTAAATTTTCTTACGTTTTTTCCAATTTGCAGGTCAGTGTCAGGTTGTATCTTGGTCAAAATTTGATTCTCGGCCGTAGCAAGTATGTATTTATAGAATTTTAAACATTAAAATCATCAATAGAACTCTCAGTTAGAATTGATGCCAAATGTCATTTGACATCAATTCTAACTGAAAGATTTGTATTAATGATTGACAAGATACAACCTGACACTGACCTGCAAATTCCAAAAAACGTAAGAAAATTTGAATTTCGCGGGCTACCCTGGATTTCACCTTAACGTAGATTTTATGATTGTCTGGCAATTTGAGTACTTTTGCGGCCTACCCATATGTGATCCTTACTTTGGCATTGTTCGTCGGTTCGTTGAGCTCCTCAAAGTTCTGAGTTGAGCTTCACATTAACTGACAGGTCCACTCAAATCTGCATGACGCCATCCTCAAAAGCTCATCTCAGACATTAGCGTACAGACTGTTGTCAACATTACCTGACCCACCCTAAAATCAAACGACTTTGGACCCTCTGCATGTAACATTAAGGTTTATTTAATTTATATGAGCTTATCAGACAACTGCTCGAGGATTTGATGAACAAATACAATAATAATATAGACACGCAAATTTGGTCTTTAAAACGTTAGCATTAGGTTATATTTTATAACTATTTGTTATAATATGATAAGTGTAATAGCTTATTTTAATAATTGGGTTCAAGTAATTCTGGTCTCGTGGTCTGTGTGTAAGACTGAGAAAAACAACGTTCGAGATCAAATCCTGCGACAAAGATGTTGTTTTGCTTTCAATATAGAATTTATATTCCAAAACTATTTCTTGTATTATTGTAAA
Organism: Polia nebulosa; assembly: GCA_951329385.1. Classification (NCBI taxonomy): domain Eukaryota; kingdom Metazoa; phylum Arthropoda; class Insecta; order Lepidoptera; family Noctuidae; genus Polia; species Polia nebulosa. The sequence goes on from OX589614.1 coordinate 18,185,388, forward strand.
GAACTACAGACTATACATAAACTTTTTAAAATGGTAATATTTTCACATAACTTGTAATAAGTGGGTAGTTGAAAAATAAATATTCGTATTCATTATAAAGAACTGTGAACTTAAAGTTTTTTAAATTACCCACCCGTTTACAAGATAAGTTATTAGGTGAAATTCATATTGGTCGTTCTTTAATATTGCAAGCAATATTGTAGAAATGAAAACAAACTAAAAAAGAAACTGATGTATAGGTGAACTGTGTTTTCGAACCCACATGCTGTTCGTCGTCAATCCAGCATCAAACCGCTAAGCCACAAGAACTTGTTGGGAATACGCGAAATTAAAGATTGGGTTGTAATTATGTAGTGTGAAATTTCAAGCTTTTCAACTTTAATGTTAATGAGATAATGATTAAAATAGCTTAACAAAAACATATATAATGCCGGTGGCTCCGACTATGTTTGGTGGGTTTACCTTAACGTTACGTGTTAAAGATCAAATTTGAGTGTCTGTGTTATTATTGTATTTTTGTTCATCGAGTCCTCGTGCACTTGTGTGATAAGCTCATATAAATTAAATAAACCTTAATGTTACAGGCAGAGGGTCCAAAGTCGTTTGATTTTAGGGTGGGTCAGGTAATGTTGACAACAGTCTGTACATGGTTCTCATATGATTTAGAAGCAAAAAAAAAATGTAACCAGAAATTTTGTAACACATATCATGGTTTAAAAGAGTGTCCATGGAGTTTCTTGCGAGTTCTTCTCCATAGAGATCTACGCCTTGGAATGTGTAATTTTAGCTTCATCTTTCTGACTGACCGACTTATTGACAATTCAAAAGTGGCTGTAAATGGTTTATTAACCGACTTTCGAAAAAGGAGGAGGTTCTATGTTCCACTGTATGTATGATTTTTTTTTTATGTATGTCCGCACATTTCTCCGTCAGTTGTGGACCGATTTTCAAAATTCTTTTTATATCCGAAAGAATATACTCCCGAGGTGGTCCCATATAATTTTTATCGAAATTGCTTTAGCACTTTTTGAGAAACTGAACAAAAACGAAAAATACGCTTATCTTGATGACGTTTTTGTGTTCTCCAAATGTTTAAATGCCACGTTCCATGTTATTGGGGTTTTTAGTTCTGGGGTTTAACAACTAAAAAGCGAAAAATAAAAAACTTTTTTACAAAAAAAAAACAACCGACTTCCAAAAAAAAATACACTAAAAAATTCAAAATAACTTTAATTTCGGAAGTCGGTGCCAAATATCGAAGAAATAAAATACAAACACCGACTTACGAAATTAAAGTTATTTAGAAATTTTTAGTGTATTTTTTTTTGGAAGTCGGTTGTTTTTTTTTGTAAAAAAGTTTTTTTATATTTTTTTAAATAATTGCTTTGATTTGATTCAGATAGGTTCTTTTAATTTCGGATAAGATTTTTGTCCGACTTTCATCACAACTGTTTACAGCATGTAACAAAAACCCTGTCCGATCCGGAAGGGTATTACTTGGTGTCGTACTGCGTACACATATACGTAATGATCCATTAATGGATACGAGATTATTGTTTGTCCCCAATGAAAATAATTAATTTATAAAAAAAGAAAAACTTATCAAAGGTAACACTGAGCGCTCGACAAAGTTCACCTACTGTTTCGTTTAAAAGACGCCGCCTGAGCGAGACAGAGTGCCTACAGCGCGGCTAGTCCAGGGCGGTATCGTTTGAAATAAAAAAAACTTTTTTACAAAAAATAACAACCGACTTCCAAAAAAAAAATACACTAAAAATTAAAAAATAACTTTAATTTTGGAAGTCGGTGTTTGTATTTTACTTCTTCGTTATTTGACACCGACTTCCGAAATTAAAGTTATTTTTTAATTTTTAGTGTATTTTTTTTTTTGGAAGTCAGTACTTTTTTTTTTTTTGTTAATTTTTTTTTTTTATTTTTCACTTTTTAGTTGTTATAAGTACCTCAGAAGTAAAAACTCCAATAACATGGAACGTGGAATTTAAACATTTGGAGAACACTAAAACGTCATCGAGGTATACGTATTTTTCGTTTTTTGTTCAGTTTCTCAAAAAGCGCTCAAGCAATTTCGATAAAATTTATATGAGATCACCTCGGGAGTATATTCTTTCGGATATAGTAAGAATTTTGAAAATCGGTTCACAACTGACGGATAAATCGGCGGACAAACATAAAAAAAAAACATACACGCAGCCGAACATTGAAACTACTCCTTTTTCGAAAGTCGGTTAAAAATAGGTAAAAATGTAAAGATTTCGCCGGCCAGTGGAGTGTTGTCAACTTATGAAAATTTGCCATATTTAGTGTTAAATTTCGCATATTTTATAAAAATAAAAATCTATAACTTTTGGTTTTTATGAGTTACAGTTTTTTTACAAATTTTTCTAGTAGGTACGTTTAAGACAGAGTTTTTGTTACATGCTGTATATTCCATCACCTTTTACATCATTCGTGAGAACCAAAAAGGCCATAAAATCACTCAACATAGCGGTTATCTTTGAGGCCCGTCCACCACTGAGTATGACCAAACAGCGTGCTACCGATACATTATAGACTATTACTATAATGACGTATTTAGTATTTATTTTATTCTAAACACGGTGAAAAGTGGAGTTATGTGTAGTGTATGCGATTTAAATTCACACGAGGTCAGAAACCTTTGGGCTAGACGAAAAAGCTGTGGAGTAGACAAAGGCAAAAAATATCTTCTTAAATTTGGTTTTTGGAGAGATGTCAGCCACCACTGACGGGGGCCCGTCATGCGGCGGTCATGGCCAATGCATGCATGCCAAGGGGTCGCGGATAAATCGTAACAGAGTTACCGCGCCCCTGGGCACTCATGCAAGGAAGGAACAAGGGCGGGTTTTAGGCAGTAAATGTCTGACACGCCCTCCCGCTCCACCCAGAGCGGGAGAAGTCATAGAATGATTTCCCAAAAAAAAAGTTCCTAGTCCAAATGTAAAAACGGAACCCTTCGATCACTTGTCTGTCCGTCTGTCACGGTCATTTTGCTCCAAATCTACTGGATCGATTGAATTGAAATTTGGCACACACATGAATTTCTGTGACCCAAACACAGACTTGTAACGTAAAGAAATGAATTTAGAATATGGGAGTCAGTTTTGGGATGAAAAATTTTTTTTATTAAACTGTACCATGCGACATATCAAATGAAAAGACATATTGTGAGGGTCTCGAATGTTTTGACTCTAGAGTATCCTGGGATATTACCGGTTTCCTCATAATGTTTTCCTTCACTGTCCTTAAAATGGTAGCACAATGCAAACCAATATTTATAACAATTTCTTTAAGGCTAGAGTTATTAAGCTATTGCATAGCTTCTATCGCGGGCCTTGAGCGTGGAGACCGAATCCAGAAATTCCGTAACGAAAAAATAACCTAACACCTCTCACTCCGACCGGCACAGCGGTGATACTTTTTAGTTTTGCCATCTATCGATGAATAGTGATGACGATGACGATGACGATGACGATGACGATGACGATGACGATGACGATGACTATGACGATGACGATGACGATGACGATGACGATGACGATGACAATGACGATGACGATGACGATGACGACGATGATGATGATGATGATGATGATGATATTTATCTGGTTACGCCAAAGAAGTGTAACTTCTTACGTGCGTGTAAAAAGTGTAACTTGAATTAATATCAAAGAAAAAAAAACAAAGGAAAAAAATACTGCATAAATAAAATAAATAAATAATTATAATTGCATAAGTTGATTAATAATGCTATGCAATTGCTTTACCGCGGCAGTCTCCGAGTGCCACACGTCTTTTTTTTATAATATGTAGTGATATCACTACATGTTATAAAATTTTTTTCATAATTCAAAAAAAAACTAAAGACACGCTTTAATTTTAATTTTTCGTAATGTTCTCAGCAACCCCTTTCATTTGATATCAGGGAAATGCATAAAAAATAACTAGTCCGCCATTTTTGGGAGTCCGCCATATTTGACGTAGAATGACGTCACTTAGCTAACCATGCATTGTCATCGATCCTTGATAAGTGTGCGAAGTTTCAATTCAATCCGACGTTTTGAAGTGGGTGTAAATCACGTTCAAAGATTTCGTAACATAGATACGAGTACATACCAAGCTAATAAAAGCTTATTAAAAAAACGTCCCCCACCGTGTCTGTCTATCTGTTCGCGATAAACTCAAAAACTACTGAACGGCTTTTCATGTCGTTTTCAACCAACAGACAGAGTGATTTATGAGGAAGATTAAAATGTATAATTTGTACCCGTGCGAAGCTGAAGCGGGCCGCTACTTTTATATAATAAGCCTGTGCCCGCGGTTTCACCCGCTTTTATTTATCTTTCGTAATTTTTTTTTTTTCATAAAAAGTATCCTATGTTACTTCTAATACCTCCAAGAATATGTGTACAAAGTTTCATGATGATCGGTTAAGTAGTTTTCGCGTGAAAGCGTAAGAAACAAACTTACATTCACATTTATAACATTAGTATGATAAAAATTTAACAACAAACAAAAAAAAAACAAAAGTTAACAAAAAACTTAACAAGCATAACCTTTGTACATATTTCTTTGTTTCCTTCTTCTTGTCTGTTTTTTTTTTGTATGTGTAGTACATTAATTGTTAAATAAATAAATTTTCACAGAGACCCGAGCAAATTAAACAAATAACGACTCCACACCATTGTCCTATATAGATTACATCAGTAAGTCTCTACCAGAAATGACTCATAATTTTAGGGGTCTTGACTTCATAGATCTAGACGCTAGATCTATGAAGAAACGTGTCTAGATTTTTGGCTGAAGACGGTAAAAAGAAAAATGTGAATTTCAACTCTTTAGATCTCTAGATTTCTTTGGAAGTCTAGAGTATTTTTATGATTATCTCTACCTAACGTACGGCGATCACAAGACGTACGACGATGTACCACCGGTATATGGTGAACATCCCATCCACACGCACAAAATGTTTTAGGAACACATTCATTGTGCGTACAGCTAGGGAATGGAAATTCCTGCCGGAGTCTGTGTTTCCTGATAGCTACAACCTGGGAGTCTTTTAAGTCAAGAGTGAATAGTTTACTTCTAGGCAAGCGTGCTGCATCTTTGACCACATCATCGCTTACCATCAGGTGAGATAACTTTAATTTCGGAAGTCGGTTTCAAATAACGAAGAAACAAAATATAAGCACCGACGAAAGTTATTTTGCAATTTTTAGAAGTTGGTTGTATTTTTTGTAAAAAAGATTTTTGTGTTATTTTAGGAAGTCGGTTGTATTTTTTTTTGTAAAAAGCGTTTTATGGGGTTCCAGTATCAAAGGGGTTGCATGCTACCTAGTATGTAGGCTGTGGAGGTCAGATAGGCAGGCATAAGGTATAATATAATGAGTCTATAATGTTCCCACTGCTGGGACTCAAGTTTCCTCTCTAGGAGAGGAAATTGGTCGATGTCACAGCCTAGCCTTTTCCCAACTATCTTGGGGTCGGCTTCGCAGTCTATCCGGATGCAGCTAAATACCAGTATTTTACATGGAGCGACTATCTATTTGACCTCCACAATCCAGTTACTGGGTAATACGATACCCTTTGGTAAGACTGGTTGTCAGACTTTCGGGCTTCTAACGACCCGTAACGACTGTCAAAGATCCACGATTGACAGCCGGGACCAACGTCTTAACGTGCTCTCCGAGGCACGGAGGAGTCTCGGTATGTAAAGATGGTCACCCATCCATGGACCCCGGCAAGCGTAGCGCTTAACCTGATGGAACGACACGTGGGGCTGTTATTACTTTAGCCACGAGCTCCTCATTGGTCTATGTCACATATCTTCAGATTTTTGGTTCTAAGACATGTCGGTTTCCTCAAGATGTATTCATTCACCGTTTTAAGAGCATTAGTAATGAAATAAATTACACAAAGTAAACCGCCTGCCTGGGTTTGAACCCAAGACGTACCACTTGTAAGTCGGGACCGTTACCATATAATTTGCATTTGGTTGCATATAATTATATAGATTCAAGTTCTTCAAACTTAACAGACAGATGTGTTACTGGGGAGTTTGTTGGCCACTTCTTCTTCACAGCTAAAACACGAGGAAGTGGTGACGGGCAGGCGTTTTTGGGGGACTGTCTTTATGTAGAACTTTGACGTTCAAAAAGTGCTGGCTCTCAGCCTAGTTTGAATAAATGACTTTTGATTTTGATTTTGACCACCGGGCCACCACAAACCCTAATAGCATTTATTGTTGGCCCAACCAAATGCCAACACTAAATGCTATGGGAAGTAAGCAGTTCACACTTAGGCCCGAGCCTCACTGGGACGCCACGGCAGCGTAGCCATGACGTCATGATGCCAATAAAGTGTATGATTGACTGCGTGACCGAGCGCTTGCCAAGTGAGCTACCCGAACTGGCAGCGCCGCCATCCATGGCGTCCAGTGAGGCTCGGGCTTAGTATTCAGCTGCATCTTGTTAAGCCAGTTTAAGCAGCTTGTGGAAGCCAGAACCAGCGTAGCTTGGCAAATGTTATGCAGATGATGATGATTCGAGAGTGTCTTCATGTGACCTTTACACCAGGTATGTCTTAGTTCAAAAACAATAACAGTTTAAGATTATTTACATAATATTAATTGATTTTCCAAGTTAGGGTGCGTCTACACTGTGAACTGTCAGCGTCGCTTGAGATGCGGTTTAAACCTAAACTAAGATTGTATAGTGGCACAATTGATTGTTTGTATGTGGGTATGTTTGCAGGTGGTAATGTTTGGAAATACTGATCTGATTATGAAAACCTTTTCACTGATAGCTTACCTTTTGAGGGCCTACCTCCCCATAAGTGGCGCCCTCAATGAATAAAAAATCGTATCTTAGCATAGAATATAAAGATTAAAGAATCCTATCTTGCGTTTGTTAATAAATAATATTAATTAATTTTGTACTTGTTGTTTGTTGTTGTGTTGTTGTGTTTTTTAGTTGTTTTGTTACTTTGTTTGTTAAAACCCCAATAACATGGAACGTGGAATTTATACATACTCGTAATTGGAGGAAACCAAAAAGTCATCTATGTATACATATTTTTCGTTTTTGTTCAGTTTTCAAAAAGCGCTGAAGCAATTTCGATAAAATTTATATGGGACTACCACGGCAGTATATTCTTTTGGATAAAAAAAAAAAATTTAAATCGGTTCACAACTGACAGAGAAATCGGTGGACATACATAAAAAAAAAACAAAAAAAAAATGTCCGTACGTTTTTTTCTAAGTCGGTTAAAATATTGACAATCAAGCAAAAACTATAAAGTGAAATTTTATGAAACCTTCACCATTTTAAAGATCATTTAATTATTTATATTTTAGTATACGTGTTTTAGTCTAGCCAGATGCAGCTAATACCAATATACGAGTATTACATAAGTTGACTGCCTATCTACTCGCACCCCAATCTTGGATAAATCCCACGCGAACAATATGTTTTTGGTGGTGCAAAACACTGCAATGAAAATTAGGCTAAGGCTTGAAACTGAAAACATTCAGTTATCAAGTGTGGTGAACTGGTGAAAAGTGCTCTTCCCATCTCTATGTTAGAAGAGGAGGTTTTTTATATAAAGGTATTTATGTTTTACAACCTGACCCGGCGAACTTCGTACGCCTCAGAATCAATACACGAATCCGATCTCGAGACATCTTTAAAAAAAAGACGTGTGGCACTCGGAGACTGCCGCGGTAAAGCTATTGCATAGCATTTTTTATCAACTTATGCAATTATAATTATTTATTTATTTTATTTATGCAGTATTTTTTTCCTTCGATTTTTTTTATTTGATATTAATTCAAGTTACACTTTTTACACGCACGTAAGAAGTTACACTTCTTTGGCGTAACAAGATAAATATCATCATCATCATCATCGTCATCGTCATCGTCATCGTTATCGTCATCGTCATCACTATTCATCAATAGATGGCAAAACTAAAAAGTATCACCGCTGTGCCGGTCGGAGTGGGGGGTGTTAGGTTATTTTCGTTACGGAATTTCTGGATTCGGTCTCCACGCTCAAGGCCCGCGATAGAAGCTATGCAATAGCTCAAAAACAATTCCATACAAATGTATGAGAAAATGATTTTTATTTTTTATCCATATTTGTTTTTCGTGAAATTTTGTAATATTTTATTAGTTATTGTGCTATTCGGGGCGGAGACAAATCCAATAAAACAAAGATCATAAAAATCGGTCCAGCCGTTATTGAGTTATAAATATTATAACTAACCCGACTTTGTTTTATATATAACTAGCGACCCGCCCCAGCTTCGCTCGGGTACAAATTATACATATAAACCTTCCCCTTCAATCACTCTATCTATTAAAAAAAACTGCATCAAAATCCGTTGCGTAGTTTTAAAGATTTAAGCATACATAGGGTATTAGGGATATAGGGACAGAGAAAGCGACTTTGTTTTGTACTATGTAGTGATGAAGATTTATTTTATCCTAAATAAAGAAACCGGCCAAGTGCGAGTCGGACCAGTGCATGAAGGGTTCCGTACCATCTTAAAAGATTGTACGTGTCTACTTTGTTGCCATTATTAAGATCGAGCAAAAAAAGCAAAAAATATCACGTTTCTAGTAGGGGAGCCCCCAAAATTGTTAATTTATTTTTATTATTTGTTGTTATAGCGGCAACAGAAATACACATTCTGTGAAAATTGTCTACCTATTAATACCTTACATAGCACTGAACACACTGCAAGCAAGTTTTTCTCAACACGTCATCATTCTTCTGTACCTATTGTTTTGTGAAAATTTTTCTTTGTGACAATACCGAAAGACAATCGACCTTTCATAAATTCAGTACAATTGCACTAGAAATCAAAATTTTAGAAAAAAGATCACTGCACCTCCTAGGTTCCCCTATTTCGGATGAAAGTTTTTCTCCATTCATTGACGGAAAAATTAATCATTTTAATGATATTTCGAACAGACTCACAAAAATAAATTTACATTCGGCATTCACCCTAATTAGATATTGCTGTTTTGGACCAAATTTTATATATTTTTTCCGCTCTTCCCCTTTATGGAAGCATTCACATCTCCTGGACAAAATTGATGAAATTATTCGATGCACTCTTACAACCATTTTAAATGTGGCCTTGGATGACCGAGCGTGGCTGCAAACCACACTACTTATTCGTTTTGGTGGGCTCGGCATCCGCAAAATTTCTAGTATAAGCCTACCGGCGTTCCTGTCCTCGGTCCACAGCACTGAAAAGTTAACCAAAAGAATTTTGTCTTCATCACTGGTTAACTGTGAAGTGCCGTGCTTGACCGACGCAATGAACTCTTGGAAAATGGCTTGCCCGGACACGGCGTTACCCGAGAACCCGTTCTCCCAGAGGCAGTGGGACGAGCCGCTCTGTAGTTTGGTACGGAATAATCTCTTAAATACGTCAACCAATACTGCTGAGCGTGCCCGCCTGCTGCTGTGGGTGAATGGGAGTCGGGCCTCTGGCTACAGGCACTACCGTCACCCAACATAGGTACTATGCTGAGTGACACCACCTTCCGGATCGCTACATGTCTGCGTCTGGGTGCTCCTTGCGGAGCTCCACATCGCTGCCAATGTGGTGAAGCAGTCGACCATCTCGGACACCATGGCCTATCCTGCAGTAGGAGCGCGGGTTGTATGTCACGGCACGCCAGCATTAACGACATCATCCGTCGGGCTCTTGTCACCGCCGGTGTGTCAGCCGTTTTAGAACCTCATGGCCTGGCACGTGACGATGGAAAGAGGCCCGACAGGATGACTATAATGCCTTGGAAGATGGGTAGGCCTTTGGTGTGGGATGCAACATGTGTCGACACCCTTGCGCCATCTCATCTTCTTAGCACGGCAGGCTGTGCTGGGGCGGCTGCTACAGGTGCAGAAAACCTCAAATGGCGCAAATATAACAACCTTATTGGGAGTTATATGTTTGAGCCGTTTGGGGTTGAAACACTAGGGCCATGGGGTCCGAGTGCTCATCGAGTTTTCCGTGACATCAGCAAACATTTAGTCGACTCTTCACGTGACCAGAGGGCTGGCCTTTTTTTCGGCCAACGAATCAGCATTGCCATTCAACGTGGCAATGCTGCCAGCGTTCTGGGCACTTTTCCCATTGACAGCGATGTGGACGAATTTTTTGATGCCCAATGAGCTTTACTCCTACCGTATCTTTTATGCCTCTTGTACATATTTTATTTATTAAGTTATTTATTAGTTTAGTATAATATGTATTGTAGTTATAGTCTGTTGAAAATAAATTCACCTATTGTTTTGTGTAAATACCCAGTTTGCTAAATTTGTATTGCTTTGCTATGGAAGAGCGGGTTTCCCAACACAGGCATTACTTGCTTACAGGGAAGCTCCAAACACAAAACTTTTATTTAAACTTATGAAGCAATAAACTATTTTGTATTTGTATTACGGATCATGAGATACAGCCCGCTGACAGACAGACCGACGGACGGATGGACAGACGAAAGGACAACAGAGGCTTAGTAATAGGGTCCCGTTGGTTACCCTTCGGGTACGGAACCCTAAAAATAAATAAATGTGATTAGTTTAAAAACTGATTAGCATTCTCTTCATTTTCTTTTGTCCAACTGCTGGGCAAATGGCCTCCCTCTCCTTTTCCCACACAACGCTGTCCTTTTGGTTAGGAGTCGAGCTCGTCCCCAACTGCGCCTTGGTCTCTCACGATGTCGTTTCGCGTCTAGTGGGACCACTTTTTTTGTGGATGTTGGTAATCATCCAATGACTTCTCCTGCTCTGGATGGAGCGGGAGGGCGTGTCATACTGACTAAAACCCGCCCCTGTTCCTTCAGTTGCCTGAGTGCCCAGTGGGCGTGGTAATTCTGTTTCGAATTTATGCGCTACTCCTGGGCAGGCATCGGCCATGATCGGCCCCGTCATGCATTGCTGACACCTCTTTGAGGCGCATGTGGAACGCTACGCGCCGTCGACTCTCGGGTCTGAGGGGTTAGACAAAATACTTTTCTGTTAACGTTAACACTAACGCTTCGTGCAAAATGTATGGCAACGACATTACTTGGCGTGAGTCACGTGACAGTTCTCTCCGCAGGTAATGTCCTTGCCATACATTTTGCACGAAGCGTTAGCGTTAGCGCTATTAAAAAAGTTAGTTGGCTAAGGGGCAGCCCCCTTAGCCAAATAACTTTGGTTAAACAACGTCCTTATCGGACGGCGAGCCACTACACGCCATCCAAAAGCCCGCGCCTACGGTGGCCGGAGATAAGAAAAAAAGAAAAAAAAAAAAAATTATTTTGCACAGATTACAAACGCACATTAATTTACAAAAGCCTAGTATCCAAGCCAAAATAAAATAAAACTAAACTAATTGACTAATGCCTAGTGATCTCGTTTCTGGTGCGGTGCATCACTACGCGCCATAGACGAAACGTAGGTTTATGACACGCCTCGATCAATGACAATGACATTAGGGGGAGATCGGCTTGCGACCCCGGCGCCCAGGGTGTCTTCTGCGGCTGCTGCTGGTCTCCCTCACCCGTTCCGCCTTCTCCTTCGCGAGAATTACTGCTTCGCAGAAGGAGGAGACTGCTTCCCATTCCTCTCGCTCCGTACCATGGCCTAGACCAGGGCCGGGCGCGAGAGGTCACTGCCGCCAACGCCTCCACGGAGACACGGCGGTTCTCCGCCCAAGCGGGGGAGAACTCCACCGTATACAAAATCGTGTCCTCAGGGCGATCCGCACAGTGGTGACACCTGGGCGTTTCCCTCCGCCTTATCCTACACAGGAACTTCCCGAAACATACGTGTCCGGTGAGGACCTGCGTCAGGAGGAAAGCGATGACGCCGTGGCGCCTCTCCAGCCACTCCAAAGAGTTGCGACATTGACAGTCGCTCTCTCCATGTCGCCATGAGATCCTGCCGGAGCTCTGTCCGCCGAGCCGCGAGGTGTCGCGGCAGCGGAGTTACGGTGGTTCATTTTGCCCATTTTTCCTACGACGTCAACATCCGTTTGATGTTTGACACTCATTCTGACTGACGATCAGTCAGAGTGAGTGTCTAATATCAATTGAATTTCAACTTTGACGTAAATGAGTTTGAATTTTTCTTGCACCGGCTAGCGTCAAAGATAGTTTTCAGCATGAGACCCTATTTACCAATCTTCCGGTTCTTTGCTTGAGGAATGTTTGTTGTAAAATAAGAGTCCATAGATTTGATCTTCACTTCTCACATTTATTATTAACACTGCATCACACTAGATGAACCACTATTACCCAATCGTTCGAAGATCGAAGATTAAGGTCCAGAAAGAGGAGATTCCACAAGCAATATTGTCGCCGTGGTCATACAATCCTGGTCATCCCTGGACACGTGGACGTTTGTGTTCCGAACCTTTTGCTAAGACCGCATTGTTCTTCCAAAAATAAAGTGAAGTTAAGATCCGACCATTTTATTAGGTTTTTTCCATGGAAAGACTTAAATGTAACATAAGAACCCTGCCAACAAGAAAGGAATTCGGTGAGACTCATAAATACCACGCTTAAGATTTAGCGTCACTACAGAAAAATCCCAAAAAGAGTACTAACAGCGTCTCCATTTTTATGCTTATAGCATTTGAACTTGACTCTGATCCCTTAACACCTCGAGACATCATTAAGTGCTTTAGTAAAGTTTTTTCCAACAAATTAAGTTTATTGAGTTAGACTCGCTCCAGATCAAGTTGGAAAAAGAAACGTCAAACTGCTATCTGTCATCTTGCAAAATAACGCTCCATTACACGAATCTAACTTATTGAATTGAAACTTCTTTAGAATCGTTGTGATTTCAAACCGGATGCAACGGAAAAAACGACAGGTAAGAGACACAAATACAAAAGAGCGAGAGAGCAGATGACGGCGAGAGGAGAGGGCGCGCGCGTCGCGGGGCCTGGGGTCCCGTCACTTGGCTACCGATCATCAACTTTAGACAACTATTGCTCACCTTTGGCCACCTTTTGATAATCTTTTCCCACCTTTGACCACCTTTGACCACCGATTGCTCACCTTTCGCTCACCTTTGACCACCTATTGCTCACCTATGGCCACCTTTTGACCATCTTTGCCCATCTTTGCCCATATTTGCCCATCTTTGACCACCTTTGACCACCGATTGCTCACCTTTGACCACCTATTGCTCACCTTTGACCACCAATTGCAAACCTTTGACCAACTTTTGCTCACCTTTGGCCACCTTTTTGCTCACCTTTGGCCACCTTTTGATCATCTTTGCCCAAATGAAGTTTCACTTCTATCGTGTGTGAATCGCACACACACCGTTTTTTATATTTTTAAGTGTTACAGAATCTGGAGGTTACTTTTGGGAAAACAAAAAAATTGTTCAAAGTGCGATTTATTTAAGAAATTAGATGAAACTTTACTGTTCCCTCCTTAAGTCCAAAACTAATGAGTCTAAAATTTGAAAAAAAATACAGATCATAGTTTATGTAATAGAACCTAATTCTTGGTTAAGCTCGTCTTTGTACATAAACCGTCCTTTTTAACCGACTTCCAAAAGGAGGAGGTTCTCAATTCGTCGTTTTTTTTTTTTTGTATGTATGTTACGCGATTTCGCCGTCAGTTGTGAACCAATTTTCGAAATTCTTTTTTTATCTGAAAGAATATACTCCCGAGGTGGTCCCATATAAATTTGATCGAAATTGCTTCAGCCCTTTTTGAGAAACTGAACAAAAACGGAAAACACGTGTACCTCGATGACGTTTTGGTGTTGTCCAAATGTTTAAATTTCACGTTCCATTATATTAGGGTTTTTAGTTCTGAGGTATAACAACTAAAAAGTGAAAAATAAAAAACTTTATTACAAAAAAAAACAACCGACTTCCAAAAAAAAAAATACAGTAAAAATTAATAAATAACTTTAATTTCGGAAGTCGGTGTCAAATAACGAAGAAGTAAAATACAAACACCGACTTCCGAAATTAAAGTTATTTATTAATTTTTAGTGTATTTTTTTTTTGGAAGTCGGTTGTTTTTTTTTTTGTAAAAAAGTTTTTTGTATAAGGATGTTTGAACTTATTGTGTAGGTACAATAAGAATAAGATTTTAGTTTCTGGGGAAAAACCTTATGCATTTTTAACAGGCTAAACCACTTTAAAAAATGATTTAAATCGCTTAATATATTCCCTACACGAACTGCCAAAAAGCCCATAAATTCTCAGTAGGGTTAAAACCTACAGACCCCAATACAGAAAACAATAAAAAAATCCCGTAAATTTAACTAAAATAAGTTATTTTCGAATGCTGCGCACGCGCATGGCGGCCGCGAATTTTTTGCGCCGACACTCCTAACAGTACTGTGAACTGTTAACTTAATTTATCACTCCCGCGATATCTGGATTAAAGGTTTTACGGTAAATAATGTGTTTTAGAATTTTTGGGAAAAAGGTTTTTCTTGAAAAACGTTTTGCAGAAGAAGTAATTAGGTATTTCATAGTTTTTTTTTTAAGATTGCAATAAAATAATGTTTTTTTGTCTGTCTGTCTGTCCGTCTGTCCGTTTGTCACAGCCAATTTACTCCGAATCTACTGGTCCGAATATGTTGGTACACAAGTGTATTTCTATGACCCAAACACGAGCAAGTAACGTAAATAAATTAATTTGGAATATGGGGGCTACTTTTGGGGGGCAAACAGGAAATTTAAAAAATAAAGTTTTTCAAACTGTACCGTGTGTCATATCAAATGAAATGGCGCATTGTGAGGGTCTCAAATATTTTTTTCGTAATTTTAAAAATAATAGTTTTAAAGTTATTCAAGAAAATAAAACGAAAATTGACCACTCCCCCGGTTATCTCCGAAACTACTGAGTCTAAAACTTTTATAAAGAATACAGAAAATAGTTTTTTACTTATATTGGGTGTAACGGAAAGGTGTGGTCATATTTTAAGAACCGGTTCTGCCCATGGAAATGAACAACATTCTCTATTAAAAACTTTTTTACAAAAAAAAACAACCGACTTCCAAAAAAAAATACACTAAAAATTAAAAAATAACTTTAATTTCGGAAGTCGGTGTTTGTTGTATTTTTTTTTTGGAAGTCGGTTGTTTTTTTTATAAAAAAGTTTTTTATTTTTCACTTTTTACTTGCTAACCCCCAGAACTACAAACCCCAATACCATGGAACGTGGAACCAACACGTCATCGAGAATTTGTACATTCTTTCGGATAAAAAAAGAATTTTGAAAATCGGTCCACAAATGACGGAGAAATCGGCGGACATACATAAAAAAAAAAAAAAAAAACATACAGTCGAATATGTTCGACTGTATGTTTTTTTTTTTCCTAACCTCTCCAAAAAAAAATGGACTTTCCATAAAAAGTTATCATCAGCTGATTAATATTGTATAGTATAATATAATAATCAAAATGATTGTTGTAAATTAGTCAGCTTTAATTGTACGAGTAAGTCTGTTAAACGCTCAATTGACTGTGTAAGGAATATTTGTGAGAGGTCGGATATAGTAGCCCTCCAAGAGACGTGGCTTCTCCCTCATGACATTCCTGTGTTGGGAACCATCTGTGATAAATTTGAATTTATACCGGTAAATCAGCTGTTGATACGTCGGCGGGTTTACTCGTGGGGAGGCCTTATGGGGGAGTGGCCATTCTCTGGAGGAAGGGAATTTTTGAAGCGGTGTCCATAGTAGAATGCACAAGCTCCCGTCTGGCTGCTATCAAGGCTATTGTTGGCGGTCGCTCCATTATTATAATTACAGTCTACATGCCAACTGACTCATACGACAACTTGCCTATTTTCACACAAGTCCTAGGTGAGATCAGTGCAATTATTGAGGGTGGGGGTGCTGAGAGTGTTTTTATTCTGCGTGACTTCAATGCGCATCCTCATGAGCTGTTTTTTAGAGAACTGACAAGTTTCTGCACTGATCTATCCTGGATTTGTGCCGATATAGAGAAGCTGGGCTATGCGGCCAATAACTACACTTTTGTTCGCGAAGCTCACGGGTGCAAAAGATGGTTGGACCACTGTGTTGTGTCATTATCAGCGTGGCAAACTATTGTTAGGGTAGGCATAGAAGAGGATGTATTTTTATCAGACCACCTACCATTATATATTGAGTGTGATCTAAATTTAGTGAGGCCAAAGATAACGATGCAAAACTTTCGGCATTGTGACGTAACTTGGGGTGAGAGGGATGACTCGCAAATTACAAAATATCGTAATTTATGCAATGACAGGCTACGGAACATCGGGTTTCCTCACGAATTTCAAAAGTGTAGTTATGGGTCCTGCAAATTGGTCGAACATAAATATATCTTGGATAATTTATATAAAACTATTGTAGATATCCTAAGTAATGACGAGTGAGAAAGTTAGGACCCGGCCAAGGAGGGGCATAGTGTTGTGTGGCTGGAACAAGTATGTTCGAGACGCTTACCGAGAGGCCAGGCTTAAGTTCAAAGCGTGGGTATTGTATAATAGACCGACTTCTGGAGTAACATATGAAGAAATGTGTGAGACCCGAAAAATATTTAAGGCTCGTCATAAATGGTGCCAAAAACATAGTGAGCAACTAAAATTTGATTTTTTAGCCGAGCAAAGAGCGAAGAACAATTTTCGTAAATTCTGGAAAGCTACGGGTAAGCTGGATACCAAGCCTGGACTGCCGCTGAGCGTCGGTGGAATGAATGATCCAGAGCATATTGCAAATATGTTCATGGAGCACTTCAAAGTGCGATCACCTCTCGGCCCCTCAGGTACGATTACCGATGCTGAGTCCTTCCGTGAGGGAGTAGAACCGGTAATGTATTTTTCGACTAAGCACGTCAGAGCTGTAGTTAAACACATGAGTAGAGGTAAATCGCCCGGACATGATGGACTCAGCATCGAGCATTTTAAGTATGCTGGTGTTCACCTGCCGAGGGTCCTGTCCTTGTTTTATTCAATGTGCATTAGTCACTCGTACCTACCAGCAGAACTAATGAAAACTATTGTGGTACCGATAGTCAAAAACAGGACAGGGGATATCTCGGATAGAGCAAATTACCGACCGATCTCTCTTGCAACTACTATTGCTAAAATGTTGGACAGTATGCTTGATTCGTGCTTGGAAAAACATTTGAACTTGCACGATTCACAGTTTGGGTTTCAACCTGGACTGTCTACTGAAAGTGCAATCCTAAGTCTCAAGAATACTGTCCAATATTATACAGATCGTAAAACGCCGGTATATGCCTGTTTCCTGGACCTTTCCAGGGCGTTTGACCTTGTGTCATATGATGTGCTCTGGAGGAAGTTGGGGGATAGGAATGTACCGGCGGAAGTTCTTAAAGTTCTGAAGTACTGGTATGCGAACCAAACTAATCACGTGAAGTGGTCCAACATTCTCTCCGAGGCTTATGGGTTGGAGGGCGGGGTGAGACAGGGAGGGTTGACGTCTCCCAGGCTCTTCAACCTATATGTGAATGACCTCATGGTCGAGCTCGGCAGCATGCGTGTCGGCTGTCGGGTAGGTGGTGTTAATATTAACAGTATCAGCTATGCGGACGACAAGGTGCTGCTGGGCCCGACTGCGGGATCTATTAGGGGCATGTTGAAAGTGTGCGAGGACTACGCGGCTGCACATGGGCTCGTGTATAACGTGAAGAAATGTGAGTACATGATCTTTCGGGTCGCCGGTAAGTGTGCAAATTATTCACCTACCCTCACCCTAAATGGCTTGAACATAAAAAGAGTAAATCAATGCAAATATTTGGGACATATACTTGCCGACGACCTGAAGGATAATGCGGATATTGAGAGGGAGCGCAGGGCATTGGCGGTCCGCGGTAATATGTTGGTTCGTAGATTTTCTCGCTGTACGGACCAAGTCAAAATAACACTTTTCAAGGCGTATTGTCAGGGTCTGTGCTCGGGGGGTCTGTGGATCAGCTACACCAAAAGGTCGCTAGATGTCCTGCGCATCCAGTACAACAATATTTTTAGAATGCTCTTGGGACTGCCCCGGTTTTGTAGTGCGTCAGAGATGTTTACACAGAGTCGTACAGACGGCTTCCACGCAATTGTGCGTAAGAAAATAGCGTCTCTGGCAGCTAGAATCCGGGCTAGTGGCAACAGCATTCTGAAAACAGTGGCCGAGAGTGTGTTTTCCCCGTTTATGAGGCATTTTATGGAGAGGATGAGCGTACGTTAATCTTCTGTGTAGAATGCTTCTTAAACTCTAATTTATGTACTAACACTATATATAAGGTATGTTACTAACACTATGGATTTCTGTTATCCGACTGTAGAAAAATAAATAAATAAAATAAATAAAAAATAAATAGGAGATTTTTTTTTTTTTTGAGAATTTCCTCAGGGTTTATTGAAGATAATTGTTCATATAATAATAATAAATAATAATAATAATAAATTCTTTATTTGCGCAATACAAGTTTACAAATAGTGAGACCCTGACTCTTGAGCTAGGTTACAAAACCTGTATTACAAAAGCCAGTGACTTCTTCCGTTTAGGTTAAATTAATTAAGTATATCAATGGGCAGATGGAGTTCTTAAAATATGACCACACCCTTCCGTTACACCCTGTAGATTACAGGAAAACCTATAAGAAGTACCTATATGTAGTTTAAACCTGAAAAAATATTATTTGTTCGGAAACTTTTTTTTTTTTTACTGTGGTATATCATGAAAATGACTTCTCCCGATCTGGGTGGAGCGGGAGGGCGTGTCACACTCTTACTGACTAGATCCCACCCGTGTTTCTTCAGTTATCTGGCTGTAAAAAAGACGGATGAAAAAGATTGCATGTGGCGGAGATGAGAATGTTGAGATGGATGTGTGAAGTAACGAGAATGGATTAAGTAAGAAATGAGTACATTAGAGATAGTTTAAAAGTAGCGCCAGTCACAGAAAAGTTGTAAGGGAACCGCTTATCTTGGTATGATCATGTGAAGAGGAGGGATGAAACACAATATGTAACTAAAAAAACAGTAATGAATATAAATGTGGATGCATGGAGTTGGAGAGGGAGGCCAAAGAAAAGATGGATGGATTATGTGAGGAGTGATATGAAAGAAAAGAGAGTTAGTGATAGCGTGACGGCTGACAGGACAGAATGGAAGAAAAAAACGTGCTGCGCCGACCCCAAGTAACATGGGATAAGGGCAGGAAGATGATGATGAGCCGTTAGTTTATTTTACAAATAATTAAAATAAATTATAGCTTGGAATAGCACTTAGGCTATAATTTATAGTGGTAGAAGTAATACTTCCACGCGGGCGACGCCGCTTGTAGAAGCTAGTTACTACATATAAAAAATAAAGTAAGTGTCGGACTTCACACATTTAGGGTTCCGTACCAAATAAGGGAATTAACAGTGAAAAAATCTGATTAAAATATACCTAAGCAAAAAAAATCACTATCACCAAATTTGAAGTTCATAGGTCAGTGGGAAGTTAGACAGATGGACAGACGGACACGTGAATGACAAAAAAAAAAAAAGCAATAGGGCTCCGTTTGGACCCTTCGGGTACTAAACCCTAATAAACAGACGAAGAGCAATTTTTCATGTGAAACTAGTGTGTGACTTATTTTTCTTATTATAACAAAATAATGGTGCCGATTCTCTTAATAATAACTAAACTAAAATTAGAGAATCGCTGTCTTTTACTAAAAGGCAGTGCGAGAAAAGGACGGCTATTAGCTATGAACTAAGTTAGAGATGTCAAACTAGTTTGCATCACCGTGTTTTTAATCGACATGTTTTTACGTGTAGGTACACTTAATTTGTATGGAAATATTAGTTCAACTAAATTTGACAGCTCTAATTTACGTCCGTCTCTTTCTTGTTTTATTAGAGAGAAAAAGATAGGAATAGCTTAAATTAAGTTTAGTTCGTATAAAACAGAATCCGCACCATTATGTGATAATACTCGTAAGATAATTGTTCCACGTAAGGCGGTGTAATGACTGCGTTATGGTTCAGTGGTTGTATTTGCGTAGTCCATGTGATCAGGGTTTGATTCCTAGTACAGGCACGCGCTGCCGGCGTGTCTATCGCTTTTTCTCGAAAAATGCTACACTTAAGCACTCAAGGCTGTATTCAAAACTTATGAGAATTTACTCCATAGAATAGTATAACTGATTATTATAATGTATACTGACCAGAAAAACTGATATCAGTTTTCATCATCATCATTTCAGCCAAAAGACGTCAACTGCTGGACATAGGCCTCCCACAAGTGTCGCCACAACAACCGGTCCGTTGCGTCTCGCATCCATCAGCTACCCGCGACCCTCACCAGGGCATCGGTCCTCCTTGTCTTGCCTTCCAACGTGGCGTCTTCCAGTATGCAGCCGCTACTCCAGGACACCAGTCCTGCCAAGGGGTATTGTTTTACCCAGTTACTGGGCTGTGGAGGTCAGATAGGCTGGTATTCAGCTGCAACAGTGTTAGACTGAAAGCCGACTCCAAAATAGTTGGGAAGAGGCTAGGCAAACTGAATAATCTGAATTCTCTTGCACAATGTACACTCGTTAAAAACGATGACCTCTTCAACATCGGCATCATCATTCACAGCCTGACTTTGCCTATTGCTGACCATAGGCCTCTTCTTTCTCGTGCCAATCCCCGCACTCCTGTGTCAGTCTCATCCATATTTTACCCGCCAGGGTCGCGGGATCGTACGAAAGAGTAACCACGGCCCTTGGTACAGGCAACTGATGGAACATGGGTGGTTTTTAGTCAGTAAGAGTCTGACACGCCTTCCTATGTTCAAGCGTTTTTGTAATACTTATTATTGGAATCAAATGTAACAGCTCACAATTTTAGGACCCATATTAGTGGTGCTTGGCAACTGGGCTTACTCGAGTTGTAAATACCCCCATTTGTGCCTAATGACCTAGCTTCGTTCTGTCTCCCGCTTGATTAGGAGGGAAGTGGAAATTATGTTTTTCGTACTCCACTGCTGTCTTTTCTGATTAATTTCGTTGCGGGACCCAAGACAGTTTAATCGTTTCTCTGGGACTCGTCGAGCTTCATTGCCTCGGCGTTTTTTCTGGTGTTCGCCACTGTTGATTCTGGCTTACAGAAGTTACAGTGGTTTGGGAATAGTGTGGCGGGCTTGTCCCAAAAAAAAAACGCCCTCCTGCTCCACCCAGAGCGAGAGAGTCATGTAATGATTTCCCACCCTCATGGTCCAAGTTTTACCTACAATAGTAACAATGATCACGTCTTACACACGAATAAAACTGCCAAAAATGTACAGTTATATGCCCTCAATAAAAAGACCTTGATGGGCTAAAATGTTGTGGGATTTATTGATAAGAAAATACCATAGCTTACGTGAAGGATTCTATAGAATGTATAGTCTATGGTCACGTTCACGCTTGACCGTTTGGCGACGTTTTTTGTAAGCACATTTTGATTTCATGTCACATAATGTTTGATACTGCCAAAGCCAAGATCAAGTGAGTAGGGTCGGCAAGAGAAGTTAGTTTTTGTTGAGTTATTTTTTCTGTTTAATTTTTATTTTTTAATGGTTTTGTGGGTTACGTTTGGTAGATGGGTAAATAGATGTCTAAATCTATGGCAATCAAAAACCAGCGCTGGTTGTCCAACGCCCAGCAAATGCTGAGATTATAACCCTTTCGGTATGGGCACGCTCAGCACAATTTTATTGTATCTTTGTGTACCTACTGTTCTTTTCTTTACCTTTTCTTTGTTGCTGTTGTGTTGTGTCTGTGTCGAATAAATGTTCATTCTATTCTATTCTTCTATTCTATTCAGTAGGGAATGAATAAAAACACTGTTTAGTTTCTAAGCGTTTACTAAGTCTAGAATTTTTATAATAATTTCGTCAATTCAGCTATTGAAGTTGATTTTCGTATGTTAGGAATGCATATTATATCACCAAAATGCTGATTAAATGTAAAATCATAAAATTTTATACTAGCATTTGTCAGCGGCTTTGTCCGCATGAAAGTCGGCAATTGTTCCCAGGGAACGTGAACGTATACCCGGGAGAAAGTTTTCTACGTCCTTTACAAAGGATCAATTTATCTTAATATAAAAATCTGTAATATTTAGTTTAACGGTTTAGTCGTGAAAACGTAACAAACGAACAGACAGACTGTTTTAACATTTGCTTTTTTTATAGTCTGCTATCTGTAGCTATCTGTAGGCCATACAAATATTAGTTCCGTGCGGGAATGAAACCCGCGACATGTAGCGCAGCAGCCAATCGCTCAACCACTGCGCCAAATATTAGTTAGTACCAAAATGGGAAAAAAGCACACATCGCGTCACACACACACACATCGTCCGAGTAAGCAAAAATGCTCAAAAAAAAAAAGAAAAACTACTGGTCACTAGCCCTCAAATAAAAAAAAAAATCATCAAAATCGGTTCACCTAGAAAAAAAATTCTGAGGTAACACATAAAAAAACAGTCGAATTGAGAATCTCCTCTTTTTTTTTTAAAAGTGGGTTAAAAAACGAGATTTTAATAATAAGAGAATTAGATACGAGGTATGATGTCTAACATTTTACAAAAGACACAAACATTAATTTTTCAAAACCTCGCTCACGTTTTATTGCCGACTCTACAGAATGATTGCGAATTCCTCAGCTAAGGTACACTTCAGACATTTATAAAAGACGCCCCCATCACCTGCATTGTCTATAGAAGCGTGTGCTCGAGACCATCCGGGTGTCCACACTAGTACATTGAACTAGGAGTACCAAGTGACGATAGTGTTTTTAAAAGTGTCTGTGATTTATTATTTTTATTCTATAAAATAAAAAAGTAAGTAAAATTTTCAGTGCAATATTTCTGGATTTCTGCTTGATGGGACTTTAAATTTGTTGATCTTTGGTCAATAAAATATTGTTTCATTTTGTAGGAACATGAGTGAATCCTACTAAAGAGGAGCTCGTGGCTAAAGTAATAACAGCCGCACGGGTCGATCCATTAGGTTGAGCTACGCTTGCCGGGGTTGGTCCATGGATGGGTGACCATCTTTACATACCGAAACTCCTCCGTGCCTAGGAAAGCACGTTAAACCGTGGATCTTTGACAGTCGTTACGGGTCGTCAGAAGCCCGAAAGTCTGACAACCAGTCTTACCAAGGGTATCGTATTACCCAGTAACTGGGTTGTGGAAGTCAGATAGGCAGTCGCTCCATGTAAAATACTGGTATTCAGCTGCATCCGGTTAGACTGCAAGCAGACCCCAAGACAGTTGGGGAGAGGCTGGGCAGATTAAGAGGGAACAGGGACTGCGATTCTCCATACAAATGTATTCCCCTTTTTTCTTCCTGAATAATGCCTCCAGAGCAATCATTTTTTTTTCAAGTCAAGGTCTGCTGTAGTCACGTTCCTGTCATTTCCTTTTTTTTCAGAAACTAATAAGTAAAGAAAATATGACCCTCTAAAAATGATAAAAAATTACCCTAATTTTATCGCCGTTATTAAAGGATTACCAGACAGATAAGAAAAGTTTTAACATAAAACATTTAATGGGGACCTAGACATATTCTTTCTTAAAAATTTGGTGCCAAAAATAATTGAATCGGCTCAGTTTTCGAGGAGAAAAAAGGGGAACACGAAACGTCGATCTCGTCAGAAGTTTTGTGATAAAATCGGTCTGAGCTGCAGCTATCTCTATCGCACTCTACGGGGGCAGGCTTGAGGCAGCACGACGGCAATAGTTTCTTTAAATACCTATTTTGTAAATTCCTCGCAGGCCCTGTTCCCTCTTAATGAGTGAATCCAACTAATATTTTTTAGGGATGGATGGATGTTTGTTAGTCAATCACGCCAGGATGAAACGTGGCAGAGAGATAGATTATAGTCTGGATTAGCAGATAGGCTTTAATTTATAACCGTGGCAGTTCTAATCCCACGCGGGCGAAGCTGCGGGCAGAAGCTAAGATAAATTATTGTGTCTCATTAGTTAAGCTACAGAATTCTGATATAAAACAGTGTTTCTTAACCTAACCCGCCCTTTTAAGGGTTGTTTTTCGAGTCTTGGAAAGCACAGGTTTTTTTTTCAAAAAATTAAACCGACTTAAAAAAAAAAAAAACAAAAAACGTGCTAAATAACTTTAATTTCGGAAGTCGGTGTTTCTAGTTTTATTTCTTCGTTTTTTGACACCGACTTCCGATATTAAAGTTATTTTGCACTTTTTTGGAAGTTGGTTCTATTTTTTTGTAAAAAAGATTTTTATTTTTTCACTTTTTGTTTGTGGTTCCCCATTAATTCGTAGATAAACGATCGTAGTAATCGCGAGTCATTTGCCGTTAGTTATTGAAGAGTTCCACTGTCTATCTCGGAAGATCTTCATCAGATCCTAATCCTAAAATACTTAAACCTTCCTTGAAAAATATGCATTAGAATAATGAAAACCCCATCCAAATCGGATCAGCAATTTTCGAGAAAATCGCAGACAATCAAGCCTACGTATGTATATGCTTGTTTGTCTATAAACGTAAATAAAAGTTATCTAAGCCTGTGTAACATAATTATCAGTTTATTAAAGTTGGTAGGTTAATTTTATTATGAGACTAGCTGACCCAGCAAACGTTGTACTGCGATTAAAAAATGGGGGGTGGGGGTAGGAGGGTGAAAATTAAGGGTTACATGTATTGAATAATGCTAAATAACAAAAAAAAAATTGTCCCGAAAAAAAAAAAAAAATTTAGGGGTGGGTCACCCTTATCAATTAGGGGTATGAAAAATAGATGTTGGCTGATTCTCAGATCTACCCGATATGCACCCAAAATTTCATACAAATCGGTCCAGCCGTTTTGGAGGAGTACGGTAACTAACATTGTGACATGGAAATTTTATATTATAAGATTATCTCTAGTGTCAATCATTGTGTTTATAAAGCGAGAGTTTTTCTGTTAATCAGGTCTTGTCTAGTTTTAATGTTATTCCCATGAAACTGTCATTAGACTACATTCAGTACTTAGGTGCCCTCGCGGGAGTGAAGGCTGCTGAAGGAACAGTGGTGGGTTTTAGTCACTAAGAGTCTGACACGCCCTCCCGCTCCACGCAGGGCGGGTGAAGTTTTTTGATGATATCCCAACCTATACGCAAAAAAAAGTTATCTATGCCTGTGTATCATACTTAAACAATTCATTTAAGGCCCTACTACCGGCCAAGTGGCGCCCCCATTGAATAAAAAATCGTAGCATAGCATAGAAAATAAATATTAAAAAATCCAACGTCACGTTTGTTAGAAAGAGGATAACGACCGTTTCTGACACTTTTGCCTTCTACTTTGGATACGAAACATTCTGAGCCCTGTTTTAACAATGTAAAAATACTTTATCCTCTTTGTACCAAACGTGACGTAGGATTCTTTAATATTTAGTTTCTATGGTATGCTACGATTTTTTGTTCAATGAGGGCGCCACTTGGCCGGTAGTTAGACCCTTAATTAGGTAGGTAGTTAATTTTATTATGAGATTTTTTCGACTGTCCATCATTGTTTTTATACAGCGAAAGTTGTTCTATTAAATAGGCCTTGTCTAGTTTTAATGTTATGGTTCTCATATCTTCATCATCAGATTTGAGTTCATTCGGTACTTATGTAAGTGCTCGCGCGGGAGTGTTACAAAGAGCCACCGCGGCCCTGGCACAGGTAAGTGAAGGAACAAGAGTGGGTTTTAGTCAGTAAGAGTCTGACACGTCCTCCCGCTCCACCCAGAGCGGGAGAAGTTAATTGATGATTTCCAACTCTAAAAAAAAAAGTACGTTAGTGTCTATTTAATGGTTTTAATTGAAAATCACGTCTAAACGACTAGTTCTATTTCTTTGAAAAAAATATTATGTTACTCTAAATAATTTCCGTCGTAATTTGATATGTAAATATTTGAAATTATATTTTTATAGCATAGTGTAATTAATTTGTAAAGTTATGTCTAACGTGGATAAAAAAATGAGAATCACGCAAAAACTATAAAGCGTATTTTTATGAAACCTTCACCATTTTAAAGATCGTTTAATTACTTATATTTTAGTATACGTGTTTTAAATTAATAATGCATCTAATTTGGGACAGCGCTCCTTGATGGGCGAGTCCTATTACTGGTTGGACGTACGAGCGACGCGTTGCGTGAGCTCAGCATAGAACACGCAAGCTAGCCACTCAAGGTCATTGGCAGTTAATAGCACCTTAACTCAAAGCCGGTGCAAATGACCTCTCCGTTTTGTTGACATTAGCGTAGAGACACGTCATCAGGTCGTTGTGCTCCGGTATATAATTGACTCCGTCACGTCACTATCGGGCGCTACTGCGGTTATGCGTGTCATATCAGGACCTCATAAATCTGTATAGTTTTTTCTAAACTGCTATCCCGATTTAATTGTAGCATTATTTTATTGATGGGGTCGCGTTTGGCCACTATCTCACCTGATGATAAGTGATGAGGCGGTCGACGATACAGCACGCTTGCCTTGAAAGGCCGGCGCAAAAAACGTTTGGGAATACTTTCATTGTGCGTACAGCTAGGGAGTTCCCTGTCGGAATCTGTGTTTCCTGATAGCTACAACCTAGAGGTTTCCCATCGGGGCTCATCGCCGCACCAGAGAGGCATGCTGATAAAAAAATATTATTAAAAATTGTAATTATTGTTATTAAGGTGGAAGCTCCAGGGTAGCCCGCGAAATTCAAATTTTCTTACGGTTTTTTGCAATTTGCAGGTCAGGGTCAGGTAGTATCTAGATCAAAATTTGATTCGCGGGCGTAGCAAGATAGAATTATAATAATTAAAATCATCAGTAGAACTCTTTCAGTTAGAATTGATGCCAAATGTAAATATTTCATGAAATCATGACATTTGGTATCAATTCTAGGTGAGACAGTTGTATTGATGATTTGATTACAGTTCTGTAAATACGTATTTGCTACGGCCGCGAATCGTATTTTGACCAACATACAACCTAATACTGACCTGCAAATTCTAAAAAACGTAAGAAAATTTGAATTTCGCAGGCTACCCTGGAGCTTTCACCTTAATATTAATTATTATTATTATTAAAAACGCAAAACATAATTACATAAAAAATACACAAGACCTATGAAGTCCCTGTTGCCTGAGCTAGGTTCAAAGACCTGTGTTACAGAAGGCAGTATCTTCTCCACGATTTGCTGTCACAAAAGCAAAAGAAAAAAAAAATATATACGGTCGAATTGAGAACCTCCTCCTTTTTTTTCGTCGGTTAAAAATGATTAATTATTAAACGCCGACGATACCTGCCACGAGAGAGTGAATAGGTTACTTCTAGGCAAGCATGCTCCATCGTCGACCACATCATCGCTTACCATCAGGTGAGATAGTGGTAAATAATAATATTTTCATACAAAACTTGCCCTGGCAATTGTGAACTCAGCAAAAAAAAAAATCAGGCGAGGTGTTCTCAAGTGACGAAGTTTCATAAATTACGATTTTCATATTATGTTTTTTCTTTCACAGCAAAACGAATATGGCGTCATTGCGAGCTAGACATCTGCTGATTCTTCTTCTGGTGTCATTCGTGAAGTCTGATCGTGTGAGGAAGCCTGTACCGGCTGACAGTGCCATTGTCAATACTTTAAGGGTACGTACTCATATACAGCCACTTTAAGTGTACGTACTCATATACAGCCACTTTAAGTGTACGTACTCATATACAGCCACTTTAAGGGAACGTACTCATATACAGCCACTTTAAGTGTACGTACTCATATACAGCCACTTTAAGGGTACGTACTCATATACAGCTACTTTAAGTGTACGTACTCATATACAGCCACTTTAAGTGTACGTACTCATATACAGCCACTTTAAGGGTACGTACTCATATACAGCTACTTTAAGTGTACGTACTCATATACAGCCACTTTAAGGGTACGTACTCATATACAGCCACTTTTCAAGTAAACAGATCATCATCAGCCTCCTAATATCCCCACTGCTGGGGCACAGGGCTCCTCTCTGTGAGAGGGTGTGGGCCGTAATCCACCACGCGGGCCCAATGCGGGTTGGTGGATGTCACATGTCTTCGAATTTTTGGTTCTAGGACATGCCGGTTTCCTCACGATGTTTTCATAATTAACACAAAGTAAAGTGCCTGCCTGGATTTGAAATCACGACCTACAACTTGTAAGTCGCGGACGTTACCACTGGGCCACCACTGCTCTAGTAAACAGATGTTAACCTGAAAAGTTCCATTATTATCACACTTTTATGAGCTTCACTTGTAAGTATGTAAAAAATCTTACAAGTTAAATTGGACCCACTTTCTAATTTCCGATTGAGCTGAAATTTTGCATACGTTTTTAGTTTTGACACAGATAATATAATACTAGCGTACAGATGCCTCATCCCATACAAAGAAACGGTACCGCCGTAACTACGGGTTTTCGTCTGGCACAAGTAACTTTTGTTCTTCGTTCGGGCCCGTCCTCTACACCTCGCTAGATGATGTTAGCAGCGACGGCTTGCAAGCTGAATGAATTTAGTTAGTCTTACCAATATTTTCTCACACATTGAGAAATTATTTCATAGTATTTTTGGCACTTCATAGCAGTTTTACTGTATCCAAATTTGTTTTTTTTTTTTTTTTTTTTTTTGATTTTTGATTTTTCTATTGGAACAAAAAATATAGACGTCTAAGGATTCGTTCCAATAATTGAATTACAAGCCCATTATTCCACAGTTTTATGCTTAGGGCAGTTTATTAAATAAGAAAATACAGTTTTACCATATTTCTTTTCAAAATGTTAATATTACTTAAACTTCAATATGAAATCGATGCATATTACGCCATCTATTGAGATTTATTTGAACTAAATTTTCTTTGTTCGAGATGAGACCCCGTTTTTGATGACAATGCATGGTTAGATAAGTGACGTCATTCTAAGTTTAATATGGCGGACTAGTAATTTTTTATGCATTCCCATGATATGTGTAACTAATGCAAGGGTTTGCTGAGAACAACACGAAATAGAAAACCGGCCACCATGCCGCTTTTGGCGTGTTAGGGAAAAATGATGACAGTAAATTGAGTGTTTTCCTTTGGCAAACAGTTGCAGCCCAGCGTGGTCACTTAGTTTGTAAGTTTTAATAAGTCCTGGCTGGAGGCTTTAATATATTAAAGCCTACACAGGCAAGCCCGGTTAAGCAGAGGCTGACCTGCGAGACGTCCCTCAGAAAAAAAAAAAAAACAATTTTTTTTTTTTTTATAAATCTTTGACTCGCGTTTGACCACTATCTCACCTGATGGTAAGCGATGATGTGGTCGAAGATGAAGCACGTTTGCCTAGAAGTAACCTATTCACTCTCGACTTAAAGACTCCCAGGTTGTAGCTATCAGGAAACACAGACTCTGGCAGTGATTAGCTGTACGCACAATGACACATTCATCCCGAAACGTTTTGTGCGTGAGGGAATCTAGATTTTTATACGGTTTATGGCAACAGTGGTCCAGAAAGCAATGGTAGTCCAGTGGTAATAGCCGCGACTTACAAGTTACGAGGGTTGTGGGTTTGAACCCATCCAGACGGTTTAATTTGTGTAAATTATTTCATCAAAATTGCTCGCAAACTGTGAAAGAAAACATCGTGAGGAAACCGGCATGTCCTAGAACCAAAAATTTAAACTAACAAATTTTTTAGGGTTCCGTACCCGAAGGGTCCACGGAGCCCTATTGTTGTCACTCACGTGTCCGTCTGTCTGTCTGTCCGTCCGTCGTCTGTCACAAAATTTTGTTACGAAGAATTTTTTAACTGCCCATTGACCTATGAACTTGTTTGGTGATAATGTTCATTATTACGTATAATTTACTAACAAATACCAATATTTGGTACGGAACCCTTAATGTGCGAAATCCGACACGCACTTGGCCAGTTTTAGATTAATGTTGCAATAGTGTGACTAGATCCCAATATTTGAAAACAGCAGCCAACAGCGTCGCCTTAGATTCGCCTCTGCTGCTTCGAGTTACTTCAAATTAAAGATCCTAACAACTAAAAACCAGTCAAAGGCGAGTCAGACTCGCGCACCGACGGTTCCGTACCATCATATATAAGTATTTTGGATGTGTTACTAATTCGTCAGAGAATTTTAAAACTGCGGTGTAAAATATTACAGTTTTAGATCTGCGCCATCTCTTGACCAATAGTGGAAGTAATGTAATTTTCATTGATTATTTCTGAAAAAGTGTGCTATATAGAGAGATCATTTTAATTTTGTTGTAATCTTTACATAAACTTCTATCACATAGAATAATTTCAGATTTTTCTCTATGCAAACTTGAGATGGGAGGGAGAAACGCTATTTTTTTATATATTAAATCAAAAGTCAAAAACAGCGCGGATTAAAAAAAGAAAGTTATAAAATATGCAAATAGCGCTTCTTCATATGATACCCCACATGCGCTAGTAGCCCCACTTCGATGTTTTAAGATTCCCTTTCAGTCTCTGTTGCAAAGAAAAATATACATTTTTTTATTTCCTTCTTATTTCCAAAATAGTTGGGCAAACGTCATCTAAAACTTTTCCAAATTTAAAAAAGTTCTTGAGATATGCAGCTGTGACAGACCGACAGACAGACAGACTGAGTCGCACCATAAGGGCTCCTTTTTAACATTTTGGTACGGAACCCTTAAAACAGCAAAAATTATAGCACATTTCTGTTTTTTTCAGGAAACGTCAAATCAAACGACAGCAGACACATTAAATCTACCAGCAAACGCCTCATCCATTCGCGAAAATATAACCGATACCTTCAGGTAACTGTTAACCCTCCATTTTTTTTTGTGAGTTTGTAAAACATCCAATGCCTTTCCCGCTCTGGGTGGAGCGGGTGAGACATTTACTTACTAAAACCCACCCCTGTTCCTTCCTTGCATGATTGCCCAGGGGCGCGGTAACTTTGTTTTGAATTTAGCCGCGACACCTGGTCTTAACCCTCCTGCCATGGTAACCTTGTCACGTAGCTGAGCCGGAGGTGGTGGTGACACGTAGAGGAGGTCGTAGGAGCGACACGCAAAGGAGGACGTAGAGTAGGAGGACCGTAGAAAGAGTGTTAGATGAAGACAAACACGACGAGTTCAGACATATATTTTTATTTGGGATGGAACCCAAACTATAATGTTGCTGGGTTGGAGGAGTCACTTGGTTCAATTAAACTCTTCTTAAATCTTGAAGACTATTTATTTACAGTTCACAATATGGTTCATAAAAGAATATGTTACATAAACAATATATATAGTCGGTACAAGGTGTGGTACACGACAATGCTCAGTCGGTTCAAGGTGTGGAACACAATGAGACTTAGTCTGTTCAAGGTGTGGAACAAGACAAGTGTCTGTACAAGGTGTGGTACTAGACAATAGAGCGAAAGCCAGAGGACTTTCGAGCTCACTGAGTCAACTGCCGCTGAGTGACTGAATTTGACTGCCAGGGATGCCTATATTTATCACCCAAATTCCATGGGACACGTAGTGTAGCAAATGCAGACCCGGGCAGCCAATACAATTTGAGCATTTCACAAATTAACTTGGACATTAACATTTGACCAATCACAAACATTTCGACATTCTGACGATAACCAATCAGAAGGGTTTTACAAATCTATTAGGTAATGAACACCTGCATATTTACTATTACATATTTACTGATCTTAATAACAACAAAACTGATATATATACATACTACAAAGTATGTATTCTATGGACAAGCTGATTCTACGTTATATTTTACTTTTATATTCTATTTTTACATTATCACAAATCTATAAACTACAATAAAAACAAAGCAATTTTACATATGTATCTCGACATGTACATAATTTTACATGGTGGACTTCGAAAACTTTCCACTGTCTGTATCCAATCCATGAGAAGCATGAATTGGGACAACCAATCACTGACTAGCCAAAATTCCTAACTACGAGCTTTATTACTATTGGTCAATTTTTGCGCTGTGGCATGCACTACCTGCGCTATACAAAAAAGTTACCTCAGTGAGCTTGACATTAAAACATACTTTTATCCTTATTTCAAGACATTACTAAACATAATAAGATATACTGAAAACATGACAAATAAACTAAATTAACTATAGGTATGAACTAAAGCGATTACGCTTCCTATTTACATTCGTTTGAGCGTCCTGCACAATTTTATTATATACAGTAGGCTTGATCATATGTAGCACTTATTAATCGGACGCACACTTATTTGCGCACAATTGTATTATTGCTAGGAACTGCCTGGTTATAAAAGCTGCACTTCACTGTTCTAGTAACTCTTACAAACTGGTAACTGTCATTTATTGAATAGAAGGCAAATAATAATGATGGATAGGAGCTTAGTCTAGCTCGGCAGCAGAATTAGAAGCGATTTTTAATATAATAAAAACTTTTTTCAAAAAATACAACCGACTTCTAAAAATTGTAAAATAACTTTAATTTGCCGAAATTTTTTTTTGTTTCTTCTTTTTTTGTTTTTTTTTTTGTTTCTTCGTTATTTGACACCGACTGCCGAGTCGGTGTCAAATAACGAAGAAACAAAAAAAAAACACCGACTTCCGAAATTAAAGTTATTTTACAATTTTTAGAAGTCGGTTGTATTTTTTGAAAAAAGGTTTTTTATTTTTCACTTTTTAGTTTTGTTTATTATTTATTATTTTTGTTGTACACTAGAAGTAAAACTATATCGATAACACCAATAACATGGAATTTGAACATTTGGAGACAACCAAAACGTCATCAGTATATACATATTTTTTGTTTATGTTGATATTTCAAAAAATACTGAATCAATTTTGATAAAATTTATATGGAACCACCTCTGAAGTATGGCCTATCATAGAAAAAAGAATCATCAAAATCTATACACAAATGGCGGAGATATCGCGTAACAAACATACAAAAAAAAAACATACCGACGAATTGGGACCTCCTCTTTTTATTTAGAAGTCTGGTTAACCATTCGGGCATAACTTTAATATTTAGTTTTATCTCTGGGGTATAACAACTAAAAAGTGAAAAATATTTTTTTTTTCCAAAAAATACAACCGACTTCTAAAAAGTCGGTGTCAAATATCGAAGAAAAAAAAAATACAAACACCGACTTCCGAAATAAAAAAATTATTTTGCAATTTTTAGAAGTCGGTTGTATTTTTTGTAAAAAAGTTTTTTATTACCTATTTTTATATAGCTAGTTAGCCATAGCTGGCTCTTAATCCCCAATTCCAAGCCATTACTTTTATTTTACCTTCTTTATGTGGGAGATCCTCTTGGAATACCTCCGTGTGGGAGAACGGAGTAACACTCCTACAGTTCCTAACGCTGCCAAGATTTAGGGGCTCGGTATATATAAGATGACTGGTAATAAGTGACCGATACTTAAACACGTGATTGTACTCATGATAACAAACAACTTTTACTATAGGACCAAACCAGAAATCGCGAAAAAAATCTGCTATTCAGTACATTTATGTTCGCCTACTAGCCTAACTGGTCAAGATGTAATGTACTGCCTATTTTTTTTCGTGATTTGAGGTTTGGTCCCATAGTAAAAGTTGTTATCATGAGTACAATCACGTGTTAAAGTATCGGTCACTAATTACCAGTCACCCTATCATCATCAGTCATCATCATTCGCCTGCCCTTATCCCAATTTATTTGGGGTCGGCGCAACATGTCTTTCTCTTCCATACTCCTCCATTAGTCGTCATCTCTGTAGTCACCCCCTTTTTACCCATATCCTCTTTCACACAGTCCAACCATCGTTTCTTTGGCCTTCCCCTACTCTTATAGCCATCCACATTCATACACAAGACTTTCCTCCCGACATTTTCTTCATTCCTCCGCATCACATGCCCATACCGCGACAACCGATTTCCACACATCTTTTCAGTCAGCTGTGCCACTTTCAGACTTCCTCTTATATACTCATTCCTAATTCTATCCATGCGCGTAACACCACACATCGCTCTTAGCATTCTCATCTCAGCTACATGCAATTGCTTTTCATTCATCACTTTTGTGGCCTAACATTCTGAACCATACAAGACAGCAGGTCTGACCATTGTGTCATAAATCTTCTCCTTAAGTTTTAGGGGAATGCGGGAGTCACAGATAGTCCCGGTGACCTGCCGCCATTTCATCCATCCAGCGTTAATTCTGTGCTTAACAGTCCGATCTATTTCGCCATCGCTTTGCACGAGTGAACCGAGATACCGAAAATCGGAGCAGACTGGGAGAAGCGCGCCATCTAGCACTACAGCTTCAGAACTGGAGAGACCGCCGAAATCGCAGAACATATATTCAGTATATACCCTATATACAGTTAAATTCACGCGCTTCCCCGACTGGTATCGGACCTAGGAATGGCGAGCCCAGTTTACCTGACTGCTTTTAAAGGAATAATTATGGTTGTTCTATAATCTTGACTATTCTGCCCACAGCTGCGAGAACCGTACCTACGGCTACTATGCTGACGTAGACAACGACTGCCAAGTGTTCCATGTCTGCCTACCCTCGCAGACGCCTTCCGGCCGTAATGTGACCTACCGCTGGAGCTTCATCTGTCCCAACGAGACTGTCTTCAATCAGGTATGATTAATTCAAAAGTTAATTTAGTGAGTGATTCAAAAGTTAACCTTTTGATTGATTCAAAATTATAGTTTTTCTTCAAAATAATTATTTGTCTGCAATAGTAAAGGTAATTAATATTTCTCATAATTCAGGCAACACCAATTTCATTAACGAGGGTGTTTGTTTAAGTCCCTTGTAGACAGAGTAGTAACACTTATTCTCAATAACACTGTTCAATATCTAAAAGGATGCCTAAATAAAAGCGCTATTAGAATATCATTAACAATGTTATAATTAGGCTTGAAATCAGGTGTCGTGCTAGTGAAAATGGTCATAAAAGTAACTATCAATAGTGTCCAGTATCATAGGCGATAAAAATAGCTCGCTTCCTGCAATCATAAAAAATGTATTTTTCTTGTAAACATTTGATTGATTCACTAAATTTTAAAATTAATTCAATTTTAGGCAGTCCTAACATGCACAAGAGTAGCCGATTCAATCGACTGCCAAGATTCACCCGAATTCTATCACTTAAACTTGGAAATGGGTAAGGAACCCAACAAAACTGAAGAGGTAAAAGATAAGAAAGATAACAAAAAGACACAGAAAAGAAAGCAGGAGAAGAGAAACGAGAATATTGTGATGGCAAATCAAGCCAACAACATTATGGACGAAGAGTTTAAAGGTCATTTCGAACCTATAGAGTTGGTCAAGCGGGCAGAACACGATCCAGTTTTGATTGAAGCAGTGATAGAGAGAGTAGATCCTGAAATAGAAGATGTGGAGCAAGAAGAGAAAGACGAAGAGGAGATGGACAGAATAGTTATGGAGAGGAATATGAGGAATGAGAGGCAAATGAAACGAGGGTTGTTTAGGTTTAAGGGAGATGTTTAATAATTGATCGATTTATTGAATTCTATGATTAATTTAATGAATTCAATGATTGAATAAACTAAATGGATTCAATGAGATTCATCGTCTTTTGAGATTGTGTTTTAATTTGATTGATTTTTGGTCTATCGATGGGTTAAAACGAGCCATATTTTATGTGAAAGTTCCTTTTTTACAGGTTTTTTCATAAAATTAGTTTTATAATGAATAGCTGTAAAAAATATGTTGATAGACCAAAACTCGACAAAATATTTTGAAATTAAAACGACGAAATGCTGCCTTATTTCTAAGTTTCCCAGTGGCCAACCAAGTGTATTCTAAGTTAAAATAAATTAGTAAATAAGTTATTGTAAATAAAGATTTGAAGTTTAAATAAATGGATATTTGCATTTGTATGTTTGTTGTTTTTATTGAATAACTATTCCAACTAAACAAATATTATTTTCTTTAGTTTATTGTTTACCAAATTCAATTTAATAGGTAATTTAATTTATTTGCTAAGTGCTCGCCCAATGTTTGTTATTTGATTTTTAAGAAAAATTTTGTTAATCTTGCATAGAGTTGTATATTTTAATTTGGAAAACTATTTGTGCATACCTACTTAGTATGTAATTTTTTACTTTATACGCCATTTATGACAAAACGGTCACTGTTCTTAACACAACACCAAACACCAATTTGTACATATTTTACAAATGAAATATCTTTTATCTTTATCGAACCGCAGTGATTTTCTGTAAATATCTCACGGTGTGAACTTAAGGCGCAGTTATACGACTTTTAATGGTTTTTAATTGAACATCACGTCTAAGTAAACGACTAGTCTTATTTCTTTGAAAAAAATATATGTGCAAAAAAAAATATATGTGTGTGTGGGTAAACTTATTTCACAGATTTTTTTAAGCGAGCTTAATACTCGTAAGGTTGAAACTTTCAATAAAAATGTATTACCCAGGACCTCTTTATTATAATACTGATAAATTGTTAAATTACTTTAATTCATCAGTATTTTAAATAAATTCGTAAAATACAGTTTTGTAGTTAAGTAGGTATACTTCGATCTATATATTCTGTATTCAAAGCAATCAGGCACCTACAGCTCTCTTCATACCAAATCCTTGTGTTTTAGAGTGCATTCAATTTATAAGAAATGTAACAGTGAACTTCATTCCAGGTTTAACAATAATTTCAACAGAAGAGACTCAATCTCTTTTGTTAAAATCGTTATGTCAAAATAATGAGACTTGTTTTTTAAGTTGACTGTACTTACCTTTTATGTCAAAAGTGTTAAAACGCAAGATACCTAGTTAACGCGCGCTAAAAAATATGCATGATTTCGTTTTTTTGTTAAATTGGTTTTTTGCGACTTTATTATGCCTCATTCAAAGGTCCGATGAGGCGCATTTTTTTAAATTTTACGATGCAATATTTCTAATAAAAGAAACACCCTAAACAGAAACTACAGTGACTATCATTGTGTACATTTGGCACTAGATAACAGTTAACACCCAGTAACTGCTGCTTATCAACTTATTTTATTTATGTTTCTCTATGGTGTTATAAGCCTAGTCTACATTTTTTTTTTTGCATGGAAATGTAAAAATTTTACTTTTTTACATTTAAAAATTGTCAGATATTTATATAGTGTAGAAAAAGCCTTTATCTATGTATTAATTCTAACTAACCCCCGCACTGGATTCCAATATTATGTACAAAATCATTTCGCTCTATAAAACGCGAATATACCCGTGTCACACAACAGCTAAGCTCATATATCATCATACAGTATAAATATCAAAATGTTTTCGGTTGGGAAACTCTAAATTTTACGAAGTAGTGGGAATAGCAAATGGGTATTTTGGGGTAAAAAGTTTTCTGAATAACATTGATTGACATAGTGAAAAATTCTGAAATTGTCTGTGGAAAAACAACATGGCGGAATTAATTCCAATGTTGACCACGCGCCAAAATATCCATGTATGAGACTTTACTTCCATTTTCTGTTTGGTTTTTGCTTCAAGTTATTTTTCACACCATTCCTACTACTCCTTGTTAAATAAAGACTAGTTTGGTAAATGAAACAGACGAGCCAAAATATTTTTCATTTTAACATTTTAAAGCGCCCAAAGGTAAGCCGCAGACCGGCCGCTCATTCTTACCACACCCGTTTCAGTATTGACATGACTTTTGAGCTTTGTTTTGCATGTTTTATCTTCTTATTGCCTTATCTACTCGATGAATGAGAGTCCCAAGATGCAGTACTCTTATTCAGGACAAGTAATTTAAATCATCACCAAAAAATGATCTCTCTGTTCCATTTACCGTCAAAAACCTATGAAACCCTACTGAAACTGACGACAGATCTCTACCAGACCTCACACTTGTCTCGGAGGTTCATTTTAGACCCTAAAGGGCAATGGAACTCTTCGGAAAACTCCCTCAAGTTAGCTATGGGGCCTATGACTCGGTATTTAGCGATCGTGTGGTCATCTTTTTCTATCTGCATCTTTGTTGACTCTTTGGTCATTGCTGAACACCACACCTGAAAAAAAAAAACAGTTTTTGATAAGAGT
The DNA here is from genome assembly GCA_951329385.1 of Polia nebulosa. NCBI lineage: Eukaryota > Metazoa > Arthropoda > Insecta > Lepidoptera > Noctuidae > Polia > Polia nebulosa. The sequence continues at coordinate 18,223,519 of OX589614.1, forward strand.
AGTTAAAATGCCGACACTATCTGGTGTTTATGTCCCAACGTCCAGGTGCCTATTGCAGGTTTCCCCCCGATGACAAATAAAAATAGGTACAAAAATGAACATTTAAATCTTGTATTTCTAGTTCCTAGCTGGCTTGTATGAGTTTTGGTAAGATTTCGTTGTTTAAAACTTATACGTAGATATTATTGTAGTCTTTGGTAGAAAATGGCGCATCGCGTCGTTGTGACTAGTTTGAAATAAATAAATAAATGTTACCAGAGTGAAATATTGAATTTGTCGATTGTAGAATAAATTGTGATCAAGTGCTGAGGACTGAGAGGTCGCCGGCAACCGACTATTTTCAAAGGGGTACATTTTCAGCACCCCGTCTCGAATAGAGTAGGTTTTCTTTTGCCTATTCATATAGAGATAGAACTATGTTTGCCCACATAGGCAGAAAAGCTTGAGATCTTAAGAAGAAGGTTCGGCGAGCCAAGCGAGTTAAAAATTTTATCACCTTGTCTGATCGTTTCGTATAGTCAGGGATGGCGAACGAACGGCAAGTGCCAGTGCGCGTGTGTGTGGCAGTGCGGCCAGTGTTGCCAGTGTTGGCACGCTTCAAAATAATTCAGCACGAAAAAAAAAAGATTGTCAGATGACTCCATCGAGAACTCATTTTCATCAGCTGTAATTTTTTCTTATAAATTGATTATTGTATTTTTTGTCCATTATTCACTATATCAAGATTATTTGATGGCACGCTATTATTCTTATTTATTTTTGGTAAAAATGGCAGAATCATCAATTAAGGTTCGCTATTCCTGTACTAGGTTCTGTAACATTACATGGAGTGAATGAATCATCAAAAGGCAGCTTAATTATTTGACGGCGGTTCTGTGTTTAAGTTAGTTCTAGTTAGATGTCATAGATGGCGTTAGCAGTTTAGAGATCAGTATGATCTGAGACTCGGTTGGCATCGCATGTGTGCGCTACGCGTTCGGTGGAGTGTCTTACTTGTGTTAACTATTTCGTTGTCGTTGTTATTATTTTATGACAAAGTGAAGTGGTGAAGATTTGTAACAAGTAATTTTATTTTCTTCGCCCGACAATCCACGCCTGATAGATCATGGATCCTTATTAATATCGTTGGTCAGGCCTGAGAGACTTTATATTTAATAAATTGTAGTAGGTACCTGAGCAAAAGAAATGAAGAACAGTTGCCGATCGTTGTATTTCAATCCTGGGAGAGTGAGGTTTACTTTGGCAATCTTGGCGTGATCTAAATAAGCGTGGAACGATGCTTTCAGGCCTCCGTTGTCGGCTATGTTCTCACCTGAAAACAACAAGTTGTATGTTAACCTTTAAAGTAGAAGAGATGGCAGATGGTTAGACAGAGGGTAAGGATGAAAGGGAATCGGTCGAAACGATGGAGATCTGTCCGCATCGAAAGCATCATCATCTCATTGGTCAAGGTAAGGCAGAATTTGAGAGTCAAAGGACTCAAGGAAAGAATGGTTTTCAAACAAGCAACAAACAAGGAAAGAATGGTTTTTATAGATTCAAGTTCTTAAAACTTAACAGACAGATGGGATGTCCAATATGAACCGGTGGCACTTCGCCGTACGTCTCGTGGTCCGTTGATGAAACGGGCTTGGCGGAATCAAATTATGCACCTTTGCCCACCTTTGGCCACCTTTGGCGACTTTTGGCCACCTTTGGCCACCTTTGTCCACCTTTGTCCACCTTTGGCCACCTTTGGCCACCTTTGGCCACTTTTGGCCACCTTTGGCCACCTTTGTCCACCTTTGGCCACCTTTGGCCACCTTTGGCCACCTTTTTGCTCACCTTCGGCCACCTTTGGCCACTTTTGGCCACCTTTGTCCACCTTTGGCCACCTTTTTGCTCACCTTTGGCCACCTTTTAGCTCACCTTTGACCACCTTTTTGCTCACCTTTGGCCACCTTTGGCCACCTTTGGCCACTTTTGGCCACCTTTGGCCACCTTTTTGCTCACCCGGCCACTTTTGGCCACCTTTGGCCACCTTTGGCCACCTTTGGCCACCTTTGGCCACCTTTTTGATCACCCGGCCAGTTTTGGCCACCTTTGGCCACCTTTGGCCACCTTTTTGCTCCCCTTTGGCCACCTTTGGCCACATTTTTGCTCACCTTTGGCCACCTTTGGCCACCTTTGGCCAACTTTTTGCTCACCTTTGGCCACCATTTTGCTCACCTTTGGCCACCATTGGCCACCTTTTTGCTCACCTTTGGCCACATTTGGCCACCTTTGTGTTGGAATAATGTATTCCTTGTAAACATAAAAAGGTTACATGTATTTGGTATCTGCTAAACGTAATCAGTGACAGCGATGACATGCGTCAACTGTCACTTGTGAGTATTTCTAAAACTGTCAAAATGTTACTTCCTGTTTTTATTGTTCGCTCGCAACTATAATGTATGGCCGGTTTTGTCTTTTTACCTGAACGAAGTAAATCTGTTATAATCGTGCAATTAGTCTTGTTTTATTGCCCACAATCCAACAGGTTATGGGCCCAGCTAATATTAATTGCAAAAATAGTTATTATTTCGGGTGATTAGCGACTATTAAATACGTCGTGTCTGTAACCGGCATTGTTAAAAGAAATGGCGATCAATAACATGGCTGCATCTTTTCCTATTGAAAAACTAAAAGGAATACAAGATTACCACAATTGGGAATTCTCAATGCGCATGATATTGGTACATGAGGATTTATGGGAGTTTGTGGAATCGGCGGATGTAAAAGATGAAAAGAAAAACTTGAAAGCTTTGGCGAAAATATGTCTAGCAGTACACACTACAGCATATCCACATGTAAGAAATGCAAAAACTGCATTCGAAGCTTGGAATAATTTACAACAAGCATTTGAAGACAAGGGATTATGCAGAAGACTAAGCCTTTTAAGAAGTCTTTTCAGTATGAAGCTAAGTGCACCTTTGGCCACCTTTTTGCTCATCTTTGGCCACCTTTTTGCTCACCTTTGGCCACCTTTTTGCTCACCTTTGGCCACCTTTTTGCTCACCTTTGGCCACCATTTTGCTCACCTTTGGCCACATTTGGCCACCTTTTTGCTCCTTTGGCCACCTTTGGCCACATTTTTGCTCACCTTTGGCCACCTTTTTGCTCACCTTTGACCACCTTTTTGCTCACCTTTGGCCACATTTCGCCACCTTTTTGCTCCCCTTTGCTCACCTTTGGCCACCATTGGCCACCTTTTTGCTCACCTTTGGCCACCTTTGGCCACCTTTTTGTTCCCCTTTGGCCACCTTTGGCCACCTTTGGCCACCTTTTTGCTCCCCTTTGGCCACCTTTGGCCACCTTTGGCCACCTTTTTGCTCACCTTTGGCCACTTTTGGCCACCTTTGGCCACCTTTGGCCACCTTTTTGCTCACCTTTGCTCACCTGTGGCCACCTTTGGCCAACTTTTTGCTCACCTTTGGCCACCTTTGGCCACCTTTTTGCTCACCTTTGCTCACCTGTGGCCACCTTTGGCCAACTTTTTGCTCACCTTTGGCCACCTTTGGCCACCTATGGCCACCTTTGGCCACTTTTGGCCACTTTTGGCCACCTTTTTGCTCCCCTTTGGCCACCTTTGGCCACCTTTGGCCACCTTTTTGCTCACCGTCGTTCAACAACTGATGCTGGTGTTGAACTTTTGGGACACATTTATAATGCATGGGAAGATAAATGCGATGCGTTGGGCATTTTTTGCGATTTGTCTAAGGCTTTCGATTGCGTTCTCCATGATACATTGATCAGGAAGCTGCACTACTACGGAGTCCGGGGCGCCTCTCTGGATCTTCTTACTTCATACTTGAGTAATAGGATTCAGAGAGTTGATGTGAACGGCAAAAGGTCTTCCGGGTCTGTAGTCAGAATGGGGGTTCCTCAAGGCTCAATTCTGGGTCCTTTTTTGTTTCTAATCTATATCAACGACTTGCCTTACCTCATAAAGGATAAACATGATATAGTGCTGTTTGCAGATGACACTTCACTTTTATTTAAACTCAAACGTCAGCAGGTGGTTGTTGATAATGTAAATAATGCTCTTTCAACTGTAGTTAACTGGTTTAATGTCAATAATCTTCTCCTTAACGAGAAAAAAACAAAATGCATAAAGTTCACATTACCCAATGTAATACAAGTGAACACTAGTGTGTCAATAAAGGGTGAAGAGTTGAAGCCCGAGGATTCCACAGTGTTCTTAGGTTTAACTTTGGATGCGCAGCTTCAGTGGAGCCCCCATATAGATAAACTGTCCAAAAAACTTAGCTCTGCAGCATACGCCGTAAGGAAAATTCGTGGTTTAACTGATTTAGAGACAGCTCGTTTAGTATACTTTAGTTATTTTCATAGTGTGATGTCGTACGGCATTCTGTTGTGGGGAAATGCCGCCGATATTCAGACAATTTTTGTTTTACAGAAAAGGGCTATTCGTGCAATTTATAAATTAAGTCCCAGACACTCCCTCAGAGACAAATTTAAAGAGATTAATATTATGACTGTTCCCTCTCAATATATTTATGAGAATCTCATGTATGCACATAAAAATATTAATCTGTTTAAAAGATACAGTGATATCCATAGCATAAATACTAGGAACAAACACAAATTTATTGTACCAAAAACCAGGCTCAAGAAAAAAATAGGTGGTTCGTTTAGATGTCAATGTATACGTTTCTATAATAAACTTCCTAGCCAAATTCAAGAACTAAGCATAAATAAATTTAAATCATTTATTAAACGTAAGCTATGCCAGAAAGCTTTTTACACAATTAATGACTTTCTTGAGGACAAAAAGGCGTGGGATTGAGCTGCTTCAATGATATACATGAGCCATTGTTTTCATATGTACTACTTACTGATGAAAAATTTTTTATATATATATTTTTTTTAATATTCGTTTTTGACATGAATACTTGTATAGTATTGTATTATATTTTATTTTTTTTATTGACATTTTATTATTATTATTATTTTTTTTTTTTTGACTTGAATACTTTGTTAAGTATTATTTTTATTTTTATTTTTTGATTGACATATTATGATTACTATTTTGTTTGACACAAATATTTACTTTGTAAAGTGTTATATTTTTATTTTTTTTTGATTACTTAATTATTGTAAATGTGAGGACTATGTGGGTTATTATTATTATTTTCTCCTCCTTTTTACAGTAATTTTCAACGTTGTCTGACAGTTTGAGTACTTTTGCGGCCTACCCAAATGTCTTTTCTTTGGTATTGTTCGTCATGTCATTGAGCTCCTTAGTGGTTTTTAAGTTGAGCTATTCGACTATTGACAAATGCTTGCACTGACTGGACAGGTCCACTCAAATATGTTTGGTTCTTTCTTCAAAAGACCACTACAGACACTAAGCTGCATGGTCCTCATATAGAATAATGTGAATGCGAGAACTATGTATGTCGTTATATTCATGTAGATTTTGTGATTGTCTGGCAGTTTGAGTATTTTTTGCGGCCTACTCAAATGTCCTTACTTTGGTATTGTTCGTCGGTTCGTTGAGCACCTCAGAGTTCTGAGTTGAGCTTCGCGATGACTGACAAATGCTTGCACTGTCTGGACAGGTCCACTCGAATTCGTGTGTTGCTTTCTTCATAAAGCTCATCCCAGACATAAACGTACATGGTTCTCATATGATCTAACCAGTCCACATTGTATGGATTTGAACACTAAAAGAGACTTTGACCTCTGAGTTTGTTTCGGTGTTTCTTCTCAGGGTAGTCAGCTAGGAAACACCGGCCTCATCTAGCTTAAACTGACAAAAAACATTGACGTGTAAAAGTGTTCCTTGTAACCTATTTACTGAATAAACATCATTATTTTATCATTTATCATTTATCATTCACCTTTGGCCACCATTGGCCACCTTTTTGCTCACCTTTGGCCACCTTTGGCCACCTTTTTGCTCACCTTTGGCCACCTTTGGCCACATTTTTGCTCACCTTTGGCCACCTTTGGCCACCTTTGGCCAACTTTTTGCTCACCTTTGGCCACCATTTTGCTCACCATTGGCCACCTTTTTGCTCACCTTTGGCCACCTTTGGCCACCTTTTTGCTCACCTTTGGCCACTTTTGGCCACCTATGGCCACCTTCGGCCACTTTGGCCACTTTTGGCCACCTTTGGCCACCTTTTTGCTCACCTTTGGCCACCATTTTGCTCACCTTTGGCCACATTTCGCCACCTTTTTGCTCCCCTTTGCTCACCTTTGGCCACCATTGGCCACCTTTTTGCTCACCTTTGTCCACTTTTGGCCACCTATGGCCACCTTTGGCCACTTTTGGCCACTTTTGGCCACCTTTGGCCACCTTTTTGCTCACCTTTGGCCACCATTTTGCTCACCTTTGGCCACATTTCGCCACCTTTTTGCTCCCCTTTGCTCACCTTTGGCCACCATTGGCCACCTTTTTGCTCACCTTTGGCCACCTTTGGCCACCTTTGGCCACTTTTAACCAGCTTTGGCAACCTTTGGCCACATTTCGCCACCTTTTTGCTCCCCTTTGGCCACCTTTGGCCACTCTTTTGCTCACCTTTGGCCACCATTGGCCACCTTTTTGCTCACCTTTGGCCACCTTTGGCCACCTTTTTGCTCACCTTTGGCCACCTTTTTGCTCACCTTTGGCCACCATTTTGCTCACCTTTGGCCACTTTTGGCCACTCTTGGCCACCTTTGGCAACCTTTGGCCACCTTTGGCCACCTTTGGCCTCCTATGGCCACCTTTGGCCACTTTTGGCCACATTTTTGCTTACCTTTGGCCACCTTTGGCCATCTTTGGCCACCTTTGGCCACCTTTTTGCTCACCTTTGGCCACCTTTGGCCACCTTGGCCAACTTTTTGCTTACCTTTGGCCACCTTTTTGCTCACCTTTGGCCACCATTGGCCACCTTTTTGCTCACCTTTGGCCACCTTTGGCCACCTTTTTGCTCCCCTTTGGCCACCTTTGGCCACCTTTGGCCACCTTTGGCCACCTTTTTGCTCCCCTTTGGCCACCTTTGGCCACCTTTTTGCTCACCTTTGGCCACCATTGGCCACCTTTTTGCTCACCTTTGACCACCTTTGGCCACCTTTTTGCTCACCTTTGGCCACCTTTGGCCACAATTTTGCTCACCTTTGGCCACCTTTTTGCTCACCTTTGGCCACCTTTTTGCTGACCTTTGACCACCTTTTTGCTCACCTTTGGCCACCTTTGGCCACCTTTTTGCTCACCTTTGGCCACCTTTGGCCACATTTTTGCTCACCTTTGGCCACCTTTGGCCACCTTTGGCCAACTTTTTGCTCACCTTTGGCCACCATTTTGCTCACCTTTGGCCACCATTTTGCTCACCTTTGCTCACCTTTGGCCACCATTGGCCACCTTTTTGCTCACCTTTGGCCACTTTTGGCCACCTATGGCCACCTTTGGCCACTTTTGGCCACTTTTGGCCACCTTTGGCCACCTTTTTGCTCACCTTTGGCCACCATTTTGCTCACCTTTGGCCACATTTCGCCACCTTTTTGCTCCCCTTTGCTCACCTTTGGCCACCATTGGCCACCTTTTTGCTCACCTTTGGCCACCTTTGGCCACCTTTGGCCACTTTTAACCAGCTTTGGCAACCTTTGGCCACATTTGGCCACCTTTGGCCACCTTTTTGCTCACCTTTGGCCACCATTTTGCTCACCTTTGGCCACATTTCGCCACCTTTTTGCTCCCCTTTGCTCACCTTTGGCCACCTTTGGCCACCTTTGGCCACTTTTAACCACCTTTGGAAACCTTTGGCCACCTTTGGCCACCTTTTTGCTCACCTTTGGCCACCTTTGGCCACAATTTTGCTCACCTTTGGCCACCTTTGGCCAACTTTTTGCTCACCTTTGGCCACCTTTTTGCTCCCCTTTGGCCACCTTTGGCCACCTTTGGCCACCTTTGGCCACCTTTGGCCACCATTTTGCTCACCTTTGGCCACCTTTGGCCACAATTTTGCTCACCTTTGGCCACCTTTGGCCAACTTTTTGCTCACCTTTGGCCACCTTTTTGCTCCCCTTTGGCCACCTTTGGCCACCTTTGGCCACCTTTGGCCACCTTTGGCCACCATTTTGCTCACCTTTGGCCACCATTTTGCTCACCTTTGGCCACCATTTTGCTCACCTTTGGCCACCTTTGGCCACCTTTTTGCTCACCTTTGCTCACCTGTGGCCACCTTTGGCCAACTTTTTGCTCACCTTTGGCCACCATTTTGCTCACCTTTGGCCACCTTTGGCCACATTTTTGCTCACCTTTGGCCACCTTTGGCCACCTTTGGCCAACTTTTTGCTCACCTTTGGCGACCATTTTGCTCACCTTTGGCCACCTTTGGCCACCTATGGCCACCTTTGGCCACTTTTGGCCAACTTTTTGCTCACCTTTGGCGACCATTTTGCTCACCTTTGGCCACCTTTGGCCACCTATGGCCACCTTTGGCCACTTTTGGCCACTTTTGGCCACCTTTTTGCTCCCCTTTGGCCACCTTTGGCCACCTTTGGCCACCTTTGGCCACCTTTTTGCTCACCTTTGGCCACCATTGGCCACCTTTTTGCTCACCTTTGGCCACCTTTGGCCACCTTTTTGCTCACCTTTGGCCACCTTTGGCCACATTTTTGCTCACCTTTGGCCACCTTTGGCCACCTTTGGCCAACTTTTTGCTCACCTTTGGCCACCATTTTGCTCACCTTTGGCCACCATTTTGCTCACCTTTGGCCACCTTTGGCCACCTTTTTGCTCACCTTTGGCCACCTTTTTGCTCACCTTTGACCACCTTTTTGCTCACCTTTTGCCACCTTTGGCCAACTTTTTGCTCACCTTTGGCCACTTTTGGCCACCTTTGGCAACCTTTGGCCACATGGCCACCTTTTTGCTCACCTTTGGCCACCTTTGGCCACTTTTGGACACCTTTGGCCACCTTTGGCCACCTTTGGCCAACTTTGACCACCTTTGGCCACCTTTTTGGTCACCTTTGGCCACCTTTTTGCTCACCTTTGGCCACCTTTTTGCTCACCTTTGGCCACATTTCGCCACCTTTTTGCTCCCCTTTGCTCACCTTTGGCCACATTTTGCTCACCTTTGCCCACTTTTGGCCACCTTTGGCAACCTTTGGCCACATTTTTGCTCACCTTTGGCCACCTTTGGCCACCTTTGGCCAACTTTTTGCTCACCTTTGGCCACCTTTGGCCACCTTTGGCCACTTTTGGCCACCTTTGGTCACCTTTGGCCACCTTTTTGCTCACCTTTGGCCACCATTGGCCACCTTTTTGCTCACCTTTGGCCACCTTTGGCCACCTTTGGCCACCTTTTTGCTCACCTTCGGCCACCTTTGGCCACCTTTGGCCACCTTTGGCCACCTTTGGCCACCTTTTTGCTCACCTTTGGCCACCTTTGGCCACCTTTGGCCACCTTTGGCCACCTTTTTGCTCCCCTTTGGCCACCTTTGGCCACCTTTGGCCACCTTTTTGCTCACCTTTGGCCACCATTGGCCACCTTTTTGCTCACCTTTGGCCACCTTTGGCCACCTTTTTGCTCACCTTTGGCCACCATTTTGCTCACCTTTGGCCACCATTTTGCTCACCTTTGGCCACCTTTGGCAACCTTTCGCCACCTTTTTGCTCCCCTTTGGCCACCTTTGGCCACCTTTTTGCTCACTTTTGGCCACCATTGGCCACCTTTTTGCTCACCTTTGGCCACCTTTGCCCTCCTTTTTGCTCACCTTTGGCCACCTTTGGCCACCTTTTTGCTCACCTTTGCTCACCTTTGGCCACCTTTGGCCACTTTTGGCCACCTTTGGCAACCTTTGGCCACATTTGGCCACCTTTTTGCTCCCCTTTGGCCACCTTTTTGCCCACCTTTGGCCACCTTTGGCCAACTTTTTGCTCACCTTTGGCCACCTTTTTGCTCAAAAAAATATATGTAGACAATCTAAGAATATTTGAAATATTTTTTTTTATAACATAGTGTAATTAATTTACTCGGATAAAAAATTGAGAATCACGCAAAAACTATAAAGCGTATTTTTATGAAACCTTTACTATTTTAAAGATCATTTAATTATTTATAATTTAGTCTCGGTGTTTTAGTTAGATACTTGTTGTCTTGTATAATAATTAATAATGCGTCTAATTTCGGACAGCGCTCCTTAATGGACGAGTATTATTACTGGGTGGACATACGACGCGTTACGTGAACTCAGCGCAGAACACGCAAGCTAACCACTCAAGGTCGTTGGCAGCTAAGCCTTAAGTAATTTATCCATCCATAGCTCTAATGAGAAAGACAGTCGGCATGACAGTTCACTTCACTTCACGGTCACTTCGCCTTAATTTTCTAATCTTTTAATTTACTTACGATTAAATGCTCTTTTTGATAATCACTCAATTTTTTTTTAAACTTGTCGAAAATTATTTTCTACGTTTTAGTTCGGCTAGTTACAAAAGTGTTTTTTTGTTTGTTTTTGTTTTATATACTCATGATATTTTACAAAGATTAAAATAAGCCAGTGCTAGTGGACAAACGAATATCCAACTGACTGGTGGTGTGGTAGTCTCAACTGACGGTGCCCGTTCACGAAAATGTCGCGTGACCAGCAATTCAGCACCCCCAGTTCAACTATTTTGAAGGGAACTAAATGATCCCAGCCACAAACGTGAAATTGATCCAACAAACACTTACAAACGTGGCTGTTTGAATATTTACGTTCCGATAGACTGTTTTGCGGTACGAGATTAAAGTCACTCGTGCGCAAATTTGTTCAAAATTCAGAAGATAAGAAAAAAATTGTTACTTATTTTTATTCTACAACTTAATCAATGATTCAATAGAAAAAACCGGCCAAGTGCATGTCGGACTTCGAACATTTAGGGTTCCGTACCAAATGAGGGAAGTATCAAAGAAAATATCTAAAGCTGGGTACTCACTTAGCAGTGTAGCACGTAACGTATCAGATACGGTATCAACCGAGTCCACGCGCGAGCGGCTCGCAGCGGGCTCGTGCCTAAGTACTCACTTGATACCGTATGATTAGTGTTGCCCAAAATCGGTCTTGGTCTTGCAGTCTTGGTCTTGTTCTTGCATTTTCGCAAGACCAAGACCAAGACCGCCTTATTGTAGCAAGACCAAGACCAAGACTGAACCCTGCAAGACTTGAGCAAGACAGGACTTAAGCCTGCAAGACTCTTGCGTCTTGCAGTTAAGACAAACTGAGATTTGGGCGTTATTAAGTAGGTATTTGATTTCAATCCCGATTTTGAGAGACGTTCCCCAGTATCAAAACCGTAGGTATCGTCATAACACTAAACTAAGGGCTGCAGTTGTATCTGCAGTTGGCAACGTGCCGCTCGTCTGAAAGAACCCTAAAAGATATTGTATTGATTAGGTAGGTAAGTACTTATTATATTTCAACTGTTTATTAAGTAGGTAGCGTGTTAATACTCACAAATCTGTTCCCATCATCCCATTTGATAAAATGTACCTAGAATAACTTTCTAGCAAAGTTCGAACCTTGTAGGTATCTACCTATAATAATATACTATGCTTTTTTATGTATAAACATTATGTAGGTACCTACTTATGTTTCAAAGTTTATATTATTCTTCTATTGAGCAAAATTTAAAACTAACAGCGAGTCGAGTAGGTCTAGTAACAGTTTCTACGGCAGCCAATGTTATGGTACAGACGCCAGCACATCAAGCTACTACAATCTGTCAAATTTCTTTAACAGATTTTTAACTTTATTGCTAAAGAATTAAGGTTCAAGGTTGATTCGGAAAATGTGACGAACAACCTAATTATTACTTAAACAAACTAATTATTATTAGTTAGTAAATCATCGCTGAAGACTATTGTCTTCAGCGATGATTTACTAAATAAATAAAAATAATCGTCATGTGGGTACGACGATTATTTTTCTAAGGAATACAATTTTGTTGTAGTAGGTACCTACATCGTTTCTTACTTACACGTATACTTACGACAGTATCTACGTAGCAAAGCGCGCCAGTCACGAGTACGACAAATTGCCTAAAAAATGTACCTACGCACACTGTAATGAAATCTGCTAATCTCAACACACACGCACTTCCTTATTTTGGCCGCATAGGTAGGCTTTGCCTGTAGTCTTCTTTTATTGGTTAATTAACATTGTACATTGGTGAATGCTCCAGGATAACCCGCGAAATCTTATTTTTTTTTGCAATTTGCAGGCCAGTGCTAGATTGTTTGTTGATTAAAATATTATTCGCGCTGTAAGACGTATGTAGTTACAGAATCATAATCATCAAAATCATCAATACAACCCTCCAAGTTCAAAGGTCGAGGAATGAGTTTGACCTTGAAAAAGTCTTTTTTTTTTTTTAAATAATTCCTCGACCTTTATGAACTTGGAGGGTTGTATTGATGATTTTGATGATTATAATTCTGTAACTACATACGTCTGACAGCGCTAATCATAATCTAAAATCTAAAGTAACGTGTTCAATAAATAGCAATAGGCTAATAGGTATTTGCAAGACTTGCAAGACTTGCGAGACTCTTGCTGCAAGACCAAGACCAAGACCAAGACTGAGAGCGCAATACCAAGACCAAGACCAAGACCAGGTGTATTGACGCAAGACCAAGACCAAGACTGGCCTAAGTCTCGTCTTGGTCTTGCATTTGGGCAACACTACGTATGATACGTTACGTGCTACACTGCTAAGTGAGTACCCAGCTTTTAATTTATCAATATATTGGTATTTGTTAGTAAAATCTACGTAATTATAAAAATTATCACCAAATTTAAGTTCTAGGTCAATAATAATAATAATCTATATTTTGGAACAGATACAGATTATACAGTTTTTTTTTGGGGGATGGGAAATCATCCAATGACTTCTCCCGCTCTGGGTGGAGCGGGAGGGCGTGTCAGACTCTTACTGACTAAAACCCACCCCTGTTTCTTCCCTGCCTGAGTGCCCAGGGGTGCGGTAACTCATTTTCAGAATTTATCCGCTACCCCTAGGCATGCAGGCACCGGCCACGATGGGCCCCGTCAATGGTGGCTGACAAAATCTCTTTGAGGCGCGCGTGGAACACTACGTGCCGTCGACTCACGGGCCTGGTGCTGATCGGACGACGAGCTACCCACTGCTCGCCGTCCGCAGGCCCGGGTCTACGGTGGCCGGAGATCGTCTCGCGACGCCCTACGCCCAGTACGCCCAGTACCTCTCCTGCGGTGGTAGCGGCCGGGGTTGTGAGGGCCACTCCGTTGAGCTTCCCTCACGCGTCCCGCCTCCGCCTTCGCGAGCATTACTGCTTCGCAGAAGGCGGAGACTGCCTCCCATTCCCTCTCGATCCGTATTATGGCCTGAACTAGGGCCGGGCGCGAGAGGTCGCCGCCACCTATCGCATCCACGAGGACACGGCGGTGCTCCGCCCAAGCGGGGCAGACCTCCACCGTATGCTCCAACGTGTCCTCTGGGCGATCCGCGCAGTGGTAACACCCGGACGTTTCCTCCCGCCCGATCTGATGTAGGAACCTCCCGCAACAACCGTGTCCGGTGAGGACCTGCGTCACGCGGAAGTTGAGGACGCCGTGACGCCTCTCTAGCCACTCCTCAAAGAGGGGCACTACCGCCACAATGGTGGCGTGCCCAGCGCTGGGTTGCGACAGTCGCTGTCTCCATGTCGCCACGAGATCCTGCCGGAGCTCCGTCCGCCGAGCCGCGAGATGTCGCGGCAGCAGAGTTTAGTTGTGTACGTTAATAGCCACATTAGTTAGGAACTGTGTCGTAGCTATTAGCTATAGCAATGGGAAGATAAAAAATTCTTCGGAACAAAATTTTGTGACGGACGACGGACAGACAGACGAACAGATGGACAGACGGACAGACGGACACGTGAGTGACCTTTTTGAAAAAAAGAAAAAAGCTTTCTGATGCACTTGGTGACATGAAATCTGCGATTGAACTCACTATAATACTATCAACTGCATCAGACTGCTTGATAAGTAAAAGTCTGGAAAATGAGATGTTCTAAGAGTAGCATTAAATAAACAGGCAATAAATGTAATGCATCTTCTGGGTAGTTCTTTCAAGATTTTGGGTGTTATCAAATCATACCCTGGTGCTTTCTTCTCGTCCATGAGCCAGATTTCTCTGGCAATCTCCTTTGGTATTATTGCTGCAACTGGTGGGCACAACTGAAGGTCCTGATCAAGCACTCTGTCTATTTCTGTTTCATCATCTGGACCATCATTTTTATTTCAAGCACTCCTATTTGGGATCACGTTCAAGTGTAACCAGGGTGCGCCGGGTGGGTCGCAAATAAATTCGTAAAAGAGTTACCGCGCCCCTGGGCACTCAGGCAGGTAAGGAACAAGTCTGACGCGCTCTTCCGCTCCACCCAGAGCGAGAGAAGTCATAGGATAACTACTCAACACCCAATCTCAACTGGAGATTCCACAAATTGGCCTGCTGATCCAAGAAAAGTTCCTGATCGGTTAGATTTTTTCATAACAAAACTTTTTTACAAAAAAAACAACCGACGTCCAAAAAGAATAAATAATTACACTAAAAATTTAAAAATATCTTTAATTTCGGAAGTCGGTGTTTGTATTTTATTTCTTCAATATTTGACACCGACTTCCGAAATTAAAGTTATTTTTAAATTTTTAGTGTATTTTTTTTAGGAAGTCAGTTGTTTTTTTTTGTAAAAAAGTTTTTTATTTTTCGCTTTTTAGTTGTTATACCCCAGAACTAAAAACCCCAATAACATGGAACGTGGAATTTAAACATTTGGAGAACACAAAAACGTCATCAAGATATGCGTATTTTTCGTTTTTGTTCAGTTTCTCTAAAAGCGCTAAAGCAATTTCAATCAAATTTATATGGGACCACCTCGGGAGTATATTCTTTCGGATAAAAAAATAATTTCGAAAATCGGTCCTCAACTGACGGAGAAATGCGCGGACATACATAAAAAAAAAAAAAAACATACAGTCGAACATAGAACCTCCTCCTTTTTCGAAAGTCGGTTAAAAATATCAGCCACCTTTATACAGGAATTGAATACAGTTTGGATGGATCCTCGGATCAGACTTCATTTTTTTTTGTTGGATTGGGAAATCTTCCAATGACTTCTTCTGGGTGGAGCGGGAGGGTGTGGTGTGTCAGACTCTTACTAACTAAAACTCACCCCTGTTCATTCCTTGCCTGAGTGCCCTGGGGCGCGGTATCTCTGTTTCGATTTATCCGCTATCCCTTGGTATACTAACGGGGCCCATCATGGCCGGTGCCTGCATGCCGTTATGCAGGGTAGCGGATGAATTCGTAACAGAGTTACCGCTCTCCTGGGCACTCAGACAAGAAAGGAACAGGGGTGGGTTTTAGTCAGTAAGTCTGACACGCCCTCCCGTTCCACCCAAAGCGGGAGAAGCCATAGGATGGTTTCCAAGCCCCAAAAAAAAAAAAGACGTGTGGCACTCGGAGACTGCCGCGGTAAAGCTATTGCATAGCATTTTTTATCAACTTATGCAATTATAATTATTTATTTATTTTATTTATGTGTGTGTGTACTTATGTACGCACGTAAGAAGTTACACTTCTTTGGCGTAACAAGATAAATATCATCATCATCATCATCATCATCACCATCATCATCATCATCATCATCGTCATCATCATCATCATCATCACCATCACCATCATCATCATCATCATCATCGTCATCATCATCACCATCATCACCATCATCATCATCATCATCATCAATATCAACAACACAATATCATCAAAAGTCAAAAGTCAAAAGTTCTGCTATTCATCGATAGATGGCAAAACTAAAAAGTATTACCGCTGTGCCGGTCGGAGTGTTAGGTTATTTTCGTCACGGTATTTCTGGATTCGGTCTCCACGCTCAAGGCCCGCGATAGAAGCTATGTAATAGCTTAAAAACAAAAATAAGGGTGTAGATTTTGTTGCGGTTTGTCCATGTTTTTGGTAGCCTTCCACAAAGAATGCTTGCCATTGCCATTCAGATTTCTCTTAACATCTGATTTAACAGATTCTCTGATAATTGCCTTCAGCTCCTTGATAGCCTAACTTTGCCTAGTTTTATCAGATGGATGTCAAGACCTCTCCTCAAACGCCGCTTCTTTTCGATTTTTAGTTTGATATCATGGCTCTGTGATGGAGTTGATGGCTTATTTTTCATTTCAGGTGTGTTGATCCACGGTATCACTTGTATAAGTTTAGTTATGTACTTACAAGTTTCATCTAAGTACATCATCTTTACTCTCTAGTGGAGCCCTCATAATTATTTTGGTCTATTACAGGATGTAACGTAAAGGTGTGGTCATGTTTTAAGAACTGCATCTGCCCATCGATACGGACAACTTTCTTCAAGAAAACCTAAAAAAAATATTTACCTCCCATACAAATATTGATCAGCTGATGATTTATGTAGTATGGACAGTCCAATTTCATTTTGAGGAATTTCCTATTTTTCTTAGAGAAAGTTGTTTTTTTTTTCGTTGTTTTTGTTTCCACGGGCTGAACCGGTTCTTAAAAAATATGACCACACTTTTCCTTTAACACCATGTATATTTAAAATGGGTCGGTGGTAAACATGTAACGGAAAAATAAAATACATATTTTTCTCAATTAATAAGTTCATAATAGCACAGGGTCCCATCTCGAACAAAGAAAATTTAGTTCAAATGAATCTCAATAGATGGCGATGCATCGATTTCCTGTTGAAGTTTTAAGTACTTAATATTAATATTTTGAAAATAAATGTGGTAAAAACTCTTTTTTCTTATTTAATAAACTACCCTAAGCATAAAATTGTAGAATGTTAATTCGAATTTAGACGACTATTGGAACTAATCCTTATATTTCTTGTACCAATAGATGGCGCTGTTTGAAGTTTTAGAGTTTAACCATTCGCCTCTTTATAATTTGAATAGTGACATATTTTGATACAGTAAAACTGCTATGAAGTGCCAAAAATATTAAAAAAAAAATGTGTGAGAAAATATTGGTAGTCTGCTAATGAGGGGCTTGACGGGTTAAGTTAATTCATTCAGCTTGCAAGCCGTCGCTGCTAACACTATCAAGCGAGGTGTAAAGGACGGGCCCGAACGAAGAACAAAAGTTACTTATGCCAGACGAAAACCCGTAGTTACGGCGATACCGTTTCTTTGTATGGGATGAGGCATCTGTACGCTAGTATTATATTATCTGTGGTAGTAATAAACATAAATCCCCCTCCTAAGTCCGCATTTTATAACGAGCGACTAAGGAACCCTAAACTGCGCGTGGCCCGCCACTCACTTGGTTGGTTTTTATAATTATTTGAAGAGAGCTGTCGCATATTTGCAGGATCTTTATAACTGCCAGAGAAGACGCACCAAAGTATTGTAGTATCTGATGATAGAATAGAACTTACACCACTAGACCCTAGGCAGCCTCATTCACGCTTAAATGACCAGCTAATACCAGCTATTTACCTCAGCATGGATTATTCCTATTAAGGGCCTACCTCCCCATAAGTGGCACCCTCGTTGAAAAAAAATTCGTATCTTAGCATAGACAATAAAGACGGATAAGGTATTTTTACGTTGTTAAAACAATGCTCAAAATATTTCGTATCCAAAATAGTAGGCAAAAGTACCAAAAAGCGGCCGTTATTGACACTTTTGCCTACTACTATTAGATAATATTTTGAGTATTGTTTTAACAACGTAAAAATACCTTATCTTATTTGTAAGAAACGCAACATAGGATTCTTTAATCTTTATTTTCTATGCTTGGCTACGATTTTTATTCAATGAGGGCGCCACTTGGCGGATATATATGCCTTAAGTTAGTGCCACGAGCAAAGTTTACCAGAACGAACTTAGCTGAACATCTAAAGTAGATGATGACAGTCCATCTGTTGCAAATAAGTGAAGATGATCACGCAAAATCGATTTGCTGTCGCTCCAAACTGCAAAACTACACACAAACTAAAATAATCAACGATTAGAATAACAGTAATTGAATTTGAGTAACTTTCCAATTAATAGCTTGTAATTAATAGTCGACATTCCACAGAAGACCGAAGTTACATTCGATTGGTAACCGAATCTAAACAGAACGAAGATCTGAGTAATAAATCCGAATGATTTAAAAACCAACATGGCCGTACTAGTGTGTCATTGGAAAAAACTAATTATTTCTTATCATCTACCCAATTAATATTTCCATGCTTGATTACAATGAAATAGCTGCCTTTTTAATCTTGAATTAGTATCGACAGGAAATTAGCTAGATATAAAATAACAAGAAAATGTTATAAAAAAATGCTGGTGCTATTTTTAATATTATTCACGACAGTTCTGGCTGATAGTGAAGAAGATAAATATGTAGATCTATTATCAAATGAAGAGAAACAGCAGTTTCTAGAAAAGGTAGCTCGAAGAATACTTCAAGATGTTGAGAGTCGGGAAGACGTAGCAAACGCTCAAAGCGGAGAATTGAATGATGATGAGTTAAAGAAACATACTGAATATGTCAAATCTGTTTTAAAAGAAGAACAAGAAAACATAAGAAGAAGTAAAGGCAGTGACATTGAAGATAAGAAACCAGCTTCTGAAGAGAAAGTCCTAGGTGTTAAACCCCTAGCGTCATTAAAAGTGTCTTTATTTAAAGAACGACAAGATTTAACACTACGGAACGAAAGAGTGGACGCTGCTTCTGATAAAGATTCTACTAATAATATCACAATTGAAGTAGTAACAGATAATTCACCGATAATAAAAAGATCAGTTCAAGATGATAATGCGAATAGAAGTAACGGAAGTGACGAAACGACTTCTGAAATTTTAATAAGAGTATCACAAACAAACAACACATCTGAAAAAAATAATGAAGTAGAAACTGCAAATGAAAAGTCTGAAAATGGTAAATCTGATGCAAAAATCTTATCAGAGAATGGTTCAGAGGTAATTAAATCTAAAAATGTAGGAGAAGTGGAGAATGGAGTTAAATCAGCGGAAGAACATAAAAACGATTTGGTTGAGAGTGATGCACGAAATGTATCAGTCAAAGGTATTCATGAAGGATCACGCCGATCAAACGGTGAGGACAGAATACTAGCAGAAAATATAACAGAAAGCACTACAGTTGCTGCAGTGGAAGCTGTGAAATCGGTGGAAAATAAATCAGATGAGTATAATAACGTCTCGGATGCTGATGAAGAGTTTACTACTGTTACTTATCCCTATGAGAGTAGTTCTGCAAACGGTAATAGCACAGAGACTACTACCGTATATGGTACTTTGGTTGAAACTTCGACAGAAATTACTACGGATAAAGATAACCATTTTGAGCCCATAATGAAATCTAGAAATCACACTGGAAATGGAGCTGAGGCAACTAAAAGTGTTGGAACAAGTACTTCAAACAGTTATAAAACCACAAAATCCTTCCCAGAAACAACAGCATCAGCTCTAGAAACA
The DNA here is from genome assembly GCA_951329385.1 of Polia nebulosa. Lineage (NCBI taxonomy): Eukaryota > Metazoa > Arthropoda > Insecta > Lepidoptera > Noctuidae > Polia > Polia nebulosa. Next base: position 18,243,036 of record OX589614.1, read on the forward strand.
ACAGAAAACGTTCCTGAAACAACGAATGACACTAAAATTATGAGAACAGTGGCAGAAACAGAATCCACTACTTTCATGACAACTGAAAAAACAACTGCAAGTACAGTAACTGTAGCTACGACAGAAGAAACGAAAATTATAGTTGAGGATTTCCCATCAGCGACGACTAAATCAACGACAGTCGAATCTAAAGGATCAAAACCTATAAAAAAGATATCACAAGAAGTCACAACTGTGGCGCCAGAAATTGAACAATCTATAGAAGTAACCACAAAAAAAACAATCAACAATAAAATAGTTGTGCACAAACCGTCAAAACATATCGTCGGACCAAGAGCTAAGAAACTCGCTGGAGTTGAGAAAAATATCGTACAAAACGAAAACTTTATTGAGTTGGAAAAAGTTTATTACAATAATAATAAAAACGTTAAAGTTGGAAAGGAATACCATGTATTTGAAATCCGTGAGTAATTAAATTAGATTAATATAATTACAGCTTTATTTCACTCTGGTCAACAGATGCATTTAAATGAATAACAAAAATATATGTTTATAGAAGATCATCTCTGTAAGTAACAATCCGATTTAAAAAATTGAAAATTTGCAAAAAACCCGACTGATAAGTAACAACTAAAAGGTTTAAACAAGTCACTTTTCAAGCAGTCTGATGCAGTAGGTGACACCAAGTTTGTGATTGGACCGAAACAAATTCCATTCCTTGTTTTTTATCAGTCGGGTTTTTTGACAATTTAAATGTTTTTATTTCCTACATTTAAGTGTTTAAATATTTTTGAAATCGTCTCTTCGAATTCTTTATTTTGATATGAACATGATCAGGTCACAAAAGAATACGACTACTATTACCTAATGGCGGTCGCCCGTATTTTTTTTTCGAAATTCATGTCACCTATGTCACTTCGGGGGTCAAGACCAATCTAATAATATCACATTTCTTAGAATCCATCACGCAGTTAAGGCTACAGCGCGTGCTAAAGAAATAGACATACATACACACATATTTAGTGTAACGGAAAGGTATGGTCATATTTTAAGAACTGCATCTGCCCATCGATATGAACAACTTTGTTCAAGAAAACCTGAGGAAATTCTCAAATAATTTTTTACCTCCCATACAAATATTGATCAGCTGACGGTAACTTTGTATGGAAAATTCAATTTTTTCTTAGAGAAAGTTGTTCATTTCCATGGGAAGAATCGGTTCTTATTTTATGACCACACCTTTCCGTTACACCCTGTATACATACCTACACACATACATGCTACATACTCTAAAAAAAAATTACCCTCCTTCTGGGGCAGTCGGCAGCTCTATCGTCATCTTTATATGACGGAAAAAATCACGGTTCTTATAAAAGCTAGTTTGTCACCAAACTGGGTAAGTAGTACATCTTTGCCTGTTGTTTTTAAGCCCCACGTAAAAGAAAACGAGTCTATTTCTATTAAACAGGACTGGAATGTAGACCCCAGCTGCTTTTGAGAAAATACCGTTAGCAATAACCGAAAAACAAAGTGGCCTGTCCTAAGGATAGAACCCAGAATTTATATCGTATAATATATCTATAAAGTTTATTAGTAGCGCTTTCGATTTCGACAACCAGGCTGACGAGTCAGTTAAGTGTTAGTGAGAGCCAATCAGTTGTAGCAACTCTTATTAAATTCTTATCTGTTTGCAGCCGCTGGCGAATCACCATTCATCAAAGATAAAGAACCCGTAGCAGAACCGCCATACTACATCCCTATATACAATTATTCACCGAACAACGCTTACTATAATCCAAAGAACCGTCTAGGACCCAACCCTGGAGACTCCAGTACTGAAAATATATTCAATAATGACGACGATTTAAATCAACTCGACAAAACAGAGACTATGAATGTTAAAATGGAGTACGATTTACTGTCAAACTTTCTTGACAGTAAAAGGAAGAAGTTTAGCAGTAAACATCAACTATCACATGCTATTAACAAACAACCGCTGAAGAATAAGGAACCACAAAAATCCCAAGGCGAAGTTGTTCCTGAAGATTATCTGGATTCAGATTATTATTTTGGAAGAGTTAGGAAACTGTTAATAAGGAAAGCCAATGATGATTTTTATAGATTACCCAACTCCGATGAGACTGATCACCCTGCTCACAGTATCCAAGAAGGAAGTTTAAAAGACCATGTTAGAGCAGTAAGAAATATACTTTTCAATCAGAAGTCTTTTGGATTACTCGAGAAAGATAAATATGAAAGCAGAGAACTGAGAATGGGTCATAAAAAAAGTGAAAGTAAAGAAACTAAAGAAGCTTTACGTATAGGCTCAGATGATAATTTTAAAGCTAAAGACAACAAAGAAAGTAAAAATAGTAAAACAGATAGTGACAATGAAAACCAAATCGCTATTGACTATTACTTTGGTAGGGAGAAACCAAAGGTCACAACCGATATAAATCAAGATGAACTAACCAATGACCATTTCCATAAGGTAGGTTATTTACAAAAATCGAACGATACCAAGGCTTTATATATAATGGATGACGTATTCAAAGCCAATGTTGAAAAATATATCGAAGAGAAACGTCAAACACCAGCTACACCGTTTCCAGAGCAAACTACAAAAGCCACAGTCTTGGATAAAAGGGATGAAATTATCGCTTTATTAAGAATGGAAGAGAGAAAGCGTATGTCAGGAAAAAAGACAGATAATATTAAAAGAGATGTTGAAGTCAGGAACGCAGGACCAAATGTAAAAGAGGTTTTTGTAAATTCAATTGAAATACCTTCTGAAAAAGCGTTAGATTTGAAAGTAAATGTAAGACGAAACGACGTTGTCAAAGTCAGTGTTTATTTGCAAGTTCTAAATGATATGGTCACTCTGGATAACAAGGCTTTAGTTCAATATGATTGGTTGGGTACCACGGTCGATATACAGGCGTCTTTGCAAAAATTATTTGAATTGACGTAAGTTATAAATTATTACTTAATATTCCCAAAGTAGTAGTTTCCTACCTTGAATCATCAAAAATGTTCATACACTATCCATCAGATGAGACGGAATGAGGTATACACCGACCGTACGGGCGTCAAACTAAAAGATTTTTGAAAATGAAAAAAGGAATGATGTAGAAACCTGTTAATATTTTTATTGCTTTTCGAAGTAGTCTCCGTTCTTTAACCGACTTTCGAAAAAGGAGGAGGTTCTATGTTCGACTGTATGTATGTTTTTTTTTTTTTATGTATGTCCGCGCATTTCTCCGTCAGTTGTGGACCGCTTTTCAAAATTCTTTTTTATCCGAAAGAATATACTCCCAAGGTGGTCCCATATAAATTTTATCGAAATTGCTTTAGCGCTTTTTGAGAAACTGAACAAAAACGAAAAATAGGCATATCTTGATGACGTTTTTGTGTTCTCCAAATGTTTAAATTCCACGTTCCATGTTATTGGGGATTTTAGTTCTGGGGTATAACTACTAAAAAGCGAAAAATAAAAAAGTTTTTTACAAAAAAAACAACCGACTTCCAAAAAAAAAACACATATAGGTACTAAAAATTTAAAAATAACTTAAATTTCGGAAGTCGGTGTCAAATATCGAAGAAATAAAATACAAACACCGACTGCCGAAATTAAAGTTATTTTTAAATTTTTAGTGTATGTATTTTTTTATTGGACGTCGGTTGTTTTTTTTGTAAAAAAGTTTTTTTTTCTAAGCACCGTTGCATGGGATGGAATCATTGAATGAAGCAGTGGGCCCACTCTTCTTAAGGGATCTCTGCCACACCTTCAAATACAGCCACGGCCTCTTCAGGGTTCATAAAACGAATTCCTCTAAGTTTATCTTTTATTTTTGGAAATAAATAAAGTCACAAGGTGCCAGGTCGGGACTGTAAGGAGGATGACTCACTAACTCCTCATCTTCGATAAACAAATATTTGATAGTCAGTCTGGTGGAGTGAGCTGGAGCATTGTAGTGGTGGAAGAGGATCCTCTTTCTTGGGCGCTGCTTTCTAACATTTTCCAAAACAACTGGTAACCAGTGACTGACATACCAATCTGCAGTAACAGTCCTTTTATCTTCTAGGACAATTGTATCGAAATGACCCGTCTGTCCAAAGAATGAGACTTAATGTACACAGTTATGCAATAAATATATCTTTATCTTTAATGAGGCAATCATCTTTTTTTATTTAACTTCTGCCCTACTTCACTTTTGTCAGTAAATCATCGAATAGAAATATCCATTGGGCAGATTGTCTTTTGGTTTTGGGTTCGTAACAATATATCCAGCTTTTATCAACTGTGACGATGTCTTAGACTGTATTCGAGTCACCTCCGTCATACTTATCAAGCATCATCGAGTACAAAGCTTTCTGACCCCTAAATGTTCATGTAAGACTTTTTGTACTTGACTCATACCGATGCCTAAAGCTGCTCGAAACTTTTGATATGTCACCCTTCTATCAGCTTCTACCATTAGCCTGACAGCACTCACGTTATCTTCAGTAGTCGCCGTAGACGAACGTCCTTCTCGCCAATCATCAGTAAGCTTACTCCGAACACATTTAAACTCATTAAACCAGTTGTAATCAGTGGCATAGGATGGAGCTTCGTGATGAAATACTACTCGGAGTCTGTCGTAACATTGTTGTTGAGTAAGACCGCAACGCAACGTCGTAATAAATCGTTAAGCGAAAATTTTCTCTTGTCAAATCCATTTTGATGCACGACAGACACTTTTTATATTGCCGCCAATTTGTAAAAACAAATGACATATGAATTGATTACATCTACAGATTCTCAAAGAGTTCCTAATTAGAAATTTAAATAAGTTTTTCATCAGCTGCTTTTCTTACTGGCCTATTCTAAGAACTTTCAGCGAGACCCACGTATTTATCATTTCATCGTAATACCGGGTAATCACCAGCTAATCATGATATAAAACAGCTATATATGTACTTATCAGTAAAACATTCTTTACTGGCACAACACGGGTAACAACAAGAGGTGAAACCCTGACTCCTGAGCTGGGTTAGAGGAACCAAAATTCAAAGTCATTTGAATTTTGGTTCCTCTAACCCAGCTGCCTGCCTAGCCTTTTCCCAACTATTTTGGGGTCGGCTTCCAGTCTAAACGGATGCAGCAGAATACCAGTATTTTTCATCGAGCGACTGCCTATCTGACCTCCACAACCCAGTTAATAGTAATACACAGTCTCATATTTTCAGTTCTCTAGTAGCAAACGAAGAAGAAGTACACCCAGCAGACATGGAAATCTTAAAATATGTGCTCTTCTTACACAAGCTAGCTTCGGAGATTATCGAAGCCCATGGCTTTGGGTCTCAACTGAGAAACAGGTTGTCTCAACCAAGGAATAAGAAGAAGAGGAAATCCCAATTGCAAGAAGAGAAAGGACTGATTAATAAGGTCTGGCTGTATTTGAGGAAAGAAGTCCCAGAAGTGAATGAGTATGGAGCTATGAAGCAGTTGAATGTATTCTTAATGAATGTTGAAGATGGTTTGTATGATGTAAGTATACTAACGTAGACTGTTTTAGTATTGTAAATTTACACAAACTTATAAAATACAATTAACTAACTGTAATAAAAACTAAAACTCCTAACTAAATAAAACTTACAATCTGGCGTCAAAAAATTCCTCCGCATCGCTGTCTACTGGAAGTGTGCCCAAAAGACTGGCGGCATTGCCATGTTGTATGGCAATGCTTAAACCTCTGGCCGAGGAAAAAGCCAGCCCTTGGGTCACGCGAAGTGTCAACAAGGCGTTTACATAGATCTTTGAATACTAAATGAGCACTTGGACCCCACGACCCAAGGGTTTCAACCCCAAACGGCTCGAAAATATAGCTACCGACGAGGTTGTTATATTTCCGCCGCTTGAGGTTCTCCGCGTCCACAGCGGCAGCACCAGCACAGTATACTTAAATATTTTTAGGGTTCCGAAAGTCCGAATGAAAAAACGGAACCCTTATAGGATCACTCGTGTGTCTGTCCGTCTGTCACAGCCAATTTGCTCCGAATCTGCTGAACCGATAGAGTTGAAATTTGGTACACACATGAATATCTGTGATCCAAACACGGACGTGTACACTAAATAAATTAATTTGGAATGTGGGGGTCACTTTTGGGATGATAATCGTATATACCTAATAATTAAAATAAAATAATAATTAAAAATAAAAGTTTTTCAAACTGTATCGTGTGACATATCAAATGAAAGGGCACATTGTGAGGGTCTCGAGCATAATTTTTTCATAATTTTAAAATATATAATTTTGAAGTTATTTAAGAAAATAGATTAAAAATTATCATTCCACCCCCTTATCTCCGAAACCACTAGGCCTAAAATTTTGAAAAAAATACAGATAGTATTACAGGAAAACCTAGAAAGTGGAGGTAGCTTGGTTGCTGCTATGGTAGCTTGGCAGCAGAATGGTTTGCATCATACCTAAAGGATAGGTTACAATTAGTAGAGATAGAATATTTCGATAACTGCACGTATGAAATGATTAAAATTAGATCCGACAGTAAACCAGTTAACGCGTCAATTCCCCAAGGTAGTGTAATAGGGTGCCTTTTGTTCCTTATTTATATAAATGACCTTCCTAAAATTATAAACGGACCATGTGTTCTATTTGCAGACGATATCTCTCTACTCACCACATGCAAAATCAAAAGTCATTTATTCAAACTAGGCTGAGAACCAGCACTTTTTGAACGTCAAAGTTCTTCATAAAGACAGTCCCCCAAAAAACGCCCGCCCATCACCACTTCCTAGTGTTTTAGCTGTGAAGAAGAAGTGGCCAACAAACTCCCCAGCAACACATCTGTCTGTTAAGTTTTAAGAACTTGAATCTATATAATTATATGCAACAATCTTAACATTATGTAAAAAAGAAATATGAAAAATGCCAAAACAATGACAATATAAACGCTTAATTAAACTCCTTTCTACAGCTGTAAACTGGATGAATAGCCACAATCTAGAAATTAACTTTACCAAAACCAAACTAATTACTTTCCATCCCCATCAAAAATCCCCACTAAAACTTAACTTCAATGTTCAATGACACAAAACTAGAGCAAGTTAACGAATTTACCCTCCTCGGTTTGTCTATAGATACCCATATTAATTGGAAATCCCATATACAGAAAATAAGAGCTAGACTAAAATTAAAAAAAAAACTACCAACCTGCAAACTGCAATTGGCACCTACTATGCATATGCCCAAGCATGGCTTAGCTATGGGGTCATGCTATGGGGAAACAGCACTGATTCTCAAACTATATTTATTTTAAAAAAGAAGTTAATTCGAATAAAAACCAATATTGAACAAACAGAGAGCTGCAAACCATACTTCCAAAACACAAAATACTCACACTTCCCTGTTTATATTTCTTTGAGTTATGTAAATTTGTCAGAAAACACCCTATATTGTATACCACTTGCGAAGAAACACAAACTAGATACACTTTACGACACAATAAAAATAAATTAAATATTTTATTTTTTTATTTTATTTTATTTTTTTACATTTTAGGCAAGCTTACCGACTAATAACATTATAATAACAATAATATATATCTAAATTGCTAATTACAAGCCTCCACAGATAAATACAATAATAATAACCTCCATATAGCAATACGTTACATCCTAAACCATATATCCCACTGTAGCACAGTGAAATATATAGTCTATATATAAAATAAACAATATTAATAAATAATAACAAACTTCGAAAATCAACAGCTCAAGTGCAGGTAGGTGCCTCAAAAAATTTCTTTGCTAAGTGTTTCCTAACTGTGCTTGCATTGGTGCAGAATAGGTCTATGTCGGGTTCGCAAGAGATTTTGTTAAAATATACCTCAATCCCGACTTGAAATGCACTCAACCAGCCCTTTAATTATGTCCATCAAAATTTATAATAAGTTGCCAGAAAATATTAGAGAAATAAGCAAAATAAATATATTTATTAATAAATTGAAGCGATTTCTCGAATCAAAGTCATACTACACAGTAAAGGAGTTCTTAGATGATAAATCGATTCCAAAATAATTTCTTTTTCTCTCTCTTTTACATAAAACATTTTGTTAAATACATAAAAAAAAATTAATAATAATATAAGATTATGAAGAATAATTTAATAATAATATAAGAATTTCATAATAATTAGGTACTTACAATTAATAGCAATTTAATATACCTATATACGCAAAACTTATATAATTATATATATAAAATTATACACCCAATAAACCACAACTAATAATTTATATTGCTTAATTGAATAACTACTTAGCCCTCTTCCTCTCTTCTACTTTGCTGTGCCCGACAGGGTCCATATTGATATTTTATTATGTTATACCACCTATTTAATACATATGGAATGCAATAAAGTATTGAGTATTGAGTATAATCATCTTGTTACGCCAAATAAGTATAATTTCTTACGTGCGTACATAAGTACAAACACAATTTTTTTTTCGGTTTACCACCCTATAATGTGGAATGCAATAAAGTATTGAGTGTTGAGTTTTGAGCTTGAAAAAAATCTGATAAAATATGATTTGTTCGGAACCCGTTGCGCACGAGTCTGACTCGCTTTAGGCCGGTTTTTGGAACGTGCATTTATAAGTCTCCATGGTTTTTAGGTATCCAGCTGCATCAGGTTAGACTGAAAGTCGACCCCAAAATAGGTTTTTGAAGTGAAAACTTCTTTAAGCACGTAGGGCACTTTTGGGATGGGGAAAACACTGAACGCGCGTAACCGTCACGCTCAGATACATACTCGTATATACAGGGTGTAACGGAAAGATGTGGTCATATTTTAAGAGCCGGTTCTGCCCATGGATGTTAATAACTTTCTCGAGGAAAAAATTGAAAATTCCCAAATAAAAAAATTGGACTTTCCATACAAAGTTATCATCAGCTAATCAATATTTGTATGGGAGGTAAAAAAAAATTTTTAGAATTTCCTCGGATTTTCTTGAGGAAAGTTGTTCATATCGATGGGCAGATGCAGTTCTTAAAATATGACCACACCTTTCCATTACACCCTGTATATACAGATATTTGTGACGACTGAAGGACAACCAGCCAAGTCGTTGAACGTAACGTTTAAGGGTCTACTACCGGCCAAGTGGCACCCTCATTAAATAAAAAATCGTAGCATAGAAAATAAATATTAAAGAATCCAACGTCACATTTGTTAAGTGTCAGAAACGGCCGTTTTTGGTACTTTTGCCTACTACTTTGGATACGAAACATTCTGAGACCTGTTTTAACAACGTAAAAATACTTTATCCTCTCTGTAACAAACGTGACGTTGGATTCTTTAATATTTATTTTCTATGCTATGCTACGATTTTTTATTCAATGCGGGCGCCACTTGGCGGATATATACGCCTTAAAACAAACGCAAAGTTCTACTAATTTATCAGCCGGTACAGGGCCTTAACCAGATGGCTGGATGTCGTCTAGTCATTTAGTTAAATTGGATATTGATGAGTTGATGATACTGTTACGTCGACCGTATTACTCTGGAACGTTCGAGAATGTGGTCGAAGTTTCCAGAAGTTTCCACTAAGTTCGAGAACACTCCATTGTGGTACTGTATAGAAGTTCATAGATGTTTCTAGAATATTCCACTATAGGATAGTTCGACAATGTTCTGGAAACTTCCATGACCGTATAAATAGGCCGGACGGCGGGCGAGTGGGTCAGTCTATTTTCGACTACAGATGCGAAAGGAAGCGAATACAAGCGATTATAAGCGATTCAGTGTTTGTGTTAATAAGTTTTTGAGTTAATAAAGGATATTTAGTTTAATTAATTGGTGTAAAATAATTTATCCCATACCCAGCTCGTAACAATACCATACTACGAGTACTGATCATGATTATGTGTGTACAAAAGGCAATGTTAGGATGCAAGAGCGAGCGATTTTTGTTGAATTTTTCTCCTTTTTCGAAGTTCAAAATGTATGATATTGACCTGGTTTAAAATATCTCGTGGCAATCACTTTGATTTTTCGGCAATCGAATGCCGACTTTATTAAACTTAATATAATTATACTATTTTGTGAAGAGACCTCTTTGATTGTCTCTATTAAATCCATAGATTTATATCTGTGAGTTGACATATTTTAGATGTCATTGTGAGAGATTGAAAAACAAGATAAAAAGGTTTTTTATAACTTCGTATTTTTCTGTATTGTGATCGCTAAAATTACTAATAAATAATATTACGCTTTCCACAACTTCTTATCGTTATATTTGGGGGTTCGTTTAATTTCTTTACTTAACTTAACATGGTAGCAGAGCAATAAAACCAACTATGTCAGTTGTGAAAATTACCCCACTTGGTAAGGAAAACTATGACACTTGGGTGATCCATGCGAAAGCCTACTTAGTCAAGAATAAACTGTGGAAACATTTTAGCAAGCCTTTTGTCATCAGCGCTACAACAAGTCAAGATGAATTAGATGCTGACGAGATAGCAAAATCTGAGCTGCTACTGCTCATCTCCTCGTCCGAGCTCAAGCAGGTGAAGAACTGCAAAACAGCATGGGATGTTTGGAACACGCTTCAGTCCATCTATGCCAGCAAAGGACCCGCACGAAAAGCGACTTTTTTGAAAAGGCTCATCCTGACAAAACTGCGACCAAACTATGACGTACGAGAGCACCTGATGTCATTTATGGATAATGTCGATAAACTCAACGATCTAGGCGTTGAAATAAATAAAGATCTACTATCCATCATAATGCTTTATAGTCTCTCAGAAGAATACGAAAACTTCCGTATTGCGATCGAGACACAAGAAAACTTGCTAAGTCCGGAGAAACTTAAAATCAAAATTATTGAAGAGAGTGATGCTAGACGACGCAACACAGACTTCAACGAACCAATTTCCTTCAACAATGAAGAAGCACTCTACGCGAGCTGCAAAATATGCAAACGACAAGGCAACATCTTTAAACGCAAAGCACATAAGATCTGCACTAGCTGTTGGAAGAAAAATACCTCCAAGAAGGCTATAACAAAGAAATCCGACAAATCGGAAACAAATAACTTTGCTATACCGCAATGTTTATTTACAAGTAAGGTTAAAAACAACAGTGTTTGGGTGCTAGATAGTGGCTGTACTTCTCACATGACGTATCAGAAAAATCTATTCAAAAACCTGAAAAGTACATCAAGAAAACTAAGCTTTGCTACTGATGAAATCGCCGCTGAAATAAAAGGCACTGGAACTGTAACTATAAGAACCAAATCTGGAAATATAACAACAGATTCACACCTTATGGACACACTGTACGTACCCAGCCTGAGTACAAATTTGTTGTCAGTCGGCAAGATGACAGACGCTGGCTGCTCCGTCACCTTCACTAAAAATAAGGCAATTGTCAACAACCCAAAACTCGGAATAACTATAACAGCCGAAAAAGACTCAGATGGATTATTTTACGTTAGACCCCAGAAGCCTACTGATTGCAACAATCTTGCCAACAACAAAACTCCAGAACCGAAGACAACAAACACTTCGACCAGTTCAATGGAAGATTGGCACAAAAAGCTTGGCCACATGAACGCCAAGGACATGAAGCTTGCTCTAAAGAACGGCAGCCTCATTGGTTTGAACTTCGATGTTAACGAAAATCTACCAGAGTGTGAAACTTGTGTACAAGCAAAAATGCATCGAACTCCAGCCTCCAAAGACAAAACAACTCCGAGAACTACGGAACGCTTAGAAATTGTTCATAGTGACGTGTGCGGACCTATCCAAACGCCCACACTCGGCCAGAACAGGTACTTCGTCACCTTCATTGACGACTTCAGCAAATATTGTAGAGTTTACATGATGAAGAACAAGAATGAGGTACTGAACAAGTTCAAAGAGTTCAAACAAGCATCTGAAAACTTTACTGGAAATAAAATCAAGTTTTTACAATCAGATAATGGCACAGAGTATATAAACACAGAATTCACCAACTTCCTCAAACAACACGGAATACAACGACGACTCACCGCTCCTCACACACCGTATCAGAACGGTGTAGCTGAAAGGAAAAATCGCACATTGATCGAAAAAGGAAGAGCAATGATGCTAGAGTCGAAAGCTCCGTTATACTTGTGGGGTGAAGCTGTTCTTACTGCCAACTATCTATCAAACAGGGCATTAAACCAGAGCATCGAAGGAGTGACACCTTTTTGAAAAATGGGTCGGCAGGAAACCCTGCATAAACCATTTGTATATATTTGGCTCTAAAACATTCATTCTTTTAAAAGACTCTAACCAACATAAATTTGCATCAAAGGCAATCCCAGGCATGTTCGTAGGATATTCTGAAACATCCAAGGCTTTCAGAATCTACGTACCTACCAAAAGAAATATCATCATCAGTAAGGATATTAGAGTGCTGAAAAAGATGTTCCACTCAGAACAAAACACTGCACAAATATCTGATCTATTTGACTCGCCAGTAAACCTTAAAAATGGCAATCGTGACGATGATGACGAAACTGGGATCATACTTCTGCAACCTAATGTCGCCCTGCAACAACACAACAGTACGCAACAGCAGTCTAACGCGCCACACAATGACAGTCTGCAAGAAATTATAGTCGACAGTACTGAACTTGTACAAAGTGACTACGAGTCTGCCTCAGAAGACGATCACAAATGAAAATATAGCTGCTCACGACAATAGTGAAAATGAACATGAAGAACCCGAACGTAACCAAAGACAACTCCGTGACAGAACACGAATAGTTCCACCGGCAAGGTTCGACGATTTCATCATGGCAGTTATTGACTCAGAGAAACCTGTAGAACCACAGACATATTACGAAGCCATGAACTGTGCTGACAAATCAAACTGGCTCGACGCAATGCAAAGTGAGCTCACCTCCTTGGATGAGAATAAAACATGGGAACTAGTAGACTTGCCAAAAGGAAGAAAAGCTTTACAGTGTAAATGGGTCTACAAGATTAAAACGAACCCAGACGGCACAGTTGAAAGGTATAAAGCTAGACTAGTAGTGAAAGGTTTTTCACAGAAATCAGGGATTGATTACGATAGAACATTCAGCCCTGTTGTACGTCTTAGCACCATTAGAGCCGTATTAGGTCTGGCTGCAAAAGAAAACATGTGTCTGCAACAGTTTGATGTATCGACTGCTTTCCTAAACGGTACAGTGAAAGAGGAAACATACATGGTACAACCAGAAGGTTACAAAGATGGCACAAAAAGAGTCTGTAAACTTAAAAGGAGTCTATACGGACTAAAACAGGCACCTTTATGCTGGAATACATGTATTTCCGACTATTTAATTGAATCCGGCTTTAAACAGAGTACGCAAGACCCTTGCCTCTACATTGGAAAAAATGTTTTGATAGCCTTATACGTCGATGACGGTTTAGTAGTCTCATCTAATGAGAAGGCTGGCAGAAACTTCATTGAAAAACTCAAGACTCGTTTTAAGATTACGACAAAAACAGCATCGTATATATCGTCGTTTTCTTGGCATGGAAATGCACAAGGCAAAAGACGGAACCATTACACTTGACCAAAAGTCTTATATCAACAAGATTTTGGACAAATACGGAATGGCCAACTGTAAACCAGTCCCAACACCAACCGTGAAAGTAACTCAAGAAGAAGAGGATGGAGATAGTCTACCAGACGACAGTAACTTCCCCTATAGGCAGGCTGTTGGTGCCTTAGCATATTTGATGGTCGCTACGAGACCCGACATTTGCTACGCAGTCAGTGTTGTGTCCAGACATCTCGAAAGGCCAAGAAAACTCGATGTAAAGAATCTTAAGCGAATATTCAGATACCTTAAGGGTACGGCTGACAAGGCACTGATATTCAAGAAATTGGGTGAGAATGATATACTCCTAGGATACAGCGACGCTGACTATGGAGGAGACGCCGCTACTGGTCATTCAACCACTGGAATGGTATTTTTGTACAACGGTCCAATCTTGTGGAAGAGCAAGAAACAAAATGGGGTTTCGCTCTCGTCAACTGAAGCTGAATTAGTGGCCCTGACTGAAACTGCGAAAGAAATACTTTGGCTCAAGGGATTATTAAGAGAAATCGCCAAATTAAAAGAAGTGCCCCTGATATGTGTGGATAACGAATCGGCAATCAAACTGTCTGATAATCCCCCATACCAGTTTCACACAAGAACAAAGCACATAAAGCTTAAGCACTTCTTCATCCGGGAATGCGTTGCAAACAAGGAACTGCGCATCAAGCATGTACCCACTGAACTGCAGCTGGCAGATCTTTTCACAAAGCCATTATACGGTCCAAAATTGCAGCAGTTAACTAAGAAGATAGGACTAGAGACAATGAAATAACACTACGTTTTATTTCTTAAAAGTTTGGTGGATGTGAAGAGACCTCTTTGATTGTCTCTATTAAATCCATAGATTTATATCTGTGAGTTGACATATTTTAGATGTCATTGTGAGAGATTGAAAAACAAGATAAAAAGGTTTTTTATAACTTCGTATTTTTCTGTATTGTGATCGCTAAAATTACTAATAAATAATATTACGCTTTCCACAACTTCTTATCGTTATATTTGGGGGTTCGTTTAATTTCTTTACTTAACTTAACATATTTACATGCTTGTAAAATACTGTGGATGATTTTTTTGATGCCCAATAAGTTATTTTCATACGCATTTGTACATATTAGGTATTATTATCAGTTTGTATTTGTGTTTGTATTCATTGAGCGTACAGCTAGGGAGTGGAATTCCCTGCCAGAGGCTGTTTCCTGATACTCGTAGCTACGACCTAAGATTCTTTAAGTCAAGAGTGAATAGGTTACTTCTAGACAAGCGTGCTCCATCGTCGACCACATCATCGCTGACCATCAGGTGAGATGGTGGTCAAACGCGTGCCTATCAACTACAAAAAAAAAACTTTTATTAAATTAATTAACAGATGTGTTAAAAAAAAATCGTGTGTAAACTAATGTTATTTTAAAATATGTATTACTTTAAAATACTTAAGTAACAATGTATAATTCAAACAAAAACTAAATAAAACTTTAAATATGGCGATAAAAAAATTCCTACGCGTTGTTGTCGATTGGAAGTGTGACGGTACTGCCACGTTGTATGGAATGTTGAGGTTAAAGCCAGCCCTTAGGTCACCTGCTTATACCGCGAATACATTTTAAAGAGACACCACTTCCTTGGCACAGGTAACTGCAGAAACACGCGTGGATTTTAGTCAGTAAGAGTCTGACACGCCCTCCCGCTCCATCCAGAGCAGGAAAACTTATTTCATGATTTCTCACCAAAAAAAAGTCCTTGAATCACGCGAAAAGTCGCGAGAGAGATGAATCTTTAACTAATGTATGAGGAGCTCGCGCTAAACGCGCTACGGTAAAGTAATAACAGCCGCACGAGTCGATCCATCAGGATAAGCTACGCTTGCCGAGGTTGGTCCATGGAAAGCACGTTAAGCCGTTGGTCCCGGCTGTCAATCGTGGATCTTTGACAGTCATTACGGGTCGTCACAAGCCCGAAAGTCTGACAACCAGTCTCACCAAGGGGTATCGCATTACCCAGTAACTGGGTTGTGGAGATCAGATAGGCAGTCGCTGCATGTAAAATACTGGTATTTGGCTGCATCCGGTTAGACTGGAAGCCGACCCCAAGATAGTTGGGAAAAGGCTAGGCAGATGATGAGTGTATGAGTACTTGGACCCCAATGCCCTAGAGTTGCAACCTTAAACAGCTCGAAAATCTAACAACCGACGAGGTTGTTGTATTTTCGCCGATTCTATTATACCGGATGCCGCAGCTATAATGTTAATTTTCCTCTAGACCAAATTTACTTATAATAATATATATTTTTTCAGCTACACGACGCAATAAAGAACATAGCAAAAATAACAAAATATAAAAACCAACATTGGTACCAGAACCTGAAAGATTTATACATAAACACAGATGAGAAGCATCTCTTAGAGTTACTACTGCACATGTCAAGCTTAAGACTCTTCTCTTTGATAGAAGAGAGTGCCAAGAGCGGTTTAGAAGATGACTATATAGGATATATGAAGCAGAATAGAAAGCACTGTAAGCAAACGCTGGAAGAAATGATGTTTGTGATGGAACTAGTGGATGAATTTAATAAATTCGTAGATTAGAATGTAAATGTAAAAATAAAAATAAATTAAATGCATAAAAAATGTGAAATAAAAAAATGAAAATTTGCAAAAAACCCGACTGTAAAAAAGAACTAAAAAGTTCCAAACAAGTCACTTTTCAAGCAGTCTGACACAGTTGGTGGCATGAAATCAATAATTGATCTAAAACAACTGCCACCAATTGCATCAGACTGCTTGAAAAGTGACTTGTTTGGAACGTTTTAGTTGGTTATTACAGTCGGGTTTTTTGAAAATATTCTTTTTTTTATTTTCTACATTTTAGTGAGTTATATTTTAGGTATCGTTTCCTCAAACCCTTTATTTTGATACCCCACTAAATATAGTTCGTCGAATTATTTTTTTTTATTTTTCACAATATGGCGTTTGGTTGTCGCCATATTGTACTTTGATTACTGTCATGTTTTTATAGCCACTCGCAATAACTCCCCTGAACGCTCGACGGCATACTCGTATGCCGACCAGATTACGCGGCTTAAACCTCTATTATTAAATAACTAAAGATCTTATATCCTGTGGCATGGTTCACATGCTCGGGGAGTGATATTATCGTACTTTGACAAACCTTTTCAGAGATAAATACAGTTTCGAAAAATTAAAAAAAAGTTTTTAGTTGCGTGTTTACGTTCGTCAATGGCGAACGAAAATTTGTTAAATTGTGTGTTTTAAATAGTTTTGTGTTTGTTTATGTGATATGTTGAGTTTATATATTCATTGCTATGTTATTATTACATCCTAATAACATCGTTTTAGATAAATGTTTTGAAGAAATATTACGTAATAACATTCTTTGTGAAGGTCAAACGGTTTTGTTGACATTGTTATTGTGAGCGTGAATGATGTGACTTTTTCGGTGTTATTCAAGGTTTGAGGTAATGTATTTATTCTTAGGTAGTTATTACATAGTGTTAGAAAAAAAACGCAACACAAAACGCAACGCAAACGCAGAAACTCAATTTTAAAAAGCCGTTATTTTGTTTTGATTTCGTAATTTGAAGTTTGAGTGTGAATAATAGGAAAATATGATATCGGACTCTACAATAAAAACACTGTTCTTAGATTACTTGTCTATTCATAGTGCAACATGCAAAATTTCATGTAAATTGATACAGTGGTTTTAACAACTACCAACTTCACACGTGAACAGACACTATTCCCGACAAATCGTTGATAACAGAATTTGATTAAAATTCAACTCTCGAATTACAAGTATTGTTTACGAGTAATTATTATATAGTATTTTTGGCACTTCATAAGAGTTTTACTATTTCAAAATGTTTCACTATACAAATTTTAAAGAGGCGATCATGGATAAACTCTAAAACTTCAAACAGCGCCATCTATTGGTACAAGAAATATAAATGCCTAAGGATTTGTTCCAATAAACATCTAAAGTTTAATTAGGAGCCAATTATTCCACAATTTTATGCTTAGGGTAGTTTATTAAATAAGAAAATACAGTTTTCACCATATTGTTTTTCAAAATATTAATGTTACCTAAACTTCAATACGAAATCGATGCATATTACGCCATCTATTGTTTATTAGTTTGAACTAAATTTTCTTTGTTCTAGATGAGACCCCGTGACTTAGGTTAAGGTATTTATCTATGGATCTATGCAACCCGAAATAAATGAATTATTATTATTATAACCATAGATGCATAAGAAAAATATCAAAATTGGTTCAGTAGTTTTTGAGAAAAGTTTTCTAAATCCTTCCTTTTCGAAGTGAGTTGAAAATAAAATTCATTTTTCACAACAAACTTTATTGAAAAACAATTCATATTACTTTACAACTATACTAAAATCACATAATTATTATTTTGGTATAGGTACAAAACTTATAAATTCTAAAATATTTTATAAAAACTCTGGAGGTTACATCATTATTTGATAGATACTACGAATTTAGTACCAAGTATAATTTTGCAGAACTTATATTATTGCATTGCTTATTTTTTTATGGTAAAACCAATCAAAAGGTACATTATTGTAGGAAAACCAAATTAAGACTTACAAACTGTTGCCAAAAATATATCAATCCAAAAAATATTTCAGAGGAAATGTTTTTAATAATGTAATAACAAAAACTAAATACTTACAGAATTATGTACAAAAAAAACCTCGCACCTCAAGGCCCTGCGTCGACGGGAGGCGACAGTGGTCAACGCTGTCGTCGGGCCCCGCCGTCCCCTCATGGCGACGGCGGAGCCGGAGTAAAACCGTTCCTTATTAGTAATAATAGAGTTATAAAGCGCGCGAAACTGCCGCCGCTTATGGCGACGGCGGGGCCTGACAACGGTGTTGATTGCTGTCGCCTCTCGTCGACGCAGGGCCTTGAGCTGTTAAAAAGATTGATATCACTACTCTAATCAATTTCCTCCACTCGACTCAGCCTCGAATCATCGAATTGACAATTATAGTTTGTATCTCTTGGATTTTTCGCGACCCTGAAATCGTACGTGTATCGGAAGGCGTACGAGAGGCCGAAGTCAACTCGCAGAGGACCCTTTAAACGCTTATTATGAAATGAGGCACCAACCGACGATTATCCTTGTACGCGCTACACAGGGTGTAACGGAAAGGTGTGGTCATATTTTAAGAACTGCATCTGCCCATCGATATGAACAACTTTCTTCAAGAAAATCTGAGGAAATTCTCAAAAAATATGTTTACCTCGCATACAAATATCGATCAGCTGATGATAACTTTGTATGGAAAGTCTATTTTTTTTATTGAATTTTCAATTTTTTCCTAGAGAACGTGTAACCGGGGTTCGTGTGAAACTATTGCAAGATATGAAGAAAAAAAATATGGTTTTGGGACGCAGTGGACTAGTTACCAAGAATTATGTAAATATTATTCACATTAATCGAGGGTTTTCTCCGTTATACTGGCGACTGAGTCGAGGAGAGTTGAGGAAATTTTCTTAAAAATAACTTAATATAAAATATCTTTTCCCGTGGCCCTAGTGGCGCCAACTGGTGGCGAAAATTGTTTTAGTCCATACCAGAAAACAATTAAAAAGCAAGAGAATTGTCTTTTAATTGTTTCCCGATACCATAGACTAAAACAAATTTTTGATAATTATTCTTTGTCTTGTACCATGGCTCGGATTATGATTTTAAGACCAACTAAACTATATTTTAATTCAGAATTTGAGATGATTCATCTTAAAAGACCAAGTTCCAATTCCATTATAAGCCATACTTTTTAGGGTCTTTTTAATACAAATGGTCACTGCAAAATCAACTTAAAACACGTAACGATAAAGTCGACAGTTGAGTTGATGACGATAGATTCAAATTATCTCTAATTATAAATTCAAGTATAGATATTCAGGGTGGAAGAGACTTCGACACAGAATCTGTTACCATGAATTCAGTTCAAGATTATGCAAATTTCAAATGAAAATAAAACAACTGCAAAAAATAAGTAAAAATTAGGAAACAGCCAACGAAAGACAACGCGTTGACAAAAAGGTTCCAGAATCGGGTACTGAATTTAAGGGAATAAATTGAGTGTAGATTACTGTAAATGTCCCTTACACCCTGTTTAAACCATCTTCTTCTCTACATAGCATAAATCAAAGTCACTTTCCGCGTCTGTCTATTTCTCCGCTAACTTCTCCTAAGCCACGCAACGAATGTTAATGTGGTTTTCACTAACAGAAAGAGTGATAAACGAGAAAGATTTTTGTGTATAATTTGAACCGGGTCGGGTCGCTAGTAAATTGCATAAAAACAAAAAAAAAAACATGTGTGCAATTCACACGTGGTAGAAGTGAAACCTTCAAAATTTTTGGCTAAACCAAAACAATACAAAACACTGTATAATGCTTCCTCTCTCATTTTAAAACACAAAAACAAAACACTGTATAATGCTTCCTATCTCATGTTAAAACACAAAAACAAAACACTGTATAATTCTTCCTATCTCATTTTAAAACACAAAAACAAAACACTGTATAATGCTTTCTATCTCATTTTAAGACGCAAAAACAAAACACAGTATAATGCTTCCTATCTCATTTTAAGACGCAAAAACAAAACACAGTATAATGCTTCCTATCTCATTTTAAGACACAAAAACAAAACACTGTATAATGCTTCCTATCTCATTTTAAAACACAAAAACAAAACACTGTATAATGCTTCCTATCTCATTTTAAAACACAAAAACAAAACACTGTATAATGCTTCCTATCTAATTTTAAAACACAAAAACAAAACACTGTATAATGCTTCCTATCTCATTTTAAAACACAGAAACAAAACACTGTATAATGCTTCCTATCTCATTTTAAAACACAGAAACAAAATACTGTATAATGCTTCCTATCTCATTTTAAAACACAAAAACAAAACACTGTATAATGCTTCCTATCTCATTTTAAAACACAAAAACAAAACACAGTATAATGCTTCCTATCTCATTCTAAGACACAAAAACAAAACACTGTATAATGCTTCCTATCTCATTTTAAAACACAAAAACAAAACACTGTATATGTATAATGCTTCCTATCTCATTTTAAAACACAAAAACAAAATACTGTATAATGCTTCCTATCTCATTTTCTCCCACGTTAAATCTTATGAATTTATGTGTCTGTCTCTTTTTACTGTTGCTTTTTCGTTTCATCGACTTTCAAATCACAACGATGCTAAAGAAATTTCACTTCAAAAATCAGATGAAGCTGGAAATATCAGTATTTCAGAATCAAAATTCAGGTCCATGTAACATACTGATATTCAGCTGCATCTGATAAGACTGGAACCTGACCTCAACATAGTTGGGAAAAGGCTAGGCTTTTTTATTGGTACTTAACATTTAGCTTATTTAGCCTCTTCAGTGCAAAATTTACATCGTGTTTTTATTTTATCAATATATTAATTTAACTTAAATTATTTATACTTAATTATTGGAATGGTTATTATCTGTGTGCTGAATTAGGAGTAAAAGAAAACCTAGTTGCGTTGGTTATATTTTGTCTGCTTCTAACTGAACGAGTTCAGTAATATTCAAGTGTTTTTTTTTCCTGAGAAGCTCCCACGTTGTCATAAGACAGTAAAACATAATAATATTTTCTAATAAATATACAGGGTGTAACGGAGATACGTGGTCCTATTTTAAATAGTCCTTCTGCCATGGAAATAAACAACTTTCCTCAAGAAAGAAATAATAAATACAGAAAAAGAAAAGTTTGATCAGCTGATGATAACTTTCCACGGAAAGTATTTTTTTTTTGGAAATTGACAATGGCTTCCTTGAAGAAAGTTCATTTCCATGAGCAGGAGCAATATCTGTATATACTTAAATAAAATTCAAAGTCCTGACTGACTGATAATATCAACGCACAGCCTTAACCGCTGGTCCCAGAGACATGAAATTTGGAGAGTGTGTTCTTTGTAAAGAGTAGGTATCGACTAAGAAAGGCAGTCGCGAATGGCCATGCCAAGCTTACACCCACGACTAACCAAAAAACTGCTCAGTCTCAGTAGAGCCAACCTTAGAATAATAATAGGGACAATCACGGGCCATTGCCTCTTGAATAAACATCTCTTCAACCTAGGCGCCACGGACAGCCCTCTCTGTACAGGCTGCTTTGACGCTGAAGAATCAGTCGCCCACATCATCCTGGATTGCGTGGCCGTGGCTACCCAACGTGCACAAATCTTCGGAACAGTGAGGTCGCTCCGCGAAGCCTGTGAATCTCCCGGGATGATTCTGTGCTTCTGGGCGGAGTTAGGTTGGCTGAATTTGCCAGGATCCACTACGCACAACGGACCAAATAAGAGTCGAAGTGCGGACAACGGCGTCCCTATACTATACTATATACTAAGAAAGGTAGTTTTTCAAAATTACACCCTTTTCTTTTTTCTTTTTGGGGTGAGAAATCATCCTATAACTTCTCCCGCTCTGGGTGGAGCGGGAGGGCGTGTCAGACTCTTACTGACTAAAACCCACCCCTGTTCCTTCCTTGCCTGAGAGCCCAGGGGAGCGGTAACTCTGTTAAGAATTTATCCGCTACCCCTTGGCATGCAGGCATCGGCCATGATGGGCCCCGTCACACCAACATATTCTCTTGTTCGGCGCGTTGTGGAACACTACGCGCCGTTGACTCTCGGGCCTGGTGCTGATCGGATCGAGTTACCCATTACTGGCCGTCCGCAGTCCCGCGTCTACGGTGGCCGCAGATCGTCCTGCGATCTCCGACGCCCAGGGCGTCTCCTGCGGCTGGGGGCGTGAGGGCCAGTCCGAGTCTAACTCACCCGTTCCGCCTCCTCCTTCGCAAGCATTACTGCTTCGCAGAAGGAGGAGACTGCTTCCCATTCCCTCTCGCTCCGTAACATGGTCTGGACCAGGGCCGGGCGCGAGAGGTCGTTGCCGCCTATCTCATCCACGAGGACACGGGTGAATTGGGGGCGAGGGATGTACTAATTCCACGCGGGTGAAGCTAGTCTGAAATATGACTGTCCATTTTCGTTACACCCTGTATGTATGGGGCCGTTCAAGTATTACGTAAGCACATTTATTACAATTATTTACCCCCCTTCCCCCTTGTAAGGAAAGCTCTTTCCCCCCCCCCCCTCCCATGCTTACGTAAACATTGGTTTATGCATTTTTCTTTTAATGTAAGTATTCTGTTTTTTTTATTAATTCATGAGCGTTTAGTACCTAAACGTATTAATTATTTGTGGGAATCCCCGAATATGCATTTCGTTTTCAAGCAGACAAT
Source organism: Polia nebulosa (assembly GCA_951329385.1). Lineage (NCBI taxonomy): Eukaryota > Metazoa > Arthropoda > Insecta > Lepidoptera > Noctuidae > Polia > Polia nebulosa. The sequence continues at coordinate 18,266,006 of OX589614.1, forward strand.
GTGTGGGTTGCCATATTTGTAAAAAAGGTAAATAATTACTGCTGACGTAATCACCATCTAGACCCCCCACCCCCAATGTCATCAAAAATAATCGAAGCATAGACCCCCCCCCCCCCCGCCCCCCTATAGTGCTTACGTAATACTTGAACGGTCCCTATCTATTAATAGGCATTTTATATAGTTTTTGAAGATTTTCTTCTATCCTCAAAACAGCAGCTTATGAAACTAAGTAGGTACTAGGAATTCACTAGTCAATCATTGGCGAAAAACACAGAAAGTTAACAGCCTGTGTAAAATCGTCAACACAAATTTTTTTACGTGTGGTTCCTCATCTGTACTTTTAGGCCCTTATTTAAAAAAAAACGGTCAAGTGCGAGTCAGGGTTCCGTACCATCGTTCAAGATTATACGCGTCTACTTGTTGCCAATATTAAGATCCAGCAAAAAATAGCCAAAAAACACGTTTCTAGTAGAGGAGCCCCTTTTAATTTAAATTCATTTTTTTATTTGTTGTTATAGCGACAACAGAAATACACATTCTGTGAAAATTTCAACTGTCTGCCTATTACGGATCATTAGATACAGCCCGCTGACAGATAGACTGACGGGCGGACGGTCAGATGGACAGCGGAGGCTTAGTAATAGGGTCCCATTGGTTACCCTAAGGGTACTGAACCCTAAAAAAAGACTAATTCAAATATTAATAAATCATTAAAAATGACCTTATTCATAAAAAAAAACCTGCCAAGCCGCCGGGAGTACCGTCAGAAGTGAAAACAAAATACTTGAACAAAAATGCCCAACGCGTCTCGCGATCCGCTATGAGTGCTACGACGCGTAGCGTAACTCTCGTAGCGAACTATAACAGTATAGTTTCGTCAGTGCACGGACAAATATCCTACCTTTACTACTATTCCTATCTCTTTAATAAAACAAGAAAGAGACGGACGCAAATTAGAGCTGTCAAATTTAGTTGAAACTAATATTTCCATACAAATTAAGGCGTATATATCCGCCAAGTGGCGCCCGCCCTCATTGAATAAAAAATCGTAGCAAAGCGTAGAAAATAAAAATTATAGAATCCTATGTTGCGTTTGTTACAAAGAGGATAAGGTATTTTTACGTGGCTAAAACGATACTCAAAATGTTTCGTACCCAAAGTAGTAGGGAAAAGTACCAAAAACGGCCGTTTTTGACACTTTTAACAATGTAAAAATACCTTATCATAGTTGTAACAAACCCAACATAGGATTCTTTAATCTTTATTTTGTATGCTAAGATACGAATTTTTATTCAATGAAAGACACTTGGCCGGTAGTAGACCCTTAAGGGTACTAGCCGCCCAACTTGTAAAATGTACCTACTTGGACGTACAAAACACAAAATCAGGTGAATTTGTTATTAAACATGTAAAACTGTGAAAAAAATTTTTTTTTTTGGTTTTTTAGGGTTCCGGGACGGGACCCTATTACTATGCCTCCACTGTCCGTCCATCTGTAAGGGCGCCACTTATGGGGAGGTAGGCCCTTAAGAGTACACGTAAAAACATGTCGATTAAAAACACGGTGAAGCGCAAGACGTAAACTAATTTGACATCTGAAACTTAGTTCATAGCTATAGCCGTCCTTTTCTCGCACTGCGTTTTAGTAAAAGATAGCGATACTCTAATTTAAGTTTAGTTATTAAACAAGAGAATCGGCATCATTGTCTCAATTCCTATCGATAACGTATTCTACGTTATTCAAGGAATTACTTCTAGAGTTTAGTGTTTCTATACCAAGTTGCCTAGTGAATTCAACAGCGACGGTAGAACAAGCTAGAACTAATCACGCTTCAGTTTCTAGATCTGCCTCTATCTCCTCAGGAGTTCGCAGGTCTATGGCAAACCTCTTCTTCGTAGGTGCTTCTTCATAATCTGAAAAGAGAGACAGAATTATTTTATTAGATAATATATTCTATAAAACCAGAGGAGCTCGTAGCTAAAGTAGTAACAGCCGCACGGGTCGATTCATGAGGTTAAGCTTCGCGTGCAGGGGTTGGTCCGTAGATGGGTGACCATCTTTACATACCAACACTCCTCCGTGCCTCGGAAAGCACGTTAAGCCGTTGGTCCCGGCTGCCAATCGTGGATCTTTGACAGTCGTTACAGGTCGTCAGAAGCCCAAAAGTCTGACACTGGTTGTCAGACTTTCTTACCAAGGGGTATCGTATTACCCAGTAACAGGTTGTGGAGGACAGATAGGCAGTCGCTCCATGTAAAATATTGGTATTCAGCTGCATCCGGTTAGACGGAAGCCGACCCCAAGATAGTTGGGAATAGGCTAGGCAGATTCATTAATTGATGTTCTATAAAACCTATAACATTGGGTATCTTAGCCCTGAAGGGTTAAGGAGAGTTACATGGCAATGCTTATCCTTTGTCCAAGGTAAAAGCCTTTAGGTTACACGAACTGTAAAAAGGCGTTTAGAAAGTTCTATAAACAATTTGTGAGCACCCTCGTACTCCACGATCTGAGAGCTATAACCCCAAAGTGCTCGAAAATGTAAATGCCAACAAGGTTATTACATTTCCGCTGCATGAAGTTCTTCGCAGCCGCAGCGGCAGGCTAGGACGTTGGGATGGCGCAAGATTACATACAGGGTGTAAAAAGACACAAAGCCGTTAACCACGCATAATGTACGTCTAACAAAGTACCACAAACGACCCAGACAAGTGGAGTTAAACCCCGCTCCTTCACTCTAAGCCACGTAGGTACTTGTCGGATACGTTTGATATTCATTGCGTTTTTGTAACTCCAAATGCGTAATTAAAAAAAAAAAAAACTAAATTTCAGGTAATGTTTGTTTGGGAAAAGTTTAGTATAACACTTGAATTAATTTTCGTAAAAAAGTAAAAATAAATTGCGACTTCGACCTTCAATATCTCCAGCACCACTGGATTCTCAGATATGATCTAGTGGAAAAAAATGATCCAAATAATTGGTAGAATATGTGGCTTTCGGCTTCGGAAACTTTCTTTTTACACCCGATATAGTCCCACATAGGTCTACCCATCTCCCATGGAAATAAAGACATGCTCCGGTCTCTTGCCATCATCATGTGCCAGGCTACGGGGTTTACAAAACCTTTATCTAAAATGTAGATTCATGGAAAACACTTCCAAGATCCAATGAAGAAGAAAAGTAAGAACTTTCGACATACCACGCTACATCATGTGACAAACAGACAAAAATGCAAAGATTAGAGAGAGATTTTGCAACAGGTACAATACGATTCCAACTGGAAGGAAGCCGTTCTTAAACGGTAAGGCATGAGATGCAAGAGAAAAAGAACAATCACCGAACGGCGGGGCATGAGATGCAAGACGAAAAAGAACAATCACTGAACGACGGGGCATGAGATGCAAGAGAAAAAAAACAATCACCGAACGGTGGGGCATGAGTTGTAAGAGAAAAAGAACAAACACCGAACGGTGGGACATGAAATGCAAGAGAAAAAGAACAATCAGCGAACGGTGGGGCATGAGACGCAAGAGAAAAAGAACAATCACCGAACGGTGGGGCAGGAGATGCAAGAGAAAAAGAACAATCACCGAACGGTGGGGCATCAAACGCAAGAGAAAAAGAACAATCACCGAACGGTGGGGCAGGACAAGCAAGAGAAAAAGAACAATCACCGAACGGCGGGGCAAGAGATACAAGAAAAAGAGAACAATCACCGAAGAAATACGTTTAGAAACACATTTCTGAAGACCAAATTGTAACCCATTAATTTTGGATAGCTGATTTACTTGGAAATGGTCCCAGTTAGGAGAAGGCTCACCCTGTCACCTTCCTCTGTAGGATGTGCCAGGGTGATGGCCAGCTTTCACCTGTGAAGCGATATACTGCGATTAATAGGTGAAATGTCAATAGAAAAAATATAAATGGACAAGAATAGACAAACAAAGAAAAGGAAAAAAAATCTCTAAATAGTATAAATCAAAATCGCTTTCCTCGTCTGTCTGTTTCTCCGCTAAGTCCTCCTAAACCACGCAACGGATTTTAATAATAATAATAATAATGGGAGGTGGATACAGCAGTCACTGTGCCGATAGTCGTGACGGCCAATGGCTTAATAGCCAAGAGCCTCGACGAACACCTAAGGAGGCTCTCGTTGGGCAGCTGGATCAAGGGCTTGATCCAGAAGGCAGTACTCCTGGACACGGCGCGCATAGTTAGGAGGTTCCTCTCTCAGGAGCCCTGACCACCGGTAGCTTGGACCCTATCCCGATACCGGTGGGATAATATTTGTTATATTTTTTTATATTTTGATATTTTAATATTTAAAAATGTAAATAGTATGTACATACAGTTTAATAAATGGAATAATAATAACAATTTATTCTTCAAAGAAGTACAAAAACTTTACAAGAAACAAACTTTAATTTTTGTGAGGTGAATGAGCAGAGGCATTATAATTAGACAACGACTCCCAAACTGAGACATGCTCGTATCTTGGGTAGTCGGGGTCGACCCTTTCAGATGGATGGATTAATGCAGTTTTCACTACTAGAAAGATTGATAAACGAGGAAGGTTTTTGTTTATAATTAGTGCCCGTGCGGAGCCGGGACAGGTCGTTACTAATAAATAATCCATACAAAAAAATTTCGTAGTGTAGCATCAGTTAGAACTCTGAACGCGTCGTGGCTTTTCTTGATTGCCACATCGCGCCATGGCCGTTTATTAAGGCGCGGTATTACCTCAATAGTCAAAAAAATTGGTTTCTTTGATAGTCGAGTATGACGTAATGCAATGAAAATATCCTTTGCAAAAAATACAGTAGACAGAGAAGGGTTTAAAGAAAAATTTCGATCGAATAGAATAGTAAAAAATAGTTTGACATTTTCAATAAAAAATTTGGAAAATGCTCCACTAAAATAAACTTTTGCGTCGTATTTTCAGCGATAACATTTTCTTTTTTTTTATGAATTGAATAGAATTAGCATTTTATTAAAACTTTGACTGGACAATTATTTAATTTATTGTGTATATTCTGGATAATCTAAAGAAACCCCGTAAAATAAATGCCTATTCGCATCGTCAACACGACTATTATGTTCAATTCTCAACCTTATTTGAAGCTATCTCAAATCGTAGTCAGTCCGCGCCTTGGCGCAGTTATACGACTTCACGGCTAAACGACTACTTTTATTTCTTTGAAAAAAATATATGTTACTCTAGACAATTTCCGTCGTAATTTGATCTCAGAATATTTGAAATTATATTTTTATAACATAGTGTAATTAATTTGTAATGTTATGTCTAACGCGGATAAAAAATTGAGAATCACGCAAAAACTATAAAGCCTATTTTTATGAAACCTTCACCATTCAATTATTTAGTTTAATACCTGTTGTTTTATGTGTAATAAATAGATGATGATGATGAAATTAATAATGCGTCTAATTTCGGACAGCACTCCTTGATGGGCGAGTCCTATTACTGGGTGGACGTACGACGTGTTACGTGAGCTTAGCACAGAACACGCAAGCTAACCACTCAAGGTCATTGGCAGTTAATAGCGCCTAAGTGCCATTACACGAAATTCGCGATGTAGCTGCTGTGAACGAAGCCACAACGCGTTGTGAACTATTTTTTTCTCAAGAGCCACAGTAACATATATTATAATCTAATTGTACTGATAATTTATAACGATTTATGACAGGTTTTATCTACTACATAGCTAGGCTTTCATTAGCTAATACTAATAACAATATTTTGTAATCATATTTTTCGAGAGAGTTTATGGCCCGACTTGAGACAGTCTGAACTCAGAACGACATTCTAACAAATAATGTAAAAATTTTTTACAAAAAAAACAACCGACTTCAAAAAAAAATACACTAAAAATTTATAAATAACTTTAATTTCGGAAGTCGGTGTTTGTATTTTTACTTCTTCGTTATTTGACACCGACTTCCGAAATTAAAGTTATTTATAAATTTTTAGTGTATTTTTTTTTGAAGTCGGTTTGTTTTTTTTGTAAAAAAGTTTTTTATTTTTCACTTTTTAGTTGTTATACCCCAGAACTAAAAACCCAAATATAATGGAACCTGGAATTTAAACATTTGGAGAACACCAAAACGTCATCGAGGTACACGTATTTTCCGTTTTTGTTCAGTTTCTCAAAAAGTGCTGAAGCATTTTCGATAAAATTTATATAGGACCACCTCGGGAGTATATTCTTTCATATGAAAAAAGAATTTTGAAAATTGGTTCACAACTGACGGAGAAATCGGGTAACGTACATACAAAAAAAAAAAAACATACAGACGAATTGAGATCCTCCTCTTTTTGGAAGTCGGTTAAAAAGTTACACACAGAAATACCATGTTTTGCAAATACAGTAATCTCACTAATCCGACGCTTCAGTACTTCGGCACATCCATTAGTCCGGCACCCTCCACCCGGGCAGAACCCCACCGCTTCCTTCATGGTGGATGGTGTACATAATAAAGAGTATTCTATTCTATTCTTATTAAATTAGGACATTTCTAAAATGCTTTGTTTTAATTATCTTAATGTTTAGGGTTGCGAAAGTCCGAACGAAAAAACGGAACCCTTTAGGATCACTCGTGTGTCTGTCTGTCCGTCTGTTACAGACAATTTGCTCCGAATCTGCTAGACCAATAGAGTTCAAATTTGGTCCACACATGAATATCAACACGAACGTGTTACCTTAATGAATTAAATTGGAATCTAGGGAACACTTTTGGGGTGAAAATCGGAAACTTTAAAAAACTTTTTTACAAAAAAATAGAACCGACTTCCAAAAAAAGTGCAAAATAACTTTAATTTCGGAAGTCGGTGTTCCTGTTTTGTGTCTTCGTTTTTTGACACCGACTTCCGAAATTAAAGTTATTTTGCACTTTTTTTGGAAGTCGGTTCTATTTTTTTGTAAAAAAGTTTTTTATTTTTCACTTTTTAGTTGTGGTTCCCCATTAAACTGTGTTAACAATTCATAGACATACGACAGCAGCAATCGCGGTTGATTTGCTGTCAATTTTTGAAGAGTTCCGTTGTCTATCTCCGAAACCCATCATCAGATCTTTTTGAAATTTAAATGGGACCATTTCGGAATAAACCCCTTTCGAACAAAAAAAGAATTTTGCAAATCCGTCAATGTATGACGGAGTTATGCCCGAACATAAATAAATAAAAAATAAAAAAAATACAAACATCCGAATTGATAACCTCCTCCTTCTTCGAAGTCGGTTAAAAAACAAAGTTTTTCAAACTGTGCCGGGCGACTAATGAAATGAAAAGGTTACATTGTGAGAGCCGTGAATGTATTTTTTTCATTTTAAAATTTAGATAAGATATTTCGAAGCTATTTAAGAAAATAGATGAAAAAATTGACCATTCCCCCTTAAATTTGACCCACTTACGCTGAAATTTTGCCTACATGTTTAGTTTTGATGACAATGCATGGTTAGCTAAGTGACGTCATTCTAAATCCAAGATGGCGGACTTCCGAAGATGAAAGACTAGTTATCAACATGTATACAGGGTGTAACGGAAAGGTGTGGTCAAATTTTAAGAACTGCATCTGCCCATAGATATGAACAACTTAAATTTAAGAAAAAGTGAGAAAATTCTAAAAAAAAAAAATTACCCCCCATATACACAAATATTGATTAGCTGATGATCACTTTGTATGCAAAGTCCAATTTTTTTTTTGGGAATTTTCAATTTTTTATTAGAGTTAGTCGTTAAAAAAAAAAATGAAAAGTCATTTATTCAAACTAGGCTGAGAACCAGCACTTTATGAACGTCAAAGTTCTACATAAAGACAGTCCCCCAAAAAACGCCCGCCCGTCACCACTTCCTAGTGTTTTAGCTGTGAAGAAGAAGTGGCCAACAAACTCCCCAGCAACACATCTGTCTGTTAAGTTTTAAGAACTTGAATCTATATAATTCTAAGCAACAATCTTAACATTTTGTAAAACAGAAAAATAAATATATGTCGTCTAAAATATAATCATAAAATTAAATAATCCGCCACTTGCCAGCTAGCACACTCAATCATGCCATTAAAAACAAACTCAAGCATAAACACTAAACCAAATTAAAGAAGCCTCCATACATAACTGGTGTGCCCGCTTACAAGAACAAAGATAGAAACTATCGAAGGGCTGTGATTCGAAGCCACAAGTGATGAACGGGCCATCACACTAAATTTGGTAGACAATTATTATATGAACTCATATAATCTGTCATAACCATAAGCTAAATATGGAGAAAGAAAATCAAGTGTAATATTGTATTGCGTTCAACACAGCGACCAACTATTATTTATCTTCTAAGTAGTCGTTGATGGAATAGTATGCCTTCGAACAGAGACTAGAGACTACGTTCATTTCCATGGGCAGAACCGGTTCTTAAAATATGACCACACTTTTCTGTTACACCCTGTATCATTATACAGGATGTAACAGAAAACAGATAATCATATCCATTTTCTGTTAATGATAATAATGATAGAATGATAATAGGTATCCAAAAATCCTTTCTTACTAACACTAAGAAGGGATTTTTGGAAACAAAACGACTCTGCTACGAATTAACCAAAAAAAAAAAGAAGAGTTAAAGTGAGGGTTGAAAGTTTGTATGAATTACTAAATCCACGCGGGTGAAGCCGCTGGTAGAAGCTAGTTTTGTATATATTTGCTGAGAAGAACACGCAAAATAAAGAGTGTTTTTTAGTTTTTTGTAAACTATACAAAATTTTTAATATTAATACTGCTGAATTAGTGAGACACTACTGTATATTGGAGGAGCTAAAGTAATAACAGCCCCACGGGTCGATCTATCAGGTTAAGCTACGCTTGCCGGGGTTGATCCATGGATGGGTGACCATCTTTACATACCGAGACTCCTCCGTGCCTGGGAAAGCACGTTAAGCCGTTGGTCCCGGCTGTCAATCATGGATTTTTGACAGTCGTTACGGGTCAGAAGCAAAATGTCTGAAAACCAGTCTTACCAAGGCGTATCGTATTAACCAGTAAATGGGTTGTGAAGATCAGATAAGCAGTCGTTCCATTTCATCATCATCAGCCTTTTTTATGTCCCCACTGCTGGGGCACAGGCCTCCTCTCTGTTAGAGACCGCCACCGCCGCCGTAATCCACCACGCGGGCCCAATGCGGGTTGGTGGATGTCACATGTCTTTGAATTTATGGTTCTAGGACATGCCGGTTTCCTCACAATGTTTTCCTTCACCGTTTTGAGAACAGTGGTGACGAAATAATTTACACAAAGTAAAGCGCCTGCCTGGGTTTGAACTCACGACCTACAACTTGTAAGTCGCGGCCTATACCACTGTTCCATTTAAAATACTGTTATTCAGCTGCATCCGGTTAGACTGGAAGCCGACCCCAAGATAGTTGGGAAAAGGCGCGGGCAGATTGATTGATTGAAGAGACGTATATACATGTAATGTCTGCTGAACTCACCTGCATTGGCCTGCATAGCTTTGACTCTTCTGGAATAATCTTGGAAGGCAGCTGCCAAGCTGTATGTTAGCCGTCTGGCAGCATTTCTGAAACATTTCAAAGCCATAGCTGTTACACAGGAGTCTTCAAGTACAGAGTGTATAGGATAAATGTATTATCATGTGTGATTTTGGTCAAAGATAATCAAGTTTCTAACATAGTTGAAAAAAATAAATTAAATATTTTCAAAAAACCCGACTGTAAAAAGAACCGGGCAAAGTGTTCCAAAGAAATCACATTTTTTTCAGGTTTTTTTAAACTGCCTCCACTTTATAGGGTTTCCTGTAATCTATAAGTAAAGAACTACTTTCTGTATTTTTAATTTTAGGCCCAGTTTTCGAAGATAAGGCGGAATGGTCATTTTTAATCTTTTTTTTTAAATAACTTCAAAATTATATATTTTAAAATTATGAAAAAAATATATTCGAGACCCTCATAATGTGCTCTTTCATTTGATATGTCGCAAAACACAGTTTTGAAAACCTTTGATTTTTAATTTTTCGATTTTCACCCCAAAAGTGACCCCCATATTCCAAATTTATTTATTTAAGGTACACGTCCGTGTTTGGATCACAGATATTCAACTGTGTACTAAATTTCAACTCGATCGGTCCAGCAGATTCGGAGGAAATGACAGTGACAGACGGACAGACAGACAGACAGACACACGAGGGATCCTATAAGGGTTCCGTTTTTTCATTGGGACTTTCGGAATCCTAATAACAACTAAAAAGTTCCAAACAAGTCACTTTTCAAGCAGTCTGATGCACTTTTCAGTAGTTTTTTTACAGTCGGGTTTTTTGAAAATTTGACATTATTTTTAGTGAGTTATGTTTTTGGAATGGCCTCCTCGAACCCTTTATTTTGATACCACACATAATACAGTTCGTCGAATTTAATTTCTTTTTTTTTCACAATATGGCGTCTGGTTGTCGCCATATTGTATTTTGATTACTGTCATGTCTTTAGTAGCACTCGCAAGATTAAGACGAATCAATTGACGTAAGGATTATCAAAATCGGCCCACTAGTTTGGTCTCTATAGTGCCACAAAGGAGCAAACATACATACATAAGCAGATAAACACATTACCCTCCCTTGCGTCGCGCTGTCGGGTAAAAAGGCTAGGTTAATGTTAACATACGATTGCCGAGGGAGCCAACGATTCCTAGCGGGAGACTGCAGATTGGCCAGCATAGTGTGGAAAGCCCGCTAGCTATCTCATCATAATTTTAGCCAAAATTCGTCCTCTGCGGGACATAGACCTCCTCCAAGTATCAGTATCGTGCTCCATCTTCGACCACATCATCGCTTACCATCAGGTGAGATAGTGGTCAAACGCGAGCCTATCAAACATAAAAAAAAAAAAAAAAAAACCACAACGACCGGTCCTGTGCCAATCCAGAACTTTTCGGCCCCATCGACCATCTTTCAAGCTATCCATGAATTATCCCACATTGTGACGCAGTTTTAGAAGAGGTCTGTATTTCCAGCTGTGTGGAATGTGACAGGCAGAATGAAATTGAATCTTCTAGCTGTTCTGATTAAACAAATCATAGGATTGACAAGTGATAAAATTCCTCCGTTCAGTAATCGAGGTTTACCCAAAATAAAACAGTTTTGTAATCTCACGATTTCTTATCAAAACTAGGTTTTGACTCACCAAACAAATATATTTCGCAATTCATATTTTATTTATCACTAGTTTTGTTGACCCGAATCTTCTTAATCTTATAGAATGTAAAGTATTTGATAATATTGAGAGTGATATGACGAAATATTTCCCAGATAGATAGTTTGACATTTCGTGCTATTTGGACATGTCTGTATCTTGACATTTTTGTGTGTCTAGAATCTAATTTAGCAATAGGTGATTTCAACTAAATGAAATCAATATTTCTTACAAAATAAATTACATTTAAACATCTTCAGTTTTTAACAGACTTCATAAAAGGATATGTATGTTTGTTCGCTATTTTCTCGAAAACTGCTGGTCTGATTTGAGCGGGGTTATCGTTATACAAATGCATATTTTTCAAGGAAGGTTTTTGTATACAGAGTGTAACGGAAAGGTATGGTCATATTTTAAGAACTGCAATGTTTGATAGGCTCGCGTTTGACCACTATCTCACCTGATAGATAGTGGATTGCATCTGCATCTGCCCATCGACATATACAACTTTCTTCAAGAAAACCTGAAGAAATTCTTAAATTTTTTTTTTACCTCCCATACAAATATTGATCAGCTGATGATAACTTTGTATGGAAAGTCCAATTTATTTTTTGGAAATTTTCTATTTTTTCTTGGAGAAAGTGGTTTATTCCCATGGGGAGAACCGGTTCTCAAAATATGACCACACCTTTCCGTTACACCCTGTATAAATACATTAGGATCTGATGAAGAACTTCGGAGATAGACTGTGGAACTCTTCAATAACTAACAGCAAATGACTCGCGATTACTGCGATTGTTTATCTATGTATTGTTTACACAATTTAATAGCGAATCGCAACTAAGTCGTTTCTCATCATCATCATCATTCTCCTGTCCTTATCCCAATTTATTTGAGGTCGGCGCAACATGTCTTTTTCTTCCATACTCCTCTATTAGTCGTCATCTCTGTAGTCACCCCCTTTTTACCCATATCCTCTTTCACACAGTCCAACCATCTAAGTCGTTTCTATTTTTTGTAAAAAAGTTTTATTTATAAAGCTCACTAACCGAATGCTTGGATTTAATACTGAAGAGCGGAACTCTCATCCCTCACATTCAGCTGTATAAAGGACAAAGCAATTGGTAGTAATTTGGATGAACTTTTTCTAAACTATTCTTTGAAGTCTCAGGAAGGTTGAAGAGATAATTTGGAAAATTATACGATAGTGAAACCGCACAGCTAATTAGGGTTCCGTACCCGAAGACAGAACAGAGCCCTATTGTTGTCACTCACGTGCCCGTCGTCTGTCACACAGGTTTTACAGCCAAACGGTTGGAGCTTCTTGAAATTTTCACAGTATATCTCGTTGACCCAAAGCCATATAAATAGTCCAAAATACATATGGTACGGAACCCTAAATGTACCAATTCCGACACGCACTTGGCAGGTTTTTTTTTTACAAATAAAAAAGGCCTCAAGTTTGTATTTAGTTTGTTTTTATTGTTATAATTTTATTATAATAGGGACTAGTACAGACTGTTGTCAACATTACCTGACCCACCCTAAAATCAAACGACTTTGGACCCTCTACATGTAACATTAAGGTTTATTTAATTTATATGAGCTTATCAGACAACTGCTCGAGGATTTGATGAACAAATACAATAATAATATAGACACGCAAATTTGATCTTTAAAACGTTAGCATTAGGTTATATTTTATAACTATTTGTTATAATATGATAAGTGTAATAGCTTATTTTAATAATTGAGATCAAGTAATTCTGGTCTTGTGGTCTGTGTGTAAGACTGAGAAAAACAAGGTTCGAGATCAAATCCTGCGACAAAGATATTGTTTTGCTTTCAATATAGAATTTATATTCCAAAACTATTTCTTGTATTATTGTAAAGAACTACAGACTATACGTAAACTTTTTAAAATGGTAATATTTTCACATAACTTGTAATAAGTGGGTAGTTGAAAAATAAATATTCGTTATAAAGAACTGTGAACTTAAAGTTTTTTAAATTACCCACCCGTTTACAAGATAAGTTATTAGGCGAAAATCATATTGGTCGTTCTTTAATATTGCAAGCAATATTGTAGAAATGAAAACAAATTAAAAAAGAAACTGATGTATAGGTGGACTGTGTTTTCGAACCCACATGCTGTTCGTCGTCAATCCAGCATCAAACCGCTAAGCCACAAGAACTTGTTGGGAATACGCGAAATTAAAGATTGGGTTGTAATTATGTAGTGTGACTTAAAAGCTTTTCAACTTTAATGTTAACGAAATAATGATTAAAATAGCTTAACAAAAACATATATAATGCCGGTGGCTCCGACTATGTTGGGTGGGTTTTACCTTAACGTTACGTGTTAAAGATCAAATTTAAGTGTCTGTGTTATTATTGTATTTTTGTTCATCGAGTCCTCGTGCACTTGTGTGATAAGCTCATATAAATTAAATAAACCTTAACGTTACAGGCAGAGGGTCCAAAGTCGTTTGATTTTAGGGTGGGTCAGGTAATGTTGACAACAGTCTGTACATTGCCATTAACCTGGTAAATATCAAAACTTCGTTATATTAAGAAGAAATAAGGGATCATCTATAAATTTGTCCCCCCCCTCCCCTCGCCGTTGTCACATTTTGTGAGACTCTTGAATTTTTGGTTCTAGGACATGTCGGTTTCCTCACGATGTTTTCCTTCACTGTTTTCAGAGCAGTGGTGATGAAATAATTTACATAAAGTAAAGTGCCTGCCTGGGTTTGAACCTACGACCACCGCTGCTCTAGTGCACTGGATCTTCATCATTTCTATTTCGATTCTCGTAAATTTTATCGAAATTCATTCAGGACTTTTTGAAAAAATCAACGTAAACAAAAAATATGTATACACATGTAACGTTTTGGTTGTCTCCAAAAATGTATAAATTCCATGTTAATATGGTTATCCATTCGGGCATAACTTTATTATTTAGTTTTAGTGCAACAACTAAAAAGTGAAAAACTTTTTTTGAAAAAATTCAACCGACTTCTAAAAATTGTAATATAACTCTAATTTCGGCAGTCGGTTTTAAACAACGAAGAAACAAAATACAACACCGAAATTAAAGTTATTTTGCAATTTTTCGAAGTCAGTTGTATTTTTTGTAAATAAGTTTTTATTTTTGGGACAAGTTTCGACATTCAAACGAGTGAACCCACTAGCAAAACTAATTAAGGCCCTTCTCGCGGTCCAGTGGCGCCCTCAACGAATAAAAAATCGTAGCATAGCACAGAAAATAAATATAAAAAAATCCAACTTCACGTTTGTTACAAAGAGGATAAAGAATTTTTGCGTTGTTAAAACAGGTCTCAAAATGTTTCGTATCCAAAGTAGTAGGCAAAAGTGCCAAAAACGGCCATTTCTGACACTTTTGCCTACTACTTTGGATACGAAACATTTTAAGACCTGTTTTAACAACATAAAAATTCTTTATCCTCTTTGTACTCGTAACAAACGTGAAGTTGGATTTTTTAATATTTATTTTCTGTGCTATGCTACGATTTTTTATTCAATGAGGGCGCCACTGGACCGCGAGAAGGGCCTTAAAGTATCTAGATAATTAAAAGAAGTGCTCACCTTGATTCACAAACAAAACCGTGACACTCAAAGGGATTCAACCCCTTAACATCAGCATTGTCCTTCACAATGATCATGGAGAAGACCCTGGTGTACACCAGATCTTGAACACCATAGGATATGGATTCTATGTTGAAGAAAACCGTCATGTGCTCGAATTCGTCGCCTTTCGTGCCATGGTCCAAAGTTTCAAGATGCACTCCGTCTAGGGCTATTTTTAGTTTTACTATTGGCAGGATTTGGCCTGGAAAAGAAAGAAAATAATAAATGAAATGGCCCAAAAAATGCCTAAAAACTGGCCAAGTGATTTCCACATTAAGGCTCTACTACCGGCCAAGTGGCGCTCTCGTTGAATAAAAAATCGTAGCATAGCATAGAAAATAAATATTAAAGAATCCTACGTTGCGTTTGTTACAACTTAGTACAAAATGTATGGCAATGACATTACAGGACGTGAGTCACGTCATTGCCTTATATTTTTTACTAAGCGTTAGCGTGAACGCTAACAGAAAAGTAATTTGTCTCACCCCCCAGGGCAGCGGTGACTTTTTCAAACACTCCCGCAACCCTGGAAGTATCTTCAGGTCTAAAGACAACAGTATAAGTCTCCAGGCTGATATGATGATGATGGGAGGACACATACCTGGAGGTAACGCCTTCGCAGCCGCTACCATCAGGTCGACAGGTTTCCTCGTGTGCTTGATGCCCCATAGTCCTCGGGCGTCGCTCTGTCCTAAGTATTTAACCTGGAAACAGAGAAAAGAGAATATTTAGATAACATGAATGGTACATAGAGAGGAACTCAGCCGGATTATTGTGTTTACTGATTTTTAAGCTGGAAGTCTTAAGGCGCTAATAACTGCCAATGACTTTGAGTGGTTAGCTTGCGTGTTCTGTGCTGAGCACGTAACGCGTCGTACGTCCACCCAGTAATAGGACTCGCCCATCAAGGAGACGCATTATTAATAAAACACGTATACTAAAATATAAATAATTAAATGATCTCTAAAACGGTGAAAGTTTTATAAAAATACGCTTTATAGTTTTTGCGTGATTCTCATGTTTTTATTCGCGTTAGACATAACTTTACAAATTAATTACACTACGTTACAAAAATATAATTTCAAATATTCACAAATCAAATTACGACGGAAATTGTCTAGAGTAACATATATTTTTTTCAAAGAAATAAGACAAGTCGTTTAGACGTGATGTTCAATTAAATACCATTAGAAGTCGTATAACTGCGTCTTAAAGTATAGATGACATGCTCAATCGTCGACAAACACATGGAAAAACTTATATGTAATTGAGAAACCAACACTTCTTTTAAGTTAGCGCCAATTCCAAGAGCACTTTATGTTTAGCGGAAACTTGAAGAAGATAAAGGAGACAACGCTTTATCTACCATTTACTAAAGTACGGCCAACGAGAAGCGATACCAAATGTAAACAAAACCCATGCGAAAATGGGCGATAAAATGGCCGCCCGAATGTTGGCGAACCCGTCTTAACGTTGTCATGTTTTTGCCGGGAGAACGAGACATTACGACAAAGGCACAAGATGGAAAGAGATAAATATTAGATTGTCAACGCCACAGTTGTTCTTTAGGTTAATGACCTTTCGTATCGCTGCTAGTTGGCCTTACTTTAAACTTTATAATTAGCAGTACAACTCTTTGTGAGAGTGGCTCGTTCGGCGAAGTATTTCCACCATACGTTAATGTCTATCTAACGCCAAGTATTGCTGAGTACCGGTTTGTTTGGTTTTGGGTTCTTGAAATAGTCCACTTTGTTGTTGGTTGATAAGGAACAAGATACCGCAAACTTCGCGAAAAGGTTACACCTAATGCCACTAACAAAATTATGATAGTCATTAATCTCGGTAATGATCGGTTACAGAAATTGTCATTTTTAAGCTCGCAATGTATTGTAAATAATGCGATCTCAACGCTCCGCACTACTACTTACCTACACTAGCGCCGACCGAGCGCGCCGCGCTGACCGTAGGTATTAGGTATTAGGCCGGCGACGTGAATGAACTCTAGCGAAACAGCTGTACATATTTTGTTTACATTGCTGTTGTTAGTGGAATTAGCGATTTAATTACTTTTTAATTAAAACTCTCATTGGGTTGGATAGGAATAACGATTTTGAACAGTCTAAAGTTAAAAAAAAACCTGCAGAAAAAATTAAAAATTGAAGAAAACGCCGATGAAAACTTCCAACGCTATTGGTCGCGGATAAATTCGTAAGGTCGCGGATAAATTCGTAACAGAGTTACCGCGCCCCTGGGCACTCAGGCAAGGAAGGAACAGGGGTGGGTTTTAGTCAATAAAAGTTTGACACCCCCTTCTGCTCCACTGGATGATTTCCCACACCCAAAAGTAAAAAGGGGTCCAGAATCATGTACTGAATCACTGGTACACGTATGTGCATTTATGTGCCTTACACGGTGTATAATATGACACGTAGGATATATACGAACAGACAAAGGCGATGAGGATTGTATTATAAAAAAAAATAAAAAAAATAATATTTATTTGACACTTTAAAAATACATTTAACAAGCCAGTCATAATAAAATATCACACGAATGTATTGCCACAAATCTGATCCAAACCCCCAAACTAGGTCTGGACCTGTATTTTAGGGGTCAGCGTTCAGCCATGAGTTCAAATTTCAATCTTCATTTTGGAGGAGTGTCACTACAAAGTTGACAGCCAAGATTATTGCCATTTGGTAATACATTCAGTTAAAAAATGCTTATACGTAACAAAAGAATGTAAAATGCACATCCTGTAAAGCCCCGCGGCCAAATCCGGGTTGTCAAATTGAACCCCGACGACAACCCGGGTTGACAGCCGATTTTTTTTTTTTTCTCTTTAATTTTTTTTTTTTTTTTGTCCGACTCACCGGTGAGTTGCGGGGCTTCACAGGTTAATTGTATGTATGTATTGTAATAGACAAAGATAGTTTGAAATTGTCGATACATTATAATCTTCCCGAATTTCAGAGATTAGTCAAGCAGGAGATATTATAGTGCAAAGTGTGTGCTCAACACACAGGTGCACCCTGTTCCTTCACTCTCATAGTCCTCAGGGACGGCAATCCGACACGACCGGGGAGAGATGAGGCACAGGACCAGGCGACACGTGCTCTCCGAGACATGGAGGTGTCACACCATCAACTTCCAAACTCCGGGCTACTACAGAGTAATTCCTCATCGATAAACCTAATGGCACTTTTTGCCCAACCCGGGAATCGATCACAGGACCTGCAGTTTTTTTTTTTGGAACGAAGTTCCTTATCGCGCGTTGTGAAAGGGGGCTAGACGGAAAAAATTCTTACGAAAAGTTGTCACGACACTAATGAGGCTGTCCATCCAAAAAGATTGTGTTGGAAAAACAATCTAATAAAAACTTCTTGTATTTTTGGTGGGTAGGTACAAAGTTTGCAAGCAGATCAAGCATTATCTAACCAATTCCGCGAGCAACCGGCTGAGCTGAGCTGAGCTGAGCTGAGCTGAGCTGCGATGAGATGATGAAGTATAACTTCTTACGTGCGTGCGTGTGTGCGTAGTTAATAATAAAAAAAATATTATAAATTAAAAAAAATTAAATTATATTACAATTCCTTCACTAATTAATCGAAAGGAACTTTGTTCCATCCGGGTGTCCCTTGACACCTCTCAAGTTTTTTTTTATTTTTATTGTTGATAGGCACGCGTTTGACCTATCACCACCTGATGGTAAGCGATGATGTGATCGAAGATGGAGCACGCTTGCCTAGAAGTAACCTATTCACTCTTGACTTTAAGACACCCAGGTTGTAGCTATCAGGAAACAGACTCCGGTAGGGAATGCCACTCCCTAGCTGTATGCACAATGGTGTCTCAAAACGCTTTGTGCGTATGGATGGGATGTCCACCATGAACCGGTGGCACTTCGCCGTACGTCTTGTGGTCCGTTGATGAAACGGGCTTGGCGGAATCAAATTATGCAATTCCGTCGCACACTCCCCAAAATGTAACCGATAGAAAACCGACAGGCTAGCAACTCGGCGTCTATGTTCTAGACTTTGGAGTTTCGACTCAACGAGCCTATCATTGCCGATGATCCTCTTGGCTCGCACTTGGGAACACGAGACCAACTCGGCAGTTAAAAATAATCACATGTGTGTTCTTCAGTTCGTCCATACATTTATATTAATACTTAGGCAAAACCTTCTCTGTTCGCGAAGTTTTGCCTTGCAGTAGGACGAGTACAAACTATATCCTTCCTACTAATAGTATAAACTAGCAACCTGACCCTGCTTTGCTCGAGGATACAGAGTGTAACGGAAAGGTGTGGTTATATTTTAAGAAATGCATCTGCCCATCGATATGAACAACTTTCTTCAAGAAAGTCCGAGGAAATTCTAAAAAAATTACCTCCCATACAAATATTGATCAGCTGATGATAACTTTGTATGGAAAGTTCAATTTTTTTTTTCTCTTTTTTCTTAGAGAAAGTTATTAATTTCCATGGGCAGAACCGGCTCTTAAAATATGACCACACCTTTCCGTTACACCCTGTACATTATACACTTAACTTAAACCTTCCTCATGAATCACTCTGTCTATTGGTGAAAACCACATGAAAAACCGTTCAGTAGTTTTTGAGTTTATCACGAACAAACACGGCGGGGGACTTAGTTTTATAATATGTAGTGATGATGCTAAAATTTGGATGGATGGATATTTGTTACTCTATCACACCAGAACGGCTGAACGATTCTGGATAAAATTTGGCAGAGATAGATTATGTAACAAAAACCCTGTTGTTCCTTCTACCCACATTTTAAGAATCGGTATACAAACGTAATAGTCATTTATAAAAAACTGTTCAAAAATAATTAAAATAAATATTGAATTATTAGTATTTGTAATGTCTAACTGATAATTATTACCTCTGCAATTCTGCACGAAGCGATTGCGAAACCCGTAGGCTATTTAACGAAATAATGTAGTTGTAATTTTTTTCGGCCATGGGTAGTTGCGAAAGTAGGCACGAAAAAGTCTCTCATAACAATT
Source organism: Polia nebulosa (assembly GCA_951329385.1). Classification (NCBI taxonomy): domain Eukaryota; kingdom Metazoa; phylum Arthropoda; class Insecta; order Lepidoptera; family Noctuidae; genus Polia; species Polia nebulosa. The sequence continues at coordinate 18,285,893 of OX589614.1, forward strand.
TTTTTAAATTTTAATTAGTATAAATAGTTTATGTACATAATTCTGTATGAAAAAAAGAAAAGTTACCTGCCAGTTCTGTGTTATTGTTGAATTTAAACAACAAGAAAAAATGGATTCACTGAAGGGATCAATGGCTGAGTTGATGGCGCAATTTAACGACAGAATGTCAAAATTTGAGGAAGAAGTGTCCAAGACACCAAACACTGCAGTCGGCAGCCCTGTCGATGTTGCATCCGACTACGCTTCATTCAAGAAGTTCATACGTGGTATTGATGCGCTTGAGATGAGGAGCCGAAGAAAAATGTTCCTTATCCATGATGTCGGTGAGGTGAACAAGGAGGACACATCACTGGTGGTTGCTGAAGTGGTGCATGACAAGTAGAAGTTGGAGGGGTTTACTGCTGCTGCCATACGAAGATGCCATAGAATGGGCAATCAAAACAGCACCGGCAAGCCTAGGTCCATTCTGGTGAAGCTGCAGGATGTGGACATCCGGGACAAGATTTGCTATGCAAAAACCAAATTGAATGGTTCTGGTATAACCTTGTCGGAATTCCTAACAAGATCGCGGCATCAGGTCTTCATGGCAGCACGGGAAAAGTTCGGAGTCACTAACTGCTGGACTAAACAAGGTCATATCTTTATTCTGGGGCCTGATGGAACCAGGCATCGTGTCGTCACCCTTAGCGAGCTTAATTCCATCGTTGAGCCAAAGCTGGACTCAGTAGTCATCAATAAACCACCGGCCGTCGCATTGAAGAAGAAGCGTGCTGCAGCTATTGTCTCCAAAAAGTGATCCAAATTCACGGTTAGCACTGTTCGGGTATCTGTATCAATTATCTTGTCTTTGTTTCTTTACCTTCATATTTCACTCTTTTGATTTATTTAACTTCTATCTCGCTTCTCTCTCTCCCTTGTGACTTTGATTCTTTCAGACTTATTTAAAGTTTTGTTTTCATTTTATTTGTTGTTTGTTGTTTTCTCCATTCCATATTCCTTATCAAAATTGTTCCTAAATCAGAGCTCCATTTTGACACTTGACAGCAGTCAACTTTTTTTTAATTCCTTTTGGAACAGGCTTAGGTCAGGAACCATGTTGCCTAGTCATCAGTAGTGTTTTTTTTTTATTACAATGCAGATGTAACACATTGTAATGTTTTTGCAGTATTTGGCAACAAATGTGTCGAGTTAGCATTTCCGGCAAACTTCGCAGAGGTACATAATCTGCCGGTCGATTCTGTTAACATCTCACCGTGAAAACTTAGGTGAAGTGAGCGTGAAGTGAACTGTCAAATCCAAATTGATTGTATGGATTGACAGCTCACTTCATGTTCACTTCACCTAAGTTTTCACGGTGAGTTGTTTACAGAATCGCACTACAGTAGGTATTACAATATCCATTCTACTAAGATCGCGTGACAACGGTCAAGTGTCAAGACAATGGTTGCGTTCCAATTCAATGAAGCAATAGTTGACATTTTGGGCATGTCTTGAAAATGGTAACATAGATGACATGCTGTTAAAATTTCGTTCTTGTCATGAATTCATGATATTTAGATTTTAGAGTGATATTATTTGTTAATTTGATTGTTTTTTTTTTTTTTTTTTGTTAGCACGCAACTGGCGGGTGGACTTAATCTACATAACTCCCTTTTATTATTATTATTTTTTTTTTACCTTACATATTTTTATTTAGCTTGGGTAAATACATAGTGTTACACTGTGATGGATAGTGACAACGATACCTTTATATCAGCGTGCAGTGACAGCGACAGCTTTAGCAGCCGGTCGATTCTGTTGACAGCTCACCGTGAAAACTTTGGTGGAGTGAGCGTGAAGTGAACTGTCATTCCACCTTGATTGTACGGATTGACAGCCCACTCCACGTTCACTTCACCTTAGTTTTCACGGTGAGATTTTACAGAATAGCACTACAGTACACCGTCTCTTGCTGACACGCTGGAGTCTCATTTTTCCGATGTTCCAAAGAATCTTAATGTAGTCCACATTAATGCCCAAAGTATTCCGGCCCATTACCATGACTCGCTGGCTAATCTAGACTGTAAGAACATCCATGCAATCCTGGCCTCTGAATCATGGCTGAAGCCGTGCCTTCCTTCCTCTTCCTACTCTCTACCCGGATATCAACTAATTAGAAATGATCGCTCAAGCCGCGGTGGTGGCGGTGTTGCCATATATCTTCGAGCTAACATTCCTTTTTCAATTGTCGATATGTCACCACAGCCACCGCCGCCGAATGCTGGCGAGCATCTCTTCTTGGAAGTTATTCTTCATCATACGAAGATTCTACTTGGTGTTTATATTACTGTCCCTCTTTACGTATCGACTATTTTCCTCGTTTGAAAGTCTGCTAGTTAAACTTATTCCTTCTTAAAGTCACACTATTATAATGGGGGACTTCAACACTTATTTCCTGAAAAATGATTCACGGTCTTCCTCAATCCGGTCCACTTCATACACTTGCAATTTATCTCTTCTTCCCTTAAGTGCCACTCACCACTCTCCTAACTGTACTCCTTCACTACTTGATCACATACCTACTTGTTTCCTCTACTCAACATGTCGTTAAGCATGGACAATGTACAGCTGATGCCATCTCCAATCATGACCTTATCTTCCTCTCCTATAAAATTCGTCCTCCTAAGGCGAAACCTAAGATACTCCTCCAGCGAAGTTTTGATGGTATGGACCTTGAAAGCCTCCGTGAGGATGCCGGGAACATTGACTGGTCTGAGCTGATTGCCGCTGAGTCAATTGATCTAAAAGACAATGTACTCAATACTACACTTATTCAGCTATACGATGTACATGCACCTGTTCGGCCCGTCAAAATTAAACACCTGCCGCCTCCATGGCTAACAGACGACTTAAAAGATATGTTGCAGAGGAAGTCGGCGGCTAAGTCAAGATTTAAAAGCAGACCAAATGCCTTGAGTCGTGAAAAATATGTTGCAATCCGCAATCGCAGCAACTTGGTGTGTAGAGATGCCCAACGCCGCCATATTCACAAGTCCGTTGAAAACGGTGACCCGGCCAAAGTGTGGAAGTTTCTTAGAACACTGGGAGTCGGAAAGTCACGCCAAGATTCTATTCCTAAAGATATAGATCTTGAATTACTTAATCAACATTTTTCCACCTCTTCTAACTTCAATGGTAGGTACTATCAAAGCAAAAACTTTAAATGATCTTTCTGCTCTTTCCACTCCCGATTATTCACCATTTGTCTTTAATCAATTTTCCGATTGTGATGTTAAAAAGAGCATTGAATCAATCTCATCTAATGCTGTTGGTAGTGACTGTATTAGTCGCAAGATGATACTCCCTATCCTCGACGAAATCCTTCCTGTCATCTGTCTTATCCTTAATTATTCCGTATCCTGTGGTATTTTTCCCTCTTCTTGGAAAGAAGCTCAAATTACCCCTCTTCCAAAAAAGTGTAACCCTGTTTCCTTCTCTGAATTCCGTCCTATCTCTATATTACCGTTTCTGTTCAAAGTCCTAGAACGCCTTATCCATAACCAACTTAGTGCTTTCCTGTGCAAAAACCGTCTCCTTAATGATTTCCATTCCGGATTTCGTCCAGGTCACAGCACTACAACAGCTCTCGTCAACATTGCGGACGATAGTAGACTTGGTATGGAGAATGGTAATTTGACGGTCCTGTCCTTATTAGACTAACAGCAATGCTTTTAACACCGTCGATTTTGTTATCGGCACTCTCAGCTCTCTTAACATATCCCCAACGGCAGTTAATTGGTTTCACAGTTACCTGTGTGGCCGCCGGCAACGTATTTGCATCGATGGTTCGTTCTCGTCATGATGTAGTACCTCTGCCGGCGTACCACAGGGGGGCGTTCTATCTCCTCTTCTTTTCGCTATGTTTATTAATTCTATTTCTAATGAACTTCTCTTATCTTACCACCTTTACGCTGACGATCTGCAAATATATTCGCAAGCTCCGTTAGCTGAATTGTCTGAAGCTGTGAATATGGTCAATGCAGATTTAGCTCGTATTTCTGGGTGAAGTATGGCTCATGGTCTGAAGGTCAACCCTACGAAGACTCAAGTCATTGTTGTCGGCAGCCCTAGGTTGCTCTCAAGGATAGACTGGACGCTGCTCACCGGGATTGTTTTTGATGGCTCAATTATTCCATACAGCGACTCAGTGAAAGATCTGGGTATTTTCATTGACAAAGACTTTTCGTGGGTTCCTCAGATGCAGGAAGTTAGCCGCAAGTTGTTTGCGTCTGCGAGTTCTTTACGAAGACTGCACAAATTTCTTCCAACTGCCACCAAAACTGCGCTTGCCCAATCCCTTCTTCTCCCAATTCTTGATTATGCCGATGTCAGTTATTTAGATCTTACTAGAGTGCAGCTAGATAAGCTTGAGCGACTCCAAAACTTTTGCATTAAATTCATATTTGGCTTGCGAAATTATGACCATGTATATGAATTTCGTAATAAGCTCAAGTGGCTGCCGCCTTCGCCGGAATGCTCATGTTTTATTATACACTTTACATGCAGTGTTCTGTTTATTCCAAGAACCCCCTCTTATCTCAAATAATGTTTTCAGTTCCTTCATGACACACATTCGAGACACTTAAGGTCATCGGAGAATTTGAGACTTTTGATGCCCTCTCATTCCACCAAGTTTTACGACAAATCGTTCGCAGTTCAAGCTGTGCGATTGTGGAATGCGTTGTCGATGCTAGTTCGGCAAGCACTCGCTTCTTTTAAAAATTTAATAAAAGACCATTTCCTTTCTCCTTAATGGTTTTCTGTCTCTACATACCTACTCTTATCTCTTCCGTCATTAACCGATCTTTTTACTACTTTTCTTATCTCTTCTCTACGTAATTGTGTAACATGTGATATGTATGTATGTATGTATTTATGTAGGTATGTATTATTATGTATGGTATTTTATAAATATTTATAGAAAAATTTGATGTTCAGTTTACTAATTAGCCTACACCGCAGACTACCCCTTACATTTTTTGAATTAAGATTTTTTAGTACATCCAAAGGTTGTCTGGTAGATATCGCTGTCAGCGATAAGACCGCCATTGTTCCCATAGATTTAAGTTCATTTATACAAGTTTATTAACTGTTTTGGTGTACAATAAAGTATTATTCTATTCTATCTACTGTGGAAGTCTATGGTTTTTAATCAAGTAACCTACAAGGTTACTTCTAGGCAAGCGTGCTCCATCGTCGAGATCATCATCGCTTACCATCAGGTGAGATAGTGGTCAAGCGTGAGCCTACCCCAACGCAAAAAAGAAAAGCAAACATTTAAAAAACACAAAAGAGCTGATGACCTTGAAACGGCTAAACCGATTTTGATAAAACATATCTAGGAACCATTGATAGAAAACCTGCTTTCAAATAAAAAAAAAACGAATTCAAATCGGTTCACTCGTTTAAGAGCTACAGACATACATACAGACAGACACACACACATATAACGGTCAAACTTCTAACACCCCTCTTTTTGCGTCGGGGGTTAAAAAAAAAACCGGCCAAGTGCGAGTCGGACTCGCACACCGAGGATTCCGTACAAGCTTGCTTAAATAGTTCGGGACTTGAGTTTCGAAAATGTTTGCCAGAAAAACTATTATTTTAAATTTTTCGGTAATTCGACGTGGTTAAAATAATTTAAAATCTGTTTAAGCTTGTGTTAATAAGGCCCTTTCATACGATGCCCCACATGATACGGTCGCCTCACTTTAAAATTTGGACCTAAATACCTTGTATGGGTTTTTTTTTGTGGGGTGGGAAATCATCCAATGACTTCTCCAGCTCTGGGTGGAGCGGGAGGGCGTGTCAGACTCTTACTGACTAAAATCCACCCCTGTTCCTTCCTGCCCTTAGTGCCCGGGGGCGAGGTAACTCTGTTTCGAATTTATCCTCAACCCCCGGGCAGGCATCGGCCATGACGGGCCCCGTCTCTATTGCTGACAACTCTTTGAGGCGCGCGTGGAACACTACGCGCCGTCGACTCTCGGGCCTGTTGCTGATCGGACGGCGAGCTACCCATTACTCACCGTCCGCAGGCCCGGATCTACGGTGGCCGGAGATCGTCTCGCGGCGCCGGATGTTCCAGGCGTCTCCTGAGGCGGTTGCTGCTGAGAGCGTGAGGGCGACTCCGTTGTTGATACTCCCTCACGCGTCCCGCCTCCGCCTTCGTGAGCATTACTGCTTCGCAGAACGAGGAGACGGCTTCCCATTCCCTCTCGCTCCGTAAGTCCGTACCATGGCCTGAACCAGGGCAGGGCGCGAGAGGTCGCTGCCGCCTATCGCATCCACGAGGACACGGCGGGGCTCCGCCCAAGCGGGGCAGACCTCCACCGTATGCTCCACCGTGTCCTCGGGACGATCCGCGCAGTGGAAACACCCGGACGTTTCCTCCCGTCCTATCCGACACAGGAATCTCCCAAAACAACCGTGTCCGGTGAGGACCTGCGTCAGGCAGGTTTATTTTTTGTGATGTAATTAAAAATTTACGGTAGTCAGATTTTTCCCTTAACTTGTGTTCTATGACCTTGCTTTTTGCTAAATTTCATGATTGTAGGACAGCGGGAAGTACAGACTACTACAGACGTTATAAATTTTGATTCCCTTGAGACTGTCGAAATATAGGTACGTTTCTTGTGGCATAAACGGCTGTATATTTTTTTTTCCTTAGTTTAAAAGTTTAGTTTATTCACAGCTTCAAGGGACTGTAGACCTGAGTATATGGTTTTAATTTCACTCGATACCTTCACGCGTTCCCGAGATAAAGGGTCTTGACAGACGGACAGACGGACGAACGGACAGCAAAGTGATCCTGTAGGGGTTCCGTTTTTTTCTTTTGAGGTACGGAACCCTAAAAACAGAAATTTAAAACGACTCATCGGAAAATGCTAGTCACAAACTTCGACCTTGTGTTTTGAAAATCCTCAAATAGTCCCATTATGCCATACAATCAGGATATTTCACAAATGTATCAACATTCCTACTACACTACACATTATCTAAAGTACCAAATCAGTTGCACTATACCGTCTCAATTAGAGCGGGCGCCATATTGTTACCGGCGGATGTGACGTACAATAGTATACTGGTATGTATGTAGCTTATGCATAATGATTAGCGGTAAATTAGTCTGTCTGTATGTATGTACTTCTAGGTACGTTACGGTTTGTGAATTTAGGCTGGATTTACCCAACTGTGTTTTTAGATTTTAGTTATTGTCCAGTTATTTGGTAGTTTTACCTAGTAAGTATTCTTATTCCCTAAAGTATCCCTATCTTGGTAGGTATGGTCATGTGAAGAGGAGGGATGAAACACATGTAACTAAAATAGTTATGAATATAAATGTGGATGGAGAGGAAGAGGCCAAAGAAAGGATGGATGGATTGTGTGAGGAGTGATATGAAAGAAAAGGGAGTTAGTGATAGCATGACGGCTGACAGGACAGAATGGAAGAAAAAAACGTGTTACGCCGACCCCAAGTAACATGGGATAAGGGTAGGAAGATGATGACCGAGAAAGGATTCCAGAAGTTATGCAAATTGTTGTCTGAGATTTCTACGAGCTTTTTTTCGATTTTTTCTTTGTCATCTTTGCCACTCGCGCCGCCATAATGAAAAAAAATCCCTCAAAATCAAGTTTTGGACAATATCTCCCTTTCAACGTGGAAACAAATTTAACTACAGAAAATAATCCTACTAATATTTTAGATGCAAAAGTTTGTATGTTTGTGTTTCAATCACGCAAAAAAGATAGATTATAACCTGGAGGAGCTTGTGGCTAAAGTAATAACAGCCGCACGGGTCGATGCTACGCTTGCCGGGGTTAGTCCATGGATAGGTGACCATCGTTACATACCGAGACACCTTCGTGCCTCGGAAAGCACGTTAAGCCGTTGGTCCCGGCTGTCAATCGTGGCTCTTTGACAGTCGTTACGGGTCGTCAGAAGCCCGAAAGTCTGACAACTAGTCTTACCAAGGGGTATCATATTACCCAGTTACTGGGTTGTGGAGGTCAAATAGGCAGTCGCTCAATGTAAAATACTGGTATTCAGCTGCATCCGGTTAGACTGGAAGCCGACTCCAAGATAGTTGGGTTGTTGTTTCTTTGGCACGCGCTGTAGCCTAAAGGGCTTGATGGATTTTACTAAATGATGTATTATTAGATTGGTCTTGACCGCCGAAGTGACATATCGACTGAAAACTGGCAACCGGTCCTATCTCAATTTTTTGAAGATTTCACTTTTTAATACCATTTTATACTATTTCATACTCCGCAGCATTGCAAGAAATCCCATCTCAGATACATTTAAATTTGGCGCCAGAATCGACTTTATATCTTATGTTTGAAAATTCTTGTGTTGATTTAGATTGTCATATCTCGTTTTTATATTAAAAGAAAGCATTACCCATATACTTATAGTACTCTTTGGGATGTTTATAAAAACATGTGTAAAAAAGTCACGTATTTTTATTTAATATAACAGATGCACCAGATGCTAAGTAAATGATGCAAACAAGTTTTTTCTTCATCCTGTAAAGTTGTCAAAATTGAGATAGTACCGGTTGCCAGTTCACAGTCGATATGCTATATGAATTTTGAAAAAAAAAAACAAAATGGCGACCGCCATTAGCTAAATATGTATAGTCGTATTTTTGCGTGACCTGGTCATGTGGGGTATCAAAATAAAAAGCTCGAGGAGACGATTCCAAAAATATAACTCACCAAAAGTTTAGAAAATAAAAAAATTAAAATATCCTAAAACCCGACTGACAAAAAACAACAAATAAAAAGTTCCAAACAAGTCACTTTTAAAACAGTCAGTTATTTTAGTTCAATCACAGATTTTATGCCACCAACTGCAACCGACTGCTTGAAAAGTGACTTGTTTAGAATTTTGTAGTTGTTTTTAACAGTCGGGTTTTTTGATATTTTCAATTTTTTATTACCTTTTAAAATATATAAACAATCAAACAAACAAATGTTCCTTTTTACTGTAGTAGTTTAGAGTAGATTATATCTATTGCATTGGAGCTAAAATGTTAGGAGTTACTTAAAAAAAAAATTGAATAAAATAAATCGCTCTTCCCTTTGGCGGCGGTTCGGATCGGACGTGTGTGACTGTTACTTAAATTTAAATTTTATTTTAATTATTTCTCTAAACCGGGTGACTCCGCTCCTAACTCGGGCCCTCCTTGTCTATCTTGCGAGAGCGTCCATATAGTGCAGCGGCCATATTGGATCGTGTCGGAAGTCTCTCTCCCACAATCATCACTGTCGACGAGCGCGCCATCGAAGAGATTGCTAAGGCTGGACAAACCATCACTTCGAAACTTCGAAAAGTTTCCGCAGTCAACTGGTGAGATTTGAACCCGGGCCGGAGCGAGCGTCGGTTCGAGTTCGTAGCCACCGCGCCGAATCAACGTGTGCGTCATCGCGCGAAATTAGTCTCCTGCCTACGGGAGTGTTCTACGTCACGCGCGCTGCTACGGTTCCGCATTGAGTGCTACGCTGCTACAGTGCTACGACGGGTGATACTTATCTGCTACGCGACACATCGCACAGCGGCCTTGAAGGGATCGGCTACGCTACTCGACGCTTGCGCACCAAATAATAGAACACTTGTGTTATCGCACGGACTTGTATTGAATCCTTGGCACACGAAATTCCTTTCGCTCGACGGTTCAAGATCCTCGACTATTTAGAACCTTATTCTCCCTAGTAACATGTTTACTTCACAAATGAATAAATCGCTGTCGGATCCTAATATGAGTGAAGCGGGAAATATTACGCCAACTAACACCTATGTTGCTGTTCGCAAAAGGATGAGAGACGATGACTTACCTGCGGAATTTTGTAAATTTAAGGAGGAGATGAGGGAATTATTTTCAACATTTCTGGCCACTCAAAAAAGCGAACTTTTGGTAATAAATACAAATTTAAAAGAAATCCAGCAAACTAATATTGGTATTGAAGCTAGTCTAACTCGCCTCTCCAGTCAACACGATGAGTTTCTTAAAAGAATTGAGTCTCTTGAGTTACAAGCAAAAAAGGACCGAGAGTATATAACCATATTGGAAGAAAGAATGGAAGATCTGCAAAGATCTTCGCAGAAAACCTGTATAGAACTCAAGAACGTTCCTAGAAAACCTCAAGAAACTAGAGGTGACCTCATAAACATGGTTTTATCCCTCTCAAAGAGCATTAGCGGAAATTTGGACGTGAAAGATGTAAAGGATATTCATAGAATCCAGGGCAAAAAGGTCGAGGTTAAAAACACCCCCATTATTGTTGAGCTTGGTTCATCGATAATAAAAACAGATTTTCTACAGAAAGCCAAAACCTATAATATAAAGAATAAAATAAAGCTGCAGGCTAAGCATCTTGGCTTCACCAACAATGAGGATACCCCAGTGTTTATATCGGAACATCTTACTGCTAAGGGAAACCGTCTATACTTCTTGGCACGGGACTTAGCCAAAACAAAACAATATAAATTCTGCTGGACCACATTTGGACGTGTCTTCGTGAAACGTGATGAAAACTCTCGGGCTATTTTGATCAAGACTGAAACTCAGGTACATCACTTAATGCAAGAACTGTGACTAAGTCATGTAAAGGTTTTTAATAGTGTGTCACTATTCATTAATTTCTTATGTATTAGTAACCTAATTTTTTATCATTATATCTCGTTCAATGTAGCAGGCATCAGGACAATTACTAAAAGCTACACATCTAAGCATATTCAATATCACCGTAATGTTATAAAATGCAACACTCACAAAACTTACACATTACACTCAACAACACTTACCCTAACACTCACCCTAACAATCGATCAATCTCCTATCATGCACCCACCATTACTCAGATCACACACACTCTTGATCATACTTAAAGCGCCTTTCGTAATTTCATTAAGTGTCGAATTAGATCATTCACAACTTGTCTATCAATGTTTCTTCACTAAGGTACGTTTCACGAAGCACCACTTTTATTTTAAACACGTAAATGGATAGCAATCTTAGTACTATACGGGAATTAGATGACAGCGAAATTTCGAAGTCTGCTATTATCAACATTGAAGATTTGCATAATTACTTACCACACGATAACTATAACTTGACAGTAGTAACCCAAAACATCAGGAGTGTCTATTCAAACTTTGAAGACTTACAGCTAAACTTATCACAAATAAAACATAACATTGATGTGTTGATGTTAACGGAGTGCAGGCTTAACTATCACAGACAGCTACCATTACTTCATAACTACACTTCCTACTATACGAAAAATCAGCTAAATCAAAATGACGGTGTGGTAACATACGTTCGAGATGGTCACCTGGCCCATGTTACTGAAATCAATATTTCACATGCGTCAGCTATCCAGGTGTCCATTTCTAGCCATACCATCATAGGCATTTACCGTTCACCCTCTAATATTTGTGCTGATAACTTTATAAATTCACTAAATCTTCACCTTGACTCTATTAAGACACATAAAAATATAATAATTGTGGGTGACATCAATATTAACTTAATAATCAAGAATTCCGAAACATCTCAACAACGCGGTAACAGATTAAACTATTTAAATATGTTAGCGGCACATGGCCTTTTACCAGGGCACTGTTTACCTACCAGAGAACAAAGTTGTTTGGACCATGCACTTATAAAAATTGACAAAGCTTTGAGCTCAGCATTTGTGGGTGTTATTAACACCTCAATCACAGACCACGCAATGGTATTAATCAACATAACCCGATCACTAAAAATTAATAAGTACACCAAAACTAAAACTGTTGTTGATTTTGATAGTGCCTACACTTACTTGATAGGTACTGATATGTTATTTTTTAATACGTGCAATGACCCTGAGATCATAGCTTATAAATTTATAGATTTGATAAAAACCTCACTATTATCAAATACTACAACTAAATCAGTCCCAAACGGTAGGCGGGTTACCAAGCCTTGGATGACTGCTGGTGTACTTCGATGTATTAATCTCCGTAATAAAATGCAAGTGCAAACTAAGAAAGATTCTTATAATATAATACTAAAAATCACTTTCAGACGTTTTCGTAACTATTGTACAAACTTAATAAAAAAACTAAAAAGAAAATCGCAAAGAGAACAAATTACTAGGTCAATAAACAATCCAAAACAGCTGTGGCTAAAAATTAATGAAATTACACAATTTAAAACCCCTAAATCAGACAACTCTAACCTACTTAAGATCACACCACACCCTCTTGATTCTCTAAACCGTATTAACCAGTTTTTTGTTACAATTGGTAAAACGTTGGCGGAAGAGATAATTAAAAAATCTGACCTCTCTAATCCTGGCTCTTCCTACCTAAGGAGTGAACAGCATACTACATCGTTCGTTTTGCTTGATACTGACCCGCAGGAAGTAGATGGCATACTCATGGGACTCGATTCTGGAAGCTCGCCTGGCTGGGACGGTATACCAACTAAGTTTTTGAAAATGTCTAGGGACTTCATAGTCCCTCGAATAAGCCAACTTGCTAACCTGTGCTTTGGAACTGGGATATTTCCAGAGGCTTTAAAGCGATCTATGGTTACGCCTGTGCATAAGGGAGGGGACCGGAACGATGTCAATAACTATCGACCTATTTCAGTTATATCATGCATCGCCAAAATTTTGGAAAAATTACTAAATAACAGATTAATTAGTTACCTTAATAAACATCATATTTTATCTTCCTCGCAATATGGATTCAGACGGGGTCTATCTACACAAGACGCTGTGAAGGCATTAACTGGCGATATAGTCAATAATGTTGATCAAGGACTGAAGTGTCTTACAGTTTTCTTAGACCTAAAAAAGGCATTCGACACCGTTTCTGTCCCCATCCTTCTGCAAAGACTCGAAACAATTGGTATAAGAGGTACGGCTCTTTCTCTTTTTGGTAGTTACCTATCTAACCGAAAACAGCAAGTTAGGGTCGGAAACCTCACTAGTGACGTAGAAATTGTATGTTTTGGAGTACCTCAGGGAAGTGTGCTCGCCCCGACGCTGTTCCTGATTTATATAAACGAGTTGTGTAATATTAGGAACAGTGGCGGACGAATTTTTTCATACGCAGACGATACAGCGGTTGTTTTCTCTGGTGAATCTTGGGCAACCGTGCGTGCTGTTGCTGAACGTGGACTAGCGGTAATAGCAAGTTGGTTAAATGCTAATCTTCTAACCCTCAACGTTGCTAAAACTAACTTCATCTGCTTTACTCCTAATCAGAGGACACAGCCAGGTGCTGATTTTGGGATCGTGATCCATGAGTGTGCAACCTCTCACTATCCTTGTAATTGTCAAAGCATACAGCGAGTTAATTCCACTAAATATCTTGGTATAACTGTAGACCAAAGACTGTCCTGGCACACCCATATTGAAAATACCATGGCCAGGGTCAGAAAACTTATATGGATTTTTAAAACGTTACGGCATGTGATGCCACCGTTGCTACTAAACAAAATATATACTGCTTTAGCACAATCGGTCATCACATATTGTATACCGATCTGGGGAGGGGCCACCAAGACCAAACTTCTAGACCTAGAAAGGGCTCAAAGGTCTCTCATTAAATGTATGTACTTTAAACCCTTTCGTTACTCTACAGACAACCTTTACAAGGTTAGTAATCTTCTCTCTGTAAGGAAATTATACGTATTGAACATAACCATCCAACTGCACAAGACCTATTCTTTTGATCCATCTAAGCTCGATAAAAGACGTAAAGACATTGTGTCCCGTTCCACTCCGGTCCGTACGGTATTTGTCAGGCGTCAGTATAACACTCAATCTACCTATATTTATAATAAGTTGAACCACATATTGAATATTTACCCCATGTTGCGGTATGAATGCAAAAATACTCTATCGCAATGGTTAAAATCACAAAAATACGATGAAATTGAACTACTATTAACCAGAATATGTTAAAGTTTACCTGCACCCAATCTTAACATACATCACCAGATCAGCTTATCATGGTTTAGTTGCTTCCTCACTAAGATTTGGTGTAATTTTTTGGGGAAACTGTAGTGAAAGAGAAAGATTATTCAAGGCCCAAAAACGTTGCATTCGATCAATGACAGGTCTTAAATCAACAGAAAGCTGTAAACCGGTTTTTAAAGCCATAAAAAAACACACACAGCCATCCTTGTACATACTAGAAGTTGCCCTGTATGTAAGAACGAACAAGCACCTGTTTACGCCAGTTGCGGATATGAGACTATGCACAAGACCAATAAGGTCACAATATAAAGACAAACTATATACAGGAGGTTACAACACGGCTTTACTAAAAAAAAATATCTTAGCCATGGGTCCTATAATATATAATAAACTTCCGACAAATTTAAAGGAATTGCCAATTAGAGTTTTTAAAAAAAAGTTAATAAAACTATTGTTGGACAAGTGTTACTATGCAATTGCAGATTTTGTTGATGATAAGGCTTTTTTGTTTTGAATGGTTATGTAATAAATTACTTATGCCGCTGCTTTATGATTTAATTTATATTTAATTGTGATTCTAAATTGACATTTTATATTTTATTCAAATTATTGACATTTGTAAATGAATCTATTGACATTTTGAATGTAATATATTGACATTTGTAAATTGTTATAGCGACATTTTTAATTTAATTTAAGTATTACTATTGACACTTTTAATTTTAATTTAATGTATTGATTAATCTATTGACATTTTTAATTTAACTTATTGATTATCTTAATTTCAGTTTTGTGTCATAATGGTTTAAAGTGCGTAATTCTGAATTTATATTTAATTTTGTTTTGTTTAATAGTACAGTCACAATAATAATAAGGGTAATATAATCTGTATGCAAATCCTGACAAATGATAAATCTTGGTGGATGTATTGTGTTAAATAATTTTTGCATGCCGTAAGGCAAAATGTATCGGGACTATCCTTAAAATTACCATCTTATCTGTTTACCTACGTTATTGGCAAATAAATAATTTATGATTATGATTATGATTATGATTAATCATTAACACATACATGTACTCACACCCATACACCACTCACACCCACCTTCCACACACACACAAACACAAACATACACACACACACAAATACACACACACACCCACAAACCCTACACATACCAGAACTTGCTACAGCAATTTTGTAATCATCCTAGAATTCTAAATTTGTTTATTTTATTTTTCATTTCCTTTTAATTATGTCTCAACAGTATAAATTATTACCCATGGGAAGTAGCGAGGTAACCCCATCACAAGTATCCTTATAACTTACTGGGGTTGCCTCAATTTTGTGCTGTAGAACAATTGTGTGAGAAACAATAAAGTTATTTTATTTTATTTTTATTTTTTAAAATAAAATAGATATTTAAAATAAATAAAACATTAAATCATCTGACAAGCCATTGCCAAACCATGGGATGTGATCGGTTTTCAGTCTAAGTGGACGTAGTAGAATAACCTCATAAGTACCTATGTACATACGATGAAAAATACGCCAATTTCATAAGTAAGGACCTATGTCCTTACATATGAAATTGGCGTTTTTTTCTTACAAATAGAGAACCTCGTCAATTCTATGAATTAAAATATTCATCAATTGCTTGTTATTATATCGAATAATGACCGTCATAGACAACTGCCAATAGTAAAAAAACCTTATTACTTATAGTTTTATAAACAAAAAAATACCTTTGAAATTACTCCTCTTTTTGTTAGCAGAAATGACCACGTATATTTGTTTTAACTTAGCCAAAACTTATTTTTGTTGCTTAATCTAAGTGGCATACGTAATCTTAGTTTTTAAACATCATTGCATGTAAGTTTTAAAATGTTAGTGTTCATAGTTGTTAAATAAATTAAGAAAATGTTAGTATGAAAAATGCAACTTCTTTAAAATTCTCCATACAAATATATCAGTGTTTTACCTACATCGAGCAACAAAAAACACGATACTCCTTGGTAAGACTGTGTCTGACTTTCGGATTTCTGACTACTACAGACGTGATGTCATGAAAGCTAGATTAAAATGTCATTGCTCGCATGTCGCATGCAATTTCTGATGTTAATAGTGTCAATGAATTTGACCCTAGGTTCACAATTGACTTGTATTTAGATTTGACTCAGTTCCGGTGCATGATTTAAAGTTAACTACTTGCTCTGTTAGATATATGATTAACTAGCTGCGCCCGCGGTTTTACCTGCCTATACCGGAATAAAAGGTAGCCTATATGTTAATCCAGGCTATAAGCTATCTACATACCAAAATTCATCCAAATCGGTCCAGCCGTTTGAGCGTGAAGAAATAACAAACATACACACTCACAATTTTTTTTTTTAAATAATATAACTAAATATTCTGTGAATATTGGCGTCTACCTGTTGGCGTTATTTATATCGAGCAAAAACGAGCAAAAAAAAAACTTTTTTACAAAAAAATAGAACCGACTTCCAAAAAAAACAAAAGTGCAAAATAACTTTAATTTCGGAAGTCGGTGTTTCTGGTTTTGTTTCTTCGTTTTTTGACACCGACTTCCGAAATTAAAGTTATTTTGCACTTTTTGTTTTTTTTGGAAGTCGGTTCTATTTTTTTGTAAAAAAGTTTTTATTTTTCCTTTTTAGTTGTGTTTTCTTATTAAATTGTGTAAACAATGCATATTTATACTATAGCAGCAATCGCGGTTGATTTGCTATAATTTTTTGAAGAGTTCCGTTGTGTGTCTCCGAAAATCATCATCAGATCTACATGAAATTTAAATGGGACCATTCCGAAACAAACCCCTTTCGAACAAAAAAAGAATTTTGGAAATCCGTCTATAAATGACGAAGTTATGCCCGAACATAAATAATAAAAAAATATAAACATCCGAATTGATAACCTCCTCCTTTTTGAAGTCGGTTAAAAATCACGTTTGTTGTAAATACATCTTATGTGAAAATTTCAACTGTCTAACCGTCACGGTTCATGAGATACAGCCTGGTGACAGACGGACAGCGGAGTCTTAGTAATAGAGTCCCGTTTTACCCTTTGGGTACGGAACCCTAAAAAAGATGCAGCATCGTTTTAGAATACGGCCAGAGAGAATGAACATAAAGAAGAAAGAAAGGATGAAAGGAAGAAAGAATTGAACATGTCTAGCCTAAACGCCCGGAAAAACATTTTACATCAATAAAAAACTTTTTTACAAAAAAAAAACAACCGACTTCCAAAAAAAAAATACACTAAAAATTTAAAAATAAATTTAATTTCAGAAGTCGGATTTTTCACATTTTAGTTGTTATACCCCAGAACTAAAAACCCTAATAACATGGAAAGTGGAATTTAAACATTTGGAGAACACCACCACCACCGTCATCAAGGTATACGTATTTTTCGTTTTTGTTCAGTTTCTCAAAAAGCGCTGAAGCAATTTCGATAAAATTTATATGGGACCACCTCGGGAGTATATTATTTTAAAAAAACTTTTTTACAAAAAACTAGAACCGACTTCCAAAAAAAGTGCAAAATAACTTTAATTTCGGAAGTCGGTGTTCCTGTTTTGCGTCTTCGTTTTTTGACACCGACTTCCGAAATTAAAGTTAATTTGCACTTTTTTAACCGACTTCGAAAAAGGAGGAGGTTATCAATTCGGATGTTTGTATTTTTTTATTTTTTATTTTTATTTTTTATGTATGTTCGGGCATAACTCCGTCATATATTGACGGATTTGCAAAATTCTTTTTTTATTCGAAAGGGGTTTATTCCGAAATGGTCCCATTTAAATTTCAGAAAGATCTGATGATGGGTTTCAGAGACAGACAACGGAACTCTTCAAAAATTGACAGCAAATCAACCGCGATTGCTGCTATCGTATGTCTATGAATTGTTAACACAGTTTAATGGGGAACCTCAACTAAAAAGTGAAAAATAAAAAACTTTTTTACAAAAAAATAGAACCGACTTCCAAAAAAAGTGCAAAATAACTTTAATTTCGGAAGTCGGTGTCAAAAAACGAAGACACAAAACAGGAACACCGACTTCCGAAATTAAAGTTATTTTGCACTTTTTTTGGAAGTCGGTTCTATTTTTTTGTAAAAAAGTTTTTTATTTGGAAGTCGGTTCTATTCTTTTGTAAAAAAGTTTTTTATTTTTCATTTTTTAGTTGTGGTTCCCCATTAAACTGTGTTAACAATTACAGATATATATACATAAACATACGATAGCAGCAATCGCGGTTGATTTGCTGTCAATTTTTGAAGAGTTCCGTTGTCTGTCTCCGAAACCCATCATCAGATATTTTTGAAATTTAAATGGGACCATTTCGAAATAAACTCCTTTCGAACAAAAAAAGAATTTTGCAAATCCGTCAATATATGACGGAGTTATGCCCGAACATACATAAACAAAAAAAATACAAACATCCGAATTGATAACCTCCTCCTTTTTCGAAGTCGGTTAAAAAAAAAGAATTTTGAAAATCGGTTCACAACTGACGAAGAAATCGGCGGACATACATAAAAACAAAAACATACATACAGTCGAACATAGAAACTCCTCCTTTTCGAAAGTCGGTTAAAAATAATGATGGGTGTTAGAGTACAGCCTAGCCATTTTACTTTTCTATTATCGTGTACGCTAACGCTTAGTACAAAATGTATGGCGATGACATTACCAGGCATAGATAAATTTCACGCGACTAATCGCAGGTAATGTCATTGCCATACATTTTATTTATTTATTAAAACTTCATGCAACACAAATGTACAAAGGCTGACTTAATGCCTTAGGGATTCTCTTCCTGTCAACCAAGGGTGGTGGAAAGATTACATGGCAGGTGCATAAACTGGAAAAAAAATATTACCTGGAAGAAAATGGTTACGAAAGTATAAGTATATAATATAAGTTGTTGTTTTTGTTGTTGTTGTTGTTGTTGTAGAGTAGTTGTACTAAGCGTCAGCGTAAACGATAATAGAAAAGTAATATGGCTAAGGGGCATGAATGATCAAGTAAATAATGGATACATTTAGTGTTGCCCAAAATCGGTCTTGGTCTTGCAGTCTTGGTCTTGTTCTTGCATTTTCGCAAGACCAAGACCAAGACCAAGACCGCCTTATTGTAGCAAGACCAAGACCAAGACTGAACCCTGCAAGACTTGAGCAAGACAAGACTTAAGCCTGCAAGACTCTTGCGTCTTGCAGTTAAGACAAACTGAGATTTGGGCGTTATTAAGTAGGTATTTGGTTTCAATCCCGATTTTGAGAGACGTTCCCCAGTATCAAAACCGTAGGTATCGTCATAACACTAAACTAAGGGCTGCAGTTGTATCTGCAGTTGGCAACGTGCCGCTCGTCTGAAAGAACCCTAAAAGGTTGTATTGATTAGGTAGGTAAGTACTTATTATGTTTCAACTATTTATTAAGTAGGTAGCGTGTTAATACTCACAAATCTGTTCCCATCATCCCATGTGATAAAATGTACCTAGAATAACTTTCTAGCAAAGTTCATACCTTGTAGGTATCTACCTATAATAATATATTATGCTTGTTTATGTCTAATGTGCAGATCTAACGTTAGTACTCGTAGGTTGGTATGTGCTTTAAATTATAGCCAACAAAATTATATAAACATTATGTAGGTACCTACATATGTTTCAAAGTTTATATTATTCTTCTATTCAAAATTTAAAACTAACAGCGAGTCGAGTAGATCTAGTAACAGTTTGTTCTTTTTTTTTTTTTTTTGGGGTGGGAAATCATCTTATGACTCTTTCCGCTCTGGGGTGGAGCGGAAGGGCGTGTCAGACTCTTACTGACTAAAACCCACCCCTGTTCCTCCCTGCCCTACGCGCCCGGGGGCGAGGTATCTCTTTCGAATTTATCCTCCACCCCCGGGCAGGGCTAATGTTATGGTACAGACGCCAGCACATCAAGCTACTACAATCTGTCAAATTTCTTTAACAGATTTTCAACTTTATCGCTAAAGAATTAAGGTTCAAGGTTGATTGGGAAAATGTGACGTTCTGCGAATAAACTGTTGGTCGGTCGGTGTATTATATACCTACTTATTTGATAATTTACCGAACCGACAAAGACGCCGCGGTTTGCAACAAGTGTATCACAGCATTTGACACTGTTTGAGCGCCGCATTCGCCGACAAAGAGTACGGACAGAGGCACACAAAATTGTTACCTATTTTGGTAGGGTTGGTACAGGAGGATAAAATTAAATGACCTTGAAGATGTCTCAGCAGTAAGTAGGTATAAATTGAATGCTCTGAGTTTCTTGTATCGAGCCAGTGTATAAATACATTTACACACTGGCTCGAATTCCAACACTACAGCGTTTAAAGCTGTCGGGCGAGATGATAATTAATAACTAAGTAGGTATTGCATCTATTGAATTGCGAATATTTTGATTTCGAAATAATCATTGTTAATATCGGTAAATGATAGATAGTGAGTGATATACCTAGGTACTAAAATGTGAGCAGCAAGATTGAAAATTGATATTCAAAAGTCGAGGAATGAGTTTGACCATGAAAAAGTCTTTTTTTTTAAATAATTCCTCGACCTTTATGAACTTGGAGGGTTGTATTGATGATTTTGATGATTATAATTCTGTAACTACATACGTCTTACAGCGCGAATCATAATCTAAAATCTAAACTAACGTGTTCAATAAATAGCAATAGGCTAATAGGTATTTGCAAGACTTGCAAGACTTGCGAGACTCTTGCTGCAAGACCAAGACCAAGACCAAGACTGAGAGCGCAATACCAAGACCAAGACCAAGACCAGGTGTATTGACGCAAGACCAAGACCAAGACTGGCCTAAGTCTCGTCTTGGTCTTGCATTTGGGCAACACTAGATACATTACGTGATAGATGAAATGCCTAAAGGTAAATAAATACCTAATGTGATGACAGCAAATCAAGACGGAAGAAAAGACAGACGAAGGGCAGGAGAATGATAATGCTTGACTACTTACTTGAAATGACATAGGCAGATCATCAGCAGTGACTGGCCCCTCTTTTTTTTCTTCCTTTTCAGACATTTTTATTTCTTTCACATTACTTTTCAGTCTTGAATATTTAGATCTTCAAAATCTCGAATTTTCATTTCATTTTTACCTGTAATGAAAGAAAACATTATTTAATTTTTTTTCTTTGTATATTTTTGGTCTCATTGCGTGGAGACTTTTGCTTATCGGTCGTGTTGCGCATGCGACGGTAGTGAAAGAGGTGGTGAGATGCAATGACATTACCTGCGTAGATAAGTGTCACGTGACTTATCGCAGGTAATGTCATTGCCATACATTTTGTATTAAGCGTTAGCGTAAACGACAACAGAAAAGTAATATGGCTAGGGGGGCTGGACGCGTATCGCGAGGGCTGGCTTGTAAAGCACGGGAGAAGAGTTCCTGGAAGGACTTGGGGAGGACTTTTAACCAGCTGTGGGACAGTGTGGGCAACTTAAAAAAAAAATTTGGTCTGTCTCTAAGAGATAGGACAATTTGATTATGTGCCAGCCTCTTCCCAACTATGTTAGGCACCGCTTCCAGTCTCACCAGTTCCAGTTTCCAGCTAAATACCAGTAGTTTACATGAAGGTGATGAAGGATCTGCCTATCAGACCTCGACAAGTTAGTTTTAGTTTTCTAGGGTTTCGAACCCAAAGGGTAAAACGGGATAGTTAGACAGTTGACATTTTCACAGATGATGTATATGTGTTGCTGCTATAACAATAAATACCTACTAAAAAAAACAACCGTATTCCAAAAAAAATGCACTAAAAATTTATAAATAACTTTAATTTCGGAAGTCGGTGTTTGTATTTTTACTTCTTCGTTATTTGACACCGACTACCGAAATTAAAGTTATTTATAAATTTTTAGTGTATTTTTTTTTGGAAGTCGGTTGTTTTTTTTGTAAAAAAGTTTTTTATTTTTCACTTTTTAGTTGTTATACCCCAGAACTAAAAACCCCAATATAATGGAACGTGGAATTTAAACATTTGGAGAACACCAAAACGTCATCAAGGTACACGTATTTTCCGTTTTTGTTCAGTTCCTCAAAAAGCGCTGAAGCAATTTCGATAAAATTTATATGGGATCACCTCGGGAGTATATTCTTTCAGATGAAAAAAGAATTTTGAAAATTGGTTCACAACTGACGGACAAATCGGGTAACATACATACAAAAAAAAAAAAAAACATACAGACGAATTGAGAACCTCCTCTTTTTGGAAGTCGATTAAAAAACAGAATAAAATAAATGTTTAAGGGGCCTCACATACAACAGCCATGTTTTTTGGCCGTTCTTATAGATAATGGTACGGAATCCTTCGTGCGCCAATCCGACTCGCACTTGGCCGGTTTTTTATCACAGATAGGCTCGCGTTTGACCACTATCTCACCTGATGGTAAGCGATGATGTGGTCGACGATGGAGCACGCTTGTCTAGAAGTAACCTATTCACTCTTGACTTAAAGACCCCCAGATTGACTGTTATCAGGAAACACAGACCCTGGCAGGGTATTCCACCCAATTACTTTTCCCAAAACGTTTTGCGTGTAGGTGGTGTCCACCATGTACCGGCGGCGCATCGCCGTACGTCTAGTGGTCCGATGATGAAACGGGGTTGATGGAATTAAACTATGCAATGTAATAGTTACTGAGTAACACAATATTCTTTTGCCTGACTGGTTCGGTTTTTTAGGGTTCCGTACCCGAAGGGTCCAAACGGAGCCCTATTGTTGTCACTCACGTGTCCGTCTGTCTGTCCGTCCGTCGACTGTAACAAAATTTTGTTACGAAGAGTTTTTTAACTTCCCATTGACATAAGAACTTGACTTTACTAACAAATACCAATATTTGGTACGGAACCCTCAGTGTGCGAAATCCGACACGCACTTGTCCAGTTATCTTTTTTTCGACTTTCGGTTCTTCTCGGACTTTCGGTTTCTGACTACTACAGAAGACGTAGCAAGGTCGGGAGATCTGGTGAGGAGATGGGGGGATCCGATGGATGCGAGACGCACAGCCCCGATCATTGTGACACTTGGCGGAGGCCTATGCCCAGCAGTGGACGTCTTTTGACTGAAACGATGATGGTGACGATGAAACATGCGAGTGGCTATAAATGTGGGTGTTATATAGATACACTTCTGCTTGATACCTTGGGAAAGCAATCAATCTGTCTAGTCTTTTCCCAACTATCTTGGGGACGGCTGCCAGTCTAACCGGATGCAGCCGAACATCAGTAATTTACGTGGAGCGACTTCCACAATCCAGTAATACGATACCCCCCTTTTTTTTTTGGGGTTGGAAGTCATTCGACGACTTTGCCCGCTCTAGGGTGGAGCTTCAGGGCGTGTCAGACTCTTACTGACTAAAACCCACCCCTGTTCCTCCCTGCCCTGAATGCCCAGAGGCGAAGTAACTCTCCGTAACGACTGCCAAAGAACCACGATTGACAGCCGGGACCAACGGCTTAACGTGCTTTACGAGGCACCGAGGAGTCTCGGTATGTACAGATGGTCACCCATCCATGGACCAACCCCGGCAAGCGTAGCTTAACCTGATGGATCGACCCGTGCGTCTGTTATAACTTTAGGCACGAGCTCCTCCCTTGGGAAATACGACGCATCACGTCGTATTAATAATGTTGCTATTATAGTTTTAGTCTAAAACTATGTTTAGTAAGTTGGAATATGTTGCCACACGTTTTCTTTACTGATAGGCACTGATAAGCAGAACCTTGAAATTATGAGTGAAATGTTTGTATAACTCATACAATATTTATGTAATTATGAAGTGTGTCTTTATTTCTTCCGTGTAAGTGAATACGGTGACTCTCTCATTTTTTTGGTATGATAAAATCATCATACTGGGGTTTTTCGCAGTTTTACGACTTCTAATGATTTTGAATTGAACATCACGTCTAAACGACTACTTCTATTTCTTTGAAAAAAATATATGTTAATTTAAACAATTTTTTTCGTAATTTGATATGTGTTTATTTTAAATTATATTTTTACAACATAATGTAATTAATTTGTGAAGTTATGTCTAACGCGGATAAAAAATTAAGATTCACGCAAAAACTATACAGTGTATTTTTATGAAACCTTCACCATTTTAAAGATTACTTAAATATTTATATTTTAGTATACGTGTTTTAGTGAAATACTTGTTGTTTTATGTATAATAAATTAATAATGTGTTTAATTTCGGGCAGCGCTCCTTGATGGGCGAGTCCTATTACTGGGTCGACGTACGACGCGTTACGTGAGCCCAGCACAGAACACGCAAGCTAACCACTCAAGGTCTGTAGCACCTTAATTCAAGAGTGAGTAAGCAATCGCGATACCCTGCATCACTTTATGCAGGCGGGACTTTGAAATATCCGGCGGTAAATATTTTGGTCCGATTCTTCTTATTATTACGGTAGTCCTACTATAAGGTACTCCTTTAACATAAGAATCTGTACCAACCCTAAAACAGACTGGCTTAAATATTCAAACTAACACCAACGAAACATGCGCACACGCACTATCATTGTCTATTCACCTGTCGTGTATTTTGTAACGGTCAAGACATCTGGTTCCCCTAATTTTGACCGTCTGTTCCAAACAGGTGCGTACACGCAAAAAGTTTTGATCACTATCTACTTTGTAAGGTTTTTTGAGACTTTAAAGTTTTGGTTTGGGAAATCTATCTATGTAAATAAAAATAAAAAAACTGTTTTACAAAAAATATAACCGACTTCTAAGAATTAAAAAATAACTTTAATTTCGGAAGACGGTGTTTGTAATTTGTTTCCTCGTTGTTTCACAGCGACTTCCGAAATTAAAGTTATTTTGCAATTTTTAGAAGTCGGTTGTAAGTGTTTCAACATCCGGACAAACCTTTTGAGGTTTTTGTGATGTTTATGTCATATTTTGTTTTGTTCCATATTTAATAAACAATAAAAAAAAAAGTATTTTTAGTAATTTTATTTTTCACTTTTTAGTTGTAACCAACCATAGATCTAAAATTATAGTATAATAGAGTTATGTCCAAATGGATAACCCCTTGGTACTTATTTGAGAATAATTAGAGACCACCAAAACTTCATCTGTGTATTAGGTACACACATATGACGTTTTGGTTGTTTCCTCTTTTTTGTTTATTTTTCAAAAAGTGCTGAATCAATTTCGATAAAATTCAAATTTTCTTACGTTTTTTGCAATTTGCAGGTCGGTCAGGTTGTATGTTGTAATCATGACATTTGGCATTATTATAGAAGTATTCCCGGTTGAGCACCTATTTTTAAAGCACCTAGGCATTGAGCACCGATAGTATTCCCATTTGAGCACCAATCAATACATATAATAGCTTGGTGAGCACCAATGGGAAACAATATAAAATATTCAAATTTATTCCCGTTTGAGCAGCAACGGTGCGGTGGCTTCTTGTGATGGGGTGTATAATAAAACATAAGCTCAAATGGGAATACCATCGGTGCTCAATGCCTAGGTGCTCTAAAAATAGGTGCTCAAACGGGAATACTTCTTATTATAGCTTAAAATACCGTGATGACGCCTGACAGAGATATAAAAGAATTTAAAAAATGCCGAGTAGACAACCAAATAATTATGTTCATTGAGTATGTAATTATGTTGATTTCAAAGACGAGACTTACAACTAATCGCTTTTAAATTAACGAAATACATGAGAAAACCAAGAAGAAGTGGTCGAAATCACCACCACGTTGTTTATTTTTGAAGTGAAAATTTCTTGGGCATTTTTGAGATGGGAAAAAACTTTTGAACTCGCCATCGACACCGACACCGACACCAACACCGTAGTAGGAGTAGCGGATTAAAGTGAAAACTTCTTTAGGCGCGTTGGGCATTTTTGTTTAAGTTTTAACTTCTGTCGGCACTCCCGGAGTGCCACTCTTTTTTCACTTCTGTCGGCACTCCCGGAGTGCCACTCTTTTTCCACTTCTGTCGGCACTCCCGGAGTGCCACTCTTTTTTCACTTCTGTCGGCACTCCCGGGGTGCCACTCTTTTTTCACTTCTGTCGGCACTCCCGGAGTGCCACTCTTTTTTCACTTCTGTCGGCACTCCCGGAGTGCCACTCTTTTTTTATTTTGAGGGTGGGAAATCATCAGATAGCTTCTCCCGCTTATGGTGGCGTGTCAGACCCTTACTGACTAAATCCACCCGTATACCTTCAGTTGCACTTTGCGTTTCAGGGCTAGGGTGACCACTGTGTGGATCGCTCAGAGGACACGGTGGAGCATACTGTGGAGATCTGCCCCGCTTGGGCAGAGCACCACCGTGTAGGAGTGGAGGCGATCGGCGGCAGCAACCTCTCGCGCCCGGCCCTGGTCCAGGCCATGGTACGGAGCGAGAGGGAATGGGAAGCTGTCACCTCATTTTGCGATGCAGTAATGCTCGCGGAGGAGGAGGCGGAACGCGTGAGAGAGACGCCCTCACGCCCCTAGCAGCTGCCGCAGGAGACGCAAGCCGATTAGCGGTAGCTCGCCATCCGACAAGGAACAGGGCCCAAGTCGACGGTGCGTAGTGTTCCACGCGCGCCTCAAAGACATGTCAGCAGAAACTGACGGGTCCCACTAGTGCTGATGCCTGGGGTCGTGGATAAATTCGAAAGAGAGTTACCGCGACCCTTGGCACAGGCAACTGAATTAGGGTGGGTTTTAGTTAGTAAGAGTCTGACACGCCCTCCCGCTCCGCCCAGAGCGGGAGAAGTCATTAGATGATTTCCCATCCTCTAAAAAAATTAAAACTTTTTTACAAAAAAAACCAACCGACTTCCAAAAAAGAAAATACACTAAAAATTAAAAAAAATAACTTTAATTTCGGAAGTCGGTGTTTGTATTTTATTTCTTCGTTATTTGACACCGACTTCCGAAATTGAAGTCATTTTTTTTAATTTTTATTATATTTTCTTTTTTGGAAGTCGGTTGTTCTTTTTTGTAAAAAAAGATTTTATTTTTCACTTTTTAGTTGTTAGGTACACCCCAGAACTAGAAACCCGAATAACATGGAACGTGGAATTTAAACATACTCGTAATTGGAGAAAACCAAAACGTCATCGATGTATACATATTTTTCGTTTTTTGTATACATATTTATTGTTCTGTTTTACAAAAAGCGCTGAAGCAATTTCGATAAAATTTATATGGGACCACCTCGGGAGTATATTCTTTCGGATAAAATCGGTCCACAACTGACGGAGAAACTGGTGGACATACATAAAAATAAATATACATATATACAGTCGAATACCCTCGTGACTCTTTTATACAAAGCCGCGACCCTGATAGGTCTATACGAAGGCTTGTGCATGGCAAGCCTTCGTATAGACCTGTGACATATAATAACAAAAACTATTCATCATTTGCGTTTAATTACGCCCGCTTTAGCAAATAAAATACACTTGTGTAAACCTTATTGTTAGCTCTGAGTACTAACTGCACAGTTTAATGTAACCTTGGATGGACGGATAATACCTTTTCACAATAATTGTGTTAAATACATCATTGTGGGTTTGTTTAGAGGCTGGTCTGCTCTCAGATGTATCTATTGTAACGTTAATGAACTTAATTTGTCTTAATTAGGTTATTAATTTGACAGCCTTGGGCTCTAGACAAAGCTGCCGTCCATAAGGCGTATATAGCCGCCAAGTGGCACCCTCATTGAATAAAAATTCGTATTTTAGCCTAGAAAATAAAGAATAAAGAATCCTATGTTGCGTTTGTTACAAATAGGATAAGGTATTTTTACGTTGTTAAAACAGGACATAAGAGTGTTTCGTATCCCAAGTAGTAGGCAAAAGTGTCAAAAATGGCCGTTTTTGGTACTTTTGCTTACTACTTTGAATACGAAATACTTTGAGTCCTGTTTCAACAACATAAAAATACCTTAAGTTCTTTGTAACAAACGCAACATAGGACTTTTTAATCTTTATCTTCTACGATTTGCTACGATTTTTTATTCAATGAGGGTGCCATGCACTTATGGGGAGGAAGGCCCTTAAGCTAATGTGCCGTTATCTGAAATTTGGCGTGTTTTCGTTTATAGGGTTCCATACCGGGTCCAAACGAAGCCCTATTATTGTCACTCGCGTGTCCTTCTGTCAGTTTGTCCGCCTGTCTGCCCGTCGTCTGTCACAAAATTTTGTTCCGAAGAATTTTTGAACTAACCATTTTTTTTTAAACGTTGCCCCACACTGGAAATCTTCCTGTATCGTGGGTGCGTTCACAAACATGTAAACTCACATACACAAGACACCCAGACCCGGAACAACTAATTTGGCCATACAAATATTTATTCCATGCGGGGATCGAACCCACGACACGCAGTGCAACAACCGAACGCTCAACCACTGCGCCAACCGTGTCGCCATTATTGACGTGAACTTGAAAGGGGAATGCCAACCAACCATAGACACTTCGGCCCTGGGTGCCCACATATAAAAGTATATGGAAATGATAATATGCAATATAAAGAATGAAATGGTAAAAGTATTGGTTTAAAAAAAAGTCCGGATTTTTAAGATATAAAATGGTTTTTATTTTCCCAAATACAGTTTTTTTTAACAATAATTTTACTGTAATACATACATACTATACATATACATATAGCTCATTCGTTGCTCAGATAACAAATCGGCATAAAAACAAACAAAATAATACAAATGCAAACAAAGTTGACTTATTATTATTCAGTTACCTATAACCATTGACATATTATATGTCAATGCCTATAACTGACAGCGACGTCAACGACAGTCGCCTAGCTGTCAAAAGTGTCATAATGTCAGATTCGATGTTGCAGACATAAAAATCGATAAATCTATATCGATTTGATTTTCAAATTATAATTTGACACGAATTAATTAGTGAACCAATTAATTAAAGCGCCTCAAACATTATTATTATGTTTCTTTTAGTTTTTTAAATTCTATTTTATTGCATAATTAAGAACAGATAACCATGACAGTTAAATTGTGCAGTGGCGTTTTTGTTATGATCTAATGAATTCATGTTCACTAGTAATTCGCATGTTTAATTATCATAACATAATAATTATCGAAAAAAAAACGAACTAAATTGGCATTTACATCATAACAATCGATTAAATAAAAGAATCGATTATATTTTGAATGAAATTAGTAATTGGCAACTCTTTTTATTTTATCCACAAACCAATGAATTACGGATTTATTTAATTTCATTTCAATACTTTTTATTTGTGCAAAAATGTTGCAATCTTGTTTTGATAAATGAATACCGCGATTGATAATCATAAAATAAGATGTAATTTTTTAACAAAAGCAAATTGTTGGGCGTTTCTGGGCCGAATCCCGGCATCCCCCTTTGGTGATATTTTTTTATTATTTATTACGTATAATTTACTAACAAATACCAAAATATTAATTTCCCTCATATTGTACGGAACCCGAAATATGTGAAGTCCGACACGCACTTGGCCGTTGTTTTTGACGCCACGGTAGTCAGCCAAAAAATCTTTATCGATTCGTTAAAGCAGTATTTTTCTACTAAGTATAACAGATTCTATATCTGTGTAATTCAACGATGTCCTTTTGTGCATAACTAAACATGTGATTTTGTCAGACAATGGTGTCGATTCTGTTATGCACAAACTAAACTTAATTTAGGCTATTACTATCTTTTTCCCTCTAATAAAACAAGAAAGAGACGGACGTAAATTAGAGCTGTCAAATTTTGTTGAACCAATGTAACCATACAAATTTAGGGTACACGTAAAAACATGTCGACTAAAAACACGGTAAAGTACAAGGCGTTAACTAATTTGACATAATTATCTAACTTAGTTCATAGCTATAGCCGTCCTTTTTTCTCACTGCCGTTTAGTAAAAGATAGCGATTCTCTAATTTTAGTTTAGATATTCAACAAGAGAATTGTCACCAATGCATGGCATTATAGCTTGTGGACGGCTGAAAGTGACATTCTATCAACATTAATGATTGTCAGAAATCCAAAATGTTTGGGATCGACCATGTGATATTTCGGTAGCGCAAGTCAATAGGGTATTCTCCTGTGTTCAAATCGCAGATGTGGCTCAAAAGGCTGCCCAACTTCAGGCGCAATTATACGACTTCCAATGATTTTAAATTGAACATCACGTCTAAACCACTAGTCTTATTTCTTTGAAATAAATATATGTTACTTAAGACTATTTCCGTCGTAATTTGATATGTGAATATTTGAAATTATATTTTTATATCATAGTGTAATTAATTTGTAAAGTTATGTCTAACGCGGATAAAAAGTTGAGAATCATGCATAAACTATAAAGCGTATTTTCATGAAATTTTCAACATTTTAAAGATCATTTAATTATTTATATTTTAGTATACGTGGTTTAGTACGAAACTTGTTGTTTTATGTGTAATAAATTAATAATGCATCTAATTTCGGACAGCGCTTTATGGGCGATTCCTATTACTGGGTGGACGTACGACGCGTTACGTGCGATTTTTTTGGTGGGAAATCATCAATGGCCCCGCTCTGGGTGGAGTGGGAGGGCGTGTCAGACTCTTACTGACTAAAATCTACCCCTGTTCCTGCCCTGCTCCGAGTGCCCAGGGGCGCGGTAACTCTGTTTCGAATTTATCCACAACCCCTGGGCAGGGATTGGCCATGACGGGGTGTCAGACTTTCGGGCTTCTGACGACCCGTAACGACTGCCAAAGATCCACGATTGACAGCCGGGAGCAACGGCTTAACGTGCTTTCCGAGGCACGGAGGAGTCTCGGTATGTAAAGATGATCACCCATCCATGGACCAATCCGAGCAAGCGTAGCTTAACCTGATGGATCAACCCGTTCGGCTGTTATTACTTTAGCCACGAGCTCCTCCTTTTTATTACTCGTCTAACATTAAATAACATAAAACTCGACTCTCGCGCCGGATATGAAAGCGAGGCGTAAAATAAAATAATAAAATTGGATTGAATGCGGTCACCCATCCGAGACTTATGTGTGTTCAACATGCCAAGGTTACTCTGTACTATAGGTGGGCTGTTTCGTTTGAAAGCTTGTGACTGTAGAGAGATCCTAACAATGAAATCAGACAGTGGTTTCAAAGCCTGTCTTGTTGGCCTATGTCACATACATACATATCAAAAAAACTTTTTTACAAAAAATACATCCGACTTCTAAAAATTGCAAAATAACTTTAATTTCGGAAGTCGGTGTTTGTATTTTGTTTCTTCGTTAGTTGAGAGCAGTGCTGGCCCAGTGGTATTGCCCGCGACTTACAAGTTGTAAGTCGTGAGTTCAAACCCGCTTTACTTTGTGTAAATTATTTCATCACCACTGCTCTCAAAACGGTGAAAGAAAACATCGTGAGGAAACCGGCATGTCCTAGAACCAAAAATTTGATGACATGTGACATCCATTAATCCGCATTGGGCCCGCGTGGTGGATTACGGCCCACACCCTCTCAGAGAGAGGAGGCCTGTGCCCCAGCAGTGGGGACATTAAAAGGCTGATGATGTTATTTGACACCGACTTCCGAAATTAAATTTATTTTGCAATTTTTTGAAGTCGGTTGTATTTTTGTAAAACACTTTTTTATTTTTCACTTTTTAGTTGTACCCCAGAACTAAAACTAAATAATAAATTTATGCCCGAATGGATAACCCCATTGACATGGCATTTGAACATAATTAGAGACAACCAAAACGTCATCTGTGTGTACATATTTTTTGTTGATGTTGATTTTTTCAAAAAGTGCTGAATCAATTTCAATAAAATTTATATGGTACCACTTTTGAAGTATGACCTACCAAACATAAAAATAATCATCAAAATCTATTCACAAGTGGCGGAGATATCGCGTAACAAATATACTTATAGACAAAACGTACAGACGAATTGAGAACCTCCTCCTTTTGGAATTCGGTTAGTAAAATAAAGTGGGACCACCGCGTCTGTCTGTCGGCCTGTCTGTTCGCAATAAACTCAGAAAACTGTATGGATTTTCATGCAGTTTTCACCAATATTGACTTAAGACAGAGTGATTTAAAAAGGTTTAAGTGTATAACTAATTGTACCCGTGGAAAGCTGGGGCGGTCGCTAGTCCCAGTCATAATTTACTGAATGAAATAGTATACAGCGTGACTTCTTATTTATTGGCAATCTTTCAGGCCTTTTTTAGTGCGATGGTAAATCATCCAATGACATCTCCCGCTCTAGGGTGGAGCAGAAGGGCGTGTCAGACTCTTACTGACTAAAACCCACCCCTGTTCCTTCCCTGCCTTGAATGCCCAGGGGCGAGGTAACTCTTTCGAATTTATCCTCAACCCTCGGGCAATCTTTCCGGCCTTAAAAGAACTTACGAATTAGACCAATCTATACTAGTATTAAAAGGAAAGATTCTTTTGTTTGTTTGTACTGAATAAGATCTGAAACGGCTGGACCGATTTTAACCCTTTCTTCACCAATATAAAGTTTAATTATCAGCAAGTAACAAAGGCTACTTTTTATCCCGGAAAAAATAACCGTTCCCGCGGGATAGGTCACCGGAGCGAAGCTGCGGGCAAAGTGCTAGTTTGGGATAAACACTGATATCGTTAAAAAATCGGCCAAGTTAAGTCGTACTCGCGAGGAAAGGGTTCTGAAGAAATCATTTTTCTTTTAATGTTTTTTTAAACATAAATTTGAGACCTTCACAATATACCCTTTCATGTCACGCCGAGTCACACGGAAGAAAAACTTTATTTTTCTATTTCTGATTTACACCCCAAAAGTTCATTTATGATTTAAAATTAAAAAAATTCATATATGTAGGCTGCACGTCCTTGTTTAGATGATTTGTGCACGTACCAAATTCCCACTCAATCCAAGTTCAGTAAATCCAGAGCCAATTGTCTGTGAGAGACGGACAGACAAGGAGGCGTCCATTAATTACGTGAGGTGTTTAGTGGGAGGGGGCCAGTCGAGCCAAATCTCATCCAATCTCACGTGGGTGAGAGGGGACGTCTCAAAAAGTAAAACCCGAGAAAACTCGGTTAAATTGAGTAAAACTTAACTAGTCCTAAATAAAAATTATTAAGCAAATTATGATTTTTTTTTAATAAAAACAACGCAAGCAAGCACAGATTAACGTATTGACATAAAAATTATGCATTTTTAACAATCTCACGTGAATTAGGAGGGGGAGAGGGCCGAGCAAAGTCTCACGAATGAGATGTCGTGAGAGAAATGGGGGGTCCAAAAAATCACCTCATGTGATTAACCCGTCGGACGTCTAGTTACAACAGATTTTTAGTACAATAGATTTTTAATTGTTTACGGCCCTTGCGCTGTCCGCCAGACACACAAAAGGTTCATGGACACCCCCCAAGCAGATAGACAGACCGACCGACACACAGATACTGATCGTACCTAGTCACACGAGTGATCCTAAAAGGGTTCCAATTTTTTCATTTGGACGCACACCAGTTATGTATGGAGGCTTATTTAATTTGGCTTAGTGTATATGCTAGAGTTCGTTTTTAATGTCATAATTGAGTGCGTTAGCTAACAAGTGGCGGATAATTTAATTTTATGATTATATTTTAGACGATATATCGTTATTGTTCTGTTTTACATACTTTACATACACTTATGTTAAGATTGTTGCATATAATTATATAGATTCAAGTTCTTCAAACTTAATAGATAGCTATGTTGCTGGGGAGTTTGTTGGCCACTTCTTCTTCACAGCTAAAACACAAGGAAGTGGTGACGGACGGGCGTTTTGGGGGACTGTCTTTATGTAGAACTTTGACGTTCAAAAAGTGCTGGCTCTCAGCCTAGTTTGAATAAATGACTTTTGATTTTGATTTTTATTTTGACGCTCGGAACCCTAAAAAGAGCCAAGGCATTCGCACGATATTTTTAATCACTTCCAATAGCGTCGAGATTAACTTTAGAATGTCTAGCACCAAAATATTTACGTTTACCTCAGACTATAACAAACACCTAAGTTATGCAAAGTCTACTTGCGTCACCACCTGACATTTAGTGTTCTTTCGCCAACCTTGCTTGGATCGATTGCCGTTATCACCTCATAAATATTCATTATCTCTCATTAATCAGCTGTCGGCTACTTAGTGTGTTTGTTGCCAAAAATATATTTATAGAAGTGATAGGAGATTTTTTGCAAAATTGCAATGTTGGTAAAGATGGAAAGAATGTAACAGATTATTACTAGTTTTTGCTAGCGGCTTCACCCGCGTGGAGTTAGTACAAGTTCATCATCATCATTTCAGCCAAAAGACGTCCACTGCTGGCAGTGGCGTATTCAAAGATTTGGCGCCCCGAGCCAAATATATACGCTGCCCCACAAGGGAATACTCTTTTTAACCGACTTCAAAAAAAGGAGGAGGTTCTCAATTCGACTGTATTTTTTTTATTTTTTATTTATTTTTTTTATGTGTGTTACCTCATAACTTTTCACTACGTGAACCGATTTTGAAGATTTTTTTTTTATTTAAAAGCTGTTGCTTCACATGTGGTCCCATTTTAGAGGAGATACACAATGGAACTCTTCAATAAATGATAGCAAACCTTCCAGAATTGCTGCAATCGCATGTCGGTATATTGTATTCACCACTTCACAACATTACATCACGCTGATACGCTCTGAAGGGGTATACAGATTTGTACAGT
Source organism: Polia nebulosa (assembly GCA_951329385.1). Lineage (NCBI taxonomy): Eukaryota > Metazoa > Arthropoda > Insecta > Lepidoptera > Noctuidae > Polia > Polia nebulosa. The sequence goes on from OX589614.1 coordinate 18,320,665, forward strand.
TCACCCTGATACATCCTAATTTCACGAACTATGTTCAAATTCCCTATTTTTGGGGTTATCAATTCGGCATAACTTTACTATTAAATTAGTTTTAGAATGGGGTACTTACAACAACTAAAAAGTGAAAAATAAAAAACTTTTTACAAAAAAAATACAACCGACTTCCATAAATAAAACTAAAAAATGCAAAATAACTTTAATTTCGGAAGTCGGTGTCAAATAACGAAGAAACCAAACTAGAAACACCGACTTCCGAAATTAAACTTATTTTGCATTATTTAGTTTTATTTATGGAAGTCGGTTGTATTTTTTTTGTAAAAAGTTTTTTATTTGCTATTGCTTATTTAAAATTTGAGCTACACGATTTGCATAAATAAGATTTTGTTGTGATAGACAAGAAGATACGGGGTGGCTGGAAAAGTAGAAATAGTAGAGCTTCTCCAACTTGAAAAAACGGCAGCGGGTAGCATTCGTCGCCCCTGGCAGTCTGCCGCCCCGGGCCATGGCCCGCTTGGCCTGAGGGTAAATACGCCACTGACTGCTGGACATAGGCCTCCCCCAAGTGTCGCCACAATGTCCAGTCCTGTGCGTTTCGCATCCTTCGGCTACCTGCGACCCTCACCTGTATTCGCTAACTCAGTTGACATCAATTTGATAGACACTTCGTAGTACATTGCTGCTTTGACGTATAGGAAAACAAAAAAAAACAATCGACTTCCAAAAAAGAAAATACACTAAAAATTAAATAATAACTTTAATTTCGGTAGTCGGTGTTTGTATTTTATTTCTTCTTTATTTGACACCGACTTCCGAAATTAAAGTTATTTTTTAATTTTTAGTGTATTTTCTTTTTTGAAAGTCGGTTGTTTTTTTTTGTAAAAAAGTTTTTTATTTTTAAATTTTTAGTTGTTATACCCCAGAACTTAAAACTACAATAACATGGAACGTGATATTAAACATACTCGTAATTGGAGAAAACAAAAAAAACGACATCTAGGTGACGTATTTGTTCGTTTTTGTTCAGTTTTTCAAAAAGCGCTGAAGAAATTTCGATAAAATTTATATGGGACCACCTCGGGAGTATATACTTTCGGTTAAAAAACGATTTTTGAAAATCGGTCCACAACTGACGGAGAAATCGGCGGACATACATAAAAAAAAAACATACATACAGCCAAACATAGAACTTCCTCTTTTTTTGAAAGTCGGTAAAAATATACTACGTAGTGCCTATTATAATCGATGTCCACCGAGCAATGTACTGCAAAGTGCCTATCATATTGATGTCAACTGAGTTAGCGATACAACTGCAGGTCGTCGGCACATTGCTCGCAGAACAGACGGTCGATGGGGCCGAACTCCAACAAGGTGAAGTTAGTACATCCCCCACTGTAAATTAAAGCCTATGTGCTATTCCAGTCTATAATCTATATCTGTGCCATATATAGTAATACTGTAGGTATAATATTAATAGCTTCGAAAATAGCGCGAAAAACATTTTGGTTGCTTTGTGGTATATTGTTTGTGATTCGTGATCTCTGAAAGTAAAAATTACACTATTGATAAGTGTTATACTCACAGTAGCCTACATTTTCTTACTTGACTGCGCGACACAAAGGAGGGTAATGTGTTTATTATCAGCCTATTTATTTATATTTGACAGGCCTGTTGGTCTAGTGGTTAGTGACCCTGACTGCTATGCCGGAGGTCGTGGGTTCGATTCCCACCCAGGACAAATGTTTGTGTAATGAGCACGATCATTTGTTTTGTGTCTGGGTGTAATTTATCTATAATATTTATGTATTTAGAAATATATAAGTATGTTTATCAGTTGTCTAGTACCCATAACACAAGCTCTGCTTAGCTTGGGACTAGATGGCGTTGTGTGATAGTTGTGGAATATTATATTATTATATATTATTATTATGTATGTATTTTTGTTCATTTGTGGCACTATAGAGACCAAAAGCGTGGGCTGATTTTCATAATTCTTACGTCAATTGATTCGTCTTAATCTTGTGAGTGCTACTAAAGATATGACGGTAATCAAAATACAATATGGCGACAACCAGACGCCATATTGTGAAAAAGAAAAAAAATAAAGTCGACGAACGTATGTTAAGTGGGATATCAAAATAAAGGGTTCGAGGATGCGATTCCAAAAATATAACTCACTAAAATGTAGAAAATAAAACAAAAAAAATATTTTCAAAAAACCCGACTGTAAATAAAAATTCAAAACAAGTCACTTTTTAAGCAGTTTGATGCAGTTGGTAGCATGAAATTAATAATTAAAATAAAATAACTGCCACCAACTGCATCAGACTGCTTGAAAAGTGACTTGTTTGGAAGTTTTTAGTTGATTTTTACAGTCGCGTTTTTTAATTCTATTTTAATCCAATACTAGATGCATGAAGTAGTTAGGTAGGTACCTACCTAGTTTTTAACCGACGAACAAAAAGGAGGAGTTTCTCAATTCGACCGTATATATTTTTCCTCATAATGACAAGTACAAAGAGGAAATTAAACAGACTCCTTATCTTATCTTTTCGAATCCACAAAAAAATCTAATTAAGCTTAGGTATACTTTCGTCTAAATCGATTGTTAACACAACGCCTACGCAATTTCTTTATCAGTCGATACTTATTAAGTAATTAGTGTAATGATTACAATCTATTGTGTTCGTTTAATGTTAAATTTCGAGGAAATTTTTTGATACGTATCACTTGTAGTCGTATCAGATAGAGATAGAAATCTGGTGCTGGAGAAGAATGTTTGGTGCTATCACAGAGTTTCGCTCAAACGCCTCCGTTCTCCAAGAACTCGGGATCAAACAGCGTCTTTCAGCAAGTGGTATAGTATTCGTCAAACTTAAAGGCGCGTGAGAATACCACCAACTTTAAGGGCCGATTTCACCAATTCTAAACGCCCAGTTTTCGACGTTAAAGCTCGCTTAAACGCGTTAAGCCGCTGTCATAAAGCTGAAGAGTTTGTTTGGTTGAACGCGCTAATATCAGGAGCTACTGGATCGAATTGAAAAAATATTATTGTATTGAATAGTCCATTTATCGAGAAAGGCTGTAGGCTATATAACATCACGCTTCGACCAACAGGACCGAAGCATCAATGAAAAATGTGGCAAAAACGGGAAAAAAATTCCTTATGAGAGCTTCAGTTGCGTGCGCTGCGTAAACGGTTCAACTTAGGCAAAAATTATATATGATGGAATAGTTCTCCTTTTAAAGTTCTAAAAAAAAGTCCACGACAGCATATGTCTATTTTTTAAGGTTAACTCACTATAATCTTTTTTATGGTTTTTATTTTCTACGCTAAGCTTAAATCATTAAAACATAGTTTATAGAGCAAATGAGGAAATCAGCCCAAAAACTGACAAATAAGTAGGTTAAGCCTTAAAATATTCACACAACTTCCACACGGTTACAAAAATAATTAAAAGGCCTAAATTATCGTCGACTTGACTGTACCTGCACGCAGTTGCAATCGCAGCTAACTTCGCACACGCCAGTAAGTTTGACGAATACTATACAGTCTCGAATACTGAAATGCTATGGCCATGTCTCGAGGTGGAATAACTACTCCATAGATCACCTGGTGGTGCACGGCAGAGTGGAAGGTAACAGGCCACGCAGGAGGGCACCTATGAGGTGGACCGATCAGGTTAAATCCGCGGTAGGAAGTCAAGGCACAGATATACGACTTCTAATGGTTTTTAATTGAACATCATGTCTGAACAACTAGTTCTATTTCGTTGAAAAAAATATATGTTACTCAAGACAATTTTTTTCGTAATTTGATATGTAAATATTTGAAATTATATTTTTATAACATAGTGTAATTAATTTGTAAAGTTATGTCTAACGCGGATAAAAAATCAGAATCACGCAAATACTATTAAGCGTATTTTTATGAAAATTTTACGATTTAGCGTACGTAGCGTACATTACTGGGACATAGACTTCCTCTCCAGGAGAGGTAATGGGCCGTGATCCACATGACTTAAAATTTTTGGTTCTAGGACATGCCGGTTTCCTCACGATGTTTTCCTTCACCGTTTTGAGAGCAGTAGTGATGAAATAACGTACACAAAGTAAATCGCCTGCCTGGGTTTGATTGATCCCACGACGTGCAACGTTCTTATTCGGGGCCGGTACCACTGGGCCACCACTGCTCTCGGCTAGACAGATAATGATGAATTATGTGTAAAACTAAAAAGTATATAGTCTATAACTATGTTCATCAAGTACGTTGGACAGTGTCATTTTATTCCTATCCTCGACTGATAACACTATCACAACTGATAGCAGATAAGATTGCAAAACACGGTGAAATTGTTTTAGTAGCTTCGCACTCAGTTTTAAGCTTGTGGAGGTATTTTCTAAATGTATGAACATCATCGTCTTCCTGCCCTTATCCCATGTTACTTGTGGTCGGCGCGACACGTTTTTTTCTTCCATTCTGTCCTCTCAGCCGTCCCGCTATCACTAACTCCCTTTTCTTTCATATTACTCCTCGCACAATCCATCCATACTTTCTTTGGCCTCCCGCTCCCTCTCCATCCGTCCATCTATAAGTATGAACAATACTCTTTTTTTTTTTAAATTGAGAGGCTCGCACCTGACCTCTACCTCACCTGATGGTAAGCGATGATGTGGTCGAAGATGGAGCACGCTATTTTTTTTTTTTGTGGGGTGGGAGATCATCCAATGACTTCTCCCGCTCTGGGTGGAGCGGGAGGGCGTGTCAGACTCTTACTGACTAAAACTCACCCCTGTTCCTTCCTGCCCTGAGTGCCCAGGGGCGAGGTAACTCTGTTTCGAATTTATCCTCAACCCCAGGCATCGGCCTTGACGGGCCCCGTCCTTAATGCTGACAACTCTTTGAGGCGCGCGTGGAACACTACGCGCCGTCGACTCTCGGGCCTGGTGCTGATCGGACGGCGAGCTACCCATTACTCGCCGTCCGCAGGCCCGGGTGGCCGGAGATCGTCTCGCGGCGCCGGAAGTCGCAGGCGTCTCCTGAGACGGCTGCTGCTGAGAGCGTGAGGGCGGCTCCGTTGTTGAGGAGCACGCTTGCCTAGAAGTAACCTATTCACTCTTTACTTAAATACTTACCCCAAGGTTTACCGTACAACCTGGGAGTCTTTACCTACAACATTCCTGATAGCTACAACCGTTGTAGTTATCAGGAATGTTGTAGGTAATGACTAATGGCCCAAGGGGTTGTTTTTACCTTGGATAGAGGATAAGCTTTGTCGTATAACGTGGCAATGCCGCCAGTCTTTTGGGCACATTACCTGTCGACAGCGATGTGGAGAAGTTTTTCGACGCCATATTTTAGATAGTTTTTAGTTTTATTTAGTTAAGGTGGAAGCGCTAGGGTAGCCCGCGGAATACAAATTTTCTTACGTTTTTTGCCTTACGTACAAATTTTCTTACGTCAAAATATGATTAGCGGCCGTAGCAAGTGTGTATTTATAGAATTATAACCATTAAAATCATCAATACAACTCTTTCAGTTAGAATTGATGTCAAATGTAGTATTTCATGAAATCATGTAAGTACTTGCTACGGCCGCGAATCATATTTTAACGTTTTGACCAACATACAACCTGATACTGACCTGTAAATAGCTAAAATCGTATGAAAATTTTAATTTCGCAGGCTACCGGCCCTGGCACTTTCACCTTAAGATTTTTATATTATTTTTTGTTAAATGTACCGACTTTCGAAAAAGGAGGAGGTTCTATGTTCGACGGTATGTATGTTTTTTATTTTTTATTTATGTATGACCGCGCATTTCTCCGTCAGTTGTGGACTGATTTTCAAAATTCTTATTTTTATCCGAAAGAATATACTCCCGAGGTGGTCCCATATAAATTTTATCGAAATTGCTTAAGTGCTTTTTGAGAAACTGAACAAAAACGAAAAATACGCATATCTTGATGACGTTTTTGTGTTCTCCAAATGTTTAAATTCCACGTTCCATGTTATTGGGGTTTTTAGTTCTGGGGTATAACAACTAAAAAGCGACAAATAAAAACTTTTTTACAAAAACCGACTTCCAAAAAAAAAATACACTAAAAATTTAAAAATAACTTTATTTTCGGAAGTCGGTGTCAAATATCGAAGAAATAAAATACAAACACCGACTTCCGAATTTATAGTTATTTTTAAATTTTTAGTGTATTTTTTTTTGGAAGTCGGTTGTTTTTTTTTTGTAAAAAGGTTTTAACATTTATGTTAAATTGACATCAACGACATGATAACGTCAATTTTACATAAATAAGTCAGTTGTTGACACAGGTTCTTTTGTTCAATAACTAAACTAAAATAATAGCAATTCTCTAATTTAACTATTTAATTTTTACTAAAAGGCAGTGCGAGAAAAGGACGGCTATAGCTATGCACTAAGTTAGGGATGTCAAACTAGTTTACGCCTTGCACTTCGCCGTGTTTTTAGACGACATGTTTTTACGTGTACCCTTAATTTGTATGGAAATATTAGTTTAAACTAAATTTGACAGCTATAATTTACGTCCGTCTCTTTCTTGTTTTAATCGAGAGAAAAAAAAGCATTAGCCTAAATTAAGTTTAGTTTGTGTACAACAGAATCAACACCATTATCTAAATCTTTTTTAAAGGTGTCTGTGTCTCTAGGTGGAGCGGGAGGGCGAGTCAGACTTTTACTGACCCACCCCTATTCCTTCCTTGCCTGAGTGCCAAGGGGCGCGGTAACTCCGTTACAAATTTATCCGCGATCCCTTGGCATGCATGCATCGGCCATGACGGGGCCCGTCAGTGTTGGCTGACATCTCTTTGAGACGCGCGTGGAACACTATGCGCCGTCGACTCTCGGGCCTGGTGCTGATCGGACGGCGAGCTACAACTCGCCAGGGCGTCTCCTGCAGGTGCTGCGGCTAGGGGCGTGAGGGACATTCCGTTGAGTCTCCCTCACCCGTTCCGCCTCCTCCTTCGCGAACATTACTGCTTCGCAGAAGGAGGAGACTGCTTCCCATTCCCTCTCGTTTCGTACCATGGCCTGGACCAGGGCCGGGCGCGAGAGGTCGCTGCCGCCGAGCGCCTCCATGAGGACACGGCGGTGTTTAACCCAAGCGAGGCAGAGCTCACTCTCTAGTAGCCTGGAGTTCTTAGAAAAGCACGTAAAGGCTTTTTGTTAGCAGAAACTGAGCCTGATCTCTCCCCGGTCATGTCGGATTGCCGTCCCATCGGACTATGAGAGTGAAGGAACAGAGAGTGCCTGTGTTAGCGTACACGCTTCAGGCCTGCGGACGACGAGCAGTGGGTAGCTCGCCGTCAGATCAGCACCAGGCCCGTGAGTCGACGGCGCGTAGTGTTCCACGCGCCGAACAAGAGATGATTGTCAGCCACCACTGACGGGGCTCATCGTGGCCGGTGCCTGCATGCCTAGGGGTATCGGATAAATTCTTAATAATAATAAGTATTTATTCTCTCACCACAATAAACTTTGCAGTCATTGTAATGCTAAGTTACATACATATTATAATAATGTTTACTGTGGGAGACTGGTGCCTAAGCTAGGCTTTAAGGGCCTGTGTTTCAGGTCACCAGGTCTCCACCCTCTAGCAGTTAATAAACATAGAAATGAAAAATAATAATAACAAAAAAAAAAATGCTTCAACAATATTTTAAATTCTGTCTGTAGCTCAAAATGATGTTTTAAAAAATTAAAATTAAATTAAATGAAGAGAGAAAAAAAAATCAAAATATTAATCAATTAAAATGACTTACCGCACCCCTGGGCACTCAGACAAGGGTGGGCTTTAGTCATTAAGAGTCTGACACGCCCTCCCGCTCCACCCAGAGCGGGAGATACTCGTATCATTGGATGATTACGCAACCCAAAAAAAAAAATGTGAACTATAACATCTCCTGCGTACTTGGCTAATTTAAGTTGAGATTGAACACCATGATCGAAATTTCGGTCGGGAGAATTATTTATTCTTAGGTATTATGATCAGTTTGAGCCATCGCATATGACATAATCATTGCAAACAATCCGTGATGGCAGCGATTCCATACATACATAGGTTAATATTAGTATCGTATTATTTACCTAATATTACGTCATATTTAAAAGCACAGTTTACGATTAAAATAATGATACGAGTAAACCAATGATGGCAAAATTTGTAGTTTCATAAGAAAGAAAAAAAGTGCGCGTCGGACTCGTGGATGAAGTGTTCCGTACCCTCGTACAAGATTTAAATACTATGTATAAGGTATTGCCATTATAAAGAGCGAGCAAAATAAACTAAAAAAACGTTTCTAGTAGCTTTTATTTTAAATTTATTTTAATTATTATTTGTTGCTAAACAAGTCACTTTTCAAGCAGTCTGATATGCCGTTGGTGGCAGCAATTTTAGTTTTTTTTTTTTTTATGTATGTCCGCCGATTTCTCCGTCAGTCGTGGACCGATTTTCAAAATTCTTTTTTTATCCGAAAGAATATACTCCCGAGATGGTCCCATATGAAATTTATCGAAATTGCTTTAGCGCTTTTTGAGAAACTGAACAAAAACTAAAACTACGCGTACCTCGATGACGTTTTGGTGTTCTCCAAATGTTTAAATTCCACGTTCTATGTTATTGGGGTTTTTAGTTCTGGGGTATAACCACTAAAAAGTTAAAAATAAAAAACTTTTTTACAAAAAAAACAACCGACTTCCAAAAAAAAAGACACTAAAAATTAAAAAATAACTTTAATTTCGGAAGTCGGTGTTTGTATTTTACTTCTTCGTTATTGGACACCGACTTCCGAAATTAAAGTTATTTTTTAATTTTTAGTGTCTTTTTTTTGGAAGTCGGTTGTTTTTACAGTTGGGTTATATGAAAATATTAGTGAGTTAAGTTTTTGGAATCGCCTCTTTGAAACCTTTATTTTGATACCCCACTTATTATAGTTCGTCGACTTTATTTTTTTCTTTTTCACAATATGGCGTCTGGTTGTCGCCATAATGTATTTTGATTACTGTCATGTCTTAGTAGCACTCGCAAGATTAAGACGAATCAATGACGTAAGAATAATCAAAATCGGCGCAAGCGTTTGGTCTCTAAAGCGACACAAAGGAACAAACATCAATCCTAAGCTAAATAAAAAACTTTTTTACAAAGTTAAACAACCGACTTCCAAAAAAACATACTCAGTAGGTGTTTGTATTTTATTTCTTCGTTATTTGACACCGACTTCCAAAATTAAAGTTCTTCTTTAATTTATAGTGTATCTTTTTTTTGGAAGTCGTTTGTTTTTTTTGGAAAAAAGTTTTTTATTATTCACTTTTTAGTTGTTGTACTAAAAACCCCAATAACATGGAACGTGGCATTTAAACATAGTCGTAATTGGAGAACACCAAAACGTCATCTAGGTAAACGTATTTTTCGTTTTTGTTCAGTTTTTCAAAAAGCGCACAAGCGATTTCGATAAAATTTATATGGGACCACCTCGGGAGTATATTCTATAGGAAATTTTTTTTTGAAAATCGGTCCTCAATTGACAGAGAAATCGGTGGACACAAATAAAAAAAAAAAAAAAAAAACATACAATACAGTCATAGAACATAGAACCTCCTCCTTTTTCAAACTCGGTTATAAACACAAAGTCATGAATCGAAAAACATTTGTGTTTCTTGCCACTTAGAATTTTTATATTTTATATCAAATAGACCAAGGCTTACCAGTAGAGTATCTATCGATAATATATTCACGATATTTGTGATTATTGTACGTAGGTACTTATGCCTCAATAAATGTGTTTTTCCATGTGAGTCATGATCAAAGAGTATTTTGTTTTCCTCTACGTTTCCACAACTTTGTTTACGAACTTACAAATTCTTCTTCTCTCTTATACATTTTTCGTGTGTATAACATACAGGCTGTAACGGGAAGGTGTGGTCATATTTTAAGAGCCGGTTCTACCCATGGAAATGAACAACTTTCTCTAAGAAAAAATAGAAAATTACCAAAAAAAAAATTGAACTTTTCATACAAAGTTATCATCAGCTGATCAATATTTGTATGTAACGCTAAATTTTTTTTTTAATTTCCTCGGATTTTCTTGAAGAAAGTTGTTAACATTGATAAGCAGATGCACTTCTTAAAATATGACCACACCTTTCCGTTACGTCCTGTATAAACACGAAAAATATACAGGGTGTAAGGTACATGAACGCACATACGTGTACTAGTGATTTAGTACATGATTCTGGACCCCCTAGCGTTGGAATTTTTCGTCGGCCTTTTCCTAATATTTGAAGTACACGTATGTGAAAGAAAGAAAGAAAGAAAAAATATTTATTTTGCACAGATTACAAAACGCACATTAATTTTCAAAAGCCTAGTATCCAAGCAAAAATAAAATATGTGCGTTCATGTACCTTACACCCTGTATGTATAGGATATAAAATAACAAAACATACAGCCTAATAATATTCCCACTTCAGGGACTAAGGCCTTATCTCTAGGAAAGGGGAATGGGCCACAAGGCACCACGCGGGCCCAGTGCGGGTTGGTTCTAGTTTTTGGTTCTAGAACATGGCGGTTTCCTCATGATGTTTTCCTTCACCGTTTTTAGAGCAGTGGTGTATAGTGTATATGATATATTTTTTTAATGAGAAACGTTGCCCCAAATTATGTTATATAGTAAACGTTTAAATTAATGGCATTTTAAGTGTTCAACACGTTGCTGTAAGCAGGTACATAACCGTGTGTTTTTATGTGACTCATGAAAGATAGGTATGTTGCATTTATATCCAAGTGTTCTCTACATACATAGGTACCTACTTATTATGTTTTTGACAGCTCAAATAACTTGTATCCTTCCTACTATTTATATATGTTTATACATCACATTTCACACTGTAAATGTATAATATTATATGAAGGCGAAAGTTTGTGAGTGTGTGTGTTTGTTATTTCTTCACGCTCAAACGGCTGGACCGATTTGTATGAAATTTGGCATGGAGATAGCTTATACCAAGTGTGAGGTGCGCCTGCGACCCCATCCAGCTGCGTGGTTCTACGACCTGCCAGGAGAGGGCGGTGAATGAAGACTATAAAATGATTGACAACGCGTGTCACGGTCCTTTCTATCGCCTCGACCTTCCTCCACTAAACTCTTCTGCCTTGACTTTCTGTTATAAACTTACTCTGTACTTTTTACAATAAATCTATTTTGAAAAGGAGAAAATATAGAATTCTTTTGCTGCCATCACCCTCCGTTTTTTTTTAACAAAGTTTCGAAAAAGGAGGAGGTTCTATGTTCGACTGTATGTATGTTTTTTTTTTATGTATGTCCGCCGATTTCTCCGTCAGTTGTGGACCGATTTTCAAAATTCTTTTTTTATCCGAAAGAATATACTCTCGAGGTGGTCCCATATAAATTTTAATGAAAAAGAAACAGAACAAAAACGAAAAATACGCGTACCTCGATGACGTTTTGGTGTTCTCCAAATGTTTAAATTCCACGTTCCATGTTATTAGGGTTTTTAGTTCTGGGGTATAACAACTAAAAAGTGAAAAATAAAAAACTTTTTTACAAAAAAAACAACCGACTTCCAAAAAAAAAAATACTCTAAAAATTAGAAAATAACTTTAATTTCGGAAGTCGGTGTCAAATAACGAAGAAGTACGCCAACTTCCGAAATTAAAGTTATTTTTTAATTTTTAGTTGTGTATCAAATCCAAACATATAACGAGGACACATCTCAACATTGGTCCTTCGAGCCGGATTAACACATAGGCTACTCTCATTCCGATCTACGCGGATGAAACCGCGGGGCGCAGTTACTAATAACATAAATGCGAAAATTTGGATGGATAAATGTTTGTTCCTTAATCACGTCTGAACGGCTTGACGGATCTGGATGAAATTTGGCACAGGGATAAATTATAGTCTGAAACAGCATATAGGCTATAATTTATAATGGGTAAAGTACTAACGCCACGCGGGCGAAGCCGCTGGATGAAGCTGGTATAAAATCAAAATACCCAGAGTAGAGATTAACTTCTTTCCGCGGATTCGCTCTTGTGACCTATCTCACAGGAACCGAGAATTTTTCCGGGTTGAAAGTAAACTACGTCACCAAGCGATAGGGTAGCTTACTATTACTGAAAACATTATCACAATCGGTTCAGTACATAACACGCATAATGAGCCATATAACGTTCCCACATCTGGGATTCAGGCCTCCTCTTTAAGCGAAGGCCATAACCTATCACGCGGGCCCAGTGGGCAGGTTGGTGGATGTCACAAGTCTTCGATTGTTTTGTTCTAGGACATGCTGGTTTCCTCACGATGTTTTCCTTTATTTTGGGGTGGGAAATCATCCAATGACATCTCCCGCTCTGGGTGGAGCGGAAGGGCGTGTCAGACTCTTACTGACTAAAACCCACCCTTCCCTGACTGCCATGAGCCAATGAGGGGCGCGGTGACTCTGTTTCGATTTATTTATCCGCGACCCCTTGGCATGCATACATCAGCTATGACGGGCCCCGTCATTTGTTGCTGACATCTCTTTGAGGCGCGCGTGGAACACTACCTGCCGTCGACTCTCGGGCCTGGTCCTTGGGTGGCCCAGTGGTATCGGCCACGACTTACAATTTGTAGGTCGTGACTCGTGAGTCCAAACCCAGACAGGCGCTTTACTTTGTGTAAATTATTTCATCATCACTGCTCACAAAACGGTGAAGGAAAACAGCGTGAGGAAACCGGCACGTCCTAGAACCAAAAATTCAAAGACATGTGACATCCACCAACCCGCATTGGGCCCGCGTGGTGGATTACGGCCCACACCCTCTCACAGAGAGGAGGCCTGTGTCCCAGCAGTGGGGACATTAAAAGGCTGATGATGATCATTATGAAAGTACCTGCGTTTGAACCCACGACGTATATATCTCGAAATTGGGGGCCGTTACCACTGGGGTACAACTTCTCTTATTGGTTCAGTAGGTTCAGAGAAAATCTTATGAAAAAGATAAAACATCCCACAGATTATGTAACTTTTAATTAAACTAACAAGTTTACCTTTTAATACCTAGTATTAGTTTGGATAATACCTTATTATAGATTAGATTAGAATTAGGAATGAGTATATAAGAAGAAGTTTGATAGTAGCACCGGTCACAGAAAAGTTGCGTGGAAATTGGTTGTCTCGTGTCGTGGTATGGGCATGTGATGCGGAGGAATGAAGAAAATGTTGTGAGGAAAGTCTTGTGTATAGATGTGGATGGCTATAAGAGTAGGGGAAGGCCAAAGAAACGATGTTTGGACTGTGTGAAAGATGATATGGGTATAAAAGAGGTGACTACAGAGATGACGACTAATAGAGGAATATGGAAGAAAAAGACATGTTGCGCCGACCCCAAATAAATTGGGATAAGGGCAGGAGAATGATGGTGAATACCTTTTAGTGGGTTTTTGTGTCATGTCATTCAATGTCGAATGTACATAAATTACTTATAATTATCTAATAACTGACTTTTATGACCTAACTATATATTATACCTTGTTATTACCTACTCTATGTTTATGTAAATAACTGCTTTTAATTTACCTCTAAAACTGAGTTAAATATACCTATCATTGATGACGAAGTTATCACCTGATATGAAGGTTACAAAATTAACGTTGATAAACATAAAAGGAAATAAGTTATCATGTTATTACATGGATTAAAAGTCTATCTAAACTTCGTCACAAGAAAATCATCAACAAAATTGTACTTACATGCAAGAAAAATCACATACACACTGCGTTTTCAAGTGAAATTCATCCAAAAATCACAATTTTCCCAAAAACTTTGGCACTGTACCGAAATTCCAATGCAACACTGTTTTAAAAAAAATAAAAATAAAAATCAAAATGGCCGCTTGGCGCGACGTCCAACTCGCGAATGAGCAACTAATTCAGTTTTCAAAATCGGAACGCGATGTGTCCAATCATACTTGACCTGTGAACTTCTATGCGATTCACCTTTGCATTTCCATTTATAAACCGTTGCGAGAGACGGGGGAGGTCAAACTAAATTGGCTATTATGCTTGTCCCTACCTAGTTGCATATGACATTGAGGTGTAAAAAAATAAACCTTATTACAATGGAACAACGTTGTTTTTAGGTATATTAGACTGCAAATACAAGTTGGTAGATTACTCATATGGTAAGGTAACGAAGTGATAAGATATACAGCGTGTTATTAAAATAATTTTCATGATTAAAAATACATTTTGTGATTTCGTTCTTGATTTTGATCAGAAAATTGAAAATAAAATGGCACTGCTTGTTTTTTCTTTGAGATAATATTATGGTCATAATAACTTTAGCGTCTGCGCTAAACAATACTCTATTTTGATGACTATCCTACTAAAATTAATGCAAAAAATTGGATAGATGTTTGTTAATCAATCACTCGAGAACGGCTGACCGGATCTGGATGAAATTTGGCACAGAGATGGATTATAGTCTAGAACAGCACATAGGCTATATTTTATAATGGGGGCAGTTCTCTAATACCACGCGGGCGAAGCAGTTGGTAGAAGCTATAGTACATAATAAAACAGACAGGAATAATTAGAATAAATAAGTATAAACAGTAGTAAATAGATAGGAAAAAAAAAGAAAAATGAAATGTCAATTGAGAACCAATTTTCAAAATTCTTTTTTTATCCGATAGAATATATTCCCGAGGAGGTCCCATATAAATTTTATCAAAATTGCTTCAGCGCTTTTTGAAAAACTGAACAGAAACGAAAATCACGTATACACAGGTGACGTGTTGCTGTTCTCCAATTACGACTATGTTTAAGGTTTTTAGTTCTGGGGTATAACAACTAAAAAATGAAAAATAAAAAACTTTTATACAAAAAAAAACAACCGACTTCCAAAAAAAAAAATACACTAAAAATTAAAAAATAACTTTATTTTCGGCAGTCGATGTCAAATAACGAAGAAATAAAATACAATCACCGACTTCCGACAATGAAGAAATTTTTTAATTTTTAGTGTATTTTTTTTGTGTAGCAGTCTGTAGAATTTTTTTTAAATAAAAAAAAAAAAAAATATGGTTGATAGGCACGCGTTTGACCACTATCTCACCTGATGGTAAGCGATGATGTGGTCGAAGATGGAGCACGTTTGCCTAAAATAAATAAGAATTAAACTAACTAAATTTGATGATCTAAGTACTTGTATCAACAGTTTTATTGTTATTTTCAAGTATGTTGACAAAGGTAGCAAATTAGTTTTATGTTATTAAAATACGGAAATATAACACAACTAGCTTTCGAAATTAATACTTCCCCACTCTAAATTATAGCACTTTTTTGTGTGCTATTCCAGACTATAAACTATCGGTGCCAAATTTCACCCAGATCCGCTCAGCCGTTTTGGCGTGATGGAGTAAAAAACATCCATCTATACCAACTTTGGCATTTTTAATATTAGTAGGATTTTTAGATAAAGTGCTCAGATAAGGGCAAAATAAGACATCCATTTATCTCCAGTACTGACAAACGATTTTTCCCAGTAATCCAATTTATTTTCTTCAAAGGAAACGCTCTAAATTCTGATCTAAATTGGATTCTCAAGGGACGGTGTACGACTACGTGCGACCTTCATACTGATGTCTGGGGAGAAAACGCTGACATTTTCACTTTGATTATATTGTTTGCAAGATATTTTTTCTATGATAATAAAATTATGAATGGTACTCTTTTTATTGTTAATACGAGTATTAAGAAAAAAAAATGTGAGGTACTTATATTAATTTTTTTTTTTGTTTTTTTTTTGTTGATAGTCACGTGTTTGACCACTATCTCACCTTATGGTAAGCGATGATGTGGTCGAAGATGGAGCACGCTTGCCTAGAAGTAACCTATTCACTCTTGACTTAAAGACTCCCAGGTTGTAGCTAACAGACTCCGGTAGGGAATTCCACTAGCAGTACTATGGAAATATTCTTACGTAATGATACCAATGGAGAATTTCGTAGTGATTATTCGTAAAATTTTAGCGATTTTAGGCTAGGAACAATACAATCTAGTTTTTTTGATGTGAAACATCTATAGCCGCACGTAAAACCGATTTCTGGCGTGGCGACGCATGCCGTGGCGACGCGTCGCCACGCTATACGATGTTTTTTTGTTTTGTTATTACACTTATTAGTAAGATTTTTTGTTTTTTTTACTATTAATTTACAACAACTAAAAGGTAATGTTTATTCGATAAAGAGTCATCGTAATCTGGAAAAAAATCGTAATATTTTGTTTTATCATTATGACATTTAGTTCCTATCACAATATGTTCTTTTCTGCATATTACTTTTACAAAATAATGTCGATGTTTCACATCTGCCAGGCGTCCCGTGACGGCTCACATTTTTTTTTTCTGTAGTGTCAGTAATTTATTTTAGTAAGTTATTTACATTTATCTATGTACATAAAATAAATATATACTTAACTAACTATACAAATACTTAAACAAAAAATAATAACTAAGCTAATTATTACAATTTCGAGTTAGTATTAATAGAAAAATAATTTATTTCGACACGTTCCAACTGTTTTAGCAACCTAAGTAACAATATATATATATATATATATATATATATATATATATATATATATATATATATATACGGTCGAATTGAGAACCTCCTCCTTTTTTTTTACGTCGGGTAATAAAACGTGCTGTATAACCGTACACATATACACACCTGTTGAACTGTTCGCCAATGTGAGAGGAATGTGCATGTGTGCGTGGCTGCGTGTGTAACATACGGATGTTGTGCGGGGGCATTGATGCGTGGGTACGGGTGGTAAGTGGCTCTGCTTCACAAGCCGATTCACCGGCCACCGTAGTCGCGGGCTTGCAGACGGCGAGTATTGCATAACTCGCCGTTCGAAGAGACGTCTGCAGTAATTGATGAGACCGGCTAGGGCTGGCCAGGGAGGCGGTTTAGTCAGTAAAAAGTTGACACGACCTCCCGCGCCACCCAGAGCGGAAGAAGTCATCTGATGACTTCCTAACCTAAAAACTTTTTAACAAAAAATTCAACCGACGAAAATGAACTAAAAAACAAAAATAAATAAACCTTTTAAGTCTCGAGTATTGAGCTTATTTACCTACATCAAATATCAAATTTTATATAAACTAATTTTGAGTCGGCCTGGCCGGTCGAACTGGGTAAGACTGGTTGTCAGACTTTCCGGCTTCTGGCAACCCGTAACGACTGTCAAAGATCCACGATTGACAGCCGGAACCAACGGCTTTTTTTTGACGTGACAACGTCTAATAAATCGATGAACGCCGGCTGCATGCACGAAAAAGTGTCCCGTTACGCACATTGTACGCATGCGCCGCATCTATATTTCATCAATGTTTTGTTATGACGTTGTCACGTTAAACTATCGTCCGTAAACCAACTTTACAGACAACCAATTTTTTTTTTGTGGTGTGGTAAATCATCCTATAACTTCTCCCGCTCTGGGTGGACCGGGAGGGCGTGTCAGACTCTTACTGCCTAAAACCCACCCCTGTTCCTTCCCTGCCTGAGTGCCCAAGGGTGCGGTAACTCATTTTCAGAATTTATCCGCTACCCCTAGGCATAGGGACCAATGGAGGAGTATTGGTATGTAAAGATGGTCACCCATCCATGGACCAACCCCGGCAAGCGTAGCTTAACCTGATGGATCGATCCGTGCGGCTGTTATTACTTTAGCCACAAGCTCTATAATAACTTTGTATTTGACTAAGTCTCGTTAGATAAAGTTGTTCATTTACATGGGACATTGCAGTTATTAAATTATGACCACCCCTTTCCGTAACACTCAGTATTATTTAAAGTAAAAATTGAAATATCCCATTAAAATAATATTATCACATTCTCCAAGCCAAAATACCACAGAAGCCTACTTCCCAAGTTCCCACAACGACTCTCACTAGCGTGAACTGAATACGTAATGAAAGCAATTTGAAATATGATTTGTATTATACCGTTGTAGACTCGTAGTACTACGGATGTCCCTCAGTCGTAATAATACAATTTTCTTTGCCATATCCGAACAGTAAGAGTATGTTACGATTGTATCCTACTAATATTATAAATACGAAAGTTGACATGGATGGATGTTTGTAACTCAATCACGCCAGAACTACTGAACGTATCTGGATGAAAACTGGCTCACAGATAGACTATAGTCTGGATTAGCACAATCTGCTTAGCCTTTTCCCGACTACCTTTTTTTTTGTGGCGTTGGAAATCATCCAATGACATCGTCCGCTCTGGGTGGAGCGGGAGGGCATGTCAGACTCTTACTGACTAAAATCCATTTATCCGCTACCCTTAGGCATGCAGGCACCGTCCATGACGGGCTTCGTCGTGTTTGCTGACAACTCTTTGAGGCACGCGTGGAACACTACGCGCCGTCAACTCTTGGGCTTGGTGCTGATTGGACGGCGAGTTACCCACTACTCGCTGTCCGCAGGCCCAGGTCTACGGTGGCCGGAGATCGTCTCGCGGCGCCGAAAGCCCCAGGCGTCTCCTGCGGCGGTTGCTGCTAAGGGCGTGAGGACGACTCTGTTGTTGAGTCTCCCTCACCCATGCCGCCTCCCTCTTCGCGAGCATTACTGCTTCGCAGAAGGAGGAGACGGCTTCCCATTCCCTCTCGCTCCGTACCATGGCCTGAACCAGGGCAGGGTGCGAGAGGTCGCTGCCGCCTATCGCATCCACGAGGACACGGCGGTGCTCTGCCCAAGCGGGGTTAACCTCCACCGTATGCTCCACCGTGTCCTCAATCCGCTACCCCTAGGCAAGCGCGCGTAGAATACTATGCGCCGTCGACTCTCTGGCCTGGTGCTGGTCGGACGGCGAGTGCCCATTACTCGCCGTCGGGGTCAGCTTCCAGTTTAACAAGACGCAGCTGAATACCAGTATTTTACATGGAGCGACTGCCTATCTGACCTCCACAACCCAGTTACTGGGTAATACGATACCCCTTGGTATAAATATATATATATATATATATATAGTCTGGATTAGCACATAGGCTATAAATTTATAATGGAGAACACGGAATAGAAAAAAACAAGTGGAAGTGCCCCATACAGTAATTCTGTTATCCGGCGCGTGTCACAATTATGCGGAAAAAAAAAAAAATAATAACAACCTTCGTAAGTTGCAATAAGTCTTAATTTTGTATGTACAACTACAATTTTGTATGTATAAGCTTTTCGTCAAAATTGAATTTATTGTTCATACAAAATTAAGACTTATTACAACTGACGAAGGTTGCTGTTATATTACATATTTTTGCGCATAATTGTGACACACGCCGGATAGCTGCGTGCCCCACTTCCGCTAGTTTTTTCTATTCCGTGATGGAGAAGTACTAATTCCACGGGTGCGAAACCACTCGCAAAAGCTAGTGAGTTATAGGGTGAGTTTACTTTTTAGAAAGATTTTTCAAAGGGCAAAAAAAAAAAAAAAAAACGGCCAAGTGCGAGTCATACTCGCGCACGAAGGGTTCCATACCATTATCTATAAAAACGGAAAAAAATCACGTTTGTTGTATTTGAGCCCCCTTAAATATTTATTTTATTCTGTTTTTTAGTATATGTTGTTACAGCAACAGAATTATATCATCTGTGAAAATTTCAATTTCTTTCAAACTATCACGGTTCATGAGATACAGCCTGGTGACAGACTGACAGACGGACGGACAGCGGAGTCTTAGTAATAGGGTCCTGTTTTACCCTTTGAGTACGGAACCCAAAAAAGATAACATTTTAAGTAGTACATCACAAAATTCTCCCAGCACAAAGTAGAGCATCCTTCCCGCCGTACTACCCACACCGGTAGAGCTCCACGCATGGCATCCCACACACTTGTGATGTACCACCGTGCTGCACGGTTCACGAGTCACTATGGTTCAGCGAGTAGTGTCTGACACGGGTTCGATGCCCGTTTGCTTTAAATGACGGTCACATCTTATTTTCCCTTTTACTCACCTACTTACAAGTTAAATGATAGAGTAAATAACGTTGCACAAAATTAAATAAACCAAAAAAAATAAGAAATTTAGTAATGCATCACAAATATTCTCCCAGCACAAAGTAGAGCATCCTCACCACCGTACTACCCACACCGGTACAGCTCCACGCATGGCATCTCACACACTTGTGATGTACCATCGTCCGCGTCGTCGGCACGGTTCACGAGTCACTATGGTTCAGCGAGTAGTGTCTGACACGGGTTCGATGCCCGTTTGTTTTAAATGAGGGTCCCCTCATTAGATGTTACAATTTATTTGAAGTCTAAGGCCTGTAGGGCACATTGCTCGCAGAACAGATGGTCGATGGGGCCGAAAAGTTCTGCAGTGACGACCTCGTACCTGAAGACGCAGCGTTGGAAGGCCTCCTACAAGGTAGACCGATGACCTGGTGAGGGTCGCGGGTAGCAGTGGATGCGAGACGCACAAGACCGGTTGTTGTGGTGACACTTGGGGGAGGCCTATGTTCAGCAGTGGACGTCTTACGGCTGAAGTGATGATGAAGGCCTATGTCTTTTTGACGGAAACTTATTTAACTACAAATAATTGAGTCAATATTACAACGGAAAAGTATTACTAGTTATGTTGAGAGTCGTTACAGGTCGTTAGACGCCCGAAAGTCTGCTTATACTTACTTTATACTTTGACTTGATAATTGAATAATTTGACTTGGTAATTTTAATGATCTAGGATTATTTTGATAATTTGCAATTGCTTATTGATTTGTAATTCATTTTAACTTTTATTTCATTTATTTATTCGTATTTAATTCTATAACTATTTTTTTGTTGTAGTTTGATTTATTTATTTAGTACACATACAATTACTTTTACAAGTAAACCCAATGTAATAAAAGTAGTCTTAAAATGATAATTGACCAGTCCCAAGCAGTGGCTCAGGGTACCGGCACAAGTTACTTAGAAGACAAAACACTAATTGTCACCCTCTGGAATTCCGCCAAAGAGCAGGAAAAAATATCCAAATGATAAATAAATGATAAATGTGATAAATGATGTTTATTCAGTAAATAGGTTACAAGGAACACTTTTACACGTCAATGTTTTTTTGTCAGTTTAAGCTAGATGAGGCCGGTGTTTCCTAGCTGACTACCCTGAGAAGAAACACCGAAACAAACTCAGAGGTCAAAGTCTCTTTTAGTGTTCAAATCCATACAATGTGGACTGGTTAGATCCTATGAGAACCATGTACGTTTATGTCTGGGATGAGCTTTATGAAGAAAGCAACACACGAATTCGAGTGGACCTGTCCAGACAGTGCAAGCATTTGTCAGTCATCGCGAAGCTCAACTCAGAACTCTGAGGTGCTCAACGAACCGACGAACAATACCAAAGTAAGGACATTTGAGTAGGCCGCAAAAAATACTCAAACTGCCAGACAATCATAAAATCTACATGAATATAACGACATACATAGTTCTCGCATTCACATTATTCTATATGAGGACCATGCAGCTTAGTGTCTGTAGTGGTCTTTTGAAGAAAGAACCAAACATATTTGAGTGGACCTGTCCAGTCAGTGCAAGCATTTGTCAATAGTCGAATAGCTCAACTTAAAAACCACTAAGGAGCTCAATGACATGACGAACAATACCAAAGAAAAGACATTTGGGTAGGGGGCAAAAGTACTCAAACTGTCAGACAACGTTGAAAATTACTGTAAAAAGGAGGAGAAAATAATAATAATAACCCACATAGTCCTCACATTTACAATAATTAAGTAATCAAAAAAAAAAAAAAATATATAATACTTTACAAAGTAAATATTTGTGTCAAACAAAATAGTAATCATAATATGTCAATCAAAAAATAAAAATAAATATAATACTTAACAAAGTATTCAAGTCAAAAAAAAATAATAAATATAAAATGTCAATAAAAAAATAAAATAAAAAATATAATACAATACTATACAAGTATTCATGTCAAAAACGAATATTAAAAAAAAAATATATAAAAAATTTTTCATCAGTAAGTACATATGAAAACAATGGCTCGTGTATATCATTGAAGCAGCTCAATTCCACGCCTTTTTGTCCTCAAGAAAGTCATTAATTGTGTAAAAAGCTTTCTGGCATAGCTTACGTTTAATAAATGATTTAAATTTATTTATGCTTAGTTCTTGAATTTGGCTAGGAAGTTTATTATAGAAACGTATACATTGACATCTAAACGAACCACCTATTTTTTTTTTTAAACGCAGAGAGATACTATTTATAATAGTAACCGCCCCACACACGTGCGAACTTTAATACGTTTGTACTGGCTACCGGAGTTTTAAACAGACTATCCCTCGGCCCCAACCGTAGCTTACTGTTTGGACCGAGCAATCCCAACGATTCCAAAATTTGCGGATTGTTAAGCATCCCACGAAAAACCATAAATACATATTTCGCCAGAGCAAGATTACGCCTTACTTCCAACTTATAGTACCCAACCATCCCTATTACAAAGAGAGTTGGGTACATAAGTGAGTAAAACGGGTAGACGCCAAATTGCCTCATGATAGGTACCGTGTAAACTTGTTCTGCATCTTCTCCACCATCTGAGAATATTTAGTTTCTTAAGGATTCCAGATGATAGCAGTAGTTTCCAAGTTGCTTCGGACCAACGCGTTATAAAGTGATTTCACTGCTGCCATGTTAGTGAAGTCACGGGTTTCTCGCATGACAAACCTAAGATTTTTGAAGGCCTTTTTACACACATGCACGACATGAGCTCGAAATGACAGATCCTCAGAAAAGGTAACCCCAAGATCTCGCACCGACCCCACCCGGTGGAGCATACGGTGGAGGTTTGCCCCGCTTGGGCAGAGCACCGCCGTGTCCTCGTGGATGCGAAAGGCGGCAGCGACCTCTCGCGCCGTGCCCTGGTTCAGGCCATGGTACGGAGCGAGAGGGAATGGGGGGCCGTCTCCTCCTTCTGCGAAGCAGTAATGCTCGCGAAGAGGGAGGCGGCACACGTTAGGAAGACTCAACAGCGGCAGAGTCGCCCTAGCGCCCTCAGCCGCAGCCGCCGCAGGAGACGCCAGGGGCTGCGAGACGATCTCCGGCCACCGTAGACCCGGGCCTGCGGACGGCGAGTAGTGGGTAACTCGCCGTCCGATCAGCACCAGGCCCGAGAGTAGACGGCGCGTAGTGTTCCACGCGCGTCTCAAAGAGTTGTCAGCAAAGGACGGGGCCTGCCACGGCCAATGCCTGCCCGGGGGTTGAGGATAAATTCGAAAGAGTTACCTCGCCCCTGGGCACGTAGGGCAGAGAGGAACAGGGGTGGGTTTTAGTCAGTAAGAGTCTGACACGCCCTTGCGCTCCACCCTAGAGCGGAAGAAGTCATAGGATGATTTCACACCCCCAAAAAAAAAAAAAAAAAATAGGTACCGTGTAAACTTGTTCTGCATCTTCTCCACCATCTGAGAATATTTAGTTTCTTAAGGATTCCAGATTATAGCAGTAGTTATAAAGTGATTTCACTGCTGCCATGTTAGTGAAGTCACATGACAAGACCAGGGTCTCTCGCATGACAAACCCAAGATTTTTGAAGGCCTTTTTACACACATGCACGACATCATCATCATCATCATTCTCCTGCCCTTATCCCAATTTATTTGGGGTCGGCGCAACATGTCTTTTTCTTCCATACTCCTCTATTAGTCGTCATCTCTGTAGTCACCCCTTTTTTACCCATATCCTCTTTCACACAGTCCAACCATCGTTTCTTTGGCCTTCCCCTACTCTTATAGCCATCCACATCCATACACAAGACTTTCCTCACGACATTTTCTTCATTCCTCCGCATCACATGCCCATACCACGACAACCGATTTCCACACAACTTTTCAGTCAGCGGTGCCACTTTCAGACTTCTTCTTATATTCTCATTCCCAATTCTATCCATGCGCATAACACCACACATCGCTCTTAGCATTCTCATCTCAGCTACATGCAATACACACATGCACGACATGAGCTCGAAATGACAGATCCTCAGAAAAGGTGACCCCAGGATCTCACCGACCCCACCCGCGGTAGCGTTGTTGTATTATTTTAATTGTATTGTACTTTTATTCTAATTTGTGTATCACTCGGCCTAGTAATTACTAATGCTATGTACGCCAATATTCCACCGACCACCTTTGGAATAATTGTATTATTTTTAATGTCAAATGTGTATGATGTGACAGTATTATAATCTAAATAAATAAATAAAAAAGTCTGAAAACCAGTCTTACCAAGTATCGTATTACCCAGTAACTGAGTTCTGGAGGTCAGATAGGCAGTCGCTCCATGTAAAATACTGATATTCAGCTGCATCCGGTTAGACTGGAAGACGACCCCAAGGTAGTTGGGAAAAAGGTTAGGCAGGGGCCCAGCATATTGCCATCACTCTGACACAAATCTGGACTCCGAGCTGTTACTGAGAAATTCCTGATGGAAAAAAATCTGTTAACACTTTTCTCGACACTTTTTTTTTATTTGTTCAATGATAAAGGACAGCGCCTCTAGTGTAATTTTTGTGGAACATGGCTTGGAAAATAGCCACTCGTCATCGATGCATGGTGATTAAAGTATTTATAATTGATCTAAATGTTTTTCATTCTGACTGTATATTTTTATCGTGTCGTGTAGAGTTGGGACTTTTGAAGAGTCAGGGTCGGTGAGAGATGGGATGAAGCCGAAAATTGAACCCAATACTTGGCAATCATCAAATAACTTCTAACTACCTGAACCATAGTGCTTCTTGTAAAGCCCATTTTTTTTAGGGCGTGTCAGACTCTTACTGACTAACCCGCTCGTGTTCCTTCAGTTGCCTTTTGCTCCTGATGATTCCTAACCCTCAAAAAAAAGAAGTTTTACAAGAAGCACTATGGTTCAGTAGTTCAGTCGGCGTCTGTTACGAGTTTGATGCTCGGCTGCTCTTTAAGTGTGACGGTAGGGTGGTTTTGTAAAGGTTACTATTTTCCCACAGCGGGTGGAATTATAGGGGCTGTGTTTTCTTAATTAGTTTGGTATGGTTCACTGGTTTATTGGTTGCTAGCGGGTTTAATACTTGGCCATTTCTAAGAATTAGTTAGGGTGTGGCAAACTAGGAAAAGTTTTTATTTTTGTTAAAATTAATTTTGCAAGATTTTATTTTTGACGATAGAAATTTTAAATTGTTAGCTATGGTTTTATGATTTTTTCTAATAAACTATTGTTGGATATTGCTAATTAATTAGTATTATTATGTTATTGTCATTATTAGGTACTATAAGGATTTATTACGTATTCCATTGTTAGAGCTTCAAATTGAATATTGTCTGTAGCTTTTACTTTAGTTACTAATCAAAAAAGACAATGAATAAATTGAATAAATGAAATGATTATTTCTGAGTGGTCCAGGAGTTGAGTTCGATTCCCAGTTTGTTATAAACAAAAATTGTCTCATGGAGCCTCTTTTGACACCACAAGATCAATTTCGGAGTTTGTATGAAGGCCTTACTAGCGGCCAAGTGGTGCCATTGAATAAAAGATCGTAGCATAGCATGGAAAATAAATATTAAAGAATCCAACGTCACGTTTGTTACAAATACTCGTAGGTTATAATATTTTTACGTTGTTAAAACAGGTCTCAGAATATTTCGTGTCCAGAGTAGTAGGCAAAAGTGTCAGAAACGGCCGTTTTTGGTACTTTTGCTTAATATAAGGTGGGCCAAAAGAAATCTGCCGATGTTGTCTGGCTCTCTTTTTTTTATAAATGAAAAACTTCGATTCTGTTTTTTGATTATGTTTATTTGAACCTTTAGAATTTTATTGGTCAAGTCGAGAGGATTATATCGGCCAAATGGGCGCCGTCACAATTGATTGCCATACAGGCTCGTTTTATGGCATTTTTCATCACTTCGGCGAGAACTTCGGGAGACAGATTCTCGCACTCGTGTCGAATGTTGTCCTTGAGGGCTTCCAGAGTCTCGGGCTTCTTCACGTAAACACAGGACTTCAAAAACCCCACAAAAAAAAAGTCTGGAACGCTTGAATCGGGTGATCTTGCGGGCCAGTGCAAATCGCTTAAACTAGAGATGAGGCGACCTGGGAACGCTGCCTTCAAAATATCCTGTTCCTGGTCCTGTTGGAACCACATGTCCCTCAGTCCTAAGTTATCCAATTGCGGCAGAAAAACTCGGTCAACATGGCCCTATAGCGCGCACCGTCCACTGTTGTAGTTTGGCCAGCGGCATTCTCGAAAAAAAATGGCCCGATTACTCCTCCAGCGTGAACAGCGCACCATGCAGTCACTTTGAGCGGGTGTAATGGTTCCTCGTGCTTCACTCGTGGATTTTCGGTGCCCTAGAAGCGATAGTTTTGCTTGTTCACGTACCCGCTGAGGTGGAAATGAGCCTCATCGCTACTTATGATTTTGGTCGAAAAATCGTCCATTTCTTCCTCGAGATTGAGGATGGCGTAGGTTACGCGCGATTCGCGGTCAGCAGGCAGCAGCTGATGCACGGACTGGACTTTTTACGGGAAAATGCGCAGGTCTTTGACCAAAATTCGCCTTAGGGACGTCCGGCTGATGGTTAATTGCGTGGCACGGCGTCTGGTCGATGTTTCCGGCGACAGCTCGACATCCTCGGCAACAGCGGCGATATTCTCGGCAGAACGGGCGCTCCGGGGCCGGCCACTCTTGGCAACGTCTCGTGTGGTCCCACACTCTTCAAGGTTGGTGGCCAAACGGCGCAGTGTTTGCGCAGTCGGTGTCGGACGGCCGGGGAATCAGCGACGGAATTCGCGCTGCGCCAACACCACAGACGAATTGTTACGCTAAAAAATAGACACGATTATTCCGCGTTCTTGGGGAGTGTATCGCTCCATAGCTTGTTCATTTGTGTTCTGCATCTGTCTGGTCCACAAATGTCAAAACAGATTTGACATTGGCGGCCATTTGCAAAAATGAGAGCATCTTCCAATAGGGTGTTTTCTTTTGGCCAACCCAGTACTTTGGATGGATCTTTATTTCGCTAAATAGCCTACGGATGTCGCAATCGCTTCATGCAAAATTTCAGAGGTACTAAATCAGTTAGACACAAATATTAATAATTAAACATTTATTTTAATTATTTTTTTCCTGTTTTTTTATCAATGACTTGCTTTATTACTTTTGTATACCGATTCTTAAAACGTGGGTAGAAGGAACAACAGGGTTTTTGTTACATACTGTATATGACGGAGTTATGCCCGAACATATACGAAAAAAAAAAAAAGTGGCCAAAGGTGAGCAAAAGTTGGTCAAAGGTTTGCAATTGGTGGTCAAAGGTGAGCAATAGGTGGTCAAAGGTGAGCGAAAGGTGAGCAATCGGTGGTCAAAGGTGGGAAAAGATTGTCAAAAGGTGGCCAAAGGTGAGCAATAGTTGTCTAAAGTTGATGATCGGTAGCGAAGTGACGGGACCCCAGGCCCCGCGTCGCGCGCGCCCTCTCCTCTCGCCGCCTCCGCCGCTGCCCGACGTCAGCCGAAGGTCGTCGAAGACGCCCGAACAATAGTATGTATATTTCTGTCTCATTCTTTCCTGGCTTCATCCTACACATTTTTGTATTTGTGTCTCTTACCTGTCGTTTTTTCCGTTGCATCCGGTTTGAAATCACAACGATTCTAAAGAAGTTTCACTTCAAAAAGAATATAAACATCAGAATTGATAACCTTCTCCTTTTTGAAGTCGGTTAAAACATCACAAGGTCTTTCATCTGGCCAAACCTAGTATGTCTAATCTTTAAGGAGCTTATCGATCTGTGGTATCTCTAAATGTTAGGCGCTCCCCTTGCGAAGTAGGTCAAATACGATAAGACATTGTGTTGAGCTTGAGATATTCTTCATGGAAAAAAATAGGTTTGTTCCTCTTTCCCATAGTCTATGTAGAGTTAGTTTAATAGCTTCAGAGGGTGTGGTGCCGGGTTTGATTACCGGCAAATAAATAATAAAACCGTTCAAGTGCGTGTCGGGCCACGCGCAAGGTTGGGTTCCGTACGTATAGTATAGTATAGTATAGTATAGGGACTCCGTTGTCCGCACTTAGACTCTCATTTGGTCCGTTGTGCGTAGTGGATCCTGGCTAATTCAGCCAGCCTAACTCCGCCCAGAAGCACAGAATCATCCTGGGAGATTCACAGGCTTCGCGGAGCGACCTCACCGTTCCGAGGATTTGTGCACGTTGGGTAGCCACGGCCACGCAATCCAGGATGACATGGGCGACTGATTCTTCAGCGTCAAAGCAGCCTCTGCAGAGAGGGCTATCCGTGGCACCTAGGTTGAAGAGATGTTTATTCAAGAGGCAATGGCCCGTGATTGTCCCTATTATTATTCTAAGGTTGGCTCTACTGAGACTGAGCAGTTTTTTGGTTAGTCGAGGGTGTAAGCTTGGCATGGCCATTCGCGACTGCCTGCAATCTGTTGCCCGTGACCATCTGTTATTGTGTAGTTCCGTGGTTCTTTGGCGGATCCATGCACGAAACTGCGAGAAAGGTAGGGGAAGGAGTGGGTACGGGCCCAACACTACCATCTCTGAACCCCTCTTCGCAAGTTCGTCCGCTGCATCATTGCCTAGGGATCCACTGTGCCCCTTAATCCACTGTAGGGTGATTCGATTTGATATCGATATACTCTCCAGGGCAAGGTGACACTCGTAAATTATCTTACTGTTAGTTTGTTTATTATCTAAGGCTTTGAGCACAGCTAAACTGTCTGATAGGAATTTAATTCCATAATCATGTATTCCCAGGCATCTTACAGCTGTTGCCGCTTGTGTCAGGGCAACACATTCACATTGGAAGATTGAGCTGTGTTCGCCTAGTGGTATATGAAAGTTAATATTGAGGTCTAGAGAGTGTACTCCAGCCCCTGAACCGTTTTGAGTCTTTGAGCCGTCTGTGTAAATGCGTACTTCATCGACTCCTGACTGGTCACTCTCTTCCTCTGCTGTTTGTATACGGTAGTTTTTGTTGAAAGTTGGTTTATTGGGTGTTCTGTCACACGGGGCAGCGATAAGTGGTTGGTATTCAATCGCCCGTTCCAGGATTTCCGTGTGAGCACTAGTGTGGTTTTTGCCCCATATGCCTAAGTGCATAAGCCTGATGGCAGCTAGTGCTGCCTCCTGTTGTATGAATAGATCTAGGGGGGTTATTTGCAGGGCTATCTCCATTGCTGCTGTTGGGGTGGGTTCCGTACGTATTTCACTTTAGTAATTTTGTTCCAAGGATTTTGTATTTTGTACGTTTAACAAGTAGATACATTTTATAAGTTGGGCGACTATTACTCTAAAACTAACAGAGGTAACTTAGCCGTGATAGTTTTTCTTTTAATTTCGTTACATATATATACTACTGCCGTAATTTTTTTCACATATCCAAAAGCAACCATTTAGTTGGCAGGGTCCCCCCCACTTGACTCTAACAAGCAATTTAAAGTTTAATTTTACGCAAACGAGTAATAGTTTTAAATGGCCTATCTAACGACACCCCACATCATGAGACGCGACAATAGGTTTTTAATTGTGTCTGCTAATG
Source organism: Polia nebulosa (assembly GCA_951329385.1). Taxonomy (NCBI): domain Eukaryota; kingdom Metazoa; phylum Arthropoda; class Insecta; order Lepidoptera; family Noctuidae; genus Polia; species Polia nebulosa. The sequence continues at coordinate 18,350,312 of OX589614.1, forward strand.
AAGGGCTTGACGGTTTAGCTACTTTTTAACCGCCTTCAAAAAAAGGAGGAGGTTCTGAATTCGATTGTTTTTTTTTTATGTGTGTTATCTCATAACTTTTTACTAGGTGAACCGATTTTTAAGTTTTTTTAAATCTGAAAGCTGGTGCTTCACATGTGATCCCATTTAAATTTGGTGAAGATCTGATGAAGAACTTCGGAGATACACAATGGAACCCTTTAATAAATAATAGCAAACCTTCCAGAATTGCTGCAATCGCATGTCTGTATATTGTTTTCACCACTTCATAACATTACATCACGCTGATACGCTCTAAAGGAGTATACAGGTTCGTACAGTTCACCCTGATGCACCCTAATTTCACCAACTATGTTCAAATTCCATATTTTTGGGGCATTCGGGCATAACTTTACTATTAATTTAGTTTTTTAATGGGGTACAGCAACTAATAAAAAACTTTTTACAAAAAAAAATACAACCGACTTCCACAGATAATACTAAAAAATGCAAAATAACTTTAATTTCGGAAGTCGGTGTTTCTAGTTTGCTTTCTTCGTTATTTGACACCGACTTCCGAAATTAAAGTTATATTGCATTTTTGGAACGAAGTTCCTTATCGCGCGTTGTGAAAGGGGGCTAGACGGAAAAAATTCTTACGAAAAGTTGTCACGACACTTTTTGCCATAGTAAAAAAAATAAAATTTTATTACAATTACTTTTGTTATAGTTGTTGTTATTGCTAAAGAGTTGAGTTGAGTTGAGTTGAGCTGAGCTGAGCTGAGCTGAGCTGAGCTGAGCTGAGCTGAGCTGAGCTTAGCTGATCTGAGCTGAGCTGAGCTGAGCTTAGCTGATCTGAGCTGAGCTGAGCTGAGCTGAGCTGAGCTGCGATGAGATGAGATGAGATGAGATGAGATGATGAAGTACAACTTCTTACGTGCGTGCGTGTGTGCGTAGTTAATAATAAAAAAAATATTATAAATTAAAAAAAATAAAATTATATTACAATTCCTTCACTAATTAATCGAAAGGAACTTCGTTCCATCCGGATGTCCCTTGACACCTCTCAAGATTTTTTTTTGTATTGTCTATGGGTTGTATTTTTTTTTGTAAAAAGTTTTTTAATATTTAGTGTATTTTCTTTTTTGGAAATTAGTTTTTTTTTGTAAAAAACTTTTTTTTATCGGGTTAGGTTTTTTTTTAATTTTTTTTTTTTTTTTATGAAAACCACCATTTTAAAGATAATTTAATTTCTCTTTTAGTATAAATACGTGTTTAAGGTTTCAGTATAATACCTTTTGTTTTATGTATAATAAATTAATAATGCGTCTAATTTCAGACAGCGCTCCTTGATGGGCGAGTCCTATTACTGGGTGGACGTACGACGCGTTACGTGAGCTGAGCACAGAACACGCAAGCTAACTACTCAAGGTCGTTGGCATATAACTGCGCCTTAATATTAAAGAGTGATAGGAGTTGTCACAATATTGGTCGCGGTTCTAACACCACAGTAAGTTTTTTTTTTGTTTTTTGACAAAATGCGTAACGTACTTATATCATTCGATGGGGATTAGAAAGACGCAGCGTTTGACAAATTAAACACGACCAATTGTGACGCGTAATTTCACCACACAGATGGCGCAGTGACAGTGATTGGCTGCTTCACTGGGCGTTGTGGGTTCGATTCCTGCACGGAACTAAATTCCGAGTTTGGGTGTTTGTAAACACACACGAAATTATTTAAAAAATACGCCAAAAACAATACGTGTTACTTAACAATTTATTTGCTCTACTGAAAAGTTTCCGAATTTGATGTAGGTACGTGGTGTCAGAACTAAAGCGACGATTTATCATTCTAAATTATTGTCGGAAAACAAGAATGTGTCGTGAGGTAATCGATTTGTCTACAGTCTATGATTTGTTTTCGGAAATCCGAATAGAGGTGCTAAGTGCCATGTTTTGTGTGAAATGTTGGTAGGTACTGTTATGATAATACACTAGTGTCCATCAGGCTAAGCTATAAGCTACGCTTGCCGGGGTTGATCCATGGATGGGTGACCATCTTTACATACAGAGACTCCTCCGTGCCTCGGAAAGCACGTTAAGCCGTTGGTCCCGGCTGTCAATCGTGGATCAGTGACAGTCGTTACGGGTCATCAGAAACCCGAAAGTTCGACAACCAGTCTTACCAAGGGGTACTAGTAATAATACCCAGTAACTGGGTTGTGGAGATCAGATAGGCAATAAAATACTGGCGATTCAGCTACATCCGGTTAGACTAGAAGCCGACCCCAAGAGATAGTCGGAAAAAGGCGCGGGCAGATATGAATACACTAGTTTCTGCCATCGGCTTTGGCCGCGTGGAAAAGTTCTTCCCCCATTATAAGTTGTAGCCTTTTTTGCTATTCCACACTACTAATCTATCTCTGTGCCAAATTTCATCCAGATCCGTTCAGCCGTTCGGGCGTGAATGAGTGACAAACATACATTCATCCAAGTTTTCGCATTCATAATATTAGTAGAATTTATTGTAGAGCCAGTTCAAAAACTGAACTAGCTCTACTGCGGCTGGCTATTTTAGTCAAAACTTTTAAAGTAGAAAATGGATTGACTAGAAAGTGGTAACAAGAAAAAACATTTCTACAAAAAAATAAAAAAATACAACCAACTTCCATAAAAAAAAAATGCAAAATAACTCGGTGTTTTTAATTTTGTTTTTTCGTTATTTGATGCCGACTTCCGAAATTAAAGTGAATTTGCATTTTTTTTCGGAAGTTGGTTATATTTTTTTGGAAAAAAGTTGTTTATTTTTCACGTTCAACCAAACAAACAAACAAACTCTTCAGCTTTATGACAGCGCTTAAACGCGTTTAACTGGACGTTTAGAATTGGTGATATCGGCCCTAAGATGGAAAAGTGATTGAAGTACACTTGATTACACCAAAAAGTAGATACACTTTCGAATTGTTTTAGAATAAAATGTGATAAATTCGTCCAGTTGACCGAGCGCCTGATGGAATTCTGTTGTTGCATACATGCAAAATGTAACTCTGCTAAAACTTTTTCAACGGCAAATGACTAAAAAATAAATGATACTTACAGTACTGTTTTAGCCATCATTATCATCATGTTTTCAACCGAAAGACGTCCACTGCTGGACTTATGCCTACCCCAAGTGTCACCACAACGACCGGTCCTGTGCGTCTCGCATCCATCGGCTACACGCGACTCAAACCTGGAGGTCATCGGTCCACCTTATGGGACACCTTCCAACGCTGTGTCTTCCAGAATGCGGTAATTTGCAAGTACCTAAGTTTATCTAGCCACATTATTTATATTAATTCAGATTATACTTAGTTTGGTCAGGTACCAACAGGCCTTCCGTGTATGTTGGGGTGCGAATGTTTTCTTTAAAGCTGGTTGCTGAGCAAGAGATAAGCTAAGTAACATGTAGCTGAGGTAATAATAGTAAAATGTTTACTAGCTTAGCTTTACCTGTACTTAAATAACCCCGTAAAAAGTTTCATTAGTTTTTAACCCACGTCCCGGTTTCCAATTGATCTCAAATGTTGCACACATGTTTAGTCATTAGTGATCTTATAATAATAAAACCTCCTGAATGAATTTCGATTACGGTGGCTAACATCAACGGAGGTTAGCCAAGTACGCAGGAGATATAATCCCGGGCCTGCGGACGGCGAGTAATGGGTAGATCGCCGTCCGATCAGTAACAGGCCCGAGAGTCGACGGCGCGTAGTGTTCCACGCGCGCCTCAAAGAGTTGTCAGCAAGAGATGAGGCCCGTCATGGCCGATGCCTGCCCGGGGGTTGAGGATAAATTCGAAACAGAGTTACCTCGCCCCTGGGCACTCAAAGGCAGGAAGGAACAGGGTTGGGTTTTAGTCAGTAAGGGTGCGTTTCCACTGAAGCGGAGCTAAGCGGAGACGTGCAGGAATCGACCTATCACAATGGTTTAAATCCTCATCACGTCAATCGTCTTGTCTGTGGTTGGACGATTTCTGCACGTCTCCGCTCCGTTCCGCCCAGCTCCGTTTCAGTGGAACCGCACCCTAAGAGTCTGACACGCCCTCCCGCTCCACCCAGAGCGGCAGAAGTCATTGGATGATTTACCACCCCAAAAAAAAAAAAAGGAGATATAATAATGTTCAAGCGTGTGTGCAATCATAAGTAGGTACACTATGTCGTCCTTCACTCTCATAGTCAGAAGACAGTCATCCGACACGACCAGTGAGAGATCAGCCGACAGGACCAACAGCTATACGTGATTTTTTAACCGACTTCGAAAAAGGAGGAGGTTATCAATTCGGATGTTTGTATTTTTTTTTTTTTTTTTTTTTTTTATGTATGTTCGGGCATAACTCCGTCATATATTGACGGATTTGCAAAATTCTTTTTTTGTTCGAAAGGGGTTTATTTTGAAATGGTCCCATTTAAATTTCAAAAAGTTCTGATGATGGGTTTCGGAGACAGACAACGGAACTCTTCAAAAATTGACAGCAAATCAACCGCGATTGCTGCTATCGTATGTCTATGAATTGTTAACACAGTTTAATGGGGAACCACAACTAAAAAGTGAAAAATAAAAAACTTTTTTACAAAAAAATAGGACCGACTTCCAATAAAAGCGCAAAATAACTTTAATTTCGGAAGTCGGTGTCAAAAAACGAAGACACAAAACAGGAACACCGACTTCCGAAATTAAAGTTATTTTGCGCTTTTTTTGGAGGTCGGTTCTATTTTTTTGTAAAAAAGTTTTTTTATCGAGGCACAGGGTGTCATACCAATGCCTAGAGGTAGCGGATAAATTCGTAACAAAGTTGCCGCCCCCCTGGGCACTCAGGCAGGGAAGGAACAGGGGTGGGTTTTAGTCAGTAAGAGTCTAACACGCTCTCCCGCTCTATCGAGAGTGGGAGTTGTCATTGGACGACTTCCCATCCCATAAAAAGGGGTGTCATACTACCAAATTCCAAACTGAGGGCTGCTACAGAGTATTTCCTAATGGAAAAAAACCCAATAGCATTTTTGCCCGACCCCAGGAATCGAACTCAGGACCTCACGTTCAGCAGTCGTACCAACGACCAAGATTAAGAGAGAGAGATCAAGTCGAGACCAACGAGACAGTGCTCTTTTCACAGTTATAATCTTTCAGGTTTATTAAGGCGCTGTTAGCTGCCAATGACCTTGAGTGGTTAGCTTGCGTGTTCTGCGCTGAGCTCACGGAACGCCTCGTATGTCCACCCAGTAATAGGACTCGCCCATCAAGGAGCGCTGTCTGAACTTAGACGCATTATTAATTTATTACACATAAAACAACAGACATTAAACTAAAACACTGAGACTAAATTATAAATCATTGAATGATCTTTAAAATGGTGAAGGTTTCATAAAAATACGCTTTATAGTTTTTGCGTGATTCTCAATTTTTTATCCGTGTTAGACATAACTTTACAAATTAATTACACTATGTTAAAAAAATATAATTTCAAATATTCTGAGATCAAATTACGATAGAAATTGTCTAAAGTAACATATTTTTTTTTTTTTAAAATAAGACTACTCGTTTAGACGTGATGTTCCATTAAAACCCATTAAAAAAGTTATACTTCTTTTGGAGCGTTTGGAAAAAATGATGAGAGTAAATTTTTACGATGCGCGCGCACACCGTCACAAAAATCCGGCACCCTGAAGTTAGCTAGAACCGACACCTTGAAGTTGGCTATAGTCTGTGGTTCATGAAGAATGATTGTTTTCCTTTTGTAAACATTGTGACAGTTTGGTTTTTTATCTTGTTACGTCAAAGAAGTATAACTTCTTACGTGCGAACATAAGTACACACACACAATTTTTTTTTTACTTGCTCTCTCTTTCTGTATAGGTCGATTTCCTTATTTCTTTTAAAATCGAAATGATTCGATGGACAATAGTGTGAGTTATTCGTTTGTTTACTACCTAAACTAAATATGTATTAATATTGTAACGTATAGGTACCTGTTTTTTGTCCCAAATGAATAAAATAAAATAAAAAATAAATTCAGGATCGCTCAAATCCATTTGGATCCAGACTATTCCAGGCACGAGGTAAGTTTGCATGTCAGCTTAGTTCACGTTAGTCATGGTTTAAATTGACACGAGACCAAGAATCAGATGCGTAGATTACTACAATTAAAAAAAAAACAAATGCCAACGGCAGTTGAAGCATAGGACAATACAATCCAATTAATTATTTTTTATTGCATTAATTAAAACGAGAGATAATCATGTGGATTAATAAATTATAATCATGGGAACCCGTTTTTTTTTCGTAGTTATTTAAAATTTCCATGAAGTTTCGAAATCATTTGAAAACTTGAGGCTGGTTCCCGACAAGGAATTTACAGAATATTTTTGTAGGGGAATTTCAGATACTTATTAATTCTTTTCTTTTTTAGGGTGCTGTACCCGAAGGGTCAAAATGGAGCCCTATTGTTGTCACTTACGTGTCCGTCGGTCCGTCGTCTATCACACAGGTTTTACAGCCAAACGGTTGGAGCTACAGTCTTAAAATTTTCACAATAAGCATTTTGTTGACCCAAATCCATACTTATTGTCAAAAATTGGTATGAAACCTTAAATGTGCGATGTCTGACAATGCTGTGGTGTCTGTGGAGTGGCGTGTAAATAGCCTACACCACATACCCACGTATCTTGTGTATTTTTGAGACCATAACTCAGACCCAGGGAGATGTGAAGAGTCCGTGAGGCTGCTGGTATTGTTGCCGGCCGGTGAGAAAATCTTGAATAATCCACAGGTGGAATAGTTGAAACTCCAAAAATCATCACTGCACTATATGTTCTCAATGTTTCACAAATGCAAGTCCATAAATTTTACGGGAATCCTCAGGTTTTCAACAGAAAAAGTATTTTCCAAAGCTTGCGGCGGCAGAGAAAGCACTCAATTATGGTACAGGGTACTGCGGCATTAAATATTGGTGTAAAGGATTCATCAAATATACACTCAATTATGTCACATTTTTATACAAAGAATAAGCTAAATATATCGGGTGTAAAAAGACAGTTTCCGAAGCCGAAAGCCACATATTTGGATAATTTTTTTCCACTAGACCATACCTGGGAATCCACTGGTTCTGGAGATATTGTCAAAGTCGCAATTTTTTTTAAACTTTTTTCGGAAAATGAATTCCAAGTGTTATTAATAAACTTTTTTCCAAACAAACATTACCTGAATTTTTGTCATTTTTTTTCTAAATTTCGAAATTACGCATTTCCAGTTATAAAAACGCAATGAATATCAAACGTCAAGTCCGATAAGTACGTACGTGGCTTAGAGAGAAGGGGCGGGGTTTAACTCCACTTGCCTGGGTTGGAGTTACATTGCGCGCAATAAAAAATAGTTTTTTTTTTTTGGAAATAAAAGTCGTTTCCCATCTATAATTTTTGCGCAAAACTACTTTGTTAGACATACAGTATGCGTAGTTGATGGCTATGTGATGTGTCTTTTTACACCTTGTGTAATAAATTGTACGGAAAAATCCTATTTTATTTTATTTGCTATTTTATTCGTGTTGAATATTAAAAATGGCAAATGACGCTTCACCATCGCGCTTGAGCAGTTTTTTTTTACATTGACAGGCTCACGCTTGACCACTATCTCACCTGATGGTAAGCGATGATGTGGTCGAAGATGGAGCACGCTTGCCTAGAAATAACCTATTCACTCTTGACTTAAAGACCGCCAGGTTCTAGTTATCAGGAAATGCAGACTCCGGCAGTTTCATTCCACTCCTTAGCTGTACGCACAATGAATGTGTTCCCAAAACGCTTTGTGTGTGTGGGTGGGATGTCCATGTACCGTTGGCTAGTACTTATGTTTTTTCTAGTAGCAAACAGAAGTAACTTTTTTATAAACTGTAAACAAAAATATCGTGAAGAAAAATTTCGTTGACATGTGACATAATGCAATATGACTGTGTTCTAGATTACCACCCCCTCCCTCTCACTGGGAAGAGTCTCGTGTCCTGGTTGTGGTAACATTAGAAGCATTTATTTATTTATGTACACAAAACACAAGAGAAAAAAAAAAAACTTGAGAGGTGTCGACACCCGGATGGAACGAAGTTCCTTTCGATTAATTAGTGAAGGAATTGTAATATAATTTTATTTTTTTTAATTTATAATATTTTTTTTATTATTAACTACGCACACACGCACGTAAGAAGTTATAGTTCATCATCTCCTCTCATCTCATCTCATCTCATCGCGGCTCAGCTCAGATCAGCTAAGCTCAGCTCAGCTCAGCTCAGCTCAGCTCAGCTCAGCTCAGCTCAGCTCAGCTCAGCTCAGCTCAGCTCAACTCAACTCTTAATCTGGAGTTAGATTGTTTCAAGCTCCGCTAGATTTAACACACGAAATTGGTTAGATAATGCTTGATCTGCTTGCAAACTTTGTACCTACCCACCAAAAATACAAGAAGTTTTTATTAGATTGTTTTTCCAACACAATCTTTTTGGATGGATAGCCTCATTAGTGTCGTGACAACTTTTCGTAAGAATTTTTTCCGTCTAGCCCCCTTTCACAACGCGCGATAAGGAACTTCGTTCCAAAAATTATGTATACGTACAGCTTTTTTTTTTTTTATGGTGTGGGAAATCATCCAATGTCTTCTCCCGCTCTGGGTGGAGCGGGAGGGCGTGTCAGACTCTTACTGACTAAAACCCACCCCTGTTCCTTCCTGTCCTTAGTGACCCCCCGGAAAGGTAACTATGTTTCGAATTTATCCTCAACCCCCGGGCAGGCATCGGCCATGACGGGCCCCGTCCTAATTACTGAGAACTCTTTGAGGCGCGCGTGGAACATTACGCGCCGTCGACTCACGGGCCTAGTGCTGATCGGACGGCGAGCTACCCACTGCTCGCCGTCCGCAGGCCCGGGTCTACGGTGGCCGGAGATCGGCTCGCGACGTACTGCGCCCAGTACACCCAGTACCTCACCTGCGGTGGTAGCGGCCGGGGCCGTGAGGGCCACTCCGTTAAGCTTTCCTCACGCGTCCCGCCTCCGCCTTTGCGAGCATTACTGCTTCGCAGAAGGCGGAGACTGCTTCTCATTCCCTATCGCTCCGTACCATGACCTGAACCAGGGCCGGGCGCGAGAGGTCGCCGCCACCTATTGCATCCACGACGACACGGCGGTTCTCCGCCCAAGCGGGAAAGACCTCCACCGTAGGCTCCACCGTGTCCTCTGGGCGATCCGCGCAGTGTTAACACCCGGGCGTTGCCTTCCGCCTGATCTGATGCAGGAACCTTACGAAACAACCGTGTCCAGTGAGGACCTGCGTCAGGTGGAACGTCTAAACGACTATATCTTTGAAAAAAATATAAGTTACTCTAGCTGCGAATGCTAAGAGCGATGTGTGGTGTTACGCGCATGGATAGAATTAAGAATGAGTATATAAGAGGAAGTCTGAAAGTGGCACCGCTGACTGAAAAGTTGTGTGGCAATCGGTTTTCGTGGTATGGGCATGTGATGCGTAGGAAAAAGTCTTGTGTATGGATGTGGATGGCTATAAGAGTAGGGGAATGCCAAAGAAACGATGGTTGGACTGTGTGAAAGAGGATATGGGTAAAAAGGGGGTGACTACAGAGATGACGACTAATAGAGGAGTAGGTATGGAAGAAAAAGATATGTTGCGCCGATCCCAAATAAATTGGGATAAGGGCAGGAGAGTGATTATGACTCTAGACAATTTTTTTTTTAATTTGATATTTGAATATTTGAAATTATATTTTTATAACATACGAGTAGTGTAATTAATTTGAAAAGTTATGTCTAACGTGGATAAAAATTTGAGAATCATGCAAAAACTGTTTATCGTATTTTTTTTTATGAAATCTTCACAATTTTAAAGGTGATCTAATTATTTATCTTTTTAACCGACTTCGAAAAAGGAGGAGGTTATCAATTCGGATGTTTGTATTTTTTTTTTTTTTTTTTTTTTTTTTTTTTATGTATGTTCGGGCATAACTCCGTCACATATTGACGGATTTGCAAAATTCTTTTTTTGTTCGAAAGGGGTTTATTCCGAAATGGTCCCATTTAAATTTCAAAAAGATCTGATGATGGGTTTCGGAGACAGACAACGGAACTCTTCAAAAATTGACAGCAAATCAACCGCGATTGCTGCGATCGTATGTCTATGAATTGTTAACACAGTTTAATGGGGAACCACAACTAAAAAGTGAAAAATAAAAAACTTTTTTACAAAAAAATAGAACCGACTTCCAAAAAAAGCGCAAAATAACTTTAATTTCGGAAGTCGGTGTCAAAAAACGAAGACACAAAACAGGAACACCGACTTCCGAAATTAAAGTTATTTTGCGCTTTTTTTGGAAGTCGGTTCTATTTTTTTGTAAAAAAGTTTTAGTATACGTGTTTTAGAATAATACCTGTTTTTTATATATATTAAATTAATAATGCGTCTAATTTGGGACAACGCTCCGAGTCCTATTACTGGGTGGACGTACGACGCGTTACGTGAGCTCAGCACAGAACTCGCAAGCTAACCATTCAAGGCCATTGGCATTTAATAGCGCCTTAATGTCCCCACTGCTGGGGCACAGGCCTCCTCTCTGTGAGATGGTGTAGGAACTAATCTACCACGCGGGCCCAATGCGGGTTGGTGGATGTCGGATCATGCCGGTTTCCTCACGATGTTTTCCTTTACCGTTTTGAGAGCAGTGGTGATGAAATAATCTACACAAAGTAAACCACCTGCCTGGGTTTGAACTCACTACCTACTTGTAAGTCGCGTTTCCAAGTATTATGTTTTTGCTATTATTAATAACTTATCTTATGGACCCCTAAATACCGAGTCACGCGTCTATAACAATTAACACCACGTGGGTGATCGGAAAACATAAAAGGTATGAAAAAAAAACAGTGACAGTGACAATTATTTCATTAAAGTGTTTTTTAGGATTGCTTATACAATAGCATGCAATAGGTATTCCGTGCTCACTCGTAATTGTCAACTGTTTTGCAGTCGTGTTGTGACCGACACGTGAGGGGCTCAGGCTATTAATAAGGAATAGATCGATAGATAACATAACTTTGTTTCAGTACTTCACTTACAAGGAAGCAATGAACAATTCAAAGTTCTGAATGACTGACAGACTGATATATCAACACACAGCCTAAACCGCTGGTCCTAGAGACATGAAATTTGGAGGGTGTGTTCTTTGTGAAGAGTAGGTATCATCTATGAAAGGATTTTTCGAAATTCAACTCTTAAGGGGGTGAAAAAGGGGGTGAAAGTTTATAATGGAGGATGTACTAATTCCACGCGGGCAAAGGCGCATGGCAGGCAGAAGCTAGTTCTTATAAAGTAACCATCAGGTTAAGCTACGCTTGCCGGGGTTGGTCCACGGATGTGTGACCATCTTTACATACCGAGACGTCTTCGTTACGGGTCGTCTGAAGCCCGAAAGTCTGACAACCAGTCTTAACCAAGGGGTATTGTATTACTCAGTAACTGGGTTGTGGAGGTCAGATAGGCCAAGAGAGTTGGGAAAAGGCTAGGCAGATTGAAGAGCAGTCGTGGCCCAGTGGTAACAACCGTGACTTACAATTTGTAGGTCGTGAGTTCAAACCCAGGCAGGCACTTAATTTTGTGTAAATTATTTCATCACCAATGCTCTCAAAATGGTGAAGGAAAATATCGTGAGGAAACCGGTGATACTAAAACCAAAATTTGGATTACGTAAAAAAACACACTTGGCCCTCTGATAGTAAGCACGATGTGATATCTAAGATACCGGTGGAATGAATATATTACGAAAGAGTATATTGTAAATGTATTGTGTAAACAGTTGTTGGTTAACCAAATAAATAAATAAAATATTGTTATCGGCAACTAGGCTCAAAATCAGTCACCTGGCATATACTTTAGTTCTTCAAAAAAAATAAACTTAATAAGTATTACTTTCCAGATGCAGGGATTGAACCGAAGACGACTCGCCCAACAATCGAGCTAGCGACAACTGGACCAAAGACGCAGGCTAATGATTTATCTGTAACTTTTTTTTGCAGCACACAACATTAATATAAGAGACGAAAACGCCTCTGGAAGTTATTGATTTTTATTTTATTTTTTCTAATTAAAAATGACTTTACCAAAATAGAAAATAGAAAAAAACTGAAATACTTTCAAAATTCTGTAAGTCAGGTGTAGTTAAGTTAGAAACTTATCTAATCTGGTGGAAGGGGAAAATGGTACGAGATACATAATTCAGATTTCAGGAAAAAAAAAACTTAGTAAATTTGGTCTACTACTATGCCTAGGGGTAGCGGAAACATTCTGAAAATGAGTTACCGCACCCCTGGGCACTCAGGCAGGGAAATAAAAGGGGTGGGTTTTAGTCAGTAAGAGTCTGACACGCCTTCCCGCTCCACCCAGAGCGGGAGAAGTCATTGGATGATTTCCCACCCCCCAAAAAAAAAAAAAAATGGGTCTACTACTGGCCAAGTGGCGCCCTCATTGAATAAAAAATCGTAGCATACCTACTGCTTTGGATTTGGATACAAAACATTCTTAGACCTGTTTTAACAACGTAAAAATACTTTATCCTCTTTGTAACAAACGTGAAGTTGGATTCTTTAATATTTATTTTCTATGCTATGCTACGATTTTTTGTTCAACGAGGGCGCCGCTTGGCAGGTAGTACGGCCTTAAAAGTACCAAACAAGTTACTTTTCAAGCAGTCTAATGCAGTTGGTGGTATTTTTTTTAGTGCAATCGCACATTTTATACAATATTTTTGAATTCATGATTGATTAATGATACCTCATTAGCTAATATCTATCAAGCCCTTTAGACTACAGGGCGTGCCAAAGAAATAGACATACAATCATACATACATAAAAATAGTCTCGACAAACATTAAGGCGCTATTAACTGCCAACGACCTTGAGTGGTTAGCTTGCGTGTTCTGTGCTGAGCTCACGTAACGCGTTGTACGTCCACCCAGTAATAGGACTCGGCCATCAAGGAACGCTGTCCAAAATTAGGCGCATTGTTAACTTATTATACATAAAATAACAGGTGTGAAAGAGGATATGGGTAAAAAGGGGGTGGCTAAATAAAAAACTTTTTACAAAAAAAAATACAACCGACTTCCATAGATAATACTAAAAAACGCAAAATAACTTTAATTTCGGAAGTTGGTGTCAAATAACGAAGAAACCAAACTAGAAACACCGACTTCCGAAATTAAAGTTATTTTGCGTTTTTTAGTATTATTTAAGGAAGTCTGTTGTATTTTTTTTGTAAAAAGCTTTGTGGACTAATGACTGCAACACTATTTTGTGGACTAATGACTGCAACACTATTTTGTGGACTAATAACTGCAACACTATTTTGTGGACTAATGACTGCAACACTATTTTGTGGACTAATGACTGCAACACTATTTTGTGGACTAATAACTGCAACACTATTTTGTGGACTAATGACTGCAACACTATTTTGTGAACTAATGACTGCAACACTATTTTGTGGGCAAATGACTGCTACACTATTTTGTTGACTATTGACTGCTACACTATTTCCTCAACAAAATAATGGGTGTTGTGGTGAAAAACTATTAAAACTAAAACCATCATGACATAATTTGAGTTTAAATTTATCATTCTAAAATATCACCAGCTCCCAAATGTCACAAGCATCACCACAACACTTGATTACCGTGGCGATCTGAACCCAAGTGGTTATTAGTGGGTCAGCAATGAGGCAAGAGCGCGGGAACGGCCGATGTGCGTACGTATTGCGATTATACGACTTGTGTGGCGGCGCCTGAAGGAGGCCGTGAGAGGTTTTGATACTTGTGGGTTTTTTTTTTTTTGGAACATTCCCGCCACACTATTCCCAAACCACTGTAACTTCTGTAAGCCAGAATCAACAGTGGCGACCACCAGACGAAACACCGAGGCAATGAAGCTCGATGAGTCCTGGAGAAACGATTAAACTGTCTTGGGTCCCGCAACGAAATTAATCAGAAAAGACAGCGGAGGAGTAAGAAAAACATAATTTCCACTTCCCTCCTAATCAAGCGGGAGACAGAACAAAGCTAGGCCATTAGGCATAAAGGGGGTATTTACAACTGGGGTGAGCCCAGTTGCCAAGCACCACTGGTTAAAAACACTAATATTAATGGGTCTTAAAAAAATTGTGAGCTGTTACAATTGATTCCAATGATAGGTAGGTATGGCAAAAACTTGTGGGTTAGTTAAAAAGTTCAATTTAAAAAATATCCTACTTTTTAGTGAGTTATATATTTTATGAAATCGCCTCGTCAAATCCTCTGTTTTGATATCCCATATGACCATGCACAAAAAAAAAACCCAGCTAAGTACGAGTCGGAATTACCAGTTTTCGACTATCTGTAGCTCCAACAGTTTGGCAGTAAAACCTGTGTGACAGACGACGGATAGACGGACTCGTGAGTGACGGCAATAGAGCTCCGTTTGGACCCTTCGGGAACGGAACCCTAAAAATAAAACCCTAATGACGACCGGTTGGCTTTTGTTTCAAAATTCCTTCAGTTTATGTCATTTTGGCTGTCAAGACCAACTTAAGATAAGTACCGTACCTCATTTGTTCAAATCCATCCAGTTTAGGCTACAGGGCTAGCCAAAGAAATAGGTATACAAACATACATACACTTATACAAACTCTCTTTTGTCAATTGACACCGACCTCCGAGGTAGTGTGTGTAAGTGTATTTTGTTTTTTGGATGTCAGTTGTATTTTTTGTAAAAAAGTTTTTTATTTTTCACCTTATAGTCGTTTATAACCCAGAACTAAAACTAAATATTAAAGTTACGTCCGAATTGATAACCCCAATAACATGGAACATGCAGTTTGAACATACTCGTAATTGGAGGATACCAAAATGTTTTCTACGTATGCACATTTTTTGATTTTGACGATTTTTTCAAAAAGCGTTAAAACAATTTCGATAAAATTTATATGGGAGCACCTCTGGCGTATACTCTCAGAATTTTGAAAATCGGTCCACAACTGACAGAGATTGAGGTGGACAAACTTAAAAAGTCGTATATACAGTCGAACATAAAACCTCCTCCTTTTTGCGAAGTCTGTTAAATATACTTACTAAAGGAGTATTTAAACTATTTCTTTTGTTTATGGTGAGACATTGTTCTTATTAGAAGTTCATGAGGGCAATGCCTGCTACAAAATTAAGTATTTAGCATTTTTTGTCTACATTTTAATTTTAGGTAGGTACTGTGAGATGTAAGATGATTGACAGTTTTTAACTTTGGTAAGATTTTATCAAAACTGTACCGTAAACATGTTTATATTGAGTAACCTTTTTACTTCTGGTTTACCGATTTTTGAATATTTTTTTATAATTATAGGCTCGCGTTTTACCACTATCCGATCGGCCCTCTTAGCCAAATAACTTTTATAATAGCGCTAACGCTTCGTGCAATATGTATGGCAAGGACAATACCTGTGGAAGGAACTGTCACGTGACTCACGCCCAGTAATGTCGTTGCCATACATTTTGCACCAAGCGTTAGCGTTATTCGCTCTTGACTTAAAGACTCTCAAGGTTGCAGTTAGCAAGAAACGTAGATTCTGGCAGGAAATCGAACTAAAATCTATGTATTAGATCCCTACCTATGAAATCAGCGTTTTGTATGGAGAATTTTAAAGAAGTTGCATTTTTCATACTAACATTATCTTAATTTATTTAACAACTATGAACACTAATGTTTTAAAAATTTTATGCAATAATGTTTAAAAACTAAGATAATGTTAGATTAAGCAACAAAAATAAGTTTTGGCTAAGTTAAAACAAATGTACTCGTAGTAGTCATTTCTGCTAACGAAAAGAGGAGTAATTTTTAAGGTATTTTTTTGTTTATAAAACTATAAGTAATAAGGTTTTTTTACTATTGGCAGTTGTCTATGACGGTCATTATTCGATATAATATCAAGCAATTGATGAATATTTCAATTCATAGAAGTGACGAGGTTCTCTATTTAGTTAATAAACATGCAGAGATATCTAGATCACGAGAACGTAAAATCGCATTCGGTGTACCACAGGGAACCGTTCTGGGACCTTTTTTGTTTATATTATATTGTTAATGACATGCCCATGTCCATTGAACAACCTTTGACTATGTGAGAACAAAATGCCAATTTCTTAGGTAAGGACCCAATATAAAAAACCCTTGGAGTACAATAAAAATAATAAAACAATCTTTACCTCTCTTAAAACTATCAAGTATCAAGACCATTCATTGCCCACTACTCCGTAGTTTGTTTTGCAAACAAATTGTTATAGGAACGTTTATAAAAGCTGTGCTTGCGATCTTCCCGCGGTGACCTTGTACCTGCGACATCACGCTATGCAATTGAGTGTGAGCAGAGTAAGAGGTTGGTAGTGAAAATTGTACATTTGGAATGTAATCTATGTCATTTTAAGTTTGGAATATGCGGTTAGGTATTTAACGGTGGGATGTTTTACTCTATTTTTTAACCGACTTCCAAAAGAAGGAGGTTATCAATTCGGATGTTTGTATTTTTTTGTATGTTCGGGCTTTCCGTCATATATTGACGGATTTGCAAAATTATTTTTTTATTCGAAAGGGGTTTGTTCCGAAATAGTCCCATTTAAATTTCATATAGATCTGATGATGGGTTTCGCAGACAGACAACGAAACTCTTCAAAAATTGACAGCAAATCAACCGCGATTGCTGCGATCGTATGTATATGAATTGTTAACACAGTGTAATGGGAAACTACATCTAAAAAGAGAAAAATAAAAAACATTTTTACAAAAAAATTGAACCGACTTCCAAAAAAAGTGCAAAATAACTTTAGTTTTGGAAGTCGATTGTCATGATCTAATAAGTCTTAGATCAAGAAATCTAAAATTAATTTTATTTTTTAAAATTTTACATTAGGTCTTAGATTCTAAGACCAAATGTTTACTAAAAGATTTTATCCTGTACAATAATCCTATCGATTAGTGCAGTAAAATAGCGAGTGTTTTATTTTTTGTATTTTTAGCTGGTTCGATTCCCGTTTTAGTTAAGTTTTTCGAGAAATCTGTGAATGCAGTTTTGTTTCATTTTAAAAATAAAGGAATGTTTCCTTTAAGTAAAAAAATCTATCTTAACGATTTAAAGTAGTTCAGGGCCCATTGATATTTTCCACCATGTTTACATATATATTTGCAAATTTTTTGCATCTACAAAAGTTAGTTTTTTCCTGTGAAACCCTGTATATACATACATACGAGTCGAATACAGAACCTCCTTGTTTGAAGTCGGCTAAAAAAGTACTTTTGCGATTTAACATGAAAGTTAATTTTCTTTTTTTAATTCTTACAGAACTCTTTCAGTAGGTAGCTACCTAGCAAGGACGTGATCATCATCATCTTCCTGCCCTTATCCCATGTTACTTGGGGTCGGCGCAACACGTTTTTTTCTTCCATTCTGTCCTGTCAGCCGTCACACTATCACTAACTCCCTTTTCTTTCATATCCATCCTTTCTTTGGCCTCACTCTCACTCTCCATCCATACATATTTATATTCTTTTATTTACATGTGTTTCATCCCTCCTCTTTACATGACCATACCAAGATAAGCGGTTCCCTTCCAATTTTCTGTAACTGGCGCCACTTCTAAACTAGCTTTAATGTACTCATTTCTCACTTTATCCATTCTCGTTACTCCACACATCCGTCTCAACATTCTCATCACCGCCACATGCAATCTTTTTTCATCCGTATTTTTCACAGCCCGAATTTCTGACCCACACAGTACGACAGGTCTAATCATGGACTTATAGATTTTCCCCTTTAACTTAAGGGGCATCCGTCGGTAGCTAGGCCGTGATCATTATAACGAAATTACAAACTTGTAACGTAAATTGTATTCATGCAACTTTCCTAATTATTTTAATAAAAGCAATTCCACATTAAATGTGTAATGTCAAATTATAAATGAAGCAATACGAAGAAACAATGTAAGAACGTACTCTCATCTCAAGGCCAAACGCACAATTTTAGCACTACTTACATATTTTGGGTGCTTCACGCGACATTCTCCGGTCAAATTCGACATTGTCCTTTAAAGAGAACGTCTTTACTACATAACGTAAGTCAAGCATTCACTCGATACAATTACTGACATTTAGATCAGTTTGCTTTACATACTGGGTCAAATCTTTGGTTCTAGGATGGTCTGAGGTCGATAAAGCACCTGCAACTGAAAGAACATGGGTGAGTAGTAGTGAGTAAGAGTCTGACAGGCCCTCAAGCTCCACCCAGAGCGGGATAAGTGATTTGATGATTTTCCACACTCAAAAAGTATACTACTAGTTTACGCTAAACTTGAAACTCGTTACCGTCAATTATGTTTCACTGCAAAACAAATGTAGGTAATTGGTAAAAAAGTGTCTTAAGATTGTTTATATTACGACTAGTATTCCAAGAGCGAGAATCTTACCTTGCCGTAACACAGTCTTTGACTAGCACGGGAGGTAAAGAACTTTTCTTTGTATACCGCCATTGGGCATTCATTAAATTTAGTATGTGCCTTTGTTTAACGATAACGTTATTGTGATTAACTTTTCTTTTGCTCCCATTACTAATTGTAATAGACAAGTTCTACCTTAGTGTGGTTTGGAGCGTAAGTGAATGTGCCTTACGTACCCCGACAAACTGTATTGCCGCTATGATAAATAGATATGTATAACCGGTGTACTGTAACCTAAACTTATGGTCATTAAACTTTTTATTATTATTATTATTAAAAAAAAAAAAAAACTTGAGAGGTGTCAAGGGACACCCGGATGGAAAGAAATTCCTTTCGATTAATTAGTGAAGGAATTGTAATATAATTTTATTTTTTTTAGGTTATAATATTATTTTTTTTATTATTAACAAATATATTGTAATATTAACCGCACTGCCGACTCATAGTCTTATGTAAAAATGCTATTACGCACAGACTCCAAAAAAAAAGTGTGTGTACTTATGTGCGCACGTAAGAAGTTATACTTCATCATCTGATCTCATCTCATCTCATCTCATCTCAACTATAGCAAAAAGTGTCGTTACAACTTTTGGTCCTAATTTTTTCCGTCCAGCCCCTTTTCGCAACGCGCGTTAAGGAACTTTGTTCCAAAACTTCTTCTCCCATAGTGTATCAAGACAAATGCATTGCATGAGACTGCTCTAGCCATCAGCCAAACTTTTTTTTGTTTTGGTAAATCATCCTTTGACTGCTCCCACTCTGGGAGGAGCTGGGCGTGTCAGGTTCTTACTGACTAAAACCCACCCCTGTCCCTTCCTTGCCTGAGTGCCCAGGGGCGCAGTAACTCTGTTACAAATGTATCCACGACCCCTTGGCATCCATGCATCGACCAGGACATGCCCCGTTAGTGGTGGTTGACGTCTCTTTCAGGCGCGCGTGGAACGCTACGCGCCGTCGACTGATTGGTTGGCGAGCTGCCCATTACTCGCTGTCCGCGTCTATGGTGGCCGGAGATCGTCTCGCGACCCCTGACGCTCAGGGCGTCTCCTGCGGCGGTTGCGGCTGGGGGCGTGAGGGAAACTCCGTTGAGTGTTCCTTCAAAGAGCAGCACTTACGAAATAAAACTTATTTTGCGCATTTTTTTTATTAAATTTTGGAAGTCGGTACTATTTCTTGTTTTTAAGTTTTTTTTTAATTTTTTAGTTGTGGTTCCCCATTAAGTTGTGTAAACAATACAGTGAAAAACGATCGCAGTAATCGCGAGTCATTTGATATTAGTAATTGAAGAGTTCCACTGTTTATTTCCGAAGATCTTCATCATATCCTAATGTACAAGTTTCCTTGAAAAATATGCATTTGAATTACGAAAACCCCATCCAAATCGGATCAGTGGTTTTTGAGAAATCGCGGACAAACCTACATATATACATACATGTATAGTTACTTGCGGGTCGAATACAGAACCTCCTCTTTTGAAATCGGTTAAAAACCTAAGAACATTTTGCCGGACCCGG
This sequence comes from Polia nebulosa, assembly GCA_951329385.1. Classification (NCBI taxonomy): domain Eukaryota; kingdom Metazoa; phylum Arthropoda; class Insecta; order Lepidoptera; family Noctuidae; genus Polia; species Polia nebulosa. Next base: position 18,370,412 of record OX589614.1, read on the forward strand.
GTTTCGAGTCCAGAATCCCACGCTCAGCGGTCACACTAAACCAACTTGCCAAAACACAATCAAATTGAGAACATCCTCTTTTAAAGTCGGTTAGCAAACTATTATTAGCACAGAAGATTCCCACAGTACCGATATCATCTATTTTTTAAGTTCAAACTATGTTATTATAACGTTTCAACCTTTCGGAACAATTTGTAATGACTTAATGATAACTGCTAATGGTTTGTATGACCATTTGTACGTCACGAATTATTGGGTACTGTTACTATCGTTTGTTACTTCATTATAATATCTAAACAATGAAGTCTTCAAAATATTGCGGCAAGTAAAAAAAAAAAAGTACGCTTAAGTGAACGTATGTGCTATTGTGTTTTCCCGTCGGGTGGTTAAGGGCGTGGCATGACCTAAAGCGCGGTCACTCTCGGACTGCATAGACAAAAAAACTTTTTTACAAAAAAAAAAACCGACTTCCAAAAAAGAAAATACACTAAAAATTTAAAAATATTTTTAATTTAATTTCATTTATTCATTTCGGAGGTCGGTGTCAAATAACGAAGAAATAAAATACAAACATATTTTATTTATTCGTTATTTGACAGTGACTGCCGAAGTTAAAGTTATTTTTAAATTTTTAGTGTATTTTCTTTTTTGGAAGTCGGTTGTTTTTTTTGGAAAAAGTAATTTTTTTTGTCTATGCAGTCCGAGAGTGACCGCGCTTTAGGTCATGCCACGCCCTTAACCACCCGACGGGAAAAGTTTTTAAGAACTAAAAACCCCACTATCATGAAATTTAAACATACTCGTAATTGGAGAAAACCAAAACGTCATCTATGTATACATACATATTTAGTTTTTATTCAGGTTTTGAAAAAGCGCTGAAGCAATTTCGATAAAACTTATATGGGACCACGTCGGGAGTATATTATTTCGGAGAAAAAAAGAATTTTGAAAATCGGTCCACAAATGATATTGAAATCGGTGATAAATAAAAAAATAAAGAAAACATACATACAGTCGAACATAGAACCTCCTAGATTTAAGTCGGACAAAATAAAGGGACGCACGACCACACAATGCTTCCAATTTATTGCTAATTCTAAAACAACAAAGTTTTGCATTAAAGATTTGATTAATATTTGTTACAAATTTTACCGACGTACTTACGTTGGCTAGTAATACGGGAATTTTTAGGGTCCAAACGGAGCCCTGTTGCTCACTCCCGTGTCCGTCTGTCTGTATGTCTGTCACAAAATTTGGTTACAATGATTTTTTAACTGCCCATCAACCTATGAACTTGAAATTTGGTGATAATATTTAATGGGTCTCCCCTGAGCCTCGCTGTGTATGACAGCACGTGATAACTATGCCACCATCTTTTCTAGGGTCACTCGATGAGCAGACAGAGCTCCCACTCTGAGAGCCCGCGACCCGGAGTCCCGTCAGCTTAGATATCACCTCAAAAACTGAACATTATTCGACTTCTAATGATTTTTAATTGAACATCTGGTCATAACGACTAGTCTCATTTTTTGAAAAAAATATTAGTTACTCTAGATAAAAGACAACTTTTTCGTAATTGGTGTGTGAATGATTGAAATTATATTTTTATAACATAGTGTAATTAATTTGTAAAGTTATGTCTAACGCGGATAAAAAATTGAGAATCACGCAAAAACTGTAAAGCGTATTTTTATGAAATCTCTACCATTTTAAAGAAAATTTAATTATTTATAATTTAGTATACGTGTTTTATTATAATATTTGTTTTTTTATGCATAATAAATTAATAATGCGTCTAATTTCGGACAGCGCTCCTTGATGGGCGAGTCCTATTACTGGGTGGGCGTACTACGCATTACGTGAGCTCAGCACAGAACACACTAACCACTCAAAGTCGTTGGCAGTTAATAGTGCCTTAATAATTTAATTATGATTAGCAACAATTTAATACACGGCTTAGCACAGTTGACCAGTATTTTACCTGATGGTAAGGGATGATGTGGCCTACATTGGAGCCTAAAAGTAACCTATCAAAGTAGCTATCAGGAAACAGACTCCAGCAGGGAATGCCACACCTTAGCTATACGCAGAATGAATGTGTTCCCAAAACGTTTAGTGCGTATGGGTGGGATCTTCACGTAATAAACATCTAATGGTCCGATGATGGAACGGGTGGGGTTATTATCACTTAGCCACGAGCCCCCCTCTTTTTTTTTGGGTCTTGAATATCATTCTATGACTTGTCCCACTCTGGGTGGATCGGGAGGGCGTGTCAGACTTTTACTGACTAAAACCCACCCCTGTTCCTTCCTTGCCTGAGTGCCCAGGGGCGCAGTAACTGTGTTACGAATTTATCTGCAACCCCTTGGCATGCAGGCGTCGGCCATGATGAGATGAGATGTTGTCAGTCACCACTGACGGGGCCCCCGTCAGTGGTGACTGACAACATCTCTTTGAGGTGCGCGTGGAACACTACTACGCGCCGTCGACTCACGGGTCTGGTGTTGATCGGACGACGAGCTACCCACTGCTCGCCGTCCGCAGGCCCGGAACGTCCTACGCCCAGTGCCTCTCCTGCGGTGGTAGCGGCCGGGGCCGTGAGGGCCACTCCATTGAACTTCCCTCACGCGTCCCGCCTCCGCCTTCGCGAGCATTACTGCTTCGCAGAAGGCGGTGACTCCTTCTGCTGATAATAACCCATTCTTTTCTAAATGACCTCCTAGATATGCCCACAAAAACTGAACATTCTTAATAATTTAATTATGATTAGCAACTATTTATTACGCATTCCCATATAAGTGTGGTAACTAACCAGAGACAATTTGATAATGTTTTTACCGAGTTGCACAGGCCGCGGTGACCGGCGCGCGGCGCCGTGGGAAACGTGGCGGAATAGAGTGGATGCGCGACTGGATTTTATTCTAGATATTTTATTGAACGAAAGAAAAATATTTGTTCAGGACATGTATTGTAATTAAAGACAGGAACAAAGAATTTAATTATTTATTTATTTGTTCAATTATATTGTAACACCTTTACAGACGTGTTGTTCCAAAGTGTTGTTATAACTTCCAATATTAAAACATTAATATTACATTATTATAAAATTACAAATTAAAGTCCAGACCTTTTTAATTAATATCTCTGCCGCTTTAATAAATCTTGGCAGGTTGGTGAGTATGCATTAAAAAAAAAACTTATTCAGGTTTATAAAGATACTATCTGTGCCCGCGGTTTCACCCACGCTTATGGTTACAGTGTCATAGCGTGCTTCCTCAATAAATAGTGCAAAGTATCACAGAAGTATCACAGAGCTACTGGCGGCGACCGGCCAGCGCATGCGCACCCCCACATCCCTCATGATAGCCCGCCTTGCACATGATGAATGTGCGCGTGATACTTGATTAAAACTATGATATCTCCTAAGATATTCGTTGAAATCAAATGATGGCAAGGGAAATTGTGTTCAAAATTAAATACTTATGATTAATAACGTATTTATTTGGATAAGGATTAATATAATGTTTACAAAAAGACATTCGCAAATAATGCATTATTTTAGAACAGATTTGATTACCACAAAAATGATTATAGTGAGTTAACCTTAAAAGATAGACATATGCTAAATGGACTCTATTTTTAGAACTTTTAAAGGGGAACAATTCCATTTTACATATTTTTTGCGTAGCTTTAACCGTTTACGCAGCGCACGCAACGGAAGCTCTCAAAAGGAAAATTTTTTTCCCGTTTTTGCCACATTTTTCATTGATGATCCGCTCCTATTGGTCGCAGCGTGATGTTACGAGTATATAGCCTTTTTTCGATAAATGGACTGTTCAAAATAATTTTTCAAATCGATCCAGTAGTTCCTGAGATTAGCGCTTTCAACCAAACAAACTCTTCCAGGTATAGAATATTTGTATAGATAATATAGATTCATTGAATTTTTACAACCATCTTACGTATTTTTGCAAACTCACAGCATAATATGAGAAAGTGATGGTTCCAAAGCGAATGACCGGTTCATCGTTTTGTTCGTTTGCTGTAAGACGTAATAAAGAAATAAATATTATGTCAGTTATGTTTATCTATCTTTGGAAGTAACACTGTACAGTAAGAAGTGTTAGAACGTGCTGCTCGTTAAATATGTAATATTGGGAGAATTAGGGCACGGAAGTATATGTATTGATTTAAGAAAAACATCTATATTGTTATGTGTTTTTAGATCAAAATAATTTATTTTTATTCGGCTTCGCACGCGTGGAACTAGTACCTCCTCCAATATAAATTATAACCTATGTGCTCCAGATCATAATCTATCTGTGTGCCAAATCTCATCTAGATCTGTTCAGCCGTTCTAAAGTGGTTGAGTAACAAACATCCATCCATCATTCCATGCCTGAATCCAAAATTTTGCATTTAAGGCGCTATTAGCTTCCAATGACCTTGAGTGGTTAGCTTGCGTGTTCTGCGCTGAGCTCACGTAACGCGTCGTACGTCAACCTAGTAATAGGAATCGCCCATCAATGAGCTCTGTCCGAAGTTAGATGGATTAATAATTTATTTTACATAAAACAACAGGTATTAAACTAAAACTCTGAGACTAAATTACAAATTATTAATTATTATTGATCTTTAAAATGGTGAAGGTTTCATAAAAATACGCTTTATAGTTTTTGCGTGATTCTCATTTTTTTTTATCCGCGTTAGACATAACTTTACAAATTAATTATACTATGTTATAAAAATATAATTTAAAATATTCTCAGATCAAATTACGACAAAAATTGTTTAGAGTAACATATATTTTTTTCAAAGAAATAAAACCAGACGTTTAGACGTGATGTTCAATTAATTGCGCCTTAAAGCTTCCACCAGCAGTTGGCCCGCGTGGAATTAGTACTCCCAAATATTATAAATTATACGCTAATCTGATGTATAAGCTTTTTTACTGTAAAGTTTTATCAAAATCCATTCAGTCGTTATTGCGTGAAGAAGTAACAAACATACAAACACACACACTGACAAACTTTCGCCTTTAGAATATTAGTGTGATATTACATGGTAGAACTAGTAGGAAATATGATCAAATATTATCAGTGTCATAAATGGGACTACTGATTTTTGATAGAAAGAAATATTAATAATCGTGGACAGACAGCAGACAGAATACGGTGACAGACGTGTATGTCGCCCTTATTTTTATTCGAAATCTCATATATCTTTCGTCTTTAAATCCTAATTAATATTATAAATGCGAAAGTTTGGATGTAAGAATGTTTGTTACTCAGTAATGCCAGAACGGCTGAACGAATATGGATAAAATTTAGCACAAATATAGATTTTAGTCTGGAACAGCAGCTATAATTTACTTTTAGTCTTTTATTCTCTTCCACCAGGTGTCCCCCCTATCTTCTTCCTTATTCTAATTACTCCTTTTTTAGGGATACATACCCGCAGGATCCAAACGGAACCCTATTGCAGTCACTCACGTGTCCGTTTGTCCGTCGTCCTTCACAAAATTTTGTTAAGAAGAATTTTTTAACTTCCCATTGACCTATGAATTTGAAATTGGGTGATAATCTTTATTGTTACGTATATTTAACTAACAAATACAAATTTAGTGATAAATCAGATTTTTTCTTTGATAATTCCCTCATTTGGTACTGAACCCTAAATGTGTGAAGCACACACTTGGACGGTTTTATACTATCATATTATTCATTCATCATTTCTCTAGTCCTGTATCCATTAACATCACCCTCCAAGCCAACATCCCATCCTCCCATACAAGTCCACCCACAGGACGGGACGGTCGCATCCACACAAATCGAACGCTGTATATAAAAGTGTGCTACACTGGCGTTCACGTTTCAGTGTAGTGCAGTTCAGTGATCACGACAGTGTAGTGATACAGTGGTTATTGGGTATGTACTCTATTTTAATAATAAATAATAATAAATAAATTGTTTATTTTGACCAAACACTTTTGCACATTTAGTTACACCCACCAAACTGCGTAACAGTTTGTCGGCGGGATTAGCGCTCGTATTAAATTTCAGTACTTAATTACAAAATTATGATCTTGTTATGTCACGTTTATAATATTATCAAAGCTTAGTACATACCTACCATAAGCTTAGTGCTTAGTGTGTGCTTGGTTTTGTTTATGTTAATTTGTTAGTGGGGAAAAGTTGAGTAAACTTGAGAGGCTAGATTAGTAAGGTATTAGGTACATAGCTATTCTGCAAAGAATTTGCGATAAAAGCTGAAAAAATGTACTTGACTTTATACAATGCTAGCCACTCGATCCCGGCTTCGCACGGATGCAATGTTTTTTTTTTATTTACAAAAATTTTCTTTCGTAACTACTAACCTTGTCAAGATGATTACGAAAACGACAAAAAATAATTAGACAAATAAGTGCAGCCATTCTGAAGTGATGCGCTTACACATATTCGGCAAACTTATTTAATTTTTATACAACAACGGGAGGAGAGAGAGAGCTCGTGGCTAAAGTAATAACAGCTGCACGGGTTGATTCATCAGGTTAAGCTACGCTTGCCGGGGTTGGTCCATGGATGGGTGACCATATTTACATACCGAGAATCTTACGTGCCTCGGAAAGCACGTTAACAAAAAAAAACGTGCAAAATAACTTTAATTTCAGAAGTCGGTGTTGACACCGAATTCAGAAAAATTAAAGTTATTTTTGGATGTCGGTTCTATTTTATGTAAGAAAGTTATTTTTGTGAATTTACCTTTACTTCCTTCAAGAAAATTGTCCATATCTATATATATGACCACCCACCACATGATAACAGCCTGTATAATTTTAGGAGGAATTAGAATTATTTAAACATAGTTTTCTCCCGCGGCACTTATCCCACAAAATCCGTACAATTTTCCAGGATATCTTTTGACACGAAGCGGTAGTAAAACACTAAAATGTTATAAAGGCGAAAGTGTGTGTGTGTGTTTGTTTGTTTGTATGTTTGTTACTTCTTCACGCTCAAACGGCTGGACCGTTTTGAATGAAATTTGGTTTGTAGATAGTTTATATCCTGGATAAACACATAGGCTACTTATTATCCCGGTCTACGCGGATGAAACCGCGGGGCGCAGCTAGTAGTTTTATATCAGTGAAACAGTTTTCTGTAATCGAATAAGTACTATAGCACAGTATGACAAGCGTATAATGTTCCGTTCTTTCTTTCTTTCTCTCTGCGAGAGGGTGTGGGACCTAATGTGGGTTGGTGGATGTCACATGTCTTCGAAGTTTTGGCTCTAGGACATGCTGGTTTCCTCACGATGTTTTCCTTCACCGTTTTGAGAGCAGTGGTGATAAAATAATAAACACAAAGTAAAGCGCCTGCCTGGGTTTGAACCTACGACCTACAACTTGTTAGTCGAGGCTATTACCTCTGGGCCACCACTGCTCCCAACTAAATAGCTAGCCTATCATTTCGGAAGGTTCTTGTCTGAAACATAGTAATATTTATGGAGTCAACCAAAACGTCCTCTGTGAATATATATTTCCTTTATTGTTGACTTTTTCTAAAAACACTTATACAATTTCGATAAAATTTGTATGGGAGCACTTCAGAAGTATGACCTACCAAAAAGAAACATCAAAATCAATTTATAATTGGCGGAATAATTGTGTAAAGAAAATATGCATTCAATTTGAGAATCCCCTGCTGCTACTTGAGACTAGAGATGCCGATGCATTCCACCAGCTTTTATGACAAATCTCGGTTCAGGCGGTGCGGTTATGGAATGCCTTGCTCGTGTCGGTAAGGCGTGCTCAATCCTTGTCCACTTTCAGAACAATGGTCAAAAGTCACTACCTCTCTCTTTAATCGTTTTTACTAGGGTTCTATGCGTTTTGTTTCATAATTATTAATGTATATATTTATGTATAATGTATTTATTGTATATATTATTATAAATAGTACACCTAAGACTACCTACAGTACTGTATTTCCTTTTTTCTTTAAAATCCATCCAAAGGTTGTCTTGAAAAGATCGCTTTTAGCGATAAGGCCGCCCATTGTGTCACCCTATGTAATGTTTTCCTCATATTTTTTATTTTTTTTTATTTTAATTTATATGGTGTACATAATAAAGAGTATTCTATTCTATTCTATTCTTTTTGGAGTCAGTTAAAAATAGATTTTTGAAGTATACAAAATCAATCAATCTGCCTAGCCATTTCTCAACTATCTTGGGGTCGTCGGCTTCCAGTCTAACCTAATGCAGCTGAATAGTATTTTACATGAAGCGACTGCCTATCTGACGTCCACAACCCAGTTACTGGGTAATATGATACCCCTTGGTAAGACTGGTTGTCAGTATACAAAATATCATCATCATCATCAGCCTTTTAATGTCCCCACTGCTGGGGCACACAGGCCTCCTCTCTGTGAGAGAATGAATTAATAGTTGTGATGCTTGTTATAAAGAAAGTATTACAATTGGGTCCCCAAAATTAACAAAAACTATGTTTTTTCGCCTTCTTTCTTTATTTTGAGAAGGGAAAACTTTCGTTAGCGGCCTTGAAACAATAGCAAGTAATTAATTGTACAAAATACTATCAGACACTTTATCTACCAAAATGAGAGCTTCCAACTACATACATATAACGGTTTTTACAATAATATATTGTACAAGCTGGAGACAACAGAACAAAATGAAAAACTTTTTTACAATAAATAGAACAGACTTCCAAAAAAAGTGCAAAATAACTTTAATTTCAGAAGTCTGTGTTTCTGGTTTTGGTTCTTCAAAGTTTAAGTTATTTTGCACTTTTTTTGGAAGTCGGTTCTATTTTTTTTTTTTTTTAAATCTATTTTCGCTTTATAGTTATGGTTCCCCATTAAATTGTGTTAACACTACATAGACATACGATCGCAGCACGCAGTTGATTTGCTGTCATTTTTTGAAGAGTTTCGTTGTCTCTCCGAAACTCATCTTCAGATCTATATGAAATTTAGTTGGGACCATTTCGGAATAAAGCCCTTTCGACCAAAAAAAGAATATTGCAAATCCGTCTATATATGACGGAGTTATGCCCGAATTTACATAAAAAAGTTTTTTACAAAAAAAATAAAACCGACTTCCAAAAAAAACAAAAAGTGCAAAATAACTTTAATTTCGGAAGTGTTTCTGGTTTTATTTCTTCGTTTTTTGACACCGACTTCCGAAATTAAAGTTATTTTGCACTTTTTGTTTTTTTTTGGAAGTCGGTTTTATTTTTTTTGTAATTTTTATTTTATTTTTCACTTTTTACTTGTGTTTCCTCATGAAATTGTGTTAACAATGCATACTTATGCGATAGCAGCAATCACGGTTGTTTTGCTGTAATTTTCGAAGAGTTCCGTTGTCTGTCTCCGAAAATCATAGTCAGATCTATATTAAATTTAATTGGGACCATTTTGGAATAAAGCCCTTTCGAACAAAAAAAGAATATTGCAAATACGTCTATATATAATAATAATAATAATTTAAAAAAATTCAGAATCATTTTTCCACATTACGGGGTTATGCCCGAACATACATAAAAAAAAATACAAACATCCGAATTGTCCTCGACTTCACGATTGATCCTCCTCTATTCTGAAGTCGGTTAAAAGTTATAGCTTCCAACTACATAACTATGGTTTTTAGGAGAATATATTACACAAGATGGAAACGACAAAACATACACATACATACAACAACAAATTTGCAATAAAGTACATTGACCTTTCCCTAATAACTCTTCGTGGGTACCTGAACAATTAAATATAAATCGTTTTTCATTATTAGACAATGTTAAGGATCACGAGAGATGTTGATTCGGGACAGCTTTGAGTCATTAATTCCGTTTTTCAAATTAAAAATGTCAATAAATGTAGGTGGGTCAATGACCGTTATTGCACATTTATTTGGAACAACCTTTAGTAACATGTACTAATCATTCTGAACAACTTTTACATGAACCACAAAAATCGCGAAAAATAAATCAACTGTTCCGTACATTTTGTCGAGTTCAATTTGCCCGCGCCTTTTCCCAACTATCTTGGGGTCGGCTTCCAGTCTAACCGAATGCAGCTGAATACCTGTGTTTAACATGGAGCGACTGCCTATTTGATTTCCACAACCCAGTAACTGGGTAATACGATAGCCCTTGGTAAGACTAGTTGTCAGACTTTCGAGCTTCTGACGACCCGTAACGAGTGTCAAAATCCACGATTGCCAGCCGGGACCAACGGCTTAAGGCGCTATTAACTGCCAATGACCTTGAGTGGTTTTTTTTTTTTTTGGGGGGTGGGAAATCATTATATGACTTCTTCCGCTCTAGGGTGGAGCGGAAGGACGTGTCAGACTCTTACTGACTAAAACCCACCCCTGTTCCTCCCTGCCTCGAGTGCCCAGGGGCGAGGTAACTCTTTCGAATTTATCCTCCACCCCCGGGCAGGGACCTTGAGTGGTTAGCTTGCGTGTTCTGTGCTGAGCTCATGTAACGCGTCGTACGTCCACCCTGTAATAGGACTCGCCCATCAAGGAGCGCTGTCCGAAATTAGACGCATTATTAATTAATTACACATAAAACAACAAGTATTAAACTAAAACACTTAGACTAAATCATTAATAAGTAAATGATCTTTAAAATGGTGAAAGTTTCATAAAAATACGCTCTATACTTTTTGCGTGATTCTCAATTTTTTATCCGCGTTCGACTTAACTTTACAAATTTATTACACTATATTATAAAAGTATAATTCAAATATTCTCAGATCAAATTATAACAAAAATTGTCTACAGGTGCTTGTATTTTTTTCAAAGAAATAAGACTAGTCGTTTAGACATGATGTTCAATTAAAAACCATTAAGAGTCGTATGCGTGCTTTTCGAGGCACGGAGGAGTCTCAGTATGTAAAGATGGTCACCCATCCAAGGACCAACCCCGTCAAGTGTAGCTTAACCTGATGGATCGACTTAACCGATGTGTCCGCCCTTATTTGTATCAAGTCATAAAAACTGTCCATGCAGATATGAAACAATACTTTTTGTCAGGATTGATAATTGTAGCATCCCAAGAAATATTTATATTTTACTCTAGGTTCAGTCAAAAGAATTAGTGTGGGAATCAAATCGTGATAAGCCGTCCAACATTGAATAGATCAGCTACTGCAGTAAACGCGCCATTAATTACATTATCTAGAATCTAGATTTTCAAGATGGCTCCGGTCTAGACCTTGGCGGCAACCTCTCCACCTTGGAGATCAAACAACCGTGAACAATTGAATGTTTGAAAGGGTCAACGCGGCAATGGCACAGACAACTGAAGGAGCAGGGGTGGGTTTTAGTCAGTAAGAGTCTGACACGTCTTCCCGCTTTACCCAGAGCGGGAGAAGTCACTGATGATATCCCACTTTCAAAAAACAAAGACAAAAGGTTACCGGTCTTGGCAGTCGTAGATCCTTGAATTCGTCAGTTCTTGATCCTTGGCCCTGCTGTTATGCTGAAGGCCTACTATAAGAAATTCCTAACAAAAAAATAAATATATGTAGGACCCTTAAAATAAGCCCTTTCATTTGATATATAACACGGTATACTTAGAATAACTTTTTTTTAAATTGCCTAGTTTGTGCCCCAAAAGTGATCCCAAATTAAAAATTTATTTAATTACGTTAACTTCCGTGTTTGGGTCACAGAAGTTCATGTGTGTACCAAATTTCAACTGAATCGGTCCGAGTCTATAATCATTAAATTTAAGACACATCATCATCATCATCAGCCTTTTAATGTCCCCACTGCTGGGGCACAGGCCTCCTCTCTGTGAGAGGGTGTGGGCCGTAATCTACGACGCGGGCCCAATGCGGATTGGTGGATGTCACTTGTCTTCGAATTTTTGGTTCTAGGACATGCCGGTTTCCTCACGATGTTTTCCTTCACCGTTTTGAGAGTAGTGGTGATAAAATAATTTACACAAAGTAAAGCGCCTGCTTGGTTTTGAACTCACGACCTACAATTTTGACGACACGGTTGGCGCAGTGGTTGAGCGTTCGGCTGCTGCGCTGCGTGTCGCGGGTTCGATCCCCGCACGGAACAAATATTTGTATGACCTACAGATAGTTGTTCCGGGTCTGGGTGTCTTGTGTATGTGAGTATACATGTTTGTGAACGCACCCACGATACAGGAGATTCCTAGTGTGGGGCAACGTTTTTTTTTAAAAAAAAAAAAAAAAAAAAAAAAAAAAAAAAAAAAAAAAAAAAAAAAAAAAAAAAAATTTGTAAGTCGCGGCCAATACCACTGGGCCACCACTGCTCACAGACACAAGTTAAAGGAAAAGTTTAATCACATCACAAAAAATAAGTCCGTATAAGGAATTCGGGTCCAAATTTTAAAGTGAGGCGACCGTATCATGTGCATTGTATGAAAGGACCTGATTAGCATAAGCTAAAACAGATTTTAAATTATATTGACCACGTCTAAGATTGATACCGAAAAATTAAAAAAACAAAAAAATTCTGATTGATTTTCGGGAAAAAAAAATTTGAAACTCAATGGCCGAACTATTTACATACCCACAAGCTTGTACGGCACCCTCGGTGCGCAAGTCTGACTCCCGGTTTTTATTTATAGGTATAATACTAGCATAATTGGTTGGTAACTATGTACTATTAAATTATAAAGTTTATAGAAGTTACAAAAAAATAAAAAAAGTACGCACAAGTTGCATAAAAAAGGAGGCATAGAACTCATTGGGCATCGAAAAATTCGTCCACATCGCTGTCAATAGGAAAAATGCCCAGAACACTGGCAGCATTGCCACGTTTAATGACTAATTTTCGCTGATAGAATGTAACTTTGTCTTGAGGTCCAGTTATAGCACTACAAGGATAAGAACTGTGCCTAGGGGTAACGGATAAATTCTCAACAAGAGTTACCGCACCCCTGAGCACTCAGGCAGGGAAGGAACAGGGATGGGTTTTAGTCAATAAGACTCTGACACGCCCTCTCGCTCCACCCAGAGTGGTAAATCTACTTGGATGATTTCTCACCCCACAGAAAATACAAAAAATGGGTAGCGGATACATTCTTAACAGAGTTACAGCTCCCCTGGGCACTCAGGCAGGGAAGGAACAGGAGTGGGTTTTAGTCAGTAAGAGTGTGACACAAGAGAGCGGGAGATGTCATTGGATGAAGTCCCACCTCGCCAAAAAAAAAATAAAAGGATAAGAACTAGGGAGTGAAATTCCCTGCCGGAGTCTGTGTTTCCTGATAGCTACAACCTGGGAGTCTTTAAGTCAAGAGTGAATAGGTTACTTCCAGGCAAGCGAGCTCCATCTTCGACCACATCATCGCTTACCATCAGGTGAGGTAGTGGTCAAACGCGTGCCTATCAACAATAAAAAAAAACTACCGCCACCATTTTGTTTTTTTTTTTAACAGAACCGAGTTTCAATAAATATTGACTCTCGGTGTTATCGTTCGCTGCACTCAAGCACCGAAAGATCCTCGTCATACTTTAGCCTAGTTATTTTCAACAAAGAACTGCTATATAAATGCTAACTTTGTAAATCCACGTAAATAATCGATAAACTCGTCAAACACCTGACAAATTCGCCGATTCACCAAAAAAAACGTTTATAAGTACCCAAGACACTGTTTTTCAACGAATTTTTAAATACAATGACAATTTACTTGAACAGTTTCACATGCGATTCACAGTTGAATAGTTATTGAAACAACTGGTTCATGAAATGAGTCGGCATTAGAAAGTTCAGGAACAGCGTATCATCACGCTAGTAGTCAGGAACGTGATATGTAGATGCATGACAAGTTTGAGTTGCACTGTGCACGCTGTGTGGGGTACACCGACGCCTGTTGGGTCAACTTTAGAATCTGGTATACCCACTGAACAATCACTACACTCCTCATTTCACTCTGACATACACACATAAATCCAGGTTGATCCGCGGACGAAAGACTTCAGGAACCTTGGGTAAGTCTTGTAAAACATTTGTAGGTTATTCGATTAGCTCTGCGCATCGCAGGGTTTATGTGTATAAATAACAGTAGCACAGCGGGTTCCATCACGGAATTTTCGGGATCATAATGGTGCAGAACCCCGAGAATAGGAATAGAAATTTCTTATTTGCCAATAATGTAGGTAAGTAGGCATACACAGGGTGTAAAAAGACACATCACAAACCCGTCAACTACGCATACTGTATATCTAACAAAGTAGCTTTTCGCAAAAAAAATATTGCTGAGAAACGACTTTTAAGTTTAGGTAAAAAAAAAGCTATTTTTTATTGCGCGCAATGTAACGCGAATCAGGCAAGCGGAGTTAAGCCCCGCCACTTCGCTCTAAGCCGCGTATGTACTTGTCGGATAGGTACGTTTGATATTCATTACGTTTTTGTAACTTCAATTGCGTAATTTGAGTAAAATGCTTGTTTGGAAAACAGTTTGGTAATAACACTTGTAATTCATTTTCATAAAAGTGGTGGTTTAAACCTTCCTTACTTTTTTTTATTTTTTTTTTTAAAAAAACGTTGCCCCACACTAGGAATTACTCCTGTATCGTGGGTGCGTTCACAAACATTTAAACTCACATACACAAGACACCCAGACCCGGAACAACTATCTGTAGGCCATACAAATATTTGTTCCGTGCGGGGAACGAACCCGCGACACGCAGCGCAGCAGTCGAACACTCAACCACTACGCCAACCGTGCCGTAAAAAAACCTTCCTTATGAATTATTCTATATATTAGTGAAAACCCCATAAAAATCTGTGCAGTAGTTTTTGAGTTTATCGCGAACAAACAGACAGATACGTGGCAGGTGACTTTATTTTGTAAGATGTTTTTTATGTAGTGATCCAGAGAAAATTGCTGTCAGGGTTTTTGCAGCGAACCATTCAGTATAATTACTGAAATATCTAATCAGTCCTTGGGTACGCATACCCACAATTTTTTTGTGGTTTTCTAAAAGGTAATCTAAAACACCGATATAAATACTAAGTATTTATTTTAAATAAGTCTTGACTGTGGTAAAAAGAAACATCTTGAAGAAAATTTAACCGACTAAAGGCACTTGTGCCACCGCCAACGATGAGCGAGTAGCGAGTAGAAAGGTTAATAAGTAATCAAACCAATGTCAATGCAAACAAAACTTAGAAAAAACTTTTTTACAAAAAAAAAAACAACCGACATCCAAGAAAGAAAATACACTAAAAATTAAAAAAATAACTTTTTAATAATAATTTCGGAAGTCGGTGTTGTATTTTATTTCTTTGTTTTTAGACACCGTCTTCCAAAATTAAAGTTATTTTTTATTTATTTTATTTTTATTTATTTATTTATTTTTAGTGTATTTTCTTTTTCGGAAGTCGGTTGTTTTATTTGTGAAAAAGTTTTTTATTTTTCACTTTTTAGTTGTTATACCCCAGAACTAAAAACCCCAATAAAATGTAACGTGGAATTTAAACATACTCGTAATTGGAGAAAACTAAAACGTCATCGAGGTAAAAAAAAAAAAAAAAATACATACAGTCCAACATAGAACCTCCTCCTTTTTCGAAGTCGGTTAATAACTTAACACGCTCAGCGCCAAACCCTATTTGCCTGTACTATATATATTATTATAATATTAGTAATATTTTTGCTGTAGGGTTTTTTATGATTTTCCACCCTTACTCTTCCCCACCCCCTCTGATGTATATATTTTTGGATTCACTGGCCTAGGAAAATAGTTAACACTCAAAACTTATCCCTAGGCCATGTGTGCAAGAAAGATACACAAGAATTTGTACAGTGTGTATCGCAATCAATACACAAGGTGCTGAGCGTGTTAAAACGGCCAACAAATCTTTTCTGTGTCATCATAAAATCAGTCTGCCCGCGCCTTTTCCCAACTATCATGGGGTCGGTTTCCAGTCAAACCGGATGCAACTGAATACCAGTGTTTTACATGGAGCTACTGCATATCTGACCTCAACAATCCAGTTACTGGGTAATACGATACCCTTTGGTAAGACTGGTTGTCAGAATTTTGGGCTTCTGACGACCCGTAACGACTGTCAAAGATCCACGATTGATAGCCAAGACCAACGGCTTAACGTGCTTTTCGAGGCACAGAGGAGTCTCGGTATGTAAAGACGGTCGCCCATCAATGGACTAACCCCGGCAAGCGTAGCTTAACCTGATGGATCGTACCCGTGCGGCTGTTAGCAAATACTCAACTTCAAGTTCTTAATTTAGATATTAGGGGTTATCCCGTAGCCCATTAACTTAGTATCTATTAATTAATCTAGAATGATGTAACAGATCATTCATCTAAACACCATGGCCAGATAACTGAGAATTAACTGCCCGTGTCGCAATTAAATCACTTTCAGCCACAAGATTATATAATATGCTAATTATTAAAATTTGTGTGTCCATTATGATTCGTATCAACATCTACAGATGAGGGATCAAACTAAGGTGTAGATGGTTTCATTTTCACTTTCATTCATTTCATTAACAATTAGAAAATTGATTCGAAATTTTACACTAAAGTACAAAATTAAAATAATTGCAATATAATTATTTTTAATTAAACATCGCGTCTAAACGACTGGTCTTATTTCTTTTAAAACAATTTCCTTCGTAATTTGTTATACGAACATGAACATTTGAAATTATATTTTTATAACATAGTGTAATTAATTTGCAAAGTTAAGTCTAATGCGGATAAAAAATTGAGAATCACGCAAAAACTATTAAGTATATTTTTATGAAATCTTCACCATTTTAAAAATCATTTAATTATTTATTTATTAGTATACGTGTTTTAATATAATATTTGTTGTTTTATGTATAATAAATTAATAATGCGTCTGATTTCGGACAGCGCTCCTTGATGGGCGAGTCCTATTACTGGGTGGACGTACGACGCATTGCGTGAGCTCAGCACAGAACACGCAAGCTAACCATTAGACGTCGTTGGCAATTAATAGCACCGCTGGGGTACAGGCCTCCTCTCTGTGAGGGGATGTGGGCCGTAATCCACCACGCAGGCCCAATGCGGATTGGTGGAGGTCACATGTCTTCGAATTTTAGGATGTTGTGATAAAATTCAACCATTAAAAATTGTTATGTCAAAATTGAATACAGTGACAGTAAAAAGATCAAGTGATGTTATAAAATGATGTATATATCATAGTAGTCAAAAATATTGTAATAGTGATTTGGAACTGATAAGAAAATAACGGAAGACGAATTAAGTCTACCAGAACCCCGGAAGGAAGGCAAAAAGTCTGAGAAATGTTCTCAAATTCGAATGTCAGTAGTCTTGCCTTATACAAAATATCTTCATACGTGTCACTACAGCTGGGTGTTTATTATATATATACTAAATAGCTTCTGTATGCGTCTTCACCCGTGTGGAATTATTACTTCTCCCATTATAAATAACAGCCTACATGTGCTATGCCAGACTATATTTATCTAGTGGGACCGACCCTCTGACGATACCGCTTGGCGGCCTCTTTCTAGACCATCACGGTCTCGCAGAAGTAGGCTAGTTCGCTCCAATTTTCTGTCACCGTCCAGCATAGCCCTCACTACTGCTGGCAGAGATAGATCTCACCAGATCTTGACGACCAAGACCCACCGCTCAGGGGCAATTATATTATTATTTTATTATATCATTTATTCATAATTTTTCTTATTTAATACATTTTTAAATATTTCTTAAAATAAAAAAAAAACATTTAAAAATATAATATTTTTTTTTTTACAAAAAATAGAACCGACTTCCAAAAAAGTGCAAAATAACTTTAATTTCGAAAGCCGGTGTTTCTGGTTTTGTGTCTGCGTTTTTTTTCTAAAATAAAAATAAAGAATTTACCAAGTCGGCTCAGGCGTCTTCTAGTAATCGGGTAACATACATAAAAAAATAAAAAAGATTCCGATGAATTGAGAAACTCCTCCTTTTTTCTAAATTGGTTAATAAAGTCGTAATGTCACATTACAAATCAATTGTGTCATCTCTCTTTATCTCGTGCGCCCATTCCATGTATTTCCCGCAATCCTTTCTAATGATGAGAACAAATGAAAGATGAAAGGGCTCTTGTCCACTTATCGGATCCGCTGAGATGTTGCAATGTCCTGGGAAAGATGGCAGATAGTCCATATTATCTAGATTTGTGGCAGACAGGAATGTTTTTGCCATCAAAGAACCTACTTAGGTGTCCGCTAAGCGCTCATGCAAGCGTCAGTCAATTCCAAAAGTCATGACTGTTCAAAAATAAAAAAACGTATAGAAAAATTAAAGTATAGAGATTTCTTCATTCATCCATCAGTCATCGTACTAAGGCTAGCCGCTGACTTGTGATTTTTGTCACTGTCACCCACGATGCGCCCATTTGAAAAGTCACCGGGCAACAAAACGCGCTCATTCTTGAAATGGATTTCGTACAAATTGATCTTGAAATAAGAAGAAAAAAAATAAAACGCTACTGGGTGCATCCCATATACACTGAAAGATTGTTTCAAGGAAAATTTTATACTTTATATTCTAAACTACGTCAGTATCCTTCAAAATTCAGTCACCCCAACTATTTGTCACCGTATTGTCACGTCACCATGATTAGCGCACTCCCATGTAGATTCTTCATAGCACTCGACTGGGTAACAAAATGTCACGGTGACAAAAATCACAAGTCAGCGGCTAGCCTAAACCATCAGTTATCCGTCAGCCACACACCTTGACTTATAATGTGTAATGGACGCGAGATTTACTGCGTATTCGTCCAAGCGGAATATAATTTTTTATGGACTGTCACGATTTTTTTTTGCGTTTAGATCCCGTGAGATTTTCTTGTAAAAGCTTAACATAAAATCATGCATGATGCGGCGGGGTTAAGCAGAGGTAGTACTCCCATATATCGCAAATTATGTTTGGAACACCGGGCCCAAATCCGGACTCCCCTACAAAAAAAAAAGACTGCTTTGAAATAGAGTTACCGCGGCCCTTGGTACAGGCAACTGAAGAAACAAGGATGGGTTTTAGTCAATAAAAGTCTGACACGCCCTCCCGCTCCACCCAGAGCGATAGAAGTCATTGGATGATTTCCCACCCTCAAAAAGAAAAAGGCTGCTGGATTCGTTGTGCGTACAGCTAAGGAGTAGAATTCCCTGTCAGACTCTGTTTCCTGATAGCTACAACCTGCGAGTCTTTAAGTCAAGAGTGAATAGGTTACTTCTAGGCAAGCGTGCTCCATCGTCGACCACATCATCGATTACCATCAGGTGAGACAGTGGACAAACGGGAGCCTATCAATAATAATAGACATTCATCATCATCATCCTTTTTAATGTCCCCACCGCTGGGGCACAGGCCTCCTCTCTGTGAGGCGGATTGGTGGATGTCACATGTTTTCGAATTATTGGTTCTAGGAAATGCCGGTTTCCTCACGATGATTTCGTTCGCCGTTTTGAGAGCAGTGGTGACGAAATAATTTACACAAAGTAAAGCGCCTGGGGGTTTGAACTCACGACTTGTGAGTCGCAGCCGTTACCACTGGGCCACCACTGCTCGCAATAAATATTAATCACGTTTAATTTCCTATAATATTGCACCTACCACTATTTGTCTCTACACCACCCAAAGGTTGACTGGTAGAAAATGCCTGAGGCATTAAGTCGGCCTCTATACTTGTGTGTGCATAAATAATTAAATAAATAAAAACCAATAGTGAACCATTATTTTTAACATATAATGAAAAACGCAGAAATCAAGATGTTCGTCAAAAAGAAACTCTATGACACCGGTGTGCTACCTGTTCTCACCTATGACTGCCAAACGAGGGCCCTCACCAAAGCGCAAACCGCAAAACTAAAACCTGCCAGACTGCAATGGAAAGGAGCATGCTGAGTATTAGGAAAAGCGACAGAATAAGAAACAAAGCAATCAGAGAGCGCACGAAAGTAGAGGATGTAATATTAAGAATACGGAATCTGAAGTGGAAATGGACACAGGCCACATAATAAGAGGAATAGAAAAATGGAATAGAGCCATGGTATTCTGGTATCCCAGAAACGCAAAAAGAAAACGTGGAAGACAATTTCGTAGATGGGAAGACGATATCAAAGCAACTGCAGGAAATACATGGACAAGGACAACACTAAATAGAGAAGAATGGAAAGGAATGGAGGAGGCCTTTGCCAAAGTTGGCCAAACAGACAAGTTGCCGATGTCGACTCAAGAGTCGTTCTCAAACTAGTAAAAACAATGTAAGAACAATAATTATTGTCTGAATAAAGGCTTATATTATTATTCCATTTATTTCTATTTTTTATCTTACAATTTACATGTTTAAATATTAAAATATAAAAACATTTAAAAATCTAAAAAATTGTGTCCCATCGGTATCTGGATAGGGTCCAAGCTACCGGTGGTCAGG
Organism: Polia nebulosa; assembly: GCA_951329385.1. Taxonomy (NCBI): domain Eukaryota; kingdom Metazoa; phylum Arthropoda; class Insecta; order Lepidoptera; family Noctuidae; genus Polia; species Polia nebulosa. Next base: position 18,390,866 of record OX589614.1, read on the forward strand.
GCTCCTGAGAGAGGAACCTCCTAACTATGCGCGCTGTGTCAAGGAGTACTATCTTCTGGATCAAGCCCTTGATCCAGCTGCCCAACGAGAGCCTCCTTAAGTGTTTGTCGAGGCTGTTGGCTATTAAACCATTGCCCGTCACGACTATCGGCACAATGACTGCTGTATCCACCTCCCACATGTCGACAACCTCGCGAGCTAGATCAAGATACTGGATATATATTAGTATTATTATTTTTAACAAGCTTATAAATTAATACACAAATCCTGTCTGTGCTGTTAACTGTTGAAGAGTTCTTCTATCTGGAGCTAATCCTGGATGTGGATTCAGGTCATGCTTACCATAAAAATGCATAGTTATTAGAACTGAACCAACATGTCAAAATTCAACTTCGTAGGACATATAACCTCTTAAAGAAGTGGTTTTATTTCAGCTTGCAAGATTTGAACCAAACAAACATAGAAAGTTATATAGTTATTAAAAGATTATAATTAAAAAAAACCCGACTGTAAAAAACAACTAAAAAGTTCCTAACAAATCACTTATCAAGCAGTCTGATGCAGTTGGTGGCAGTTATTTTAGTTCAATTATTGATATCATGCCACCAACTGCATCAGACTGCTTGTAAAGTGACTTGTTTGGGGAACTTTTTAGTTGTTTTTTACAGTCGGGTTATATTAAAATTTTATTTTTTTTATTTTCTACATTTTAGTGAGTTATATTTTCGATACCCCACTTAAAATAGTTCGTCGACTTTCATTTTTTTCTTTTTCACAATATGGCGTCTGATTGTCGCCGTAGTGTATTTTGAGTACTGTCATGTCTTTAGTAGCACTCGCAAGATTAAGACGAATCAATTGATGTAATAATTATCAAAATCGGTCCACGCGTTTGTTCTCTACAGGGAAAAGGTGTGGTTATATTTTGTGGTTATTTAAGAACTATATCTGCCCATCGATATTAACAACTTTCTTCAAGAAAACCTGAGGAAATTCTCATTTTTTTTTACCTCCCATACAAATATTAATCAGTTGATGATAACTTTGTATGGAAAGTTCAATTTTTTTTTGTGCATTTTAATTTTTTATTAAAGATCATTATCATGGGCAGAACCGGTTCTTAAAATATGACCACACCTTTCGTTTACAGCCTGTATAGTGAGTGCCATACATACCTACATACATATACTGATAAACACATTACCCTTTTTTATTTTTTTTGGGGTGGGAAATCATCCAATGACTTCTTCCACTCCAGGGTGGAGCGTAAGGGCGTGTCAGACTCTTACTGACTAAAACCCACCCCTGTTCCTCCCTGCCCTGAATGCCCAGGGGCGAGGTAACTCTTTCGAATTTATCCTCAACCCCCGGGCAAACACATTATGCTTGCGTCGCGCAGTCGGGTAATTAGGGACCGACCATATGAAATAGCTAAGATCCTATTTCATATAGTCGGTCCTTTTTCGCAAAATTCCACTTTCTCACGACACTTAATGACTCTACAATAAATTTCAAGGGCTCTAATCTCAGCTGATGCCGAAACAAATGATACAAACCCACAGTTTCATGTTCTTCACTATTAAACCCATTGTAATAAGTGGGTAACATCATTTCATGCGAAAACTTTAGGTGCACAATTACAAAACCGAATTGTTTGCGCTCAAACAAGATGGCTGCAATATTTTAGAGCTGTGAGAATATTTTGAAATGTTAAACATTGTAGAATTATCGTGTTAGACATCTCTATTTTTAGTGGGGGTGGGCAAAAGAATGGTGGTTTTGTGTGGGTAACTTGTTACTTACTTATGTATTTTTCTTGGTTACAAAATCAGGGTATGGTAAGCTTCTTATTGTCTAAGAAAAGTGCGTGAAATGTTTGAAAATACATATTAGATGAAAGTTGATTCGGTGCAAAAAAAAAAAACAACTAAAATGTTTAAAGTTTTTGGAACTTTTTTGTTGTTTTTTGCTGTCGAGTTTTTGAGAATATATTTTTTTAATTTTCTGCTATTTTTGGAATCGCCTCCTCGAGCCCTTAATTGTATACCCTACTTAATCATGCCATACAATGAGATACCAATTAAATCAAAAATTAAAAAAACCCCAACACTTATATAAAAGGGAAAATTAAAAAAAAAAACAAAAGAGCTGATGACCTTGAAACATGTCTTAGAACCATCGCTAGAAAATCTGCTTTCAAATAAAAAAAAAGTATTCAAATCGGTTCACCCGTTTAAGAGCTACGGAGCCACAAACAGACAGACACACACACACAGCGGTCAAACTTATAACACCCCTCTTTTTGCGTCGGGGGTTAAAAAATACGTCGTCAATAAATAAAAAAAAATTACATAATGGCGGCCGCCATTTTTCTTTTTTTTTTCTAACGTAACTTTAAAAGTCAAACCCAAAGTAATGTTACCTCATTTGTTGAAACCCTCTAACCGTTTAAGTTACAGGATGTGCCAAGGAAAAAGACAAACATACATACAAATCCTCTAAATTCTGGGCCAGTCCAAAATCTGCCTCCATACACATTATACATAATATTGTGATATGCTTACTATCATATCAGACTTTGGGCTCTAAACAAAGTCAGATTCTATCATCACGTGACATATGGGTAGCGCATGTCAATAACATGCATTTCGGACTTTAAAAAAAAATATCTTCGCACGGTTTGTGCATTTAGCCAGTCTCTAGTTTAGAAAGTATTTTGTTTTAGATATAATACAGTCACCATGTTTTCCATTAGAATGTAGATGTAACACATTCTTGTTTTGCCAGCAAATGTATCGAGTCAGCGTTCTCGGCAAACTTCGCGGAGGTAGTCAATACTACAATAAAAATTCTCAGCTTTACTTTCTTGATATCGTGTCTGTTTTAATGATTCTAAACATTGGTGCGGATTCTCTTGTTCAATAACTAAACTAAAATTAGAGAATTGCTATCTTTTACTAAAAAGCAGTACGAGAAAAGGACGGCTATAGCTATGCACTAAGCTAGAGATGTCAAACTAGTTTACGCTTTGCGCTTCGCCGTGTTTTTAGACGGCATGTTTTTACGTGTACACTTAATTTGTATGGAAATATTATTTCAAACTAAATTTGACAGCTCTAATTTACGTCCGTCTCTTTCTTGTTTTATTAGAGAGAATAAGATAGCAACAGCCTAAATTAAGTTTAGTTTGTGCACAACAGAATCAACACAATTGTCTAGTTGCGTAGACACTTGAGACACAAAACTACCACAATTTTACAACATCATCCAGCCACCAGATATCAATTAGCGAATAATAAAAACAGCCACTGAACTTCACTCGAAGAAATCCCGCCAGCAACTCCCATTTTGGACTTATTAACAATGTTTATCGCTGACAGAATGTCACTTCCACTAAGTTAGTGATTACTAGCTGCCGTGCACAGCGAAGCTCAGGGGAGATCCCTTACAGTCTCCCCAGGGATGTATCCTAACAGGCCTTGTAAAGAGCAGGGTCCCGAGTTGGTCTTTTAAGAGGTTACGACCCCTTCCTTGTGTGATAGTGATCACCGTTTTAGTGAGGTAATAGTTGTGGTTCCCCATTAAATTGTGTTAACAGTTATCGCAGCAATCGCGAGTCATTTGCTGTTAGATATTGAACAGTTCCACTGTCCATCTCCGAAGGTCTTCATCAGATCCCAATGTGTGATTTAACAACAGTAGTTATCGAGAAAATTGTGGACAAACAAGATACATACATACATACGAGTCGAATTAAAGAATTTCCTTTGTTGAAGTCGGTTTAAAATCGCACACTCCCTACACGCGTAGCATGACCACCATAAAAACAGGTTTTGTCGACGGAAGAATAGACAAAATGACAGATTGTAGAAAGATTTCTACCGTTCTAAGCATGGCGATGTTAAAACTGAAGAGAAGAAATGTTTCTACTCTTCAGTCGACAAAAGTCTACAATGTAAAGCATGATGCTCGGGCAGAAAGGATGTCAAGTTAGATAAAAAGAACTTTGTCTATTCTTGGTAGAATAGATATAGAATCGGTCATGCTACACCTGCTGGTCTTTTCCCCAAAAGACCAGGCGCCTTTTGAAGGCTTAACGCAGAAAAAAAAAAACAATTGGTCCTAAGATCAAAGAGGTAGTTTCATGTCCATGAGAAACAATACTATATTAGCAACGATTGCTCAACGCAGGAAGAGAACCTGCGACCACACATTGGCTAACTAGATAGATCATGTAACAATGTTGTATTTCACCTCATAAGACGGTAATTAGGTTCTGTTTGTGTAGATCTGGCTTACGATTCTGTTATGTAGAATTTACGGTAAAGATTTCCGTATCTTCTTTGGTGAGAAAATTATTATGATTAGCTTCAAAAGATTTAGTCACTTTATTAACCGACTTCAAAAAGAAGGAGGTTATCAATTCGGATGTTTGTATTTTTTTTTTTTTTTTTTTTTTTTTTTATGTATGTTCGGGCATAACTTCGTCATTTATAGACGGATTTCCAAAATTCTTTTTTTGTTCGAAAGGGGTTTGTTCCTAAATGGTCCCATTTAAATTTCATTTAGATCTGACGATGATTTTCGGAGACAGACAACGGAACTCTTCAAAAAATTACAGCAAATCAACCGCGATTGCTGCTATCGCATAAATATGCATTGTTAATACAATTTCATGAGGAAACACAACTAAAAAGTGAAAAATAAAAACTTTTTTACAAAAAAAATAAAACCGACTTCCAAACAAAAAGTGCAAAATAACTTTAATTTCGGAACTCGGTGTCAAAAATCGAAGAAATAAAACCAGAAACACCGACTTCCGAAATTAAAGTTATTTTGCACTTTTTGTTTGGAAGTCGGTTTTATTTTTTTTGTAAAAAAGTTTTTATTATAACTATTTTTGCTCGATCTTAATAATGGGAACAAGTAGACGCGTATAGTCTTGTACGGTGGTACGGAACCCTTCATGCCCGAGTCAGACTCGCACTTGGCCCGTTTTTTTTTGTATATAAATATTTCTCTCCGTAATATTGTCGCTACGAGTATAATGAGAGAAAGTATTGGAAAAATGTAAAGGGTCATTACTTTGATTGCTACGTAAAACAATTGATACCAGAAAATAAATACTTAAAAGCAGTAGAACTCTTTGTGAGAGGGACTCGCGGCATACTACTACCACAGATAATAATAATACTAGCGCATTTATACGACTTATAATGATTTTTAATTGAACATCACGCACACGATTAGTTTTATTTATTTGAAAAAAAATTATGTTACTTTAGACAATTTTTTTCGTAATTTGATATGTGAATATTTGAAATTATATTTTTATATATAGTGAAATTAATTGCTGGCTAAAGTAATAACAGCCGCACGGGTCGATCCATCAGGTTAAGCTGCGCTTGCCGGGGTTGGTCCATGGATGGGTGACCATCTTTACAGACCTAGACTCCTCCGTGCCTCGGAAAGCACGTTAAGCCGTTGGTTCCGGCTGTCAATCGTGGATCTTTGACAGTCGTTACGGGTCGTCAGAAGCCTGAAAATCTGACATCCAGTCTTACTAAGGGGTATCGTATTAACCAGTGACTGGGTTGTGGAGGTCAGGTAGGCAGTCACTCCATGTAAAATACTGGTATTCAGCTGCATCCGGTTAGACTGGAACCGACCCCAAGATAGTTGGGAAAAGGCTAGGCAGATGCTGAGTGAAATTAATTTGTAAAGTTATGTCAAACGCGGATAAAAAATTGAGAATCACACAAAAACCATAGATTGTATTTTCATGAAATCTTAACCATTTTATAGATAATTTAATTATTAATTTTTTAGTATACGTGTTTTAGTATAATACTAGTTGTTTTATGTATAATAAATTAATAATGCGTCTAATTAGGGACTGCGCTCTTTGATGGGCGAGTCCTTGGTCGACGTACGACGCGTTGTGTGAGCAAAGCACAGAACACGCAAGGTGACCATTCAAGGTCGTTGGCTTTTAATAGCGCCTTAAATCCAATAATTTCACACACTTTATGACAATTAAACCAGCAAACAGAGTTTATGAGTGACACTTGCAAAGTCAATTATAAGTCGGAACAATGTGTCTAACAAATCACAGACGGACAAAAAGAGTGTACAAATATATATGTATGTGGAAGTTAAAAAAACTGTATTGCTAAGTAATTGTAATGATATTTAGTTTCTTGTGTGCGTGGGAAAGTTATGCGGTGCGAGCGGTGTAGGTGGAAGGAAATACTAGTAGAGGGGGTTTGATTCCTGTGTTGAGTAATAGAGAAGTAAAGTTTAAGTTGAATTTGCGCAAATTGGGATAAAAACTTTGACGTTTCGGGATATATATATATATTTTTTGGAACAATCCCGCCACACTATTCCCAAACCACTGTAACTTCTGTAAGCTAGAATCAACAGTGGCAACCACCAGAAAAAACGTCGAGGCAATGAAGCTCGTTGAGTCCCAGAGAAACGATTAAACTGTCTTGGGTCCCGCAATGAAATTAATCAGAAAAGACAGCGGAGGAGTAAGAAAAACATAATGGTGCCGATTCTCTTGTTCAGTAACTAAAATTAGAGAATCGCTATCTTTTATTAAAAGACTATGAACTAAGTTAGAGATGTCAAACTAGTTTACGCTTTGCGTTTCACCGTGTTATTAATCGACATGTTTTACGTGTACCTTTAATTTGTATGGAAATAGTCCGTCTCTTTCGTGTTTTATTAGAGAGAAAAAGATAGGAATAGCCGAAATTAGTTTGTGCACAACAGAATCCGCAACAATTTCCACTTCTCTCCTAACGTTTTGGGAATACATTAATTGTGCGTACAGCTAAGGAGTGGAATTCCCTGCCGGAGGTCGTGTTTCCTGGTCATCAACGCGAGAAGGACAGGGTGGCCCACTGGTAACGGCCCCAACTTCTGAGTTGTTGTCGTGAACCAGCCAAGTGCGAGTTTGTAGGTTTTCTTTCTTTGTTCCGTAACAAATGAGAGAATTATCACTGAAAAAAAAACAATATTTTGTATTTGTTAGTAAAATATACGTAATAATAAATATCATCAAATTTCAAGTTCATAGGTCAATGGAAAGTAAAAAAAATCTTCGGAAAAAAAAATTGCGACAGACGACGGCCAGACAGAAACGTGAGTGACAGCAATAGGGTTCCGTTTGGACCCTTCGGGTAAGGAATCCTAAAAATTGAAGACATGTGACATCCACATAACCGCACTGTTTCCGCGTGGTGGATTACGGCCCGATTCCTCTCCTAGAAAGAGCTTGAGTCCCAGCAGTGGGAATATTATAAAGCTAAAATTACTTATAATAAATACCATTCCTCCTACGTTAATTGAAATAGAGCATTCAGGTGTTCTACTCTAAAGGCGCTATGAACTGCCAATGATCTTAGTAGTTAGCTTGCGTGTTCTGTGCTGATCTCACCGCGTCGTACGTCCACCCAGTAATAAGACTCGCCCATCAAGGAGCGCTGTCCGAAATTAGACGCATTATTAATTTATTTACACATAAAACAACAGATATTAAACTAAAACACTTAGACTAAATTATAAATAATTAAAAGATCTTTAAAATGGTGAAGGTTTCATAAAAATACGCGTTATAGTTTTTGCGTGATTCTCAATTTTTTATACGCGTTAGACATAACTTTACAAATTAATTACACTATGTTATAAAAGTTATTATACTAAGTGTTTTACACTGAGTTTTAAATATTCTCAGATTAAATTACGACGAAAATTGTCTAGAGTAACATATATTTTTTTCAAAGAAATAAAACTAGTCATTTAGACTTGATGTTCAATTAAAAACCATTAAAAGTCGTATAACTGTGCCTTAAAGCTAAATGTACGCTAAAATTCCATGTAATTTTTGAATTAAGTTACGTAATTAAATTAACTCCAGACACGAATACAATTAGTATTAAGTCTGAAACTACTTTGTAACAATAATTGAAATTGCGCAAACTTATATGCAGTAGTCGTCCTTACATTTTGAAATACAAAGCTTTCTTTTTTGGAAGAGAACATTGTGAAACACTAATAGGGAATATGCATGAAAAAATTTTTTGTTATCTCACCGGTTTATCGATGAATATACTAAAATAGAGTACGAACAGTGAAAGCAGAATCAAAATTAATCAAAAATTAAACGAGATATAACAATTTTAATGAAATATATCTGTCCCTCTCTCGAAAACGCTGTTATCTATGGCAGTTGTATGGGCGTCATGTCCTTTGACGTCAAAGAACACGTCGGACTTCTCTTTCTAATTATCAACTTTAAAGCTTTATAACTTCGTCGCTGATGATGTTATTTGAAAATTCCTTCATATTTGTTCACTATGGTTTCAATTCAACAAATAAAAAAATATCATGCATATTTCCCTACTTCCTACAGACACTCAACCGATGACCTGGTGAGGGTCGCGGAAAACCGATGGATGAACAGGGGGGTGCGACAAATTACTTTTCTGTTAGCGTTGACAGCTCGTGGCTAAAGTAATAACCGCCACACGGGTCGATCCATTAGGTTAAGGCCCTACTACGGCCAAGTGGCGCCCTCATTTAATAAAAAATCGTAGCATAGCATAGAAAATAAATATTAATGAATCCAACGTCACGTTTGTTACAAAGAGGATAAAGTATTTTTACGTTGTTAAAACAGGTCTCAGAAGGTTTCGTATCCAAAGTAGTAGGCAAAAGTATATGAATATGCTATTCCAGACTAAAATCTATCTCTGTGCTCAATTTCATCCAGATCTGTTCAGCTGTTCTGGCGTGATTAAGTAACAAACATCCATTCATCCAGCCATCCAAACTTTCGCATTTATAATATACTACCTGCGCCCCGCGGTTTCACGCGTAGATCGTTATAAATAAAATAGCCTGTGTTAACCCAGTGTATAAACTATCTACATACCAAATTTCATCCAAATCGGTGAAGCTATTTGAGCGTGAAGAAGTAACAAACATACAAACACACACACTCTTAAACTTGATAGTTTAAGAGTGTGTGTGTTTGTATAAAGGTGATAATCCTACTAATATTATAAATGCGAAAGTGTGTATGTTTGTATGTTTGTATGTTTATTTGTTTGTATGTTTGTATGTTTGTATGTTTGTATGTTTGGCTGAAGGTATCGCAAAAACGGCTGAAGGGATTACAATGAAATTTTGCACACTGGTAGGTCATGACCTGGATTAACACATAGGCTACTTTTTATCCCGGTAAATGACAAGACTTAGCGAAGGCTGAGGTGGAAGTAGAAATCCAAAGTCAGGCTGAACGAGCGCACACGCTCAAAAAGTACTAGGACACCAGAAACATGAGAATTATTTCCAGGGCTGAAATCATGAGAGATAAAGACTCACAAAGTACCAGGAGACCAGAAACATGAAAAGTATTTCCGGGGTTGGAATCATGAGCGGTAAAGTCTCGCAAAGTACCAGGGGACCAGAATCATGAAGAGGTATTTTCGGGGCTACAACTCTAGCGGTATAGCTTCGCAAACCACCAGGAGACCAGAATCAAGAAGAAGTATTGCCGGGGCTTGAATCCTGAGCGGTATAGATTCACAAGCTACCAGGAAATCAGAATCACAAAGTATATTCCGAGGCAGGTATTATGAGATGTAGAGATTCACAAATTACCAGGAGACCAGAAACATGAAAAGTATTTCAAGGACTGAAATTATGTGCGATAAAGTCTCACAAAACTACGAAAAGATCAGGAGTCACGAAAAAGTAGTTCCGGAACTGGAATCATGATAGGTGTAGATTCCAAAACTACCAGGAGGCCATAGTCATGAACCAATATTTTTGGGGCTTAAATCCTAAGCGGTATAGATTCCTACGACCTACTAGGAGATCAGAATCACAAAATATATTCTGTGGATGGTATTATGAGAGGTACAGATTCACAAATTACCAGGAGAACAGAATCATGAATAAGTTTTCCGAGCAGTACAGATTCACGAACAACCAAGACATAGAAGAATTACAAATGTTACCAAAAGGCTGGGATTATGAGCGGTAGAGATTCATAAATTACCAGGAGACCAGAATTATGAAGAAGTGATTTTGGGGTTGGAATCATGAGAGGTATAGATTCTAAAATTACCAGGAGACTAGAGTCGTGAATCAGTATTTTTGGGGCTAGAATCTTAAGCGGTATAGATTCACAAAATACTAGGATACCAGAAACACAAAGAGTGTTCCGGGGCTGAAATCCTGAATGGAACAGATTCTCAAACTACCAGGGAGGGGGCTGGAATCCTGAGCGGTATAGATTCATAACCTACCAGGAGATCAGAGGTACAAAACATATTCCGCAGCTGGTATTGGGAGAGATAGAGATTTACAAATTACCAGGAGACCAGAAATGTGAAGAAGTAAAATTTCCGAGCGGTATAGATTCACTCACTACCAGGAGATCAGAATTACAAAAAAAAAAACCAAAAAAAAAGGGTGGGATCAAAAGAGGTAAAAAAAAAGCATCTTGAATAAGTATTTTCGGGACTGGAATCCTGAGCGGTATAGATCCTTAAACTACCAGGAAAACAGAATCATGAAGAAGAGAAATTTCAGACCTGCACGCGGATGAAGACAAAGGTAAATTGGAAGTAAAAAAAAGGTGGTGAAAAAGTTAATCTTACTAATCCTACTAATATTATAAATGCGAAAGTTTATATGTTTGTTTGTTTGTATGTTTGGCTGAAGGTATCGCAAAAACGGCTAAAGGGATTTCAATGAAATTTTGCAAACAGGTAGGTCATAGCCTGGATTAACACATAGGCTACTTTTTATCCCGGTAAATGACAAGACTTAGCGATGGCTGAGGTGGAAGTAGAAATCCAAAGTCAGGCTGAACGAGCGGTATACGCTCACAAAGTACCAGGAGACCAGAAACATGAGAAGTATTTCCAGGGCAGGAATCATGAGCGGTAAAGACTCACAAAGTACCAGGAGACCAGAATCATGAAGAAGTGTTTCCGGGGCTGGAATCACGAGAGGTATAGATCCTCAAACTACCAGGAGACCAGAGTCGTGAATCAGAGTTTGGTGGAATCCTGAGCGGTATAGATTAACAAACTTCCAGAAGATTAGAATCACAAAAACTATTCAGGGTCTGGTATTAGGAGAGGTAGAGATTTACAAATTACCAGGAGACCAGAAACATGAGGAGCAAAATTTCGAGGACTGAAATCATGAGCGATAAAGACTACTCACAAACTACCAGGAGACCAGAAACACAAAAAGTATTCCGGGGCAGGAATCGTAAGAGGTAGATAAAGATTTACAAATTACCAGGAGATCAGAATCGTGAAGAAGTGAAAATTCGAGCGGTATAAATTCTCGCACTACCAGGAGATCAGAATCACATAAAGTATTCCGAGGCTGGGATCATAAGAGGTAACATCTTGAATAAGTATTTTCGGGACTGGAATCCTGAGCGGTATAGATTCTTAAACTACCAGGAAAACAGAATCATGAAGAAGAGAAATTTCAGACCTGCACGCGGATGAAGCCGCAGGGAAACTATCAGGGTGCCAAAATCATGAAAAAGTTAATCCTACTAATATTATAAATGCGAAAGTTTGTATGTTTGTATGTTTTGTTTGTTTGTATGTTTGTATGTTTGTATGTTTGGCTGAAGGTATCGCAAAAACGGCTGAAGGGATTTGAATGAAATTTCGCACACAGGTAGGTCATAGCCTGGATTAACACATAGGCTACTTTTTATCCCGGTAAATGACAAGACTTAGCGAAGGCTGAGGTGGAAGTAGAAATCCAAAGTCAGGCTGAACGAGCGGTTTACGCTCACAAAGTACCAGGAGACCAGAAACATGAAAAGTATTTCCGGGGTTGGAATCATGAGGGGTAAAGTCTCGCAAAGTACCAGGGGACCAGAATCATGAAGAGGTATTTTCGGGGCTATAACCCTAGCGGTATAGCTTCACAAGCTACCAGGAAATCAGAATCACAAAGTATATTCCGAGGCAGGTATTATGAGAAGTAGAGATTCACAAATTACCAGGCGATCAGAAACATGAAAAGTATTTCAAGGACTGAAATTATGAGCGATAAAGACTCACAAAACTACGAAAAGATCAGGATTCACGAAAAAGTAGTTCCGGAACTGGAATCATGATAGGTGTAGATTCCAAAACTACCAGGAGACCATAGTCATGAACCAGTATTTTTGGGGCTTAAATCCTAAGCGGTATAGATTCCTACGACCTACTAGGAGATCAGAATCACAAAATATATTCTGTGGCTGGTATTATGAGAGGTACAGATTCACAAATTACCAGGAGAACAGAATCATGAATAAGTTTTCCAAGCAGTACAGATTCACGAACAACCAAGATTCATAAATTACCAGGAGACCAGAATTATGAAGAAGTGATTTTGGGGTTGGAATCATGAGAGGTATAGATTCTAAAATTACCAGGAGACCAGAGTCGTGAATCAGTATTTTTGGGGCTAGAATCTTAAGCGGTATAGATTCACAAAATACTAGGATACCAGAAACACAAAGAGTGTTCCGGGGCTGAAATCCTGAGTGGAATAGATTCTCAAACTACCAGGGAGGGGGCTGGAATCCTGAGCGGTATAGATTCATAACCTACCAGGAGATCAGAAATACAAAACATATTCCGAAGCTGGTATTGGGAGAGGTAGAGATTTATAAATTACCAGGAGACCAGAAATGTGAAGAAGTAAAATTTCCGAGCGGTATAGATTCACTCACTACCAGGAGATCAGAATCACAAAAAAAAAACCCAAAAAAAAAAGAATGGGATCAAAAGAGGTAAAAAAAAAGCATCTTGAATAAGTATTTTCGGGACTGGAATCCTGAGCGGTATAGATCCTTAAACTACCAGGAAAACAGAATAATGAAGAAGAGAAATTTCAGACCTGCACGCGGATGAAGCCAAAGGTAAATTGGAAGTAAAAGGTGGTGAAAAAGTTAATTTTATATAAATGTCTACGCGGACAGAGCCACGGACAAGAAGCTAAGCACCAATTTAGGATATGTTCGGGACCCAATAAATGAAACAGTTTCGATATGGTAAACTATTATATTTAACACGTAAGAGTAACAAGATAGGTACCCCGACACACTGAGCGAGTGTGTGGTCCCTACAGTCTTTATGTAGAACTTTGACATTCAAAAAAATCTGGCTTTCAGCCTAATTTAAATAACTTTTGATTTTGATTTCTACAGGATTTATTTAACGTGCTCCTCTCTGAAAATACCACTCAGACTTATTACAATTACACTTTTTACGCGGGCGAAGCCGCGGGCGGAAGCTAGTTTATAATATTAGTGTGACTTTAATAGGAAGTAGGATTGTTTAATCATAAGCTCTTCCTTACAAAATAAATAAAAAATATTATAAAAGCAAAATCAAGTCATCATTGTTACATTCCCACAAAAATTTCACAAGCCCTAAGTACCAGCACTTGACCGATTTCACAACACTTTTGACCCCATAATCATTAAAAATTGTATCATCACATAAATGCAAAAGTGTGTCAGTCTGTAGGTCAGTTATTAACCTTGGTGAAGTAATCATATTGTTATAAACAATAAGATTATAATCGCTCCCACATCACAGTTAAAACAGGCTTTACAAGCATTATTGTGGTTATCTGTACATAATTGTTATCCTTTTTCGAATAAGATTGTCCATAAATGCATTTAAAATCGTAATAAAAAAATTGGCTGAGAATCAGAAGTTTTTGTAGAACGCCTTGGTTTAAGATCATTGATACCACGTAGGTACTACGTCACTCCAGACCTGCAGTTCCAGTCTCCCAGGCCTGCAGTCTCGACGTAGATAGCGATCGCTATGTCCTAACGATCGGTCGGTAAAAAAATAATGTTGGCAAAGGAGGCAAACTTTTATGTCCTTTTATATTTTGACAAGTTAATTTAATTGTTACAAGCGGTAAATATATTAATTAAAATTTAAATAAAATATAAGTTTTCATGTAAAATAGTGCTTGCAAGTTAAAATTTACGCCGTCTCAGGAGTTTTTTAACGGCTGGTAATTTAGCGATCGGTAGCTAACATAGCGATCGCTATCAATGTCGAGACTGCAGGCCCTGACTTGGAAGTCTAACTGGATGCTGAAGAATACTAGTATTTTACATTAAAAGATCCTATCTGACACAAACATTACTCCCGAAGCTTTCGAAGTCTCCCGCTACCCAGCAATCTCGCGACCTGGGATCAACGGTTTAACGTGCTTTCTGAGGCACGGAAATTCTCCGTATGTAATTAATATAGTTACCCATCCACGGATCGACCGAAGCAAGTGTTAGTACCTTGACGATCCCTCGTGTAGGTGTTATTACTGAGCTACAAGCTCCTCAAACAGAACTACGCCACTTGCGCAACCCTAGAGTTCAAAGCTAGCTAACTGGACAGGTCCACTCGTGTTCTTCTCTCATCAGAGAGACCACCTCAGATATAATATGATTTAATTGTATGTAATGTGTGGACTTCAGTAGAGACTTTGACCTCAGTGTTGGTTTCGATTCTTCTTCACAGACTAGTCAGCCAGGTAACACGGGCCTCATCTAGTTTAAATTTTTTTAAATTGTGACGTCAAAAAGTATTTTTTTACAAACGGAGTCCTATTGCTATTGCAGAGCAATAGGACCGTCGTCTATCGCACAGGTTTTACAGCATTTTAAAGGTTGGAGCTACAGCCTTACAATTTTCACAGCATATGCATCTTTCTTCACTGATATAGACTTACAGAATTAGTAAACTAGGTAAATACAAACACACACACACCCCTGCACTACACACACGCACGCATCCAACACATACCCTCACACTACACATATTATTACACACCACACCTATATCATACAAACCTTCGCGCTAAGAGGCGAATTAGCGTTTTTTTTTTTTTTGGGGGGTGGGAAATCATCCTATGACTTCTTCCGCTCTAGGGTGGAGCGGAAGGGCGTGTCAGACTCTTACTGACTAAAACCCACCCCTGTTCCTCCCTGCCTCGAGTGCCCAGGGGCGAGGTAACTCTTTCGAATTTATCCTCCACCCCCGGGCAGGCATCGGCCGTGGCAGGCCCCGTGCTTTTGCTGAAACTCTTTGAGGCGCGCGTGGAACACTACGCGCCGTCGACTCTCGGGCCTGGTGCTGATCGGACGGCGAGTTACCCACTACTCGCCGTCCGCAGGCCCGGGTCTACGGTGGCCGGAGATCGTCTCGCGGCGCCCGAACCCCCTGACGTCTGATGCGGCGGCTGCGGCTGGGGGCGCTAGGGCGACTCGGCTGTTGTCGAGTCTCCCTAACGTATGCCGCCTCCCTCTTCGCGAGCATTACTGCTTCGCAGAAGGAGGAGACGGCTTCCCATTCCCTCTCGCTCCGTGCCATGGCCTGAACCAGGGCACGGCGCGAGAGTTCGCTGCCGCCTATCGCATCCACGAGGACACGGCGGTGCTCTGCCCAAGCGGGGCAAACCTCCACCGTATGCTCCACCGTGTCCTCTGGGAGGCGAATTAGCGTTTAGATACTAAATAAATATCTTGTCACAATTAAATTCTTTTATACGTGTCTCTATTAAAGTCCTTTGTTATGTTATACCTGATTTCGTGGGGTGAGAACCTGGTGATCTGTAATACAGGTTTATACCTATAATAGACACCAGCTCCGCACTAGACTGAAATTGATTTATTATGTTAGTTAGTTTTTATCGTATTAAGTCTTGTTTTTGTGGGAGAAATAAAGATATATTATTATTATTATCTTGTTGACCCAAAGCCATACAAATAGTCAAAAATACCACTCTAAATGTGGGCAGTCCGACCCGAACTTGGTTTGTGTGGGGGTGGGAAATCATCCAATAACTTCTCCCGCTCTGGGTGGAGCGGGAGGGCATGTCAGATTTTTACTGACTAAAACCCACCCCTGTTCCTTCAGTTGCCTGAGTGCCCAGGGGCATTAACCTAATAACAGTGCCGATCGAGAGTTCAAAGTTTGCTGTCTACCTGCCTACCTCATCCTTATCAAAGCGTATAGATTTCAAGCTAAAACCGTACCCAATACCAATAAATAATTATATCTATGTGAATTACAAGAAAAACGGCGACAATGTCGTTGCAAACAGTCGAAGAAACGAAAATATTTGATTACAATAGTAATTAGCTTGCCTTACACACTGTAGTGGTTATTATGCAAAATGACTTATGTGAAATTGTGGTGTCGGGCTGTGAAAATAAGTAGGTATGCAGAAAAGTAGAATATTTCTATGTTTCTACATTCCTTACTATCATTATCACTTGACATACAAGGGTAACAGATCCTCCGTGTCTCGGAAGGTCCCGGCTGTCAATCGTGGATTTTTGACAGTCATTACGGGTCGTCAGAAGCCCGAAAGTCTGACAACCAGTCTTACCAAGGGGTATCGTATTACCCAGTAACTCGGTTGTGGAGGTCAGATTGATAAAAGGGTAACAGATCAAAGAAACTGACATTCTGTCATCACATCATCAATCAGACGAAAGACGGCCACTGATGGACATAGGCCTCCCCCAAGTTTCGCCACAACGACCAGTCCTTTATTTATTGTGTGGGGTTGGGTAACCATTAAATGACTGATGATATAATGAAGAGCGGGAGGGCGTGTTAGAATTTTTCTGACTAAAACCCACCCTGTTCCTTCTGTTGTCTCCCGGGGTGAGTACCCAAGGGCGCGGTAACTCTGTTTCGAATTTATCCGCGACCCCTTTTTTTTTGTGGGGTTGGAAATCATCCAATGACATCTCCCGCTCTATCGTGTCAGACTCTCACTGACTAAAACCCACCCCTGTGCCTTCCCTGCCCTGAGTGCCCAGGGGCGCGGTAACTCTGCTTCGAATTTATCCACAACCCCTGGGCAGGCATCGGCCATGACGGGCCCCGTCATGTGTTGCTGACATCTCTTTGAGGCGCGCGTGGAACACTACTCGCCGTCGAATCTCGGGCCTGGATCGGAGATCGTATCGTGACCCCCGACGCCAAGGGCGTCCGTGGTATTAATATACGAGTAGAAAATAAACTAAATTTTTTCTTGTTTCAGGTTTGAGCCGAACCCACAAATAGGGTACCACAGCAAAAATGACACAACAAAAACGACTTTGCGGAATCAGTCTGGGTTCCGTAGGAGTTCTAACAATATTATTTTATTTGATTGACCGATCATTAGCCGTGAGTAACTTTTATTTTTTTATTTTATTACATTTTAGGAAAAAGAAGCGAGCAAAATGTGATGTTATATTGAAATATTATATATATATATCCTACTAATATTATAAATGTGAAAGTTTGCATGTATGGATGTATGAATGTTTATCACTCAATCACGCCAGAACGGCTGAACGAATACGAAAGAAATTTGGCACAGAGATAGATTATTGTTGTTTTTTTTTAAAGTGAAATCTTCTTTAGGCGCGTTGGGCATTTTTGAGATGGAAAACAATTGAACTCGCTCGAGACCGACACCGCTACGAGATCAGCTACGAGTGCTACGACGCGTAGCACTCGTAGCGGATTGAAGTGAAAATTTCTTTAGGCGCGTTGGGCATTTTTGTTCAAGTTTTCACTTCTGTCGGCACTCCCGGAGTGTCACTGTTTTTTTTTTATGTTGAATATTGTTTCTCTTTTTTTTAGGTGATGATTGTAATGTATACTCCTAAATTTAATTGACAGGCGGCCATCGTGTAACTACAGACTTTGCAAAGCAAACTAGCGGCACACATGTGCGCCACCGGGGTTATAAAGTTTGCCTTGCTAAAAAAATTGCCAAAAACCCGATTCACGCGTTTTAAACCGCTATTATCACTATTAGCCAAGGTCTTTAGACCTGTGACAAGGTTCATACACCCGGGACCTGAAAAAGTCTGTAGTTACACGATGGCCGCCTGTCAACGGGGACTGACAGATGCCGAAACGTGACGCGTCCGGGGCCTGAGAGTTAAAGAGATATGAATGAGACATTTATTTTAATTTGTATTTTTTTCGAGTATATTATCAATAATTTTTGTAAATGTTGGTTTGCCAGTA
The DNA here is from genome assembly GCA_951329385.1 of Polia nebulosa. Lineage (NCBI taxonomy): Eukaryota > Metazoa > Arthropoda > Insecta > Lepidoptera > Noctuidae > Polia > Polia nebulosa. The sequence continues at coordinate 18,408,973 of OX589614.1, forward strand.
ATTGGCGACTGTTCAAGTCGTACAATCCTATTTAAGATATATAGTACACAAAAGCTGTTGGTGAACCTTTTTTTTAACTAATAAATAGATTATAGTCTGAATTCCACGCGGGTGAAGCCGCTGGCAGGGGCTAGTTATACCGGGGCGTGTCATAAGTACCTACGTCTGCTGAGTATGTGGTCACGGGTTCGGTTCCCAGATCGGGTAAAGTATTATCATTAGGTTGTTTCATCTGGAATATCTCAGAAGTAGTCTTAAGTCTGGACTCGTGTCCGATTGATGGCAATAGATTCGCCCATAATACAAATATTTGTTATATTTATTAATATTTGTATGCCACTTACTGTAGCCAGAACAAAGAGACTTATTTCATACTCATCCTATAGGTATTTATACATGGGGTGACTGGTAATTAGTGACCGATACTTAAACACGTGATTGTACTCATGATAATAAACAACTTTCCCAAAGAAACATATATTGAGACAGAACGGCGTCACACAGCTGACAGCTGATAGGTAGGCGCGTGCGCGCGAATTTCATACGGCTTTTGTGTTATTGTGATAAAAGTGAAAGAGTATAAAAAAAATGTTTCTTTGGGAAAGTTGTTTGTTATCATGAGTACAATCACGTGTTTAAGTATCGGTCACTAATTACCAGTCAAAAAAAAAAAACCCTGTATATTTCCTACCTTTTAGTCTAAATCTGGTCTGTGACTATCCGAGTCTGCTAGTACGCTCATAAATTTGATTGTCCATTATTTTGCGAAGACACTGCCTCCTAAGTACTAAGATACAGGATCCTCCTCGTTTAGGAGTCAGGGCTCAAATCTTGTATTGACTGTACCTACTTTACCCATCTTGAGCGCACTACTTTTCTTGTTTGATTTTCTGTTTACAATCTAACATATTGTGTCAAACTTGTATTTATGCTAATAAATTATTATTACTTGCTTCCAACTACCAGCGGCTTTGCCCACGTGGAATTAGTACTTCCCTCGTTATAAACTTTCAACCCCTTTTTAACCCCCTTAAGGGTTGAATTTCAAAAAACCCTTTCTTAGTGGATACCTGCTCTTCACAAAGAACACATCTTCCAAATTTCATGTCTCTAAGAAAAGCGGTTTCGGCTGTGCGTTGAACCTCCTGGGGTCGCGGATAAATTCAAAATAGAGTTTCCGCGGCCTTTGGCACAGAGGCAACTGAAGGAACACCGGTGGATTTTAGTCAGTAATAGTCTGACACGCCCTCCCGCTCTATTCAGAGCGGGATTTTCTCTAAGAAAAAATTGAAAATTTCCAAAAAATAAATAAAAATAATAATCATTGTACTGGGATCGGTCCATCATCACTGACAGGACTATTGTAGGCAATAAGACTGATATAATGGTGGTGGACCGAATCGAGAGGCGTGCAATGATTGTTGACATTACCGTCCCACATGACGAGAACCTCGTGAAAACAAATCAAGTATATTGACTTGGCTCGCGAGGTTGTCGACATGTGGGATGTGGACTCAGCGATCATTGTTCCGATAGTCGTGTCAGCCAATGGCTTAATAGCCACGAGCCTCGATCAACACCTCAGGAGGCTCTCGTTAGGCGGCTGGATCAAGGGCTTGATTCAGAAAGCAGTACTTCTGGACACGGCTCGCATTGTCAGGCGGTTCCTCTCTCTGGAGCCCTGACCGCCGGTAGCTTGGACCTTGTTCCCGATACCGGTGGGCTACTATTTTTTTTTTATATATTTTTAAATGTTTTTTATATATTCTTTTTTAAGAAATATTTAAAAATGTATTTAATATGTTAAAAAAATGAATAAACGAAATAATAATAATAATCATTTATTTGCAGACGTTGAAGTCCATAGAATTAGATAAGTAAATATTGACAACAAAACATATATGGGTTAAATTTAGAAAAACCCTTTCTTAGAGGACTCTTCACAAAGTACCCTCTAAATTTCATGTCTCTAAGATCAGCGGTTTCTGCTTCGCGTTGATCCTGCCTAGGGTCGCGGATAAATTCAAAATAGAGTTACCGCAGCACTTGTCACAGAGGCAACTGAAGGAACAGGGGTGGGTTTTAGATAGTAAAAGTCTGACACGCCCTCCCTTAGAGCGGGAGAAGTCATTGAATAATTTCCCACAACTGAGCAAGATTACGCACACTAAGTGACAAGATCCCTTCTATTGTTGGTGAATCATTTGGGTTAGATGGGGTTATAACAGTATGATGTTTTCTGATATTTACTTATTCACTACAGAATTTGGGCAGAAAATGAGCAAATATGAAAATTAGGTCAACTGAACGTTATACAGGGTGTAACGGAAAGGTGTGGTCATATTTTAAGAACCGCTCCTGCCCATGGAACTGAACTATTTTCTCTAAGAAAAAATTAAAAATTTCCAAAAAAAATTTGGACTTTCCATACAAAGTTATCATCAGCTGATCAATATTTGTATGGGAGGTAAAATTTTTTTTTGAGAATTTCCTCTTGTTTTTTTGAATAAAGTTGTTTATGTCAATGGGCAGATGGAGTTCTTAAAATATGACCACACCTTTCCGTTACACCCTGTATAAAAAGAGCAATATACTAATTGAAAATTATATGAGATGAACGTTATACTAAATGTTATTAGAGCAAAATAAGTTTATATGAAATGTAATAATAGATCACATGGAATTAGGTTATTTGTTTTTATAGCATATGAAAATTATATCATGTGAACGTTATTGCAAGTGATACTATACTATCTGTTATTATGGCATATTATTACACACCCGGTGCATCCACACCCAAGTTATATATTTTGTGGTAACATAAAATTCCTTTGTCATAATCATGTTACAAAATGTTGCCTCACAAAAAAAATACTTCAGTGTGGACGCAACATTACACATGATAATATAACATATATCACACCGGTATTTCCCGTAGGCTTTGGTAAAAAAATACCTTTTTTAGGGTTCCGTACCCGAAGGGTCTAAACGGAGCCTTATTGCTGTCTCTCACGTGTCCGTCTGTTTCTGTTCGTCGTCTGTCACAAAATGTTGTATCGAAGAAATTTTTAATTTGCCATTGACCGGTCTACAAACCTTCGTGTCAAACCTCAATAAAATGATGAATGATTTCTGCGAACAATTTAGTAAAGTCTTTACTATTCATCAATACCTATAAATGGTTTTAGTAAACACGATTAAAAGCTAAACATTCGATTATATCTCGATACACTAACCTGTTTCCCTGGTTTTGAAATCTTTCTAGGGTTCCGTAGTAAAATGTTTAAGTAACACACGTCATAGGTTCCTATTACAATAATTATGTTGAATCTTGCTATATTTTGCATTATTATTTTAGAGAATGCTCTTGAATGTTTCCTAAATTCAAAACATAGAAAATCTTTTTTGACTGTTATGTTTTTTTATTTCTTTTGTATGTCCACTGATTTCTCTATCAGTTGTGGAACGATTTTCAAAATTCTTTTTTTATCCGAAAGAATATACTTGCAATAAAATTATTATAATTATTATATATTTTTTTATAATTATTTTATTATTTATTTATTATCGAAATTGCTTCAAAGCTATTTGAAAAACTAAACGAAAACGAAAAATATGTATACATACTCGTAGATGACGTTTTGGTTTCCTTCAATTACGAGTATGCTTAAATTCCACGTTCCATGTTATTGGGGTTTTTAGTTTTGGGGTATAACAACTAAAAAGTGAAAATGAAAAACTTTTTACAACAAAAAAAGAAAAAAACATCCGACTTCCGAAAAAACGTACACTAAAAATTTAAAAATAATTTTAATGTCGGAAGTTGGTGTCAAATAACGAAGAAATAAAATACAAACACCGTTTTCCGAAATTATTATTGAGGATTCTCCCTTTTGGAGGTTTCCAGGACTTTACACCCTGTTCCGCATACCTTCTATCTATGTATTTAATGTAAAAAGCTGGTGACCCCGATGTGTCTCAAATTTTTTTTAAATATTTTTAGGAAACCAAAAGTCACTGGTAGAGGTGGGCTATGTTTTGCCATTGTAAGCTTTCAGGAAGTGATAATTTTCAGATAACTTTAAATCTATTGATTATTATCTAAACGAAAAATCCCAAAGTAAATACAGAACCCATTTTAAATGCACTACACTGCTTCATCAGACATTATAATATTCTTTTCCTACTAAAACAACACAAAACTGTTACGGCACAAGTTTTTACCTTTTACCCAAAACGATGTAGAAATACCTACTTTATTACATCGCATGCGACACGACACGACAAAAAATCGGCGTGTGTAAGAATCACGCGACACTTGGCATATTATTAATTCAAAGCGTTGATTAACTAAGTAGGTACAATTAAAATGTCATTATTGTATCTAATATTGTTTAATTAACCTGTCATTAGGTAGATTTTCTTCTAGGAAAAACAGATTATCTTGCTTTTTATTTGATACACATGTCATATTTTAATGTTTTTTTAGGGTTGCGAACCCGAAGCACAGATAATACAATACTAGCATACACATACCTCATCCCATACAAAAAAAAACGGTACCGCCATAACTACGGTTTTCGACTTGCACAAGCAACTTTTGATCTTCCTTCGGGCCCGTCCTCTACACCTCGCTAGATGATTTTAGCAGCGACGGCTTGCAAGTGGAATGAATTTACATAAAGTCTTACCAATATTTTCTCACACATTGAGGAAATTCTTTATAGTATTTTTGATACTTCATAATAGTTTTACTGGTTCAAAATGTTTCACTATACAAATTTTAAAGAGACGAATGGATAAACTCAAACAACGCCATCTATTGGTACAAGAAATATAAAGAAGAATTGTTTAACTTCCCATTGACTTATGAACTTGAAATTTGGTGATAATGTTTGTTATAACGAATAAGTACTTTTCTAACAAATACCAATAATTGGTACGGAACCCTTAATGTGTGAAATCCAATACACACTTGGCCAGTTTTTAAGTAGCTTTAAAATTGTAGCATTTTACTTAGTAATTTAGCAAACTGTTACAAAAATATCTATTTTGGATATCCTATAATTAAAAAGATTTCGTTATTGGTTCTCGATTTGGTCAGTGGTGGCCCAGTGGTAAATGTCGCGACTTACAAGTTGTAGGTCGTGGGTTTCTAACCCACGACCTACAACTTATAAGGCGCTGCAGGCACCCAGGCAGGCGCTTTACTTTGTGTAATCCAGAATCTTTTTGGGGAGAAAAGACCACGGAGTGTGGGCTTTCTACCTCACTAAGAGCACCCCGGTGACCACCATCAGCAAATAGAAGAGGGCCCCGTGAACTCTTAAGCGACCATCTCGAAAACCCCTCTTTACAACGCCTTTTAGGGCACATCAAGGGTTATTATCTGAGCCTCGTTGTGCACACCAGCACGAGATGACTGTGACATTGTCTTTCCTGGGGTCACTTGATGGGCAGACAGAGTACCCACTCTGAGAGCCTCGCGACCCCGGAATCCCGTCTGCCTTAAATAGTACAGGTGGGGTTTTGGCGTGTAAGAGGTGGTTTCTTCTCTGATCGGAATCAGCTCTCACACAACTGCGCTCTTCGACCTTCTTCTAGACCATTACGATCTCGCAGAAGGTGGCTATTTCCCTCCAGTTTTCTATCTACACCAGCATAGATCTCATTACTGCTGGCAGAGAGAGATAGACCTTACCCGATCCTGGCGACCAGTATTCGTCGCTCAAAGGCCCAGGCAGGGCACTCCTCGAGTTTTACATTTTCCGCTGCAGGCTGTTTAGTTTAGTTACCAAAACATTCCTCCTCTACTTCCACTCACATTCGTGTTTATATACTAGGTAGGTAATTATTGTAATGTTTGTATCACTTTTACTGCTCGTGACTTTCCTTCCTTATAATACTTTGTTAATTGAAGCGGTGCATACGTGAATTAATTATATGGTGTAGTCTTGCACTTGGTAAATAAATAGGTACCTAGAAATGTTTGTTGATCCAATATAAAGCTGCTTCTTTTGAAAAACTCCTTAGGAAGGGTCCCGTAGCGTTGTGCGCTCTCCATTCTTCTTCAATCTCACCGATTACTATTATTTAACGGCACGGTTGGCGCAGTGGTTGAGCGTTCGGCTGCTGCGCTGCGTGTCGCGGGTTCGAACCCCGCACGGAACAAATATTTGTATGGCCTACAGATAGTTGTTCCGGGTCTGGGTGTCTTGTGTATGTGAGTTTAAATATTTGTGAACGCACCCACAATACAGGAATAATTCTTAGTGTGGGATAACGTTTTTATTAAAATAAAATAAAAAATTAGGGTCGGCTTTCCTAGTGTTGAAGCGTCAGTTGTTCCGCTGGCAAGCATCGTCAGTAGATAGACCGCACTTCTTCATGTCTATCACACACTCGTCATCCAAGATGCTAGCGGTCTATCAGATATAGGGAAGCCTTTGCCAAACAGTGGGACAGCGTCGGCTGAGGATATCATCAGGCTAAAGCAGTCCACTGCTAGACATAGGCCTCTCCAACCGTACCTTATCAAGCTGTTACACAACCCACCTTATGGCGAAGATCATAGCTCCACCTAGCCGAAGGCCGTTCTCCTATAAGCCGGGGCTGTTTTGTTGGCTGTTACAAAATAATAATATTAACTTTATTACCAAATACCAAGACTCATAGTGTTAGTAACAATGTACTTACAGACTATGTTAGTAAAAACAATACAAAATAAATACAGATCAACACAGAACTATACAGGACATTACAAAACAATAGAAATACAGAGACAGCACCACTGCAAGGATACACGTCCAGCTGGAACCCTGAACGATCAGGATGATGTTAACTAAACAACTAACTTTGTTTTCTTTCTCTTTTCAGTCATTAGACGGCTACATACCTGGAGAAGATTACCCGGTATTCACAGAGGTACCCAAAGGATTGTCATTTACATGCGATGACAAAATACCCGGGTACTATGCTGACCCTGAAACCATGTGCCAAGTAAGTGAATATTCTACTCTCGTGTTGTTACAATCTGTACGAGATAAACTCGTGTTATTGTGAAAAGACTATTTACACTAAGAATAGAATAAAATAAACTTTATTGTACACCAAAAAAGATACACAACTTTTTACACGAACGATGTTACACATTCAAATGTTATTGCAGTATTGGGCAGCAAACGTGTCGGGTTAGTTTTCTCGGCAAGCTTCGCTGAGGTAGTCAATACGATAAAATTCTCAGCTTCATTTTTACCGAGATCGCACTTGTGTTAATGATTCCACATATTGTCCAGTTGCGTAGACACTTAAACAAAAGTACAATTTTAAATCACAACCCACTGGGAATCAATTTGCGAATAATTAAAACCTTCGCTAACTTACTTAATTGACTTACAAAAAAGTCAGAGCAATAAGTTTCATTGCTTAAATTTTTGCTATAAAGATACTGGCAGGAACTCTTTATTTTTATTTCTTCAATCAAACTTGTACACTGATCTTGAAATTGATTTATTGATTAAGGCCCAATTTTCAATCGCCAGATAACTTTTATCTAAAGCATAAAGGCCGTTGTTTTTCATAGAAAAGCTGTAAAACCACCATTTTTACTCCGCAAATAAATAAATTATAGCATATATGTTATTTTGATGTATAACCTAGGTATATTATTGTAAAGTTTCATACAAATCCGTTCAGTAGTTTTTGCGTGAAAGCGTAACAAACATCCATACATCCATACATCCTCACAAACTTTCACATTTATAATATAAGTAGGATCTTATTGGACTATACGAAAATCTGCCCCTAAAGCCATCCCCAATTTTAGTCCTCAGGTAGATGTTGCATACCTATTGAAAAATCAGCCCTTACTTAAATATATGTCTGATTAGATAAATCAAAAAATGTAAGTTGTAAAACTTAAGACTTACACTACAGCCACAAGAAGTTAGGAATAATAAACGCCTACTCAAATAGTCATAGCACCATGTCTCTTTTTTGCAGGTTTGGCACTGGTGTGTGCCTAGTATCGGAGGCAACATAATGTACTCTTTCGTCTGCGGAGCCGGCACCGTCTTCAACCAGCGGACCAGGGTCTGTGACTGGTTCTTTAAGGTAAACCATATTTTGACTTATTAAGTTGGGGTGAAGGAAAACAACTTTAGGACACCTTGAAATGACTAATCTGGAGGCAGCAGCTGTTTTGATAGAGTACATTTTGATGCAAGCGGGCAAACTATGTCAGTGCAGCGAGCCGAAGGCGAGGTTTTGGAGCCGAAGAACTACAATGACAAATGCCCACGTCTTTCAAACGACGTTTTTCAACACATTTACTTGAAAAGATTTAGGTAGTAAAACTTCGTAAAAATAATTTAATAAAATATTATTGTAAAAAAAGACACGCGGAATATTTTCGTGTGTTGCTGGCGATCAGCCTGATACAATAAATACCTATAGGTATTATACTAAATAATGTGTCGGAGCTTCTGGCCTCTGCACTTTTCCGTACTAGTGCAAAATACGTTCATTGCTGTTCGTTCGTTATCTCCTGTTGTAGATCATGAAATGAGACTTTTACCATGCACTCGGTCCGGTACCAGCTTATCATCAATACATTCTAGAGCAAAGTCCCCCGCTGTGTCTGTACGCGATAAACTCAAAAACTACAGAAGTTTTCATGCGATTTTCACCAGTAGACAGAGTGATTCATGAGGAAGGTGTATAATTTGAACCCGAGCAAAGCTGAAGCATGTCGCTAGTTTGTTATAATTAAAGGCACGACCACATTTTTCAAAGCTCATGTTTATAAAATGTATTATGTAGCGTGCTCTATCGTCGGCCACGTTTTGAACTTGTCAAAAAAATATTCGAATCTTTCATAATCCAATTGATTAGAATGTACTATATCATACTTAATCTGTTGATCAATACGGAAATAAATCTCCGGGAATACTCATAGAGTACGATCCCAGAGCCGCCAGACATTACCTATTTTCTGATTAACAAAATGTGTAGAACTGAGTAGTGTTAGTATGTACTTTGAACGTAAGCATACCTGCTAGTTCTGCTTTTTTATAGTCTACATTGTGTCCAACAGCTGGGCATAGTCCTCCCCTTTCTCCCTCCAAACCTCTCTGTCTTGGGCGAATTCTTGCCAAGTTGTCTCCGCAAAATGGATCAGATCGTCACACCATCTTCACCGCGGTCAACCTCGACGGCGACGTCCTCCTTCTGGAATCCAATGGGTGACGATCCTTGCCCACCTGTCTAACTGCATTCCTGCAACGTAGCCTGCCCACTCCCACTTCAGCTTAGCTGTTTTTGGCTACTGATTTGTCCTTCTCATACTTCTGATTTATTCATTTTTCAGTCCATCCTTCTGTGGAATGCGCTTCCCCTCAATATCAGGACGGCCACCAGTCAGTATGCATTTAAGCGAAAGTTACGGAATTACTTTCTTCACAAGTAAAAGAGTCGTCTCAAAATCCCTATCTCTAACTTTGTGTAAATACATTTATTTTTATATATGTAGGTATTTTATATAAAATATAAATGTATGTTTATTTTAGCTATATACAGGGTGGAATTTTGTAATGCTACCTGAAGGGAAATTACTATTAATACTGTAGATAGAAAATTTTACTCAAAGAAAACATTCCTTTATTTTTGAAACGAAAGAAAACTGCATTAAAAGATTTTCGAAAAGTCGCTTGCCACAAAACTTGCTTTAAAAATTACACCCTGTACTTTTATTACATCGATCGTTAGGGTCAATTATAAGGATGAAATCTCTCTAACAAACTTGATAAATTAAATGAAAGGAAATTTAAATTCTTAAATTATTCTAATTATTTACAAAAAATGGTAAACTAACTAATTATTTGCTTGAAATGGGCATGAGTCTGCATTACAAACATGCGCAAATTCTTTGAAAATTAAAAAAAAAATGAATGCAGTTTTCTTTCTTTTCTTATATAAAGGAATGTTTTCTTTGAATAAATTTTCTATCTACAGTATTAAGAGTACTTTCCCTTCAGGTGGCATTACAAAATTAAAAAAAAACCATGTATATTTACTTTCGTAACTATTTTCTTCTTGGTAATATTTTCTCAGTTTATGCACCTGGCACATTATCTCTCCACCACCCTTGGTAGTCCGCCTTTGTACATATGTGTTGCATGAAGTTTAATAAATAAATAATACAGTCCTTTGTTCTTTCCAGGTGGATTGTCCGAATGCTCCAGCGTACTACGCGATCAACGAAGACTTGTACAAGGACGAAGCCGGGAACTTTATTAACGGGAAAAAGTAGATCTTACAGTTAAAGAGATGTACCGACCAAATAGTGACACTTAGACTGACTAGTCGACTATTATTCTATTATTCGGGCCAACGTTTACCAGGGCCTGTAGACAAAGTAACATCGCTTCGTAGCGAAACGATATCTAAATTCGTCATCGTCTCTGAGATATCGATAAACATTTCCTAGCGTTAGCGTTCCTTCGTTATCTTTTTTGGCGATCACGATCGAGGCGAAGGCGAACTCTGAAAGCGCTGCTTGTATACGCATTTGTATGGGATAAACACGATAGCAATTCGTTTCTTTATGGTTTCGTTACGAATTATAACATTGTCTACCAACTTGCGACAACGATGTCGACTGACCACGTGACTTAGCGCAGTTTATGTCAATCTCATACATTTTAGTCTTTTCTAACTTCGTTATCGTTTTTAAATTGTTACTTTGTCTAAGCCCCCTGGACTTTTTGAATGAAGTGATAACTCAGGGATAAAATACAAAGTTATTTATGTATACAAGGTGTAGATAACTATACAACAGTAAATTAAAATACTAGCAATAATTATGAACAATTTTTACTATGGGACCAATCCCGAAATTGCGGAAAAAAAATCAGTTGCCCCATACATATAAGTTTGCATCATCATCATCATCATCAGCCTTTTAATGTCCCCACTGCTGGGGTACAGGCCTTCTCTCTGTGAGAGAGTGTGGGCCGTAACCCACACTTTTCACGCTGATTGGTGGATGTCACATATCTTCGATTTTTTGCTTCTGGGACATGTCGGTTTCCTTACAATGTTTTGAAACGTTATGTTAAAGTGGTGATGAAATAATTTACACAAAGTAAAGCGCCTGCCTGGGTTTGAACTCACGACCTATAACTTGTAAGTCGCGGCCAATACCACTGGGCCACCACTACTTCTCACGTTTGCATAACTTGACAAAATGTACTAAATAGCTGAGTTTTTTTTATCGATTTTAGTGTTGTATTGTTGTCACCGCCTTATATAGGTTTAATAATAATAAAAAGTATCAAATATTTCTATTTAATTAAATAACGTACCTAAATGCATAGTTTTCAACTCATTCGATTATTTATAGTCGATTGTGTCACTATCGTCGATACATCTCGGGCGTATAGATTACTAAACAACAAACTAGAGATTATTCTCAATTTTAAGTACAATTAATTAAGTGCAAAAACGTCATAATTAAAATATTTTTATATTTTTTTTACAAATTAATTTATAATTTACTAATCAATATAAAATAAGTTTCATAAACTCTTTTAACAAAAATTTAAGTAACAAAACTTGCCAATAACTATTGTGATTGATTTGAAATTAGAAATGTGATACAATTTTCTACTTAATTTTAATCATAGATAAACTTAACTTTTATGATAGTTACCAATTCGCAACAGAAGTTACCATAGTTTATAAATTAATAATTAGATATGATTAACTTAAAAAAGAGTAAAGTATAAACTAATTTCATGCTTTAAGAAAGTAATTTGTCATGACGCTGCTTTCTTAAGTTATTTTTGATTTATTAATTTAAAAAAATGGTTTTGCTTTCTTCTTTAAGCAGCACATCTCAACAGAATTCCTGAAATTAGTTTATTTATTAAAGATGCCTACAGCTTTATTCGACTTTATCAAAAGACGACATTTGAGTTAACAACTGCAAAATTATTAATTTAAAAAACTTTATAACACAATATACTGACATAATCAAGCAATGCTTCAAAGTCACCGTCAAACCCATTCTCAAGTTAACCAAAATCCTAAATTTTCCAGGGGTAACTCATACAACAATTCGTATGACAGACGACGATTCTCAGCCAGACGCAAACGACACGAATACGCCATGAGACAATCAGGCAAGACTGACAGCCCCGACATTCAAGACAGGAGTGACAAACTAGAAGTGACTGACATGACCACATCAGGACGATCTGACAGTCAAGACATTCAAGTTAGAAGCGACAGAGTCGAAGTAGGGAGTCGAAGAAAACGAGCACGGAAGTTCAAAAGTCATAAGAAACCGACTGACAAAGTTGAAGAAGTGACGAAATCTAGCTAGGGCACAGATAATATAATACTAGCGTACAGATGCCTCATCCCATACAAAGAAACGGTAGCACTTTTGTTCTTCGTTCGGGCCCGTCCTCTACACCTCACTAGATGCTGTTAGCAGCGACGGCTTGCAAGCTGAATGAATTTATTTTAAAGTCTTACTAATATTTTTTCACACGTTGAGAAATTATTTTATAGTATTTTTGGCACTTACTAGCTGTTTTACTTTATCAAAATGTGTAATTATTCAAATTTTAAAGAGGCGAATGGATAAACTGTAAAACTTAAAACAGCATCATCTATTGGTACAAGAAATATAGATGTCTAAGGATTCGTTCCAATAATCGTCTAAATTTGAATTACAGGCCGATTATTCACAATCTTATGTTTAGGGCAGTTTATTAAAATAAGAAAACACAGTTTATACCATATTTATTTTGAAATTATTAATATTACTTAAACTTCAATAAGAAATCGATGCATATTACGCCATCTATTGAGATTTATTTGAACTAAATTTTCTTTGTTCGAGATGAGACCCCGTGGCTAGGGTAACTGACGATATAGACTGACGATTTGTAGTGTGAGCGAGTTAACTTCCGTTTTTGGAACGAATATTTTTTTGAATGTGACTGTGTAAACTACTTTGAATGCTTATCGACAATTAATTTGACCAATTCTTCTTATTTTGAATCGATGGTTTTCTAACTTTTTAAATACTTGTCCAGGTGCAGGTGCATGGGCACTTAGAGCATTCCAGTATATGGTCATGTTCTTTATAGGGGCACCGTACTCACATAGAGAATCAGATGAGTCCATTTTTTCCCATTTTGCTAAGCTGTAATTACAGCGGCCTACTAATTTGACCAATCACAGCAGTTTACGCATGCTTGACAATTTGGCACATAATATTTTTAGTCGATCCAGAAATTAGTCATAAGTTACTTAGAAAAGAGTCTTGAAAATGTTTGACTTGAGTGCTCGAGATTGACTCCTAAAAGCCTTTATAATTTGGCTTTATATTGTCAGATCTCATGTCATGTTGTTATGATTATGTCAGAAAATGACGACAGGTACACGTGATTTGACAGTAGATTACTAGACAGAGGTTTGATTCAGCTTTCAGAGTTCGTGGTGTGACTGTCAATGCCGAATGCAGTATGACAGGTATTTTTCAAAAATCACTCAAAATAATTTGAACTGTTGACGAAATAGAACTCAAAATTATCTTTAACTGACTGACAAAATATTAGCAATGATATTACAATGAAAAGTTAAAATGATGAAAAAATAATTCGAAAACTGCGACAAGACAAAAAACTTGATAAAATATTTTCTTGACATATTATGACAGTGGTGCCGATTCTGTTATGCACAAACTAAACTTCATTTAGGCCATTACTATCTTTTTCTCTCTAATAAAACAAGAAAGAGACGGATGTAAATTAGAGCTGTCAAATTTAGTTGAACCAATATTACCATACAAATTTAGGTTACACGTAAAAACATATTGACTAAAAACACAGGCACAAAGGCGTAAACTAATTTGACATCTCTAACTTAGTTCATAGCTATAGCTGTCCTTTTCTCACACTCCCTTTTAGTAAAAGATAGCGATTCTCTAATTTTAGTTCAGATATTCAACAAGAGAATCGGCACCAGTGTCTGTGGACATATAATAACGGTGTTTATCATGAAAATTGAAGACAAAGGGCAAATCTGAAGATTTTTAAAAAAGTTTTAATGGTTTAATTATTTTTTTAATTGATTGAACCATTTTAGCAATTTTTTGGTTTTTACATTTATGATAACTTTTTAAATTTTATTCTGGCCAGTGACAAAAAGAGTTACTTTTTAATTTAAAATTAGAAAGATAATAAATTCTCGTCTGTGTAAATACTATCTAAAAATACAGGGTGGATTTTTGAGACGGGGCAGTTAGGGCAGACTTAGTTCGGACTTGATAAAAAATACAGTCAGCAAGAAAATGGTCAAATTATGGATACAAAAACATTTTTGACGTCTCTAACAAGGATTAAAAAATTGATTGAGACCAACCGAGGTTAAAGTACTAGAAAAGATACAAATCGTAAAAAAATAACTATCCCTGTACATGGCCTTACGGCCCCGTTATAAAAATTCACCTGTTTATCTTCTTTAAAAATAATACCTTAAATAAAAATATTATATTGGTTGAAATAGTGGCACATAAGTTTAGGACCATGAATGTTTTTTGCCATAAAAATCATTAGTAACTCTAAAATTAGTTGTATTTTAATGTAAATATAAATATTGTAACTATATTTTTATACCTAATTATAAAATAATTAATGTATTTCATAGAGTTTTAATTTAATTTAAGTTCCCTTCCTTCGCATACTGAACTTTTAGCAGGAAAATAATATTATATGTTATTCAAGATTGCAGGGAGAATGCTACGAGCGATGTGTGGTGTTACGCGCATGGATAGAATTAGGAATGAGTATATAAGAGGAAGTCTGAAAGTGGCACCGCTGACTGAAAAGTTGTGTGGAAATCGGTTGTCGTGGTATGGGCATGTGATGCGGAGGAATGAAGAAAATGTTGTAAGGAAAGTCTTGTGTATGGATGTGAATGGCTATAAGAGTAGGGGAAGGCCAAAGAAACGATGGTTGGACTATGTGAAAGATGATATGTGTAGAAAGGGGGTGACTACAGAGATGACGACTAATAGAGGAGTATGGAAGAAAAAGACATGTTGCGCCGACCCCAAATAAATTGGGGTAAGGGCAGGAGAATGATGATTCAAGATCCCAAGGCCGCTAGAAATTACTTATAATATTCTGATTAACAACAAAGTGTCGGATTGAGTAGTGTTAGTACATTTTTTATTGTTGATAGACACGCGTTTGACCACCTGATGGTAAGCGATGATGTAGTCGAAGATGGAGCATGCTTGCCTAGAAGTAACCTATTCACTCTTGACTTAAAGACTCCCAGGTTGTAGCATACATATATTTCCTAGGCAGGGTCTATAGTGAGAGGAGCTCGTGGCTAAAGTAATAACAGCCGCACGGGCCGATCCATCACGTTAAGCTACGCTTGCCGGGGTTATTCCATGGATGGGTGACCATCTTTACATACTGAGACTCCTTCGTGCCTCGGAAAGCATGTTAAGCCGTTGGTCCCAGCTGCCAATCGTAGATCGGCAACGTTTTAAAAAAAAATGTAGGCAGTCGCTTTATGTAAAATACTGGTATTCAGCTACCCAAGATAGTTGGGCAAAGGCGCGGGCAGATTGATTGATTCTGATTAACAATAAGTGTCGGAATGAGTTGTGTTAGTACATATTTCCTAATCAGGGTCTACTAGTGGGGTAAGTTTCATTCAATCAGTGCAGCTGTTAAGACATGAAAGGGTAACAAACAGACGGACAGAGCTACTTTCAAATTTATAATAATTATTAAGAATAGATTAGTCCTTTATAGTAATAATAATTTATTTGTTCAGACAGAGTCCATTATTTGTTAGTAACAATATTCTTTATATCTAATGTTAGTAGGTAGGTAAAACATTAACAGGCAAGGCGAGAAGTTTCATACAGGCTCCAGTCACATAGCAGCGCTATCTAACTAAAACCCGAACGAAAGCCCTCATTATTGAGGAGCTTCTCAGCAATCACTTGCAGGATGCTGTTAGAGCTGCCCCGCACTCTGGTTAACAGAGAGGCGGTTCGTTTGCGCATGATGGCTTGGAAGCCATCAACTCGAGCCTCTGCAAACATGCTAGAGGCACTACAGAAACGGGGCAGCTCCAGCAACATTCTGAATCCGTTATTATATTGGACTCGCAAGGCACTGAACGATCTCTGCGTATAACCGACCCACAGGCTGCTTGTATAAAACGTTAGTCAATATGCTTTATAAAGTGTTTATCCTTCACTGATATTGACTATTTTTTTTTTCAAAGAAATAATACTAGTCGTTTAGACGTGATGTTCAATTAAAAATAATTAGAAGTCGTATAAATAACTGCGCCTTAAATAAAATCTTGTAAAAACCCACAAATTCAACCAAGAGAAGTAACCACTGGGATATAAAGACATTTGATTTGAAAACCAAAAGGAAGTTGGATTACTGGTGTTACGCCTAATATAAACTTGTAAATAATGCATCATTTTTACGCCAACTTCAACGAACTAACTTCGCGAGTTGAGTTTTTGGAAACTGAACGTAAAGAAAACCTGTCCTACATCCACAACTTAGAGGCTAAACTGGAACATTTTGAACAGAGCTCCAGGGCAACGTGCCTAGAGATTCGCAACGTTCCGGTTTCGAAATCTGAAACAAAGACTGCTCTCCTAAAAACTGTAACTGTAACGGGCAATCTGATCAACTTACCAATCCAGCCATACGAAATTAAAGATATTTATCGTATTCCAACGAAAGATCCGGCGAACAAAACTATCATAGTTGACTTTACCACAGTCCTGCTCAAAGATGATTTCTTAGAAAAGTTCCGCAAACACAACAGGGACAGTTATAAGTTAACAACGGAGCACCTGAAAATTAGTGGCCCTGCCAAGCCTATTTTTGTCTCTGAAAACCTAATTTCAAGAAAAAAGAGACTATTTTTCCTGGCACGCGACGCAGCAAAGTCAAACAACTATAAGTTCTGTTGGATAAAACACGGCAAGATCTTTGTGCGAGAGAAAGAGGGATGCAAACATTTTGAAGTAAGGGATGAGAATGACCTCTCGACCATTCTAAATCCTAAAGCGTGACTAAGCCTCAAATTCCCAATAACCAAACTACCGAATGTTGTTTTCTTCCGGTTATTGCGCCTCATGTACTGCTTTTGTTTGTATTATTGTATGTTATGTTTTTTATTTTTTTTATTTTTTATTATTATTAATACTACTAACTACAATTCCTCTCGTACTATTACACTACTTAACACACATGAACACACCACACACTCCATTACACTATATTACACAAACCATAAATTTCTCAAACATACTTTTTATTTTTCTTTTAATAGACAGTTACCCAATATTATTGCATATTACATTACTACTTTTCATGAGCAAGGTAAAATTATTCCTATTCAGCGCAAGAAAATTGTTTCACATTTTATTAAACCAATAAAAAATGGATGACCTAAACATAATAAACTCAGAAATTGAGAAAATTTCTGTATCCGACTGTTTTATCTGCACCCCAGAGACCAGTTGTAATTATCTGTGCAAACCGGAGCGCACCCTTAAAATCCTACATGTCAATATCCGAAGCATAAACTGTAATTTTGACAAGTTATTGTTATTATTAAGTAGACTCAATTTCACACTTGATGCTATTATACTATCCGAATGTTGGCTTAGCAAATGTCCAAACTGTCCTTCTATAACTGGTTATAATTTTTACTCATCTTCGTTTTCAAATCAGAATGATGGAGTCGTTGCCTACGTCAGAAATGATCTCCAGTGCTCTCTTGAAACTCCCACTATCAGGGACGCAAATTGCCTGGTAATGAAATTCTCGGACAAAGCTGCAGTTATCGCTTTATACCGTTCTCCATCGGTTAAAGACCTCACTCCGTTTTTCAGTAGTCTAGATATATTGTTACAACAGTTAGGAAAATTTAATACTATTGCTCTGGTGGGAGATATTAACATAAACATTGCCCCAGCTAGCTTGGACCCTAATACAGACGAATACTTAAATATTGCGGCATCTCACGCTATGCTTCCCGCACATGCACTACCCACTAGACTAGCAAATTGCCTCGACCATGTCATGCTGAAAACCAGACATACTGCCACTACCATAGTCCTTGACTGTGATTTAACAGATCATGCTCCTGTTCTACTTTTCTGTAAACCGGATATGTTAATAACTGCTCCCAAGCGATTATTCACAAAAATTGACATAACAAAAGTTAAGAATGACATTGAAAAAACAGACCTTTCTCACATTCTCAAAATTAATAATCCTAACCTTGCTGCTGATACCCTTGTGTCTATCCTATCTTCGTCTATTACTCGGCATACCACGTCCTCGATTATATCAAGTAGAAAACGTATCATCAAGCCTTGGATCACACCTGGCCTTCTGAGATGCATCCGTCATAGAGACATGCTCAATAAAACATTCAAAAAACATCCAGAAAATGATACCCATAAAATTGTATTTCTTCGTTATCGTAATTATTGTAATAATTTACTAAAAAAATTAAAACGTGACTATGAGAGATCAGAATTCCAGAGGGCCAAAAACAATCCGAAGGCAACGTGGAAGCTTATCAAAGAAATATCCCATTTCGACAGGGGTAAATCTTCTCCCACCGAATTGTTAAAGTGTGGCGACGATCCTCTTCATTCTCTCAATATTATTAACCACTACTTTGCCAATGTAGGCAGCAATCTTGCTTCTAAATTCTCACTATCTTCTCTTTCTGACTCAGTTGACTCTTTCTCCTCTCCATTACAGTCTATGGCTTTGTATGATGTAAATGATGTTGAAATAGAAAGCATCATACTAAATCTTAAAGATAAATGTGCTGTTGGATATGACGGTATCTCGCCCTTAGTCATTAAAGCCACCAAAGACACTATTATTCCAATACTTGTCCACATATTTAACTTGTGCATAAGCCTGGGAACCTTTCCTGATGTCTTTAAAACTGCCATAGTTCATCCCATATTCAAAGGGGGAGATAGGTACGTCGTTTCCAACTACAGGCCTATATCCGTACTTACGACACTTTCAAAAATCTTTGAAAAAGTCATCAATGCGAAACTTGTAAAGTTCCTAAACAAATTTAATATCTTGGCCGACAATCAGTTTGGATTCAGAGCAGGAAAATCTACCGAAGAAGCTACCTTAGAACTCACAAATTCAATAGTCGAACACCTTAATAATAAACAAAAAGCAATCGGTATCTTCCTAGATTTATCGAAGGCGTTCGATACTGTATCTGTCCCTAAGCTGATAAACAAACTGGAACGAATTGGCATACGAGGAAATGCCCTCGAAATCTTTCGCAGCTACTTGACGGGAAAGAAGCAGGTTGTTAAAGTCGAATCTTTTATAAGTACACCGGAAGACATGTCATTTGGTGTGCCTCAGGGTAGCGTATTAGGGCCCACTCTTTTCCTTATCTACGTCAATGGACTGTGCCAGCTATCACTTCCAAACACAAGAATCATTACTTACGCGGATGACACAGCTCTTATAACGCATGGTAAGGACTGGCCTGATACTCGTGAGAGTGCGGAGATCGCTCTGAGTTTGGTCATGGATTGGTTAATCTCAAACCTACTCACACTCAACATTGCAAAGACAAAGTTCATCCCCTTCACACCAGGAATTCTTACACAACCACCAACGTCATTTCAGATCAAAATCCATGTTTGTTCTCATACTGTGGGCACCATATCCTGCAACTGTGCCCATATAGAGCGCTCCGACAACATTAAATATCTTGGAATCACATTGGACAATTGCCTAACGTGGAAAAAACAGGTTGACTCTGTGGTGGTCCGTGTTAGAAGACTTATATACGTGTTCAAAAAGCTCAGGGCGGTTGCCGACTTCCCATGCCTTATATTGATCTACCTCGCACTCGTCCAGTCAGTCCTTGGTTACTGCATTACAGTATGGGGATGTACACACAAGACTATTATTCTGCGCTTGGAGAGAGCACAAAGAGCAGTGCTAAAAGTATTGGCCAAGAAACCTGCCAGATTCCCAACGTCGGAACTTTTTTCGCTCTGTAACGTCCTCACAGTTAGACAGTTATTTATACTTCAAACTGTTATCAAGAAGCACGACCTCACGAAGTACGACCCACAATACTTCTCTAAAAAGCGACGTTCCGACACAGTTTGCCAGGTACCTTTCTCCAGATTGGCATTAGTAAGACGCCACTTTAACTACTTTAGCCCTAAAATCTACAATAACATAAATAGAAACATTAAAATCTATCCCCTAACAAGAATTTTAGTTAGAAAAAAACTGTCAGAATTGCTAAAATCCTACTCCTACGAAGCTACAGAAAAACTTGTGTTAACATAACGCTTACATTCCTGTAACATCAATATTATTACATAAACACCACCTGCCCCCGCTCACGCTAAATACTAGCATTCCCCACAATACACAAACACACACCCTCGCTCACACACACCCTCACTCACTCACACACACACACACACGCACACACTAACACACACACACACACACACAATAGTTAGTACCTTTATTCTTTTTTTTCTTTTTTTTATATAAATTTCTTTCTCTCTAATAACTAGTCTGGAATAAATGAACCATACTTTTGTCCTGGGCGTTGATAGCTGCGCCACAGTTTTAACTTTTGTAGCTATCTTCGTTTCCTTTTGTAAATATGTATCCTGATGTTTGTTTGTTTGTTTGTTATTTATGTAACTTTAATTCATCACTTTTCCTTCTGAAGAAAGATTACATAAAACTTAACACTTAACTATGATTCGTGACTAGATCTTGCTAAGTTATAATTTAATTAATCATAATTTGTCAAAATCTAGTTGAAAAACACCACGCGAGCACAGTTTGCTTGGTGGATGTCACATGTCATCGAATTTTTGAATCTAGGACAAATGTCGTCATTGCCTCACTATGTTTTCCTTCACCGTTTTGAGAGCAGTGGTGATGAAATAAACTACGCAAAGTAAAGGGCATATCTGGGTTCGAACCAACGACGTACAACTCGCCATTCGGGGTCGTTACCACTAGGCTACCACTGCTCCCTGCATCTCTCCATCCAAAATCAATCTGCCTGCCTTTAGGGAAGCCGACCCATAGATAGTTGGATCTTGGGGTCAGCTTCCAGTCTAACCAGATACATGTGAATACCAGAATTTTACATGGAGCGACTACCTATCTGACCTTCACAACCCAGTTACTGGGTAATACGCTACCCTTTGGTAAGACTGGTTGTCAGACTTTCGGGCTTCTGACGACCCCGTAACGACTATCTAAGATTCACGATTGACAGCCGAGACCAACGGCTGAACGTGCTTTCCGAGGCACGGTGGAGTCTCGGTATGTAAATATGGTCCTATCAATAGACCAAACCCAGCAAGCGTAGTTTAACCTGATGGATCGACCAGTGCGGCTGTTATCACTTTAGCCACGAGCTTAAGCTAGTGAAGCCTTAGGAAGGAACATGGGTGGATTTAGTCAGTAAGAGTCTGACACGTCCCGCTCAACCCAGAGCGGGAGAAGTTATTTGAGGATTTCCCAACCCAAAAACAAAAACGAACCGGCCAAGTGCGAATCAGACTCGCTCATGAAAGGTTCCGTACTTGTTGCCATTATTAAGATCGAGCAAAAAACGCCAAAAAACACGTTTCTAGTAGGGGAGCTCCTTTACCCGGGCCTGCGGACGGCGAGTAATGGGTAGCTCGCAGTCCGATCAGCACCAGGCCCGAGAGTCGACGGCGCGTAGTGTTCCACGCGCGCCGAACAAGAGTTGTCAGCAATAAAGACGGGGCCCGTCATGGCCGATGCCTGCCCGGGGGTTGAGGATAAATTCGAAACAGAGTTACCTCGCCTCTGGGCACTCGAGGCAGGAAGGAACAGGGGTGGGTTTTAGTCAGTAAGAGTCTGACATACATGCAGTCATAGGATGATTTCCCACCCCAAAAAAATAAATAAAAGGGGAGCTCCTTTAATTTTTTATTTATGCGGCAACAGAAATACATATTTTATGAATAATTCAACTGTCTACCTATTACGGATCACGAGATACAGCCCGCTGACAGATATACGTACTTACGGGCGGACAGCGGAGTCTTAGTAATAGGGTTCCGTTGATTACCCTTCAGGTAGGTACGGAACCCTAAGAAAGGGTATAAAAAAGGATATAGGGAACCTTTTTTTGGATGTCTTTCCTTTGGACAGAATATTAAACTTGTACTCAAGTAGAATTATAAATGTACCCTGAACAATCAGCTCCACCCGGGCCTGCGGACGGCGAGTAATGAGTAGATCGCAGTCCGATCAGCACCAGGCCCGAGAGTCGATGGCGCGTAGTGTTCCACGCGCGCCGAACAAGAGTTGTCAGCAATAAAGACGGGGCCCGTCATGGCCGATGCCTGCCCGGGGGTTGAGGATAAATTCGAAACACAGTTACCTCGCCTCTGGGCACTCGAGGCAGGAAGGAACAGGGGTGGGTTTTAGTCAGTAAGAGTCTGACACGCCCTCCCGCTCCGCCCAGAGCGGGAGAAGTCATAGGATGATTTCCCAACCCACAAAAAAAAAAAAAAAAAAGTCAGCTCCGATACCATCACTTAGCTTATTTGCTATTAATTGTGTGTGTGGGCTGTGTGTAATATATGGAGAATCCACTCTTAAAATAAAGATGCGACATTTCAATACTAGTATCTTCAAGCTGCAGCCTTGACAGGATATGCAGAGAGCGGCGCGACGCAAAACTCTTTAATATTAATGTTGCATTCTAGACACGCACACATACACACGTACACATAGATACTGTTATGTTGCATTTTGTGTATGTGAGTGTGTGGGGTTAGGGTGTGGCCAGAGTGGGATTGGTTGTGGTTAAGACTTACGACTTTCAAGGTCAGTTTTGCAGTCTAGAATGTTCTGTGAGTTCATGAGTATTCAATTTCTCTCTAAGATTTATTTTTAACACACTCATCTCTATAAAACATCTCTTGTTACTATGTAAACAAATCTCAGAAGTTACATTTGAGCCATTTTCCGGTTTCCGATTAAGCTGAAATTCTGCGTGCATGTTTAGTTTGAATGACAAATCATGTTTAGCTTAGTGACATCATTCAAAATGGCGGAATATTTATTTTGTATGCATTCCCATGACTATCACATGGCTATCAAATGAGAGGGTTTTCTGAAAAAAAAAAACACAAAAAATAAAGAGTTTTTCTAATCTAGAAAAAAATATTTTACTTAATATTTATCTTGGACTTCATACCACAAGGTTTTCTCTGCCAGGCAACCATTTAGTTCTGTTAACATAATTCACTCTACCATCTCTAAATCTCGATTAAAACTTATGAATGTCATGTCTTACTATTTTGGACACACATCATGGGGTGCCAATTGAAAACCAGCGCTAGGTGTCTGACGCCTAGCAAATGCTGAGATGGTAACTCTTTCGGTATGGGCATGCTCAGCACAATTTTATTGTATCTTTGTGTACTTCTCTTTTCCTTTTGTTTGTTGCTGTTGTGTTGTGTCTGTGTTGAATAAATGATTTCTATTCTATTCTATGCTATTCTACATCATCAGCCTGTAATATTTTATCAGCTTGACCTAGAAACATCATCATGATCATCATTTCAGCCGAAAGACGTCCACTGCTGGACATCCTTCAAGTGTCCCCTCAACGACCAGCAGGTGTATTCTCTAACCCAGTTGACATCAATTTGATAGGCACTTTGCAGTACACTGCTCGGTGGACATCGATTATAATAGGCACTACGTAGTACATTTTTGATTTCTTATACATCAAAGCAGCAATATACTGCAAAATGCCTATCAATTTGATGCCAACTGAGTTAGCGAATACGTCTACAGTTCTGTGCTTCTCGCATCCATCGGTCAACCCTTACCAGCAGAGGTATTCGCTAACTCAGTTGACATCAATTTGATAAGTACTTTGCAGTACATTGCTACTTTGCTCGGTGAACATCGATTCTAAAAGGCACGTAGCACGTAGTACGTATTTGTTTTCCTATACGTCAAAGCAGCAATGTACTGCATAATGGCTATCAAATTGATGTCAACTGAGTTAACGGATAGGCCGGCTGGTCATCGGTCTATCTTGTGGGAGGCCTTCCAACGTTGCTTTCTCCGGTATGCAACGCCTCCATGGCTTCCAGAACTTTTCGGCCCTATCGACCATCTGTTCTGCAAGCAATGTGCTCTGCCCACTACCACTTCAAATTGGCGATTCTTCGGGCTGTGTTGGTAACCTAGGGTCTACAGCTTTTTAAATTCGGTGGTTATACTTATTTAGTCTTCACAATTGATCGTTGAACGAAACACGATTCAAGAACGCGTTAAAATTGTTAACAATTTCTTAAATGATACTTGTGATAATTCGCAAGTTCCACTACAGAGTTGCGATGAAGAAACGGAGACTGTTCTCGAGCAAACGCAAGACGAAATCGCTAGCTATTTTAATCTAGTGAGACGGAAATGAGATATTATTATAAAAAAAACTGTGGCGTAAAAGGAGATATTGTCAAAAACCTTGTATCTTTGCGGCACGAGTGGCAAAGACACGATATGGAAAAGTGAAAATACTAATAGAGCACGTCGTAATCTATAAAATCACCGATTTTCAAAACTCACAAATTACTGTATAGGAAAACCACTTTTTTTTTTTTTGAGGTGTGGGAAATCATCCAATTACTTCTCCTGCTCTGGGTGGAGCGGACTAAAACCCACCCCTGTTCCTTCCCTGAGTGCCCAGGGGCGAGGTAATTCTTTCGAATTTATCCTGAACCCCCGGGCAAGCATCGACCATGACGGGCCCCGTCATATTTGCTGACAACTCTTTGAGGCGCGCGTGGAACACTACGCGCCGTCGACTCTCGGGCCTGGTGCTGATCGGACGCGGAGCTACCCATTACTCGCCGTCCGCAGGCCCGGGTCTACGTTGACCGGAGATTGTCTCGCAGCGCCACCGGAAGCCCCAGGCGTCTCCTGAGGCGGCTGCTGCTGAGGGCGTGAGGGCGACTCTGTTGTTGAGTCTTCCTCACCCATGCCGCCTCGCTCTTCGGGAGCATTACTGCTTCGCAGAAGGAGGAGACGGCTTCCCATTCCCTCTCGCTCCATACCATGGCCTGAATTAGGTCAGGGCGCGAGAGGTCGAAGCCGCCTATCACATCATGCGCTGGGCCGGTAGACGCGGGAAGGGTTAATGAGAACCAAATAATAACTCTTCAACTAATAACTCTTTCCCGATCTGAGAATCGATCCTAAGACCTGAAGCTCGGCAGTAGTGAACACAAGACTACCAAAAAAACCAACCAAGTGCGAGTCGGACTGGCACATGAAGGGTTCCGTACCATCGTACAAGATTAAACGCGTAGACACTTGTTGCCGTTATTAAAATTGAGCAAAAAAAGCCAAAAAAAAAACACGATTCTAATAGGGTCCCTTTTAATTTTTATTATTTTTTTATTATTTGTTGCTATAGCGGCAACTAAAATACACATTCTATAAAATTTCAACTGTCTACCTATTACGGATCATGAGATCTCTAACAGATAGACGGGCGGACAGCGGAGTCTTAGTAATAGGGTCCCGTCCCCGCCGCACACAAATAAACTCAACACAAAAAAAAATCGCACAAACATTTCCAACCATGATAGACCAACCTTAAACCACTGTCACTTTACCGAAGATGGAGGGGCGATCAGGCAGTAAGCTTCACACCATCGCCACAATCAGACGTGGCGCAAAAAAAAAAGAAGTGTTTTCTAAATCCTAACATCAGTGATAGTGCAGTGAAAAAACAGTGTTATCTTTTGAACGCAGTATAACGGTAAAATTTATCACGTTTTTTGTAACGTTATGTAATAACTGCTATTTAGTTATTTTGGTAACGTAATATCCGAAACTTGTTTGGTAATCGGAACACAGTTTCGTGTGGATATTCACGATTTTAACGTGATGTATGGGCAGGGTATAAATTACTGATTTTTGTCATATTTTTGCATATTTGATTCCTTTTCTCTCTAGGATTTATTTAAAAGCTTAGTGACAGACGTTATGCATAGAAACTAAGATTTATAATGTCATTAATAGTAATTAAGGATAGTCTTCATAAATCAGCAAAACTGACTCTTTTATTTTTTAGAAACGTTCATCAAAAAAAATGTGTGGCTTGAAAGTCCGTTTGTTTCATAAAATGTTACCATAATGTTAGGAAAAAGCACTCGTCTATGGATTTAGAAATTGAGTAGGTAATGAACATGAAAATATGGCAAGTTATTACTCGCCTTTGTCTTCATTTATCTACAAGATAGTACTGTTTACTAAACCAATATTATTATCTTTATAGGATAATTGATTCTAGTTTTTTCTGTTTTATGAAATTTCAACAGATTAAGCCACGTTTTTACTTCAGTTTCAGACAACCTTTTTGTGGTAAAAAGTACAAAGTTTCGCCCCACATTTTTTTTACTTCCAAATTCTAAAAATAATCAATTTTTTATTAATTAAAAAAAAACACCAACAGCTCTACACAAGGAACTAAATCTTTTAAACAATTTTCTCGTTTTCTAAACAGTCCACCATTACATCACGCATTGCTATTCGAAGCAGGTTGGGCAGAAAGAATACTAATACACTTAGTATTGCGAACTAAAGGCCCGTACTCACCGAGCAACTATTGAGCAACTGTACCGGCAACCTGTTTTGAGTTATTACTCAATATTGTGTCCGATATTGACACACTTACTATTATTAACTTGTTAACAACAGTAAAATAAATAAATAAGCGGTTTTACTAATAGAGACGGTTCCAGGGTTACTAAATAATAATTATATTTAGTCCATAGTAGTTTATCAAAAATTATTCGACGTACTTTTTGCTTTATCAAATAAATTAAAAATGACAAGGACAAAACACATCAAAGTTCAGGAGTGGAGACTACTTGCGTCACTTTTGAGTTAAAAGTGGATTTAACTCAAGTGTGTCGTCATGTGAAATTTCAACGCACTGTATCGTCTTCATTTTACTTATCCAGTATTTTTTTGGTAATCTAACTGACGACGGACTAACTAGACTTTTGTAGTCATCAACCCAATTAAAATATAATAAATTTGTTACTAACGATCGGTTATTCTTGCAACAGCTTGACCTTCGACATTGCCTCCTCCAATAACTTCCACCTATCTCGGTCCCTTGCTATTCTGGTCTATTCTGGACCGGCGTCTCTTTTGATCGTCGCCTTCCCAGTATTTCATTTGTCGACCTTTATTCCTTTTGCCATCTCTGTGGTAACTATCTGATATTTTCCTAGTCCATTTCTCATTTTTCTCTCTCAGTATATGTCCTGCCCATTGACAACAGAACGAAGCTCGTCCAACCAGAAAGTTTTACAACCAGCCTTGGCAAGGGATAACTTAATTAGGCTGCGGAGGTCAGTTAGTCAGCCACTCCATGCAAAGTACTGGTATTCAACTGGTTCATTTCTACCAGTTTTACCAAGAGGCACCGTGTTACCCAGTAACTGAGTTGGGGAGATCAGATAGGCAGTCGATCCATGTAAATTACTGGTATTCATCTGCATCTGGTTAGACTGGAAGCCAACCTTATTCTAGTAGCGAAAAGCTAGATTCAGAAAGGACGCCTTAGTTCCAGCATCATCATCTATGCTGGAACTCAGTCTTCCACTTTGTGAGAGGGTTAATTGTCAAATCTCTTTGAAGTTTTGGTTCGAGGACATATCGATTTTCTCACGTTGTTATTCATCTCCGTTTTAAGAGTAGTAGAAGCAAAGTAAGTAGAAATCTTCGGCGGTTTTATCTGTGTTTTGTCAGTCTGTCACAAAAACCATTTTTGACTAGTATTAAATACCTAATAATTGTTTTTTTTTTGCTTTAATACTAGTTCTATGTCACTCAGAGATAGCTTTACTATCGCTCCGTGTCTTGCGTTTTTTTTTTTGATTTGTTGTTGAGAAATAGGTCATACGAGAGAAACCACGTGAAACAGCAAATATTTTGTAAATATTCTTCTTTCGAATCTTTATTTCGTAACTTTTTAAATACTTAGGGACAAGTAGCTGGCCACATTAATTGCAGCATCAGTAGCCTTCTGCCCAGGGGTTGAGAATAAGATCAGGGGTTGAGGATAAATTCGAAACAGAGTTACCTCGCCCCTGGGAACTCAGGGCAGGGAAGGAACAGGGGTGGGTTTTAGTCAGTAAGAGTCTAACAAGCCCTCTCGCTCCACCCTAGAGCGGGAGATATCGTTGGATGATTTCCCAATCCATAAAAAAAGCATCAGTAGCCTTCATCAGGTCATATATGGTACATATGGACACTTGGGGCTTTCCAGTAAGTGAGTCATGTTCTGGACAGGGGCACCGCACTCACATTGGATAGCAAATGATTCTAAAAAACCTTATTTTTCCAAGTTGTGTTTTTAGTTGCCTACCTGGGTTTGTTAATGTATTCCTATGTTGCAACATGAGAATTTTAGTTGCTTAGTATGAACAAATCCTTACATTCAACTCGTCAATAAGTTGTCACCTTGATTTCTTGAGGAAGTCGGACTTCATACGTAAGCGGCTGTCACCTTCGGGTGTAAAATGTTACTTTACACAACATTATATTATATTAACAAGCTTTTATCTTATGCTTGGTTTTGCTAGTGACTTTGTTCGCGTATAAAGTTTAATTTCCCTTTTGATCAGTTCAGGAGAGCTTTCTTCTCGAAAACTTCTTTAGGCGCGTTGGGCATTTTTAACCGACTTCAAAAAAAGGAGGAGGTTCTCAATTCGACTGCATTTTTTTTTTTGATATGGGAAGAAACTATTGAACACGCGCAACACCGACACGGCTACGAGATCCGCTACGTGTGTCGTAGCACTCGTAGCGGATCTCATAGCGGATTGAAGTTAAAGCTTCTTAAGGCGCGTTGGGCATTTTTGTTCAAGTTTTAACTTCTGTCGACACTCCCGGAGTGCCAGTGTTTTTTATGGACTTCATCTTTGTTTGTGAACATGCTATCTTCAATAGTTGTTTCTGCTTATCTTCTATGGTTTATGCTATGCATTTTTGTCGTATTGTGAGTTGTTTGGGCATTTTTAGGGTTCTGTATCCAAAGGGTCCAAGCGGAGCCCTATTGCTGTCAGTTACGTGTCGGTCTATCCATTTGTCCGTCTGTCCGTCTGTCTATATGTCTGTCTGTCCATCGTCTGGCACACAGGTTTTGCTGTCAAACGGTTGGAGATACAGAATTCAAATTTTCACATTATAATCATCTTGTTGACTCAAAGCCACACAAATAGTCAAAAATACTTTTCGTATGACACGCACTTGACCGGTTTTTCATTGTATCATGGCTTTTGACAATCTCTTTCGCTGACAGAGTGACATTCAATTAACTACATCATTGAACCACTAGATGTTCGGCAATGCGCCACTGGTACATGGTGGACATTCCACTCACACGCACAAAGCGTTTTGGGAACACATTCATTGTGCGTACAGCTAAGGAATGGAATTCCCTGCCGGAGTCTGTGTTTCCTGATAGATACAACCTGGTGTCTTTAATAGGTTACTTCTAGGCAAGCGTGGTCCACCGTCGGCCACATCATCGCTTACCATCACGTGAGGTAGTTGTCTAGCGCGAGTCTACCAAAGATAAAAAATCTCTAATCTCAGAGCCAGGTTTCCTCACGATGTTTTCCGTCATTGTAAGTTGTAACTGCAAACAAACTCAGTAGACTCGCAAAATACTTTCCAAGTCCTTTTTCTGTTACAAAGTCTAGTGTGGCAAGACTGTGAAATAAGCGCCACAAAACATTTAGTAAGAATAAATAAGTTGTTGCCAAAGAGAATGAAGTTTAGACTCGCAATTTGACAAAGTATTTAAAAGAAGTTCTTGTGAAATTATACGGGGCGATAGGGAATGGGAAGCAGTCTCCTCCTTCTGCGAGGCAGTAATGCTCGCGAAGGAGGAGCCGAAACGGGCGAGGGAGACTCTACAGAGATACGCAGCCGCCGCAGGAGACGCCGTGGGTGTCGCAGGTCGCAGGACGATCTCCGGCCACCTTAGACGCGGACCTGGCCACCGTAGACGCGGGCCTGCGGACGGCGAGTAATAAATAGCTCGCCGTCCGATCAGCACCAGGCCTGTGAGTCGACGGCACGTAGTGTTCCACGCGCGCCTCCAAGAGATGTCAGCCACCACTGACGGGGCCCATCGTGGCCGATGCCTGCATTCCAAGGGGTAGCGGATAAATTCGTAACAGAGTTACCGCTCACCTGGGCACTTAGGCAAGGAGGGAACGAGGGTGGGTTTTAGTCAGCAAAAGTCTGACACGCGAAAAGTCCCACTCCACCCAGAGCGGGTAAAGTCATAGGATGATCTGCCCCCCCCCTCCCCCCCCCAAAAAAAAGGGAGTTTCCACTGAAGCTGAGCTGGGTGGAGTGGGGCAGAGACCTGTAGAAATCGACCAATCAATTGAGATGAGTGAATTGATGAGGGATTTCAACCGTTGGGTTGAAATCCTAATCGCGTCACTCGTTTCGTCTATGCCGCTGTAATTCAAATATTTGTTACGTGCGAGAATCAAACCCGCGACTTGCAACACAGCAGCCGAACGCTCAACCACTGCGCCAACCTTTTCGTCTATTTTTAACCGACTTTAAAAAAGAGGATATTCTCAATTCGTCTGTATGTTTTTTCTTGTATGATTGTTACGCGATATCTCCACCATTTGTGAATCGATTTTGATGATTATTCTTTTTTTTTGGTAGGTCATACTTCAGAGGTGGTCCCATATAAATTTTATCGAAATCGATTCAGCACTCTTTGAAAAAATCAACATAAACAAAAAATATGTATACACAGATGACGTTTTGGTTCTCCAAATGTTCAAATTCCATGTCATTGGGGTTATCCATTCGGGCATAACTTTAATATTTAGTTTTACTTCTGGGGTGCAACAACTAAAAAGTAAAATATATATTTTTTTTTTACAAAAAATACAACCGACTTCTAAAAATTACAAAATTACAAAATGACTTTATTTTCGGAAGCCGGTGTCAAATAACGAAGAAACAAAATATAAACACCGACTTCCGAAAATAAAGTTATTTTGTAATTTTTACAAGTCAGTTGTATTTTTTGTAAAAAAGTTTTTTATGTAGACAAATATACCATTTTCCATTAAACCGTTGACAATTCTTTCTCCATCTACAACTTTAATTTCCATAAACCTAATCCAATTCAACAGACATCTAAATACAAACTAACTTAATAAGTGACCGATGGTTGCTCAACCGAGCGGTTGTATAACCAATCCGTGTTGACATCGGGTGACAACCGTTCACTGCGTCTGTGGTGACATAGGTATGTATTTATATTTCTTAAGTCCAATATAGCTTAGTGTTTTAATTTTCAAGCTTGTTAGTGCTTCTGTTATTGTGTGTGCTTGTGGTTTTTTTTTATTTTTCGGCGTCGGAAATCATTCAATGACATCTCCAGCTCTAGGGTGGGGCGGGAGGGCGTGTCGGACTCTTACTGACTAAAACTCACCCCTGTTCCTTCCCTGCCCTGAATCCCCAGGGGCGAGGTAACTCTGTTTCGAATTTACGAGTATCTTCAACCCCTAGGCATGCAGGCACCGGCCACGATGGGCCCTGTCAGTAGTGGCTGACAAACATCTCTTTGAGGCGCGCGTGGAACACTACGCGCCGTCGACTCACGGGGCTGGTGCTGTTCGGACGGTGAGCTACCCACTGCTCGCTGGTCGCAGGCCCGGGTCTACGGTGGCCGGAGATCGTCTCGCGACGTCCTACGCTCAGTGTCTCTCCTGCGGTGGTAGCGGCCGGGGCCGTGAAGGCCACTCCGTTGAGCTTCCCTCACGCGTCCCGCCTCCGCCTTCGCGAACATTACTGCTTCGCAGAAGGCGGAGACTGCTTCCCATTCCCTCTCGCTCCGTACCATGGCCTGAACCAGGGTCGGGAACAAATACGCATGGGTCTGTCATCCAGTCTTACCAGATGGTATCGTATTACCCAGTAACTTGGTTGTGGAGGTCAGGTAGGCAGGCGCTCCATGTAAAATACTGGTATTCAGCTGCATCCGGTTAGACTGGAAGCCGATCCCAAGATAGTTGGGAAAAGGCTAGTCAGATTTTTTTTTTTGTTTAAGTTTCATGCGAGTCCAGCTAAGCGCAGTGAGCCCTTAATTGTTTTTTTTTTCATATTTGTTGGGTGTGCTCTTGACTCTGGTCTAAGTCAAACGTGACAGAGAAAAGTCGACATGTGACTGCATTGTAGCAAAAGATGGATACTAGATTCTGACAGCCTATCTTTTTGGGAAATACAGTCATAACTTCCTAGCTTAATATTATAAATCCGAAAGTGTGTTTGTTTGTTACCTTTTCACACCTAACTCACCAATCCGATCATCATACTTTCATCCAGAAAACCGTACAGTTCTCAAGGGAAAGAACAATAACTTCAGACATTAACAATTTTTTTTAGGATACTTTAAAACACTATGTCTTTCGAATCATTTTGCTCCTGTGCGAAGTGTGGGCGGGTCGTTAGTGATAAATATTCCTTGCGATTTCATTACTGAACGAAGCTAAATAAAATATACACGGCAAAACAAACAGGTTTTCGTGTACAAGTAACAATATTTTCAACGTATAAGTATGTGTGATATGCAATCATACACCAGGATTTCCTGTATGGTACGTTTCATTATACACACAAATCCAATTAGTCTACTGTAATAAATCGATCGCGTGGATACAAATCACTAATTACACCTAGTGGCAGGGAAATTAAGACCTCTTCTCACACAGCTTGAACAAGCATTGATCAAATCGCTTGCTTACTGCGTGTTGGAAATTTCAGACTTTTATGACCAAGTTTAACACACACTGTGTGTACAGCTATTATGGGTCTACTACTGGCCCAGTGGCGCCCTCATTGAATAAAAATTGTAGCATAGCCTTAGAAAATAAATATTAAAGAATCCAACGTCACGTTTGTTACAAAGCGGATAAAGTATTTTTACGTTGCTGAAACAGGTCTCAGAATGTTTCGTATCCAAAGTAGTAGGCAAAAGTATCAGAAACGGCCGTTTTTGACACTTTTGCTTACTACTCGTACTTTGGATACAAAACATTCTGAGTCCTGTTTTAACAACGTAAACATACCTTATTCTCTTTGTAGTAAACGCAACATAGGATTCTTTAATATTTACTTTCTACGTACTTTAGTTCAATGAGGGCGCCACTTGGCGGATATATACGCCTTAAGCTTGGTGTTCAGCGTAGTTCGATAATACACCCAGTGCACTCTTCAGTGCCAATCTTGATATCTGGAAAAATTTGTCTCCACAATGAAAAGATCTCTCTCATACAGAACTTGCTTATAGATGTTGCAACTTTGCGACTACATGGTGGTTTATCTAGAGCACCTATAAATCCAAGACTTATTGCTAAATATTTAAGTAAGAGGTGCCTTCTACCGGGTAGTATAGTGCAGATAATATATAAGAAGTAATGGTGCTCCAATTTATTGAGTGGTAACTTCCTGGTGAGTAGTTGTGTGGTTTAGTGATGGGATTAGTCGAGGTTGGCTTATTGTCGATTAAGTTTTATTTATTGTGTGAGTGAGTGAGATTGACTTTGTGATTGCCATATCAAAATTGCCAGAGTACGAATGAGGTTTTTCAACCCTAACCATTTCAAATCTTAACAGGGTTTACATATGATTAAGATTTGAAACAAGTAGGGATAGAAAAAAAAAAACTTGAGAGGTGTCCAGGGACACCCGGATGGAACGAAGTTCCTTTCGATTAATTAGTGAAGGAATTGTAATATAATTTTATTTTTTTTAATTTATAATATTTTTTTATTATTAGCACGCACGTAAGAAGTTATACTTCATCATCTCATCTCATCGCAGCTCAGCTCAACTCAGCTCAGATCAGCTAAGCTCAGCTCAGCACAGCTCAGCTCAGCTCAGCTCAGCTCAGCTCAGCTCATCTCAGCTCAGCTCAGCTTAGCTCAGCTCAACTCAACTCTTTAGCAATAACAACAACTATAACAAATAATGTTTGATAATGCTTGATCTGCTTGCAAACTTTGTACCTACCCACCAAAAATACAAGAAGTTTTTATTGGATTGTTTTTCCAACACAATCTTTTTGGATGGACAGCCTCATTAGTGTCATGACAACTTTTCGTAAGAATTTTTTCCGTCTAGCCCCCTTTCACAACGCGCGATAAGGAACTTCGTTCCAAAAAACAATCGTAGTCGATGTAGGTATCCTAATCCTCTGACGGGGTCCACTAAGGTCGATGTCTGCCGGGCTTGCGGACGGCGAGCAATGGGTAGCTCACCGTCCGATTAGGACCAGGCCCATTTTCCACGCGCGCTTCAAAGAGATGTCAGCAATAACTGAGGGGGCTCGCCAGGGCCGATGCCTGCCTTTTTTTTTTTTTTTTTTTTTTTTTTTTTTTTTTTTTGTGGGGTGGGAAATCATCCTATGACTGGATGACTGGAGGGCGTGTCAGACTCTTACTGACTAAAACCCACCCCTGTTCCTTCCTGCCTTTGAGTGCCCAGGGGCGAGGTAACTCTGTTTCGAATTTATCCTCAACCCCCGGGCAGCCGATGCCTGCCTGGGGTCACAGATAAATTCGAAAGAGAGTCACCACGCAACTTGGCACAGGCAACTGAAGGAACAGGGGTGGGTTTTAGTCGGTAAAAGTCTGACACCCGCTCCACGCAGAGCGGATAATTTCCCGAAACCCAAAAAACAAAATAGCGTACAGAAATGGACACAGTATCGTGTGTTGATTTCTGTATCCCTTTTTTTCATCCAGAAAAAAAAAGTATTGTTGCCGAAGGTAAAAACAATAACTTTAATATATCATTAACTTATTATCAATTAATGGAAAATATCGCGAAGTTATATGAAATCACAAACGTGGAGTGAATCTATATACGACGTTATTTTTCACTTGATAGTGACAGATTTATCAGTAGAAATTTTCGCTACTTATGGTATTACTACTATATTAAAACGAACGAAAATCAAACCATTACGGTACAAAAAGTTGTTAGGTAACTCCTAGCGAAGAACAACGGTTAATATATTATGCCCCAAAGTTATTCAATACCTACAACCATTTAAATAACATTTCCCAAGTATCTACTTAATGGAAAATATTACAGAAGATGATTACAAAAAAAAAAAAGTTACAACTTCAAATATTAAACAATCGATATAATGCTGCTTTCACCGCAACGACCGAAGCGTGAAGTTTGTCTAATTTATCAATCAACTAACTTACTGTTTCTCAAATCGATTATATCAACATCCATTTGGTGAATAGCGAGTTGTAATAAATTTGTTAGAAACATGTCTTAATTTATCCTTAGGTGGACCGATGGGTTGTGGATAAATTCGTAACAGAGTTACCGCTCCTCTGGGCACTCAGGCAGGGAAGGAACAGGGGTGGGATTTAGTCAGTAAGAGTCTGATACGCCCTCCCGCTCCACCCAGAGCTGGAGATGTCATTGGATGATTTTCCAACAACCCAAAAAAAAAAAGAATAAAGGTAGACCGATGACCAGGGTTACGGGAGTCTTTGAAAGAGTCATCGCGGCCCTAGAACGCACAGACAACTGAAGAAACACGAGTGGGTTTTAGTCAGAAACAGTCTGACACACCCTCCAACTCCACTCAGAGCGGGAGAAGTCACTGATGAATTCCCAACCTCAAATAAAGGTGTATCGATGACCTGGTTATGTTAGGTTAGGTTCCGCAGGGACGGCGGACTCGGGGTCGTCCGTCGCCCCCCATCCAGCAGGACTCGAGGCGGCGGCGCGTAGTGTTCCACGCGCGCCCCTATTGGACGACGTGGGGGGAGGACACCTCACTCTCCCCGCGGGCCTGAGGTGGCCCACATAGGCGGGTCGGCACTAGCCGGGGATCATGGAAGTCGTATTAGCTCTCACGATCCCCGGTCCAAGTGTGGGAAAGAACACCGGGGTGGTTTTTAGTCAGTAAGTCTGAAAGGTCACGGGAATCCGATGGATGCGATACGCACAGGACTGGTCGTTGTGGCAATACTTTGGAGGCGGTCTATGTCCAGCAGTGGACGTCTAATCCTTCTTTTATTTTTGGGTGGAAAGTCATCAAAAAACTTCTACCGCTCTGGGTGGAGCGGGTGGGCGTGTCTGACTCTTACTGACTAAAACCCACCAATGTTCCTTTGGTTGCTTGTGCCAGGACAAGGTGGCTCTATTTCAAATTTATCCGCGACCTTGGCTGGCATGGGTCCTAGCGACTTTGAGGCGCGCGTGGAACACTAATGTGTTTCATCCTTGAAGTCAAAATAATAAGCACAGTATAACATAGTAAAATCTATATTTGTACTGCATCAATCTGCTCATTTCCAATTTATTTGTTTTGCTTTGAATGTCAGTGAAAACATTTACGTATGTTCAAACTTGTGTGAAAGTTGGGGATCCTAGCAAATGTGAGACGGTACTTCACGCCGAAACAGCTGCTCAATCTTTATCAAGCGCAAGTTCGATCGTGTATGGAGTGCTGCTCTCATCTTTGGGACGGATCTGCCAGATACCAGCTGGATGTGCTTGAGTCAATTGAGAAACGAGCCAAGAGGATCATCGGCAATGATAGGCTCGTCGAGTCGAAGCTCCAAAGTCTTGAGCATAGACGCCGAGTTGCTAGCCTGTCGGTTTTCTATCGGTTATATTTTGGGGAGTGTGCGACGGAATTGCATAGTTTAATTCCGCCAAGCCCGTTCTATCATCAGACCATTAGACGTACGGCGATGCGGCACCGGTACATGGTAGACATCCTACCCATTCGCACAAAACGTTTTAGAAACACATTCATTGTGCGTACAGCTAAGGAGTTGAATTCCCTGCCAGAGTCTGTGTTTCCTGATAGCTACAACCTGGGAGTCTTTAAGTCAAGAGTGAATAGGTTACTTCTAGGCAAGCGTGCGCCATCTTAGAATACATCATCACTTACCATCAGGTGAGATAGTGGTCAAACGGGAGCCTATCAATGATAAAAAAAAATCGGGTTTGTCAAAAATCGTGGTCGACGATGGAGCAAACTTGCCTAAAAGTAACATATAAAAGCTCGATATTCTTTGCATGGTGACACACTAGATTTTTTCAGTTTGTCATTAACCACAAATTTGTTTTAAATGATAAATGATGTTTATTCATTTGATAGGTTACAAGGAACACTTTTACACGTCAATGTTTTTGTCAGTTTAAGCTAGATGAGGCCGGTTTAAACATACCACTAAGACAAGTATCGTCTTAAATAAATTTTAAATTCTTTAAAATCGTAACACGTCTTTTTAAAATAGATTTATAAAACCAATAAACCCCTCACACCAAATACAACCTATCGATAAATCAGTCCCCTCCCTAGCAAGGACCGCTTGCCACAGACATTACACAAGTGTTGCGACGCTTACGCAACCAATATTATCGATAACCCGTTTTATATTAGTAGTTGTGGTTTTTTGTCCGTCTGTCTGTCTGTCACTATCTCAGGTATTCAGGTTGCTCAGTATTGCTTCAAAAATCGTGAGTTCGGGTCACGAGTTGAGCTGGTTTTTTTGATAAGATTTTTGTACGGAAAATTGAGTTAAGATTTTAATTTAGGTTTTCATTTTTGTGGTAACGAATTGAAGGACTTTGTAAACTAAAAAAACTTGTTTATAAAAATATAAGCGACTTCTAAAAATTGCAAAATAAAAGTTATTTTGCAATTTTTAGAAGTCGGTTGTATTTTTTTGTAAAAAAGTTTATGATTTTTCATTTTTTAGTTGTTATACCCCAGAAGTAAAACTACATATCAAAGTTATGCCTGAATAAAGTTAAACCCTAATAACATGAAATTTGAACATTTGGAGATAACCAAAACGTCATGTTTGTACATATTTTTTGTTTATGTTGATTTTTTCAAAAAGTGCAAAATCAATTTCGATAAAATTTATATGGGACCACCTCTGAAGTACGACCTACCAAACAGAATAAGAATCATTAAAATCTATTCACACATGTCGGAGATATCACGTAACAAACATTAAAAAAAAAAAAACAGACGAATTGAGAACCTCCTCTTTTTTGAATTCGCTTAATAATATTGGTATTTGGTGTTTAAAATACTATAATAAATGGTCATTGAAACCGGCTCAAATGGAACTCAATGACAAATCTCAATTTTAGAACTAGACTTGAGTGAAGTTGTGAATAAAATCTATTAATGTAAATTATATTATCAAGAATCATTCCTACTTTGTTTGAAGAGTGGCCACCAACAATGAGATAACACTATGCTGATATCTTTATGTAATAATAAAACACGTATCATTTGCAATGATATGTCTGTCACTTGTAAATAATTAGTTATGGCATAAACCAAAACTGATAATTATATTTTATGTAGACTTTTTCTCCATACAAAAGACATCAACGCGCAATTTAAAATTGTTCTTAAATATCATATTCTTCATGTACCTATACTATCTTATTCTGCTCATATATTTATCTTATTCTTTTTTTTTATTTCCTATATTTTTTTATTTTATTGTGGTTTTAAATAAAGGCATTTTTCAGTCTCTACGACAACGATAACTATATGAGTTATTCCAACTTGAGATCGAAACATTATTTACAGTTTTTTTTTTTTTCTTTGAATAAAAACAAGAATTGATATACTTACATAATTATTATGTACTTCTTAAGTACATAGCTAATCGTAATTTAATATTCCATTAACTTTAATTACTCCTTCGACTGAAGCAATAATAAATTACTAAAAATAAACTAATTTGTCTTATAAAATCTGTTCTTACTTTATCCCAACTCTGCACGATACATCTCCGTATATCTCTTTAAAATAATTGGACTATAAAGCAACAGATTTCTAAATGCTAAGACTTTATGAATGACGCAATTAAATCGTATTTATTTATTTACGCAACGATCTTAGTTACTTGGTGAGATTTTAGGTATTTGAGAACAATAATTTTGTGGCTAAAGTATTAACACCCGCACGGGTTGATCCTTCAGGTTAAGCTACGCTTGTCGGGTTTGGCTGATGGATTGGTGACCATCTTTATATACCGAGACTCCTCCATATGTATAAAGATGAATCCGGTTACCTACCCAATTTATTTAAATTCGAAGAAGTACCTATTAACTAATAAAGCCTTTTTTGTTATGAATTGAATTACATTAAAGTTTTGGTGATCACAAATGGATGTCAATAAAATTAAAAACTAGTTAACATTTGTAAGGACGCCATTTTGTCCAAATTGGATTTGTTAAATTATAGTTTGATGGTAGTCATTACGTCATTTGATAGGCCAGTTTTATTTTAATGTAGGTCACCTTTGCATTTGTAGCTTGATTGATTTTAAATGTCTGCTTAATGTGACTTGTTGCCAAATCCCATTTTCTTATTCTATTTAAAAAAAAGCAATTACAGCCAATTACTGGCGGCATATTTTCAGTCGACAGTGATGTATAAGATTTATTTTGTTTTAATTAGAGTTAATTAAGGCGTATATAGCCGCCAAGTGGCGCCCTCATTGAATTCGAAAACAGTACTCAATGTGTTTCCTATCCAAAGTAATAGGCAAAAGCATCAAAAACGGCCGTTTTTGACAGTTTTACTTACTACTTTGGATACGAAACACTTTGAGTCCTGTTTCAACAACGTAAAAATACCTTATCCTATTTGTAACAAACGCAACATAGAATTCTTTGATCTTTATTTTCTACGCTTTGCTACGATTTTTTTATTCAATGAGGGCGCCACTTATGCAGAGTTAAGTATTTAATATTTAAGTATTTTATAAGTACACTAGCTTCTGGCGCTTAGAATTAATACCTCCCTCGTTATAAACTTACACTCCCTTTTTTTGTGTAATAGGAATTCTTCCAATGACTTCTCCCGCTCTGGGTGGAGCGGGAGGGCGTGTCAGACTCTTACTGACTAAAACCGACCCCTGTTCCTTCCCTGCCCTGAGTGCCCAGTGACGAGGTAACTCTGTTTCGAATTTATCCTCAACCCCTGGGCAGGCATCGGCCATGACGGGCCCCGTCATGATTGCTGATAACTCTTTGTGGCGCGCGTGGAACACAACGCACCGTCGACTGCCGGGCCTGGTGCTGATCGGACGGTGCGATACCCACTACTCGCCGTCCGCAGGTCTGGGTCCTTTTCACCCCCTTAAGGGTTGAACTCTTCACAACGAACACACCCTCCAAATTTCATGTCTCTAGGACCAGCGGTTTAGGCTGTGCGTTGATATATCAGTCAGTCAGTCAGTGAGTTAGTCAGGACTTTGAATGTTATAAATAATTATATACACATAACATAAATTTAGATTTACTTTACTTAAATACTTTAGAAGAATTTTTCATAAAATGACATTAATTTTATTAATTTTATGGCAACGTTCCCGGCCTCCGCAGTCAGTAATAATATTTGTGGGAATAGACACGCTTCAATAGAAGAGAAATTCCAAGAATAGTGCAATGGTTTTTCTAAAAATGACATCGTTAAACGATCACTTTGATTCCAAGTGACATAAATGATTGCGCCATTGACTCTAACCACCTAAGTAGACGAGTAGGGCTGTGAGAACTTATGTTAATGACAAAGCATGTGCAAATGTGGAATTGCTAAATAACTACATGAGTTCATGACATGTTTCTGTTGGCAAATTATTCATTACAGCATCATTTGTCGAGCCTCTTCTCACCTACATGGTGTCGACTTCCAGTCCAGTCATTCCAACTAGATGCTGCTGAATACTAGTATTTTATAAGGATCGATCATCTACTTCTTCGTAGTATTCACTCATTCATCCACAATTAAATCTCTTTTGACCAAAGTTAAGTAACACACCTACTAAATCCAGCCAGGTATAAATACCAAGTAACCAGGTCGGTTTCCCCTATGGGGGAAAAGGTCACGCCCCGCTACCGCGTGACCCCATAGCACCGACACCTGACTGAATTCCATGAGTACAAAGAAGTACTCAAATACTGCTGTTGTTGTAACAAGGATATTCTTAGGTTTACATATCAAATAAGAGCATTACTTACACTCAGTATTACATTTGAGCAGACGTCAGGTTCGACGATTGGAAGAAGAATGTACGTCTGACAGCTGTGTCTAATAATTTATATCCATGCTGTCAGTCAACTGAGATA
Organism: Polia nebulosa; assembly: GCA_951329385.1. Classification (NCBI taxonomy): domain Eukaryota; kingdom Metazoa; phylum Arthropoda; class Insecta; order Lepidoptera; family Noctuidae; genus Polia; species Polia nebulosa. The sequence continues at coordinate 18,450,357 of OX589614.1, forward strand.
GCCATCGCAAATAATTCTAGCCAACATCCGTTTGGCAAGCTGTAATTGAACTAACTATTTATCCTCCATAGTAACGTAATTAAACAGAGAAATAAATCAATTTTGGTTACACCAATGATATGACATTGTTTGGGAGGAAGCTCCACAATTGCATTGTAGCTCATTGGAGAACTACCATCTGACAAAGCTATGCTTGCAGCGAGCCACCTAGCTTCGTACTCGATTTAGAGATTGCCAGGTGGGCCACGGCAGTTGGCAGCCCGCAGAGCGCATTTCTGCAGGCTCAATAGAAGAAGGATAAGACTGGGATACCTTAGCAAGACTGCTAACCTTAGCATGACTGCTAACCTTAGCAAGACTGCTAATCTTAGCAAGACTGCTAAACTTAGCAAGACTGCTAACCTTAGCAAGACTGCTAACCTTAGCAAGACTGCTAATCTTAGCAAGACTGCTAACCTTAGCAAGACTGCTAATCTTAGCAAGACTGCTTACCTTAGCAAGACTGCTAACCTTAGAAAGACTGCTAACCTTAGCAAGACTGCTAACCTTAGCAAGACTGCTAACCTTAGAAAGACTGCTAACCTTAGCAAGACTGCTAACCTTAGCAAGACTGCTAACCTTAGCAAGACTGCTAACCTTAGAAAGACTGCTAACCTTAGCAAGACTGCTAACCTTAGCACGACTGCTAACCTTAGCAAGACTGCTAACCTTAGCAAGACTGCCAACCTTAGCAAGACTGCTAACCTTAGCAAGACTGACAACCTTAGCAAGACTGCTAAACTTAGCAAGACTAACCTTAGCAAGACTGCTAAACTTAGCAAGACTGCTTACCTTAGCAAGACTGCTAATCTTAGCACGACTGCTAACCTTAGCACGACTGCTAACCTTAGCAAGACTGCTAACCTTAGCAAGACTGCCAACCTTAGCAAGACTGCTAACCTTAGCAAGACTGCCAACCTTAGCAAGACTGCTAAACTTAGCAAGACTGCTTACCTTAGCAAGACTGCTAACCTTAGCACGACTTCTAACCTTAGCAAGACTGCTAACCTTAGCAAGACTGCCAACCTTAGCAAAACTGCTAAACTTAGCAAGACTAACCTTAGCAAGACTGCTAAACTTAGCAAGACTGCTTACCTTAGCAAGACTGCTAACCTTAGCACGACTGCTAACCTTAGCAAGACTGCTAACCTTAGCAAGACTGCCAACCTTAGCAAGACTGCTAAACTTAGCAAGACTGCTTACCTTAGCAAGACTGCTAACCTTAGCACGACTGCTAACCTTAGCAAGACTGCTAACCTTAGCAAGACTGCCAACCTTAGCAAAACTGCTAAACTTAGCAAGACTAACCTTAGCAAGACTGCTAATCTTAGCAAGACTGCTAACCTTAGCAAGACTGCTAACCTTAGCAAGACTGCTTACCTTAGTAAGACTGCTTACCTTAGCAAGACTTGCTAACCTTCCTGTCCAATGTTCATGGTTTTTACCCGACGGCCTCAGAAGGAGTGTAATGTTTTTCGAGAGTATGTACGCCAAAGTGACATAGGCTATTTGAAATCTGAAATAAAAATGGCATATCCAGGACCATGTACTAGTGGTTCGTGCACCTAGATACATTTTATCAGTTAGTCCGCTTTGCTTTTATTATCTTGCCATCTTCTTTTTCGTGTCAATGGTAGACCTAACTTTTGAGCTCATGGCTAAATTAATAACAGCCGCACGGGTCGATCCATCAGGTTAAGCTACGCTTGCCGGGGTTGGTCCATGGATGGGTGACCATCTTTAGATACCGAGACTCCTCCGTGCCTCGGAAAGCATGTTAAGCCGTTGGTCCCGGCTGTCCATCATGGATCTTTGACAGTCGTTACGGGTCGTCAGAAGTCCGAAAGTCTGACAACCAGTCTTATCAAGGGGTATCGTATTACCCAGTAACTGGGTTGTGGAGGTCAGATAGGCAGTCGCTCCATGTAAAATACTGGTATTCAGCTGCATCCGGTTAGACTGGAAGCCGACCTCAAGATAGTTGGCAGAAGGCTAGACAGAATGATTGATTGGTAGATCTAAATTTTATTGGTCTAATATTTTTAGGGTTTTTTGGTTCCGTACCCGAAAAAAAAAACCCGAAGAGTCGAAAACGGAGCCCGTATTGCTGTCACTCACGTGTCCATCTGCCTGTCTTTCCGTCGTCTGTTACACAGGTTTTACACCCAAACGGTTGGAGCAACAGTCTTCAAATTTTCACAGTTTAAGCATCTTGTAGACCCAAAGCCATACAAATAGTCACAAATATATTTGGTACGGAACCCTAAATGTGCGAATTCCGATACGCACTTGGCATGTTTTTAGGGTTCCATACCCGAAGGGTAAAACGGGACCCTATTACTAAGACTCCGCTGTCCGTCAGTCTGTCTGTCTGTCTGTCCGTCTGTCACCACGCTGTATCTCATGAACCTTGATAGTTAGACAGTTGAAATTTTCACAGATGGTGTATTTCTGTTGCCGCTATAAGAACAAATATTAAAAATAGAATAAAATAAATATTTAATAGGGGGCTCCCATACAACAAACGTGATTTTTTTTGCCGTTTTTATAGATAACTAGCTGGCCCGACAGACCTGACTGGACCTGACGCGCAAACTGTCAAGTTCGCGAAGATCGGTTTTCTGAAATTTTCCAATTTTCTGCGCATTTTTACAATTTTTTTGACTCATGAGAACCTTCTCCTGACAATAACAAACACAACAAAAAAATAATTTGCGAAATCGGTTCAAAATTTGACCAAGGGAAATAGGGATTAATTTTTTATAAATATATAGATAGTACGGAACCCTTCGTGCGCGAGTCAGACACGCACTTGACCGGTTTTTTTGTTTTTTTTTAAGAAATGGAATATTTTTAATTAGGGAGTAATTTCCCAGTAAGACAAAAGTACCAGGACAGCATAAGAACAAACAGTACACACTGCACATCGGCTGCACTCACAGTTCGACGACCGTTCGTTGACCCGATATTCGTAACGAAGTGATTTACATCAAATTTCTTCGCATTCGTCGTAAAAACATTCAACACAAGTGGATTGTGAGATATTTTTATGACTTTGTCATTAGTAGCTTTTTAATAATATGCTAGACAGTTGTCAGGCACCTATTGGTACATAATTCACTTTAGATATACTATAAATTGTTGTGTATATTTAGTCGTACTACAGCTAATCAGTGGAAATCCCTGCTGGAGTCTGTGTTTCTTGATAGCTATAACCTGGGGGCATGTTATACGACTTTTAATGGTTTTTAATTGAACATCACGACTAAACGACTAGTCTTACTTCTTTGAAAAAAATATATGTTACTCTAGACTATTTTTTTCGTAATTTGATCTGAGAATATTAGAAATTATATTTTTTTAACATTGTGCAATTAATATGTAAAGTTATGTCTAACGCAGATACAAAATTGAGAATCACGCAAAAACTATAAAGCGTATTTTTATGAAACCTTCACCATTTTAAGGATCATTTAATTATTCATAATTTAGTCTCAGAGTTTTAATTACTACTAAAATACTTGTTGTTTTATGTGTAATAAATTAATAATGTGTCTAATTTCGGACAGCGCTCCTTGATGGGCGAGTCCTAGTCCTACTGGCCTGTTGGTCTAGTGGTTAGTGACCCTGACTGCTATGCCGGAGGTCGTGGGTTCGATTCCCACCCAGGACAAATGTTTGTGTAATGAACACAATCATTTGTTCTGTGTCTGGGTGTAATTCTATAATATGTATGTATTTAGAAATATATAAGTATGTTTATCAGTTGTCTAGTACCCATAACACAAGCTCTGCTTAGCTTGGGACTAGATGGCGTTGTGTGATAGTTGTGGAATATATATTATATATTTAAATCTTCGACCATCAGGTTAGATTGTAGTCAAACGAGAGCATTATCAATAAAATTATTATTTAATACTACCAATCGCTCACATTTCCGCATCGTAGAAAATTGACCAGGACCCCCGCATCACATCTTCATCAACTAAGACTATATTTTTTAATACAGTATTAGATCTTTACTTAAAGCTCTAGATTACAGGAAGTTTTTATGTTTTAAAATTATGTTAAAAAAATATAATTCGTTCGGAACGCACTTGGCCAGTATTAAGTTATGGGTATACTAAAAAACTATGGATTTTGTCTATAATATTTTTTATTGGGTCTTCATGAGAAAATTCTCTGTCATTTTTATGATTCCGTACCCGAAGAGTCCAAACGGAACCCTATTGCTGTCACTCACGTGTCCGTCTGTTCGTCTGTCTGTCTATCAGTTCGTCGTCTATCACAAAATTTTGATCCGAAATATTTTTTAACTTCCCATTGATCTATGAACTTTAATTTTACTAACAAAATTGTTTGGTGACATATTTTACTAAAAAAATACCAAAACATTGATTTCCTTCATATGGTACGGAACCCTAAATGTACAAAGTTCGAACGCACTTGGCCGATTTCTTTATTTATGTTCGGCTACAACAGGCTAGTCCCTTATAACTTGAAACAACATACATTATAAATGATAATGATAAATGATGTTTATTCAGTAAATAGGTTACAAGGAACACTTTTACACGTCAATGTTTTTTGTCAGTTTAAGCTAGATGAGGCCGGTGTTTCCTAGCTGACTACCCTGAGAAGAAACACCGAAACAAACTCAGAGGTCAAAGTCTCTCATCACTGGCTTCATATAGGTTATGTATACAGCTCTGTCTACTCCGTCTGGCAATGCAAGCATTCGATGCTATGTTGTTTCCATTGTAGTACAGTTTATAAAGACCTTCATTTGTTTAGTGTTACAGTTTTATCAAAGCTCAATGTTCAATGGTCTTGTATGTACTTTCACTGTTCTGTAACTATGTTTTTGCCTCGACTTTGCTTACGTTTTGTAATAGTATGTATTACTGTAGATGTGTATTGCAATGATATAAGTAAGTACTTGTAAGTTTCAATGGGTTTGTGGTTGTTAACGTGGGTAATGAGCGTGAGGTTCTGAGTTCGATGCCTCGATGTGGCAATATGGTTTTGAGAGATTATTTTCAAATAATATAGCTATATTTTTAAAGTCTCTTATAGGTCTTCAAAGTTCTTCTCTGAAGTTCGTTATGCAAGTTTCATTAATCTTATTATTATCTTCCCCATATCCAACTAATTCTGTATAACGTTATACATGTGAAAGTTTGTTAGGATGTTTGGAAAACCACTGAACGGATTTTGATGTAACTTTTCAGTAATATAGCTTATACATTAGAATAACATGTAGGCATTATGTAGTATTCATTATGGGGAAGGAACTAATTAAACGCGGGCGAAGCGCTGACAGAAGCTAGAATTATAAATAGATAAGAAAGTTTGGACGTTTGTTACTCAATCACAACATCATCATCTTCTTCCTTCCTCATCTTCCTGCCCTTATCCCATTTTACGTGGGGTCGGCACAACACGTATTTTTCTTCCATTCTGTCCTGTCAGCCGTCACGCTATCACTAACTCCCTTTTCTTTCATATCACTCCTCACACAATCCATCCATCTTTTCTTTGGCCTCCCTCTCCCTCTACATCCATCCACATTTATATTCATAACTCTTTTATTTACATGTGTTTCATCCCTCCTCTTCACATGACCATACCAAGATAAGCGGTTCCCTTGCTAATTTTCTGTGACTGGCACTACATTTAAACTACCTCTAATATACTCATTTTTCACTTTATCCATTCTCGTTACTCTATACATCCATCTCAACATTTTCATCGCCGCCACATGCAACAACAGAACGGCGTAATGGATCTAGACGAAATTTGGCACAGAGATATAGATTATAGTCTGGAAAAGCACATGGGCTGTTATCTACTTATGGGCTGTTATCTACATATGGGCTGTTATCTACATATGGGCTGTTATCTACATATAAGTGAAAGGTCACTCATTCATTCACTCACTGATTAATTACAAAATCTCAAAAACTACTAGACCTACGAATATAAAATTTGGCACAGAAGTATATTATGAGTAGGAGACGTCAGCTCAGAAAGGGTTTTAGGAAACTCCCACCATAAAAGGGTGAAATAGGGCGTGGAAATTTGTATAAAAATTTCAAGTTTATCTCGGGAGGAGCCGCGATCAGCAAATAGTTTTTAATATAATGGGAAAAGTACTAATTTCTTGCGAACGAAGTCACTGACAAAAGCTAGTAATTTCTTTGAGGTCTTCTATATTACTCTTTATCTCAATCGAGCCAATTTTGAAACGCTTTAGACCAAAAACATTTTCAATTTGACGCATCATTAAATTTAAAGTGCTAAAATTATAGCGGTGACTCGAATCCAGAGAGATTGCCTCATCTTAAAAGTCTTAAACTTTTTGCATAAAACTTTAAAATAAGTAGAATGAATATTTACTAACATTGCTTTGATTAAATGTTTGCTTGCCGAACCAAATTGCCTAGTTCTTTGTAAATCATCAGAGGCTGGTTTTAAATAAGTTTATTTATTTGAGGCAAGAATAAAAAAAATCTCTAATATTTAACAATCTCGTGCCACGGTATTTGTGGTTGGACCCCACCGAAACAGCTCGACCGTTTTTCATTATTTTTTCAATTCACACGGAAATCAAAACAAAACAACAATAAAGAACTTAGTTCTGAAATTAAATTATAATACACGATCAATCTGCCTAGCCTTTTCCCAACTATCTTGGGGTCCGGTTCCAGTCTAACCGAATGCAGCTGAATACCAGTATTTTACATGGAGCAACTGCCTATCTGACCTCCACAAGCCAGTTACTGGGTAATACGATACCTCTTGGTAAGACTGGATGTCAGACTTTCGGGCTTCTGACGACCCGTAACGACTGTCAAAGAACCATGATTGACAGCCGGGTCCAACGGCTTAACGTGCTTTCCAAGGCACGGAGAAGTTTCGGTATGTAAAGATGGTCACCCATCCATCGAACTCTGGCAAGCGTAGTTTAACCTAATGGATCGACCCGTGCGGCTGTTATTACTTTAGCCACGAGCTCCTAAATAAATACACGATAAAACTAATAGTTGATGGACATGGAAATTAGCATTTGTTTGTATTCGGAAATACGATAATTGCCGATGGACATTATGAAAATAGTTGTTCTGTACATAAATACTTACTCTCGAAAAACATTACTCTCCTTCTGGTGCAGCCGGGTAAAAACTGGTATCAAACATTACAATACGAAGCATGCCAGTATGTGCCAGTATAATACTACATTACATTACATACCAACCTATTTCTTATCAGTTTTGCAACCTGTCAAAGTTGGTTCAGATCGAATGATAGCTAGCTTTCTAACACGAAAGGTTTTTACGTTTACAAAATGTTGAATCAACTTTAGCATGGGAATATATTTTCCAAAGGTTCATTGTGAATAAGTAACCCACTTTGTGATGATTCAAAAATATCCCAGATGTTTTATATAACGGGTGTAAAAAGACAGTTTCCGAAGTCGAAAGCCACATATTCTACCCATTATTTGGATATTTTTTTTTCCACTAGACCACACCTGGGAATCCACTGGTTCTGGAGATATTGAAGGTCAAAATCTCAATTTTTTTTTTACTTTTTTACGAAAATGAATATTCCAAGTACTAAACATTTTTCCTAACAAACATTACCTGAATTTTCGATTTTATTTTCGAAATTACGCATTTGGAGTTATAAAAACGCAATGAATATCAAACGTATCTGACAAGTACCTACGTGGCTTAGAGCGAAGAGGCAGGGTTTAACTACACTTGCCTGGGTTTGCGTTACATTGCGCGCAATAAAAAATAGTATTTTATTCTCATAACTAAAAATAAAAGTCGTTTCCCAGCAATAATTTTTGCGCAAAACTACTTTGTTAGACGTACAGTATGCGTAGTAAATGGTACTGTGATGTGTCTTTATATATATTTGCGATCTCTAAAGCAATGGCCTAATTTAAAAAAAAAAAATCTATACTCATGTTATAAAGCTGAAGAGTTTGTTTGTTTGCTAACTAATCTCGGGAACTACTGGTTCGACTTGAAAAACTGTTTTTGTGTTGAATACTCCATTTTTAGAGAAAAGCTATAGGCTGTACATAAAATCACCCTGCGACCAATAGGATCGGAGCATCAATGAAAAATGTGGCAAAAACGGGCAATAAATATTCCATTTGAGAGCTTCCGTTGCGTGCGCTGCGTAAACGGTTAAAGTTACGCAATCATTATGTATGACGGAATTGTTCCTCTTTAAAAGTTTTAAAAAATAGTCCACAACAGCATATGTCTATCTTTTAAGCTTAACAAACCATAATCATTTTTATGGTAATTTTTTTTTCTTAAATAATGCATTATTTGCGAAGGTGTTTTTATAAACATTATATTAATCCTTATCCAAATAAATACGTTATTCATCATAAGTATTTAATTTTGAACAAAATTTCCCTTGACATCATTTGATTTCAACGAATATCACGCACACATTCATGATGTGCAAGGCGGGCGATCATGAGGGATGTGGAGGTGCGCTTGCGCTGGCCGGCCGCCGCTCCGCCAGTAGCTCAGCGAGGTACCATTTTGCACTGTATAGCTAATTTATTGAGGATGGTTAGGAAAAATATAAGGTAGATACGAGTATCAAGTTAAATATTTAAGTGATCGTTATGTTTTTACCCTAGTTAAACAAACTTAAAAATTATTTAATTATACATAAATAATTGTAAATAGAATTAAGGACAATTAGTAGTTTCTGTCCATGTCAGGCATTTTTTGTATGGCTGATTGGCATTCCCTTTTAATAAGGCTGCAACAATAAAGCCATTTCAAGCATTGCCAAACAAATAGTTAATATTAAAAGGGGTAAACCTACATCGCAACCAGTATGTTGTCATATACAAGGTCAAGTTTAGAAATAGTTATGAAGCAACATTTTAATTATACATTCAATTAATATGTTAGTGACACAGCCGGTAATATACGTCTATTTCATTCACTAGGCAGCCCAAGGGATAGAATTGATAACTGTTTCATTCACTATAAATAGATTTCTCTAGAGAATTATCAGAAAATAGTTCGATCGTGACTTGGTTACAGTCTCAGTGTGTTGGTTATAAGTTCGATAGTTGAGTGTGTGGTCCTTTTTTAGGGTTCCCTACCTACTCGAAGGGTTCAATTGGAGGCTCTCCGTCTGTCCGTCTGTCCGTCTGTCTGTCTATCCACGAAGCGAAGTCCCGCACGGCATTTAGCCGGTTTTTTTTTTTGTGGTTACAAAATCATCCAATGACATCTCCCGCTCTGGGTGAGAGGGTGTGTCAGACTCTTACTGACTAAAAGCCACTCCTGTTCCTTCAGTTGCTTGTGCCAGGGTCAAGGTAACTCTGTTTTGAATTTATCTGCGACCCAGGCAGGAATTGGTCCCATCATGTTTTGCTGACATCTCTTTGAGGCGCGCGTGAATCACTACACGCCGTCTGAGTGTGTGGTTCTGGTTTTAGTTTTCTTAGATTTGAAATTGGGTATCTATTGATCTAGATGTGCTTACATTACCTCTGTCTGTCTCCTTAGGAATTACCTTAGGCCTGTACTATGTTTATTCTTTTTTTGGAACAATTCCACCACACTATGCCCAAACCACTGAAACTTCTGTTAGCCAAAATCAACAGTGGCGACCACCAGAAAAAACACCGAGGCATTGAAGCTCGACGAGTCCCAGAGAAACGATTAAACTGTCTTGGGTCCCGCTACGAAATTAATCAGAAAACACAGCGGAGGATTAAGAAAAACATAATTACCACTTCCCTCCTAAACAAGCGGGAGACAGAACAAAGCTAGACCATATTAGGGTATTTACAACTGGGGTAAGCCCAGTTACCAAGCACCACTGGTTAAAAACACTAATTTTATTGGTTCCTAAAATTGTGAGTGTTACACTTGATTCCAATAATAGGTTTGACAAACAACAGCTTGCAAGCGTTGTCTTGCAGCAGCAAGACAACGCTTGAACGCACGGCAATTCATTCTAGTTCCACAAGGTCCGTGTAATAGACAACTCCAGACTTAGGCTGAATAGTATCCAGCATAATATAGGCCTGTACTAGTGGATGATAGAATTAGAGATCGGTGATGTTAAACGAAGCTGCTGCGATCAATCTGAAGACAGATACGAGTATCAACAATTAGTACTTCCCGCACTATAGATTATAGCTGATTTGCTATTCTAGACTGTATCTACTGTGCCAAATTTCATAAAGATCCGTTTAACCGTTCTGGTGTGATTGTGCAACAAACATTCATCCTTCCAAAATAATTTTTGATTGAACACACATATTCCAATTAGGAAACTCATCTTAATGTAACCGAAGAAACGGATCAGACAAAATCTATATTTATCTATACTAATATAGTGGCAGGAGAGGCGTCACGGCATCCTCACCTTCCGCCTGACGCAGGTCCTAATCGGACACGGTTGTTTTGGGAGGTTCCTGCATCCGATCAGGCAGAAGGAAACGCCCGGGTGTTATCATTGCGCGGATCGCCCAGAGGACACGGTGGAGCATACGGTGGAGGTCTGTCCCGCTTGGGCGGAACACCACCGTGTCCTCGTGGATGCGATAGGTGGCGGCGACTTCTCACGCCCGGACCTGGTTCAGGCCATGGTACGGAGCGAGAGGGAATGGGAAGCAGTCTCCGCCTTCTGCGAAGCAGTAATGCTCACGAAGGCGGAGGCGGGACGCGTGAGGGAAGCTCAACGGTGTGGCCCCCACGGCCCCGGCCACTACAACCGCAGGAGAGGTACTGGGCGTAGGACGTCGCGAGACGATCTCCGGCCACCGTAGACCCGGGCCTGCGGCTGCGGCGGAGCTACCCACTGCTCGCCGTCCGATCAGCACCAGGCCCGTGAGTGGACGGCGCATAGTGTTCCACGCGCGCCTCAAAGAGATTAGTGTCAGCCACCACTGACGGGGCCCATCGTGGCCGGTGAATGCATGGCTAGGGGTAGCGGATAAATTCTGAAAATGAGTTACCGCACCCCTGGGCACTCAGGCAGGGAAGGAACAGGGGTGGCTTTTAGTCAGTAAGAGTCTGACACGCCCTTCCGCTCCACCCAGAGCGGGAGAAGTCATTGGATGATTTCACAACCTCCAAAAAAAAAAATCTATACTAATATTGTATAAAGGTAAAGTTTGCCAGTTTGTGAGGTTGTAGGGGGTAATCTCTGGATCTACTGAACCGATTTTGAAAATTCTTTTACCAATAGAAAGTCACGTTATTTGTGAGTGTAAATTAAAGCTTAAATTTTGAAATCCACACGTACGAAGTTGCGGGCGAAGTCCTAGTGACTAATTAATAATTGATTTAATGAGAACGGTCTCCCAAAAATAAAGTGAGTGTGAACGGGAGCGGGAGTGTCAGACTCTTACTGGCTAAAACCTCCCGTGTACCTTCAGTTGCCTGTACCAGGCCCTGTAGACAAAGTAACATCGCTTCGTAGCGAAACGATATCTAAATTCGTCATCGTCTCTGAGATATCGATAAACATTTCCTAGCGTTAGCGTTCCTTCGTTATCTTTTTTGGCGATCACGATCGAGGCGAAGGCGAACTCTGAAAGCGCTGCTTGTCTACGCATTTGTATGGGATAAACACGATAGCAATTCGTTTCTTTATGGTTTCGTTACGAATTATAACATTGTCTACCAACTTGCGATAACGATGTCGACAGTCGACTGACCACGTGACTCAGCGCGGTTTATGTCAATCTCATACATTTTAGTCTTTTCTAACTTCGTTATCGTTTTTAAATTGTTACTTTATCTAAGCCCCCAGGACTGCAGTGACTCTTCAATCTTGCCCGCGACCCTCAACAATAAAATACCAAGAAAATACTTTAACAACACTATTTAAACACTTCCCTTTACTAAGTACTTGCTAAATTATGTCTAAACCGTCGTCACAATGTGATCTAATTCGATCGCGTATGCAAGCGGCGCCGGCGCACATTGTCATGCCAGTAGCAAGCCAACCGCCTTAGTTTTGCGTAAGCAACCAAGTGAAAGTTGAACGCAATGGTAAAACGATTTTTGGTTAAGTCATTTTGACTTGCATTGTGGTGCTTGGATTTTGATAAGATTTTATGTTTTTACGGAATGTGTATACATCTACGTATAGGAGCTCGTGGCTAAAGTAATAACAGCTGCACGGGTCGATCCATCAGGTTAAGCTACGCTTGCCGTTTGTCCAGGTGACCATCAGCTAGCAAGCCGTGCTAGTAGGGTCACCACGTCTGCCCGGGGGTTGAGGATAAATTCGAAACAGAGTTACCTCGCCCCTGGGCACTCAAAGGCAGGAAGGAGTTTTAGTCAGTAAGAGTCTGACACGCCCTCCCGCTCCGCCCAGAGCGGGAGAAGTCATAGGATGATTTCCCACCCCACAAAAAAAAAAAAAAAAAAGGGTCACCACGTGAAGCTGTGATCTATAAATATTTACTTAAATAGACTTACTTCCATTTAGATACGGTTAAGATATTATTGACTAGTTTCTGTGTTTGGAATATTTTTGATGACTTTAAATAAGCAAATTTCTTTTTCAAAGAGAACTCTTTGGAACTCACTCATTTTGATATCTCTATTCTAAATATTTATAGGAGGAGGAGGAGCTCGTGGCTAAAGTAATAACAGCCTTGCCCTAGCCCAGTTTGCCGTTTGTCCATGGATGGGTGACCATCTTTACATATTGAGACACCTCCGTGCCTCGGAAAGCACGTTAAGCCGCTGGTCCCGGCTGTCAATCGTGGATCTTTGATAGTCGTTACGGGTCGTCAGAAGCCTGAAAGTCTGACAACAAGTCTTACCAAGGGGTATCGTATTACCCAGTAACTGGATTGTGGAGGTCAGATAGACAGTCGCTCCATGTAAAATATTGGTATTAAGCTGCGTCCGGTTAGACTGGAAGCCGACCCCAAGATAGTTTTGAAAAGGCGCGAGCAGATGATGATAGTGGGTTTTTTGTTAACATTGATAGGCACGCGTTTGACCACTATCTCACCTGATACCATCAGGTGAGATAGTGGTCAAGCAATGATATGGTTAACGATGGAGCACGCTTGCCTAGAACCTATTCACTCTTCAACGTTAAGCTACGCTTGCCGGGGTCAGTCCTTGGATGGGTGAACATCCATTACAAGTATGTACATAATAAATATTGAGACTCCTTCGTGCTTCAGAAAGCTCATTAAACCGTTGCTTGATCCCGACTGTCTGATCTGTAGATCTCAGTCGTTTTGCATAATCATCACTCAAAACATTGATGCCAGACGAGCCTGTTTCTAATAAGGATCACATATGTCCTTCACACCAACTTAGATTTGAGCCCTGGAAAAGCCACAAATCGCTAAAGAACTTTTCCCAGGCTAGGTACCTTTGTACATAATGACATGGTGGCCAAGGACCTTATAGCCACGTACAGCTGACCCCAATTAAATGCCCAATTAATTCAATTAAATAGGTACTTCTAACAAACATTGTTAATTACACTTGATTAACCTACCTATTACTTAATGAGTTTTACATACATTCAATCGTGTCTCATTCCCATGGAGGTTGCACGCATAAGCATTGATCACTATGCTAGCTTAAGGTGGAAGCGCCAATGTCGTCATTTCACGACATTTGACATCTCTAACTGAAAGAGTTGTGTTTATGATTTTAATTATTATAATTCTAAAAATACATACTTGCTACGGCTGCGAATCATAATTTGACCAAGATAAGACCTGACACTGACCTGCAAATTGCAAAAAAACGTAAGAAAATTTGAATTTCGCGGGCTACCCTGGCGCTAGCACCTTAAGGGCCTACCTCCTCGTAAGTGGCGCCCTGATTGAATAAAAAATCGTATCTTAGCATAGAAAATAATGATTAAAGAATCCTATGTTGCGTTTGTTACAAATAGGATAAGGTATTTTCACGTTGTTGAAACAGGACTCAAAGTGTTTCAACAACGTAAAAATACCAAGCTCTTTGTAAAAAAGCAACATAATTTTTTTTAATAATTATTGTCTACGATTTGCTACGATTTTTTATTCAATGAGGGCGCCACTTGGCGGCTATATACGCCTTTAACGCTGACGATTTAAGACCAGCAGTAAATCTCAACTCCTCGCGTTGTCCGTTCTATAGTGACAGGATTCAAGGCAGTTACCAAAGACGATATCTTATCCATAGTATAAAACAAAGTAGGGTTAGTTAAATATTTTTAACTCACGAACGGATGGACCGGATTTTTATGATCATTAATTGGTTGGATTTGTCTCTACCCTGAATAGCAGAATAACTACTTAAACATCGGAAAAATTACCTCACCACCACACCACATCGGTTTTTAGAAAATGATCCCTGAGACTACACACCTCGCGGTTGTGGAGAGTTGTGTTTAAAAATTCTTTGACCTCCATACTTCCGCGGGATGTACATCTCATCTCCGATGATCGTGGGTGATGCATCCGGTTTACAGGCAGTAGTGTGCGGACCCAGGGCGTCGAGCTCGGTCAGAATCTATTTGAGTTTGCCGAAAGAGTACATACATCATAACTGGCATGACCCAACCGTGGAAGGCGCGCACCTTGTTTTCGCCCGACAAAAGGAAATCGGGAACAGGGTTCAAGCTACCGCGGTGTTCAGAACTTCAAAGAGAAGAATCGCCAAACAATGCAAGCCGGGTCCAGAAGTACCGCTTTCTCAATAATTATTATTCTTATTATTGCTGAGTCCATATTGGAATATCAATGTTGAAAATCGTCAACACAGTTGAAAGTAACTTAGTTCAGCACTATCTCTTAGGGAACTAAGTTAGATTACATAGTATTAAGTTCCAAGCGACTTGAATCATGCAATTAAGTGATGTGTTCTCTTCCATTGTGTATTGTTTAAAAATGAAAGTGCTATATGTGTTGCTCACGACATTTTTAATTAGGGCTATTGACGCCTGAAAACAATACTGTTTGTTAGGCTGAGTAAGCGTAGATACCTTCTCAGATATTACACGCGCCCCGTAATGGCCGATGCCTGCCCAGGGGTCGCGAATCCTTCTTCTGCGAAGCAATAATGCTCGCGAAGAGGGAGGCGCGATTGGTGAGGGTGGCTCAACAATAGAGTCGCCCTCACGCCCACAGCAGCAGCCGCTGCAGGAGACACCTGGGACTTCGGACGTCGCGACACGATCTCCGGCCACCGTAAACCCGGGCCTGCGGACGACGAGTAATGGGTAGCTCGCCGTCCGATCAGCACCAGGCCCGTGAGTCAACGATGCGTAGTGTTCCACGCGTGCCTCAAAGAGAATTTGTCAGCCACCACTGACGGGACCCATCATGGCCGGTGCCCGCATGCCCAGGGGTAGCGGATAAATTCGAAACAAAGTAACCGCGCCCCTAGGCACTCAGGCAACTAAATGAACAGGGGTGGGTTTAAGTCAGTAAAAGTCTGACACATGATCACTGACCTCCTGCTCCACCCAGAGCGCCACCCAGAGCGGGAGAAGTCATTGGAAGATTACACGCGCTAAGTATGGCGTTTTATATCAATACTAGTAACCCGCCCCGATACCGCACGGCTACAAATTATACACACCAACCTTTCTCGTTTGTCGTTATTTCTATTAGTAAAATCCTCATTAAATTCCATTGCGTAGCTTAGGAGGCTTTAGCGGAGAAAGAGCGGAGAGAGACGCGTAAAGTGACTGCTCTGTACTATTTAGAGAAGAGATGATATATGAATATGAATATTGCCAGTGGTACTGACCGCGAATTAAAAGTTGTAGGTCATGAGTTCAAACCCAGGCAGGCGCTTTACTTTGTGTAAATTATTTCATCACTACTGCTCTCAAAACGGTGAAAGAAAACATCGTGAGGAAACCGCCATGTCCTAGAACCAAAAATTTGAAGACATGTGACATCCACCAACCCGCATTGAGCCTGCGTGGTGGATTACGGCCCACACCCTCTCACAAAGAGGCCTGTGCCCCAGCAGTAAAAGGCTGGTGATGATAATGATGAACATTAAAGCCTAAAACATTGTAGGTCACAAGGCGACCCAGGGAATAAACAGCTCATTTATTCCCTGTGCCGCCTTGTGACCTTATTTTGACACTGAACCTAAGTTTCGCAGTAGGGTTTTTTTTTTTTTTGTGGAGTGGGAAATCATGCAATGACTTCTCCCGCTCTGGGTGGAGCGGGAGGGCGTGTCAGACTCTTACAGACTAAAACCCACCCCTGTTCCTTCCTTGCCTGAGTGCCCAGGGGTGCGGTAACTCATTTTCAGAATTTATCCGCTACCCCTAGGCATGCAGGCACCGGCCACGATGGGCCCCGTCAGTGGTGGCTGACACTAATCTCTTTGAGGCGCGCGTGGAACACTACGCGCCGTCGACTCACGGGCCTGGTGCTGATCGGACGCAGTAGGCTAATATAAGTATTGTAGGTTATCTCAATGAATGTGTAACTCAAAGTTTGGCATTAGGCCTTTGTTGAGGTAGATCCTATATCCGGCAAAAGACCTATCTTTAGCCATATGTCGGCAATACAACACAATTTTATAGCATTTTGTCTGTGTCAGGATTGATCCTAAATATGGCAGTGCCAATCTCCGGCCAAGTCCACAAAATCCAGCACTGTGCCTAACTCAGCCAAGTGTCGGCAAAACAATCCAATATTTGGCTTCAAACCTAGGTTAGTATAGATCCTAAATCCAGCAGAGTGCCTAACTCCAGCCATATGCGGCACTGTACCTAACCAGCGACCTTAGTCACGCTAAACAGTCAGATTACCTCACAATCGCACGTAATAAGTACTTTCTATAGATAAAACTTACGCATGTGTGTGTTAGAAAGGCGTTCAGCTGACTGCGCCTGAGTTCAATGCTATCAACTGTCATAATGTCGGACAATTAGGCGGGTAATTTGGAAATGGAATGAACGCCATCTTTGTTTTGTTTGTGGAAATATAGGTAATAATGTTTCATGTTAAATGTGTATTCTATTTCACAACTTGTATCATCACCATCAACCTTTTAATGTCCCCACTGCTGGGGCACTGGCTCTCTGTGAGAGGGTGTGGGCCGTAATCCACCACGCGGGCCCAATGCGGGTTGGTGAATGTCACATGTCTTCGAATTTTTAGTTCTAGGACATGCCGGCTTCCTCACGATGTTTTCCTTTACTGTTTCGAGAGCAGTGGTGATGAAATAACTTACACAAAGTAAAGCGCCTGCCTGGGTTTAAACTCACGACCTACAACTTGTAAGTCGTGGCTGTTACCACTAGGCCACCACTGCTAAAACATATATAACTCTACACAGATATGACCCGGAGGGTCATGCAGAGGTGCCCCTATTGCATACATTCGCCAGTTGTGTTTAAGACCCACGTAATAGAGGACATAACTATGGACGCTGAGCTGCTACTGATAGTTACAGTATTATCAATAATTCCGTCTGGTCTTTTTTTTTAAATTAAAAGTAGCCTGTGAAACTTAGTAACTGTTTATTATTATTATTATTGATAGGTTTGTGTTTGACCACTATCTCACCTGATGGTAAGCGATGATGTGGTCGACGATGGAGCACGCTTGCCTAAATAACCTGTTCACTCTTGATGAAACCCGCGCGTTGTGTTAGAGTTTGTTTTAATATTTAAAGGATTGTTTGAAAGATGGCCAGGAATGTAGTGAATGCTGAGATGGCGAACACAGGCAGCGTTGGAAGGCTTCCCGTAAGGTGGACCGATGACCTGATGAGAGTCGCGGGTAAACGATGGATGCGAGACGCACAGGAGCATTCGTGGTGGCGACATGCGATACTTGGGGGAAGCCTATATCTAGGCCCTGCAGTCTCGACGTAGTTAACGATCGCGTACCGACCGAATCCGTTCGCTAAAAAATTAATGTTGCAAGGAGGCAAACTTTTATGTCCTTTAATATTTTTACATGTTAATTTGATTGTTACAAGTGGTGAAAGTTATTCATTAAAATTTAAATAAATTATAAGGTTTCATGAAAAATAATGCTTGCAAGATAAAATTTACGCCGTCTCTGTACATATTTCAAGAAAATTTATTATTTTTTCAGGTTATGATTTAAAATTTTTCCTCACAAATGAGGGAGTTTTTTAACGGCTAGTAATTTAGCGATCGGTAGCTAACGAAAGTTTCGCTATCAATGTCGAGACTGCAGGCCCAGCAGTGGACATCTCTCGGCTAAAATAATGATAATGATAAAAAAACAGAAAGATGATGACACATGAAAATCAACCGGTGGGTGGTTAACAGATATAACGAAATAATAATGTAAACTTTCGTACGTTGTAGAATTTTATGAGTCTCATGACATTTACTGACTCTTGCTAACATAATAACCTTTGTCTAATAAACAAGTTTAGTTTATTGCCTGACATCAAATCGATCAAATATTGCAACAGAGCGTCCATACTGTCTTGGTTAGTTCTAGAAAATTGCCTACGAATTCTATTTGCCAACTGAATTGCTAAACTGTAAAATAATCGGCATTTCAATTTTAATTCTTCATTTGTTCAGCTTGTTGCAGTATACCCCTACTATATAAGTTAATGTAACAAGAATATGCTACCGAAGCAAGTCAGGTAGTGTTGTCATGGTGCGAGCCGGAGGAGGTGGTGACACATAGGACGGTCGTAGGAGTGACACGCAGAGGAGGTCGTAGAAGTAAGAGGACCGTAGAAAGAAGAAAGAAAGAAAGAAAAAGTATTTATTTGCCACAAATTAACGACATACACAACAATATGATTTTGCTAACTTAAGTCTAGTCTAGTTAGATGAAGATAAATACGATGAGTTCAAACGTATATTTTATTATATACAGTAGGCTTGATTATATGGAGCACTTATTCTTTACTTTGGCTTATCTTTTATTTTGGTATTGTTCGTCGGTTCGTTGAGCTCCTCAAAGTTCTGAGTTGAGCTTCGCGATGACTGACAAATGTTTGCACTGTCTGGACAGGTCCACTCGAATTTGTGTGTTGCTTTCTTCAAAAAGCTCATCCCAGACATAAACGTACATGGTTCTCATATGATTTAACCAGTACACATTGTATGGATTTGAACACTTTAAAAGAGACTTTGACCTCTGAGTTTGTTTCGGTGTTTCTTCTCAGGGTAGTCAGCTAGGAAACACCGGCCTCATCTAGCTTAAACTGACAAAAAACATTGACGTGTAAAAGTGTTCCTTGTAACCTATTTACTGAATAAACATCATTTATCATTTATTAATCGTACGTACACCATACATTGTGACTAGGTAAAGGTATAAGTTGTATTATTGCTAGGAACTGCCTGGCTATAAAAGCTGCACCTTATTGTTTTAGTAACTCTTACAAACTGGTAACTGTCATTTATTGAATAGAAGGAAAATTACAATGATGAATAAGAGCTTAGTCTAGCTCGGCTGCTCAATCTGAACTGATGTTTAATATAAAAACAGAGATTTTACAGAGAAAACAAGTAATTTTTGAATTTTAAATTAAAATAGGTAGGAAAGGACGTAGTTTTGGAATAGAGGTCAAAAAATAAACAAGGCTTTAACACTGCCTTGTTACAGTGTAGTCACTTAGCTCGCGAGGTGGTCGACATATGGGAGGTGGACTCGGCGATCATTGTACCGATAGTCGTGTCAGCCAATGGCTTAATAGCCACGAGCCTCGACCTCAGGAGGCTCTCGTTAGGCGGCTGGATCAAGGGTTCGATTCAGAATGCGGTACTTCTGGACACGGTTCGCATTGTTAGGACATTCTTTTCTCTGGAGCCCTGACCACCGGTAGCTTGTAGCAATTCATACGTGTGACAGTTTTGTATAGCGATTCGTAAAATTCTACTGTTACACGTTTGAGCGAAAGCTTACTCAATTAAATTCATACAAGAGTCTTATTTAGTGTTTATATTGCCGGGTACATGAAATGTGCGCAAGAAATATTATGATTATAAAGCGGTATTTTTAAATAATAATAACTTTCTTAGCAAGTCTCATAATGTTATTAACAATTAAATTAATATAATAGATGAAAAATTATCATTCCAATTCCCCGCTTATCACCGAAATGGACGGGGCCTAAAATTAAAAAAAAATACAGAAGATAGCTCAGATTACAGAAAAATCTATAAGTAGCATATGGTTTAAAAAAAAACCTGAAAAATGGTATGATTTTGTACGGAACCCTTTGCGTGCAAGTCCGACTCGCTCTTTGCCGGTTTTTTCTTACAATTCTTTTTTCTACATTGGACTGTGATATGAAAAATAGCAATATAATTATTACATCAACACCGGAGAAAGGCAATTGTATACATAATTACAATTAAAATGAGAGATTATATCAAATAAAAACATTATGTAACAGATCAAGAAACTAACAAATTGCTGAGTTTATGACCCGTTACTGGTAGTTAAGCTTATTGAAATGACATGATTGCTGGTTTAAATTACAGTTAGTACCGATAATCATAAGATTTGTTTGTATGTCTGCATGGATTAGAGGATTTGTAATGATAAAGGCAATCTATGTAGCTAGGCTTGTGAAAGAGCTCGTCCGGGAAAGTACTACCTTTTTACCAGACTTCGCGACGCAAGGGAGGATAATGTGTTTATTAGCCTATGTATGTATGTATATTTGTTCCTTTGTAGCGCTTTAGAGACCAAACGCGTGGGCCAATTTTGATAATTCTTACGTCAATTGATTCGTCAGTGCTACTAAAGAATTGACAGTAATTAAAATACAATATGGCGACAACTAAACGCCATATTGTGAAAACGAAAAAAATTAAAGTCGATTAATGTCGAACTATATTAAGTCAGTTGTTTTTCTTTGTAAAAAAGTTTTTTAAATATAATACGAGTATTTTGCGCGTTACTGACCACTATCTCACCTGATGGTAACCGGTGATGTGGTCGACGATGGAGCACGCTTGCCTAGAAGTAACCTATGTACTGGAATAGATACTGACCTGAATTCAGTATTACCAATTACCCATTTTTAGGATTACGTACCCGAAGGGTTCAAACGGAGCCCTATTGTTGTCACTCACGTGTCCGTCTGTCTGTTACAAAATATTGTTACGAAGAATTTTTTAACTTCCCATTGACCTATGAACTTGAAATTTGGTGATAATGTTTATTATTACGTTTACTTGTATGTATGCAAAATCCGACACGTACTTGGCCAGCTTTTTCTGTCAACCTAGAAATCACTATAAAATTTAATAATGCGACACAAATTATTATAATAATCTACTTTCTGCACACGATCACAGATATAATTACCAACGCCTGGATTCGAACCGCCACGCAGGCCCATTGCGTGAAACAAAACTTCCTTCTATGGAACTAAGTCGGTTCATGCAATAAGCAACATTTCCTGCCTCAAAAAAAGCATTTCCTTCATGAATTGCGCCATTTTTTGTGACTTCCATCGGAAGTTATTAGGCAGTGTGAAGTGAACATTTTAGCTTTCCACACGACTTAGTTTATTTACTACTGATTATTGATTATTATTGTGAGGAGCTCGTGGCTAAAGTAATAACAGCCGCACGGGTCGATCCATCAGGTTAAACTACGCTGGCCGGGGTTGGTCCATGGATGTGTGATCATCTCTACATACCGAGACTCCTGCGTGCCTCGGAAAGCACGTTAAGCCGTTGGTCCCGGCTGTCAATCGTTGATCTTTGACGGTCGTTAGGGGTCGTCAGAAGCCCGAAAGTCTGACAACCAGTCTTACCAAGGGGTATCGATTACCCAGTAACCGGGTTGTGGAGGTCAGGTAGGCAGTCGCTCCATGTAAAGTACTGGTATTCAGCTGCATCCGGTTAGACTGGAAGCTGACCCCAAGATAGTTGGGAAAATGGCTTGGCAGATTGATTGATTTTTATTATTAGTTCTGGAGTGGTGACCGCGTACCAGAAAACGCAGCGTTGGAAGGCCTCCCTCAAGGTGGACCGATGGCCTGGTGAGGGTCACGGGTAGCCGAAGGATGCGAGACGCAGACCGGTCATTGTGGCGACACTTGGCGGAGGCCTATGTCCAGCAGTGGACGTCTTCCGGCTGAAATGATGACGATGATTATTTATGTAGGCAGGATAGGTAGTCATCCATTTTGGGCAGGATGGGTAGCCCTTGCAACTTGTGAGCAGTGGTGGCCCAGTGGAAACCACTCCGACTTACGTGTCATGGGTCTTGGTTTCAAACCCAGGCAGGCAATTTGCTGGGTGTAAATTATTTCATCAGGTCAGATAGTGGTCTAACGCAAGCTCATCAAATCCTTTAAAAATTTCAAATTAAAAAATCATTTATTTGCTATTATGGGTAATATAATAACATAAAGTTTTAGTTTGACGGCACGGTTGGCGCAGTGGTTGAGCGTTCGGCTGCTACGCTGCGTGTCGCGGGTTCGATCCCCGCACGGAACAAATATTTGTATGACCTGCAGATAGTTGTTCCGGGTCTGGGTGTCTTATGTATGTGAATTTACATGTTTGTGAACGCACCCACGATACAGGAATATTCCTAGTGTGGGGCAACGTTTTTTAAAAAAACATAAAAAAAAAAAAAAGTTGTTAACAAAAAGAGCATAGTTCAACCATTTTACGCCTTGAGGCATGTAAATCTCAAGCTTTGACTGTATCATAATTCACATAATTATTATTCAATTACTTGCGACAATAATTTATAATTAATTACCCAATTTTGGTAATTTCACCGTGGCAATTAGTAATGGAACATTAGCAAATAATAATGTCACTTGTGTAATTTAAAATTAAAATGTCATGTAATAAATGACAATTTTAAGATATGTTGTTATTAAATAAATGTCAAAGTAATAATAATAGATAATTAATTAGTGCATTAAAAAAATAAAAATTTGGCTCTAAATTAAGTGTCATTTTATCAGTTAATAATTTATATTGCTTAATTGAATAACTACTTAGCCCTCTTCCTCTCTTCTACTTTGCTGTGCCCGACAGGGTCCATATTGATATTTTATTATGTTATACCACCTATTTAACACATATGGAATGCAATAAAGTATTGAGTATTGAGTTAGAACGATTGTCAACAAAAAATACTCGTACAACCGACTTCAAAAATTGCAAAATAACTTTAATTTCGGAAGTCGGTGTTTGTATTTTGTTTCTTCGTTATTTGACACCGACTTCCGAAATTAAAGTTATATTGAGATTTTTAGAAGTCGGTTGTATTTTTTGTAAAAAAGTTTTGTTATTTTTCACTATATAGTTGTTGTACCCCAAAAATTAAAACTTAATAATAAAGTTATGCCCAAATGGATAACGCTGTTTTTTTTTTGGTGGGATGGGAAATCATCCAATGACTTCTCCCGCTCTGAGTGGAGCGGGAGGACGTGTCAGACACTTACTGACTCAAAAACACCCCCCTGTTCCTTCCCTGCCTGAGTGCCCAGGGGTGCGGTAAGTCGTTTTCAGAATTTATCCGCTACCCCTTTTTTTTTTTTTTTTTTTTTGGGGGGGTGGGAAATCATCCTATGACTTCTTCCGCTCTAGGGTGGAGCGGAAGGGTGTGTCAGACTCTTACTGACTAAAACCCACCCCTGTTCCTCCCTGCCTCGAGTGCCCGGGGGCGAGGTAACTCTTTCGAATTTATCCTCCACCCCCGGGCAGTTTATCCTCCACCCCCGGGCAGTCCTCCACCCCCGGGCAGATCCGCTACCCCTAGGCATAAAAAATGGATAACCCTATGGAATTTGAGCATAATTGGAGATAACCAAAACGTCATCTGTGTATACATATTTTTTGTTTATGTTGATTTTTTCAAAAAGAGCTGAATAAATTTCTATAATTTATATGGGACCACCTCTAAAGTATGGCCTACCAAACAAAAACAGAATCATCAGAATCTATTCACAAGTGGCGGAGAAATCGCGTAACAAACATACAAAAAAAAAAAACATACAGACGAATTGAGAACCTCCTCGTTTTAGAAGTCGGTTAAAAATGTTCTGACTACAAAAAAGCCACTAAAAAGTTCCAAACAAGTTATACTTTTCAAGCAGACTGCTTGAACAGTCAGATGTTTCCTTCGACGCTGCTTACTTAAGAGTGTATTAGAAGTAAAACTTATATTTAGTTATTCTGTATTCGTGCGATCAATATAGTGAGTAACATTACAAAATGCTAGTTCGATTTCACGCGCAAGCGCAGCCGTGCTAGTAGGGTCACCACGTGAAGCTGTGATCTATAAATATTTACTTAAATAGACTTACTTCAATTTAGATACGGTCAAGATCTTATTGACCTATTTCTGTGTTTGGAATATTTTCGATGAGTTTAAATAAGCAAATTTATCTTTTCAAAGAGAACTCTTTGGAAGTCTCTCATTTTGATACCTCTATTCTGAATATTTGTAGTAAAATGTTGAGTGTTTTGTAAGATGGGCAAACCTTTTATTTTATTATGTCATACTAGCGACCCGCCAACCGCCCGCCCGGGTACAAAATATACTCCTAAACCTTCCTCATGAATCACTCTGCCTATTGCTGAAAACCACTTGAATATCCGTTTAATAGTTTTTGAATTTATCGCAAACAGACAGACAGACGCGGCGGGGAGAATTGTTTTTAACCGACTTCAAAAAAGTTGGTTCCGTATTCGACCCGTATGTTTGTTTGTTTGCAATTTTCTCGAATACTACTGATCCGATTTAGATGGGGTTTTCGTTATTCAAATGCATATTTTTATACATTAGTATCTGATGAAGATCTTTGGAGTTAGACAGTGGAACTATTCAATAGCTAACAGCAAATTACTAGCAATTACTGCGATCGTTTGTCTACGTATTGTTAACACAATTTAATGGGAAACCCAGCTAAATAGTACCGACTTCGAAAATGAAACAAAAAAGTGCAAAATAACTTTAATTTCGGCAGTCGGTGTCAAATAACGAAGAAATAAAACCAGAAACACCGAATTTTTTATAACAATGCAGTGATAGTGATATCTGGTCAGTCTCCAGTCAGACCAGATATAACCATCACTATAAGTTTCCAAGCCAACGACAACATAATTAAGAAAATGCAAAGCGGATGGAACTCAGTGAAAATTATGTCATATAACGATGAAATTCACCCACATATCTAATAGCCATAAAGTTCTGAGTTTATGGTTTTATTAGCCTACATATGGACCATGGCGTGTAAGGTGTCTATTACAATCCATTTTTTTTATGTATGTTTTACATAACTACTGCTGGGTGATGTAAAGTTTTAATATGATACAGTCCGTATACCCATTTCACATCGGAAAAATTAACGAACTTCCATAGAAACTTTTTCATTCCTTATTTAACCCCCTTTTTTGAGATTTTCCGTTCTGAGTGGAGCTGGAGGGCGTGTCCTACTTTTACTGACTAAAACCTGCTACGCAATCCGCTACGAGTGCTACGACGCGTAGCGGATTGAAGTGAAAACTTCTTTAGGCGTGTTAGGCATTTTTGTTCAAGTTTTCACTTCTGTTGGCACTTTTTTTTAATAATAATATACTATCTCACCTGATGGTAAGCGTTGACGTGGTCGAAGAAGGAGGACACTTTCCTAGAAGTAACCTATTCACTCTTGGCTTAAAGACTTCCAGGTTGTAGTTATCAGGAAACAAACTCCGAGAGGGAATTCAACTCCTTAACTGTACGCACATTCATACTCAAAACGTGCTTACGACCTTTTCAAAAATCAAAAATCAAAATCAAAAGTCATTTATTCAAACTAGGCTGAGAACCAGCACTTTTTGAACGTCAAAGTTCTACATAAAGATAGTCCCCCAAAAAAACGCCCGCCCGTCACCACTTCCTAGTGTTTTAGCTGTGAAGAAGAAGTGGCCAACAAACTCCTCAGCAACACATCTGTCTGTTAAGTTTTAAGAACTTGAATCTATATAATTATATGCAACAATCTTAACATTATGTAAAACAGAAAAATAAATATATGTCATGTTTTAAAAAGAAGTTTCATGTTGAGTCCCAGAAATGCATCGGAAATTTCCGTCTGTATTATTTCACCTTTAAAAGTTCTTGAAAAGTTAAATTTACCTAACATAAATCCATACTTGCAACACAGTCAATAAGCCTTGAGCACTGTCCCCGAGTTGCTCAACGTATAGTCACCGCATTGCCCCCCCTACATGCACAAGCGTCTGTAACCAGTCCGTATTGCGCGCGCGCCGATCACAGACACGACTCCATAATTTTATTTTACCATTACACTTTTTTTTCTTTGAAAATCAATCTTTGGAAAATCGTGTGGTACTTTTCCTTATTTTGTTTCTTCACTGTGTGTGTTTTGTTTCTTCGGTTCTCGATTTGTTTTTTCGTTTTGCGTTAGTGAATGTTGGCTGGTTTTAGTGTGTGATATAATAGTGTCGTATTGTTTTGTATGTATGTGTGTGTGTTGGGAGATTTTCTTATGTTAATCTTTTGGTAAATCTGTTATTTTATAGTCTGTTGTGGGATAGGTAGAATTGTGATGGAAATCTTGAAGTTTAATGGTTTTTATGTTTAGAAACTGAGTTGAATATTGACTTAAAAGTTACAGTATTTGAGTTTTTAACCGACTTCGGAAAAGGAGGAGGTTCTATGTTTGACTGTATATATTTTTTTTATGTATGTCCACCGATTTCTCTGTCTGTTGTGGACCGATTTTCAAAATTATTTTTTCATTCAAGTCCCATATAAATTTTATCGAAATTGCTTCAGCGTTTTTTGAAAAACTGAACAAAAACGAAAAATACGTATACATAGATAACGTTTTGGTTTTCTCCAATTACGAGTATGTTTAAATTCCACATTCCATGTTATTGGGGTTTTAAGTTCTGGGGTGTAACAACAAAAAGTGAAAAATAAAAAACTTTTTACAAAAAAGACAACCGATTTCCAAAGAAGAAAATACACTAAAAATTAAAAAAATCAACTTAAAGTCGGTGTCAAATAACTCCGAAATTAAAGTATTTTTTTTAATTTTTAGTGTATTTTCTTTTTCGGAAGTCGGATGTTTTTTAAACTTAAATATACTTGGGAATATTTCGGCCCAGACGACAGTCTAGTATTTCAATGTAGTTTATTTAGGAATAGAATAGAAAATACTTTATTGTACAGCAAAAAGTTACACAATTTTATTCACGAACTTAAATCTATGGGTACAATGGCGGTCTTATCGCGGACAGGTAACATAGAAAAGGGATGGTCAGTTGTGTACTGCTTCTAAATATAATCTTCCAATATATAAAAATCTCGTGTCACTGTGTTTGTGGTTGCACTCCTCAGAAACGGCTGGACTGATTTTAATGTTTTTTTTTCGTATATTTGATAGGTATGAGAATATGTCATAAAGTATTTTTCACCCTCATACAAAAACCTAAATGTTATTTTGCATAACGTTTGCTGGGTCAGCTAGTGATATATAAATATAAATAGGTAGGAAATACCTAAATAAACTACTTTTAAAAATCCGTAAAAAATAATAAGTCACTTGACTTTCAAGTTCCAAAAAAAGCTAATTTTAGCATTCGCAAATACCCATGAACAAATTGTCAAACTTACGACAAGTATTAAGTAATACCAAACCGGTTTAACGAAAGTCTTTTAAGCCGATTTTATAGTGAACGTTACAAATGTATGAAAGGGACCATTATGATAATGCTAGGTAGAATAAAAAGCCCTTAATGATATGCGATTTAGTGTCATTTTAGGTTGAGTGGTGGTAGTGATTATGACAATTCTTTGGAAAGTTCCAAATATTTTTAGACTTATTTATTTATTTATTTATTATAATGACTTATTGACTCAAACAATGACATTAAGTACTTAAAATTATCAATCACTAGCACTTTGCCCGCGGCTTCGCTCCCGTAATCTATCCCGCGGGAACTGTTATTTTTCCCGGAATAAAAAGTAGCCTATGTTACTCACTGATAATTTAGCTCTCTACTGGTGAAAAAAAACATATTTACAAAAAAACAACCGACTTCCGAAAATAAAATACATTAAAAATTAAAAAATAACTTTAAATTCGGAATTCGGTGTTTGTATTTTATTTCTTCGTTATTTGACACTGACTTTCGGTTAAAGTAATTTTTTAATTTTTAATGTATTTTATTTTTGGAAGTCGGTTGTTTTTTATTTGTAAAAAAGTTTTTTTGTTTTTCACTATTTAGTTGTTACACCTCAGAACTAAAAACCCCAATAACATGGAACCTGAAATTTAAACATAGTCGTAATTGGAGAACACCAAAACGTCATCTAGGTAAACGTATTTTTCGTTTTTGTTCAGTTTTTCAAAAAGCGCTGAAGCAATTTCGATAAAATTTATATGGGACCACCTCGGAAGTATATATTCTATCGCATAAAAAAAAATTGAAATCGGTCTTCAATTGACAGAGAAATGGCCGAACAGCCGAACATAGAACCTCCTCCTTTTTCGAAGTCGGTTAAAATCAGTAAATTAGTGTCGGAGCTTATTCGGTACAAACAAACAAACAAAAAAATCTTTATAATATTAGTAAAATACAGATTAACTTTGTTTAGAGCAGCATAATCTAATCTAAGACGTCCATTACTCAGTAAGTCTCTGTCATTTTTACCTCAGTCAAGGTTGTGTCTGATGGATAGCTGATGATAAACTCTAATGCAGTGACTTATGGTTAAATGAAAAAATCTCCATACTTTGACTGCTGCATCATTCAACCATCAGTTTGAAAACTTTAGGAATTGACTGATGCCGCCTTATGTAATTTTTTTTCTCCTTCGCCGAACCCGAAGGGTAACCAACAGGACTATTACTAAGCCTCTGCCATCCGTCCGTCCGTCTGTCTGTCAGCGGGCTGTATCTCATGATCCGTAATAGGTAGACAGTCAAAATTTTCACAGAATGTCTAATTCTGTTGCCGCTATATCAAGTGGACTCCCATGTTACGATTAGAAACGTGTTTTTTAAGGCAAGAAGTAGACGCGTATAATCTTGTACAATGGTACGGAACCGTTCACGCGTGATTCCGACTCACACTTGGCCGGTTTTTTCTGATTAATTTCACTGTGGGATCCAAGACGGTTGAGCAGCTTCGGCGCTTTTCATTCATTGGGAATAGTTGTGGGGTTCTCCCAGAAAAATAAACCTCATTTCAATGAAATTGTTACGTTCCCAATCAGCCATATTTTTGAATAACAACGTCACAAAATCGATAAACCTGCCTGTTTTTCTGACAGCTTTACTATATTTTTTTTTTCTTTTTGGAACAGGCTAAGGTCGGAGACCGTACTGCCTATTCATTAGTAGTGTATTTTAATTTCTTTTCCCATTAGAATGCAGATGTAACACATTCTAATGTTTTTTGCAGTATTTGGCAACAAATGTGTCGAGTCTGCCTTCTCGGCAAACTTCGCTGAGGTAGTCAATACTACAATAAAATTCTCAGCTTTATTTTACCGAGATCGCGCCTGTTTCAATGATTCCACATATTGTCCATTTGCGTTGACACTTGAGACACAAAACTACACCAATTTTACATCACAATATCCACTAGGAATCGATAAACGAATAATTAAAGCAGCCTTTGAACTTCACTCGAAGAAATCCCGCCAAAAAACTAAATGTACTCTATGTCAATGTTTTTATATGTCAATTTATTTCATTTTAATTAACGTTTCGTATAAAAGAGGTTCTTTCACGTTCTTCTCCATAGAGATCTTTTCTTTGGAATGTGTAATTAGCTTCATCTTTCTTACTGATCGACTTCTTAATAGTTCCAAAGTGAATGGTTTATTTGAAAAAAATGCTTTGAATTAAGATTGAGTTTTGAAGGTTAAAAACTAGGATTTATTTAGCAGAACAGAACTAAGTTTTACAATAGGTACCAGGCAGGCATAAATTCACAACAACTTTACAGTTTAAGATTTGAAATCGCGACCTTTGTCTCAGAAATCTTAAGCCCATTGTACTAAAATTCTCAACATTGTATTAGAAGAGAACCATACAAACACACACTCATACAAAACACACACTTTAAAATTACAGGAAAAATAATGTCAAACAATTTATAAATGCATAATACCGTTCACGAAAACCAAAAGGGGATAGCCGAAAAAGTTTTTACTTTCGTCAGAGACTTTTTTTACCTATATTTTAAATTCGCGTTTTATGCTGTAATCATTTACATAGTTTTCTACATTTTCGATTATTTCTTTGGATTATAAATAAATAAACGTTTGTCTTTCTTTTTGTACAGCGATGTGAAGTAACAGTGTGACAAGTGAAGTGCTCAGTGCTATTAAAGACTGACTTTTCGTGACAATTTTCGAGAGCAAAAGGAGATTTTGGTGAGTTGATTTTTCTTACTTTTACTACTATTGTTGTATGTATCACCGTCACCCGATAATAATTGTATAAACACCGTAAGATTGTGGTAAATTTTGCAAAGACTGTGCCAAGAAATTAAAATTACATTATTTTTCTTTTTTTTGCCAATCTTGTCTAGGTTTTTCCAGCAGTTTTAATTATGATATTGGGCACGGATTCTCTTGTTCAATATCTAAACTAAAATTAGAGAATTGCTATCTTTTACTAAAAGGCAGTGCGAGAAAAGGACGGCTATAGCTATGCACTAAGTTAGAGATGTCAAACTAGTTTACGCCTTGCCTTTCGCCGTGTTTTTAGTCGACATGTTTTTACGTGTACCCTTAATTTGTATGGAAATATTAGATCAAACTAAATTTGACAGCTCTAATTTACGTCCGTCTCTTTCTTGTTTTATTAGAGAGAAAAAGATAGCAATAGCCTAAATTAAGTTTAGTTTGTGCATAACAGAATCAACACCATCTTAACTTACTATGGTAAAGAGCGGTCGTTTTGGGGAACTGTCCTTATGAAGAACTTTGACGTTCAAAAAGTAATTTTGATATAAGTACCTAATACAAGAGCACACACGCCAGTTACAGTTAAAGAGACTACCTCTTTAACCCAAAGGTTGACTGGTAGAGAATACTATTATGTTATGTTGTATTAAGTCCGCCTATATACAACGACTATACATGAAGTTTAAACAAATAAAACGCCTCAAATACAACATGAACTTTGAAAACACGCGTTTGACACTAAGGAATATGCATGAAATAAATATTTGTTATCTAACCGGTTTATCGACGAATATACTTAAATAGAGTATGAACAGTGAAAGCAGAATCAAAATTGATCCAAAATTAAACGAGATATAACAATTTTAAATAAATGTATCTGTCCCTCTCTCGAAAACGCTGTTTTCTATGGCAGATGTATGGGTGTCATGTCCTTTGACGTTTGACGTCACGAACACGTCGGACTTCTCTTTCTAATTATCAACATTAAAGCTTTATAACTTCGTCGCTGATGATGATATTTTGAAAATTCCGTCATATTTGTTCACTGTAGTTTATAAGTCTTCAAGTCAACAAATGAAAAAAAATCATGCATATTCCCAATTGGTCAGTGGCCTCATTCCTATTGCGATAGTTTCCGTCCCAGAAACTAGGCCATAAACTTAAATAAAAAAAAAAACAATACTAACGATAATACATAAAAGAAAAAAGTTCTACAACTTATAAACCTATTCGTCTATTCTTTACCGAATAAAACGCAGCCTCAATGATGTAATAACTGTTTTGTATTAAATCTGGGCCACCTCTGTAACAAGCACTACCTATTATAAGATTATCTCATACTACTGTTACAGCCGGCACCGCCTGAGGGCATCGAAATAATAGCTTTAATTTGGCCAACGTTTTAATTGCTTACACATCTTCATTTTAATTTGTGAGAGAAAAATATACAGGCTGTTCACGATCGCGAGACTAATAGCTCGGTTTGCCCGTGGTTTGTTTTGTGACAGTAGAGGTCATAATTATACCATTAATACTGTTATAGATAGATAAATGATATATGATATTTATTCAGTAAATAGGTTACAAGGAACACTTTTACACGTCAATGCTTTTTTGTCAGTTTAAGCTAGATGAGGCTGGTGTTTCCTAGCTGACTACCCTGAGAAGAAACACCGAAACAAACTCAGAGGTCAAAGTCTCTTTTAAAGTGTTCTAATCCATACAATATGTACTGGTCAAATCATTTGGCGAGACCCCACGCAGAGTCAAGCAACCAGTCCCTTGATAGAGCCAGCCCGCGCCGCTGTGCCGATAGTTTCAAGCCCGCCCGCATGACATATTCACACGACACCGACTCACACCGTGACGCGGCGTGTTCTAAGTTAATATAGGCACGTCGCGAAGCAACCTGACATACACACACCCCCTGACGTGCACGGCATGTCCGAACACAGCAGGGGACTTAAGACACAGAAATCCCCCCAGTCCCTTTGCTCAAGCCAGCACGCACCGCTGAGCTGTAGTTTTAAAAATTCGTCCACAAATAGTCACAACATGATTCAGCTGTCCCTTGAGGCCCTCCCCCAGCGACGCCCTGAGCCGAGGCCCGTACCCCAAAGGGGGTGCCCTTAGCGTAGTCGCTTGTAGTTTTAAGTATAAGTCCTGGCTGGAGGCTTTAATAATAATTAAAACCACCACGGGCACGTCCGCTTAAGCAGTCGACAACCACGATGGTTGAACTGCGAGAATCAAACACAAAAAAAAAATTGAGAACCATGCACGCTTTTGAGGTAAGCTCCACGCAGGTTTGAGTGGGCCTGTCCAGACAGTGTAAGCATTTGTCAGTTATCGTGTAGCTCAACTCAGATAAAATACTCTTAATTATGTAGGTAAACCAAATACTGGGGTTGCGCGGGTTCAGAGTGGGGACTCTTTCCGCCCACCAAGTGATGCAGTGCAAAGGGTGGCTCAGGAGTGACCTCTTTACCATCTCCCCAAGGATGAACAGACGTGGTTCCGGGGTGATCTTAGTATGGTATAGCAAAGATTTTTTAGGCTCAGATCTTCGTCACTTTCATGGCATTTTCTATGGCAGCGCGTAAGTCACTGGCTGTAAAATTTATATTTTAATGGTCTTTGTTTGCAACAATAAACAAGAACTAAATAAATTATTATTATTTATTACTAGCCCGTACTGTCCCACTGCTGGGCAAAGGCCTCACTCACGGTTCTTCGTTTCTTCTTTCCAATTCTTAAGGAAGACATCCAGGTCGTCCCGCCATCTCCTTAGTGGTCTGCCGCGGCCCTGTGTCGCTGTGTCAGGGTACTAATCCTGTGTTTTACGAGCCCACAGCTCGTCAGGCATGCCACAGACATGTCCTGCCCAGTCCCATTTAAGTTTGGCATCCTTTTGAGACACATCAACGATTTGTGTTTTCGAGCGCAGTGTTAATATTTTTACTGTTTTAAAATTAGAACAACCCATGTATAGCCTGTGTCTCGGAAGTAATAATAGTTTTGAGGTCAATGGGTTACAGTAGTGATTGCCAGTTATAGCTACCGACTGATTGGCCCTAAACACGTCCGTGACAAAGGGAAAAGCAAAGGGTCTACTTAATATGCACTGTCTCAGCAATTTTAATGTTATAATTATGTTTTATCAATGTTTAGGGATTGTTATTGTTTAGAATAATAATTACAAAGTATAGACAAGCTAACAGAAAATAAATAAAATAAGTATGGGAGGCGTGCCCAGAACACTGGCAGCATTGCCACGTTGAATGGCAATACTGATTCTTTTTCGAAAAAAAAGCCAGCCCTCTGGTCACGTGAAGAATCGACTAACTGCGGACGGCGAGTAGTGGGTAGCTCGCCGTCCGATCAGCACCAGGCCCGAGAGTCGACGGCGCGTAGTGTTCCACGCGCACCGAACACGAGTTATCAGCAATACCTGACGGGGCCCATCATGGCCGATGCCTGCCCAGGGGTTGTGGATAAATTCGAAACAGAGTTACCGCGCCCCTGGGCACTCGACAAGGAAGGAAACAGGGGTGGGTTTTAGTCAGTAAGAGACTGACACGCCCTCCCAGCTTCACCCAGAGCGGTTTAAGTCATTGGATGATTTCCCACCCAAAACAAAAAGGGGTATCGTTTCACCCATCGACGGGGTCAACAAGACGTCAACAAACATAGCACGTACTATCTTCCGCCAGCGACTTCGCCCGCGTGGTATTAATACTCCCCACATTATAAAATATTGCCTATATGTTATTCTGTTGTACCAGCTATGATGATGTAATAGTCACGTAGGTACTGTAAAGTTTCATAAAATTCGTTCCGTTCCGTTCGATCCAAACTTTAGCATTTATAATATTAGTAGGATTTGGGAAAAGGACGATGATGATGACATGGATAGAGTGCCATCTCATAATTCATCATCATTCTCCTGCCCTTATCCTAATCTATTTGGGGTCGGCGCAACATGTGTTTTTCTGCCACACTTCTCTATTAGTCGTCATCTCTGTAGCCACCCCCTTTTTACCCATATCCTCTTTCACACAGTCCAACCATCGTTTTTTTGGCCTTCCCCTACTCTTATGGCCATCCACATCCATACACAAAACTTTCCTCACGACATTTTCTTCATTCCTCCGCATCACATGCCCATACCACGACAACCGATTTTCACACAATTTTTCAGTCAGCGGTACCACTTTCAGACTTCCTCTAATATATTCATTCAAAATCCTATCCTGGCGCGTAGCACCACACATTGCTCTTAGCATTCTTATTTGAACTCCGTGCAATTGCTTTTAATTTTATATATAGTGCCATATATCGTCCAATATTACTGAGAAATGTGGATATTCTGAAGAAAGACCAGTAGAATTTGGGGCTTATTACGAAGTAAGTAAGCAGTAACTTTAGTTCTGTAGTGGCGAACGCGTACCGGCCGATGCAGCGTTGGAAGGTGGACCAATGACCTGGTGAGGGTAGCGGGAATCCGATGTATGTGAGACGCACAGGACCGGTCGTTGTGGTGACACTTGGGGGAGGTCTACGTCCAGCAGTGGACGTCTTTCGGCTAGAACAATAATGATGATGACAAAGTAATAAGGAGCCGACAAAAAAACAGGAAGGCTTTTTTTAGAGCAAGGCTAAAGGCTACCGACCCGATAAGAACAGCAGGTTACTGTGTAACCTACTCCACAAAAGGGAGGTTATGGGTTACACAATCCTTTTATAGTTACGACACAAACCTGACTGGAATATATTATTGCGAGTGGCTTACCGTTAAGTTCGAGAAACTATTTTAGGTCTGGTGATAAATTGTGGTTTAGAGGTCACAGGCGTAGTCACATGGGGTGAAAGTTATTCTGAGGGAACGTTAAAAAAAATTCGAATGTCAAAAACGCTCCTGTCTGTGTCTGAGTGCCCAGGGGCGCGGTAATTCTGTTTCGAATTTATCCACGACCCCCTTTTTTTGTGGGATGCGAAATCATCCAATAACATCTCCCGCTCTGGGTGGAGCGGGAGGGCGTGTCAGACTCTTACTGACTAAAACCCACCCCTGTTCCTTCCCTGCCTGAGTGTCCAGGGGTGCGGTAACTCTGTTAAGAATTTATCCGCTACCCCAAGGCATATCCGCTACCCTTAGGCATATCCACGACCCCTGGGCAGACAGTAGTCCTCAATTGTGTGATAGTTGTGGAATATTATTATTATTATTGCGATCGGTCTTGAGCTTCACGCTTCACCTTTTTCGTCAATGCATTGCTCGTCTCTTCTGCCAACACGGTGCGACACCTGGTTTGATGGGGACGGCTACGCTTTCCTTTCCCTTGGGGCTCCCAGTCCAACGCTGTTTTGGGTATGTGATCGGAATCTCTTCGGAGTGTATGGCCAATCCATCTCCACTTGCGACTTGATCTCGCGGTCGATTGGGTTGTCGTGGCATTTCTCCAATCATCATCATCATCAGCCTTTTAATGTCCACACTGCTAGGGCACAGGCTCCTCTCTGGGAGGGTGTGTTGTCACATGTCTTAGAATTTTTGGTTCTAGGACATGCCGGTTTGCTCACGATGTTTTCCTTCACCGTTTTGAGAGCAGTGGTGATGAAATAATTTCCGCAAGGTGCTTTACCTTGCGTTCAAACCCAGGCAGGTCTGCTTTAGACCTGGTGGGTTTGAACTTACGACCTTTAACTTGTAAATCGCGCCGTAACTACT
Organism: Polia nebulosa; assembly: GCA_951329385.1. Lineage (NCBI taxonomy): Eukaryota > Metazoa > Arthropoda > Insecta > Lepidoptera > Noctuidae > Polia > Polia nebulosa. The sequence continues at coordinate 18,486,554 of OX589614.1, forward strand.
GGGCCAACCAGTGCGTCCTGCCCGTTATGAGATGCGGTGCCGAAACGTGGACACTGACGGTCGGGTTGGTCCACAAATTCAAGGTCGCTCAGCGCGCTATGGAGCGGGCTATGTTAAGAGTTTCTTTGAAGGACAAAATCAGGAATGAAGTTGTCCGGAAAAGAAGCGGAGTAACCGACGTAGCTTGCAGAATAAGCAAACTGAAGTGGGAGTGGGCTGGTCATGTTTGTCGAAGGACCGATGGCCGATGGAGCAGACGAGTCCTGGAGTGGAGACCGCGTATCGGCAAGCGTAGTGTGGGACGCCCCCCAGCTAGATGGACCGACTACCTAAAGAAGATGGCTGGGATAGACTGTATGCGGAAGGCGGAGGACAGGGTGTTGTGGCGCAGCCTGGGAGAGGCCTATGTCCAGCAGTGGACTGCGACAGGCTGAGTTGACCACTGGGCCAACAGTGCTCTATTTCTCCAATAACTCTAATAAAATAAGTCCCTTAAATCCACATAACTTTCACGCAGCGAAATCAAACACCGACACTAAAAGTCAACACACCTAATCGATTTCGCAGCTATCGTTATAAATCATTTGAAAGCTGTCTATTAGACAAGGTATAATCGATTCTAATCGATTGTAACAATCGCTTCTGCTGTGACGTAATATTTTGACATCCAGTTTCATCACTTAAATGACTGGGAAATTGCATTTAAAGTGTCTTCATCGTGATTTTAGATTGCAAATTGATATTGATGGTAGAGGAGCGCGTGGCGATAAATAACTGCCTCACGGGTTGTTCTTTGAAGTTAAGCATCGCTTGCTGAGGTCGGTCCGTGGATGGATGACCATCCCGTACATGTGGAGGACAGCCCTATGCCTTGGAAAGGACTTTAAGCTGTTAGTCCCGGCTGTCATTTCATTATCATCAGCCTTTTAATGCCCCCACTGCCGGGCCCCAGGCCTCCTCTCTGTGAGAGGGTATGGACCTTAATCCACAACACGGGCCCAATGCGGATTGGTGGATGTCACATGTCTTCGAATTTTTGGTTCTAGGACATGCCGGTTTCCTCACGATGTTTTCGTTCACCGTTTTGAGAGCAGTGTTGATGAAATAATTTACACAAAGTAAAGCGCCTAGCTGGGTTTGAACTCACGACCTCCAACTTTTTTTATTGTGATAGGTACGCGTTTGACCACTATCTCCCCTGATGGTAAGCGATGATGTGGTCGAAGATGGAGCACGCTTGCTTAGAACTAACCTATTCACTCTTGACTTAAAGACTCCCAGGTTGTAACTATCAGGAAACCCAGACTCTAGCTAGACCCTAGCTGTACGCTCAATGAATGTGTTCCTAAAACGTTTTGTGCGTGTGGATGGGATGTTCACCATGTACTGGTGGCACATAGCCGTACGTGTTGTGGTCCGTTGACAACTCGTAAGTCGCGGCCAATACCCCTGGGCCAACATTGCTCTGGCTGTCATCTGTAATATTATATAACCCTGTTTTTTCTTTAGAGTTTGGGAAGTCATCAAATGACTTCTCTCGCTCTGGGTGGAGCGTAAAGGCTTGTCAGACTTTTACTGATTAAAACCCACCCATGTTCTTTCAGTTGCTTGTGCCAGGGTTGCGGTAACTCTCTTTCAAATTTATCCGTAGCCCTTACGGGTAAACAGAAGGCTGAAAAACTGACACGAATCTTGCTAAGAGGATCGTGTTTCCCAGTTTTGGGTTGTGGAGATTAGATAGGCTCCATCCGCTCCATGTAAAATACTGGTATTTGGCTGTATCCCGTTAGGTTGCAAGCCTTCCCAACATAGTTGAAAAAGGCTGGCAGATTACTTGACTGAAGTGCACTTGACATGTTTGTAATTATTTATAAATACCATCTGTCCTTGTCTTTTTAAACTAAATGAAAAGAGACGGTAATCTACGAATAAGTAATTACTTATTCGTAGACGGTAATACCATTTAATTTTATGAGGTCTAGGCAGTTGAAGGTTGTTACTAATGTCAAATTTTATGTTATCTGTCGTGATTGACTATTCAAAATCATAAATCATTTAAAAAAATATTAATACGAGTATTAGTGAAAAACCTATTAACATTAGTGTTTTAATCCGTGGTGAATGGCAACTGAGCTTACCCCAGTTGTAAATATCCCTTTGAGCCTTTTGGTGGGCAATCAGAATCCCCAATCTGAGCGCCCGAGATTCCAAAGTCCCGTCTGCATTAAGTGATGATGGGTTTCGGCGTGTTTGGCGTCGAGGCAATTGCCTCCTCGACGTCTTCTTCTCCAAGTGGGATCGGCCCTCTCACGATCCCGCTCAGCTGCCTCCTTCTGTACCATCACGGTCTCACAGAAGGAGGCAACTTCCCTCCAGTTTTCTGTCTCTGCGAGCATAGCTTTCACTATAGCTTTCACATACAAATAAGACTGATAAAGTATTTAGTTAGTAAACATTTTAAAGATAAGTGCAACAAAGAGTATGAGAAGTTACGAGTATTTCCCATCTGTAAAATTATACCCATAGATAAAAAAGTAGAATATTTGGTCGGTCTGGAATATTATTATAATGATGAATATAAAGTTGATGTTAAAAACAAGTACAACACACGTAGGGTTAGAGAGAACAAACTGGTTCAACCACAGATAACAAATTATTATGGGAAGAGAACATCTAATTATTTGGTACCTAAATTGTTTAACAAAATAGATTTACTAAGAGAAAATGTAAAAACTAGTAAAGGAACACTTAAGACAAAATTAAAAAAAATTGTATAGGATTGCAAGCAGAATTAAACACATTGTGAAACCATAACAGTACAATATATTATTATAAGTAGTAGTTAAGTACATAAGGTGGTTCATTTTTTATGTAAAAGAGCGCCTCTCGCCATCAAACGTAAAAGTTTGGCGAGTTTAAAAATAAGTTACACCTCTTTATTGTAATTTCATTAATTAAATTTTAAAAAAAAAAAAACTACTGCTGGCAGAGACAGGTCTCGCCCGATCCTGGCGACCAGGATCCTCCGCTCGGCAGCCCAGGCAGGGCACTCCTCGATTGTGTGCTGTGCAGAATCCAGGTAGCCTTGTGCCTAATGGCCTAGCTTTATTCTGTCTTCTGCTTGATTAGGAAGGAAGTGGAAATTATGTTTTTTCTCCCACTTTTATCTGATTAATTTCCTTGTTGGACCCAAGACAATTAAACCTTTTCTCTGGGACTGGTCGAGCTTCACTGACTTGGCGTTTTTATCTGGTGGTGGCTACTGTTGATTCTGGTTTACAGGAGTTACAGTGGTTTGGAAATAGTGTGGCGGGCTTGTCCAAAATCAAAACAAGACGTGGTCAAAAAAATTTGCTACAAAACTGTAGTACAGATTTTTTTTTTAAATCACAACAATACTTAAAGTATTAATTACCAATTATAAACGTGAAAGTTGGTGCTTAGCCTTCAATTTTTAAGTAACTAGCGACTCGCCTGCCTTTGCACTGGAGCAAAATGAGTCGGAACGCCATCTAGTGTCCTAAAGTAATTATGACCGTCGAAAGTAATTATTTTTTCCCTCGGGAACAGTACTTTTTTCCTAGATGAAAGGTACCTTATATCCTTTTCTGTATCCCTGACTACTTATCTACAAAATTTCATGATGATCGATTCAGTGGTTTAGGCGTGAAAATTTAACAAACACACAAACAAACTTACTTTCGCATTTATAATATTAAGTTAGGATTAAGTTATGTCATCATTTTTTAATGATTCCGTAGTCCTAGCAATGACAAGGAACCCTTATAGTTTCGGTATGTCCGTCTGTCCGTCCGAGGCATAGCGTAGAGTACTAGAAAGCTGCAATTTTATATGGGTATATATATTAATATGTCTAGCCTTTTCCCAACAATCTTGGGGTCGGCTTCCAGTCTAACCGGATGCAGCTGAATACCAGTATTTTACATGGAGCGACTGCCTATGTGACCTCCACAACCCAGTTACTGGGTAATACGAAACACTTTGGTAAGACTGGATGTCTGACTTTCGGGCTTCTGACGACCCGTAACAACTGTCAAAGATCCAAGATTGACAGCCGGAACCAATGGCTTAACCTGCTTTCCGAGGCACGGAGGAGTCTCGGTATGTAAAGATGGTCACCCATCCGTGGACCAACCTTGGCAAGCGCAGCTTAACCTAATGGATCGACCCGTGCGACCACGAGCTCTTCTTTCTCTCTCTCCTCCCTGCATGTTATAGTATACATAACGAACATTGAGGGAAAATTATCACGGCTAAGTTAACTCTGTAAGTTTAAGAGCAATAGTCGCCCAACTTATAAAATGTACCCACTTGGATAATTTCGTAAAATATTATTACTTAACACAATTCGTGTTGTAACGGGCGACTATGGAACCCTACACTGTGCGTGGCCCGACATGCATTTGGCCGGCTTTGGAAACCTTGAGAAGTTGCCGAAGGAAAATCTCATAAAGTTCGAGTCTTTACGAGGAGAAGTGGGTGACCTTTATACCCCACAGAACGGTAATTCCCAGTCCTTACGGTACTTATTAAAAGGAGCATCGACCAATTTCTTATAAGCAATACCGTCCCGTTTTCGACCAGTCAAACGGGTTTACCAATACAATGATGACTGTTTCTCTTCTGATTTTACAACAGAATTAATTTGGCAGGTTTTATTATCATAGCAGCTTTTTGTAGTAACAATAATGCTTAATATAGTTTTAAAATTTTCCACTGTTTTCTTGAAGCATCTAGAAGTTGATCGTATTTTTTTTTTTTCGTTTATCCTATATAAACACGCGTTTGACCACTACCTTACCTGATGGTAAGCGATGATGTGGTCGAAGATGGAGCACGCTTGACTAGAAGTAACCTCACCACCCACTCTTGACTTAAAGACTCTCAAGGTTGTAGCTATCAGGAAACACAGACTCCGGCAGGGAATTCCACTCCCTAGCTGCACGCACAATGAATGTGTTCTCAAAACGTTTTGTGCGTGTGGATGGGATATTCATCATGTACCGGTGGTGAATTCTTTGCGATGGAGCTTATCTGGGGAAGTACTACCACTAGGTATACATAATTTTGTACTGCCAAGCAGCGTTATTGTTCGTTTATGTTTGAAAGTTTACCGTCAAAATTTGCATAACATTTTTCGAACATTTGTTGGTATCAGATTGAGCTGAAATTTAGCCTACACCTTTAGTTCTGGTGACAATGCATTTTTCTGATAAGCATGAACTGAATCGACATCCAGGATTAGCTCCAGATAAAGGAACTCTTCAATGCTCAGCAGCACGGACACTAAATTTTGTGTATACATTAAATTGAGACAGTAAAACATGCTTTTTTATAACCAAAAACTTATTATTACAAGCATTTATCTAATTTACAATATTGTTTTCCTTGGATCAAAACTTGCAAGCTGAATCGGATTCACTTCCACATAGCCCACGGAGTTGATTTTTTACGTGTTGGTTCAGATCCGATGAGAACACTACAGATAGAGGAACTCTTTACTCTATTACTTTTCCCCAGTTAAGACGCTAGAATGGGTTGGCGCGTTTGATTACGAGTATAATTTTAAAACATGCTGATTTTCTGCACTATTTTCATTTGTAATGATTTTTTTTAAATTATTATTATCTCTTACATTAATTTTTACACACATTATTTACATTTTTAACCGACTTCAAAAAGAAGGAGGTTTTCAATTCGGATGTTTGTATTTTTTTTTTATGTATGTTTGGACATAACTCCGTCATATTTGACGGATTTGCAAATTTATTTTTTCGTTCGAAAGGGGTTTGTTCCGAAATGATCTCATTTAAATGTCATATAGACCTGATGATGGATTTCGGAGACAGACAACCGAACTATTCAAAAATTGACAGCAAATCAACCGCGATTGCTGCGATCGTATGTCTATGAATTGTTAACACAGTTTAATGGAGAACCACAACAAAAAAGTGGAAAATAAAAAACTGTTTTACAAAAAAAATAGAACCGACTTCCAAAAAAAGTGAATAATAACTTCAATTTCGGAAGTCGGTGTCAAATAACGAAGACACAAAACCAAGAACACCGACTTCCGAAATTAAAGTTATTTTGCACTTTTTTTGGAAGTCGGTTGCATTTTTTTGTAAAAAAGTTTTTTTACACACATTATCTATATTTTTAAATATTTTTAAAAGAAAACATTTAAAAATACTATTAAAATTATTATTACTAGCCCGTACTGTCCCACTGCTGGGCAAAGGCCTCCTTCCATTCCTTCCAACAGTAACGATTTTTTGCTTCTTTTTTCCAATTCTTAAGGAAGACACCCAGGTCGTCCCGCCATCTCCTTCGTAGTCAGCCGCGGCCTCGGGTCACTGTATCAGGAGACCAATCCTGTGTTTTACGGACCCACAGCTCGTCAGGCATGCGGCAAACATGTCCTGCCCAGTCCCATTTAAGTTGGGCAGCCTTTTGAGCCACATCTACAATTTGGGTTTTGAATTAAAACTACTAAATTATTGAATATGGTAATGGTGAAGTGGATAAAATAGATATTTCTTTTGATCAAATCGTAACCAATTTGATTCGGTGAGCGTAGGAACAACATCTTTTTAAAAGGTAAAATAGTAAGCAAGGATATTTTTTTAAATATTAATTTTAAATATCGATTTATTAGACATTCATGTCTTGTTTCTTGTAAGTTTTTTGACCTTCAAGCCTGATTATAATTCTAACGATTCCAGATATTTATGTGCTGACGAACCAATGAGTCGTAGGGTGAATGCACCAATAACTGTCTGCGGTTTTTATTGTAGAAAATAAAATATGAGACAAAGGTAAAAAAAAACATAGGTTTTGTGGCAAAGAGGAAAATATTTTAGCTTTTGTTTTTATAAAGTTTTTTTTAAATAGTTTATGCTTAATAAGTTACGGTGAAGGGGATACTTGATATTTTGATCTTGAATTAATAACTTAAAAAAATAAACTGATTTGTATTTGGACATTAGAATTTTTCGACCGGATTTTTGGTAAATTCTCATGAATTCACATATTTCCGTAAATACAGATTACATCACCACTTGACACTGACTTTTGACAGACGACATTTCAAGTTTTTTTTTCAATAGTTGCGCGGAATTTAGTCGAGTATCGTTTTTAGTAGAGTATGAGCAACCAAAGTCGACGACCACAGACAAAAAACAATTTAAAGTGAACAATCCGCTTACGCTTCAAATGTGACAAGTGCGTTTGAGAGTATTTTCAACTTCGCAACAAACTGGGCTATGGCAGGTAAATGGTTTAAACACAAATCAGTTTTTGTTTTTAAAGGACACACCGTAATCTATCTCTGTGCCAAGTTTTGACGTGATTGAGTAACAATCCATCCATCCATTAATCTAAACTTTCGCATTTAAAAATCTAATTCACAAAACCCCAGAACTAAGAAAGTTTTTGCAATACTTAGTCTTACCGTTTAAGATAATACAAATTCAGTCACTGTTTCATAAATAAAACAGTGAATATTAATGAATGAAAGAAACCATGTAGTCTGAAGGAAAGTGGTGATGTTATGCTCCGATGCCTCAATACGATGCGTTACACGGGGGAAAATACACAAGAAAGAAATTTTTACTTCACAGCTGTGACTGACGGACGGTATAACATGATGATGTTGTTTGTAAAGATTTTTTAATTAAGCTAAGTGTAAGAAAAAAAGAAATTGGTTGTAAAACAGAATATTTTGATGTACAGTCAATCTTTCAAAGGAACCGCTTATTTTGGTAAGGTCATGTTAAGAGAAGGGATGAAACACATGTAACTAAAAGAGTTATGAATATAAATGTAGATAGATGGAGAGGGAGAGGGAGGCCAAAGATAAAATGGATAGATTGTGTGAGGCGTGATATTAAAGAAAAGGGAGTTAGTGATAGCGTGACGGCTGACAGGACAGAATGGAAGAAAACAACGTGTTACACCGACCCTAAGTAACATGAGATAAAGGCAGGAAGATGATGACAGTACATTTTTCTATTATTTAAAATTGATGTTACTTATCAAATACCTGCTAATCAACTTTGAACTGCAACTCGAGGATTTCAACTCTCTGACTCGCATGTCTTCATGACTTATAACAAAGTAACTATCTAACTCTTTCCAACAATCAATCAGAAGGAAAAGGCTAGGCAGCCTTTTCCCAACTATCTTGAGGTCGGCTTCCAGTCTAACCGAATGCAGCTGAATACCAGTACTTTACATGCAGCGATTGTCTATATGACCTCCACAACCCGACAACTGAGCAATACCCCTTGGTAAGACTGGTTGTCAGACTTTCGGGCTTCTGCCGACCCGTAACGACTGTCAAAGATCCACGATTGACAGCCGGAACCAACGGCTTAACGTGCTTTTCGAGGCACGGAGACGTCTCGGTATGCAAAAATGGTCACCCATCCATGGACCTACCCCGGCAAACGTAGCTTAACCTGATGGATCGACTCGTGCGGCTGTTATTATTTTAGCCACGAGCTTCTCTCCTCTTCCTCTTATCTAACTCTCTCTAACAATAGTGTATATTTCTAGCAGCGAAAGAATTTTTACAATCGGCTCAGCCCCCTTAGCCAAAATACATTTCTGTTAACGTTAACGCTGACGCTTCGTGCAAAATGTATGGCAACGACATTACTGGGCGTGAGTCACGTGACAGTTCTCTCCGCAGGTACTGTCCTTGCCATATATTTTGCACGAAGCGTTAGCGTTAGCGCTAATAAAAAAGTTATTTGGCTAAGGGGGCAGAACTTCCACAGATTACCTTCTACAAATAAACATTTTGTAGAAACGATTTTTTATTTACATTTTAGTTTAGTTTAAACAAAAATCAGCATTTTTTATTTAAACAATTTAATAAAACCGAGACCACATTTAATAAGCATTCTCAAACAAAACAAACTTAAGCAAAAATAAAAATTGCTCAGACAACAACTGCATGACCCACCCTATTATCATTTTAAACATTTTCTTTTGTTTATTTCGATTGTCTCGGACGCTAAAAGAATACAAATGAGGTAATACTAGGTATGGCTGAGTATTGCCCAAGCTTGTGTTATTCTTTGTTATGTATTGTTTGCTACTTTTTCATAAGTACTTGTTATACCTTTTGGTGAAGCAGTATTTTACCTATATACTTTACTTACATAAGTAAATTGATTGTGTGTTAGTTTATACAGGCTGTTTGTTCGAGTCAAATCTTACAAGCTGTATTAGAACCACTGCCTCGTATGCTACGGAGTTTATTTTTAACCGACTTCGAAAAAGGAGGAGGTTCTATGTTCGACTGTATGTAAGTTTTTTTTAATGTATGTCCACCGCTTTCTCTGTCAGTTGTGAAACTGAAGAAAAATGAAAAATATGTATATATAGATGACGTTTAGGTTATGAGTATGTTTAAATTCCACGTTCCATGTTATTGGGGTAATATAAATAAACATTTCTACAAAAAAAAAACCGTCTAAAAAAAATACACTAAAAATTTTTCAAATAACTTTAATTTCGGAAGTCGGTGTCCAATAACGAACTAATAAAATACAAACAACGCTGTTTCATCACCACAGCTTCAAAACGGTGAAGGAAAACATCGTGAGGAAACCGGTATGTCCTAGAACCAAAAAAACGATTCTCATAGAGAGGAGGCCTGTGCCCCAGCAGTGGGGACTTTAAAGGCTGATGATGATGAACTTTTTTTTTTGGTACTGTAAACAGCAAATCTCGTAATATTTTTATTAACATCTACTTTCCCAAAAAATGCCTTTTTTATCATAATCAAAGTCACATAACTACTTCCCAATTAGCTGTGAACAGATTTTATACGATGATGACATCAGAATATCCGTTTGATGACAATTTTGGTGAATATAATTTCCATTACTAATTGGCTGTTATTAATTATGATGTTGCATAAGATTATTAAACACGGACTGGCAAAAAAACCATTTTATTTTTAACGCTATTTTTGAGCCAGTTAGCATAATCAGTCTATTCCAACAGCTGGGCTCAGGTGTCCTCTCTGTGAGACAAAGTGGGCTGACAGTCCACCAGGCGGCGCTGACCTATATTGGTGGTGCCGAAGGTGAGACGGTATTTCACACTGGAACAGCTGCTAAAACATTATCAAGCGCAAGTTCGATCGTGTATGGAAAACTGCTCTTATCATTGGGACGGATCAGCCAGATACCAGCTTTTGAGAAACGAGCCAAGAGGATCATCGGTAATAATGCACGCGTCGAGTCAAAGCTCCAGTCTTGAGCATCGACGCTGAGTTGCCAGCGTGTCGGTTTTTATCGGTTACATTTTTGTTCTGCTGAAAGAAGAATTTTTAAAATAAGTTAACAATTGGCTAAGATATTTCAGAACATACACACAAAAATCCATACAGACGAACCTCCTCCTTTTTTATGTCAGTTTAAAATCACAAAAAATCTAGTTCCTTATAAGGTCAGAGAGGTCAACCTGCCATTTTAACATTAATAAAAGCAAAAACTGGTCTCATCGCGGCTTCGAAACAAACTGGTTTGGTTCTAATTAGCAAGAAAAGCATGTGATTCCAATTAATTATTGGCTATTCATAGACCTGTAGGTATTAGTGGTCAACTAGGACTGTTTAACTCTATATTATTAAGAACTAGTGACCCGGCCCGGCTTTTTTTTTTTTTTTTTTTATCACTATCTCACGCGATGATTTGGTCGAAGATGAAGCACGCCTGCCAAGAAGTAATCTATTCACTCTTGACTTAAAGACTCTTAGGTTGTAGTTATCAGGAAACAGACTCCGGCAGGGAATTCCACTCCCTGGCTGTACGCACAATGAATGTGTTCTCAAAACGTTTTATTAAATGCGTGTGGGTGGGATGTTCAGCATGTACTGGTGGCGCATCGCCGTACGTCTTGTGGTCCAATGATGGAACGGGCTTGGCGGAATTAAATTATGCAATTCCGTCGCACACTCGTCGAAATGCAACCGATAGAAAACCTACAGGCTAGCAACTCGACTTTGAATTTTTGACTCGACGAGCTTATCATTGCCGATGATCCTCTTGGCACGCCTCTCAATTTCCTCAAGTGCATCAAGCTGGTATCTGTCAGATCCATCCCAAAGATGAGAGCAGTACTCCATTACACGATCGAACTTCCGCTTGACAAAGTTTGAGCAGCTGTTCCGGCGTGAAGTACCGTCTCACCTTTGCTAGGATCACTTTTTGGCAGCCCCTTCGCACGTGAGAAAAATGTTTGAAAGATACGTACCGCCATCTAGTGTTCTAAAGCAAATGTGACATTTGAAAGTTATTGATCTATTCCTAGTAAAGTACTCATGATAACAAAACATAGCAGCCCAAATTCAACTGTCCTATCATTTGCCATAAGGGAGATCCAGTCCCTGTAGGGCGCCATTGTCATATCAGCTCAATGGTATTATAATATTGCATTATCACCGGACTTGCATAGTATGCCAAAGAACTTTATCGGTTACCAACAAGCGGTCGGAAAATGATTTGCAAATTTTGAAGCGGACAATGTAAATACGAACATTTTAAGTTAACCCGCAGTAATACGACTTTTTATGGTTTTTAATTGAACATCACGTCTAAAGGACTAGTTTTATTTATTTGAAAAAAATATATGTTACTCTAGACAATTTCTGTCGTAATTTGATATGTAAATATTTGAAATTGTATTTTATAACATAGTGTAATTAATTTGTAAAGATATGTCTAACGCGGATGAAAAATTGGGAATAACGCCAAAATTATAAAGCTTATTTTTATGAAATCTTCACCATTTTAAAGATCATTTATTTGTTTATATTTTAATATACGTGTTTTAGTACAATACTTGTTGTTTTATGTATAATAAATTAATAATGCGTCTAATTTCGGAAATCGCTCCTTGTTGAGCGAGTCCTTATTACACGGTGGACGTATGACGCGTTACATGAGCTCAGCACAGAACACGCAAGCTAACCACTCAAGGTCGTTGGCAGTTAATAGTGCCTTAAATAAAATTTAATGAAAAGCGCCCTCTCTACCAGTAAATTCCTAATCTAACCTGTCACAAGTCTAGGCTAAACTCTAAGATCTTTCGCAAGTGACCTAAAGATAGTTTCATTGCATCACCTATAGACATAATTGTCTGACAGACCGCCGGACAGTTACGTCGACATTTTGCAATGGATCATGTAATATGACATTATTCCTGAGAGATATGCGTAACTGATTCCTAGGAGACTATGCAATGAAGGGCAAAGAGCTTTGTCCATGCAACCATAGCTATTTTCTGATGAATTTTGGTCGTCGACCACATCATTGCTTACCATCAGGTGTGATAATGGTCAAGCGCGAGCTTATAAAAGATAAGATAAAAAACTTTTTTCCAAAAAAGAACAACCGACTTCCAAACAAGAAAATACACTTAAAATTTAAAAATAACTTAAATTTCGGAAGTGGGTGTTTGTATTTTATTTCTTCATTATTTGACACCGACTTCCGAAATTAAAGTTATTTTTTAATTTTTAGTGTAGGTATTTTCTTTTTTGAAAGTCGGTTGTATTTTTTGTAAAAAAGTTTTTTATTTTTCACTTTTTAGTTCTTATACCCGAGAACTAAAAACCCCAATAACATGGAACATGGAATTTAAACATACCTACTCGTAATTGGAGGAAACTAAAACGTCTTATAGGAATGTTTACAAAATTTTAGTTTTTATTGATTTTTTTCAAAAAACGTTAATGCAATTTCGATAAAATTTATACGGGACCACCTTTAAATTATACTCTTTTGGATAAAAAAATAAGTTTGAAAATCGGTCCACAACTGACAGAGATATCGGTGGACATATATAAAAAAAATCATACATACAGTCGAACATAGAACCTCCTTCCATTTTTAGAAGTCGGTTAATAACGATTTGGTGAGGGCTACTAGATGCAAGAAAAACATGATCTGTCAATGTAGCAACTCTTGGGGGAGGCCTATGTCTAGCAGTGGACGTCTTTCGGTTGAGTTCGACCGAAATCCTATTACCCTACTATTTTTTTTTTTTAAATAAATAATTTCTATATTCATAAACAATTAAATACTAATTACATACTTATAAAACACTTAACTAACTATAATTGAAACAATTCCTACTGTCATTAGTATAATAATAAATGAGAAAGCTTCGATGAATGGATGTTTGATATTCAATCACGCCAGAACGGTTGAACGGAATTGGCACAAAGATAGATTATAGTCTGGAATGGCACAAAGGAAGGATACTTTTTAAACAGGGTGTAAGGGGAACGCTTCCGAAGTCAGAACGTAGATTATTTACAACCTAAATGCAAACAGATACCAGTGATCTTTCGCTTTACTTCGGTGTCGTGTGGACGTGCGGTTGCTGGCCGTGTGGCTGTCAGCGCGCACGCACTTTTAACTCGAGGAATGCGCGAGCGTCAGCTGATATTTTACGAATATTACATTGCATACTAAAATTTTAAAGAAAAAGAGTGTATTTAACTGCAAATAACGGTTTCATTTAACTGTTCTCACAGCATAGTGTACGCAAAATGCAAAAAAAATTAGGTAATTTTTTATCACTTGTCTCCGTTTTCGGAAGCGTTTTCCTTACACCCTTTATACCGAGGAGCATTTTGCCTTGGAATGATTTGCGATTTGCACTTGGGCAAAGCCGTTGGCAGAAGCAAATGATAAAATGCCGCACGGATCGATCCATCGGGTAAAGCTACGCTTGCCGGGGTTGGTCCATGGATGGGTGACCATGTTTACTTACCGAGACTCCTCCGTGCCTCGGAAAGCACGTTAAGCCTTTGGTCCCGGCTGTCAATCATGGATCTTTGACAGTCGTTACGGGTCGTCAGAAGCCCGAAAGTCTGACAAGCAGTCTTACCAAGGGGTATCATATTGACGGCGAGTAGCGGGTAACTCGCCGTCCGATCAGCACCAGGCCCGAGAGTCGACGGCGCGTAGTGTTCCACGCGCGCCTCAAAGAGTTGTCAGCAAAGGACGGGGCCTGCCACGGCCAGTGCCTGCCCGGGGGTGGAGGATAAATTCGAAAGAGTTACCTCGCCCCCGGGCGCGTAGGGCAGGGAGGAACAGGGGTGGGTTTTAGTCAGTAAGAGTCTGACACGCCCTTCCGCTCCACCCCAGAGCGGAAAGAGTCATTGGATGATTTCCCACCCCCCAAAAAAAAAAAAAAAAAAAAAAAAAAGGGGTATCATATTACCCAGTAACTGGGTTGTGGACGTCAGATAGGCAGTCGCTCCATGTAAAATACTGGTATTCAGCTGTATTCGGTTAGACTGGAAGCCGACCCCAAGATAGTTGGGAAAAGGCTAGGCAGATTGATTGACGCAATTTTATAAGGTTCGATCACATTAACTTGTAATATCTAAAGTAAAGAAAAGCTAAGTAGGCTAGCGGGTCGTGCGGTCACACTCAAGTATTGAGGTAATAATTAGCACTTGTGCACGCAAGAGATGTCAATGTTTTAGCATATATTATTAGGTACAAACATTTTATCCTCTGTAAACTAAAAAATCTGGCCAAGTACGTGTCGGATTTTGCACATTAAAGGTTCCGTCCCAAATATTGGTATTTGTTAGTAAAGAATACGTAATAATAAACATTATCACTAAAGGGGAATGCCAATCTGCTATACAAAAAAATGCCTGGAATGGACCGAAACTATTAACAGTCCTTAATTCTATTTAGAATAAAACGTGTATAGTGAAATTATTCTTGAGTTTGCTTAACTAGGGTCAAAATATAACGATCACTAAATATATTTAACTTGATATCCGCTTATATTTTTACGGAAGTTGTGTTTATTTGACATGAGTAAGTGACATTCAGCCAAAGAGGAAACATCAAACAATCCATACGGAACTATTTTATACATTTAGTGCACAGTTATAATTAATTTAGTATTATACGATCTACATGTACCGTAAGTCTAATTAAAATAATATATGCTTGTCAATATTAATTCAAATCAATTATTTTTTAAATAGAAAACGTATCTAGGCTGTATGAACCACATGTCCTTTGCTTTAGTGACAGTTTGACACTCATGTCAAATAAACACGACCTCCACATAAACATAAGCGGATATCAAGTTAAATATATTTAGTGATCGTTATATTTTTACTCTACCTGTGAAGCCCTGCGAGTCACTGGTGAGTCGGACAAAAAAAAAAATATTAAAGAGAAAAAAAAAAATCGGCTGTCAACCCGGGTTGTCGTCGGGGTTCAATTTGACAACCCGGATTTGGCCGCGGGGGTTGAAGGGTTAAACAAACTTAAGAATTATTTCGTGATACCTATTTTATTCTAAATAGAATTTAGGACTATTAATAGTTTCTGTCCGTTTCAGGCATTTTTTGGCATTCCCCTTTCAAGTTCATAGGTCAATGGGAAGTTATAAAATTCTTCATAACAAAATTTTGTGACAGACGACGGATGGACAGACAGACAGACAGACGGACACGTGAGTGACAACAATAGGGCTCCGTTTGGACTCTTCGGGTACGGAACCCCTAAAAAAGATGAATTGAAGAACTTTTTGTGTGGGGTGTGTGGACTAAGCTACTTTTTATCCCGGTCAACGCGATTGAAACTGCGGAGCGCTACTTGTTATTCATAACTAACATTATTCTCTTGCCCTTATCCCAAAATATTTGAACTCCACGCAACATGTCGTCTGCCACACTTCCCTGTTAATGTCATTCACAATATTTCTCAAAATCACATAACACCTGAACAATACCTCATTTACATCTAACGGTAGGCAGTCATACTTTTGGTTTCTTGACCGACTTATCAAAGAGAGGTTATGTAACTACTGCCATTGATATTTCCGGCGTGCGGCGTTTTTGTTCGGTTCTCAGTTCATCTGTTCAAGTTGTTTTTTTTTTTTTTTTTTTTTTATGTTTGATAGGTTCGCGTTTGACCACTATCTCACCTGATGGCAAGCGATGATGTGGTCGAAGATGGAGCACGCTTACCTAGAAGTAACCTATTCACTCTTGACTTAAAGACTCCCAGGTTATAGCTATCAGGAAACACAGACTCCGGTAGGGAATTCCACTCTCTAGCTGTACGCACAATGAATGTTTTCTCAAAACGCTTTGTGCGTATGGATGGGATGTCTACCATGAACCGGTGGCACTTCGCCGTACGTCTTGTGGTCCTTTGATGAAACGGGCTTGGCGGAATCAAATCATGCAATTCCGTAGCACACTCCCCAAAATGTAATCGATAGAAAACCGACAGGCTAGCAACTCGGCGTCTATGTTCAAGACTTTGGAGTTTCGACTCAACGAGTCTATCATTGCCGATGATCCTCTTGGCTCGTTTCTCAATTGACTCAAGGGCATCAAGCTGGTATTTGGCCGATCCGTCCCAAAGATGAGAGCAGTACTCCATACACGATCGGACTTGCGCTTGATAGAGTTGGAGCAGCTGTTCCGGCGTGAAATATCGTCTCACCTTTGCGAGGATCCCCAACTTTTTGGCAGCCACTTGAGCCTTTGCCTCTATGAAGGGACCAAAATTGAGGGTAGATGTTAAAGTAACACCAAGAAGATCAAGTTGATCGGTTATCGGTACGGTTACACCTCGGAAAGTTGGAGCCGGGTGAAATTGGCTCCTTTTAGCAGAAAAAAGACACGCCTGGGTTTTAGAAGCATTGAACTTAACCAGATTGGCATCGCCCCATTCTGAGACAGCCTGCAAGGACAAGTTCAAGCGCCCAACCATAGCCTCGCGGAGAGACCGGACCTGAGACCCACTAACTCGTGCGTCAGGCACGTATCTCTCGGCAACAGTGCTGTCGTCTGCATACCCAAAGGTACCGGGTTTAAGCAGATCGTTAATATGCAGCAAAAACAATGTTGCCGAGAGCACCGACCCCTGAGGAACACCGGCATTAATAGCCAGCAGTCCGGACGAGCAGCCATCTATGACTACTCGGATAGACCGATCCCTCAGGAAATCTGCAATCCAATCACACAAAGCAGCGGGCAGACCGAAGGAAGGAAGCTTGCCAATTAGACTGTCGTGCCAGACCCGGTCGAAGGCCTTCGAGATATCAAGGGAGACCGCAAGGGCTTCCCCTTGTTTGTCGATGGCCTCACTCCAGATGTGAATGGCATACGCTAGAAGATCTCCCGTTGACCGATTTCGACGGAAGCCATATTGTCGGTCACTTAGGATATCGCTAGCTTCTAGGTATGCCAGGAGCTTACCATTCAGTATACGTTCCATACTCTTACAGAGTACGGAAGTTACCGAGATGGGCCTATAATTTGCTGGGTCAGCTCGACTACCCTTCTTGGGTACGGGTTGCACGTTAGCTTGCTTCCAAGCCATCGGCACTTTTCCAGTCTCCAACGAAAGGCGATATAGGCGCGTCAAGATCGGAGACAACTCAGGCGCACAAGTCCTCAATACAATTGCCGGTATCCCGTCGGGGCCACTAGCCTTGTTCACGTCCAGGTTACGCAGTACCCTTCGGACATCCTTCTGATGAATGCGAATGTCTGACATAATCGACTCGCATCCACCAAGAGTACCAGGGGGCCTCGCGCCACCAGGATCTAGACGCGAAGATTCCGCAAACAGAGAGGCAAACAAGCCTGCTTTCTCCTCAGCGGAGTGGGCCAGCGACCCGTCGGGTTTCAGCAGTGGAGGTAATGAGGGGCGGCAGAAGTTCGATTCAACCGACTTAGCCAGGGACCAAAACGCCTTACTACCAGCTGGGTAAGAAGCAAGTTTGTTCCCAATTCGGCCAATGTGGTCAAACCGAGCCTTCCGCAACACCTTCTTGCAGAACTTGGCAGCCCTGTTGAAGGCTCTCTTCTTCTGACTCACGTCACTCATTTTACGCGTCCGAGCGTCGACCCATGCCAGGTAGGCCGCGTGTTTAAGCGCATCAGCGCGATTGCACTCGGCACCAAACCATGGTCGAGCCCCGCCAGACATTGTTACGTCAGAGAATGGAATGTAGTACTCCATTCCCCGCCGCAACACATCCGTCACGGCGTCCGCGCACGACGAAACATCAGTCGAAGAAAAGCAAGTGGGCCGCCAAGGATAACATGCGAAGAAAGATCGCATGCCATCCCAATCTGCTGACCTGTATCGCCAAACCCGCCTGGTGCCTCTAGGGCTAGGATCGGGCGGGGAGTAGACGGATACAGATTTCACCAGACAGTGGTCGGAAGTACCTAATGGTGAAGAAATCGACACTGAGTAACGGTCTGGATCTGTTGTCAGCAGAAGGTCCAAGCAATTGGCTGTGTGCGAATCAACATCCGGCACCCTCGTTGCCCCCTGGACCAGCTGGGTAAGATTTAACGCTAGCGCTAGCTTATACGTCTCTTGTCCAGCATGGTCTGTGTACCGGTATGGGAAGAGCCACTCCTGATGGTGGGCGTTGAAGTCCCCCAGTAACACCAATTGGGCAGAAGGGTACCGTTGCTGAGCCACATCCGCCGCTTTACTCAGGTGTTGTGTGAGCCCAGTTGCCTCCAGATCACCGCTGTGCGAACGGTAGACACAGGCGTAGACAATTTTATCTAGACCTGTGTCCACTAGGACCCAAAGAGTTGAGAACCTGGAGTCCTCAAGGTTACGGAGACGCCGATAGCAGATGTCGTCCCGGGCGTACATGCATATACCAGCGCGTGGCTTAAAATTGTGCTCCAGGGTAAACCCTGGGTAAGATAGGTACGCCACGTCAGACGGACATCCGATCTGCGTCTCCGAAAGGAATAAGAGAGCTGGTTTCTCAGTCTCTAGGTGGTGGTGGACTGCGGCGAGATTTGAGTGCAGACCTCGAATGTTCGATAGGTGCACTTTGTGTGAGAGGGAGTGCTGCCGCTGTACAGCTTTTTTCTTTTTATTTCCTTTGTTCATGATTGAAAGAGTGAAGGAAGGAGAGGAGAAGGAAGTGAAATTAGGTTCCATGCTGGCTACCTTCAGGCACGCACTGACAGGACGGCATCATTGGGGGACTAGTCTGGAGACTGCGGGGACGCCCGAGCCCCCCCGGGAATGTCCATCGGGCCCTCTCGTCTGGTCGCCAACCAGCACGATGGTGCATTCCGGGATTTTTCGTCAGTTGGCGGGGCAGCCTTTCGTGTATGGCTAGTACACTACTTGGGCCCCCAACTAACTGCGGTCGGCCAGCGGTGCACCGTGCCTCGGATCCCGCTACCCTCCGCGACTAGTCTCCCGATACATTCATATCAGCGCGAGCCCGGTTGGTCTGCCTGCAATGGAACAACTATTTCGACCCAACTCCTCTGGATTGGCTACACTGAGCATCGTGCCGGAACACGGCCAGGCCGCTTGGCGGTACGTCTTTGCCCAGTGGGTGGTCGCAAGCCATCGGTCGAAACCTACCACCAGTTTATGTCACCTGATTAGCACCACCCGGGGACCACGTGTAGGGACTCAATGGGTATACTCCTACGGACGCGGGTGACTCGGTCCCCAAAAAGTTGTTTTCTTATAAACATGCTTCATGGCATACTTTTGCGAGCTTGTAACGTGTCACACCAGTTTTATGCATAACATGTCGTGTGTGGTATTTCCCATTGACAAAAAAACCGGCCAAGTGTGAGTCGAACTCGGGCACGAAGGGTTTCGTACCATTCATCTATCATAACGGCAAAAAAAAACACGTTTATTGTATGGGAGCCCCCTTAAATATTTATTTTATTCTATTTTTTAGTATTTGTTGTTATAGCGGTAACAGAATTACATCATCTGTGAAAATTTCAACTGTCTAACTACTGCCTGGGGGTTGAGGATAAATTCGAAAGAGTTACCTCGCTCCTGGGCACTAAGACAGGGAAGGAACAGGGGTGGCGTCTGACACGCCCTCCCGCTCCACCCAGAGCGGGAGAAGTCATTAGATGATTTCCCATCCCAAAAAAAAAAAAAAACGGTCTAACTAGCACAGTTCATGAGATGCAGCCTGGTGACGACGGCCAGACAGATAGACAGACAGACAGACGGACGGACAGCGGAGTCTTATTAATAGGGTCCCGTTTTACCCTTTGGGTACGTAACCCTAAAAATTAAGAATTTCCTAACAATTTTTTATTCCTTATTTAATCCCATTAAGTGATGAATTTTCAAGAATTCTTGCTTTCTGCTTACCTTCTTTACTTAAGAACCTCTTGTGTAAAATAGAATTCTCTGAACCCAACAGTAGGCTGGGCGCTGTCAGACAATGAATGCAATTTTTTTTAGTTTTTTTTTTATACTACATATATAAAATAATTTAATTATGATTTTGTGTGCTGTGTTGTCTTTTGTGTGCACTGAATGAATGTTTTATCTATCTATCTATCATAAATAAATCGGCCTATAATTTGTCCACTGCTGGACCACGGGTCTCCTCTCTTTGAGAAGGAGTTGGTCCCATATATATTTTTTTCTTTTGTGACTTAATTGTTTTCTCTTGATTATTTCTTTTGCCGTTTCGGTGGAGAAAAGATAAAACTGCAGTGGTGGCCCAGTGGTAATGGGGAACGACTTACAAGTTGTAGGTCGTGGATTTGAACCCAGGCAGGCACTTTATGTTAATAATTTCATCACCATTGCTCGACTCATAAGTCAGGGTCGTCATATCATTGGTTCACCACTATTCCGTGCAAGAGGCTGTTAACTTAGTGACGTTTAACTAACAACTAGCTACAACAGCCTCATCTAGCTAAAACTGACAAAAAAATATGTTGACGTGTAAAAGTGTTGTTAAAACCGACTTCCAAAAAAAAAGTGCAAAATAACTTTAATTTCGGAAGTCGGTGTCTCTTCGTTTTTTGACACCGACTGCCGAAATTAAAGTTATTTTGCACTTTTTTTGGAAGTCAGTTCTATTTTTTGTAAAAAAGTTTTTTATTTTTCACTTTTTTAGTTATGGCCCCATTAAATTGTGTTAAAAATACACAAAAAAACAATGGCAGTAATCGCGAGTCATTTGCTGTTAGTTATTGAAGAGTTCCACTGTCTATCTCCGAAGATCTTCATCAGATCCTAATGTCTTATATACTAAAACCTTCCTTGACAAAATTAAATATGCATTTGAATAATGAAAACTCCATCCAAATCGGATCATCAGTATTCGAGAAAATCGTGGACATACAAGACGCATACAAACATATGGGTCGAATACAGAACCTCTTTTTAAGGATTCCGTACCCGAAGAGTCCAAACGGAGTACCTAATATTGTTGTCACTCACGTGTCCATGTCTCCATCTGTCTGTCTGTCTGTCCGTCCGTCGTCTGTCACAAAATTTTGTTACGAATAATTTTTTAACTTCCCATTGACCTATGAACTAGAAATTTGGTGATAATGTTTATTATAACGTGTACTTTACTAATAAATACCAATATTTGGTAAGGAACCCTTAATGTACGAAATCCGATACGCACAAGGCCAGTTTTATGAAGTCGGTTAAAAATAATTCGAAGTCCTAAATGGGATTCAAATACGCTATAAATAGTTACAATATTGTCAATCCCAAACACTAGAAGGGGTCTATTCCACTATGTGACAATGTCGTTTGGTCTTGTTGGTGCATCTGCCACTATGCAGCGTCTGATGGATAAGTTGTTTGGTCCTGAGTTTGACAATAAAGTGTTTGTTTTTCAAGATGACATAGTATGCATCTCGAATGAATTTAAAGAACATGTTAAATTATTAGAAAAAGTTTATCAACGAAAGAAAGAAGCAAACTTAACAATTAATATGAGTAAATCTCAATTTTGTAGAAAGGAGCTTAAATATCTCGGATACATGGTTGATAAACAAGGTCTTCGTACTGATCCTTCTAAGGTGGAAGAAATATTTTCTTTACAATGAACCAAACATTTTGAACTTTTAAAAAAATGTTATCGTTGATAGGTTGACACAATTTCTAGAGCTCGAGGTCTTCCATTGAACTGAGGATACCCACCTAACAATTAACTGAGGATACCCACCTAACAATTAACCTACATACATTCAGAGCACTGACCAAACTAAAGGTAACCAGCATCCATTCCATGTTAGTAGGTACATAACAAGTTAAGTACATAGTATAAATGTAAGTATGTTTGTATAAAACGACCTTGCGAACATCTGCGACAGATGCGCGAAGGCCGAGACGTGTCCTGTATTTAGGTAAATTACAGATATAATTGATTTTAGGGTTCCGAATGAAAAAACGGAACCCTTAAAGGAGCACTCGTGTGTCTGCCCGTCTGTCACAGCCAATTTGCCCCGAATCTGCTGGATAGTTGAAATTTGGTACACATATTATGAATATTTGTGACCCAAACACGAACGTGTATCCTAAATAAATTAATTTGGTATATGGGGGTCACTTTTGGGGTGACAATCGGAAAATTTTTCAAACTAAGCTGTGCGATCTAATGCGATATATCAAATGAAAGGGCACACTTT
This sequence comes from Polia nebulosa, assembly GCA_951329385.1. Classification (NCBI taxonomy): domain Eukaryota; kingdom Metazoa; phylum Arthropoda; class Insecta; order Lepidoptera; family Noctuidae; genus Polia; species Polia nebulosa. The sequence goes on from OX589614.1 coordinate 18,509,064, forward strand.
GACGGTCTCCAACATTATGGGGAAAAGACCGGTGTGTGGATTTTTTCCCTCACTAAATCAGCCTGGTGATCACCATCAGCACTTGGAAGGGGGTCCCGTGACCTCTTAAAGACCTCTCCGGAACCAACGCCTGTTAGGGCCCATCCCTGAAGAGACTATGCGGCGGCGGCGGCGTGGGAGCGGCTCGTCTCAATGCATAGATTTATATGGAACTGGTCACGATGGCAGCGGGGAGCGGGGCGTTGACGTAGTGTTTTGTATTTAATTTTTTGGCTTTTTAACGACCGATGTTTCGAAATGGCCGCCGACGTGGTGGATCAAATTATTTCAATGATTCTTGTACACGAACAAAGACATTAACTTCTCACAACACAACATTACGCCGCTCTAGCGCCACGCGGTCTGCCCGCTGACTTCGAGACCGGGGCCAGGGTTCGGGGTTAGACATAATACTATTCTGTTATCGTTCACGCTAACGCTTCGTGCAAAATGTAAGGCAAGTAAATTACCTGCGGAGAGAACTGTCGCGTGACTCACGCCCAGTAATGTCGTTGCCATACATTTTGTACAAAGCGTCAGCGTTAACGTTAATAGAAAAGTATTTTATACAGGGTGTAACGGAAAGGTGTGGTCATATTTTAGGAGCTAGTTCTGCCCATGAAAATGAACAACTTTCTCTAAGAAAAAATTGAAAATTTTCAAAAAAAAAATTGAACTTTCCATACAAAGTTATCATCAGCTGATCAATATTTGTGTGGGAGGTAAAAATTTTTTTTTAGAATTTCTGCGGATTTTCTTGAAGAAAGTTGTTCATATCGATGGGCAGATGCAGTTCTTAAAATATGACCACACCTTTCTGTTACACTCTGTATAACCCCCTGGGTCTGCGTTGCCGCGCTGCTACCCGCGCCGCCACCACCGCCGCCACGCTAGCCGCGGACTTCGTGCCCGCGGGCTAATGGGTCTCCCTGAGCATCGCTGTGCACAGCAGCACATGATCACAGTGCCGCTGTATTCCCAACCAGAGGGCAATCAGAGTCCCCAATCTGAGCGCCCTAGATTCCTAATTCCCGCCTGCATTAAACGATGCCGGTGGGGTTTTGGCTTGTTAGCTATCGAGGCGGTTGCCACCTACCTGAAACAACTATCAAATATCCAAGGCCTGTCCATGTTTGGATGTATAGATATTTGGATATTTATTAATCTATCACTCCTCAACGGTAAAATGGATTAAGATGGGAACTCAGGTAGACTATGCCCTGGATAGATTAGGTTTTTACCCCGAGTGTACATTCCCGTGGGTTAATATTTCCAACTACCACGCCAGCGAAGCTTCTGCCAAAAACTAGTCAACACAAAGGTTTCAATAGTGGAAACTGTGACAAGGTCAAAACATTTTATAAATAAAGTAAAGAAGTAGTACATTTCCACAATTAAACACAAAAATAACTTTTTCAATATTAAAACTTGTGACACACAACCATACAGCTCGAACACAAAACTCTCCGCAGTCGAGCAGTCGGATAAACTCGTCTTATACAACACCTCTTTAAGTCTATGCCACTCTGAGACTCGTCGTCTGACCTTTACTTCGTGACATTATACACTAAAATAAAACTTGTCTCTGATCTTTAGTAAAGATGTTTAGCGGAAAATAGGGTGTTTAATTTGTTAGTAATTAATTGCATGGGTGTCAACACGGAATAGTAAAAACTAGTGGAAGTGCCCACGCAGCTATCCGGCGTGTGTCATAATTCTGCGGAAAAATGTGTAAAATAATAACAACCTTCCTCAGCTGTGATAAGTCTTAATTTTGTGTGAACTGTAAATTCTATTTTGACGAAAAGCTTATATAATGTTCATACAAAATTAAGACTTATTACAATTGACGAAGGTTGTTATTGGTGTCGATTCTCTTGATCTAACTAAACTAAAAACATAGAATCGCTATCTTTTACTAAAAGGCAGTGCGAGAAAAGGACAGCTATAGCTATGAACTAAGTTAGAGTTGTTAAACCACTTTACGCCTTGCGCTTTACCGTGTTTTTAGTTGACATGTTTATTCGTGGACCCTTAATTTATATGGAAATAATATTAGTTCAACTAAATATTTTACATTGTTTCCGCATAATTGATGAAACGCGCCGCGGATAGCTGGGTGGGCACTTCCACTTGTTGTTTCTTTTCTATTCCGTGGGTACCAATTTGTAAATGTTAGCACCTTGTAATATCTAGTTACATGGTGCTGACATTTACAAATTGAATCATGTATGTCTGTCATTGCTTCGGTATATACCTATATGAAAGACCATGGAGTTTCTTGACGGTTCTTCTCCATAACAGTTTGTTTTCGGGAGGAAAACTTCAAAAGGCGCCTGGTCTTTTGGAGAAAAGACCAAGGAGTGTGGGATTCTTAACTCACTAAGACCATCTCGTTGATCATCATCAGCACATGGAAGGGGAACAGTTACCTCTAGAAATATCACGCCGGAACTCGGTCTGTGCAACGCTTATTAGGGCGCATCCCATTTTTTTTACGTTGGACATAATGGTCATCATTCTGCAGCTCTGGGTGGAGCGGGAAGGCGTGTCGGACTATTTCTGACTAAAATTCTCCCGTTTTCCTTCAGGGCCGCGGTGACACTCCCGCGATCCCTAATGAGACTATGAGGAGGTTTCTCACAGGTCATGGCAACTTTAAGGGTAAATTATTTTCTTTAAGGCTCTACTAGTAGTAAGCAAAAGTTTCAAAAACGGCCGTTTTTGGTACTTTTGCTTACTATTTTGGATATGAAACATTTTGAGTCCTGTTTTAACAACGTAATAATACTTTATCCTCTTTGTAACAAACGTGACGTAGGATTTTTTAATATTTATTTTCTATGCTATGCTAACATTTTTTATCCAACGAGGGTGCCACTTCGCGGTTACTACCTAGACCCTTAAAGCTTGTTGCCTCGCCTTTATGTCAATGTTCTACATTTGATTCCGAATACGAAAAATCCGCACATCATTTCCTATGGAAGTGTATTCTTTGGCAAACTGAATCCAATATTATGTTGGATAGTATTCAGCCTACGTCTGGAGTTGTCTATTACACGGACCTTGTGGAAACTCACAATTTTAAGAACCACTAGTATTAGTGTTTTAACCAGTGGCGCTTGGCAACTGGGCTTACCCCAGTTGTAAATATCCCCTTTGTGCCTAATGACCTAGCTTTGTTCTGTCTCCCGCTTGATTAAGAGGGAAGTGGAAATTATGTTTTTCTTACTCCACCGCTGTCTTTTCTGATTAATTTCGTTGCGGGACCCAAGTCCTAAAAAATACAGTTTCATCGTTTCTCTGGGACTCGTCAAGCTTCATTGCCTCGGTGTTTTTTTCTGGTGGTCGCCACTGTTGATTCTGGCTTACAGAAGTTACAGTGGTTTGGGACTAGTGTGGCCGCAACTCTAAAATCATCAATCCTGCAACACATAACAAAATCTAGGTTGCCATTATATCAAACAAATCGACAACCTTCGGTGTTACCAACTTAAAAATAAATGACACATCAATAATTACATGTGACAATGACATAACATAGGCTATTAAAATTGAAATATACTTAAAGCTATTAAACTGTGTCTGTAACCAATTGTTTGACTTCATACAAAAAAACCATACAACAGTGGTCATACAACACATTCATAAAATATTATGATTGACGTGAAACGTGGGAATTTTACTACTATTGTGCAATATCATGATATTAGAGTGTTACCTGAGTGCCCAGGGGTGCGGTAACTCATTTTCAGAATTTATCCGCTACCCCTAGGCATGCAGGCACCGGCCACGATGGGCCCCGTCAGTGGTGGCTGACACTTATCTCTTTGAGGCGCGCATGGAACACTACTCGCCGTCGACTCACGGGCCTGGTGCTGACCGGACGGCGAGCTACCCACTGCTTGCCATCCGCAGGCCCGGGTCTACGTTGGCCGGAGACTGTCTCGCGACGTACTACGCCCTGTACCTCTCCTGCGGTGTTAGCGGCCGGGGTCGTGAGGGCCACTCCGTTGAGCTTCCCTCACGCGTCCCGCCTCCGCCTTCGCGAGCATTACTGCTTCGCAGAAGGCGGAGACTGCCTCCCATTCCCTCTCGCTCCGTACCATGGCCTGAACCAGGGCCGGGCGCGAGATGTTGCCGCCACCTATCGCATCCACGAGCACACTCCGGTGCTCCGCCCAAGCGGGGCAGTCCTCCACCGTGTCCTCTGGGCGATCCGCGCAGTGGTAACACCTGGGCGTTTCCTCCCACCCGTTCTGATGCAGGAACCTCCCGAAACAACCGTGTCCGGTGAAGACATGCGTCAGTCGACAATACCTGCAGTGCGTTGAAAATTCGGGTAACGTCACACCTACTTCAATAATATATCAGTTTTTACCTAGAAATGACGTTACAAGCCACTCAGGTTTGATGATTTTAAAACTTACGGCTTAACGTGCTTTCCGAGGTACGGAGGAGTCTCGATATGTAAATATGGTCACCCATCCATGGACCAACCCCGGCAAGCGTAGCTTAACCTGATGGATCGACCCGTGTGGCTGTTATTACTTTAGCCACGAGCTCCTCATATAATATTAACAGAATCAACAATGCTTAGCTATTTTAAATTTCGAAATGACCTCCAACTTATTTAGTATCCGACTGTACCTACATTAAAATTTGCAACCGTTACAATAATAATATATGAATAATTATTGTTAGTGATAATTTTCACCTTGTTTATCATTTCGATCATAATATAGGACAGTCACGTCCGTCTGTCCGTCTGCCGCTTACATAACGGTAACATTACGTGCGCAGAAAGTATTTTTTGTATTCAAATTGTGTATGAAGTGCAAATTGCGTATATGGCGCTTTTACCCATACGGTGTAGGCAGAGCCTTAATTGGGACCGGCGTGAATTGGGTTGATGTCTAAAAAAATCTAATTAGTTTATTAAATATTGGACACGTAATTTTATTTTGTCTCGTAAACAAAAACCCGGCCAAGAGCGAGTTCGACTCGCACGCAAAGGATTTCGAACAAATCATAATTATATTTGAAGTGAAAATTTATTTAGGAGCGTTGGGCATTTTTGAGATAAGAAAAAAAAAACTATTGAACTCGCGCGCCACCGACACCGCTACGAGTAGCACTCGTAGCGAATCGCGTAGCGGATTGAAGTGAAAACTTCTATAGGCGCGTTGGACATTTTTGATATGGGAAAAAACAATTGAACTCGCGCGCCACCGACACCGCTACGAGCAGCACTCGTAGCGAATCGCGTAGCGGATTGAAGTGAAAACTTCTATAGGCGCGTTGGGCATTGTTGATGTGGGAAAAAAAAATTGAACTCGCCACGGACACCGCTATTTGAATTCAAGTGAAAACTTCTTTAAGCACGTCGGGCATTTTTGTTCAAGTTTTCACTTCTGTCGACACTCCTGGAGTGTCACTCTTTTTTTCAGGTTTTTTTTAAATTAAGTAATTTTTTTTTTCATATTTTTTGATGGTATCGTATCGAAAATCACTAGCCTTTTCAACTGTCTCCGTTTTCGGAAGCGTTTTCTTTGCACCCAGTATACAGACGTGGTTAAGAATGTTCGTCATATGTCAGTTACGGAAATGCTTAGAAGGAAATTAAGACCTCATCACGCTTCGCAGAGCATGTTAACCACCCAGTACAGCTGATTTAAAAAAAATCTTTATTATTATTTTATAACAAGGTGGTAAGCCTATCAAATAACATAAAACTTGCGCAATATATAACAGAATTATCATATAAAACTTCTTCTTCTTCTTGTTAAACTACCTTCTCCTTATAGGTTTTCCTGTAATATATAAGTAAAGAACTACTTTCAGAGTGTTTTTCAAAATTATAAGCCCAGTTGTTTCGGAGCTAAAGGAGGAATGATAATTTTTCATCTATTTTCATGAATAACTTTAAAACTATATATTTTAAAATTATGAAAAAAATACATTCGAGACCCTCACAATGTGCCCTTTCATTTGATGTGTCGCACGGCACAGTTTGTAATGTTTGTTTTTAAATTTTCCGATTTTCACCCCAAAAGAGATCCCATTATTCTAAATTTATTTATTTAGGGTACACGTTCGTGTTTGGGTCACTAATATTCATGTGGTTCGGTACCAAATTTCAACTCTATCAGACAGATAGACAGAATGGGTTCCGTTTTTTCATTCGGACTTTCAGAACCCTAAAAAACCCAACTAGTGATTCATTTATTTAAGTGTACGTGAATAACATTACAGAAAGGTGCTAGACATATCTAGCAAAATGAGCTATCTAACATTCCCACTACCGGGGCATAGGCCTTCTCTCTGTGAGGGGCCCAGTGTGGGCTTCCTCACAATGTTATAATAATAATATTTATTTTTTTATTCAGGTAATTTTCAACCCATTACCATAACATCAAATCATGGAAATAATCTCAAAAGCAATAAAAGAACCGACCAAATGCGAGTCGGAAGCGTGCATGAAGGGTTCCGTACCAACGTACAAAATTATACGCGTCTACTTGTTGCCATTATTAAGATCGAGCAGAAAAAGCCAGAAAAAAACACGTTTCTTGTGCCTCGTTTCATTTTAATTTATTTTTATTATTTGATGTTCCTTATCGGCAACAGAAATACACATTCTGTGAAAATTTCAACTGTCTACCTATTACGGATGATAAGATACAGCCCGCTGACAGACAGACGAATGGTCGGTCGGACGGAAGGACAGCGGAGGCTTAGTTATAGGGTCTCGTTGGTTACCCTTCGGGGACGGAATCCTAAAAATTACCAGTTTGGATAATGCTCGTTCCTTATCTGAACGAGATGAGGCCTTTACCCAGGAATGGGACAAAATTGGCTACTTAGATAGTTTCTAGCGTCTGTCGCCCGCCTGGAATTAGTACTCCCTCGTTTTAAACTTTAAACACCTTTTTCACCCCCTTAAGGGTGAAATTTCGAAAAACCCTTTCCTGATGGATACCTGCTCTTCACAAAGAACACACCCTCCAAATTTCATGTCTCTAGGACCAGCGGTTTTGGCTGTGCGTTAATATATCAGTCAGTCAGTCAGTCAGGACTTCGAATTTTATATACAGGGTGTAAGGGGAACGCTTCCGAAGCCAGAACGTAGATTATATACAACCTGAATGCAAACGGATACCAGTAATCTTTCGCTTTACTTCGGTGTCGTGTAGATGTTGGCCACGCGGCTGTCAGCGAGCGCGCACGCACTTTTAACTCGAGAAATGCGCGAGCGTCAGCTGATATTTTATGAATATTACATTGCATACTAAAATTGTAAAGAAAAAGAGTGTCTTTAACTGTAAATAAAGGTTTCATTTAACTGTTATCACAGCATAGTGTACGTAAAATGCTAAATAAATTAGGTTTTTTTTTCATATTTTTTGATGGTATCGTATCGAGAATTACTAGTCTTATCAACTGTCTCCGTTTTCGAAAGCGTTTTCCTTACACCCAGTATACAGACGTGGTTAAGAATGTTCGTCATGTATCAGTTACGGAAGTGTTTAGAAGAAAATTAAGACCTCATCATGCTTCGTAAAGCGTGTTAACCACCCAGTACAGCTGATTTAAAAAAAATCTTTATTATTATTTTATAACAAGGTGGTAAGCCTATATAATAACATAAAACTTACGCAATATATAACAGAATTATCATATAAAAAGTCTTACATAATGTTCATTTAAAACAATGCTCTTGTTAGTATAACTTCAAGCGCGTAGAGAAAGTTGGGTGGGCAGTGGAGCGTGGCTGCTATGCGCTGCGTCACGTGAGACACGACCTTCGATATTACTGCTATTTCTATTACTAATAATCAAAGTAGGTAATCATAATCAAGTATCAATTAAACAATTTACAGGCACTTTTGAATTGTTAAGGATTCAGTTTTTAGGGTTCCGTACCCGAAGGGTAAGCAACGGGACCTTATTACTATGCCTCCGCTGTCCATCCGTCAGTCAGCGGGCTGTATCTCACGATCAGTAATAGCAACACAGTTGAAATTTTCACGGAATGTGTATTTCTGTTGCCGATATAACAACAAATAATAAAAATAAAAAATAAATAATAATGATAGGGGACACCCTTTGCAGCTATTTAATCTTAATTTCTAGTTTCAACTCAATTTCCCTTTTTAGAAATGATGAAATATATAGAAATACACGCTGAGTGAAAATTTCAACTGTCTATCATCTATTACTGGATCATAAAACTTGCAAAATAACTGGCCCAGCGGCAAAACCCGGGTTGGTAAATTGAATCCCGACGACAACCCGGGTTGCCACCCGATTATTATTTTTTTTTTCACTTAAATATTTTTTTTTGTCAAACTCACCGGTGAGTTTCCGGGGCTCAGAGGTTAATTTCGAAAGATGGTGTTTTTTTACAAAAATACAACCGACTTCCGTAAAAAAAACACTAAAAATTGCAAAATAACTTTAATTTCGAAAGACAGTGTTTTTTTTTACAAAAAAATACAACCGACTTCCGTAAAAAAAACACTAAAAATGGCAAAATAACTTTAATTTCGAAACACAGTGTTTTTTCTACAAAAAATTACAACCGACTTCCGTAAAAAAAAACACTAAAAATTGCAAAATAACTTTAATTTCGGAAGTCGGTGTTTCTAGTTATGTTTCTGGATGTCTTTGCCTCACAATAATAATTACTCCTGTACCGTGGCGCTCACAAATCGTGTTTGTGTACGCACCTCTACTGTGGGGAAAAAAGAAAAACACGACTCCTTTACCCCCCGAAGGGTTAGGTAGTTTTCCAGGTAGTTTCTCCAGTGATATCAAAAGTTCTATCATCATCAGCATCAGCCTTTTAATGTCCCCACTGTTGAAGCACAGGCATCCTCTCTGTGAGAGAGTGTGTGTGGGCCATAATCCACCACGCGGGCCCAATGCGAGTAGGTGAATGTCACATGTCTTCGAATTTTTGGTTCTAGGACATGCCGGTTTCCTCACGATGTTTTCCTTCACCGTTTTGAGAGCAGTGGTGTTGAAATAATTTACAAAAAGTAAAACGCCTGCCTGGGTTTGAACTCACGACATACAACTTGTAATCGCGGCCAATACCACTGGGCCACCACTGCTCAAAAGTCCTATGCTTGTTGCAATAAAAACCAGACACAAACCCAGAGGAAAAAGAGAAAGTAAAAACTGTAGGTAATCTACAAAAAAATGGTCTTAAACGAGTAACCAACAATACTCTACATACACACATATAGAGTAGTTCTATATATTCCACATAGAGAATGCAACCGCAGGGCGTTCACCTTCGAGGCGTCCTTGTTGCGAGCACTTTTACCTTTTGTAGCAATATTGAATGGGTATCGTCACGACTCTTATTTGCAAGGGTAAGTAGAGAGGGGCATTGAATTTGCCTCCGTTGGTGACGAAACCTATGTACTTATTTTTTTTTGCTATCGAGGGGAAGCCTACTAAAGCGCCTGGATTTTTGGATAACAGACCAGGCAGTGTCGGATTCTTACCTCACTAAAACCAGGCTGGTGATCACTATCAGTGTATAGAAAGGGCCCCGTTAAGAGACCACTCCGGAACCCCCTCTGTACAAAGCCTGATAGGGCACATCCCTGAGGAGACTGTGAAGAGGTCTCCCCCTTTTTTTTTTGTGGGTGTGGGCAATCATCCAATGATATCTCACGCTCTAGAGTGGAGCGGGAGGGCGTTTCACACTTTTACTAACTAAAACCCACCCCTGTTCCATCAGTTGCCTGAGTGCCCAGGGGGCGCGGTAGCTCTGTTTCGAATTTATACGCGACTCCTAGGCATGCAGGCATCGACCATGATGGGCCCCGTCAGTGGTGACTACGCGCCGTCGACTCTTCTCTCCTGAGCCTCGCTTTGCACAGCAGCACATGCCATAGTCTTTCTTGAGATCACTCGGTTGGAGGACAGAGTCCTCAGTCTGTGAACCCGGGCGATACCTATATACCTACCTGCATAAATGCACGCCAGGCTTCCCCTGGAAAATGAGACCTGCTACCTTGATACTCATGATATTTTCTCACACAATGCATCCGTGTCCAACCAATCCTTCAATCATCTTATTTAATTCTCTATAGCAGCACGAATCTGCTATTGTTGCTAATGTGCTCTGCTCTTAACGTAAAAGGATTGATACTATATAACTTGCCTTTGGGAAGACATTCACTGTGCGTACAGCTAAAGAGTGTAATTCCCTGTCGGGGTCTGTAATGCCTGATAGCTACAATGTGGAGTTCTATATGTCAAGAGTGAATAGGTTACTTCTAGGGAAGTGTGCTCCGTCGTCGACCACATCATCGGTTACTATCAGGTGAGATAGTGGTCAAACGCGAGCCTTATCAAAAATGTACTTTTATGCCTAGGAGTGTTGTGATATTTAGTTACTGGATTGTGGAAACCAGATAGGCAGTCACTCCATATTTTTGAAGTAAAACTTCTTTACGCACGCTTGACTTGGGGAGTAAGCTGGTGAATGCGTGACTAGAGCGTTACGAAAAGTGTGATCGAATTCAAATTCAAATTTAAATTCAAATGTTTATTGCTCGGGCGAGGCGAACGGAAGTTGAGAGGGCGCACGCTTCACTTCGGGAGTAAGCTGGTGAATGAGTGACGAGAGCGTTACGAAAAGTGTGACCGGGCGAGGCAAACGGAAGTAGCGAGGGCGCACCCTTGACTTGGGGAGTAAGCTGGTGAATGCGTGACGAGATCTTTACGAAAAGTGAGATCGGGCGAGGCGAACGGAAGTTGAGAGGGCGCACGCTTGACTTGGGGAGTAAGCTGGTGAATGCGTGACGAGAGCGTTACGAAAACTGTGATCGGACGAGTCGAACGGAAGAGATGGAGCTAAAGAAGTTTTACTTCAGTCGTTTTTTTTTTGTGTGGGACATCATCAAATAACTTCTCCCGCTCTGGGTGGAGCGGGAGGGCGTGTCAGACTCTTACTGACTAAAACCCACCCCTGTTCCTTCAGTTGTCTCTGCCAGGTCCGCGTTGACTCTTTGAAACACTCCCCGCGACCCTGGCCAGTGGTACGCAGATAGAGTGGCAACAAACGGTGATCACCAGTAGTGATAATAGAATAGAATAGAATAGAATAGAATAGAATAGAATAGAATAGAATAGAATAGAATAGAATAGAATAGAATAGAATAGAATAGAATAGAATAGAATAGAATAGAATAGAATAGAATAGAATAGAATAGAATAGAATAGAATAGTTTTTATTATGTACACCATATAAATTACAAAAAATATGAAGAAACATTACATAGGGTGACACAATGGGCGGCCTTATCGCTAAAAGCGATCTTTTCAAGACAACCTTTGGATGGATTTTAAAGAGAAAAGGAAATACAGTACTGTAGGTAGTCTTAGGTGTACTATTTATAATAATATATACAATAAATACATTAGAGATAAATATATACATTTATAATTATGAAACAAAAAAGTATAGAACCCTAGTAAAAACGATTAAAGAGAGAGGTAGTGATTTTTGACCATTGTTTTAAAAGTGGATAAGGATTGAGCACGCCTTACCGACACGGGCAAGGCATTCCATAACCGCACCGCCTGAACCGTAAAAGATTTGTCGTAAAAGCTGGTGGAATGCATCGGCATCTCTAGTCTCAAGTTTTCTTATGACCTCAGATATCTATTATGTGTGTCATGAAGGAGCTTGAAACGTTCTTTAAGATAAGAGGAAGTTGTAGGATTGAACAGAATACTGTAGAGCAGAAATAAAATATGAGAATCCCGGCGAAGACTTATGAGAAGACAGTTGAGTTGAGTTGAGCTTTGTGCGAAATTCAGAAAAGTGATCATTTTTGCGCAGGCCAAATATAAAGATATGTAAAGGTTTTGAAGACGCTCAAATTTACCTAGTTGTGCCTGGGTGAGATAAAGATAACTGACATCAGCATAGTCAAGGATGGGAAGCAGAAGGGACTGTGCAAGCGCAGTTTTAGTGGCAGTGGGAAGAAAGTTCCGGAATCGTCTAAGGGACATGGCAGATATAGATAATTCATGAAGTAACGGTAAAAGCTGTTGTTTTTTAGTTCCTTAGTGGCATTACGTTATTGTTAAATAACTAATTTGTTCATATAAGTGTTCACAATGATAGGAAGTGAGCGCCGTATCGTATATCAGAGTCTATTGTCTTGTGTAGTGTTGTGCTAGCATCAGTACAAAAATGTCGATAGTATTTTTTTGTTTTTCATTAAAAAGATATTTACTGTCAGACTTTTGGCACAAAACAAAAAAGTTACATTAGTTCGTTCATAATGGTGGTATAGATCATATTCTAATTTACATAACCATTTATTATATTGGTTCCTCCCTTTAATTCTAGGGTTACGGTTAAGGTTAGGTTAAGGTCTTGAAAATCTGAAGGAACACAGCACACTGCGTTTATTGCATTCCTATTGGTTCGAGTTATACCCCAGGGCCAAAGTACTTTAACTTTATGGTATATACTTAATGAGTGGAACATTGTTGTGTATTAAGACAATTTAGGAAATCAACTACTTAAAAAATACGATAAGTTTATTAGATTTTTGACTCCACAAATAAATTTGAATTGGTTTCTAATTATCTTTGGATCTAGGACATCGCTCTAGGCTGCGTAGGTACTTTTCGGATACGTCTGATACTCATTGCGTTTTTGTTACTTCAAATGCGTGATTTGTTAAGAAAAATCTAAAATTCAAGTAATGTTTGTTTGGAAAAAAGTTAAGTAATAATACTTGGAAATTGTTTTAGTAAAAAAATGTGACTTTGACCTTCAATATCTCCAGAACCAGTGGATTACCAGGTATAGTCTAGTGGAAAAAAAATATCAAAATATTGAATATGTGGCTTCGGAAACTGTCTCTGTACACCCGATATAGTGTAGGTAGCTCCCACATTATATCCGTGATAAAAAAAAGCAATCGTTATAAGTTCTACTTATCCCACAAGGTTAACAAAGCGACAGTGTGCATTGTAAATACTTAAGTAATGACTACTAAGAGAAGTTAACCTTCTACGTATTGTTGGAGGAATTACAGAAATGTGGCATAGCTGTTCTGTGTTCAATTCACACAGACAGACACAAAATTTTGTTCCTAAGAATTTTTTAACTATAATCAACCTATGAACTTGAAATGGTAATCTTGCTGCCCCGATATAACTTGCTTACTCGTGAAATAACCACATGTTGATAAAGCAATATACCAATTTTTCAATTATTTAATTATTATTATTTTATATCAATTTAAATACCTCCTGTTCATTCAACCCATTACTAGCACACTTTTCATAATCTCAGTTATATTCCCTCCTACACACACACACACCCATACATAACACCTATTCACACAAATACTAACACTGCAAAGGATAGTAAATTTGTTAACATACTTAGCTGTAAATAACCTACCGCATTTAATAATGTGTGAGTACATAATCATCAACAAAGTGTAACTATCTCCGAATGGGGGGCAGTCCTGGTGTCCTGAAATACAGGCTTTACGTCTAGCTTAGGCACCAGTCTCTCACAATATAATAGAGTATTACACCCGTATTTAGAAAGTGTCTCAATTCAATTCTATAGTGTTATTAAACCAATAAAAATAAACACAAAATTTTTATTCAATCAATAAGTGCCTTAAAAATGCATTTTACGTTTTCTTTCGCGCGTAATTTGACGAAAACGCTGGACGCAGTGGATGCCATATTGCTCTATGGTCATGATGTCAGTTGGCTATGTAAATAAAAGTACAAAGCATTGAAACGCTGATCAGTTGACACTTTATAGTTTACATAGCCGTATGACGTATAACATGGCGACTACTAATCCTTGTTATTAATAACAGATTAAAAAAACTGAAAACTTTGAGTTGAATTTTAAAATTTATTTTGTTATTTTATGAACTTAAACTAACATTTTCGGACTGCTTTTTGCTTAAGCTATCTCAATAACATAATTTTAGTTTTTTTCTCATATAGAGTAAAATACCCTGTTATTAAACTGTAGTTGTTGTGTATTGTTCTTGATGTACCTTTATTACGTATTTATTTATTTATTTATTTATTTATGCGCACACAAAAACAACTACAGAGAAAAACGAACAAATACAGATAGAAGAGTACAAAGGTGCTGCTTATTTCAAAAGAAATTTCTTCCAGCAGACCTGCGACTGGAAAGTTGGTTGAGAAATGTAGACACAGTGTGTATAAATAGATATAGAAACATAAAATAGACTAGAATACATAAATAATTCATACATAAAATATACCTAACTTTATAAAAAAACAAAGTACATAATTAAATATAAAATAAATATCAAAAATAAATATAATCACGGAATGGTGGAGAGGTAATACTCTTTGATTTGCTTCTTGAATTGGTAGACAGTTTTAGAATCGCGGCTATTAGGTGGAAGTGAGTTCCACAATCGTACCGCATGAACAGAGAAGGAGTGGGAATAGAAATGGGTTTTATGGGATGGAAAAGTGAGATGATGCTTAAGGTGGGATCTACACGGGGCGTCGGCAGGGCGAGTGAACAAAAAACGATCACGCAGGTAGCCAGGATATTTAGGATTATAAAGGATGTTGTACAGGAGACATAATATCCGAGTGTTCCTGCGAAGACGGATAGGGAGCCACTTGAGATCCTTGCGAAACTGAGAAACATGGTCGTATATTTTACTGCCACCAAGATATTAGGCAAGATTAAAATAAAATAAAAATGTTAAAAAGTAACTAGAAAAATTGAATGTGCGAAAAAATAAATGATCTATGATATGAAAATATAATTTATTTAAAGAAATAAAATACACAATAGCAAATTTATTAATAAGTTTGAACAATTTAAAAACTATTGACTAACCAAAAAGCAGAAAAAATACTATATAGCAAGGTTTTTGCTTGGTTCTTTTTATTTCCCAACTGTAGAGGTCAGGAAAGATTTAATAAAAAAATAGGTACTTAAAGTGTCGTAAAAAAAGGTTACACAATAGTGTGAATTCATCTAAATTAGTTTTTATGGAGTTGCATGCAATAACAGATACGAGTATCATATAGACTTTTTTTTCTGTATGAAAGATGATGTGCAAGAGAATCGTTATGCATGTAATAGCAAATATCATGTGGCCCGCGGCTTCGCTCGCGTGGAGTTATCACTTCCCCATATCCCCCTATGCCTATGGGTTATTCTGATGTGTACTGAAAAGTTTCATCAAAATCCGATCAGTATTTTTTGCGTGAAAAAGTACAAACACACAACATTTATAATAATAAGTAGGATAATCAATGGCTGGAAAAATCTACCAAAAACACCAAAACTCACTCTTTATGTGGTAGTTCCAATAAAGATTGTATTGTTATAATTATTGACTGGTATAAAACATTGAGTTAACCTGTAGATGCAATATTTTTTGTTCAATTTATTTAATATTATAGGACCCCAAGGCACGTGCACTGGGACGTTCTTCAAAGCTCGGGTTATGTCGCACTCGCTGGCAACGCGAGAGGAGGTGTAGGAGAGTGACTGATTAAGGTGTACAGTGTTATAAAGAAAGAGGGATACAGCACTCAGAGTCACTATATTAATTATAATAATAACATGTGTGCCCACTTCGGCCGGGCCAGCTGAACTGAACCCTAAAACAAATGTGATCCTTACACCTTCTAAATTCAAACGGCTCTCCAGTAACTCTCGCACATTCTCACCAGCCAGCTGAAGGCCGGTACAGAACCGCTAAGATTAGGCTGTGACTACAGTCATCACAATATCTTATTATTTCAGTCGATACCAATACTTTTATGCTCTCGGGCATGAAAAACTTACACGGGACAAAAATCTTTTAACTAAAACTTTACCCGTATGTGTGTGTTGTGGATTATGATGAGATATGAAACCCACACCACAATTCAACATCAAATTTACCTACCTAAATATCAAAGTCGATATAATCGGATTAACATATCGATAGACTCGTCCCATCACTAGCTATAACAACGCAAGGTCTTACATTTCACTTCACTCAACTATGGAGTCAAGTAAAGGGAGCGTTATTTATGTCAAAGTAACATGTTTGTAGTCTACCATGGTCGCAGGAGAGTTGGAAAGAGTCACCGGGGCCCTGTCATAGGGAACTAAGGGAACATGGGTAGGTTTTAAGCAGTAAGAGTCTGTCGTTTCTTTGGTATTGTTCGTCATGTCATTGAGCTCCTTAGTGGTTTTTAAGTTGAGCTATTCGACTATTGACAAATGCTTGCACTGACTGGACAGGTCCACTCAAATATGTTTGGTTCTTTCTTCAAAAGACCACTACAGACACTAAGCTGCATGGTCCTCATATAGTATAATGTGATGCGAGAACTATGTATGTCGTTATATTCATGTAGATTTTATGATTGTCTGGCAGTTTGAGTATTTTTGCGGCCTACTCAAATGTCCTTACTTTGGTATTGTTCGTCGGTTCGTTGAGCTCCTCAAAGTTCTGAGTTGAGCTTCGCGATGACTGACAAAAATGCTTGCACTATCTGGACAGGTCGAATTTGTGTGTTGCTTTCTTCATAAAACTCATCCCAGACATAAACGTACATGGTTCTCATATGATTTAATCAGTACACACTTTAAAAGAGACTTTGACCTCTGAGTTTGTTTCGGTGTTTCTTCTCAGGGTAGTCAGCTAGGAAACACCGGCCTCATCTAGCTTAAACTGACAAAAACCATTGACGTGTAAAAGTGTTCCTTGTAACCTATTTACTGAATAAACATCATTTATCATTTATCATTTGACACGCCCTCCCGCTCCACCCAGAGCGGGAGAAATTGTTTGATGATTTCATATCCTAAAAAAAAAAGCATTGCCATACAACGTGGCAACCTGTCTTTTGGGGACACTTTCAGTCGACAGAGATGCGGAGGCATTTTGACGCCATATTTTGAGGCGCAGTTGTACGACTTCTAACGGATTTTAATTAAACATGACGACTAAACGACTAGTCTTATTTCTTTGAAAAAAATATATGTCACTCTAAACAATTGCCGTCATAATTTGATATGTGAATATTTGAAATTATGTTTTTAAAACGTAGTGTAATTAATTTGTAAAGTTATGTCTAACGCGGATAAAAAATCGAGAATCGTGCAAAAACTATAAATCGTATTGTTATGAAACCTTCACCATTTTAAAGATCATTTAAATATTTATAATTTAGTCTGTGTGTTAAAAAATTTCGTACATAAAAAACTTTTTTCAAAAAGTACAACCGACTTCTAAAAATTGCAAAATAACTTTAATTTCGGAAGTCGGTGTCCATATTTTTTTAGTTTCTTCGTTATTTGACACCGACTTCCGAAATTAAAGTTATTTTGCAATTTTTAGAAGTCGGTTGTACTTTTTGAAAAAAGGTTTTTATTTTTTACTTTTTAGATTTTTTTTTATTGTTGTTGTAAGTACTTATACCAGAAATAAAACTAAATATTAAAGGTATGCCCGAATATATAACACCAATAACAAGAAACATGAACATTTGGAGACAACCAAAACGTCGTGTATACATATTTTTTGTTTATGTTGATTTTTTCATAAAGTGCTAAATCAATTTCGATAAAATTTATATGGGACCACCTCTGGAGTATGGCCTATCATACAAAAAAGAAACATCAAAATCTATTCAGAAATGGCGGAGATATCGTGTAACAAACATACAAAAAAAAAACATACAGACGAATTGAGAACCTCCTCTTTTTTGAAGTCGGTTAAAAATACAAAATCCTAAGAAAGAAAATAGGCAGTCATGGGGACTGCCGACAGAAGTGTAAACTGTGTGCTGCGCGTCGTAGCACTCGTAGCGGTGTCGGTGTCGCGCGACTTCAATAGTTTATCTACCAACACACGCGTATTTTTATCGATATTTATACTATTTTACTGCAAATAATGTAAGTGAAAAATTGCGAAATAAACGGCCTATTTGCGTACCCAAATAGGCCGTTGCAAGTACAATTTGTCGAAATGGGGGATAATTGATCCCTCAAATACTGAGTGCGAGTGCGGTGCTCCTACTCAGACTATGACCCATTTACTGGAGTGCCCAAAATGTCCATTCACCTGTACCCTGGAAGACCTGAGTAAAGCTTCCACTGAAGCAATAAACGTGGCCACCTTCTGGGCACAAACAGTATGATTGTATAAGCACAAACAATGTACCACCGACACGAAAAGAAGAAGAAGAAGTGAAAAATAAATTAATGTTTGTTTTCTTTTGTCCTCAGGTGGAAGTAACAAAATGAAGCGTTCCCGTCACAGATGGGTCGGATTAAGCTTATTTTGTAAGTATAATATGTATTTAATCGTAGGTACTATTTTAAACCTGTGACAGATATCATGTTTTCCCGAAATCTGTCGTAGAAAGTAATTCTCTCTTTCTCTTAAAAAAAAAGAGTGGGACGCCGGGAGTGCCGACAGAAGAAGAAGTTTTCCCTTTAAAAAACGTTGCCCCACACAAGGAATTACTCCAGTATCGTGGGTGCGTTCACAAGCATGTAGACTCGCATACATAAGACAACCAGACCCGGAACAACTATCTGTAGGCCATCAAAATATTTGATCCGTGCGGGAATCGAACCCGCGACACGCAGTGCAGCAGCCGAACGCTCAACCACTGCGCCAACTGTGTCGTCATTCGTATCATAATCGCAAACTTACAATGATAAAATCCATTTTAGTTTGAGTCGATTTTAAACCATTTTAGTTCCGAACGAATCATATTTTTGAAGTGAAAACTTCTTTAGGTGCGTTGGGCATTTGAGATGAGAAAAAACAATTGAACTCGCCACCAACGCCGCCACCGACACCGGTATTTGGATTGATGTGAAAACTCCTTTGGGCGCGTTTTTGTTCAAGTTTTCACTTCTGTCGGCACTCCCGGAGTGCCACTCTTTTTTTGTATTTTTTTTCTAATATAGATTTTTTATACGGTTTCCTGTAATATACGAGTATGTAGGTATATGTAAAGAACTTTTTCGTATATTTTTTCAAAATTTTAGACTCAGGAGTTTCGGAGATAAGGGTTCCTTCTCCGTATGAGAAAAGGGTCTGAGCCAGGACTGAGATCTAATTACTAGTCAATTTGTGTTCCACCAGAATGAAGTCGTAAGTACCTGGACAGCTGTGTCATTTGCTACATTCAGATCCGATCATTGTCCATGGCAGGAGCCTCCGCAAGCAGCATTTATCTTTGGTCTTTGGGGGGTCCAAACCTTCAAAAGGGTCCTGGTATTTTGGGATAAAGACCAGGATTTTTTACCCCACTAAAACTATCCCGGTGATCACCACATCTACACACGGAAAGGGTCCCATGATCTCTTAAAATAAATAAATAAATAATAAATTTATTTCAGGCGATGTCCACAATTTGACTAGTATTTTGGTGTAAGTAACAATAATGCTTAACAAATATGTTAGTACTGTTAGTTTTCACAAATTACTTAATTATTTATTAATGCAGACCTATGACTGTCCCTACCCAGTGTGCCTGAAAGGGACAACCCACTCTGCCAACGATCATTTTCAGAATGCCATTGTCACTACCATGCAGGCGCTGTAGTAACAAGGCTGCTTTTTTTGCATGATGGCGTGGAAACCATCTGTGTCAGCCTCTGCGACCATTCCCGAAGCGCTATAGCGCCAAGGCAGTCCCAACAACATCCTAAACGCATTAACTTGGACACGCAAGACGCTGTATGCTCGGCGCGTGTATGACACCCACAGGCCACTCGTGTAAAACGACTGACAGAATGCCCTAAATAGAATTGTCTTGACATCCGCTTTACAGCGAGCGAACCTGAGGGCAAGCATATTGCTCCTCACAGATAACACCCTGCGTTCCCTCTCTATAACAAAAAGACCACCTTGGGACCTTCTCCGTACAACGCCTGTTAGTGCACATCCCTTGGGAGACTTGTTATCCCCTGAGCTTCGTTGTGCACGGCAGCATGTGACTTGTACCACCGTATTTCCTGTGGTCAGTCGGTGAGCGAACAGAGTCCCCACTCTAAGCACCCGCTACCCTAAAGGGCAGCAAGCAGCGTTAATCTGCGATCACAAACGCTCGCCGGACCCTTCCAGTTACTGCCCGACGTAACGCTGACTCCAACTGATCAATCCTTTCACCACAAACTCATAGAGTGAGGCCAAACACACAACTTTTCTTTTCACACAAAGACTAGCCTTACCCTGTTCCAAATTCATTCTAGATCTTTCCCAAGGTCCTAGCGTGCGTACCCAGCATTAAATACTAAAATTAGATTGTTCTTAGTTTCCTTATATACGACCTTGACTTAGTATTCAAATTTCTGGTGATGACATTATTGAGTATCCTACTAAGAATTTGGCATATTTGTTTGATATACATATGTATTGTATTTATTTATCTTTGAACGGAATTAGATGAGTCGTTAGTGTGGTTTTGGTTGAGAGAAACTGGATAAAATCACGTGAATGGAAGATGGATGTTCGATAGGTTTTTTGGTTTTTCTTTTTTACTTGGGACATTCCCAAACCACTGTGTGTAACTCCAGAATCAACAGTGGCGACCAATAGACGCCTAGGCAATGAAGCTCGACGAGTCCCGGAGAAACGATTAAACTGCAAATATTTATTATATTAATAATTCTTGCAAAATGACACACAAAAAGTCACTATAGTTATTTTCATGTCAATGATATATTGAGCATACATGATGTTGCCTCAATACTTTGCAATTTCCACAATATCGTCGATGGCAGCTGATATATTGACTGAAGGATTTGGGCATAGACAGCAGCGAAGTAGATGAAACATGAGATATAGCCTTTTGAACAATGATGGCCGCCTTTACTGCCACGAGATAAAACGGAGTACCCTAGCGTCATCGAATCAGAAAAGAAGATATCCGCAGAACAACCAAGGTTACCGACATAGCCAGAAGAACCGCCAAACTTGAGTGGCAGTGGGCAGGGCACATTGCTCGCAGAACAGATAGTCGATGGTACCGAAAATTTCTGGAGTGGCGATCGCGTACCGGAAGACGCAGCGTTGGAAGGCCTCCCACTTGGTGGACCGATGACCTGATGAGAGTCACGGGAATCTGATGGAAATGAGACGCACAGGACTGATTGTGGTGGCGACAGTCCGGGGAGGCCTAAGTGCAACAGTGTACGTATTTCGGCTTAAATAATGAAAGGCACATTGTCGACCGTAAACAGATTAGTACTTCGTTTATAAATCCGAATAAAGTCGCTTCTGATGTCACCCAATTTATGCGTCCTTGGCCTATTCCGTAAATAAAATTAATAGGTGACCTATTAAACAATAAATCCACGTGATATTATAATAAACATAACATGTTACTATATTAGGAAAATTTTATGGATTATGATGACTAATTTTAAATCTTTTATTAAAATTTATGCAATCAGATATTTTGTTGTAGTGTTGTTCTATTATATCGACACCTAATTCTGAAATTCTATCGATAATAGGACATCTTCAATTTAGGTCCTATACTACTTATAACAATAATAGAAAAATATATTTTTGCAATAAGCAGTTAAATTTAAAAAAAATGTCATTCTAATATAATAATTACATTATTTTTATTGACGTAAATTATAAAAAAAAATATTCTTAAAAAAAATAAAAGAAAAAAAGCCAATTGAATATTTTAAATAGCAGACAAAAATAATTTTCTTATTATACCTTTAAGAAAAAAAGCCTCCAATAATTATTTATTTATTATTCACAAAATCCACAGCTCTTTGAACTTTATCTTAAAATATATGTGAGTCTTACAGCCAATTACGGATTTACAATTTAATAGCTATACATTTTTCCACATCAGCAGCAGAAACAAACATACAGAGTGAAATGAACTGCTAGCGCCATCTAAGCATTGCTAAGTGTACAGTGTAGGTGAGTGTCTATAAGTGTGCATTAGGAGTTGCAAATGGGTGTGTGAATAATAGTAAATATGTTGTAATCCATCTTAATTCTTTATTGTACAATAAAGCAACATGCAACACGCACACACAATGACAATAAAGTTGTCAAATGGCGAACTTAACTCACATTTGAGTTTTCTCCCAGCAAACCAGAAAGACAGAGAAAAATACAAAATGAAAATTTAAAAGGAAACACTTTTTGTATTTACACGGAAAAATACTGTAAGATACTTACTTAAGTTGTTAATAAGCCGGGAGCATCATTATACCTTTGCTCCACGTAACTCTACGTTATTTTGAGCACCTCGTAATTTTGATAATTGAATAAGAAAGTAAAATTATGACTCTGAAATAAAAGCCTGCTGACAAATTTCATGTTGGCCCTTGTGATTTGTTGACAATAACATAATCTAACCATGAAATCCGTCAACTTCACTGATGTTTATTAAGGAATCTAGCATGGTATATCACTCGTGACACTAGTAAATAGAAACCTTGGCTAGGTTTCATAACACTCAACAATAAGTCACAAGGAGTTGTTTGTTTCATTGTCATTGTGGTTTCGCCCGCACGAAAATCAAAACTCATCCCAAGGGAATATGCTCCTGGGATAAAAAGCATTATATTTGCTATTCCAGACTATAATCTATCTCTGTGCCAAATTTCATCAAGATCAGTATAGCCGCTGTGGCGTCATTGAGTAACAAACATCTATTCTTTGAAACTCTCACATTTTTTATAATATAAAAAGGAACTAGTTTCAGTATTCATTGTTAAGATACCACATAAGGGAAGAGTGAGACAGCTCCGACACAAGTACTTTGTAACTTACTGGGGCTGCCTCAGTTTATGTATGACACAATGTTTGAGTTTTAAATAAACATTTCTGTATTTTTTTTTTAACTAAGATTAAAAATCGGATACAAAAAAACTTTTGTACAAAAAAAAACAACCGACTTCAAAAAAAGAAAATACACTATGAATTAAAAAAAATACTTTAATTTAAAAAATTACTATTATTTTTTAATTTTTAGTGTATTTTCTTTTTTTGAAGTCGGTTGTTTTTTTTTGTAAAAAAGTTTTTTATTTTTCACTTTTGAGTTGTTATACCCTAGAACTAAAAACCCCAATAAAATGGAATGTAGAATTTAAAACATAATCGTAATTGGAGAAAATCAGAACGTCATCTATGTATACATATTTTTCGTTTTTATTCAGTTTTTCAAAAAGCGTTAAGTATAGCAATTTCGATAAAATTTATATGGGACCACCTCGGGAGAATATTCTTTTGAATAAAAAAAGAATTTTCAAAATCAGTCTACAACTGACAGAGAAATCGACGGCATACATAAAAATAAACATGTAGTCGAACATAGAACCTCCTCCTTTTTCGAAGTCGGTTAAAAAAAAACGTTACAGAAAACTATCGAGATTCCAAACTATCGATACTTTACCACCACTACTCCATAGCCTAAATCAGTATGTTAATCACTCTAAGAACATTTCAGACGAGTTGCACCAGCCTTAAGTATTTTGTCAAAAGTCAAGGACTTTAGCAAATGGTGTAACTTTAGCAGAAATGCCAAGATTTGCATGACATGTACATAAATAGTCAATATTTAGCGCCTTAAGGAAAATTTACGATAAAAATGATTCATGTGACTTTTATGGAACTATCGATTTTTGATTGATTGACGAAACTTTTAAAATATACACAATTTTAATTTTTATTTGTAATGTTCCTATGTAAGTTGTCCGCTTCAAAAGGGGAATGCAAAAAATGCTTGAAATGGACAGAAACTACTGTAGTCCTGAATTCTATTTAGAATAAAATATGTATAATGAAGTAATCCTCAAGTATGTCACGTCATCGGCCTCACCAGTGAGGCCGTGCAAAAAAAAATATTACTATTAAAAATTACAATTATTTCTCGTCAAGCCCCTCATTAGCAGACACAATAATTAAAAACCTATTGTCGCGTCTCCTTAAGGAACGAGGGGCCTGACGGATTAATATTATAAGTAAAAACCTATTGTCGCGTTACCCATAGGTAACGCCGCGGTACCGGAGAGGTCTAGGGTAAAAAATACCGCTTACTAAAATATTTAACTTTATATCCGCCTTATATTTTTATTGGAGGTCGTGTTAATTTGACATGAGTAAGTGACATTCAGTCAAAGAGGAAAGAATCGTCAAAGAATCCATATCGAACTATTTTATAGAATTAGTACACAGTTATCATGAATTCGACTAAATCTAATTAAAATAATGTAGGCATGTAAATATTAAATCAAAACAATTATTTAAAAAAAAAATAGAACCGACTTCCAAAAAAAGTGCGACATAACTTTATTTTCGGAAGTCGGTGTCAAAAAACGAAGACGCTAAACCAGAAACACCGAATTCCAAAATTAAAGTCGGTTCTATTTTTTTGTAAAAAAGTTTTTTATTTTTCACTTTTTAGTTGTAGTTCCCCATTTCATTGTGTTAACAATACATAGACATACGATCGCAGCAATCGCGGTTGACTTGCTGTCAATTTTTGAAGAGTTCCGTTGTCTGTCTGTGAAACCCATCATCATCATTCTCCTGCCCTTATCCCAATTTATTTGGGGTCGGCGCAACATGTCTTTGAAACCCATCATCAGATCTATATGAAATTTAAATGGGACCATTTCTAAATAAACCCCTTTCGAACAAAATAATTTTGCAAATCCGTCAATATATGACGGAGTTACACACATAAAAAAAAATACAAACACCGAATTGATAACCTCCTTCTTTTTGAAGTCAGTTAAAAATAGAAAACGTATTGTAGGCTGTATGAATCACATGTCCTTTGTTTTACTGACCGTTTGACATTATTGTATTTCTTGTTTTTATTGTTTACTTGATTCATGGTTTTGCGTTATAAGGCGGATATCAAGCTAAATATTTTTGTGATCGTTACATTTTTACCCTACTAAAAAAAAACTTAAGAATAATTTAATTATACATACTCGTATTTTATTTTAAATCGAGATAAGGACTATTAGTAGTTTCTGCCTATTTCAGGAGTTTTTTTTGTATGGCTGATGGCCATTCCCCTTTACGAGCCTTTTTTTGACCACTTCTTTTTTCATGATTTTTCAGTCTCGTAGCCTATCCTATGGGCACCATGCATTTGTTCTGCATAAATAGCCTATGGCACTCGGCAACAGTTTAACTCACTACAGTCAGCATCGGCCGTAGCCCTATTGATCAGGGTAGACCGAAATTGGCTTTCGGCGCCCTTTGGTCGACGTAAATTCTACT
Organism: Polia nebulosa; assembly: GCA_951329385.1. Taxonomy (NCBI): domain Eukaryota; kingdom Metazoa; phylum Arthropoda; class Insecta; order Lepidoptera; family Noctuidae; genus Polia; species Polia nebulosa. Next base: position 18,534,410 of record OX589614.1, read on the forward strand.
TCGGCTTTTATGTTAAATAAATAATAATTCCCAAATTTACAAAAATGTTCTTTATTGCAAATATCAACACTGGTAACACTGCTCGCGCGTCTCTCAAAAGGCGACATCAGAATTCTAGGACATGCCAGTTTCCTTTAGATGTTTTCTTCCTTCAACGTTTTGAGAGCAGAGGATGATGAAATAAATAATAGTAAGTAAAGCGCCTGTCTGGGTTTAAACCCACGACCTAGAACTTGTAAGTCAGGACTGGTAGGTACTACTGGGTCGCCACTGCTCTTACCCATGTTAGTGTCTCTAATGAAAAGAAAAAAAGTGTGTGTGTACCTACTTATGTACGCACGTAAGAAGATATACTTCTTTGGCGTAACAAGATAAAAAACCAAACTGTCACAAAGTTTACAAAAGGAAAACAATCATTCTTCATGAACCACAGACCATAGCTAACTTCAGGGTGTGTCGGTTCTAGCTAACTTCAACCTGTGAATTTTGTGTGATAGTTATGCGCGCGCATCTTAAAATTTCACTCTCATCATTTTTTCATAACGCGCTTAAAGAAGTTCAAAAAAACAAATAATTAATAATAATAAAAAAAAACAATATTTTTTTTTTTTTTTTTTATAATTAAATATGTATTGTGTTTTATGGGCCTTGCCTGAAATAAAGGATGTATAAATAAATAAGGTACAGTTTAGGTACAGGACAAAATTCAAACCCTGGGCTGCTTCTGAGAATTTTGTGATGGAAAAACCCAATGTTTCTCCGCGACCCAAGAGGATCAAACTCAGCGGTCGCACTTACGGCTATTACACAAAGCAGACACTTACAGCTTTTAACCTTTATAGTCCCGATGACAACCCGGGCTGTCACCGGGCTTCTTCGACAACTCAAGTTTAACGTTTGCTTGGAAAAAAATTTAACCTCTTAGGATCCGAAACTCAACTAAGTTTGAAAACAAAAAAAAACCAGCCTCCTACCTCTTAAGATCCGCGGACAAACCCGGGTTGTCGAAGAAGCCCGATGACAACCCGGGTTGTCATCGGGACTATGAGGGTTAAATACTAACCATAAAACAAAAAAGTGTTTTTTATTTTTCACTTTTTACTTGTTGTAACCACTATCTAAAACTAACTACTTAATAAAGTTATCTCCGAAATGATAACCCCAATATTGAACATAATTCATGTTTTTTTTTTTTGGAATTTGAACATAATTCTAAAAAACCAAAACGTCAAATGTGTTTACATTTTTGGTTTTTGTTGATTTTTTCAAAAAACGCTGAAGGAATTTCTATAATAATTTTATGGGACCACCTCTGAAGTATAACTTACCAAACAAAAAAGCATCATCAAAATCAGTTCATAACTGGCGGAATAACAGCGTAACTTTTTTTTTATAAACTAACGAATTGAGAATCTCCTCCTTTTTAAAATCGGTTAAAAAGAAGTTGAATTATGGCATGGTGTCGTTAAAAAAATTATATTAAAAATCGTCGAGGTTTTAAAGATGAAGCGACTAACATTAAAAAGAGTATGCTTAGATGATTTGTTATGTCGAGAGGATGAATTATTTAAATGTGTAATTGTATGACAGATAGAGGTATGGATGATGTAGGTATGTAAACGAAACAAAAGGGGTATAATTTTGGGTCCTTACATATGAAATTGGTGATTTTATCTCACAAATAGAGAACCTCGTCACTTCTATGAATTAAAATATTCATTAATTGCTTGATAATGTAACGAATATGGACCGTCATAGACAACTGCCAATAATAATAAAAAAACCATAATACTTACAGTTTTATAAACAAAAAAAAAACCTTAAAAATGACTCCTCTTTTTGTTTGCAGAAATGACCACTATATTTTATTTAACTTAGCCAAAACTTATTTTTGTTGCTTAATCTAAGTGGCATACGTTATCTTAGTTTTTCAACATTATTGTATAAAAGTTTTAAAACATTACTGTTCATAGTTGTTAAATAAATTAAGAAAATATTATTATGAAAAATGCAACTTCTTTAAAATTCTCCATACAAAACGCTGATTTCATAGGTGGGGACCTAATATGTATGTACTCGTATAGTATTCGTCAAACTTAATGGCGTGTGGGAATACCACCAGCTTCCAACTCACAAATAAGTAGGTACCATACACCCCTAAAAAATATTCACACAGCTTCCACATAGTTAGAAATATCAAATGGCCTAAATTATTGTCGACTTCACTGTACCTGCGCGCAATTGCACTCGCAGCTAACTTCGCACACGCCGAGTCGGTGTCAAAAAACGAAGACACAAAACAGGAACACCGACTTCCGAAATTAAAGTTATTTTGCACTTTTTTTTGGAAGTCGGTTCTATTTTTTTGTAAAAAATTTTTTTTATACATTCATACATAACGTAGGTATAGTATTCGTCAAATTTAATGGCGTGTGCGAAGTTAGCTGCGAGTGCAATTGCGCGCAGGTACAGTGAAGTCGACAATAATTTAGGCCATTTGATATTTCTAACTATGTGGAAGCTGTGTGAATATTTTTAGGGGTGTATGGTACCTACTTATTTGTGAGTTGGAAGCTGGTGGTATTCCCACACGCGGGTTCTATTTTTTTATTTTTCTCTTTTTAGTTGTGTTTCCTCATTAAATTGTGTAAAAAATGCATATTTATGCTATAGCAGCAATCGCGGTTGATTTGCTGTAATTTTTTGAAGAGTTCCGTTATCTGTCTCCGAAACCCATTATCAGATCTTTTTGAAATTTAAATGAGACCATTTCGGAATAAATCCCTTTCGAACAAAAAAGAATTTTGCAAATCCGTCAATATATGACGGAGATATGCCCGAACATACATAAAAAAAAAAAAAAAAAAAATACAAACATCCGAATTGATAACCTCCTCCTTTTTCGAAGTCGGTTAAAAATAAATACGTACTAAACTAGGGCACTTGTTTGATATTCTCAAACAAACACTCAAACATAACTTAACATGTAATTTATTACCTTTCTTGTTATTCACTAAACCACAGGCCATTTGAATTCGAAGGCAAAAACATTAAGTAATTCTCAGAACCATATTGAACTTTGAGGATAATTCCAACAAAAACTTGAGAAGGACTGTTGTGTTGAAAGATTATTTCACATTCATTGTGTAAGAAATCACCAATACAACAATATTAATAGTCTGTCAAACCTCTTCCCAGGGTCGCAGAAGACCTTGGCCCTGGAAAAAAAAATAGATGAAAAATGACCATCCCCACCCACTATCCATCACCCACTATCTCTAAAAACTGCTAAGCCTAAAATTTTGAAAAAAATATGGAATATAGTTCTTTACCTATAGATTACAGAAAAACCTTTAAAAAGTATATAGTTTGAAGAACAACCGGAAAAAATATGTTTTGTTTGAAACCCTACGCGTGAGTTCGACTCGCTCTTGGCCGGTTCTTTTTCTTTTAATTTTGATTCGTATTTAATTCCCTCTCTGTCTATTTCCAGGTATTTTCCTCACGCTCCTGGCCGTTGATATACCCACCACATCAGCTGCGAAGGCAACTTCTCTGTTCTTCTCCAAGACTTCCACCACAGCGGCGCCAGAAGAAGCCTCAGAAGATGGAATTGAGGTTGGTAAGCCAACATTGGCATCATCTACATCTAATATAATCTGTATATATAAAATTCAAAGTCCTGACTGACTGATATCAACGCACAGCCTAACGAAATTACGACATTGTTAATTTAAGACTTATTTTTAAATGCACATCAAAAAACTTATCACTCGTCAACTTATTTACATCTATTAAATACTGATTGCACATTAAATTAACGACGTACGTTGTCTAAGAGCGAGCGAAGCGAGCTCGGGATCTTAGGACACCCCGACACGGTTAAACCCTGCATACAGAAATAGGAGCTCCGTCAACATACCTTACTGACGATAGTCGTGAGCACATTTCCGGCTGAAAAAAGGTCCGCTTTTCAATTAATACCGATGCGTTACGAACTCAAATTGTTGCGTAAATAATAATATTTTGAGGTCACTATTATGATTAGTATTTTTGATTAAGATTGGGGTTTTCTTTTCTTTAAAAAGTACACTAGAAATTAAAAAATATCTTTAATTTCGGAAGTCGGTGTTTGTATTTTATTTCTTCGTTATTTGACACCGACTTCCGAAATCGAAATTATTTTTTAAATTTAAGTTCTTTTTTGGAAGTCGGTTGTTGTTGTTTGTAAAAAAGTTTTTATTTTTCACTTTTTAGTTGTTATACCCCAGAATTGAAAACCTCAATAACATGGAACGTGGAATTTAAACATACTCGTAATTGGAGAAAACCAAAACATCATCTATGTATACGTATTTTTCGGTTTTGTTCAGTTTTTCAAAAAGTATTGAAGCAATTAAAACGAACGTCGTCGTTTCTTCGTTTATTAACGAAGAAATAAAATACAAACACCGACTGCCGAAATTAAAGTTATTTTTTAATTTTTAGTGTATTTTCCGTTTTTGGAAGTCGGTTGTATTTTTTGTATTTTTTTTTTTCGTTGTAAAATCGTCAATAACTTCTCTCACTCTGAGTGGAGCGGCAGGGCGTGTCAGACTCTTACTGATTAAAACCCACCCATGTTTCTTCAATTGCTTGTGCCAGGGCAAGATTCCTCTTTAAAACACACCCGCTACACTAGGCATGCATCTGCATCGGCCTAGCCTTTTCCCAACTATCTTGGGGTCGGCTTCCAGTCTATCCGGATCCAGTTGAATACCAGTATTTTAAATGGAGCGACTGCCTATCTGACCTCCACAACCCAGTTGCTGGGTACTACGATACTAGCTACACTAGGCAAGGCTTTACATATATCCACTAAAGTAAACCCGGATATAGATACACAGTTGAACATAATAACACCTTCAAGGTTGTAAATTTTTATATTGTCAAATGATTTATTGCGTTATGAAATATTAATAAGATAAACTTATCTCAGCCGTGTTACAGCGAAAGTTATGTGGAGACACGCTGAGTTAATGTGTTAACTTAACATAACAAAGGGAGAGGTGTTGATTATATGGCACTCAGATTTCATCAGTTTTGAGCTATTGGTCGGACATTAGATTCGCATAAACTCAAAAACTGCTGGTTTTGTAAAAAAAAATTAGCTATTGAGTTTGAAGTTTCACAATAATTATGTTAATTTTGACTACAGTCATTCTGGGTATCTTGTAACTACCTTTTTTTTTTGTGGGGATGGGAAATCATCCTATGACTTCTAGGAGGGAGTGTCAGAATCCCTCATCCGTTCCGCCTCCTCCTTCGCGAGCATTACTGCTTCGCAGAAGGAGCGAACTGCTTCCCATTCCCTCTCGCTCCGTACCATGGTCTGGACCAGGACCGGGCGCGAGAGGTCGCTGCTGCCGATCGCCTCCACGAAGACACGGCGGAGCTTCGCCCAAGCGGGACACAACTCCACCTTATGCTCCACTGTATCCTCTGCCACCGTAGCCTTATCCTACACAGGAACTTCCCAAAACAACGACCTGCGTCAGGCGGAAGGGGAGGCCGCGGTGGCGCCTCTCCAGCCGCTCCTCAAAAGGTCCTATATATAAAAGGCCCCTCGCCTTACCGCCGCAATTGCGGCGTGCCCAAACTTGGGACCACCTACGAGACAATTTCCGATAGTTATTCAATAAAATGTTTAGAATTGTTACACAGTAATTACGATACCAGCTTGATGCGCTTGAGTCAATTGAGAAATGTGACAAAAGTATCATCGTCAATGATAGGCTAGGCGTCGAGTCGAAGCTTCAAAGTCTGGAGCATAGACGCCGAGTTGCTAGCCTGTCGGTTTTCTATCGGTTGCATTTTGGAGAAGTGTGCGACGGAATTGCATAGTTTAATTTCATCAAGCCCGTTCCATCATCGGACCACTAGACACGGCGATACGCCACCGGTTCATGGTGGACATCCCACCCGCACGCTCAAAACCTTTTGCGAACACGTTCATTGTGCGTACAGCTAGGTAGTGGAATTCCCTGCCAGAGTCTGTGTTTCCTGATAGCTACAACTTGGGAGTTTTTATGTCAAGAGTGAATAGGTTACTTCTAGGCAAGCGTGCTCCATCTTCGACCACATCATCTCTTACCATCAGGTGAGATAGTAGTCAAACTCGTGCTTATTTTATTATAATTATGTATCTTTTGATGTTGTGAAAACCAATTGTATTAAAAATAGAACCGACTTCCAAAAAAAAAATCAAAAAAAGTGCAGCGTTTTTGGTTTAGTTTCTTCGTTTTTTGACACCGACTTCCGAAATTAAAGTTATTTTTTTCTTTTTCTTTTTTTTGGAAGTTGTGTCTATTTTTTGTAAAAAAGATTTTTATTTTTCACGTTTTTGTTGTGGTTCCCCATTAAATTGTGTTAACAATACATAGACATACGATTGCAACACTCGCGAGTCATTTGCTGATAGTTATTGAAGAGTTCCACTGTCTATCTCCGAAGATCTTCATTAGATCCTAATATAATATATACTAAAACCTTCCCTGAAAAATATGAATTTGAATAACGAAAACCCCATCCAAATTGGATCAGTATTTTTTCGAAAAACTCGCGGACGAACAAGATGGTTGACTGGTAGAGAATGCTTAAGGCATTAAGTCCACCTTTGTACTTTTGTTGCATAAAGTATAAATAAGTAAATACATATACACACATACATACGGGTGAATACAGAACCTCCTTTTTAACCGACTTCAGAAAAGAGGAGGTTCTCAATTCGTCTGTATGTTTTTTTTTTGTATGTTTGTTACGTGATATCTCCGCCATTTGTAAATCGATTTTGATGATTCTTTTCTTGTTTGGTAGGACATACTTCATAGGTGGTCTTATATAAATTTTATCGAAATCTATTCAGCATTTTTTGAAAAAATTAACATAAACAAAAAATATGTATACACAGATGACGTTTTGGTTTTCTCCAAATGTTAAAATTCATGTTATTGGGGTTATCCATACGGGCATAACTTTAATATTTAGTTTTACTTCTGGGGTACAACCACTAAAAAGTGAAAAAAAATACTTTTTTATAAAAAATACAACCGACTTCTAAAAATAACAAAATAAGTGTCAAATAACGAAGAAACAAAATATAAACACCGACTTCCAAAAATAAAGTTATTTTGTAATTTTTAGAAGTCGGTTGTATTTTTTTGAAATCGGTTAAAAAGGTTAGACAGATAATTTGGTAAAATGTGAGCCGACCTCAACCTAGTTTAGGAAATGCTAGACGAGACCTAGATCACAAAAGATCTTGAAACAATAGCTCATCATACTAAATTTGTTTGTCAGTAAACTGTTATTTGACTTCAGTGACCTATCACGCTAGGACTTAGTCAGAACCAAGATTCATTTAGAGATAGGTAAAGTGAAGTGCCAAGGATGAGCCGCGCAAATGTTGAGCAATAAAACTAGCTAGCTTAAAATGTAGGTACTATAGGAACTGGGACGTGCATCTCTTGGCAGCGGTGTTCCTAATTCATGTATTTTTAGAGTGTAACAAATAAAACGCTGGATCGCACATCATCAGCCTTTTAATGTCCCCACTGCTGGGGTACAGGCCTCTCTGTGAGAGGGTGTGGGCCGTAATCCACCAAGCGGGCTCAATGCGGGTTGATGAATGTCACATGTCTTTCTTCTTCATTCTAGGCCAGGTTTCCTCACGATGTTTTCCTTCACCGTTTTGAGAGCAGTGGTGATAAAATAATTTACAAATAGTAAAGCGCCTGCCTTTTTTTTTTTTTGGGGGGGTGCCCCGGTGGGAAATCATCCAATGACTTCTCCCGCTCTGGGTGGAGCGGGCAAGTGTCAGACTCTTACTGACTAAAACCCACCCCTGTTCCTTCCCTGCCTGAGTGCCCAGGGGTGCGGTAACTCATTTTCAGAATTTATCCGCTACCCCTAGGCATGCAGGCACCGGCCACGATGGGCCCCGTCAGTGGTGGCTGACACTCATCTCTTTGAGGCGCCGTCCGTAGGCCCGGGTCTACGGTGGCCGGAGATCGTCTCGCGACATCCTACGCCCAGTACGCCCAGTACCTCTCCTGCGGTGGTAGCGGCCGGGGCCGTGAGGGCCACTCCGTTGAGCTTCCCTCACGCGTCCCGCCTCCGCCTCCGCGAGCATTACTGCTTCGCAGAAGGCGGAGACTGCTTCCCATTCCCTCTCGCTCCGTACCATGGCCCCTGCCTGGGTTTGAACTCACAACCTATAATTTGTAAGTCGCGGCCATTACCACTGGGCCACCACTGCACAACTTGTAACAAGGCGGTTGTATTCGGACCTCCATTCTAAATTACGTTTTTACCTACCTAGTTTGCAATTTTAAAATTTGAATATTCCTTTGCCTTTTCTGTTTAGCCTCTTGTTTTTCATTTTTAAATCAATCCGAATTCAGCAGCCGCACTGGAAGCTCCTCTATATTATTGATATTTTCCAACTCTCTTCAGCAATTTAAAGTTACCAGTTTTTAAGAGTTTTTAGAACAGTGAAGTGCAGTTTCATAATTCAGTCCAGCAGGCGTATCCGGTAACTTAGTTGGCATCAATTTGATAGACACTTTGCCGTACATTGTTGCTTTGACGTATAGGAAAATAAGCAAAACAAATAGTAATATTAAAAAGACAGATATGAAAAACTGAAATTGAATTTAGTACATAAATTAAAAAAGGTTAATATTAAAGTGGTCTTCCCCTCTCCTACTTTTAAATTTTGCTGTGCCCGGCAGGGTCCATAATTGTTTCAGTAAATATACTAAAAAATTACCATCTCTATGTACATTATGGATGCAATAAAGAATTTGAATTTGAATTTGAAAACCGTAGTGCCAATTATAATCGATGTCTACCGAGCAATGTACCTACTGCAAAGTGTTGAGTGCTTATCAAATTGATATCAACTGAGTTAGCGAATACACCAACAGTTCAGTTCCATCATCGTCACCAGTTTTATATCTATACATTTGGATTCTCGAAGGCTCTAGTTGTGCCTAGGTACAGTAAATATTAAAAATATAAGTCTCAAACATCTGTGTATCCTGTGTATCTCCATTCAACTACTTCTCCACCTGACCACATTGTGACAAACTGCACTGGATCAGACGACTTGATCGATTATATTAATCCATCTTATTTCAATTTCAACCGACGCGACGTCTAAGTCACTTATGACCTATTTCATACGTCCATGCTTATGACAATATAATTATTTTCTATTTAGGGTTCCGAATAAGAAAACAATTGGATTGACGAAGGAAATAAATTATCACTAGTGTGTCTCCGAATGAACTGGACTGATTAAGCTGCTGATATTTGGTACACACATAATCTGTAAAAGTTATCCAGACTGTACCGTGCTACATATCAATTAAAAGGACTTAAATAGTGGTCTCAAATATATTTTATTCATAATTTTAAAATATATAGATTTTAAGTTATTTAATGAAATAGAGGAAAAATTACCATTCCCACTCTTATTTCCGAATCCACTGGATCAAAAATTTAAAAAAAAATACAGGAGTTAGTTCTTTACTTACAGATTACAGGAAAACCAATAAGAAGCATAGGTTTAAAAAAAAACTTGAATAAAATATGATTTATTCGGAACCCTTTGCGTGCGAGACCGACTCACTTTTGGCCTGTTTTTTTCGAGGTTGGGAAATCAATGGATGACTTCTCCCGCCCTAGGTGGAGCGAGAGAGAGTGTCAGATCTTATTATACTGACTAAAACCCACCAGTGTCCCATCCATTGCTCTTTGTGGTCCAGGGCTGCTCCACCCAGAGAGGGAGAAGTCATTGGATGATTTCCGACCCCCACAAAAAAAAAAATGGGTGAAATGGGGGGTATACTAATTCCACGCCGCGTGCGAAGCAGCTGGCAGAAACCAGTTGTACCATATTTTGTTTACATTTAATTTTAATTTTGTTGTACGTTAAAAGTATATGTGTGCGTGTGTGTGTCAAAAATCAAAATCAAAATCAAAATTCATTTATTCAAACTAGGCTGAGAACCAGCACTCTTTGAACGTCAAAGTTCTACATAAAGACAGTCCCCCAAAAAACGCCCGCCCGTCACCACTTCCTAGTGTTTTAGCTGTGAAGAAGAAGTGGCCAACAAACTCCCCAGCAACACATCTGTCTGTTAAGTTTTAAGAACTTGAATCTATATAATTCTAAGCAACAATCTTAACATTATGTAAAACAGAAAAATAAATATATGTCGTCTAAAATATAATCATAAAATTAAATAATCCGCCACTTGCCAGCTAGCACAGTGTGTATTTGTGTATGTGTAAGTGTGGTGTATGTGTGTGTGTTGTGTGTGTTTGTGTTGTGTGTGTTTTAGTGTATTCTACTTTTTCTTTCTTTCTTTTCTTTCTATCAGTTCCATCTTAACAACTCAAAATATTCTCCTTACAGGTCGAAACAACAGCGGAAGGTGGTGAGGCGAACACGACCAACAGCAATTTCACCGGCAACCCCCAACTAGACTACATTTATGACCCGAACCTCCCCCGAGAGCTCAACGGGTACAATCTGTCGGACTACCCCTTCTACTCGACAGCGCCGAGGCCGGAGACCATAAACTTTAAGTGCGATGGTCTGCACGACGGGTTTTACGCTTCTATTGAACATAAGTGTCAGGTAATTCAGTTGCACCTTTATTTAACATGCAATGTTTTTAGGGTTCCGTACCCAAAGGGTAAAATGGGACCCTATTACTAAGACTCCGCTGTCCGTCCGTCTGCCCGTCTGTCATCAGGCTGTATCTCATGAACCGTGATAGTTAGACAGTTGGAATTTTCACAGATGATGTATTTCTGTTGCCGCTATAACAACAAATACTACAAAACAGAATAAAAAAATATTGAAGTGGGGCTCCCTTACAACAGACATGACTTTTTTTCCGTTTTTATAGATTTTTTTAGAGTTTGGAACCACTCGGCCGGTTTTTTTTTTTAATTTGTTACAAGCCCGCCACACTATTCCCAAACCACTGTAACTTCTGTAAGCCAGAATCAACAGTGGCGACCACCAGAAAAAACGCCGAGGCAATGAAGCTCGACGAGTCCCAGAGAAACGATTAAACTGTCTTGGGTCCCGTAACGAAATTAATGAGAATTTTTTTTTTTATGTTTGATAGGCTCGCGTTTGACTACTATCTCACCTGATGGTAAGCGATGATGTGGTCGAAGATAGAGCACGCTTGCCTAGAAGTAACCTATTCACTCTTGACTTAAAGACTCCCAGGTTGTATCTTACAGGAAACACAGACTCAGGTAGAGAATTCCACTCTCTAGCTGTACGTGCAATGAATGTTTTCTCAAAACGCTTTGTGCGTATGGATGGGATGTCCACCATGAACCGGTGGCACTTCGCCGTACGTCTTGTGGAAATTAATGAATATTAGCGAAGGAGTAAGAATAACATAATTTTCCTACTCCTCCGCTGACTGAAATTGAATGCTTGTTTTTCGCGTCAAATCTTACGAGCTGAATTAGAACAACTTTCTTTTATCCTAAAGAGTTGAATTTGAATTTTTACGTGTTGGTTTAGTTCTGATGAAAATGCATTTTTATGGTAAGCATGAACTGAATCGATAATTTCTTCAGCAGTCGACAGCACAAACACGAAATTTTGTGTGAATTTAAAAACTTGTTTAGAGGAGCTCGTGGCTAAAGTAATAACAGCCGCACGGGTCGATCCATCAGGTTAAGCTATGCTTGCCGAGGTTGGTCCATAGATGGGTGACCATCTTTACGTACCGAGACTCCTCCGTGCCTCGGAAAGCACGTTAAGCCGTTGGTCCCGGCTGTCAATCGTGGATCTTTGACAGTTGTCACGGGTCGTCAGAAGCCCGAAAGTCTGACAATCAGTCTTACCAAGGGGTATCATATTACCCAGTAACTGGGTTGTGGAGGTCAGATAGGCAGTCACTCCATGTAAAATACTGGTATTCTGCTGCATTCGGTTAGACTGGAAGCCGACCCCAAGATAGTTATGAAAAGACGCGGGCAGATTCAATTTAAAAACTTGTTAAAACAATGTTTTTTTTATTATGAACTTTTTTGGGTGAAAACCCTTGAGAATGCCACCTGCAACAAGCTTTCTGTAATCGTTCCTTAATAACAAGTAACTTTTGACCTTCCAGATCTACCACCACTGCCTGTACGGGACCCGGTATGACTTCCTGTGCGCCAACTACACAGCCTTCGACCAGAAAACCTTCATCTGTCAATTTGTGTCTGAAGTAGACTGCAAGAATTCGGCCAATTACTTCCATAGGTAAGTAATTTTTTTAATTTTATAGTGGGAAATTATCAGATAACTTCTCTCGCACTGGGTGGAGCGGGAGGGTGTGTCAGACTCTTACTGACTAAAACCCACTCGTGATCCTTCAGTTACCTGTGCCAGGGTCACGGTGACTCTCTTACGGTACGTTTGTAACAAGGCAGTGTTAAAGTCTTGTTTTTTTATGACTTCTATTCCAAATTACGTTCTTTCCTACCTTTTTTTTAATTTCAAATTCAAGTATTATTTGCCTCCTATGTCTAGCCTCTGTTTTTATTTTTAAAATGAGCTCAAATTCAGCTGCCGAGCTAGACTAAGCTCCTCTCTACCATTGTCATTTTCCTACCCTTCAATAACTGACAGTTACCAGTTTCCAAGAGTTGTGCAGTAATACAATTTAAATATGTACCTACTCACAGTGTATGGTGTACGTACGAATAATAAGTGCTTCATATATTGAAGCCTACTTCATTCATTCACCTGCCCTTATCCCAATTTATTTGGGGTCGGCGCAACATGTATTTTTCTTCCATACTCCTCTATTAGTCGTCATCTCTGTAGTCACCCCCTTTTTACCCGTACCCTCTTTCACACAGTCCAACCATCGTTTCTTTGGCCTTCCCCCTTTTGAATCCTACTGTAAATAACAAAATATTCGTCTTAACTCGTCGTGTTTTATCTTCACTCTTATATCATCTAACTCCTCGTCATCTACGGTCGTCCTCTACGATCCTCCTCTACGTGTCACCACTCACACCTCCGTCCCTACTTCGGCTCCGCAACGTGACACGTTGGTACGGTACAATACCGAACGGGCTTCCACACAAACGTTTCTTGGATCGCGACGCTGTTGCGATACAGAGGAACGGTACGGACAATAAAAAATATCTGGACCCAGCTTTAGATCAAATTTAAATAAATCCCCTTCAAAGTAATCTCTTTGTCTCTCTCTGTGGTCGGTCTTAATGTCTGAGGATCGTGGTCAGCATCAGGGTTGCATCTGGAGCGGATTATTTGCCGGCTCCGGTTTCTGTCCAGTGCGTCTTTTACGACCGTAGAATTTGGATGAGGGCGAGTCTTTCTTGACATTTTATTATTATTTTGTTTGACATGAATATTTACTTTGTAAAGTATTATATATTTATTACTTAATTATTGTTAATGTGAGGACTATGTGGGTTATTATTATTTCTTTCTCCACCTTTTCATAGTAATTTTAACGTTGTCTGAAAGTTTGAGTACTTTTGCGGCCTACCCAAATGTCCTTTCTTCGGTATTGTTCCTCAAGCCATTGAACTCCTTACTAGTTCTAAGTTGAGCTATTCGACTATTGACAAATGCTTGCACTGACTGGACAGGTCCACTCAAATATGTGTGGTTCTTTCTTCAAAAGACCATTACAGACACTAAGCAGCATCGTTCTCTTAAAGCATAATGTGAATGCGAGAAGTATGAAGATCGTTATATTCACGTAGATTTTATGATTGTCTGGCAGTTTGAGTACTTTTGCGGCTTACCCAAATGTCCTTCTCAATCACAATCAGTTTTTTAACCGACTTCAAAAAGAAGGAGGTTATCAATTCGGTTTTTTTTTGTGTAGGTATGTTAACTCCGTCATATATCGACGAATTTGCAATTTTCTTTTTTTTGTTCAAAAGAGGTTTGTTCCAAAATAGTCCCATTTAAATTTCATATAGATCTGATGATGGGTTTCGGAGACAGACAACGGAACTCTTCAAAAATTGACAGCAAATAAACCGCGATTGCTGCGATCGTATGTCTATGAATTGTTAACACAGTTTAATATGGTACTACAACCAAAAAGTGCAATTTTTTTTTTTTACAAAAATGTAGAACCGACTTCCAAAAAAAGTGCAAAATAACTTTAATTTCGGAAGTCGATGTCAAAAAACGAAGACAAAACCAGAAACACCGACTTCCGAAATTAAAGTTATTTTGCACTTTTTTTGGAAGTCGGTTCTATTTTTTTGTAAAAAAGTTTTTTGAAAACCGTTTTCTGAACGGCCTACAGCTTTTTTGACACAAACAACATTTTTGTGTGTCCACAGCCTTCTAAGTTTTTAGTTTTAGCACCATTGCGACATCTGGCTCTTCCCAAAAATTTAAACGCAATATTTAAACGGTTCTGAAAGAGAAACTTCAACATCAAAACCATTCTCAATACTGAAAGGGCCACGGACTCAGCAGTTCAAGGCCCTTCCGAAAAGGTTTACAAGAAATACTTCCAATCATTTAAACAATGTTGGCATTATGTAGCCAAGAAGAATACTTAGAAGAAAATTTAAATTTTATGTAAGCTCCTGATCGTAATCAAATTATTCACCGTATTTTTTGATCACACTATGTAAGTAGGTACCTCATATATTTTTAACAGACTTCAAAAAGAAGGAGGTTATCAATTCGGATGTTTATACTTTTTTTTTTCATGTATGTTCGGACATAACTTCGTCATGTATATACGGATTTGCAAAATTCTTTTTTTGTTCGAAAGGGGTTTATTTCGAAGTGGCCCCATTTAAATTTCATATAGATCTGATGATGAGTTTCGGACACAGAGAACGGAACTCTTAAAAAAAAAATGACAGCAAATGAACCGCGATTGCTGCTATCGCATAAATATACATTGTTGACACAATTTAATATGGAATCACAACTAAATAGAGAAAAATAAATACTTTTTTTTCCAAAAAAATAGAACCGACTTCCAAAAGAAAAAAAAAGTGCAAAATAATTTTGGAAGTCGGTGTCAAAAAACGAAGAAACAAAACCAGAAACACCGGCTTCTGAAATTAAAGTTATTTTGCACTTATTTTTTTCTTTTGGAAGTCGGTTCTATTTTTTTTGAAAAAATTTTTCAAAAATATGTATAATATTATGATCAAGATTTGCAAATACCCAAGCTTATCAAAGTCACGACACAGCCTCATTGCCAGTACCATTCCCTTTTACCAAGGTTATGATCATACATTTATTGTTCTACAGTGCCAACGACTTTGTCTCAGTTTCTTAAAGTTTAAAATTTGAAGTCTACTTTGGGAGTCTATCATATTGGATTTAGAATGACGTCACTTAGTTCAACATGCATTGTCATCCAAACTAAACCTGTGTGCAAAATTTCAACTCAATCGGAAACCGGGAAGTGGGTCAAATGTAACTTCTAAGATTTTATTATTGGTTAAGTTAGTTTTAGGTGACGCTTATAAAAGCGTGTTGATAAAATATATATATATATGTATAAACAAAAAGATAATAATAGGTACACAAAAATTGAAATAGTTATTAATTTGGGCATACGAGTACCTTTAATATTTAGTTTTTCACTAAAAACTGAAAAATATATTGGGGTTTTGAGTTCTGGGGTATAACAACTAAAAAGTGAAAAATAAAAACACATTTTTACAAAAAAAATAACCGACTTCCAAAACAGAAAATACACAAAAAATAGAAAAATAACTTTATTTTCGGAAGTCGGTGTCAAAAAACGAAGCAAAAAAACCAGAAACACCGACTTCCGAAATTAAAGTTATTTTGCACGTAATTTTTTCTTTTGGAAGTCGGTTCTATTTTTTTTGTAAAAAAGTGTTTTAAAAATTATGTATAATAGGATTATGATTTGCAAATACCCAAGCTTATCAAAGTCACGATACAGCCTCATTGCAATTACCATTCCCTTTTACCAAGGTTATGATCATACATTTATTGTTCTACTGTTGCAACGACTAGGTACACTACCTTTGTCTCAGTTATTTAAAGTTTGTGAAGTCTACTTTGGGAGTCCGTCATAGTCAGCAGAATAAGTGAGACTGGTCAATGGACGATTCCTGATTGCTACAATAATCAAACACAGATGATCCAATCAAAGGAGCAACTAAATGTCCATGACAGATTGTTGTGTTAAGCGGGATACGTAATAGAAAAGAAAACAATGTCTGTTCTCAATTCGACTGTAATTTTTTTTTTGTGTTACCTCGTAACTTTTTACGAGGTGAACCGATTTTGATATTTTTTTTTTATTTGAAAGCTGGCGCTTTACATGTGGTCCCATTTAAATTTGGTGAAGATCTGATGAAGAACTTCGGAGATACACAATGGAACTCTTCAATAAATGATAGCAAACTTTTCAGAATTGCTGCAATCGCATGTCTGTATATTGTTTTCACCACTTCACAACATTACATCACGCTGATACGCTCTGTCTCTATCAGGATGAACTGAAATTTGTATACCCCTTATACAAATTTCAGTTCATCCTGATACACCCTAATTTCACCAACTATGTTCATATAATCATATAACATATGTTCCCTATTTTTGGGGCTATCAATTCGGGCATAACTTTACTATTAATTTAGTTTTAGAATGGGGTACAGAAACTAAAATGTGAAAAAATAAAAAACTTTTTACAAAAAAACGTCGAGCATTTTTTAATATTATTTAGGGAAGTCGGTTGTATTTTTTTTTTTTTTTTGTAAAAAGTTTTTTCTTGGTTCAACTATAAGCCGGGCCGATGAACATCAAGGGCTAGGTCAAGAGCAGCAGAATCATTACGGAATAAAGTCTATGGAAGCTAGCTTAGCCCAAAAATAGATAAGAAAAATCCTACTATTAGACCATTTCACGGCAGCCTCATTCGTCACAGACGGAAAATCTAAGAAAAAAAAAAAATGTTGTGATCTGTGATTTATTTATATAAACTATATGCTTTTATGATATACTAGCACTTCGGCAGCGTGGTTTCAAAAAAATATAGCCCATGACACACAAATATCGTGGCTTTCTATAGGAAAAAGAATTTTCAAAATCGGTTCAGCAGATCCAGAGATTACCCCCTACAACTTTACAAACTGACACACTTTACCTCTTCATAGGATAGATATCAATAAATTACAGAGTAGAACAATGATGATCAACCATTGGGCTGTTAAAACTGTTAGATCTATTTTATAGTTCGTATGTGGTAACATAGGTGCCTGTAAAAAAAAAACACGAACTTCTTCCACACTCTACCCTGTTCCTCATGACCATATATAAATAAAATTAATTTATATTTTTCTGCCTTTCCAGGAACGACGCCCTCTACAAAGCAACCACCACCACCACGCCAGTTCCCCCTCCGACGACCACCACCACCACGACCACCACACAACGGCCACCACGACCTGGGCGGAGGCGACCAGCCTACCGATATGATTATGATGACGACGACTACTACTATTCCAGAGATGATTATGATTATGAGGATAGGTTGGTATTGTTTGAATATTGTACAGCCTACGGGGCTCGGATGCTGTTGAAGCTTTGGGGAAGCTGTCTCACTCGCTGCCATGCGGGAGTGTCGTATATGCAAGTGTAACTCGTAACTGTGTAGTATGAGGACTTGTTTGTCAACTCGCACGCGTGAAACTCGCCCGTTCGTGCGAGTTGGCACCTTCCGATTTTACCTATTTTGTTTGTCGTCAACTCGCTCGGCCGTGAACATTTGACATATTTATGTACAATCAGCTAAAAAAACGTCTTACACAATTTAAAATATAGGTACCCACTATAAATGTATAAGACATTTTGTACGACTTGACTTTAAAATAAAACAAGTATCGTTTTTGAGATAGATAATTAATGTAAATCAACATGACAATAATATGAAACTGCTTATTTACCTAATAATTATCAACAATATCACAAATCAACACTAGGCTTATTACATTTTAGGTAAATTGTCTACAACCAAGCAACAATATCACGAAATTTTACTTCGTCATGATTCTGTTCTCCTGGTAATTTGTTAAGCACTGCGACTCACTGGTGAGTTTTACAAAAAAAAAAAATTAAAGAGAAAAAAAAAATAAAAAATCGGCTGTCAACCCGGGTTGTCGTCGGGGTTCAATTTGACAACCCGGATTTGGCCGCGGGGGTTGAGGGGTTCTACCTCATATAATTTCAGCCTCGGAATACGTTTTGTAATTCTGATCTCCTGGTAATTTATGTATACATCTCATGATTCTAGACTCGTCATCCTTTTTTTGCGATTCTGATTTCCTGGTAGTTTGTAAATCTATATCTTCTTCATGATTATCTGTTCTGCTGGTAATTTGTGTTTCTCTTCAACCTGTCATGATTCCAGCCTTTTTTTTACAGCCTCATTGTGATTCTGATCTCCTAGTAGTTTGTGAATCTATGTCACTCTTTCTTGGATGCGTTCCGTTTCAAGATTATTTTTTGTTTGCTGGCAAACTTTCAATATTTTTTATTAAGTCCATAAAAGTAACATTTTGAGTCGTGTAACATGAAGTTAACATGAGAAGGTCAAAAGTAACGTAAACTGTTACAAAGGTAACATTTTGGCAACGCTATTGCTTGGGTGTCATGCGTCGTCGGCCGCATCCCCCTCGCCTCATTACGCACCTTCAACATAGGCTGTAACGTATCCCGAAATGGAAGTAGATAGTTGTTACTTAACCAAATCATCCAGCGCTGGCAATAGCTAGTTAGTAGTAGCTATTGGTTTCAATCCGTCTTTATTTGACTGTACTTTATACGTACGAGCGAGTTGACAACAAAAAAAAATAGGTAAAATCGGAAGGTGCCAACTCGCACGAACGGGTGAGTTTCAAGCGTACGAGTTGACGAACAAGTCAGTGTGAAGAGTAAAAACTAGGAGGGCGCACACTCTGGACTTTTATATTGTTACATAAAAATTATACTTTTACTCTTCAACCGGGTGAGCTAAACTAACGCAACGTTCCAATAAAACTATTCTAATCTTAATATTCGAACGAATCTCCAAAACTTATAAGCTACCAGTAATGCCCGGTTCCCACAAGCCGTCTGTGGGCTGTGTGTACGTGCGCCACATGAGCTACGCCCCTTTCCTTTTTTTTTCTTCTTTCGGGTGTGATTTCATTCAATGACCTCTCCCGCTCCAGAGCGGGAGGGCGTGTCAGACTCTTACTGACTAAAACCCACCCCTATTCCTTCCCTGCCTGAGTACCCAGGGTAGCGGTAACTCTGTTACGAATTTATCCGCTACCCCTAGGCATGCAGGCACCGGCCATGATCGGCCCCGTCAGTGGTGGCTGACAAATTCTCTTTGAGGCGCGCGTGGAACACTACGCGCCGTCGACTCTCGAGCCTGGTGCTGTTCGGACGGCGAGCTACCCATTACTCGCCGTCCGCAGGTCCGGGTCTACGGTGGCCGGAGATCGTCTCGCGGCGCCGGACGTCCCAGGCCTCTCCTGCGGCGGCTGCTGCTGAGGGGGTGAGAGCGACTCTGTTGTTGAGCCTCCCTCACCCGTTGCGCCTCCTCTTTCGCGAACATTACTGCTTCGCAGAAGGAGGAGACTGCTTCCCATTCCCTCTCGCCCCGTACCATGGCCTGGACCAGGCCAGGGCCGGGCGCGAGAGGTCACTGCCGCCGAGAGTTACGCCCCTACGAATAGAAGCGCAGACTCTAGTAAAGCTTATTATACTATCAAGACGTTTGAAGAGTCAATCGAAACCTACCTACCAACCCCAACCAGAATGCCCTACTTATAGGAGGTGATAGGCAATAAAGCAGATAGCCGTGGACGGCTATCATCAGTCTTACCACGTGATTTATAGCACTCTTATTATTTTTATTTGTTGTTGGTCTGAGTTTTTGGGACCCTGAGGTCCCGGATCTTTGAAAAGCGTACGAGGAGCCGAAACCAACTCGCAGAGGCCCCTTTTGACGCTTTTTATGAAATGAGGCACCAACCGGCGATTATTTCTGTACGAGCTATACAAGTGCACCCAAGGGCAACCGGTTGGTGTGAAACTATTGCGAGATGAGGAAGACAAAGATATCGGGCTGCGGTTTTAGAAGGCTAAAGTGCACTGTTTACTAAGAACTATGGAGACTATGGCCCCTCTCCCGCTCCACCCAGAACGGGAGATGTCATTAGAAGATTTCCTAGCCCAAACAAAAAAAATTGGGTGACTTGCACACTCAATAAGTGGTCCCCCAAAAACGGCCGCTAGCATGTAGTGTGACGTAGCAACAAGGAGGCAACATTCTCTGAGGTGCTAAAGGAGTGGAGAGGTATACCACGGCAGGACAATCTCGAAAGTACGGTCAAGATCCCTACCAACACCTTACTGGATTATACATCCTTCTCCCGAGCACGATATAGCAGTCTTTTTATTAAGTAGTCCCATGGGGCACACCACAAATAAAAAGAGTCTATGGTGGTCCAGTGTCCAGTCCACCTCTCTAAAGCCTTTGACACAGTGTCTGTTCCTAAACTTATATCTAAATTGGAACTCCTAGGGGTACGAGGAAACTCCCTCGAAATTTTCAAAGATTATCTCAGCAATCGGACCCAACGAGTAAAAATAGGAGAACATGTAAGTGACGAAATAATAATAAACACTTACGGTGTGCCTCAGGGAAGCATTCTAGGCCCCACCCTCTTCCAAATATACGTCAATGAGTTGTGTAATTTGACCATCCCTAACTCTAAAATCATTGCGTATGCAGACGACACTGCAGTCATAGTTTACGGACCAAGTTGGGATAGCGTTAAATGCCACGCTGAAGTGGCAATAACAACTATCATGACATGGCTCAACCTAAACTTGCTTACCCTGAATTGCGATAAAACCTCGTACATTCCATTCGCTATTCGACGAAACAACCTACCTGAAAAGTCATTCTCCATAACAGCTCACACCTGCTCCACTAAATCCCCACACTGTTTATGTCCGAAACTCACAAGAACAGATAATGTGAAATATCTGGGTGTCCAAATAGACGCAGGACTACGATGGGACAAACAGGTTGACGCTATTGCTGTTAGGTCTATGAAACTGCTGCATACTTTCAAATCCCTCAGAGACTCGGCAGCGCCTGAAACCCTGAAGATGGTGTATTATGCATTATGTCAATCTGTCATTGGATATTGCATCACAGTATGGGGTGGTGCAAACAAAACCTGTTTCCTGAGGATTGAAAGAGCGCAGAGAGCCGTGCTGAAGGTAATGTTTCGCAAACCTTATCGCTATCCCACTACAAAACTATACGCTGACTCACAAGTGCTTTCTGTTCGCCAGCTTTTTCTAATGCGGTCTATTTTAAGAAAACACGGTAGTGTTCCCCCTACTGACCCTAAAAAAAGGAAGAAATTACCAATTAGCACCGCCCACAAAACCGCCTTCGCTCAACACCAATACTACACATTAAGTACATACATCTACAAACAAATTCACGAAAAAATAAACATAGTCGATCTAAATAAACATGACATAAAATCAAAATTAACGGAATGGCTACTGAAACAGGACTACCTGAAAACAGAGTCTTTACTCAAGTATGTCGTTTAACTACCTATGTACATATTTCTAATTATATACCCACACATATATAGACACACACACCCACGCACACACAAACATACACACACCCGCGCCCACACACATACATACACGCTCACACACAAACACACATATCAAGTGAATGTAAATATATTTTCCTACTAATTATTTCCTTAGAACGCTCGGGTAGATCGACACAGTCTACTATAAATATTATAGCATCAATTTTAGGCTGAATCACTGTCTCTCAAGATACAGGCTACCTAGTTTGAGAGGCAGGGTTTTCCTTATTGTGTACAGATTAGTTATTAGTATTTAGATTGTACTGTATTGTGTTACTACCAAAGCTCTTTTAAATTCTCTCATTTTACATTGTGAAATCTGTATATTTTTTGTGAAATAAAGTTATTATTATTATTATTATTATTATTATTAGTGGTAACGGCTCTAACTTACGAGTTGTACGTCATAGGTTGAAAACCAGGCAGGCGGTTTACTTTGTGTAATTTATTCCATCACCACTGGTTTCTTAACGGTGAAGGAAAACACCATGAGGAAACCGACGTGTCCTAGAATCATAAATTCGATGACATGTGACATCCACTAACTCGCACTGGGCCCGCGTGGTGGATTGCGGCCCATTCCTCTCACAGAGAGGAGGCCTGAAACCCAGCAGTGGGAACATAAGGCAGATTGTGTTATGTTATGTGGTCATTTTACATAGAATTAAGGCGCCAAAATATTGACTTCTTCGTCACATTTGCGATCAACCACGTCAAAAATTGATTAAACTTGAATTCTCGATTAATGCGAGATAATTTTAATCCATCGCCAGCATCAAAGTTTTGTGTAAGAAGAGGATTGAGTCAAAGGTTCTTCCAATGTTTGCAGAAGGAGACCCAGGCCCCGCAGACCTGGCAAGAAGAAGAGGCCACCAGTAGATGATTACGAAGACGACAGGTACGTGTTCATAGCAGAGGTTTTTTTTTTTAACGTTGGTAACGGACGTGTCGTCGACGATGGTAGCACGCTTACTTAGGCAATAGAATAGAGTAACTTCTAGAAGTTACCTATTCACTATTATCTTAAAGACCTCCAGGTTCCAACTATCCGGACGCACAGACTCCGGCAGGCAGTCTTCATGACTATGTTACTCTTTCTTGCTTTATGGAACACAAGTAATTTCTCTTGTAATGTGGGTTCGTTAAAATCATTCTAACTTGTATATACAAACACTCCGAAAAAGTATTAATTACAAATATTTGTTTCGTGCGAGATCGAACCTGCGTGAAGTGTAGCAGTCAATCGCTCAGCCACCCCGCCAATCGTGCCATCCAAGTTAACTAGTTAACTATTTGCTCTTGAATCACCAATTGCAATATAGGAATTAATTATTGCGATCCCAGTTGTTCTAAATGAACTCAAATAGACTATAGCACAAGCATTTTTGTTGATTCTTTATTTCTAACCCACCTCAAAGCATTTTTTAAATCGCAAAACCTAGTACTGACTAATAATCATTTAAATGACGCAATTATTTTTGAAACAGTAGCTACATATTTTTACTGAAATAAAAACCAAAGTAATTTATTGAAATAAGACTGAGAATCAGAATTCCAATTTCAGTCCCCCAAATCGCCGCTCGTCACTAACTTCCTTGTGTTAGCTGGGATACAATTAAATATGTAACCTTTACATGTATCCTTAATAACGAACATAATAAAACTTCCAGATATGAACGTCGTCCACGACCAAGAGACGAAGAACCAGAAGACGATTACGAAGACAGAAGACCATACGATAGGAGACCAGCGAAAAGGCCAGCTTACCCTGAGAGAAGACCTTACGATGATGAAGAGGATAGACGTCCCACGTCCAGGAGACCTAGACCAAGGCCTCGGGATGAAGATGATGATAGATACAGGCGTGATGATGAGGAAAGACCGAGGGTAGAACAGAGGGATCAGAACAGAGAGGACAGGCCTAAACGGCCAAGACCAAGAGATGAGATAAGGCCAAGGGATGAAATCAGACCCAGAGATGAAGTTAATAGACCTAGGGATGACGTAGTACGGCCAAGAGACGAAGTCGTACAGCCAAGAGATGAACCAAAAGTTCAGGATGAGGTAAAGCCCCGCGATGAAATTAGACCTAGGGATGAAATCAGACCTAGAGAAACAACAAGGCCAAAACTTCGGCCGCGAGATGAAATAAGGCCACGAGATGAAATTAGACCCAGAGATGAAATCCGTCCAAGAGACGCAATTAGCCCTCGAGATGAGATCAAGCCTTCCCGCGAAAGACCTGAGAGACGACCCATCAGAGATGAAGAAGAAGAAGTTGTAGAACTAAAACCTATCAGACCGACCAGGCCAAGAGACGAACCTTCCCGCGAAAGACCTGAAAGACGACCCATCAGAGATGAAGAAGAAGAAGTTGTAGAACTAAAACCTATCAGACCGAGCAGGCCAAGAGACGAACCTTCCCGCGAAAGACCTGAAAGACGACCCATCAGAGATGAAGAGGAAGAAGAAGAAGTTGTAGAACCAAAACCAGTCAGAGCATCCAGGCCAAGAGAGGACAGGTTCTCTGAAGGTCGTAGATCTTCCGCCAGAGGAGGAAGCCCTTTTAAAACTAGAGATGATAGACCTTACACAAAGTCTGACTTTGTCCAAAGACCATACGATGAAAGAAACGAGGAAAAGAGGGTATACCCAGGTGCACCTGAAACTCCAGCTCCTGTGCTCGTAAAACCTAATGGTAAGGGCATTTTCAGCCAACCTAGAATGCCTCCAAAGATCAAAAGACCAGTTCCAATAACTGAAAGAGATAAATTTGATTATGTACCAGTTGTTACTACAAAAGCTCCACCTAAAGTAGATGATGATGAATACTATGATTATGAGGAAGATGATACTAATAGACCTTCATCTTCGGGAAAGACTAGCACTGTACAGCAACGACCAAAACCAGAGCCTGTAGAAAAGGAAAGGTTTAAACCTACAAGACCTCATTATTCAGGTAAAGGTCGAAAGACTAAAAGACCAGTTGATTACGAAGACGAAATTTATGATGAACCTGTAAAATTACAAAAGTATACCTACAATCAGAGAGCTAAAGAAGAGAGAGTAAAACCTAAGCCTCTACCAGCAGATGATGAGTACTATGATTATGAGGAAGAAAAGAAAGAGAAAGAAAGATTCAGAGCAGGAGAAGATATAACAAGCAAAATTAAAGACCTACGACCAAATGTGAAGGTAGTTAAACGTCCTTTTTTACCCTCTAGGGGTGGAAGCCCGTACCTTCCCCGCGGCCTACAGCCCGTAGCGGGAAGGGATGTCTCAGCACCACTTAATACCACCCCGAAACCTACCACCACTTCTCCTAAACCTACAACCACGCCTGCCCCTACCACTACCACTTCTACTACCACCACCACTACTACTACAACAACACCTAGCACCACTATTACCACCACTACCACAGTAAAACCAACAACAACAGTCACAACAGAAAGAACCACAACAGAAGAACTGAAAGACGAATACGAAGAAGAATATTACGATGAAGAAGATGTAGATTACGACAAAAAACACGAGAAAGAAACTACAACAGCTGTTGCGACCACACAACCGACAACAACCAGAGCAACAACAACTATAGCCCCTACAACAGAAGACCCAACCACACCAGAACAGAAAGCTAAAAACTTAGCTTCAAAAGTTCTCCGAGTTTACAACGATAATTACGAAGCGATTCGTGGCAAACTAGAATCCACACTATCACCTGGAGACTATATTAAACCATATCTAGCTACAGCTACTCCATCATTTAATGATAATCCATACAGACCTTCAGATTATAAAAAAGATATCAAACCTAAACCAGAAATTTCAAAACCTTACACTGCAACTGGAAAACCGTTCCTACCAGAGAATATATCTATCAAACAGAATCTAGCAGACAGTATAGAAAATGATTATGACGTCAGGTTAAATGAAGCTTTAGCACCTACCTTGCCTGTTAGCAGAGTACCATCAGGCTTTGTAATTCCATCAGATAGAGATTACACTTTCTCTAGATTTAGGAATAATTTGCAACCTGCAGACCCGCAGTATGCAGCATCTGATATATCAAATTATCAAGTAAGAAAACGACCTCTATCAGGGGTTAGTATAAGAACACCATCTTCATATTACCTACATCCACAAAGGTTGGTGTATCAGGAGGACCCGTCTCAGAGGTATCCAAGACAATTATTTTATAGGTCTGTAGACTTTTATTAGATTTTTCGGGGATATGAAAGCGTGTAGGGTAGTTTTTGAGAGTCCTATAGGCGTGGCAACATTATGAGAAAGATGCAATCTTGAATGTGATCTCAAAATACTGAGTAAATATCGGGTGTAAAAAAACAGTTTCCGAAGCCGAAAGCCACATATTGACCCATTATTTGGATCATTTTTTTTCACTAGACCATACCTGGGAATCCACTGGTTCTGGAGATATTGAAGGTCAAAGTCGCAATTTTTTTTTACATTTTTAGGAAAATGAATTTCAAGTGTAACTAAGCTTTTTTCCAAACAAACATTACCTGAGTATTCGATATTTTTTTTTTAAATTGCGCATTTGCAGTTAGAAAAACGCAATGAATATCAAACGTATCCGACAAGTACCTACGTGGCTTAGAGCGAAGGGGAGGGGGTTAACTCCGGGTTCGCGTGACATTGCGCGCAATAATTTGTTTTTATTTTTTTCATACCTCAAAATAAAAACAAAAGTAAAGTAGCAGTAGTAGTAAGTAACATGGGATAAGAGCAGGAAGATGATGAGATGATGATACCTAAAAATAAAAGTCGTTTCCCAGCAACATTTTTTGCGCAAAGCTACTTTGTTAGACGTACAGTATGCGTAATTAAAGGCTTTGTAATGTGTCTTTTTACACCCTGTATACTAAAATTAAAATACGAACATGGTTCAATCATGTCTTTTGATGAAAATAACAATCAGATTAAGAATTTAACAAAAACCGAATTTAAAAAGAGGAGTTTCTCGATTTGACTGTTTACTTAAGGGATTGACAAAATATCTTTCGGAAATATTGGATCTCGAACAAAGCATAACCGACTTCTAAAAATAGAAGGTTATGAATTCAATACATCATAATTTTACATTTTTTTAGCCATTGATAGGCTCGCGTTAGACCACTATCTCACCAGATGGTAGGCGATGATGTGGTCGAAGATGGAGCACGCTTGCCTAGAAGTAACCTATTCACTCTTGACTTAAAGAGCTTAGCTTGTAGCTATCAGGAAACACAGACTCTGGCAGGGAATTCCACTCCTTAGCCGTACGCACTATGAATATATTCCCAAATTACATAGACAAAATGTTGCACAGTCGGACTTTTTTGTTTGATACTAACAAAAAAATCTAATACCCTACAGGTTTTCGTATAAAAAGTACATTAAAGTGATAAGTCAATTAATTAAAAAATAAATTATGTAAAGAAAAAATAACTCTTTTCGGAACATTGAAAGACAACTGCCAATTTTTTAATTTATAGAAATTAAAAGAAAATAATTATTTGTGTAATAAAAAATATTCTTAGTTACCTGTACTTTTAAGAAAAATTCTAGTGTTTTTGTGATCGAGAAATAAATGGATTTGTGCTGTAAAAAATAGCAGTAGTATAAGTCGACATTATTCGGTATGAGCGTCGGTCTTGGGTTTTTATTCACACGAGAAAATGATTCTTATGTCATTTGTACCATGGTGGTCAAATGACCACACTGACGAGGTGGTTAAAATCTTCATGTGGATCTCCCAGCAAAGTCACTTTGCATTGCCAGACGTGATCGTAATTCATTTCTCGATTACAACATTCACACTAAAAATATTTGTACATTTTATAAATACGAACAACATTTTTTTTTAATTTTTACACAATAGTTTTAAGGAGACTTTCCTGTAATAAAAAACTATGTAAAATATTTTGTCTTTTTACTACCTTCTATAAAACTATGTATTCATTACTTACCTACTCGTCCCCGTGCATCTATGTAAACTAACTTTAACATCAGAAAGACCAAAGCGGCCAAACGACCGAAATTTTAAGAACAATAATTACAAGCAGAAGCATAATATTTTCTTACTTGGTCATGGATAGAATTTGATTTTAAAGTAAGTTCAATTGAGGGCTTATAAGGGTTTCGTGTGTAGAAGGACATGTACATGGTTTATTCTGAATTTAGTGTGAGAAGATTTTGTTTCAGGCACTAGGAAACCTTTTCGAAGCCATTATGAGCCAGCATGATGGCATTATCCCATAAAATCCAAAATAGCAACGCCGTATCGTCAGAATACGAAATAATGATTCTTTGCGTCAATTTCAAACCAAGAGTGTAGGTCCTAGGACTGAGCATTGTGGTACACCATAAGAGACAATTTAATCAGTGCTAACGTATGAATCTATTTTAGAATATTTTTTACGACCGTTTAGTTTAGATAGTCTTCTAACAATTTCAGCTACAAGCCTCTTATATCCAGGCGTTGTAAACTAGAAGACGCGGGACAGACACCGAGTCAAATGCCTTGGCAAGGTCTAGGAAGATAGCGAGTGCGTTGTTACCATCATCAAGATTCCTATTAATAATGGTCAGTAAGTTTATGCACCGCATCCTCTGTTGACCTGCCAGAACGGAAACCAAATTGACAAGATGAAATTTTAAATTATTGCTTTCGAGATACTTAACAAGTCTACTATTAATTACATTGGTCAACACAAGTCTTTTTTTCTGTTATTGGGTATTTCTATGGCCCTGTCTATAAAAAAAAATACTGGGAGATTGCTAATAGATTTACTTTTTGAAATATACAGTTTTATTATTTTGACAAAAAAAGATACAGAAAATTAATACATAATATATTAATTTTCTGTATTTTTTTTTAACAGTTAACAAAATTTCTATAATCTTTTATAAGATTTCCTTGAATCAACGACTTGAAGTAGATCTCGTTGCAAACCCTAGTAGTAGTCTGCCATCATATGTGAGTCCCACCGCCCCTGATAACGCTTTTTCAAATGCGAGTGCAGGAAGTGGATTTTTATGCTTATGTTGCACCCTAGCTCTTACAAGTTCGATAGCATGGACTCAACAAGCTCAACGTGGTCGTCAAATTTCTTTACACTTAGGAAATTACTCATAACCAAAACAAATGAATTCCAAGCTTTGGATTCGTCTTCAGTCATTGATTTCACAAAATTAGGATCTTTCACGAGTTGCCTAATCTGTGGCCCATCAAAACTACCAGCTTTCAATTTTTCTGTACTTAATCCTGGAATCTTATGGAAAAACAATCGGTATTAAGCACACAACATCTTCTTGACGAAGCCATATCGAAAACAACAACAAAATATATTTCAGTGTCCAATAAAAAACGCAAATCTAAATAAATATTGTAAATAAGGGTAGCTGTAACTCAAAAACAAAAAATGTTAGAGGAAAATTGTTGCCATATTTAAAAAATACGCGTTAGTTTGAGATAGAAACAAAAAAAAATCACAGGAAACAAACAATTTTTTTTTGTTGCCCAGTGTTATTATTTCCAGAATCTTAGAGATCTATAGTTCACACGCAGTGTCTATCTCCCGTTTTGAATATAGGGACAATTATTTCCTTTTCAAGAACGTCTGGGCAGACGCCTCGACTTGGGCAAACATTGAATATTCATTCTATTAATAATAATTTCACTTAATAATTTCATTAGGGTAAGGGGTGGAACAATGATATCTTTTATAGCTCATTTACGCACCTTGAAAGTACTGTAGAGCCTGCAGGGCTCCAACTCTTGTATTAATAATTAAAGTGGATACATAATATGCGCCCTCTTCGGCGGGCAAGCTAGAACTAATTTTTAAAACAATCGCCACTACTACTTTTTTAAAGTTAACATTCGAACCACTCCTCAATATTCTCAACTGCCAGCTGAGGGCCGGTGTTCACACGCCAGCTATAGGCTGTGTATACAATCGCCACAGTACCTACTGGAAAAAAGGAAAAACCTTGATACAGTTAATTTGAAATAAAAGTTTCTCTACTTAATAATCGACTTTTGATATGCCTTGGCAACTCAAGGCCAACATTAAACAATTATATGCCTATATCAATTTGCCTAGACTCTTCTCAACTATGCTGGGGTCAACTTTCAGTTAAACCAAATGCAGCTGAGTAGGTACTTGTATTTTTTACACTAGCTCCATTCAGCGGCTATGGTGCTTCCCCTATGTGCTATTCCAGCCTATAATTTATCTCTGTGCCTTTCATCTAGATTCGTTCAGTCGTCCTGGCGTGATTGAGTAGGTACCTATCTAAACTTTAGCATTTACTAGCTGCACCTTGCGGTTTCACCCACGTAGACCGGTATAAAAGTAACCTATGTGTTAATACAGGGTATAAGCTATCAAAATTCATCAAAATCGGTCCAGGATAAATTTTTTGTTTGTTGAGGATAAATTCCGAAAGAGTTACCTCGCCCCTGGGCATTCAGAGCAGGGAGGAACAGGGGTGGGTTTTAGTCAGTAAGAGTCTGACACACCCTTCCGCTCCACCCTAGAGCGGAAGAAGTCATAGGATGATTTCCCACCCCCCAAAAAAAATAAAAAAAAAGAAAAAAAAAAAAAATCGCTCCAGCCATTTGAGCGTGAAGGATTAACAAACACACACACTCACAAACTTTCATATTTTTCGCACGGGAGCAAAATGTTCATTGTGTGGCTCAATGTATAAATTTTTTCATACAAACTTTCACCCCCGATTCCATCCATTTAGGGTGGGAGTTTCCCAAAATCCTTTCTTAGCTGACGTCTACTACTCATAATCTACCTCTGTGCCAAATGTCATCTGCGTAGGTCTAGTAGTTTATGAGATTTCGTGATTAATCAGTGAGTGAATTGAATGAGAGACCTTTCGCATTTATATATACGAGTATGTATAGATATAGTGAGGATGAGGATAAAGTAGGATGAAAGATAAATGAAACAATATTAGATTAATAATTTGTTCTATATTTTTCTTAATACAAACACATACAATAAACTGTTAATAAAATTACTAAATAGGATGTTTCGTAAGGCGATGCCAATTAATTGCATTGTTTTATTTAAATACTTAAATTATTTGAATAATTAAAAAAAAAATATTAATTTTATTTCAATAATTTTAAAGCTGCAAGACTGAAGTGGGACTGGGATGTTTATGTCTGTCGGATACCATCAAAGCTGTGGGCCCGTATATCGCAAGACTGGAGCCTGACGGTGGATGGCTTCCAGGCGAATTTGCGTGAAGATGCACAGCTCAGAGAGAAGTGGAAGGAATGAAGGCAGGCCTTTGCCCAGGTGTGGGACAGTTCAGGTTAACAAAAAAAAAGTAATATTTCAAGTTCAGTAAAGAAGAGATGAAGAAGTATATTCTGGACTCGTTCCTGCCATGGAAGACCTCATATATCTCTTCCCATCAGGCTAGATGTAGGTCAAGAGCTGTATTATCGCGACATAAACTTCTTTTAGGGTTCCGAACCCGAAGGGTCCAAACGGAGACCTGTTGCTGTCACTCACGTATCCATCTGTCCATCTGGCTGTCTGTCCGTCTATCCATCAGTCTGTCTGTACGTCGTCTGTCACAAAATTTTGTTCAGAAGAATTTTTTAACTTCCCGTTGACCTTTGAACTTGAAATTTGGTGATAGTTATTAATTATTACGTATATTTTACTAAAAAATATCAAATACATAAAGAAACCAGATTTTTTTCTTTAAATTTCCCTCATTTGGTGCGGAACCCTAAATGTGTTTTTGAATTAATGTAATTGTATTGTATTGATAATTGAATTTGTAGTTTAATTGTATTGTATAGTATCTCTATCTATCGCATTAAGTTTTTGGCCTGTAGGTTATAAGTTGGATAAATAAATAAATTATTTATGCCATCGACACGCTAAGAAAAGTAAATTTTAACTAATTGTGAAAACGATCAAAAACATTTTGCTCGTAGGGTTAAATTGACTATTTTCTAAAGTGCTCTAAATAAATATTGCGCTCTTATTAAGATTTTATTGAAATCGCCTTACAAAATACTCAGTATACTTATTCTAATATTCTTTAAAAATTAAATTATTAAAGACACTATTAAAATTATTATTCTTATACAAAAATACAAAATTGGAATTTGTGTCACTATAAATTTTTATAAAATTCAACTCAACATCGTAATAAAACTTTGAAAACTCAAATTTTCATATTTAATTTTGACAATAATTTTTCTTCATATTGGCTTTTTTAACTACAAAATAATTACTAAACTTTTTGGTCAAAGACTTATCATGATCTGAACCTACAAAGACATATTTTTATCACCAGAAGCGACTTATTCATCCTTATTTTGTAAAACTGGCTAAACATATGCTTAATTTAAATACTGATTAGTAAATTCTAAATTCAAGACAATATCTTATAGGAATCATCCATCAAATTCAGCTGTCTATGGAACAAAACCTCCTGCAAAATATTAGTTAGTACGTACTTTACCACGTACATCCTTCGTCCGAGTAGAAAATATTGAATTACGAGTAAGAACCTGCTAAACAGTGTTTAAACTAATCACATAGTTATTTTTTTAGGGTTTCGTACCGAAAGGGTAACCAACGGGACCCTTTTACTAAGACTCCGCTGTCCGTCTGTCGGTCATCGGGCTGTATCTCTTTATCCGTAATAGTAATAATAATATTTAAATTTTTCACAGAATTGTGTATTAGGGAGCCCCCTTTGATTATTAATTTATTTTTATTATTTCTTGTTATAGGGCCTATAGAAATACAAGCTGTGTTAAAATTTCAACTGTCTACCTATTACGGATCATGAGATATAACAGCCCAAAAAAAACGAAAAAAAAACACGTTTTTAGAAACGCGTTTTTGTTTTTTTTTTCAGTTTATGGTAAGGAACCCTTCGTGTGCAAGTCCAACTCACACTTGACCGGTTTTTTTTTTATAAATAAGGCTTAAGGTTTAAATATCACCAATTCTAGATACCAACAATATGCTCTGCTGATTAATTTGAAGAAATCACAGCCATTCCTATGTTATTTTGGCTTAAATTGGAGCGGTGTCATGATATCCGAAAAGCCTTACGAACCCATTTTGTTCTTACACTTCATTTAGGGTTGCAATAAAATGCCATGCTTCTGACTTTTCAATGTCTAAAGTACTTTCATAGTTTATTTACGACACCACTGAACAAGGAAAACATCGTAAGAAAACGTTTTTTGGCCTAAAATCGCCAACCAGCAGTAAGCAAGCATGTGGTTGTGGTGGCATTTGCTCGGCAGTGAGTTAGTTACAGATCGTTTTTGTCATGGAGCCATTTTATCTTCATATTTTTTACATTCTGCTGGTTTAAGGACTAATATCACAATCCAGCAACCAGTTTACCAAAAGGTGGGCACCCGATCACACATCATCCAATTAAATTAAAACCAAAACCTGTACCTAACCAATCAGAAGCTGGAATTCTCAATCTGACTCTTAGATCTATGCTTCATCCAGCTATCAGGAATTCCTCTGGACTCTTCGCTGTATGCTCCATTCTGGATTCCAGTCTTCGTTTCTTGGATATCTTTTTGGTCGTTTGATTCTTCCCGGTGGAAGATTCTGTTGACGGGGTATTGGATGAAGTAGAAGATGAAGGTGGAGGACCAGATAA
The DNA here is from genome assembly GCA_951329385.1 of Polia nebulosa. Lineage (NCBI taxonomy): Eukaryota > Metazoa > Arthropoda > Insecta > Lepidoptera > Noctuidae > Polia > Polia nebulosa. Next base: position 18,567,848 of record OX589614.1, read on the forward strand.
GGATCTGGTAGAGGCAGACCTGCCACCAGGTCATGATGCCGAAGACTGCGTAGAGCCAGCGGTGCGAGAAGAAGTATATGGAGTAGTAGCTGAAATAGATAGAAATGAAAAGTTAGTACAAAAGATGGTGCTTGCTAGGTCGTCGTAATAAGGAACCCACGTTGGGCGCCAGTGTCACGGAGCGGAGGGCGTGTCTCGTTGCAGCCGGAGTATTGATGACACGTAGAGGAGGACTTAGGAGTGACACGCAGAGAAGGACGTAGAGTAGAAGGACCGTAGATGAGGAGTTGAATGAATAATAACACACGACGAGTTAACACATTAAATTTGTTATTTACAACAGTGGGCTTTATTATAATATTACGAACACATACACTGTGATTAGTTACGTAATAAAATTGTATTAATGCACAATTCCAGGAAACTGGTAACTGACACTTGAAGAGTCGAAAAATGATAATGAGGAGATTTTACTAGCTCCGCTGCAGAATTAGAACTGATTTTTAATATACAAACAGAGACATGATAGAGAAAACTAAGTAATTTTTGAATTTGAAATTAAAAAAGGTAGCAAAGAACGTAATTTTGGAATAGAGGTAAAAAAATAAACAAGGCTTTAACACTGCCTTGTTTCAGGCCTATACCGCTTGGAGAAGGAGGAGGAGCTTGTGGCTAAAGTAATAACAGCCGCACGGGTCAATCCATCAGGTTAAGCTACGCTTGCCGGGATTGCTCCATGCACAGGTGACCATCTTTAAATACCGAGACTCCTCCGTGCCGCGGAAAGCACGTTAAGCCGTTGGTCCCGACTGTCAATCGTGGATCTTTGACAGTCGTTACCGGTCGTCAGAAGCCCGAAAGTCTGACAACCAGTCTTACCAAGGGGTATCGTATTACCCAGTAACTGGGTTGCGGAGGTCAGATAGGCAGTCGCTCCATGTAAAATACTAGTATTCAGCTGTATCTAGTTAGACTAAAAGCCGACCCCAAGATAGTTGGGTACTGCCCGGGGGTTGAGGATAAATTCGAAACAGAGTTACCTCGCCCCTGGGCACTCAGGGCAGAAAGGAACAGGGGTGGGTTTTAGTCAGTAAGTGTCTGACACGCCCTCCACCCAGAGCGGGAGAAGTCATTGGATGATTTCTCACCCCACAAAAAAAAAAAAGATAGTTGGGTAAAGGCTAGGCAGATTTATTGACCACTTGGAGAAGGAAGCGTCGTGGAGATAACCGCCTAGTCACCTAAAACGCCGAAACCGTGCCTGCACTATTTAAGACAGGCGGGGCTCCTGGGTAGCGGGTGTTCAGAGTGGGGACTAGTGAAAAGACTGTGGCAGAGTGATCACGTGCTGCCGTGCACGGCGAGGCTCAGGGGAGACCCCGCCACAGTCTCCCCAGGGATGTGCCCTAGACGGAACGGGAGAGGTAGAGGCGGAACGCGTGACCAACTCAATAGAGTCGTCCTCACGCCCTTAGCAGCAGCCGCGCAGGAGAAGCCCTGGGCGTCGGGGGTCACGAGACAATCTCTGTCCACCGTATGCGCGGGCCTGCGGACGGCGAGTAGTGGGTAGCTTGCCGTCCAATTAGGACCAGGCCCACATTGTTCCTCGCGCGCCCCGAAGAGATGTCAGCAAATAGATGACGGGGCCTGTCATGGCCAATGCCTGCCCAGGGGTCGCGGATAAATTCGAAACAGTTTTACCACAGTGTTACCGCGCCCCTTTGCACTCAGGCAACTGAAGGAACTGGGGTGGGTTTTAGTCAGTAAAAGTCTGACATGCCCTCCCGTTTCACCCAGAGTGGGAGAAGTCATTGGATGATTTCCCACCTACACATAAAAAAAGGCTTGTGCCCGGACAGGCGTTGTCTGGGGTGGTCATGGAACCGCTTGCATGTGTTGATGGTGATCACCAGGGTAGTTTTTGTGAGGGTAAAATCCCACACTCCCTGGCCTTCTTTCCCCTTTTAAAGATTTCACGGAGATAACAAAAAAAAGGGCGTCGTGATAATCATTATCGTTATTGGCTGTTCAAATAAGTTAAGTTTAAGCTGTTACCACAAGATGTCATGATTTCTTATCAATGGACTAGTAAGTATTGATTTGTTTTTTGTCTGATGACCAGACGCAGCGTTGGAAGGCCTCCCACAAGATGGACCGACGGCCAGGTGAGGATCGAAAGAATACAACGGATGCGAGACGAATGGAACTGGTCGTTGTGTCGTCACTTGGTGGAGGCCTATATCCTGCAGTAGACTACGATAGAAGAGATGAAGCGTCGTTTTCCATTAATAACCTCGAAGTAGTTGCCAAACCATCTTATCAAAAGGTAAACCCATTATGGAAACTTAAAAAACATGGAAGAATACTTACACAATAGCATACACCACACCCGCCCCCCCAGTCACCCATAACTCCAGCTTGAAGTTCGTAGGATGTCTCCTGGCCACCAGGACTGTTTCGATGAGCACCACAATGGCAATGTTAGTGTGCACGCAGTGGTTAAACCACCAGGGCACGATCTGGTCGTAGACCTGGGGGAAGACCAGCTCGCGGTCGATCCAGTACAGCGTCCAGAACATTGTGGTTATGAACTGGAAGTAGAGAAATAGAATAGTTATTATAAGACAGTGGTGAAAGTGTGGGAAGTAATAAAGCTGAATAGTAAAGAAGAATGTTCATATTTGACCTGACTGTGTATAGAAATGAAATAAATCTTAAAATATAGCTTGTTGAATTGTATATTAATTACGCTTATCACAATGTTAAAAGAAACGCAGGAAAAAAAGATATTTTTACATTTATTTAAGCTAATTCTAAACGTAATGTCATATTTTGAACGCATCCAAACCATCAATTCTTTAAAACGTTCCATTTTACAAATTGCTGGTTGACCATATTTAACTTTGTTCCTTAGTTTTATACTTATTTTACGTTTAATTCGACCAGTAACTATTTTTTTATTAGTCATGGGATAAAGTAAATAATTAAAAAATAACACAATAATTGAATTAAATTAATCATTCAGTGTTTCATTGAGTGTGCGCAAGTGAAATGGATTTTTTTGACATTTGACAGTTCTGTGATTTGCATCGGCGCAGTCCTTTGTTGTTGCGCTCGCATCTCGTTGTGTACTGTGCCATTTTGTATGTGTTTCTTCTTATTACGACCCTATTTACCGCCCCTGGACCCCGATATCTTCCTCATCTGACGACCTTTGCTTACCATACCTGATACCGTTGTAAATCCGTTCTGTTGACAATGCCGCCATCAGCAACAAGTCGACGTATACTTTGCATAAACTGCAATGTCTGCATAAATACGTTTCGACGTTATCTCGTTCACGAGCTGAACACAAGACACTCATTTTATAGTGACAATCATGGAGTCTTAGCATTGACTTAGCCAGGGGCAGTTAGTTTCAAGGAATTAACTGAGTAAAAAAGATGTTTTAGACCATAGTTAGCTAAATATTCTTATTTTAGAGTAAACTACGAGCGTTACTAATTAGTTCATGCACGTTTGTTTCATTAATTCTGGTGACGGCAAATCCTAACCTAAAAAGAAACATTAATATTTTTTGAACTTCGTGGCGTTTAAATTGCCGAAATGACTATTAGACATTACTTTCTAAACTTACGGGAAGTATTTCTACTATATCTTATAACTATACATATACTTTCATCATCAGGTTTTTAAATGTATGGAAGGTGGGCATTGTTCTTTGTGATCTGAAGCGTGTAGAGGAGCGCAATCATCACATGGTCACACCCACCCCTGTCCGCCGCAGAAACGCCTAAGGCGTCGAGAGTCACATGGCGATTCTCAACCACCATAGGCGAGAGCTCGCGGACGGCGAGCAATGGGTGGCTCGCCGTCCAATAAGGACAAAGAGGTGTCAGCAATATTGATGGGGCTCGCTAGGGCCGATGAAATGGTCGCGGGACTGTTCGGAATATGCAACGCGGCCCTGCAGGCGTATTTGCTTACTCAGTTAACATCAATTTGATAGGCACTTTATGGTACATTGCTGCTTTGCCGTATAAGAAAACCGTAGTGCCTATTATATACGAGTATATGTATATAATATATACATATATATAATATATATGCCGATCGTGTATGGAGTACTGCTCTCATCTTTGGGACGGATCGGCCAAATACCAGCTTGATGCCCTTGAGTCAATTGAGAAACGAGCCAAGAGGATCATCGGCAATGATAGACTCGTTGAGTCGAAACTCCAAAGTCTTGAAGATAGACGCCGAGTTGCTAGCCTGTCGGTTTTCTATCGATTACATTTTGGGGAGTGTGCTACGGAATTGCATGATTTGATTCCGCCAAGCCCGTTTCATCAAAGTACCACAAGACGTACGGCGAAGGGCCACCGGTTCATGGTAGACATCCCATCCATACGTACAAAGCGTTTTGAGAAAACATTCATTGTGCGTACAGCTAGAGAGTGGAATTCCCTACCGGAGTCTGTGTTTCCTGATAGCTATAACCTGGGAGTCTTTAAGTCAAGAGTGAATAGGTTACTTCTAGGTAAGCGTGCTCCATCTTCGACCACATCATCGCTTGCCATCAGGTGAGATAGTGGTCAAACGCGAACCTATCAAATATAAAAAAAAAAAAAAAAATCGACGTTATATGTCCACCGAGCAATGTACTGCATTGTGCCTTTCAAATTGATGTCAACAGAGTTAACGAATACTCCTGCTGGAACACAAAGGGTAGCTGAAGGAACAGGGGTGGATATTAGTCAGTAAGAGTCGGACACGCCCTCCCGCTCCACCCAGAGCGGCAGAAGTGATCTGAAGATTTCCCACCCTCACAAAAAAACTTCATTTTCACTTTATCATAATTAACTTACTAGCGTCAAAGGCACCACCAGCCCGGAGAACATGATGTCCCTCCAGTACTTAAGCTTCTTCCCCAGAGGAGACTCGTGCTTGTCAAGCCACTCCATGATATCGTAGATCAGGGACATCGTCAGGAATATGGATTGGAACAGCTGGAAGAAAGATAAAGAAGATGTTTAATGTTTGTTGTTGTTGTAGTATATGATGTTTGTTGTTGAAGTTGTAAGATGTTGTTGTATGTTGTTGTGTATTATGTTGTTAAATAATAAATGATGTTTATTCAGTAAATAGGTTACAAAGAACACTTTTACACGTCAATGTTTTTTGTCAGTTTAAGCTACATGAGGCCGGTGTTTTCTAGCTGACTACCCTGAGAAGAAACACCGAAGCAAAAAGGTCAGTCTCTTTTAAGGCACTATTAACTGCTAATGACCTGGAGTGGTTAGCTTGCGTGTTCTGTGCTGAGCTCAAGTAACGCGTCGTACGTCCACCCAGTAATAGGACTCGCCCATCAAGCAGCGTTGTCCAAAATTAGACGCATTTTTTGTTTATTACACATAAAACACTGAGACTAAATTATAAATAATTAAATTATCTTTAAAATGGTGAAGGTTTCATAAAAATACGCTTTATGGTTTTTGCGTGATTCTCAATTTTTTATCCGCGTTAGGCATAACTTTAAAAATTAATTACACTATGTTCTAAAAATGTAATATCAAATATTCTCAGATCAAATTACTACGAAAATTGTCTAGAGTAGCATATATAAAAAAGTCGTGTAACTGCGCCTTAAAGTGTTCTGATCCATACAATATGTACTGGACAATATGTACTGGTCAAATCATATGAGAACCATGTACGTTAATATCTGAGATGAGCTTTTGAGGAAAGCACTACGCAGGTTTGAGTGGTCCTGTCCAGACAGTACTTACAAGCATTTTTCAGTTATCATGTAGCTCAACTCAGAACTTTAAGGAGCTCATCGAACCAACGAACTATACGAAAGTAAGTACATTTGGGTAGGCCGCAAAGGTACTCAAACTGCCAGACAATCATAAAATCTACGTGAATATAAAAGTAAGTACATTTGGGTAGGCCGCAAAGGTACTCAAACTGCCAGACAACCATAAAATCTACGTGAATATAACGACCTGTCACGTAACGAAGGTCGAATGTGGTGTAGTGGTGACACGTAGATGAGGAGGAGTTAGATGATGTAGAGTAGGAGGACCGTAGAGTAGAAGGACCGTAGGACGTCCGACACGCAGAGGACGTCCGTAGAGGACGACCGTAGTTGAGGAGTTAGATGAAAATAGCACATGACGAGTTAAAACGTTTATTTCAATATTTAGAGAAGGCTAGATTATATGAAGCACTCATTAAACGTAGGTACGTACACCACACACTGGTACGAATTTTATTATTGTCAGAAACTGCCTGATTAAAAAAGCTGCACTTCACTGTCCTAGTAACTCTTACAAAACTGGTAACTGTCATTTGCTGGAGACTAGTAAAATTACAAGGATAGACAGGAGCTTAGTCTAGCTCGGCAGCAGAATTAGAACTGATTTTTAATATAAAAACAGAGACTATGGACAGAGAAAACAAGTAATAATTGAATTTTAAAATAAATAAGGTAGGAAAGAACGTAATTTGGAACAGAGGTCATAAAATAAACAAGGCTTTAACACCTGCCTTGTTACAGACCTACATAGTTCTTACATTCAGAACAATTATGTTGATTCACGATATGTTGGTTGTTGTGATGTTAGGTATTTTGTACGTTGTTGTTTGTGTTGTTCTGTACGATACACACCCGGCTAGAGTGGGTTTAGTGACAGAGCAAGAGGATGCTAAAGTCTAAGGTAACTCATGGCTCCCCAAAACAGATATGACGTAACAATGCGACAGCAATGCATAGAAATTATTTATCTGTGGCGAACAACATCTTAAAATACTGGCAATACTCATAATTATGAACAACTTTTACTACGGGACCGACCCTGAAATCGCGAAAAAAAAATCTGATGCCCCAAACATATCGGGTGTAAACAGACAGTTTCGGAAGCCGGAAACCATGTAATCTACCCATTATTTGTTTTTTTTTCCACTAGACCATACGTGGGAATCCACTGGTTCTGGAGATATTGAAGGTCAAAGTTGCAATTTTTTTTTTTACGAAAATAATTGCAAGTGTTGTTATTAAACTCTTTTCCAAACAAACATTAACTGAATTTAGAATTCTTTTTTTCGAATTTTTTAAATTACGCATTTGAAGTTACAAAAACGCAATGAATATCAAACGTATCCGACAAGTACCCACGCGGCTTAGAGCGAAGGGGTGGAGCTTAACTGCACTTGCCTGGGTTCGCGTTACATTGCGCGCAATACCAAATTGCTATTTTTTCATACCTAAAAATAAAAGTCGTTTCCCAGCAATAATTTTTGCGCAAAACTACTTTGTTAGATGTACAGTATGCGTAGTTGACGGCTTTGTAATGTGTCTTTCTACAGCCCGTATTTATTTTTGCAAAACTCGACAAAATGTACGGAACAACATCAGATAGGTACTTATACACGGTGGAAACGACAATAAAACAGTAAATGAAAGAGATCAAGCCTGAAATCGCGAAAAAAATCAGCTGTTCATATACTCGTAACAAAGATCGACAGATGACAGCCGGGACAAACGGATTTTTTTTTGGGGGTGGGAAATCATCCAATGACATCTCCCGCTCTGGGTGGAGCGGACTGTCAGACTCTTACTGACTAAAACCCATCCCTGTTCCTTCCCTGCCCTGAGTGCCCAGGGGCGCGGTGACTCTGTTTCGAATTTATCCACAACCCCTGGGTTGACAACTCTTTGAGGCGCGCGTGGAACACTTCGCGCCGTCGACTCACGGGCCTGGTGCTGATCGGTATGCGAGCTACCCATTACTCGCCGTCCGCAGGCCCGGGTCTACAGTGGCCGGAGATCGTCTCGCGGCGCCTATTGTTGAGTCTCCCTCATCCATGCCGCCTCCCTCTTCGCGAGCATTACTGCTTCGCAGAAGGAGGAGACAGCTTCTCATTCCCTCTCGCTCCGTATCATGGCCTGAACCAGGGCGCGAGAGGTCACAGCCGCCTATCGCATCCACGAGGACATGGCGGGGCTCCGCCCAAGCGGGGCAGACCTCCACCGTATGATCCAACGTGTCCTATCGAGGAGGATTAATGAAACCTAGCTAGATCGATTTATCGCCCCTGAAACCCCCTGCATACTAAATTTCATGAAAATCTTTGGAGCAGTTACCGAGATTCAGATTATATAATATATATACAAGAATTGCTCGTTTAAAGGTATTATACAAATAGATTGTGAAACAAACCCACATTCTTCCTACACACAAACGCGTCTTATTAATTATGATAATTAATCAGTCAATTAAATGTGACGCCGGGTCAAATCATGTCTGCTTGTTATCTGCTATCAGGAGGTAGACAAAGTTCAGTCTGTGGAGGACAGACGAGTCTGTCATAGAGTGTAGACGTGATAGGGTTAGGTCACATTGTGAGCGAGTTTGAGAAGATTATGCAATGATATTATTGTGCCACAATGTTAAGGCGCTATTAACTGCCAATGACCTTGAATAGTAACCTTGCGTGTTCTGTACTGAGCTCACGTAACGCGTCGTACGTCCACCCAGTAATAGGACTCGCCCATCAAGGATCGCTGTCCGAAATTAGACACATTATTAATTTATTACACATAAAACAACAAGTATTTAACTAAAACACTGAGACTAAATTATAAATAATTAAATGATCTTTAAAATGGTGAAGGTTTCATAAAAATACGCTTTATAGTTTTTGCGTGATTCTTATTTTTTTATCCGCGTTAGACATGTTTTTACAAATTAATTACAATATGTTTTAAAAATATAATTTCAAATATTCTCAGATCAAATTACGACGAAAATTGTTTAGAGTAACATATATTTTTTTCAAAGAAATAAAACTAGTTATTTAGACGTGATGTTCAATTAAAAACCAATAAAAGCGTGTAACTGCGTCTTAAACTGATTCCCTATAAACTGGCTTGCCTTAACTGGTAAATGTCGATATTTTGTCCATACACGGGAGTGTATTACTCCACTGTTTGACATTGTGCATCCAAAGTTAAACACGATATCGTTTTGACTCGTTATTAATTTTGCCTGTGCGGAAACAGAATAGTAAAAAGATTTTTTTACAAAAAAAACAACAAATTTTTTTATTTTTAGTGTTTTTTTTTTTGGAAGTCGGTTGTTTTTTTTGTAAAAAAGTTTTTTATTTTTCACTTTTTAGTTGTTATACCCCAGAACCAAAAACCCCAATAACATGGAACGTGGAATTTAAAATTTGGAGAACACCAAAACGTCATCGAGGTAAACGTATTTTTCGTTTTTGTTCAGTTTCTCAAAAAGTGCTTAAGCAATTTCGATAAAATTTTAATGGAACCACCTCGGGAGTATATTCTTTCGGATAAAAAAAGAATTTTGAAAATCGGGCCACAACTGACGGAGTAATCGGCGGACATACATAAAAAAAAAAAAACATACATACAGTCGAACATAGAACCTCCTCCTTTTTCGAAAGTCGGTTAAAAATAAAAAGCCATTTAAAAGTTATAAGCCCACAAAGATTCGTATTTCTTGCTAATTATAACGCAACTTTGGGCGTAAATAAGTAATAAAATAAGTGCAAAATCTCCAAAATAAAGCCGGCACCCACCAACTTCAATTATAGAAGAGTTCAATAAACTTTATAAGTAATTGATTTATGCAGTGGTTTTTTCATAAAACTCAATTTTCCAAAGAACTTTTCGTAATTTTTTGCGCGGTCATTTTAGTCCGGAACGGTGCAGCGGTGTTTGTGTGCGGGCAAACTAGAATTTGTTTTTAGGGTTCGGACGTCCCGTCGGATGTTATTGTGAGGTTATTATGATAGACAATTTTATTAGCTGTATGTCAGTGTTAGCGGGCTGTATCTCATAATTCGTAACAGGTAGACAGTTGAAATTTTCACAGAATGTGTATTTCAAAATACAAGTACAAAATTTTCGCTTCACGTATTAATATTACAGATAAGCCTAAACCATTTGTAGGCTCAGCAGACGGAGAAACACAAACACCGTTGTAAACTATCACTAATCGAAAGTATTTTCTCTGTATTCAAATTTATTTAAAAGCAGTTAACCTCTCAACTGGAAAGGGACTGACCTTGATAATACTTGTACTTACTGAAGCTTAGAAACTACGAATTATTTCTATTGTTTGTTTTGTTTTAGTAGGCCTATGTAAATATGCTTAATGGTTAAAATCAACATTGAAAGTAGCTACATATAAATATGCAGAAACTTAATTTGTAGAATTTGGAAAGTGTCTTTTGGGGTTCCGTGCCTGAAGGGTCCGAACGGTGCCCGTTGTCACTCAGGTGTCCGTCGGTCTATCCGTCCGTCGTCTGTCACAAAGTTTTGTTACGAAGAATTTTTTTACTTCCCATTGAAATATGAACTTGAAATTTGATGATAATGTTTGTTATATCGTATACTTTACTAAAAAATACTAATATTTGAAGCTCCGGTTCCCTTAATGTGTGAAATCCGACACGCGTTTGGTCAGTTTGTTTCTAATGCCGAGACAGACTAAGCGAATCAGCAAATGACTGCAAGTCACCGCACACTCGCCTAACTTCAAACACTCACAGCTAGGGTTCATAGAATAGAATAGAATAGAATACTTACTCTTTATTATGTACACAATATAAATTACAATAAAATATGAGGAAAACATTACATAGGGTGACACAATGGATGGCCTTATCGCTAAAAGCGATCTTTTTAAGACAACCTTTGGATGGATTTTAAAGAAAAAAGGAAATACAGTACTGTAGGTAGTCTTATGTGTACTATTTATAATAGTATATACAATAAATAAATTATAGATAAATATATACATTAATAATTATGAAACAAAACGCATAGAACCCTAGTAAAAACGATTAAAGAGAGAGGTAGTGACTTTTGACCATTGTTTTGAAAGTGGATAAGGATTGAGCACGCCTAACAGACACGGGCAAGGCATTCCATAACCGCACCGCCTGAACCGTAAAAGATTTGTCGTAAAAGCTGGCGGAATGCATCGGCATCTCTAGTCTCAAGTTTTCATTCGCTTGGTATGTACCCGGAATGATCATCAATCTACCTAGCCTTTTCCCAACTATCTTGGGGTCGGCTTCCAGTCTAACCGGATGCAGCTGAATACCAGCATCTTACAATGCTACGAATTGAGAACGCCCTCCTTTTTTCCCCGGATAAAAAAAAAAACAAAGTATGCTGAGGTCGATTTTCAGCCTAACCAAATGCAGCTGCCCGCCTATCCTTTTCCCAACTATTTTGGGGTCGGCTTCCAGTCTAATCGGATGCAGCTGAATACCAGTATTTTACATGGAGTGACTGCCTAACTGACCTCCGCAACCCAGTTACTGGGTAATACGATACCCCTTGGTAAGACTGGTAGTCAGACTTTCGGGCTTCTGACGACCCGTTACTGTCAAAGATCCATGATTGACAGCTGAGACCAACGGCTTAACGTGCTTTACGAGGCACGGAGGAGACTCGGTATGTAAAGATGGTCACCCATCCATGGACCAACCCCGGCAAAACGTAGCTTAACCTGATGGATCGACCCGTGCGGCTGTTATTACTTTAGCCACGAGCTTCTCTATGGAGACAAAAATTTAAAAAATAATAATTTGGAAGTTATGAGATAGTTTGACAAATAGCGCGAAATTGTATCCAACGATGTCGAACTATCTCATAACATCCAATTTTCTTTGTCTCCGTACAGGGCTAGATAATAGCGAAATAAATTGATATAATTTTTTTTTAACCGACTTCCAAAAAGAGGAGGTTCTCAATTCGTCTGTATGTTTTTTTTTTTGTATGTATGTTACCCGATTTCTCCGTCAGTTGTGAACCAATTTTGAAAATTCTTTTTTCATCTGAAAGAATATAGGTACTCCCGAGGTAGTCCCATATAAATTTTATTGAAATTGCTTCAGCGCTTTTTGAGAAACTGAACAAAAACGGAAAATACGTGTACCTCGATGACGTTTTGGTGTTCTCCAAATGTTTAAATTCTACGTTCCATTATATTAGGGTTCTTAGTTCTGGGGTATAACAACTAAAAAGTGAAAAATAAAAAACTTTTTTACAAAAAAAAACAACCGACTTCCAAAAAAAAAATACACTAAAAATTTATAAATAACTTTAATTTCGGAAGTCGGTGTCAAATAACGAAGAAGTAAAAATACAAACACTGACTTCCGAAATTAAAGTTATTTATAAATTTTTAGTGTATTTTTTTTTTGAAAGACGGTTGTTTTTTTTTTTATTATTATCGTTCCGGGTACGGAATTATAAACAAAAAACACACAAAACGCAAATAAACGTTGCAAGTTAAGTAAAAGCTTGTAAAAAAAAACAACTAATTTTACGCAACAGCCGATAACACCCGCTACGCTTATCGGCCCGCTACCCGCTCGCAGTGGTACCTTATTTAAAGAGGACGCCCTAGATAAGCAGTCGATTTGTTTCCGTAGGGCTGATAGTGCCGATATTAGGGACAGGCACGTGACCGAACCGATGTCCAGTTGTTGTATTGGGTACATATGAAATTGGCGTTTTTTTCTCACAAATAGAGAACCTCGTCACTTCTATGAATTAAAATATTCATCAATTGCTTGATATTATATCGAATAATGACCGTCATAGACAACTGCCAATAGTAAAAAAAACCTTATTTCTTATAGTTTAATAAACAAAAAAATACCATAAAAATGACTCCTCTTTTTGTTATCCAAAACTTATTTTTGTTGCTTAATCTAAGTGGCATACGTTATCTTAGTTTTAAACATTATTGCATTTCAATTAAATTAAGAAAATGTTAGTATGAAAAATGCAACTTCTTTGAAATTCTCCATACGAAACGCTGAATTCATAGGTGGGGACCTAATATATTTGTAGTTTTGGAGGGTTTTGTTTGTAATTTAGAAGAAAACAACTATGAAGAGTGTGTTTATTGAAATGGATGGCGGGAGTGTTCGTACTCGTATGAGACATCGCGGCCCTGGTACAGGCAACTGAAGATACAGGGACGGGTTTAAATCTATATATTATTTAGATTTAATGATTTAGTTTTAATCTATATACTAATAGTAAGAGTCTGACACGCCCTCCCGCTCCACCCAGAGCGGGAGAAGTTATTTGATGATTTCCCACCCTCAAAAAATACAAAAGGTGGTTTACAAAGAAGTCATCATTATCAGCCTTTGAATGTCCCCACTGCTGGGGCACAGGCCTCCTCTCTGTGAGGAGAACGTGAACGTGGTGGGCCGTAATCCACCACGCGGGCCCAATGCGGATTGGTGGATGTCACATGTTTTCGTTCTATGCGGTTCTTGCTATGCGGATTGTTGGTTCTAAGACATATCGATTTCCTCACGATGTTTTCCTTCGCCGTTTTGAGAGCAGTGGTGATGAAATAATTTACACAAAGTAAAGCACAAAGTAAAAAGATGTAAGAAGAGTGTTAATTTATATGGTGTACATAATAAAGAGTATTCTATTTTGACGGCACGGTTGGCGTAGTGGTTGACCGTTCGGCTGCTGCGCTGCGTGTCAAACAAAGAACAAATATTTGTATGGCCTACAGATAGTTGTTTCGGGTCTGGGTGTCTTGTGTATGTGAGTTTAAATGTTTGTGAACGCACCCACGGCCACGATACAGGAGTAATTCCTAGTGTGGGGTAACGTTTTATTTATAAAAAAAAAGCTATTATAAGAAAACATCTTATTTAGTCTATCTAAAGTAATATGAAAAGATGTAAAACATATTTTTTTGGAAATCGTTATCTTTGGAACTGATCTGATTACAAAAATGATTTTATTGATCAAAAACTATACTATTGCTGAGCTGAGTGTCATAGGATACTTTTCATCCAGCAAAAATACATGGTTCTTGCACTATAGGCTTGGGAATATGTTACTTGGGCAGACAAAGGCCCGAGACGGCGGCGCGCCGTTTTCCTCGCGCGCCTATCTAGAGGAGATACGCACAAAAAAAAACTTTTGGAAACACATTCATTGTGCGTACAGCTAAGGAGAAGAATTCCCTGCCGGAGTCTGTGTTTCCTGATAGCTACAACCTGGGAGTCTTTAAGTCAAAAGTGAATAGGTTACTTCTAGGCAAGCGTGCTCCATCTTTGACCACATCATCGCTTACCATCAGATGAGATAGCGGTCAAACGCGTGTCTATAAACGATAAACAAAAAAAATTGCGCTGTATGCGGTTGCAGAGGGTCCACATGAATTCATGAGGATCAATACCTGGCCGGAGGAGCGTGATGAAACGTGCAAGCACACCAGCACCCCGGCCAAAGGTCCCCAGCACCCTGGGCAGGGGACATCCTAATATTTCCACACGACGGAAAAAAAAAAGATAGGTCACGAGAAAAAGCGAAACCTAGTAAATATTAAAATTATAATCAATAACTAATGTATAATTACGTCTTGTTGGCACTTCGCGTGACCTAACGGCTGGCTTTTACCTTGGACAAAGGATAATCTTTGCCATACAACGTGGCAATGCCGCCAGTCTTTTGGGCTTATTACCAGTCAACAGCGATGCCGAGGAATATTTCGACGCCATATATAGATTATTTTTAGTTAGTTAAAAGTTTTTATTTTTTGTTTAACTGTAGCATATATAGTTATAGTTTGATAATTTATTTTTTTCATGCAAATGAATGCAAATCCTACTAATGTTTTAAATGCGATAGTTTGTATGTGTCTCAATCACGTAAAAATGACTGAAGGAATTTGCATGAAATTTTGCACAGAGATTGATTATAATCTGGATTAAAACATAGCCTATTTTTTACCATGCAAGCGAAGCCACTGACAGAGTCTAGTAATTTATTAAATGTAAAGATCTTCTTTTTTACTACACAAAAGTTGATAACCCGCTACGCTTATCGCCTCGCTAACCGCTCGCAGTGGGACCTTATCAAAACGAGGACGCCCTCGATAAGCAGTCGAAATTGTAACCGTAGCACTGATAGTGCCAATATTGGGAACAGAAGCGTGACGAACTTTGGACGTCCGCATGATAGTGGGGTTTGATGTCCGGTTGGTGAAATGTTGTAGTGATTAAGGGATATTATGTAGAAAGGGAATAACAAAAACACCGACCATAGAGTTCCGAACAAATCATATTTTTTTTAGGTATTTTTTTAAACTAAATATTTTTCTATGTTTTACTGTAGTTTTTATTAAACGTTGCCCCACAGTAGGAACTATTCCTGTATCGTGTTAGCGTTCACAAACATGTAAAATCACATACACAAGATACCCAGACCCGGAACAACTATCTGTACGGTATACAAATATTTTTTCCGTGCGGTGATCGAACCCTCGACACGCAGCGCAGCAGCCGAACGCTCAACCAGTGCGCCAATCGTGCCATGAAATCTATAAGTAAAGAAATATCTCCTGTATTTTTTTTTTAATCTTAGGCGCAGTGGTTCCGCCGATAAGGGGACCGGGTGAATGGTCGGACAGATACACGATTGATCCTATATGGCGCAATTATACGACTTCTTAAGGTATATTTTTAATTGAACACGTCTAAATGACTAGTCTCATTTCTTTGAAAAAAATATATGTTACTTTAGACAATTTTTCTCGTAATTTGATATGTGAATATTTGAAATTATATTTCTATAACATAGTGTAATTAATTTGTAAAGTTATGTCTAACGCGGACAAAAAAATAAGAATCACGCAAAAACCATGAAGCGTATTTTTATGAATCTTTCAGCATTTTAAAAACTATTTAATTATTTATATTTTAGTATACGTGTTTTAGTATAATACCTGTTGTTTTATGTATAGTAAATTAATAATGCGTTTAATTTAGGATAGCGCTCCTTGATGGGCGAGTCCTATTACTGGGTAGACGTACGATGCGTTACGTGAGCGCAGCACAGAACATGCAAGCAAACCACTCAAGGTCGTTGGCAGTTCATCATCATCATCATCATCAGCCTTTTTTAATGTCCCCAATGCTGGGGCACAGGCCTCCTCTCTGTGAGAGCGTATGGGCAGTAATCCACCACGCGGGCCCAATGCGGGTTGGTGGATGTCACATGTCTTTTTTGGTTCTAGGACATGCCGGTTTCCTCACGATGTTTTCCTTCAGCATTTTGAGAGCAGTGGTGATAAAATAATTTACACAAAGTAAAGCGCCTGCCGGGGTTTGAGCTCACGACCTACAACTTGTAAGTCGCGGCCAATACCACTGGGCCACCACCGCACGTTGGCAGTTAATAGCGCCTTAAAAGAAAGAAATGCCTCATTCGTATACCTATAATAGAGGTCGTAAGCACAGCTGCTCCTGTAAGTGTCGCGGGATTCTTTCAAAGAGTTACCCTGCCCTGGTACATGCAACTGAAGGGACACGGATAGGTTTTATTCAGTAAGAGTCTGACACGCCACATTGGTATAGAGATCACAAGCAGGGATGCTAAGCGTTGGGTCACCCAACTCTGATATTTTTATCAGACAGTATAATTAACTCTTTAACAGAGAATTCCTTAATTAGTGATAACACAGAAACTAAGAAGTCTTATCAATAATTTTATAATAATAGATTGGAGGGGATTGGCTAATTATTATGGTTCGATTTCTTAATGAACTGTTCTTAATTATATTTTGACCTTTACACAGGCATTTGTGTTGAACTTACTTGTGATTCCGGGTTAAAAAACTCCAGTTTGGTCTAATTAATAACTCAATCAATCTGCCTAACCTTTTCCCAACTATCTTGGGGTCGGCTTCCAGTCTAACCGGATGTAGCTGAATACCAGTATTTTACATGGCCTACCTGGTCATCACAACCCAGTTACTGGGTAATATGATACCCCTTGGTAAGACTGGATGTCAGACTTTCGGGTTTCTGAGGACCCGTAACGACTGTCAAAGATTCACAATTGACAGCCGGGACCAACGGCTTAACGTGTTTTCCGAGGCACGGAGGAGTCTCGGTATGTAAAGATAGTTACCCATCCTTGGACCAACCCCGGCAAGCGTAGCTAAACTTGATGAGTCGACCCGTGCGGCTGTTATTAATTTAGAAACGAGCTCCTACAAACAAACTCACAAAACCTCTTTTTAATATTACAATACATTATTTGACACCGACTTCCGATAATATAGGTATTTTGTAGTTATCATAATACTAGATTCTGCCAGCGTCTTCGCCCGCATGGTAAAAAGTGGCCTATGTTTTAATCCAGATTATAATCTATCTGTGTGCAAAATTTCATTAAAATCCCTTCAGCCGTTTTTGCGTGATTGAAACACAAATAAACAAACTTTCGCATTTATAATATTATTAGGAAGTAGGATATATTTTTCACTTTTTAGTTATTGTACCATACATAACTAGAACTAAATAGTAATGCAAGAATTAATAGTCTCAATAAATAAAATGAGAACATCATAAATATAGTCGAAGTCAAAATACGCATTAATAAGGTTAACTCATAAATATCATACTGGTCTGATCTTGAACAAATTTAAACAGGACCACATGCGAAGCACCAGCTTTCAATTAAAAAAAGAATCATCAAAATCGGTTCATCTAGAAAAAGTTCTCAGGTAAAACACATGAAAAGTTCTAAGGTAAAACACATAAAAAGTTCTGAGGTAAAACACATAAAAAGTTCTGAGGTACAACACATAAAAAGTTTTGAGGTAAAACACATAAATAGTTCTGAGGTAAAACATATAAAAAAATACAGTCGAACTGAGAACCTCCTCCTTTTGTTGAAGTCTGTTGAAAATAACTTACGCACACATAAAAAATGTGCACGTGAATCGTGTGGCACACATCCTAGACCAACCCGCCTACGTGAAATGGAACAACTTACAATACTTATTTCAAAAGGTATTTTCCCTGCAATGGGACGGAGCAGTCTCTTATGGCGCTATTAACTGCCACCTTGAGTGTTTAGCTTGCGTGTTCTGTGCTGAGCTCACGAAACGCGTCGTACGTCCACCCAGTAATAGGACTCGCCCATCAAGGAGCGCTGTCCGAAATTAGACGCATTATTAATTTATTGCACATAAAACAACAAGTATGAAACGTAAACAGTGCGACTAAATTATAAATAATTAAATGATCTTTAAAATGGTGAATGTTTCATAAAAATACGCTTTATAGTTTCTGCGTGATTCTCAATTTTTTATACGCGTTAGACAGAAATTTACAAATTAATTACACTGTTATAAAAATATAATTTCAAATATTCTCAGATCAAATTACGACGGATATTGTTTAGAGTAAAATATATGTTTTTCAAAGAAATAAGACTAGTCGCTCTGCCAGATACCAGCTTGATGCCCTTGAGTCATTTGAGAAACGAGCCAAGAGGATCATCATCAATGATAGGCTCGTTAAGTCGTTGAGTCGAAGCTCGAAAGTCTTGAGCATAGATGCCGAGTTGCTAGCCTGTCGGTTTTCTATCGGTTACATTTTGGGGAGTGTGCGACGGAATTGCATAATTTGATTCCGCCAAGTCCGTTCTATCAACGGGCCACAAGACGTACGGCGATGTGCCACCGGTACATGTTGAACATCCCATCCACACGCACAAAACGTTTTGAGAACACATTTATTGTGCGTACAGCTAAGGAGTGAAATTCCCTGCCGGAGTCTGTGTATATATTAATATTATTATTATTATTATTATTATTATTTCGTATATTTATTTTTACACATATTATTTACATTTTTAAATATTTTAAAAGAAAACATATAAAAAACATTTAAAAATATAAAAAATAGTAGTCCACCGGTATCGGGAGCAGGGTCCAAGCTACCGGTGGTTAGGGCTCCAGAGACAGGAACCTCCTCACAATGCGAGCCGTATCAAGGAGTACTGCCTTCTGAATCAGGCCCTTGATCCAACCGCGCAACGACAGCTTCGACAGGTGGTCGTCGAGGCTTTTGGCCATCAGGCCATTGGCGGTAACGACTATCGGCACAATGACAGCCAAGTCCACATTCCACATATCGACAACCTCGTGTGCCAAGTCAAGATATTTAATTTGTTTCTCTTTCTCAGCTGTCACGAGGTTCTCGTCATTTGGGATGGTGACATCGATTATCATTGTGCGGCGCGCTAATCGGTCTATCACCACTATATCCGGCTTATTGGCAACAATTGTCCTGTCAGTGATGATAGACCGATCCCAGTACAACGTGACATGGTCATTTTCGAGAACTGGGTCGGGCACATATTTATAATACGGTACCTCAGAATCCACAAGTTTGTATTTTAAAGCAAGTTGCTGGTGGATAATCCTGGCCACTTGGTTATGTCTGTGCAAATACTCGCCGTTAGCCAGACGAGAACATCCAGAGATAATATTATTATGTCGTTTATTAATTTTCTATACATATATAAATTATAATTTTAAATATTTCTTACAAATCATATAAAAAAGAAAAAAAAAAACATTTAAAATTATAAAAAATAGTAGTCCGCCGGTGTCGGGAGCAGGGTCCAAGCTACCGGTGGTTAGGGCTCCAGAGACAGGAACCTCCTCACAATGCGAGCCGTATCGAGGAGTACTGCCTTCTGTATCAGGCCCTTGATCCAACCGTGCAACGACAGCTTCGACAGGTGGTCGTCGAGGCTTTTGGCTATCAGGCCGTTGGCGGTAACGACTATCGGCACAATGACAGCCGAGTCCACATTCCACATATCGACAACCTCGTGTGCTAAATCAAGATATTTCATTTGTTTCTCTTTCTCAGCTTTCACGAGGTTCTCGTCATGTGGGATGGTGACATCGATTATCATTGTGCGGCGCGCTAATCGGTCTATCACCACTATATCAGGCTTATTTGCAACAATAGTCCTGTCAGTGATGATAGACCGATCCCAGTACATCGTGACATGGTCATTTACGAGAACTGGGTCGGGCACATATTTGTAATACGGCACCTCAGAATCCACAAGTTTGTATTTCAAAGCAAGTTGCTGGTGAATAATCCTGGCCACTTGGTTATGCCTGTGCAAATACTCGCTGTTAGCAAGACGAGAACAACCAGAGATAATATGTCTGATGGACTCACCCGGACGATGGCATGCCCGACACACGTCAACCGTCCCATCCTTCATAATATGTCTCCGATAGTTATTCGTCAAGATAACTTCGTCCATAATCGCACAGACAAAACCTTCAGTTTCCCCGAAGAGGTCGCTGAAACGTAGCCAGGCCACGGACGCCAAGAAATCTACATCAGGCCCATGAAGAGCCCGATAAAAGCGCCCGTGAAGCTCCTTGCCTTTCCATATCTCCTTGCGGTCATCAGTAGTGAGTACTACAGGTTTGCGCCAGTTCTCTTTTGCCATGGACAACGGGGTGAGTCCCTTGTCCACTGAGACCACATCTCGGTGCATACCCACGTCGGTTTCTAGAAAATATTCTCTTAGACTGCACACCTCGCGGTTGTGGAGAGTCTTAGCGTTTAAAAAGCCTCGACCTCCACACTTCCGCGGGATGTACAGTCTCATCACCGATGAACGTGGGTGATGCATCCGGTTTGCGGTCAGCAGCGTACGGACCCTCCTATCCAGGGCGTCGAGTTCGGTCTGAGTCCACTTGAGTATGCCGAAAGAGTACATCAAAACCGGCATGACCCAACCGTTGAAGGCGCGCACCTTATTCCCGAGCCCGACAAAAGGCTGTTCAATACCTTTTTCAGGCGGCCAAAGAAGCGCTCCTTCAGCGATTGTTTCATGTCAGTAACATTAATGCCTAACGCTTCCGACATACCCAAATATTTGTATGTTTCGGTCGAGGAGAGGGATCTAAGGTGTATGAAATCCGAGAGTTGGATCCCTTCGGATTCCATAATCTCCCCTCGCTTTACATGCATGACTGCACATTTGTCCACACCAAATTCCATCCTGATCGCGCTACTGAAAGTTTCAGTTACCAATAATAATAATATTATTATTATTATTATTACTTCTAGGCAAGCATGCTCCAACTTCGACACATCATCGCTTACCATCAGGTGAGATAGTTGTCAAACGCGTGCCTATCAACAACAAAAAAATTAAAAAAGTCGTTTAGACGTGATGTTCAATTAAAAACCATTAAAAGTCGTATAACTGGGCCTTGTGGAGAAGTGTTGTGAGTTATGATGATCACGCGATACGTGTCTTACAGTGTGATGCGTGATATAATCATACGATGAAACGTGTGTCTTACGTGCGAGAGAGATGAAACAGATAAGTAGATGAACTTGATTTGTAAACAAATAGCTGACCCGGCAAACTTCGTACCGCCTCAGAATCAATAAATGTCTTGTTAGCACAGATATAAGCGTGAAATCGTAACAAAAAATAAACCGTCCAAGAGCGAGTCGGATTCTCGCGCAAAGGATTTCGAACAAAATTTTTTTTTCCAGGTTTTTTTAATCTATCTTCTCCTTATAGGTTTTTCTGTAATCGATAAGTAAAGTAGTACCTTCTGTATTTTTTTCAATATTTTAGGTACAGTGGTTTCGGAGATAAGGGGCGGAATGGTCATTTTTCATCTATTTTCTTAGATAACTTTAACACCATATATTTTAAAATTATGAAACAAACACATTCGAGACCGTCACCATGTTTTTCATTTGATATATATCGCACGGCACAGTTTAAAAAACTTTTTTTTTTTTTAATTTCCGATTTTCATCCCAAAAATGACCCCATATTCCGAATTAATTATTTAGGGTACACGTTCGTGTTTAGGTCACAGATGTTCATGTATGTAGCAAATTTCAACTCTATCGGTCCAGCAGATTCGGAGCAAATTAGCTGTGACAGACAGACACACGTGTGATCCTATAAGGTTTCCATTTTTTCATTCGGACTTTCGGAACCCTAAAAACAACTAAAAAGTTCCAAACAATTCACTTTTCATGCAGTCTGATGCAGTTGATGGTATCAAACCTCCAACTTTTTATCAGTCGAGTTTTTTTGAAATTATCAATTTTTTATTTTCTGTGTCCAAAATAAGCAAAAGACCGATTCGAACTATATTTGAAGCCGTTGGAACTTTTTTATGACTAATTATACCTGTATATAAACAAAACAGTCACCTATGCACTCTTTTAGTCAAGAGTGAATAGGTTACTTCTGGGCAAGCGTGCTCCATCGTCGACCACATCATCGCTTACCATCAGGTGAGGTATTGGTAAGAAGCGAGAGACAATGGGAAGCTGTCACCTCCTTCTGCGAAGCAGTAAATACTTACGAAGGAGGAGGCAAAACGTGTGAGGGAGACTCAACGGAGACGCCCTCACGCCCCAAGCAGCTGCTGCTGGGAGACGCCCTGGACGTCGGGAGACGCAAGGCGACTACCGGCCACCGCAGGCGCGGGCTTGCGGACGGCGAGTTATGGGTAGCTCACCGTCCGATGAAGACCAGGCCCGAGTCGACGCCGCGTAGTGTCGCCGCGTAGTCATTAACCTGTGAAGCCCCATGGCAAAATCCGGGTTGTCAAATTAAACCCCGAGGACAACCCGGGTTGACAGCCGATTTTTTTTTTTTTGTATTCTCTTTAATTTTTTTTTTTTTGGTCCGACTCACCGGTGAGTTTCGGGGCTTCACAGGAGTCATTAGAGGAAAAGCTTTTTTTTTTTGCGGTTTGGGAAATCATCCAATAACATCGCCCGCTCTGGGTGGAGCGGGAGGGCGTGTCAGACTCTTACTTACTAAAACCCACCCCTGTTCTTTCCTTGTCTGTGTGCGGTAACTCATGTTAAGAATTTATCCTCTACCTCTAGGCATAGTGGTCAAACGCGAGACTCGCGTTTGTGATATTTAAATGATAAGAATATTAATAAAGAAACACAACAGTCCCCAATCAGTTATTGCAATATTCCAATTATAAGAAATTGATATTAAACAGTGGCAGTCTCTCATTCAGAATTAATTTCTTTAACGTCTTTTAAATAATAATCGAGAAAGTGGATTTGACCTAACTTGACCTGTCGCTTGTGTCTCTCTCAATCAAGATTATTGTGTACTTATATTAATATAAGGGTGTAGATAATGATAGTGTGATATGGTGTGATCATGTACGTAGGCAAAGTGTAAGGTCATTTTTAACAGTCTTCAAAAAAGGAGGTTCTGTATTCGACCCGTATGTATGTATCTTGTTTGTCCGCGTTTTCGTTATTCAAATGCATATTTTTCAAGGAAGGTTTTAATATTTAATAGATTAGGATCTGATGAATATCTTCGGAGTTAGACAGTGTAACTCTTCAATATCTAACAGCAAATTACTCGCGATTGCTGCGATCGTGTTTATATATTGTTTACACAATTTAATGGGGAACCAGAACAGAAAAAATAAAAAGAAAAAACTGATTTCCAAAAAAAAACTGAAAGAAGAAAAAAAGTCGGTATCATAAATCGAAGACAAACCAGAAACACTAACATACGAAATTAAAGTTATTTTGCACTTTTTTTGTTTTTTTTTTGGAAGTCGTGTTTTGTCTTTTGTTGTGTTAGGGTTCCGTACCCGAAGGGTAACCAACGGGTCTTTACGGGACCCTATTACTAATGCTGCCGTCCGTCCGAACCGATATATTGCACGAAGCGTTAGCGCTATTACAAAAATTATTTGGCTAGGGGGGCAGTTCTTTACGTTCATTTGTACGTACAGCTAAGGAGTGGAATGCCATGTACATGTATTTCCTCATAGCTACTACTATCTTTAAGTCAAGAGTCAATAGGTTACTTCTAGGCAAGCGTGCTCCATCTTCGACCACATCATCGCTTACCATCAGGTGAGATAGTGGTCAAACGCGTGCCTATCAATAATAAAAAAGGTTTACTGACCTATTCGAATATGCAATGTACCAATACAAAAAACCAGCCAAGTGCGAGTCGGACTGGCGCATGAACGGTTCCGTACCATCGCACCAGATTATACGCGTCTACTTGTTACCACTAATAAGATTGAGCAAAAAAAAAACAAAATAAACACGTTTCTAGTAGGGGTGCCCCCTTTAATTTTTTATTTATTATTATTATTATTTGTTGTTGTTATTGCGGCAACAGAAATACACATTCTGTGAAAATTTCAACTGTCTACCTAGTACGGATCATGAAATACAGCCCGCTGACAGACAGTCGGAGGGATGGACGGACGAACGGACAGTAGAGTCTTAGTAATAGGGTCCCGTTGGTTACCCTTCGGGTACAGAACCCTAAAAACCGGCCAAGTGCGTGTCGAACTTGCGCAAAGGGTTCCGAACGAATGATTTTTTTAACATGTTTGTTAAAAAAATCATTCATAAAGCTTTAAATTATTCTGCAATTTATAAGCATTTTCATAATTTCATTTTTTTTAATTTTGACTCAATAGTTTCGGAGATAGGGATAGTAAATTTTCATAAATTTTCTTGAATAACATTAAAACTACTTATTTTAAAATTATGAAAAAATAACATTTCTGACCTTCACAATGTGCCCTGTCATATTTTGATATGTTGCACGGTGACTTTCTTTCTTTCTTTCTTTCTTTACTTACGTTACACGACCGTGTTTGGGTTACAAATATTCATGTGTGTATCAAATTACAACTCAGTCGTTCCAATAAATTCGGGAGTAAATTGACTGTGACAGCCGGACTGACAGACAAACACAAAAGTGATCCTAAGGCTTCCGTTTTCATTCGGACTTTCGGAACCCTAACAAATACAATAGGTTTATTTAAAGTCTATATCAATACATGTGTGATAATGGTTGACAAGTGTCGAAATAGTATCTATTGTGAGTATATACTCGTAATTACGAAACTGATAATGAGGTTATTAAAGAGTAGTGCCCGATTTAAAGTAAATTTATGATAATAAATTAAAGGTGGAGCTCGTGGCTAAAGTAATAACAGCCGCACGAGTCGATCTATCAGGTTAAGCTTCGCCTGCCAGGGTTGGTCCGTTACATACCGAGACTCCTGCGTGCCTCGGAAAGCACGTTAAACCGTTGGTCCCGGCTGTCAATCGTGGATCTTTGACAGTTGTTACAGGTCGTCAGAAGCCCGAAAGTCTGACAACCATGCTTACCAGTAACTGGGTTGTGGAGGTCAGATAGGCAGTCGCTCCATGGAAAATACTGGTATTCAGCTGCATCCAGTTAGACGGAAGCCGACCCCAAGATAGTTGAGAAAAGGCTAGGCAGATTTTTTTTTATAATACATTAAAGGTTTAATTCACACAGTGGCTGAGAGATTGACTTCTAAAATAACAGTTGCAGGTTCGTGTCCTGCACGGGACTAAAATGATCCCCAGCATGACTTTTTTTTTGGTGTCATCAAATAACTTCTCCCGCTCTGGGTGGAGCTAGGTCATGTCAGACTCTTACTGACTAAAACCCACCCCTGTTCCTTCAGTTGCCTATGCCAGGGCAAGGGGACTCTTAAACACACCCACAATCCAGCAGATGAACTTATACCTCCATCTTTGAATTGAATGCTTTACATGCATTTTATAACAATGAGGTAAACCTTTATTATTTGATTACAATATATATCATACCTATCTTTTTTCGGCCAAAGAATCAGCATTGCCATTCAACATTGGCAATGCTGCCAGCGTTCTGGGCACTTTTCCCATTGACAGCGATGTTGACGAGTTGTTCGATGACCAATGAGCTGTACTTCTCCCTCTATTATGCCGCTTGTACATTATGTTATTTATTTTAAGTTAATTGCATGCATTGGATTTTGTTTTTAACCGACTTCCAAAAGGAGGAGGTTATCAATTCGGATGTTTGTATTTTTTTTATGTATGTTCGCGCATAACTATATCATACATTGACGGATTTGCAAAATCCTTTTTTGTTCGAAAGAGGTTTGTTCTGAAATGTTCCCATTTAAATTTCATATAGATCTGATGATCGGTTTCGGAGACAGACAACGGAACTCTTCAAAAATTTACAGCAAATCAACCGCGATTGCTGCGATCGTATGTCTATGAATTGTTAACACAATTTAATTTAGAACCACAACAAAAATGTGAATTATTATTTTTTTTTTACAAAAAAATGGAACCGACTTCCAAAAAAAGTGCAAATAACTTTAACTTCAGAAGTCGGTGTCAAAAAACGAAGACAAAACCAGAAACACTGACTTCCGTAATTAAAGTTCCTTTTTTTGTAAAAAAGTTTTTTATCATTCCCCAATATTAGAGTACTTACCTACTGCTTTTACAGTTTCTAGTTAAATATTTGTATGTGACACTTTAACCTGTATTGAACTGCAGCATTAGTTATATTCATCCCACGATACGTGATTGATCAGTATAGAGAAATAAACTGTATACCTACGCCAAAATATTTTGGACATAAGGTATTGTACTACTATATAGGGTACCAAGACAGTGAATTAAAACATTTAGTGGGTAGACATTACTTATTCCAATATTTTGAGGAGTAAGTAATAGCAAATTTATGTAGTAAGTAGTACAAAATATGTCCATTCTTTTACGATTTATTTGATTAAAATATACATAACTAAACTAATAAATAACTAATGGAATAAACAGGCTAAAAGATAAATAAATAAAATATATACAAGCGGTGTATAAGAGGGAGAAGTGTATCATAGTGGGCATCGAAAAATTCGTCCACATCGCTGTCAATGGGAAAAGTGCCCAGAACGCTGGCAGCATTGCCATGTTGAATGGCAATGCTGATTCTTTGGCGGAAAAAGTTATTGGAACGAAGTTCCTTATCGCGCGTTGTGAAAGGGGGCTAGACGGAAAAAATTCTTACGAAAAGTTGTCACGACACTAATGAGGCTGTCCATCCAAAAAGATTGTGTTGGAAAAACAATCTAATAAAAACTTCTTGTATTTGTAAGCTGTGCGGCGTCGCATGTTTCTCTGTCTGTCTCTCTCTCTCTTATAGAAAGCAAGCCAGATATTGCTAAAGAGTTGAGTTGAGCTGAGCTGAGCTGAACTGAGCTGAGCTGAGCTGAGCTGAGCTGAGCTGGGCTGAGCTGAGCTGAGCTGAGCTGAGCTGAGCTGAGCTGCGATGAGATGAGATGAGATGAGATGATGAAGTATAACTTCTTACGTGCGTGCGTGTGTGCGTAGTTAATAATAAAAAAAATATTATAAATTAAAAAAAATAAAATTATATTACAATTCCTTTACTAATTAATTGAAAGGAACTTCGTTCCATCCGGGTGTCCCTTGACACCTCTCAAGTTTTTTTTTTTATTTCTAGTGTAATTTTTTTTTTGGAAGTCGGTTGTTATTTTTTGTAAAAAAGTTTTTTATTTTTCACTTTTTAGTTGTTATACCCCTGAACTAAAAACCCCAATAACATGGAACGTGGAATTTAAACATTTGGAGAACACCAAAACGTCATCGAGGTATACGTATTTTTAGTTTTTGTTCAGTTTCTCAAAAAGCTCTGAAGTACTTTCGATAAAAACTATATGGGACAACCTCAAGAGTATATTCTTTCGGATAAAAAAAGAATTTTAAAAATCGAACCACAACTGACGGAGAAATCGGCTGACATACATACAGTCGAACATAGAACCTTCTCCTTTTCCGAAAGTCGGTTAAAAAAAGGCCAGCCCTCTGGTCACGTGAAGAGTCGACTAAATGTTTGCTGATGTCACGGAAAACTCGATGAGCACTCAGACCCCATGGCCTTAGTGTTTCAACCCCAAACGGCTCAAACATACGAGTAAACTCCCAATAAGATATATTTGGACGTAGTTACACGAAAAGGATTCAATCCACACAAAGTCTTACTTTAGAGATATTGACGTTTGAAGTTTGGAAGATATTTCTTCATTGGTATTCATAAGTTAATTGAAAGTATGATGTTATTTGTGGAATAATAAAACTTTTTTATTGCTAATAGTATAGCCAAGCGTAGTATTGTATTTTCCAAGGTATAACTAAATTTATACGATTGGATCCTTTTCGTTAAATTACAGTTTCCATAGCGAACGCACTAGTCTTATTACAATTTCGTTAAAACGCCTCTCGTAATAAATTGTTTATATAAAACCTTATACCATGAAATAACATATATCTAATTGTTTTAAGAATTTTAACATAATCTTAAACATAAACTTGGCAACACAAAAATCTCAAAATCCGTGTGCCGTTTGAGGTTTTCTGCACCTGTAGCAGCCGCCCCAGCACAGCCCGCCGTGCTAAGAAGATGAGATGGCGCAAGGGGGTCGACACATGTTGCAATGTCAATCAATGTCTATTTGAATCCCTCCTACTAATATTATATAAATGCGAATGCTTGGATGTATGGATATTTGTTAATCTATCATGTCAGAACGGTTGAACGGTTTTGGATGAAATTTATGGAATAGCACATATGCTATAATTTAAAATGGGTAAAGTACTAATTCCACGTGATTAAAACCGCTGGTAGAAGCTAATGTGAAATAAAATGATTTAATAATTTTTCGGAATACCCACCGGCGAATTACTAAAATAATTTGGAACAAGAATTTTAATTTGATTGTTACAAATCCGTATTTCAAAGTTTTCGAAATAATTTTAATAATTGTCAATAATTTTGATTGTTGATTTAATTTGTTGCAAATTCTTTTAGTAACTTGCAACAAGAATTTTAATTTGATTGTTACAAATCCGTATTTCAAAGTTTTCGAAATAATTATAATTATAATAACATTGTCAATGATTTTCTATTTCTCAGACCAAACGATATTGGAATGCAATAAAAATTTTGAAACATGCTTATTAATTTCAAATTAGCTAAGCTGCAATCAAATAATTAGTAGATTTTTGACAGTCGTAACGGGTCAGTCAGAAATCAAAAAATCTGACACCAGTTTCGCCAAGGTGTAGGGGCAGTTACTGGGTTGTGGAGGTCACATTGGTAGTGGCTCCATGTAAAATAGTGATAATCAGTAGCACCCGGTTATGTTGCAAGCCGACCCTAACATAGTTGGGAAAAGCGGTTGGCAGATTGATTGATAGAATAAAATAATAAGGTACTCACGAAATTCCATCCAGTTAGATATCCTGGTTTATATCTGTACAAGTTGTCTAAATCTATATTATCACTCGGTTTAATATCAAGTGTGGCAGCGAAAATAGTGACATAGACATTATGTAGAACCCCAAACATATGGTAAACTGTGGTCCAGTACAATTTAGAATCACTGCGGTCGAATAACTTCTCATTTTCAGTTACCAAAAAGCATAAAACGTTATAAAAAATATTACTATCCTTCCAAACGTACTCTTCCATTTTTAAAAAATAATTTACAAACAGTTTTAAAAAAAGAACACTTCAATAAACGAAACCGATTTAGAAATTAGAACACTTTCACGTTTTAAAAAAAATAATTTTGGTATTAATTTTATAAAATGATTTTTAAATAATTATGTTTAAAAAATAAAAGTTAAATAATTATTAATAATAAAATTATGCTAATAGACGCCCGTATCCCGTGGCGGTTTAGGGCGACTACTCGATAATTAGTGTGACAGTAATTAGATCGACGGTATCTCATTATATTCTGTTAGTTTGTTATCATATTCTTGGTTTTTTTTACCCTCTACTAGTTTATTATTACGATAAAATATTATTTTCTTGACACCTATAATGAGTTCGTTGTAGTATGTCTCATACATAATTTATGACGGAATACCCATGACCATTATTGGGCAAATTATAGATACTTACCAATATACTAATGTTTGTACTCATAGTTATTTTCAAATTGATAGTAGCGCCTGCTAAATTATAATAGTAAAGTTGATGAACAGCTCATTGCCTGTTTATTTCATTAACTTGTATTCCGTACCTAAAGGGTAAAACAGGACCCTGTTACTAAGACTCCGCTGTCCGGCCGTGTATCTGTCTGTCTGTCCGTCTGTCACCAGGCTGTATATCATGAACCGTGATAGTTAGACAGTTGAAATTTTCACAGATGATGTATTTCTGGTGCCGCTATAACAACAAATACTAAAAAACAGAATAAAATAAATATTTAAGGGGCTCCCATACAATAAACGTGATTTTTTTGCCGTTTTTATAGATAGTGGTACGGAACCCTTCGTCCGCAAGTCCGACTCGCACTAGGCCGGTTTTTTTTTTAAATTCCAGACAATCTTGAAGTTTGAGGAGGCACAAGAAAAGAGTGTCTGGATTATTTATTTTTAATTCTTGCTCTTGCATCTCGACCGGTTTTTCAAGATACAATCTTTTAGGACAAGTTATTGGTTAAGTTAGCTTGCGAGCGACTTTTCACTACAATAGCTTTATAATATTTCTAGGTAGACATGCGAGGTCTCGATCTCGAAAAGAAACTCGAATGACCAATCTCGACCCCAAACTTAACACGCGAGTCGAAGTTGCATTTTCTAGATACAACTTGGTAAAGAAAATTAAAGGCGAAAGAATTTGTCTTCAAATAACATGAAGCACTTTTATTTTGCTTTCCATAAATCCAAAACCAGAATTACAGACGTGAGCAAAAAGGCTGATAGGTTTAAATGGAATGTCATACTGAATTTCGATAGTTTATTATTTCGACAAAGTCCCATTTTCTAGAAACAATAGTTCGACTACTTATTGCTTCAACAGAACATAATATAACCTTTAAGGCGCACTTGTACGACTTTTTATGGTTTTTAATTGAACATCACGTATAAACGACGAGTCTTATTTCTTTGAAAAAAATATAAATATGTTACTATAGACAATTTTCGTTGTAATTTGATCTGAGAATATTTGAAATTATATTTTTATAACATTTGTAAAGTTACGTCTAACGTGGATAAAAGTTGAGAATCACGCAAAAACTATAAAGCGTATTTTTATGAAACCTTAACCATTTTAAAGTTTATGATTTTTGCGTTATTCTCAATTTTTTATCCGCGTTAGACATAACTTTACAAATTAATTAGACCACTTTATAAAATATTATTTCAAATATTCTCAGATTAAATTACGACGGACAAAGTCTAGAGTAATATATTTTTTTTTTAAAGAAATAAGACTACTCGTTTAGGTGTGATGTTCAATTAAAAACCATTAAAAGTCGTTTAACTGCGCCTTAATCGTGCCCTAAGGACCTGAGCTCGCTTCGCTGGCACTTAGATAACCTTTTATTCAGGTTCTCATCAGTTTTAAAAAAAACCGACTGTTTATAACGACTAAAAAGTTCCTAATAAGTACGTCACTTTTCAAGCAGTCTGATGCAGTTGGTGGCATGAAATCAATAATTAAACCAAAATAACTGCCACTGCATCAGACTGCATCAGACTGCTTGAAAAGTGACGTGTTTGGATCTTTTTTGTTGTATTTTTACATTCGGTTTTTTTTTAATATTCTAATTTTTTTAAATGCATGCCATGAGCAGTGGTGGCCCAGTGGTATTAGCCGCGACTTACAAGTTGTAGGTCGTGAGTTCAAACCCAGGCAGGCGCTTTACTTTGTATAAATTATTTCATCACCACTGCTCTCAAAACGGTAAAGGAAAACATCGTGAGGAAACCTTCATGTCCTAGAAAAATTCGAAGACTTGTGACATCTACCAATCCACATTGGGCCCGCGTGGTGGATTACGGCCCACACCCTCTCTTCTCACAGAGAGGAGGACTGTGCCCCAGCAGTGGCGACATTAAAAAGGCTGATGACGAACTGCCACTGCATCAGACTGCTTGAAAAGTGACGTGTTTGGAACTTTTTTTGTATTTTTACATTCGGATTTTTTTTAAATATTCATATTTTTTTAAATTTATAATGCATACCTTAAAAACGTCTATATAATATCTAGCAATTTATTATTCATACCCACTTCAGCTTACTAAATAAATTCCAAGGTCATAGAACCGGGTAGTCATAATGTAAATAAATTTTGCAAGCTATTTATTATACATATAGAACCAATTCCTGTTACCTTTTTAATTTTTTTTGGGCGTGGGCAATCGTCCTAAGACTTCTCTCGCTCTGGGTGGAGCGGGAGGTCGTGTCAGATATTTACTGACTAAAACCTATCCCTGTACCTTCCTTGCCTGAGAGCCCAGGCGCGCGGTAACTCTGTTACGAATTTTACCCGACTGCGCGACGCAAGGGAGGGTAATGTGTTTATCAGCATAAGTATGTTTGTTCCTTTGTAGCACTATAAATAATGTGAAACAAAAGACGGTGTTTGGTGCTGTGATTTTCAGTAAGCCCTGGCTTTTTATTGTCCCGCAGAAGGTGTGAAAAGTAGAGTATGCTTCTCTGGGATAAAGCCTGCCTTCGTCTTGGGCAGTAATGTTTGTTCCTTTGTGGCACTTCAGAGACCAAACGCGTGGGTCGATTTTGATAATTCTTAAGTCAATTGATACGTCGTAATCTTGCGAGTGCTACTAAAGACATGACAGTAATCAAAATACAATATGGCGACAAGCAGGCGCCCTCTTGTGGAAAAGAAAATAATCAAAGTCGACGAAATATATTAAGTGGGGTATCAATATAAAGGGCTTGAGGAGGGGATTCCAAAAATATAACTCACGTTTACAACAAAATCATCAATACAACTCTCTTAGTTAGAATTGTTGTCAAATGTCATAAATAGTCATGATTTCATGAAATAGTCATTCCATACATTAATAATTATGAACTTCGAAGGTTGTATTAATGATTTTAATGATTACAGTTCGGTAAATACGTAATTGCTAGGGCGCGTGTATTTGAAAGTCACTTCCTCGGGCACCCGCGAATCAGATTTTGATCAACAGAGAACCTGATACTGACCTGCAAATTACAAAAAAAAACGTAAGAAAATTTTAATTTCGCGGGTTACCCGTCGCATCCCTCTTAAGGGTCTACTACTGGCTAAGTGGCGCCCTCATTAAATAAAAAATCGGCCTTAATATAGAAAAACACTTCTGTAGCTGATTTAAAAATCGGTCTCAACCATAACAGACGTTCAGAACACGCAAAAACTAAAACGCTTGAGAAATACGCTTTTACTTTTTAAGTCTCAAGTTTAGTTAAGTTTCAAGTTACTTTTGGCACAAAAAGAAAGTGAAATAAAAACTTAGAAAACGAAAGTGTTTGATAATAATTGATTTTAGAACCAAGTGTCTTACTATTAAGATTTCATTGTTATTGACCAGTTTATAGACATAATGACTATTATTTTATTAGTTTAAAAATAATAAGTTTTTTAGATATTTCTAAAAAACTTTTTCACAAAAAAATAGAGCCGACTTCCAAAAGAAAACAAAAAAAGTGCACAATAATTTTAATTTCGGAAGTTAGTGTTTCTGGTTTTGTTTCTTCGTTTTTTGACACCGACTTCCGAAATTAAAGTTATTTTGCACTTTTTTTTGTTTTTTTTTTGGAAGTCGGTTCTATTTTTTTGTAAAAAAGTTTTAATTTTTCACTTTTTAGTTGTGATTCCCCATTAAAATAAACATCCGAATTAATAACCTCCTCCTTTTTGAATTTGGTTAAAAATAACAATGATGATGGCTTGATAGCTGTCTAAAAATAACAATGATGATGGCTTGATAGCTGTCTAAAAAAAGATGTTAAATAAGAAATAACAATTGTAATTGTAAAATGGACTAAGTAACGTTTTTCCCACACTTTGTCAAATCACTAAGAAACCAAACTAGAAACACCGACTTCCGAAATTAAAGTTATTTTGTATTTGTTTGTATTTTTTTTTTTTTGTAAAAAGTTTTTTTGTTTTTCACTTTTTAGTTGTTGTATCCCATTCTAAAACTAAATTAATAGTAAAGTTATGCCCGAATTTATAGCCCCAAAAATAGGGAATTTGAACATAGTTGGTAAAATTAGGGTGTATCAGGGTGAACTGCACAAATCTGTATACCCCTTCAGAGCGTATTAGGGTGATGTAATGTTGTGAAGTGGTGAAAACAATATACAGACATGCGATTGAAGCAATTCTGGAAGGTTTGCTATCATTTATTGAAGAGTTCCATTGTGTATCTCCGAAGTTCTTTATCAGATCTACACCAAATTAAAATGGGACCATATGTAAAGCAACAGCTTTCAAATAAAAAAAAATCTTCAAAATCGGTTCACGTAGTAAATAGTTATGAGGAACACACATAAAAAAAAATACAGTCGAATTGAGAACCTCCTCCTTTTTTTGAAATCGGTTAAAAAAGACGCAACACGCGCTTCCCGTTATCAAAACTAAACAGTCACTCAGTTGTAATGTTTTTTTTTAGTGTACGAACAAAAACGATTTTTAGCCAAAATTGACTTTTCAGCTCTCCTTTCAGTTTGGACCGAAACTGGAATCGAAACTCACGCGGTAGCAGAAAAATTAAAAATATTGACTTGAAATATTATCACACCATTGAAAAATCAGCCTTATCAAATTACATATAGGTATATTTTAACCTATTCACTCTCGACTTAAGGTGAAAACTCCAGGGTAGCCCACGAAATTCAAATTTTCTTACGTTTTTTGCAATTTGTAGGTCTGTATCAGGTTATGTGTTGGTCAAAATACGATTCGCGACAACTGTCTCACTTAGAACTGATGCCAAATGTTTCATTTCATGAAATACTTATATTTGGCATCAATTTTAACTGAAAGAGTTGTACTGATTTTTTTAATTATTATAATTCTATAAATACATACTTGCTACGGCTGCGAATCAAATTTTGACCAAGATACAACCTGACACTGACCTGCAGATTGCAAAAAATGTAAGAAAATTTGAAGTTTCGCGGGCTACACTGGCGCTTCTACCTTCTAGACTCCCATGTTGTAGCTATCAGGAAAAAGATTTGTGGTTGTCAGACTTGCCGGGTTCTGACTGACTACTCGATTTTTTTTCCCGTGGAATAATCCTTATTTCAAAGACAAATATTTGTATTTGATAGTAAAATATACGCAATAAAAAATATTTTCACCAAAGGGGAAAGCAAAAAAAATGCCTGAAATGGACAGAAACTACTAACAGTCCTTAATTCTATAAAGAATAAAATAGGAAAAATGAAAATAATTCTTAAGTTTGTTCAACTAGTGTAAAAATACAACGATCACTTAATATGTTTAACTTGATATCCGCTTATATTTATATAGAGATCGTGTTTATTTGACGTGAGTAAGTGACATTCAGCCAAAAAAGAATCGTCAAATAATCCTTATCGAACTATTCTAAACAACTAGTGCACAGTTATCACTAATTAAGTATAATTTAACCTGTTATAAGCACCATAAATCTAATTAAAATAATGTACTTGTGTAACTCAAGTCGCAAACGCAAAACCATATACAATAAAAAACAAGAAATGCAGTAATGTCAAACTGTCACTAAAGCAAAGCACATGTGATTCATACAGTCTAGATACGTTTTCTATTTAAAAAATTTTGAAATTGATTGGAATTAATATTGACCAACATATATTATTTTAATTAGACTTACGCTACATATAGGTCGTAGAAGAAACACTGATGTAAGGAAAAAGACACAGGTCATAGATGCTCTATCACATTGTCAGAAATTAAAATGGAAATGGGCGGGCCATGTTGCACGCATGTCAAATGAAAAATGGACCGAGAAAGTGATTATCTGAAGTAGCCCTCTTGGAAAACGCAAAAGAGGGAGACCGCTAGAGAGAAGGACTGATGAAATTAAAAAGTTTGCAGGAGATGACTGGTTTGCCCAAGATAGGGAAACGTGGAAAAAATTGGAGGAGGCCTATACTCGTCGAGAGGTCCTTAACAAAAATACTAATTAATAAATTTTCATGATTTAGTTGACATAATTATGATGACATTTGACTATGATGTACTAGGATTATATTATTTTTTAATTTTATTCTAATGATTGACTAAGATGAACTTTGACTTTGATTATTTGATTTTTATATTTGACTACGATGACATTCACATTAAGATAATCAATTGATGTTAATTAAATGATAAATCATATAAATTCTACATTCAAATCAATAATAATGCAATCTATGTAAATATTTGTTAAGGAAATAAAGGGCTTATTATTAATATATTATATGGGTTATTTGATGATTCCTCTTTGGCTGAATATCACATACTCATGTCAAATAAACACTACCTCCGTAAAAATATAAGCGGACATCAAGTTAAATATATTTAGTAATCGTTATATTTTTACCCTAGTTAAACAAACTTAAGAATATTTTCACTATACATATTTTATTCTAAATAGAATTACGGAATATTGGTAGTTTCTGTCCATTCCAGGCATTTTTTTGTTTGGCAGATGGGCATTCCCTGTCAAGTTCATAGGTCAATGGGAAGTTAAAAAATTCTTCGTAACAAGATTTTGTGACAAACGACAAACAGACGGACATAGGGCTCTATTTGACCCTTCGGGTACGGAACCCTAAAAACTACTGAACGGATTTTCATGCTGTTTTCACCAACAGACAGAGTGATTCATGAGTAAGGTTTATGTGTATAATTTTTACCCATGCGATGGTCGCTAGTTATATATTACAACTACACAGGGTATAAAAAGATACATCACATAGCCGTCAACTACGCATACTGTACACTGCGCGCAATGTAACGCGAACCCAGGCAAATGGAGTTAAACCCCGCCCCTTCGCTCTAAGCCACGTAGGTACTTGTCGGATATGTTTGATATTCATTGCGTTTTTGTAACTGCAAATGCGCAATTTAAAAAAATCGAAAAAAAAAAACAAAAATTCAGGTAATTTTTGTTCGGAAAATAGTATAGTAATGACAATGGAATACATTTTCGTGAAAAAGTAAAAATAAAATTGCGACGTCGACCTTCAATATCTCCAGAACCAGTGGATTCCCAGGTATGGTCTAGTGGAAAAAAATTATCCAAATAATGGGTACAATATGTGGCTTACGGCTTCGGAAATTGTCTTTTTACTCGTACTTTGGCATTTAAAATATTAGTTAGGTTAGGATTATTGATTATGATTCTATTGAGTCATCTCAATCAATGAATCTGCCTAGCCTTTCCACAACTATGTTGGGTCCAGGGTCGCGGGCTTAGACTATGAAAGGTTATAGAGTGTCAAAATCCAGCAATCTGAAGTACCAGAATGAGAAGCCGGCTTGTATCTGTACACGCGAAATAAGTTCACATAGACAAAGTGAGAAGACGAAACTTCATCGTTGCGTTCGTCAAGGTCACTCACACATTTCAAAGATTCTGCTTCATTTAATGTCCAATGACGTTCCGTCTATAACCTTTCATAGTCTTAGGTCGCGGGAGAGTTTGAGTGAGTCAGCGTGGTCCTGGAACACAAAGGGCAACTGAAGGTACACAACATTCGAAAGAGTTACCTCGCCCCTGGGCATTCAGGGCAGGGAGAAACAGGGGTGGGTTTCAGTCAGTAAGAGTCTGACACGCCCTTCCGCTCCACCCTAGAGCGGAAGAAGTCATAAGATGATTTCCCACCCCCCAAAAAAAAAAAAAAAAAAAAAAAGGTACACGGGTGGGTTTTAGTCAGTAAGAGTCTGACACTCCCGCTCTAATTAGAGCGGGAGAAGATATCTTATGATTTCCCAACCTCAAAAATTTATTAACAAAAATTTAACCGACGAAAAAGAACTAAAAAGCCAGAAATAAATAAACCTTTTTAAGTCTTGAGTATTGAGCTTATTTACATAACTAACATACACACACACCCACACACAAATACACACACAGACACACACATATACACACACACACACCCACATATACACACACACACATACACACACATACACACACATACACACACATATTTAACAAATTTTGAGTCGGAGCCAAACAACAATCTGATTAATTATCTAAAGAACAATGCCCACCTTCCATACATTTAAAAACCTGATGATGAAAGTATATGTATAGTTATAAGATATAGTAGAAATACTTCCCGTAAGTTTAGAAAGTAATGTCTAATAGTCATTTCGGCAATTTAAACGCCACGAAGTTCAAAAAATATTAATGTTTCTTTTTAGGTTAGGATTTGCCGTCACCAGAATTAATGAAACAAACGTGCATGAACTAATTAATAACGCTCGTAGTTTACTCTAAAATAGGAATATTTAGCTAACTATGGTCTAAAACATCTTTTTTACTCAGTTAATTCCTTGAAACTAACTGCCCTTGGCTAAGTCAATGCTAAGACTCAATGATTGTCACTATAAAATGAGTGTCGAGTTGAAAACTGCATTCTCCAGTACTTAGTTACCAATTATTTATTTTCTAAGACTAACATTTGGTTACCTACCTACCTGCTGGCTAACACCACATAATATGTACAATTTGTGATTAAATAAGTACATTGTTATCACACTAATAATTGCTTTTAATTTAATTAAGTATACCTAGGTATATACTAACTAGTCGAAACGTATTTATGCAGACATTGCAATTTATGCAAAGTATACGTCGACTTGTTGCTGATGGCGGCATTGTCAACAGAACGGATTTACAACGGTATCAGGTATGGTAAGCAAAGGTCGTCAGATAAGGAAGATATCGGGGTCCATGGGCGGTAAATAGGGTCGTAATAAGAAGAAACACATACAAAATGGCACAGTACACAACGAGACGCGAGCGCAACAACAAAGGACTGCGCCGATGCAAATCACAGAACTGTCAAATGTCAAAAAAAATCCATTTCACTTGCGCACACTCAATGAAACACTGAATGATTCATTTAATTCAATTATTGTGTTATTTTTTAATTATTTACTTTATCCCATGACTAATAAAAAAATAGTTACTGGTCGAATTAAACGTAAAATAAGTATAAAACTAAGGAACAAAGTTAAATATGGTCAACCAGCAATTTGTAAAATGGAACGTTTTAAAGAATTGATGGTTTGGATGCGTTCAAAATATGACAATACGTTTAGAATTAGCTTAAATAAATGTAAAAATATCTTTTTTTCCTGCGTTTCTTTTAACATTGTGATAAGCGTAATTAATATACAATTCAATAAGCTATATTTTAAGATTTATTTCATTTCTATACACAGTCAGGTCAAATATGAACATTCTTCTTTTATATGTACGTAGAAATTAAAAAGGCTCTATGTAGGTAAGCCCACAATTTTCGAGCGTTTCTCTCAATTTTATCAGAATTCCATCATCAGATTCTGACTTGCTTGACATGGGACCACCCTCGAGGTATGGTCTAACAAAAAAAGAATAATTATCAAAATCGGTTCATGCATACTAGAGTGAGGGCTGAACGTACACAAACATATATATATATATATATATATATATATATATCATATATATATATATTTTTATATATTTATGTATATATACGGTCGAATTGATAACAGTCTTCCTTTTTTTCCCCCGGATCCCCGCAAAAAAAAAAAACAAAATATGCTGCGGTCGATTTTCAGCCTAACCAAATGCAGCTGCCTGCCTAGCCTTTTCCCAACTATCTTGGGGTCGGCTTCCAGTCTAACCGGATAAAGCTGAATCAGCATTTTACATGGAGTGACTGCCTATCTGGCGTCCACAACCCAGTTACTGGGTAATAAAATATCCCTTGACAATATTGGTTGTCAGACTTTCGGGCTTCTGACGATCCGTAACGACTGTCAAATACCCACGATTGACAGCCGGGACGAACTTACGAGGCACGGAGGTGTGTAAAGATGGTCACCCATCCATGGACCAATCCCGGCAACCGTAACTCAACCTGATATATCGACCCGTGCGGCTATTATTACTTTAGCAACGAGCTAGCTAAATACCAATACTTTAAAAGGAGCGATTGAGTCATCTCTATTAATAGTAAAATCCTTAACATACCTCGTTAGAATTTTGGCAGACTAAAAGAAGGCCAGGCCGGAAGCCTTGACGTTAGGAAGTATAATTTAAGTTAAAGATTATGACCGTTTTATTCATTTGACCTCAGCAGCTGTCAGCATAAAATTATCTTGTAGTATTTATTATTTATTTTTAGATTTGCACGTTAGAAGATTCTAGAGTTTGCTGCTGTACAAAGATAGATAGAGCAATTTAATATAAGTACCTTGGCAGGTTTAACTGGGTCTCGGTGGAGATCTGCGTCGGTTGAGTGGAGCACCGCCGTGTCCTCGTGGATACGATAGACGGCAGCGACCTCTCGCCCCCGGCCCTGGTTCAGGCCATAGAATTGAGCGAGAGGGAATGTGTAGCAGTCTCCTCCTTCTGCGAAGCAGGAATGCTCGCGAAGGAGGAGGCGGAACGGGTGATGGAGACTCATCGAAGTGGCCCTCAGGCCCCCAGCCGCAACCGCCGCAGGAGACGCCCTGGGCATCAGAGGTCGCAGGACGATCTTCGGCTACCGTAGACGCGGGCCTGCGGACGGCGAGTAATGGGTAGCTCACCGTCCGATCAGCAATAGGCGCGAGAGTCAACGGCGCGTAGTGTTCCACACGCGCCTCAAAGAGATGTCAACCACCACTGACGGGGCTCATCATGGCCGATGCCTGCATGCCAAGGGGCGTGGATAAATTCGTAACAGAGTTACCGCACCCCTGGGCACTCAGGGAAGGAAGGAACAGGGGTGGGTTTTAGTCAGTAGGAGTCTGACAGGCCCTCCCGCTCCACCCAGAGCGGGAGAAGTCACAGGATGATTTCCCACACCCAAAAAAAAAAAGTTTTGACTGGTTCGCGGGAGTTTTTTTTTTTGGTATAAGCCCGCCACACTATTCCCAAACCACTGTAAATTCTGCAAGCCAGAATCAACAGTGGCGACCACCAGAAAATACGTCGAGGCAATGAAGCTCGACGAGTCCCAGAGAAACGATTAAACTGTCTTGGGTCCCGCAACGACATTAATCAGAAAAGACAGCGGAGGAGTACGAAAAGCATAATTTCCACTTCAGGTCAGACTCTTACCGACTAAGCCGTTTTTTTTTTATAAATGTATATTAATTTATTAATTTTATTGTGTAAGAAAGCTGAGCGAGAGGTAATATGTGGCGAGAGTATTTACTTTAAAAAAATATCGACTTTTTAGTCTACGGGGCACCGAGCTGTGATTGTGCATTGTTTGTCGTAGGTCCTTTTGTTGTTTAGCTCTTTCTATGCGGTTGGCTATAGTCCTGTGGATTTCTAGGGGTGCAACGCCGAATATTGAATACAACATTCGTACCGGGGTCGGTTTAAAGCAACCAGTGGAAATCCGGCATGTCT
Organism: Polia nebulosa; assembly: GCA_951329385.1. Classification (NCBI taxonomy): domain Eukaryota; kingdom Metazoa; phylum Arthropoda; class Insecta; order Lepidoptera; family Noctuidae; genus Polia; species Polia nebulosa. The sequence goes on from OX589614.1 coordinate 18,609,026, forward strand.
CATTGAGTACTGCATCCACTGGACAGGCATATTCACCAGCAGAGAAGCAGAGCGTCTTTCCAGTTGTTCGCAGGACCTGGGGAGACGCCCCCCAACTGGTGGACGTAAGAATCTCACACTTCTTTGTCTAAATATCAATTTAATAATAATGTACTCTCTGCACATGTTGGTTTTAAGGGTCTACTAACGGTCCATTGAATAAAAAAACTTGAGAGGTGTCAAGGGACACCCGGATGGAACGAAGTTCCTTTCGATTAATTAGTGAAGGAATTGTAATATAATTTTATTTTTTTTAATTTATAATATTTTTTTTATTATTAACTACGCACACACGCACGCACGTAAGAAGTTATACTTCATCATCTCATCTCATCTCATCTCAGCTCAGCTCAGCTCAGCTCAGCTCAGCTCAGCTCAGCTCAGCTCAGCTCAGCTCAGATCAGCTAAGCTCAGCTCAGCTCAGCTCAGATCAGCTAAGCTCAGCTCAGCTCAGCTCAGCTCAGCTAAGCTCAGCTCAGCTCAGCGCAGCTCAGCTCAGCTCAGCTCAGCTCAGCTCAGCTCAGCTCAGCTCAGCTCAGCTCAGCTCAGCTCAGCTCAGCTCAGCTCAGCTCAGCTCAGCTCAACTCAACTCTTTAGCAATAACAACAACTATAACAAAAGTAATTGTAATAAAATTTTATTTTTTTTACTATAGCAAAAAGTGTCGTGACAACTTTTTTCGTAAGAATTTTTTCCGTCTAGCCCCCTTTCACAACGCGCGATAAGGAACTTCGTTCCAAAAATCGTAGCATAACACAGAAAATAAATATTAAAAAATCCAACTTCCCGTTTGTTACAACGTGAAAATGATTTATCCTCTTTGTAACAAACGTGAAGTTGGATTTTTTAATATTTATTTTCTGTACTATGCTACGATTTTTTATTCAATGGACCACTGGACCGTTAGTAGGGCCTTAAACTATAAGTGCAGAAAGTAATTGCTATACAAAATAATAAATAAATAAAGTACCTACATATAGTTGAGACTTGTGGCGTTCATAATAATTATACAGCTAGTTTACACCTTGACTCGAAGTCACCTAATAACCATTATATTATTAATTATTCATGTCATACAATAACAAACGGGTTTTGCATAATTTTGTTAACTTCCTGTACTCATACATTAATCTTAAGGCGCTTTTAACTGCCAATGACCTTGAGTGATCAGCTTGCGTGTTCTGTGCTGATCTCACGTAACGCGTCGTACGTCCACCCAGTAATAGGACTCGCCCATCAAGGAGCGCTGTCCAAAATTAGACGCATTATTAATTTATTATACATAAAACATCAGGTAACGAAAACACGTATACTAAAATATAAATTATTAAATGGTCTTTATAATAGTGAAAGTTTCATAAAAATACGCTTTATAGTTTTTGCGTGATTCTCAATTTTTTTATCCGCATTCGACATAACTTTAAAAATTAATTACACTATGTTATAAAAATAAAATTTCAAATATTCACATAACAAATTACGTAGGAAATTGTCTACAGTAACATGTATTTTTTTTTCAAAGAAATAAAACTAGTCGTATATGTGATGTCAATTAAAAATAATTTGAAGTCGTATAACTGCGCCTTTGGACGAAGACATGAGGTACCTACACAATTTGAAACAGCATTTTATATGTTTTTTTTTAGCTAAACCGGCAGACTATGGCGACTTATTATAACAATATTTTAATTAATGTAGAAGTTGGTTGCTTTTAATTTTAAATAAATTAACTTTTGTCGCGTCTAATTAGCAGACAATAGATTTTACTTGTGTCTCGCCTACTATGTGTCTGCCAGACGCGGTTGAGTCATTAAAAATTAAAACAACCAAGTTTATATTCTTTTTTCTGGTATTCCATCATACATAGGTACTTATAGATAAATACAAACTATTTAATTACAAAGTATACAGCATGTAACAAAAACCCTGTCCGATCCTAAAGGATATTATTTGATATCGTACTGCGTACACATAGACGTAACCATTTAATGCATAAAAAGATTATTATTTTTCCCCAATGAAAATAATTAATTTAAAAAAAAGATAAAACTTATCAAAGACAACACCGATCGTTCGACAAAGTTCACCTACAGTTTCATGTCAAAGAACCCACCTGAGCGAGACGGTATTTTTAATCCTTTGTTATGCGCCCTTTGTCGCGTGCCGTCAAAGCGAAAAGTTGTGCCTACAGCCCGGCTAGTGCAGGGCGGTATCCTTTAAAATAAAAAGAGGTATAAATAAAATGATTTCGTCGGCCGTTGGAGTGTTTTCAACTTATCAAAATTTGCCATATTTAGTGTTAAATTTCGCATTTTTCATAAAAATAAAAAATCAATAACTTTTGGTTTTTATTAGTTACCCAACAAAAAAACCTAAACAAACCCAGGCAGGCGATTTACTTTGTGTAAATTATTTCATCACCACTGCTCTCAAAACGGTGAAGGAAAACATCGTGAGGAAACCAGCATGTCCCAGAACCAAAAATTCGAAGACATGTGACATTCACCAATCCGCATTGGGCCCGCGTGGTGGATTACGGCCCACACCCTGTCACGAAGAGGAGGCCTGTGCCCCAGCAGTGGGGGCATTAAAAGGCTGAGATGATAATGACACTTTTTTACTATTTTTTTCTAATACGTAGGATGTTAAACCAGGAATACGCCTTATTGGACCGGACAGGGTTTTTGTAACATGCTGTATACAAACTAATAAAAAATAAATTAAATATGAACTACGTCTGACGAGTCAGTTAGAATAAAATTAGTTAAGAAATTTAAAACGGAATTTTCAAAATCAATTGAATCAAAATGGACTCACCATGTTCCAATTCGTAAACAAACAATACGAATATTTCCAAATAACCCCCAAATCCGGATCATTTCTCTGCTCTTCAGTTAAATTAGATCTGATAGCTAACCCAAAATGTACAGTGAAGTAAAATATATCACAGTTCAATACATGAAGAGCTGTTCTTATGAAAAGATGAGAGCAAGCATCTTTTTTACCACATAGCTTCATTTTTAGAAAGACATACAAGAATATGTTCCGGGTTCAAAATTGAGAATTTTCTGTTAAGAACTGGGTAAACCTTGCTTTAGTTCTATATCTGCCTAGTCTTTTCCCAACTATCTTGGGGTCAGCTTCCAATCTAACCGGATGCAGCTGAATACCAGTATATTTTAAATGGAGCGACTGCCTACCTGACCTCCACAACCCAGTAACTGGGTAATACGATACCCCTTGGTAAGACTGGTTTTCCCACAAATATTATAAATGTTGGATGTTTATCTCAATCACGCCAGAACGGTGGAATGGATCTAAATGAAATTTAGCACAGAGACCTCTATAGTCTCGAATAGCACACACGCGATCGAACCCGTTCACAGAAGCTAATAGGTATTTTAAATTTTGTCTGGTTTTCAGCCTAAGTAAGGTTTAACTAATACTCAACTTGAAATTTCTAATTCTGAACCCGAAATTATGTGTGCAAGACGTGGCTTTTAAACACAAAATGATCTTTATCAGATTTTTCTAAAACCATTATAGTCTGTTTGAGAAATGGTTAATGGTGTCAAATAAAAAAAAAGTATTGTTAATGGATTTCTGTTCTGTTTTAAGTTAATGAGGAGGTTCAAGGGTAATAGGAACCAGCATCGATTATTAATTCTCTGGTAACTGAAGGAATTCGGGCGGGTTTTAGTTAGTAAGAGACTGACACATCCGCTCCACCCGGAGCGGGAGAAGTTATAAATTGATGATTTCCTATCCAAAAAAAGAGTTACAGGAAATCTATACTTAATATTACAAATGCGAGTGTAACTCTGTTTGTCTGTCTGTCCGTCTGGTATAATCCTATCACTGACTCATCATCTGCCTAGCCTTTTCGCAACTATCTTGGGGTCAGCTTCCAGTCTAACCGAATGCAGCTGAATACCAGTATTTTACATGGAGCGACTGCTTATCTGACCTCCACAACCTAGTTACTGGGTAATACGATACCCTTTGGTGTTGTCAGACTTTTGGGGCTTCTGACGACCCACTGAATTCACTGAATTGGTCACTGAATTTCAACCACGGTGGCCTCTCAACGGAGATCAGCCAAGTACGCAGACGAATTTAAAGTGCACTAGTGTCTGCGCAAATATGGGTGCACTCTCTGGTCTCTTACTCTCATAGACCGGTTTTTTTTTTGTGTGGGGAGTCATCCAATGACATCTCCCGCTCTGGGTGGAGTGGGAGGGCGTGTCAGACTCTTACTGACTCAAACCCACCCCTGTTCCTTCCCTGCCTGAGTGCCCAGGAGAGCGGTAACTCTGTTACGAATTCATCCGGTATCCTTTTGATCCAGTACCTTCCGACAAGAGAAGGAAGGAATTGGTTTACATAAAGCCTCAAACTAAACATACTGTTACGTCGACCGTATTACACTGGAACGTTCGAGAATGTGGTCGAAGTTTCCAGAAGTTTCCACTAGGTTCGAGAACATTCCATTGTGGTACTGTATAGAAGTTCATAGATGTTTCTAGAATATTCCACTATAGAATAGTTCGACAATGTTCTGGAAACTTCCATGACCGTATAAATAGGCCGGACGGCGGGCGAGTGAGACAGTCTGAATTCGACTACGGATGCGAACGGATGCGAATACAAGCGATTACGAAGAGAATAGTGATTATTAGTGAATTAGTGTTTGTGTAAATAAGTTGTTGAGTTAATAAAGAATATTTGGTTAATTAATTGGTGTAAAATAATTTATCCCATACCCAGCTCGTAACAAATTGGTGTCAGAAGTGAGGGATAAATTATGCCAATTTTACCAAAGGACGACACGGACGGTATTCGTACAAGGAGTCAACGGCAGCAAGACATGGATCAGAGGCGGTTTGGAGATTCTCCGATACAGACGGGTGGTGTTCAGCCTACGACAGAGCCAGTCGCTGGCCCATGTGGAGTTTCTTCAGCACCAGCGGTGCCAGACTTGTCTGCGCTAATGGCGCTGTTGCAGGAACAGGCTCACCGTCAAGAAGAGCAGGCCCGCCGCCAAGAAGAACAGGCCCGTCGAATGGAAGAGAAGCTTCAACAAGATAAAGAGGAGCAGGCCCGCCGCCAAGAAGAACAGGCCCGCCGCCAAGAAGAGCAGGCCCGCCGCCAAGAAGAGTTACAGGCCCGCCGCCAAGAAGAGCAGATGCTCCTCATTAAAGACCTTCACTCAACACTTGGCAAAGAGTTCAAGGTGATGAAGGAGCAGGTTCATCAGCATGAGAATCGCATCTCAGAAGCTGAAGTTCAGATTGCCGGGGTGAAAAAGGCTTTAGGTGAACTTAGGGCTGGAGACGGGGTTGTGCCTTCAGTGGTTGCTGCACCTTCGGCACGTGGATTTAAGGTGCCGCCATTCGACGGAACATCTTCATGGTCGGCCTACAAAATTCAATTTGAAGCCGTTATGAAGGCGAATGGGTGGACCAAAGAGCAAGCCATGACCGCGCTCACCTTAGGCCTCCGAGACCAGGCCCTAACCATACTTGAGGCTCTTGGCAAGGATGTGACCTATGAGCAGCTGCTGGAAGCCTTAGAGTCCAGATATGGTGACACGCACTTGGAGCACGTATTTCGTGCTAAATTAAGAGATCGTGTTCAACGTAGTGCCGAGAACCTACAGCAGTGGGCCTTGGAAGTTGAAAAGTTGGTTCGGAAGGCATACCAGTCTGCCCCTGCACTCATCAATGGCAATCTGGTACAGGCGTTCATCGACGGAATACGTGACTTGGAAGTTAGAGCCGCTGTAAGACTTGGGCATCATGAGACACTGAAGGACGCCTTGGCCCATGCCTTGGAAGTAGAGGCAGTGAGGCAAGACCATGGAACACACCGTATCAGGGAGGTTGTGGCATCACCTGTACGCGATCGTCCGCAAGGGTATAGCCCTAGGTGTTACACTTGTGGAGAAAGGGGTCACCTTCGGTTAAGCTGTACAAAGCGAGGCATACTGAGAGAAGGTCAATCCCAGCAAGGAAGGGCAGCTCGGCCAGTTCAGTGGAGGAGTGCGAGTGGCGCGAGATGGCGCACAACCGTGGCGGAGGCTCCTGAAAATGTGAGTTCAAGTGATGTCGTCAAGGTCGGTGCGGCACCCGACAAGTGCGTAAAACAGAAGCAAGTGAAGAATAAAGTGAGTGCAGGCGCGGATGGTGTTGCCAGCGCCGTGGCCTCCAAGAAGGACGTCTGTGTGATAGTGTGCGCGCGCGATGCGGACGATAGGTCTGACCCGGGAATGAGCGGAGTGAGGATGCTAAGAATGGATGTCAGCAATGAATGGAAGGAAATCCTACAGCATGCTCAGCAAAATGACACGGACCTCAAACCGATCTTCGAATGGATTAAAGCTGGTGCTTCGAAGCCCAAGTGGAGTGATGTTGCGGCGTTAAGTTCCATCACAAAGAGTTATTGGGCACAATGGAACAGCTTGGTTATCCAGGATGAAGTCTTGTGCCGTAAATGGGAAAACGCTCGAGGAGACAACTGTCATCTACAAATTGTTGTCCCCAAAGCCAAAGTACCTGATGTTTTACGGCTCTACCATGATGGATGTTCAGGAGGACATATGGGGGTAAAAAGAACTCTACTGAAGATACGAGAGCGATTTTACTGGATCCATTGTCGAGAGGATGTTGAGGACTGGTGTCGCAAATGTACCAGTTGTGCGGCTGTGAAAGGACCTCAGACACGCAGTAGAGGTGCTTTAAAAGTATACAACGTAGGAGCCCCCTGGGAACGGATAGCACTAGACGTTGCAGGACCATTTTCGGAAAGTGAAAACGGAAACAAGTACTTCATGGTTGTCAAGGATTACTTCACAAAGTGGCCAGAAGTCTTCGCCATTCCCAACCAAGAAGCAACAACAGTCGCAGATAAATTGGTTCAGGAAGTCTTCTGTCGTTTTGGAGTACCCTTGGAAATTCACAGCGACCAAGGGAGGAATTTTGAATCACAAGTTTTCCAGGAGACTTCTCGACTGATGGGTACTCACAAGACCAGAACCACTTCTTACCATCCGCAATCTGATGGAATGGTAGAACGTTTCAACCAAACGTTGGAAAGATATCTGGCAAAAGTTGTGGAAAGCAGGCAAAGGGATTGGGACAAGCACATACAGCCGTTTCTTCTGTCCTACCGTAGTGCAGTTCACGAAAGTACGACTGTGACACCAGCCTTCGCGAACTTTGGAAGGGAATTACGGTTGCCTGCAGATTTAATCACCGGAACCCCCCCTGATGCCCCACGCAGTGTAACCGATTATGCGAATGACTTGCGTAACAAGTTGAACGATGTATATGAGCATATCAGACAATCCGGCCAACAAATGTCTGATAAGATGAAGACCCGATACGACCGGAAGGCAAACCATAGAGGTTTTGACGAGAGTTCACTGGTGTGGTTGCATAACCCAGTGCGCAGCAAAGGGAAGTCTCCCAAATTGCAAGCAAAATGGGATGGACCATACCGAATCGTGACCAGGATCAACGATGTTACCTACCGAATACAGAAGGCTCCACGAGGTGCGCCTAAGATAGTCCATGTAGACCGATTGGCGCGATACTACGGGACTAATGATGCTCGGGACGAGCATGTCTAAGGAGGGGGCAGTGTTACGTCGACCGTATTACACTGGAACGTTCGAGAATGTGGTCGAAGTTTCCAGAAGTTTCCACTAGGTTCGAGAACATTCCATTGTGGTACTGTATAGAAGTTCATAGATGTTTCTAGAATATTCCACTATAGAATAGTTCGACAATGTTCTGGAAACTTCCATGACCGTATAAATAGGCCGGACGGCGGGCGAGTGAGTCAGTCTGAATTCGACTACGGATGCGAACGGATGCGAATACAAGCGATTACGAAGAGAATAGTGATTATTAGTGAATTAGTGTTTGTGTAAATAAGTTGTTGAGTTAATAAAGAATATTTGGTTAATTAATTGGTGTAAAATAATTTATCCCATACCCAGCTCGTAACAATACATTTGCTTGTCGATTTTATGTGTTTTAGGACCTTTTCTGTATAATAGGCTCAACAAGTTATTAGGCTTCTATAGTGTTAGTTATAAAAGAAATGTAGTACTATGCTATCCGAGTATTCAGTGATACTAAATTACAGACACGGAAAAACTTCTAGAAATTTTGGCTTAATTATTCCCTCGTAAGTATTTACTTTTGTATATTTACATAGGTTTAGTTTTAGATAATAATGTACAAATATGCTTTTTCTCATAGTCGTTAATAGATTATTTAATATCAGTTTAACTTAAATTTTAACTGTCCCAAATTTTAATTAAATTGTAAAGTGATGGCCTGAAACACAGGTTTGAATGAACCTAGTTCGGGCGGGTCGCTATCTAACATTGTAATTCCTAACCATCATCTTATTGTGCACCAGTAATGTACCATATATTAGTTTTAGTTTATTTTTAGGCACTATAATAATTCTATAGAAAATCTTACTACTGTAGACTAAATGTAAACTTTTCGTAACCTTACTTCAACCTACCTTACCTTAATTCAATAAAATTCTATTCTATTCTAATTCTATTCTATTCTATTTTATCCGCTACCCCTAGGCATTACTCTCATAGTCCGATGGGACGGCAATCTGACACGACCGGGGAGAGATCAAGCGCAGAACCAAATCCTTTTTGCCAGACTGAGCTTCGAACCTAGGACCCCACGCTCAGCTATCGCGTTTGCGACCACGCGATTCACGATACAGTCAAGCCTTTGTCCTCTTCACTGAATAGATTTAGATGAATTTTGGCATACAGAAAGATTTTATCATAGAGAAGGACATAGTGATACTCTGTACCCCAGGAGTACGCGTTACTTCTCTCAGGATAATTCCCGACTTGAGCAGTGGTGGCCCAGTGGTAACAGCCGCGGCTTACAAGTTGAATAGGTCGTGAGTTCAAACCCAGGCAGGCGATTTACTTTGTGTAAATTATTTCATCACCACTGCTCTCAAAACGGTGAAGGAAAACATCGTGAGGAAACTGGCATGTCCTAGAACTAAAAATTCAATGACATGTGATATCTACCAACCCGCAATGTGCCCGCGTGGTGGATTACGGCGCCCACACCTTCCTACAGAGAGGAGGCCTGTGCCTGCTGTAGTGGGGCTGATGATGATGACAACCTGGGGGGCTTTAAGTCAAGAGTTACTTCTAGGCTTGCGTGCAGGTGAAATATTGGTCAAACATAACGTTATCAATAATTATAAAATAACTCTCTTTTAAACCAACTTCGCAAAAAGAAGGAGGTTCTATGTTAGACGTTTTTATATGCATCAGCATCAGCAGCCTTTTAATGTCCCCACTGCTGGGGCACAGGCCTCCTCTCTGTGAGAGGGTGTGGGCCGTAATCCACCACGCGAGCCAAATGCGGGTAGGTGGATGTCACAAGTCTTCGAATTTTTGGATCTAAGACATGACGGTTTCCTTACGATGTTTTCCTTCACCGTTTTGAGAGCAGTGGTGATGAAATAATTTACACAAAGTAATGCGCCTGACTGCGTTTGAACTCACGACCTACAACTTGTAAGTCGCAGCCAATTCCACTGGGCCACCAATGCTCCGTATACTTTTTTTATATTTATGTCCACCGATTTCTGTCAGTTGTGGACCGATTTTCAAAATTCTTTAGTTTTTTTTTTAAATAGTCAACAAAAACTAAAAATATAACATAAGTAGATGACGTTTTGGTTTCCTCTAATTATTGTACAAGTATGTTCAAATTCCATGTTCCATGTTATTGGGGTTATCAATTCGGACGTTACTTTAATATTTAGTTTTAGTTTTGGGGTATAACAACTAAAAAGTGAAAAATAAAAAACTTTAACAAAAAATACAACCGACTTCCAAAAACGAAAAAACACTTAAAATTGAAAAATAACTAGAAAGAAAGAAAAAGAAAGAAAATACGTTTATTTACGGTAAACATGACGCAAAAAACAGAGAAACACAAAAAAAAAAGAAAAGCTGGGGTTTCCCCCAGAAATGTGTCACATCCACGCAAAACGGCCATCGCTCAGCTTAAGTGCTATGACCCTATACAAGACAGAGCCCCAGCGCTGGTTTTCAGCGACAGCCGGCGCCGACGTCATGACGTCGACCGGTGCAGGTAACTTTAATTTTGGAAGTCGGTGTCAAATAACGAAGAAATAAGATACAAAAACCGACTTCCGATATTAAAGTTATTTTTCAATTTTAAGTGTATTTTCTTTTTTGGAAGTCGGTTGTATTTGTTGTAAAAAAAATTTTTATATATAATTAAATTATTGCTAGGATCAAGCGTGCTTTTAACACAATCGTGTTCCTTTGGCTTTTCATTTTCTGACAGAAGCTATTATAATAACAAACAAGGAAAAACAATATCAAAGGCACGCGATGGTAGGCATCGCGTGCCTTGGTGTCTACAACTACTTAAGTACATAATATGCCGTTTAAATAATAGCTGTAATTAGACGCAAGAGTATCAAGTTGAAGGTATAATAAGGTTTAAGGTCACAGGTCTTATCATTTCTGGTGAGGTATAATAAACCATAGAGGTCACTTCCGGATCCGTTGCCATCCAGAGACAAAACTCAAATGTCTTATAAGTAGGTACAGTGTTAAGAGGCCGTACACGAAATTTTGCCGATTTCGGTGATTTACGTGATTTACGTGATTTTACAGATAAAACAATGTATTTTTAAAAGTTTTAACGCACAACATGAAAGACCATTTCAATTATATCTAATGAATGAGCTAGATTCGAAGCTTGCGTTGCGTATTACTCGTATTATAAGTCGAGCTTTGGGTTGTTTAAAAAAAAAAATATTGCCAAATTTGTGTAATTTTTGCATTTTTTTCTCAAGAAATGGATTGATGGTGAACTGAAGTTTATATTTTGCTGTTTTAATTTTTTACTGTTTTTTTGTTTAACTTATAGAAATGCATTATTTTAACTGTAAAATCACGTAAATCAGTGAAATCGGCAAACTTTCGTGTACGGCCTTTTAAATCATGATAAAAAATCGGCTAAGTGCGTGTCGGACTTCACACATTTAGGGTTCCGTACCAAATGTATTTTTGGGTCAATAAGATGCTTAGACTGTGAAAATTTGAAGACTGTAGCTCCAACCGTTTGGCTGTAAAACCTGTGTGGCAGACGACGGACAGACCGACATGTGAGTGACAGCAATAGGGCTCCGTTTGGACTCTTCGGGTACGGAACCCTAATAAAAACTGTTTGTACAAAAAAAAAAAAACAACATCCAAAAAAAGACATATAAATTGCAAAATAACTTTAATTTCGGAAGGCGGTGTTTCCATGACATCCGAAATTAAAGTTATTTTGCACTTTTTTTGTTTTTTTTTTTGGAAGTCGATTCTATTTTTTTGTAAAAAAGATTTTATTATTTACTAAAAAGTAAAAGAGTGCATTTCCGAACGCAGCGTTTGGCTGTCACACCTTTCCTTTTATACTCTATGACTTTTTTCCTGTCATCTGTCACTTGTTGGTTTCGACCGTAGTGAAAAAACGTGTTGAAAATGTAGATTTTGGCTTGCAATTTAATGTAGCCGAATCTATTGGTTTTGAACCTAATTGTTTGCTATTGAACTAAATTTATTTAAAGCCCCATTTGATGTAGTGGTGAACCGGGTTATTTAAGTTTTGTTGGTTTGCGAGAGACTACGCGCTTGTGGAATCATCGGCGCCTTTTTGAGGTCACCTTTGGAGTCTGGTATACCTACTGACAAGCACTACACTACCATATTTTTACTCTGACATAAACACATTTAACCAGATTGCACCCTGGACAAAGACTTCGGAAACCTTGGGTAACTTGTTCAAAACGTTTGTATCTTGCCTCCTCAAGTCGGATCCTTTGCCCTGGCTTGGTCGCAAACCGGTTCTGTATTCTTTATATTACTTCCTACAAACAAACACACAAACATTACCTCTTTATAATATTACTAGCAGTGCCCCACGGTTTTACCTGCGTAGACCGGGCTAGAAAGTAGCCTGTGTGTTAATCCAGTGCAGTGCGTAAGCTATCTACGTACCAAATGTCATCCAAATCGGTTCAGCCGAATGAACGTGTAGAAGTAACAAACAAGCAAACACACACACTCTCGAACTTTCATCTTTATATTATTAGCGTTTTATATTTAATTAGTTTCTTAAATCGTCATTATTATGCTTCTGCTAAATAATTTAAAGTGAATAGTTAATTTAATTTAGCTGATGTCTGCGAGTGCGGAGGTTAAGGATATGCTTAATAATAATTGAATATAATTGTCGCCTGTTAGATATATAACTATTCTCAACAGAATTGAATGGAAAATACTACGTAAACATGTAAAAAAGACAATTATCTTCTATTATTACTGGTCATTAAGAAACCTGTTTATTTACTACTTTGATGAATTCTTTTTTTTTTTGAGGGTCATCAGTGGAGCTATGGCATATCAGACACTGACTAAAATCCAACCGTGTTCCTTACCCGGGCCTGCGGACGGCGAGCAGTGGGTAGCTCGCCGTCCGATCAGCACCAGGCCCGTGAGTCGACGGCGCGTAGTGTTCCACGCGCGCCGAACAAGAGATGAGTGTCAGCCACCACTGACGGGGCCCATCGTGGACGGTGCCTGCATGCCTATGGGTAGCGGATAAATTCTGAAAATGAGTTACCGCACCCTTGGGCACTCAAGTAGGGAAGGAACAGGGGTGAGTTTTAGTCAGTAAGAGTCTGACACGCCCTTCCGCTCCACCCAGAGCGGCAGAAGTTATCTGAAGATTTCCCACCCTCAAAAAAAAACTTCATCTTCACTTTATCAAGTCATACTTATCACCCAGAGCGGGAGAGAAGTCATTGGATGATTTCGATCCCCACAAAAAACTAAAAAAAACGGGTTCCTTCAGTTGCCTTTTTTTTTAAATTGGGAATAACCCGCCACAGTATTCCCAAACCACTGTAACTTCTGTAAGCCAGAATCAACAGTGGCGACCACCAGAAAAAAACGCCGAGGTAATGAAGCTCGACGAGTCCCAGAGAAAAAAATTAAACTGTCTTCGGTCCCACAACGAAATTAATCAGTAAAGACAGAGGAGTAAGAAAAACTTAATTTCCATTTCCCTAATCAAGCGGGAGACAGAACAAAGCTAGGCCCAGTTGCCAAGCACCACTGTTTAAAAACACTAATATTAATGGGTCCTAAAATTGTGAGCTGTTACACTTGATTCCAATATTTATACAATAGGAAATTCGTTCTAGTTTCCACAAAGTCCGTAAAATATTTATTTTATTCGCATTATAATACGTATTATTATAAATAGTTTTTTTGTATTTGTTGTTATAGCGGCAACAGAAATACATCATCTGTGAAAATTTCAACAGTCTAGCTATCACGGTTCATGAGATACAGCCTGGTGACAGACGTATAGACACACAGACGGACGAACAGCGGAGTCTTAGTAATAGGGTCTAGTTTTACCCTTTGGGTACGGTACGGTTCTCTTGCATGTTAAATCCGAATACCTTTGTTTGTCTCTTTTTAACCGACTTCGAAAACAGGAGGAGGTTCTATGTTCGATTATATTATGTATGTTTGATTTTTTTTTTATGACACGTTCTGGACTGATTTTCAAAATTCTTTTTTTCATTCCAGAGGTGGTCCCATAAACATTTTATCGAAATTGCTTTAGCGCTTTTTGAAAAAATAAAATGTATTACGTAGATGACGTTTTGGTTGCCTCCAATTACGAGTATGTTTAAATTTCATGTTGTTGGGGTTATATCAGTTCGAGCGTGACATTGATATTTAGTTATAGTTCTGGGGTAGGTATTTTTCTTTTTTCGGGGCTGGGAAATCATCCTATGACTTCTCCTGCTCTGGGTGGAGCGAGAGGGCGTGTCAGACTCTTACTGACTAAAACCCACCCCTGTTCCTTCCCTGCCCTGAGTACCCAGGGGCGCGGTAACTCTGTTTAGAATTTATCCACAACCCCTGGGCAGGCATCGGCCATGACGGGCTCCGTCAGGTATTGTTGACAACTCTTTGAGGCGCGCGTGGAACACTACGCACCGTCGACTCTCGGGCCTGGTGCTGATCGGAAAGCGAGCTACCCACTACTCGCGGTCCGCAGGCCCAGGTGGGGTAGGTATAACAACTAAAAAGTGAGAAATAAAAAACTTTTTTTACAAAAAATACAAACACTGACTTCCAAAATTCAATTTTGAGTGTATTTTTTTAGGAATTCGGTCGTATCTTTTGTAAAAAAAAAAATTTAATGTTCCTTTGTTTCAGCGAGTTTCAAATCACAACGATTCTAAAGAAGTTTCACTTCAAAAACCCAAAAAAATTCCAGCCTCCACTTTACATTTTTTTATTTGAAGTCGGCACAACTCATTTAAATAAAAAACCAAAACTAATGACTTCTATAATAGCCTTCAAAAACGAAGAAAAAAAAATCCTTTGAAAGGTATTGTCTTAAAATTTTGTCACGAAAAAACTGTGATTGAAACAGAGTGCAAAAAACTCGTTTTAAAATTGGATACCGGACTCCGAACGTCACTTAAGGTCATTTTGGTTTATAAATAGAAACAAGAAAAACAAAATTCAATCCATAATGGTTGAGACAACGTTTTATAATTATTGTTTCGATTTATATTATTTTTCATTATAATAATATCTTGCTTCTGCCACCGGTTCCCGCGTGGTATTAGTACTTTCAACCCCTTTTTCACCCCTTAAGGGTTGGATTTCGAAAACCCTTTTTAAGTGGATACCTACTCTTCACATAGAACACACCCTCCAAATTTCATGTCTCTAGGACCAGCGGTTTAGGCTGTGCGTTGATATAATGTAAGATATGTTTCATCTAAGGACCACAAGACGTACGGCGAAGTGCCACCGGTTCATGGTGGACATCCCATCCATACGCACAAAGCGTTTTGAGAACACATTCATTGCACGTACAGCTAGAGAGTGGAATTCTCTACCGGAGTCTGTGTTTCTGTGTGTAAGATACAACCTGGGAGTCTTTAAGTCAAGAGTGAATAGGTTACTTCTAGGCAAGCGTGCTCCATCTTCGACCACATCATCGCTTACCATCAGGTGAGATAGTGGTCAAACGCGAGCCTATCAAACATAAAAAAAAAAAAAATATCAGTCAGTCAGTCAAAACTTTGATTTTTATATAAATTTAAACAGATAATACTCGTAATAACAATAAGGTCAACTCAAGTAACTTCAACTCAAGTATCGCGTTTTGGTGTGGCGAGTTGCCGCCACTCTGCAAGTTGGATGGGGGTGGTATCACAACGTGTGTGTCTTGCTTTAACTTGTGAGGCAAGTGTGTAGCCGGCTTTACGGGAGCCATAGGCAATCTAAAAGGCAGCAATCGACGTCACTTCAGTGTGCCTTCCGCTGCGAAGCCGAGCGCATTCACCGCAGACTAAATTAATGTCTTATTAACATCGTCCCCGCAAATACACTAAAATCCCGAGTAATCTAACCGTAAACGTTGGGGATTCTCCAGGAATAATAAATAACCCATATTTACCGCGTCCGTGTAACTATTGAACAAGAATAACCAGGAGTGTTGGTGTGAAGAGAATCGAGTGGCCACTCGTCAAGTCGTCGGGTTCCAGCGTGGCAGCCAAAGAAAGAAAGTCAGGTACCACTTGTTTTTGCTAATTTAGAGTAATGCCACATGCGCCGTCTACTGCCAACCACTCCTAACTTGAAGTTATACAGACAAATATAGGCAATTTTGGGCCAGCATTCAATCCAAGTGTTTGGCCGTAACATTGTCCTCCATCCGCAGAGACCCACGGCTATTTACACGCTTGGGCAACTCCACGTTTGATACTTGAGTTGAAGAAAACAAATCAGCTGTTCAGTATATATATTGCTGCTCACATAATTCAACAAAATGTATCAGTAGTTTTTTTTTTGCATATACGTTATCAGGGTGTACAGAAAAGAAAGAAAGAAAGAAAGAAAAAAGCTTATTTTGTGCCTCGCACAAAAAAACACAATGTTTTTTACATCATACCTACATCAAATGAAAATAATAATAACATAAAAAACAACATAGCAAAGACCTGTGCGAGGCCAAAAAAGCACCTATCTCGATATTATGTGGCGAAATTTATAAAATTATAGCAGCGCTGGTATTCTGATAGGGCTTGTGAAGCCACGGATACACTCACGGAACAAATATTTAAAAATAAAAAATAAATAGAATGAAAATGCTAATGAAACATATAATTATATTAAAATATTTGTGAAAGTAAATAAATATAAAATCAACCATAGGCTATCATCATCTTCCTGCGGCTGCCCTTATCCATGTTACTTGGAGTCGGCGCAACACGTTTTTTTCTTCCATTGTGTCCTGTCAGCCGTCACGCTATACCCGGGCCTGCGGACGGCGAGTAGTGAGTAACTCGCCGCCCGATCAGCACCAGGCCCGAGAGTCGACGGCGCGTAGTGTTCCACGCGCGCCTCAAAGAGTTGTCAGCAAAGGACGGGGCCTGCCACGGCCAATGCCTGCCTTGAGGATAAATTCGAAAGAGTTACCTCGCCCCTGGGTACGTAGGGCAGGGAGGAACAGGGGTGGGTTTTAGTCAGTAAGAGTCTGACACGCCCTTCCGCTCCACCCTAGAGCGGAAGAAGTCATAAGATGATTTCCCACCCCCAAAAAAAAAAAGGCGTCACGCTACCACTAACTCCCTTTTCTTTTTTAACATTCCTCACACAATTCATCTATGTTTTCTTTGGCCTCCCTCTTCCTCTCCATCCATCTATATTTATATTCATAATTCTTCTAGTCACATGTGTTTCATCCCTCCTTTTCACATGACCATAGCAAGATAAGCGGTTCCCTTTCAACTTTTCTGTGACTGGCGCCAGTTTTAAACTAGGTACCTCTAACGTACTCATTTCTCACTATATCCATTCTCGTTACTCCACACATCCATCTCAACATTCTCATCTCCACCACATGCAATATTTTTTCATCCGTCTTTTTCACAGCCCAACATTCTGATCTATACAGTACGACAGGTCTAATCACGGACTTATAGATTTTCCCCTATAACTTAACCTTTATAGTCCCGATGACAACCCGGGCCGTCACCGGGCTTCTTCGACAACCTAAGGTTAACGTTTGCTTGGAAAAAAATTTAACCTCTTAGGATCCGAAACTCAATTGAGTTTGAAAACAAAAAAAAACCAGCCTCCTACCTCTTAAGATCCGCGGACAAACCCGGGTTGTCGAAGAAGCCCGATGACAACCCGGGTTGTCATCGGGACTATAAGGGTTAAGGAGCATCCGTCAGTCGCAAGTTGTTCCAGTGATGTCGCCATTTCATCCATCCTGATTTTGATCCTGTGCATTACGTCTCGGTCTATATCGCCATCCCCCTGAGCAAGCGACCCGAGGTACCGAAAGTCGGAGCAGATCGGTATAGACGTTCCGTTGAGAGCTACAGGCATAGGACTGGAGAGACTGCCGAAATCGCAGAACAGATATTCTGTTTTGGTTCTGCTCAATTTCAGGCCCACACTCTCCAGTCTTTGCCATCACGTCTCCAAGCTGCTGCTATGTCAAAATCAAGCATAGGCCGAAGGACAAGAAAAAGGAGAAAGGGTACCTTCGTCTTTTTCTGTACGTTTCACGCTAAATGGCGCTACGTGTCTTTCGAATTATTTTGCCCCCGTGCAAAGCGGGGCGGGTCGTTAGTCAGTTATAAAAAAATTACTAGGTTACATTTCGTTTAACTAAAAATGGTATGTGGGTAGGTTACATTTCGTTTCACTAAAAATGTTATGTGGGTAGGTTACATTTCGTTTTACTAAAAATGTTATGTGGGTATTTTACATTTCGTTTAACTAAAAATCAGATTACGATGAGTTTCATATTTTTCTCACTAGTTTCAGTCCAGTACTAACCTGCCAAGTTATTGTATCAATCGAAATTTTTTATCGTGTTGCTGACCAGTTTTTTTTTATTCTAATTATTTGCACACTTGCTTTTCCAATTTACTTTTGACATTAGCAGAATAGTCGACATCGGCTCTGCTTGCCATTAATAAAAACAGAATAGAAAAGAATATTCTTCTCACAAGCAACAATGCTAATAATATGATTCTCTAGAAGTCCAGGCAGCTATAAAACAAACGGGAAATAGAACAGCTATTATCTAAAACGGTAACTGAATAAAATTTTAATATTTTATTTAAAAAATTTAAATTTTATTATTTAAAAGCAAAAACTCGATTCTGAAATCACAACCTGCTTTACAATCAAATTTTAGTTAAAAAATCTTAAAAACGCGATTTAGTGACGTATTATTAACCTTAACTATTCTTAACCTTCTCAGAAAAAACCCGTTCATTTGATAACCATAATTATCATAAGAGAATGCATAAAAATTACCAGTTCACCATATTTGATTTAGAATGACGTCACTTATCTAACCGTGTCATGTCATCCAAACTACTTAAACATATGCAAAATTTTAGCTCAATCGGAAATCGGGAAGTTCAACCACTAAGTCAAAATCAGAAAAACGATAGGGAAGCTGGAGAAGTTCCAAAGGAATAAATCTGCAGTCTTGGCTGCCTGTTGTAAAACCTGTGTGACAGACGACGGACAGACGGAAAGATGATCAGACGGATAGACGGACACATGAGTGACAGCAATAGGGCTCCGTTTGGACCCTTAGGGTACGGAACCCTAAAAATAAAAATTTACTTTTCAAGGATTCCAAACCCGATATACTTTTTGCTCTTTCATTTTTTTCTCGAATATGCAAGAATAGGTTAATCTTATCAAAGGTTACAATGTACCCCAAAAAGTATGATCTGCGTAACTTTTCCTATGCTGGGAAAAATACAATATGGTCACCCATCCAAAGGCTGACTTTGGCTAGTGCTGCTCAACCTCACGACTTCGCTTCCACGAGCTAATGAAGGTAAAACACTAACCCATCCATAGATTGACCTCAGCAAGTGTTGCTTAACCTGGCGGCTCCACAACCACCAGTTACTCAAGTCTAATGATGAAGCAACAAATGCAAAATCACCTATCCCAAGACTGAACTCGTCTAGTGAAGCTTAACCTCTCAGATCAACGTGATACAAAAAAAAATACATGAAAACGATCACCGATCCAAAAAGCGACCTTGGGAAGTGTTGTTAAGCAGCTTTCATTACCATCAATTAAGCAAGCAATTTATTCTACGTTAAAATAAATACAAGTATAATAATAATAATTTATTTCATAATAAGTGGTAGTCTGTTACAAAGTAGGATGACAATTTAAAAATTTGTTAACATCTGAGATAAGTAGGTAACAATATAATTCAAGTATTTGATGTCCTTGCTAGGTTACTTAGTAGCCTGTATTAAGGACAATCAGCCCTCATTTCCCGAAAATGGGACAAGACTATTATTTAGACTGTTACATAATTATTAACAAAATTTAGAAATAAAGAAGAAAAATAATAATAATAAAAGTTCAATACAAAAATGTGTGAGTGCACGCGTTGTGTGTGTTTGGGTGTGTGTGTATGCGTGTACATGTGTGTGTGTGAGAGAGAGAGAGAATGTGAGTGAGGATGTGTATATTATGAGTTAGGTAATTGTTGTAAGAAGGGATTCGGTATCATCATAATTTTTGGTAGAAAGAAATTCAGTAATCCGAGTTATTGCGTTTATTCTATTATAAAGGAATGGTCCTTGATAAAGAAAGAATCTTTTTGTAAATGTAAAATATGGATGAGGTACAGTACATACCCTGTTTCATCTTCTGGGTAATGTCGGCCCACGTGCAATTGGAGTGTTAGTGTGCTGTTGTAAAATCGTGCTGAGTACGAACATTTGGCGAACGGTAAGGACCTCACATTTCTGCTAGAGGTCAAAGGTAGGATAACGTATTGGTCGAAAAGTGGCTACCTTCAGGACCGCTCGCTGCGCTACTTCGAGAGGCTTGAGAATTGATTTAGCAACACCACCCCAACTTGTAATACAGTAAGAGATTACAGACTGGCACATTGCAAAATATACGGACCGTATAAGTTGTGTACAATTGAGTAACTGGATTAAGGTAAGACACTGTATAGGTATAAGTAGTATTTGTTTCCTGCAATCTTGCTGTTTTGGACTTTTTTATAAGTATAGTACGTGTAAGTACTTGTGTGCATGAATTATTAAATAAACATAAACAAAAACAATAATAATTAAAGATTTGGTCAACTTATTAACATTCTTTAGGGAAATACAACAGAGTCGTCATTGCAACATCTGCAGTGAATTGATCAAATCCCTTCGAATCCCGGATTTCGTCATTTCCCCGCGACAAGGATAACGAGTATGTATGTTGCAGGGAAGTAACGGTACATATCGAGTATTCTTGTTTATTACGTCTTCTTCCTCAAAATGTTTAGTGATATGACAAAATACTAAACTAAATAATCTAGTACAAAAAAAATGACTTCCAAAAAAAAAACACTACAAATTAAAAAATATCTTTAATTTCGGTAGTCGGTGTTTCTGGTTTTTTGTCTTCGTTTTTTGACACCGACTTCCGAAATTAGAGTTATTTTTTAATTTTTAGTGTTTTTTTTTTATTGGAAGTCGGTTGTTTACCCCAGAACTAAAAACCCCAATAACATAGAACGTGGAATTTAAACATAGTCGTAATTGGAGACTATCAAAACGTCATCTAGGTATACGTATTTTTCGTTTTTGTTCAGTTTTTCAAAAAGCGCTGAAGCAATTTCGATAAAATTTATGTGGGACCACCTCGGAAGTATGTTCTATTGGATAAAAAAAGAAGAATTTTGAAAATCGGTCCTCAATTGAGAGATCGGTGGACATACATGACATAATTCTGTCTGCAGGGTTTAAAGGATCCTCGTGGACGCGATAGGCGGCAGCGAACTCTCGCGCCCGGCCCTGGTTCAGGCGATGGCGAGAGGGAATCGGAAGCAATCTCCTCCTTCTGCGAAGCAGTAATGCTCGCGAAGGAGGAGGCGGAACGGGTGAGGGAGACTCAACGGAGTGGCCCTCACGCCCCCAGCCGCAGCCGCTGCAGGAGACACCCTGGGCGTCGGGGGTCGCAGGATGATCTCCGGCTACCGTAGACGCGGGTCTGCGGACGGCGAGTAATGGGTAGCCCACCGTCCGATCAGCACTAGGCCCGTAAGTCGACGGCGCGTAGTGTTTCACGCGCGCCTCAAAGAGATGTCAGCCACCACTGACAGGGCCCATTATGGCCGATGCCTGCATGCCAAGGGATCGTGGATAAATTTGTAACAGAGTTAGCGCGCCCCTGGACACTCAGGCAAGAAAGGAACAGGAGTGGGTTTTAGTAGCGGGAGAAGTCATAGGATGATTTCCCACCCCAAAGAAAGGGTTAAAAGGATGGATTGGAAGATTGTCAGGGGCCCTACAGCCTTCCTGCCAGCAGTGTGCTGCCGGTTCCCAACGGCTTTATTTTTGGTCAGTGGCGTGCACTCCATACATGCAAATAAGCTCTGCATACCCTGTATACATATAAGTACATGCCCCTCTAAATAATAAATAACTATAACTCACTTTGGTGTCCGCTTTTTTCACTTTCTACTAGACTTAGTATAATGAAACGTCATACCATTGGCATTATACTAGTACTTGTATTAGGTCTATGCAACCCAAAATAAATGATTTATTATTATTCATAATAAAAAACAAAATATTCGTCATCTACCGTGACTTCGTGGTATCCCTAGGGATTTGGTGAAATCCCTGGTTTCCTCATTTCTCTACGACATGTTTATTCGGTGCCATTTAAAGCAGGTTTATTAATAACCTTAATTAAATAACAAGTATTTTTAAACTCGTTACTAAGTTTAAAATCATGCACCATGAAGGCTATTGTTTCATGATATTACTCATTGTTGTTTTAAGCCCTGTACCTAAAGTAAGTCCACAAGTTTCTAACATTATGAGTCGTGGTTTGAAGCTCTAACCTAAGTAGGTGCAATTCCTACGTTGTGTTGGATTGTGGGATGGGCCTCATCAGAAGGCATCATCATCATCAGCCTTCTAAGACGCTATTACCTGGCAATGAGCTTGCGTGTTCTGTGCTGAGCTCAAGTAACGCGTCGTACGTCCACCCAGTAATAGGACTCGCCCATCAAGGAGCGCTGTCCGAAGTTAGACGCATTATTAATTTATTACACATAAAACAACAGGTAATAAACTAAAACAGACTAAATTATAAATAATTAAATTATCTTTTAAATGGTGAAGGTTTCATCAAAATACGCTTTATAGTTTCGGCGTGATTTTCAATTTTTTATTCGCGTTAGACATAACCTTACAAATTAATTACACTATGTTATAAAAATATAATTTCTAATATTCTCAGATCAAATTACGACGAAAATTGACTAAAGTAACACATATTTTTTTCAAAGAAATAAGACTAGTCATTTAGACGTGATGTTGAATTAAAAACCATTAAAAGTCGCCCACTGCTGGGGCACAGGCCTCCTCTCTGTAAGAGGGTGTGGGCCGTAATCGCGGGACCAGTGCGGCTTGGTGGATGTCACATGTCTTCGAATTCTTGGTTCTAGGAAATGCCGGTTTCCTCACGATGTTTTCCTTCATCAGAAGGCATAAAGTCACCCAAAGGTCAATGGAGAGGATTATGCTCGGAGTTTCCTTACGTGATCGAATCAGGAATGAAGATATCCGCAGAAGAACCACGCAGGAGGCTGACATAGCCGGCAGAATCGCCAAATTAAAGTGGCAGTGGGCAGGGCATATATCTCGCAGTACAGAAGATCGATGGGGCCAAAATGTGCTGGAGTGTCGACCACGTATCGTAACGATGACCTGTAGGTGTATTCGCTAATTCAGTTGACATCAATTTGATAGGCACTTTGCAGTACATTGCTCGGTGGAGATCGATTATAATAGGCACTAAGTACGTGGTAAATTTTTGATTCCCTCTACGTCAAAGCAGCAATGTACTGCAAAATGCCTATCAAATTGGTCCGGTCAATGTGGCGACACTTGGGGGAGGGTTATGCCCAGCAGTGGACGTCTTTCGTATGAAATGATGATGATGATGATGTAAGATTGTAAAAGCCATCATTCTCAAACTCAAACTTTAAGCATTTATTACAAACAAATCATTAACATGTACTTTTGAACTGTCCAGAAGTCGGTCAGTCAGAAAGATGAAGCTACTCGTAGGAGGACATTCCAAAGCGTAGATCTCTATGGGGACGAAACGTGCAAGAAACTCCGTAAATGGTATAAAAAGACACATCACATTAGCCGTTAAATACGCATACTGTACATCAAATAAAATAGTTTTGCGCAAAAATTATTGCTGGGAAACGACTTTTATTTTTAGGTATGATTTTTTTTTTTTTTTGCGCCCAATGTAACGCGTACCCAGGCAAATGGAGTTAAACCCGGCCCCTTCACTCTAAGCCACGTAGGTACTTGTCGTATACGTTTGATATTCATTGCGTTTTTGTAACTGCAAATGCGTTATTTCGAATTGTTTTGTAAAAAAGTTTAGTAATAACACTTGGAATTTATTTTCGTTAAAAAGTAAAAAAAAAATTACTACTTTGACCTTCAATATCTCCACAACCAGTGGATTCCCAGGTATGGTATAGTGGAAAAAAATGATTCAAATAATGGGTAGAATATGTGGCTTTCGGCTTCGGAAACTGTCTGTTTACACCCTATGAATAATCAATTATATCTTCATCATATTACTATATATAACCGACTTCAAAAAAGGAGGAGGTTCTCAATTCGTCGGAATCTTTTTTATTTTCCTGACAAATGATAAATCTTGGCATGCAAAATTATTTAACACAATACATCCAGTATTGTGTTAAATAATTTTGCATGCCGTAAAGCAAAATGTATCGGGACTTTCCTTAAAATTACCATCTTATCTGTTTACCTACGTTATTGGCAAATAAATGATTTATGATTTTATGGTTTCATGTATGTTCGCCGATTACTCGAAGATGCCTGAACCGATTTGATTAGACAATGGAACTCTTTAAAAATGATACCAAACCTTCCGGAATTGCTGCAATCGCTTGTCTGTTTATTATTTACACCACTTCATAACTTAACATCACATTGATACGCTCTGAAGGGGTACACAGATTTGTAGAGTTCATCCTGATACACCCTAATTTCACCAATTGTGTTCAAATTCTATGTTTTTAGGGCTATCAATTCGGGCATAATATTTAGTCTTACTTAAGGGGTCCGAGAGTCGACGGCGCGTAGTGTTCCACGCGCGCCTCAAAGAGTTGTCAGCAAACACGACGGGGCCCGTCGTGGCCGATGCCTGCCGGGGTTGAGGATAAATTCGAAAGAGTTACCTCGCCCCTGGGCATTCAGGGCAGGGAGGAACAGGGGTGGGTTTTAGTCAGTAAGAGTCTGACACGCCCTTCAGCTCCACCCTAGAGCGGAAGAAGTCATTGAATGATTTCCCACCCCCAAAAAAAAAAGGCGTATACGATACGTACAACTAAAAAGTGAAAAATAAATGAATTTTTTTGTAAAAAAGTTTTTTAATTCATGTTATGTGTTACTTACGTCTATCATTATCATTATTGGGTAAAAAGGGGGTAAAAAGGGTAAATAGGGGTAAAAAGGGGGTGACTACAGAGATGACGACTAATAACAGACATGTTGCGCCGACCCCAAATAAATTGGGATAAGGGCAGGAGAATGATGATATCATTATCATTATTCTCCTGCCTTGATCCCAATTTCATTCAAGAAACACATCATTGTGCGTACAACTAAAGAGTGGAATTCCCTGCTGGAGTCTGTGTTTCCTGATAGTTACAACCTGGGAGTCTTTAAGACAAGAGTGAATAGGTTACATCTAGGCAAGCGTGCTCCATCTTCGACCACATCATCGCTTACCATGATTTGAAATTCCCACCAAAAGCGAGGCTATCAAATAATAAAATGTTTTATTTTTATCCAGAGTCGCAGAATAACTAAAGTTCAATGTTAAAAATCATTATGTAACATAAAATTCAAATGAAGTAACTAATAAGAAGTTATGTAAAATGCCAAACTGCTCAGAGACATTGAAAACTACTGTGTTGTATAAACTAATATCATGAAGAGGTTACGTGTGTGTGTGGAGAAGGTAATCTCATCAAGTTCAGGGCTCCGACCATGGCGTCCCAATGCCATCATGATTCTGCTTCTACCTTAGCGTGTCGATGGCAAAATTTAGTCTTTATCACTTTCTCTTTTTAACCGACTTCCAAAAAGAGGAGGTTCTCAATTCGTCTGAATGTTTTTTCTTTTTTTTTTTGTATGTATGTTACCCGATTTCTCCGTCAGTTGTGAACCAATTTTCAAAATTCTTTTTTTATTTCAAAGAAAATACTTCCGAGGTGGTCCCATATAATTTTTATCGAAATTGCTTCAGTGCTTTTTGAGAAGCTGAACAAAAACACGTAATACGTGTACCTCGATGACATTTTGGTGTTCTCCAGATGTTTAAATTTCACGTTCCATTATATTAGGGTTTTTAGTTCTGAGGTATAACAACTAAAAAGTGAAAAATAAAAATTTTTACAAAAAAAAAACAACCGACTTCCAAAAACAAAAAAAATACACTAAAAATTAATAAATAACTTTAATTTCGGAAGTCGGTGTCAAATAACGAAGAAGTAAAATACAAACACCGACTTCCGAAATTAAAGTTATTTATTAATTTTTAGTGTTTTTTTTTTTTTGGAAGTCGGTTTTTTTTTTTAATGTGAAACATCCATTGGCGCGGCTTGGCAGTTAAATCGACTCGAATGCTGTGACGGAAAACGGCATGACGCTGTCGTGCCACGATGCTCCCACTGTACCGCCGCTCTCTACTCCCTTCTCCCTAGAAACATCTATGCGAAAAAAAGTAACAACACACCACAACAACAACAACACAACACCACCACCAACAACAACATGTCAAGTGCCCTGCCTACACCAAATCGGTTGGATAGCGGCATGATAGATATTTACGCGCATCGGATGTTTCCACATAAAATTGCAACACAGCCGCCGCCGCCACCGACCACCCACTTCGAATCTTCTGATGGTGTCGCCGCCGACCACCCAGATGCCGCACCCGCGTTTAGCAATCGTTTAGAATAGGGAATATGCATGATGTTTTTTTAATTGTTCAATTGAAGACTTATTAACTATAGTGAACAAATATGAAGGAATTTTCAAAATATCATCATAAGCGACGATATTATAAAGTTGATAATTAGAAAGAGAAGACCAACGTGTTCTTTGACGTCAAAGGACATGACGCCCATACAACTGCCTTATAAAACAGCGTTTTCGAGAGAGGGATAGATATATTTGTTTAAAATTGTTCTATCTCGATTAATTTTCAATCAATTTTGATTCTGCTTTCACTGTTCGTACTCCATTTGACTATATTTATCGATACACTGGTTAAAACACACTGGACAAATATTTTTTTCATGCATATTCTCTATTGTGTTTGCCGTAATAATTAATTCGGCACTTCAGTACTGGCATCGCCCAAGTCTAGACATAAGATTTAATATAGTAATTTGAAATTAATTAAACTCTTCTTTATAATTAATTTCGATTTTTTTTAAGTCCTCCGGCGGTCACCTTCGTAATTAACTCAACACCACCACGAACCCGAACAACTAGCAACAACAATTAACAACAATTTTGAATTTTAATGTTAGAATAGATGTTTCATATCTGTCGGGCGTCCCGTGACAGCCAACTTTTTCATTTTTTTAACGTTTCCCCACACTAGGATTACTCCTGTGTCGTGGGTGCGTACACAAACATGTAAACTCACGTACACAAGACACCCAGACTCGGAACAACTATCTGTAGGCCATACAAATATTTATTCCGTGCGGCAATCGAACCCGCGACACGCAACGTTGCAGCCGAACGCTCAACCACTACACCAACCGTGTCGTAATTGCATAGTGGATATGGTAACATATGAGGTAGGCCTTACAGATAAAGGGCGAATCATCAACATCATCATCATCAGCCTTTTAATGTCCCCACTGCTGGAGCACAGGCCTCCTCTCTGTGAGAGAGTGTGGGCCGAATCCACCACGCGAGCCCAATGCGGATTGGTGGATGTCACATGTCTTCGAATTTTTGGTTCTAGGACATGCGATGTTCGCGGTGGCTGACACAGACGGCTTTGCGGCCATAATGTGCTAACGTAGCGCTTCTATCATGCGCCGCACGCGCGACAGTCCCAACACCATCCTGCGCGCGCTGGCGGACCGGTGGGACTCTCCAATGCTGGCTCGCTGGATGCGGCTCCACGCAGTCATATAGTGATTTGTCACCATCATCGGAGAGTCCTGTGGGACCTGCTACTTACTATTTAATTGATGTTTCAATCAATTAGGTATTAACCAAAGCAATTTTGTCAGGTGGATGGGCGAATGCTCGGATGAATATAAGATGGAGTGTGGAGTAAGGCAGGGGGGATTAACTTCACCTACTCTATTAAATTTATATGTAAATGGACTGATTGAGGAGCTCAGCAGTGCTGGTGTCGGTTGTTCAGTGGATGGTGTTTTTACGAATAATATTAGCTATGCTGACTACATGGTACTGCTGGGCCCCTCAATCAGTTCCGTGAGGTCACTATTGACCATATGTGAACGGTATGCAATGGCCCATGGGCTCAAGTACAATGTTCAGAAGAGCGAGCTGCTAGTTTTTAAGGCTGGGACTACAACCTACCCTGTTCCTCCGACCACACTAAATGGAACCGTCCTACAGCAAGTGTCCAAATTTAAGTACTTGGGTCAATGGGTCAATGAGAAACTAAATGATGATATGGACATGGATAGGGAGCGCAGGGCATTGTCGGTGAGGGGTAATATACTTTCTCGCAGGTTTGCGCGATGCTCACGTGACGTTAAAGTCACACTATTCAAAAGCTATTGTCAAACGTTATACACGTGCAACCTGTGGAGTAGTTACACTAAAAAAGCCTTCAATGCTCTGCGCGTCCAGTATAACAACGCTTTCAGGGGTTTGTTGGGGCTCCCATGGCGGTGTAGTGCCTCCAGCATGTTCGCCGACCACAGCACGGACGGCTTCCAAGCGGTGCTTCGCAAAAGAACGGCCTCCCTGTGGTCTCGGTTAAAGGGTAGCACCAACGCGCTTCTGAGCGTAGTGTCGGACAGAGTGGACAGCCAAATTCTGAGGCATTGGTCGCTCATGCATGTCCAAAGTAATAACCACTTTAAATTTTACTAACATAGCTATAAGTATCTACCTACTAACATAATATGGGCCTGTATCAATTACTGTGTGCTTGGTCTGAAATAAATATTTTCAATTTCAATTACTAACACTAGTCTGTAAGCTCGCAATTGTACTAACAAATATGGATGTAAGATGAGTCCGAAATAAATGATTTATTATTATTAATAAAGCGCCTGTCCGGGTTTGAACTCACGGCCTACAACTTTTTTGTGGGAAATCATCCAATGACTTCTGACCGCTCTGGGTGGAGCGGGAGACGACCTACAACTGAGGTCGGATAAAAGGCAAAGGGCAAATACAGTATTTGAAAACTCTGGCTCTGAAACTAGGCAATGCCTGTATCTTCAGTGTCAGTGATTCCTCTAGCTGGTTTTTTTTAACTGACTTCAAAAAAAGGAGGAGGTTCTCAATTCGTCTGTATTTTTTTTTTTTTTTTTTTTATGTGTGTTACCTCATAAGTTTTTACTACGTGAACCAATTTTGAAGATTTTTTTTTTTATTTGAAAGCTGTTGCTTCACATGTGGTCCCATTTTAATTTGGTGAGGATTTGATGAAGAACTTCGCAGATACACAATGGAACTCTTCAAAAACTGATAGCAAACCTTCCAGAATTGCTGCAATCGCATGTCTGTATATTGTTTTCACCACTTCACAACATTACATCACGCTGATACGCTCTGAAGGGGTATACAGATTTGTACAGTTCACCCTGATATGTTCAAATTCCCTATTTTTGGGGCTATCATGTCGGGCATAACTTTACTATTAATTTAGTTTTAGAATGGGGTACAACAACTAAAAAGAGAAAAATAGAAAACTTTTTACAAAAAAAATACAACCGACTTCCATAAATAATACAAAAAAATGCAAAATAACTTTAATTTCGGAAGTCGGTGTACTACACCGACTTCCGAAATTAAAGTTATTTTGCATTTTTTTTTTATGGAAGTCGGTTGTATTTTTTTTGTAAAAAGTTTTTTTTTTAAATATTGATAGGCACGCACGCGTTTGCCCACTATCTCACTTATCATTAGTTTAAATTCAGCCTGAGTTAAACAAGGACACAGATGTGACAAGTAGTAGTGGCCAACTATTTTAAGTAGGGTTTACATATTGGGCTAGGTAATAATTGTAAAGAGTGCTCAATTTGAGGATCGCCCAGAGGACACGGTGGAGCATACGGTGGAGGTTTGCCCCGCTTGGGCAGAGCACCGCCGTGTCCTCGTGGAAGCGATAGGCGGCAGCGACCTCTCGCGCCGCCATGGTACGGAGCGAGAGGGAATGGGAAGCCGTCTCCTCCTTCTGCGAAGCAGTAATGCTCGCGAAGAGGGAGGCGGCATACGTTAGGGAGACTCGACAACAGCAGAGTCGCCCTAGCGCCCCCAGCCGCAGCCGCCGCCTGAGACGCCAGGGGGTTCGGACGCCGCGAGACGATCTCCGGCCACCGTAGACCCGGGCCTGCGGACGGCGAGTAGTGGGTAAGTCGCCGTCCGATCAGCACCAGGCCCGAGAGTCGACGACGCGTAGTGTTCCACGCGCGCCTCAAAGAGTTGTCAGCAAAAGGACGGGGCCTGCCACGGCCGATGCCTGCCCGGGGGTGGAGGATAAATTCGAAAGAGTTACCTCGCCCCTGGGCACTCGAGGCAGGGAGGAACAGGGGTGGGTTTTAGTCAGTAAGAGTCTGACACACCCTTCCGCTCCACCCTAGAGCGGAAGAAGTCATAGGATGATTTCTCGTCCCCCAAAAAAAAAAAACAAAAAAAAGAGTGCTCAATTTTTAAATACGATTAAAATTACCTAATGGCTGTTGCCATTTTTTTTTTAATTCATATAGCCTATGTCACTTCGGCGTTTAAGACAAATCTAATAATACCTTATTTGTCAAAATCAATCCAGACGTTTAGGATACAGCGCGTGCCAAAGAAATATATAACATACTCGTACAAATATATCGTGTGTTTTTTTTTAGAGGTAGGACCTTTAAATTCACATAATTTCAGGTAAATGTTTTTAATATCAATGAAACTAGTTTTATTTGAGTGATATGATCATGGCATTTATGTTTAAATATGATTTCAGGCAAATGACCACCGCAACTACCGCGGATATGGCATAAATCAATGCGAACGTCTGTGACACGAGTTCTAACTTTTTCGTGCGTTTTTCGTTTTTCGGCCTCCTCGTTAGTGCGATTTGACGCCATTAGATTATCTTCTTTGGGGATATGTAAGGTCGCAAGTCTACGACAAAAAACCAGAAACCATTGAGCACTTGAACGCCAACATTGGATGCGTTACTCCCGAAATTTAGCCTGATTCACTGCGAAGAGTGTGTGAAAATTGGTCCTCCAGATTATGGCTTGTATCCGCTAGTCGCGCTGGCCATTTATCCTAAATCTTACATATACACAAATGCCATAAACCTGTCTCTCAAATAAATTCTATTTCATTGATACACACAACACATACAACTATAAATTCTTTATCTCTAAAAAAACACACTTTACATACATACATACATACTCTCGAAAAATATTACAACGGGCCCGTCGGCTAATTTACAGGTACCAGCAAAAAAACTCGGAAAGCGGCTTTTTAACCGACTTCGAAAAAGAGGAGGTTCTATGTTCGACTGTATGTATGTCCACCGATTTCTCTGGCAATTGTGGATCGTATTTCAAGATTTTTTTTCCGGAAGAATATACTCCGGGGTCCCATATAAATTTTATCGAAATTGCTACAGCGCTTTTTAAAAAACTGAACAAAAACGAAAAACACGTAAACATAGTTGGCGTTTTGGTTTTTTCCAATTACGAGTATGTTTAAATTCCACGTTCCATGTTTCTGGGGTCTATCAACCAAAAAGTGAAAAATAAAAAAACTTTTTTACAAAATAAAAACAACTGACTTCGGAAGTCGGTGTTTGTATTTTATTTCCTCGTTATTTGACACTGACTTCCGAAAATAAGGTTATTTTTTAATTTTTAGTGTATTTTCTTTTTTGGAAGTTGGGTGTTTTTTTTTGGAAAAAAGTTTTTTTTTATACTATGTAGACATGAGCGTTAAGGAATATTTTTTGAAAATTCATCCCTTTGTAACAGAGGATAAAAGTTTGTATTAACATTCGTCATTGCATAAAATTAGCTTGTACTCGTATGAAAGAAAAATCACTTACGAAATTCCAGCACGTAAGGAAAGTGGGGCCAAATTTTATAGTCGCCAAAACTACTGGGTTCGTCACTTTTCCACTAAGAAGCTCATTGAGCGAAATAATAAAAAACACTAAACTTGAAAAAAAGTTAAAAGATACACACAAAACATGGAAGAAAATCCTAAAATAAAAACGAAGAAAAGATTTCTTTTCTAAAACTTCAGTCACTGTTATTTTTACTTCCGTCATTTTTCTTTCTTTACTTTATTGTATTGTATCTTTATTTCTTAATGTATTGGATAATTTTTTTAACTTTGCTATTTTAAATAGATACGTCTTTTCAAACTGAGGTCAGTCCAAATAATATTATGATATTTTAACACTTTTAATGAATACGTTAATAAGGTTTTTCTAGAAGAAACATGTAGGTACAATAGTAATAATTAATTCTGGTTCTCATCAAATAATGTTTGTGGTTGGCATTGTTACTTATTAAAAGTTTTACTAATTAAATAAACTTCCATATCGTTATGTGGAATTTAATTTAGAATTAAATATTTTTGTGTTTTGTTTTTGTTAAAGGCTGATTTAACCATCTAAGTAATAACAGCAGTTTTTTCTTTTTTTTAAGTAAAAACTTATTTAGGCGTGCAGGCCATTTTGAGATGGGAAAAAACTATTGAACACGCGCGACACCAACCAACGAGTGCTACGACGCGTAGCATCGTAACACTCTTATCGCGTAGCGGATTGAAGTGAAAACTTCTGTAGACGCGTTGGGCATTTTTGAGATGGGAAAAAACAATTGAACTCGACACCGACACCGACACTGACACCGCTACGCGATCCGCTACGAGTGCTGCGACACGTAGCACTCGTAGCGAATAGCATGTCGGATTGAAGTGAAAACTGCTTTAGGCGCGTTAGGCATTTTTGTTCAAGTTTTCACTTCTGTCGGCACTCCCGGAGTGCCACTCTTTTTTTTTGTGTGGGAATTTATCATATAACTTCTTCCGCTCTGGGTGGAGCGGGAGTGCGTATCAGACTCTTATTGACTAAAACCAACCCTTGTTCCTTCAGTTGCCT
This sequence comes from Polia nebulosa, assembly GCA_951329385.1. Taxonomy (NCBI): domain Eukaryota; kingdom Metazoa; phylum Arthropoda; class Insecta; order Lepidoptera; family Noctuidae; genus Polia; species Polia nebulosa. The sequence continues at coordinate 18,641,679 of OX589614.1, forward strand.
GTGCCAGGGCCGCGTGAATCTTTCAAATTAACCCGCGACAGTCAGGCATCTGCCCTAGATGACATCTACTACTGACACTACCCTACTACCACTACTACTACTACTACTGGCACTTTTGACATCTCTTTGAGGCGCGCGTGGAACAAACGCGCAGTCGACCCGGGTCTGGCCAGCTCCCCTAGCCATATTACTTTTCTATTCTCGTTTACGCTAACGCTTAGTACAAATTGTATGGCAATGGCATTACCTGTGACACGGGGTCTCATCTCGAACAAAGAAAATTTAGTTCAAACAAACAAACAATAGATGGCGTAATATGCATCGATTTCGTATTGAAGTTTAGGTAACATTAATATTTTGAAATAAAATATGGTTATAACTGTATTTTCTTATTTAATAAACTACCCTAAGCATAAAATTGTTGAATAATTGGCTCCTAATTAAACTTTAGATGTTTACTGGAACGATTCGTTAGGCATTTATATTTCTTATACCAATAGATGGCGCTGTTTGAAGTTTTAGAATTTATCCATTCGTCTCTTTAAAATTTGTATAGTGAAAAATTTTGAAACAGTAAAACTGTTATGAAGTGCCAAAAATACTATATAGTAATTCCTCAATGTGTGAGAAAATATTGATAAGACTATGTCAATTCATTCAACTTGCAAGCCGTCGCTGCTAACACCATCTAGCGAGGTGTAGAGGACGGGCCCGAACGAAGAACAAAAGTTGCCATAGCAAGTCGTAAACACGTAGTTACGGCGGTACCGTTTCTTTGTATGGGATGAGGCATCTGTACGCTAGTATTATATTATCTGTGCCTGTGATAAGTCACGTGACACTTCTCTACGCAGGTAATGTCATTGCCATACATTTTGTACTAAGCGTTAGCAAAGCGTTTGAGTAAACGATAATAGAAAAGTAATATGGCTAGGGGGGCTGAACACAAATCCCGGTAGTAGGTACCTACTATTTTTTAAGTTAAAACTTCTTTAGGCACGTTAGGCACATTTTTGTTCAAGTTTTCACTTCTGTCGGCACTCCCGAAGTGCCACTATTTTTCTTTAATATTTTTTCCCCACTCGTGGAATTACTCCCGTATCGTGGTTGCGTTCACAAACACACACTCAGACCCGGATCTACTATCTGTAGCCAGCAGCCAATCACTCAACCACTGCACTAACCGTGCCGTCCAATTTTTAACCCACTTCCGAAAGGAGAGGTTCTCAATTCGTCTGTATTTTTTTATGTATGTTTGTTAAGCGATTTCTCCGCCACTGGCGGCACATTATTTAGTTTTAGTTCTGGGGTGCAACAAATAAAAAGTGAAAAATAAAAAAAAACTTGTTACAAAAAATACAACCGACTTCTAAAAATGCAAAATATTTTTAATTTCGGAAGTCAGTGCCAAATAACGAAGAAACAAAATACAAACACCGACTTCCGAAATTAACGTTATTTTGTAATTTTTAGAAGTCTGTTGTAATTTTTGTAAAAAAAGTTTTTTTTATTTACAACCACGGATGAAGTCGCTGCCAAAAGGTAGAACTCATTATTATGTTTTGTTTATTTTATTATTATTTCCTAAAAGCTTAAACGAGTTTGTAATAAATAAATGTATTGTCAAGGTGCATATTAATTAGCAGTTGTTAGTGGTTGACCAAAATAACAACCAAACATATAATAAAACAATAATAATAATAGACCATAGATAACCAAATACCTTAGCCTAAGTATACATATTATTAACAGAAAGTGTTCGTAAATAAAGCTTAAACCTATGTTAGTAACACATCACTAGCACTGTAACGACCTTATATTGGTTAGCCTTGCTTCATATCAAAATGCAAGGCTAATGCAGTCTAAACTAGTCTATTTAGATCGGGCCATATACATATACTAAAATTGAACATACGAGTATCTACGTAAAATTGAACGCAAATTGAATTGGATTAAACGTTCTTTGCAAATTAAAATTCCTTAGTGTCAAGGAAAACATGCAAAAAGTCGGTTTATTCTTCTCCAACCTCATACCTGCGTTTAAGCACTGGTTATCCAACGCAAAAGTCTTGTTTGGTGGTGTGCAGAAAGCGAGGATATGCCTCTGCAACCTTTTCATGGATATTCCGCAGTTAATGCATATTGATCCACAAAACAAATGCGAGGCGATAGATGTAAGCGATTCTTCGGGCTTTGAATATATATCTTCATTCCTGATTCGATCACGCAAGGAAACTTTGAGCACAGCCCTCTTCATTGCCCTTTGGGTGACTTTAAGCCATTGTGAGTGTCCAAGTTTCAGTGCCATAATTTTGTCATCACTGGTCATACACTTATTAAGGCAAAGTTATACGGCTTTTAATGGTTTTTAATTGAACATGACGTCTACACCAGTCTTATTTATTGCTTTGAAATTAAAAAAACTTTTTAACAAAAAATTCAACCGACGAAAAAGAACTAAAAAACAAAGACACAAAACAGGAACACCGACTTCCGAAATTAAAGTTATTTTGCACTTTTTTTTGGAAGTCGGTTCTATTTTTTAGTAAAAAAGTTTTTTTTAGTTCTTTTTCGTCGGTTAATTTTTTTGTTAAAAAGTTTTTTATTTTATGATTTTTTGTGGCTCGCATCATCTTTTAACACTCTGAGGCTAATTTATAATTCTTCATCATTCCTCTTGCCACTGAGCTGATGATATAACAATCCTTCCATGAAGTTCCCAGGATATTGACCAGTTGAGGTTACCTCCAATATTGTAAAGACGTCTTTTCGTCAAAGCATATTAAGTGGTATTTGTCACTAAAACCAGTTTTTATATCTGACTTCTATTGTTTAGGAAAGGTATGGTTTCCATCATCAGCTCAGTTTCATGATGTAATGGTTCCTAAATGCAAATACCTGATTAAGTTATGAAAAATAAACAGAAACAATATTCGTGCCCAATTTTCGAGGTTCTCTCTCAATTTTTTCAGGATCCCATGATCAGATCCTGATGTCCTTGACATGGGACCATCCTTGAGGTATACCCTATCTAAGAAAAAAAGAATCATCAAAATCGGTTCATAAATAACGGAGTGAGGGCCGAACATACATACAGAAACGCTAAATGTGCCTACAATTTTCGAGGTTTTCTCTCAATTTCATCAGGATTCCATTGCCGGATCCTTATTTCCTTGACATGAAACCACCCTTGAGGTATACTCTATCTAACAAAAAAAGAATAATCAAAATCGGTTCATAAATGACGGAGTGAGGGCTGAACATACATACAGAAACGCTAAACGTGCCCACAATTTTCGAGGTTTTCTCTCAATTTTATCAGGATTCCACTGTCAGATCCTGACTTCCTTGACATGGGATCACCCTTGAGGTGTACCCTATCTAACAAAAAAAGAATAATCAAAATCGGTTCATAAATGACGGAGTGAGGGCTGAACATACACAAAAAAAAAAAAAAACATAAATACGGTCGAATTGAGAACCTCCTCCTTTTTTTTCGTCGGTTAAAAAAAATATGTTACTCTAGACAATTTCCGTCAAAGTTTTATATATGAATATTTAAAATTATATTTTTATAACATAGTGTAATTAATTTGTAATTTTATGTCTAACGCAGATAAAAAAAATGAGAATCACGCAACTAAATAGCGTATTTTTACAACATTCTTAACATTAAGGTGAGGTTCTATCAATAATCTATGGATACTTCACCTGAAGTCGCCGCCCAAGCTGTGGCACTTATTCAGGCCGGACACAGCCAAAAAAACGTGAGTGCTCAACTTAATTTAAGTCGATCTGCGGTCCGAAATGTTTATCGGAGGTACCTAGAGACTGGCGGCTTTGTTCGTCGCCAAGGAAGGCCACGATCTCGGGTCACAACTGAAAGGCAGGATCGATTCATCGTGACGACCAGCTTGAGAAATCGTCACCTTACCTCCATTGAGATACAAAACCAACTTCGCGACTTCCACGGAGTATCTGTGAGCGCTCGAACTGTTCGGAGAAGGTTAAAAGAACGCGATATGGTACCACACAAGCCAGCTAATGGGCCCAAACTAACGCGAGCCCACCGAACAGCGCGCCTTCATTTCGCACGCAGTCATTTAAATTGGACACAGCAAGATTGGAGCCGTGTACTCTTTTCTGATGAGTCTAAAATTGTGTTACATGGCAATGATGGAAGGAAGAAGGTCTACCGACGTAAGGGAGAGCGTTTCGCACAATGCTGCTTTGAAGAGAGGGTTGCTTATGGCGGTGGCTCATGGACTGTCTGGGGCGGTATATCCGCGAGCGGCAAAACTCAACTTGAGGTTGTTACAGGACCACGGCTGCCAACATTAAATGCTGAAAGGTACATTCGTGAGTGCTTAGAACCTCACGTGATACCATACGCAGACTATGTGGGCCCAAATTTCCTTTTTATGCATGATAATGCAAGAGCCCATGCGGCCGGCATCGTCAGGGAATATCTTCGGCAGGGCACATCACAGTTATGGACTGGCCAGCCAGAAGCCCAGACATGAACCTCATTGAGCACATGTGGGACGAGCTAAAAAGACGTGTTAGGGCTCGTCAGCCAGTTGCCCAGACGATGCAGGAGTTGAAAACTGCCATAGAAGAGGAATAGGAGATGATCCCTCAAAATTTCATAGAGCGGTTGATAAACTCTATGCCTAATCGTATGAGAGCTGTGGTAGATGCCCATGGAGGCAACACGCGTTATTAAATTAAACCTTTATTTGATAAAACATGTTTTTTATTCAAAAATCAATTGCCTTTAACAAGGCGCATATCCGACTTGTTAGGCGTAGCTCCATGTCGTATGATATTCTGAATTCAAATTTAAAACAATACGATCGAAAAAGATGGTAAAATGTATCAGGTTTAAAACTGCATCAACAGTTTTTGTTCAATCTAGCAATCATATTTCGGTAGGGGCCATCGAAACCTAAACTCTAAGGTGGGCCAATAGATGTGTCCAGAAGTGTAGATGCGAAAGTTACGTAGTACTATAGCACGCAAGAACGGGTGAACGGATCTGGATGAAATTTGGCACAGATATAGACTACATTCTGGAATAGCACATAGGCTATAATTTATAATGAGGCTGGCAGAGAGTATAGTGGGTTCATATAAATCAGAATAACTAAAGTCTAATCTCATCCTCCCAAAAAACAACTACTGCTAGCACCTGACCACCGTAGGCGGGTAAACCCAAATGCTATGCCGAGCCTCTCCATAGACCGCGGGAATAGAATAGAATATAAAAATTGTACCTTAAAATAAAATTTGTATTATGTTTCCTAAGACATCCGAAGTCCATTTATGAGAGAGTACATCGTCTTTTTCCCGTGTTTACTCGCTAGATGATGCTACTTCCGTTACAAAACTCGACCTCAGCGCCGCCTATGGCTGCATCTGGAATTAACTTACAGCACAGGGCAAGCTACCATTTCTATGTCATTGTTCGGCTCATAATAGTAATGATGATGATGGTATAAGTACACCAGGAAGAAATTATTTGGACTTCGGACGTCTTAGGAAACATACTCGTAATTAAAAAATTTACCTCAAAATAAAATTTTTATTATGTTTCCTAAGACGTCCGAAGTCCATTTATGAGAGTACATCGTCTTTTTTCCGTGTTTACTCGCTAGATGATGCTACTTCCGTTACAAAACTCGACCTCAGCGCCGCCTGTGGCTGCATCTGGAACTAACTTACAGCACAGGGCAAGCCACCATTTCTATGTCATTGTTCGGCTCATAATAGTAATGATGATAGTATAGGTACACCAGGAAGAAATTATTTGGACTTCGGACGTCGTAGGAAACATAATACAAGTTTTATTTTAAGGTATAATTTTTATATTATGTGTTCCGTTTGACGTCCGAAGTCTATTTATGAGAGATCTGTTTGTTATCTCCTGGTGGCTTGCTTAGTAAAACGCAACAATGTGATCAATTAATATTATAATTGTTTAAAAGATAGTATAGTCGGATACGAAAGTAAGGAAATCAAACTCGTAAGTGTGTAATTAAATTCCGACAACACAACATTGAACTGTAAAGAATTGAGAAATAGACTTCTCTGATTCAGCTCTTAATATAACCAGAGTTTATCACCTCTATAAGTTAATATTTCATAAAGATTGTTCATGGTACCAGTTATCTTTAGCTAGAGTATGAATATTTGTATACTGTTAACTGGCTACTTTTGTAAACAGGTAGTGCACGGTAACGGTACTATTCTGACCTCAGAAAATGTTTTATTCCTCTTCCCATAACTACAGTTAGTTACCAGTTCCTTCACCAGCTCAGTTGTGATTATAAGTAAATTGTATCTAAGATTATCTCAGATATTTTTTGTAATATTGTTCTCGACATAAATAACGTACATATATTTCCGTCTGGAAAGCTAGCAACATCCAATTCGATTATTGGTATGACGCCGATTAAGACTCATGCAAGGTTATTGAATCCTGATTGTCCTTGAAATGTTTTGAGTCAAAACTAAAGAGACACTGACTACACACGATCTGAGACCCAATGCTGGCAATAATATATTTCCAGTACTCCTTGAAACATCATATAACAACTTAAATTTAGATCAATATTTGGTCAGTGGGTCGTCTTAGGGAAAAATACTGATCTAAGCCGCTGTGTACTTGCGTGCGTCCCAAATTAGCAATTTTTGGTGAAGTTGATTTCGCTATTAACTGCTTTCAAGATATGTGTTACAAAAAAAGTTAACGAAAACTTTACATCAGATAGCATTTTAAACCAAACTGACGCTGTAGCTGATTTGTGAACATGCATAGACACTCAGCTAATCAATCCTTAAGAAAATGGGCAGGTGTCGAACGGTGATAATTTAGGGTACTTTGACTGCATCACACCCATTTAATGCATTGGTGTCTAAGCGTTGAAGGTATCCCACAAGTTAACCAAAGTTGCTTTACCTCATTTGACCAATTTCGTGTTAGAGTGGGTAAGGTTTCCAGCTGTTTGTTGTGAAATTGACATGAAGGAACGCCCGGTGGTGGCGTAACACACGTAGGAGCATAGCTGATGGAGGAGAAAACCATGCGAGGTTATAACTTTAGTATCTGCTGAAAATGGCGTATTTTGAACGTCTCTAAAGACGATTGCTGAGCAACATACGGCAAGCAACCTTCCCCGGAGGGTGATGAAGGCGCAAAGTTGAGATACCCTAAGAGGCATTGGCCTGCTTGAGGGACCAACTGCCGGCTGCTTAGCGAATCAATAGGCACTTTCTGTCTCACCACTCAGCGTTCCTCGTCACCGAATTAATTGGATCTACTGTTTTGAACGCCTCTAAAGATGATAGCTGCGGCAACGTACGGCAAGCAACTTTTCCCGGGGGTGATGAAGATTGCCAAGTTGAGATACCTTGGGGCGTTGCCCCTGTTTGAGGGACCCACTGCCGGTTGCTTAGCGAATCAATAGTCACTCACAGAAACTGCAACTTTATCTGGAGGCAAACTCTTAGACCTGGATTGTATGTTGTGTGTATTATGTGTTGTTGTAATCGAAACGAAATCGAAACTAAATCGAAATCGAAACTAAATCGAAATCGAAACTAAATCGAAATCGAAACTAAATCGAATCAAAATCGAATCGAAATCGAAACTAAATCGAAACTAAATCGAATCGAAATCGAAACTAAATCGAAACTAACCGAATCGTAAATCGAATCGAAATTGAAACTAAATCGAAACTAAATCGAATCGAAATTGAAACTAAATCGAAACTAAATCGAATCGAAATTGAAACTAAATCGAAACTAAATCGAATCGAAATCGAAACTAAATCGAAACTAAATCGAAACTAAATCGAAACTAAATCGAAACTAAATCGAAACGAAATCGAAACTAAATCGAAACTAAATCGAAACGAAATCGAAACGAAATCGAAACGAAATCGAAACTAAATCGAAACTAAATCGAAACTAAATCGAATCTAAATCGAAACTAAATCGAAACTAAATCGAAACTAAATCGAAACTAAATCGAAACTAAATCGAAACTGAATCGAAACTAAATCGAAGCTAAATCGAAACTAAATCGAAACTAAATCGAAACTAAATCGAAACTAAATCGAAGCTAAATCGAAACTAAATCGAAACTAAATCGAAACTAAATCGAATCGAAATCGAAACTGAATCGAAATCGAAACTAAATCGAATCGAAATTGAAACTAAATCGAAAGTAAATCGAAACTAAATCGAATCGACATCGAAACTAAATCGAAATTAAATTGAAACTAAATCGAAACTAAATCGAAACTAAATCGAAACTAAATCGAAACTAAATCGAAACTAAATCGAAACTAAATCGAAACTAAATCGAAACTAAATCGAAACTAAATCAAAACTAAATCGAAACTAAATCGAAACTAAATCGAAACTAAATCGAAACTAAATCGAATCGAAATCGAATCGAAATCGAATCGAAATCGAATCGAAATCGAATCGAAACCGAATCGAAATCGAATCGAAATCGAATCGAAATCGAATCGAAATCGAATCTAAATCGAAACTAAATCGAAACTAAATCGAAACTAAATCGAAACTAAATCGAAACTAAATCGAAACTAAATCGAAACTAAATCGAAACTAAATCGAAACTAAATCGAAACTAAATCGAAACTAAATCGAAACTAAATCGAAACTAAATCGAAACTAAATCGAAACTAAATCGAAACTAAATCGAAACTAAATCGAAACTAAATCGAAACTAAATCGAAACTAAATCGAAACTAAATCGAAACTAAATCGAAACTAAATCGAAACTAAATCGACTTCGACTTCGACTTCGACTTCGACTTCGACTTCGGCATTGGCCGTGGCAGGCGCCGTCCTTTGCTGACCACTCTTTGAGGCGCGCGTGGAACACTACGCGCCGTCGACTCTCGGGCCTGGTGCTGATCGGACGGCGAGCTACCCATTACTCGCCGTCCGCAGGCCCGGGTCTACGGTGGCCGGAGATCGTCTCGCGGCACCGGAAGTCCCAGGCGTCTCCTGAGGCGGCTGCTGCTGAGAGCGTGAGGGCGACTCCATTGTTGAGTCTCCCTCACGCGTCCCGGCTCCGCCTTCGCGAGCATTACTGCTTCGCAAAGGGAGGAGACGGTTTCTCATTCCCTCTCGCTCCGTACCATGATCTGAACCAGGGCAGGGCGCGAGAGGTCGCTGCCGCCTATCGCATCCACGAGGACACGGTGGGGCTCCGCCCAAGCGGGGCAGACCTCCACCGTATGCTCCACCGTGTCCTTGCTTTGACGTATAGGAAAACAAAAATGTACTACGTAGTGCCTTTTATAATCGATGTCCATCGAGCAAAGTACTACAAAGTGCCTATCAAATTGATGTCAACTGAGTTACCGAATACACCTGCTGGAAGATTTGAAAATTACCTCGAATTATGAATTCAAATATAAATACAAACCCTGCTTGATGCATATCCTTTAGTTTGACAGAAACGCCGCCAACTTCACAGATTAAAATAGAAAAGTGTGGCCAACTTATTAACCTGTCCCTTAAATTCCCTCTAGTTATTCAACAACCTAACCAATTTAATACTTTTTAATATCTAAAGTCTTTATGAAATCTTCATCATTTTAAAAATCATTTAATTATTTATATTTTAGTATACGTGTTTTAGTATAATATTTGTTGTTTCATGTATAATAAATTAATAATACGTCTAATTTCGGACAGCGCTCCTAGATGGGAGGGCTTTTACTGGATGGACGTACGTCACGTTCCGTGAGCTCAGCACAAAACACGCAATGGTTAGCTTGCGTGTTTTGTGCTGAGCTCACGGAACGTCAAGGTCATTGGCAGTTAATAGCATTTTAAGGCCCTACTACCGGCCAAGTGGCGCCCTCATTGAATAAAAAATCGTAGCATAGCATAGAAAATAAATATTAAATAATCCAACGTCACGTGTGTTGCAAAAAGGATAAAGAATATTTTTACGTTGTTAAAACAGGTCTTAAAATGTTTCGTATCCAAAGTAGTAAGCAAAAGTGTCAAAAACGGCCGTTTTTGGCACTTTAGTACTTTTTATTTAATGAGGGCGCCATTTGGCGGGTAGTAGTCCCTTAATGGCTTATTGGATTTGATTATACTGGAAGCCGATCACAACGTAGTTGGTAAAATCTGAGCATATTTTCATCTTACACAATAAACTAGTATTAGATGACGATAATTAATAACGATAGTTTGCCTTTTATCATTGAGATAATCAGTAATTATACGGATCGTGGAAGGTCACGCATGTCGCATGCCTGTACAATAATGCAAAATCACGTAGTTATGTAATTTATACTTTTTATCACGTACGGTTTTATAAATATATATTTTTGGTAACATAACATTAAATTAAATTTAAGCTTGAATTTTTGTAATAATTATTATTATATCAATTTTAGTATAATTATTGTATTTCTAATAATCTTCAAGAAATACGTTTCAATGTGTATTTTCAATTTATTATTAACTAGTGATCCGCCCAGCTTCGTACGGGTACAAAGTAGGTATACACCTAAACCTTGCTCATGAATCACTCTGTCTTATGGTGAAAACTGCATGAAAATTTGTTCAGTAGTTTTTGAGTTTATCGCGAACTGACAGAAAAATAGACTTTGTTTTATAATACAGGGTGTAAAAAGACACATCACAAAGCCGTCAACTACGCATACTGCACATCTAACAAAGTAGCTTTGCGTAAAAATTATTGCTGTGAAACGACTTTTATTTTAGGTATGAAAAAAAATAACTATTTTTTATTGCGCGCAATGTAACGCGAACCCAGGCAAGTGGAGTTAAACCCCGCCCCTTCGCTCTAAGCCACGTAGATACTTGTTGGATACGTTTGCTAGTCATTGCGTTTTTGTAACTTCAAATGCGAAAAAATCGAAAATTCAGGTAACGTTTATTTAGAAAAAAGTTTAGTAATAACAATTTGAATTAATTTTTGTAAAAAAGTAAAAAAAAAATTGCTACTTTGACCTTCAATATCTCCAGAACCAGTGGATTCCCAGGTATGGTCTAGTGGAAAAAAAATATCCAAATAATGAGTAGAATAATGTGGCTTTCGGCTTCGGAAAACTGTCTTTTTACGCCCGATATGTAGTGATGATGACTTTATTTTTGTTAGCGCATCTGTTTAAATTGTTTTTGTGGATGCTGTGGTCTCCTGTAAGTGAAGGGGAATACCAACTTGACTAAACACACATTATCACACTAATTTTATAAAGGCGAAAGTTTGTGTTTGTATTTTTGTTACTTCTTAACGCTCAAACGGCTGGACTGATTTGGATGAAATTTGGTATGTACGTAGCTTATACTCTTTTTTTATAGTTTCAAATGGAGACTCATGGCTAACATGTCTGAGGTGTAGTTCAAGAACTCACAGACGAGCACTTTAACACAAAATGTAATAATATACGGAATAGAATTAGTATAAATTAGTTGCTGCATATATTAGAAATAAGAATAAGAATCTATCAATCTGCCCGTGCCTTTTCCAAACTATCTTGGGGTCGGCTTCCAGTCTAACCAGATGCAGCTGAATACCAGTATTTTACATGGACCGACTGCTTATCTGACCTCCACAACACAGTTACTGGGTAATACGATACCCCTTGGTAAGACTGATTGTCAGACTTTTGGGATTCTGATGACCCGTAACGACTGTCAAAGATCAACGTTTGACAGCCAACGGACCAACGGCTTTTTTTTTTGGTGGGGTGGGAAATCATCCAATGACTTATCCCGCTTTGGGTGGAGCGGGAGGGCGTGTCAGACTCTTACTGACTAAAACCCGCCCCTGTTCCTTCCCTGCCTGAGTGCCCAGGGGTGCGGTAACTCATTTTCGGTATTTATCCGCTACCCCTAGGCATGCAGGCACCGGCCGCGATGGGCCCCGTCAGTGGTGGCTGACACTAATCTCTGAGGCGCGCGTGGAACACTACGCGCCGTCGACTCATGGGCCTGGTGCTGATCGGACGGCGAGCTACCCACTGCTCGCCGTCCGCAGGCACGGGTCTACGGAGGATGGAGATCGTCTCGACACGTCCTACGCCCAGTACTTCTCCTGCGGTGGTAGCGGCCGGGTTCGTGAGAGGCACTCCGTTGAGCTTCCCTCACGTGTCCCGCCTCCGCCTTCGCGAGCATTACTGCTTCGCAGAAGGTAGCTTATACCCTGGATTAACACATAGGTTATTAAATAGATTTTATAGATTATATAATAAATAGATTTTATCCTGCATATGAGCTAGTAGGACATAATATTGTGAACTTACTTTGTTGGAGATTCTAAATAAATCATCATTCTCCTGCCCTTATCCCAATTTATTTGGGGTCGGCGCAACATGTCTTTTTCTTCCATACTCCTCTATTAGTCGTCATCTCTGTAGTCACCCCCTTTTTACCCATATCCTCTTTCACACAGTCCAACCATCTTTTCTTTGGCCTTCCCCTACTCTTATAGCCATCCACATCCATACACAAGACTTCGCAAGAAGAGAGGAGAGAGAGGGCGAGAGGTTGGAGATTCTAAATAAATAAATAAAGAAATACTATAACTTTTTTTAAATATTACAGGAAGCCTTGCCTTTGAATGTGTGGTTTTTGTATTAGGTATGAGACCCTGATTTTTGAAAATTTAAAGATTTAGACTTTCAAACTGGTGGCTGGTTGGGAAAAGGCTAGGCAGATGATGATGAGACTTTCAAACCTAAAGAACCTTGCAAGTTTACAGTTATGTCACCAAAAGGCTCAACGACCACCTGTCGAAGTTGTCGTACGGTTGGATCAAGGGTCTGATACAGAAGACAGCACTCCGATTTCGATACGGCTCACTTTGTGAGGAGGTTCCTGCCTCCGGAGCTCTAACCTCCCGCAGCTTGAACCCTGCTTCAGACATTAATGTTTTTTGTATCTTTTTATTTCAACACACAATACAACATATTAATTATATTTTTGAATAATAAATTAAAATAATATACATATAAAGTTAAGTGAATAAACGGAATAATGTAGAAAAAAAAATTGAAAAAAAAACGGCCAAGTGCGTGTCGGACTTCGCATATTTAGGGTTCCGTATCATAAGAGGGAAATCAGTTTTTTTTGGAATTTGTTACTAAAAGAAAGAAAGAAAGAAACAATATTTATTTGTACCTCACAACAAAAACATAGTTTGCAAGAGTTAACTTTAAATACAAATAAAAATAAACTGTGCGAGGCCGATACGTTCCCTCTCAAATCTCTAGGTTTCGCCGCCCCCGGCATACCCTCCTAGTCCCTGACGACGCTACCACCCTGCTCCAAGAGAGCCGTAGGGAGACTAGCACCCTCAGAAAACACATCAGACCGCCGATTTTCCGGCCTCGCCGGCGAGGCCCGTCGCGAAATGTAAGTCATTGTCCTCCCCGTCTCTCGCCAGCACGTACCGCTGAGCCTGTAAATCCCCTAAATAATGGAAATCTGATCCAGCCTTCCCTTGCTGCCCCCCAGTGACGCCCTAAGCCGAGGCTCGTACCCCGAAGGGGGTGCCCTTAGCGTGGTCACTTAGTTTGTAAGTTTAAAATAAGTCCTGGCTGGAGGCTTTAATAAATTAAAGCCTACACAGGCAAGCCCGGTTAAGCAGACGACAGCCTCAGAGGCTGACCTGCAAGAAAAAAAAAAACTGTGCGAGGCCAAAAAGGCTCCTAACTGAGCGTTATGCTGCGATATTTATTCAATAAAACACCTAAGAATATACCTACGTTATAATAAACAATATCACCTAATTTCAAGTCCATAGGTCAATGGGAAGTTCTTCGTAACAAAATTTTGTGACAGACGACGGACGCACAGACAGATGGACACGTGAGTGACAACAATAGGACTCCATTCGGACCCTTCGGGTAAGGAACCCTGATGGTTGTGATGACAACCTATCAAACATAAAAAAAAAAAAAACAATGATATTGCTAGCAAAAAATGACTCTCAAAATTTAAAATAGCATCTATTTGCTCACTCAATGTAGTAGGTAACTAAAAGAAACATTATGAATATGTATAAGCTTTGATCTTGATCAAAGTCCTTCCGGTGGCAAGTGGCAAGGTCGTTACTTAGGCATAATTACTTACAAACAAAAAAGTCATGTACACGTTTGAAGTAATGTACGAGAAGGATTATGTGTTCCCATGGGAAACCCAAGGGGAACACATAAGAAGAAGAGTCTGACACGCCCTCCTACTCCACCCAGAGCGGGAGAAGTCATTGGATGATTTGCCATCCCCCCCCAAAAAAAAAAAAAAGTGGAACCCATAACCATTTACTCATAAAGAAAACATGATTATTTCAATGAACACTGTTATGATTTTTATTGTAGTGCTTTCAGAATAAGGTTCGGTTAATTTATATAAAAATATTGGGTTTGGTTTTCTCAAAAATAGCAAATAGCTTGGCAAAATGTATTAATGTCTCCACCTTATTTTATAATCTGTCATCATCAGCCTTTTAATGTTCTCACTACCGGGGCACAGGCCTCCTCTCTGTGAGAGTGTGTGGGCCGTAAATCCACCACGCGGGCCCAGTGCGGGTTGGTGGATGTCACATGTCTTCGAAGTTTTAGTTCTAGGACACATTATAATCTGTGCTATAACATAATATTGGGTCCATAAATATGAAATTGGCGTTTTTTTTCTCACAAATAGAGAACCTCGTCACTTCTATGAATTAAAATATTCATCAATTGCTTGATATTATATCGAATAATGACCGTCATAGACAACTGCCAAAACCTTATTACTTATAGTTTTATAAACCAACAAAAAAACAACCGACTTCCAAAAAAGAAAATACACTAAAAATTAAAAAAATTACTTTAATTTCGGAAGTCGCTGTCAAATAATTAAGAAATAAAATACAAACACCGACTTCCGAAATTAAAGTTATTTTTTTAATTTTTAGTGTATTTTATTTTGTGTAAGTCGGTTGTTTTTTTTTTAAGTTTTTTATTTTTCACTTTTTAGTTGTTATACCCCAGAACTAAAAACCCCAAACCAATCCAAACCCCTTTGTTCAGTTTTTCAAAAAGCGCTGAAGCAATTTTGATAAAATTTATATGAGACCACCTCGGGTGTATATTCTTTCGGATCAAAAAAGAATTTTGAAAATCGGTCCACAAATGACAAACAAATCGGTGGACATACATTAAAAAAAAAGTAATAATACATACAGTCGAACATAGAACCTCATCCTTTTTCGAAGTCGGTTAAAAAATACCTCAAAAATGACTTTCTTTTTGTTAGCAGAAATGACCACTATATTTGTTTTAACTTAGGCAAAACTTATTTTTGTTGCTTCATCTAAGTGGCATACGTTATCTTAGTTTTTAAACATTTTTGCATAATAGTTTTAAAACATTAGTGTTCATAGTAGTTAAATAAATTAAGAAAATGTTAGTCTGAAAAATGCAACTTCTTTAAAATTCTCTATACAAAACGCGACCAAGTACTAGTGACCCGCCTCGGCATTGCACGGCTGCATTTTTTTTTTCCGGGTTCCCAAAATATTCTTCCATAAAAACCTTGTCCTGATAGTTGCAAACACAACTAAAAAAGAAATAGCCAAAAAGGTGCAGCCGTTTTGAAATGATACGCTTATATACATACATTTGGTAATTTATTTTTATATAAAAAGATTCTTATTCGGAAAGCACGTTAAGCCGTTGGTCCCGGCTGTCAATCGTGGATCTTTGACAATCGTTACGGGTCATCAGAAGCCCGAAAGTCTGACAATCAGTCTTACCAAGGGGTATCGTATTACCCAGTAACTGGGTTGTGGAGGTCAGATAGGCAGTCGCTCCATGTTAAATACTGGTATTCAGCTGCATCCGGTCAAACTGGAAGCCGACCCCAAGATAGTTTGGAAAAGGCTAGGCAGATTGATAGATTCTTATTCTTATTTCTAATATATCCAGCAACTAATTTATACAAATTCTATTCCGTATATTATTATATTTGGTATTAAAGTGCTCGTCTGTGAGTTCTTGAACTACACCTCAGACATGTTAGCCATGAGTCTCCATTTGAAACTAGATTTACTTTAAGATAAGTAGCAAATCTGTTTTAAATCTAGATTCATGACAGAGCATCGTTCTCGTTAATTTCTAAGGACTGATAAGCCAGTAAATAAATGAATGTGTTCATAGCCAAGAGCATCACATCACTAGTTTATATTAAAACAGGTTTTTTGATACAATATAGGGATAATAATAGGATAGTAATTGCAAATACAGGCAGCTTTGAGTAATTTGAAACTGTAAAAAACTTAACAGCGTATAAAACATATTTTAACAGTAAAGTAAGTTTAATATCGAATAGTGATTAGTAGGCATTTCTGGACTACAAAAAAACTGTTATACAAAAAATAGAACCGGAAGATATGATAGAATTTTGGAAGTTGGTGTCTCTGGTCTTTTTTTTTTCTTCGTTTTTTGACACCGACTTCCACACATTCTTTGTTTCTTTTTGGAAGTCAGTTCTATTTTTTGTAAAACGAAAATATTTTTCACTTTCTAGTTGTGGTTCCCTATTAAATTGTGTGACAATACATAGACAAACGATCGCAGCAATCGTGAGTCATTTGCTATTAGTTATTGAAGAGTTCCACTGTCTATCTCCAAAGTTCTTCATCAGATCCTAATGTATTATGTATTAAAACATTCCTTGAAAAATATGCATTTGAATAACGAAACCGAAAAACCAAAACCAAACCGGATCAGTAGTTTTCGAGAAAATCGCGGACAAACATATATACACACATACACGTCGAATACAGAACCTCCTTTATTGAAGTCTGTTAAAAAATTACAATTATTTGACGCACACATAAAAGCACTCGATTATTCCAGTCTATAATTGATATATTTGGGGAATCAAAATTTATTTGAGGTTTGATTTTATAAATAAAACATAGTACCAATAACCAGAATCTGTGTTTCCTGATAGCTATATCCCGTGAATAGGTTACTTCTAGGCAAACGTGCTCCATCTTCGACCACATCATCGCTTACCATCGGTTGAGATAGTGGTCAAACGCGAACCTCAATCTGCCTAAGGGTTCCGTACCAAATATAAGTATTTGTTAGTAAAGTATACGTAAAAATAAACATTATCTCCAAATTTCAAGTTCACAGCTCAATGGGAAGTTAAAAAATTCTTCGTAACAAAATTTTGTGACAGACAACAGACTGTCAGACAGACAGACAGACACGTGAGTGACAACAATAGGGGGCCCGAAGGGTCCGTTTGGACCCTTCCGGTACAGAACCCTAACTAAAAAGTCAAAAGCCCACACCCAGCTCTTTCCCAAAATATAGATATATTTTTATTTCCTCGGCCCTCAGTTCATTGATTCGGGCTACACAGCTCAAGGTTAGCTAAGCCGTGAGTTCGATAACCACCCGTTGCACCATTGAAACAAACCCACTCAAGCGTGCCAGCTTAATTGAAGAGACTAACACGCATACTATGACATGTAGTAATGTGGCCCACATTGTTAGGTATCCTTCCATAATACCTACTTAACAGCTACGATATGATTGTTGAACATTATTATATGAACTACATTATCAATGGCATCGTGGCAACGGCGCCAGTCTTTTCGGCATAATATCAGTTAACAGCGATGCTGAGGAATTTCCGACGCAATATTATAAATTATTTTCAGTTTAAGTTAGTTAAAAGTTTTTATTTCTTTAAGTGTATAGGTTTATTTTTATTTTAAACTTTATTCTATCCATATGCACAATTTTTTTAAATTATCTTTATTCTATACCATAACTATTGTGCAATGCATACTTATTTAACTTCGGTGACAATGTAATATGGCACTGTGGAGCTCGTCTAGTGACGGAGTCAGAAGGTAGCTATAGTAACTCCTGTAAAGCTTGTTTTAAAAGATTCTTACTTATATTGTATCGTTTTTTTCTATATAGTGATATCTTTTTAAATGTTGTCATTGTTATCGTTGAGTATCTGTGATTGTCCTTTGTTGAAAATCCCAAATAGAAATAAATAAACAAAACAGCTAATAAAAAGAATATACAGCAGTGGGAATATCGAAGGGGGCTTATGTATGTATTTACTTATACATACAAAACCCTACGTACGCTGAAACTAAAGAACGCCACCTGTTAGGTCCTAGAACCAAAAATTTAAAGACATTATTTTGGCATTCACCAAATTGCACTGGGCCCATGGGGTGAGACCTGTGTCCCAGCAGCGGAAACATTTAAGTATGATTATACATATACTAGGTACTTACAAAGTTCCAATTTGTGAGATATAATGGCGTGAACCACTTAGCAGTGATGATCCGCTCATCTGTCAGATCATCTCTCTTCATCAATAGGAACCACAAATATCCACCATATAAAACCACTGAATGGAACAAACCACAAGCCACTACATGGAATAATAATCTTAAATAATACCAAATTGGACGTCCTTTTTCAAATTCTTCACTCACTGTAATTCTCACTTCAGTCATTTTTACTTTGTGTTATTGGATTTTTACTGAATTTTATTTGCAAACTTTTATTCGATCATTTCTTTTTTGTATTGGATTATTTCTTTTTTGTATTGGATTATTTATTTTTTATTGGATTATATTTTGTAGCTTTATTTTATTGTTGTTATTTTTATTTTTATAAAAACGTGCAGAGCGGTTGAGGTCACGCTATATTATGTGATCGACTAGTATGTGTAGCAGTGACTTTAGGATTCCTTAGTCGTTAGGAAAAGTCGTTGCATTGTCATTAGCATAAGTGTTATTAATTTAATATGTAATTAGAATGCAGATTTCTGTAGATAGCGTATACCTTTTATGATAGTTCCTTTTTAAAGGGGGAACATTGTTTTGTCACACGTGGTTTTATTCATACCTGTAATTTTTAAATTGCTCGATCTCTCTAAGAGAATGAGTTTTTTCAATTAATAAATTCATTTTAGGTTTTGAAACTCACAACTTGTTTAAAAAAGCAATAAGATTAGAATTTCCAGGATTTGAGCCAGTTCGAAGTCATCGCAACATCAGTCTCTCGTCGACATCATAGCTACGCACATAAAGCAAGATACTTAAACACAAGAACTATCAAATATCAAAACCAATTGTGAGGAACCAACACGGCAAATCATGCAAACTTGCCAATAAAACCTGCTTTGATTACCTACGTCTCAATGATGTCGACGGAACGACTCGCGCAAGACAGGTTGCTAAATAACACTGATTTTAACAAACAGGTTATTGATATAATTACACTTGATGATTGTGTATGGAATCCACATGTAGGAAGGTTTATGGATGGAAAATTGTTGGAATTACATGGTTTAATTCCCTTTACTTTCATAGCGCGACGGCTGACAGGACAGAATAGAAGAAAAAAACGTGTTTCGCCAACCCCAAGTAACATGGGATAAGGGCAGGAAAATGATGAATGCCGCCAAGCCTGTTTCATCATCGGACCACTAGACGTACGGCGATGCACGACCGGTATGTGGTGGACATCCCAGCCACACGCACAAAACGTTTTGAGAACACATTCATTGTGCGTACAGCTAAGGAGTGAAATTCCCTGCCGGAGTCTGTGTTTCCTGATAGCTACAAACTGAGAGCCATCGACCATCCAAACTATCGCATGTACAATATTTATTAAGTAACATTAATGCAAGTCCAAAAAAAAATATCTCCAACTTCGCACGGGTACCAATTATACACCTTCTCCATGAATCACTATGTCCATTGGCGAAACCGCATGAAAATCCGTTCAGTAGTTTTTGAGTTTATCACGAACAGACAGACAGATTTTATAATATTTAGTGATAATTTTTTTTTTTTTTGGTTAAAAAACGTTGCCCTACACTAGAAATTACTTCTGTATCGTGGGTGCGTTCACAAAGATGTATACTCACATACACAAGATACCCAGACCCGGAACAACTATCTGTAGGTCATACAAATATTTGTTCCGTGCGGGAATCGAACCCGCGACACGCAGCGCAGCAGCCGAACGCTCAACCACTGCGCCAACCGTGTCGTCAATTATTAGATGTATGAACGAAAAAGATGCATCATATAGATCTCAAATAAATTGTGTTGTGGAGGATGATTTCAAAACGCTAAATATTTATTTAAAAAAAAAATAATAATAACTTTAATTTCGGAAGTCGGTGTTTGTATTTTATTTCTTCGTTATTTGACACCGACTTCCGAAATTAAAGTTATTTTTTAATTTTAAGTGTAAGTATTTTTATTTTGGAATACGATTGTTTTTTTTTTTTGTAAAAAAGTTTTTTATTTTTCATGTTTTTGTTGTTATTATACCCCAGAACTAAAAACCCCAATAACATGGAACGTGGAATTTAAACATACTCGTAATTACAGGAAACCAAAATGTCATCTACGTATACATATTCTTCGTTTTTGTTCAATTTTTCAAAAAGCGCTAAAGCAACTTCGATAAAATTTATGTCGGATCACTTCCGGAGTATATTCTTTCAGATAAAAAAAGAATTTTGAAAATCGGTCTACAACCGACACAGAATTCAGTGGACATACATAAAAAAAAAATAACATAGTCGACCATAGAACCTCCTCTTTTTTCGAAGTCGGTTAAAAAGTACAGTAGATCATGGGGGTTCCATAATTTATCATTCGCAACCACTAGTATACTACTCCAAAGCCTAACCATGGCACCCTCTATGAACCTTTTGGTAACCTCACCATTGACAAAAACTATTTTAGGACGGTGCAGGATTTTCCAGCTTTGATTCCGGTTCTTGACTAAACCAGTTGCTATGACGTACTTGGTTGGGTCCACTGCATGTTTACATGTAGATTGTATGTGTCTTTCCATAATGTAAGTATGAAGGTTTTTTATTCGTTATTTTATTATCATGATCCACTGGTATCTATTAAATTAGTTTTTACTAGCGACCAGTCCCGGCTCCACACGATTACAAATTATACATACAAACCTTCTTCGTTTATCACTTTTTAGCCGACTTTAAAAAGGAGGAGGTTATCAATTCGGATGTTTATATATATAATATATATATTTTATGTATGTTCGGGCATAACTTCGTCATATAGACGAATTTGCAAAATTCTTTTTTTGTTCGAAAGAGGTTTATTCCGAAATGGTCCCATTTAAATTTCATATAGATCTGATGATGAGTTTCGGAGACAGACAATGGAAGTCTTCAAAAATTGACAGCAAATCAACCGTGGTTGCTGCTACCGCATAAAAATACATTGTTAACAAAATTTAATGGGGAATCACAACTAAAGAGTGAACAATAAAAACCTTTTTACAAAAAAATAGAACCGACTTCCAAAAAAAAAAAACGAAGAAACAAAACCAGAAACACCGACGTCGGTGTTTCTGGTTTTGTTTCTTCGTTTTTTGACACCGACTTCCGAGTTATTTCGCACTTTTTTTGTTTTCTTTTGGAAGTCGGGTCGGTCGGGGGTTTTTTTGTAAAAAAGTTTTTTATATAAGTGAAAACTGCATTAGTATCCATTGCGTGATTTAGGAGAAATTAGCGGAGAAACAGACAGATGTGGAAAGCGACTTTGATTTATACTATGTAGAGATGGTACATTTTTAAATAAACGAGGGGTGCTTCCCGGGGCGTTGGGTCAGACATAAGAGATAGAAAAAAATGACTGTCCAGCGTTTGACCACTATCTCACCTGGAGGTAAGCGATGATGTGGTCCACGATGGAGGATGGATTTTTACTAACCAAAAAGTAACCTATTCACTCTTGACCTAAACATCCACAGGTTTTAGCTTACAGAAAACAAACTCCGGCAGGGAAATCTACTCCTTAGCTATTATTATTATTTTTTATCCTTTATTTCAGGCAACTATGGCTCATAAAACACAATACATATATAAGTATAAAACAATAATTACTATAAACTAATACATATTTTATACAATAAACAGCACACGCACGCGCACGCTATACGTACACTACCGCGCGCGACGCGGTTGCGGACGGCGAGTAATGGCTATAATGCGCCTCAAAGAGTTGTCAGCAATAATGACGGGGCCCGTCATGGCCGATGCCTGCCCAGGGGTTGTGGATAAATTCGAAACAGAGTTACCGCGCCCCTGGGCACTCAGGGCAGGGAAGGAACAGGGGTAGGTTTTAGTCAGTAAGAGCCTGACACGCCCTCCTCCACCCTAGAGCGGGAGATGTCATTGGATGATTTCCCACACCACAAAAAAAAAAAAAGCTGTACGTACAATAAAATCATCTGACGGTAGCGTTTACCCTATACGCCACAGTCTGGGTTGGTAGATGTAACCCAAGACTGTAAAACCTGTTACAGTCTAAGGATGTGACGTGTCTTGGAATTGGTTTTAAGAAATCCTAGTTTCCTCACGAATTGGCTCTTCACGGTTTTAGAACAGATGTAAAAAATGCAGTGAAATAAAAAATCCATAGCCAGGACATAACTCTCTTATCTGTGAGAAATATCTATAGTGAGCAAGCAATGTAGGGTAATAGTAAATGCTCCCTAGAAAATAATGAAAAAAGAATACTCACAAAGTTTCCGTTGATAGCATAACCCGACGTGAACTCCATATCAGTCAGCGTATCAGGAACTTTAATATCAGTTCTAGTAACCATCAGGTACAAGAACTAGCCACCATAACACCACACCAAAGGACAAATAGCACTTGTCACAAAATGGAATACTATTCTTAAGAACAGCCGAATTGGCGTTCTATTTTCAAAATCTTCGTTCACTACGTATTTCACTTCTGACATTTTTATTTTCCTTTTTTGTATTGTTTTACTTTTTCTTTATTGAAGTGGTTTCTTATTGGAGTTCTCCTTTAGTTTATTTATGTATTTCTTAAATTAATTGGATTATTTCTTTATTTTATTGAATTATTCCTTTATTTTATTGGATTATTTCTTTATTTAATTGATTTATTATTTTGTTTTATTAAACACCAGTTTATCACAAAATCAAATTTAAACGTGAGCTTCCTTCTATGAGGAAGATGACAAAATTAAATGTAGTGTACATTATTGAAAGTTTAAATTAATCATTTTGGCATTTACATAAACCAGTGCTGGTTCAGGTTTGTTAACTAGTCTGAATGTAGTTTCTTTTCGAGACTTCCTTAAAGTCTAAATCAGTTGCTTTATCATCATCATTAATATCTCAGCCTTTTAATCCGGAGGATATTGGTGGGCTGGGTTTCAGCGCAGGTTAAGCTGCAGGAACCCAGAACCCTAAGGTGTTTCCGCTGCCATGTGGGCGACCACGTGGCAGCTAAGTACACCTCGGAGGTGGACCGCAGCAACCACTGCTTCCGCTGTGGTCAGCCCGTCTCAAGGCCGGCTCATGCAACGCCGCGCACGCGATCAGCAGGCAAGTCAGTCGATCAACGGGCTGGGAGCAGGACCTGCGCTCCACCCACTAAGACCAGGGCCAGGGGCAGGCCCTCTATCGCTACCGCCACCGTCACCGCCGCAGCCGCCGTCGCCACCGCTTCCGCCGCTGCCGCTGCAAACATCGCGGTGGCGGGACCCTCACAGAGGGTTCGGGAGGAGGAGGCTGTAATGGAATGCCAATAACGGCCTCATTACGCCTCCTCCAGGCGAACATCAACCACTGCGCCTGTACTCAGGACTTGTTGTTCCAGAGCATGTTGCAGTGGTCGATTAACATCGCCATGGTCGATGAGCCGTACTTTGTCCCGCACAGGGATGACTGAGTGGAGGGCCTGAGCGGCTCAGTGACCATCATTTCGTCGACCGCCGCCGGTACCCCGTCCCTCGAGGATGTCAAGAGGGGTCGGGGTTGCGTCGCAGCACGGTTCGGGGAGATAGCAGTGGTAGGGTTGTACTTCTCCACGAACCGAACTCTGGCCGAGTTCCACAACTCCCTCGCGGATTTGAAAATCGTCGTCGTCAGGTACCGTTCCCTCCCTGTGCTCGTCTTCGGGGACTTCAATGCCAAGAATGTGGCTTGGGATTCCCGGTACACTGACACACGCGGCAGGATGGTGGAGGACCGGGCTCTGGAGACAGGCCTGGTCGTCCAAAACCAGGGTTCTGTCCCCACGTGTGTACGGATGCGGGGTGAATCGGTGGTAGACATCACGTACGCCAGTCTCCGCGTGTCGTCGACTGGCACGTCATGGAGGGGGTGGAGACGTATTCGGATTTGCGGCGGCTACGGCTGGGGGCGTGAGGACTACTCCGTTGAGCTTCCCTCACCCGTTCCGCCTCCTCCTTCACGAGTATTACTGCTTCGCAGAAGGAGAAGACTGTTTCGCATTCCCTCTCGCTCCGTAACATGGCCTGAACCAGGGCCGGGCGCGTGTTACGAAACTCTAAATATTAGAAGACCGACACACACTTGGCCGGGTTTTTTTACAATAATTACAGATTACTATTAACGAGGGAAGCATAAGCAAAAGTTAATAAAAACAACAATTATGTTTTTGTTTAGCTACATTATTGTTTCTTACCAATCATGACTATTTATTTAATTTTATTACAATTACTAACCAGCCCGGCGATCTTTGTACCGTCTTAGAATCAATAAATAAACACTTTTTCACAAAAAATACAACGATCTTCTAAAAATTGCAAAATAACTTTAATTTCGGAAGTCGGTGTTTGTGTTTTGTTTCTTCGTTATTTGACACCGACTTCCGAAATTAAAGATATTATGCAATTTTTTAAAATCGCGGCCGTGACGTGTTAAGCTCATATAGTTATTTGCACGATACCTGTGCCTAAAAATCAGTTTATAAATTTTTTTCCGTCTGTCTGTCTTTTTGTTCCGGCTAATCTTCGAAACGGCTGAACCGATTCTGATAAGGTTTTACTGTCAGGTAGCTAACTGACTATATAAGGAGTAACTTAGGGTTATAAAATTCCACACGGACGAAGCCGCTAGGAGAAACTAGTACATTTTATTTTACTGTTGATAGGCACGCGTTTGACCACTATCTCACCTGATGGTAAACGATGATGTGGTCGAAGATAGAGCACGCTTGCCTAGAAGTAACCTATTCACTCTTGACATAAAGACAAAGGTTGTAGCTATCAGGAAACACAGACTCCGGCAGGGAATTCCACTCCCTAACTATACGCACAATGAATGTGTTCTCAAAACATTTTGTGCGTGTGTATGGGATGTCCACCATGTACCGGTGGCGCATCGCCGTACGTCTTGTGGTCCGATGATGGAACGGGCTTGGTGGAATTAAATTATGCCAATCCGTCGCACACTCCCCAAAAAGTAACCGTTAGAAAACCGACAGGCTATCAACTCGGCGTCTATGCTCAAGACTTTGGAGCTTCGGCTCAACGAGCCTATCATTGCCGAAGATCCTCTTGGCTCGTTTCTCAATATTGTCTCAAGGGTATCTAGCTGGTATCTGGCAGATCCGTCCCAAAGATGAGAGCATCGAACTTGCGCTAGTGCATAATACATAATATGTTTGGAAGCTTATGGCAGCGTGTAAATAAGAGGCACGACGGAGATTAGACGAAAGTTTACTAAGGCAAAGATTGACAGCAGTACAGCGATAGATGAAAGTTATAGCCAGAGCAGAAATGATTTTACGAAGTACAAGTTGCAATAGAGAGAGTGATAGGATAGCGATATAAATAAATGTAATTACGCGAGCTAAATAAATATGCGGTAGCGAGCCAAAGCGACGTGGATTCGTATCGAGGGCTTTGGGCTGACTGGTCGGCTAAGGGTAAATTGAGCTAGGTGCAGAGTCCAAAATATAATAACGTGAAAAATTTCAACATCAACGCTTAACTTATGAATCAGGAAATAGCGTAATGGTAATAACATTATGGCCGCGAAAATATTATGATTTTATCTTTATTATATTACCTGATATCCTTCGGACACTAAAATAAATGTGGAAACAGTTCATTCGCCTGATTGCGTGTATTAACTATTTGGGAAAAAAACTGCTGAGTACGAGGCTGACTCGCAGTTTTTTTTTTCACACTTCCGAACGAATTATATTTTTTACATGCTTTATAAAAATCATAGAATTTGTTTAGGGTTTTTCTATAACATATAAGTAATGAACTATTTTCTGTATTTTGTCTCAAAATTTTAGACTGTAGTAAAGGACATAAGGGCCCCGAATGGTAAATTTTCATCTCTTTTCTTAACACTTCAGGACCCTGCGTTTACGAGAGGCGACAGTAATCCCCCGCCTGGCCGGGCCCCGCCTCGCCATAAGCGGTGGCAGTTTCGCGCGCTTTAAAACTCTATTATTACTAATAAGGAACGATTTTACTCCGGCAGTGCTGATCCGGCGGTGCTCCGGCAGTGCGGGGCGACAGTGTTGATAGCTGTCGCCCCTCGTCGACGCAGGGCCCTGACGGGTTAAATTACATTTTTTTTTTTAACTTCCGTTAAGTGACCCCATAAGAATTCCAAATTAATTTATATTCATGTGAGTACCAAATTTAAACTCAATCGGTAGAGTAGAATCGGACAAAATTGGCTGTGACAGACGGACAGACAGACACACGATTGATCCTATGGGTTCCGGTCTTTTCATTCGGTCTTTCGGAACCATAAAAACAACAGAAAACCGGGATCAAAAATAATTTTATTCCAGAAAAAAAAATAGTCCTCCAAACTGACCGCCCGTCACCACTTCCTAGTGTTTAATTAGCTATATAGGATGGTAGATTCACACGATAATTTAATTCAGCCCCTGTTAGTATTGCGGCTCACTGAACCAAGGTATACTCACTCAGACATATCCCAAAAAATTAACAAGCTTGAGTGGCAGTCGGCGGGACATTGCTCGCAAAACAAATGACCGATGGGGCTGAAAGGTTCTGGAAGACACGTCAAAAGTCATTTATTCAAACTAGGCTGAGAGCCAGCTTCTGTGAAAATTTCAACTGACTACCTATTACGGATCTTGAGGTACAGCCCGCTGACAGACAGACGGACGTGTGGACAGCGGAGGCTTAGTAATAGGGTCCCGTTGGTTACCCTTCGGGTATGGAACCCTAAAAATAGCTTCTTTTTTAGAATTAGTACCTACTTCCCCCGTTATAAACCGTCAACCCCTTTTTCACCGCCTTAAGGGTTGAATTTCGAAATGCCTTTCTTAGTGGATACCTTCTCTTCACAAAGAACACACCGTCCAAATTCCATGTCTCTAGGACCAGCGGTTTAGGCTGTGCGTTGATATATCAGTCAGTCAGGACTTAGAATTTATCTATGCTTCCATACTAATATTATAAAGAGGTAAAGTTTGTGAGATTGTGAGTTTATAGGGGGTCTGGGAGTCTGGATCTACTCAACCGATTTATAAAATCTTTTACCAATAGAGAGCCACTTTATTTGTGAGTGTCATAGGCTAAAAATTTTTGAAATCCACGCGGACGAGGTGCCAGTATAACTATATACAGACTGTGGCGCGGGCTGGCCGCCGCACTTTCCTTCACTAGTTCGATATACACCACATTGCAAGCCTAAAAGTGGTACCCTTTTTCTTTTTTTGGATTTTCTAGTTAGCGTGTTGAAAAAACATTTAGTTTCACTTGTTTTGTAGTGTTTTCTATTTCACAAGCCGTAGGCCTGATAGTAGTAATTATTATGAACCTGTTTTAGTAACCTGACTAACAACTAACATAGTTTGTGCTGCGATTCGTTCCGAAAATCAAATAATTAGGGACGGGGATTTTAGTGTTGTATTAAAGAAAATTTTACAGAAGTACCACTCAGGACCTACATAGACGGACTGCTTAGAGCAGTTGAGACCAACTGCACGAGAGCAGTCGTGTTGTGGTCGGGATCTCCATAGACGGACTGCTTAGAGCTGTCGAGACAAACTGCACGAGAGCTGTCGTGTTGAGTTTGGGGTCTCCATGGACGGACTGCTTAGAGCAGTCGAGATCAACTGCACAAGAGCAGTCGTATTGTGGTCGGGGTCTTCATAGACGGACTGCTTAGAGCTATCGAGACAAACTGCACGAGAGCAGTCGTGTTGTGGTCGGGATCTCCATAGACGGACTGCTTAGAGCTGTCGAGACAAACTGCACGAGAGCAGTCGTGTTGTGGTCGGGGTCTCCATAGACGGACTGCGTGGAGCAGTCGAGACCAAGTTGCGTTTGGAGTCAACTTCAACCTGACTCCTCTAAACAGTCCTTGTTTTCTGTACACTTTTGTTTGACCGCAACACGACTATGTATAATACAACGCCGCTGTTCATTTTGTTGCTGGCTGGGCTGGGTGGGGCGCGGAGAGAAGCAGCGGCGAGCAGTCAGAGCGATTCTCTTCAAGCGGTCCGTGTACGGCAGGTCAAGCAACTCTTTGCTGCCGGCAGCACGGGAAAACTCGACCGCAAGAAGAAAACGATTCAGAGATATAAACTTCGGAACCTCCCCTTTTTAGGGGACTGTACCCGAAGGGTCCAAACGGAGCCCTATCGCTGTCAGTCACGTGTCCGTCTGTCTGTCTGTCCATCGTCTGTCACACAGGTTTTTCAACCAAACGATTGGAGCTACAGCCTTCAAATTTTCACAGTATAAACATCATGTTGGCCCAAAGCCATACAAATAGTCGAAAATACATTTGGTACGGAACCCTAAATGTGAGAAGTCTGACACGTACTTGGCCTGTTTTATTTTTATTTTCGCAAAAACATTTTATAGGGCGCTTTAGAACTTTTTCGGCAAAACGTTTGTTTTGTGACCAAATACTTACATTACCATATAGTGAAATGAAAGATTGGCCATGCGGAAAATTAAACACCCTTCAGGTTAGATGGAACAGGGTATGTTCGGGTCAAATGTTGCTACTTTTTTTTTTGGGTGTGAAATTAGAACCACTTCCTTTGAACCTATGGAGTGTAATATTAAACATGTTCGTTCAGTTCCTATGACAATGCATTTTATGTTAAGCATTGGATACTTGCGCGATCTGGTAAGGATATGCACCAGAGACCAACACCACAAGCTATGGGCTGAACATAGCGAGTGTAGGCAGGCCAAGGAGGCGCTCCCCTCCATTAATGACCGCTTCACAAAGCAAGCCCTACGACTGACCAAACTTCAGTTGCGGAAAGTCACGGCCGTTGCAACTGGCCATGGGTCTTTTAATAAGCATCTCTCTGTCATAGGAGTCACAGACAGTCCACTCTGCAGAGCCTGCATGGAGGAGGACGAGACAGTGCTCATCTGCTACTAAGCTACCCAGTAATAATAATAATATAATAATAATAAAATCTTTTATTTCTCCAAAAATGCGTTTACATTATTTTGATCGAAGAATGTCTTAAGCTAGTGTTTCAGAGTGAAAATCCCTGACTTCTAAACTAGGTTTATGTACCTGTATCTTAGAAGTCAGTGTCCCTTCAAAGTGATGTGCATATAGAAAATAGGACAGTGCAAATAGAAAATAGGACACACATTATACACAAAAATCCATTAGGATAAGACCAAGAGAAATAAAAAATAAAATAAAATAAAAAAATGAAAGAAATATAAAACAGAATATAGGAACAAACTACAATTACAACAACGTATCGTATACGTCTCTAATGTGTTTGTATGTGTGTGTATATGTCTGATGGTGTGTGTTTAGTTGTGAAAGAGAGTGTGTGACTGTGAGTGCAAGTATGAGTGTGTGTGCGAGCGTATGCAAGAGTATAATAATTATCGTAAATTACCGTTATACAGGGTGTAAGGTACATGAACGCACATACGCGTAGGAGTGATTCAGTACATGATTCTGGACCCCCTAGCGTTGGAATTTTTCGTCGGCCTTTTCCTATTTAAAAAAAAAAAAAATCACTTTAAACTGTATAAAATCGTAATGAAAAAATAATTGATTAAATTTTTTCATTTAAAATGTCTTTGCGGTAGATACGAGTAGGTATAACGATTTTATACAGTTTAAAGTGAAAAATTTTTTTATTTTTTTTTCAAAAATTAGGAAAAAGCCGATGAAAAATTCCAACGCTAGGGGGTCCAGAATCATGGACTGAATCACTAGTACACGTATGTGCGTTCATGTACCTTACCCCCTGTATACATTAAAAAAAACTATTTATTTATATTTCTAAAATTCCCCATCAGAAGATCCTTCCGTATTGCAATAAGTTAGTTTTAGAAGATATTCCTGTAACTTAGATTTGAACTGATATTTAGTATCAGGAAAGATTTTTAGTACTTTATTGAGCTGGTTATAAAGTTTCGTGCTGGCTACATAATAGTGTCTCTTGGCAAACGAAGTTCTTTGATAATCGCTGCATACAGGGCAAAACACTTCGGACATCCAGGTAACCTAAGCGAGATAGTCAGTAACACCAGCACTGCTGGCCTTCCTCGAGGAGCTGGGGTGGATCGAATGACAAGGCTGTCCCATCTGTACCCAAAATACGCGCCTTGAGCGTGGAGTTGCGGAAACAATCCCGACAAAAAAATGGTAAGCATGACTTTAATCGACATCTAGAATTAGCTCCAGCTACAGGAACTCTTCAACGCTTAACAGCACAGACACGAAACTTTGTGCATGAACTTAAAGGCTTGTTTAAAATGATTTTTTACATTAAACTTTTATCAACCGACTTCATAAAAAGGAGGAGCTTCTCAATTCGACTGTTTGTTTCCTTTTTTAACCGACGAAAAAAATGGAGGAGGTTCTCAATTCGACCGTATATATTTTTTTTTCTTTTTTTTTGTGTATGTTCAGCCCTTACTCCGTCATTTATGAACCGATCTTGATAATTCTTTTTTTGTTAAGGGTGGTCTCACGTCAAGGAAATCAGGATCTGACCATGAAATTCTGATAAAAATGAGAGAAAACCTCGAGAATTGTGGGTACGAATAGTGTTTCTGTATGTTTGTTCGGCCCTCACTCCGTTATTTATGAACCGATTTTGATGATTCTTTTTTTTATTTGAAAGCTGATGCTTCTTATGTGGTCCCATTTAAATTTGGTGAAGATCTTTTAAAGAACTTCGGAGATACACAATGGAACTCTGTAATAAATTATAGCAAACCTTCCAGAATTGCTGCAATCGCATGTCTGTTTATTGTTTGCTAAAATCACCTTCTTCTTAAATCACCATTTAATGGTGATTTATTGTGACTATTAAATTATTTTGGCGAATATCGTAGCACTTTACTAACAATAGCTGTAAGTCATTATTATTACATAATTAAACGAACTTACCTGAAGTGAAGTTCTATTGTAATTATACGAAGGGCTTAGTCCGAGATATCTTCTATATTCACTATGTAGTTCCACAATCCTCGCATTGTGTGTGCCGCGAATATTTAGAGACAGCGAAAAGCTTCGTATCCAAACAGACATATGCCTGCTGACAACACTATATCTGTAACTCATTCATTCAGAGCATTATTAGAGGATAATGATTTCCAACCTGACTCTAGGGACATTATAAATGATAATGATAAGGGCGGGTGGGAGCCCAGTATCTCGGACTAAGCCCTTCGTATAATTACAATAGAACTTCACTTCAGGTAAGTTCGTTTAATTATGTAATTATACTCAGGCTTAGTCCGAGATATCTTCTATATTCACTATGTAGATGTTCAGAGAATTGTTGGAAATCATTGCATGGTATATATAGCATACAATACAATTAAACACTTATTAAAGATCTAAACAAAAGAATTTATGTGATTTATCACATCAATCTAATCATAGGTAACTAATTAAGGTAATTCTAATTAATCGAATACCAATCTTTTATTTTACAATTGGTTTTTGTTAAAGTGTTAAGTACTTTACTTTTCTGTATTTAAATAATAATAATAAACGTGTCTTATCCAACGACTAATTGTTTGGTTACTGACGCAGGCAGTTTTTTTTTTTTTTTTACTAAATAAGTGAATTATTCTGGGTCAGTGAATTCTATGTTATTCAATCGGATAACTGACAATGATTGTATACATTAAGCAGTAGTAAGAGCTAACAAAAGTACCAATTTCTTAGTTAGTTTTTTCTAATCTGGCAACCATTTCTGAATATGATTCCGGACAACAGATAGATCCCATGTATCATTATACTTAGGTCTAAAAAGTTTCAATTTGAAAACACCTTAAAAATCTCTTCATCTGTATATCTGTTCCTAAACTTGTATCTACTATAATTACATAATTAAACGAACTTACCTGAAGTGAAGTTCTATTGTAATTATACGAAGGGCTTAGTCCGAGATATCTTCTATATTCACTATGTAGTTCCACAATCCTCGCATTGTGTGTGCCGCGACTATTTAGAGAAAGCGAAAAGCTTCGTATCCAAACAGACATATGCCTGCTGACAACACTATATCTGTAACTCATTCATTCAGAGCATTATTAAAGGATAATGATTTCCAACCTGACTCTAGGGACATTATAAATGATAATGATAAGGGCGGGTGGGAGCCCAGTATCTCGGACTAAGCCCTTCGTATAATTACAATAGAACTTCACTTCAGGTAAGTTCGTTTAATTATGTAATTATACTCAGGCTTAGTCCGAGATATCTTCTATATTCACTATGTAGATGTTCAGAGAATTGTTGGAAATCATTGCATGGTATATATAGTATACAATTAAACACTTATTAAAGATCTAAACAAAAGAATTTATGTGATCTATCACATCAATCTAATCATAGGTAACTAATTAAGGTAATTCTAATTAATTGACTACCAATCTTTTATTTTACAATTGGTTTTTGTTAAAGTGTTAAGTACTTTACTTTTCTGTATTTAAATAATAATAATAAACTTGTCTTATCCAACGACTAATTGTTTGGTTACTGACGCAGGCAGTTTTTTTTTTTTTTTTTTACTAAATAAGTGAATTATTCTGGGTCAGTGAATTCTATGTTATTCAATCGGATAACTGACAATGATTGTATACATTAAGCAGTAGTAAGAGCTAACAAAATTACCAATTTCTTAGTTAGTTTTTTCTAAGTTAAGGCAACCATTTCTGAATATGATTCCGGACAACAGATAGATCCCATGTATCATTATACTTAGGTCTAAAAAGTTTCAATTTGAAAACACCTTAAAAATCTCTTCATCTGTATATCTGTTCCTAAACTTGTAGCTACTATAATTAGAGACAGCGCTGAATGGCACATGTTAAGAGTAGCGTATGTTAACATTTCTGTGAGAAATTTTAAACTCTAGTATGGACCACTCATATACATTTTCTCAGTTACAAAACTTTTTAAGTGCTGCTGTTTATTGTTTAATAGTTTTTTGTGATAAGGAAGCTAAAGCTACAATGACATTTTTTTTTTTTTTTTTATCGCTTCCTTTTAAGATGGCAGGAAAAAACTGTTGTAGTATAACTTCGTCCTGAAAGGTGGTAGCACTTCCGAAATTGTCAATTCGTTAATAAAGGGGTACCAGGTTTGTAAGGTCCATGGAAGAAAAACTAAAAAACCTGTTGCCTCATCACAAATAATTTTTTCCATACATTTGGAAATCATTGAAAATGGAAGGAAAGCATAACATAAGTTAAATGTTGACCAGTCTACAGTGAGTGTCAATATTTTTTGTATATAGATCTCTGTGCCAGGATATGTATCTATAACATTTTTTGTTTGCTCTGGTTGCAAACAGATTCTTATTGGGTTCTCCAAGTGACTGTAATATTTAGATAAAATTTGCTACAAAATTCCCATTCTGAATCCATATTTTTATTCTGGATTCTTGTTCAGTTTCTTTTTTTTTTTTTTTTTTTGTCTTGATGTAAGTGGCAAATAACCGTATTGTACGGATCTCACCCCACTGCCATATATTTCTAGCTAGAGAATTAAGTTTTTGAAGTCCTTCAAGTACAATATGCAATTGCTGTGGTATTATTTATTCTGAACAATATCTGACCAGAGTGTAAATATTTGGCAAAATATTGCAACCCCAGAAAAGCAGCTTAAAAGTTCCCCAAAAATTGGTTGTCTAATGTCCAAAACCCATTTGCATCTTTACCATTACAGTATTCCGCAGCCTGTCCCAGATGCATCCGAATATATTTCCAAATTAGATTTAAACTGTCTTATTAAATTTTTTGACATGTTAATTTGACTACCCCACCATCTTAAATCATTAATACCCATGATTGCATCAAAGTCATTGTTTGATGCACACAAAGCCTGATGTTTCCTGTTCAAATGTTTTAGTGTACAAAAAACCATATGACACCGCTGGAGAGCATACTACCAAGTTTTGCAAATTCTCTTATAGTACAGAAAAATAAACAAATGTTGTGACCTGTTGGTCTAGTGGTTAGTGACCCTGACTGCTATGCCGGCGGTCGTGGGTTCGATTCCCACCCAGGACAAATGTTTGTGTGATGAGCATGATCATTTGTTCTGTCTGGGTGTAATTTATCTATAATATTTATGTATTTAGAAAATATATAAGTATGTTTATCAGTTGTCTAGTACCCATAACACAAGCTATGCTTAGCTTGGGACTAGATGGCGTTGTGTGATAGTTGTGGAATATTATTATTATTGATATTTGATTATATTTCTTAATCAACAAACAAATCGATTCCCTTATTAGAAGTTACTGACAATGACATTTCTTGTGTATTTAATAGGAATCCTAAAAATTCAGCAATATTGGATGGGACAATGTTACTCTTTTCCCTATTTATAATAAAGCCTAAACATTCCAGTAAAATTTAGGTCATCTGACAGTTTTGAAAACTTTCCTGGTAATTATTACTAATACAAATAATATCATTCAGATAACTAACTGATTTTTAACCTTTACTTCTAAGGAAATTGATTACAGGCTTCAGTATCTGTATGAATGTAAAGGGAGCAGTACTGAGACCAAATGGCATGCATTTGAAGTCATACATTGTATTCTGAAACCAGAACCTTAGATATTTTTTATCTTCACCCATATCAAGAAATATGTTTTTTTTTTTTTTTTAAATTAACTTACAAAGTGTTCATATGTCCTTACTTTTAAAAAGTTCTGGTGAAAGAAATGTATTCAAACATTTTAGATTTAAAAATAAATCTAATTTCTCCATTCGATTTGGGTATGGTAGAAATCTTTGAAAAATATTGTCTATAACTGGTACACATTTTGTAAGTATTCCAAGGTGTAACAATCTATTTATTTCTTTCAAAATAATAAAATTTTCTGTCAAATGATTTGTTATTTTTTGCAACATATTCTTGGTGTGGAGCCTCTGAAAAGGGATGTAATGACCTTTGGACCCAGATAAGACAACTTTGTCTTGTGTTATCTTTAACCAACAAGAATAGATAAGTCTATCAGCAAAAATATATACCTCTAAGTTTGCCGTACACGGCTTGGCTGGAATACTTTGTGGGGGTCTCGACTTGTAGTGTTGTGTCTGCTGGTGATATCTGCCCCCCCCCCCCCCCCTGTTTGATCTGAGTTTGACATACTCAAACGCGGAGGGCCCTGAAGTTGCCCTGTTTTTTTTTTTTTTTTTTGGGATAATTCTGAGACTTTCTTGGTTAATTGGATTATTTCTGCGAATGGAGTTATTTTGTTTAACGATGGTGCCAGCTAATATTTTAATTGCTGTGCCAGCTTTTACATTTTCTTGAAATTTCTCCCCAAAAAGGAAACTCATTCCATTTTTGATTATTAAGTTTTTCCAATATTTTTATCCAGATTCGGGATTATTAGCTTTTTCTGGTGATTGTGTCTTGATAATTGAGGTCCATCAATAAGCATGTGACATCACTGATTATTAAAATGAGTTTTATCTTGTTAACACCAACTTTTATAAGTTTGTGGCGGCAAATAGGGCCGCTATTGCAACACCCATCTGTTGTTGACATTCTTCAACTCTCGTGTCTCGGGCCTACATAACATCGTTTAACAGTCCCTCCAGGTCTTTGTTAAGCTTAGGGCATCTAGAAGCTTGATGTTAGTAGGTAGCTACTAATTACTTCTTTACAGGTGCTTTCATATCTTGTTTCAGGCCTCGGGTAATAATACCTTCAAACCTTTTTACCAGTTCTATATGAATATCTGGTCCACATACTCTTTCTGTAGATACAGTTAGACACCTTAATTATGGAATCATTTAAGATTTCAATTGGAGGATCATCTTTTGTGTTCTCTACACACAGCACCCATAACAAGCTCAAACAAATATGCTTCATTTTCTATAAGTTACACAGCAACCAGCTGTATACACCATTATGGTAATAATGTAAGCTATACATATTGCCACCCCGTGGCTATTTAGTAAAGAAAATTTTCCTTTACCACAATGAAAATTATGGTACCATATTGACACAACTTATGAGCGCTTTTTCCAGCGCTTCAGTCGACTCAGATCAGCCAGCGGCAGTGAGTCACACAAACAATATTCTATTGCAAAAACTGATAGGACTTTTCAGTTGACCTCACTCCACCGGAGTGCCTGTAATAACACGTACCACGTGTCGTAGAAAAATAAAAAACAGGAACGGTCACAAGTTAGGTTACAGCCATCGGCAGCAAGTCACACCAACAATGTTCTATTGCAAAAAACGGCAGGGCTTTCCCAATTTTCCCATTGACCTCACTCCACCGGAGTGCCTTTAATAACACGTACCACGTGTTGTAGAAAAAAAAACAGGAACGGTCACAAGTTAGGTTACAGCCAACGGCAGCAAATCACACCAACAATGTTCTATTGCAAAAAACGGCGGGGCTTTCCCAATTGTCACATTGACCTCACTCCACCGGAGTGCCTTTAATAACACGTACGTGTTGTAGAAAAAACAGGAACGGTCACCAGTTAGGTTACAGCCAGCGTCAGTGAGTCACACAAACAATGTTCTATTGCAAAAAACGACGGGACTTCCCCGTTGGCCTCACTCCCCCGGAGTGCCTGTGTGATACGTACCACGTATCATAGAAAAAAACAGGAACGATCACAAGTTAGGTTATCAAAGTTATCTTTTGTAGAAAACTTGCCTGTAAGTTCTGTGCCCGCCATGTCGTGTATTTCATCGACATCATTTTCTTAATAATTGTACGAGTCGTATCACTGGTGTTGGCGCCGAAGTCGGTGATGGTGAACGACTTCCTCTGTTTTTATTTGCCTTTAATTTCTTTTGCAACTTATTAATCTTCTTTAGATACCACTCTTTTCTAGACTCACGCTTTCTTTTCATTTTTTAACGCTAAAAACCACAAAACTAAAATTTTATGTATAAAATTTGACAAGCACACACGGCGCGAAAATAATGAATGAGTTACAGATATAGTGTTGTCAGCAGGCATATGTCTGTTTGGATACGAAGCTTTTCGCTTTCTCTAAATAGTCGCGGCACACACAATGCGAGGATTGTGGAACTACATAGTGAATATAGAAGATATCTCGGACTAAGCCTGAGTATAATTAGAGACAGAGCGCTGAACGGCACGTGTTAAGAGTAGCGTATGTTAACATTTCTGTGAGAAATTTTAAACTCTAGTATGAACCACTCATATACATTTTCCCAGTTACAAAACTTTTTAAGTGCTGTTGTTTATTGTTTAATAGTTTTTTGTGATAAGGAAGCTAAAGCTACAATGACATTTTTTTTTTTTTTTTTTTATCGCTTCCTTGCTAAGATGCCAGGAAAAAACTGTTGTAGTATAACTTCGTCCTGAAAGGTGGTAGCACCTCCGAAATTGTCAATTCGTTAATAAAGGGGTACCAGGTTTGTAAGGTCCATGGAAGAAAAACTAAAAAACCTGTTGCCTCATCACAAATAATTTTTTCCATACATTTGGAAATCATTCAAAATGGAAGGAAAGCATAACATAAGTTAAATGTTGACCAGTCTACAGTGAGTGTATATTTTTTGATCTCTGTGCCAGGATATGTATCTATAACATTTTTTGTTTGCTCTAGTTGCAAACAGATTCTTATTGGGTTCTCCAAGTGACTGTAATATTTAGATAAAATTTGCTACAAAATTCCCATTCTGAATCTATATTTTTATTCTGGATTCTTGTTCAGTTTTTTTTTTTTTTTTTTTGTCTTGAGTAAGTGGCAAATAACCATATTGTACGGATCTCACCCCACTGACATATATTTCTAGCTAGAGAATTAAGTTTTTGAAGTCGTACAACTTCAAAAACCTTGCATACATAAATATTTATGTATGCAATTGCTGTGGTATTATTTATTCTGAACAATATCTGACCAGAGTGTAAATATTTGGCAAAATATTGCAACCCCAGAAAAGCAGCTTAAAAGTGCCCGAAAATTGGTTGTCTAATGTCCAAAACCCATTTGCATCTTTACCATTACAGTATTCCGCAGCCTGTCCCAGATGCATCCGAATATATTTTCAAATTAGATTTAAACTGTCTTATAAAATTTTTTGACATGTTAATTTGACTACCCCACCATCTTAAATCATTTTTACAACAATCATTAATACCCATGATTGCATCAAAGTCATTGTTTGATGCACACAAAGCCTGATGTTTACTGTTCAAATGTTTTAGTGTACAAAAAACCATATGACACCGCTGGAGAGCATGCTACCAAGTTTTGCAAATTCTCTTATAGTACAGAAAAATAAACAAATGTTGTGACCTGTTGGTCTAGTGGTTAGTGACCCTGACTGCTATGCCGGAGGTCGTGGGTTCGATTCCCACCCAGGACAAATGTTTGTGTAATGAGCATGATCATTTGTTCTGTGTCTGGGTGTAATTTATCTATAACATTTATGTATTTAGAAAATATATAAGTATGTTTATCAGTTGTCTAGTATCCATAACACAAGCTATGCTTAGCTTGGGACTAGATGGCGTTGTGTGATAGTTGTGGAATATTATTATTATTTGATTATATTTCTTAATCAACAAACAAATCGATTCCCTTATTAGAAGTTACTGACAATGACATTTCTTGTGTATTTAATAGGAATCCTAAAAATTCAGCAATATTGGATGGGACAATGTTACTCTTTTCCCTATTTATAATAAAGCCTAAACATTCCAGTAAAATTTAGGTCATCTGACAGTTTTGAAAACATTCCTGGTAATTATTACTAATATAAATAATATCATTCAGATAACTAACTGATTTTTAACCTTTACTTCTAAGGAAATTGATTACAGGCTTCAGTATCTGTAGGAATGTAAAGGGAGCAGTACTGAGACCAAATGGCATGCATTTAAAGTCATACATTGTATTCTGAAACCAGAACCTTAGATATTTTTTATCTTCACCCATATCAAGAAATATGTTTTTTTTTTTTTTAAATTAACTTAAAAAAGTGTTCATATGTCTTTACTTTTAAAATGTTCTGGTGAAATAAATGTATTCAAACATTATAGATTTAAAAATAAATCTAATTTCTCCATTCGATTTGGGTATGGTAGAAATCTTTGAAAAATATTGTCTATAACTGGTACACATTTTGTAAGTACTCCAAGGTGTAACAATCTATTTATTTCTTTCAAAATTATAAAATTTTCTGTCAAATGATTTGTATTTTTTGCAACATATTCTTGGTGTGGAGCCTCTGAAAAGGGATGTTATGACCTTTGGGCCAAGATAAGACAACTTTGTCTTGTGTTATCTTTAACCAACAAGAATAGATAAGTCTACCAGCAAAAATATACAACTCTAAGTTTGCCGTACAGACGGCTTGGCTGGAGGACGTTGTGGGGGTCTCGACTTGTAGTGTTGTGTCTGCTAGTGATATCTGCCCCCCCCTGTTTGATCTGAGTTTGACATACTCAAACGCGGAGGGCCCTGAAGTTGCCCTGTTTTTTGGGATAATTCTGAGACTTTCTTGGTTAATTGGATTATTTCTGCGAATGGAGTTATTTTGTTTACAGATGGTGCCACCTAATATTTTAATTGCTGTGCCAGCTTTAACATTGTCTTGAAATCTCTCCCCAAAAAGGAAAAACTCATTCCATTTTTGATTATTAAGTTTTTCCAATATTTTTATCCAGATTCGGGATTATTAGCTTTTTTCTGGTGATTGTGTCTTGATAATTGAGGTCCATCAATAAGCATGTGACATCACTGATTATTGAAATGAGTTTTATCTTGTTAACACCAACTTTTATAAGTTTGTGGCGGCAAATAGGGCCGCTATTGCAACACCCATCTGTTGTTGACATTCTTCAACTCTCGTGTCTCGGGCCTTCATAACATCGTTTAACAGTCCCTGCAGGTCTTTGTTAAGCTTAGGGCATCTAGAAGCTTGATGTTAGTAGGTAGCTACTAATTACTTCTTTACAGGTGCTTCCATATCTTGTTTCAGGCCTTGGGTAATAATACTTTCAAACCTTTTTACCAGTTCTATATGAATATCTGGTCCACATACTCTTTCTGTAGATACAGTTAGACCCCTTAATTATGGAATCATTTAAGATTTCAATTGGAGGATCATCTTTTGTGTTCTCTACACACACAGCACCCATAACAAGCTCAAACAAATATGTTTCATTTTCTATAAGTTACACAGCAACCAGCTGTATACACCATTATGGTAATAATAATGTAAGCTATACATATTGCCACCCCGTGGCTATTTAGTAAAGAAAATTTTCCTTTACCACAATGAAAATTATGGTACCATATTGACACAACTTATGAGCGCTTTTTCCAGCGCTTCAGTCGACTCAGATCAGCCAGCGGCAGTGAGTCACACAAACAATATTCTATTGCAAAAACTGATAGGACTTTTCAGTTGACCTCACTCCACCGGAGTGCCTGTAATAACACATACCACGTGTTGCAGCAAAAAAAACGTGAACGGTCACAAGTTAGGTTACAGCCATCGGCTGCAAGTCACACCAACAATGTTATATATATTGCAAAAAACGGCGCGGCTTTCCCATTGACCTCACTCCACCGGAGTGCCTTTAATAACACGTGCCACGTGTTGTAGGAAAAAAACAGGAACGGTCACAAGTTAGGTTACAGCCAACGGCAGCAAATCACACCAACAATGTTCTATTGCAAAAAACGGCGGGGCTTTCCCAATTTTCTCATTGACCTCACTCCACCGGAGTGCCTTTAATAACACGTACCACGTGTTGTAGAAAAAACAGGAACGGTCACCAGTTAGGTTACAGCCAGCGTCAGTGAGTCACACAAACAATGTTCTATTGCAAAAACGACGGGACTTCCCCGTTGGCCTCACTCCCCCGGAGTGCCTGTGTGATACGTACCACGTATCATAGGAAAAAACAGGAACGATCACAAGTTAGGTTATCAAAGTTATCTTTTGTAGAAAACTTGCCTGTAAGTTCTGTGCCCGCCATGTCGGGTATTTCATCGTCATCATTTTCTTAAAATAATTGTACGAGTCGTATCACTGGTGTTGGCGCCGAAGTCGGTGATGGTGAACGACTTCCTATGTTTTTATTTGCCTTTAATTTCTTTTGCAATTTATTAATCTTCTTTAGATACCACTCTTTTCTAGACTCACGCTTTCTTTTCATTTTTTAACGCTAAAAACCACAAAACTAAAATTTTATGTATAAAATTTGACAAGCACACACGGCGCGAAAATAATGAATGAGTTACAGATATAGTGTTGTCAGCAGGCATATGTCTGTTTGGATACGAAGCTTTTCGCTGTCTCTAAATATTCGCGGCACACACAATGCGAGGATTGTGGAACTACATAGTGAATATAGAAGATATCTCGGACTAAGCCTGAGTATAATTGTAATTACTAACACATTGGATCTTAGTTATCTGAAAAATAGAGACTTATTATATTATTATAACATAAAATCACGCTGGTACGCTCTGAAAGAGTACACAGATTTGTACAGTTCACCCTTATATACCCTAATTTCACCAAATATGTTCAAATTCCATATTTTTTGAGGCTATCAATTCGGGCATAACTTTACTATTAAACTCAAATAAAAACTCAATAGATATATATACGAACTGATAATAATACCCAATATGTAACTACAAATGCGTATGAAAAAAACTCATTGGGCATCAAAAAATTCATCCACATCGCTGTCAATGGAAAAAGTGCCCAGAACGCTAACAGCATTGCCACGTTGAATAGCAATGCTGATTCGTTGGCCGAAGAAAAGCCCAGCCCTCTGGTCACGTGAAGAGTCGACTAACAGCTTGCTGATATGCCGGAAAACTCGATGACCCCATGGCCCTAGTGTTATTTAGTTTTAGTTATGGGGTACAACAACTAAAAAGTGAAAAATAAAAAAAAACAGACACGAGTTATTTTGTTTTTTTTTATGTTTATGTGCAAGAGTAGATCTTCTTAAGTGCGTCTGTTATGTGGTAATAACTCCACTATTACGAATAATTATTACATCTATTATTACTTTCTTATTGGATTACATACGAAGGTATGCATTTTACTTTTTATGACCTACATTTTTCTTTTGGGTAAATAAATAGTTGTAAATAATAATAGAATTTTACATTTATTTATTTATTTATTAAAACTTCATGCAACACAAATGTACAAAGGCGGACTTAATGCCTTAGGCATTCTCTACCAGTCAACCAAGGGTGGTGGAGAGATAACATGGCAGGTGCATAAACTGAAAAAATAAAATAACACACACACACACACACACACACACACACACATTTCCACATTCCACATTTCCTAGCAGTCTTTTTTTTTTGAATGGTGTGAAATCATCAAATGACTTCTTCCGCTCTGGATGGAGCAGGATTGAGTGTCAGACTCTTACTAACTAAAACCCACCCGTATTCCGTCAATTGCCCTTTGCTTTCCATGCCCTGGCGGGCCCCGTCATATACAAGATAGGATATAGAACCGCCCAAATTGATAACCCCAACAACATGGAATAATTAATTTGATTCGAGGCAACTAAAACGTCATCTAAGTATGTGAAGTGTGTGTGTGTGTGTGTGTGTGTATGTGTGTCTAAGTGTGTGGCGTGTGTGTGTGTGTGTGTGTGTGTGTGTGTATTTTTAATTAATGACATAATTGTATTTTTTGAATTTGTATTTCAATTTTGAGTTTACTAACACTTAGATGATAAGTTTTTTACTAACCATTGGGCCAATGTTGTCTTAATTAAATAAATTATTATTATTATTATACCTACATATTTTTTGTTTTTGATCATTTTTTCAAAAAGCGCTGAAGCAATTTCGATAGAATTTATATGGGACCACCTCTTGGGTGTATACTCTTTTGAATAAAAAAAAAATTAGAAAATTGGTCGTCAATTGACATAAAAATTTAAAAAAAAACATACATACAGTCGTACATAGAACCTCCTCCTTTTTTCGAAGTCTGTTAAAAACTCACGAATATGACGCGTGGATCAGCACCACTCAGTTCAACCATTTTGAAGGGAACCGAATGACCCGACACACGCGCCACTATCAGCGAGACATTTAAGTGAGCATGACAAACTCTCAACTCCCATACTCGATCATGTCAAAAAAAAACAGTAATAAATACTTAGCATTATAATGCCACATGGTACTCACAAGATTAACGGAATATTATATAGAAAATAATGAAAACATTTATTCCAAACAGATCACATATTTTACATTGAACATTCCGCCCACCAAAAGGAATATGTTCCTTTTAGTACCGCCCACCATGAACAAACTCAGCAACTACAAGAACAATGGACTGTATGATAATTACAAACACTAGGTAGTGGACGGCTTCATGACATAGGAAAGCATATACACACCATATTGGTGGATAAATATGGTTCCGCTCAAAACATGACAAGCACAAATAACTTAACTACTTGACAAGGTAGAATAACAACTTAAACGTATAACATTTTCAAAGAATTATTGAGCTCGCTTGAACTCTATCAAAACATAAGGACATAAGTTTAATGAAACACAAATAATTATAACACGATATTTACACAATAGTGCAACATAAGAAACATACTAAAACAAACAAGTCTTGGCACAAGACAAATGCTTAAAATTTCAACAACATGCGACTTACTCAGTAACAGGAAGGAAGCACAATTTTGAAATTGGACGTTTAATCGTAGTGCCCTTACAACGAACAGTGACAACACGCGTCAAGCTATCTTTACCCGGATGCAGCTGTATAATTCTACCATATAACCATTTTGCTGGAGGTAAGTTATCTTCTCTTATTAACACTACATCACCTATTTTATATTCAGGATTACGAACATTCCATTTATGTCTTTGGAAGAATTGTGTTAAATATTCCTGTTTCCATCTACGCCAGAAGAACTGCACCATACGTTGCACCAATTGCCATCTGCGTAAAGTACTAACTGTGGCATACTCATAACTGTAGTCGGGTGGTACTACCAATGGGTGACCCACTAAAAAATGGC
Source organism: Polia nebulosa (assembly GCA_951329385.1). NCBI lineage: Eukaryota > Metazoa > Arthropoda > Insecta > Lepidoptera > Noctuidae > Polia > Polia nebulosa. The sequence goes on from OX589614.1 coordinate 18,686,097, forward strand.
CAGGGGTTAAAGGTGCCGGATCTTCTAGATCGTTACTACCCTGCGATAAGGGCCTAGAATTTAGGCATGCCTCAATTTGATAAAGAACTGTGGACAGCTCTTCAAACGTCAAAGTGGAGTCCCCGACGACGCGCCTCAGATGATGTTTTGCACTTTTTACCCCTGCTTCCCACAATCCACCAAAATTAGGAGCGTGGGGAGGAATAAAGTGCCATTCGGTTTGAGAGTTTGCAAGAGCAGCTGCAATGTTGCTAAACATTGAATTCTCTTGTTTGAAAAGGATCTGTAACTCCTTGGCAGCGCCCACAAAATTTGTGCCATTATCGCTCCAAATATGACGACAATGACCACGCCTGGAAACGAACCGTTTGAACGCTGCTAGGAATCCCTCAGTTGTTAAATCCGAAACAACCTCAATGTGTACTGCGCGTGTGGCCATACACACAAATAGACAGATGTATCCCTTATACGACCTTTGTCCACGACCCTTAGAGACCCTCATATTAATGGGACCCGCATAATCGACACCGGCGTTAAGAAACGGTTTACTCGGGGTCACTCTGCAAGCCGGAAGCTCTCCCATCAGCTGTTGTTTTGTAGTCGCAGCATATCGAGTACAGGGAACACAACGACGTACGAGTATATGAGCTCGTACAATATTTTTTACCCGACTGATCCAGTACTTGGTGCGTATAAAATTGAGTACCAATTGCTGTCCTCCATGAAAAGTCCTTCATGAGCGTCGGCTACAATTAACTTGGCCAAACTAGAATCATGAGGAATAACAACTGGGTGCTTTGTATCATCAAGTAGTTGAGAATAGCGCAGTCTTCCTCCAACGCGCAATATCTCACATTCATCGATAAACACATTTAATTTATATAATGAACTCGTTTTGTCTAATGGAACTTTATTTTTCAGAGCTATAAATTCTGCATGGAACTGTTGCTGCTGGCTTTGCCTGATACATACATCCAAAGCTTCACGAGTTTCTGAAGCTGACAAATATGCTGTAAGTTTAATGTTTACCTTACGAATTCTTGTTGACCGCAAAAACCTTTTACAGTACGCAACAACCCTTACTAAACGTGTAAGTGATGAATACTTAGATCCCAAAATGGCATCAAACTCAGACACGAGGTTGGCTGTGTGAACTTTAACGGATTTCTTTTCCTCATTAGTGCGTATTGCGCTAGGTCTAGTATATTCTATATGATCATTTCTTAACCAACCTGGTCCTCGTTTCCATAGATCATCATTAAGTAAAATAGCTGATGAAACTCCACGAGAAGCGATATCCGCTGGGTTGTTTTTGGATTCAACATAAGCCCATTGTGTATTATCTAGCAAACTAAGGATCTCTGAAGTGCGGTTGGCCACGTAAGTTTTCCAACGACTTGGATGATCATTTAACCAGGCCAAAACAACAGATGAATCTGTCCAAGCATGGATATTAGCCTTTGGAATGTTCATTACTTCAGCTACTTCGATCAATAGTTTTGCTACTAAAACTGAACCACATAATTCCAGCCGTGGAATGGATATCTGCTTAATAGGGGCTACCTTTGTTTTTGCGGTTATGAGGTGTGAGTGTACTTGCGCAGTAGCATCGATAATGCGACAATACACCACAGCCGCATAAGCTATATTTGACGCATCGCTAAATCCATGTAGCTCTATTGCAATGTCCTCTTCCCTTTTGCCTATCCATCTGGGAACGTGAAAATTCACCAGTGTCTCTAATTCTGATCTGTAATATTTCCACTCTTGTAAGAGATCTGGTGGCAGTTCATCATCCCAGCCCATACCACTAATCCATAGCTTTTGTATGAAGACCTTCGAAGTTATAATGCACGGCGCTATCCACCCTAACGGATCATAAAGCCTTGATATTTCTGATATGACCGTTCTTTTTGTTTCAGTTGCAGCAGGAGGTGACATCTTCACAGAATAATCGAATTCGTCGGAGTTCCGGTTCCAGGTAAGTCCCAAAATCTTAGTAACCTTATCAGGTTTAATTTCCAAATCTCTCCCAGAACTTTCCGTTAAGGTTTCCAATAAGTGTATCCTATTGCTTGTCCATTTTTGCAATTGAAATCCTCCTTTTTCTAATAAACGGTTCATTTCACTATAAATTCCTTCTACTTCTGTTTCAGATTGGCAGCCAGTCATCAGATCATCCATATAGAAGTCTGACTTCACCCTTTCAGCTGCCAATGGATACATATTACCTTCATCGCATGCAACTTGATGCAATGATTTAACAGCCAAGTAAGGGGCGCATGACGTGCCAAAGGTGACAGTCAGAAGTCGGAAGTCCTCTATCTCTTTGTTAGGATCCTCTCTCCAGACAATTCTTTGGAAATCCGCATCCGACCGCGCTACCTTGATTTGGCGATACATTTTTACTATATCTGCTGCCAGACAGATCGGATGCTGTCGCCATCTCATGACAATATGTCTCAAATCTGCCTGGAGAGTGGGTCCCACCATTAAGGTATCATTTAAGGAAACCCCGTTTGTTCCCTTACATGATGCGTCATAAACCACTCTTACCTTGGTGGTCAGTTTATCTAGTCTAACCACTGCGTGATGGGGCAAATAAACCGCATCACTTTTATTTGTTTCAGACTCTTCGACTATTTTCTCCAAATGGCCCAGCAATAAATACTCCTTTATCACATCAGTATACTGTTGTTTTAATTCATGATCCTTAGCCAACTTCCTTTCTAAACCTAGCAATCATTTTACAGCTATATTTTTTGAATGACCGTATTTACAAGGTGGATCTTCTGAACGGAAAGGTAATTTTACGACATAACGACCGTCTTCATCTCTTTTTGTCGTATTTGAGTAAAACTGCTCGCAAGCCTGTTCTTCAGGCGTGAGAAGCCTTTTCGTTAAAGTAGGCTCAGAATCTAGTTCCCATAAACGTTTTAACATTTCATTCTCTTCAATTTGAGTGTACATCGCTATCACAGTATTATGGGAATCCAGAGACCTATCTACTTTACTAACATGGCCTGACACAATCCAACCTAAATGCGTGTCTTGTGCGACAGGAGAGCCCGTGGGACTCTTGATCAGACCTTCCTTTATAATACGGCAATATATTTCAGCTCCTAACAAAATGTCGATTTTATTAGGACAATTGAACTTTGGGTCGGCAAGACGTATACTGTGAATTTCTGGCCAATTCTCGAGTTCAAAGTTTGTATCTGGCATAACTGAGGTCAGTGAGCTTAATACATGCGCAGTTACCTTTAGGGTAAAAGAAGGATCATGCAACGATTGTATATTAATCTTAACCACATGTCTAGAGACGATATCGCCATGACCACCTCCTATACCTGCAATGGTAGTCTTCGAGACTACTTTCTTTAAACGAAGCAATTGCACTGCTGCCTCAGTTATAAAGGATGCTTGTGATCCTTGATCCAACAAAGCTCTCAAATTTTGAGAGGACCCATTTTGTGATTCGGCCTTTACTAAAGCCGTGGCTAACAAGACTTGGCTCTGTGCTTGTCCATTCACAAAATGAGTTGCTATATTTGCACTGACATCATGTACTGGCTCTGAAGTACGTTCATGTGGGGTTGCAGGCACCACTGGCGTAGTAGCCCCACTGGCTCCACTAGGGTTCTTAGGATGCAACAACGTATGGTGCTTCCGCTGACATATACGGCATTTTGAAAGAACTCGGCAAAATTTGGTGTGGTGACTACCCAAACAATTATAACAGACACCCAAAGATTGTGAAACGGCACGACGTTTGTCAATATCTAGTTGACAAAACTTCTTACAATTGCTGAGCTTGTGACTCTCAGAACAATGTGGACATGAAACATTAATAGCACCATGCATTACTTTAGCGTGAGATGTAGAACTAGTATCAACCTTTGTTTTATGTTTAGGTTCAACGCATTCTAGGGCTCGAAAACGCGTCTCCAAAAACTCGCAAAACTGTTTAAAAGAGGGTAGATCGTCGGATGATTTACTAACATGCAGTTCCCACTGCTTCCTAGATTCTACGTCCAACTTCAAACTTACAACATATACGACAATAACGTCCCACGAACTAATATCAATCCCAATATTGGAAAGTTCGTGCAAACAATCACTTGTAACATCAAGCAAATCTTTAAGTGCCTTCGATGATTCGAATCCAATATTACGTTGGCCAAAAAGTCGGTTTAATATACATGTTGAAATAAATTTCTTATTATTGAACCTATGTTCTAACATTTCCCAACATTTTTTATAGTTAACATCAGTTATAGGAACATGTCTTATAAGCTGCTCTGCTTCACCTGACAGCTGAGTTTTTAAATAGTGGAGACGTTGTACGTCATCAAGTTTTTTATTATTGTGGACTAATGATATGAACAAATCTCGGTATGACGACCACTCTGTATATTTTCCACTGAAAGTAGGTAAAACTATTTTTGGCAACCTTCCCACCGTGTCAGATGAACCATCACAAACTTCTTTATTCGAACTATTAACTTTTAATTGAGACAGAGCATTTTTTAATTCAACCTTATACATTAAATATGTTTCATAAACCTTTTCATAAACATCTTCCTCAAAGTATTCATACAATTCTTCACCCTCACATTCGCCAACTATTCCTTCGTATTTTGCTGTAAAATTCCTGTATTGGGTCTCTAACATCTCTAGGCGTGTATCCACATAATTGTAATTTATCCGATCTTTTGGAGACTTTTTGAAGTTAATCAAGCCCTTCTCAATCTGTCCTTTGACGTCCTTCAACCTTCTCAATTCCTTTTCCATGTTGTATTCAACACAACAGTTTTTTTTTCTAAGTGTTAACAAGTTAGAATGTTCTAAGTCCAGTGAAGAGTAATTTTTCTAAGTGTTTGGACACTTGTGAAATCGCTTTAAAATCGGGCATAGATTCGACGTCTGGTCGCTTTTGTCGAAACTATTCTAAGTCCCTGACCGCACACTGTATTTTATCAAAGTTCATGGAATGACTAAATTTCCTAACTTTGCACTATTTTAGTTAACACTTAAGAATGTACTCACATGATCCAGTCTAGTTTCAAGTCCAATGTATCCAATAATTCAAAGTTATCCTCAGCAGTCAGCACAATAATCCGCAACATGTAAGTTTGTTCACCGACAACTAGCGCCACCACGTATCAGGTAACGTAACTAACATTAATACTTGTGTTCTTCCAAAAACGGCCTTCGGCTCGAATGGACCAGACACATCACAACAGCAACAAATAAAAGAAAACAGTAACTAACAATAAAATTGCGCTGAGTATGCCTCACCGAAAGGGTTACCATACAGCATTTGCTGGGCGTCGGACATCAAGTGCTGGTTTTTTGTGTTTAGGATAGCCTACACCCATATTTTTTTTAGCTACCTACTGCTCCAAAGCACGGAGGAGGAGCTCGTAACTAAATTAATAACAGCCACACGGTTGGTCCATGGATGGGTGACCATCTTAATATACCGAGACTCCTCCGTGCCTCGGAAAGCACGTTAAGCTGTTGGTCCCGGCTGTCAATCGTGGATCTTTGACAGTCGTTACGGGTCGTCAGAAGCCCGAAAGTCTGACAACCAGTGTTACCAAGGGGTATCGTATTACCCAGTAACTGGGTTGTGGAGGAAAGATAGGCAGTCGCTCCATGTAAAATACTGGTATTCAGCTGCTTCCAGTTTGGAAGCCGACTCCAAGATAGTTAAGAAAAAGGCTAGGCAGATTAATTGACTTCTCTGAAGCATTTTGAGTCACCATTTTATTACTGCGGTGCAAAGTTTCATCTTGTACACAGAAAGAACGAGCATTGAATTTAAATTCAAGCAGGTCATTACCGCTCGCAGCGGCCATCTAGTGGTAAAACAGTTGAACTATTGCGACTCGAGTTTATTCTGAACACGATAGATGGCGCTATGATACCAGCCGATTTTTTATTTACCTAGAAAATGATGTGTTTAGGATTTGCAGTAAGCTTAGCCCAATGTTTGACAATTTCAATTCATCACTCAAGGTTTGATTTTCGTGTATGGGAATTTTCAGTTCACCATCACCAGCCCCCACTGCTGGGGCACAGACTTTCTCTCTGTGAGAGGGTGTCAGTCCAAGGTTATGTAAATATTTTAATTGAAATACTTACTTCACAGATGTTTGTCCTGCCTGATTGTTACATATACCACGGGGTCACATCTCGAACAAAGAAAATTTATTTCAAATAAATCCCAATAGATGGCGTAATATGCATCGATTTCTTATTGAAGTTTAGTTAAGCTACGACGTACGAACGTACGTACGTACACGTGCGTGCGTGCGTGTACGTACGTTAACATAATTACTGTCAATTTTTTTTAATTTTTTTTTTCATATTTTCTATGTCATTTGATTTCGATTTTTCTTTCTTTGTCTGTTTACTTAAATTTCTGACCACAAACTGATGTGAAATCCTGTGCACAAACTGTAACCTACTAAGGAGGAGGCCTGGTGCCCTGGCGGTAGTGTAAGCCTAGCTTAGGCACCAGTCTCCCACAATATGCATAGTAATTACATTGATGTAAAATGTGTAAAATATTTGTATTGTGGCGAGAAAATAAACTATTTACTTACTTACTTACTTTCTTACTTAATATTAATATTTTGAAAATAAATATGATAAAAACTGTATTTTCTTATTTATTATACTGCCCTAAGCATAAAATTGTGTAATAATTGGCTCCTAATTCAAATTTAGATGTTTATTGTAACATTCGTCCTTAGGAATTTATATTTCTTGTACCAATAGATGGCGCAGTTTGAAGTTTTAGAGTTTATCCATTCGCCGCTTTAAAATTTGTATAGTGACTCATTTTGAACCAGTAAAACTGTTATAAAGTGCCAAAAATACTATAAAGTCATTCTTCAATGTGTGAGAAAATATTAGTAAGACTTTAAGTTAACTCATTCAACTTGCAAGCCATCGCTGTTAACTCCATCTAGCGAGGTGTAGAGGACGGACCCGAAAGAAGCAACAAAAGTTGCTTGTGCAAGTCGAAAACCCGTAGTTATGGCGGTACCGTTTCTTTGTATGGGATGAGGCATCTGTACGCTAGTATTATATTATCTGTGCCTATACCTACGCTAATAACTTCTTTATATTTACAAACACAACCACGGTAAAGAAGAAACTACAGTGAAAAAAAACTTTTTTACAAAAAAATAGAACCGACTTCCAAAAAAAGTGCAAAATAACTTTAATTTCGGAAGTCGGTGTTCCTGTTTTGTGTCTTCGTTTTTTGACACCGACTTCCGAAATTAAAGTTATTTTGCACTTTTTTTGGAAGTCGGTTCTTTTTTTTTGTAAAAAAGTTTTTTATTTTTCACTTTTTAGTTGTGGTTCCCCATTAAACTGTGTTAACAATTCATAGACATACGATAGCAGCAATCGCGGTGGATTTGCTGTCAATTTTTGAAGAGTACCGTTGTGTCTCCGAAACCCATCATCAGATCTTTTTGAAATTTAAATGGGACCATTTCGGAATAAACCCCTTTCGAACAAAAAAAGAATTTTGCAAATCCGTCAATATATGACGGAGTTATGCCCGAACATACATAAAAAAAAAAAAAAAAAATACAAACATCCGAATTGATAACCTCCTCCTTTTTCGAAGTCGGTTAAAAAGAAAAATTCTAATTGATGATTATATCGATGATGATTATTTCCATAAGAGGTTTTTTTGTACTAACTGTAGCCACAGGTATCAGGAATTTCATAATATCCTATTCCATTTCGGCGGTTAAGACCAATCTCATTTATTAAAATCCATCAAGCCGTTTACGCTAAAGGGTGTTCCAAAGAAATAGACATACAAACATATAGAATACATACATAATATGTAGTGACACAGTACCCAGTCACATTCATTACTGTACCTCCATAACCGTTACCCAAACACCTTTACCAGACCACCACATTACCACGTTTAAGTATGACAATACCAGTAAAAAACATAGAACCGTCTTGATAAAGACGCACGTTGTCAACTTTGTAATAGAAACAGAACTGTTTTGAGAAGTACACATTTTATTGACTTTTAATGGTTTTTAATTGAACATCACGTCTAAACGACTAGTTTTATTTCTTTGAAAAAATATATGTTACTCTAAACAATTTCCGTCGTGATTTGATCTGAGAATATTTGAAATTATACTATATTAACATAGTGTAATTAATTTGTAAAATTATGCCTAACGCGGATAAAAAATTGAGAATCAAGCAAAAACTATACAGCGTATTTTTATGAAACCTTCACCATTTTAAACACCATTTATTTATTTATAAAAAAATAAGTCGGGTTTTCCTTCCTGACGCTATAACTCCAGAACGCACGAACCGATTTCCACGGTTTTGCATTCGTTGGAAAGGTCTCGGACTCCGTAAGGTTTATAGCAAAGAAAAATTTTTGGGAAATCAAATAAACAAAATTGCACCCGTGCGAAGCCGGGGCGCGTCGCTAGTTTATTTATAATTTAGTCTAAGTGTTTTATTTTAATATGTGTCGTTTTATGTGTAATGAATTAATAATGCGTGTAATTTCTGGCGAGTCCTATTACTGGGTGGACGTACGACGTGTTACGTGAGCTCAGCACAGAACACGCAAGCTAACCACTCAAGGTCATTGGCAGTTAATAGCGCCTTAAGAAACAGAAACAAGAAGGTGCATACCAGTTCGATCTGAAAAGAACGGTTTGTTTGCAAGAGCACTGCACTAGAAGAAGATGCACAGAGTCTTCGAGACAGCAAACGCAGACACGCGGCAACCCAACTCTTCACTTGCAGATGACTCGCACGACCGTCCACTAAACATACATACTTATATTGGGTGTAAAAAGACAGTTTCCGAGGCCGAAAGCCACATAATCTACCCATTACTTGGATCATTTTTGGAACGAAGTTCCTTATCGCGCGTTGTGAAAGGGGGCTAGACGGAAAAAATTCTTACGAAAAGTTGTCACGACACTAATGTGGCTGTCCATCCAAAAAGATTGTGTTGGAAAAACAATCTAATAAAAACTTCTTGTATTTTTGGTGGGTAGGTACAAAGTTTGCAAGCAGATCAAGCATTATCAAACATTATTTGTTATAGTTGTTGTTATTGCTAAAGAGTTGAGTTGAGCTGAGCTAAGCTGAGCTGAGCTGAGCTGAGCTGAGCTGAGCTGAGCTTAGCTGATCTGAGCTGAGCTGAGCTGCGATGAGATGAGATGAGATGATGAAGTATAACTTCTTACGTGCGTGCGTGTGAAAAAAATATTATAAATTAAAAAAAATAAAATTATATTACAATTCCTTCACTAATTAATCGAAAGGAGCTTCGTTCCATCCGGGTGTCCCTTGACACCTCTCAAGTTTTTTTTCACTAGACCACACCTGGGAATCTACTGGAGATATTGAAGGTCTAAGTCGCAAATTTTTTTTTACTAGTTAGCACGAAGCCATCTCTCGAAAATCATTACCTTCTTCATAAGGGAGTCGGGTAAAAAGCACCGAATATCAACTCAGCTTTGTGAAAAACACATATGTAACGAGTAATTGCGCAAGAACGATTCATCGCTGGCATTCCTTGGCAGGTATTAAACCATTGCCTCACTCGAGGATTTCTCCTTCACCGTGGGTGCATTTACACAAATGTCACATACCTACACAAATCTGACCCGGAACGGAACAGCTGTTTGTAGGCTTTACAAATATTTATTGGCAATGAAAAAGTAATCAATTTAGTCTCTTTTACTCTCAACTCATTGAATAAAAAATCGTAGCATAGCAAAAAAAAATAAACATTAAAGAATCCAACGTCACGTTTGTTACAAATAGGATAAAGTATTTTTACGTTGTTAAAACAGGTCTCAAAATGCTTCGTATCGTAGTAGGCAAAATTGTCAAAAACGGCTGTATATCCTCTTTGTAACAAACGTGACATTGGATTATTTAATATTTATTTTCTATGCTATGCTACGATTTTTTATTCAATGAGGGCGCCACTTGGCCGGTAGTAGGGCCTTAAATTATAGCCTACTAGCGACCCGCCCCAGCTTCACACGGATGCAATGCTGATACTAAATATACTACAGTATGTCTTTATATGTATTTAAGGTACTTAATTGGATAAGGATTAATTCTGCATTGCTTGAAATCGCTTCGTAAATGAGCCATTATTTCTCGTAAAAAGCAAAGGATAAAAAATGGTTATTATAGGTTATTCCTAAGAGACAGACATATACCACTGTGGACTTTTTTGTAGACCTTTTAAAGGTGTACAATACTGTAGTACATTATTTTGATCTATCTTGTAGGGTTCAGCCAGCGTTGACAATGTAAGCGCAAAAAAATGTGTTTATTTACGACATCACATTAGAAACCTCTAAAATGATCAGTGTTTCTCTACTATATTATGCTTGTATTATACATATAAATCTTCCTCTTGAATCACTCTATCTATAAAAAACCCGCATCAAAATCCGTTGTTTAGTTTTAAAGATCTAAGCATACATAGGGACCCGGGCCTGCGGACGGCGAGTAGCGGGTAACTCGCCGTCCGATCAGCACCAGGCCCGAGAGTCGACGGCGCGTAGTGTTCCACGCGCGCCTCAAAGAGTTGTCAGCAAAGGACGGGGCCTGCCACGGCCAGTGCCTGCCCGGGGGTGGAGGATAAATTCGAAAGAGTTACCTCGCCCCCGGGCGCGTAGGGCAGGGAGGAACAGGGGTGGGTTTTAGTCAGTAAGAGTCTGACACGCCCTTCCGCTCCACCCCAGAGCGGAAAGAGTCATAAGATGATTTCCCACCCCCAAAAAAAAAAAAAAAAAATCATACATAGGGACAGACAAACAGCGGGAAGCGACTTTGTTTTATACTATGTAGTGATGTGCTATTCCAGACTATATTCTATCACTGTGCCAAATTTTACCCCGATCCGTTAAGCCGGTTTGGCGTGATTGAGTAACAAACATCCATCCAAATTTTCGCATTTATAATATAAGTATATAGGATCTATTCATCTATACTAATAACATAAAAAAAACTTTTATACTTAAAAAAACAACCGACTTACAAAAAAGAAAACACTTAGGCGCTCCACCCACGGCACCGCGCCCCGTCACGTAGAGCGGGATGGCAGATTTTTTACCATTGTAAAATCTGCGCATTTCCGCGTCGGCAGTGTGTTGTGTTAGGCGTGATTTCCATATAAATTGAGATACTTGCATACAATGGTAAAATCTGCCATCCAGCGCTACGCGACGGGGCGCGGTGCAGTGGGTGGAGCGTCTTACACTAAAAGTTAAAAAATAACTTTAATTTCGGAAGTTAGTGTTTGTATTTTATTTCTTCGTTTTTTGACACCAAATTCCGAAATGAAAGTTATTTTTTATTTTTAGTGTATTTTCTTTTTTGGTAGTCGGTTGTTTTTATTTTTCACTTTTTAGTTGTTATACCCCAGAACTAAAAACCCCAATAAAATGGAACGTGGAATTTAAACGTACTCGTAATTGGAGAAAACCAAAACGTCATATTTGTATAGCTACGTATTTTTCGTTTTTGATCAGTTTTTCAGAAAGCGCCAAAGCAATTTAGATAAAATTTACATGGGACCACCTCGGGAGTATATTCTTTCGGATAAAAAAAGAATTTTGAAAATCGGTCCACCACTGAAAGAGAAATTTGTGGACATACATAAAAAAAAATACATACAGTCGAACATAGAACTTCCTTCTTTTTCGAAGTCGGTTAAAAAGAGTTAAAGTTTATGAGTTTGTAAGGTTGTAGGGGGTAACTCTGGACCTACTGAACCGATTTTGAAAATTCTTTTACCAATAGAAAGCCACGTTATTTGTGAGTGTCATAGGCTATAAATATTTGAAATCCACGCGGACGAAGTCGTGGGCGAAGTGGTACTTAATAAGAACCTGGATGACCGAGCTCGGTTTTTACACGGATAAAATGACGTTTTCTAAAAATGAAACCTAACTAGAGCGATTTATTGCCCCCGAAACCCCCTGCATACTAAATTTCATGAAAATCGTTGGAGCCGTTTCCGAGATTCAGATCATATATATCAATCTGCCTAGCCTTTTCCCAACTATCTTGAGGTCGGCTTCCAGTCTAACCGGATGCAGCTGAATACTAGTATTTTACATGGAGCGACTGCCTATCTGACCTCCACAACCCAGTTACTGGGTAATACGATACCCCTTGGTAAGACTGGATGTCAGACTTTCGGGCTTCTGACGACCCGTAACGACTGTCAATGAGCCACGATTAACAACCGGGACCAACGGCTTAACGTGCTTTCCGAGGCACGGAGGAGTCTTGATATGTAAAGATGGTCACCCATCCACGGAACAACCCCAGTTAACCTGACGGATCGACCCGTGCGGCTGTTATTACTTTGGCCACGAGCTCAGATTCAGATTATATAATTATCTAAACAAAAATTGCTCGTTTATAGGTGTTAGGTAGATAATGTTAAGTTTAGATTTGTATTAGGTTTTGCACTGTTATGGTGGGTTAAGTTAGCAAAATCGTATTGTTGTGTATGTCGTTAATTTGTGGCAAATAAATTCTTTTTCTTTCTTTCTTCTACTTGTGCTTAGGTACCTATATCTGGGCACAGGTTCGATCCCTTAACAAAACTGAGACAGAACAATTAAGCATAATTCAGGAATTAAACCAGCTACTTGTAGAGCCAGTAAGAGCTTTTTAAAATAATTTTGCATTCTTACCTAACAATACACAATACAACTTCTGTCACATGAAAACTCTCAGAATCACACACTCATGACCAAACCCACCCATCAAATTCCAGACCTTACCACCTGTCTTAACCCGCCCCTCCGCAAAAGAAAGTACACACAGTCAATAAAACCCGCCTCACACATCCGCGCTTCTCAGTTTAACCTTGAACGCGTTCGCGAAAGTAACCTTATGTAAAAAAAAAGGAAAAAAAAACAAAATGGCGCCGAAATTTTTTCTAGTTTTTCTTTTATTGTTTTGTTCACAAGTTCAGAGTGCATCGCTTTTGGAGAAGGGCTATGAATATTTTGTGAATTTAGGGAAGAATTTGGGGCCTAATTTAATGGCGATGCTGGAGTGTGTGGGACAGAATGAGGCGTGGGAGTGTGCGAGGGAGAAAGCTGGGAAGATGCTGGATACGTGGGAAGATGAAGTCGAGAAGGAACGGAGAAGTTGGGAAGGTAAATAGTTTTTTTTTTTTAATTTTGAATACCTAGATTTTTCTTTACTTTGACTTATGTATATGAAAAAGATTTTTGCATTAATAAAATAATGTAAAATCTACAAAAAAAAACTTAAATAATCGTTATTTTTTTTTTGGCAATGTCAAGAAGATGACAAAATTAAGGAGACATAAATCTAAAGTGTCAAAAAAAAACAAAGTTTTTATTTATTTTTGTAGATTTAGAAGTAGGTAACCTTTTGACAGACTCTTGCGCACTACATTCACCAGTCGTAAAAAGCGTGCATCTTTCTACTTATAACTACGAATTAAGATTCGTATCAGATTAGTGACCTACTCACTTTTTATCGGAAGCAGACCATGTTTAGTCTCTAGAAAAAAACACCTAGGTATTTTATTTTGTAGATTATCCTCATATAGTTAAAAAAAAATCTATTTCTCTAATAGTGTAATAATAAGTTACTTTAAAATGACATATTGAATTGTAGCTTTTAGTATATTTAGGAATTATTTATTGTGTAGGTATGTATTATTACAATCTTAGTCATAATAAAAAATTAACAGTAATAAAACATTTTTAAACAAGCGTGTAATTTCATACAAAAAAAATAGAAAAAACCTCTCGTATTTATCTGTATAATATTATGTGGTCTTGCCTATGAAATAGCCGTTTTATAACACTGCGAACTTTGAAATATACAGCTAGAGAGTGGTATTCCCTACCGGAGTCTGTGTTTCCTGATAGCTATAACCTGGGAGTCTTTAAGTCAAGAGTGAATAGGTTACTTCTAGGTAAGCGTGCTCCATCTTCGACCACATCATCGCTTGCCATCAGGTGAGATAGTGGTCAAACACGAACCTATCAAACATAAAAAAAAAATAAAAAAAAATAAAAAAATATGATAATTTTGGATTGACTTGGAATTCTAAGATTATATAAATTATACGGGGTGTCCAGTAAATAGCACGACATACTGCAGGGGGTGATAGCTTGGGTCACTACCTATCAATACAACACAATATATGTTCAGCAAAATCTTACGGATTTACAGTTTTACAAAATTTTCCGAAATATCGAAAAATCTCTAACTTGAAACAGATTTTTAAGCATCTCGTAATGAAAAAATCCTTTCCTAGAACTTTTTTTACATCAAATTATTCGTGAATAGGTTACTCTACTCATTATAAATTTTTTTTTTGATCAAAAACAAGAAAGTTTTGAAGAAATAGTTTTTTTTTGTTAAAATTTTCACAGAACGATTTTCTTTTCGCATAACTTTAACCTACAGTGGTGAAAAAAAAATGATAAGATTTTGCTGAACATATATTGTGTTGTATTGATAGGTAGTGACCCTAGCTATCACCCCCTGCAGTATGACGTGCTATTTACTGGACACCCTGTATATTAAAGGCATATTATTCTTTCATTTAAACAATCCGCATTGGGCCGCGGCCCACACCCTCTCACAGGGACATTAAAAGGCTGACGATGATAATTATTTTATTTAAATTAGCTTTATATTTGCCTCTTTGAGTTTTTTAATCCAGTAACATCACCATATTTAAAACCAAAATAACACGAGATTTCTTAAACCTCATTTATAAATTATTATAGATATCATCATTCTCCTGCCCTTATCCCAATTTATTTGGGGTCGGCGCAACATGTCTTTTTCTTCCATACTCCTCTATTAGTCGTCATCTCTGTAGTCACCCACTTTTTACTCATATCCTCTTTCACACAGTCCAACCATCGTTTCTGTGGCCTTCCCCTGTTCTTATAGCCATCCACATCCATACACAAGACTTTCCTCACGACATTTTCTTCATTCCTCCGCATCACATGCCCATACCACGAATACATGAAAAGATAAGATGCAATTTATGAAAAATTTATGCCCATACCATAAATTATTATAGATATAACGAAACAAATAGAGATACAAAACACAAAACTTGTTTGGGTTTTGAGTTTTGTATCTCTCACAAATGAATTAAAACTGCTCGTAATTTCTAAATAGGAATAAAAAAACTTAAATGTGAAATTGTTTTGAACTTATAGTTTGAAGTCAATCCGAAGTTATCAAAACAGTGAGGGTCACTTTTATAAATCGGCAAATTTATTTGTAAAATCGTACTATACTAGTATTATACCGGCTTTATTCTGCCCTAACTTCAGCCAGCGGCTTCGCCCGCGTGAAAGTCGTTCCCTCATTATACATTTTAGCCTATGTGCTATTCCAAACAATAATCTATCTTTGTGCCAAATTTCATCCAAATCCGTTCAGCCGTTCTGAAGTAACAAATATCCATCCATCCAAACTTACGTATCTATACTAATATTATAAAGCTGAAGAGTATGTTTGTTTGTTTGAACGCGCTAATCTCAGGAACTACTGGATCGAATTGAAAAATTCTTGTTGTGTTGAATAGTCCATTTATCGGGGAAGGCTATATAGGCTATATAACATCACGCTGTGACCAATAGGAGCGGAGCATCAATGAAAAATGTGGTAAAAACGGGGGGAAAAAATATTCCTTTTGAGAGCTTCCGTTGCGTGCGCTACGTAAACGGTTAAAGTTACGCAAAAATTATGTATGACGTAATTGTTCCCCTTTAAAAGTTATAAAAAAAAGTCAGCGACAGCATAAGTCCATCTTTTAAGGTTAACTCACTATAATCTTTTTTATGGTAATCAAATTCGTTCTAAAATAGTGCATTATTTGCGAAGGTGTTTTTATAAACATGACATTAATTCTTATCCAAATAAATACATTACTCTTCATAAGTATTTAATTTTGAACAAAATTGCCCTTGACATCATTTGATTTCAACGAATATCTTAGGAGATATCATAGTGTTAATCAAGTACCACGCGCATCATGATGTGCAAGGCGCCGATTATGAGGGATGTGGAGAGCGAGGTACCATTTTGCACTGTATAGCCTATTTATTGAAGAAATCACGCTACGACACAGTAACCATAACAGCAGGCACAGCTAGTTTATAATATTAGTAGGATTTATCATTCATTGTCTATATGAAAGGAGAGTAGACGTTTTTATCTAGCGCCGCTATTTCAAGCTGATTTTACGAGTCTGACCATTCCATATCTGGCTACCTGCCCAGGCCATAAGGGATTAAGGTCGTGAACATACCGTACACCCAGGAGAAATTGCTAAGTCTTAGTGCTGTGCATAGTAAATAGGAGAAAACTTGTCTTACGTCTACCTTAAAGTACAGGGTATTTCACCAAGTAAATATAAATAACATAAAATACAACCGACTTCAAAAACAGAAAATACACTTAAAATTTAAAAATAACTTTAATTTCGGAAGTCGGTTTTTGTATTTTATTTTTTCGTTAATTGACACCGACTTCCGAAATTAAAGTTATTTTTAAATTTTAAGCGTTTTTTATTTTTTGAAAGTCGGTTGTATATTTTGTAAAAAAACCCCAATAACATAGAACGTGGAATTTAAACATACTCGTAATTGGAGAAAACCAAAACGTCATCTATGTATAAGTATTTTTCATTTTTGTTCAGTTTTTCTAAAAGCACTGAGGCAATTGCGATAAAATTTATATGGGACTACATATAAAACCAAAAATATCTTTCGGATAAAAAAAGAATTTTGAAAATCGGTCCACAACTGACAGAGAAATCGGTGGACATACATAAAAAAAAAACATACATACCTACAGTCGAACATAGAACCTCCCTTTTTGCGAAGTCGGTTAAAAATCTTTATTGCAGACATATCATCCATAATCACAATTTATAAAAGCCAGTCAAGTACGAATTAAACTTGCACACGAGGGGTTCCGTCTGTACCATCGTAATTTTATTTTATTTTCTGCCGAAAAAATAAGTAGAATTGATGACAAACTTAACTTTGTATTTGAAAAAATGTGCTCCCATATATCGAAATATGTCACAGTCAATTCCTACCACTGCAAATGTAAGTTTATATATCAGTTTATATTATAACGCCGGAGAGAATTTCTGTGTAGTTGCTACGTACCTACATACATTGTGAGGAAATTTTATCTGAACAAGAGACACTTTCTCTATCAAAAAACTTACCAAATATTATAACAGTTTTTGAGATGAGTTCAAACATACATAAATACAGATTTAAGGCACTATTAACAAATAACGACCTTGAGTGATTAGCTTGCGTGTTCTGTGCTCAGCTCACGTAACGCGTCGTACGTCCACCTAGTAATAGGACTCGCCCATCAAGGAGCGCTATCCGAAATTAGACGCATTATTAATTTATTATACATAAAACAACAGGTATTATACTAAAACACGAACACCAAAATATAAACAATTAAATGATCTTTAAAATGGTGAAGGTTTCATAAAAATACGCTTTATAGTTTTTGCGTGATTCTCAATTTTTTATCCGCATTAGACATAACTTTACAAATTAATTACACTAAGTTATAAAAATATAATTTCAAATATTCATATATCAAGTTACGTAGAAAATTGTCTAGAGTAATATATATTTTTTTCAAAGAAATAAGACTAGTGGTTTAGACGTGATGTTCAATTAAAAATCATTAGACGTCGCATAACTGCACCTTAGCTCAGTTTCATAACTATGTGCTAAATATTGCTTTTTATTTGTTATACAACTCAAAGAAAAAGTGATAACTTAATAAACCAATGTGGGAGAAGGTTTGAGTAATATTTAGCGAGTCTATGTGAATTATTGCAGAGTCTCTAAGTATTTACACTTTCTCTGTCTACTTAATGAAGCAGTTCCGTGTTTGACTCACAGATTGTCATTTCGAATTCAACGACTAATCAGAAAAAAAATCTTGATCTCCCATACAAATTTTGATCAGCTGACAATAAGTTTGTATGGAAACCCCATTTTTTTAGGGTCCCAAAAGTCCGAAAGAAAAAACGGAACCCTAATCATTACGGAGACGAAAGTCTATGACTGTCATAGACATTCGTCTTGAGTCACCGTGGTAAAAAAAAAAATATAATCACACGATCGAATTGAGAACCTCCTTCTTTTTTTCCCTCGGTTAAAAATTTGCATGGAAAGTTCCATTACGCTACTATGAGTCAGGGGCCCGGTATACAATTAAACTCGCCCACACCACCGACTGACCAAACTTTTATCCAAAAACCGGCAAAGTCCGTGTCTTACTTCTCACATTTAGAGATCCAGAGATTAACTCCTACAACCTCACAAACTCATTCGCATTACCTCTTTAACAATAATAGTATAGATAATAAACATTATCACCAAATTTCAAGTTCATAGTTCAATGAAGAGTTAAGAATTCTGCGGAACAAAATTTTGTGTCAAACGACGAACAGACGGGCACGTGAGTGATAGCAATAGGGCTCCGTTTGGACCCTTCGCAGACAGTGCGACAAACAAACAGAACCAATAAAAACATTGCAAACATCTCTACATCTCCGGAAGTGTCATCTCTAACACAATTTCATCCTTTCTACCCGCAACCTTAATGTGTACAGATAATTTAGCTCAGCTTAACGTTTAGCGCCTCCGCCAGCTTCAGCGTCACAGTTACTTGAGCGCGAGACATTCGACGTTTATAACACAATTCTAGGGTTGTGCGTCGTATAAGTGGTTTAACAATTATATATGACGCTGTTAGTTTTATGAGAATGCTCTCTTTCAATGTCTTGGTGTTTAAGCGTCAAACGAATCATAAAAGAAACCTTTTAAAATGTAATTGGTGTACTTTTCAAGACATAACTGTCGAGATAAGGTACAAGTAAGACCAGGGTGGGTAGTAAGGGTCAAGAGTGAATAGGTGACTTCTTGGCGAGCGTGCTCCATCGTAGACCACATCATCGCTTATGATTAGGTGAGATAGTGGTCAAAAGTGAGTCTGTCAATAATCATTTTAAAAGAAATTTAAAAAAGTTACTTCTGTTTTCTTCAGTGAACAGCTTTTCTTTCAGCTGAAATGATGATGAATTAGCTACGGTGTTGTAATAATAATAATAATGATTTATTATCAGGCAACTAAGACCCATAAATAAAATACAAAAAATAATCTTAAAAAATAATAAACTAATACTTACTGAGAAACATAAAAACTACTGCACACGAAGTGACGGCGTCGTGTTACGCTGCGAGGTGTCGCGTAGCTGGCCGCGGAAACGCCGATACAGCACACCTTTCGGCCAAAACTCTTCCTTGAGGAAGGTCATCAAGTGGTGAGTCGGAACGCGCACCACGAACGACTTGAAATTCGTGTCATGGCGTGCCTCCAACTTCTCCACCCTCAAGGTCCAGTTGGTCTTCACCCGCATGTAGTCTACGTTGTCCTCAGTCTTCGTGGAGTAATACAAACGGGACACGTACAGCTGCGTCGTCGGTACTGCAGGACGTAGCAGCATGTTAGATCCTGCCGGCGCCGTCCCATACTGGTTGCGATAAGTAGGCTTCCTCTTCTTTCTCTCCACCTAGATAAAGCCGTCCTCATCGCATGTGTTCTTCGGTGGAACCTGATGTTTGTGGTCCATCACAGCGCCTTTAGCCGAGCCCGATGCTGAGCGACTCTGCTTTCCCCCTTTATGTTTCTCTGCATGTCGTTTTAATAAAGGATCAATAAAAAACGTGAGTGAAATATAACTGTTCTACCTTATGACAATTCCTTTGAGAATCCCATTGCCTCATATGTTTGAAAAATTCGTCTACTCGACAACGTCCTTTTTTTTTTCTGTGGCAACACTACAGCTAACAGCTGATTTAAATTAGTCCCTTGTAATTTTACTTTTAAATATTAAATTTCTTTGTTTTTAAGGCCTATTTCCTACTATTCATCAAGTTAATGGGACATTTAATTTGTTTCTAGTGTTAAATTCATGCAAAACAGTGTAAATAAGTGTAAAAAGTTCAACGAAACTTGGTGACAGTTAGGAGGTTACCGGCTTGAGTGAACTTTGCATTGTCATCTTGATATCAGGTACAATACTTATCTTACTTGATATTATATTGTTTACGTTCTATTATTTTACTAATTAATACAGTGATCATTTTCTATAGCGCTAAATATTGATGCCAATGAACTTTGAAACGTAAACATAACCTTGGTTAGTTGGTGACAGAACTTCTTACCTTTCCTTAGTTCATTTTCTTTTAATTAATTATCTTTTCCACTTCTGTTACAATCTACCTAGTCTATTCTAATATTCACTTTTATTCCTTATAATCATGCCTATCACGCGAAGCGCCTATGCTCGCCAAGAAGAGTCTAAACTCAATCTGGCTTTGAGCGAATTAAAGGCGTCTAAGAAGTGCTGTGATCAACTGATTAAGGAAATGGATGACAGTGAAAGGGTGCTCCTTGAAGCCCATGATAAGAATAGGAAGTTAAAGAATGAAATGGCTCAGTTATACATTCAATACACTGAGGCCATAGAAGCCCGGGATAGGCTCCAACTTGTTGTGGACGGATTCAGCCAGTGTAGCACAGAGTATGAACAAGCTCTTAATCACAAATTTTTATTGCAACAACAGCTACAAGAGGCTCAAAGTCAAATTTCACATCTTGAGACAACTAACCTGAACATCACAGCCTCTCTGAATCAAAGTTTATTCAATGAGTTGGTTCCTATTGCCCCATCAATGGTTGATCTAGTAGGACACTCTTGCATTATAGATTTGACAAGTGATGATGGTTCTAAGTCAAGTAAAAAAGTCAGGATAATCTCTAGTAAAAATAAACTTAAAAAATATATTAAAATAAACAAATACATTGTTAAAACTAAAAAAATGGTTAAAAAACAAAAGTTCTTCATTAAAAATGTAAAACTTAATAGGGAAAGGTTAAATTTATTAAAACAATTAGATATGTATGCTTTGAACTTAGAGAAAAGTACTAGGAAATACCAAACTGACACGGAAGACTTGCAGTGTGAACTTGACCGGTTACAACAGCAACTAAGCTCAATGACCACTAAATATAGAGCCTCAGAGAAACAAATGAAGGAATATGTGTTGGCAATGAATGAGCTGGTTAGCTTACAAAAATCAAACTGTGAACATTGCCAATCACCATCAATGGCATCTACTCCGGACCATTCATTGCCAATATATAATACCACTTTACCGCAGTCTTGTGCCAGTTTGCCAGTAGAAATGACTAATTGTTTATCGCAACAAAGTGTAAATAAAGAAATAGTTATCTATTGTGATGAGATTGGAAAGGATTTAGGCCACTTTTTGATAAATGAATATCCGGGACACTCTATAATGAATAACTGCATGCCTGGTTGTACTTTGTTGGAAATAATGAAAGAGATTATAAAATGTAATTTTAACCAGGATACTATACTCATAATTTTAGTTGGTGATAGGGGTACCGTGAACAAAGGAGAATTGCTCCAATATTATAGAACCTTGTCTGACCTTAATTTAAGAAAAATTGTGATGTTCACTTTCCCTTATAGCCAAAGTTTGCCACAGGAAGAAAATCAAATTAGATATCAAATGAATATAAAATTGCACAATTTGTTATTTAATAATAACTTATTCCATCTAATTGACCTTAACAATTATATTGGTAATCGTTTTTATTTGACAAAAGATAGGAATCATATAGATAGATACTATCTTTCAAATTATTGTAGGAGACAGATAGCTGTGTCGCTATCATATTTATTTTGTATAACAGCCAAGAATTTGGCTAAACAAATTGCTTCTATTGAGCAATGCAATGACATTTTTCATAATTCTGCCAATGTCTTGGCATCAAATTTTGACATTAGTAATAATTTAAATTAGAAATTAAGACAACAGAGACAATCTCTAGCAATTATTTAAAGAATGGTGAAAACAATGTTTTAAAATCAACAAATAGTATCAACCTGGTGCACCAAAATATTTATGGTTGTATGGGCAAGGATTTAGAAATAGAATTATTCCTTAAATTTAACAATGTAGATATTCTTTGTATAACTGAACATTGGCTTAAAAGCCATCAGATTATGTTTAATTATAGTAATCACCAGGTTGGTAGTTCGTTCAGCAGAGTAAACGCTATACATGGTGGCTCATTAATTTTCATAAATAATATACTTAAGTTTAAAGACCGCAAGGATATTGTGAGCCTCTCTGTTGAACAGACAGTTGAAATTGCCTGTATTGAATTGGAGCAGTTTGTTATATTAAGTGTGTACAGACCACCTAAAGGATTGTATGATTGTTTTGAAAAAGTAATGGATGAAGTGTTGCAAAAAATTTGTAACTCTAGTAAGTCTGTCATCGTTTGTGGCGACTTCAACGTTAATTTGTTAGAAACTTCTAGCCTAAGCACTAAAATTATAAGTTTGTTTCAGTCATACAATCTTGTAAATCTATTTATGGAGCCTACTAGAATAACCCCCACTACTGCATCTTGCCTAGATAATATTTATGCAGATATTTTACCTACCCACAAAAAAATTATTAATTTATTAGACTCTGATCATAGTGGACTATTGATCACTATACCAAATATAAACAAATATAAACGAAAAAAAGATATCACTGTTAACCCAAAATCTAAAGGTCGCTTGGAAACATTTAAAACTAAACTCTCAAATAAAATCCCACTTTTGTCAACTAATGATGACCCTAATCAACATTATAATGATTTTTTCAAAATGTATTGCACGCAATTTGATACTACTTTTATTCCTAAGACGATTTCGGTAAATAGCAATACTTCCTTCAGTGACTGGGCCACCATTGGTATTCATAAAAGTAGAAAACGGCTGTATGAGCTGTATGAAGAACGGACTTATATTAACACTGTAGAATTTAATTTATATGTTAAGAATTATTCTAAATTATTTAAAAAAGTATGTTATTTTGCGAAATCTCGCTACTTAAGTTCAAAAATTAAAAATAGTAGTAATGTAATTAAAATGACTTGGGATATTATTAATAGCGAAACGGGAAGGTCTTGCAACCGAAGTAGTGATTACAGCCTTGCTATTGATGACAGTATCATTAAATCAGATTCGCAAGTCGCCGCGGCATTTGAAAATTTCTTTGCAGAGATTCCCGTATCGACTACAAAATCTCTAAATTCATCACCAACTGCTGCAGAAATTTTACTTAAAGAAAACGTTCCAGTTTGTGAATCCCAATTTTATTTCCAATATGTCACTTGTAATGATGTAATCAAAACTTTTAATACTTTAAATGTTAAAAAGACTGCAGATCTATGGGGTAATTCTGTTGACGTTGCTAGGTCTATTATAGACATTGTAGCACCTACTTTAGCAGTAATCTTTAATAATTGTATAGATTGTGGTGAGTTTCCTGATCTAATGAAATATAGTAAAATTATACCATTGTTTAAATCGGGTAGTACATCAGACCCTACTAATTATAGACCTATTTCAGTGCTACCTACTTTTAGTAAAATTTTTGAGAAAATTATTTTAGATCAAATTCAAAGATATTTTAATAAACACAAATTATTACACAACAAACAGTTTGGATTCACAAAGGGTCGTTCAACAACTGATGCTGGTGTTGAACTTTTGGGACACATTTATAATGCATGGGAAGATAAATGCGATGCGTTGGGCATTTTTTGCGATTTGTCTAAGGCTTTCGATTGCGTTCTCCATGATACATTGATCAGGAAGCTGCACTACTACGGAGTCCGGGGCGCCTCTCTGGATCTTCTTACTTCATACTTGAGTAATAGGATTCAGAGAGTTGATGTGAACGGCAAAAGGTCTTCCGGGTCTGTAGTCAGAATGGGGGTTCCTCAAGGCTCAATTCTGGGTCCTTTTTTGTTTCTAATCTATATCAACGACTTGCCTTACCTCATAAAGGATAAACATGATATAGTGCTGTTTGCAGATGACACTTCACTTTTATTTAAACTCAAACGTCAGCAGGTGGTTGTTGATAATGTAAATAATGCTCTTTCAACTGTAGTTAACTGGTTTAATGTCAATAATCTTCTCCTTAACGAGAAAAAAACAAAATGCATAAAGTTCACATTACCCAATGTAATACAAGTGAACACTAGTGTGTCAATAAAGGGTGAAGAGTTGAAACCCGAGGATTCCACAGTGTTCTTAGGATTAACTTTGGATGCGCAGCTTCAGTGGAGCCCCCATATAGATAAACTGTCCAAAAAACTTAGCTCTGCAGCATACGCCGTAAGGAAAATTCGTGGTTTAACTGATTTAGAGACAGCTCGTTTAGTATACTTTAGTTATTTTCATAGTGTGATGTCGTACGGCATTCTGTTGTGGGGAAATGCCGCCGATATTCAGACAATTTTTGTTTTACAGAAAAGGGCTATTCGTGCAATTTATAAATTAAGTCCCAGACACTCCCTCAGAGACAAATTTAAAGAGATTAATATTATGACTGTTCCCTCTCAATATATTTATGAGAATCTCATGTATGCACATAAAAATATTAATCTGTTTAAAAGATACAGTGATATCCATAGCATAAATACTAGGAACAAACACAAATTTATTGTACCAAAAACCAGGCTCAAGAAAAAAATAGGTGGTTCGTTTAGATGTCAATGTATACGTTTCTATAATAAACTTCCTAGCCAAATTCAAGAACTAAGCATAAATAAATTTAAATCATTTATTAAACGTAAGCTATGCCAGAAAGCTTTTTACACAATTAATGACTTTCTTGAGGACAAAAAGGCGTGGGATTGAGCTGCTTCAATGATATACATGAGCCATTGTTTTCATATGTACTACTTACTGATAAAAAAAAAATTATATATATAGATTTTTTTTTTAATATTCGTTTTTGACATGAATACTTGTATAGTATTGTATTATATTTTTTATTTTATTTTTTTATTGACATTTTATAATTATTATTTTTTTTTTTTGACTTGAATACTTTGTTAAGTATTATATTTATTTTTATTTTTTGATTGACATATTATGATTACTATTTTGTTTGACACAAATATTTACTTTGTAAAGTATTATATTTTTATTTTTTTTTGATTACTTAATTATTGTAAATGTGAGGACTATGTGGGTTATTATTATTATTTTCTCCTCCTTTTTACAGTAATTTTCAACGTTGTCTGACAGTTTGAGTACTTTTGCGGCCTACCCAAATGTCTTTTCTTTGGTATTGTTCGTCATGTCATTGAGCTCCTTAGTGGTTTTTAAGTTGAGCTTTTCGACTATTGACAAATGCTTGCACTGACTGGACAGGTCCACTCAAATATGTTTGGTTCTTTCTTCAAAAGACCACTACAGACATTAAGCTGCATGGTCCTCATATAGAATAATGTGAATGCGAGAACTATATATGTCGTTATATTCATGTAGATTTTATGATTGTCTGGCAGTTTGAGTATTTTTTGCGGCCTACTCAAATGTCCTTACTTTGGTATTGTTCGTCGGTTCGTTGAGCACCTCAGAGTTCTGAGTTGAGCTTCGCGATGACTGACAAATGCTTGCACTGTCTGGACAGGTCCACTCGAATTCGTGTGTTGCTTTCTTCATAAAGCTCATCCCAGACATAAACGTACATGGTTCTCATAGGATCTAACCAGTCCACATTGTATGGATTTGAACACTAAAAGAGACTTTGACCTCTGAGTTTGTTTCGGTGTTTCTTCTCAGGGTAGTCAGCTAGGAAACACCGGCCTCATCTAGCTTAAACTGACAAAAAAACATTGACGTGTAAAAGTGTTCCTTGTAACCTATTTACTGAATAAACATCATTCATTCATTTCATTTAACATAAATAGTTGATGAATTGGCACCCATTGATTGTATTTATTCATTTATTTACACTTCATGCTACAAAAGTACAAAGGTGGGCATTCTCTACCAGTCAACCAAGGATGGTGGAGAGATAATATGGCAGGTGCATAAAAAAAACAAACAAAGTAATAATAAGATGATGGTCTTCTTCTTGTTCCGTTCTCCTTGTTTCGGTTATGGTCCAAACTTATTTGGGGTCAGCTCTCCTAGTTTTCTTGCGCCACATTGTACGGTTGTGGGTACGGTGTGTGAAGCTCAGGTCATTGGTGATCATCCACGGTCCCTCTGTTTGTCCTAAATATTTCAAATTCTCTTGGCCATATGGTCATCATATCTTCTCATAACTTGTCTCTCAGTTTTTCGCGAATTGGAGCAAATTTAAAAATACCACGGAGGTTTTCGTTTCTTATTTTGTCCACTCTAGAAACTATGTAAGACCAGTGCAGCATCTTCATCTCTGTGACGTGCTTTTACTGTTCATGTGACTTTCTTATCGGTTAGCACGTATATCTGTATAGTAGAGCTAATCTCACTGCTCTTTTATATACATTGCTTATGTCCTTCGTCGCAAAGGATGGCCAGCTAGAGACCTCCATTTCAACCAATTGATTGGGTGCTACGCAATCACCAGGTTTCTTCACGATTTTTGTCCTCATAGTCAAGTTAGAGATGTCTAAGAATGATTACCAATCAATGTAAGCTTATCACAGTCCTCTGCTAGACAGTGGTCTTTTCCAATTAGTGCCTCAATACCTGGGGCTTTTGACTTCATCATCATCATCATCCAGACCTCCACTGCTATACATAGGCCTCCCCCAAGAGTTGCT
Source organism: Polia nebulosa (assembly GCA_951329385.1). Classification (NCBI taxonomy): domain Eukaryota; kingdom Metazoa; phylum Arthropoda; class Insecta; order Lepidoptera; family Noctuidae; genus Polia; species Polia nebulosa. The sequence continues at coordinate 18,712,932 of OX589614.1, forward strand.
ACAACGACCCGCGACCAACACCAAGTCTTCGGTCCACCTTGTGGGAGGCCTTCCAACGCTGCGTTCTTCCGATACACGGTTGCCACTCCAGAATCTTTCGGCCCTATCGGCCATCCGGTCTGCGGCATACATCAGTTTGATATTGAAAGTAACATTTCGGTACCTAAAGCATGCCAATCTCATACATTTTTGGATCATCGTTGTTAGAATGTCAGTTTGATTAAGCCTTCTGGTTCCCCCTTCTGCATTCAGTCTGTCAGCCATTTTTTTTTAATAATAACAAATTCATTTATTTCAGGCCACAAAAGCCCATAAAATTGAAATACAATTTTACATCAAAAAACTTAAAATTATTTTTTTATTCTCATTTATTGTGCGTACAGCTAGGGAGTGGAATTCCCTGCCGGAGTCTGTGTTTCCTGATAGCTACAACCTAGGAGTGTTTAAGTAAAGAGTGAATAGGTTATTTCTAGGCAAGCCTTCGACCACATCATCGCTTACCATCAGGTGAGATAGTGGTCAAACGCGTGCCTATAAAGAATTAAAAAAAAAAAACATCATTTCTTGTTTTGAAATTTCAAAAACTTCAATAAAATAAATTACAGATGCCAACAAATTAAATTAAAGATGTCACTAAATTAAACAAAGAAAAGAAAGTAAATTAAACAAAAAATGTCAATAAATTAAATTATAAATGTCAATAAATTAAATTAAAAATGTAAATAAATTAAATTACAAATGTCATTTGAAAGTTCAAACTATTTTTACCCGACAGCCCCAGAGGTTAGAAGGAGAGTAATGTTTTCGAGAATATTTATGTTGTTTGTTTGTCTATTTTTTGTACGCACTGTAGCCCAAACGGTTAGATGGATTTTAGCTGATGAAGCATCATTACATTAGGTTTGACAGTTTAAGTGACAGGCTATACGAATTTTGAAAACAAAAACAAAATGGCGGCCGCCGTTAGGTTAGTTGAGTCATATTATGTTGTGATATGATCTTGTGGGGTATCAAAATAAAGGGTTCGAGGAGGCGATTCCAATAATGTAACTCAATAAAATGTTGAAAATAAAAATAAAAAATATTTTCAAAAAATTTCAACAACAAAAATAAAGTGACTTGATTGGAAATTATTAGTTATTTTTTTAGGGTTCCGTACCCGAAGGGTCCAAACGGAGCCCTATTGCTGTCACTCACGTGTCCGTCTGTCTGTCTGTCCGTCGTCTGTCACACAGGTTTTACAGCCAAACGGTTGGAGCTACAGTCTTCAAATTTTCACAGTATAAGCACCTTGTTAACCCAAAACCATACAAATAGCCAGAAATACATTTGGTACGGAACCCTAAACGTGCGAGGTCCGGACACGGCGGATTTTGTTTTGCAGTCTGGTTTTAAGATCAATAATAAAACCCAGAGGGGCCCTGCTAACCCTAGCTTAAGTAAGAGCTATCTAACAGTAGTAACCACAAGCTCATGCCATTAGTTGCCGTGCCATTCCCGACCAGGTTCGAATCCACGGCTATAATAGTAACGATATGATACTACTAACCGATTTGCTGCAGTAGGAGACACTGCAGCAAAGCTCTTATGATTTTTTTATGATATTGAAGTTTTTTTTTTTTTAACTTGAAGTAGGTATAAAAATTGTTTTAGTGAAAACTGTTGTGTTTTGGTCGTGTCATGGTGAAAATAGGCACTAGGTAGCATGACGAGCCAATTCCATTCATTTTGAGCGGAATGTCACAATACGTAGAATGTTTTTATTTTATTTTGTTACTAATAAAATACTTTGTTAGGGTTCTGTACCCAAAGGGTAAAACGGGACCCTATTCCTAAGACTCCGCTGTCCGTCCGTCTGTCACCAGACTGTATCTCATGAACCGTGTTAGATAGATAGTTGAAATTTTCACAGATGATGTATTTCTGTTGCCGCTATAACAACAAAAGTACTAAAACACAGAATAAAATAAATATTTAAGGGGGCTCCCATACAATAACGGTACGGAACCCTCCGTGCGCAAGTCTGACTCGCACTTGGCCGGTTTTTATTCAATATCAGCATTTTTTTAAAACAAAATTTACATGTAATTTGAAACGAAATGTATCGGTAAATTAAAGGAAGATTTTTGGGATTCCGTACCCGAAGGGTCCAAATGGAGCCCATAACTGATGAGGCAACATTAGATTAGGTTTGACAGTTGAAGTGACAGGCTATACGAATTTTGAAAACATAAACAAAATGGCGGCCGCCGTTAGGTAAGTGAGGTCGTATGTTGTGATATGATCTTGTGGGGTATCAAAATAAAGGGCTATAATGGCTATAATAACTCACTAAAATGTAGAAAATAACAAAAATAAATATTGTTTTAAAATTTAAACAACAATAATAAAGTGACTTGTTTGGAAATTATTAATTATTTTTAGGACTCACGACGTGTCCGCCTGTCTGTCTATCCGTCGCGTCGTCTGTCAGACAGGTTTTACAGCCAAACGGTTGGAGCTAACAGTCTTCAAATTTTCACAGTATACGCATCTAGTTGACCCAAAGCCATACAAATAGTAAATACATTTGGTACGGAACCCAAAATGTACGAAGTCCGACACTCACTTGACCGGTTTTTTATACACAAGCCATTGGTTCAGGAGGAAGAGGACTGGAAAATCGTACTTAGAGCCTTAAACTAAAATAAAAACCTGTGGTATCCCACTGCAGAGAAAAGGATTCCCAGTGATTTTTTTTAAGTTAGTTAACACCTTCTTGGTTAAAGAATTCAAAGATAAAAATAAAAGAATAATTTCACACTTTGAAAGTAAGGACATATAATACTGCTGTAACAAACCTCTAATTCTCGTGACTACAAGCTGTCAACAGAGCTATCACCACTTTCTATAATCATCTAATTACATATAATCAACATCTCCTGGCCAACCAATTACTATTTATTATGATTATTTTTACTATAATTAACTAGACAAGGGACTCGCTCTACTTGTGGGTTTAATTTGCACGAAAACAACGCGTTATATTGTCAGATTTTGATGTCACTTAAAAAATGCCGCTTGTTTGTTTTTTAAAAACGTTGCTCCACACTAGGAATTACTCCTGTATCGTGGGTGCCATTGCCAACCTACCAACCAACAAGACAACAAGACCCGAAACAATTATTTATAAATCTGCCTTTTTCCAACTATCTTCCAGTCTAACCGGAGGCAGCTGAATATCAGTATTTTACATGGAGCGACTATACCTATCTGAATGTTGAGATGGATGTGTGGAGTAACGAGAATGGATAAAGTGAGAAATGAGTACATTAGAGGTAGTTTAAAAGTGGCGCCAGTCACAGAAAAGTTGAAAGGTTCCTTATCTTGATATGGTCATGTGAAGAGGAGGGTTGAAACACATGTAACTAAAAGAGTTATGAATATAAATGTGGATGGATGGAGAGGGAGAGGGAGGCCAAAGAAAGGATGGATGGATTGTGTGAGGAGTGATATGAAAGAAAAGGGAGTTAGTGATAGCGTGACGGCTGACAGGACAGAAAAAACGTGTTGCGCCCCAAGTAACATGGGATAAGGGCAGGAAGATGATGATGACTACCTATCTGACCTCCACATGATCTCTATACTAATCTTGGCTAAGCTTTCTGAAGACGCAAACACGTTATACGTAAGCACAAATGTGGTGATAAATGTTTGTAACCTCTTTGAATGTAAAAGCCTTTTCTTTGCATTGGGAGAAAGCCACGCCCAAGTTGGCTTACCATTATAGTCATAAAGCTGGTTGGATGACTTACGAGTTGTAGGTCGTGGATGCGAACCCAAGCGTTTCAAATTTGTGTAATGTATTTCATCAATACTGCTCTCAAAACGATGAATCAAGTAATAGTGAGAAAACCGGAATGTCCCAGAACTAAAAACTTTGTAGACATGTGATATCCACCAACCCACATTGGGACCGCGTGCTGGATTACAGGCCACATCCTCTCACAATGAAGAGGCCTATTTTTAACCTAAAAGTTTGTCAACTTTTGTCGTCTAAGGGCCGATTATATCGTTCGCTCTATAAACTAAGTTTTACTGAACTAAGCTTAGCGTAAAAAATAATATCCATAAAAAAGATTATAGTGAGTTAACCATAAAAGCTGTCTTTTTTTAGAACTTTAAAAGGAGAACAATTCCGTCATACATAATTTTTGCGTAACTTTAACCGATTACACAGCGCACGCAACTGAAGCTCTCAAAAGGTTTTTTTCCCCTATTTTCCCACATTTTCATTGATGCTCTGCTCCTGTTGGTCGCAGCGGGATGTTATATAGCCTATAGCCTTCCTCGATAAATGGACTATTCAACTCTAAAATAATTTTTCAATTCGATCCAGAAGTATACCTGAGATTAGCAAACGAACAAACAAACTCTTCAGCTTTATGACAGGTGTTAAACGCGTTTAACTGGGTGTTTAGAATTGGTGAAATCGGTCCTATAAGAAGAGTTTAACACGTTCTTCACGTCAACACTCAATTCAGAAAACGAACCATAGTTTTGAATTCTTAGCTTCCATTTAACGTAAGACAAAAAAAATCATAAAATTAATTATTGTTGACCAAGATCATGGTCAAGTTATCTCAAAACTGACCTAAGCTAAACTTTCACAGATAGTATAAAAAACTCGTTTTCGATTCGAAGATTAATCTCAATAAATGTCTTTTTGAACTTTTACTTTTCCGATTAAAATTTTTGGAAATTTCACTTTTTTTTTAGTAGTTTGCGTAACTTTTTAGATAACTTTTTGGTTTATTAATATAGTTAATATTATGAATATGTAGTGATATAAAAAGTGAGTTTTTGAACTTTCGGTTTTGTAGTAAATATTTCGGTATACATAAAAACTTTCACAAATATAATATTTGGAAAGATAAATTGATTAGTTAAACTTAACCGTTTACATAATGTCGAGATTTTGAATATTAGATTTTGATGTGTGATTAATACTCGTACAAATCGTTATTTGTTACGAAAGTTGATAATTGGGTTAAATTAAATTTATGGGTCTTAACATAAAACAAAAAAAAATATGAAGGAGCTCGTGGCTAAAGTAATAACAGCCGCACGGGTCGAACTACCAGGTTAAGCTACGCTTGCCGGGGTTGGTCCGTGGATGGGTGACCATCTTTACATACCGACTCCTCTGTGCCTCAGAAAGCACGTTAAGAAGTTGGTCCCGGCTGTCAATCGTGGTTACGGGTCGTCAGAAGCCCGAAAGTCTGACAACCAGTCTTACCAAGAGATATCTTATTACCCAGTAACTGGGTTGTGGAGGTCAGATAGGCAGTCGCTCCATGTAATGTACTGGTATTCAGCTGCATCCGGTTAGACTGGAAGCCGACCCCAAGATAGTTGGGAAAAGGCGCGGGCAGATTGGATTCATTTACTGATGGATTATAGGAAAACCTGTAAGAAGACTTCTTTAAAAAAATCGGCCAAGCGCGAGTCGGACTCGCGTACGAAGGGTTCCGTACCATTATCTACAAAAACGCCAAAAAAACACGTTTGTTGTATGGGAGCCCCCTTAAACATTTATTTTATTCTGTGTTTTAGTATTTGTTGTTAGAGCGACAACAGAAATACATCATCTGTGAAAATTTCAACTGTCTAACTATCAGACAGCGGAGTCTTAGTAACAGGGTCCCGCTTTACCCCTTGGGTACGGAACCCTAAAAATATGAATTGTTCGGAACCCTTTGAACTTGCAATTGGTCGGTTTTTAGGATTCCGTACCCAAAGGGTCCAAACGGAGCTCTATTGCTGTCACTTGCGTTTCCGTCTGTCCGCCTTTTTTGTCTGTCCGTATGTCCATATGTCCGTCTGTCCGTCGTCTGGCACACAAATTTTACAGCCAAACGGTTGGAGCTACAGTCTTCAAATCACAGTATAAGTATCTCGTTGACTCAAAGCCATACAAATAGTCAAAAATACCTTTGGTACGGAACCCTAAATGTGCAATCCATTCTCCGCTGTGTTACGCTACCATTCACTCACTAATATGATACGGTACACATCAAATTATAAAAATAATCACGAAAGAGTAAACAAATACAATTCTTTTACCCACAATCTCCCACGGACTTAGTGAAAGTCAAAATGATTGTTAGCAGATATAATCACAATAACAAATATCTACTAGAGTTTTCCCATATAAACAATAAAAGTACTACTTTCGATAAATAGTTGATAATTTTCTACGCTACATCAAAATATTTCCCATGATTTTGTCCGTTAAAGATGCCTCTGACAGCTAACTATTTAATTTGCGGCACGAGGCGGATAATTTCATTTTTAACCGAAAACAAAACGGAGGAGGTTATCAATTCGAATAATTCGGATGTTTTTTTTGTTTATATAGGTATTCATAACTCCGCCATATAAAGACGGATTTGCAAAATTATTTTATAGTTCGAACGGGCTTTATTCCGAAATGGTCCCATTTAAATTTCATATAGATCTGATGATGAGTTTCGGAGAAATGGAACTCTTCAAAACGTGACAGCAAATCAACTGATTGCTGCGATCGTATGTATATGTAGTGCACACAATTTATTGGGGAACCACAACTAAAAAGTGAAAAATAAAAACTTTTTTACAAAAAAAAACAACCGACTTCCAAAAAAAACATACATTAAAAATAAAAAAATTACTTTAATTTTGGAAGTCGGTGTTTGTATTTTACTTCTTCGTTATTTGACACCGATCTAAAAACCCCAATAACATCGAACGTGGAATTTAAACATTTGGAGAACACCAAAACGTCATCGAGGTATACGTATTTTTCGTTTTTGTTCAATTTCTCAAAAAACGCTTATGCAATTTCGATAAAATTTATATGAGACCACCTCGGGAGTATATTCTTTCGGTTAAAAAAAGAATTTTGAAAATCGGTCCACAACTGACGGAGAAACGGGCGGAGTTGAACATAGAACCTCCTCCTTTTTCGAAAGTCGGTTAAAAAATAGAACCGACTGCAAAAAAAAGTGACTTGTGTCTTTTTTAACTTTAATTTCGGAAGTCGGTGTCAAAAAACGAAGACACTAAACCAGAAACCAACTTCCGAAATTAAAGTTATTTTGCACATTTTGGAAGTTGGTTCTATTTTTTTATCACCTGATAATTAATGTCTTACGTAGAGCAGTGTTGGCCCAGTGGTACTGCCGCGACTTACAAGTTATGAGGTCGTGAGTTCAAACCCAGGCAGGCGCTTTGCTTTGTGTAAATTATTTCATCACCACTGCTCTCAAAACGGTGAAGGAAAACATCGTGAGGAAACCAGCATGTCCTAGAACCAAAACTTCGAAGATATGTGACATCCACCAACCCGCATTGGGCCCGCGTGGTGGATTACGGCCCACACCCTCTCACAGAGAGAAGGCCAGAGGGGTTAGACAAAATACTTTTCTGTTAACGTTAACGCTAACGCTTCGTACAAAATGTATGGCAACAACATTACTGGGCGTGAGCTACGTGACAGTTCTCTCCGCAGGTAATGTCGTTGCCATCCATTTTGCACGAAGCGTTATCGATAGCGCTATTATAAAAGTTATTTGGCTAAGGGGGCTGTGCCCCAGCAGTGGGGACATTAAAAGGCTGATGATGACATCAGCAAGAAGTTGCATAATTTGATTCCGCCAAGCCCATTTCATCAACGGACCACAAGACGTACGGCGAAGTGCTACCGGTTCATGGTGGACATCCCATCCATACGCACAAAGCGTTTTGAGAAAACATTCATTGCGCTTACAGCTAGGGCGTGGAATTCCCTACCGGAGTCTGTGTTTCCTGTTAGCTACAACCAGGGAGTCTTTAAGTCAAGAGTGAATAGGTTACTTCTAGGCAAGCGTGCTCCATCTTCGACCACATCATCGCTTACCATCAGGTGAGATAGTTGTCAAACGCGTGCCTATCAACAATTAAAAAAAAAGTTAGTCTACTCTTCACGTGACCTGGCTGGCCTTTGTTTCGGCCAGAGAATTAGCATTGCCATTCGACGTGGTAATGCTGCCAGTGTTCTTTTCCCATTGAGAGCGACGTGGACGAATTTTTCGATGTCCAATGAATTTTACGCCTCCCTTTTTCATACCGCTGTTATTTATAATTAGGGTTCCGTACCCGTACCGTAACGTAAAAAAATAAAAAAAGGGTTCCGTACCCCAAGGGTCCAAATGGCGCCCTATTGCTGTCTCTCACGTGTCCGTCTGGCCGTTGTCTGTCACAAAATTTTGTTCCAAAGAATGTTTAGTTTCCCATTGACCTGTGAACTTGAAATTTGGTGATAGTGTTTATTATGACGTATATTTTACTAATACAAATACCAATTAATTCATAAATCAGATTTTTTCTTTGATAGTCCCTCATTTGGTCAGATAGGCAGTCGCTCCATGTAAAATACTGGTATTCAGCTGCATCCGGTTAGACTGGAAGCCGACCCCAAGATAGTTGGGAAAAGGTGCGGGCAGATTGATTGGTAAGGAACCTTAAATGTGCAAAGTCCGTCACGTACTTTGCCGGTATTTTTTTAATAGTTTGTATTGTTATATAATAGTAGGTACAAATTTTAAACAAAAAAAGTATTTATACTTAACTGATTTTACATTTATTTTGACTTAAAAAATTCACGGCCGATTTCACAAGCGGCTAAACGCGTTTAGTAAGTATATGATATGCACCTACTTCAGAAAACTTTGAACTCTTTAAACATATATTTTGAGCCCAATTTTAACAATTTTCAGCGTATTGTTGGGCATTCTAAACTTGTATTATTCGAAATGTAAATGAAAGTCTTTTTACTCGATCGAATATAATAGAGATCTAAGATACATCATCATAATAATAATAACGTTTAGGTCAATGATGGAGACCGAGATCTCGAGTTCTCGACTTTTGATCTTGATTCATCAATCGTTTTCATTGTTCATGCTAACAGACACCTTTTATTTAGCGTTGCCAAGATGACTTTCAATATTATTATTATTGTAAAAAAGTGGTAAGTAGTCAAGCAGACTACTTGAAAAGTAACTACGAGTAGTTTCGAACTTTTTAGTTGCGTTTTTTCTGTCAGGCTTTATTATTTAAATTACCTATATATATTTTTTTTCAACATTGTAATGAGTTAGCCCACATGAGCATGTCACAAAAAAAAATACACAAAAAACTGAAAAATAACTTTAATTTAGGATGTCAAATTTAGGACCGACTTCCGAAATTAAAGTTATTTTAAAATTTTTAGTGTATTTTCATTTTTGGAAGTCAGTTGTTTTTTTTATTTTTAACTTTATATTTGTTATACCCAGAACTAAAACTAAATATTAAAGTTATGCCCGAATCAATAACCCCAATAACATGGAACGTGGAATTTTAACATACTCGTAATTGGAGGAAACCAAAACGTGATCCATGTATACATATTTTTTTTGTTTTTGCTGATTATTTCAAAAAGCACAAAAGCAATTTTATACAGGACCCCTCTGGAGAATACTCTTTCGGAAAGAAAAATTTAGAAAATCGGTTTACAACTGACAGAGGAATCGGTGGACATACATATAAAAAAAATATACAGTCGAACATAGAACCTCCTAATTTTTGGGAAGTCGGTTAAAAATAGACCACACTTACCTAATGGCGGTATTTTTTTCAAAACTCATAGAAATATTCTGTGTCACTTTGGCGTTCAAGACAAATCTAATGCTACCTGATTTGTTCAAATCCATCCAGCCGTTTAAGTTTCAGAGCCTGCCAAATAAATAGACCTACAGTCATACATACATACAAACATACATGAGCCATTGTTTTCATATGTACTACTTATATATAAACACTGATGATTTTTTTTTGTATATTTTTTTTTAATATTCGTTTTTGACATGAATACTTGTATAGTACCTATATATTATATTTTTTTTTATTGACATTTTATTTTTTATTTTTTTATTGACATATTGTTATTACTATTTTGTTTGACACGAATATTTATTTTGTAAACTATTATATTTTAACTTTTTTTTGATTACTTAATTATTATAAATGTGAGGACTATGTGGGTCATTATTATTATTTTCTCCTCCTTTTTACAGTAATTTTTAACGTTGTCTGACAGTTTGAGTACTTTTGCGGCCTACCCCAATGTCTTTTCTTTGGTATTGTTCGTCAAGTCATTGAGCTCCTTAGTGGTTTTTAGGTTGAGCTATTCGACTATTGACAAATGCTTACACTGACTGGACAGGTCCACTCAAAAATGTTTGGTTCTTTCTTCGAGAACTATGTATGTCGTTATATTCATGTAGATTTTATGATTGTCTGGCAGTTTGAGTATTTTTGCGGCCTACTCAAATTTCCTTACTTTGGTATTGTTCGTCGGTTCGTTGAGCTCCTCAAAGTTCTGAGTTGAGCTTCGCGATGACTGACAAATGCTTGCACTGTCTGGGCAGGTCCACTCGAATTTGTGTGTTGCTTTCTTCAAAAAGCTCATCCCAGAAATAAACGTACATGGTTCTCATATGATTTAACCAGTACACATTGTATGGATTTGAACACTTTAAAAGAGACTTTGACCTCTGAGTTTGTTTCGGTGTTTCTTCTCAGGGTAGTCAGCTAGGAAGCACTGGCCTCATCTAGCTTAAACTGACAAAAAACATTGACGTGTAAAAGTGTTCCTTGTAACCTATTTACTGAATAAACATCATTTATCATTTACATACATCCTCACATAAAACATTACTCTCTTGGTAGGACAGTCGGATAAAAATAACCTCCTCTCTTTGGTGTCGAGCAAACGGGAAAAATAAAACAAACGAATCTATATTTTATGTGCGAATCTAAAAATCTAAATTATCTGATTTCCAATCGTTTATCTTTCACAGAGGAAGCAGACGCGGAGATCAGGACATCTGGTCGATCGCTGGAACAGATGCCTTCGAAGATAGGCAGAGAGATCACGGACTCGCTTGGCTCCCTGACTAACGTGCTGGAACGAGGGATGTCCAGGTAAATACGGCCGATTTTGATACTTTTGCTTACTACTTTGGATACGAAACATTTTGAGTCCTGTTTTAACAAACGTAAAAATACTTTATCCGCATTGAACCAAACGGGTTTGATCCTTGGGTCAGTGAGCACTGTTTCGACTATTACAAACACAGAAATCAAAAAAAAAAATAGGCAGTCATGAAATATGCCGAAAGAAGTGAAAACTGTGTGCTACGTGTCGTAGCATTCGTAGCGGTGTCGGTGTCGCGCGAGTTCAATAGTTTTTTCCCATCTCAAAAATGCCCAACGCGCCTAAAGAAGTTTTCACTTCAATAAAGAACAACAGCAAACAACACATCAACTTTTTTTTAATAGTTGTTAGGCACGCATTTGATCACTATCTCACCTGATGGTAAGCGATGATGTGGTCGAAGATAGAGCACACTTGCCTGGAAGTAACCTATTCACTCTTGACTTAAAGACTCCCAGGTTGTAGCTATCAGGAAACACAGACTCCGGCAGGGAATTCCACTCCCTAGCAGTACGCACAATGAATATGTTCTCAAAACGTTTTGTGCGTGTGGATAGGATGTTCAGCATGTACCGGTGGCGCATCGCCGTACCTCTTGTGGTCCGAACTCATACAAATACTATGTCTTTCGTGTGGCAATCGAACTAAGGACACTTATGAGCCACTTAGCCACTGCACCAGGCGTGCTTCTAGACGAGGACACATGAAAGCTTAAATGGTAGAAATGGGTATGGTGGCTTCCCTGGATGAAAAATTTTACGACGAGCTACAACTAAAGACCATACTTTTGTATGGATTAGTCTTAAGGCGCAATTATACGACTTCTAATGATTTTAAATTGAACATCACGTCTAAACCGCTAGTTTTACTTCTTTAAAAAAAAATTACGTTATTTAAGACCATTTTCTTCAGAATTTATTAATTGAATATTTGAAATTATATTTTTATAATAAAGTTTTGTCTAACGCGATTAAAAAATTAAGAATCACATAAAAACTATTACTTAAGCGTATTTTTATGAAACCTTCACCATTTTAAAGATAATTTAATGATTTATCTTTTAGTATACGAGTTTTTAGTATAATACTTGCTGTTTGTGTATGAATAATGCGTCTAATTTGCGACAGCGCTCCTTGATGGGCGAGTCCTGGGTGGACGTACGACGCGTTACGTGAGCTCAGCACAGAACACGCAAGCTAACCACTCAAGGTCGTTGGCGTATAACTGTGCTTTAAATACATAATTTACCATACAATCTCACAATCAAAGATTTCACTTTTATATTTTACACAGTCGTAAATAACTTTCATAATTTAATGTAATTCAATAAAACATAACAATTTAATAGCTAGAAAGAAATTACATCTTTTCATAATCATTTGTGAAATTATCTAGTGGTTACAAGAAAATAGTGAAATTAACACTTTCTGAACTCTCTAGTTAGTTTATACGTACTAGGCAAAGCTGCAAAATCTGGAACATAGACACCAAGTTGCTAGCCTGTCGGTTTTCTATCGGTTGCATTTCGGGGACTGTACGAGTGGTTACGAGTATCTAACCGGTTTATCGATGAATATACTAAAATAGAATACGAACAGTGAAAGCAGAATCAAAATTGATGGAAAATTAAACGAGATATAACAATTTTAAACAAATATATCTGTCCCTCTCTCGAAAACGCTGTTTTCTACGACAGTTGTATGGGCGTCATGTCCTTTGACGTCAAAGAACACGTCGGACTTCTCTTTCTAATCAACTTTAAAGCTTTATAACTTCGTTGCTGATGTTATTTTGAAAATTTCTTAATATTTGTTCACTATAGTTTGTAAAGTTAATTTTTTCTTCCACCGGCTAGCGTCAAAGATAGTTTTCAGCATGAGACCCTATTTACCTATCTTCAGGTTCTTTGCTTGAGGAATGTTTGTAGTAAATAAGAGTCCATTGATTTGGTCTTCACTTCTCACATTTATTGTTAACACTGCTTCACACTAGATAATAATGAGTATACAGAAAATTGTATGTTGAACTTACAATTTATGATGAACCACTATTACCCAATCCTTCGAAGATCGAAGATTAAGGTCCAGAGAAGAGATCCCTCAAGCAATATCGCAGCTATGGTCATACAATCCTGATCATCTTTGGACACGTGGACGTGTGTTCAGAACCCATTGCCAAGACCGCGTTGTTTTTCCAAAAATAAAGTGAAGTTTATGATCCGACCATTTTATTACGTTTTTTCCATAAGAAACTTAAATATAATCTAGGAACCCTGCCAACAAGAAAAGAATTCGGTGAGACTCATAAATGCCACGCTTAAGATTTAGCATCACTACAGAAAAATCCCAAAAAGAATACTTACAGCGTCCTACATTCTTATGCTTGCAGCATTTGAACTTGACTCTGGTCCCTTTAACACCTCGAGACATCATTAAGTGCTTTTAAGAAGTTTTTTTTCCAATAAACAAAGTTTAAGAGTGAGACTCGCTCCAGATCAAGTTGGAAAAAAAAGAAACGTCAAACGACAATCTGTCAACTCACAAAAATAACGCTCCATTCCACGAATTTAATTTATTATATTTTTAAGTGTTACAAGTTAATACCTAAGTCTTCAATTCAAAAAATAAAAAAAAAACATGCTTATTCCCTATTGCATAGTTCAATTCCGCCAAGCCCGTTCCGTCACTGGACCACGAGACATACGGCGATATGCCACCGGTACATGGTGGACATCCCACCCACACGCACACAACGTTTTATGAACACGCACGCACACATACAGCTGAAGAGTGGCATTCTCTGCCGGAGTCTGTGTTTTCTGATAGCTACAACCTGGTAGTCTTTAAGTCAAGAGTGAATAGGTTACTTCTAGGCAAGCGTGCTCTATCGTCGACCACATCATCGCTTACCATCAGGAGAGATAGTAGTCAAACGAGATTCCATGAATGTTAATTAAATAAAACGTTACATTTGGATAACAAATGCAAGCTTAGTCACAGCGAATTACGTAATCGACGTATGGGGTGGACTGCCAAACATGATACAGAGAGCTGTAGTACCAATCTCGCACCGTGGCCACCAAGGAATTAGCGGAGCGATGTAGTGGAAGTTAAAACGAAATTACGAGTTTAGTTATTTTTTGTCGTGCCACGATGCCCCCACTACACCGCCGCTCTCGACTCCCTTCTCCCTATAAACATCTATGCGAAAAACAGTAACACAACACACAACTACAACAACCAATAACAACAACAACAACAGCAACAATTACAACACCAACAACAACTAACAACAATTTTTTAATTCTATTATTAAAATAGATGTTTCATATCTGCCGGGCGTCCCGTGCGTGACGGCCAACTTTTTTTTAATTATCATAATCAGCTTCAACCATCAGAGGAAGTGGGCTATTATCAGCCTCATCCATCATAGGAAGTGGGCTATAATCAGCCTCATCCATCATAGGAAGTGGGCTATAATCAGCCTCATCCATCAGATAAAATGGACTATAATCAGCCTCATCCATCAGAGGAAGTAGGCTATAATCATCCACATCCATCACAGGAAGTAGGCTATAATCATCCTCATCCATCAGATAAAATGGGCTATAATCAGCCTCATCCATCAGAGGAAGTAGGCTACAATCATCCTCATCCATCACAGGAAGTAGGCTATAATCATCCTCATCCATCACAGGAAGTGGGCTATAATCAGCCTCATCCATCAGATAAAATAAGCTATAATCAGCCTCATCCACAGAGGAAGTAGGCTATAATTATCCTCATCCATCACAGGAAGTAGGCTATAATCATCCTCATCCATCACAGGAATCAGGCTATAATAATCCTCATCCATCACAGGAAGTGGGCTATAATCAGCCTCATCCATCGGAGGAAGTGGGCTATAATCAGCCTAATCTATCAGAGGAAGTGGGCTATAATCAGCCTCATACATCAGAGGAAGTGGGCTATGATCAGCCTCATCCATCAGATAAAATAAGCTATAATCAGCCTCATCCATCAGAGGAAGTAGGCTACAATCATCCACATCCATCACAGGAAGTAGGCTATAATCATCCTCATCCATCACAGGAAGTAGGCTATAATCATCCTCATCCATCACAGGAAGTGGGCTATAATCAGCCTCATCCATCAGATAAAATGGGCTATAATCAGCCTCATCCATCATAGGAAATGGGCTATGATCAGCCTCATCCATCAGATAAAATAAGCTATAATCAGCCTCATCCATCAGAGGAAGTAGGCTATAATTATCCTCATCCATCACAAGAAGTAGGCTATAATCATCCTCATCCATCACAGGAATCAGGCTATAATAATCCTCATCCATCACAGGAAGTGAATCAGCCTCATCCATCGGAGGAAGTGGGCTATAATCAGCCTCATCTATCAGAGGAAGTGGGCTATAATCAGCCTCATACATCAGAGGAAGTGGGCTATAATCAGCCTCATCCATCAGAGGAAGTGGGCTTTAATCAGCCTCGCCCATCAGAGGAAATGGGCTATAATCAGCCTCGCCCATCAGAGGAAGTGGGCTATAATCCACCACCCAATGCGGATTGGTAGATGTCACATGTTTTCGATTTTGGGTTCTAGGTCATGCCAGTTTCCTCACGATGGTTTTCTTCAATGTTTTGAGAGCAATGATGTTGTAATAATTTACACAAAGTAAAGCGCCTGGCTGGGTTTGAATCCACGACCTACAACTCGTAAGCGACTATTACCACTGGGTCACCAGTGCTCTCAGGCCATCGCTGCTGTCTTTTTAGGGTTCCGCACCCGGAGTGTCCAAACGGAGCCCTATTGCTGTCACTCACGTGTCCGTCTGTCCGTCGTCTGTCACAAAAGTTTGTTACGAAGAATTTTTTAACTGCCCATTGATCTATGAACTTGAAAGGTAATGTTTATATGACGTATATTTTACTAACAAATACCAATAAATCACAATTTTTCTATGATAATTCCCTCATTTGGTACGGAACACTAAATGTGTGTAGTCTAGTTTTTTTTTTTTTGTTGTCTTTAATACATATCTCATCATTATAACTCATGACGTTTGTAGTTCCCCTAAATAATTTAAATTTAACTTATATTAATATCAAACCAAATCATTGCGTTTAGGATATAATTGTGTACACACACAAACATACATCGTCAAACGCATTACCCTCCTTCTCCGTTAAAGTCGGTTGAAAACTGCTACACATATCGACACTACATACTCATACTTTGTAGATGGCAGATCTTTTGCCATAGCCACTTTGTTTTAGCAAAGTGTATCACTCATCTAGGTTACGAGTGAAAGTGACCAGGTTCGGTGTCCGGTCGCGCACATGTATGGGTTGAGTGATTTCACCTTTAAATTAATTGATTTTGTTCCGTGCGTGTGATGGGTTACAGTAATTTAGGGTATTAGAATGTAGAAATATCTAAAATAATTAATTTCGTTTAAAAATTAATTAAGCATTTGGTATGCATGTTTATTTATAAACTTTTATGATATGGTAGAAACATTATTAAAAATAATATTTTTCCGTGGCTTCGTTCTCATGGACACAAACCACTTGCATGTGGTTTGTACCCACACGTACAAAACGTTTTGCGAACACATTCATTGTGCGTACAGCTAAGGAGTGGAATTCCCTGCCAGAGTCTGTATTTCCATCAGGAAACACAGACTCTGTAGTGTAGCTATCAAGCTACAACCTGGGAGTCTTTAAGTCGAGAGTGAATAGGTTACTTCTAGGCAAGCGTGCTCCATCTTCGACCAGATCATCACTTACCATCAGGTGAGATAGTGGTCGAACGAGATATCAATAAAAATCATTTTGTGGAAGAGCGGACCAATTTCGGGCATGAATCCAGAATCCGAACTTTTACTGAGAAATCCCAGATGGAAAAACCCTAATATGAGGCATCAATAAACTCACATTTTAGAGGACCTTGTGAGTCACTTTTCTATATCGGGTTTCGTGGGTATTCAATAGTTTGCGAATCCGTTTTACATTTTAGGCGTATTCCATCTTCGACCAGATCATCGCTTACCATCAGGTGAGATAGCGGTCTAACGTGTGCGAGATGATAAAAAAAGAATAATTACAAATAGAAGATCACAAAGGTACTGCTTATTTGAAAAGAAAAAGACGCAGCGTAGGAAGGCCTCCCCACAAGGTGGACCGGTGACATTGTGAGATGGCGAGAATCCGATGGATGCGAGACGCACAGGACCGGTCCTTGTGAAGATACTTGGTAGAGGCCTATGTCCAGCAGTGGACGTCTGAAATGATGATGATGATGATCATGTTGACTGCGATAAAAGAAGTGATGGTGTTGTTTATTATCAGTGAAAAAATTTTCAAATATCGTACAAGTTTTAGTGGATGGCTATAAGAGTAGGGGAAGGCCAAAAAAGCGATGGTTGGACTGTGTGAAAGAGGATATGGGTAAAAAGGGGGTGACTACAGAGATGACGACTAATAGAGGAGTATGGAAGAAAAAGACATGTTGCGCCGACCCCAAATTAATTGTGATAAGGGCAGGAGAATGATGATCGAACAAGTTTTAGTATTTCTTAAAAAAAACAATTTTACTTATCTATTATTAGCACTGGATCTTTTGTTTGATTTTTAATCCAAAAATGTAATCACTGGGTTGTTTTATTACGAAATTTTCTGTAGCAACTCACAGTCTGAGTTTGTCCAGGGTGGCAGGTGTGCCCCCAGGGGGTCACGGATTTGCCCGGGGATTGAGGATAAATTCGAAACAGAGTTACCTCGCCCCTGGGCACTCAAAGGCAGGAAGGAACAGGGGTGGGTTTTAGTCAGTAAGAGTCTGACACGCCCTCACGCTCCGCCCAGAGCGGGAGAAGTCATAGGATGATTTCCCACCCCATAAAAAAAAAAAAAAAAAATGTGGTCACGGATAAATTCGAAACAGGAACAGGGGTGGGTTTTACATCTCCCGTTCTGTTCTGGGTGGAGTGGTAGGGCGTGTCAGACTCTTACTGACTAAAACCCCTGTTCCTTCCCTGCCCTGAGTGTCCAGGGGCGCGGTAACTTTTTTTCGAATTTATCTACAACCCCTGGGATGGCATTGGCCATGACGGGCCCCGCCATGATACGCTGACAACTCTTTGAGGAGCGCGTGGAACACCACGCGCCTCTACTCTCGGGCCTGGTGCTGATCGGACGGAGAGCTACCCACTACTCGCTGTCCGCAGGCCCGGGTATTTCTCCGCCACTTATGAATAGATTTTGATGATTATGTTCTTGTTTGGTAGGCCACTTTTTGAAAAAATCACCTAAAACAAAAAATATGTACAGTCAGCACCAAAAGTCGATGAACAGAATCAACATAACAAAACACCTGTTCACAATTAACAACAATCAACAGGTGTTTTGTTAGGTTGATTCTGTTCATCGACTTTTGGTGCTGACTGTACCTATACACAGATGACGTTTTGGTTGTCTCCAATCATCCTCAAATTCTGTAGCGTTATCCATTTGGGCGTAACTGCATTATTTAGTTTTAGTTCTGGGGTACAACAACTAAAAAGTGAAAAAAAAAACTTTTTTACAAAAAAAATACAACTGACTTTTAAAATTGCAAAATAACTTTAATTTCGGCAGTCAGTGTCAAATAACGAAGAAACAAAATACAAACCGACTGCCGAAATTAAAGTTATTTTGCAATTTTCATTTTGCAATGAAGTCGGTTGTATTTTTTGTATTGTCGTGTCCACCTTGAATAAGCTTTTACTGGATTTTACTAGCCCTACCTACTACTAAAACGATCGTAGGTTAAATAGAAACCAATAAATTGTAAACATGCTTACACAAGTCTTAACCATCACTTAGTACATAACTTGTGGTCACACTTAGAAGTGTATATGTGCTAATATTTGTCAAGAGAAAACAGTACGAGATATGGTGGCTAGTCGAGAAAGTGTTGGTTTTCCCGGCAGAAGCGAACAGCGTGATTTCCTTCGTAGATGAGTACTATCAGCTCTTCTAAACATACACACATCACACATGTAGATAGTTCCTGGAAGGGTAGGCAGGGATGTATCTTATCAGAGGCATCTGAAGGAACAGAGTTGCGGATATATTAGAAAGAGTGTTACAGCAACTGAAGGAACAAGGGTGGGTTGTAGCCAGTAAAAGTCTGACACGCCCTCCCGCTCCACCCAGAGCGGGGAGAAGTCATTAGAAAATTTCCCAACATCAAAACAAAATAGAAAGGGTTGGTCCCATACCAAAAGAAAGGGTTGGTCCCATTGCAAAAGAAGGGGTTGGTCCCATATCAAAAGAAATGGTTGGTCCCATTACAAAAGAAAGGGTTGGTCCCATATCAAAAGAAATGGTTGGTCTCATTGCAAAAAAAAGGATTGGTCCCATATCAAAAGAAATGGTTGGTCCCATTGCAAAAGAAACGGTTGGTCCCATAGCAAAAGAAAGGGTTGGTCCCATAGCAAAAGAAAGGGTTGGTCCCATTGCAAAAGAAACGGTTGGTCCCATAGCAAAAGAAGGGGTTGGTCCCATAGCAAAAGAAGGGGTTGGTCCCATAGCAAAAAAAGGGTTGGTCCCATAGCAAAAGAAAGGGTTGGTCCCATAGCAAAAGATTTAAAAAAATTTAACCACGTTTAACTACCGAAAAATTAAAATAAAAACTGGCAAAAATTATCGAAACTCAATTCCCGAACTATTTAGATACCCGCAAGCTTGTACGGAACCCTCGGTGTACGGTTTTTTTTTACTTTTGACAAACGTTATCGTTATGTAGATCTAAGCTTTGGAATTTGCAAGGAGCTTCATCTTTCTGACTGACCGACTTCTTGACAATTCAAAAGTGCCTGTTGTAAATGGTTAATTGAAATAAATGCTTTGAGTTTGTTATCGCTGATGTAATGTCACTGTGTCTGGAGCCCATGTGCCAGCTTCTAGTGCATATCATCATCATCATTCTCCTGCCCTTATCCCAACTTATTTGGGGTCGGCGCAACATGTCTTTTTCTTCCATACTCCTCTATTAGTCGTCATCTCTATAGTCACCCCCTTTTTACCCATATCCTCTTTCACACAGCTTCTAGTTCATATGTGTTGATGAGATAACCGGCACATGAATTTGTGTACACCTCGCAATGGTCTGACCTACAACAAGTTTTACGTACACTTGTTTTACGAAGAGGTTACAGCTTTACATCAGCCCGTACAACGATTATATCTACTGACTGATATGGGCAGAAGAGAAATCCAGTCAGTCCAGTTTATTTTTTAGCTCAGGTTCAGGCGTAATTGATCGATTCAATTCGTCATTTAATCTCAAATATTAACCACTTCAATGAACAGCCAGACCCCCTAGCCATATTACTTTTCTATTATCGTTTACGCTAACGCTTAGTACAAAGTGTATGGCAATGACATTACCTGCATAGATAGGTGTTACGTGACTTGACACCGACTTATCGTAAAAAAAAAAACCTATGACACAAATCCGGTTACAACAGTGTAGCCGGGTTTGTGTCATAGGTTTTTTTTTAAGTGAAAACTTCTTTAGGCGAGTTGGGCTTTTTGAGATGGGGAAAAAACTATTGATCTCGCGCGTCACCGACACCGCCACTCATAGCGGATTGCGTAGCGGATTGAAGTGAAAATTAGGCGCGTTGGACATTTTTGAGTTGGAAAGACCAATTGAACTCGCCACCGACACCGACACCGACACCGCTATTTGGATTGAAGTGAAAACTTCTTCAGGCGCGTTGGGCATTTTTGTTCAAATATTCACTTCGGTCAGCACTCCCGGAGTGCCACTCTTTTAGTTTTTTTTAGCTCAGGTTCAGGCGTAATTGATCGATTAAATTCATCATTTGATCTCCAATATTAACAGCCAGAACTGTTGTAGCCGGGTTAGTGTCATATATTTTTTTCAAAGTGAAAACTTCTTTAGGCGGGTTGGGCATTTTTGAGATGGGAAAAAATTATGGAACTCGCGTGCCGTCGACACCGCTACGAGTGCTACGACGCGTAGCTTCGTAGCACTCGTAGCGGATCGCGTAGCGGATTGAAGTGAAAACTTCTTTAGGCGCGCTGGGCATTTTTGAGATAGGAAAAAACAATTGAACTCGCCACCGACACCGACACCGACACCAACACCGACGCCGTTTGCGGATTGAAGTGAAATCTTTTTTAGGCGTTGGGCATTTTTGTTCAAGTTTTCACTTCTGTCAGCACTGCCAGAGTGCCACTCTTTTTTTTTATGGGCTGGTTAATCATTAAATATCTTCTCCCGCTCAAGGTGAAGCGGGAGGGCGTGTCAGACTCTTACTGACTAAAGTTCCTTCAGTTGCCTGTGCCAGGGCAAGTTTGTAACAAGGCAGTGTTAAAGCCTTGTTTATTTTTTGACCTCTATTCCAAAATTACGTTCTTTGCTACCTTTTTTAATTTCAAATTCAAAATTACTTAGTTTTCTCTGTCATGTCTCTTTTTTCATATTAAAAAATGAGTTCTAATTCTGGAGCCGAGCTAGTAGAAGCTCCTCATTATTTTCCGACTCTTCAAATGTCAGTTACCAGTTTCCTAGAATTGTGCATTAATACAATTTATTTACGTAACTAGTCACAGTGTATGTGTTCGTAATATTATAATAAAGCCCACTGTTGTAAATAACAAATATAATGTGTTAACTCGTCGTGTGTTACTATTCACTGAACTCTGCGTAACTCTGCGTGTCACTCCTACGTCCTCCTCTGTGTGTCACTCACACCACCACTCCGGTCCCACAACGAGACACGCCCTCCGTACCGTGACAAGTTGATTCTTTCACACACACCCGCGATGCGCCAGGCTCCATAAGATAGATGCAAATCATAATCAGTTATTTGTCTCTGAAATTAGACATTGAAGTTAAGTACCTAATTGTCAAATTGTCAAAGAAAAAGAGCTGAAGATTTTTTATTTTTATGTTTGATAGGTTCGCGTTTGACCACTATCTCACCTGATGGCAAGCGATGATGTGGTCGAAGATGGAGCACGCTTGCCTAGAAGTAACCTATTCACTCTTGACTTAAAGACTCCCAGGTTATAGCTATCAGGAAACACAGACTCCGGTAGGGAATTCCACTCTCTAGCTGTACGCACAATGAATGTTTTCTCAAAACGATTTGTGCGTATGGATGGGATGTCTACCATGAACCGGTGGCACTTCGCCGTACGTCTTGTGGTCCTTTGATGAAACGGGCTTGGCGGAATCAAATCATGCAATTCCGTAGCACACTCCCCAAAATGTAATCGATAGAAAACCGACAGGCTAGCAACTCGGCGTCTATGTTCAAGACTTTGTAGTTTCGACTCAACGAGTCTATCATTGCCGATGATCCTCTTGGCTCGTTTCTCAATTGACTCAAGGGCATCAAACTGGTATTTGGCAGATCCGTCCCAAAGATGAGAGCAGTACTCCATACACGTTTTTCTTTTAGAAGTGTTTTCTCATAACTAATTAAGTTTGTTAAAATTGTAAAAAGTTTGTGTCCGACTTCGCACATTTAGGGTTCCGTACCAAATGTATTTTTGACTATTTGTATGACTTTGGGTCAACAAGATGCTGGTACTGTGATTTGAAGACTGTAGCTCCAACCGTTTGGCTGTAAAACCTGTGTGACAGACGACAGACAGACGGACCGATGGACACGTGAATGACAATAGGGCTTCGTTTGGACCCTTCGAGTACGGAACCCTAAAAAGTAGTGGAATTAAGAGCATTTTTATTTTATTTCAATTTACATATTAATTGACAAACTCTATCCTGAAAACTCGTGGCTAAAGTAATAACAGCCGCACGGGTCGATCCGTCAGGTTAAGCTACGCTTGCCGGGATTGGTCCATAGATGGGTGATCATATTTACATACCGAGACTTCTCAGTGCCTCGGAAAGCACGTTAAGCCGTTGGTGCCGGCTGTCAATCGTCGATCTTTGACAGTCGTTACGGGTCGTCAGAAGCCCGAAAGTCTGACAACCAGTCTTACCAAGGGGTATCGTATTACCCAGTAACTGGGTTGTGGAGGTCAGATAGGCAGTCACTTCATGTAAAACACTGGTATTCAGCTGCATCCGATTAGACTGTAAGCCAACCCCAAGATAGTTGGGAAAAAGCAAAGCAGATTATTTTTTTATGTCCTGAAAAACTTTCAAACTCTGGCATGCCCTGAGACATATTGTAAAACACCAGCAGGCAACTTAACATTTGCAAATTAAAAACCAAACACCCAAAATCTCGTAAAATCCCAAGAAGCTTTCACTTGCCATCTCATTCTTTCTCATACCATCTTTCACTGGCCATCTCACTTTTACTCATGCCATCTTTCTCTCACAGATCCCTCGCCAAGAAACATGACAGCGGCGGTGGGATTGACAGCATCACAATCAGCGCTGGTGGAGACAAGAAGAAAATGAAGAAGAGGAAGACCAAACCACCCAAGATCCACCTCATCCACCCGGTCATGATGCCTTTAAGAAAAGCCCCTAAAGAAGAAAAAGGTCGAAACTTTGGCAATGGCGTCCAATCCTGGGTTATTGGAGAAAGGGCCTTGCCTGTCCCTGAGAATGTGACTGAGGAACTGACGGAGGTTTCCAGAGGAATCGTGTCGGACTTCTGGGCGATGGGACAGAATGCCCTGGATAGCTTGGCTGAGCATGTCGTGGAGAATGAGGATCTGGAGAATGGGGTTAAGGATAGAAGTTCCATTGAAGGTTGGTGGTTGGGTAGTTAGATAAAATAATTTTAAGTAGTAGCTCGTCTTGTTCAGTGGTGGCCCAGTGGTAATTGCCGCGACTTACAAGTTGTAGGCCGAGAGTTCAAACCCAAACAGGTGCTTTACTTCGCGTAAATTATTTCCTCACCACTGCTCTCAAAACGGTGAAGGAAAACATCGTGAGGAAACCGGCATGTCCTAGAACTAAAAATTCGAAGACATGTGACATCCACCAACCCGCTTTGAGCCCGCGTGGTGGATTATGGCGCACGCCCTCTTACAGAGAGGAGCCTTGTGCCCCAGCAGCCTGATGATGATGATGAGTAGCTCGACAAGGGTAGAATCCAAGAAGTCTTAAAGGTTCGGGTTTACACGTTGCATGGATTGTATTGTATGTCGAACTGGTGTCCTCAACTCCATGTCTATAGCGAGAATTGTGCGTACGGCTGGCAGGTTTTTTATTCAACCCATCCCAGCTCCTCAAGGAAGGCCAGCAGCGTCCAGGTGTTACTGACTATCTCGCAGAGGGTGCTTGAGTTTCCGAAATACTTTACCCTTTATCCAACTATCACTGGGAAGCTTAGAAGCAGATGAGCTGCTGTATCTTCCTTTTTCATGCAGGTTCTGCAGAGTGGGTTGTCTGTAACTCCTATAACATAGAGGTTTTAATTAAAATAGCCAGTTTTAATGGCTGTGACTTTATGCATCTGAAGTTTAGGCCTCGGCCATCAATGGAGGTAAGTGCCTCCTTGGCCTGCCTACACTTGCCCATAGTTTGTTGCGTTGATCTCTGTTACGTTTCCTTACCATATTGCGTAGGTATCCGAAGGGGAGTGGTACAATGGGTTAAGGCCCCATCGCTGATATACTCGACCCCCTTCTGGCAAATTCGTCCGTTGCATCGGATTGATGAATTTGGGCTCGAAGTTAATTTGAAATATCTTTAAATAATGTTGGCACGTTAAAATAAAAACCAGTTCTTATAAACAGGCCAAAAAAAATTGACAGCTAAATTAAAATTTGCATGACTTTACCAAATCTTGACCGCTTACCAGATATATAATCAGATATGAAACTCACATGGGCTCTATAAGATAAATGACTCATCAATTAACTTTAATAATTCTCATGTGAACGATCACCCATTCCACGGTGAGTTTGAAAAACCGCAACATTTTCAATTCGTCACGACACTGTCCATGTTAGGAGTACCGGTTTTCGCGAATTACCGTAACTTGATGTTGATAAACTTTCTCGATGTACTTTCTCCGGTATTCTGGTTCCTTTATTGTTGATGTCCATGTTTTAAAGGACAATATTGATGAGGCAATATGAAGAAACTTTACAACGGTTAGGCTTACTTTAACTGAACAGACAGATGTGTTGTTGTTTATTGCGCCTCTTCTTCTTCCCAGCTAAAACACAAAGATGTCTGGGGGTCTTTAAGAATAGGTTACAGCACGCTCCATCGTTAACCACATCATCATTTACTATCAGGCAAGATATGTGGTCAAGCGGGAGCCTATCATCACATACACATTAAAAAAAAAAAGTGGTGACGGGCGGGGTTTTGGGGAATAGGATCTTTTACTCTATATGAGAAAAAAACTAAAAATATATTATTGAGACAGCTTAAGCAAAAAGTAGTCGGAAAATGTTGGTTGAAGTTCAAAAAAAAAACAAAATTAATTTTAAAATTCAATTCAAAATTTTCAGTTTTTTTAATTTGTTTTTTTTTTATATTATCATTGATAAGCTTGCGTTTATCCACTATCTCACCTGATGGTAAGCGATGATGTGGTCAACGATGGAGCACGCTTGCCTATTTTTCTAAAACATTCGAAAGATGTCCCTTTCTAATTTAAATCAGATCAGGGGGCTTAGACAAAGTAACAATTTAAAAACGATAACGAAGTTAGAAAAGACTAAAATGTATGAGATTGACATAAACCGCGCTAAGTCACGTGGTCAGTCGACTGTCGACATCGTTATCGCAAGTTGGTAGACAATGTTATAATTTGTAACGAAGCCACAAAGAAACGAATTGCTATCGTGTTTATCCAATACAAATGCGTAGACAAGCAGCGCTTTCAGAGTTCGCCTTCGCCTCGATCGTGATCGCCAAAAAAGGTAACGAAGGAACGCTAACGCTAGGAAATGTTTATCCATATCTCAGAGACGATGACGAATTTAGATATCGTTTCGCTACGAAGCGATGTTACTTTGTCTACAGGGCCAGCAGAAACAACACTTCCAGAAAAATAATTAACTTTTTAATTTTACAGGATTTTTTCTAATTAGTGTCAGCATTTCGGTAAAACCGTTTTAAAACAATAAGCATTTTGTATGCATGGAATGTTTCAATTTCAGTTGTTTTTTTTTTGTTTAATGTAGTTATATTATATTTGAATTTGTATTGAGCACGAGCATGCAAACATTACCTGTGAGCATTTTATAGAATTAAATTAATTTAAGCATGATTAGTGACCCCTTTCCTTTAAAAAGAGTAAGGAAATATAGATTGAATGAGCACGATCAACTTAATTAGTGGTTCAAAACAAAATATCTTGCAAGAGCATGTTCACATGTTTTCTTATGACATCTATTTTTAACGTATTTCTATAAATTTCTAGAACAAAGAGGCAAAAAGAAGAAGAAAAAGAAGGCCATCCTCAAACTCTTGATCCTCGGAGCTGTCATCAAGGCCAAGATTGGAACTCTGCTGCAGATTCTTACATACAAACTACAGGTGAGACATTTTTCAAAAACCTTTTTGTACTATTTTATTACTTTCGCCACAAAATGAGAGAGCAGAGATTCTATCACAGGTCAGAGAGTACTGTGCCAGGGTTGGGTCGCGGATAAATTCGTAACAGAGTTACCGCGCCCCTGGGCACTCAGGCAAGGAAGGAACACGGGTGGGTTTTAGTCAGTAAAAGTCTGACACGCCCTCCCGCTCCTACCCGAGCGGGAGAAGTCATAGGATAATTTCCCACCCCAAAATTTAAAGAAAAAATACCGTCGCGGGGGTGTTCGTAAGAGTCACCGCGCCCCAGGAACGCCAAGGTCAACTGAAGGAATAGGGGTGGGTTTTAGTCAGTAAGAGTCTGACACGACGGGAGAAGTCATTTTATGATTTCACACCCTAAAACAAAAAATAAAAATAAAAAAAGAGTGGCACTCCGGGAGTGCCGACAGAAGTGAAAACTTGGACAAAAATGTCCAACGAGCCTAAAGAAGTTTTCACTTCAATCCGCTCCGCGATCCGCTACGAGTGCTACGCGTAGCGTCGTAGCACTCGTAGCGGTTCGGTGTAGCGTGAGTTCAATAGGATTTTACCTATATTAAAAATGCCCAACACGCCTAAAGAAGTTTTCACTTCAAAAAAATGGAGTAAAATCAGAAAGTTCTCAGAGAAAAACGCAGTGTACACGTCCCCAATAGATGATGGTGGACCAAGATGTACTGAAGGTTGCTGGAAACCGCTCTATAAGGGACAATCGAAGACCGGTCGTAGTTGTGATCTTATCGGCTAAAATACTTGGGAGTTTGTTGGCTACTTCTTCACGGCCAAAACACTAGGAAGTGGTGACGGGCAGGCGTTTTTGGGTGACTGTCTTTATGTAGAATTCGTGTGACGTGCAAAAAGTGCTGGCTCTCAGCCTAATTTTAATAAATGATTTTTGATTTTGATTTTGATTATCGAAATTAGGTACTTTCTGTACAAAATATTGAATTTTAGTTTCCTAAGTAAAGAGTTGACCCTGAATCAATATTCTTATAATTCCAGATCAAATTCTTCATCGTGGCGGTGCTGGGTCTGGCCATCAACTTGGCGAGACTCTGGATAGACTTGAAGAATAAACACAGTCAGCAGCCACAGAAGGTAAGAGCAATTAACTACTGTTGGAAATACTAGTGACCCGCCTTGAATTCGCACGGGAGCGTAATGATGCGAAAGATGAAGTTACGCCCGAATTTTTGACCCCAATAACATGGAATTTGAACGTCATCTGTGTATAGGCAAATATTTTTTGGTTTTGTTGATTTTTTCAAAAAGCACTGAATATATTTCGATAAAATTTATATGGGACTACCTCAGGAGTATACTCTTTCCAATAAAAATATAATTTTGAAAATCGGTCCTGAATTGACTGATAAGTCGGTGGAGAACATAAAAAAAAAAACGTACTGTCTAACATAGAACCTCCTTCTTTTTTTGAAGTCTGTTAAAAATACTAAATAAGTTACTTAGGTCCAATTTCACAAATTCTGAGCGCCCAGTTTTCGATGTTTAAGCTCGCTTAAACGCGTTTAGCCGCTGTCATAAATCTGAAGAGTTTGTTAGTTTGTTTGGTTGAACGCGCTAATCTCAGGAACTACTGGATCGAATTGAAAAATTATTTTGTTATTATTTGTGTTGAATAGTCCATTTATAGGCCATATAACTTCACGCTGCGACCAACAAGAGCGGAGTATCAGTGAAAAATGTGGCAAAAACGGGGAAAAAATTCCTTTTGAGAGCTTCAGTTGAAAAAAAAAATATGTATGACGGAATTGTTCTCCTTTTAAAGTTCTAAAAAAAAGTCCTCGACAGTATATGTCTATCTTTTAAGGTTAACTCACTATAATCTTTTTTATGGTTTTTATTTTTTAACGCTAAGGTTATAGCGATTGGTGAAATCGGCCCTTAAAGGGTGATTACACACATACATAAACGTAACAGTCAGTTTAATAGTCTATATCACAACCTTCAGCTCAAAGACGCTAGTATCATTCAAACCGAATATTCGGTCACTTTTTAGTCGAAACCGAAACTTCAGCCAAAACCAAACCTTTTTTTTTTCGCCGAAACTAGCCGAAACCGAATCTTCGGTTGGACACTAAACTTTATACAAAAAAACTTTTTACAAAAAACAACCGACTTCCAAAAAAGAAAATACACTAACAATTTAAAATAACTTTAATTTCGGAAGTCAGTGTTGGAATTTTATTTCTTCGTTATTTGACACCGACTTCCGAAATTAAAGTTATTTTTAAATTTTTATTGTATTCTCTTTTTTGGAAATCGGTTGTTTTTTTTTTGTGTAAGTTTTTTATTTTTCACTTTTTATTTGTTATACCCTAGAACTAAAAACCCCAACAAAATGGAACTTGGAATTTAAACTTACTTGTAATTGGAGGAAACTAAAACGTCATCTATGTATACATATTTTTCGTTTTTGTTCAGTTTTGCAAAAAGCGCAATACTAATTTCGATAAAATTTCTACGGGACCACCCCGGGAGTATATTCCATAACTGACAGAGAAATCGGTGGATAAACATAACTAACAAACTCCTTTTCCGAAGTCGGTTAACTCAAACATGAAGGATTCCGTACGATTTTATTATTTCTTGTTATAGCGGCCACAGAAATACACATTCTGTGAAAATGTCAACTTTACTGTCTACCTCATGAGATACAGCCCGCTGACAGACAGACGGACAGCAGAGGCTTAGTAATAGGGTCCCGTTAGTTACCCTTCGGGTGCGGAACCCTAAAAATACGCAGAAAGTTATAAAGATTTTAATTTTGAAAGTCATTAAAACCTTCTAAGTGTCAATGCACCGCTTTACTACCGTGTAATTGCGCTAGTATTATATTGTCTGTGGTATAACACACTATAATATTAACCTAGCTTGATATATGGACCGCAAGCTCATAAAACAACCGTGTTCACCACCGATCTGTTTAATTCAGCTATGCATCATAATAAAAACTCACTTTAATGGATGGATTACTCACAATGAATAAACAGTTGTACACTTTCACTAAGAGTACAAACATTAAGTACATACATAAATTCACGTCTTTTCCTCATGGTACTATAGATAGACAGTTGAATGGGATGGATGAGAAATAAGCTATCTTGAATTTAAAATCCGCTAATGGTGCGGATTCTGCCGTGCAGCAACTAAATTTAATTTAGGCTATTCCTATCTTTTTCTCTCTAATAAAACAAGAAAGAGACGGACGTAAATTAGAGCTGTCAAATTAAGTTGAACTAATATTTCCATACAAGAGATGTCAAACTAGTTTACGCCCGCAAACTAGTTTGACATCTCTAACTTAGTTCATAGCTATAGCCGTCCTTTTCTCGCAGTGCCTTTTAGCACAGGTAAGAACAGTTTTTTTTTATCAGACCAATTGAAACTGAAGAGTGATTAGGTTACATCTAGGCCAGCGTGCTCCATCTTCGACCACATCATCGCTTACCATCAGATGAGAAAGTGGTCATGCCTATCAAAAGTAAAGTAAAAAAAATAAACAAAAAAGACATGTTTGTTACTTAAAAACATCAAGTCATTTACTATTCCTAAGAACTTGTAGATAATTGAGCATTAATAAATCGAATTAAAATCGCGTAATGCAATTTTTTACCCAACTTTACAAAACGAAATTAAATGTCGTGAACTGAATCCTTTTTGCTTGGAAGACCACATATGGTAGTTAGTTTTATAAATAAATCTATATAAATGTTTAAGGCCCTTCTCGCGGTCCAGTGGCGCCCTCATTGAATAAAAAATCGTAGCATAGCACAGAAAATAAATATTAAAAAATCCAACTTCACGTTTGTTACAAAGAGGATAAAGCCAAACCAAAAACGGCCGTTTCTGACACTTTTGCCTACTACTTTGGATACGAAACATTTTGAGACCTGTTCTAACAACATAAAAATTCTTTATCCTCTTTGTAACAAACGTGAGGTTGGATTTTTTAATATTTATTTTCTGTGCTATGCTACGATTTTTTATTCAATGAGGGCGCCACTGGACCGCGAGGAGGGCCTTAACTAAAAGTAAAGTTACATTCTGCTACTTTCAGCTCATAATAGTTGTAAAAGTTATCATTGTTACTTATAACGATCTCATAATTATTTTTAATTACCTAATTAGTACCTACTTACGAACTACTAATTTAAAGAACTTACAGCAAAGCGTTCCTTAATCCTATTCATTCATTCCAATGTTCAAAAGTTCATTCACTGAATGAAAGTGAATTTAACTCGCACTTTCGTTTGAGACAATGCGAGTATTTTAGTTAATCGTAGAGGAGGCATTTAATATATAATTAAGAGGATTATGTCTTTAGAAGTTATTTAGATAGGTTATAACAATAACGTAAGCTCTTTATAATATGACATTAAGCCTAATAATTAACCTCTCGAGTGGCTGATACTTTTTTTTGAAAAATACGGGTAATTAGGGTTCCCAAACTCCGGAACCCTTAGATGATCTAGAGTAGTAGAGTAGACTCGAGTGTCTGTCTGTCCGATCATTCCCCCCCCCCCTTATCTCCGAAACCATCGGGCCTAAAATATTGAAAAAAATACGGGAGGTAGTCCTTTACTTATATTACAGATTACGGGAAAACCTTTAAGAAGTATATAGTTAAAAAACTTTTTTACAAAAAAGAACAAGCGACTTCCGTTTTTTGTAAAAAAGTTTTTTATTTTTCACTTTTTAGTTGTTATACCTCAGAACTAAAAACCCCAATAACAAGGAACGTGGAATTTAAACATTTGGAGAACACCAAAACGTCATTGAGGTATACGCATTTTTGCAATTTCGATAAAATTTATATGGGACTACCTCACAGTATATTCTTTCGGATAAAAAAAGAATTTTGAAAATCGGGCCACAACTGACTGATAAATCGGCGGACATAAATTAAAAAATTAAAAAAAAAATGTGAGCCGTCACGGGACGCCTGGCAGATGTGAAACATCGACATTATTTTGTAAAAGTAATATGCAGAAAACTTACTATTTGATGGTGTAATAACAAAACAAAAAAACGCCGCCACGGCATGCGTCGCCACGCCAGAAATCGGTTTTACGTGCGGCTATAGATGTTTCACATCAAAAAAAAACATACATACAGTCGAACATAGAACCTCCTCCTTTTTCGAAAGTCGGTTAAAAATACCTGAAAAAATATATAATTTATTCGGAACCCTATGCTTGCAAGTCCGACTGGCTCTTGGCCTATTTTTTTTTTTGCTTAAATTCACTATACGATGGTACACCGTCATCAAGGGGATCTCCAAGGCATCAAATTAAAAAAAATCTAATGATGATTGATGATTTGAAATTCCGTTTAATATGGCTTCAATTATCTTGTGAACCTCATACGTTCATAAATGATAAATGACGTTTATTCAGTAAATAGGTTGCACGGAACATTTTTACACGTCAATGTTTTTGGTCAGTTTAAGCTAGATGAGGCCGGTGTTTCCTAACTGACTACCATGAGAAGAAACACCGAAACAAACTCAGAGGTCAAAGTCTCTTTTAAGTGTTCTAATCCATACAATATGTAGGTACTGGTTAAATCATATGAGAACCATGTACGTTAATATCTGAGATGAGCTTTTGAGGAAAGCACCACGCAGGTTTGAGTGGAGCTGTCCAGACAGTGCAAGCGTTTGTCAGTTATCGTGTACCTCAACTCAAAACTAAGAAATACCAAAGGATAAGACACTCAACGGGTTAATGAAAGGTTAGGCTTTTTGCCAGTTATCTATATATAGGTTATATATATATATAGAGTCGATAAGCAAACGTGACAGCCTAACCTGAGGTTCTAGTTTAGATTTCGAGGCAACTTTAGTGAGATTTCCTTAAGGCGCTGATATACAACTGATTTTATATTGAACATCACGTCTAAACGAGTAGTCTTATTTCTTTGATAAAAATATATGTTACTTAAAATAAAAATTCGTAACATGAACTGTGAATATTTGAAATTATGTTTTTATAACATGGTGTAATTAATTTGTAAAGTTATATCTAACGCGGATAAAATATTGAGAATCACGCAAAAACTATTAAGCACAGTATTATAAAACTTTCACCATTTTAAAGATAATTTGATTATTTACTTTTTAGTATACGTATTTTAGTATAATACTTGTTATTTAATGTATAATAAATTAATAATGCGTCTAATTTGGGACGGCGCTCCTTGATGGGCGAGTCCTATTACTGGGTGGACGTACGACGCGTTGCGTGAGCTCAGCACAGAACATGCAAGCTAACCACTCAAGGCCTTAAAATAGGCCGTTGGCATTTATATGCCAACCCCCTTCCCCCTTAAGGACCCCCCCCCTCCCTAGGTACCCTTTTCCTTAAGGTGCAGTTGTCTGCACCTTAAGGAGTTGCCCAGTAGCAGCCAGGACTTAGGAAGCGTAGCATTGAAAAACCAAAAACGGCCGTTTCTGACACTTTTGCTCACTACTTAGGATACGAAACATTCTGAGACTGTACCTGTACTGACTGTACTGTTACCATACTGTTTTAACGACGTAAAAACACTTTATACTCTTTGTAACAAACGTGAAGTTGGATTCTTTAATATTTATGCTTTGCTACGATTTTTTATTCAATGAGGGCGCCACTTGGCCGGTAGTAGACCCTTAATCTCTCCCCAGTTGTGTCGGATTGCCGCTTACATTGACTGCCATGATGGAAATTCTATCTGGAGGATTATTATTATTAAAAGACTTTTAATAATAATAATCCGAAATAAGAAGAAGAATAAGACATTAATTTTACTCTTCATATGAACCTTCCTGAGACTTTAACGAATATTAAAAAAAATGTTCTAAATTGGTCCAGTCGTCCTCGAGTTTTGCACTAAGCAACACATTTAGCCTATTTTTAGGATTCCGTACCCAAAGGGTAAAACAGGACGCTATTACAGAGACTCCGCTGTCCGTCCGTCACCAGGCTGTATCTCATGAACCGTGATAGATAAACAGTTGAAACTCTCACAGATGATGTATTTCTGTTGCTGCTATAACAACAAATGCTAAAAAACAGAATAAAATAAATATTTAAGGGGGCTCCCATATGCCCAGGGGTTGTGGATAAATTCAAAACAGAGTTATCGGGCCCCTGAGCACTCAGGACAGGTAAGGAACAGGGGTGGGTTTCAGTCAGTAAGAGTCTGACACGCCCTCCCGCTCCACCCTAGAGCGGGAGATGTCATTGGATGATTTCCCACCCCACAACTCACAACCACAACCACTCCCGTACAACGAAGGTATATTTTTGCTGTTTTTATAGATAATGGTACGGAACCCTTCGTTGCCGAGTCCGACTCGCACTTGGTCGGTTTTAAATCTATTTATATAGATTTACAAGTGTCCGTATTAATATAGGCGGGCACCACTTTCCATCAGGTGGAATTCCGGCCCATTAGCCGACCTTCATCTACTTATATAGGTACTATCGTATTTTCCTCAAAACAATTTCCATATCAGTAAACATATGATTATCTACTTTTTAATGCGTTCGAAAGCGCAAACCAGTTCTCTTAGCCGAGTTCTTAACTGTGATGTGTGATTTCACATTTTTTACGACCGAGTAAAAGTTATGAATGTTTTTTAGCGTATGATTAACAAAAACTTATATACTAACTCTGTAAATTCTAACAGCTCGCTGATAGGACAGAACTGTATCTGTATAGTACAACATAGCAATGCACTGTATCGTCCGTATTTGTAGGGTTCCGTACCCAAAGGGTCCAAACACCCAGGCCTGCGGACAGCGAGTAGTGGGTAACTTGCCGTCCGATCAGCACCAGACCCGAGAGTCGACGGCGCGTAGTGTTCCACGCGCGCCGAACAAGAGTTGTCAGCAAACACGACGGGGCCGTCATGGCCGATGCCTGCCCGGGGGTTGAGGATAAAT
Organism: Polia nebulosa; assembly: GCA_951329385.1. Taxonomy (NCBI): domain Eukaryota; kingdom Metazoa; phylum Arthropoda; class Insecta; order Lepidoptera; family Noctuidae; genus Polia; species Polia nebulosa. The sequence continues at coordinate 18,747,476 of OX589614.1, forward strand.
TTGAAAGAGTTACCTCGCCCCTGGTCATTCAGGGCAGGGAAGGAACAGGGGTGGGTTTCAGTCAGTAAGAGTCTGACACGCCCTTCCGCTCTACCCTAGAGCGGGAGAAGTCATTGGATGATTTCCCAACCCACAAAAAAAAAAATAGGGTCCAATCGGAGCCCTATAGCTGTCGCTCACGTGTCCGTCTGTCAGTATGTCCGTGGTCACATTGTTTCGAAGAATTTTTTAACTTCCCATTGACCTATGAACTTGAAATTTGGTGATAATGTTAATTATACTATCAATATTAATATTACAAAGAGGAAATATTTTTTGTTTGTTTGTACTGAATCAGCTCCGAAACTAATGGACCGATTTTAACCATTTTTAACCGACTTCAAAAAAAGGAGGAGGTTCTCAATTCGACTGTATTTTTTTTTTTTTTTATGTGTGTTACCTCATAACTTCTTACTACGTGAACCGGTTTTGAAGATTTTTTTTTTTTATTTGAAAGCTGTTGCTTCACATTTGGTCCCATTTTAATTTGGTGAGGATCTGATGACGAACTTCGGAGATATACAATGGAACTCTTCAATAAATGATAGCAAACCTTCCAGAACTGCTGCAATCGCATGTCTGTATATTGTTTTCACCACTTCACAACATTACATCAGGCTGATGCGCTCTGAAGGGGTATACAGATTTGTACAGTTCACCCTGATACACCCTAATTTCACCAACTAAGTACAAATTCCCTATTTTTGGGGCTATCAATTCGGGCATAACTTTACTATTAATTTAGTTTTAGAATGGGGTAAAACAACTAAAAAGTGAAAAATAAAAAACTTTTTACAAAAAAAATACAACCGACTTCCATAAATAATACTAAAAAATGCAAAATAACTTTAATTTCGGAAGTCGGTGTCAAATAACGAAGAAACCAAACTAGAAACACCGACTTCCGAAATTAAAGTTATTTTGCATTTTTTAGTATTATTTATGGAAGTCGGTTGTATTTTTTTTGTAAAAAGTTTTTTTCTCCAATAGAAAGCTGAATTCTTAGCGAGTAACATAGGCAATGTTTTATCCCGAAAAAAAAATAGTTCCCGCGGGATAGGTCACGGTAGCGAAGCCGCGGGCAAAGTGCTAGTATTTTTTTGTTTTTTCAAATTTCCGTACCCAATGGGTAAAACGGGACCCTATTACTAAGACTCCGCTGTCCGTCCGTCTGTCTGTCTGTCCGTCTGTCACCAGGCTGTATCTCATGAACCGTGATAGTTAGACAGTTAAAGTTTTCACAGATGATGTCTGTGATGATGTGATGATATGTGATGATGTTCTATTGCCGATAGAACAACAAATACTAAAAAACACAACAGAATTTTTTTCCCCGTTTTATAGATAACGGTAGGTACGGAAACCTTCGTGCGCTAGTCCGACTCGCACTTGACCGGTTTTTTTTTCGTCCACTGCTAGACATAAGCCTCCCCAAATGTCAACAACAACGATCGGTTGACCTACATCTCTTGCCTAAGTCAAGGCCATAACCGCTGATCTACCACTCCTTTTGCCAACAACCGAGCAAAAATCCATCTTCGAAGCAATCAATTTGCTTCTGGGAAACTAAAATCTCCATTTCTTTACCTCATACCGTGAAAGATTGATCGCTGACCAATTAAATGGGTAGTCTCATTAATATTTAACACAAAACTCGGAGACAGACGACATAGCAACACGCACGCACTGGATACCTCGATTGATTGGATTGGAAACTAAACGTATCGAATACATTTTGCCGTTACGAAGATGGATTCAGAAGATCAACTCTACAACAATCTGAAGGTATTTTGCTCTATATGAGAAAAAAAAACTAAAAATATATTATTGAGATAGCTTAGGCAAAAAGCAGTCGGAAAATGTTAGTTTTAGTTCATAAAAGAAGAAAATGAATTTTAAAATTAAATTTAAAGTTTTCAGTTTTTTTAATGTTTTTAACACCATGGAATAGTAGCCGCGGGTTTTTGGCGGGCTTTTCTCGAGTGAAGTTCAGTGGCTGTTTTAATTATTCGCTTATTGATTCCTAGTGGATATTGTGATGTATAAAATTGATGTAGTTTTGTGTCTCAAGTGTCTACGCAACTGGGCAATATGTGGAATCATTGAAACAGGAGCGATCTCGGTAAAATAGAGCTGAGAATTTTATTGTAGTATTGACTACCTCAGTGAAGTTTGCCGAGAAGGCTGACTCGACACATTTGTTGCCAATTACTGCAAAAACATTAGAATGTGTTACATTTACATTCTAATGGGGAAACGTAAAAGTGATAGTGATCAAATTAAGACTTGGCTTAAAGGTCTTGTTACCAAGCCAGTGGCATAGCCACAATTATTGTTAAAATAAAATAGTAGCCGCCATGTTATACGTCATACAGCTATGTAAACTATAAAGTGTCAACTATCAACTGATCAGTGTATCTATGTTTTGTACATTACATAGCCAACTGATGTCACGACCATAGAGCAATATGGCGTCTACTGCGTTTAGCGTTTTCGTCAAATTACGCGCGAAATTTGTAAATGTAAAATGTAAATGCATTTTTATGGCACTTATGGATTGTATAAAAATTTTGTGTTTTTTTTTATTGGTTTATTAGCACTATAGAATCTAATTGAGACCCTTTTCAAAAATGGGTGTAATATCCTATTTCCAAAACATATCTGCTATTTCTTGTTTATATGGAATCAGTATTTGTCTAACCTTTTGTCTGCGTTGTGGTTGTCTTCTTATCGACATAATACGAGTTCACGACGCTTAAAACCATGCTACTTCTCTCTTCTTTGTTCGACTGTAGGTATGTATTTTTTTTCTTACATGAGGTTTTGCCTCGAATCACATTAATTATTCCATGTTATTGGGGTTATCAATTTGGACGTTAAGTTCTGGATATAACAACTAAAAAGTAAAATAAAAAAATACAACCGACTTCCAAAAAAGAAAACACTAAAAATTTAAAAATAATTTTAATTTGAAAGAAAGAAAGTGGATCTTCTGATCGTTGTTATTATGTGACACTGTCACCGTAAACTTGTACAAATGACACAGATTGGGCTGTGAATGAGTGAGAACACAACCGGATTGGTGTCGATTCCCATGTAGTGAGTTTGTGACAAACATTTGTTCAAGTGTATTTGCTTGTTCTTGATATTATTTGTATGTGAACGAAGCACGGAGAATTGAAGTGTGAGATCGATGCTGAGAAAAGTGTGCACACAATAGGCACGCGTCTGACCACTATCTCACCTGATGGTAAGCGATGATGTGGTCTAAAATGGAGCACGCTTGCCTAGAAGTAACCTATTCACTCTTGACTTAAAGACTCCCAGGTTGTAGTTATCAGGAAACACAAACTTCGACAGGGAATTCCACTCCCTAGCTGTACGCACAATGAATGTGTTCTCAAAACGTTTTTTGCGTGTGGGTGGGATGTCCACCATGTACCAATGGCGCATTGCCGTACGTCTTGTGGTCCGATGATGGAACGGGCTTGCGGGAATTAAATTATGCAATTCCGTCGCACACTCGCCAAAATGCAACCGATAGAAAACCGACAGGCTAGCAACTCGGCGTCGATGCTCAAGATTTTGGAGCTTTGACTCGACTATCTTATAATTGCCGATGATTCTCTTGGCATAATAGAAGACTTTTAGATGTTAGGTTATTTAGGGCCGATTACACCAGTCGCTCTAAAAACTAAGTTTTACTGAACTAAGCTTAGCGTAAAAAATAAAAACCATAAAATAGATTATAGTGAGATACCTTAAAAGATAGACATATGCGGTCGGGGACTTTTTTTTAGAACTTTAAAAGGAAAACAATTCCGTCATACATAATTTTTGCGTAACTTTAACCGTTTACGCAGCGCACGCATCTGAAGCTCTCAAAAGGTTTTTTTCCGTTTTCGCCACATTTTTCATTGATGCTTCGCTCCTATTGGTCGCAGCGTGATGCTATATAGCCTTATTCCTATTCCTCGATAAATGGACTATTCAACACAAAAATATTTTTTTTTATTCTATCCAGTATTTCCTGAGATTAGCGCGTTCATCAAAACAAACTCTTCAGCTTTATGACAGCGGCTAAACGCGTTTAAGCGAGCTTAAACGTCGAAAACTGGGCGTTTAGAATTGGTGTAATCGGCCCTTAATCGTTAGAAAAAAAATTCTAGGTCCATTTGACAAAGAAACTTAAATTTATACACAGTATTGTGTGTCTATGCTGTCGACCGTTGAAGAGTTCCACTATCTGGCGCTGATCCTGAGCTAATTCAGGTCATGCTTACCATAAATAAGCATCGATATCGGAACTAAAACCACATGTAAAAATTCATCTCCGTAAGTGGTTCTAAATAAGTTTGCAAATTCGACCCAAACAAACAAACACCCAGACTTTGTTTTGAAAGTTAATAATAAATAATCATCTTTTACGAATAGTTTTAACAGACTTCCTAAAGGCGAAGGATCTCAATTCGTCCGTATAATTATTTTTTTTTGTATGTATGTTACGCGATTTCTCCACCACTTGTGAATAGATTTAGATGATTCTATTCACAAGTGGCGGAGAAATCTCTAGATTTTGTGATTCTTTTTTTGTTTGGTAGGCCATACCTCAGAGGTGGTCCCATATAAATTTTATCGAAATTGTTTTAAACCAAGATCAGTAATTAATTCAGCACTTTTTGAAAAAATCAACATAAACAAAAAATATGTATACACAGATGACGTTTTGGTTGTCTCCAATTATGTTCAAATTCCATGATTTGACATATTTGGGGTTATCTATTCGGGCATAACTTTATTATTTACTTATATAACTAAAACGTGAAAAATAAAAAACATTTTTACAAAAAGTACAACCGACTTCTAAAAATTGCAAAACAACTTTAATTTTAGAAGTCGGTGTCAAATAACGAAGAAACAAAATACAAACACCTTTAGAAGTCGGTTGTATTTTTAACCGACATCAAAAAAGAAAGAGGTTATCAATTCGGATGTTTGTATTTTTTTTTTTAATGTATGTTCGGGCTTAACTTCGTCATTTATTGACGGATTTGCAAAATTCTTTTTTCGTTCGAAAGGGCTTTGTTCCGAAATGGCCCCATTTAAATTTCATATAAATCTGATAATGGGTTTCGGAGACAGACAACGGAACTCTTCAAAAATTGACAGCAAATAAACTGCGTTTGCTGCTGTCGTATGTCTATGAATTGTTAACACAGTTTAATGGCAAACCACAGCTAAAAAGTGAAAAATAAAAAACTTTTTTACAAAAAAATAGAACCGACTTCCAAATAAAGTGCAAAATAACTTTAATTTCGGAAGTCGGTGTCAAAAAACGAAGACACAAAATCAGAAACACCGACTTCAAAAATTAAAGTTAATTGCACTTTTTTTTTTGGTCATTTTTTTTTAAAATTAATCTAGTTAAATATTGCGTAACGTCGAGAATGTAAAAGAACAACACCACAATATAAAATCAAGAATATATTCCCGGATCCCGAGACGAAAGTGCTTAAAAAATGTCATCAGCTTAATTTAAACAAATGTTAATGTTAGTTAATTAGTTATAAACTATAGTTAACAAGTTAACCGGTAGAAACATAATGTCGTCAACGGTGTTAATCCAAAAAGACAGTTGTTTGCTTTTCAGATGCTTTCTCGGGCTCTTCATCAAGTCATTATTTATTTGTGTAGGGCTGCCAAGACAGCTGACACTTTTAGATAATTTTGATCGTAATTTCGTCGCGAATCTCGAAATAGAAAGAATAGATTATATCGATACACGCATTGCTAAGAATCAAGAGGAGCTCGTGGCTAACGTAATAACATGGTTGGATCGCACGGGACGATCCATCAGGTTAAGGCCCTACTACCGGCCAAGTGGCGCCCTCATTGATTAAAAAATCGTAGCATAGCATAGAAAATAAATATTAAAAAATCCGAAGAAATTTCGATAAAATTTATATGGTGGACCACCTCGGAACTACATTCTTTCGGATTAAAAAAGAATTTTGAAAATCGGTCCACAACTAACGGAGAAATCGGTGGACATACGTAAAATAAAAAACATACATACAGTCGAACATAGAACCTCATCCTTTTTCGAAAGTCGATTAAAAACATTGGCTTATGTACATCACTGAAGCAGCTTAATCCCAAGCCTTTTTGTCCTCAAGGTAATCTTTTATTGTGTAAAAATCTTTTTTGCATAGCTTACGTTTAATAAATGATTGCAATTTATTAATGCTTACTTCTTGTATTTGGCTAGGAAGTCTATTAGAAATATATACATTCAATCTGCCTAGCCTTTTCCCAACTAACTTGGGGGCTTCCAGTCTAACCGGAATCAGCTGAATACTAGTATTTTACATGGAACAACTTGCCTATCAGACTTCCACAACCCAGTTACTAACCCCTTACTAATACGATACCCCTTGGTAAGACTGGTTACAAGACTTTCGGGCTTCTGACGACCCGTAACGACTGTCAAAGATCCACGATTGACAGCCGGGACCAACGGCTTAACGTGCTTTCCGAGGCACGGAGGAGTCTCGGTATGTAAAGATGGTCACCCATCCATGGACCAACCCCGGCAAGCGTAGCTTAAGGGTCTACTACCGGCCAAGTGGCGCCCTCATTGAATAAAAAATTGTAGCATAGCATAGAAAATAAATATTAAAGAATTCAACGTCCAGTACGAAAGTACCAAAAAACGGTCGTTTCTGACACTTTTGCCTACTACTTTGAATACGAAACATTCTGAGACCTGTTTTAACAACGTAAAAATACTTTATCCTATTTGTAACAAACGTGACGTTGGATTCTTTAATATTTATTTTCTATGCTATGCTACGATTTTTTATTTAATGAGGGCGCCAATTGGCCGGTAGTAGGGCCTTAAGTCGAGAGTGAATAGGTTACTTCTAGGCAAGCGTGCTCCATTGTCGACCACATCACCACTTATCATCAGGTGATGAGCCTACCAATAATCCTCCTTCCTTATATATAAAACTAATATTATAAACACGGGAAAAAAAAGAGTATAATGTCATCCACCTGCACGTGTCATATATATACCTCAACTGATTGAAAGGCTCTACCGCCTCGAGGCAGTCGTCTAGACACATGCCACTCCAATACTCTTCAATGACGACTCATTGGTAATCGTTAACACGCGTGACATACATACATCCGTACATTATTTAATTTATCTAGTTCAATACGTTGAGTGCCTTTCGTTTAAGAGCCGTATTATGCGTGTTACAAGTTCCACCGTCTTGTAAGTATGTGAAGATATTGCTTGCAAGTTAATCTTGGGCTACTTGTTCTTGACTCCGGGTTTAAGCGTTGTAACCTGATTTTGTTGTTGTTTTTAGGGTTCCGTACACAAAGTGTAAAACGGGACCCTATTACTAAGACTCTGCTGTCCGTCCGTCTGTCACCAGGCTGTATCTCATGAACAATGATAGTTAGACGGTTGAAATTTTCACAGATAATGTATTTCTGTTGCCGCTATAACAACAAATACTAAAAAACAGAACTAATAAAATAAATATTTAAGGGGGCTCCCATAAAGAGTTACCTCGCCCCTGGACATTCAGGCCAGGGAAGAACAGGGGTGGGTTTTAGTCAGTAAGAGTCTGACACGCCCTTCCGCTCCACCCTTGAGCGGTCGAAGTCATTGGATGATTTCCCAACCCCCAAAAAAAAAATGGGAGCCCCATACAAAAAACTTGTTTTTTTTTTACCGTTTTTATAGATAATGGTACGGAACCCTTCGTGCGCGAGTCCAACTCGCACTTGACCGGTTTTTTTTATTAGATTTGGCTTCTGTCAGCAGTTTCGCCCGCGTGGACACTATAAATTCTACATCTGTGCCAAATTTCATCCAGATCCATACAGCCGTTCTGGCGTAAAATTGAGTACACACCATTAAATAGTACTAGCCCCACTATAACTTATAGCCTACCTATGTGCTAAAGTTTCATCAAAATCCGTTCAGTAGTTTTTGCGTGAAGCCGTAACAAACATACTTCCTCACAAACTTTCACATTTATAATATTAGTAGGATTTCTAACCCAGTTTAATGAATTTCTACAAATCCATTGATACTTAATTGTTGATAAATTCAGTGACGCGCCAACCCTAGCTAAGTAATGAATACTCTCCGCTGGCGGGTGGGAAATACCACGATTAAGGTCGCAGCATCCGCGCGGGTCACAGACACGTAGTACCCGCAGTGAAAGTGACCCCCGCTGCAACCGACGGGTTAGTTATAGTACATGCACGGGTGCGCGGGCGCTGAGGTACAGGTTAAACAAGGGCTTAATTAAGGCGCAGATATACGACTTCTAATGATTTTAAATTAAACATCACGTCTAAACGACTAGTCTTATTTCTTTGAAAAATATATATGTTACTCTAGACAATATTTTTCGTAATTTGATATGTGAATATTTGAAATTATATTTTTATAACATAGTGTAATTAATTTGTTGGTTAAAAATTGAGAATCACGCAAAATCTATTAAGTGTATTTTTATGAAAACTTTACCATTTTAAAGATAATTTAATTGTTTATCTTTTAGTATACGTGTTTTAATATAATACTTGTTGTTTTATGTATAATAAATTGATAATACGTCTAATTTGGGACAGCGCTCCTTGATGGGCCAGTCCTATTGCTGGGTGGACGTATTACGCGAGCTCAGCACAGAACACGCAAGCTAACCACTCAAGGCCGTTGGCATATAACTGTGCCTTAAACGTACTCGCATTTTTTTTTTCATTAATAGGCTCACGCTTGACCACTATCTCACCTGATGGTAAGCGATGATGTGGTCGACGATGGAGCACGCTTGCCTAGGAGTAACCTACTTAGTCTTGTCTTAAAGCCCAGGTTGTAGCTATCACGAAACAGACTCTGGCAGGGAATTCCACTCCTTAGCTGTACGCACTATGAGTGTGTGTGTTCTCAAAAGGTTTTGTAAGTGTGAGCTGGAAAAAACTGTGCAGATGAGGCAGCTTCTCGTCGGCACTTGCAGAGTAATTACATCTGAAAAAAATAGTTCGTAATCTACATGATATGATACGTAATTTGGTTTAGCTGTAATTGTTCTATCGGTATCACATAATAAGAAAAAAAACCACCAAATCACCTCCAAATTGTTGAGATGAAAACATTTTACTGCTTAATTTTTTATCAAAAGAGTAGGTATTCAAAAAATCTACTGCTTTACAAATACAAAAGACAATGATTTGGCTATGTTACTTTGTTAAAAAAATATTTATTCTTTTAATTATAATAAATTAAAAATGCGTCTAATTTGGGACAGCGCTCCTTGACGGGGGAGTCCTATTACTGGGTGGACAAGTCTATCCACCCAGTAATAGGACTCCGTATCTGATACAGTGATGGAACTCAAGACATAATTTAACATACTTTAACGCGTCAAAAAAATCTTCTAACACACCACTTAATTATCTTTAAAAGTAACATCCCTTTATTAACAACTAGCTTCCACCCGCGGCTTCGCCCGCGTAAAAAGTGTAATAATAAGTCTGAGTGGTATTTCCAGAGAGTAGCACGTTAAATAAACCCTGTAGAAATCAAAATTAAAAGTAATTTAAATTAGGCTGAAATACAGATTTTTTTGAACGACAAAGTTCTACATAAAGACTGTAAGGGCGCACACACACTCGCTCAATGTGTCAGGGTACCTATCTTGTTATTCTTACCGTGTTAAATATATTAGTTTACCGAGACTGTTTCATTTATTGGGTCCCGAACATATCCTAAATTAGTGCTTAGCTTATTGGCCGTGGCTCCGTTCACGTAGACATTTATATTAAATTAACTTTTTCATGATTTTGGCACCCTGGTGGTACCTTTACCTGTGGCTTCATCCACATGCAGGTCTGAAATTTCTCTTCTTCATAATTCTGTTTTTCTGGTAGTTTAAGAATTTATACCGTTCAGGATTACAATTTTTAAATCTCTACCTCTCCTAATACCAGCCCCAGAACACTCTTTGTGTTTCTGGTCTCCTGATATTTTGTAAATCTATATATACCGCTTAAGATTCTAGCCCCAAAAATACGGATTCACGACTCTGGTCTCCTGTTAGTTTGAGAATCTATATCTCTCATGCTTCTAGGTCCGGAACTTCTTCATGATTCTGGTCTCCTAGTAATTCTGATGTCCTGGTTTTTCGTGAATCTTTACTGCTCGAAAATTTTACTTCTTCGTGATTCTGTTCTCCTGGTAATTATTGAATCTGTATGTCTCGTAATACCAGCCTCAAAATACACTCTACCTCTCCTAATACCAGCTTTGGAATATGTTTTGAGATTCCAGCACCCTCCCTGAAAGTTTGAGCATCTTATACCGCTCATGATTTCAGCCCCGAAACACTCTTTGTGTTTCTGGTCTCCTGATATTTTGTGAATCTATACCGCTTAAGATTCTAGCACCAAAAATACTGATTCACGACTCTGGTCTACTGGTAGTTTTAAAATCTATACCTTTCATGATTCCAGCCCCGAAATCACTTCTTCATCATTCTGGTCTCCTGGTAATTTATGAATCTCTACCTCTCATAATCCCAAAAAAAGCCTTGATATACATTTGTAATTCTGATGTCCTGGTTGTTCGTGAATCTGTACTGCTCGGAAAACTTCTTCATGATTATGTTCTCCTGGTAATTTGTGAATCTGTACCTCTCATAATACCAGCCTCAGAATATGTTTTTTGTGATTCTGATCTCCTGCTAGGTTGTAAATCTATACCGCTCAGGATTCAAGCCCCGGAAACACTTCTTCTTCTTGATTCTGGGCTCCTGGTGGGGTGTGTGAAGCTATACAGCTTAGGATTGTAGCCCCGAAAATACGTATTCATGATTCTGGTCTCCTGGTACTTTGTGAGTCTTTACCGGTCATGATTTCAGCACTGGAAATACTTCTCATTTTTCTGGTCTCTTGGTAATTTGTAAATCTCTTTCTCTCCTAATACCAGCTTCGGAATATGTTTTGTGATTCTGATCTCCTGGTAGTTTGTGAATCTACACCGTTTAGGATTATAGCCCCGGAAACACTTCTTCTTGATTCTGGTATCCTGGTGGTTTGTGAAGCTATACAGCTTAGGATTGTATCCCCGAAAACACCTATTCATGATTCTGGTCTCCTAGTACTTTGTGAGTCTTTATCTCTCATGATTTCAGCCCTGGAAATAATTCTCATGTTTCTGGTGTCCTAGTACTTTTTGAGCGTGTGCGCTCGTTCAGCCTGACTTTGGATTTCTACTTCCACCTCAGCCTTCGCTAAGTCTTGTCATTTACCGGGATAAAAAGTAGCCTATGTGTTAATCCAGGTTATGACCTACGTGTGTGCAAAATTTCATTGTAATCCCTTCAGCAGTTTTTGCGATACCTTCAGCCAAACATACAAACATACAAACATACAAACATACAAACAAACAAACATACAAACTTTCGCATTTATAATATTAGTAGGATTTAAAAATATACCATAAAATTTCAAATGCTAAACTGCATCCAGTGATGGATTTTTTAAAATAAATTTATTAGTAAATCCTAAGTAAATCGATAAAATACTTCATATTTTGCAATAAATTGCGAGCATTTGTCGTAGCGCATCTCTTTCTTTTCTATGCAGTCCGAGAGTGACCGCGCTTTAGGTCATGTGTCGGCCTTAAGGCGCGGTATTACCTCAATAGTCACAAAAATTGGTTTCTTGGATAGACTTCTTGGATGGCAAAAAATACAGTGCACAGAGAAGGGTTTAAACATTTTTTATACTGAATAGAATAATAAAAAATAGTTTGATATTCCCAATAAAAATTTGGAAATTGCTCCACAAAAATAAACTTTAGCGTCGAACATCTCTGTATTTTCAGCGATTACAACAATATTTCTTTTAAGAATTGAATAGAATTAGCATAGTATTAAAACTTTGACCGGACAATTATTGAATTTATTGTGTATATTCTAAAGAAAACCTGTAAAATAAATGCCTATTTGAAGGTTCGTCACATCGTCAACACAACTATTATTTTCAATTGTCGTTATTTAAAGCTATCTCAAATCGTAGTCAGTCCGCGCCTTAAACAGACTGTGTAATTAGCTCTCTAATTACAACTCGCTTTTAAAGATCTGTCTGATACGACAAAGCAATTGTTTTTGAGTAAGGTCCTCATGGCCATGACTCAATAAATCTGCCGAGCCTTTTCCCTACTATCTTGGGGTAAGCTTCCAGTCTAACCGGATGCAGCTGAATACCAGTATTTTACATGGAGCGACTGCCTATCTGACCTCCACAACCCATTTACTAGGTAATACGATACCCCTTGACAAGACTGGTTGTCAGACTTTCGGGCTTCTGACGACCCGTAGCGACTGTCAAAGATCCACGATTGACAGCCGGTACCAACGGCTTAACGTGCTTTCCGAGGCACGGAGGACTCTCGCTGTGTAAAGATAGTCATCCATCCACGGATCAATCCCAGCAAACGTAGGTTAACCTGATGGATCGACCCGTGCGGATGTTATTACTTTAGCCACGAGCTACTCTCATTAATTGCTAAGTAAACAAATAATAATAACTATGTTAAACCTAGAATAAGCTTGTCATTGTGAGGAGAAATAAAGAATTTTATTATTATTATTCATGGTCATGTGTCATCCGTGAAAATAGCGGTCATTAGATATTCGAGCCACACAACTAAGAGGTCGACCAAAACAATCTCTTTCTATATTTAACTTCAAAACAACAACAAAATGTTATATCCTCACTTATAATAAATAATTTATCGATGTGTTTTAGTAATTTTGTTTATCTAGGGGCCAGGGTTCTTGGTAACCAGTCCACTTTAGGCTCCCAAAACCATAGCCCAAAAAAATTTTTTTTCCCATAGCCTGCAATAATTCCACTCCAACCAGGGTATGTCCTTGGTTACGGACATCCTCGGTTGGTGTCACTTTTCATTTAAATATGTCTAAAGGCTCAATTACACTATCCAATTTCAATTTAGTAGTACAATTTCGTGTAGTTTAATCGCTAGCTTCCAGCTTCCTAGTTAGAATGTTCCTAAATTGGCGCCCTTGAAATTGGATAGTGTAATTGAGCCTTGGGGCCTCTGCGAGTTGGTTTTGGCCCATATTTAAAAATGTATCGAATAAGAAAGATAATGAATAAACGAATTGATAATTTATTTAAAAATTTGACAACACAGGCCCAATTGTTCCTGCGGACGGCGAGTAATGGGTAGCTCGCCGTCCGATCAGCACCAGGCCCGAGAGTCGACGGCGCGTAGTGTTCCACGCGCGCTTCAAAGAGTTGTCAGCAATAATGACGAGGCCCGTCATGGCCGATGCCTGCCCAGGGGGTTGAGGATAAATTCGAAACAGAGTTACCTCGCCCCTGGGCACTCAGGGTAAGGAACAGGGTCGGGTTTTAGTCAGTACAAGTCTGACACGCCCGGCCGCTCCACCCAGAGCGGAAGATGTCATTGGATGATATCCCACACCACAAAAAAAGGCCCAATTGTTAGTACAAAAAACTTAATCTACGAGATATTAACAAACTACACAACGAAACACAAATGTCATACAAAAGACACACATGAGCGACAACTTAATAACTTAGGTACACAGTCCTAATGAATTATTATTTTTTACAATACCTTCGTACAAAGACGCATAATTTGGAAACCGTTACGCGCCCATTGTTAAAACCTATAATTTACAAATACCACGGCATGGTACCGGTATCGGTATCTGCTGGTGCCGGTAGCGACATCCGTGTGGGTCAGAGTGAAAGTGACCCCGCAAGCGCGCCGACTAAGTTAGGGTTAAGTTATTTAAATAGGTGACAAGTGACAAGGTGCCTTGAGAAATACATGAATGAATATGAATTAATTCTACTTAATATTATTAAAAAAAAAACTTTTTTACAAAAAAAATAACCGACTTCCAAAAAGAAAATACACTAAAACATAAAAAATAACATTAATTTCGGAAGTCGGTGTTTGTATTTTATTTCTTCGTTATTTGACACCGAATTCCGAATTAAAGTTATTTTTAAATTTTTAGTGTATTTTCTTTTTTTGGAAGTAGGTTGCTTTTTTTGCAAAAAAGTTTTTTTTTTCACTTTTTAGTTGTTATACCCCAGAACTAAAAACCCCAATAACATGGAACGTGGAATGTAAACATACCCGTAATTGAAGGAAACCAAAACGTCATCTATGTATACGTATTTTTCGTTTTTTAACCGACTTCAAACAAAAAAAAAAAAAAAAAAAAAAAAAAAAAATACAGTCGAATTGAGAACCTCCTCCTTTTTTTGAAGTCGGTTAAAAAAAGGAGGAAGTTCTCAATTCGACTGTATTTTTTTTTTATTTTTTTTTATGTGTGTTACCTCAGAACTTTTTACTACGTGAACCGATTTTGAAGATTTTTATTTTATTTGAAAGCTGTTGCTCCACATGTGGTCCCATTTTAATTTGGTGAAGATCTGATAAAGAACTTCGGAGATACACAAGAGAACTCTTCAATAAATGATAGCAAACCTTCCAGAATTGCTGCAATCGCATGTCTGTATATTGTTTTCACCACTTCTCAACATTACATCACGCTGATACGCTCTGAAGGGGTATATAGTTTGTGTAGTACAGTTCACCTTGATACACCATAGTTTCACCAACTATGTTCAAATTCCCTATTTTTGGGGCTATCAATTCGGGTATAACTTTACTATTCATTTAATTTTACATTTTATTTTTAAGTTTTTTTAACCGACGAAAAAAAAGGAGGAGGTTCTCAATTCGACCGTATATATGTTTTTTTTTTTTTTTTGTGTATGTTCAGCCCTCACTCCGTCATTTATGAACCGATTTTGATTATTCTTTTTTTGTTCGATAGGGTACACCTCAAGGGTGGTCCCATGTCAAGGAAATCAGGATCTGACAATGGAATCCTGACAAAATTGAGAGAAAACCTCGAAAATTGTGGGCACGTTTAGCGTTTCTGTATGTGTGTTCAGCCCTCACTCCGTCATTTATGAACCGGTTTTGATTATTCTTTTTTTGTTAGATAGGGTACACCTCAAGGGTGGTCCCATGTCAAGGAAATCAGGATCTGACAATGGAATCCTGACAAAATTGAGAGAAAACCTCGAAAATTGTGGGCACGTTTAGCGTTTCTGTATGTGTGTTCAGCCCTCACTCCGTCATTTATGAACCGATTTCGATTATTCTTTTTTTGTTAGATAGGGTATACCTCAAGGGTGGTCCCATGTCAAGGAAATCTGGATCTGACAATGGAATCCTGACAAAATTGAGAGAAAACCTCGAAAATTGTGGGCACGTTTAGCGTTTCTGTATGTATGTTCGGCCCTCACTCCGTTATTTATGAACCGATTTTGATGATTCTTTTTTTCTTAGATAGGGTATACCTCAAGGATTGTCCCATGTCAAGGATATCAGGATTTGCTCATGGGATCCTGAAAAAATTGAGAGAGAACCTCGAAAATTGGGCACGAATATTGTTTCTGTTTACTTTTCATAACTGAATCAGGTATTTGCATTTAGGAACCATCACATCATGAAACTGAGCTGATGATGGAAACCATACCTTTCCTAAACAATAGAAGTCAGATATAAAAACTGGTTTTAGTGACAAATACCACTTAATATGCTTTGACGAAAAGACGTCTTTACAATATTGGAGGTAACCTCAACTGGTCAATATCCTGGGAACTTCATGGAAGGATTGTTATATCATCAGCTCAGTGGCAAGAGGAATGATGAAGAATTAGAAATTAGCCTCAGAGTGTTAAAAGATGATGCGAGCCACAAAAAATCATGAAATAAAAAACTTTTTAACAAAAAAATTAACCATGTATCCGCGCATCGGTTAATTTTAAAATGGTTACCCATTCGTCAGCGTAGAGCGCTAAGGGTCTTGACTACTTTGTTTTCTCTACTCGATAAACCCACTTCTCCTTCTTATCTGACTTCGCATTTTCAGTTTCTGTGCTCGACTCACGCTAAAAATCTTCGATCAACCACTAATCGTCTTCTGCGATGTCCCTCTCACCGCTCTGGGTTTGTCCATTCTTCCTTCCGTGTCCAGGCGGTCTCCCTATGGAATGCGCTCCCTCCGAACATCAGGACGGCAACCAGTCGGTTCTCTTTTAAGTTGAAGGCGCGTGAACACATTCGCAAGGAGTTCGAAAAATCGTCACAACGCTGATTTGTTGTTTTCGTTTTTCTCAATTACATTTTTAATTTTGTTGTATGTATGTATTTAAGTATATATTTATTATTGTATTTTTATTTTCCGTTTATTCTTTCCCTTAAGTTGCACCTGCCACGTTCCGTCTCTGCACCACCCTAAGGTCGACTGGTAGAAAATGCCTAAGGCATTAAGTCCGCCATTGTACAGTAATTTTTACTTGTGCATTAAGTTTAATAAATAAATAAATAAATAAATAAACCCGTAACCGAATGTTCGGCTCTCGCTCCAGGGCGTCTACTCCGAAGTGTTTTTACGAAGTATCGCCCGAATGTTCGGATATATTTGTGTGATGTTTTTTTTTTTTGTGGGGTGGGAAGTAATCGTGTAGTGGAGCGGGAGAGCGTGTCTGACTCGTACTGACTAAAACCCACCCCTGTTCCTTCCCTGCTCTCAGTGCCCAGGGGCGAGGTAACTCTGTTTCGAATTTATCCTCAATCCCTAGACAGTTGTGTGAAGTGTTAAAGTGAATGTGCCATACCTAAAATTATAGCGAAATGGTATTACGTATGTTTTGGGTGGAAGAAGCTCATATTCATATTCATATTCGTTTATTGCATTCCATAGTGTTTTCTAGATGCTACATTATGAATTATGAATTGAGCTCTCAGAGAAGAGCTACAATTTTAGGTATGGCACATTCACTTTAACACTTCACACAAATAAGTCCGAACATTCGGCCGATACTTCGTAAAAACACTTCGGAGTAGACCCCCTGGTCAAGTTTTCAAAAATTAAATATTTTGACTTGAAAAAGCTGTCAGACCATTGAAAATTCAGGCCTAACTTCTTGAGCATCGATGCCGACTTTTTATCAGTAGAATTTTGAGGAGTGTACGTCGGCATTACATAGTCTGATTCCGCAAAGTCCGTTCCATCATCGGACCACTAGACGTACGGTGATGCGCCACCGGTACATGGACATCCCATCCACACGCACAAAACGTTTTGAGAACACACCTATTCACTCTCGACTTAAAGACTACTGTCTTTAAGTCGAGAGTGAATAGGTTACTTCTAGGCAAGCGTGCTCCATCTTCGACCACATCATCGCTATCATCGCATCGCCAATCAACGATAAAAAAAGAGTGGCACTCCGGGAGTGCCGACAGAAGTGAAAACTTGAACAAAAATGCCCAACGCGCCTAAAAAAGTTTTCACTTCAATCCAAATAGTGATGTCGATGTCGGTAGCGAGTTCAATTGTTTTTCCCATCTCAAAAATGCCCAACGCACCTAAAGAAGTTTTCACTTCAATCTGCTACGCGATTCCCTACGAGTGCTACGACCCGCATCGTCGTAGCACTCGTTGCGCTGTCGGATCATCAACATCTCAAAAATGCCCAACGTGCCTAAAGAAGTTTTCACTTCAAAAACATATATTATTATATAATTTATTCGAATTCAAGTTCAAATCTTAAATAAAACGATGAATTACACACATAGACGAACGAGACAGACGGTTTTTAAGTTTCTATCACAACGTTCAGCTTAAAGACACTATTTTCGGTCAGGCCGAATATTCGCCCACTTTTTGTTCGAAACCGAACTTCAGCCGAAACCATTTTTTTTTAGTTTAGTTTTTTTGGCTGATGAAAACGGATCCGCAATTTCTGCCAGCAGACTTGCGACAGGAGAGTTGGATGAGAGATGTAGACAGCGTGTTTAAATAGATTAGTAGTTAAAATAAGCTACTTTAACTAATCTGAGCTGATGACTGTGTACATTTAAACACATGTTACTTAGAGCCTATTCATTTTAAACTTTGTCTAAAACTATTTTCTTTTGTCCCCAGATAATCTACTACGAGCACGCCCAACACCAGCACCATTACGACCACGAAGAGGAGGAACAGCATGGCTGGGGACCCTGGTCCAGGAGCATACTGCCTGACGATGTGAGTATGGAGTGCGGCACCTATGGCATAGCACCATAACACCAATTCCATTATGATTAAGGGCCGATTTCACCAATTCTAAACGCCCAGTTTAGCGTGTTTAAGCGAGCTTAAACGCGTTTAGCCGCTGGCATAATGCTGGAGAGTTTGTTTGCTAATCTCAGGAACTACTTGACCGAATTTAAAAAATATTTTTGTGTTGAATAGTCCATTTATCGAGGAAAGCTATAGGCTATATAACATCACGCTGCTACCAATAGGAGCGGATCATCAATGAAAAATGTGGCAAAAGCGGGAATAAAAAATCCTTTTGAGAGCTTCAGTTGCGTGCGCTGCGTAAACAGTTAAAGTTACGCAAAAATTATGTATAACGGAAATGTTCTCCTTTATTAAGTTCTAAAAAAAAGTTCGCTACAGCATATGTCTATCTTTTTTTTACGCTAAGCTTATAATAATAAAAAGCCCTTTAATTTCGAATTTTGGATAAGTATTTCTCAGTATTGGGGAATGCTTACGAACTAAATGATGTCCCGCAATTCGACGTGCCTTTTGGCATAGGCCTCCTCCAACTCTCTTCATTGTACTCTGTCCTCTGCAACTCTAGTCCAGTAAGGGCCCAAGGTCATGCGGATATCGTCCACCCATCTTTTTTTTGGTCGTCCCAGTTTTCTAACCCCATCGCGTGGGTACCAGAGTGTCACTTGTTTGCTCCACTTGTCACTTTTGCATCTAAGCGTGTCCTGTCCAGCCCCATTTCAAATGGTTTATATACGCTAAGCTTAGTTAGTTCAGTAAAACTTAGTTTATAGAGCGAATGATGAAATCGGCCCTAAGACGTGAAAAAGGGATAGCGCTTGTGATGTGACAGGATGAATATCCTGTCGGTGGTGACGGGCTGGCGATTTTGGAGGACCATGTCTTTATGTAGAACTTTGACGTTCAAAAAGTGCTGGCTCTCAGCCCAGTTTGAATAAATGACTTCTACATAAAGACATGGTCCTCCAAAATCGCCAGCCCGTCACCACTTCCTAGTGTTTTAGCTGTGAAGAGGAAGTGGCGCAACAAATCCCTAGTAACACATCTGTCTGTTAAGTATAGGTACTGTCCTGTAGGGACAGGGGCTGCGATTCTCCATACAAATGTATTCCCCAGTATTTTTTTTCTGGTCTGCTGTAGACACGTCCCTGTCATTTCCTTTTTTTCAGCAACTAATAAGTAAAAAAAATATGACCCTCCTAAAATAGCAAAAAATGGCCGACTTTTACGGCCGTGATAATAGGACTAACAAACAAATGCGAAGAGTTTTTAGCATATAACATTTAAACGGAACCAAGACACTCTTTCTTAAAATTTTTGTGCTAAAAAATAATTGAATCGGCTCAGTTTTCGAGGAGAAAAATGGAGAATACGAAACGTCGGTCTCGTAAAAAATTTTGTGATAAAATCGGTCTGAGCTGCAGCTGGACGGCAACAGTTTCTTCAAATACCTATTTTTCAAATTCTTCACAGGCCCTGTTCCCTCTTAAGATAATAATTGTCTTATGCAGTTGTATCCTAATATACAAGGATCATTAATTTTATTACTTTATTACCTACAAAACCTGCCTCGACTGCGACAGCTGAGCGTGAGAACCTGGTTTCGATTCCCGGGTATGGTAAAAAGTGCTTATTCTGTAGCGGCCCGTGCCTCGGAATTCACGTAAAGCCGTTGATCCTGTGCCTGGTTTTTCTGATGACCAATTCCGTTGCCGACTTTTCCAGCTGTCTAATCTTTCCACCAATAGGTACATGACTTATTGCCCCAGCTCGTGCCACCTTAAGAAAACTTCATCAACACTCCATGAATACTCATCAAACCAGCCCATACCGTATCCAATAACCGATTTCTATAAATAAAACAAACCCAGTTTCACTAAAACCGGTCTTTTCCACAGGAAACCGAAGTCGACGCCAGTGAAGTCTCACCCTACAAAGCGCAAGAGAGAAATCCGCTGGTGTATACCCGTCCTTTTCTAACGCGAGTGTAAGATAGTTCTGTCTCTTTCACTCCAGTCATAAAGTAAAATCTGACTCGTGGTTTTGGAGACTTGTTAAACCTACCATGTTTAGAGAAAAAATTGTCAGACATTAATAAAATAGTACTTAAACTTACCTAGCTAGGCCTAGGTTTTAGGGACCAAAATTATCGCATAATTAATGTGACAAATTGTCAAACGCTCGCTAGCCACTGTGATTCCTTGAATTAATTTTCATCAGCCGATCGCATTACTTGATTTTGCGTTTAATTTGAAATTATTATATTTAATGCACCTGACGTGTCGCCGGACGGCCTCCATAGGTCGTCAGGCAACATGGCGCATGAAAAAAAAATCCCACAATAGTTTATTAAGTACCTACTCGATAATTTATGCTCATGAAGTCTAACTTATTATTTTTTGAGTGAGCGTGTTAAAAATCGTCGTTTTATACACGTGAGTAATAGTCATTGCAGTTTCTCGCCTCAATTGGCAACGTGCAGGAACTATAGATGGCGGCACATAAATGTCAATGTCAAGTATTTAAACAGTAAAAGTTGCGGATTTCACTCACTAGATGCCAGTCTACGTTAAGCGTGCTGCATGTGTGCATGATGCGTGTGTACATATATGGCACGGAAACGTCAATGACAAGTTTTTTAAAGGGTAAAAGTTTCGAATTTACTCCACTAGATGGCACTGACTATACACCGTGCACGTGGTATAACGACATCGGCTTCGGCTCGGGCGTGTATTTCGCCTATGCTGCAATAATTTAAATTTTATTTATTATGTAATGACAAAATTGCCCAGTTGTATCAAAATGTACTGAGTAGGTATATTAAATTGTAAGTGGTGAACACATAATATTGGAAACTGAAGACGAGCTGGTTATAAAGTTTTTTGCCGTAGATTTTCACGAGATATAGAAATGGATCAATAGAAAGTGAGATTGATCGTTTTTTTGTCGCAATTCTGTGTATATGAGAAAAGTTGTGAGTTTTCTGACCATTAATCTTGTATGGTAGGTTTTACATTATTTCAAGGTAGACAATGGGGTTTGTTAGCGACTACTTGTGTGTGCTCGCATGCGATCTTAGAAATTAGATGAAAAAAATATTTAGTTTGGTAGGTTTGGTAGAAAAAATAAAAGTAAATAGGTACCTACTGTAATTTCTAAAAAAGATATTAAAAATTACAAATGCTTTAAAAAGCATCAATAACTAAATAAGCCCAGTGACTAGATTCTATGCTAAGATTTTACGGGTTCAATTCCCTGCTTAAAACAAATATATTATATTTTAATTGCGAAAACATAACCTATCAAAAAAAAAAATAGAAAAGATCCTTCTAAAAAGATAAAGCGAAAGACAAAAAAAAAAGATCAAAATTGGCTTAGATTTTTTGCCTTTTTAACAGACAGATTATCTGCATTTATAATTATTAACAAATCCATGATCGCACACAAGTTGTCGAGTATTGCCAGCTAAAGGCCAGTGTTGCAAGCATAAAATAAGATTATACCTAAGATTTAAGTGTAATTAATAAATAAGGCATTATAATATATTAAGATGAGGCCATAGTGTGAGTGCTATTTATTGTGTGCTTGTGTGAGTATGCCTTTATTTATTTTAATTAAATTATTTTTGGAAATTACGTTGTTTTTACTTGATCATGAACCCTCCGAAATATGTTATCCTAGCCCTCCCACGACATTCAAATTTCCTTACGTTTTAGGTAATTTGCAGGTCAGCATCAGCTTGTATGTTGATGAAAATATGATTCGCGGCCGTGGCAAGTACGTATGTATAGAACTGTAATCATTAAAATCATCAATACAACCTTCTAAGTTCATATTATTATTATTACTGGCCTGTTGGTCTAGTGGTTAGTGACCCTGACTGCTATGCCGGAGGTCGTGGGTTCGATTCCCACCCAGGACAAATGTTTGTGTAATGAGCACGATCATTTGTTCTGTGTCTGGGTGTAATTTATCTATAATATGTATGTATTTAGAAATATATAAGTATGTTTATCAGTTGTCTAGTACCCATAACACAAGCTCTGCTTAGCTTGGGACTAGATGGCGTTGTGTGATAGTTGTGGAATATTATATTATATTGATGTATGGAATGACTTTTTTTATGAAATCATGACAATCGACAACAATTCTAACTGAGAGAGTTGTGTTGATGAGTTTAATGATTTCAGTTCTATAAATACATATTTGCTACGGGTGCAAATCATATTTTGACCAACATACAACCTAACATTGGCCTGTAAATTGCAAAAAACCTAAGAAAATTTGAATTTCGCGGGCTACCCATTTTTTTTTTGGCGCTTCCACCTTAAGGGGTAAGGTTTGACCTAGATTGAGATTAGAGAGACCCATCGTCATGTTCCAAGCCATTGGGTTCTTAAACAGCTGGCACCCCGCTGTTGACCAGAATACGATGGATGATGTCATTAATGCTGGTGTGCCGTGCTATCCGACCAGCGCTCCTTCCGCAGGATAGGTCGTGATGTCCGAGGCGGTCGAGTGCTTCACCGCATTGACAACGACGTGGAGCTCCACTAGGAGCACCCAGACGCAGACATGTAGCGATCCGGAAGGTGGTGTCAGTCAGCATAGTACCTATGTTGGGTGACTGTAGTGCCTGTAGCCAGAGGTCCAACTCCCATTCACCCACAGTCAGCTAGGAGACGGGCACGCTCAGCAATATTGGTGGACGTATTAATGAGGTTATTCCGTACCAACCTGCAGAGTGGGACCCAAAAAAAAAGTTCATAGATGTAATTTTACGTAAGTAGTTCGACGCCCGCTACAAATAAAATCGTAAAGTCGTTATATTATTACTATAATAGATAATTATTGTTTTTAATGCTCAGGTGCTCGTTAACTTCAGACTTTGTTACGCTTGCTTGTAGGTATTTCTTTTTATTTTTATCATTGTTTATAGTAAAGGTAATAATCAAAATATATAACATTATAGACTATGCCGATGCCTGCTACCTGGATGCTACTGAGGAGCTACTAAGCAAGCTTGAGCGTCTGCAAAACTTAGGTATCCGGTTTACGTTTGGTCTGCGTAAGTATGACCATGTCTCTCACCTTTGCAAGGAGCTCAAGTGGCTCCCAATCCGACTTCGCAGGAACACTCGGATTCTTTGTCTCCTTTTCAACATTCTACACAACCCGTCTTATCCCTCCTACCTGCGTGAGCGAATTTCTTACGCTCGTCCTGGTGACGCGCCGTGCAGATCTCACCTTAGATCCCTCCTCAAAACCCATCCTCACAAATCCAGTTACTATTCCTACTCTTTCTCTGTCCATGCAGTAAGATTGTGGAACACGCTTCCGCCTAGCATTCGAGACTTGAAGTCAATTTCTCTCTTCAAAAATCGTGTTAAAGAGCACCTTTCCTCTCTATTATAATATTTTTTATATATTTGTATGTCATGTATCTATTTACAGTATTAGGTATATATTTATGTAAGTATACATATATATTTACAATATATGTGTAGGTTTATTTGATACCTTAGTATAGGACATCTCGTATTCTTTTTTCTGTTTCTTACACACTTTTGTCTACATTTCTTTCTCACTTCTCCTATCGCAGGTCGGCTGGTAGAAATTTCTTAAGAAATAAGCAGTTCCTTTGTACTGTATTTATAATTATGTTTATTGTTACTGTGTCTCTGTGTGTACATAAATGATTAAATAAATAAAAAACATTATTCTCTTTTCGCAGACTATTAATAAAACGAACGTTTTCCATTTTTCTCATAAAGTTGTACATTTCGGATTACCATTTTATTTTATTCAGATGAGGTGTCATTTTGTCAAAATAAAAAATAAAAGTAAAAAAACTTACATTATGGAAAAAAAACCAAACTTCATGGAACAGTCGGCAATTTTCTTCTTAGCGTGTCGATGGCATACTCGTAACGTAAATAGAGCGGGGGGGGCTGGGCTGTGGGCCGCGAAATTGTGGTGTAATAACACCCTTTTATGTTTTTATCATAAACCTCACTATCTGTACTTACCAGATTCGAAACGTTAAACTTAAGCGTGCTTGAACATCCGATAAGATCGCTGCAGATCGAAAGAGCCGGAAGCTGACAGCTCAACATTAGATGGCTCTGCAGCTCAACAAAAGATAGCTCGCGAGTTGGTCCCTCCTAGTGCTTACAGGAATACATGACTGATAGTTTCACGGGTGTGGGCAGAAAGTTATATGCTCACAGCTCAACAAATGATAACCCACAGTTCACTTTAGGTATAGGTTCTTTGCACTACCAGGCACCTAAAAACCCAAATTAATCGCCTGCAGAGTGGGTAGATAATACTTGTAGGCCACCGACTCATAGCTCAACAATAGATTGAACCCGGAGTAGGTCAAAATACTTAATTAGTAAAAAAGCTCACATTTGTCATCTCTTGACTACTATTTATAACTAACTTTTGCCAGCGGCTTTACTCCAGAGACCTATCTCGCAAGAACCACGCATTTTCCGAGATCAAAACTAGGTTATGAACCTCGTAATCAGATAGGGATTGATTACCATTTACAAACAAACAAAACAAACAATTTTACCTTTCATAAGATTACTTTATTTAGACAAAAAAACGCATCTTTATAAAACCAAAAATATATTTTCTCATTAATACATACAGTTAAACAAACAATCATTACATACAGGCACTAAAAATAAAAACCGACGACCACCGAAACTACTCTCAACTAGCCACGGAAACACACGATCACATCCGATGACGGCCGAACTAGCGCGGCGAATACTTAGGGTTATCAGGCGCATAAGTGAAGCTCCTCAACTCGTAAGAAACACCATTCTGATTATCGTAACCGATTTCCTTTTTAAAATCTTCGAATTCAGAACAACCGCCGAATACTCTATTCGGCTTGCGATCGGGCGAGTTCTGATCGCGTTCGGCAGTCTTCGGGTCGGATGGTGCGCTGTGATTGGTCGGCAGCGGTCGGAATAAGGCGGAATGGGCGGTCGCCGTGTCGAGATCGGCTTTCCTCGATACGATTATACGTATGTCGGTGTGTAGGTACAGTTTACCGGATTTCGATGTCATAAACCTGGAATGAAGGGAAATATACGGTTATTAGAAAATTTCATCAGCAAAGAATGCAACACAAAATGGACCTTGTATTCTTAAACTTTAAGTTGAGTTTACAAAAACTTAAAAGAATCACCACCTCTTTTGAGAAATTGGATCAGTAATTTTTAATCTACAATCTGAAACTCCAAGCAATGAAAGAATGTTAAACTCATTATCATTCCTTATCGGCAGATAGGTAAATTTGGATAGATAACCACTTCCGTCACTCTTCATTTAGTAAATCTCTAATTCAATCAATCTGCCTAGCCTTTTCCCAACTCTCTTGGGGTCAGCTTCCAGACTAACCGGATGCAGCTGAATACGAGTATTTTACATGGAGCGACTGCCTATCTGACATTCACAACCCAGTTACTGGGTAATATGATAACCGCTTGGTAAGACTGGATGTCAGACTTTCGAGTTTCTGACGACCCGTAACGACTGTCAAAGATCCACGATTGACAGCCGGGATCAACGGCTTAACGTGCTTTCCGAGGCACGGAGGAGTCTCGGTATGTAAAGATGGTCACCCATCCATGAAACAACCCCGGCAAGCGTAGCTTACGCTGATGGATCGACCCGTGCGGCTGTTATTACTTTAGCCACGAGCTCCTCTGACCCTTATCGTACTCTTATTGACGAGATTTCTTTCTCTCTATGAGGCACTCGAGCTCTGTACTGTGGCGATTGTAGACACAGCCAAAACTCAACGGGTCTGTACTGGCCTTCAGCTGGCTGTTGAGATTATTGGAGAGTCGTTGGAATAATTATAAAAGAATAGGTGGTCACTTTTGTTTTATGTTAGACTGGAGTTTTGCCCTTGCAAGTGGGCACACACGTAATTCTTATAAAAATCAATATAGAGTCTATCGCGCCCACATCTCTTTTCTTATCCACCTGTAGCTAGTTACCCTTTTATGCACCGCACTCTCGCTTTGCCAGTGAGTGAGACCTCTACCCTGAAACTACTAGAACGTCCCAGGATCCCTGCAGGCCGTACTGGTGCCTTGGGGTCCTACAGTACTCACCTGTGGTGTATAAGGTACCGCAGCCACTTGTGCGCCTAGTCCCGAGCGGGCGGCTGGGCGCCGGCCGGCATGTACTCACCTGAGGTGTATAAGGTACCGCAGCCACTTGTGGGCCTGGTCCCGAGCGGGCGGCTGGGCGCCGGCCGGCATGTACTCACCTGAGGTGTATAAGGTACCGCAGCCACTTGTGGGCCTGGTCCCGAGCGGGCGGCTGGGCGCCGGCCGGCATGTACTCACCTGAGGTGTATAAGGTACCGCAGCCACTTGTGGGCCTGGTCCCGAGCGGGCGGCTGGGCGCCGGCCGGCATGTACTCACCTGAGGTGTATAAGGTACCGCAGCCACTTGTGGGCCTGGTCCCGAGCGGGCGGCTGGGCGCCGGCCGGCATGTACTCACCTGAGGTGTATAAGGTACCGCAGCCACTTGTGGGCCTGGTCCCGAGCGGGCGGCTGGGCGCCGGCCGGCATGTACTCACCTGAGGTGTATAAGGTACCGCAGCCACTTGTGGGCCTGGTCCGGAGCGGGCGGCTGGGCGCCGGCCGGCATGTACTCACCTGAGGTGTATAAGGTACCGCAGCCACTTGTGGGCCTGGTCCCGAGCGGGCGGCTGGGCGCCGGCCGGCATGTACTCACCTGAGGTGTATAAGGTACCGCAGCCACTTGTGGGCCTGGTCCCGAGCGGGCGGCTGGGCGCCGGCCGGCATGTACTCACCTGAGGTGTATAAGGTACCGCAGCCACTTGTGGGCCTGGTCCCGAGCGGGCGGCTGGGCGCCGGCCGGCATGTACTCACCTGAGGTGTATAAGGTACCGCAGCCACTTGTGGGCCTGGTCCCGAGCGGGCGGCTGGGCGCCGGCCGGCATGTACTCACCTGAGGTGTATAAGGTACCGCAGCCACTTGTGGGCCTGGTCCCGAGCGGGCGGCTGGGCGCCGGCCGGCATGTACTCACCTGAGGTGTATAAGGTACCGCAGCCACTTGTGGGCCTGGTCCCGAGCGGGCGGCTGGGCGCCGGCCGGCATGTACTCACCTGAGGTGTATAAGGTACCGCAGCCACTTGTGGGCCTGGTCCCGAGCGGGCGGCTGGGCGCCGGCCGGCATGTACTCACCTGAGGTGTATAAGGTACCGCAGCCACTTGTGGGCCTGGTCCCGAGCGGGCGGCTGGGCGCCGGCCGGCATGTACTCACCTGAGGTGTATAAGGTACCGCAGCCACTTGTGGGCCTGGTCCCGAGCGGGCGGCTGGGCGCCGGCCGGCATGTACTCACCTGAGGTGTATAAGGTACCGCAGCCACTTGTGGGCCTGGTCCCGAGCGGGCGGCTGGGCGCCGGCCGGCATGTACTCACCTGAGGTGTATAAGGTACCGCAGCCACTTGTGGGCCTGGTCCCGAGCGGGCGGCTGGGCGCCGGCCGGCATGTACTCACCTGAGGTGTATAAGGTACCGCAGCCACTTGTGGGCCTGGTCCCGAGCGGGCGGCTGGGCGCCGGCCGGCATGTACTCACCTGAGGTGTATAAGGTACCGCAGCCACTTGTGGGCCTGGTCCCGAGCGGGCGGCTGGGCGCCGGCCGGCATGTACTCACCTGAGGTGTATAAGGTACCGCAGCCACTTGTGGGCCTGGTCCCGAGCGGGCGGCTGGGCGCCGGCCGGCATGTACTCACCTGAGGTGTATAAGGTACCGCAGCCACTTGTGGGCCTGGTCCCGAGCGGGCGGCTGGGCGCCGGCCGGCATGTACTCACCTGAGGTGTATAAGGTACCGCAGCCACTTGTGGGCCTGGTCCCGAGCGGGCGGCTGGGCGCCGGCCGGCATGTACAGCGTGCGCTGGCGCAGGAAGGTTCGCGCGCTGGGCGGCATGCGCGTCAGGTCGTACAGCACCACGAACATCTTCACCAGCGTGCCGTGCGGGTTGAACAGCGACACCTGCACGGTGCCCGAGCGCGCCACGCGGTAGCCGGACGACCCGAGGTTTATGTGGCCCTGGAGAAGAAAGAAGGAATTATTTACTTGTGAAGATTTTCTATTACACAAAAATAATGATTCTATTTTGTTCGTTAATTAGATTAATAATAAAAATATTTGACACGTATTTTGTCCGTTAATTAGATTAATAATAAAAATATTGGACACGTATTTTGTCCGTTACTTAGATTAATAATAAAAATATTGGACACGTATTTTGTCCGTTAATTAGATTAATAATAAAAATATTGGACACGTATTTTGTCCGTTAATTAGATTAATAATAAAAATATTGGACACGTATATTGTCCGTTAATTAGATTAATAATAAAAATATTGGACACGTATTTTGCCTGTTAATTAGATTAATAATATAAATATTGGACACGTATTTTGTCCGGTAACTAGATTAATAATAAAAATATTGGACACGTATTTTGTCCGTTAATTAGATTAATAATAAAAATATTGAACCCGTATTTTGTCCGTTAATTAGATTAATAATAAAAATATTGGACACGTATTTTGTCCGTTAATTAGATTAATAATAAAAATATTGGACACGTATTTTCTGCTTTACCAAACCAATAACGAGAAATGAGAAAGTTAAAACGCATCAAAGTTCAGAAGTGGGAGCCTGTTACGTCAATTCGTGGTAAAAAGTGTACCACGGCGTATCAGCACGCAAAATTTCAACACGCTGTATCGTTTTTATTATTTTGTTAATCTGACGGTCCAAAATAGGTTTTTTTTTGGAAACTATCATAGATTCCTAATGCAAATCTTGCAAGGGCTTCGTTTGCAAAACTTCGTTAGTATTTCGTTAGTTGGAGAGGTTAGGTGTAGTGTGGCGGGCTTGCTACAGTTTCGGTTTTGTTACAAAACGGTGCAGTTACTTCAATCAATCTGCCAAGCCTTTTCCCTACTATGTTGAGGTCGGCTTTCAGTGTAACCGAATGCAGCTAAATACCAGCATTTTACATGGAGCGGCTGCCCATCTGACCTCCACAACCCAGTAACTGAGCAAAAGATATCCCTTAGCAAAAGGTGTGTCAGAATGTTGACCTGCAAAAACTGTGTTTTGCTGTGTTTCGGTTTTGGGCACGAGGGAGGAAATTAGTTTTACCAAAACACATTTGTATCGCTTAAACTTGGGTTTGTCAATTAATAAATCCATAATCCACTGTTTGACTTATAATAGTAAACTAATTTCTGCCACTGGATTCGCCCGTGTGGTATTAGTATTTCCCCACTACAAATTATAGCCTATGTGCTATTCCAGACTATTATCTATTTCCGTGACAAATTTCATACAGATCTGTTCAGCCGTTCTGGCACGATTGAGTAATAAACATCCATCCATCCATCCATGCAAACTTTCGCAATTATATTATTAAAGGTTGTTCCAAATAAACGTGCAATAACGGCCATTGACCCACCTACATTTATTGACATTTTTAATTAGAAAAACGGAATTAATGACTCAAAGCTGTCCCGAATCAACATCTCTCGTGATCCTTAACATTGTCTAATAATAAAAAACGATTTATATTTAATTGTTCAGGTACCTACGAAGAGTTATTAGGGAAAGGTCAATGTACTTTATTGCAAATTTATCTGAAACATAGTATAGTAGGATTTACTTGAAAACCGATTTAGTATAATTTTAAAACTTTCACTATGGTATCAATTTACTACCCCAACCAATTAGTCAATCCCAAATCCCAATCTATTAATCTAACGGCTCATGAATTAAAACAAACTGACAGACCGATTGACAGATTTATGAACAGACAGGTTGATATTTTTATTGGTGTATTACAAAGCTCAATCAATCAATCGATTAAGGTTATTAATTTACAAGTAACAGCCTTAACCGGTTAGATACGCTAGCTTGCTGATTGATTGATAACACAAGCTTGACTGTACACAAAATGATTGATCTATCAACTAATAGATTGTTGATGACCATGTTATTTATTTATTTAATCGTTTATTTCGAGATACAACGAGACTCATAGGGTTAGTAACAATAAACATACTTATTACTAAGTAAGTAAGACATAAGACCATACAACATCGACAGCGACATACACACATAAACAAACTATTAACAAATAAATTATTTATTGCTTTAGCATTCCAGCCCAAATACTGGAGCAACGATTAATGACACAACAGTCCAGTCTGTCAGCTATCATGCCCAGGATGCTGTTGGAACTGGCTCGCACCCTGCGCACCAAGGACCGGTCGGTCGGTCGGTGTCGGTTATGTACCGACATAGCAGCATCTCACAAATCATCATTCTCCCTTATCCCAATTTAGTTGGGATCGGCGCAAAATCTTTATTTACATCTCTTTCTTTCTTTACCATCTCACAAATACAAAATTATAATGATGATTGACATCTACTACCCAATATAAAGTAGACTACTGTATCTTTTGGCAGCGGCATCGTCCGCGTGGAATAAGAACTTCACGACTATAATTTACAGCGTGTATGCTATTCCAGACAATGAAAAAGACGGATGAAAAAAGATTGCATGTGGCGGAGATGAGAATGTTGAGATGGATGTGTGGAGTAACGAGAATGGATAAAGTGAGAAATTAGTACATTAGAGGTACTTGAAGGTGGCGCCAGTGACAGAAAAGTTGAAAGGGAGCCGCTTAATTTGGGTATGGTCACGTGAAGAGGAGGGATGAAACACATGTAAGTAAAAGGGAGAGGCCAAAGAATAGATGGATGGATTCTGTGAGGAGTGACATGAAAGAAAAGGGAGTTAGTGATAGCGTAACGGCTGACAGGACAGAATGGAAGAAAAGAAACGTGTTGCGCCGACCCCAAGTAACATGGGATAAGGGCAGGAAGAAAGGTGCTATTCCAGACAATAATCTATCTCTGTGTGTACTCTTGTAGGGTGGTTAGAAAGAGCCTTAATGGCTGATCTGTCAGACAACAGACACAAAAGAAAATCTATTGTTCGTGGTCACATATGACCTACGTGACAGATGACGTTTTATCCTAACAGCTCGACAGAAGATAACTCACACAGTGACGAGCAGTCTCTTGTGGGGCGGGCAGAAGGAGCCTTATCTAACAGTTCAACATATAACAGCTCACCATATAAGGTGCGATGATCCTCCCGAGCGCGTAGAAGAACAGTGACGGGCAGTCACTTGTGGGGTGGTCAGAATGAGCCTTATTCAAACAGCCCAACATAAGATGGCACACCATGCAAGGCGCGTTGGTCCCCCGGGTGCGTAGAAGAACACAGTGACGGGCAGTCTCTTGTGGGGCGGGCAGAAGGAGCCTTATCCTAACAGCTCAACATAAGATAGCTCGCCATATAAGGCGCGTTAGTCTCTCCGGGCGCGTAGAAGAACACAGTGTCGAGCAGTCTCCTGTGGGGCGGGCAGAAAGTGCCTCATCCTAACAGCTCAACATAAAATAGCTCACCATATAAGGCGCGTAGAACACAGTAACGGGCAGAAAGAGCCTTATCCTAATAGCTCAACATAAGATAGCTCACCATGTAAGGCGCGTTGGTCCCTCCGGGCGCGTAGAAGAACACAGTGACTGGCAGTCTCTTGTGGGGCGGGCAGAAAGACCCGTATGCGCCCAGTTCGGCGGTGAAGCCGTGGACTGTCGCAACGGGTTCCAAGCGTCCTTTTAGAGCGGATTCTTCGAAACTACCTGGAATTTTGATAAAAATAAGTAATTAGATATGAGGTCTAAGAAATTGCTGTGGCTATAGTATAATCCTACCAATATGTGAAAGTTTGTGAGTGTGTATGTTTGTTACTTCTTCACGTTCAAACGGCTGGACCGATTTGGATGAAATTTGGTATGTAGATAGCTTATAGCCTGGATTAACATATAGGCTACCTTTTATTCCGGTCTAGGCAGGCAAAACCGCGGGGCGCAGCTAGTAATATAATATGTCGTTTATTTTTCTCCACCACGTAATGCAAAAAATTACAAATTCATGAAATATACATTGTTAAAATAGGTAAGTATAATAGTGACATTTATGTTGTGGAGACTGGAGCCCGTACTAGGAATACCTGTGTTACAGGGCTCCAGGCCTCCAACTACCCGGATAAGTTATAGTTGTTCGAACGAGGAGCGATAATATTATGATTTGATGGAAAATACATACAACAGTAGTTGACGGTACTTGGTTAAAATCAAAAGCTCCAAGTCTTACTAAAGGTTTTTTCTTTGTTATTTCTGAATACGATACTATTAGTAGATTACTTTGTAGTGATTCTTTTAAACAGTTTCGTCTATGATAGTAAAAATTAATTTCATAACTGTTTTTTTTTTCCGAATTGTAATTTTTAGTTCGTTAATGGTGTTGATTCTGTTGTACACAGACTAAACTTAACTTAGACTATTGCTATCTTTTTCTCTCTAATAAAACAAGAAAGAGACGGACGTAAATTAGAGCTGTCAAATTTAGTTTGAACTAATATTTCCATACAAATTAAGGGTACACGTAAAAACATGTCGTCTAAAAACACGGTGAAGCGCAAGGCGTACACTAGTTTTACATCTCTAACTTAGTGAAAGTTTTCTCGCACTGCCGTTTAGTAAAAGATAGCAATTCTCTAATTTTAGTTTAGATATTGAACAAGAGAATCCACACCAATATGTTCATAATCTAAAATTTATTTAATCAATTTTTTTTTCATTCATTTCTCTTGGAAAGTTGTTCTTTGGTAAAATTCAACAAGACGCTTAGTAATTTCCGCAGGTAACTCACCCAGTAGTCCAGTGCTAGGCCTCATCCGTAGCTTGGCAGCGGGCGGCGCAGGCGCAGGCGGCGCGGCAACACGCGCCGGGGCGGGCGCGGGGGACGGGGGGGACGGGGGAGGCGCGGGGGGGAGCGGGGGCAGCGGGTGGAAGAGGGCGCTGTGGACATTACAGATAAAAATATTTTAAGGTGAAATGCACAGGGTAGCCCGCGAAATTCTAATTGTCTTACGTTTTATGCAATTTGCAGGTCAGTGTCAAGTTGTATGTTGGTCAAAATATGATTCCCGGCCGTAGCAAGTACGTATTTACAGAACTGTAATGTTTTCATGCCAAATGTCACGATTTCATGAAATACTACACATGCAGCACCGTTGTTCCCAGCTTACTATGCCATGAAAAACAGTCTTACCAAGGGATTGTGAAGATGTCGATAGTCAGCATTCGGGTGGTTTGCAAGCCAACTATAAAATAGTTGGGAAGGCAGACGATAACTTGCCTCTTAATCCCAGAAATGCCATTGATCGAGTCATCAAAATCGAAGCAGTTGTTCCCACGGCGCAGTGGCGCAGGGCTGGACGTGAGCGGGAGGCCTGTCTTCGTGTGGAACACCATGGACGCTGCAGAGTCGAAGCGCCAGCGGAACTTGTCCATCTCGGAGGGGGAGGGGATCGTCGAGTCGGCCTTGCGAGGGTCAGGGAATTTGAAGCCCTGTGGAATTTATAATATTAATAAACAACAGTTTAAAAAAACACGCTTTTTCTTTAATTCTACATAAACTTCTCAGCAAAACCTTTCATTTGAAACCAAGAGAAAGTACAAAAAATAATATTCCGCCATCTTTGGCAGTCCGCCATATTGAATTTAGAATGATGTCACTTTAGTTAAGTGCATTGAAGCATTGAAGCATTGAAGCCTCAATAACTAAACTAAAATTAGAGAATCGCTATCTTTTACTAAAAGGCAGTGCGAGAAAAGGACGGCTATAGCTATGAACTAAGTTAGAGATGTCAAACTAGTTTACGCCTTGCGCTTTACCGTGTTTTTAGTCGACACGTTTTTACGTGTACCCTTAATTTGTATGAAAATATTAGTTGCAACTAAATTTGACAGTTCTAATTTACATTCGTCTCTTTCTTGTTTTATTAGAGAGAAAAAGATAGCAATAGTCTAAATTAAGTTTAGTTTGTGCACAACAGAACCGGCACCATTGTCATTCAAACTAAACATGTAAGCAAAATTTTAACGCAATCAGAAACCGGTATTATGTTATTTATTTTTAATTGAACCCCTTTTTTTGTGGTGTGGGAAATCATCCAATGACATCTCCATCCCATCTCTGGGTGAAGCGGGAGGTCGTGTCAGACTCTGACTAAAACCCACCCCAGTTCCTTCCCTGCCCTGAGTGCCCAGGGGCGAGGTAACTCTGTTTCGAATTTATCCTGAACCCCTGGGCAGAAATTGAACCCCTAAGCTAGCCCCTCAGCAGAAAAACGCTTTCAATGAACCTTAGAGACGACTGATAGAAGCAAGCGTCTACTTTTACGCTCAGCTCACTGGTTCATTGACTCTCGCAGGGGCAAATGAGCACATTTAACAGCCATTGTAGCAGTAAAATTTGCTCATTTGTGTCGTCTATGGGCTCGCTCTTCACATGTGTAATACCACAGATAATATAATATTAGCGTACAGATGCCTCATCCCATACAAAGAAACGGTACCGCCGTAACTACGGGTTTTCGTCTGGCACAAGCAACTTTTGTTCTTCGTTCGCGCCCGTCCTCTACACCTCGCTAGATGGTGTTAGCAGCGATGGCTTGCAAGTTAATTGAATTTATTTAAAGTCTTACCAATATTTTCTCACACATTGAGGAACTATTTTATGGTATTTTTGGTACCTAATAACAGTTTTACTGTACCAAAATGTGTCATTTTACAAATTTTAAAGAGGCGAATGGATAAATTCTAAAACTTCAAACAGCGCCATCTATTGGTACAAGAAATATAAGAATTCGTTCCAATAATCATTTAAATTTGAATTAGGAGCCAATTATTCCACAATTTTATGCTTAGGGCAGTTTATTAAATAAGAATATACAGTTTTTACCATAATTTTATTCAAAATATTAATATTATTTAAATTTCATTTAGAAATCGATGCATATTACGCCATCTATAGAAATTTATTTGAACACAATTTTCTTTGTTCGAGATGAGACACCGTGGTTATACAAAAAGTGGCTGAAAGGCTAAGCTTAGACTAGAGTTAGTTTTGTTATGATGAGATAGTCTTAGACTCATTTTAAGATTTCCTATTTAACTGGTAAAAAAAGGAACCACTATCGTAGTAAGACATATTTCGTAGACTTGAACAGGGTTCTAACTGCATTGGTACCTAACTGATTTAGGTTTCATTTTTTGTAATTCGAATGTGAGTTTCGGTATTCAAGGTGGAGACAATACATAGGAACACAGACAACACGCATTCACAAAAAAAAAAGGTGTGTGTGCGATTCACACACGATAGAAGTGAAACTTCTATGCAAGTATTTATCCTTTCAACAAGACTTGAGACTTCAAAGAATTTTACTCGGCTGGCGACCCTACTCCGTCGACCCTTCACGCAATTCTGCTCTTTATTTATATTAAGTTACAGATCAATGTTCTATGCAAGTATTTTTCTTTAAAGGTTTTGTTGGAAGTATTTTTTGTACACGCCATTCTGCTCCTTATTTTTATTAGGTTACAGATCAATGTTCTATGCAAGTATTTTTCGTTAAAGGTTTTGTTGGAAGTATTTTTTGTACACGTGGCTTCTGCTCCTTATTTTTATTAGGTTACGGATCAATGTTCTATTTGTGTCTCTTACCTGTCGTTTTTTCCGTTGCATCCGGTTTGAAATCACAACGATTCTAAAGAAGTTTCACTTCAACAACTGTTCAGTACATTTTGTCGAGTTACGCAAACATAAATTTATGGGGCAGCAATTTTTATAGCGATTTCAGGGTTAGTCCCATAGTAAAAGTTGTTCATAATGATGACCAGCGGTCAGAATTAGGTAAAGTTATTTATGTACTTGCATCGAAATGTTGATATTAATATGGATCTTCCCGGGATTTCTAATGGACAATCCCGTGTGGCCAACAATATTACAAATCACTACATAGTATAAAACAAAGTCGCTTTCTCTGTCCCTATATCCCTATGTATCCTTAAATCTTTAAAACTACGCAACGGATTTTGATGCGGTTTTTTTTTTAATAGATAGAGTGATTGAAGAGGAAGGTTTATATGTATAATTTGTACCCGAGCAAAGCTGGGGCGGGTCGCTAGTAAATAATAATAAAAACTTCTATTGTTGTCTTTTGTTGTGTGAACTACAAATGTGGCATCATCGCGCGTGCAGTGGTTTAAATTGTGTAAAAGTCAATAGCTTTTTTATTTAATAAATCACGGGATTTTTCTGCTCTTTAAAATTAATCTCGGGA
Source organism: Polia nebulosa (assembly GCA_951329385.1). NCBI lineage: Eukaryota > Metazoa > Arthropoda > Insecta > Lepidoptera > Noctuidae > Polia > Polia nebulosa. The sequence continues at coordinate 18,784,101 of OX589614.1, forward strand.
TTTGAGGCATATCCACTTTATTCTTTCGCTGTATAAAATCAGTGTAAGTACATAATTAACTCTACCTAATTCCGACCTTTGATGATGACTTATCATTGAAGAGTATTATTACTCAGTATTTTCATTTGTTGTTGTATTTTGTGTACATCTTGTAGAAATCTCCACAAATCAAAAGAAGCAGCCCTGTGACTGACGGCATCGGCTTAGTGACAGGGTTATATTTATATTATTTGTGTACGGAACCCTGACAACTACCATCACGATAGTATAAAAAGCGGCCAAATGCGTGTCGGGTTTCGCACATTTAAGGTTCCGTACCAGGGTCGCGGATAAATTCGAAACATAGTTAACGCGTCCCTGGCAACTGAAGGAACAGGAGCCTTTTAATGTCCCCACTGCTGGCCACAGGCCTCCTCTCTGTACTGACGGGGCTCATCATAGCCGATGCCTGCATGCCTAGGGATCGCGGATAAATTCGCAGCAGAGTTACCGCGCCCCTGGGCACTCAGGCAAGGAAGCAACAGGGGTGGGTTTTAGTCAGTAAAAGTCTGACATGCCCGCCCGCTCCACCTAGAGCGGCAGAAGTCATTGGATGATTACCCACCAAAAAAAAAAAAGGGTTCCGTACCAAATATCGGTATTTGTTAGTAAAATATACATAATAATAAACATTATCACCAAATTTCAAGTTCATAGCTCAACGGGAAGTTAAAAAAATCTTCGGAATAAAATTTTGTGACAGACGGGCACGTGAATGACAGCAACAGGGCTCTATTTAAACCCTTCAGATACAGAACCCTAAAATGAGCAATCTCACCTTGTCATCCTTAGGAGTTTCATCAGTCGTCTCCAGGAATCTGTCAAAAGTTCCATAGTCACACTTCTCGTACAGCACAAAGTCCTCGTCACTAATGGAGAACGTCTTCTGACGCTTGGACTCCCTGGGCCGCGAGAACACCGTGTCCTCCTTCTCCAGCTGCAACTCCTCAATATCCTTGTCCCGTTGCGTGAACCTATCACTCACAATCTTCTCAATTTTATCCACAATAGGGAAAAACCTCCGCAACTTGGGTCTCTTTATAATGTCACTATTACTAATACTATGATTATTATCACAAAATGTATCACATTTATGCTTTTTAATCTTCTTTTCTTCTGCGTTTCTTCTCTCTTCTTGATTCTGATTCTTCTGCGCCGATGCTAGGTTGTAGTTGCCTTCCGATCGTACCATGCCTCTCTCTGAACAAGCATCACATGTCATTTGAAGGAGATTACCACATTGACAAGACAATTCGTCTGTCTGTGTGGAGACTGTATTGGTCTTTTTGAACTCAGCTGGTGGTTGTGTATATTGATCAGTGTCAATAAACGGTGATTTAGTCTCGATTCTGGTCGCTGGTAACGTCAGATATGTCTGGTTTCTGTAGCACCCTATAGCTCGGAATCTATCGAATCTAGACGCTTGTAGTATTGGTATTGAGGTGTGTGTTTCCTTAAGCTTCGTCAGTCCATCACCTTCTGACGACGTGCTGTCGTGAAGCTTGTTTATCTTACACTCTTTGCGAAGTCTGCGTTTGTATTTAGCGATTTCTTTCAGTCTCCGGTCATCGAGTTTCTTTGGGCGGTCCTTGCCGTCAGATTCGTCATCACAGTTACACTTATGCTTGCCGTTCTCGCTGCAAGGGGTCAGCATTCTGTCATCGACCACGTCCAACTTATTTCCTATAGTGAGATCATTTAGTTTGCCGACGATTTCTTCGTGTACATTAGGCGGAATATCCTTGCTTGACTTGCGTTTTTGGCAGGAGCATTTTACGTGAGGGATGTCGTCGAGTCTTGGTAAGCTTTCTAGAATGATATTGAGGTATTGATTGTTGCCAATGTCTGTGACGGGGAATTTGTGGTCGTTAGGAGGTCGGGTGAAGTCGGATTTCTTGTAGCTGTCCTGGGATATCTTTATGGAGTAAACGACGTTCAGTTTGCGGTCTAGCTCCTCGTCATCGCAGTTGGCTTCCATTTTTTTGAAATTGCAATTTTCACGGCTTAGCTTGCGTCTGGAAAGAGAAAGAGATGGTTAGGTAATGTTTTCAGGCTTGTGAATGTTTCCTGACCATTTAACGTGAGATGTTTTTACTATTGTATTTTAGAAATAACTGGTTAAGTGTGAGTTTGACTCGCACCTGAAGAGTTCCGTACGTTTTTATTGCTGCATACACATTCTGTGAAAATTTCAACTGTTTACCTATTACGGATTATGAGATACAGCCCACTGAAAGACAGACGGACAACGGAGGCTTAGTAATAAGGGGACCCCGTTAGTTACCTTTCAGGTACGGAACCCTAAAAAGAAGAGAAAAGGGAGTCAGTTATAGTGTAACAGTAGAATGATGGGCGGAATGGAAGAAACGTGTTGCGCCGACTCCAAGTAACATGGGACAAGGGCAAGGAGAGGATGAGTTTAGAAAAATTAACGAGGAATTAATAAATACTAGCTTTTGACATCCGCTCTGCCCGTGTGTGATTAGTACTTCTCCAATAACATCAATCTGCCTAGCCTTTTTCCAACTATCTTGAGGTCGGCTTCCAGTCTAACCGGATGCAGCTGAATACCAGTATTTTACATGGAGCGACTGACTATCTATCCTTCACAACCCAGTTACTGGGTAATACGATACCCCTTGATAAGACTGGTTGTCAGACTTTCGGACTTCTGACGACCCGTAACGACAGTCAAAGATCCACGATTGATAGCGGGGACCAACAGCTTAACGTGCTTATCGAGGCACGGAGGAGTCTCGGTATGTAAAGATGGTCACCCATACATGGACCAACCCCGGCAAGTGTAGCTAAACCTGCTGCATCGACCAGTGCGGCTGTTATTACTTTAGCCACGAGCTCAGGCTATAATTTATAATGAGGCAAAAATTTGAAGACATGTGACATCCACCAACCCGCATTGGGCGAGCGTGGTGGATTACGGCCCACACCCTCTCACAGAAGAGGCCTTTTTTTGTTGGGGGTGGGAAATCATGACTTCTCCCGCTCTGAGTGGAGCTGGGCGTGTCAGATTTTACTGACCCACCCCTGTTCCTTCCTTGCCTGTATACCCAGGGGCGCGGTAACTCTGTTACGAATTTATCCACGACCCCTTGGCATGCAGGCATCGGCCATGATGGGCCCCGACAGTACAGAGAGGAGGCCTGTGGCCCAGCAGTGGGGATATTAAAAGGCTGATGATGTGTGATGGCAGTGGGGACATTAAAAGGCTGATCATGTGTGATGGCAGTGGGGACATTAAAAGGCTGATCATGTGTGATGGCAGTGGGGACATTAAAAGGCTGATGATGTGTGATGTGTTATAATGGGAGGGGTAGTACCAATTCCACGCAGGCGAAGTCGCTGACAGAAGCTGGTATGTATTTATTTATGTATTTATTTACTTAAGGTTCACCCACACCACATACATATACATACAAATAGATACATCACACGGTAATATTCTAATATACAGGGTGTAAGGTACATGAACGCACATACATGTACTAGTGATTCAGTACTTACATGATTCTGGACCCGCTAGCGTTGGAATTTTTCGTCGGCCTTTTCCTAATTTTTGAAAAAAAATAAAAAATTTATTTTTACTTGAAAAAGCCGACGAAAACTTCCAACTACAGGAAAAAGCCGACGAAAAATTCCAACGCTAGGGGGTAATCATGTACTAAATCACTAGTACACGTATGTGCGTTCATGTACCTTACACCCTGTATATGCCATTTACAGGTAAACTCAACATTGACAACAAAGACGCCAGATTACCGCTTAGTTGCTAACTTAAGTCTAGGTGTACAATTGAATAAGAAAAGAAAAAGAATAAAAATAAGTTACTAGTATATAATAGAAAAACAAAGTAAATAAGATTGCATTTGCACTATTAATCTGAAATTTCGACTACGTTTCACTAGTGTCAAGATTCTTGGAGGAAGGCCAAGATTCTTGATTTAAACTTCACCTTTGGGTCATTATATACAACGTTGATGTGACAGAGGGGCATTAAATTAAACTACGTATACTATACGTGTTTAGTATTAATTCGATACGGTATAAAAATAAAAATAATAATAAATGAGGTTTTTTTTTTTTCAAAAAAACTAAATAGCTTACAATTCAGAGTAAAACGCAACCACCCTTTATACCATACTTTATACCCATTATCCTTGTTTGCATTGCCATCTTATAGCGAAAATGTACTTGTGACTTGCGTGAGAACGGCAACAACGCGTCGTATCGTAGGTTATACTCAGATTTATCGTTTTAAGGTGCATGACCTGTGCGTATAGACATAATCAGCTGTTAGGAAAGATACATCGTGTTCAAACGAGGCCAAAACTTAAAAAATCGTTTGTGACTAAACTACTGCTCCGATTTAATTGATTTTTGGTACAGAGCTTGAAAATAGTACCTAGTATAGGCAGTTTAAAGGAAAGCCCCTCTGTCGTATCAACTTTGTATATGTATATCTACTTCGGGTACGGACTTAATAAATGAATTAAGGTTTTCACATGTATGGGGAAGTAGGAAGAATATTACAATGGCAGATAAGTAGTCATTGAAAAGTTGTGTGGAAATCGGTTGTCGTGGTATGGGCATGTGATGCGGAGGAATAAAGAAAATGTCGTGAGGAAAGTCTTGTGTACGGACACAGGGTCTCATCTTGAACAAAGAAAATTTTGTTCAAATAAATCTCAATAGATGTCGTAATATGCATCGATTTCTTATTGAAGTTTGTGTAATATTAATATTTTGAAAATAAACATGGTAAAAACTGTATTTTCTTATTTAATAAACTGCTCTAAGCATAAAATTGTGGAACAATGGGCTTGGATTTCTAATTTAGACGATTAGTGGAACGAATCCTTAGACATCTATATTTCTTGTACCAATAGATGGCGCTGTTTGATGTTTTAAAGTTTATGCATTCGCCTCTTTAAAATTTGAATAGTGACACATTCTGATACAGTAAAACTGCTATGGAGTGCCAAAAATACTATAAAATAATTCCTCAATGTGTGAGAAAATATTGGTAAGACTTTATGTAAATTCATTCAGCTTGCAAGCCGTCACTGCTAACACCATCTAGCGAGGTGTAGAGGACGGGCCCGAACGAAGAACAAAAGTTACTTGTGCCAGACGAGAACCCGTAGTTACGGCGGTACCGTTTCTTTGTATGGGATGAGGCGTCTGTACGCTAGTATTATATTATCTGTGGTATGGATGTGGATGGCTATAAGAGTAGGGGAAGGCCAAAGAAACGATGTTTGGACTGTGTGAAAGAGGATATGGGTAACAAGGGGGTGACTACAGAGATGACGACTAATAGAGGAATATGGAAGAAAAAGACATGTTGCGCCGACCCCAAATAAATTGGGATAAGAGCAGGAGAATGATGATATAAGTAGTCACTAGCAGCACCAAGGAGATTGTCTATGTGGTACCCATCTTAAAGTTGAATGGTTTTAAAGGTCAGAAAACTGCCATAGTCTACTTCTAGGTTATTCACTTAACATTTTGTCATCATCAGCTAACAGATGTCCGAAACAGAACTTCAGCGAGTCTGCCTTCCGCGTAGATCCTCGAGAAACCAAAATATTTATTGTTATTAGTCAAGAAAGCTACGAAACTGCTATATGAAGAAGTCTAGCTAAGTAGAGGCAGCTTAACTGAGACGAGACCTCGTAGATGCAATGTGCTCTATCGGGAAGTGACTTGTTAAGGCCGACTTCTTGTTACTCCTACTCTCCTAGTACCCAAAGCTACACAATCTGACGGGTTAGTTACAGACTCTTGCTGACTAAAATCCACCCGTGTTTTGTCCTTTGCGTTGGAGGGTGAGTAGAGTAGAGTAGTAGAGCAGTGGTGGCCCAGTGGTATCGGCCGCGACTAACAAGTTGTAGGTCGTGAGTTCAAACCCAGGCAGGCGCTTTACTTTATGTAAATTATTTCATCACCACTGCTCTCAAAAACGGTGAAGGAAAACATCGTGAGGAAACCGGCATGTCCTAGAACCAAAAATTTGAAGACATGTGACATCCACCAACCCGCATTGGACCTGCGTGGTGGAATACGGCCCACACCCTCTCACAGAGAGGAGGCCTATGCCTCAGCAGTGGGGACATTAAAAGGCTGATGATGATGATGATGATGATGATGATGTTCGAGGGTCACGGTAACTCTTTCGTACAATCCCGCGACCCTGGCTGAGTTAGTTACCTGCGTTCGGTGGGACTGTCGTCGGCGCTGGTCTCCTTCAAGCGAGCCAGCCACGCGGACAGCTGCGAGAAGTGCAGCTGCGACCGCACAGCATTCAGCAGCCATTGAGATGTGCTGAACGCTGGGCTCTGGTCTCCCCTGGAAAGTGGAAAGAATTTGTTGTTATTTTGATGGTTGAGCCAAAACACGACAAGATTTTTGACGGCATTAATAAATAGATCATCAATCAGGCCTTCGTATGTTCAGGTATCAGACTCCCCAAGTCTGTTACCTGCAGGGGCTGCAGGCCAAATCCTATGGCGGTCGGAGGTCGTTCCGAGTCTCCGGCGCCCGGTGCGCCTACTACGGATAGAGAGAGCCGTTGTATCGTTGTATTCTCCCTTCCCTTTTCGCCACTTTCTTTACGATTCTTTACGATCACTTGCTCGCAAAAGGAGGCGACGGATCCCACGAGCTCTCGCTTTCAACCATGGCCTCCTAGTCGCTTGGTACAGGTGATGACCAGAGGGTGAATCTCCAGGTGTTTTGCAGAAAATAATGATGGATAGCTGCCGACAATGACGAATCGTGGGAAATTCAACTTTAATTCACTAGTATTAAAGTCCACTAGTTCTAGGTACTAGGCAATGAATACTCATAGAGAACTTTAATACTAGTGTGTTTAATACATTGACCGCCATGGGGGACACATGGTGACCCCCAAACAATAGATTTTTAATTGTGTCTGTTTTTCTGACAGTCAACGTGTTAAGTTGAATTTCCCACGATTAATCATTGTCGGCAACCCTCCGTCATCATTTTCTGCAAAACACCTGGAGATTCAAAACTTTAATACTTGTGTATTTAAGTTGAATTTCCCACGATTAGTCATTGTCGGCAACACTCCGTCATTTTTTTCTGCAAAACTCCTGGAGATTCTCCCTAGGATGAGAAAGTTCTTTGGTTGTCTGATGATGGGAACTCACTTCTCAACTTGTGGCCCTCATGGTCCACATCTTCAGCAGGAGGGCTCAGAGCGCATGCTTGTCAACCTTCGCGGCACATTGACCGACCTCCTGTCGTTTCCTAGTTGCCTAGTACTCAAAGATGATGATAGAAACTTACTTCTTCACCTGTGCCCTCATGGTCCACCTCTCCAGCAGTAGGGCTCGGTGCGCATGCTTGTCAAATGAGTCTCCTTCGCGGCACAGTGAGGCATAGCAGTCAGGACAGTCGGGGGCTAACAGCACCTGGAATGAGAAGACGGGATTTAATGAAATGGGCTTTCGTTGGAGTTAAATTGTGATGGTAGTCTGACTAGACGATCTTCAGGAGTATACCAAACATGAACATAGAAAAACCCGAATACAAAATTAAAAAAAGTTCCAAATAAGTCACTTTTTAAGGCGCTGTTAACTGCCAATGACCTTGAGTGGTTAGCTTGTGTGTTCTGTGCGAGCTCACGTAACGCGTCATACGTCCACCCAGTAAAAAAGAAATTAAGACACATTATTAATTTATTTTATATAAAACAACAAGTATTGAACTAAAACACGTATATACTAAAAGATAAATAATTAAATGATCTTTAAAATGGTGAAGGTTTCATAAAAAATACGCCTTATAGTTTTAGCGTGATTCTCAATTTTATATCCGCATTAGACATAACTTTACAAATGAATTACAACATGTTATTAAAATATAATTGCGCCTTAAAATACAGGAACAACAAGAAATGAACTCAGCCTGCTGGTCGTTTGATTGATTTACATACTGACCTCAATGCAGACAGGGATCTGTTCGTCCCATAGCGCCTGCACGCGGGTGTTGAGCTGAGCCTCCACGGCTGGCTTCGGCTCTTCAGTCTCTACTGGCTTCGGTTGAGTTTGGACCTGGAAGCAGTCAAACAAAAGTCTGAAAAGGAAGGCCGTCTGCAAAGATGTCTTTCATATAAAGCACCAGTAATTGAGAAACGAGCCAAGAGGATCATCGGCAAGGATAGGCTCGTCGAGTCGAAGCTCCAAAGTCTTGAGCATAGACATCGAGTTGCTAGCCTGTCGGTTTTCTATCGGTTACATTTTGGGGAGTGTGCGACGGAATTGCATAATTTGATTCCGCCAAGCCCGTTCCATCATCGGAACACAAGACATACGGCGATGCGCCACCGGTACATGGTAAAAAGCCCATTCACACGCACAAAACGTTTTGAGAACACATTCACAAACACAAGCCGTACAGCTAGGGAGTGGAATTCCCTGCCGGAGTCTGTGTTTCCTGATAGCTACAACCTAGGAGTCTTTAAGTCAAGAGTGAATAGGTTACTTCTAGGCAAGCGTGCTCCATCTTCGACAGGTGAGATAGTGGTCAAACGCATGCCTATGAACAGTAAAAAAAAATACCTTATGATTTACCAGCCACAAAAAAAGGATATCAAATCTGCGGACGGCGAGGGCGGCAAAGAGTAGCTCGATAGCACGTGTTCCACGCGCGCCTCAAAGAGATGTTGGCAACAATTGACAGGGTACGCTAGGACCGATGCCTGCCAGAGTGCCCCGCGAGTGTTTAAAAGAATCACCACAGCTCTGACAGAGGAAACTGAAGGAAAACTGGTAGGTTTTAGTCAGTATGAGTCTGACACGTCGGTTCTCCATAGACAAATTGAAATTTGACCAATTGATCTATGGGGAAAATGGCATGTTTCCATCGTCCAATTACTAACTGGGCTATGGAGAATTGAGCATTGTTCCACCGTCAGTGCTCCATGGACCAATTGAAATTTGACCAATTGGTCTATGGGGAAAATGACATGTTTCCGTCGTTCAATTACTAACTGGGCTATGGAGAATTGATTATTGTTCCACCGTCAGTGCTCCATGGACCAATTGAAATTTGACCAATTGGTCTATGGGGAAAATGACATGTTTCCATCGTTCAATTACTAACTGGGCTATGGAGAATTGAGCATTGTTCCACCGTCAGTGCTCCATGGACCAATTGAAATTTGACCAATTATACATGTTTCATGTATATTAAAGCCTTGTCCATAACTTAATTACAAAAAAACCGTTATCATAAAATTATTATTCTCAATTTAATACAACAATTACATAGAAGAAAATAAATGCACTTCTTAGAAACCTTCAGAAGACTTCCCTTTGGGACAGTTTTATATAGCCCAGTTGGTATTCGGACGACGGAAACATGTATAATTGGTCAAATTTCAATTGGTCCATGGAACACCGACGGCGGAACAATTCTCCATAGCCCAGTTGGTAATTGGACGATGGAAACATGTAATTTTCCCCATAGACCAATTGTTCAAATTTCAATTGGTATAGAGAGCACTGACGTTCTGACACGCCCAACTTCTCCCGCTCCAGAGATTTCCCACCCAAAAAAAAGTATCGAAAAGTAGAAAAAGTATCGTTGGAGTGGACTTCCTAGAATCTAGAATTTTAAGGCTACATGTACTAAATACGAATGCTAAGAGCGATATGTGGTGTTACGCGTATGGATAGAATTAGGAATGAGTATATAAGAGGAAGTCTGAAAGTGGCACCGCTGACTGAAAAGTTGTGTGGAAATCCGTTGTCGTGGTATGGGCATGTGATGCGGAGGAATGAAGAAAATGTCGTGAGGAAAGTCTTGTGTATGGATGTGGATGGCTATAAGAGTAGGGGAAGGCCAAAGAAACGATGGTTGGACTGTGTGAAAGAGGATATGGGTAAAAAGGGGGTGACTACAGAGATGACGAATAAAATAAAATAAAATAAATGACGACTAATAGTAATAATAGAGCGGGAAAAGCATCTGCGATGGTGATGAATAAAATAAAATAAAATAAATGACGACTAATAGTAATAATAGAGCGGGAAAAGCATCTGCTTTCGAAAACTCAAAAAAAAAATATCAAAAAAGGGCGTCATACCTGTGTGCTGGTAGAAGGTTTAGCAGCGATAAGCTTGGGGTGTATGAGCCGGTCGTGGGGCGGGGCGCGGGCCGCGGGGCTGGAACTACGCGACCTGATGATGAGCCGACCTAGTTGCAGGAGGAGATTGGGCCCGGACGCCGGTGGCGACGCCGCCGGCACGGGATCGGAACTGTGCATCTGTAAAAAAGAAAAATACTAATTAGCTAACTAAATAAATATTATAAAAGCAAAAAGGTGAAGTTATTTTTGTCGGCGATACGCCACCAGTACATGGTGGACACCACACGCACAAAACGTTTTGCGAATACATTCATTGTGCGTACAGCTAAGGAGTGGAATTCCCTGCCAGAGTCTCGTGTTTCCTGATAGCTGCAACCTGGGAGTCTTTAAGTCAAGAGTGAATAGGTTACTTCTAGGCATGCGTGCTCCATCTTCGACCACATCATCGCTTACCATCAGGTGAGACAGTGATCAAACGCGTGCCTATCATAGATTTAAAAAAAAGTTCTGTATGCCACCCGTACGTACTTATGTATGTATGCTTGTTTGTCCGCGATTTTCTCGAACACTACTGATCCGATTTGGATGAGGTTTTCGTTATTCAAATGCAGAGTTTTCAATGAAGGTTTTAGTTTATAATACTTTGGGACCTGATAAAGATCTTCGGAGATAGACACTGGAACTCTTCAATAACTAACAGCAAATGACTCGCGATTACTGCGACCGTTTGTTTATGTATTTTTAACACAATTTAATGGAAAACCACAACTAAAAAGTGAAAAATATAAAACTTTTTTACAAAAAATAAAACCGACTTCCAAAAAATAAAAGTGCAAATTAACTTTAATTTCGGAAGTCAGTGTTTCTGGTTTTGTTTCTTCGTTTTTTGACATTTTTCTTTTTGGTAAAAAAATATTTTTATTGCCTCGCTAAAATGCATTGTTTCTGAAGCATAGGCCACAGAGACGAGCCGCGGACAATGGTAGTGTTTCAATTGGCGACCGACCGGGCTTATTTTTGGCCCGGTCGATGTGGCGACCGACCCTTGGGGGAAGCCTTTCTGCTGATTTAATGAAAGAATATGATTTTTAGGAGGGAAGTTGGGACACTATAGAGAAAGGAATCTGTAAAAAAAACAACCGACTGCCAAAACAAAATACACTAAAAATTAAAAAAATACTTTAATTTCGGCAGTCGGTGTTTTTATTTTACTTCTTCGTTATTTGACACCGACTTCCGAAATTAAAGTATTTTTTAAATTTTTAGTGTATATTTTTTGGAAGTCGGTTGCTTTTTTTGTAAAAAAGTTTTTTATTTTTCACTTTTTAGTTGTTATACCCCAGAATTAAAAACCCCAATAACATGGAACGTGGAATTTAAACATTTGGAGAACACCAAAACGTCATCGAGGTAAACGTATTTTTCGTTTTTGTTCAGTTTGTCAAAAAGCGCTGAAGCAATTTCGATAAAATTTAAATGGGACCACCTCGGGAGTATAGTCTTTCGGATAAAAAAAGAATTTTGAAAATCGGTCCACAACTGACGGAGAAATCGGCGGACATACAAAACCATACATACGAACATAGAACCTCCTTTTTCGAAAGTCGGTTAAAAAATAAAATTCAAAGTCCTGACTGACTGATATATCAACGCACAGCCTAAACCGCTGGTCCTAGAGACATAGAATTTAAAGGGTGTGTTCTTTGTGAAGAGTAGGTCCTGGTATCTACTATGAAAAGGTTTTTCGATATGCTAACCCATTTTTTTTTTTTAATGTGGGATATCGTCCTATGACTTCGCCCGTTCTGGGCAGCTGGGCGTGTCATACTTTCACCGACTAAAAACCAGCTCCTTCAGATGCCTGAGTGCCCAAAAAAAAATTATGATAGATGTAGCACTTTTTCTTTTGAGAATTAAAAAAATAATGCGTGTTTTTAGTTTTTTTTTTTTTTTATCCATCTGGCTTTTCCCAACTATCTTGGGGTCGGCTTCCAGTCTAACCGGATGCAGCTGAATACCACTATTTTACATGGAGCGACTGCCTATATGACCTCCACAACCCAGTTACTGGGTAATACAATACCTTTTGGTAAGACTGAATGTCAGAATTTCGGGCTTCTGACGGCCAGTAACGACTGTCAAAGATCCACGATTAACAGCCGGAACCAACGGCTTAACGTGTTTTCAAGGCACGGAGGAGTCTCGGTATGTAAAGATAATCACCCATCCAAGGACCAACCCCGGCAAGCGTAGCTTAACCTGATGGATCGACCCGTGCGGCTGTTATTACTTTAACCACGAGCTCCAGTTTTTTTTTTTTTTTAATATAGAATATTATTAGTTCCTACTTTTGCGTATTGCATTCTTGCCAAGTGTCACTGTCAAGTGTCAACTCAAAAGTTCCCGCCAAACCAAAAAGAAAATCGTTACATCGTCAAACAAAGAACAGTATCAGACAAAGGCAACATTTTCACCCACAAAGAGCTTCGGAACCAGGGCACCGGGAAACCAGGTCATCGGGGGGTGGGGGAAGGGGGGAGGTGCATCATGGATGTAGGTCAAGGATAGAGGCGCCTAGTAACAGAGCTGTGCTGGTGTGTTTGTGAGGCATGCTGGGTTTTATTTTTATTTTGGCTTCGCACGGTTTGTGCATTTTAACCAATGGTGCGGATTCTGTTGTGCACAAACTAAACTTAATTTAGGCTATTCCTATCTTTTTCTCTCTAATAAAACAAGAAAGAGATAGACGTAAATTAGAGCTGTCAAAATTAGTTGAACTAATATTCCCATACAAATTAAGGGTACACGTAAAAACATGTCGATTAAAAACACGGTGAAGCGCAAGGCATAAACTGGTTGGACATCTCTAACTTAGTTCATAGTTATAGCCGTCCTTTTCTCGCACTGCCTTTTAGTAAAAGATAACGATTCTCTAATTTTAGTTATTGAATAAGAGAATCGACACCAATGTCAAGTTTATTTTTTTTTTTTGATACAGAATAGTATCTTTATTCCATTACAATGTGGATGTTACACATTTTAATGTTTTTACAGTATTTGGCAGCAAATGTGACGAGTCAGCCTTTTCAGCAAGCTTCACTGAGGTAGTAAACACTACAATAAAATTGTCCGCTCCATTTTTACGGAGATCGCGTATGTGTCAATGATTCCACACTTTGTCCAGTTGCGTAGACACTTTTTTTTTAATGTTTTTTTTTTGTGGGGTGGGAAATCATACAATGACATCTTCCGCTCTAGGGTGGAGCGGGAGGGCGTGTCAGACTCTTACTGACTAAAACCCACCCCTGTTCTTTCCCTGCCCTGAGTGCCCAGGCGCGACGTAACTCTGTTTCGAATTTATCCTCAACCCCCGGGCAGGCATCGGCCATGACGGGCCTCGTCATGAATGCTGACAACTCTTTGAGGCGCGCGTGGAACACTACGCGCCGTCGACTCATGGGCCTGGTGCTGATCTAACGGCGAGCTACTCATTACTCGCCGTCCACAGGCCCGGGTCTACGGTGGCCGGAGATCGTCTCGCGGCGCCGGAAGCCCTTGGCGTCTCCTGCGGCGGTTGCTGCTGAGGGCGTGAGAGCGACTCTGTTTTTGAGCCTCCCTCACCCGTTCCGCCTCTTCCTTCGCGAGCATTACTGCTTCGCAGAAGGAGGAGACTGCTTCCCATTCCCCCTCGCTGCGTACCATGGCCTGAACCAGTGCTGGGCGCGAGAGGTCGCTGCCGCCGACAGCCTCCACAAGCAACCACACGGCGGAGCTCCGCCCAAGCGGGGCAGATCTCCACCGTATGCTCCACCGTGTCCTCTGGGCGATTCTCACAGTGGGGACACCCGGGCTTTTCCCTCCGTCTTATCCTACACAGGAACCTCCCGAAACTTCCGTGTCCGGTGAGAGCCTGCGTCAGGCGGAAGGTGAGGACGCCGTCTCCAGCCACTCCTCAAAGAGGGGCACTACCGCCACAATGGTGGCGTGCCCAGCGCTGGGAGTTGCGTAGACACTTGACAAAACTAATTTTCGCATTGTAATTTTTTTAAAAAAAAGCGAAGTATCTTTTGTTTGTTTCATTTTGTAGCACCAACTTTAATGTTGACATTATAATTATTATACACATACACTAAAACAGTCAAAAGTTAATGTTAAAACGCGTTCATAAATTAAAAAAATTAAAGATTTATTTGTTAGATTTTCGGTGTTGAAAATATAGTACAATACTATACTCGTATGTTATATAGTACAGTTAACAACCCTAGCGGTACTCAATACGTGATAGAACTTGCACTGACATCCAAGAAATAAATCTGAAATGCCTCATTCGCTTGTATAATTTTAAGTGGGTCATACGTTGTACGTTGAGGTCACAAAGGGCTGTACAATGACCATGTCATGGCCTATTTAATTTTAATGAAATTATAGTGAATAACTGGGTTGTGTATTCGAAGACATGTGACATCCACCAACCTGCATTGGGGCCGCGTGGTGGATTTTTTATTTTTATTTAGAATATATTATTTTTATTGTTGATAGGCACGCGTTTGACCACTATCTCACCTGATGGTAAGCGATGATGTGGTCCAAGATGGAGCACGCTTGCCTAGAAGTAACCTATACACTCTTGACTTAAAGACTCCCAGGTTGTAGCTATCAGGAAACACAGATTCCGGCAGGGAATTCCACTCCCTAGCTATACGCACAATGAATGTGTTCTCAAAACGATTTGTGCGTATGGGTGTTCACCATGTACCGGTGACGCATACGTCTTGTGGTCCGATGATGGAACGGGCTTGGCGGAATCAAATTATGCAATTCCGTCGCACAATCCCCAAAATGTAACCGATAGAAAACCGACAGGCTAGCAACTCGGCGTCTATGCTCTTAACTTTGGAGCTTCGACTCGACGAGCCTATCATTGCCGATGATCTCCTTGGCTTGTTTCTCAATATGTCTCAAGGGCATCAAGCTGGTAGCAGATCCGTCCGAGAGCAGTACTCCATACATGATCGAACTTGCGCTTGATAAAGTTTGAGCAGCTGTTCCGGTGTGAAGTACCGTCTCACCTTTGCGAGGATCCTCAACTTTTTGGCAGCCACTTGAGCCTTTGCCTCCATGAAGGGATTATGGCCCACACTCTTTCACAGAGAGGACACCTGTGCCCCAGCAGTGGGGACATTAAAAGACCGATGATGATGATGATAATGACTGGGTTGTGGAGATCTATAGGCAGTCGCTTCATGTGAAATGCTGGTATTCAGCAGCATCTGATTAGACTGTAAGTCAACCATTTTTTATTTTTCGTGTTCTGCTCAGATAACCCAAAGCATTTGATACCCACACCACGGGGTCTCATCTCAAACAAAGAAAATTTAGTTCCAATAAATATTGTGACGACCTTATGTTGGCGACCTTATGGTGGAGACTGGCACATTGGAAGTTTGGAACATACTAGAAACTCTTGGAACGCCGATTGAATTTTAGAAGAATAAGGAAGACTTTTGTTTTTCAGTTCACTTCTGCTAGCCCGCTCGAAGAGGGCACATGTATTATTTTTATTGTTCAATATAACGTATAAGTGCGCCATTCCTCTTTCCTTTATTACACAATACATAGTAACCAGTCACTCTGATACACCACACTCTCGCGTCGCCAGCGAGTACGACAGCCCCTAGACGCGTACGAAGAATCTCCAGGGACCCTGCACCACGAGAAGGTGCTCCAGGTCCCTATAATATCAATAGATGGCGTAAAATGCATCGATTTCTTATTGAAGTTTAAGTAACATAACTATTCTGAAAAAAAAAATATGGTAAAAACTATATTTTGTTATCTAATAAACCACCCTAAGCATGAAATTGTGGAATAATTGGCCCCTAATTCAAATTTAGATGTTTATTGGAACGGATTCTTAGGCATTTATATTTCTTGTACCAATAGATGGCGCTGTTTGAAGTTTTAGAGTTTATCCATTCACCTCTTTAAAATTTGTATTGTGACACATTTTGAAACAGTAAAACTGTTATGAAGTGCCAAAAATACTATAAGTTAATTCCTCAATGTGTGAGAAAATATTGGTAAGACTTTATGTAAATTCATTCAACTTGCAATCCGTCGCTGCTAACACCATCTAGCGAGATGTAGAGGACGGGCCCGAACGAAGATCTAAAGTTGCTTGTGCAAGTCGAAAGCCCGTAGTTACGGCGGTACCGCTTTTTTGTATGGGATGAGACATCTTTTTTTTTTTTTTTGGGGTTGGGAAAACATCCTATGACTTCTTCCGCTCTAGGGTGGAGCGGAAGGGCGTGTCAGACTCTTACTGACTAAAACCCACCCCTGTTCCTCCCTGCCCTACATGCCCAGGGGCGAGGTAACTCTTTCGAATTTATCCTCAACCCCCGGGCAGGCATCAGGCGGGATGAGACATCTGTACGCTAGTATTATATTATCTGTGCCCATATCATGGGAAAGCATACAAAATAACTAGACCGCCATCTTTGGAAGTCCGCTATACCTATTGGATTTGGTTTTTGGTGTGTGTTGTGTGTGATGTGTTGTGATTTCAGCTTAATCAGAAATCGGGAAGTGGGTCAAATTTAAGGTCTCTGCACACAGCCGGCGTGGCGTGGCGGGGCGCGGCGTGGCGGGGCGGCGACGCTGCGCTGGCGCGGCGGCATCGGTCACACTGCGGGCGCGATCACGTCCCGTCCCGCCGCGCCCATTCACGCCGACCGTATCGCGACGCTATTCATTCATCAAAAAGATGTTGAGCGCCGCTTCTGACTTGTATTCCCGCTCGGCGCGGCGGCGGCGTGGCGCGACGGTTACTGTCGCGTCGAGCGGGACGGCTCAGTGTGGCGTCGTCCGTAATATCTAGTACATTACAACTGCTCAGTGTCGCGTCGCCGTCCCGTCCCGCCGCGCCGCGCCCGCTGTGTGCAGAGACCTTTACTTCTAAGATTTTTTAAAATATTTAGTTATACAAGTGGAGCTAATATACCTGTGTGGTAAAAAGGCTAGACAGATTATGAATACCAGATGTATTACATATACGTATGCGTAACAAAGCATAGTACAGTCATAATCTTCCTGCCTCATCCTATGTTACTAAACTTGTGGTCGGTGCAACATGTTGTTTTCTTCCATTCTGTCGTGTCAGCCGTCACGCTATCACTAACTCCCTTTTCTTTCATACCACTCCTCACACAATGCATCCATCTCTTCTTTGGCCTCCCTCACCCACTCCATCCATCCATATTTATATTCAGTATTGTACAATAGTACATGTACAGTAAATGCGTTATAATCCCAGGACAAAGCCTGTTTGTAAAACGTAAAGTGGGTCATAGTGTTCAGGGTTCCGTACCCGAAAGGTCTAAGCGGAGCCCTATTGCTGTCACTCACGTGTCGTTCTATCTGTCCGTAGTCTGTCACAAAATTTTGTTACGAAGAATTTTTTAACTTCCCATTGACCTATGAACTTGAAATTTGGTGATAATGTTTATTATTACGTATACTTTACTAAAAACTTTTTTACAAAAAAATAGAACCGACTTCCAAAAAAAGTGCAAAATAACTTTAATTTCGGAAGTCGGTGTTCCTGTTTTGTGTCTGTGTGTTTTGGCACCGACTTCCGAAATAAAAGTTATTTTGCACTTTTTTTGGAAGTCGGTTCTATTTTTTTGTAAAAAAGTTTTTTATTTTTCACTTTTTAGTTGTGGTTCCCCATTAAACTGTGTTAACAATTCATAGACATACGATAGCAGCAATCGCGGTTGATTTGCTGTCAATTTTTGAAGAGTTCCGTTGTCTGTCTCCGAAACCCATAATCAGATCTTTTTTAAATTTAAATGGGACTATTTCGGAATAAACCCCTTTCGAACAAAAAAAGAATTTTGCAAATCCGTCAATATATGACGGAGTTATAAATACAAACATCTGAATTGATAACCTCCTCCTTTTTCGAAGTCGGTTAAAAATAGCAATATAAATATTGATAAATCAAATTTTTTCTTTGATAATTCCCTCATTTGGTACGGAACCTAGACGTGCGAAGTCCGACACGCACTTAGCCGGATTTTTTTATTAGGCTCGCTCCGTGGCGGTTTCACCACAATCTCTCTGTCTTCTTTATAAATATTACTAGCGACCCGCCCCAGCTTCGCTCGGGTACAAATTATACATATAAACCTTCCTCTTCAATCACTCTATCTATTAAAAAAAACCGCATCAAAATCCGTTGCGTAGTTTTAAAGATTTAAGCATACATAGGGATATAGGGACAGAGAAAGCGACTTTGTTTTATACTATGTAGTGAAGTTTAGATTGCATCACCAGAAACATTTCTACGTACTATTTCAGTGGATTGCCATTGTAAACTTTCAGTTCCACGAAGAAATTCTTCCTAGAAATTTGTTCTGACCCACTTTCGAGTTTGACCCACCCTTCGCGGGTCACACACAAACATAACACTTACTGCTTGCCCTTTTAACTAATATACACCAAGCCAATTACTAAATCATCCTGTAATAATTTCACTAAATAGGCTTTGACATGGTGAAAACGTTTTGGAACACATTCATTGTGCGTACAGCTAGGGAATCCTGCCGGAGTCTGTATTTTCTGATAGCTACAACCTGGGAGTCTTTAAGTCGAGAGTGAATAGGTTACTTCTAGGCAAGCGTGCTCCATCGTCGACCACATTATAGCTTACCATTAAGGCGGAGGTTCCCAAAAATGGTCAAAGAGGTGGTTTTTTAAAGCAGTGTATCTCTTAAACCGTAAATAGTTTTGAGAAATAAAAAAAATATGATATTTTCAAGTCCTACTTGCATACAGTGATGGAGCTAGAAACATAATTTAACATACTTTAATGCAACAAAAAAAATCTTCTAACATACCTCTAAATTATCTTTAAAAGCAGTTTATCCCTTCATTAACAATTATAATCATAATTAATAATATACCATAAAATTTCAAATGCTAAGTTGCATCCAGTGATGGATTATTTTTTATAAATTTTTTAGTAAATCCTAAGTAAATCGATAAAATACTTCATATTTTGCAATAAATTGCGACCATTTGTCGTAGCGCATCTCTTTCTTTTCTATGCAATCCGAGAGTGACCGCGCTTTATAGACATCTGGGCCTTAAGTTAGATAGTGGTCAAGCGCGCAAGCCTATCAATGATAAAAAAAAATCATTACATCAATACATATTCAATAGCATTAACATCATACGTGAACACATTAAGAAAACCTATTCTAACATGATCGTAATAAAATTCAAAACGTGACAAATTACGACAAACTACAACTCAAGTATTGCACTTAGCAACAGAGCGATAACGCCATTGGCTAGCAACAGTATTCGACACGCTGCACCCTCCACTAATTGCACCTACGTAGAATTTGATTTTAAAATATTGAATCGCAGTTACGTAAGGCGGTATCCTTCCTTATTATCAACCCATTTAGTCAATATACATATGATAGACATCCCACCTACACGCATAAAACGTTTTGGGAACACATTCATTGTGCGTACAGCTAAGGAGTGGAATTCACTGCCAGGGTCTGTGTTTCCTGATAGCTACAATCTGAGGAACTTTAAGCCAAGAGTGAATAGGTTACTTCTAGGCAAGCGTGCTCCATCGTCGACAACATCATCGGTTACCATCAAGTGCGATAGTGGTTAAGCGCAAGCCTTTTTTTTTTGATGGGGTGGGAAATCATCCAATGACATCTCCCGCTCTAGGTGGAGCGGGAGGGCGTATCAGACTCTTACTGACTAAAGGGGTGGGTCCCTGTTCCTTCCCTCCCCTGAGTGCCTAGGGGCGCGGTAACTCTGTTTCGAATTTATCCACAACCTCTGGGCAGAAGCGCAAGCCTATCAATGTTGAAAAAAAACTCATTACATCAATACATATTCAATAGCATTAACATCATACGTGAACACATTAAGAAACCTATTCTAACACGATTGTAATAAAATTCAAAACGTGACAAATTACGACAAACTAAAACTCAAGTAATGCACTTAGCAACAGAGCGATAACGCCATTGGCTAGCAACAATATTCGACACGCTGCACCCACCACCACTTGCACCTACGTAGAATTTGATTTTAAAATATTGAACCGTAGTTATACATATTATTCATATTGTGACAGACATGAACACATCACATGGGGACATCTCACCAACACGCACATTCATTGTGCGTACAGCTAAGGAGTGGAATTCCCTGCCAGAGACTGTGTTTCCTGATAGCTACAACAACAGGATCTTTAAGCATGGTAAGCGATAATGTGGTCGACGAAGGAGCACGCTTGCTTAGAAGTAACCTATTCACTCTTGATTTAAGACTACCAGGTTGTAGCTATCAGGAAAACAGACTCTGGCATGGAATTCCACTTACAGTGAATGTGTGCTACTTTCAAATTTCTTCATGTACGAAACCCAATTTTCATCACACAATATACCAACAGTTATCTAACACATCAAAATCTTAACCTCGCACGTTTAACCACTATTCTTAACCCGCGAATGAATATAAACAGATTTTAACTATAAGAACACAGTTTATACTCTTCACACGCCTTTTTGGAAGCGATCCAAAAACGTGGAGCAGAGTTTGTGTATTTCGGTTTATTTATTTATTTATTTATATGCACGATGTCGGAAGAACTGTTGATATATCTTTAGACTTTGTACACAACTGGGGACATACTTAGAGGTCGATCCATCACTACATACTAGCACTTCGCCCACGACTTCGTCCGCGTGGATTTCAAAAATTTATAGCCTATGACACTCACAAATAACGTGGCTTTCTATTGGCAAAAGAATTTTCGAAATCGGTTCAGTAGATCCAGAGATTACCCCCTACAACTTCACAAACTTTACCTCTTTATAATATTAGTATAGAAGTATAGATAAAACAAGTCTCCCGCCGCGTCTGTCTTTTCGTGATAAACTCAAAAACTACTGAACGGATTTTCATGCGGTTTACACCAATACATAGAAGATTTAGATGTTTAATTTGTATCCGTGTGAAGCTGGGGCGGGTCGCTAATTGACTTGTTTTTGATTTGTTTTTAATTTGATTTAACTTTAATTTATTTTTGACTTAATTTTAATTCATTTTTGATTTAATTTTAATTTGATTTTGTTTTGATTTAATTGTGATTTGATTTTGATTGTGTTTGTTTTTATTATGGTGCCTTACAATTTATGGACTATTAGTGTCTGAAATAAATGTTTTGAATTTGAATTGAACAATCCGTTATACGAGTATACCGAGACTTCTTCGTGTATTCGAGCATGTTATGCTGTTGGGCTCGGTTGTCGTTCGTAGATCTATGAAAGTCGTTAAGTATAATGGTGAAGCGTCAATTGCCTTTTTAACCGACTTTCGAAAAAGGAGGAGGTTCTATGTTCGACTGTATGTGTTTTTTTTTTTTTTATGTATATCCGCGCATTTCTCCGTCAGTTGTGGACCGATTTTCAAAATTCTTTTTTTATCCGAAAGAATATACTCCCGAGGTGGTTCCATATAATTTTTATCGAAATTGCTTTAGCGCTTTTTGAGAAACTGAACAAAAACGAAAAATACGCATATCTTGATGACGTTTTTGTGTTCTCCAAATGTTTAAATTCCACGTTCCATGTTATTGGGGTTTTTAGTTCTGGGGTATAACAGCTAAAAAGCGAAAAATAAAAAACTTTTTTACAAAAAAAACAACCGACTTCCAAAAAACAAATACACTAAAAATTTAAAAATAACTTTAATTTCGGAAGTCGGTGTCAAATATCGAAGAAATAAAATACAAACACCGACTTCCGAAATTAAAGTTATTTTTAAATTTTTAGTGTATTTGTTTTTTGGAAATCGGTTGTTTTTTTTTGTAAAAAAGTTTTTTATTTAATATTCATTACGAATAAATCAGGTACTAAACTCAAGTAGGATTATTCCGTACTATCTACTAAATATTTAGCTTATCCTTTATAAAAAAGGGGACATAATCGAGTGTCTATTTGATGAGTTATTACACCTATGTTAATAATCTGTGACGCTCACAAGGTACCGAGTGTCATTGATTCGCACGCCAGATGGCTTTTGCGATTCACTTCCGCCTGTCATATACTTTACCGCTCCATTCGCCATCGAGTTACGTTTGTGCGTGTCCCACCGTGAAAATTTATTTGTCTGGTGACTGTGGAAGGTGGAAGTTCAGGTGTTGGCTATTAACACGCCACACCAGATAATAAGAAGCCCGAAGTCAGGCAAAGGGATTCATGTAACCTCTGTTCTGTGTGTGTTTCGCTTGTCGAGGTTTGTCCGTGCATGGGTGACCATCCTCTACATACCGAGACTCCTCCGTGCCTCGGAAAGCACGTTAACCCGTTGGTCCCGGCTGTCATTTGTACATCTTTAACAGTCGTTACGGGTACTCAGGAGCCAGAAATCGTGTTTCCCAGTTACTGGGTTGAGGACGTCAGATAGGCAGTCGCTCCATCTAACATACTGGTACTCAACTGCATTGAGTTAGACTGGAAGCCGGCCATAAATAGTTGGTTTAAAAGGTTATACAGATGAAGTCTGCGTTTGGCCCACAGCAGGCAAAATGCCTCTTCTCTTAGAGAGAAGGAACGAGCATTGATCACCACGCTGGTTGTGTTGGCGATTCCATCTAAAACTTTCGTCATTTTTCCGCATTTGAAATGCTGATAGCTAACCCATTTAGAAATCGATAAGTTATCAAAATGTTATCTTAAACGATGGTATCGCAAGGACGTCTATGTTTGATAATAATATTGTTACGAGTATACACCACAGTGCATATTACAACTGTAGGTGTTCCTCGTTCAACTGTGCTTATACCTCTGAAGGGTATATCTTTATGATCATCATTCTTCTGCACAACTATTTTTTATCTTCTTCATCCATAAATTTCTTTCAGCCATCATTAGTAGTCCGCTTGACCACTATCTCACCTGATGGTAAGCGATGATGTGGTCGACGATTGAGCACGCTTACCAAGAAGTATCCTATTCACTCTTGACTTAAGACCCTCAGATTGAAGCTATCTTTTGAAATAAGCAGCACCTTTGTGCTCTTCTATCTGTATTTCTTTGTCTTTCTCTTGTAAGTGTTTTTGTGTGTGCATAAATAAATAAATATCCTGGCAGGGAATTTCACTCCTTAGCTGTACGCACAATGAATGTGTTTCCAATACGTTTTGTGCGTTGTGGGATGTCCACCATGTACCGGTAGTATATCTTACGTATGTGGTGGTATCATCTCAGTAGTCTACTCTTTTGGGGGGTGGGAAATCATCCAATGACTTCACCCGCTCTGGGTGGAGCGGGAGGGCGTGTCAGGGTTGGACCTCATCTGGCAGCACGGAATCGCATTTGTTCCGCCTGTGCTACCACGTGCTGCAGTATGCTGCCGCATGCGAACGCGCGCTGTCGCATTCCGCAGACAAAAAAGGCGATAGCACGCGTCAGCATGCTGCAGCATGGGTGGCATACTGCCGCGTTCTTTCATGATCAGTTTAGTTTCAAGCGCGAGATGGATAGGACCACGGAAGAGAGAGCAGTGATTCTAGCGTGTATTTTGCAAGAAATGCAAAATCAAAATAATAAAAAGATTCGTCAGTCATTGTTATTTCCATCCGTACGGCATGAATGAACAGGCTGCACTGAGCTGACGAGCGGCCGCGTGCGCCATTGTACGATAGAGTGAGACAGTATGCGAAGCAAGTGATCGGCGGTGAAAGGATGCGTTAGCATGCTATCGCGCACTTCAGCGTTCCGGAGTCTCCCTGCCGACCATTGCATTTTGTCCGTGATGCCGATCGCCTCGAGGATTCCGCCGCGTGCTATCGCATTATGCTTTCTGTCTCGGTCTAGCAAATGGCAGTTCTAAGCGCCAGAAAGAGAAAGGGCGACGGAAAAAGGCGTTTCCGTGCTGCTAGATGAGGTCCAACCCTTAGACTTTTACTGACTAAAACCCACCCCTATTCCTTCAGTTGCCTGTGCCAAGGGCCGCGGTAATTCTATTTTAAATTTACCCGCGACCCCAAGCAGGCATCGGCCCTAACAGACCCCGTCAGTTACTGCTGACGGCCTGGCCCTTCTCCGACGGCGAGCTACCCATTACTTGTCATCCGAAAGCCCCCGCCTACGTTGGCCGGGAGTCGCCTTGCGTCTCCCGACGCCCAGGGTGACTCCTGCGGCGACTGCTAGGGGCGTGAGGGAGTCTCCGTTGAGTCTCCCTCACCCGTTCCGCATCCTCCTTCACGAGCATTGCTGTTTCGCAGAAGGAGGTGACAGCTTCCCATTCCCTCTCGCCCCCTACCATGGCCTGGACCAGGGCCGGGCGCGAGAGGTCGCTGCCGCTGGTCGCCTCCACAGTTGTCTACCCTTACTGGCCACCTCATTTTTCACAGTACACCCATCTGATCTTTGTTCTCTCTCCCATACTTCTATAGCCAAAGACACACACTTAAAACTTTCCAGGCGCGATGTTATTAATTTATTATACATCGTCACATCGGTTGTCAAATTGTCGCAATTCTATTGATGTCGAATCGAAATTGACGTCATCTGAATTGCAAATTTTTGGCATGGAAAATTCGGTTGGTTCGGATAAAAATAAATACCCCGATTTGGTCGTTTCTGTGAAACCCAGTTTCGGTAGCATTTGCTGTTTTAAATACGTACTTATTTTCTGTAAGTACTAGGACAGCAGAAATTCTGAAGATATGAAAAAAACACATTCAACAGACAGTCTTGGTACGAAACACGTACATGTACTAGGATAGTAGCAGGTGGAGGAGGTCGTGGCTAAAGTAATAACAGCCGCACGAGTCGATCCATCAGGTTAAGCTACGCTTGCCGGGGTTGGTCCATGGATTTGGGTGACCATCTTTACATACCGAGACTTCTCCCGTTCTCCGTGCCTCGGAAAGCACGTTAAGCCGTTGATCCTGGCTGTCAATCGTGGATCTTTGACAGTCATTACGGGACGTCAGAAGCCCGAAACTTTGACATCCAGTCTTACCAGGGTATCGTATTACCCAGTTTCTGGGTTGTGGAGGTCAGATAGACAGTCGCTCCATGTAAAATACTGGTATTCCGCTGCATCCAGTTAGACTGGAAGTCGACCACAACATAGTTTGGAAAAGGCTAGGCAGATTGATTTTTTACTAAGATAGTAGCAGGTCTGTGAGGTATGCTGGTAAAGAATGTATGATCCATGTTTAACTTCAAACTGGGCTAACTGTGAATGTGATACCATTTTCAAAATAACCCAACAAATCAGCAAAGCTGACGAAGAGAGAATGATTCACTATTTAATTTCCTGTAAGTACTAGGCTAACAGAAGTTGTAAAGAGATAACGTTACAGACATGCAACTCACACGGCATAGAAACAGCTGATTTGACACGAGTTTCTTCCACCGTTTATCTTTGAGTGAATTGATTTCCCCTCTTATCTTTACGAGGTGAGCAGAGAACATGCTATCTTTAACACAACGCACGTTTGCAAACCATGTAATGCGATAACACATTATAACTATTTACTGAAAAGATGGCAGACTATGCAAGTATGCAAGCTATTATGTCTATTAAAACACTGCAATAGGGATGACGAAGGGCCGATTTCACCAATGAAAATAATCGCAATTAGTTTACAGATTGCTGGATTTTGACCCTCCGTCTATAACCTTTCATAGTCTAAGCCTACACCAATATTTTTTATGTCAAACAACCCAAATCGGTCCATGTTTTGAACCCACAAACCTCTCACAAAGCTACTCCCTCAACCTCAATGGTACCAGGATAGCAGATGTTGTAACAAGTATCGTGGAATGACAACTTAATTACGTACATATAATACGTAAATGGGCAAAGTACGCAGTTTAAACACGCGCAAATTTTGCGTTATACTTTGATGATAGTGTAAACACGTTTTCTTTTCTATCTATCTACATAATATGGCGATGATATTCTGTATGATCACTGCTGTCCCAATTTATTTTTAACTTGCTTTTGCCATCTCCCGCGTGAATATCATCCCAAGGGAACATGCTCTTGGGATAAAAGTATCCTATGTGCTATTCCAGACTATAATCTATCTCTGTGCCAAATTTCATCCAGATCCGTTCAGGCGTTCTGGCGTGATCTCACAAACTAACATCCATCCATCCATACAAAATTTCGCATTTATAAGTAAGAGTAAGGTTTTTTTTTTTGGGGGGTGGAAATCATCCAATGACTTCTTCCGCTCTAGGGTGGAGCGGAAGCCAGGGGCGAGGTAACTCTTTCGAATTTATCCTCAAACCCCGGGCAGGCATCGGCCATGACGGGCCCCGTCCCTATTGCTGACAACTCTTTGAGGCGCGCGTGGAACACTACGCGCCGTCGACTCTCGGGTCTGGTGCTGATCGGGCGGCGAGTTACCTACTACTCGCCGTCCGCCGGCCCGGGTAAGAGTAAGGTTTAAGTCTATTTGCCTCCATCTTAATAGTCACCTTCTCACTAGCCTCATCATCTTTCACAGTATCCATACATTGTTTCAACATATATAATATCTCAACAAAATATGGACCACCCATGATCATTCTGAGAGCCAAGAGGATACACATTAGCGTCCTTCTGTCTGTTAATGACAACATACTTACAGCAATAACCAATGTCTTTGCCAATTTTTTTTATTCCGAAGGCTATTCATTAGTCGTTGGGGAAGTTCCATGTTTATTATCAGTAGATGATATAACGGTGATACTGCTTTAGTAAAGTGTAAAAATAAAGGAGAAGATGACCTATCTGTAACACTGATTTCAAAGCAAGAGTTATCCGAACTGCATTTTCTACACATTTTACGTCACCGGTCCCCATACTAAAGTTTTAGACTCAGATTTTCAATAGAAACCAGATTCTATAAAAAAAAATCTGCATCGTAATTATGCTAAACTAAGATCTCTATCAATTACGCATATTTTCAACTACAGATATTTCGTCAGAGGTCCCAAAAGAGTCCCCTGTGGCATCCCATAGTTTCTATAGTAACAGTGCATATCTCAAAATCTTCAGCGAAAGAATTCTCCCCAATTACAAAACAAACATAACAATTCTTTATCATTTACATTCAACAACAAAATGATTGATAAGTTTTTTCATTCCCGTAAGTAATTTACTCCGAGTTCCAAAACACACTAACCTATTAACGATAAAACTGTTGATATACTAATTCACAGTGGTTATCTAAATTCTACCCGCGGAAACGTGTCTAAAAATACTTTCTGTATGTTGACAAACATTCGGTTATCTCTTTCTGTCTCGTAGATATGTATCTTCTGTCTCTTTTAGGCTCAGCCACAACATATGGCAGCGATACATGACTATTCATTTGTGGTGGGGATATTTTTTTGTTATGATTCAGGGTTTTAGGTTAGCAACCTGTTAATTTCAAGTTGTTTTTTCCTTAGATTATCTTACTAAAGTAAATTTGAATGCTATTTCGATGATTCGTCTTTGCTTTTGTTAAGGGTTCATCAGCATTCATGATGAGGTCATAAAGTCGTTTAGACTAATCAATTTTAATACAAGACAGGTCTCATGTGCTTAGCCTTTTCCCAATTATGCTGTGATCAGTTTTCCGTCCCATCCCATCCACCATGTACCATATCTTCGTCTAGCCTTTTCCAGACTATGTTTGAGTCGGCTTCCAGTCTGACCAGATCTGCATCTGGTTTAAATACCAGTATTTTACATGGAGCGACCGGCTATCTGATCTCCACAATCTATTACTGGTCAATCTCTATCCTATTGTACTTATCTTTTTTATCATTGACAGGCTCACGCTTGACCACTATCTCACCTGATGGTAAGCGATGATGTGGTCGACGATGGAGCACGCTTGCCTAGGTTGTAGCGTGTGGGTGGGATGTCCACAACGACTATACAGCCGATGTCCACATATCACAATTTATATTTATGTTCGGAGCAGCATGCCTTCTTCAGTATATTTCTTACACTTAGCATTTTTCACATAACATTGACATCCCACAGATCAAATTTTTGACAAAGGTGACCTGGTTCTTTTTCTTCTTAGCTTGGCGATGGCAAATTTAGTTTTTAAATATAATGTTTGGCTAGTATTCAGTCACGGCAACAGCATTCGTTGACGCAGACATAAAGTCGTCAAATTTACAGGTGCAGAGCATGCGGCGCAAGATGAGAGCATGATCTGCGTAGAGACGCCGCATGAACACCGAAGATCGGTCTCTTGATGATCTGGTGAAGTCAGCAGGAATCCATTGGATGCTCAGGACCGGTCAATGTAACGCTTGGAGGACCAATATGTCCAAGAGCGTCTTTCGGATGTAATAATGATGATGACCGCAAGAAACATCTGCCTAATTTTGAACTAATATAATCGTAGGACACGTCTACCGTATAAACGAGCGGTGGGCCCGGAAAACTCAAGACTGGTGTTCTGAAACCACAAGACGAGTCCGCGGAAGACCACGAAGGAGATGGCGGGATGACTTGAGATGTCTTCCTTAAGATCTGGAAAACGGTAACACAGAACTTAGAACAGTAAAAGGAATGAAGAGAGCCCTTTGCCCAGCAGTAGGTCAGTACAGACTAGATATAATATAATAATAATAATCCAATATGGAATACGATAAAGATTTCTAAGAAATTGACGCACTAACATCCAAATCAGTTTATTATGTCATGAGAAAGTCTACTTCGAGCCAAATTCGATGGGGTTGCTAAGGTGAACCTGGGCGGAAGCCAGGTAGTTGTCAGTTTTTGTTGATTATACTCTAGTTGTCACCCAAGGGTTTGCACGAGATTTGAGCACCATTGAATGGCTATTTTTAGGAAAGGATAAGAATAGACGCTTGATCGAAGTCTTGCAAAGGGTTTTTTAAAATAATGAAGGCAAAATTAAGGAAGCACTCGTGGCTTAAGTAATAACAGCCGTACGGGTCGATCCATCAGGTTAAGCTACGCTTGACGGGGTTGGTCCATGGATGGGTGACCATCTTTACATACCGAGACTCCTCCGTGCCTCGGAAAGCACGTTAAGCTGTTGGTCCCGGCTGTCAATCGCGGATCTTTGATAGTCGTTACGGGTCGTCAGAAGCCCGAAAGTCTGACATCCAGACTTAGCAAGGGGTATCGTATACCCAGTAACTGGGTTGTGGAGGTCCGATAGGCTGTCGCTCCATGTAAAATACTGGTATTCATCTGCATCCGGTTAGACTGGAAGCCGACCTCAAGATTGCTGGGAAAAGGCGCGGGCAGATTGATTGCAGGCAAAATTAACTTTCTGAAGTAACACATTTTACGGCCGTGTAAATAACACGCACGTAAATAACGTGCTAATTTATTTAGAAAATAGAAGATGGGTAACCAAAAAGACTAAGATGCCAGAAAAGCGAGGTGGTTTCGCATAGTTAGTCTTTAGAAGCGTTTTCTAACCTTCGGAATAGTGAATTCTTTAGTTTCGTCCAATGGCTGACTAAACCAAATCTTAAAATACTACAAGCGCTACAAACCTGCAATTTTGCTCACCCCCACCAGATACAACACGTGCCATTAGCGTGATAATAGCAACAGGTGTTAAGAAACCGTGCATTACATTATGTAACTGCGCAGAATAGTACCAGGCGACCAGGAAGTTAAGAAGTTGGACTAAACTCATTTGAATAAACCTTCAAACCACGCGGCAAAGGAAAATATACTTTAACAGAATTGAAATAAAGTCTGGTTTCGAATGGAGGGGTGTTGATTACCGAAATAGTATCGAGATTATTTTTGTTTTTAATTCGTGAATCGTTGGATTTAGTATTACGAAATATTCGGAGTGTGTATAAATTGTGTACGTTGTTACTAAGTTCGAGTGTTAGAAAATTCTAAGGCCTTTGTATGTCTGTATGTAATGTCTCTTACGTGTGCATAAATCTCTACCATATTATAAAACCAAGTCCCCCCCAGTGTCTGTTCGCGATAAACTCAAAAAGTACTGAACGGATTTTCATGCAGTTTTACCAATAGACAGAGTGATTTATGAGGAAGGATTAGGTGTATAGTTTGTAAACCTGCAAAACTGGGGCGGGTCTTTAGTACTGGTATAAGTATTACATATTTTTAACAGACTTCGAAAAAGATTGAGGTTCTATGTTCGACTGAATGTGTTTTTTTTTTTATCTATGTCCGCCGATTTCTCTGTCACTTGTGGACCGATTTTCAAAATTCTTTTTTTATCCGAAATTCTTCAGCGCTTTTTGAAATAATTCACTAAAACAAAAAAATATGTATACGTAATGACATTTTGGTTTCCTTCAATTACGAGTATGTTCAAATTCCATGTTCCATGTTATAGACGTAACTTCAATATTTAGTACTTACTGGGTTATAATAGCTAAAAAATAAAAAAACTTTGTTACAAAAAATACAACCGACTTTCAAAAAAGAAAATTAAAAATAACTTATATGTATTTTTAACGTATTTTCTTTTTTGAAAGTCGGTTGCATTTTTTGTAAAAGGTTTTTTATACTATTTATTAACAAACTAATGTTTTATTTCGCTCAAAACTCTGACTCAACCAAATATGTTTTGTTACTCAACATTACTGGTTTATTGTTTTTGTGTGTTTTAATAATATTATGATTTGTTAATCAATGAGCTGAATGAGTTTGGTGTTACAAATAAATGACTGACTCTTTCACGAATGAAAATATTTCCGATGTGAAACATATTTCCTCTCGTTTTTATGCGATCTGTGGGAGTGATTACGTGAAATGGGACGGACATTTGTAACAGGAAGCCGGGGAAGCGCGCTATTTGATTTGACCAATGAGTGCGCGATGCACAGGCTCACAGTCACCCAAAGGGCAATGGAGAGGGCTATGCTCGGCGTTCCCTTGCGTGATCGAATTAGGAATGATGAAATCCGCAAGAGAACCAAGGTTACCGACATAGCTCAAAGAATCGCCAAACTGAAGTGGCAGTGGGCAGGGCACATTGCTCGCAGAACAGACGGTCGATGGGGCCGAATACTTCTGGAGTGGCGAAGGAATCCAACAAGGTGGACCGGTGATGTAGCCGATGGATGCGAGACGCACAGGACCGGTCAATGTGGCGACACTTGAGGGAGGTCTATGTCCAGTGGTGAACATCTTTCGGCTGAAATGATGATGATGATGATGAATGAGCGCGCTCGGTGGTAGAGTTGGCCGTCAGATGGTAGAGCGCGCGCATGATAAATCTGCGTGCGGTCGAAATCGAAAATGAACGTTTTAATTTTATTTTTCAGGATATAATGTTAATTTTGATTATTATCAAGGTGAGATGTCAAATGTTACACATAATTTTTAATTTTTTTTAAATTTCATTATCCCCGAAGGGAAGGCGAAAGTCTTTTGACCATATTGCCTATTTTTACGTAGTGTATTTATACTTTTTTTTCCATTAGAATGCAGATGTGACATTCTAATGTTTTTTTGGAGTATTTGGCAACAAATGTGTCGAGTCTCAGTATAAATGCGACAATATAAGGTTCGCTTGTTTTTGAAGTTAAAACTTCTTTAGGCGTGTTGGGCACTCTTGAGATGGGCAAAAAAACTAATGAACTCGCGCGATACCGACACCGCTACGAGTGCTACGACGCGTAGCACACAGTTTTCTGTCGGCAGTTCACGTTCGTCTTTTTTTTTTATTGGAACGAAGTTCCTTATCGCGCGTTGTGAAAGGGGGCTAGACGGAAAAAATTCTTACGAAAAGTTGTCACGACACTAATGAGGCTGTCCATCCAAAAAGATTGTGTTGGAAAAACAATCTAATAAAAACTTCTTGTATTTTTGGTGGGTAGGTACAAAGTTTGCAAGCAGATCAAGCATTATCTAACAAATTTCGTGTGTTAAATCTAGCGGAGCTTGGAACAATCTAACTTCGAATCTAATCTGGAGTCTCTAACTAGTGTTGCCCAAAATCGGTCTTGGTCTTGCAGTCTTGGTCTTGTTCTTGCATTTTCGCAAGACCAAGACCAAGACCAAGACCGCCTTATTGTAGCAAGACCAAGACCAAGACTGAACCCTGCAAGACTTGAGCAAGACAAGACTTAAGCCTGCAAGACTCTTGCGTCTTGCAGTTAAGACAAACTGAGATTTGGGCGTTATTAAGTAGGTATTTGGTTTCAATCCCGATTTTGAGAGACGTTCCCCAGTATCAAAACCGTAGGTATCGTCATAACACTAAACTAAGGGCTGCAGTTGTATCTGCAGTTGGCAACGTGCCGCTCGTCTGAAAGAACCCTAAAAGGTAGGTATTGTATTGATTAGGTAGGTAAGTACTTATTTTATTTCAACTGTTTATTAAGTAGGTAGCGTGTTAATACTCACAAATCTGTTCCCATCCTCCCATGTGATAAAATGTACCTAGAATAACTTTCTAGCAAAGTTCATACGTTGTAGGTATTACCTATAATAATATATTATGCTTTTTTATGTATACACATTTTGTAGGTACCTACTTATGTTTCAAAGTTTATATTATTCTTCTATTGAGCAAAATTTAAAACTAACAGCGAGTCGAGTAGGTCTAGTAACAGTTTCTACGGCAGCCAATGTTATGGTACAGACGCCAGCACATCAAGTTACTACAATCTGTCAAATTTCTTTAACAGATTTTTAACTTTATTGCTAAAGAATTAAGGTTCAAGGTTGATTAGGAAAATGTGACGAACAACCTAATTATTACTTAAACAAACTAATTATTATTAGTTAGTAAATCATCGCTGAAGACTATTGTCTTCAGTGATGATTTACTAAATAAATAAAAATAATCGTCGTGTAGGTACGACGATTATTTTTCTAAGGAATACAATTTTGTTGTAGTAGGTACCTACATCATTTCTTACTTACACGTATACTTACGACAGTACCTACGTAGCAAAGCGCGCCAGTCACGAGTACGACAAATTGCCTAAAAAATGTACCTACGCACACTGTAATGAAATCTGCTAATCTCAACACACACGCACTTCCTTATTTTGGCCGCATAGGTAGACTTTGCCTGTAGTCTTCTTTTATTGGTTAACTAACATTGTACATTGGTGAATGCTCCAGGATAGCCCGCGAAATCTTATTTTTCTTGCAATTTGCAGGCCAGTGCTAGATTGTTTATTGATTAAAATATTATTCGCGCTGTAAGACGTATGTCGTTACAGAATCATAAACATCAAAATCATCAATACAACCCTCCAAGTTCAAAGGTCGAGGAATGAGTTTGACCTTGAAAAAGTCATTTTTTTTTAAATAATTCCTCGACCTTTATGAACTTGGAGGGTTGTATTGATGATTTTGATGATTATAATTCTGTAACTACATACGTCTTACAGCGCTAATCATAATCTAAAATCTAAACTAACGTGTTCAATAAATAGCAATAAGCTAATAGGTATTTGCAAGACTTGCAAGACTTGCGAGACTCTTGCAGCAAGACCAAGACCAAGACCAAGACTGAGAGCGCAATACCAAGACCAAGACCAAGACCAGGTGTATTGACGCAAGACCAAGACCAAGACTGGCCTAAGTCTCGTCTTGGTCTTGCATTTGGGCAACACTATCTCTAACCCATAAATACTAAATAGCTTTCTAAATTATGAGAATAAAAGCTGAGCTGAGCTGAGCTGAGCTTAGCTGATCTGAGCTGAGCTGCGATGAGATGATGAAGTATAACTTCTTACGTGCGTGCGTGTGTGCGTTGTTAATATTAAAAAAAATATTATAAATTAAAAAAAATAAAATTATATTACAATTCCTTCACTAATTAATCGAAAGGAACTTCGTTCCATCCGGGTGTCCCTTGACACCTCTCAAGTTTTTTTTTTATTTTTAGGCGCGTTTGGCACCGACACCGACGCCAACACCGACACCGCTACGCGATCCGCTTGGCGGATTGAAGTGAAAACTTCATTAGGGGCGGTGGGCATTTTTGTTCAAGTTTTCACTTCTGGCGGCACTCCCGGAGTGCCACTCTTTTTTTTTAAGCAAGAAACACTCATTGTCATTGGAATTAAATATATTCAGAGAGGTTTTAAAATTCGTTCACATTGAGTCAATGGTGTGGATTCTGTTTTGTACGAACTAAAATTAATTTAAGCTATTCCTATCTTTTTCTCTCTAATAAAACAAGAAAGAGACGGACGTAAATTAGAGCTGTCAAATTTAGTTGAACTAATATTTCCATACAAATTAAGTGTACACTTAAAAACTTGTCAATTAAAAACACGGTGATGCGCAAGGCGTAAACTAGTTTGACATCTCTAACTTAGTTCATAGCTATAGCCGTCCTTTTCTCGCACTGCCTTTAAGTAAAAGACAGCGATTCTCTAATTTTAGTTTAGTTATTATTAAGAGAATCGGCACCATTGAGTCTCATCTCTATGGAGAGGGCTATGCTCGGATTTTCCTTGTGCGTTCGAATCAACAATGGCCGAAAGGTTCTGGAGTGCCACAAGGTGGTCCGAAGACCTGGTGAGGGTCTAGGGAATCCATGAAGCGCCCGCCTTTCTGACCTCCACAACCCAGAGACTGGGTAACATATACCTAAGCCCCGGTGTAGCTATTGAAATTTATTTTTTCTGTCAAAATTGTAACTTTGGAAGCTGAGATCGAAAATTGTTGAAAGTATAAAATGCACCGAGACACGCCCATATCAAGCGACCTGGTGACCTATTTACCTAGATCTGGGCTAGATGAGAATTTTTATGATATTTTGCAGAGAGATTTTGACATTTTTTTTTATTAGGGTTCCGTACCCGAAGGGTAACCAACGGCACCCTATTACTAAGCCTCCGCTGTCCGTCCGTCTGTCTGGCTGTCAGCGGGCTGTACCTCATGATCCGTAATAGGTAGACAGTTGAAATTTTCACAGAATGTGTTGCCGCTATAACAAAAAATAATAAAAATAAATTAAAAATTAAATGTGATACCCAGTCACATTTAATTTTCTAGACAACGTGTATTTTTTGGTTTTTTTGCCAGATGTTAATAATGGCTTGTTGCCATTATTAAGACAAAAAAAAAACAGTGGCACTCCGGGAGTGCCGACAGAAGTGAAAACTTAATCAAAAATGCCCAACGCGCCTAATGAAGTTTTTACTTCAAAATGCTACGAGTGCTACACGTCGTAGCACTCGTAGCGGTGTTGGTAACGTAAGTTGGTATTGTTTTTTTCCCATCTCAAAAACGCCCAACGCGCATAAAGAAGTATTTACTTTAAAAAATGTGTGCCAGTAATTACACAAGCCAATGTATGAGTACCGATTCATATACTTCAATACCTGAATACCAAAATACTGGTTATTAAATTGGAATATATTACCGTATTTGGCAGTCAAATTCATCATCACAGTACTTTGTTATTTAGTAGATAGAAGAATGTTTGGAGGAGCTCGTGGCTATAGTAATAACATCCGCAAGGGTCGATCCATCAAGTTAAGCTACGCTTGCCGGGGTTGGTCCATGGATGGATGACCATGTTTACATACCGAGACTCCTCCGTGCCACGGTAAGCACCTTAAGCCGTTGGTCCCGGCTGTCAATCGTGGATCTATGACAGTCGTTACGGGTCGTCAGAAGCCCGAAAGTCTGACAACCAGTCTTACCAAAGGATATCGTATTACTCAGTAACTGGGTTGTGGAGGTCAAATAGGCAGTCGCTGCATGTAAAATACTGGTATTCAGCTGCATCCGGTTAGACTGGAAGCCAACCCCAAGATAGTTGGAAAAAGGCTAGACAGATGAGTAGCTATGAAGAACGTTTGTCTATTCAAAATCCTTTCAAAACATAACCCCTATTCGCAGTAAAGTAAATAATAGTCATGAATGACGAACAAACAGTAAATCAAAGATCACGCTTCACCGCTCACACGGTGACAAAGTACTAGGCGTCCATAACGCTAAAAGAGCTTTTGTATGTTAATAAGACCTTCATAACATGCCAACATAACGCAATAGTAGAACCCCGATCAAATCCCAACCTAATCGTTAACGAACAAGATTCAATTTCAACAATCGACGTTTACGACCTTTGGTAAATAAAATAGAAGCAAGGTAATTCGTAATTAAAATGGAAAATTGAATTTTCATCTCTATTTATAGGGTGTAGGGGTAATTTTACGATGACAAAGGTTGTGTGATACGACCTTTTGGGATTGGGGGCCGGTTCGAATGCACTCTGACGTCAGACCTCCCCGAGCCCTTCTGACCTAGATAAGTTGTCGTCAAGCGGAAAATAATACAGCGCCCTGCAGCGGAAAGCGCTTTGTCGTAATAAAGCGTCTAATCAAATAAAAACTAAAGCGGCTGAACCTAGCAGCTTAAAAAAAGTAGTCGGACACACGTACTAAGGATTCTGTACCAACTAAACTATGATAGATTTCTTTCAAATAAAAATATTTTTATTTGTTAAACATAGGCAGGTTAAGTACCGATGTTGTAATTAATAATTATTAAATAACGCTATGTCTAGCCGTCATCGGGCGGCGTACAAACATGTTGAAATACAACAATATTAACACTTATTATTAAATCATTCTAATTTAAATATTCGAAACAATAAAAAATTCTTACTTTTTATAATTTTATTATTTGGCATGGTAGTGAATATTATAGCAACACGTATTCTGTGAATATGTCAACTGTCTACCTTTTACGGTTAAAAAGACACAGCCCTGAAATATACAGACGGGACGTACACCAAATAGGATTTTCTCCATTGGATCTAAAACTCCCATAAAAACTTTTTTACAAAAAACACAACCGACTTCTAAAAATTACAAAATAACTTTATTTTCGGCAGTCGGTGTTAATATTTTGTTTCTTAGTTATTTGACCGACTTCCGAAAATAAGGTTTTTATTTTTCACTGTTTAGTTGTTGTACCCCAGAAGTAAAACTAAATATTAAAGTTATTCCCGAATGGATAACTCCAATAACATTGAATTTGAACATTTGGAGAAAACCAAAACGTCATCTGTGTATACTAAACATATTTTTTGTTTATGTTGACTTTTTCAATAAGTCCTGAATCGATTTCAATAAAATTTATATGGGACCACCTCTGAAGTATGACCTACCAGACAAAAAAACGAATGGCGGAGATATCGCGTAACAAACATACAAAAAAAAACATACAGACGAATTGAGATCCCTCTCTTTTTTTAAATCGGTTAAAAACAGCTGAAATTAAACATTGTAAATAAAGCACTTGACGCTAACAAACGTTTAATTATAGAACGTTAGAATGACGCGATACATTCGCTGAATGGTCAGCAGTCAGCTGTCACTTTAAAAACATGGCGTCGTTAGGTCTAGACTTGTTACTAGTGATGTGTGTTAGCTGTATCGATTTTTTAATCGATTAATCGGTCTAGTTTCGATTACATTGTTAGTGATCTAGTTTTGTTGTATTTTTTGTTGGAAGAGAAACGCGGTGTTAACTTTCACTGGATTACTTGTGGTAGAATAGAAAATAGTGTCGGACCGAAACACGATTTTTAGCGCAAACTGAAACAGTTTTCGAATTTTCGGGTCCCCTCCAGTTTAGGCAGAAAACGAATCTCACGTTATAACAAAAATAGTGCAAAAAATACTTGAAAAAGTTTTCAGACTATTGTATGAAAACTTCTTGTGTGGAAGTCGGTTGTCGTGGTATAGGCATGTGATGCGGAGGAATGAAGAAAATGTCGTGAGGAAAGTCTTGTGTATGGATGTGGATGGCTATAAGAGCAGGGGAAGGCCAAAGAAACGATGGTTGGACTGTGTGAAAGAGGATATGGGTAAAAAGGGGGTGACTACAGAGATGACGACTAATAGAGGAGTATGGAAGAAAAAGACATGTTGCGCCGACCCCAAATAAATTGGGATAAGGACAGGAGAATGATGATGATGTCTGAAAACTTTTTCAAGTATTTTTAGTCATCTAAGTAAAAAAATCTAATTAGTTCGGATTCAGTTTGATAACCTAAAAATATTGGACACGTTCTTTTCTTTTGTCACGTTAACAAAACAGTGCGTTGAAATTTCGCATGACGTCACACCTGAGTTAAAATTGTATCAATTTTTACTCAAAAGTGACGTAACAAGCCGACTTTGATGCGTTTTAACTTTGTAATTTTTTATTGATTTGATAAAACAAATAACACGTGGCCAATATTTTTTGATAATCTAAATTACGAACTAAGTAAATAGATTTTTTTTTAAATCCTGGAATCATCTGTATTCAGTCCTTACTTTCATAAAATAAAATGATCATTATTGATGACACACAGACAAACGAGACCGTCAGATTTTAGGTATGTATCACAGCCACAACCCTTAGCTCAAAGACGCTACCCTAAAAGCATTTTGTGTTGGCATTTGGTTGGGCCAACAATAAATACTATCATTTTAGTGTTGGCCTAACAATAAATAATATTAATGTAGTTTCGGTCGAGTCAAATATTCGGCCAAAACTGTTTTTTTTTTTGCTGAAACTGTAACCGAACTTCGGTCGGAAACGAATAGAATAGACATTTATTTTGCAAATATGGGTAATACACAATAGATGTTTAGATACATTAAAGCACAGCCATATTTCACCATTCGGCATGCAAACATTTATAATATAAAATTAACAAGATTAATTGATTATTAATAGGATTAAGTATTTGATTATTAATACAATATCCATTATTATAAAGATTATTGTCAAAATTATTAACAAGACGAAATAATCCAAACAAAACAAATTAAATTAAAATTATTCACAATATTATCCAAAAGGCCAGATCAATTCTGCAATTTTTTTTCTCTAATAAAAACTCAGTCCTTCACACTGTAGTACGTTTTATCCATTAAACATAGATTTGACATAGTCACAGCACAACAAACACAAAGGTAGTGTTGTTATAGTTAGTTGTAGTCATGAAGCTGACTCACCCGGGCCTGCGGACGGCGAGTAATGGGTAGCTCGCCGTCCGATCAGCACCAGGCCCGAGAGTCGACAGCGCGTAGTGTTCCACGCGCGCCGAACAAGAGTTGTCAGCAATAGAGACGGGGCCTGCCCGGGGGTTGAGGATAAATTCGAAACAGAGTTACCTCACCCCCGGGCACTAAGGGCAGGAAGGAACAAGGGTGGGTTTTAGTCAGTAAGAGTAAAAGAAGTTTTTACAAAAAAAGAGCTCTTCTGACTATCGCTCACTTACGTCCTTCCTTCGGCGCTACAACCCTTTGTAGGGCCTTGGCCTCCTCAACGATCTTCATCCATTTCGCTCAGTCTCAGACCTCCTTCGCCAAGATGTTTTCCTCCCTATTTTCCTTAGATCTTCCTCGAGACAATCCTTCCACCGCTTCCTGGGTCTTCCTCTTGGTCCTTTTAATTTCAGAGTCCATACGGACATGATTCTAATCGCTCTGGTGTCACTCAACCTTTCCAGGTGACCTGTCCATCAGAGCCAGTTCGTGGTTCATCCTTACCCGATACGTGCCTACCCCTCAATCTAAACTTATTCATCAGTCTTTACACGTGTTGGCAGCCCATCAATATGCCGATTAATGACACGGCCCATTGACCCGTAAACGCCACGAGCGCTTGACACCCACAACTTAGAGATATCCTATATCCAGCCAGCGAAACCGTCCTTTTACCGGCCCACACATGCAAGAGGCCGAAAATAGATTGCTATTCTTAGCGACTGTTTGATCTTTGGTAATCCATTGATATAGAAAAGATGAATTGGCGTTATCTTTAAGAATATAATACACTCCTTGGTAACGTATAAGTATAAATAATAAAGGGACTCCGTTGTCCACTTTTTATTTATTTATTTTTTTATTCTTGATAGCACGCGTTTGACCACTATCTCACCTGATGGTAAGCAATGATGTGGTCAAAGATGGAGCACGCTTGCCTAGAAGTAACCTATTCACTCTTGACTTAAAGAATCCCAGGTTGTAGCTATCAGGAAACACAGAATCCGGCAGGGAATTCCACTCCCTAGCTGTACGCACAATGAATGTGTTCTCAAAACGTTTTGTGCGTGTGGATGGGATGTTCACCATGTACTGGTGGCACATCACCGTACGTCTTGTGGTCCGTTGGACTTAAGACTCCCTTTTGGTTCTTTGTGCGTGGGGTCCTTGCTTACAGCGTCCAGCCTAGGTCCGACCAGAAGCTTCCCAGCTTCGCGGAGCGAAATCACTGTTCCGAGGACTTACGCACGTTGTGTAGCCACGGCCTCGCCTACCAGGATGAAGTGGCCGGCTGATTCCTCGGCGTCAAAGCAGCCTCTGGAGAGAGGGCTGTTCGTGGCGCCTATGTTGAAAAGATGTTTATTTAAGAGACCGTGGTTGTCCTTATTATTGTTCTGAGGTTAGTTACACTTAATGTAATTGTACATAACATAATGAACTTTATATCAATTTCGTAACATACTATACTATAAACTAAATACGAGCCAAAAAAGACGTCGCGCGTCTTCCGGGGAATCCTC
The DNA here is from genome assembly GCA_951329385.1 of Polia nebulosa. NCBI lineage: Eukaryota > Metazoa > Arthropoda > Insecta > Lepidoptera > Noctuidae > Polia > Polia nebulosa. The sequence continues at coordinate 18,824,849 of OX589614.1, forward strand.
GCACATTCTCGAGAATTCCCTTAGCTACTGTCAGTGCCGTCTGGAATCCGCGGGATGTGGCGCGAAGGAGTCGGCTGGAAGTGTTGAACTAAACATCCTTCAAGGCGAACGCGAGAATTCTCGAGCATTCTCGCGAATTCGCGGGCCTTCTCGCGCAATGAGGCGAAATTGACGCTTCCGTTCAACGGCAATGTAAATTGAACGTTAGGTGCAGGAGCTGATAACGCAAAACTCTTTCACTGACAGAAAGTAGACCAAGCTAACGCTGAATGCCAGAGGTTACTTTTTGTGTCAAAGAACTTAACGTATCCTGTGGGACAGACAATGGGAGAAGAGAAAAGTTGGAAGACGGAGCGTTGAAAGGCCACAAGGTGGAACGATGACCTGCAGGCGTATTCGCTAACTCAGTTGACATCAATTTGATAGGCACTTTGCCTTACATTGCTGCTTTGACGTATATGAAAACCGTAGTGCCTATTATAATCGATGTCCACCGAGCAATGTACTGCATAGTGCGTATCAAATTGATGTCAACTGAGTTAGCGAATACACCTACTGGTGAGGGTCGCGAGACGCACCGGACCGATCGTTAGAATAGAATACTCTTTATTATGTATACCATTTAGATTACAGAACATATAAATGAAGAAAACATTACATAGGGTGACACAATGGGCGGCCTTATCGCTAAAAGCGAACTTTTCATGACAACCTTTGAATGGATTTTATATAGAGAAAAAACTTTTTTACAAAAAAAACAACCGACTTCCAAAAAAAAAATACACTAAAAATTTAAAAATAACTTTAATTTCGGAAGTCGGTGTTTGTATTTTATTTCGTCGATATTTGACACCGACTTCCGAAATTAAAGTTATTTTTAAATTTTTAGTGTATTTTTTTTTTGGAAGTCGGTTGTTTTTTTTTGTAAAAAAGTTTTTTATTTTTCGCTTTTTAGTTGTTATAGGTACCCCAGAACTAAAAACCCCAATAACATGGAACGTGGAATTTATACATTTGGAGAACACAAAAACGTCATCAAGATACGCGTATTTTTCGTTTTTGTTCAGTTTCTCAAAAAGCGCTAAAGCAATTTCGATAAAATTTATATGGGACCACCTCGGGAGTATATTCTTTCGGATAAAAAAAGAATTTTGAAAATCGGTCCTCAACTGACGGAGAAATGCGCGGACATATACAAAAAAAAAAAAAAAAAAACATACACTCGAACATAGAACCTCCTCCTTTTTCGAAAGTCGGTTAAAAAGGAAAGACAGTACCCCTGGGCACTCAGGCAACTGAAGTAACAGCGGTGGGTTTTAGTCAGTAAAAGTCTGACACGAAGGGAGCATTATAAGTCATTGGATGATTTACCAACCAGACAAAAAAAAAAAACCGGCCAAGTGCGAGTCGGACTCGTGTACGAAGGGTTCCGTACCATTATCTATAAAAACTGGAAAAAAAATATGTCTGTTGTATGGGAGCCCCACTTAAATATTTATTTATTCTGATTTTTAGTATCTGGTGTTATAGCGGCAACAGAAATACATCATCTGTGAAAATTTCCACCGTCTAACTATCACGGTTCATGGGATACAGCCTAGTGACGGTGACTGACGGACAGCGGAGTCTCGGTAATAGGGTCCCGTTTTTACCCTTTGGGTACGGAACCCTAAAAAAAAAGTGGTGTAGTGTGATGATTAATTTCCCGGAAAAGCTTCTCAAAGCCTCTATTAATACTACGGTAAAGGTTATACTTACTAAACTATATCACGAAGAGGTCAAAGGAAGCAGAGACGTGATAAATTGGGTCAAGATTCGAGTCTAAACATAGCGATAAAAATACACACCGTCTCATTGGATCGGGGACTACCGATTCATTGGTATGACGTCACGGCCTAGAAGACAGCTGTTCAGATATTTTAATTACGTAAATAATTATGTTTAATGAAACATTAACCTCATCTCGTATGACTCAAAGCAATGAAGATTTTGAATACTAGATAAATGATAAACGATTTTATTTTTGTAAGTAGGTTTAAACAATACTTTTACACGTCAACATTTTTGTTTAGTTAGATGAGGCCGGTCTTTCCTAGCTGACTACCCTGAGAAGAAACACCGAAACAAGCTCAGAGGTCAAAGTCTCTTTTAAAATGTTCAAATCCATACAATATGTACTGGTCAAATATGAGAACCATGTACGTTTATGTCTGGGATGAGCTTTTGAGGAAAGCAACACGCAAATTCGAGTGGACCTGTCCAGACAGTGCAAGCATTTGTCACTTATCGTGAAGAGGCTCAACTCAGAACTTTGAGGAGCTCAACGAACCGACGAACAATACCAAAGTAAGGACATTTGAGTAGGCCGCAAAAATACTCAAACTGCCAGACAATCATAAAATCTACGTGAATATAACGACATACATAGTTCTCGCATTCACATTATGCTATATGAGGACCATGCAGTTTAGTGTCTGTAATGGTCTTTTGAAGAAAGAACCACCCATATTTGAGTGGACCATGATTCCATCTCCATTTCATTTTTCATTTCAACGCACTGTGTATCGTCCTCAGTTTTAGGGTTCCGTACCAGAAGAGTCCAAACGGAGCCCTATTGCTGTCACTCACATGTCCGTCTGTCTGTCTGTCCATCGTCTGTCACAAAAATTCATTCCGAAGAAATTTTAACTTCCCATTGACCTATGAACTTGAAAGGTGATAATATTTATTATTACGTATAATTTACTAACAAATACCAATATTTGGTACGGAACCCTAAATCTGCGAAGTCGGACACGCACTTGGCCGATATTTTTTTAGATATTTACGTGACAAAAGAAAAAAAATACGTGTAAAATATTTTTTGGTAATGTAACTGACGATGTCTGACTAAAAAGATTTTTTTAGTCTCGGAAAGATAAGATTTTATGACATTATACTATTAAACAAATAGTTTTTCTTTTGAATTTCTTTCTGTATTTTCCAAGTCGAAGACGAAAGGTATAAAATATGATGATATCGAAACATAAATATATATATATAATTATATATATATATCTAAGGTCTCCTATAATTGAGGGAGCACATACATTTTTGTTCTAGTCCTGTACAATGTAGCATGTAAGGCATGTATTCTTTGTTGGAGATCTAAAATAAAATAAATACTGGTGCGGATTCTGTTTTGTACGAACTAAACTTAATTTATGCTATTCCTATCTTTTTCTCTCTGATAAAACAAGAAAGAGACGGACGTAAATTAGAACTGTCAAATTTAGTTGAACTAATATTTCCATACAAATTAAGGGTACACGTAAAAACATGTCGATTAAAAACACGGTGATGCGCAAGGCGTAAACTAGTTTGACATCTCTGACTTATTTCATAGCTATAGCCGTCCTTTTCTCGCACTGCCTGTTAGTAAAAGACAGCGATTCTCTAATTTTAGTTAAGTTATTGAATAAGAGAATCGGCACCATTATATTGTTGTTGTTTTTTATTTTTTAATTTGAATCTGTATGCTGTTCGCGTGATTGTTTTTATTTAAACAAGACCGAAAACGTTTTTATTTAAACAACAGCTGGGGGCACGAGCAGCGTTTGAAAACCAGGTAACCTCAATAGAAAGTTGTAGCAGAAATATGTTGGAATCTTGACAAAAACCGATTTGTAAGAGCATTAAAACCAAACTACCATCAACAAAAACATCAATAGTGATGTCGCAACCTATTTTTAAGAACCAAACACCATTAATAATCGATTCTTTTAAAAATAATCGATAAAAAAACATCGATTAACACAACACTGCGAGAGCGTGCGTATAAGGAATTGACGCAAGCGCAACGCTAGCCTAGCTCCGAACCTTGGCACCGTTTATGATATGCCGATCACGACTCCAAACGAACGTGGATATTAATATTTCGATTAACGTTTCGTGATTAGCGGGTTTGAGGAGAACTACAGACGTTTAGCGATCTAATAACACTAGGCCTCATATTTCCCGTCAGGGGTTGTATATTAATTTGTTAACCGACTTCAAAAACAAGGAGGTTATCAATAATAATAATAAATCATTTATTTGCATAAAACATGGTATACAATCCGGTGGTATACATGGTATACAATTCGGATGTTCGGCCATAACTTCGTCGTTTATGGACGGATTTGCAAAATTCTTTTTTTTGTTTGATAGAGGTTTAATCCGAAATGGTCCCATTTAAATTTCATATAGAGAACGTCCACGGCGTAGTCTGTGCCATCTAGTGGAGTAAATTCGAAACTTTTACCATATAAAAACTTGTCATTGACATTTCCGTGTCATATGTATACACATGTATCATGCACACAAGCAGCACGCGTAAAGTAGACTGCCATCTATTGAGTGAAATCCGCAACTTGTACTGTAGAAATACTTGACATTGACATTTATGTGGCGCCCTCTATAGTTCCGCACGCTCCCTATAGATCTGATGATGAGTTTCGGAGACAGACAACGGAATTCTTAAAAACTCGACAGCAAATCAACCGCGATTGCTGTGTTCTAATGTCTATGTATTGTTAACACAATTTAGTGGGGAACCGCAACTAAAAAGTGAAAAATAAACAACTTTAAAAAAAAAAATAGAACCGACTTCCAAAAAAGTGTAAAATAACTTTAATTTCGGTAGTCGGTGTCAAAAAACGAAAACACAAAACCAGAAACACCGACTTCCGAAATTAAAGTTATTTTGCACTTTTTTGGAAGTCGGTTCTATTTTTTTTGTACTTTTTAAAAAAAAATTGAACCGACTTCCAAAAAAGTTTTTTTTTATCTTGGAACTATTTTGAATTGACGGCTAATTTCAATACAAATCTCCTTGGTAAAATCATTGGCCACATAGATTTTTTAAAATTTTCTGAAAGACGTGAGCTGTTCCCAAAAATTGTTAGTGAAATGAAAAATAGAAAACGAAATAGTTTACCTCCCGCAAGATTCATTTTTCAAATGTTTCGAAAGCTGCTTCACCCGAATGCATATTGCTTTGGATTTGAAGGAGAGGATAAACTTTTTTATATTTCTATCAATTTTTCATATCACTAACAATTTTTGTAACAGCCCACGCAATCACCACTTTTCTAGACAAATCATCTTTCACATAGTCCATCCAGCATCAGTTCTCTAGTTAAATTACAATTATCTAGTCGAACTGTCAATTTCACGGTAATAATTTTGTCAGTTTTGTAACCTATCCTGTTTGTTATCAAATAGTTTGGAACCGAACGCTACGGTTACATTACATCATGTATAGGAACATTGTCAGCTATCTGACCACACCACAAACCATTTCTTTGTCAAACAAAGCAATAATCGATTTCTCATTCCCATTAAAATTCTAAAATAGTAATAAATTAAATATGATCATATTTTCAAAAAACTCGACTGTTAAAAAAAAACTAACTGCACTTGGTAGCATGAAATCAAAAATTTAACTAAAATAACAGCCATCACTGCATATATGCAGACTGCTTGAAAAGTGACTTGTATGTTTTTTTTTTGAAAATATTAAATTTTTTAGTTATATTTTTGGAATCGCCTCCTCGAACCCTGTATTTTGATACCCCACTTAATGTTCGTCGACTTAATTTTTTTACTTTTTCACAGTATGGCGTCTGGTTGTCGCCATAATGTATTTTGATTACTGTCATGTCTTTATTAGCACTCGCAAGGTTAAGACGAATCAATTGACGTAAGAATGATCAAAATCAGCCCACGCGTTTGGTCTCTATAGTGCCACAAAGGAACAAACATACATTCACGTACGTACGGTACGTGTAACGGAAAGGTGTGGTCATAATTATTTTAAGAACTGCATCTGCCCATCGATATGAACAACTTTATTCAAGAAAAAGTGAGGAAATTCTCAAAAAACAAATTTACCCCCATACAAATATTGATCAGCTAATGATCACTTTGTATGCAAAGTTCAATTTTTTTTTGGGTTGTTTTTTATTTATTCTTAGAGAAACTTGTTTATTTCCATGGGCAGAACCGGTTTTTAAAATATGACCACACCTTTCCGTTACACTCAGTATGTATTCATACATAGGCTTTTTTTGTGGGGTGGGAAAGGAGGGCCTGTCAGACTCTTACTGACTAAAATCCACCCCTGTTCCTTCCCTGCCTGAGTGCCCAGGGGTGCGGTAACTCATGTTGAGAATTTATCCGCTACCCCTAGGCATATACATTCATAGGCTGATGAATCACATAGCCCTCCCTTGCGTCACGCAATCGTGTAAAAAGAGGACGCGTAGAACTCCTTGGGCTTCGAAAAATTCTTCCACATCGCTGTCAATGAGAAAAGTGTCCAGACTCCAGAACACTGGCAGCATTGCCACGTTGTGGCAATGCTGACAGTGTTCTGTGGCAATGGCAATTTGATACTTTGGCCAGCCAGGTCACGTGAAGAGCCGACTAACTGTTTGCAGATGGCACGAAAAACTCGATGATCACTCGGACCCCATGGCCCTAGTGTTTTATTGTTAGCTTGTATATATAATTCTATACTTTGTATTTGCAATTTAATATTTTGTATGATTTATCTGCATAAATTCTTAAATTAAATAATTGATTTCGGCATGATTACCTACTGCACTTCTCACGACAATCGAAGAATCCCATCTGAGTGACGTTATCTCTTAGCATTTTATGATAGCCTAGTCCTTGACGGCTGACTCACACATAAATGTCAACCTGTAGTTCTTCCTTCCCTTTTGATTCGTTTACATTTATACAATTCTCGGAGGAGCTCGTGGTTAAAGTAATAACAGCTGCACGGGTCGATCCATCAGGTTAAGCTACGCTTGCCGGAATTGGTCCATGGGTGGGTGACCATCTTTTCATACCGAGACTCCTCCGTGCCTCGGAAAGCACGTCAAGCCGTTGGTCCCAGCTGTGAATCGTGGATTTTTGACAGTCGTTACGGGTCGTCAGAAGCCCGAAAGTCTAACAAGCAGTCTTAATAAAAATAATTAATTAAATCTATGTCAACCCCCCCGGTGACAACTGAGAAACAGACTTCCCATTTGTCCCCTCTAGTCAGTTTTCAAAGGGAACAGTCGGCACAAATTGTCACCCCGGAGAACAGGGCTAGAGGGGACTATTGAGAATAATTCACCAAGGGGTCTCGTATTACCCAGTAGATAGGCAGTCGCCCCATGTAAAATACTGGTATTCAGCTGCATCCGGTTACACTGGGAGCAGACATCAAAATAGTTGGAAAAAAGGCTTTTTTTTTTTTAGGCAGATAATGACATTCATAAAATTCTGGTCATACACGAACCCTGGTTTACACACAACCGGTAGGAGATAAATTTTCTCCATTTGACACACGTTAGAAGCGAGATTAACTACGAAATCCCGGTTTAGTCCCATCTTGGCCCCCATAAATTTGATGTTCGTGACAGAGTGCCGAAACTGGAATTTTCCGTGGGCATGATAAATAAATTCATGGGTGATGGGCCTAAGACGAAATCCCGTACTGCTTGAATCTGAGAATATTCTAACAGTACTGCTTTCTTGTCTTATGATTCGAACACGGAAGTTCAAGCTTGATAGAGCATGGCAAGCTTCGTGGACCCGAAGAAACGCGATCAAACCCGAAGCAGGTTCCTACTACTAAAGTAAGTTTGACGTCATCTCTCAACAGCTATGGCAGCCTAGTACTATACGGTGAGTCAGTAACCGTTAATTAATATGTTTTTACTGCTCATAGGATCGATGATGCGTAGTTGTTGAACCATGTTGCTTAGGAAAACATCATTGTTATGATATAATAATTTTTGTATGCCTTTTCCTGGTGTGGAAAAAAATTGAAGTCCTTACAATAAGCCCTTTCATTTGAAACGTATTTAAAAATAATGTGTTTATTCGATTTGTTCCGGATTCGCCCCGCAAAGATCGCCCCTTTATTAACCGACTTCGAAAAAGGAGGAGGTTCTATGTTCGACTGTATTTTTTTTTTTGATGTTTGTCCACTGAAAGGATGGATGGATTGTGTGAGGAGTGATATGAAAGAAAAGGGAGTTAGTGATGAAGAGGAGGGATGAAACACATGTAAGTAAAAGGGAGAGGCCAAAGAAAAGATGGATGGATCCTGTGAGGAGTGACATGAAAGAAAAGGGAGTTAGTGATAGCGTGACGGCTGACAGGACTGAATGGAAGAAAAAAAACGTGTTGCGCCGACCCCGAGTAACATGGGATAAGGGCAGGAAGATGATATGTATGTCCACCGATTTCTCCGTCAGTTGTGGACTGATTTTCAAAATTCTTTTTTATCCAAAAGAATATACTCCCGAGGTGGTCCCATATAAATTTTATCGAAATTGATTTAGCGCTTTTTAAAAAACTGAACAAAAACCAAAAATACGTATACCTCGATGACGTTTTTGTTTTCTCCAATTACGAGTATGTTCAAATTCCACGTTCCATTTTATTGGGGTTTTTTTAGTTCTGGAGTATAACAAGTAAAAAGTTAAAAATAAAAAACTTTTTTACAAAAAAAAAAAACAACCGACTTCCAAAAAAAAAATACTTACACTAAAAATTAAAAAATAACTTTAATTTCGGAAGTCGGTCTTAAATAACGAAGAAATAAAATACAAACACCGACTTCCGAAATTAAAGTAATTTTTTTATTTTTAGTGTATTTTTTTTTGGTTGTCGGTTGTTTTTTTTTATTATTTTAGTGCTGTTTCGCCCCAGTTTCGTTCCGTTTTCGCCTAATTTTATATTAAGTATAAAGCCTACAGTCAGATAGCAAAATAACTTTGATTACCTACGTAAAATAAAATAATTTGAATTGAATTTTCTCATTTGGTAAACCGTTCTCTATTGCCCATGAAAACAAACGTCTCGTGTAACTCAACCGTTACACGTCCGTGTTTGGGTCACAGAAGTTTATGTGTGTATCAAATTCCAACTGAATCGGTCCAACTCAGCAGACTCTGAACAAATGCACTGTGATAGACAAACAGACAGACACACGAGTGATCCTATAAGGGTTGTTCCGTTTTTACATTCGGATGTTCGGAACCCTAAAAAGATATCCTGTAACACTCAGCGAGAATTTTTTTTTTTTCAGAGAAAAAAAATCGAAATCGTATCAGTAGGTAGTTCCAAAGATGGCCAACAATATTACCTCTTAACGAATTTTTCAAAAAAATTGCGTCGTTGCACTCGTAGCGGATCTCGTAGCCGATTGAAGTGAATAATACCTACTAAGTTAATTAAAATTAGGTGCCTATAGGCTTAAGAGGGAACAGGGCCTGCGAGGAATTTACAAAATAGGTATTTGAAGAAACTATTGCTATCGTGCTCCCTGAAGCCTGTCCCCGTAGAGTGCGATATGGGACAGCTGCAACTCAGACCGATTTTATCACAAAATTTTTGACGAAATCGACCTTTCGTATTCCCCTTTTTTCTGCTCGAAAACTGAGCCGATTCAATTATTTTTGGCACCAAATTTTTAAGAAAGAGTATGTCTAGGTTTTATGTCTATTAAAGGTTTTATGTTAAAACTTTTCGAATTTGTCTTTGTCTGGTAGTCCTCTAAGAACGGCGGTAAAAATAGGGGCATTGTTTGTCATTTTTGGAGGGTCATATTTTCTTTACTTATTAGTTGCTGAAAAAAAGAACATGACAGGGACATGTCAACAGCAGACCTTGACTATATGGAAAAAAATGATAGGTGTAGAGGTACTGATCAGGAAGAAAAAAGGGGAATATATTTGTAAGGAGAATCGCAGCCCCTGATCCCTCTTAATAGTCGACGTACCTATCAGTTGTCAAATTAATATTGTAATCAATGTAGGTAAGTGTGTATCCACAAATGGGTCGCACAGACAACATTGGCATATCAAGTTGTGGTTTGACACACAGTTAATATTACTTCTATGCGATGATATTACAATGTCTAACCACGTGTTATCATTGTACAAATTAACCAACTATACCTATCTTTGTTAAGGCGTACATATCCGCCAAGTGGCGCCCTCATTGAATAAAAAATCGTAGCAAAGCGTAGAAAATATAGATTAAAAAATCCTATGTTGCGTTTGTAGCAAAAGTACCAAAAACGTCCGTTTGGCACTTATGCTTACTACTTTGGATACGAAACATTTTGAGTCCTGTTTTAACAACGTAAAAATACCTTATCCTCTTTGTAACAAACGCAACATAGGATTCTTTAATCTTTATTTTCTATGCTAAGATACGATTTTTTATTCAATGAGGGCGCCACTTCTGCGGAGGTAGGCCCTTAATTGCTAGCTACATTTATTTTAAAGGCATCTCTTGCCTGTACCCCTTTGCTAGGGAGTGACTAGGAAGTGGTGACGGGATGACGTTTTGGGGGGCACTTCGTCTTTTCCCAGCTACAACACTCAAAACTGGGAAGTGGTGACGGGCGAACGTTTTAAGGGGCACTTCGTCTTCACCAGCTACAACACTCAATACTAAGAAGTGGTAACGGGTGGACGTTTTGAGGATTTTTCTTGCAAGTTAATACATTAAAGACTAGGAAGCGGTGACGGGCGGGCGTTTCAGAGAGCTGTCTGTGCCAATTTTGACGTTAAAAAGTGCTGATTTTAAGCATAATTTGAATAAGTATGAAAATGTCTTCTTATTTCCTACATCTCTGACACTCCTCCCTTGAAAAACATGTTAATGGCTACGATATTTCAATACATGCACACACATGCACATACTTACATTATTATTTTTGTTATTATTATTTTTTTATTTATTGTTACATGCATTGATGTTCACCCATCCAGGGACTGACTGCGGCAAGCGTTGCTTAACCTCGTGCGGTGGCCATGTTACCTACATTTGTGTGCGTGTGCCATTTACAAACTATTATAATGTACTTTCACCGCCAGAGACTGGTCCGAACCTCTTTTGGCCTTGCTCCGAGAAAGGCAGAAAAAAATGTATTTAGCAACGCGTGTGTTATGAAATCAGTTGTGAATTTAGATAGGTGCCCTGATTTTAATTAATTCGATTGATTAATTTAAATATTTTTATAGTTGAGTCACTCACGCACGAAGGGTTCCGTACCATTATCTGTAAAAACGGCAAAAACATCATGTCTATTGTATGGAAGCCCCCTTAAATATTTATTTTAGAATAGAATAAACATTTATTTGACACAGACACAACACAACAGCAACAAACAAAAGGTGAAGAAAATAACAGTAGGTACACAGAGATACAATAAAATTGTGCTGAGCGTGCCCATACCACCATTTTTATTGTTTTTTAGTACTTATTTGTTGTTAAAGCGGCAAATTTCAACTGTCTAACTATCACGGTTCAAGAGATACAGCCTGGTGACGGACGGACAGACAGCGGAGTCTTAGTAATAGGGTCCCGTTTTACCCTTTGTGTACAGAACCCTAAAAAAACAAATATAAAACCATAATCATAATCATAAATCATTTATTTGCCAATAACGTAGGTAAACAGATAAGATGGTAATTTTAAGGATAGTCCCGATACGTTTTGCCTTACGGCATGCAAAATTATTTAACACAATACATCCACCAAGATTTATCATTTGTCAGGATTTGCATACAGACTACATTACCCTTATTATTATTATGACTGTACTCAAAACAAAACATATGTATACCACCACCACCAACCACCCATAGACAGGTACATCAAAATCGTCAAAAGAAATAAAATTACCATAGAAATCTTCCAAAAGGAATAGTAATCACTATCTGAGGTACCAGGACCTTATGACCTAGTAGGAAGTGTCAAAAACTCACTGTTTCCAACTTCTCATCGTCACAAGAATTGAACACGTTGGCGCACTCACCTGTAAAGAAAGAATAAATTAAATCATTAAATATTTAATTTTGTCGCTTGATTTTATGCGAGCCTGGTAGCCAATTCGGCTGAAGGTTGTGTATTAAGTTATTAACAAATTAGCCTAATTAAAAATCTGATTATCTATAACGAAACAGATATTATGTACATCAAAACAAAGTAAAAATTTCAAACGTAATCTTAAGCATATTGTATCCGCAATAAATGTACTGTATAGATATTTCCTACTGGGTTTTACTTCTGCTTCTGCTGAAAAAAAACTGCCTGCATACGTAATTAGAATTAAGCAATTCTATAACAAAAAAAAATGTACAGGCTTATATTTCAAAGTAAGCACAGAAACTTCTATTTTATAACAAAGAATTGCACCGTTATATGAGCGTGCAACAGAAAACGGATGCGCGTAGGAAGGAACACACAGTTACATTGTACATTTGAGCCATATAGCCACGAGCCATTAGGGCCTTGAGCCCCGATTGTGTTCATCAAGGGCCGGGCTCAGCCACGCAACTTGGACACGTAATGAGACGAAACGAAACAATTAGTTTGATAACTATATTTTTCAAGTAGTTCTATTTTTGTATGGTTTCTAAGTCGTATGTGGTGCCGTTCATTCATTGTTTTACAGGCCTTGCACTGTTCGTATGTTTGTAAGTTGTTCGTCAAAATTTGCAAACGATTTTTCGACTATTTGTTCATATCAGATTGAGCTGAAATTTAGCATACACCTTTAGTTCTGGTCACAATGCATTTTTATGATAAGCATGACCAGAATAGACATTCAGGATTCGCTCCAGATAAAGGAACTCTTAGGAGAGGTAGAGATTTACAAATTACCAGGAGACCAGAAAAATGAGAAGTATTTCCAGTGCTGAAATCATGACCGGTAAAGACTCACAACGTACCAGGAGACCAGAATCATGAATACGTATTTTCGGGGCTACAATCCTAAGCTGTATAGCTTCACACACCTCACCAGGAGCCCAGAATCAAGAAGAAGTTGTTCCGGGGCTTGAATCCTGAGCGGTATAGATTCACAACCTACAGGAGATCAGAATCACAAAATATATTCTGAGGCTTAAAGATTTTTTTTTTTTTAATTATTTGGTTATAAATAGAATGTAGAGTTCATAAATTACCAGAGTCATGAAGAAGTGTTTCCGGAGCTGGAATTATAAGAGATATAGATTCTCAAGCTACCAGGAGACCAGAGTCGTGAATAAGTATTTTTGGGGCTGGAATCCTAAGCGGTATAGATTCACAAAATACCAGGAGACCAGAAATACAAAAAGTGTTCCAGCGCTGAAATCATAAACGGTATAGACTCTCAAACTACCAGTTCACAACCTACTAGGATATCAGAATCACAAAACATATTCTGAGGTTGGTATTAGGAGAGGTAGAGACTTACAAATTACCAGGAAACCAGAAACGTGAGGAGAACTATTTCGAGGACTGAAATCATGAGCGATAAAGACTCACAAACTACCAGGAGACCAGAAACACAAAAAGTATTCCGGGGCAGGAAATGTAAGAGGTAGAGAAAGGTTCAAAAATTACCATGAGAACAGAAACGTAAAGAAGTAAAATTGCCGAGCGGTATAGATTCACGCACTACCAGGAGATCAGATTCACAATAAGTATTACGAGGCTGAGATAATGAGAGGTAACATCTTGAATAAGTACTTTCGGGGCTGGAATCCTGAGCGGTATACATTCCCAGGCGTATAGACTACCAGGAAACAGAATCATGAAGAAGAGAAATTTCAGACCTGCACGCGGATGAAACCACAGGTAAACTACCAGGGTGCCAAAATCGTGAAAAAGTTAATTTAATATAAATGTCTACGCGGACGGAGCCACGGGCAAGCAGCTAAGCACTAATGTAGGATATGTTCGGGACCCAATAAATGAAACAGTTTGGATATGGTAAACTATTACATTTAACACGGTAAGAGTAACAAGATAGGTACCTCGACACACTGAGCGAGTGTGTGTGTGCTACAGTCTTTATGTAGAACTTTGACGTTCAAAAAAATCTGGCTTTCAGCCTAATTTAAATAACTTTTGATTTTGATTTCTACAGGATTTATGTAACTTGCTACTCTCTGGAAATACCACTCAGACTTATTATAATTACTTTATTTGCGCAGGCGAAGCCGCGGGCGGTAGCTAGTTTTTATATAAAAACACGATGGGGTAAAAAATAAACATAAAATTGTCAAAATGTATAAAATTCTCATTCTATAAATAGTATTCAACGAACTTATCATAATCACTTCATTTCCGCGTTTTATGAAAAAAGTTTGTCACGTCAACTCAACCTTTGTCATCTTTTCAAATAAAAACACGTTATTATATTTTCTTCTCTGTTTTTGCAACTAACCACACGATCTCATTGTATTGTTTACTTTTTTAAATGTTGTTTGAGATCGTGACACGAGATTTTTATTATTAAATAATTTATAAAATATAATTTATTGTAAGTAATTTTTATTTTATGGCATTTCTGTTTTTAGTTTATTTTTTGACTAGTTTCTGCCAGCGGCTTCGCCCACGTGGATTTAGTACCTACTACATACAAACTTTCAACCCTCACTTTTACCCCTTTATGAGATGAACTTCCTAAAACCCTTTCTTAATGCTCCCCTACATTATAAAAGGAAGCCGTGTGCAAAATTTCACGTTCCTAGTCCTAGTAGTTACGGCTGTGTGTTGATATGTCAGTCAGTGGTACGGATTCTCTTGTTCAATATCTAAACTAAAATGAGAGAATCGCTATCTTTTACTAAAAGGCAGTGCGAGAAAAGGACGGCTATAGCTATGCACTAAGTTAGTGATCTCAAGCTAGTTTACGCCTTGAGCTTTACCGTGTTTTTAGACGACATGTTTTTACGTGTACCCTTAATTTGTATGGAAATATTAGTTCAAACTAAATTTGACAGCACTAATTTACGGCCGTCTCTTTCTTGTTTTATTAGAGAGAAAAAGATAGCAATAGCCTAAATTAAGTTTAGTTTGTGCACAACAGAATCAACACCAGTGTCTCCTTTACTTAAACAGATTTAATTTATTACCATTATTTTGTTATTTAATTTGACATTATTTGAATCTCATAAACAATTGTATTTGAATTTTATGGGCTTTTAATTAGCAACTAGAGAGCAGTGGTGGCCCGGCGGTATGGGCCGCGACTTACAAGTTGTAGGTCGTGAGTTCAAACCCAGGCAGGCGTTTACTTTGTGTAAATTATTTCATCACCACTGCTCTCAAAACGGTGAAGGAAAACATCGTGAGGAAACCGGCATGTCCTAGAACCAAAGATTCGAAGACATGTGACATCCACCAATCCGCATTGGGCCCGCGTGGTGGATTACGGCCCACACCCTTTTACAGACAGGAGGCCTGTGCCCCAACAGTGGGGACATTAAAAAGGCTGATGATGAATTTTGTTATTAATTTGACAATGGTGTTGATTCTTGTTATGCACAAACTAAACTTAATTTAGGCTATTGCTATCTTTTTCTCTCTAATAAAACAAGAAAGAGACGGACGTAAATTAGAGCTGTCAAATTTAGTTTGAACTAATATTTCCATACAAATTAAGGGTACACGTAAAAACATGTCGACTAAAAACACGGCGAAGCGTAAGGCGTAAACTAGTTTGACATCTCTAACTTAGTGCATAGCTATAGCCGTCCTTTTCTCGCACTGCCTTTTAGTAAAAGATAGCAATTCTCTAATTTTAGTTTAGATATTGAACAAGAGAATCCGTGTCATTATTTGAATCTCATAAATATTTAAATTTTATGGGCTTTTACCCCTAGCCTGAACAAATTAATTTTTATATTTTATAATAAATGTACTTGCCATAAAAAATATAATTTATAAAAATAAATCTTACATCAGAGGCTACAAACATTTTCCATACTACACACTCGACAACACAAAACAAGGAACTTCCAATAAAAAGATCCAGAGATCACAAACATTTCTCCCACCACAAGCCATATCAAAGATGGAAGCATCTTTCCCGTCTTCCCTTCGAAATGAAAATTTCAATACTCCCTAAAATATAATCGGGTGTATAGGGGGTGTCTAGACGGGGTCTAGACGGTTGAGAACTAACCTAGGTCAACGTTCAGACGACAAAGGGACCCTGAGCGCGTTCACCTGCTAGACTGAGCTAGATGTATGTGTGTTTATGTGTTGTGAACTCGGAAATAGATGGGCTTTGGGGAAGGAATGCTATTTCTTTTTCTTTTTTTTATATTTCAAGTCTTTTGTTATTTTAGATTTTGCCTTCACTTTTGTAATGCTTTAGGAGTACTGCGCTTTGTTTGTGCGGAATCAGCTTTTAGAATTTTTGGATAATTGGCATGAAGATGCACAGCACAAAGAGAAATGGAATGAATGGGCGAAGCTTTTTGCCTGGGAGTAGGACAGTTCGGGCTGACAAAAAAAAAAGTAAGTATCTAAAAAAAGACTTTCGTCGAAGTCGGTGTTTGTGTTTTGTTTGTCTATGTTATTTGACACCGACTTCCGAAATTAAAGTTATTTTGCAATTTTTAAAAGTCGGTTGTATTTATTGTAAAAACGTCTATTTTTCACTTTTTAGTTATTTATCCCTATAACTAAATAATTAAGTTATGCCCGAATGGATAACCATCTGGTCATCATGGTCATTTGTGTTTATATATTGTTTGTTTATGTTGATTTTTTCAATAAGTGCTGAATCAATTTCGATAAAATTTATATGGGACCACCTCTGAAGTATGACCTACCGAACAAAAAAAAATCATCAAAATCTATTCACAAATGGCAGAGAAATCGCGTAACTTACATACAAAAAAAAACATACAGACGAATTGAGAACCTTTCCTCCTTTGGAAGTCGGTTAAAAAAAGATTTCTTACAATATAATTTGTACTGAGTCTAAAATCTCTTCCCACCTCCCCAGCAAAGTAAACCCACGAAGGACACATAGGTACTGTCTCCGGCTACATAATGTATGAAACAGACCGGTATGTATGTATATCACGTGCATGACCCAAGACTACCCAAGCCATGACCTTCCGTCTCATTTGCATCTGACTGTAGATTAAGTTACTTTTAGTCTATTTTAGTTTTACCTTGCTTTTATGACTAGCTTCGGCCAGCTGCTTCGCCCGCGTGGAATTAGTAGGTAACTACTTCCCCCGTAATAAACTTTCAACCCCTTATTCACCCTCTAAATGATTAAATATACCTACCTACCCTTCACAAAGAACACACCCTCCAAATTTCTTGTCTCTAAGACCAGCGGTTTAGGCTGTGCGTTGATATATCAGTCAGTTAGTCAGGATTTTGAATTTTATATACATATACAGATAAGAAAAGTTAGGAAGTTAAGAAGCAAAACTTCTGATCGGTTCGAACTATAGAATGATAAGTTATTGAGACTAACGATTTTTACAAAAAAAAAAACCAACTGACTTCCAAAAAAGAAAATACACTAAAAATTAAAAAAATAACTTTAATTTCGGAAGTCGGTGTTTGTATTTTATTTCTTCGTTTTTTGACACCGACTTCCGAAATTAAAGTAATTTTTTGTGTATTTTCTTTTTTGGAAATCGGTTTTCTTTTTTGTAAAAACGTTTATTATTTTCCACTTTTTAGTTGTGTCAGAAACGGCCGTTTTTGGTACTTTTGGATACGAAACATTTTGAGACCTGTTTTAACAACGTAAAAATTCTTTATCCTCTTTGTTACAAATGTGAAGTTGGATTTTTGAATATTTATTTTCTGTGCTATGCTACGATTTTTTATTCAATGAGGGCGCCACTGGACCGTGAGAAGGGCCCTAACTTAGGATGCAATGCAGGACAAGTAACGCCACTCGTGAAACCCTCATTGTTTTGCAGGGGTAAGTATCCTCTTGGTTTATCGAGGGTAAATTTAAAAGAGACTAAACCACTTAGAAACTGATCAGAGCTCAGAACTGTAACTAAATCCGTGATGAAATGTTAGCTGGGGAGATAAGTTGACTGAAATAAGAACAAGTAATAATTTAAGTTAAGATTTGAACTTAGATGTCAATGTTCTAAAATTACCACGTGTTGATCAATACTCGTTCATTCTTGTATAAGGAAGAGGTCTTGCCTTAATGGGACGAAGCTGATATTTTTAGCAAATACAATAAGCATGGGAATACAATTACAAGATGTGCCAATGACAAAGCTTAGTAGACGATTATTAGATGGGCAAACAAAAGAGGATCGCACTGACACAGGTAGGAGACTTATGCCCAGCAGTGGGCCGAAAATTGTGGGTGGTAATGACTATAATGACGCCTAGGTTCTAACATCACGTGTAACTTAGTTTTTAACCGACTGCGCGACGCAGGGAGGGTAATGTGTTTATCAGCCTACGTATGTAAGTATATATGTTTGTTCCTTTGTGGCACTATAGACTAAACGCGTGGGCCGATTTTGATAATTCTTACTTCAATTGATTTGTCTTAACCTTGCGAGTGCTACTAAAGACGTGACAGTAATCAAAATACAATATGGCGACAATTAGACGCCATATTGTAAAATATACTAAAATAAAAGACGACGAACTAACTACACAACACTAACACACTAACACACTAACTACACTTAATAAAGTGGGGTATCAAAATAAAGGGTTCGCGGAGGCGATTCCAAAAATATAACTCACTAAAATGTAGAAAATATATATATTTTTTTTTTTTCAAAAAACCCGACTAATCAATAACAAAAAAGTTGGTGCCATGATCATCAATGATTAAACTAAAATAACTGCCACCAACTGCATCAGACTGCTTGAAAATTGACTTGTTTGGAACTTTTTAGTTATTTTTTACAGTCAGGTTTTTTGAAAATATTCAATTTTTTTTTAATTTTTTTTTGTCTCATTTAAACTGTAACGTGTAACTGTTTTATGTTCCAAAAAAAGTAAAATTAAAATAAAATAACAATAACAAAGTCGGAAACTTTTCAGGCGAGCAAATAAACATACTGTATAATAGCACATTTTTGTCACGAAGAATTATTTAACTTCCCGTTGAACTTGAAATTTGGTGATAATGTTTATTATTACGTATAATTTAAAAACAAATACCAATAAATAATACGGAACCCTTAAGGGTCTACTACCGGCCAAGTGGCGCCATCAATAAAAAATCGTAGGATAGCATAGAATATAAATATTAAAGAATCCAACGTCACGTTTGTTACAAAGCGGATAAAGTATTTTTACGTTGTTAAAACAGGTCTCAAAATGTTTCGTATTCAAAGTAGTAGGCTAAAGTACCAAAAACGGCCGTTTTTGACACTTTTGCTTTCAGACCCTTAACCTGATGGATCGACCCGTGCGGCTGTTATTACTTTAGCCACGAGCTCCTTTGTAGGAGAGGGAATGAGCCGTTATTCCCATGTCACGTCTTCAAATTTTTGGTTCTAGGACATGCCGGTTTCCTCACGTTTTCACCGTTTTGAGAGCAGTGGCAGCACCTGCCTAAGTTTGAAACCACGGTGTACATACAACTCGTAAGTCGAGATCCTTACCACTGGGCCACCACTGCCAATGTTTCTCATATTCAATAGTTTTGAATTAATCCAAGTTATAACCAAGCCAAACGTTACTAAGTTTATATACGAGATAATGAATAACCGAACAGTCACGTGCCAAACGAAATAAATGTGTACATTTCGATACAGTTTACCCAAGTGCGATAAAGGTCAAAATGCTTTGTTTGAAAAACAAAAGGCAAGGCCCTTTATGAATAAACAAAGAAATAGCAACTTAAGTATAAAGTATAATTATGTAAGTATAATATACATAATCGCTATAAATTTATACAAATGACACAGAAAGACAAGTGCGATTTAATTATTATTTGTTTACTATGTTCCATAGATGCCACATTTTCTAACAAAGCCGGATATAATCAAGGATATACCCACAGCAAAGACTTTTGCTACCTTAGAGACAAAGACCTTATTTATTAACAGAGTTAAACAAAAACTGGCGAAGTGCGTGTCGGATTACGCACATTAAGGGTTCCGGTATTTGTTAGTAAAGTATACGTAATAATAAACATTATCACCAAATTTCAAGTTCATAGGTCAATGGGAAGTTAAAAAATTCATCGTAACAAAATTTTCGACGGACGGACAGACAGACAGACGGACACGTGAGTGACAACAATAGGGCTCCGTTTGGACCCTTCGCGTACGGATCCCTAAAAAGGAGGTTCTGTATTCGATTCGCATGTATATGTGTCTTGTTCATCCGCAATTTTCTCGAAAACTTGCATGAGGTTTTCGTTATTCAAATGCATATTTTTCAAGGAAGGTTATGGTAAATAATACATTTGGATCTGATGAAGATCTTCGGATATAGACAGTGGAACTCTTCAATATCTAACAGCAAATGACTCGCACACTCGATGTTTACGTATATTTTCCTAACAAATATCAAAATATTGATTTCCCTCATATGGTACGGAATCCTAAATCTGTAAAGTCTGACACACACTTGGCCGCTTTTTGCAACCAACAACACAATGTCATTGTATTGTTTACTTATTTAAATGTTGTTTATAAAAATGTACCTGCTTAACTACTTCTCTATAAAAAATATTTATAAAAAATGTCTTAAACTTAATAATAGTTTTATTTTATAACATTTCTATCTTTCTACAATATACTGATATACTAATCTGATGTTTTCTTTGACAATTCCCTCATTTTGTACTGCCGGTTTTTTTTTTAATAAATAATGTTGAAAGTTAAAAAAAATACCTGTAATATAAGAGGCGACTAAAACTCAAAAAAAAAATGCTGGCAATAATGCTTCGCTAAATATGGAGCCTTGAAAATGGCTCGTTGTGACTGACTCAGCTTTTATCTTTTGTATTGTTAACTGTAAGCCATCAAGAAACAATAAAATAAATAATAAACTTTAGTGTTTGAAATGTTCTTAAAAAAAGGGTCTCTGAAACAGGAAACGCAAATAATTGGTAGTTAGTTAAAATAAGGCAGAATCATTGCTCCAAAGTTACAAAAGTAAACACTGCTGTAAAAGGTTTTAAGGTCGATAATCCCAAAAACCTTAAAATCTACAAGCAAAAAAAAATGCATCGGAAACGGTGCAGCAGTTTCGCAGTAACATGACAATGCAAGTTTAGTTTAGAGTCTAAAAGAGTGATTCATTTCAAACAAATTGTCTTAAGTTTAAGACATTATGTTTATTTTTTGTTTCAAGTGAATCAGCGTGCTTTTATTTATTTAACACTTCATGCAGAGAAATAAAGAGGCGGACTTAATGGCTGAGGCATTTTCTACCAGTCAACTTGTCAAGTTAAAATTCCATTCAAGTTTAAAAAGTTCGTGCAGATTTGATCACCTGTAGCGACCATAAACAAATAATAAAAATAAATACTTACTAGCACTAAACAAACAAAACATCACTTAGAAGTAACTATCACAGATTAATACAAAAAAATCACAATAAAAAATCTATCACAGACCACGCGTATACGTAAAAACTTTCGAAATTCGAAAGCGGGCAACGCGACTGCTCCGCGCGACGACTCAATGCAAACTGACAATATTGTTGCACTTTTTTTGCGACTACCTACAGGTTGTGTCTAGACGGGAGGGGTGGGGGGCTGTTTCATCAGGTCTATGCACTTTTGGGTAAGATTTTCGTTCAATCAACGTGAACAAAGAACGGTCAGACACCTTTTGTGATTTTGATCGGATGGTAGGGCACTTTATTTGAGATACTTACTGTTTTTATTAGTACTTTAGTTTCTTATTGTTTATTTGTATCGTTCAACATTAAACTTGGTTTAATACTATTTTGATTAAACTTATATGCCTCCTCTGAAGTACGAGTATGATCTACCAATAAAAAAAATGAATCATCAAAATCAATTCATAATTGGCGGAATAATCGCATAACAATAACAAACATACAAAAAAAACAACACACAGTCGAATTGTGAACCTCCTTTTGAGGTTTATTTAAATACAAGCTACTTAACTGTGTCGTCAATCATTTATCTCAAAAGAAATTCAATATAAAAACTATGTAGGTATATTTCCGCTAGACACTTTGACTAAAACCAGTTCTAAGCAAACACAAGAAGCTTTCAAAAGAAATCTTGTCAAATAAACTTTTTCCGGACTAAATTACGAGTAGTAAGTATAACGAATAACGATTGGTAAGTTATAGGAACCCGGCAAAAAACCTACTTCTTCAGCAGTGCTATTGTTCAGAGGTAACGGTACATTCACAAGAAGCCGTCGTAACCATGGGTTCAAGCCAATGTAAGAAAAACTGGTTATTTTAACTTGAAACTTGGTGCGAACGCGTTGGTAGAGTTAAAATGTAAAAGTACTGTTTCACTGCAGGGCGAAGGCCTCGTCTCATAGAGAAGGAATCCAGACCCTGCAGTCTCGACATTTATAGCGAAACTTTCGTTAGCTACCGATCGCTAAATTACTAGCCGTTAAAAAATTCCGTCATTTACGTACGGTTATGATCAAAAATTTTTGATCATAACCTGAAAAAAAATTTTTTTTTTTCTTGAATTATGACTATATTACATGGAAACTTGCAATTTATTTATAGTTTCACTGAATAACTTTTACCGATTGTAACAATTAAATTAAAACTTTTTTACAAAAAAAAAAACAACAGAATTCAAATTTTCGAAAAATTAAAAAATTACTTTAATTTCCGAAGTCGGTGTCAAATAACGAAGAAATAAAATACAAACACCGACTTCCGAAATTACAGTTATTCTTTTTATTTTCTAGCGATTTTCTTTTTGGAAGTCTGTTGTTTTTTTTTTTGTAAAAAAGTTTTTTATTTTTAAATTTTTAGTTGTTACACCCCCGAATTAAAACCTCCAATAACGTGGAATTTAAAAATACTCGTAATTGGAGAAAACAAAAACGTCATCTTTTTTTGTTTTTGTTCAGTTTCTCAAAAAGCGCTAAAGCAATTTCGATCAAATTTATATGGGATCACCTCAGGTGTATATGCTTTCGAATAAAAAAAGAATTTTGAAAATGGGTCCACAATTGACGGAGAAATCAGCGGACATACCTACTTACATAAAAAAACAAAAACATACATACAGTCGAACATAGAACCTCCTTCTTTTTCGAAAGTCGGTTAAAAATAGAGTACAAGTTATGTCAAAACATTAAAGGACATAAAAGTTTACCTCCTTGCAACATTAATATCTTAGCAACCCAATTCGGTCGATACCCGACCGTAAACTATGTCGAGACTACCGGCCCAGCTTTGATCACACAACTCTTGCTCACTGCGTGTTGAAGATTCCATAGAGCCCAGACAAAGCGACATCCTAAAATTCTATACAAAACATCGTGAGGAAACGAGCATGTCCTACAACCAAAAATTCGAAAACATGTGACACCACCGCACTGGATCCGCGTGGTGGATTACGGGTCATTCTCTCTGCAAGAGATCTGAATCCTAGAAGTGGTAACATTATAAGGCTGATTATGCGTATGTTATGATTACGCAAACGTCGAAATGATACCTACCTATAGTAAGGTTTTGAACCTAAAATCTAAAACGGATTCGCAAACTATTGGACACCCACGAAACCCGATATAGAAAAGTGACTCACAAGGTCCTCTAGAATGTGAGTTTATTGATGCCTCATATTAGGGTTTTTCCATCTGGGATTTCTCAGTAAAAGTTCGGATTCTGGATTCATGCCCGATCGATAGAAATTGGTCCGCTCTTCCACAAAATGATTTTTATTGATATCTTGTTTGACCACTATCTCAAATGATGGTAAGCGATGATGTGGTCGACGATGGAGCACGCTTGCCTAGAAGTAACCTATTCCCTCTTGACTTAAAGACCCCCAGATTGTAGCTATAAAAAAAAACATTTTTACAAAAAAAAACAACCAACTTCCAATAAAGAAAACCCACTAAAAATTTAAAAATAACTTTAATTTCGGAAGTCAGTGTTCGTATTTTATTTATTCGTTATTTGACACCGACTTCCGAAATTAAAGTTATTTTTTAATTTTTAGTGTTTTTTTTCTTTTTTGGTAGTCAGTTGTTTTTTTTTTGTAAAAATGTTTTTTTATTTTTCACTTTTTAGTTGTTATACCCCAG
The DNA here is from genome assembly GCA_951329385.1 of Polia nebulosa. Lineage (NCBI taxonomy): Eukaryota > Metazoa > Arthropoda > Insecta > Lepidoptera > Noctuidae > Polia > Polia nebulosa. Next base: position 18,848,899 of record OX589614.1, read on the forward strand.
AACTCAAAACCCAAATAACGTGGAACGTGGAATTTAAACATACTAGAGAAAACCTAAACGTCATCTAGGTATACATATTTTTCGTTTTTGTTCACTTTTACAAAAACCGTTGAAGCTATTTTTATAAAATTTGTATGGGAATACCTCGGGAGTATATTCTTTTAGATAAAAAAATCATTTTGCAAATCGGTCCACAAATGACAGAGAAATCGGTGGACATACATAATACAAAAAAATACATACAGTCGAACATAGAACCTCCTCCTTTCTCGAAGTCGGGAAAAAAACCAACTCCGACCGGGAAAGCCACTCCTTACAAACACCATGAAATTACTACCGAAACGTTTTCTACGTCTACATTAACACTACAAAGCCAATAGCCAAAATCAAATCAGTCGTTTTCCGATTCTGTCTATTTAGCCGCTCACTCCTCCTAAACCACGAAACAGATTCTAATGCGGTTTTCAGTAATAGAAAGAGCGATAAACGAGGAAGGTTTGTGTGTATAATTTGTACCCGTGCGGAGCCGGGGCGCGCCGCTAGTAACTAATAGAGAGAGCGATAAACGAGGAAGGTTTGTGTGTATAATTTGTACCCGTGCGGAGCCGGGGCGGGTCGCTAGTAACTAATAGAGAGAGCGATAAACGAGGAAGGTTTGTGTGTATAATTTGTACCCGTGCGGAGCCGGGGCGGGTGGCTAGTAACTAATAGAGAGAGCGATAAACGAGGAAGGTTTGTGTGTATAATTTGTACCCGTGCGGAGCCGGGGCGGGTCGCTAGTAACTAATAGAGAGAGCGATAAACGAGGAAGGTTTGTGTGTATAATTTGTACCCGTGCGGAGCCGGGGCGGGTCGCTAGTAACTAATAGTGAGAGCGATAAACGAGGAAGGTTTGTGTGTATAATTTGTACCCGTGCGGAGCCGGGGCGGGTCGCTAGTAACTAATAGTGAGAGCGATAAACGAGGAAGGTTTGTGTGTATAATTTGTACCCGTGCGGAGCCGGGGCGGGTCGCTAGTAACTAATAGAGAGAGCGATAAACGAGGAAGGTTTGTGTGTATAATTTGTACCCGTGCGGAGCCGGGGCGGGTCGCTAGTAACTAATAGTGAGAGCGATAAACGAGGAAGGTTTGTGTGTATAATTTGTGCCCGTGCGGAGCCGGGGCGCGCCGCTAGTAACTAATAGAGAGAGCGATAAACGAGGAAGGTTTGTGTGTATAATTTGTACCCGTGCGGAGCCGGGGCGGGTCGCTAGTAACTAATAGAGAGAGCGATAAACGAGGAAGGTTTGTGTGTATAATTTGTACCCGTGCGGAGCCGGGGCGGGTGGCTAGTAACTAATAGAGAGAGCGATAAACGAGGAAGGTTTGTGTGTATAATTTGTACCCGTGCGGAGCCGGGGCGGGTGGCTAGTAACTAATAGAGAGAGCGATAAACGAGGAAGGTTTGTGTGTATAATTTGTACCCGTGCGAAGCCGGGGCGGGTGGCTAGTAACTAATAGAGAGAGCGATAAACGAGGAAGGTTTGTGTGTATAATTTGTACCCGTGCGGAGCCGGGGCGGGTCGCTAGTAACTAATAGAGAGAGCGATAAACGAGGAAGGTTTGTGTGTATAATTTGTACCCGTGCGGAGCCGGGGCGGGTGGCTAGTAACTAATAGAGAGAGCGATAAACGAGGAAGGTTTGTGTGTATAATTTGTACCCGTGCGGAGCCGGGGCGGGTGGCTAGTAACTAATAGAGAGAGCGATAAACGAGGAAGGTTTGTGTGTATAATTTGTACCCGTGCGGAGCCGGGGCGGGTCGCTAGTAACTAATAGAGAGAGCGATAAACGAGGAAGGTTTGTGTGTATAATTTGTACCCGTGCGGAGCCGGGGCGGGTCGCTAGTAACTAATAGTGAGAGCGATAAACGAGGAAGGTTTGTGTGTATAATTTGTACCCGTGCGGAGCCGGGGCGGGTCGCTAGTAACTAATAGTGAGAGCGATAAACGAGGAAGGTTTGTGTGTATAATTTGTACCCGTGCGGAGCCGGGGCGGGTCGCTAGTAACTAATAGTGAGAGCGATAAACGAGGAAGGTTTGTGTGTATAATTTGTACCCGTGCGGAGCCGGGGCGGGTCGCTAGTAACTAATAGAGAGAGCGATAAACGAGGAAGGTTTGTGTGTATAATTTGTACCCGTGCGGAGCCGGGGCGGGTCGCTAGTAACTAATAGTGAGAGCGATAAACGAGGAAGGTTTGTGTGTATAATTTGTGCCCGTGCGGAGCCGGGGCGCGCCGCTAGTAACTAATAGAGAGAGCGATAAACGAGGAAGGTTTGTGTGTATAATTTGTACCCGTGCGGAGCCGGGGCGGGTCGCTAGTAACTAATAGAGAGAGCGATAAACGAGGAAGGTTTGTGTGTATAATTTGTACCCGTGCGGAGCCGGGGCGGGTGGCTAGTAACTAATAGAGAGAGCGATAAACGAGGAAGGTTTGTGTGTATAATTTGTACCCGTGCGGAGCCGGGGCGGGTGGCTAGTAACTAATAGAGAGAGCGATAAACGAGGAAGGTTTGTGTGTATAATTTGTACCCGTGCGAAGCCGGGGCGGGTGGCTAGTAACTAATAGAGAGAGCGATAAACGAGGAAGGTTTGTGTGTATAATTTGTACCCGTGCGGAGCCGGGGCGGGTCGCTAGTAACTAATAGAGAGAGCGATAAACGAGGAAGGTTTGTGTGTATAATTTGTACCCGTGCGGAGCCGGGGCGGGTGGCTAGTAACTAATAGAGAGAGCGATAAACGAGGAAGGTTTGTGTGTATAATTTGTACCCGTGCGGAGCCGGGGCGGGTGGCTAGTAACTAATAGAGAGAGCGATAAACGAGGAAGGTTTGTGTGTATAATTTGTACCCGTGCGGAGCCGGGGCGGGTCGCTAGTAACTAATAGAGAGAGCGATAAACGAGGAAGGTTTGTGTGTATAATTTGTACCCGTGCGGAGCCGGGGCGGGTCGCTAGTAACTAATAGTGAGAGCGATAAACGAGGAAGGTTTGTGTGTATAATTTGTACCCGTGCGGAGCCGGGGCGGGTCGCTAGTAACTAATAGAGAGCGATAAACGAGGAAGGTTTGTGTGTATAATTTGTACCCGTGCGGAGCCGGGGCGCGCCGCTAGTAACTAATAGAGAGAGCGATAAACGAGGAAGGTTTGTGTGTATAATTTGTACCCGTGCGGAGCCGGGGCGGGTCGCTAGTAACTAATAGTGAGAGCGATAAACGAGGAAGGTTTGTGTGTATAATTTGTACCCGTGCGGAGCCGGGGCGGGTCGCTAGTAACTAATAGAGAGCGATAAACGAGGAAGGTTTGTGTGTATAATTTGTACCCGTGCGGAGCCGGGGCGGGTCGCTAGTAACTAATAGTGAGAGCGATAAACGAGGAAGGTTTGTGTGTATAATTTGTACCCGTGCGGAGCCGGGGCGGGTCGCTAGTAACTAATAGAGAGCGATAAACGAGGAAGGTTTGTGTGTATAATTTGTACCCGTGCGGAGCCGGGGCGCGCCGCTAGTAACTAATAGAGAGAGCGATAAACGAGGAAGGTTTGTGTGTATAATTTGTACCCGTGCGGAGCCGGGGCGGGTCGCTAGTAACTAATAGTGAGAGCGATAAACGAGGAAGGTTTGTGTGTATAATTTGTACCCGTGCGGAGCCGGGGCGGGTCGCTAGTAACTAATAGAGAGCGATAAACGAGGAAGGTTTGTGTGTATAATTTGTACCCGTGCGGAGCCGGGGCGCGCCGCTAGTAACTAATAGAGAGAGCGATAAACGAGGAAGGTTTGTGTGTATAATTTGTACCCGTGCGGAGCCGGGGCGGGTCGCTAGTAACTAATAGAGAGAGCGATAAACGAGGAAGGTTTGTGTGTATAATTTGTACCCGTGCGGAGCCGGGGCGGGTCGCTAGTAACTAATAGAGAGCGATAAACGAGGAAGGTTTGTGTGTATAATTTGTACCCGTGCGGAGCCGGGGCGCGCCGCTAGTAACTAATAGAGAGAGCGATAAACGAGGAAGGTTTGTGTGTATAATTTGTACCCGTGCGGAGCCGGGGCGGGTGGCTAGTAACTAATAGAGAGAGCGATAAACGAGGAAGGTTTGTGTGTATAATTTGTACCCGTGCGGAGCCGGGGCGGGTCGCTAGTAACTAATAGAGAGAGCGATAAACGAGGAAGGTTTGTGTGTATAATTTGTACCCGTGCGGAGCCGGGGCGGGTGGCTAGTAACTAATAGAGAGAGCGATAAACGAGGAAGGTTTGTGTGTATAATTTGTACCCGTGCGGAGCCGGGGCGGGTCGCTAGTAACTAATAGAGAGAGCGATAAACGAGGAAGGTTTGTGTGTATAATTTGTACCCGTGCGGAGCTGGGGCGGGTGGCTAGTAACTAATAGAGAGAGCGATAAACGAGAAAGGTTTGTGTGTATAATTTGTACCCGTGCGGAGCTGGGGCGGGTGGCTAGTAACTAATAGAGAGAGCGATAAACGAGGAAGGTTTGTGTGTATAATTTGTACCCGTGCGGAGCTGGGGCGGGTCGCTAGTAACTGGTAGAAAGAGCGATAAACGAGGAAGGTTTGTGTGTATAATTTGTACCCGTGCGGAGCCGGGGCGGGTCGCTAGTAACTAATAGAGAGAGCGATAAACGAGGAAGGTTTGTGTGTATAATTTGTACCCGTGCGGAGCTGGGGCGGGTGGCTAGTAACTAATAGAGAGAGCGATAAACGAGGAAGGTTTGTGTGTATAATTTGTACCCGTGCGGAGCTGGGGCGGGTGGCTAGTAACTAATAGAGAGAGCGATAAACGAGGAAGGTTTGTGTGTATAATTTGTACCCGTGCGGAGCTGGGGCGGGTCGCTAGTAACTGGTAGAAAGAGCGATAAACGAGGAAGGTTAGTGTGTATAATTTGTACCCGTGTGGAGCCGGCGGGTTGCTAGTAAAACATAACTTGCTTGCTTATTTATTGGTAGTTATTATATTAAATATATATGTATGTTTATTATTAACATATATATTTTCGTTCAATTTTTTTTTTTTAATATTTCTACTTGGTGTTGCTTTGTTTGTTTTTTTTTATGCACCTGCCATATTATCTCTCCACCACCCTTGGTTGACTGGTAGAGAATGCCTAAGGCATTAAGTCCGCCTTTGTACTTTACTTGCATGAAGTGTAAATAATAAATAAATAAATAAACTTGCGAAACGTGACTGCACTAAACATAACTGCCACACCCTTACGGGTATACAAGCATGATGATTTCCATATTAATTAAGACAATGTCAATCAATTTCATTTGACTGCATCCTGACCTGATGTGAACCCAATTATAGAAAGTGACACTTTGTCCTACGACCTTTTGGCTATTATAGTGACATTTAATTTAGTGTTTAAAACGGACTCTTTGTTGAATTAATTAAAGCCGAATCTACAATATTTTTTTCTGATTTTTGAAGTCGTAAAAGTGAGCTGAGAATATTTTTTCTAGTCTAGAGTGACCTTGGGTGTAGTTAGGAGAACGATGCCTCATTCTTAAGGGTCTACTACTGGCCAAGTGGCGCCCTCATTGAATAAAAAATAGCATAGCCTAGAAAATAAATATTAAAGAATCCAACGTCACGTTTGTTACAAATAGGATAAAGTATTTTTACGGCAACGTTGGATTCTTTAATATTAATTTTCTAAGCTATGCTACGATTTTCTATTTAATGAGGGCGCCACTTGGCCGGTAGTACGGCCATAACTATCTGAGATTATATTCTAGACATGCAGTCAAATAAAAGCTTAATATAAATATTATATTTAAAAAAACTTATTTTTACGGCAACGTTGGATTCTTTAATATTAATTTTCTAAGCTATGCTACGATTTTCTATTTAATGAGGGCGCCACTTGGCCGGTAGTACGGCCATAACTATCTGAGATTATATTCTAGACATGCAGTCAAATAAAAGCTTAATATAAATATTATATTTAAAAAAACTCTAACACACGCTTTTAAGTGACAACATTTTATTAGGGTTCCGTACCCGAAAGGTAACCAACGTGATCCTATTACTAAGCCTCCGCTGTCCGTCCGTCTTTCTGTCACCGGGCTGTATCTCATGATGCGTAATAGGTAGACAGTTGAAATTTTCACAGAATGTGTATTTCTGTTGTCATGTGATGTGGTCATGTGATGCGGAGGAATGAAGAAAATGTCGTGAAGAAAGTCTTGTGTATGGCTATAAGAGTCGGGAACGGTCAAAGAAACGATGGATGGACTGTGTGAAAGAGGATATGGGTAAAAAGGGGGTGATGACAGCTAATAGAGAAGTATGGAATAAAAAGACATGTTGCGCCGAGCCCAAATAAATTGGGATAAGGGCAGGAGAACGATGTCTATTTCTGTTGTCGCCATAACAATAAATAATAAAAACAAAACCTTTAATTGGCTCAATCTTAATAATGGCATCAAGTAGACGCGTATCTTTTTTTTTATGTTTGATAGGTTCGCGTTTGACCACTATCTCACCTGATGGCAAGCGATGATGTGGTCGAAGATGGAGCACGCTTACCTAGAAGTAACCTATTCACTCTTGACTTAAAGACTCCCAGGTTATAGCTATCAGGAAACACAGACTCCGGTAGGGAATTCCACTCTCTAGCTGTACGCACAATGAACGTTTTCTCAAAACGCTTTGTGCGTATGGAAGGGATGTCTACCATGAACCGGTGGCACTTCGCCGTACGTCTTGTGGTCCTTTGATGAAACGGGCTTGGCGGAATCAAATCATGCAATTCCGTAGCACACATCTTTAATCTTGTACGATGTTACGGAACCCTTCAAGCGGCCGGTTATTTTTGTATTCTCTTCAGCATACCCTTTCATTAATTTGATACCCTTATCATGGGCATGCATAAAAAATAAATAGTCCGCCATCTATTGGCGTCCACCATATTGCATATACAATGACGTCACTTAGGTAACCATGCATTGTCATCCAAAGTAAACATATGTACGCAAAGTTTCAGTTTAATTGAAAACCAGTGGGTCAAATTTAACTTCTAAGATTTGTTTACATATTCAGTTACATAAGTGAAGCTGAATAAGTGTGTTAAGGTGAAAGCTCCAGGGTAGCCCGCGAAGTTGAAATTTTCTTTGAAATTTACAGGTCAGTGTCAGGTTGTATCTAAGTCAAAATTTGATTCGCGGGCGTAGCAAGTATGTATTTATAGAATTATTATCATTAAAATCATCAATACAACTCTCTCAGTTAGAATTGATTCCAAATGTAAGTATTTCATGAAATCAGGACATTTGGCATCAATTGTAACTGAGAGAGATGTATTGATGATTTGAATGATTATAATTCTATAAATACATACTTGCTATGGCCGCGATGTTGACCAAGATACACATACAAACCTGACACTGACCTGCAAATTGCAAAAAACGTAAGAAAATTTGAATTTCGTTGGCTACCCTGGAGCATTCACCTTAATAATGAAGCACACTTCAGTTTTAAACCTATTTCCATTTATTATTTTGCTACGATTCATACTCTGGAAAATTTATTTCAAATGACAATCTCGATATAAACATAATGATAGCTAGAAATCGCTTTAGCTTACCAATAGAATCCTTAAACTTTAAATAATTTAGCAGTAGGGTTCTATGGATACCTGTCTCTTGAGATCGAAAAAAAAACCTGCCAAGTGCGAGTCGGACTCGCACTAGGAGGGCTCCGTACCATAAACTAAAAAAACACGTTTCTAGAAACGTGCTTTTGTTTTTTTTTTTTGGGCTGTATCTCATAATCTGTAATAGCTACACAGTTGAAATGTTCACAGAATGGGTATTACTGTTGCCACTGTAACAACAAACAATAAAAATAAATTAAAAATTAAGGGAGCTCCCCGGACGGACAGCAGAGGCATAGTAAAAGGGTCCCGTTGGTTACCCTTCCGGTACGGAACCCTAAAAACAGCGTTAAAGCTCAATAGGATAGTTAACTTTCTTATCAACAAGTAACTTTATCCAAATCGAAAATAGAAAGAATTTTTTAAATCTTATTAAAATTAAATAAGTAAAAAACCTTTAAAATCTGGTGGAAGGGGGGAAACTGTCAAGTAACAGAAAGAGGATACACACACTGACATATGACGTCATTTATATGGACTAGTCTAAATTACTGAGGTTACCAGGGGTGCAGAATGTGCCAGCGGAGGACGAGTAGTGGGTAGCTCCCCGTCCAGCACTAGGCCCGCGAGTCGACGTCGCGTAGTGTTCCATTCGCGCCTCAAAGAGTTGTCAGCAATCATGACGAGGCCCGTCATGGCCGATGCCTGCCCAGAGGTTGTGAATAAATTAGAAACAGAGTTACCGCACCCCTGGGCACTCAGGGCAGGGAAGGAACAGGGGTGGGTTTTAGCCAGTAAGTATGACACGCCCTCCCGCTCCACCCAGAGCGGGAGATGTCATTGGATGATATCCCACCCCCCATAAAAAAGAGGTGCAGAATGTGAAAGACAGTCCCCCACCAACTTTGTCGAGTGTTCCTAAAACTGCAGTACAGTAACAACGTGTGGACAGTTCTCTTCAAAATAGAAGGTCGTGTCGTGACCATTTCCAGTTCAACTGCTCTAAACTAGGTCAAATGACCCAGTTTGAAATGAACTTCGTCCTCCGTGGCACGCGAGTTGAGTTGCTATAAAGTTTGTTGAAAAATACAACCGACATCTAAAAATTGCAAAATAACTTTAATTTCGGAAGTCGGTGTTTGTGTTTTGTTTCTTCGTTATTTGACACCACTGACTTCCGAAATTGAAGTATTTTGCAATTTTTAGAAGTCGGTTGCATTTTTGGTACTTAAAAAAGATTTTTTATTTTTCACTTTTTAGTTGTTGTAGCCCAGAAGTAAAACTAAATAATAAAGTTATGCCCGAATGGATAACGTCAATAACATGGAATTTGGAGACAACCAAAACGTCATCTGTGTATACATATTTTTTATCTCTGTTTATTTTTTCAAAAAGTGCTGTAATAATTTATATGGAACCACCTCTGAAGTATGACCTACCAAACAAAAAACAAATCAAAATGGCGGAGAAATCGCGTAACACACATACAAAAAAAAAACATACAGACAAATTGCGAGAACCTCCTCCTTTTGGAAGTGTGTTAAAAATTGGAGAATATTTGAAGAGAAATGAAATGGAGAAGAAATAATTGATTGTTTGAAGCGTTACATTGTCTATCTCCGAAGTTCTTCATCAGATCTTCACCTAATTTTAATGGGACCATTTCGAAATAAACCTCTTTCGAATAAAAAAAAAGTGTGTGTGTACTTATGTACGCACGTAAGAAGTTATAATTCTTTAGCGTAACAAGATAAAAAACCAAACTGTCACAAAGTTTACAAAAGGAAAACAATCATTCTTCATGAACCACAGACTATAGCCAACTTCAGGGTGTCGGTTTTTTGTGTAGGTGTGCGCGCGCATCCTAAAAATTTACTCTCATCATTTTTCCCTAATGCGCCAAAAGAAATCTCTCTCTCAATCTTCAAAAAGAATCTTTCAAATACATCTATACAAGATGCCTCCTTCTCCTCGAGTTTTTAAACAATACCAATGGCAAGGTCGTTAGTGAAAATAAAACTAATTAATTCAGGGCAGCAACCTCGTGTAATATAAGGAAAGGGACTGATTAAATTACCTATGTATTTCTATGGCTTCACTCATATTTTGAAAACAATATGAACCAATATTTCAACATTTTCACGTAGCGGAGAAGCTATCAAAGCGCAGTTATACGACTTTTAATTGAATATCACGTCTAAACGACTAGTCTTATTTCTTTGAAAAAAATATATGTTGCTCTAGACAATGTCCTTCGTAAACTGCTAAGTGAATATTTGAAATTATATTTTCATAACCTAGTGTAATTAATTTGTAAAGTTATGTCTAACGCGGATAAAAAATTGAGAATCACGTAAAAACTGTAAAGCTTTTTTTTTTTAATTATTTATATTTTAGTATGCGTGTTTTAGTATAATACCTGTTGTTTTATGTATAATAAATTAACAATGCGTCTAATTTCGGACAGCGAGCCCTATTACTGGGTGGACGTACGATGCGTTACGTAAACTCAGCACAGAACACGCAAGCTAACCACTCAAGGTCGATCGAGTTCGAAAGTATTCGGTTATTTTCGAAGCCTTATAAATAAGTTGGAATATTATTAAGTATATCTCTTTACTACTCAAGTTTGAAAACATCGTGTGGAAACCGACATGTTTTAGAACCAAAAGGTTCGAAGACATGTGATATCCACCACCCGCAATGGTCACGCGTGGTGGATTACGGCCCACACCCTCTCACAGAGAGGAGGCCTGTGTCCCAGCACTGGGAAGATTATAAATCTGATTATACTTATGCCATACCTACTCTCAGCAACGCTACTTGGCAACAAACTTGGTCAAAAGTCAAAAGACACATCACAAAGCCGTTAACTACGCATAATGTACGTCTAACAAAGTAGCTTTGCGCAAAAATGATTGCTGGGAAACGACTTTTATTTTTAGGTATGAAAAAAAAAACTTTTTTATTGCGCGCAATGTAACGCGAACCCAGGCAAGTGGAGTTAAACCCCGCCCCTTCGCTCAAAGCCACGTAGGTACTTGTCGGATACGTTTGATATTCATTGCGGTTTTGTAACTGCAAACGCGAAATTTCGAAATAAAATTCGAAAATTCAGGTAAGTAATTTTTTGTTTGAAAAAAAGTTTAGTAGTAACACTTGGAATTCATTTTCGTAAAAAAGTTTTAAAAAAAAATGCGACTTTTATCTTCCATATCTCCAGAACCAGTGGATTCCCAGGTATGGTCCAGTGAAAAAAGTGATCCAAATAATGGGTAGAATATGTGGCTTTCGGCTTCGGAAACTGTCTTTTTACACCCGATATTTGTTATCCAGACGAACTAAGGAGAGGAATTCCCTGTCGGAGTCTGCGTTTCCAGATAGCTACAAGCTGAGGGTCTGTCAAGAGTGAATTGGTTACTTCTAGATATCCAAGCGTGCTCTATCGTCGACCACATCATCGCTTACCATCAGGTGAGATAGTGGTCAAACACGAGCCGGTCAATAATAAAAACTTTTTTACAAAAAAAAATTTAACCGACTTCAAAAAAAAGCGCAAAATAATAAGTTTCTGGTTTTGTGTCTTCGTTTTTTGACACCGACTTCCGAAATTAAAGTTATTTTGCACTTTTTTGGAAGTCGGTTTAATTTTTTTGCAATAAAGTTTTTTATTTTACACTTTTTAGTTGTGGTTCCCCGTTAAACTGTGTTAACAATTCATAGACATACGATCGCAGCAATCGCGGTAGATTTGCTGTCAATTTTTGAAGAGTTTCGTTGTCTGTCTCCGAAACCCATCATCAGATCTTTTTGAAATTTAAATGGGACCATTTCGGAATAAACCCCTTTCGAACAAAAAAAATAATTTTGCAAATCCGTCAATATATGACGGAGTTATGCCCGAACAGACATACCAGAACTCTACCACAAAGCATTCTACTAATTACTTAGAAGTAATTAGTGAACAATTTGTGAAGGAGTTCAACTAACAACATACATCATAACATTAGATTATTATGAATATTATTAGTGGAGTATATAACATGCAAACATTCTAGTCCATCTCAGTTTGACCGCTTTCGTCCTATGCCAAGTTCACGGACAAAACACGTCAGTTTTTGCGCCAGTTTTTTTAGCTCAAAAGTAATTGTGGGTTTGAACGTTGAACATATAGAATTATAGAGTATAGAATCACCTCGTCGGTAGCGATTAAATACGTCATTGCTAATATGTAATAACTATGAAAGACGTCCACTGCTGGACATAGGCCTCACCCAAGTATCGCCAGAACGACCGGTCCTTTGCGTCTCGCATCCATCGGCTACCCGCGTCAGTCCACTTTGTAGGAGGCCTTCCAACGCTGCATCTTCCGGTACCTACGCGGTCGCCACTCCAGAACTCTTCGGCCCCATCGAGCATCTGCGAGAAATATGCCCGGCCCACTGCTACTAAATTGGCGAATGTTCACTATTTATTTGTGTTGGGACATCATCAAATAACTTCTCCAGCTCTTGGTTGAGAGGAAGGGCGTGACAGACTCTTACTGACTAAAACCCACTCGTGCTCCTTCAGATGCCTGTGCCAGGGTTTCGAACAGCCCCGCGACCCAGGCTGGGGCTATTCTTCACTTGGGATTTGACAATGCCGTGTCTGAGATATCTCGATACTCTATGGTGGAACATATCCGTATACCCGCCTACGCAGGTAGATATTCTGAAGAAAATGCTCGGTACATTTCGAGTGGAAGTTGTTATTAAAAATAAAACGTATCTTTCTTTGTTTTGGTGCGAAGTTCGGTTTTCGACCTCGTCACCGGAGCATGACTAAGGGATACGGAAATTGTCAGGTAGTCCCGAGGAGACACGTGTAAGTATTTATAAATGAGTTTATTTTTATCATTTGTAGTGTCACATTTAACCGCTATCTAACCTGATGGTAAGCGACGATGTGGTCGAAGATGGACGCACGCTTGCCTGAAAGCAACCTATTCACTCTTGACTTAAAGACTCCCAGGTTGTAGCTAAAAATAAATAAATCATTTAAGACTAGCGTCCCGTGCCAGCGTCGTTCGGGTACAAATTATACACCTAAACCTTCCTCATGAATCACTCTGTCTATTGGTGAAAACCGCATGAAAATCCATTCAGTATTTTTTGAGTTTATCGCGAACAGACAGACATTTGTGATGTGTGTACGCATCCGCCGGCATTTACATGCCATTTTTGGACCACACTTCTAAGAAAAGAAAGTGCATTTTCATACTTTTCATACCCAAGAACGAGACCACAATGTCTGGTTCCTGGGGGATCAAGGACAAGGGGGGGAAGTGTACAACAAGCCTCCTCCAATGAACTCCTCACATATGGTAACAAAAACATTCTTCTTTATCTTGCAGAAAGCTGTACTCCTGAACATTGCTCTTATTTTCAGTCAACCAGGAGTCAAGAAGTTTCTGTAGCTCTGAAGCCATGAACAATTGGACTTAAACTAAATAACACGAAAAATTGCAATAAAATCGCTCATAAATAATTATTATAGTTTAAATAACACACGTTTAAAAATACGAAACGTCAGCAAATCCTTCGTTCGCCATCTTTGCAAGTCCGCCATATTGGATTAAGAATGACGTCACTAAGCATGCATTGTCATCCAAAATAAACATGTAAGTATACGAAATTTCAGCTCAATCGGAAACTGAGAAGTGGGTAAAATTTAATTTCTAAGTTTTTACCAAGTTAGTTACAGGTGCACCTAATAACGGAGTGTTTTAAAAATCACTTGAAAGCTATACAAAAATACAACTACCAACCCTGCTGACCAAGGCTGCCAGTAGATATTTTTAAATTATGTGTGCTTATTTTTTTTTAAACATAAGTACACAATACTGATAAATCACGAGAACTTACCTACGTATTTTTTTTAAATTTACTATGGTACTCACAGGTTTAACGCGCATCCTGACCAAATAATAATTTTAATAGTTTTATTCTGAAATTTAAACAAAATCTTTGTAATTTAGGGTTTCTGTATCCAATTATACATGAGGGTCCAGGATACAAAGAGGATACAATCAGTAACCGAATTATACAGTTTTTGTATCCAATTATACAATCTGGCAGCCCTGCTGCTGACACCTTTAAGCGTAAAACTACCACACAACACCAAAACAACCCAGTCATTGCCACCAGAAATGAGGCAGCAATACCCAGGATATGTGCTACGTCTGTGGAGTCACCAACCGTACCAAGGCCGCGGGGGGCAACGCACTTGGTGCCGATACCCCGTCCGAATTAATGCGCGTACACACTGTGGCGTACCTAATAATAGGTCGATGTTTCAGAGATTCAGTCCTGTCCTGCGCGGGTTTACGGTGGGCCAGGTGGGAGGAAGTAGTGAGGGGTCTTTCCTTCTATTTGACATTAGCCGGGTTGCAGACCCAAGCTCGGTTTACAGCCCAAAACTGCCCTTGAACGAAGACTGCAAGACACAGATGAGTAGAAATGATTTTGTAATTAAAAAAAAAATATAACTAAAAACACAACATTCTATGTTCGACTGTAGGTATTTTTTTTTTGTATGTCGACCGATTTCTCTGTCAGTTGTAGACAGATTTTCATTTTTTTTTTTATACGAAGTGTAGGTACATATATTCGTATACTCCCGAGGTGTTATCGAAATTGCTTCAGCGCTTTTTGAAAAACTTAACAATAACGAAAAATATGTATAAAGGATGATTCACGTTACACCGTGTCGCCACCGGGCCGTGCCCCGGCCGTGGCACGGACGGGGCACGGTCAAAGATTGTTGCATACATTTTATATGAAGTGATTCATGCTAGACCGGGCCGCGGCCGTGCCCCGGCCGAGGCACGGACGAGGCACGGACGGGGCACGGCCAGGGCTCGGCCCGGTGGCGACACGGTGTAACATGAACGTGTGCACCGGGCTCGGACGTGCCCCGGCCGTGCCCCGGCCGGGAAACAATTGCCGGTCAAACAATTGCATGGTCAAATATGTATAGTATACTTTTTGTATGAACTGATCCATGCTTGGCCGTGCCCCGGACGTGCCCCGGCCGTGCCTCGGCCGCGCCCCGGCCGGGGCCCGGTGGCGGCACGGTGACAGCTCGGTGTAGCATGAATGACTAGCCCGGTGGACGTGCCCCGGCCGTGCCCCGGCCGGGGCACGGCCGAGGCTCGGTGGCCGCACGGTGTAACGTGAATCATCCTTAAATAGATGACGTTTTGGTTTCCTCCAATTACGAGTATTTTTAAATTCCACGTTCCATGTTATTGGGATTTTGAGTTCTGGGGTATAAACAACAAAAAAGTGAAAAATAAAAAACTTTATACAAAAAAAAAACAACCGACTTCCAAAAAAGAAAATACACAAAAAATTTAAAAATAACTTTAATTTCGGAAGTCGGTGTCAAATGTGGTCAAATAACGACGAAAAAAAACTATAAACACCGACTGCCGAAATTAATTTTTTTTTTTTTTTGTATTTTTTTTTTTTGGAAGTCGGTTGTTTTTTTTTTGTAAAAAAGTTTATTTTTTTATTATTTTTCGTGTTCTCAGCATACCGTTTCATTTGATAGGTATTCATAATTATGGCAATAACAAAATAACTAGTTCGCCATTTTTGATATTGGATTTAGAATGACGTCACTTAAAGGATGATTCACGTTACACCGTGCCGCCACCGGGCCGTGCCCCGTCCGTGGCACGGCCGGGGCACGGTCAAAGATTGTTGCATACATTTTGTATGAAGTGATTCATGCTAGACCGGGCCGCGGCCGTGCCCCGGCCGGGGCACGGCCGAGGCACGGACGGGGCACGGCCAGGGCTCGGCCCGGTGGCGACACGGTGTAACATGAACGTGTGCACCGGGCTCGGACGTGCCACGGCCGTGCCCCGGCCGGGAAACAATTGCCGGTCAAACAATTGCACGGTCAAATATCTATAGTATACTTTTTGTATGAACTGATCCATACTTGGCCGTGCCCCGTACGTGCCCCGGCCGTGCCTCGGCCGTGCCCCGGACGTGCCCCGGCCGGGGCTCGGTGGCGGCACGGTGACAGCCCGGTGTAGCATGAATGACTAGCCCGGTGGACGTGCCCCGGCCGTGCCCCGGACGGGGCACGGCCGGGGCACGAGGCTCGGTGGCCGCACGGTGTAACGTGAATCATACTAACAAAATGTCAGTTTATTCGGCAACCGGAAAGTGGGTCAAATTTAACTTCTAAGATTTCTTTACATAGTTAGTTACTAGTGAACCACACTTATATTAGTGTGTTAAAAACTATGTAGTATTTTTTTCTTCTCCTGAGCACATCTGTGTGTCAAATACAGACAATACCACACACGTCATCCAAATTCTAACCGCCTCAGATTACTAACTGTTAGTAAACATTGACGTTCCAGACATTCTATGATTGTGTGCGTGTACGCATACTAGCTCAGATCTGTTGTAATGCTATTGAGTTGGCTAGTCAATGGAGAGTAATTTCA
Organism: Polia nebulosa; assembly: GCA_951329385.1. Lineage (NCBI taxonomy): Eukaryota > Metazoa > Arthropoda > Insecta > Lepidoptera > Noctuidae > Polia > Polia nebulosa. The sequence continues at coordinate 18,865,047 of OX589614.1, forward strand.
GACTTCATGGCATTTGCAAATGACGACATGCCCGTAGAATATATATAGTATTTCAAACTGGCTTATTGAAAAGAAATGTGATTCGTATGCCCCTGTAATCTTTAATAAAATACCTGACGAAATTAAAACCTTACCGTTGCAAAAATTTAACCTGTGAAGCCCCGCGGCCAAATCCGGGTTGTCAAATTGAACCCCGACGACAACCCGGGTTGACAGCCGATTTTTTTTTTTCTCTTTAATTTTTTTTTTTTTTGTCCGATTCACCAGTGAGTTGCGAGGCTTCACAGGAAAACGTTTCACAAAATTACTAGTAGATAAATGTTACTATTCTGTGCAGGATTTCTTAGATGATAATTTTTTGTAATACTTTTATTATCCTACTTTTTATTACATTTGCATGCTATATTAAGGCAGAATGTACATGGATTCTATTATTTAATTTAACAACGTATTTTTATGTACCCTACATTCCAAGCAAATAAAGACCTATTCTATTCTATTCTATTCAAGCATTTTTAACCGACTTCGCAAAAAGGAGGAGGTTCTATGTTCGACCGTATGTATGAGTATTTTTTTCGGATCGCGATCTTTTTTACGGATTATCTGACATTTTTTCCTCAAAATGATTAATTTCTCAGCTTCTCAACACGCTTACATAATTGCTTTACCCAGCGTTGTCGTCACAATAATGACGTCTGACGTAATCTGTTTTACATAATTGAGTTATATGTTTTTCTGTCTGGTTTCTCTTGTGCTTTACGTAAATACTCTGTGCTATTTGTGGGATGGATTATGGTGGTTGCGTGACTCAGGGGTAGGCAGTACTGCCTCGGTCGCAAGTGTTTTGAGTCACCGCGGCCCTGCACGCCTAGCATGACCAATTCTATCTCTACTCTACCAAGAGTAGACAAAGTTATTTCTATGCCACTCTATATACTGCCCGAGCAAGGCGCGACCCGTAGACTCGCGTTTCTACGAAGACAAAGACATATTCATTCTTTCCATAGCAACGGGTAGGTAGTTAGTGATGTAGACAAGCTAAGAATTCTACGATAATAATATTACGTTTCGTTATCGAAATAAATGTGTGTAACGCCAAGTTCTAAAACCTTTTGAACGTAACTCAAAGCAACAACGAAACGTATTAGTTTTATTCTGTAATTTCTGTCATCTGTGTTGACTGTTTTTTTTTTTTTAATTATCCCCGAAGGGAAGGCGAAAGTCTTTTGACCATATTGCCTAGTCTTACGTAGTTATTTATACTTTTTTCCATTAGAATGCAGATGTAAAACATTCTAATGTTTTTTGCAGTATTTGGCAACAAATGTGTCGAGTCAGCCTTCTCGGCAAACTTCGCTGAGGTAGTCAATACTATAATAAAATTCTAAGCTCCATTTGCCCGAGATCGCGCCTGTTTCAATGATTCCACATATTGTCCATTTGCGTTGACACTTGAGACACAAAACTACACCAATTTTACATCACACTATCCACTAGGAATCAATAAACGAATAATTAAAACAGCCACTGAACTTCACTCGACAACATCCCGCCAATTTGTTTGTTGTTTGTAGTTTGTACAACAATATTTGTGTTTGTGGAGACTGATCGTGTTGGATTTGTGTAAATAACAACAAACAAAGTAAATAAATAATGAAACATAGGAAAAATGTAGTTTATCATGTTAATTTTCGCATTTTGTTACACAATGTGGAAAATAACAAAACTTTAAAATAAGTAAATATATTTTTCAAATGTTTGGTTTTTGGAAAAGTTTTTTTTTTTTTTTTCGGGAAGATCGAGAGCCTCCGTTAATGCTCGTCCGGCGTTTCTTTCTGCCTTCCTTTCATTCTTCTCGGTACAAAACTGAGACGATGGCGACAGTAGCCTCCAGACATGTTTTTAAAATAAAACTTCAAACACACACACTCACTTCATTTCTTTTATTGGCTTTTGTGGAAGATTTACCACAATTTTGAAATGAAACAGCCGTCTAATTGAGTTTTGAAAATCAATAAAGATCTTGTCTAAGTCTAATGAGATGTAGACTATTTGACACTTCTTGAGTAGAAATGTTTCTACCCTCATGTGTCAAAAGTAGAGAAAAATTGGTCGTCATGCTTTACATTGTAGACTTTTGTCGACTGAAGAATATAAACATTTCTTCCCCTCAGTTTTAACATCGCCATGCTTGACACGGTAGAAATATTTCTACAATCTGTCATTTTGTCTATTCTTCCGTCGATAAAACCCGTCTCTAGGGTGGTCATGCTACGCGTGCTGCAAAGGCGCAGACTTGCGGTCGCCGGTCGGCCAGTAATGGGTAGCTCGCCGTTTGAGAAGGACCAGGCTCGGGTCGATTGCGCGTAGTGTTCCACGCGCACCTCTAAGAGATGTCAGCACTCAGCAGTAACTGACGGGGCCCGCTAGAGCCGATGAATGCCTGGAGTCGCGGATAAATTCTAAAGAGTTATCGCGGCCCCTGGCACAGGCATTGTAAGACCACGGGTGGGTTCTAGTCAGTAAGATTCTGGCACGCCGTCCTCCCGTTGCTCCCAGAAGGGAAGATGTAATTTGATGATTACCATACTAAAGGCAGTAGGGCCTACAGGAAACTATAAGGGTTGGACCTCATCTGGCAGCACGGAATCGCATTTGTTCCGCCTGTGCTACCACGTGCTGCAGTATGCTGCCGCATGCGAACGCGCGCTGTCGCATTCCGCAGACAAAAAAGGCGATCGCACGCGTCAGCATGCTGCAGCATGGGTGGCATACTGCCGCGTTCTTTCATGATCAGTTTAGTTTCAAGCGCGAGATGGATGGGACCACGGAAGAGAGAGCAGTGATTCTAGCGTGTATTTTGCAAGAAATGCAAAATCAAAATAATAAAAAGATTCGTCAGTCATTGTTATTTCCATCCGTACGGCATGAATGAACAGGCTGCACTGAGCTGACGAGCGGCCGCGTGCGCCATTGTACGATAGAGTGAGATAGCATGCGATAGCAAGTGATCGGCGGTGAAAGGATGCGTTAGCATGCTATCGCGCGCTTCAGCGTTCCGGAGTCTCCCTGCCGACCATTGCATTTTGTCCGTGATGCCGATCGCCTCGAGGATTCCGCCGCGTGCTATCGCATTATGCTTTCTGTCTCGGTCTAGCAAATGGCAGTTCTAAGCGACAGAAAGAGAAAGGGCGACGGAAAAAGGCGATTCCGTGCTGCCAGATGAGGTCCAACCCTAACTCGTGTCTATATTCTTGAGAGGTTTATAAAACTTTTAACAAAAAAATACAACCGACTTCCGAATAAAAAAAAAACACTAAAAAATGCGTCAAAGTCAAAGTTACTAGTTTTGTTTGTTCGTTATTTGACACCGACTTCCGAAATTAAAGTTATTTTGCATTTATTAGTATTTTTTTATTTCGGAAGTCGGTTGTATCTTTTTGATAAAGTATTTTTTATTTTTCACTTTTTAGTTGTTGTACCCGAAAATTATCATCTATGTAGTCGTCGAGTCAATTAAATACGCATTATTAAGGATAACACAAAAACTACTGGTCAGATCTTGACCAAATTTAAATGGGACCACATGAGAATCACCAACTTTCAAATAAAAAATAATCTTCACAATCGGATCACCTACAAAAAAGTTCTGAGGGCGGTAGTGCCCCTCTTTGCGGAGTGGCTGGAGAGGCGCTATGGTGTCCTCACCTTCCGCCTGACGCAGGTCCTCACCGGACACGGTTGTTTCGGGAGGTTCCTGTGTCGGATAAGGCGGGAGGAAACGCCCGGATGTCACCATTGTGCGGATCGCCCAGAGAACATGGTGGAGATCTGCCTCGCTTAGGTGGAACACCGCCGTGTCCTCGTGGAGGCCACCGGCGGCAGCGACCTCTCGCGCCCGGCCCTGGTCCAGGCTATGGTACGGGGCGAGAGAATGGGAAGCAGTCTCCTCCTTCTGCAAAGCAGTAATGCTCGCGAAGGAGGAGGCGGACCGGTTGAAGGAGACTCAACGGAGTGGCCCGCAGCCGCCGCAGGAGACGCCCTGGGCGTCGGGGTCGCGAGACGATCTCCGGCCACCGTAGACGCGGGACTGCGGACGGCGAGTAATGGGTAAGCTCGCTGTCCGATGAGCACCAGGCCCGAGAGTCGACGGCGCGAAGTGTTCTACGCACGCCTCAAAGAGATGTCAGCCACCACTGACGGGGCTCATCATGGCCGATGCCTGCATGCCAAGGGGTCGCGAAAAAACAGTCGAATTGAGAACCTCCTCCTTTTTTTTGAGGTCGGTTAAAAATTATTCAGTTTATTACAGTAAATAATTTTCAATCGTGCTGCATGGCGGTTGCTAAACAGCTCATATTATATGACAACAAGTTATTCTTAGCCCCGGGAAACAAACAATTTCAACAAAATGGATGTCACGCTTGCCGAACCCTTTTTTCTGTCACGTAAAAAAGGCATAGCAACATGATTTCAGAAGGTTATGTTATGTGGCAAGAAACACAAACAATAGTCGACCAACATATTTCGACCCATGTAACGTATAGTGAACCGCAATTCAGTTGAACCAGGAAATCCGACCTTATTGCTATGAAATAAACGAGATGCAAACGTCAAATTGTTGCACTGGGGGCCGTGCGGTTAGACTGTGCATTGTTAGGGTTCCGTACCCGTAGGGTAACCAACGGGACCCTATACTAAGCCTCTGCTGTCCGTCCGTGATTCCGTCTGCCTGTCAGCGGGCTGTACTTTCCTCAAGATCCGTAATAGATAGACAGTTGAAATTTTCACAGAATGTCTATTTCTGTTGCACATTCGAGATTTAAAAAAAAAATGTACAGTTAGCAAGAAAACGGTCATTTTAGACGATTTTTTTTTCATGTCAATCGATCGTTTCTAATAGTGCACAAAAAATTCTATTTGACCAACCACCGTAGGAGTACTTAAAAAAAGTTTGTGTGTACTTATGTTCGCACGTAAGAAGTTATACTTCTTTGGCGTAACAAGATAAAAAACCAAACTGTCACAAAGTTTACAAAGGGAAAACAATCATTCTTCATGAACCACAGACCATAGCTAACTTCAGGGTGTTGGTTCTAGCTAACTTCAGGCTGTAGGTTTTTTGTGATGGTGTGCGCGCGCATCGTAAAAATTTACTCTCATCATCTTCCCTAACGTGCCAAAAGAAGTATAACTTCAAAAACTCAGAAATCGAAGGTTTAGTTTTTTTTTTATTATTATTTACCTCGAAGGGCAGGCTAAAGTCTTTTGACCATATTGCCTAGTCTTACGTAGTGAATTTTTTCCATTAGAATGCAGATGTAACACATTCTAATGTTATTTGCAGTATTTGGCAACAAATGTGTCGAGTCAGCCTTCTCGGCAAACTTCGCTGAGGTAGTCAATACTACAATAAAATTCTCAGCTCCATTTTACCGAGATCGCGCCTGTTTCACAGATTCCACATATTCCACTAGGAATCAATAAACGAATAATTAAAACAGCCACTGAACTTCACTCGACAAAATCCCGCCAAAAACTCTCAAAGGTTTAGTTAGTTGCCCTTTTCCTTTTTGGTTTTTGTATGTTGCAGCAGCAAACTTTTATTTAGTTCCCGATTATACGAGTACCATATGTCAAGAAACACTGGCCACTCTTCATTAGGACGTTCGCCCGGTCATTTTGATAAAAAATAGCGGTCTTACGTCAGCGTTCACAGTTTTTGTCTATGTTCTGCTCTAGCTCAATATTTATTGCATTGATCATCTATTTCTATGATACTGTGGAGAAAATTTATTTAAAAGTTTCTTGACTGGCTGACAAAACAGAGCTTTTATAATAGGGTTGAAGACTAAAAAAATGTTATAAGTCCGTCAGTGAGATTACCAAAAAGCCACGTATTTTTTAACCGACTTCAAAAAGAAGGAGGTTATCAATTCGGATGTTTATATTTTTTTTTATGTATGTTCGGGCATAAGTCGGTCAGATATTGACGGATTTGCAAAATATTTTTTTTGTTCGAAAGGGGTTTATTTCGAAATGGAGTCCATTTAAATTTCATGTAGATCTCATGATGAGTTTAGGAGACAGACAACCGAACTCTTCAAAAATTGACAGCAAATCAACCGCGAAACGAGGAAGTAGCCGTGCGCAAAATAGAAGTATTATTCATTTACTGTACATAAAACAACAGGTATTATACTAAAACACGTATACTAAAAGATAAATAATTAAATTATCTTTAAAATGGTGAAGTTTTCATAAAAATACGCTCAATAGATTTTTCGTGAACCTCAATTTTTTATCCGCGTTAGACACAACTTTACAAATTAATTACAATATGTTAAAAATTAATCATTTCAAACATTCACATATCAAATTACGAAAAAATTGTCTAAGAGTAACATATATTTTTTTCAAAGAAATAAGACTAATCGTTTAGACGTGACGTTCAATTTAAAATCATTCAAAGTCACGTAATTGCGCCTTAAATAAAAAATGTAAACAAACCTAGGGATGAGAAAAGAAGCCTTGTTTACATTTAAAGCGTTTTATTTAAAGCAATGACTTGGACACTTCTCATTCTACCCAGGCCAGGGGGCAGAATGAGAAGTCTCCAAGTCATTGCTTTAGTGAGATTGTGAAAGAGAGGTAAAAGTTATACAGGACGTCTAGCGCCCTTTTCCACATACCAACATAGCAGACCTAGACATTCATAAGTGGTGGTGCCTGACAGAAAATTGCCAAGACCTTTGACCATTGAATTGAATCTAATTTGTAACCCTACCTAGAAGGATGCAACTCAGGAAGTTTGCCTTCAGAAACCGCCGAAATCGAAATCAATCTGCCTAGCCTTTTCCCAACTATCTTGGGGTCGGCTTCCAGTCTAACCGGATACAGCTGAATACCAGTACTTTATATAGAGCGACTATCTGACCTCCACAACCCAGTTACTGGGCAATACGATACCCCTTGGTGAGACTGGATGTCAGACTTTCGGGCTTCCGACGACCCGTAACGACTGTCAAAGATCCACGACTGACAGCCGGGACCAACGACTTAACGTGCTTTCCGAGGCACCGAGGAGTCTCCGTATGTAAAGATGGTCACCCATCCATGGACCAACCCCGGCAAGCGTAGCTTAACCTGAAGGATCGACTCGTGCGGCTGTTATTACTTTAGCCACGAGCTCCTCGTCGCGGCCAATGCAAAAATCCAGCAAAATAACAATGACATATCGAAAGTTTCAATTCTCGATACAAGAATACCAGGAAGTCTGAAACTAGGTTTCCAATGCATGAACGCAAAGTGATAATCAATACACGTGCCAGTAAGAATGTCATGCAGTGTACGTAACTTGTTGAATATTGATGACAATGCAGTCGGTTTTATTATTAGCTGCTAGCATGCAAAGTGAATCTTCAGAAATTCAGGTCTAAAACCCAACAATCATTTTACACTAATAAGTTACGTATTTTAAATATAATATTACCTAAATAGGTACATAATATACAAATACATTCACTCTTGACTTAAAGATTGACTGTTAAAGATCTAGAAATGACCGTAGAGACCAACGGCTTAAGGCCTATTAGCTGCTAACGACCTTGGGTGGTCAGCTTGCGTGTTCTACGCTAAGCTCACGTAACGCGTCGCCCGCCCACCCAGTAATAGGACTCGCCCATCAAGGAGCGCTGTCCAAAATTAGACGCATTATTAATTTATTACACATAAAACAACAGGTATTAAACTAAAACACTGAGACTAAATTATAAATAATTAAATGATCTTTAAAATGGTGAAAGTTTCATAAAAATACGCTTTATAGTTTTTGCGTGATTCTCAATTTTTTATCCGCGTTAGACATAAGTTTACAAATTAATTACACTATGTTATGAAAATATAATTTCAAATATTCTGAGATCAAATTATGATGGAAATTGTCTAGAGTAACATATATTTTTTTCAAAGAAATAAGAGTAGTCGTTCAGACGTGATGTTCAATTAAAAACCATTAATAATCGTATAATTGCGCCTTAGTGTTTCCGAGCCACGTAGGAGTCTCCGCATGTGTTGCCCAACCTTGATGCTCGACCCGTGCGTCTGATATATTATTCAGCCACGTGTTTCTCGACATATGAATAATTATTTTTAGTCAGCCCACGCTGTCCCACTTCTGGGCAAAGGCCTAACCTATATATTTTAATATATAGCTCTCTTTGTGTTCTGTCCTCTACAGCTGGGACATGACGGGTCACACCTACAGGATGCATGAAAGCAGATAGGCCAGGATCGTGACACAGTGGGTACCTGAAGACTGGCGTCGTCACTGAGGCAGGCCTAAACAACCGACCAAGTGCGAGCGTACCATTATCTATAAAAAAACGCCAAAAAAAATCATGTCTTGTATATGGGAGCCACCTTAAATATATTTTTTTCTGTTTTTTAGTATTTGTTGTTACAGCGGCAACAGAAATACATCATCTGTGAAAATTTCAACAGTCTAACTATCACGGTTCATGAGATACAGCCTGCCCCTTAGCCAAAATACATTTCTGTTAACGTTAACGCTTCGTGCAAAATGTATGGCAACGACGTTTTGCACGAAGCGTTAGACAGAGAACTGTCACGTGACTCACGCCCAGTAATGTCTTTGCCATATATTTTGCACGAAGCGTTAGCGTTAACGTTAACAGAAATGTATTTTGGCTAAGGGGGCTGGTCACATATTACGCCTGGTGACAGACGGATGGACAATGGAGTCTTAGTAATAGGGTCCCGTTTTACCCTTTGGGTACGGAACCCTAAAAACGATGGCGGACGATCTGGACTTGTTCCTGACCGATTGGCCTGGCCACATATGAATAAAAACCAAAAATAAACATCAAACCTATTGTAAAGGAGGTCGCTAAAGTGAAAATCTCGTTTTAGAGTTGAAAAAACTGCGCTCGGGGTCACAGACCCGACTACCCGAGTAGGGTTGTGTCATAGGCAGTCCGAATTACGGTAGAGAGTAGGGACGCAACGCGATCGATAAATGCGCTTATGAATTATGGACGATTATTTTTTTCCTTTTTTTTGCGTTGTTTAGTTTTATATTATAATGGTGGCTTCTAATAAAAAACATGTACGAGTATTAGGTGTACCTGCACGTTTTTTTTTTTGCCCGACTTCGCGACGCAAGGGAACCCTCCCTTGCGTCGCGCAGTATGTGTTTATCAGCCTATGTATGTATGTTTGTACCTTTGTGCCATTATACATAGTGACCAAACGCGTGGGCCGATTTTGAAAATTCTTACCTCAATTGTTTCGTCTTAATCTAGCGAGTGCTACTAAAGACATGACAGTAATCAGAATACAATATGGCCGACAATAAGACGCCATATTGTGAAAAGGTAAATACGACAAACAAGTATATTAAATAAATAAAATTCCTTTAATTCAGATAACATGATCCATATAGTGCAATTAAACTCGGTATTAAATAAATAAATAAAGTAGCATTAAATTTAAAAATAACATTAAAATCAGGATTCCAAATAAAAAAAATTTAAAATTCATTCAAAATTAATAAACATAATGTAGAATAAAACATAATATATATTAAGTGGGGTATCAAAATAAAGGATTTGAGGAGGCGATTCCAAAAATATAACTTACTAAAATGTAGAAAATAAAAAATTGAATATTTTCAAAAAACCCAACTAAAAAGTTTCAAACAAGTCTCTTTTCAAGCAGTCAGATGCAGTTGGCGGCATGCAATCAATAATTGAACTAAAATAACTGCCACCAACTGCATCAAACTGCTTGAAAAGAGACTTGTTTGGAACTTGTTAGTTGTTTTTACAGTCGGGTTTTTTAAATAACTTTTCGTATATGGAATTGTGGTTGTGAACAACTTGCATCCAATAGGGAATTCTGTTTATAAACTGTTTAACGTAGAAATATAAATATTACATCATCAATCATAATTATGATAATAATATATAATTGAGTCATACATTTATTATTAGCTTTTCCCGCGGATTCCCTCACGTGATCCCATAGTATATGTACATCACACTTAAAGTATTAAGGCGCAAGATTGATGATTCTGTGTGTAGGTGTGTGTGTGTGTGTGTTTGTTTGTTTGTTTGTATATTACTCCTTCACACTCAAACTGGCACCAGTACAGCTGAGAAGTAGTAATTTCACGCAGGCGAAGTCGCGGCCTGTAGCTAGTATATAATAATAATAATAACTGAACTGGCGCAAACCTGTAATACTCACTACTGATGACCGCAAGAAGGTATGGAAAGGCAAGGAGCTTCACGGGCGCTTTTATCGGGCTCTTCATGGGCCTGATTTAGATTTCTTGGCGTTCGTGGCCTGGCTACGTTTCAGTGACCTCTTCGGAGAAACTGAAGGCTTTGTCTGTGCGATTATGGACGAAGTTATCTTGACGAATAACTACTGAAGGCATATCATGAAGGACGGGACGGTTGACGTGTGTCGGGCATGCCACCGTCCGGGTGAGTCCATCAGACATATTATCTCTGGTTGTTCACGTCTTGCTAACAGCGAGTATTTGCACAGGCATAACCAAGTAGCCAGGATTATTCACCAGCAACTTGCTTTAAAATACAAACTTGTGGATTCTGAGGTACCGTATTACAAGTATTTACAAGTATGCGCCCGACCCAGTTCTCGAAAATTACCATGTCACGTTGTACTGGGATCGGTCTATCATCACTGACAGGACTATTGTTGCCAATAAGCCTGATATAGTGGTGATAGACCGATTAGCGCGCCGCACAATGATAATCGATGTCACCATACCACATGACGAGAACCTCGTGAAAGCTGAGAAACACAAACAAATCAAATATCTTGACTTAGCACACGAGGTTGTCGATATGTGGAATGTGGACTCGGCTGTCATTGTGCCGACAGTCATTACCGCCAACGGCCTGATGGCCAAAAGCCTCGACGACCACCTGTCGAAGCTGTCGTTGCGCGGTTGGATCAAGGGCCTGATACAGAAGGCAGTACTCCTCGATACAGCTCGCATTATGAGGAGGTTCCTGTCTCTGGAGCCCTAACCACCGGTAGCTTGGACCCTTCTCCCAATACCGGCAGACTACTATTTTTTATATTTTTAAATGTTTTTTTTTTAATGTTTTCTTTTAAATATATTTAAAAAATATGTGAAAAATAAATAAACGAAATAATAATAATAAAACTTTATTGCAGACCATAAAAGATCCATAAACACATAATTTAAAAAAATAGTACAAAAAAAAATCTATTCCATTAATGCACGAAGTTTAAAAACAGTAACTATTATATTTAATAATATTTCATACTCGTAGATATCCCATAGCAGGGTGAATCTCCAGGCGTTAGGCTGAAAATAATGGCAGACTGTTGCCGACAATGACGAATCGTGGGTAATTCAACTTTAATACAATAGTATTAAAGTACACTTATAGTATTCAATGCCTAGTAGTACTATACTTTCACTCTTTCTTTCTTTCTCTCTTTTTCTACTTTTGACTTTTGATGATATTGTGTTGTTGATATTGATGATGATGATGATGATGATGACGATGATGGTGATGATGATGGTGATGATGACGATGATGATGATAATGATGATGATGATGATGATGATGAAGATGATATTTATCTTGTTACGCCAAAGAAGTGTAACTTCTTACGTGCGTACATAAGTACAACACACACATAAATAAAATAAATAATTATAATTGCATTTAGTTGATAAAAAATGCTATGCAATAGCTTTACCGCGGCAGTCTCCGAGTGCCACACGTCTTTTTGTTTGTTTTTTTTTCGACCATGTAAAATGCCGGTATTCAGCTGCATCTGGTTAGATTGGAAGCCGACCCCAAGATAGTTGGGAAAAGGCAGACAGATTGATTATAATATCAGTTTGAATGACAATAGGGTATTTGACTTATATTTAGGGTTCCATACCCGAAGAGTAACCAAATAAATATGAATCCCTATTCCCTTGGTCACGACATCACGCGTGAACGGCTGGACAATTCACGCGTCAGGACAACGTCTGTCGGGTCAGCTAGTTGATTATAATATAAGTTTGAATAACACTATGGTATTTGACTTATTTTTTTTGGGTTCTGTATCCGATGGGTAACCAACGGGACCCTATTGCTAAGCCTCCGCTGTCCGTCCGTCCATCTGTCAGCGGGCTGTATCTTATGATACGTAATAGGTAAACAGTTGAAATTTTCACGGAATATGGATTTCTGTTGCCGCTATAACAACAAATAATAAAAATAAATTTAAATTAAAGGGCTCTCCTACTAGATCGATCTTAGTAATGGGAACAAGTAGACGCTTAAAATTCTCACAGAGTCTGTATTCCTATATTCGCTAAAAAAAATACTTAATAAAATAAAATTTGATAATACGGAACCCCTTATGCGCAAGTCCGACTCGCACTTGACCGGTTTATTTTTAATTTATGTATTTGTATGAATAAGAAACTTAATCCAAAATCGAAATTAAATCGAAAGAATTTTCAAATCCGTTCAAAATTAAGTAGGTAGGTAACATCGATTGATCGAAGGTAGGTAAGTACCAAGGTTAGATTCTTTTCAAAACTGAAGTAACAGAAGCCGGCGAAGTGCGAGTCGTACTCGCACAGGAAAGGTTCCCTACCATAAACTGTAAAATAAACTCGTTTCTAGAAACATGTTTTTTTTTTGGGTTTTTCGTAACAGGTTGAAATTTTCACACAGCGTGTATTTCTATAGCCGCTATAGCAATAAATAATAAAAACAAAAAAAAATTAGAGGGGGCTCCCTACATTCTGTGAAAATTTCAACTGTGTAGCCATTACAGATCGTGAGATACAGTTTATGCTTGAGGTCGTTTTTAATGGCATAATTGAGTGTGCTAGCTAACAAGTGGCGGATAATTTAATTTTATGATTATATTTTAGACGATATATCTTTATTTTTCTGTTTTACATACGTTACATACACTTATTGTTGCATATAATTATATAGACTCAAGTTTTTCAAACTTAACAGACAGATGTGTTGCTGGGGAGTTTGTTGGCCACTTCTTCACAGCTAAAACACTGGTGAAGGGCGGGCGTTTTTGGGGGACTGTCTTTATGTAGAACTTTGACGTTCAAAAAGTGCTGGCTCTCAGCCTAGTTTAAATAAATGACTTTTGATTTTTGATTCAGCCCGCTGACAGACGGACGGACGGAAGCATAGTAATAGGCAGGGACTTAAAAACACCTTCATAAAGGTTACAGAATTATAAGTGTTACATATTGAATGGATAACAGAATCAAAAATGTAACACTTTTATATGTGTTTCTTAATGTGTTAACCCAAAACACTTACAAAAGTGTAACCGTAATATATCTGTAACAGATATAAAAGTGTTGACAGTGTTAATAAGTGTAACAGGTAAAGGCGACGTTGCCAAATTTACTATTAGACAGTCGCAATCCAGTCGCCGCGCGCCGTCTTATATTCGTGCAAAACACGTACTCGAAGTATTTAAAATATTCGCTGCAATAGATCAATCAATCCTTTCTTTAAAAAACCGGCCAAGTGCGAGTTGGACTCGCGCGCAAAGTGGCGAACTATTTTTTAAATGGCTTATAAAAAAGTAAAAATCTTTTTAAGTCTAACTTTTACACGAACTTAAAAATACTAATTAAAACTTAGATACATAAGTATTTATGTTTTAATTAGTATTATATTTTTGGGGGCAGGCTAGCAGCAATCTAATTGTTTTTTTTGGTCGGAATTCCTAAGACTTCTCCTTCTCCCGCTCTAGGTGGAGCAGGAGGGTGTGTCAGACTCTTACTGACTAAAACCCACCTCTGTTACTTCCTTGCCTGAGTGAATTTATCCGCGACCCCTTGGTATGCAGGCACCGGCCATGATGAGCCCCGTCAGTGGTGGCTGACATACGTCTCTGAGGCACGCGTGGGACACTATGCGCCGTCGACTCTCTGGCCTGGTGCAGATCAGACGGCGAGCTACCCATTACTCGCCGTCCGCAGGCCCGCGTCTATGGTGGCCGGTGATCGTCTTGTGACCCCCGACGCCCAGGGCGTCTCCTGCGGTGGCTGCGACTGGGGGCGTTAGGGCCATGCCGTTGAGCCTCCTTCATCCATTGCACCTCCTCCTTCGCAAGCATTACTGCTTTGCAGAAGGAGGAGACTGCTTCCCATTCCCTTTCGCTCCGTAAAACCGTCCAAGTGCGAGTCGGACTCGCGCGCAAAGGGTTCCGAATCACAAATATTTTTGAAATGGTTTATAAAAAAAGTAAAATCTTTTTAATAACTTTTACACGAACTTAAAAATACTAATTAAAACTTAGATACATAGGTGTTTTTGTAAAAAAATTGTACGCTTATGCGTACCATTTTTTTTTTTTTTTGTTTCGGGAGTCCTCCTATGACTTCTCCCGCTCTGGGTGGAGTGGGAGGGCGTGTCAGATTCTTACTGACTTAAACCCACCCCTGTTCTTTCCTTGCCTGAGTGAATTTATCCGCGATCCCTTGGCATACAGGCATCGGCCATGATGTGCCCCGTCAGTGGTGGCTGACATACATCTCTTTGAGACACGCGTGGAACACTACGCGCCGTCGACTCTCTGGCCTGGTGCTGATAGGACGGTGAGCTACCCATTACTCGTCGTTCGCAGACCCGCGACTACGGTGGCCGGAGATCGTCCTGCGACCCCCGGCGCCCAAGGCGTCTCCTGCGGCGGCAGCGGCTGGGGGCGTGAGCCCATTCCGTTGAATCTCCTTCACCCGTTAAGCCTCCTCCTTCGCAAGCATTACTGATTCGCAGAAGGAGGAGACTGCTTCCCATTCCCTCTCGCTCCGTACCATGGCCTTGACCAGGGCCGGACGCGAGAAGGCGCTGCCGCCTATCGCATCCACGAGGACACGGCGGTGCTCCGCCCAAGCGGACCAGACCTCCACCGTATCCTCTGGAGGCTTATGCGTGCCTACTAGGTACTATAATATTTAGGCTTGTACACGAAATTTTGGCCGATTTCACTAATTTACGTGATTTTACAGTTAAAATTATGCATTTCTATGAGTTTTAATGCACAACATGAAAGATAATTTTAATTATGATCTAATGAATGAGCTAGATTTGAAGCTTGTGTTGCGTATTATAAGTCGAGATTTGGGTTGTTTTAATAGATTTTTTATTGCCAATTTTTTGTATTTTTTTTTTTTTTTTGAGATATGGATTGATGGTGAACTGGAGCACAGATAATATAATACCAGCGTAACTGGAGTTTATTTTTTGCTGTTTAAATTTTACGAACGAGAGTTCTAAATAGCCAAAATCAAAAGCAATTCTTTGCCCATTTTCTCTAAAATTTGACTAAGTTAAATATTTTCTTACTCAATTTTTTTTTATAAAATTTGTTAAAAGTGATTCATACATTATATAAACGACTTTTGCAACAATAAATTCAAATTTTTTCATACCTTTTATACGTCAAAACGATTCGTAATTATGTAATATTCTAAACCCCTTACTGCAATAATTCATAAAACCGTCGTCGGTTTGTGGTTGATTAATCGTAATTATAACAAAAAAAAAAACTAGCTCATACATTAGATCATAATTGAAATAATCTTTCATGTTGTGCATTAAAACCTTTACAAATACATTATTTTAACTGTAAAATCACGTAAATCAGCGACTCTTAAAACAGTGGAAAAGACGTTCACGCCTCAAGCTTTAAAGAAATGTTAGCGTTACAACTATAACATTTTCAGTTTACGTGGTCTATTTTCGTTTATTTTCTTTAATATCTTTAATACAGTTTATTTTAAAATTATGAAAAAAAAAATATTTGAGACCCTCACAATCAGCCCTTTAATTTGATATATCGCAGGTACAGTTTGAAAAACTTTATTTTTAAATTTTCCGATTTTCCACCCAAAAGTTACCCCCATATTCCAAATTAATTTATTTACGTTACTTGTCCGTGTCAGGGTCATAGAAAAACACCTGTGTAACAAATCTTAACTTAATCGGGCCAGTATATTCGGAGGAAATTGGCTGTGACAGACGGACAGACAGAGAGATGCACGAGTATAAGGGTTCCGTTTTTACATTCGGATGTTCGGAACCCTAAAAATGGCGCGCGCACGATAGAAAGTAGGAATCGCAACTGCAATATTATGTATGATCGTGTAGTCGGCCTCAACGCCGCGCCGTCGCGCGCGTTGTTGCCATACCGTGCAATTATGTCTAAAACCATGCTAAAGCTACTTATTTCTGTTACACATATTAACACTTATTAACAGATATAAAAGGTTACACTTTGATTCGGTAACATCATTGTTTCTGTTACATTTATAAAGGTTTCTTTTTAAAACAGTTTGAAAAAAACAGTGTTAAAAACACTTATAGCGGTTACAGTTTGAGTCCCTGGTAATAGGGTCGCCTTGGTTACCCTTCGGGTACGGAAGACTAAAAAAGGATGCACACTAACGTATGTCGTCACCGCCGTAAGGTTACGCGCGTTCAAAAGAGATGTCCCCAGCACGTCCTCACTCTTCCTTATACCAATATTTGACAATAATAACCGAATTTGACGCTGTTATTTTTATCACATAAATTATTGTACAAAAATAAACGCAGGAAAATGACATATAGTATTTCTTTTAAATAGGTATTACCTATTTCAAAGAAAAACTATATGTTATTTTCCTGCGTTACTACCGGTACCTACTGTTACTGTTGGTATTATATGTATACGTATTTATGGTTTACAGGAATCTGTATATTTACCGAAATCAAAATCAATCTGCCTAGCCTTTCCCCAACTATCTTGGGGTCGGCTTCCAGTCTAACCGGAAGCAGCTGAATACCAGTAATTTATATGGAGCGACTGCCTATCTGACCTCCACAACCCAGTAACTGGGTAATACGATACCCCTTGGTAAGACTGGTTGTCAGACTTTCGGGCTTCTGACGACCCGTAACGACTGTCAAAGATCAACGATTGACAGCCGGGACCAACGGCTTAACGTGCTTTCCGAGGCACGGAGGAGTCTCGATATGTAAAGATGGTCACCCATACATGGACCTTTTCGATTCTGCCTCATGTAATGTGACATATCCATTTCCGCTTTAGTTTCCTTATCCTTGTTGTGACATCGTCTATTTTGGTTCGCTTCCTTATCTACGAGTATGTGTCTTATTCGGTCTGATTTTTTTAATGCCAAGTAGTGTAAATTGTTTCATCACCACTGCTCTCAAATAAATATACCTAGAGGTATAAAGATTAACTCTGAAATAAGTGTGGAATTTATCCTGTATTTCACAACATTACAATAGTATTGAGTCGCCTACTTTCGGCCAAATATACGTCATTGTGGTCATTTTCTCTAGTGATATCGCGGTACATATTCCGGTAAATATACTCTATATATATAAGGAGCTCGTGGTTAAAGTAATAACAGCTGCACGGGTCGATCCATCAGGTTAAGCTACGCTTGCCGGGGTTGGTCCATGGATTTCCGCCCATTTTTCTGTCAATTGAGGACCGGTTTTCAAAATTCTTTTATTGTCCGATAGAATATACACCCGAGGTATAAAAATATAGGCATATAAATTTTATCGAAATTGCTTTAGCGCTTAAAAAAACAACCGACTTCCAAAAAAAAAAAACTACACTAAAAATTAAAAAATAACTTTAATTTCGGAAGTCGGTGTCAAATAACGAAGAAATAAAATACAAACACCGACTGCCGAAATTAAGGTTATTTTTAGTGTATTTTCTTTTTGGAAGTCGGTTGTTTTTTTGTAAAAAACGTTCTTTTTTTATTTAATGTTCACCACAAAATTAATGGGGGAAGTATTAATTCCACGCGGGCGAAGATGCTGACAGTTTGTGATTATTATAATGTTTATTATTATTTTATCTTCATTTCACATCTTGATAGCAACCCGCTCATAATTTCTAGTGATCGTTAACTGTTACGTAAGCAACTGTTGTTTTACGGACACATTGTTTTCAACATGCTTTTATCAGCTTGGTATGTATCTATGTAGCGGAATCATTGAACGGGATTTTCATCAACTTCAAAACCTCAAAAAATCTGCCTAGCCTTTTCCCAACTCTCTTAGGGGTCGGCTTCCAGTGTAACCGGATGCAGCTAAATACCCGTATTTTACATGGAGCGACTGCCTATCTGACCTCCACAATCCAGTAACTGGGTATTACGATACCCCTTGGTAAGACTGGTTGTCAGACTTTCGGGCTTCTGACGACCCGTAAGGACTGTCTAAGATCCGCGATTGACAGCCGGGACCAACAGCTTAACGTGCTTTCCGAGGCACGGAGGAGTCTCGATATGTAAAGATGGTCACCCATCTATGGACCAACCCCGGCAAGCGTAGCTTAACCTGATGGATCGACCCGTTTTTTTTTTTTTTTTGTGGGGTGGGAAATCATCCAATGACTTCTCCCGCTCTAGGGTGGAGCGGGAGGGCGTGTCAGACTCTTACTGACTAAAACCCACCCCTGTTCCTTCCTGCCTCGAGTACCCAGGGGCGAGGTAACTCTGTTTCGAATTTATCCTCAACCCCCGGGCAGGCATCGGCCATGACTGGCCCCGTCTCTTGCTGACAACTCTTTGAGGTGCGCGTGGAACACTACGCGCCGTCGACTCTCGGGCCTGTTGCTGATCGGACGGCGAGCTACCCATTACTCGCCGTCCGCAGGCCCGGGTCTACGGTGGCCGGAGATCGTCTCGCGCCGCCGGAAGTCCCAGGCGTCTCCTGAGGCGGCCGCTGCTGAGGGCGTGAGGGCGACTCCGTTGTTGGTGCTCTCTCACGCGTCCCGCCTCCGCCTTCGCGAGCATTACTGCTTCGCAGAAGGAGGAGACGGCTTCCCATTCCCTCTTGCTCCGTACCATGGCCTGAACCAGGGCAGGGTGGATCAACCCGTGCGGCTGTTATTACTTTAGCCACGAGCTCCTCAACTTGATAACGTCAGTTTGATTTGTTACTTCGCACACTTGTCAAGGACCGATGACATAATTATGACGGGTCCCGCCAAGGGCGATGCATGCCTAGGGGTCGCGGATAAATTCGAAAGAGAGTCACCACTCCCCTTGGCACAGGCAACTGAAGGAACAGGGGGTGGGTTTTAGTCAGTAAAAGTCTAACACGTCCTCCCGCTCCACCCAGAGCGGGAGAAGTCATTGGATGATTTCCCTTCCCATGAAAAAAAATGGTTAGCTAAGTGACGTCATTCTTAATCAAATATGGCGGACTAATTATTTTTAATTAATTGCCATGATATGGATATCGAATGAAAGAGGTTGCTGATAACAATACGAAAATTCTTTCTTTCATATACAGTCCATCCTTCTGTGGAATGCGCTTCCCCTCAATATCAGGACGGCTACCAGTCAGTATGCATTTAAGCGAAAGTTGCGGAAATACCTTCTTAACAAGTAAAGGAGTCATCTCAAAATCCTTATCTCTAACTTTATATATTATTATTATATATGTAGGTATATTATGTTAGATATATATGTATGTTTATTTTAACTATATATACATATTATACTTTCGTAACTATTTTCGTCTCAGTATTTTTTTTTTCAGTTTATGCACCTGCCATGTTATCTCTCCACCACCCTTGGTTGACTGGTAGAGAATGCCTAAGGCATTAAGTCCGCCTTTGTACATTTGTGTTGCATGAAGTTTTAATAAATAAATAAAATTAAAAAAAAATAAACCTTGTTTTTTTTTTTTAAACTATATAATATTATTGTATTGCTTTGCCCTACCCCAGCTTCACACGGGTACGAATTATACACCTAAACCTTCCTCATAAATCACTCTGTCTATTGGTGAAAACCGCATGAAAATCCGTTCAGTAATTTTTGAGTTTTTCGCAAACAGACAGACAAACGCGGCGGAGGACTTTGTTTTGTAATTCTAAGATATATGTAGTGAAGCAATCGACCGCCTCGAACACCATGGCCTATCCTGCGGTAGGAGCGCTGGTCGGATAGTACGGCACGCCAGCATTAATGACATCATTTGTCGGGCTCTTGTCACCGCCGGGGTGCCAGCTATTTTAAAACCCAATGGCTTGGCACGTGACGATGGGAAGAGGCCAGACGGAATGACCATAATGCCTTGGAAGTTGGGTAGGCCTTTGGTGTGGGATGCAACATGTGTCGAAACCCTTGCGCCATCCCATCTTCTTAGCACGGCAGGCTGTGCTGGGGCGGCTGCTGCAGGTGCAGAAAACCTCAAACGGCGCAAATATAACAACCTTATTGGGAGTTACATGTTTGAGCCGTTTGGGGTTGAAACACTAGGGTCATGGGGTCCGAGTGCTCATCGAGTTTTTAGGCATATCAGCAAGCTGCTAGTCGACTCTTTACGTGACCAGAGGGCTGGGCTTTTCTTTAGCCAACGAATCAGCATTGCCATTCAACGTGGCAATGCTGCTAGCGTTCTGGGCACTTTTTCCATTGACAGCGATGTGGATGAATTTTTTGATGCCCAATGAGTTGTTTTCATACGCATTTGTAAATGTTAGGTATTATTATTAGTTTGTATATATCTTTTAAGTATTAAATAATAAATAATTTTGCTTTATATTTGTAATAATCTTTATTTTATATCTTGATAGTACTCCGCTCATAATTTTATAATATGTAGTGATCTTTAATCAATTAATTTCAATCAAAAAATCAATTCAAGTATGTATTAAATTATAGTAAGTGTATTTTTAACCGACTTTCGAAAAGGAGGAGGTTCTATGTTCGGCTGTATGTATGTTTTTTTTTTTTTTTTTACGTATGTCCGCCGATTTCTCCGTCAGTTGTGGACCGATTTTCAAAATTCTTTTTTTATCCGAAAGAATATACTCCCGAGGTGGTCCCATATAAATTTTATCGAAATTGCTTAAGCGCTTTTTGAGAAACTGAACAAAAAGGAAAAATACGTTTACCTCGATGACGTTTTGGTGTACTCCAAATGTTTAAATTCCACGTTCCATGTTATTGGGGTTTTTAGTTGTGGGGGTATAACAACTAAAAAGTGAAAAATAAAAAACTTTTTACAAAAAAAACAACCGACTTTAAAAAAAAATACACTTAAAATTAAAAAACAACTTTTATTTCGGAAGTCGGTGTCAAATAACGAAGAAGTAAATTACAAACACCGACTTCCGAAATAAAAGTTATTTTTTAATTTTTAGTGTATTTTTTTTGAAAGTCGGTTGTTTTTTTTGTAAAAAAGTTTTTTATCGTGATAGTAGGTACTCCGCTTATAATTTTATAATATGTAGTGATCTTCAATCAATTAATTTCAATCAAAAAATCAATTCAAGTATGTATTAAATTATAATAAGTGTATTTTAACGTGATTTTATCTAATTTTAATTTAGAATTTAATATAATTTATATTTGTGATTTGTTTTTAATAATATTATAATTATAACAGGCTCTGTAAACTTTAATACAGATATGGAAGAGTGAGGTCTTGTCTTCTTCCATACAGGTATCTCAATACTTAAAAAAGCCCTCTACAAACCCTGCTGATAACGTTAATAAATTATTATTATTATATTATTATCTTTATTTTATATCTTGATAGTAGGTACTCCGCTCATAATTTTATAATATGCAGTAATCTTTATTTCATATCTTGATAGTTCATAATTTCTAGTGATCATTAACTGTTACGTAAAAAACTGTTGTTTTACGGAAACATTGTTTTCTATTGAGCATGAGTCTAGAGTTTATGAAATCGTGTGCCATTCCGTGCATGCTTTCTTATGCAAAATCACTAAGTAAATTAATTAAAAGTGAGAGCTGTGCTGGCTCATTGGTAACGGAACCAACTTACGAGTGTTACATCGTGGGTTTAAACCCAGGCAGGCGCTTTTGTTAGTGTAATTTATTACATCACCAATGCTCTCAAGACGGTGAAGGAATATATCGTACGGAAACAGGCATGTCCTAGAACTTTGAAGTAATGTGACATCTGCCAAGCCACATTGAACCCGCGTGTTTGGATTACGGCCCACACCCTCTCAAAGAGAGGAAGCCAGAGTCCCAGTAGTGGGGACATTATAGGTCATAGCTAGATTGTGTTTTTTTTTTTAGGGTGGGTAATCAATAACCATAACAACTTCTCCCGCTCTGAGTGGAGGGGGAGCGCGTGTCAGACTCTTTTTTTTTTAATATTGTGACAAGCCCGCCACACTATTCCCAAACCACTGTAACTTCTATAAGCCAGAATCAACAGTGGCGACCACCAGAAAAAAACACCGAGGCAATGAAGCTCGACGAGTCCCATGAGAAACGATTAAACTGTCTTGGGTCCCGCAACGAAATTAATCAGAAAAGACAGCGAAGGAGTAAGAAAATCATAATTTCCACTTCCCTCGTAATCAAGCGGGAGACAGAACAAAGCTAGGCCATTAGGCACAAAGGGGGTCACGGGCCTGCGGACGGCGAGTAATGGGAAGCTCGCCGTCCGATCAGCACCAGGCCCGAGAGTCGACGGCGCGTAGTATTCCACGCGCGCCTCAAAGTTGTCAGCAATAAGGACGGGGCCTGTCATGGCCGATGCCTGCCCGGGGGTTGAGGATAAATTCGAAAGAGTTACCTCGCCCCTGGGCACTCAGGGCAGGAAGGAACAGTGATGGGTTTTAGTCAGTAAGAGTCTGACACGCCCTCCCGCTCCACCCTAGAGCGGGAGAAGTCATTGGATGATTTCCCACCCCACAAAAATAAAGGCACAAAGGGGATATTTACAACTGGGGTAGGCCCAGTTGCCAAGCACCACTGGTTAAAAACACTAATGTAGTGTAGTGTCAGACTCTTACTGACTAAAACCCACACAGTCAGAGCCAGAGCCAACTACCTTTTATTTTTTTTTAGAGCCAACTACCTGTGTTGTGTCATGTCATGAATATCATTTCAGCCATTATGCATTCCCCTCCAACCGACTATGTTGAGCCAGCAGAAAAGCTTCCAGAGAGGAGGCTTGTTTCCCAGCTATGGGAACATTAGGGTGCGTTTCCACTGAAACGGAGCTGGGCGGAGCGGAGCGGAGACGTGAAGGAATCGACCAATCACAATGGTTGAAATCCTCATCGCGTCACACGTCTCTTCTGTGATTCGACGATTAATGCACATCTCCGCTCCGCTCCGCCCAGCTCCACTTCAGTGGAAACGCACCCTTATAGCCTGACAAGCTAGCTTGTGTTATGTATCTCAAAATATCCTTAAAAATTCAATTGTCGGAATTCCACCAGCCCGCCACATTTTCCAACCGTTACTATGTATGAGTCGCCCTCATTTCCACTCATGAAATAAGAAACGAAATGGGTCCTAGAACAGTGCTGCTACGGACCGTTTGTTCCAAAGAAAAGTATCTCGTTTGTATGATAATCTCGATCTAAAGGCAGCTTATGCACTTTTCTGAGCTTTTGAATCTAAATAACTCTTGAAATGAAGTACCAAAATGAAAACAAAAAAAAACCGAAGAACATTACAATATCCTACTTCCGACTTAATATAATAAATGCGAAACTATGCAGCATTGCCATTCAACATGGCAATGCTGCCAGTCACGTTTCTGGCTTGCCCAGATGACAGTGATGTGGAGGGATACTTCGACGCCTAAGTATATCGACGCCTAAGTATATTCTGTTTTTTAACCGACTTCGAGAAAGGAGGAGGTTATCAATTCGGATGTTTGTATTTTTTTTTTTTTTTTTATGTATGTTCGGGCATAACTCCGTCATATATTGACGGATTTGCAAAATTCTTTTTTTGTTCGAAAGGGGTTTATTTCGAAATGGTCCCATTTGAATTTCAAAAAGATCTGATGATCGGTTTCGGAGACAGACAACGGAACTCTTCAAAAATTGACAGCAAATCAACCGCGATTGCTGCTATCGTATGTCTATGAATTGTTTGTTGTTCCCCATTAAACACAGTTTAATGGGGAACCACAACTAAAGAGTGAAAAATAAAAAACTTTTTTACAAAAAAATAGAACCGACTTCCAAAAGAGTGCAAAATAACTTTAATTTCGGAAGTCGGTGTCAAAAACCGAAGACACAAAACAGGAACACCGACTTCCGAAATTAAAGTTATTTTGCACTCTTTTGGAAGTCGGTTCTATTTTTTTGTAAAAAAGTTTTTTATTTTTATATATTATTATAAAGTATGTAGTTAGATTTTTGAAAAAGATCCGCTTTCCGATTTAAGGCGCAGTTATACGACTTTTAATGGTTTTTAATTAAACATCACGTCTAAGCGACTAGTCTTATTTCTTTGAAAAAAATATATGTTACTCTAGACAATTTCCGTCGTAATTTGATCTGAGAATATTTGAGATTATATTTTTATAACATAGGGTAATTAATTTGTAAAGTTATGTCTAACGCGGATAAAAAATGGAGAATCACGCAAAAACTATAAAGCTTTTTTTTTATGAAACCACCGTTTTAAACATCATTTAATTATTTATAATTTAGTCTTATGTGTTTCAGTTTAATACCTGTTGTTTTATGTGTAATAAATTAATAATACGTCTAATTTCGGACAGCGCTCCTTGATGGGCGAGTCCTATTACCAGGTGGGCGTACGACCCGTTACGTGAGCTCAGCACAGAACACGCAAGCTAACCACTCAAGGTCATTGGCAGTTAATAACGCCTTAACAAAACCTTATGGATTAATATATCAGGTTAAAAAAACAAAGGCGTTTACTGAAGTCAGCCTAACTAGGAGATTCTTATCAATGCAATCTAACCTTCGCAAAAATGCAGAATTATCACAAGTTGTTTCTGTCTACATCCTCCAAAAGAACTCAAGGTAAGTGTAGATAGCATTATAACTAACTCAAACATAATTTTACTTCCTCAAATAGGCAATTGTTACAATGCTGCTATTCAGATGGGATAAGGCAGATAGTAGGTGCGCTCAGATTGGGGACTCTGATAGTAGGTGCGCTGAAAGTGAGGACACTGATAGTGAGTGCGCTCAGATTGGGAACTCTGATAGTAGGAGCGCTCAGATTGGGGACTCTGATAGTATGTGCGCTCAGATTGGAGACTCTTATAGTAGGTGCGCTCAGATTGGGGACTCTGATAGTAGGAGCGTTCATATTGGCGACTCTGATATTAGCTAAACACTATCACCAAATTTCAAGATCATAGGCCAATGGGAAGTTAAAAAATTCTTCGAAATAAAACTTTGAGACGACGGACAGACCTTGCCCAGGGGTTGTGGATAAATTCGAAACAGAGTTACCGCGCCCCTGGGCACTCAGGGCAGGGAAGGAACAGGGGTGGGTTTTAGTCAGTAAGTCTGACACGCCCTCCCGCTCCACCCGAAGCGGAAGAAGTCATTGGATGATTTCCCATCCCCTCCAAAAAAAAAAACCCCCAAAAAAAACAGAAACCGACGACGGGCAGAAGGACACGTGAGTGACGGCAATAGGGTTTCGTTTGGACCCTTCGGGTACGGAACCCTGAAAACGGCAGACAGTGGTGTTGATTCTGTTGTGCACAAACTAAATTTAATTTAGGTTATTGCTATCTTTTTCTCTCTAATAAAACAAGAAAGAGACGGACGTAATTTAGAGCTGTCAAATTTAGTTTGAACTAATATTTCCATACAAATTAAGGGTACACGTAAAAACATGTCGTCTAAAAACACGGCGAAGCGCAAGGCGTAAACTAGTTTGCAACTCTAACATAGTGCATAGCTATAGCCGTCCTTTTCTCGCACTGCCTTTTAGTAAAAGATAGCAATTCTCTAATTTTAGTTTAGATATTGAACAAGAGAATCCGTACCAGTAGGTAACTAAGAAATACTTCCACACTGACACTCTTTCAGGAGCTTTTCTAGTTGAGTGACGCCATTTTCAGATCGATAGGCAAAGGTAAGGCAAATGATGAAACGATGATACACTTTTTGTGAAAGGAATTATCGTGTTCTGACTTCCGAAATGCTGGATAACAATGACACATATACGCTGTAAAAATTCCCAAATCCAGGAAGGACGTGAGTCATAGGAGATAAGTCGAAATTATCGCGAATGCTACATAAAGTGCTTGAAATGGAATTCTTACGTTTTGTGACGTTGCATCCGGAAGACAAAAGTTATATTGAATCATTGTGTTAGTTGGTTTTCTGTGTTCTTCTTCTCTTTCCTCGCTCTTTCTCACTTTGTGGGGTCGGCTCCTAATTTTGTGGCGCCAGGACAATCTGTCCTGGGTGAAAAAAAAATGGTAGAAACTGTATCTTCTTATTTAATAAACTAACCTACTAAGCATAAAATTGTGGAATAATTGGCTCCTAATTCCAATTTAGGTGTTTATTGGAATACTTAGTCATTTATATTTCTTGTATCAATAGATGGCGCTGTTTGAAGTTTTAGAGTTTATCTATTCTCATCTTTAAAACTTTTAAAGTGAAACATTTTGAAACAGTAAAACTGTTATGAAGTGCCAAAAATACTATATGGTAATTCCTCAATGTGTGAGAAAATATTGGTCAGACTTTGTTTAAATTCATTCAACTTGTAAGCCGTTGCTGCTAACACCATCTGGCGAGGTGTAGCGGATGGGCCCGAACGAAGAACAAAAGTTGATTGTGCAAGTTGAAAACCCGTAGTTACGGCGGTACCGTTTCTTTGTATGGGATGAGGCATCTGTACGCTAGTATTATATTATCTGTGTCTATACTAATATTATAAACAGGGAAAGTTTGTGAGGTTGTAGGCGGTAATCACTGGATCTACTGAACCGATCTTGAAAATTCTTTTACCAATAGAAAGCCACGTTATTTGTGAGTGTCATAGACTATACATTTTTGATATCCACGCGGGCGAAGTGCAAAATTATTTTTTTGTTCGAAAGGGCTTTATTCCGAAATTCATATAGATCTGATGATGAGTTTCGGAAACAGACAACGGAACTCTTCAAAAAATTACAGCAAATCAACTGCGATTGCCGCGATCGTATGTCATGTATTGTTTACAATTTAATGGGGAATAACAACCAAAAAGTGAAAAATAAAAATAAAACTATTTTCCAAAAAAATAGAACAGACTTCCAAAAAAAGTGCAAAATAATTTTAATTTCGGAAGTCGGTGTCAAAAAACGAAGACACGAAACCAGAAACACCAAAAAGTCGGTTCTATTTTTTTGTAAAAAAGTTTTTTTATGTTTAATCAAACCAAACCCAGTTTATTCATGAAAACGTCGGTTAAAAACTGCCTGAATGCCAAGGTACTTGACCTCAGCCATATCTGCATCAAATATCAAAACACTGCGTTCGTCAGGGTACAATATGGAGCGTTCCTTTTAAGGAGCATTACGTGATGCCATTTCAAATGTAAATAACACCAGGTTCAAGGTATTGTGAAGGGCATATTTTTTGAGCAGATGGAGGAAATAAGTCTGAGATTGTTTGTATGACCTTGTGCGACCCTTAGGAGAAGTGGACCTTCACATTCAGACGAACAAACACTAAGGTTACTGGATAATGTAAATGATTCTTTTTTATCGGTGCTAGGCTCGCGTTTGGTAAGCGATGATGAGGTCGACGATGGAGCTCGCTTGCCTAGACGTATCCTATTCACTCTTGACTTAAGGGGGATGTTATGATTTCATGAAATACTTACATTTGGAATCAGTTCTAACTGAGAGAGTTGTATTGAAGATTTTAATGATTATAAATCTATAAATACACTGAGAGAGTTGTATTGAAGATTTTAATGATTATAAATCTATAAATACATACTTGCTACGGCCGCGAATCAAATTTTGACCAAGATACAACCCGACACTGATCTGCAAATTGCAAAAAACGCAAGAAAAGAAAGCTAGGATCTGCCAGCGGCTTCGCCTACGTGGAATTAGTAATTCCCCAGTTACAAACTTTAAACCCACATAAAAATCCTTTCTTAGTGGATACTCTTCACGGCTCCACTTTCCTTTCCGAAACTTTAGGATTTTTTTTCTCAAAAATTAGACGTTAAAGTGTTTTACTTAATTACATGTACAAGCTGTAACATTGTGAAGCCTCGCACAGATTGGCGCTAAAGGAAAGTGCTTCCCTCTTCACAAAGAACACACCCTCCCATGTACGTCATCGTCGTCGACGTCGGCATGTCATATCTCTTGAACCAGCAGATTAGGCTGTGCGTTGATATATCAGTCAGCCAGTGTGCCAGGACTTTGAATTTTAAATGTACAGATTTATCTAGCCACCACATTCGTGTGCATAATAATTAATAATCCAACTTTACGCATGGCATGTTCTACCCAGTAATTCTGTTCCATACTTCGTAATAACACAAAGAAATGTTCATTAACGTGTATTTTACAACAATGTTGTTTCTCGTGATCTCTAGTAACGGGTTATTGCTGTGTTCTCAGGATATGACGCAGCGTGATCACTACATAATAAAACAAAGTCCCCGCTGCGTCAGTCTGTCTGTTCACTCAAAAACTGCTGAACGGACTTTCATGAGGAAGGTTTTACCCCTGCGGAGCTGAGCGGGTCGCTACAGTAACAAACATTTCTTACATAATGGGCCCGAGTCAGCAACTAACTAGCAGTTAGTAATAACCCTGGTTTGCGCAAGCGGTCCTAAAGAGGTAGAATTAATTCTTTCTTGAACTAATCTTTAAGTCCCGCCAAAATGCCTTGTAGAGTCTGGCCATTCCATGCAAAAAAACCAATGTCTTATAATATAACACAAGACAGGGGAAAAATCTGAAAACCGTTCGCGGGTTCAAATTTTAAAGTGAGGCGACCGTATCATGTGGAGTATCATATGAGAAGGCTTCATTAGAGCACAAATAAAACAGGGTTTAATTATTTTAAAGACGTCTATTTTTCGACTTATAACGAAAAAAATAACCCATTTCCCCCTTTTATCTCTGAACAGCTGGCCGTTTGTCGCATATTACCACATTTTTAAGCTATTGCATAGCTTCTATCGCGGGCCTTGAGCGTGGAGACCGAATCCAGAAATTCCGTAACGAAAATAACCTAACACCCCCCACTCCGACCGGCACAGCGGTCATACTTTTTAGTTTTGCCATCTATCGATGACGATGATGATATTTATCTTGTTACGCCAAAGAAGTTTAACTTCTTACGTGCGTGTAAAAAGTGGAGCTTGAATTGATATCAAAGAAAAAAAAAACAAAGGAAAAAAAATACTGCATAAATAAAATAAATAAATAATTATAATTGCATAAGTTGATAAAAAATTCTATGCAATAGCTTTACCGCGGCAGTCTCCGAGTGCCACACGTCTTTTTTTTATTTTATTTTGGATTATATCCTTATTTGCACACTATGCCGGATGTATAGGGAACATGCGCGAGTTCGACTCGCACTTGGCTGGTTTTTAACCGACTTCGAAAAAGGAGGAGGTTCTATGTTCGACTGTATGTATGTCCACAGATTTCTCCATCAGTTGAGGACCGATTTTCAAAATTCTTTTTTTTATCCGAAAGCATATACTCCCGAGGTGGTCCCATATAAATTTTATTGAAATTGCTTTAGCGCTTTTTGAAAAACTGAACAAAAACGAAAAATACGTATACTTACATAGATGACGTTTCAGTTTTTTCCAATTACGATTATGTTTAAATTTTTTCCAATTACGATTATGTTTAAATTTTTTCCAATTACGATTATGTTTAAATTCCACGTGCCATGTTATTGGGGTTTTTAGTTTTGGGGTATAACAACTAAAGAGTGAAAAATAAAAAACTTTTTTACAAAAACAAAAAAAAACCGACTTCCAAAAAAGAAACAACACTAAAAATTAAATAATAACTTTAATTTCGGAAGTCGGTGTCAAATAACGAAGAAATAAAATACAAACACCGACTTCCGAAATTAAAGTTTTTTTTAATTTTTAGTATAAATATTTTCTTTTTTGTAACTCGGTTGTTTTTTGTGTTCTTCTTTCCCTCTCTTCAACATTCAGTATTCCTAAAATAACTAAATGGACTTTGATATTGTTTTTGCCAATGACCTACAGTTTCTTCTATTCAAACCAGTTTATTACAACACACACAATACATTAATTTAATCACTTGACTTGATCATGATAGTACCAGGAGCACAGAAAGAACACGTGGCTATATAGTAGATCTTCAAAGTAAAGCAAAGCTTGCCGGGGTTGGTCCATGAATGGGGGGTGATCAGGATCACCTTAACATAACGACTCTATCTCGGAAAATACGTCAAGCTGTTGCTCCCGGCTATCTTTTTAGATCTCTAAAAGTCAACTCAGGAAATCTAAATCCAACTAGTCGTGCCGAGGTATCGTGTATTCCAGTTAATGGGTTGTGGCGGTCTATGTGAAATACTGGTATTTTAGACTGGAAACCGACCACAAAATAGTTTGTAAAAGGCTGGCCAGATTGAAAACATTAATTCAATGACGAGATAGTACTAGGAGCACATAAAACCGTAAGCGGCTCGTGGTAACAAACAAAACAAAATAAGTATTTATCTAGTGGTCGCTCATGGGTCGAAATTCGATTTTAAGTTTGAACGTTATTAAGGTTTTATTGTCAAAGACCATAAACATGACACATGACTGTGAAACGAAAATACATGCCAAACGCATGTAGTGTGTAATATTTTTTGATGTGTAACATCTTTCCTCTCGTTTTTTGCAATCTGTGGGAGTGACTTCGTGAAATGGGACCGAGCCTGAGCCGGGAAAACGCGCTATTTGATTTGACCAATGAGCGCGCGCGGTGGTAGTGTTGGCCGTCAGATGGTAATGTCTGCGCGCGGTCGAAATCGGAACTAAGCGTTTTGATTTTATTTTTCAGGATAGAATGTTAATGTTGCATATTACCAAGGTGAGATGTCAAATGTCATCATACGCGACTACTATGAGGCTCGCTCGTTTTTTTTTGAAGTTATACTTCTTTTGGCGCGTTATGATGAGAGTAAATTTTTACGATGCGCGCGCACACCGTCACAAAAAACCTACAGCCTGAAGTTAGCTAGAACTTACACCCTGAAGTTAGCTATGGTCTGTGGTTCATGAAGAATGATTGTTTTCTTTATGTAAACTTTGTGACAGTTTGGTTTTTTATCTTGTTACGCCAAAGAAGTGTAATAACTTCTTACGTGCGTACATAAGTACACACACACACTTTTTTTTTATTCATTTAATTTATTTCTAATGCATATTATACATATTTAAAAATATTGGCTTTCTGCACTTCTTCTCCATATAAAATATAACTGTGCCAAACTTTATATTACTCCGTCCGCGTGATTTTCGTAAAAAGGGATGGAAAGTTTTTGCTTCATTTTTATATCGGGTGTAAAAAGACAGTTTCTGAAGCCGAAATCCACATATTCTCACAATCTACACATTATTTTGATCTTTTTCTTTACTATACCATACCTTTTTTTTCTTTTAAGTGTTAAATGAATTTTCGATTTTTTTTTCGAAATTACGAATTTGCAGATACGAAAACGCAATGAATATTAAACGTATCCGACAAGTACCTACGTGGCTTAGAGCGAAAGGGCGGGGTTTAACTCCAATTGCCTGTGTCCGCGTTACATTGCGCGGAAAAAAAAATAGTTTTATTTTTCATACCTATTAATATAAGTCGTTTCCCAGCAATAATTTTTGCGCTAAACTACTTTGTTTAGACGTACAGTATGCGTAGTTAACGGCTCTGTGATGTTTCGTTTTACACTCTGTATGTACTTATAGATAATTATGTCATTACGACAAGCCCTGATGATTGATGTACCAGGCCGGCAGAAGGGACAAAGATCTTTTGTTCGTAGTCGTACTACGTCTCGCGCCCACATACTGCGCCGCATATAAATTATCATCTAATTTGCATTATTGTTTCCATCCTCTTATGTACTAACTAGTATAATCTACTAGTAAAAATGTCAACTGGTTATTTTCCTACTGTATAGTGAAATAATTTAGGCATAATAATAATACTCCCGACTGAATGGTTTTGAAAAAAAATTTAAAAAAAAAAGTGCGCAAACACAGGTGTACGTACGTACACCTGTGTTTGCGCACTTTTTTTTTTTACAGTACACTCCTCCTCTAACCATATTACTTTTCTATTATTATTTATTTAGCACAAAAAAACTTTTTAACAAAATAATTAACCGGCGAAAAAGAACTAAAAAGCAAAAAATAAATAAACCTTTTATGCTTACTTATTTACATAAAATATCAAATTTGATATAAAACTAATTTGAGTCGGCGCCAAACAACTATCTGATTATTAAATATCTAAATTTAATATGTGAAATGAAGAATTCTCTACGTAGTTAATTAATCATTTTATTATTTGGAATTATTATTAATAATAATTAACAGGCTTCGTAAAAGCATTTTTTGAGCAAATGTGTTGAAAAGGTTATTTACATTTTGGAAAAATCAACAAGATGGCGGCCGCTGTTAGGAAAGCGACGTCGTATTTTTTCGGCAGTCATGTGGGGTATCAAAATGAACGGCTCGAGGAGACGATTCCTAAAATGTTACTCACTAAACCGTAGGAAACAAAAAACTTGAGTCAAAAATACATACGAATAAAAAGATCCAAAAAAAAAGTGGCACTCCGGGAGTGCCGACAGAAGTGAAAACTTGAGCAAAAATGCCCAACGCGCCTAAAGAAGTTTTCACTTCAATCCGCTGCTATCGCGTAGCGGTGTCGGTGACGCCGTCGGCGTCGGTGTGGGTGTCGGTTTCAGTGTCTGTGGCGAGTTCAAATTGTTTTTTCCCATCTCAAAAATGCCCAACGCGTCTAAAAAAGTTTTCTCTTCAATCCGCTACGCGTCGTAGCACTCTTAGCGTGTCGGTGTCGCGCGATTTTTTCCCATCACAAAAATGCCCAACGCGTCTAAAGAAGTTTTCACTTCAACAAGTCACTTTTCAAGCAGTCTGATGCCAATGCCACCAACTACATCAGACTGCTTGAAGTGACTTGTTTGGAACTCCTATTAGTTTTTTATGGTCGGTTTATTTTTTAGGTCAAAAGCTTAGCTGTTTAACATTATTTGTATCTGGATTACTACCCAAGTGGCTATCCACATTTCAACCTGTCGTCATCACGACACGTGTTCTCTGTCTCCCTGATCACACCACAAAACAATTCCTATTCTTCACATTACCCATTGAATATCTCTGTCTATTCAACCTTAGAACAAACGGTAGATAAACTATCTTGCATTCAAGAGGTGCGAATGTACTTTCTTTGCCTTGACACTTAGAAGACAATAACCCAACTCTGAGTGTATTATCAACGTTGAAACTGCCTCTTCTAGGCTTGTCGAAATATCGATATTATTATGTCCTCTTTTTTTTTCATCGATATTCTACCGAAAGGTCTGGTCTGCACTAGCAAGAAACACAATTGTACGGTAAAGGGCTCTGCTCTGCAGTGGGACAAATTAAGCAGTAAAATTAGATGAGATATCAATATTTTTACTAGGTTAAATAACGAGTAGGTATCGAAAACGCATCAAAAAAGTTTTTTACATGTGTCGAAAAAAAAAATCACCTAGAGCAAAAGCCTGGAGTTTAGATCCGTAAAATAAATACAGCACTAGGCTTGTCAAAAAAAAGGTTTTTTGGCAGGATTTTCTCGAGTGAAGTTCAGTGGCTGTTTTAATTACTCGCTTATTGATTCCTAGAGGATACTGTGATGTAAAATTGGTGTTTGTGTCTCAAGTGTCTACGCAACTGGACAATATGTGGAATCATTGAAACAGACGCGATCTCGGTAAAATGGAGCTGAGAATTTTATTGTAGAATTGACTACCTCAGCGAAGTTTACACAGAAGGCTGACTAGACACATTTGTTGCCAAATACTGCAAAAAACATTAGAATGCATTCAAATGGAAAAAATAATACAAATACACTACGAAAGATCAGGCAATATGGTCAAAAGACTATAGCCTTCCCTTCGGGGTAAATAAAAAAAATATGTAAAAAAAGAGACAAGCCTAGTGAGTGCTGTATATTTGATAGTGATGTATCCATTTTTTTTTTTTAAATATATCGATAGCAATATTGACCCATTTTAAAAATATCGAGTTCCATAAAATAATAAATATCGATACTTTTAACACATTCCTAGCGTCTTTCAATAAATATCTCATTAGTTTTACAATCGTATCGTAATTTTTCATTCTGCGCCGTACAATTAACGTGTGGCTTGTGACACTGACTGATAAAATAAAGTTAATTTTAGATGTTATTAATTAACTCTTACCGGGTATCTAGATTTGTGGAATAGCTCTCTTGTCACGGGAATGTTTAAAAGAGTCAACCACGGCCCTAGAACGCAAAGACAACTGAAGGAATACGGGTGGATTTTAGTCAGTAAGAGTGTGACACGCCCTCCCGCTCCACCCAGAGCGGGAGAAGTTATTTGATGATTTTTAACCGACTTCCAAAAGGAGGAGGTTCTCAATTCATCTGTATGTTTTTTTTTTTTTTTTTGTATGTATGTTACGCGAATTCTCCGTCAGTTGTGAACCAATTTTCAAAATTCTTTTTGTATCTGAAAGAATATACTCCCGAGGTGGTCCCATACAATTTTTATCGAAATTGCTTCAGCGCTTTTTGAGAAACTGAACAAAAACGGAAAATACGTGTACCTCGATGACGTTTTGGTGTTCTCCAAATGTTTAAATTCCACGTTCCATTATATTGGGGTTTTTAGTTCTGAGGTATAACAACTAAAAAGTGAAAAATAAAAAACTTTTTTACAAAAAAAACAACCGACTTCCAAAAAAAAAAAAACTAAAAATTAATAAATAACTTTAATTTCGGAAGTCGGTGTCAAATAACGAAGAAGTAAAATATAAACACCGACTTCCGAAATTAAAGTTATTTATTAATTTTTAGTTTATTTTTTTTTTGGAAGTCGGTTGTTTTTTTTGTAAAAAAGTTTTTTGCCATAAAGAAATAAAGCTGTCTCGGTTATGTTTTATAAAGAACTGCTCTAAACTCTGATCATAGTCGTTTTTAACGATATTTATTATTTTCGAGCCTTTACAAAGAAATTGTTAGAATTTCTTGGAATATTAGGATTTTATCCAAGTAAAATATGTTGTAGGAATGCTGAGAATTTTATCTACGACAGTTTACAAGAAAGTTTTAACTACGCTACGTTAGTTTTTTTTTATTCAAAATTCATATTATACTTCTCAAAACATCTATATAATGAATTATTTTTTTTATTTTCGAGAATATTATGTAGGTGATTCATATTCGAAGTTTCGGTCGTGGAAATATTTAAGGTAAATATTAAGAAAGTCTAACTTGAATGAGACTGGGCAGGACATGTCTGCTGCATGCCTGACGAGCTGTGGGCACGTAAAACACAAGAATCGCGCCCTGACAGCGACACGGGGCCGCGGCAGACCACGTAAGATATGGCGGGGTGACCTGAACGTCTTCGTTAAGAATTGGAAAGAAGAAGCGAAAAATCGTGACCGTTGGAAGGAATGGAGGGAGGCATTTGCCCAACAGTGGGACAGTACGGACTAATAATAATAATTAAGCAAGTATATTGATTACCTACTCCCGATAGGTGGTCTAATTTAAACGATGCAATCGCTTTTCGAGAAACCAGCGCTAAACTGGGGAAACATTTTCAGGGTTTATCTTTCACAACATTACGCAAACTGTAAATTGAATAACAACGTACGTCAAAGATAAGGAGTACTACCCTTAAACAGCCATCCACGCGAAGCCAGAGTGCCCAAAGGTCACACGAGAGGTATCAAGTCAAATGAAACATTATGCAAAGCATGACACTTCCACAAATAGCAGAATTACTCAATTTTAGACATAGTTGCGAGGGAAAAAACAAGACAGTTTCTTTTTAGTTGACCTTAGAACACGCGTGGGGTGATAAGATGGTGCACTTTAGTTTCAACTGTATTGATAAAACTGCTGTGTAGTGTGAAGTACCGGATAAGAAGCCGGATTAAGGAAAACGAGTAGAAGGTATCGGATGAATGAAAAGGGAAGGTCTGATGCTCTGCAACATCTCAAGTGATTTCTGCATCAGTGTTTTCTGTAACTTATACGGTACTAACCAAAAGGTTATTAATGACCCGCCCCGGCTCCACACGGGTACAAATTCTACTCTTTCTATTAGTCAAAACTGCATTAAAATCCGTTGCGTAGTTTAGGAGCTAGCGGAGTTACAGACTGAGGCGCAAAGCGACTTTGTTTTGTATTACATAGTATAAAACAAAGTCGCTTTGGGGCACTTTTTGAACGTCAAAGTTCTGCATATAGACAGTCCCTCAAAAAACCACCTGTCACCAATTCCTAGTGTCTTAGCTGGAAAGAAGAAGTGGTGCAACTAACTCCACACTATTAACGATTTGAGCATGAATAGACCCATAAAAGCCCTTCAAAGTGACGTCATCCTTTCAAACAATTAGGAAATTGTACCAACTATATACATTATGGTACGCAATAAAGAATTTAAAATTGAGAAACCCAAGATATCTCGCACCAAAAGTGAACCACCTTGGAATACTTTAGACTCTTTGAAGCAATAAGCTAATCACCTCATACTTTAGAGATAATTGAGGAAATTGCTAATTAACCTAGATAAGAATATTTGATCTGCAACAATCGGTGGTTTATCAATAACAAATAGGTTGATAGTACTGACACACTAGTTTGAAACTAGGCTGAAACTATGCACATTTTGAACGTCAAAGTTCTGCATATAGACAGGCCCCCAAAAAGCCGCCTGTCACCAATTCCTAGTGTTTTAGCTGGAAAGAAAAAGTGGTGCAATTAACTCCACAGTATTAAAGATTTGAGCATGAATCAAAAATCTGCCCGCGACTTTTCCAAACTATCTTGGGGTGGGCTCCCAGTCTAACCGGATGCAGCTGAATACCAGTATTTTACATGGAGCGACTGCCTATCTGACCTCCACAACCCAGTAACTGGGTAATACGATACCCCTTGGTAAGACTGGATGTCAGACTTTCGGGCTTCGGACGACCCGTAACGACTATCAAAGAGCCACGATTGACAGCCTGGACCAACAGGGTAACGTGCATTCCGAGGCACGGAGGAATCTCGGTATGTAAAGATGGACGGGGTGGAACAACCCCGGCAAGCGTAGCTTAACCTGATGGATCGACCCGTGCGGCTGTCATTACTTTATCCACGAGCTAAAAAAAAAAAGCCACGAGCTCGATTTGAGCATGAATTTCCCCATAAGAGCCCTACAAACTGACGTCATCCTTTCAAACCCAAGATATCTCGCACCAAAAGTGAACCACCTTAAAATACTTTAGACTCTTTGAAGCAATAAGCTAATCACCTCACACTTTAGAGATAATTGAGGAAATTGCTAATTACTGCAGATAAGAATGTTTGGTCTGCAACAATCGGTCGTTTATCAATAACAAATAGGTTGACACACTAGTTTTTTTTTACTTTGATAGGCACGCGTTTGACCACTATCTCACCTGATGGTAAGCGATGATGTGGTCGACGACGATGGAGCACGCTTGCATAGAAGTAATTATTCACTCTTGTCCTAAAGATACCCAGGTTTGAGGTTGAAGCTACCAGAAAACACGGACTCCGGCAGGGAAATCCACTCGCGGGTCGCGGATAAATTCGTAATAGAGGTCCCGCGGCACTATGCATGCACTCAGGCAACTGAAGGAACAGGGGTGGGTTTTAGTCAGTAAAAGTCTGACATGCCCTTCCGCTCTACCCACAGCGGAAGAAGTCATTGGATGATATTCCAACGCCACAAAAAAAAATGTGCGTTCAAATGAGTTCACAAAACGTTTTGTGTGTATGGATGGGATGTCCACCATGTACCGGTGGCGCACTGCCGTACGTCTAGTGGTGCGATGATAGAACGGGCTTGGCGAAATAAAATTATGCAATAGTGACGGTTTTTTCTTAGTTACTGTAGCAAGAATGCTGGTTTTACAAATTTAGGGCGAATTTGGGATGGATCTGCCAGAAACCAGCTTGATGCGCTTGAGTCAATTGAGAAACGAGCCAAGAGGATCATCGGTAATGACGAACTATTCGAGTCAAAGCTACAAAGTCTGGAGCATCGACGCCGTGTTGTGACTTTTAGGCAAGCATGCTCCATCGTCGACCACATCATCGCTTACCATCAGGTGAGATAGCGGTCAAACGTGAGCCTGTCAAAGATTAAAAAAAATTTTAACGCTATCAGTGCTAAACCACAATATATAAGTACTCAGTGTGAGACGTTTGCTCTTCACTCAAGCCAGCCAATAAAAGCAAGAGAGAGGTGGAAACACTGTTCCCTGTAAGTGTTCACTCCGGCCGGCCAAGGCAAGCCAGAGATGAGGAATAAGACTATTCCCGGGAGATCAGAGCCGCCGCTTCGTGCAAAATGTATGGCAACGACATTACTGGGCGTGAGTCACGTGACAGTTCTCTCCGCAGGTAATGTCCTTGCCATACATTTTGCACGAAGCGTTAGCGTTAGCGCTATTACAAAAGTTATTTGGCTAAGGGAGCAGCTCCGTGGGGTCGTCGTCGTCAATAGTCTACAACAATGATGACACTAACAGCTCTGGAGCTCGATTTTGATGTTCCGATTGCATAGTTTCTTTGATGTAATCAGTTCTTAATACCATGAAGCTAGGAGTAAGACAACTTTAGCGGAACATAGCATCAGGACTATTTGGCAAAAGATTTCTCAAAAGGCCAGAGGCGGCAACTACACCCTTGGCAAGTTATGTTAAGGTCCCATGCAAAGAGGGTGGGTGTGCCATCAACTGGACCAAAAAACATTTCAATATTACTGCCATATTTGGGATTCGAGCCCAGAATGCCCTCTCTTTAACTGCCAAGCTCATTAGAGCATTTTACCTGCATGCCAACAAAATATTTGACGGAAGCTACGTAAACAACTCTGGAAACGAGTTGATGGCACACAGACAAATTATTATGCAACCCATAAGCTGGGTTTTAAGGAGTGGAATTCCCTGCGGTGTTTCCTAATAGCTACCTGGGAGTATTTCAGGCAAAATTGAATAGGTTACTTCTAGGCATGCGTGCTCCATCGTCGACCACATCATTGCTTACCATCAGGTGAGATAGTGGTCAAGGGCGAGCCTATTAATATTATTTAAAAAAAACACTGGGTGTTAGGCATTGGATGTCTCAGCAATCATGCTTACAAGACCAATAAGGCAGTTTTCTCAGCAACAATGGCAGAAATGGCGGTTGTATTTAAGTTAATGGCATGTAACTAACACAAAGGAAATTTAGATGAATCACAAAGGATTTCATGACGGAAGTTTTTTGTGTTCTCTCGGATAAGAAAGGACTACTATGGAGATAATAAAGATATTGTATTAAGAAGGAAACAATGCACGACACACGATGACACGGTGGGGACAGGGGCTGAGTGATTGGCTGCTGTGATGCGTGTCGCGGGTTCGACTCCCGCACGAAAAGAATATGCATGGCCTACAGATAGTAGTTCCGGGTCTGGGTGTTTGTGTATGTGAGTTCATATGTTTTTAAACGCACCTACGATACAGGAGAAACTCCTAGTGTGGGGAAAAGTTTTTAAAAATAAAAACATCCATTGTAAAAAATATATTTTTACTACCTAAACCGCTACCGTATTACCAAGGTTTCAAAAGCAACAGTATATATAACAAAGTCAGTAATTAACAGTGACATGTTAAAAATCCGTAAAAATGCAAATTTTTAAGCCGACAATTAACTCCAATTACAAAGAATACATTTCCCCAAGTTGAGTCACGATTCCGCACGAAGTTCTAACAATTTCAAATGGCGAATTGTATAAAAACTTAACAACTTTGACTTTGAATGTTTACCTACCAGACAGCTGTTATTTATAGTGTCCGACCGAAACCGTAACCGATTTTTCAGCTCTCCTGCCAGTTTCGGCCGAGACCGAAACTAACATGGTAACAGAATAAATATAATTAAAAAAAAAAATCTATAGTTTAAAAAACATAACTAAAAACACGCTTTATTTTTATTTACCGTATTCTTCTCAGCTCCGCCATCTTTGGAAGTCCGCCATATTTGATTTAGAATGACGTCACTTAGCTAACCATGCCTTGTCATCGGTCCTTGATAAGTGTGTGAAGTTTCATTTCAATCCAACGTTTTGAAGTGGGTGAAAATCACATTCAAAGATTCCATTACATAGATACATACCAAGCTAATAAGAGCGTGTTAAAAATAAAAATATTGACTTGAAAAAGTTATCAGATCATTGAAAATTCAACTCTGACTTTCTTGTAGTACTAAATAAGTTAATATGGATGCGCCAGGGTAGCCCGCGAAATTCAAATTTTCTTACGTTTTCTTGCAATTTGCAGGTCAGTGGTGTTGATTCTGTTATGCACAAACTAAACTTAATTTAGGCTATTGCTATCTTTTTCCCTCTAATAAAACAAGAAAGAGACTGACGTAAATTAGAGCTGTCAAATTTAGTTTGAACTAATATTTCCATACAAATTAAGGGTACACGTAAAAACATGTCTAAAAACACAGCGAAGCGCAAAGGCGTAAACTAGTTTGACATCTCTAACTTAGTGCATAGATATAGCCGTCCTTTTCTCGCACTGCCTTTTAGTAAAAGAAAGCAATTCTCTAATTTTAGTTTAGTTATTGAACAAGAGAATCCGCACCAGTGTCAGGTTGTATCTTGGTCAAAATTTGATTCGCGGGCGTAGCAAGTATGTATTTACAGAACTGTAATCATTAAAATCATCAATACAACTCTTTCAGTTAGAATTGATGCCAAATGTCATGATTTCAAGAAATTCTTACATTTGGCATCAATTCTAACTGAGAAAGTTGTATTGTTGATTTTAATGATTATAATTCTATAAATACATACTTGCTACGCCCGCGAATCAAATTTTGACTTAGATACCACCTGACACTGACCTGTAAATTGCAAAAAAACGTAAGAAAATTTGAATTTCGCGGGCTACCCTGGAGCATTCACCTTAATGAAACGATGATTATAGACACACATAGACAAACGAGACTGCCAGTTTTTAGATCTCATCACAACCTTTAGCTCAAAGACGCTAGTTTTGGTGGAGCCGAATATTCGGCCACTTCTTGGCCGAAACCTAAACTCCAGCCGAAACTAGTTTTTTTGGCCGAAACTTAGGTCAGACACTAGTTGTTTAGAAAATGGCTACGCTATTTGTAGATTAAGTGTGTCACTTCTATATATTTTCGCAAACTAAGCCAAGGTGAACGCTATACCAACTTCTAAAGGCTCTAGTGTGTGCTAAACCGATTTTCAAACACCGATGTGCATCTAAATTGATTTGAACATGCTTTAACTTCACACGTACTCGTAACTATGTAAAGTAATCTTCAAAATTAAACTTGACCCACTTCCCGATTCCCATTGAGCTGAATTGAAAATATTGAGTATTGGGTTTTGCTAAGAAGAATACGAAGAAGCGTGTTTTTAGTTTATTTTTAATTTTATTATGTATTATTATTAGTTCTTTTTAGAACAATGGCGGTACTGTCTTCATTTTAAAATAAGGTTTGTATTTAAATTAGCCTACAATGAACGAGCTTTAACGCATTTTTCGATGTATCCTATAGTTATAATTAACAATACCGATTGATAACGACGAACTAGCCGTAATTTGCAAATAATTTTTAAGAAACCGGTTTTTATCGACAAAATATGTCACTCAAATAGTTTTCATCGATAACCACACCGTTACATTTTCCGGTATACTGTGATTCACTACAATTACAGTTCGTAAATGTAGGTCAGCCGGTAAAAGTGAATTGTTTAAAAGTGGTGTGGATTCTCTTGTTCAATAACTAAATTAAAATTAGAGAATTGCTATCTTTTAATAAATGACAGTGCGAGAAAAGGACGGCTATAGCTATGAACTAAGTTAGATATGTCAAACTAGTTTACGCCTTGCGCTTCGCCGTGTTTTTAGACATGTTTTTACGTGTACCCTTTATTTGTATAGAAATATTAGTTCAAACTAAATTTGACAGCTCTAATTTACGTCCGTCTCTTTCTTGTTTTATTAGAGAGACAAAGATAGCAATAGCCTAAATTAAAATTAGTTTGTGCACAACAGAATCAACACCAGTATCTATTTTTCTTTGACTTTATGGCGAAAGACATTGGGAAAGATGTCCAGGTTAGGTAGTAAAAGTCTGAAACTTCCTCCCGCTCCACCAAAAACGGGAGAAGTAATCTGATGTTTTCCCACCCTCAAAAGAAGGGTGTGTCATCACATTACGTCATAGACGTATGTAGGTAATTTCAATACATTGAAGGTAGATAAATAATACCGATTGCTCGTGCAATCATCAGATAAATACTATTTGTAAACGTCATCGATAATACTTTCGATGTATTATTTAACACGATTTTCTACTTTGGTTATGCAAATAAAATCATAGTAAATGATTTGTTTTTTGAGGGTGGTGCCTACTTAGCCTAATTTTGAGAGAATTTGGTTGAGACGGGGAACCTATGCCCGATTTTTTTCCAAATTATTAGTTTCTTATAGACTTGTAAAAATTTCATCTTCGTTCTCAATACGTGTAAAATTTCTTTGCATTTTAATTTTGTAATTTAATTTTGGAGTTAATTTTTTAGATAAAATAATTTGGATCGTAATTATTTTAGTCTGTTACAAAGGTGTATATTGTTGAGTAAAAACATCATTCTGTTAGATTTATTAGAAAATGGAGTCATTAATTAATAAACAGGAAGATATTTACAATAGAATAGATAAAGCTTATGTCAACTTCAAAAAATCACCTAAGGAACGAGTAACACGTCCTTACTGTAAAGTAAGGTTAGAAAATTTGGAAAAATTGTGGGATCAGTTAGCAAACGGCCATAGTAAATTGTATGAGGAATATGAGCAATAAGTAACCAATATACGAAGTTTTAAGTTTAACACCGTGTCGTTGTTTTACTGTTATAT
The DNA here is from genome assembly GCA_951329385.1 of Polia nebulosa. Lineage (NCBI taxonomy): Eukaryota > Metazoa > Arthropoda > Insecta > Lepidoptera > Noctuidae > Polia > Polia nebulosa. Next base: position 18,908,137 of record OX589614.1, read on the forward strand.
CTCATAACATCATCCTTGTTACGATCGCGAGTGTCTGCAGAAACAGTGCGGGATTAGTGAACAGTTGTTCAGGTGGGAAACCATCAAATGACTTCTCCCGCTCTGGGTGAAGCGGGAGGGAGAGTCAGTATCTTAGTCTTTTTTCTTATTTTGCGGTCAGTTTTCAGTTTTATACCATAAAAACGAGGAGCAAATGAATGTTAATCATTTATTTTACATAGAGGACTGCTATGGCGTCCTTCACAACCCATTTACTGGTCAAAACTACAAACTAAACCTAGTCTAATCCGTCAGGAAACGCGTGTCTCCAATCGGAGACGCGACAATAGGTTTTTAATTGTGTCTGCTATTCCGGGGCCTGACGTAGATCTGTTGCCAGGTTTTTGACCAGTAGACAATGTTTTTGGGTTACATTGTATCTATTGTTTGTATTCGCAAAATCCGAAAAGATGGCGATGTATGAGGTCACAATTTCTCGCAGGACTCAGGAGCCAAAGTTACGTGCTATGTTAGTTGCTTTTTGATAATGTAACTTTTATTTTATTATGTTATTTGCATGAACCTGGTGACTGTCGCCATATAAATATTTTTTTTCTTTCTTTCCATAGTCAACAACAGTCAACATGGAAGAACAAAAGCCAGTGTTTTTGCAGTTCTCAATCCCAAACAAAAAAAAAAACAATATCTCATAAAATATGGAAACTTAGCGTCGTCTTAGCACACAGGCATTAAGTTTTTTTCCTATGCAACGCACAAAAAGTAGAAAGTATAGAACGCCGTGTTTAAACACGCAAACATAGTGTGAAAGTGAATTTTTTGATGCGGCAACACGCCATACTGTTTCCCGTTACGTTTGAAATAATTTAGAAATATTCTTCTTCTTCTTTTTTACGTTTCGGCTGTACATTATTTAAATCATTCTGTTTGGGTTCAGTAGGTGACCACGTCGATTGCTTCGTTGGAGGCTTTACTAAGGCCTTCTAGGATTTTAATTTAGAACTATGAAAATCATCAAAATATTAAAAAATATCAGGTCCGTCCCTGGCTAGATACTTCAAAGCCAGGTTCATAGTTAAAAATATACTTTTCTTGTGAATATCTGAACTGACATGATTGTACACTAATTTAACTGTCAAATGTGGTATTTATTTATTGGTTTTGAAAAATACCACAAGTAATTTTTACTTTATTTTCAAAATACAGGAATTAAATTCAAAGTTGAATATTATTGATAAATACCTAAATGTATAATAATTGGCAATAAATAGGTAGGCATTAATAACATTAAGATAAATCAATAAATTAAAATGAAGAATCTATGATCATACTGATTTCTTTCAATGAATTTTTGAGAATAGTTGGGTAGTACATAAAACTTACTTTTGACTTGAATAAAAAAAAAAAACTTTACATAAGCATTCAAATGATGACATCATTTGTCAAGTACTTACTACACGCAATTAGGCGCATAAAAACAAATCTAATTTTATTACCACGTTTTTCTAAAAAAAAGAACAAAGAAAAACTTACTAAAGCGCATCGACACGAGAATATCGATAACTGCACATCACTAACGGGGCACTGGCTGAACCCGAAACGACCTGAGCCCGTCGGAACTGGTTTTATTTTAAAAAAAAGGAACCATCGGACCAATGGCCCTTTTGTGCACGCAACAAAATGAAACAGCTGATTTTTATTATTATTTTCTTTAACAATCACTTAACAACACAATATAGATGTAAATTGAACCACTAGATTGCTTTCGTGAACTTATTTACGCAATAATACGAACTTATACAGAGTTAACACCACCGATTTGAAAAACCACTTTCCACTTCGTAAAATGGAGTAACACAGTTATCACCTTAATTGAATCGCATTATAACATGAAACTACATGTCAATTAACTTTCTAAAACGCAGGATTACGTTACGTATTTACGAAACAGGAAAAAAGAAACATCCAAACATATGTTAGGGCATTTAAAATAGAATTACCTTATTTGGCCGCAAACTATGTCGAGTTACTCCGCTCCTAAACACCTGGGCTATAATATCACACTCCGGTAATCGTTTCTTTTTCTCTTAAAATACATTATTACACTGTTTAATCAATGTCCGGACGCGAAAACGCAGTCCAAATTGAGATTTTTAATGCAAATTCGGCAGTCGCAAGAGCGAGCGTCCAATATCCGCTCGCGACAGAAGCACACTAAGATGTCAGCGATGTCAGCTGGGTTTAGTTCGTTCTCATTGGTAAATCGATTGAAAATCTCTGTAGCACACACTTTAGTAAGACTCTCTATCTCTTTCACTCATCCGTTCTCTCGCTCTGAGGCTAACGACCTTGATAAGATTTTACGCCAATCCAGGTGAAATTTTTGAGCAATTTTTTGGCCAATACTATTTTTTTGGACATATCAATACGTGTGTCATGTTTATTTCGTAATAAGTATTCGGGTTTTGCCAATCTAAATCATATGGGGAACAAAGCAATGTGTCAACAAGTACTTGTATGTGTGTGTGTATGTAACAACGAAAACATATTGACAACAACGAGGCCCTCCTGATTGGTTCAAACACAGCTGTTTTTGACACGAGTAGCGTTAGTAGTAGTATCTAAGCATCATCACTAGATGGCAGCACATTCTCATTAACACCAAATAATCCAGCTAAATATAGTATAATTTCTCCATTTGTTAATTTATTATGCTTTAAAATATTTAAAATCGTATATAGAACTACCCGATGGCTTTTATATATATGACTATTATATATAAAGAGTACTGAAGTTGAGTGCATGTAGGACTTATTCAGTGTGTCGTTTGATCACAATGCAACACGTAACCATAGCAACCGAGTTTATTTGATGACATAAAAACCCGACCGATTTGAAAACATTACATCATGATAGTGTTGCAAATCGTTGTGATGACTCTGTAATTTTATTGTTTATTACTTGTAAATGTCATTACTTGTTTGGTGATTCTTAATTTCTTGTCGTTCAAGTTTTATAAAAAGTTTATAAAATGGACTCTTTAGACCTGTTAGCCCGCGAGGATGAGTTCAAGAAACTCAATAAACAACTTGAGAAGAAAACGGAGAGTTTAATGAAGGAAATTGAACATGCTATGGTTAGTATCTAACAAGATTATTTTCTACCTAACTTTGATCGTTAATTAGTGATAATTTTTATTATTTAGTCAACACAAATAATATTTGCTATGTAGAGCAGTAGAGCCACATTTACATACCACTAAAAGCCAGGGCGTGCAGTTTAATCACGTAAAAGCAAACCATTAATAAATGTGAACAACAAAATGGTAGGCAATGAATAGGATACTCTGTATTACTCTCAGATCAATGATCTGAGGTATTACTGACTAAAAAAAAATACATTACATAAGGTGACACAATGGACACCGTAAAATATTCCTTGTTTAGAGTGTTCTGCTATGTCTTGAGAACAAGGTTAGTCAATATTCAATTAATTCAGTCTGACCTGTGTTTGACAGGTTAATTTAATCTGCCTGCAAATTCCGTTCCAGCTGGTCTGTAGGTAATTTTAGATTTCATTAAGGCTTTTATAATACCTGTTATTTAATAGATACAGTTACAATAAGGTGCCACATAGTTCTCCTTAATGTAACTGGGTGTGTAATAAGTCTGTACCTGTTAAATTAATTGATATCTTATTTATCATGATTCTGTCAATAAATTACTTTGACATAAAGGTATGCCTCACCATATTATATTTTTAAAAAATGCCATGCGTGAACTGTAGGTACTACCACTAAAAACCTGCTTTATTTTACAAATTTTCTTCATTATCAAATGTGTTTGACTACTTTGTGTTAACACTATCATGAATTATTCAGAACTCATCAGTCATCATTGTCAATCCTGCTTCTTTTACTTTCAGCAAAAGCAAGACATATTCTCAGAATTCTCACCAAGCTTAACACTATCACCTGTGCACACCATAAGAAAACATAGTTGTGACTCACATAGGCCTAACACGCCGTCATCTTTGCCTCCACACCATAAACCAGTACAAAAAAAGAAAAAAACCCCTCAAAACTTTTCTCCTGAGTCAACTTTGAGTGCCAAAATTGAAAATGGAACACAAAGTTCTAATGTTGGTAATAAAAACAGTGATGGTAATATTGGTAATGAAATAAAGAGTCTGAATACATGTAACTGTTGTGCCAATGAGAATTTTAGCAGAATTGGAGAAGATAAAGAATTTTTGTATGCATTTGTATCAGTTAATGTTAAGGATAATGTGTTGCCGCAGTCGTTTTTGAAAGGTAATTAGAATTTTATATATATGTCCTTAAAATAACAATATATCAGTCAATTCATTGTCCCTAGAACTTAGGCCAGACTATGTCAACACCCCGGGTTTAATTCACTTGATATAGATCAGCATTTCTCTTCACAAACTCCTAGCAATGTGGCTAGCAACGCTAGGAATTACATGTTTTTTTTTTAAACATAAGCTTACCCACTTTCAGCCCAGGGGTCGTGGACAAATTCGAAACAGAGTTACTGCACCCCTGGGCACACAGGCAACTGAAGGATCAGGGGTGGGTTTTAGTCAGTAAAAGTCTGACACGCCCTCCCGCTCCACCCAGAGTGGGAGATGTCATTGAATGATTTCCCACCCCACAAAAAAGGAAAAACATCCCCTTTGGGAACTTTAGTCATGATGTTATGTTATGAAAATAACATTGTACTTTTTCTGTAATTTCAGATAGACCTACAGTGGAGAATGTCTGTAAGTTTCTAGCGTCCAAAGTGAAATTGATGCAAGAACAAATAGATAGGCTACAAGGAATGTTGAATAAAAAGGTAACTTGGTTAGGTCAACTACCGGCCTATCCTGTATAACATGATTTTATTAGCTTGGTATGTATCTGTAACAAAATCTTTGAACGTGATTTTCACCCACTTCAAAACGTAATATTGAATTGAAACTTCGCACACTTATCAAGGACCGATCACAATGCATGGTTGCTAGTGACGTCATACTAAATCAAATATGGCGGACTCTCAAAGATGGCGGACTAGTTATTTTTTATGCATTTCCATGTTAAGGGTATCAAATGAACTGCCCAGGGGTTGAGGATATGCCTAGGGGTAGCGGATAAATTCTGAAAATGAGTTACCGCACCCCCGGGGACTCAGGCAGGGAAGGAACAGGGGTGGGTTTTAGTCAGTAAGAGTCTGACATGCCCTCCCGCTCCACCCAGAGCGGGAGAAGTCATTGGATGATTTCCCAACCCACAAAAAAAAAAAGGGGTTGAGGATAAATTCGAAACAGAGTTACCTGACCCCTGGGCACTCAGGGCAGGGAAGGAATAGGGCTGGGTTTTAGTCAGTAAGAGTCTGACACGCCCTCCCGCTCCACCCTAGAGCGGAAGATGTATGTCTCGTATGTATGTCGGGCTGGTTGCCGCATCTCTACGCCCAAGGCGCGTATTTTGCGTACAGGTGGGACTGCATTGTCATTCGATCCACCCCAGCTCCTCGAGGAAGGCCAGCAGCACCCTGGTGTTACTGACCATCTCGCTTAGGTTACCTGGATGTCCGAAGTGACAGCGACTACTGGGCAGCTTAGCAGTAGATGGGCCGCTGTCTCGTCCTCCTCCATGGAGGCTCTGCAGAGTGGACTGTCTGTGACTCCTATGACAGAGAGATGCTTATTAAAAGACCCATGGCCAGTTGCAACGGCCGTGACTTTCCGCAACTGAAGTTTGGTCAGTCGTAGTGCTTGCTTTGTGAAGCGGTCCTTAATGGAGGGGAGCGCCTCCTTGGCCTGCCTACACTCGCTATGATCAGCCCATAGCTTGTTGTGTTGATCTCTGGTGCGTTTCCTTACCAGATTGCGTAAGTATCCAAAGGGGAGAGGCACAATGGGTTCAGGTCCTATCGCTGCCATACTCGACCCCCTTCTGGCGAGTTCGTCCGCTGCATCGTTGCCACGGGAATCGCTGTGTCCTTTAAAGGCTCAATTACACCTTCCGATTTCAAGGGACCCAATTTAGGAACAAACTAACTAGGAAGCAGGAAGCGAGCGATTACACAATCCTAAATTGAACTCCTAGGTATATCGGGCTCCTAAGTCGGCAGTGTTGCCAACTCTTACAAATTCGAGTCCCTAGACAGAATATCAAAAGTCGCTTTAAACTCTCTTAAAAATTGATTCTACCAGGAGCAGACTAAAAAATAAAAAGAGCGGACTCAGATTTTTTTTCTGGGAAAGGCACTTTGTGAAATTTAATTTAATTTTAAACACACAAAAATACTACTAGCCCATTTGTAGCGACAAAGTCGCTAAATTGGCAACACTTAGCTCTAAATCGGAGTGATGCGATCACACTATCCTAAATCGTACACAATTTAGGAAGTCAAATCGGGACCTTTCAATCTCACTAAATCGGACACTAACTGCTCTAACTGCTATTACACCTTCCTGTTTCCTAAATTGGGTCCCTTGAAATAGGAAGGTGTAATTGAGCCTTTATCCATTGAATGGTTACTTTGTTGTGTTTACCTACCTGGTTTAGGCGTTGGTGACACTCGTATATCAGCCCAGAGTTAACTGTTTAGAGCGGAAGATGTCATTAGATGATTTCCCAACTCACAAATAAAAAGGGTATCAAATAAAAGGGGTTGCTGAGAAAAACAAAGAGCGTTTATAGTTTTATTTTTAAAATAGAAAATTAGTACAAGTAGCGGCACGTAAGTCTAGCGCTGAACGATAATTGCTGCGCATGGGTGGGTGGCGCGGGTGGCGCGCGGGGAACAGAATGCGACTGGAGAGCCAATCGGCGCTACGCACGCTCGCCCTTCATCCCGCTAGCCCCCCTCAGGTACCTTAATTTTTACTTCTGCGCAATAACGGTCAGCGCTAAAGTTTCGTGCCGCTACTTGTAACATGCGTTTATTAGCATAACTTGTAATTAACTAACTGGTCGAGAACTACAGTGGCCTTTATGTTTAGTGCCTTTTTTGTTTTTTTTCGTGGGGTGGGTCATCATCTTATGTATTCTCCCCCGCTCTGGTGGGTGAAGCGGGAGGGGCATGTCAGACTTTTACTGACTAAAACCCACCCCTGTTCCTTCCCTGCCCTGAATGCGAGGTAACTCTGTTTCGAATTTATCCACGACCCCTGGGCAGACATCGGCCATGAAGGGCCCCGTCATTCATTGGTGACATCTCTTTGAGGACGTGCGCCGTCGACTCTCTGCCTGATCCTGATCGAACGGTGAGCTACCCACTTTTGCTGTCCGCAGGCCCCGTCTACGCTGGCCGGAAATCTTCTCGCGACTCACGACGCCCAGTGCGTCTCCTGCAGCGGCTACTGCTGGGGACGTGAGGGTGACTCTGTTGCGTCTCTCTCACCCGTTCCGCCTCCTCCTTCTTGAGCATTACTGCTTTGCAGATGGAGGCGACTGCTTCCTATTCCCTTTCGCTTCGTACCATGGCCTGTACCAGAGCCGGGCGCGAGAGGAGATCGCCTCCACTCCTACACGGCGGTGCTCCGCCCGCGCGGGGCACAACTCCACGGTATGCTCCACCGTGTCCTCTGGGCGATCCTCAAAATGGTGACACCCACGTTTCCCTTCGCCTTATCCGACACAGAAATATACGTGTCTGGTGAAGACTGCGTCAGGCGGAAGGTGAGGATGCCGTGGCGTCTCTCCAGCACTCCTCAAAGAGGGGCCTTACCGCCGCAATTGCGGCGAAGAAGCGTGAGTCCCAGCAGTGGGATCATTAGAAAATCTGATCATTATTATAGGTATGCACTTCGGAAAACTCATTATTCAATATCCCGATTTTTTTTAATATTTTGCGTGTTTCTCATTCCAGGCAACACAGTGCGAAGGTCACTTGCGCCAGCTAGCCGAGTTGGAGAGTGAGCGTCTCACCCTGATGTCCAGGACTAACAACATGAAGGCCAGCACAGCCGATATGAAGGCTAAGAATATGCTGCTGGTGGCTAAACTAAATGTAAGTGGACTGTTTAAATTTTTTTGGCCCAAATCTTTGCCACTCCCACGGAGTCGTCTGTGGCAGCGCAGAGGTCACTTGTACTCCATGTTTTGGCGCACAGAGGGCAGGACAGCAAGTGCAGCATAGTTTGCAACTCGGCTCCACATTCAAACCCTGCTGCCGTTCGTTCGTTTCTTGTTTGCATTAATCAATTAATTAATTTGATTAATTTTCATCAGATTACATTAATCATGATTAGAATAATCATGATTAAAAAAGTAAACTTAATCATGATTATTGACGTTAATCATTAATTGAAGTAACTTGATTAGAAACTAATACATCTACCATCAATGTTGATATTAATTCTGTTTAAAAGAAATGATGGAAAATAATGACATAGATTTCTTAAAATAGTTTTGTTAATTATTCAAAGAACAAAAATTATTTCTAACGTTCAAATGCACTGAATTCTAATTTTGAAGAGTAGCGCTTGTGTGCTAGTTGGGCTCTATAGTAGTTTACTGCTATAAAAGGTGAGAGAGAGAGAGAAGCTAAGCTAACGCGAAGAATAGAATAGAATAGAATACTCTTTATTAACCGACTTTCGAAAAAGGAGGAGGTTCTATGTTCGACTGTATGTATTTTTTTTTTATATATATGTCCGCGCATTTCTCCGTCAGTTGTGGACCGATTTTCAAAATTCTTTTTTTAGCCGAAAGAATATACTCCCGAGGTGGTCCCATATAAATTTTATCGAAATTGCTTTAGCGCTTTTTGAGTAACTGAATAAAAACAAAAAATACGCATATCTTGATGACGTTTTTGTGTTCTCCAAATGTTTAAATGCCACGTTCCATGTTATTGAGGGTTTTATTTCTGGGGTATAACAACTAAAAAGCGAAAAATAAAAAACTTTTTTACAAAAAAAACAACCGACTTCCAAAAAAAAAATACACTAAAAATTTAAAAATAACTTTAATTTCGGAAGTCGGTGTCAAATATCGAAGAAATAAAATACAAACACCGACTTCCGAAATTAAAGTTATTTTTAGTGTATTTTGAAGTGAAACTTCTTTAGAATCGTTGTGATTTCAAACCGGATGCAACGGAAAAAACGACAGGTAAGAGACACAAATACAAAAATGTGTAGGATGAAGCCAGGAAAGAATGAGACAGAAATATATCTCCAAATTGAAACTAAAACATTTGTATCGTATTTTAGTTATCATAAGCCTCTTGTATCATTTGTTGAAACTGAAATTATGGAACTTGAGCAATAGATTATGTAACATATGTTAAATAAAATATCTTTTAAAATTAATCAAAATACTTTCATTTTTAAACAATTAAACTTTGTAATTATCCTACCCTTGTTATATATATTCATCGCATTCTTTTGTCGATTTACTGAAGTTTCACTTCTATCGTGTGTGAATCGCACACACACCTTTTTTTTTTTTGGAAGTCGGTTGTTTTTTTTGTAAAAAAGTTTTTTTTATGTACACCATTTAGATTACAGAACATATAAATGAAGAACACTTTACATAGGTGACACAATGGGCGACCTTATCGCTAAAAGCGATCTTTTCAAAACAACCTTTGGATGGATCCCCATAGAGACTACTGTAAAGGTGGAATCAAACCTAATAGCGGCTCTGAACACTCTGAGAGTCACAGCGCAGTAGCAAAATTCATGTGACAGCGGGGGGATACTGCCCATCGAAAGCTAACTTCGCAGACGTCATTAAGTTTGAATCGACCTACACTTCGCTGGCGGCGCATGCGTGCTTTACTGTTTACACAACAACAAGCAATCAAAAATATTGCCCTCCTTTTGGGCTTTGCCGCAGTTGGGTTAAAAGGGGAGGAGACTTGCTTATTCATTTTTCGACGCTTTTTTTTGATCATGTAAATACTGTTAGGTAACTGTTAAGGGTCTGCATTAAATTAATGAAATGTACATAAGTTTTAATGGCATAGAGAAACTTTTTCACTTTAGCCTCATCACTATTTTAACTTTTTTTTTTTCACTCAACACTCAATAAAAACTATATTTTATCTTAAATTCCAACAAGTAACAACGCAAGAAATATTTCCCCCCAACTGTTAGTAGTTTATACAGTATTATTTAGTGGCGACTGACCATTTTTTCCGTTGCTAGGCGAAGCAGGACGCGTGCGATATATTTTAGTTCCTGGTTTCTTCGTGAACAACTGGGGCAGAGATTTCTGTAGCGTATCCACGCAGTGGGACGCCGGCTTTACCGCTGCTATCTGGCTCCTGAAACAAAATTCACAAAACCAGTAGTAACATACTAAAAAAAAAAGTTTTGCAAAAAAGATAAAACTCCATTCGGATGGATGTTTACGCAGTTGTTAAGTACGGATCCCTAATGGATATCACCGAACTTGCACATTCCTACATGTTTACGCCAACCGCATAGAGACTGCAGCGATGATCCGTTCAGCCACAAGCCGCCGACGCAGCTGCAGAAACTCACGAGTAGCAATAAGTTATTTTTAAGTATATTATTGTCATTCCATATTCTTACATCGAATAGGTTTCATCAACTTAACTGTAATAATTTCTTTTAAATTAAATTAGTATTAAAAACACTGGTTTTTTTTCGATCCATCGTCTGCAGTCTACGTAATTGGCGCAGTCGGTAGGATACTCGCGGGCCGGTTCGCGAATCGCGTTAGAGTCATCTTATATCGGACACCACGATCGCGTATCACCCGGGCGGCTATCAAGTCACGTCACGAGTATCCGAATCTACGGTAGAGCTGCGGAGCCGCGTGGAGAATCCAGAAATCTATTCACGGAGAAGAACCAGAGATGAAATATATGTGAGTACATTAGAATCTTTCTCGTGTTGCTTCCTTTCTATTCCTAGTTACTTTTATGTCCAAGATTTTTCATCACGAAAGATCTAATCGTCAGGTACCTGCATCACGTCAGGTTCGCCGACATTTAGTAGATATTAACAGAGATTTAGATAGCGAATCGGATTTCAATTTAAATAATTTGCTAGAACTTAAAATGCCTCACGACCCAGACGTAATTTTCAAGGCCTTACGCCTTGTGCCTGATTTTGATGGAAACCCCAATATACTGACGAGTAGTGCTTCCAAAATTACGGATTTGCTAATTACGTAACTAGTTACGCATTTTGGTTCTTCAATTACGTAACTACGTAATTACGTAACTGTTTTGATTTTTTTTAAAGCACGATAATTTTGCGTGTATTAGGTATTTTAAAAGTAAAAAATCTACGTAGCTAGTTACGCATTTTGGTTCTTCAATTACGTAACTACGTAATTACGTAACTGTTTTGATTTTTTTTAAAGCACGATAATTTTGCGTGTATTAGGTATTTTAAAAGTAAAAAATCAAACAACTTGAAATGAACAAAACATTATATTAAGGAATTACAAGGAAAACTACAGAATAAAATAATTTTAAAATTAAACTCCAAATAAATCTAAAATATCTGCGATTAAACTCAATTCCCACCCTCACTCACCTTTCCCACCCTCGCTCACCTTTGCTCACCTTTAACTCACCTTTGCTCACCTTTCTCACCTTCGCTCACCTTCGCTCACCAGAGGGCCTAGTGTGAGTTTTTTAACGCACTCGAACGCGTTTGCGTAAACTTCAATTTGTACTAAAACTGTATAAGCGCCGCCTGGTGACAACAGCGGGTAACCTCTTTTTTCTATACGATTTGACATAAGCGAACGTTTACGCAAACGAGTTCGAGCGCGTTAAAAAACTCACACTAGGCCCACTGTTTCACCAGTTCGCATTCGATTACAGTACATGGTTCATAAATGGACCTACTTTTGCATAACAGAACCAATCCACCTAATGACAATTTCGAGAAAAAACCGTTTTTGTCAAAACGTTGTATACGTAAAATGGTTAGTTATTTTGAATAAAGTTTATTTACTACATTATACAAAATAATTTGTTCTATATACAGGGTGTAACGGAAAGGTGTGGTCATATTTTAGGAGCCGGTTCTGCCCATGGAAGTGAACAACTTTCTCTGAGAAAATGTAGAAAATTCCCAAAAAAAAATTGTACTTTCCATACAAAGTTATCATCCGCTGATCGAATCGAAGCTGATGTGTGGGGAGTAAAAATTTTTTTTTAGAATTTCCTCGGATTTTCTTGAAGAAAGTTGTTCATATCGATGGGCAGATGCAGTTCTTAAAATATGACCACACCTTTCGTTACACCCTGTATACAAATTTAATATTGATGAAAATCATTAACATTTTTAATAGCAATTAAAACGAAACTCAATGGTTCCTTTCTGCAAAACTATACGTGTGTGTGTTGGTTCTTTGTTAATTTATTACCATGCCACCTTTGCTCACCATTACTTTCTCTTGCTCACCCTTAATCACCCTCGCTTACCTTTCCCACCCTCGCTCACCTGTCCCACCATCGCTCACCTTCCCACCCTCGCTCAGCTTTCCCACCATCGCTCAGCTTTCCCACCTTTGCTCACCTTTAGCTCACCTTTGCTCACCTTTCTCACCATCGCTCCCCTTAATCACCCTCGCTCACCTTTCCCACCCTCACTCACCTTCACTCACTTGCTCACCCTTAATCACCTTTCCCACCTTTGCTCACCTTTACTTTCCCTTGCTCACCCTTAATCACCCTCGCTCACCTTTCCCACCCTCAATCACCTTCACTCACTTGCTCACCCTTAATCACCTTTCCCACCTTTGCTCACCTTTACTTTCCCTTGCGCACCCTTAGTCACCCTCGCTCACCTTTCCCACCCTCGCTCACCTTCACTCACTTGCTCACCCTTTATCACCTTTCCCACCTTTGCTCACCTTTACTTTCCCTTGCTCACCCTTAATCACCCTCGCTCACCTTTCCCACCCTCGCTCACCTTTCCCAACCTCACTCACCTTTCCCACCCTCGCTCACCTTTCCCACCCTCGCTCACCTTTCCCACCCTCGCTCACCATTCCCACCCTCGCTCACCTTTCCCACCCTCTCACGCTCCCCACCCTCTCACGCTTCCCGCCCTCGCTCTCGCTTCCCGCCCTCGTTCACGCTTCCCGCCCTCGCTCACGCTTCCCGCCCTCGCTCACGCTTCCCGCCCTCGCTCACGCTTCCCGCCCTCACTCACCTTCTCTCATCTTCGCTCACCTTCGCTCACCTTCGCTCACCTTCGTTCACCTTCGCTCACCTTCGCTCACCAGTTCGCATTCGATTACAGTATATGATTCATCATAAGTCGCTCACGCTTCCCGCCCTCACTCACCTTCTTTCATCTTCGCTCACCTTCGCTCACCTTCGCTCACCTTCGCTCACCTTCGCTCACCTTCGTTCACCTTCGCTCACCTTCGCTCACCAGTTCGCATTCGATTACAGTATATGATTCATCATAAATGGACCTACTTTTGCCACTCGCCCTTCCCACCCTCGCTCACGCTTCCCTCACTCACGCTTCCTACCCTCGCTCACGCTTCCCACCCTCTCACGCTTCCCACCCTCTCACGCTTCCCACCCTCTCACGCTTCCCCCCACTCTCACGCTTCCCGCCCTCTCACGCTTCCCGCCCTCTCACGCTTCCCGCCCTCTCACGCTTCCCGCCCTCTCACGCTTCCCGCCCTCTCACGCTTCCCGCCCTCTCACGCTTCCCGCCCTCTCACGCTTCCCGCCCTCTCACGCTTCCCGCCCTCTCACGCTTCCCGCCCTCTCACGCTTCCCGCCCTCTCACGCTTCCCACCCTCTCAGGCTTCCCACCCTCTCACGCTTCCCACCCTCGCTCACGCCTCCCACCCTCGCTCACGCTTCCCGCCCTCGCTCACGCTTCCCGCCCTCGCTCACGCTTCCCGCCCTCGCTCACGCTTCCCGCCCTCGCTCACGCTTCCCGCCCTCGCTCACGCTTCCCGCCCTCGCTCACGCTTCCCGCCCTCGCTCACGCTTCCCGCCCATTTTTTTTATTCCTTCCTCTCCCTATATAGCAACAAATGAGAAATCATTCGTGTACATAGAGGCTGAATGCCCGAAGTACAGCAGCATCCATAGAGATGGATGGAGATGGACTTGTCTTCTTTTCACAGAGGTGAAAAGAAGACAAGTCATCAAATCCGAACGAAGCCTGATTGCATCCAACAGCTCATCATCAATCAAGGTCTAGAAGACACCTGCCAATTCACCAAGATTTCACTCTCCAAACAAGCAGTAGAAAAACTGGACGGTCAACACTACGTTTTATCATTGCCCCAACCGACCAAAAAGAAAAACGGGAAAGACTTTAACATTCTAGAAGGAAGTTACCTCGTCACCATACCCATGGACTGCTATCTGGAAACAGCAGAATTCACAATCATCAACGACAGCAACGAGATAAAAGGACAGCCACTAAAGTTATCAAAGATTCCTTATAACGACATGAACCAAACAACTGGCTCCACTAATATCATTGGCTTCAATTCAGTCAACCTGGAAGAACTTCACAGCATCCAGAACAAAATACTGATGGAGAGCCATATTCAAATCGACAAGACTCAGCCGGTTGCCCTATATCATACAACCATACCATTTTATATCATTGTACTATGCGCAACCATACTTATCATTTTGGTAATAAGTCGCAGATGCAAATTCTGGAACCTCAGAGCAGGCAACAAAGAAAAGCAACAGACTCTTCAGATACATACTCCCGAAGATGTGACCAGGAAACGAGATGAACTCCCAGCAACATTTTCTCTCAATATCGATACCGGAAATTTCAATTGTCGTAAAGGACAAAACATGAGTTTTCAGTAGAGACAAAAAACAAAAAAAAAACTGTGCTTGTCTAATATCTTTTTTAAACAAAGTACTATATTCATGATGTCAAAAGAAACCCTATTTTTTCGTGTTCTATCCATTTATATTAACAAAATAAACCAAACTTAATTATTAACGAAAATGAGAGTCCTTTACAGCCCAAATAAATTTAACTGAAGTACTTTACAGCCACGAAAAATTGGTTTTGATAAAGTCAGATGTGTCGTAAAGGACTAATCTTGATCATCAATGTGTGGTACAGGTTAATTAAATCAGAGACTAAGGGGGTAAAAGGAACAAAAAAGCTAGTTCTAAATAGAAATACCTACAATGGGTAGTAAAACCAAGAGAAATAAAAAGTGTTGTTATTATTTTTTATATTTATTCAAATAAAAAAGTAACAAAAATGTTTTTAATAGCAACACAAAATTTAAACAAAATGTTATGCAATTTTTTTGTACAACAGAACAGACTTTAACATAATAATAAACTCAAAATAACCAAAATAAGAACAACTTTTGCCTACTACAGCTCAAAAATCAAACAATTGACATTCTAAAGTAATAATTAAATGACAAGTAATTTCAGTCTTTTAAAATTATGGTAATTAAACTTAGGCCCAGTTTTTTGATCCGTAGTTAACTCAACCAATGGTTAAATATTCTAACCAATGGTTGCAAATTTCGGTAAAACACCATTTTTCTTCATTTGTTATCTCACAAATGGTCAATTAAATTGGAGAGTTAATTATTTGACCATTTTTGTAAGACTAACAATTGAGTAAAATCTTAGAGATAATTTGTGTCGATATCGTCTTCCTCGTCAGTTTCAGAAAAACTGTCTTTAACAGTTCCTAAGGACGGTAGATCTACATACTCCTTATGAAATCGCTTTGGTATAGTTCCGTTAGTACATAAACGCTTTAAATCATTATACTTGGCAACCGATATAGGACTAGGTTTGTCATAAAGCGTTGGTAAACAAATGCTAGAAGTATCATCAGTAAGTCAGTTATCATCAATGTCTTTTCATTTTTATTTTTTTGTTTCTTTTTCGTGCACTTTTTCTTTATATTCTCACTATTAATTGAACTCTCGGACTCATTCATGCTCCAAAGATCGGAACTACATACATAAAAGTCTTCATTAGCTGAAAAATAATCAACGTAGAATTTTAATATCTTATTATGAAAATTCTTACTAGGTTTAGGGTGTACAAAATTCATATCATGATCACTGGTGTCAGTTATTGGATAAAAAAAAGATGTATCAAACATATTGGTAAGCGAGAAGAGCCCTTATTCTCTTCTGTATCCTCAGATTCGTGTTCAAAGACCACTGTTTTCAAAGAAGTATACACCTGAGGTTGTTGAAATAATGTAGATTCGTCATCATTGTCTGTTACTATTTCAGTACAAGAAATGTCACGGGAATGATGCGCCCGTGGTTCATTTATAACGTCAGAAAGAGTAGTGTAAGTGATCTTATTTATTTCAGGTTTAGGTGCAGAGACAAAATCACCCGTAGGCATGTCCTGGATAACATCACCGGTAAGTTCCTCCTCAATAGAGTAGTCTGAATAATCTTCTTTATTTCAGGTTCAGGCGCAAAAACATCACCCGGAGGTATGTCCTGTATAATATCAGCGGTAAGTTCCTCGTCAGTAGCAGTAGTCTGAGTGATCTTCTTTATTTCAGGTTCAGGCACAAAGACAACATCATCCGGAGGCATGTCCTAGATAACGTCAGCAGTAAATTCCTCGTCAATAGAAGTAGTCTGAGTGATCTTCATTATTTCAGGTTCAGGCGCAAAGACAACATCCCCGGAGGCATTACTTGGATAACGTCAGCGGTAAGTAATAAGTAGTACGTCAATAGGAGTAGCCTTTCCTTTTTTTTTTCGGGGGGTGGGAAATCATCCAATGAGTTCTCCCGCTCTGGGTGGAACGGGAGGGCGTGTCAGACTCTTACTGACTAAAACCCACCCCTGTTCCTTCCCTGCCTGAGTGCCCAGGGGTGCGGTAACTCATTTTCAGAATTTATCCGCTACCCCTAGGCATGCCGGGCACCGGCCACGATGGGCCCCGTCAGTGGTGGCTGACTACATCTCTTTGCGCGCGTGGAACACTACGCGCCGTCGACTCACGGAATAGGAGTAGCCTGAGTGTTAAATTGTTGTGTTTTTCGGTTTTGACATATTTCAAGTGGTGGTGGTAATAATAATACACTATTATTAGTAGGAACTACAGAACTTTCACCAACCTTAGCGGATCGTAAATATCTTTTCAGTTGCCTTTTGGAAACTTTTTCATTTTGTTTAATATTTACTTTGCTTTGTTGTCGATTTATATTAGAAAATATGATCGCATTTTCACAATAATTTTCTTCATCTGTATCATCTATTACTTCACTACTATTAGCAGAAGATTGTAGAGAGTTCCAAATAGGACGCAGTGTTTTCCTGAAAAAACAAACTCAGTAAGCCTGCAGTGATCGTATACATACTCGTATTTGGGTAAAAAGTAGCCTGTGCTAAACCAGGTGTCCAGTCAGATGTCTACATACCAAGTTTCATTCGTACAAAAAAAACTTTATAACAAAAAAAATAACCGACGAAAAAGAACTAAAAAGCAAAAAATAAATAAAACTTTTAAGTCTTGAGTAATGAGCATATTTACCTACATAAAATATCAAATTTTATATAAACTAATTTTGAGTCGGCGCCAAACAACAATCTGATTATTAAATATCTAAATTTTATAAGTACTTACAAATGAAGAAGGCTGTAAGTAGGTAATTAATCATTTTATTAATTGGCGCCGACTCAAAATTAGTTTATATAAAATTTGATATTTTATGTAGGTAAATATGCTCATTACTCAAGACTTAAAAGTTTTATTTATTTTTTGCTTTTTAGTTCTTTTTCGTCGGTTATTTTTTTTGTTAAAAAGTTTTTTATTTTATGATTTTTTGTGGCTCGCATCATCTTGTAACACTCTGAGGCTAATTTCTAATTCTTTATCATTCCTCTTGCCACTGAGCTGATGAAATAACCATCCTTCCATGAGGTTCCCAGGATATTGACCAGTTGAGGTTACCTCCAATACTGTAAAGACGTCTTTTCTTCAAACCATATAAAACAAACTGAACTGCTTTATCGACAGCATAAATAAAAATCTAATCAAATATTACAAACAAAAATCACTGCAGGGGTTACTTTCCATCTGAAATTGGATCATTTACATTTTAACCCTATAAAATTCAAGAAAAAGTGAATAAATCGAAGAAAAGTAATAGCATTCTTTCTCGTCAAAGTGACAGATTGTTCTGTTCCAAGCTAAGGTTCTAAGTTCTAAGTAACAAGTGATATCTTCCAAAGGATCGTCACAATATATCGTCAAGTTTGCGAAAACCCAGAACTTGGAAAAAAGGTCAGATAAAAAGAAATAATAAACAATATACTAGCCTAACATCAAAAGGCAAATCGTTATACTATCAGCGCCATCTATTGATGAATAAAAACACCAAACTCGCAATATAGAACAGTTGCTGCCATTTTGTCCACCGCCCGACCGAGACGAAGATCGACCAAGTATTCTACTCAACAACAGAGGGCAGCACCGCCAACATTAAAACGTTAACATGGATGAATTAACAACTCTTATTAAAAATTTACAACAAAAATTGGACGAGCAGACAACTGAAATTAGAGATATGAAGCAAAGTATACCAAAAATTATAAACGACAACATAGATGAAAAATTTTCACAGCTCGAAACAAAATATAACTTATTAGAAAAAACGATCGAAGAACAAGGGCGGCGCATACAGCAATTAGAAAGACTATCGAAAAGGAAAAATGTAATATTCTTTGGAATAGAGGAAACAGAAAAAAATTATTTTGAACTTCATTCTGCAATAATTAAAATAATAAATAATACAATGAACCTCAACGTTAACGAAGGTAACATAGAAGATATAAAACGACTTGGCAAGAAGAATGACAACAAAGTTAGACCTGTTGTAGTGACCTTAGGCTCCATGCTGACGAAAATCCAACTGTTAAAGAATAAGAAAAGGTTAGAGTCAACACCATACTACATAAAGGAAGATTTTCCTCCCGAAGTATTAGAAGAGCGTAAGAGACTAGCTAAACAGTTAACAGAAGAAAGGAACAAAGGAAAAAAGGCATTCCTAAAGTACAATAAACTAATAATTTTATCTGAAAACAAACAAGGTGACCACACATACAATCAAAGCGACAAAAACAAGAATAAAAGAAACCTTTCAGAATCTCCCGAATTTTCAAACGACTGTCATCCAAGACAACAAAACACAAAAAAGTTCTCAAAAAAACCAAACATATCTATCAACAGCTATGTCATAAGAAAACAAAACTCAGATAATACATCGAATACTGTTACTGGGAGCAACATGCCGCCGCCGCCTAACAAAATCTGACGAGACGCTGCGACCTCTCTACGACGTTCCCCAACCCGGCCGGTCACCGTGGGGACTAATGACCACAACCCTCCATTTCAACCACTCTACATCTGCACGTATAATGTGAGATCTTTGCTGTCTGATGAACGACTTTTGGAATTTAAAGAGGCTGTCTCAAAAATAAGCTACGACGTAATTGGCCTCGCAGAAATAAGAAGAACAGGTTATAACATATTGGAAGATAATGATCATATATTTTGCTACTATGGCGAGACCAAGGGCCTTTATGGTGTCGGATTTTTAGTAAAAAAATACTTAAAAAGAAATATTGAAAGCTTTATTGCATTCTCAGAATGAGTATGCTCATTGAATCTGAAGTTTGATACTACATCTATAACAATTATCCAAGCATATGCACCTACTAGCAAAGCACAAGACAATGATTTACTTGTTTTCTATGATCAGCTGCAAGAAGCTCTAGAACAAAGCAACAAGATCCTCATCTTGATGGGGGACTTCAACGCTTGCGTTGGGCAACAAAAACCTAAAGAAGAGAATGTGTTGGGATCATATTGCTATGGTAAAAGAAACAGCAGGGGTGAAAAACTTATACAATTTGCATTTCAAAATAACCTCACATTCATTAACAGCATATTCAAAAAGAAACTATGCAATATGTGGACATGGATCTCCCCAAAAAATACAAAAAGTCAACTAGACTACATTTTATCTAACAGTAAGGAAAAATTCACAAATATCGAAATAATAAATAAACTAAACTATCCCAGCGATCATCGACTGGTGAGAAGCACGTTGAAACTTACAAAAAGTTATAAAAGTAGAGCCAAATATAACCACAAAAATACCACCTTAAAAACAAAAGAAGATGAGAACCTGTTTATAGATGAAATGAAACAAAACATAGAAAGCGTTTTGTAGACACATGCGAAGATGTGGAGTCTTACCACTCAAAAGTAATAAAAATTATAAATGATGGGCTGAATTGCACAAAAAAATCAAAGCACCAAAATAGATACGTTATCTCTGAAGAAACAAAATCACTCTTAGATAGAAGAAATGAACTTCTACATAAAAAAACACTCTCAAAAGAAGAAAAACAAGAACTCTGTTCCTTATTCAAAACTGTTCACAAGAAAATTAAAAAAGATTACGAAGAGCACCGACTAAGGACAATAGAGAAGCATCTTACGTCAACAGGAAGTCTAAAAAAGGGATTCAAAGACCTAAATTCTACCAAAACCTGGATCCCTAACCTAAGAGAAACAACATCTGGAAAAGAAATATCCTCAAGATCTAAAATAATAGAGACAGCAACAAATTTCTACAAACACCTTTACGCTAAACAGAACAACTCACCAAGAAAAAACTCAAAAGAAAAGGCTGAGGATCAATCATCCCTAAATGACCAACTGCTTCAGAGATTCACCATTACCGAGATTATCAAGAAAATAGAGACTCTAAAGAAAGGAAAAAGCTGTGGACCTGATAACATCTCTAACGAAATAATTATAATAGGAAGATACCTACTAGCACCCATTTTGACAACACTTTTCAATAAAATATTAGACTCTCGTAAGATACCAAGTGAATGGGCAAAATCAGATATAATTATACTCTACAAGAAAGGTGATCCATCAAATATCTCCAACTACCGTCCCATCAGCTTACAATCGTGCCTCTACAAATTATTTGCCTCATGCTTAGAAAACCGCATCTCTACATTTACAGAAAAATATCAACCAGTTGAACAAGCGGGCTTCAGAAAGTGTTTCTCAACTACAGACCACATACACACTCTGGAACAAGTGATAGAGAAATTCGAAGAGCGCAGACGTCCACTCTACTTGGCTTTCATCGATTATGCAAAGGCTTTCGACTCAATTTCTCACAGCAGTATGTGGAAAGCTTTGGAAGATTGCAAATTACCAACAGAAACGATTGAACTCCTGCAAGATATATATAAGAAAAGTACAAGTCGAGTTAAGCTAGACAGGACTGGTCCAGAGTTCAACATACGTAGGGGAGTAAGGCAAGGCGATCCATTATCTCCAACAATATTTATATCCGTACTCCAAAATATAATGAAGAAGCTGAACTGGTCTAGAAAAGGCATAAATATAAAGGGAAACTATCTAAGTAATTTAAGATTTGCTGATGATATTGTCTTATTCTCTGAAACAGCTTCACAACTCGAGGAAATGATCAATGAACTTAACTCTATCAGTCTCACTATTGGCTTGGAACTAAACACAGAGAAAACAAAGATTATGACCAACAACCTAGAAAAACTTATAAAAGTAAACAACAAACCCTTGGAGTATGTGCAAGATTATATTTACCTGGGTAAGGAGATATCTTTTAAAAGGTCTAGACATCGAGATGAGCTCAACAGACGTGTGAACATGACCTGGAGGAAATTTTGGAGTTACAAAGAGATCTTAAAATCAAACCTTTCTATAAGACTGAAAAAGAAAGTCCTGGATTCATGTCTACTTCCATGTCTCACATACGCAAGCCAAACATGAGTTTATAATACGTACACAAGGAGAAAAATTGAAACTTGCCAGAGAAGCATGGAAAGGAGTATTCTAAATCTGAAACTTAAAGATAAAAGAAGAAACACTGATATAAGGAAAAAGACACAGGTCATAGATGCTCCATAGCATTGTCAGAAATTAAAATGGAAATGGGCGGGCCATGTTGCACGCATGTCAAATGAAAAATGGACCAAGAAAGTGATTATCTGGAGTGGCCCTCTTGGAAAACGCAAAAGAGGGAGACCGCTAGAGAGGTGGACTGATGAAATTAAAAAGTTTGCAGGAGATGACTGGTTTGCTACAGCCCAAGATAGGGAAAAGTGGAAAAAATTGGAGGAGGCCTATACTCGTCGAGAGGTCCTTAACAAAAATACTAATTAATAAATTTTCATGATTTAGTTGACATAATTATGATGACATTTGACTATGATGTACTAGGATTATATAATTTTGACTATGATGTACTATATTATTTTTTAATTTTATTCTAATGATTATTTGACTAAGATGAACTTTGACTTTGATTATTTGATTTTTATATTTGACTACGATGACATTCACATTAACATAAACAATTGATGTTAATTAAATGATAAATCATATAAATTCTACATTCAAATCAATAATAATGCAATCTATGTAAATATTTGTTAAGGAAATAAAAGGCTTATTATTATTATTTATTATTGTTTAGGAAAGTTATGGTTTCCATCATCAGCTCAGTTTCATGATGTGATGGTTCCTAAATGCAAATACCTGATTAAGTTATGAAAAGTAAACAGAAACAATATTCGTGCCCAATTTTCGAGGTTCTCTCTCAATTTTTTCAGGATCCCATGATTAGATCCTGATGTCCTTGCCATGAGACCACTCTTGAGGTATACCCTATCTAACAAAAGAAGAATAATCAAAATCGGTTCATAAATAACGGAGTGAGGGCCGAACATACATACAGAAACGCTAAACGTATCAACAATTTTCGAGGTTTTCTCTCAATTTTATCAAGATTCCATTGTCACATCCTGACTTCTTTGACATGGGACCACCCTTGAGGTAATCCCTATCTAATAAAAAAAGAATAATCAAAATCGGTTCATAAATGACGGAGTGAGGGGTGAATATACACAAAAAAAAAAAAAAATATATATATATATACGGTCGAATTGAGAACCTCCTCCTTTTTTTAACCGACGAAAAAAAGGAGGAGGTTCTCAATTCGACCGTATATATGTTTTTTTTTTTTTTTTTTTTTTTGTGTATGTTCAGCCCTCACTCCGTCATTTATGAACCGATCTTAATGATTATTTTTTTTCGTCGGTTAATAACATTTATACACATATACATACTTTCGCTTTTATCATCATCAGCCTTTTAATGTTCTCACTGCTGGGACACAAGCTTCCTCTCTGTGAGAGGGAATGAGCTGTAAACCACCACTCAGGCTTTGCGTTAATATATAAGTGTGCTATTAATTATAATTAATTTAACTTACGTGACATTCATATTATCGATTTCATAATATTGTCTTTAACCATTGTTTCTTCAGGAATTGAACGTTTGTTTTCAATACTTGTACTGCTTTGGTCAGCATCACAGTAATGCTCAGCATCGGCTCTCAAATAGTATACTATCAAGTCAATAGGTAGTAAAGCGAAGGTTTATTGGAACAAATCGGCTCTTGTATGTTTGTATGTAAATAAGTGCGACGATAACTCGCGAACCCTTTATCCGATTTGCATGAAATTTTGTAGGTTAATAGTTTGGTTCAAAAGAATTTGCAACTTCGAAGATGAGCCAAATTGGTTACAGGATTCCAAAGATATGATGATAATAATATATATGATATCATGATATAATTATGATTACATCACTTACCGTAACATTTTGCTTTGGTACCGCAATTTTGAGTCTACTTTCCTTTTTCTGGATTCTAAAGAAGTCCATAGCTTCTTTGATTTTTTTTCTGCTATTGTTTTGCAAAATAAACACGTACCATTCCCTAACGATATCGCATTCGCACAAAATGGCGTTGCGAAGTGGTTCGTATGAGTCGCTGTTCTCCCGCACCCGTTACTTACACCCCCGTTGCCCTAGGCATTGCCTCCGCGCAACTTCTTTACGCCGTCGGCAATTACGAACGAAACAAACATTTTAACTGTGTTTTTGTTAATATTTGTGTCGTAAAGGACAATAAATAAAACAAACGTCCTTTACGCCCTAATTACTAAGTTAAAAAAAAACATAGATTTTGGTCGTAAGGGTTTCGATTATCAAATAACATGTTTACGACCTTTTGATTTTTTTTTTGTTTTTATTGTTTATAATGTCGTATAGCAAGTTTAATGCAAAAATGAGGATTACGACCTCTTAAATAATTAAAACATGACTTTACGCTCCCTATTGAAAATTATTTTTACGATACATCCTAAATAGTAAAAAAAATCGTGCTAGAGCTGTTGGAAAGCCAGGTCGTAAGGGACTTTTTTTTAAAGATAGATTTTTTTTAAATATACCAATCGATAGAGCTTGCGACGCTGATTCCAAATATATATATAACTCATTTTCGGCAAAATGTCCTTTACGACAATTGAAATTTCCGGTATCGATATGAGCAAATAGTTGCTGTTCTGCGGGTGGAGATGTTAAGTACGGATCCCTAATGGATATCGCCGAACTTGCACATTCCTACATGTTTAAGCCAACCGTATAGAGACTGCAGCGATGACGTCCGTTCAGCCACAAGCCGCCGACGCAGCAGAAACTCACGAGTAGCAATAAGTTAATTTTAAGTATATTATTGTCATTCCATATTCTTACATCGAATAGGTTTCATCAACTTAATTGTAATAATTTCTTTTAAATTAAATTAGTATTAAAAACACTTTGGTTTTTTTTCGATCCATTGTCTGGAGTCTACGTAATTCAGTAAATAGTCCCATAAAAGTATAGTTTGTGAAATTAGAGTAAGGAATGTTTACATTTTGAATTAGTGGTTTTATTATACAGAATTCGATTTTGATTTATTTATTACTGCTTTTGAAGTAAGTAGCATATTTACGTATTACATAAGCTATTGGTGTTGCTTTTCCAATAAATAAATAAATGAATAAGTAGTTAATAGTTAATCAAACAATCAAATTAACGATTAATGATTATGATTAATAACCCTAACAATTTTAAATTTGATTATGATTAATTAATCTTAATCAATTTTTTTTATTATGATTTTTAATCGTTAATCAGATTAACTTTGGGCCAACACTGGTTTGTTTCTTCAACGGTGAACAGCACAGATACGAAATAATAGAGTTTATGAATTTTAAAACTTGTTTAAAAAATGTTTTTTCACTATTAACTTATTGACGACCTGGTGAGGGTCGCGGGTAGCCGATGGATGCGAGACGCACAGGACTGGCTGTTGAGGCGACACTTGGGGGAGGCCTATGTCCAGCAGTGGACGTCTTACGGCTGAAATGGTGATGATGATCCATGACCTGTTAGTAAACAAATGCTTCTACTCTATAAAATACTTCCTATTAGATAAATCACTGCTCCAATACCGCGGGGATCGTGCGGTCCATGGCCCTTTACGGGGCACCGGTGTGGGCGCGTTCCCTGAGGCGGCGACCAGCTCGCCGGTTGAACACGTCCCAGAGGGTCATGGCCATTTGGCTGATCCGAGGATACCGCACGGTCTCCTGTTAGGCAACGAGCCTTCTTGCCGGGGATCTGGAGGCCAAGGTCCTTGCGCTGCTCTGGGAGTGGCGCGAGGAGGCCAAACGCCGGGGCGAAACTCTGCTGCCGCGACATCTCGCGGCTCGGCGGATGGAGCTCCGGCAGGATCTCATGGCGACATGGAGACAGCGACTGTCACAACCCAGCGCTGGGCACGCTACCATTGCGGCGGTAGTGCCCCTCTTTGAAGAGTGGCTGTAGAGGCGCCACGGCGTCCTC
Organism: Polia nebulosa; assembly: GCA_951329385.1. Taxonomy (NCBI): domain Eukaryota; kingdom Metazoa; phylum Arthropoda; class Insecta; order Lepidoptera; family Noctuidae; genus Polia; species Polia nebulosa. Next base: position 18,933,903 of record OX589614.1, read on the forward strand.
ACCTTCCGCCTGACGCAGGTCCTTACCGGACACGGTTGTTTTGGGAGGTTCCTACATCAGATCAGGCGGGAGGAAACGCCCGGGTTTTACCACTGCGCGGATCGCCCAGAGGACACGGTAGAGGTCTGCACCGCGCGGGCGGAGCACCGCCGTGTAGGAGTGGATGCGATAGGTGGCGACGACCTCTCGTGCCCGGCCCTGGTTCAGGCCATGGTACGGAGCGAGAGGGAATGGGAAGCAGTCTCGTCCTTTTGCTAAGCAGTAATGCTCGCGAAGGCGGAGGCGGGGCGCGTGAGTGAAGCTCAACGGAGTGGCCCTCACGGCCCCGGCCGCTACCACCGCAGGAGAGGCACTGAGCGTAGGACGTCGCGAGACGATCTCCGGCCACCGTATAGACCCGGGCCTGCGGACGGCGAGCAGTGGGTAGCTCGCCGTCCGATCAGCACCAGGCCCGTGAGTCAACGGCGCGTAGTGTTCCACGCGCGCCTCAAAGAGATGAGTGTCAGCCACCACTGACGGGGCTATCGTGGCCGGTGCCTGCATGCCTAGGGGGTAGCGGCAAAATTCTCAACAAGAGTTACCGCACCCCTGGGCACTCAGGCAGGGAAGGAACAGGGGTGGGTTTTAGTCAGTAAGAGTCTGACACGCCCTTCCGCTACACCCAGAGCGCGAGTTGTCATTGGATGATTTCCCACCCCACAAAATCAAAAAAAAATCTGCTCCAATACAGTCGAGTCGTTCAGTGGCCCACTGTTGCGTACTGTAGGACCCCAAGGCACCCGTACGGCCTGCAGTGATCCTGGGACGTTCTTCGAAGCCCCGGGGGACGTCACGTAGCTGGCTCTCCAATAACTCTCGAACATTCTCATCAACCAGATAAGGCCGGTACACACCCACTAATATTAGGCTGTGACTACAAATGTCACAGTACCTACCTAAATTCCTTCTGATTAATTATTCTCTCTATTACCTATATTTTATATGAAATTTTAATAATTTATAACAATAATGTAATAATCAGAGGTTTGAATTAGGTAGAGTTATTTATGTACCTGCATCGAAATGTTGATATTAATATGGATCTTCCCGGGATTTGTAATGGACAATCCCGTGTGGCCAACAATATTACAAATAAATAATAATGAAAACCTCTATTGTTTTCTTTTGTTCTCACAAGCTATGTTGTGTAAACTACAAATGTGGCAACATCGCGAAATTTGCGCATTGGAATTTTGCAACTACATCCGATGTCGTTGATGTAAATTTGGCAACGTCGCGCGTGCGGTTTTAAATTATGTAAAAGTAAATAGCTTTTTTATTTAATAAATCACGGGATTTTTCTGCTCTTTAAAATTAATCTCGGGATTTGAGGCATATCCACTTTATTCTTTCGCTGTATGATATCAGTGTAAGTACTTAAATAACTCTACCTGATTCCGACCTCTGGTAATAATATATTTAATTTAATAACCATGTATGTAACTATTGTATGCCCAATGGGCGGGACATAGCTGATTCCAATTTCATTATTTAAGACCTGTATTATGTACCTACCTATGATCCACAATAAAGATATTGTTTGATTGATAATGAAGATGATGAAATTATTTTAATTTTCTCTTATAGGAAAAAGAGCGCCTCTATAAAGAACAGCGCACAGAGACAGACAGACTGACGTGCGAGCTGAAGCGCTGCAGAGTGAAGTGCACCAGCGCAGAAGCCAAGAGCGCGGCACAGCAGGAGACTGTCGACAACTTACGGCAGCAGATCGACGCTGTCAAACAGGCGGAGAAGGTAAATGTCTCTAAGCGGGACATGGCTTGTATTTAGGAATCCGTACCCGAAGGGTCCAAACGGATCCCTATTGTTGTCACTCACGTGTCCGTTTGTCTGTCACAAAATTTTGTTACGAAGAATTTTTTAACTTTCCATTCACCTATGAACTTGAAATTTGGTGATAATGTTTATTTTTAACCGACTTTCTAAAAAGGAGGAGGTTCTATGTTCGACTGTATGTATGTTTTTTTTTATTTATGTTCGCCGATTTCTCCGTCAGTTGTGGACCGATTTTCAAAATTCTTTTTTTATCCGAAAGAATATACTCCCGAGGTGGCCCCATATAAATTTTATCGAAATTGCTTCAGCGCTTTTTGAGAAACTGAACAAAAACGACAAATATGTATACCTCGATGACGTTTTGGTGTTCTCCAAATGTTTAAACTCCACGTTCCATATTATTGGGGTTTTTAGTTCTGGGGTATAACAACTAAAAAGTGAAAAATAAAAAACTTTTTTACAAAATAAAAAAACAACCGACTTCCAACTTTAATTTCGGAAGTCGGTGTCAAATTACGAAGAAGTAAAATACAAACACCGACTTCCGAAATTAAAGTTATTTTTTAATTTTTTCTTTTGGAAGTCGGTTGTTTTTTTTTGTAAAAAAGTTTTTTACGTATACTTTACTAACAAATACCAATATTTGGTACGGAACCCTTAATGTGCGAAATTCGACACGCACATGGCCAGTTTTTTTTTAGGGTGGTATATCATCAAATATCTTCTCCCGCTCTAGGGTGGAGCGGGAGGACGTGTCAGACTCTTACTGACTAAAACCCACCCCTGTTCCCTCAGTTGTCTGTGCCAGGACAAAGTGCAGCCTGGTGCACCCTGGCAGGAGGTAAACATGTCATCTCAACAAAATGTCTCTAAGCGTGACATTTGGTTGAGATAATACCTACGTCGGGAGCAGCAAATACTGCGTTACCGTGCTTTGGGTGACAGATCTCAGTGAAAACCGAGAGGTTTCCACCTCTTCTTTCTCGGATGGCCCCGGTTTTCGGTGTTAATGCGGCGTCTCTCCGCAAACCATGTCGCATGTACACGTGAGGACCTTATGGCTGCGACATTCGCTGACGGCATCCGGGCCAAACATTTATTTAACCTGTGAAGCCCCGCGGCCAAATCCGGGTTGTCAAATTGAACCCCGACGACAACCCGGGTTGACAGCCGATTTTTTTTTTTTTTTCTCTTTAATTTTTTTTTTTTTTTGTCCGCCTCACCAGTGAGTTGCGGGGCTTCACAGGAGTCTTGCCATCAACTCGCTAAGAAGTGTGAGATGGCTACTTTTTATGCTGGTTGCACCATCTAGTATTTGGTTAACGAATGCTCTGTTGGGCTGGTAACGCCATCTATTTAGGTTCCGAAGAAACCATCGGCAGTTAGCACTCTTTGTCTTCAAGTCAGCAGTTCGAGTAGGAATTATCAATGGGCTATCAAGTGTTTTTTCACCCCATGCTACTAAAGGCCTGTTACCTGTTTCATGAACAACTGTTTCTGTATTTATTTCAGGAATTCCGCGAATCCTCCCGCAGTCTCTCATCATCCCACCAGAGCGCCATCTCTCGGCTAGAGGCGCACATCAAAGCGCTAAACACACGCAGCGACCGACAGATGGCGCTGATCGACAACTTGAGAAGACAGAACGTGTTGCTGAGCACAGAGGGCGCTTTGAAAGTCTTGGAAAAAGAGTATTGTGATTTTTTAAATCAGGATTTTTAATAAAATAACTACTACTACCTAATTGCTGTCCATTATTTTCGGAGTAGAGGAGCTCGTGGCTAAAGTAATAACAGCCGCACGGGACGATCCATCAGGTTAAGCTACGTTTGCCGGGGTTGGTCCATGGATGGGTGGTGATCTTTACATACCGAGACTCCTCCTTGCCTCGGAAAGCACGTTAAGCCGTTGGTCCCGGCTGTCAATCGTGGATCTTTGACAGTCGTTACGGGTCGTCAGAAGCCCGAAAGTATGACAACCAGTCTTACCAAGGGATATCGTACTACCCAGTTACTGGGTTGTGGAGGTCAGGTAGGCAGTCGCTCCATGTAAAATACTGGTATTCAGCTGCATCCGGTTAGACTGGAAGCCGACCCCAAGATAGTTGGGAAAAGGCGCGAGCAGATTGATATTATTTTCGTAGTATTTTTCCCAACTATACTGGGGTCGGCTTCGAGTCTCACGAGAGCTGAATATCAGTATTCTGCAGCTAAGGAGTGGAATTCCCTGTCAGAGTCTGACACGTTTCCTGATAGCTACAACTTGGTGTCTCTAAGTCAAGAGTGAAGGTACTACGAGTGAAGATACTAGTCAAATGTGCTCCGTCGTCGACCACACCATCGCTTATCATCAAGTGATACAGTGGTCAAACGCGAGCCTATACGTCAGTGCTCCATAGACCTATTGAAATCTGACCAAATGGTTTATGGGGAAAGCTACATGTTTCCATCGTCCAATGGTAATTGAAAACTGGGCTATGGAGAATTGAGAATTGTTCCGCCGTCGGTGCTCCATGGACGAATTGAAATTGGACCAATTATTAATTCCCAGTTCAGTTGGTTGTTGTTGGTATTTGGACGAAGAAGGGTGCAAATCAGAAAATTAAAAAAAGAAAAAAAAAAGGTGTGTGCGATTCACACACGATAGAAGTGAAACTTGAAGGTGAGCAAAAGTTGGTCAAAGGTTCGCAATTGGTGGTCAAAGGTGAGCAATAGGTGGTCAAAGGTGAGCGAAAGGTGAGCAATCGGTGGTCAAAGGTGGTTAAAGATGGGCAAAGATGGTCAAAAGGTGGCCAAAGGTGAGCAAAAGTTGGTCAAAGGTTTGCAATTGGTGGTCAAAGGTGAGCAATAGGTGGTCAAAGGTGAGCGAAAGGTGAGCAATCGGTGGTCAAAGGTGTCCAAAGGTGGGCAAAGATGGGCAAATGTGGGCAAAGATGGTCAAAAGGTGGCCAAAGGTGAGCAAAAGTTGGTCAAAGGTTTGCAATTGGTGGTCAAAGGTGAGCAATAGGTGGTCAAAGGTGAGCGAAAGGTGAGCAATCGGTGGTCAAAAGTGGTCAAAGGTGGGAAAAGATTGTCAAAAGGTGGCCAAAGGTGAGCAATAGTTGTCTAAAGTTGATGATCGGTAGCGAAGTGACGGGACCCCAGGCCCCGCGTCGCGCGCGCCCTCTCCTCTCGCCGCCTCCGCCGCTGCCCGACGTCAGCCGAAGGTCGTCGAAGACGCCCGAACAATAGTATGTATATTTCTGTCTCATTCTTTCCAGGCTTCATCCTACACATTTATGTATTTGTGTCTCTTACCTGTCGTTTTTTCCGTTGCATCCGGTTTGAAATCACAACGAATCTAAAGAAGTTTCACTTCAATTAAACTGTACTGTGCTACATATCAAATGAAAGGGCTTATTGTAAGGATTTCAAATATATTTTTTTCATAATTCAAAATGTATAGTTTTTAAGTTAATTGAGAAAATAGATGAAAAATGACCTTTCGCCCCCTCCATGCTATCTCTGAAGCCACTAGGCCCAAAATTGTGAAAAAAATACGGAATGTAGTTCTTTACTTATTCATTATAGGAAAACCTATAAGAAATACCTTTAGTTAGTTTAAACCTAAAAAAAAATATGATTTGTTTGGAACACTTTGCGCGCGAGTCGGACTCGCTCTTGTTTATAATATATTGCATCAACACTGTTCTCAAAACGGTAAAAGAAGACATCATGAGGAAACCAGCATGTCCTAGAGCCAATAATAACACAAGAGATTCACCAACTCGCACTGGGTGAGCGTGCTCGAATAGCCTACACCCTGTCACCGACTGTGACTTATTCATAGCAATGAACAACTTCCTTCAAGAAATGCACAGACAATTACAAAAAAAAAAAAAAAAAATGTGAGCCGTCACGGGACGCCAAAATGATTTTCCATACTAATTTTTAACCGACTTCTAATAGAAGGAGCTAGGTTATAAATTCGGATGTTTGTATTTTTGATGTGAAACATCTATAGCCGCACGTAAAACCGATTTCTGGCGTGGCGACGCATGCCGTGGCGACGCATCGCCACGCTATACGATGTTTTTTTGTTTTGTTATTACAAAGGTTTTATTCGTAATATTTTACTTTATCATTATGACATATTTAGTTCCTATCACAATATGTTCTTTTCTGCATATTACTTTTACAAAATAATGTCGATGTTTCACATCTGCCAGGCGTCCCGTGACGGCTCACATTTTTTTTATGTATGTTCGGGCATAACTCCGTCATAAATTGCCAGTTTTGCAAAATTCTTTTTTTGTTCGAAACGGGGTTTGTTCCGGAATGGTCCCATTTAAATTGCATATAGATCTGATGATGGGTTTCGGAGACAGACAACAGAACTCTTCAAAAATTGACAGCAAATCAACCGCGATTGCTGCGATCGTATGTCTATGAATTTTTAACATAGTTTAATGGGGAACCACAACTAAAAAGTGAAAAATAAAAAACGTTTTTTACAAAAAAAACAGAACCGACTTCCAAAAAAAGTCAAAATAACTTAAATTTCGGAAGTCGGTGTCAAATAACGAAGACACAAAACCAGGAACACCTACTTCCGGAATTGAAGTTATTTTGACTTTTTTTGGAAGTCGGTTCTTTTTTTTGTAAATAAGTTTTTATCAGCTGATATCAACTTTGTATGGTAAGAATGGGATTGTTTATAGCCGGGATCATTTCCATGGGCAGAAGAGGTATTTAAATATGATAGCGCGATGTAGAATTTCTGCGTCGTCGGTTCTTTTTAACCGACTTCGAAAAAAACTTTTTACAAAAAAAATACAACCGGTTACAGTCCAAAATACAGTCGGTGTTTCTAGTTTGGTTTCTTCGTTATTTGACACCGACTTCCGAAATTAAAGTTATTTTGCAATTTTTAGTATTGATCTATGGAAGTCGGTTGTATTTTTTTTGTAACAAGTTTTCAAATTTCACTACTTAGTTGTCGTACCCCATTCTAAAACTAAGTTAGTTGTAAAGTTATGCCCGAATTGATTGCTCCAAAAATAGGGAATTTGAACATAAGTTGGTGAAATTAGGGTTTATGAGGGTGAAATGTATAAATCTGTATACCCCTTCAGAGCGTATCAGTGTGATGTAATGTTGTGAAGTGGTGAAAATAATACACAGACATGCGATTGCAGCAATTCTGGAAGATTTGCTATCATTTATTGAAGAGTTCCATTGTGTATCTCCGAAGTTCTTCATCAGATCTTTACCAAATTAAAATGGGACCACATGTGGAACAACAGCTTTCAAATAAAAAAAAATCTTCAAAATCGGTTCACGTAGTAAAAATTTATGAGGTAACACACAATTTAAAATAAAAAAAAATACCGTCGAATTGAGAACCCTCCTCCTTTTTTTGAAGTCGGTTAAAAAGGAGTTCCATGTTCGACTGTACACCGATTTCTCTGTCAATTGTGGACTGATTTTCAAAATTATTTTTTATTCGAAAGAGTATACTCCTGAGGTGGTCCCATACAAATGAAATTGATTCAGCACTTTTTGAAAATATCAACAAAAACAAAAATACATAAGTTTAGGATGTTTTGGTTTTCTCCAATTATGTCAAATTCCTTGTCATTGGGGTTAATAATTCGGGCATAACTTTAATTTTTAGTTTTAGATCTGGGATAAGTACCTACGTCAACGTAGCAACTAAAAATTGAAAAATAAAAACTCTTTTACAAAAAATACAACCGACTTCCAAAAACGAAAATTCTTCCACTAAAAATTTAAAACTACTTTAATTTCGGATGTCGGTGTCAAATAACAAAGAAAAAACTTTTTCACAAAAAAGCAACCGACTTCCAAAAAAAAATAAACTTCAATTTCGGAAATCGGTGTCAAATATCGAAGAAATAAAATACAAACACCGACTTCCGAAATTAAAGTTATTTTTAAATTTTTAGTGTATTTGTTTTTGGAAGTCGGTTGTTTTTTTTGTAAAAAAGTTTTTATTTTTCGCTTTTTAGTTGTTATACCCCAGAACTAAAAACCCCAATAACACGGAACGTGGAATTTAAACATTTGGAGTACACAAAAACGTCATCAAGATCTGCGTATTTTTCGTTTTTGTTCAGTTTCTCAGAAAGCGCTAAAGCAATTTCAATAAAATTTATATGGGACCACCTCGGGAGTATATTCTTTCGGATAAAAAAAGAATTTTGAAAATCGGTCCACAACTGACAGAGAAATGCGCGGACATACATAAAATAAAATAAAAAAAAATAAAAAAATAAACATACATACAGTCGAACATAGAACCTCCTCCTTTTTCGAAAGTCGGTTAAAAACAAAATACAAACACCGATTGTACTTTTTGTAAAAGAGTTTTTTTTGTAGTCATGTGGTGTATAGATGCCGCTGTACGCTGAATTGGTAAATGTGATGATGGATAAGTAAATAAAACTCCACAAAGATTTAGCAATCATATTATTGATAGAAGAAGTCCTGCACGTATATTCCTATGTCGTAGCTCAGTCCTCTGCCTCTCTCGCTCTTGAGCCGCAGGTTCACGTAGGAGTACCCCACTCCTCCTGCTGTGATGTTGATAGAGGATTTGCTGTGCAGCGTGTCTAGTGCTTGGATGCCCTGGAATAAGAGGAAAATACGGTTTTTAGTAAAGTAGTGGATGCCAAGCTCAACAGCTTGGGTCATCGCCACAAGGTTGCCTGCTTGTCGGTCTTCTACAGAATGTACTTCGAAGAGTGTGACTAAAATCTCCTCCATGGACCAAGCGTAGCTTAAGGCCCTGCTACTGGCCAAGTGGCGCCCTCATTGAATAAAAAATCGTAGCATAGCATAGAAAATAAATATTAAAGAATCCAACGTCACGTTTGTTGCAAAGAGGATAAAGTATTTTTACGTTGTTACCAACACGGCAGCAACAGGTCTCAGAATGTTTCGTATCCAAAGTAGTAAGCAAAAGTACCAGAAACGGCGGTTTTTGACGCTTTTGCTTACTACTTTGGATACGAAACATTTTAAGTCCTGTTTTAACAACGTAAAAATACTTTATCCTCTTTGTAACAAACGCAACATAGGATTCTTTAATATTTATTTTCTACGCTTTGCAACGATTTTTTATTCAATGAGGGCGCCACTTGGCCGGTAGTAGGGCCTTAAGGCGCGGACTGACTGCGATTTGAGATAGCTTCAAATAAGGTTGAGAATTGAACATAGCAGTTGTGTTGACGATGCGAATAGGCATTTATTTTACGGGTTTTCTTTAGGTTATCCAGAATATACACAACAAATAAATAATTGTCCGGTCAAAGCTTTAATAAAATGCTAATTGTCTTAAATTCTTAAAAAAAATAATGTTGAAAACACAGAGATGTTCGACGGCAAAGTTTGTTTTTGTGGAGCAATTTCCAAATTTTTTATTGAGAATATCAAACTATGTTTTACTATTCTATTCGGTTAAAATTTTTCTTTAAACCCTTCTCTGTCCACTGTATTTTTTGCAAAGAATATATTCGTTGCATTACGTCATACTCGACTATCCAATAAACCATTTTTTTTACTATTGAGGTAATCATCATCTGCCTAGCCTTTTTTTCCAACTATCTTGGGGTCGGCTTCCAGTCTAACCGGATGCAGCTGAATACCAGTATTTAACATGGAGCGACTACATACTGACCTCCACAACCCAGTTACTGGGTAATACGATACCCCTTGGTAAGACTGGATGTCAGACTTTCGTGCTTCTGACGACCCGTAACGACTGTCAAAGATCCGCGATTGATAGCCGGGACCAACGGCTTAACGTGCTTTCCGAGGCACAGAGGAGTCTTGGTTTGTAAAGATGGTCACCCATCCAGGGACCAACCCCGGCAAGCGTAGCTTAACCTGATGGATCGACCCATGCGGCTGTTATTACTTTAGCCACGAGCTCCTCACTATTGAGGTAATACCGAGCCTTAATTATGATAGCCAGTATAAAAGCTTGTTTTTTTTTAACTTTTAAAACTATCAATTTATTAACCAAGGCTTTAGTTTACGTTATTTTAATACGTAGGCAGTAATTTGTTTTGTGTATTGTGACCATATTTAATGTTTACCTACTCATCCGGAAATGTAAGGTTGACATAACCTTGAATACCAACCAAGGTATTTAAACATCCCACGTTAAAAACTTGACCCTATTGGGGTCAAGGTCTAGGTACCTACTCTCGATTTTTGATCTTATAGGTAAATTTGCCTCAAATTGATCTCATCTACCTAACTATTGTAGCTCGCCGTCCGATCAGCACCAGGCCCGAGAGTCGACGGCGCGTAGTGTTCCACGCGCGCCTTAAAGAGATGATTGTCAGCCACCACTGACCCCTGACCCCTGTTCCTTCCCTGCCTGAGTGCCCAGGGGAGCGGTAACTCTGTTAAGAATTTATCCGCTACCCCTAGGCATGCAGGCACCGGCCACGATGGGCCCCGTCACTGGTGGCTGTCAATCATCTCTTTGAGGCGCGCATGGAACATTACGCGCCGTCAACTAACGGGCCTAATGCTGATCGAACGGCGAGCTACCCGCTCGCCGTCCGCAGGCCTGGGTAAGACGGGCCTAAGATCAGTACAACCTTTGAATATCTTTCGGCTGCTAAGTGACCTGTGATACTTGTACACATTGCTTTGAAAACAGATTAAATCAAACTACAGTCTCCTGAAAAACTTAGTAATAACAAGTGTTTTTAGGGTTCCGTACCTCAAAAGTAATAAACGGAACCCTTATAGGATCACTTTGTTGTCCGTGCGTCCATCTGTCTGTCTGTCAAGACCCTTTAACTCGGGAACGCCTGGAGGTATCGAGTTGAAATTAAAACCACATACTCAAGTCTACAGTCCCATGAAGCTGTGAAAAAATAAACTTCTAAGTTAACGTAAAATAGGATACGGCCGTTTATGCCGCAAAAAACGTATATTTCGACACTCGCAAGGGAATAAAAATTTTTAGGGTACTTCCCGCTGTCCTACAATCGTAAAATTTGGCAAGAAGACATAAGCATATAACACAAGTTAAGGGAAAAGTCTGACTATCGTAAAATTTTAATTACTAACAAAATATAGACAAATACAGACAAAAACAAACAAACAAAAATAGACAAAAACAAACAAATCCTTACAAGGAATTGGGGTCCAAATTTTAAAATGAGACTACCGTATTATGTAGGGCATCGTATGAAAGGACCTCATTAACACAAGCTCAAACAGATTTTAAATTATTTTAACCACGTCTTATTACCGAAAAAAAAAATAGTTTTTCTGACAATCAAAACTCAATTCTCGAACTATTTAGATACCCGCAAGCTTGTACGGAATCCTCGGTGTGTAAGTCCGACTCGCACTTGGCCGGTTTTTTTTAACCATATACTCCGGGTTTCCCGTAATCTATAAACTAAATACGTGTTTCTTGATATTGAACTAGTTTTAAGAAGACCGCCCTGACCTCTGCAATCAGTTGACGATAATACCGATTGTCTGAATAAGTGTGAAGAGGCCCACAGATAACGCAGTACAGTAAAATAACGATTTATTAGCTTCTTGTGAAGTAGTCAGTCCGAACATATGTTTTACACTCCGTAATAAGGATTCACTGGTGGACTTAAGGCTCTATTAACTGCCAACGACCTTGAGTGGTTAGCTTGCGTGTTCTGTGATGAGCTCACGTAACGCGTTGTGCGTTCACCCAGTAATAGGAATCGCCCATCAAGGAGCGCTGTCTGAATTTAGACGCATTATTCATTTATTATACATAAAAAAACAGGTATTATACTAAAACGCGTACATACTAAAATATAAATATTTAAATGATCTTTAAAATTGTGAAGGTTTCATAAAAATACGCTTTATAGTTTTTGCGTGATTCTCAATTTTTTATACGCGTTAGACATGACGTTACAAATTAATTACACTATGTTCTATAGATGTAATTTCAAATATTTTCAGATCAAATTACGACGGAAATTGTCTAGAGTAACACATATTTTTTATCAGACTTTGACTATCGATTCGGATGTTTGTATTTTTTTTTCTTTTGTTTTTTATGTATGTTCGGGCATAACTCCATCATATATTGACGGATTTGCAAAATTCTTTTTTGTTCGAAAGAAGTTTGTTCCGAAATCCATTTAAATTTCATATGGTTGATGATGGGTTTCGGAGACAGACAACGGAACTCTTCAAAAATTGACAGCAAATAAATGCGCGATTACTGCGATCGTATGTCTATGAAATGTTAACTCAATTTAATGGGGAACCACAACTAAAAAGCGAAAAATAAAAAACTTTTTTACAAAAAAATAGAACCGACTTCCTAAAAAAGTGCAAAATAACTTTAATTTCGGAAGTCGGTGTCGAAAACCGAAGACACGAAACTGGAAACACCGACTTCCGAAATTAAAGTTATTTTGCACTTTTTTTGGAAGTCGCGTCCATATTTTTGTAAAAAAGTTTTTTTTTCAAAGAAATAAGACTAGTCTTTTAGATGTGATGTTTAATTAAAAACCATTAAAAGTCGTAGAATTGCTACATATAGCTTCTCGTGGAGTACTCAGTCCGAAAATATGTTTTACACTAAGCAGTAAGGATTCACTAGGGGGACTTATGGTCTCCCCTATGGTCCTCCCCGTTTTGCGAGTCCCCCAGTAACCCCCAGTAGGTACTGCGGGACTCGCAAATCTTAATACGTAGGTACTTCAATTATATCCGCCAATCCAAGGCCAAAATATTTTCAGTTGGTGAGACGCAGATTAGAGTTGGAGATCCCTACGTACCTATGTATGATAATAGCTTCTGCCGGCGGGTTTACCCTCGTGGAATTAGTACTTCCCACATTACAAATTACTAGCACTTTGCCCGCGGTTTCGCTCCCGTGACCAGCTACCATAGCAACAGATATACAACGGTCAAGCTGGGAAATTCGTATAGCGACATGAAATTAACAACTAAAGGCACGGCACAGGGGTCAATAATCGGGCCTACAGAATACCTACTCTACGTCACCGATATGTGCAATACTATAGGGATAGGCTCTGTATACCAGTTTGCCGATGACACTTGCATAGTAGTGGCTGATAAAGATACTGAAGAGGCCGAGCGTCTCCTTCAAACTAACTTTGACTTATTATGTAAATGGTCGCACGATACTGGACTAGTCATAAATGCTGACAAACCACACATACATTCTTCACATAATAAATCCATTTACACACCCTCCATCAAGGCATCCATCCATGCCTGCCTGCACGCAGTATGCCGGTGGCTGTAGCTGTGTACCAGTAGGTACAGTCCGTCAAGGAACACAAGTACATTTGTCTCATCATCGACTACAAATTCAATTGGGTCATTACATTAACTATCTTTGTGATAGACTAAGATCTATCCTGGGTCGAATAATCGTACTTAAACATAAAATGCCATATAAAACCTTAAGACTACTATACCTAGCTCTAGCTGACTCCATAAGTAGTTATGGACTGAGTAGCTATGGAAGAACTTATAGAACAAATTTAGATAAAATTTACAAACTACAGCAACGAATTCTCAAAAATATTGTACCCCTTAAAGTAAAAACCAAATACCAAAATGATTACTCTGAACTATTTAATTATTGCCAATACAAAACATGACCAAACTTTCAATACTAAACGATGAATTTATCAATATAAATAAATTAATTAAAAAAACACGTCAACCTAAATTAAGAACTTTAGCTAACATGAAAACTTTGACCTTGCCTAAATGCAACAATACATATGGTATGAGAACACACACCTATATACTACCAAAAATAATAAACGAATTTTCTACGGACATACAAAATAAATACCTCTGCAGCCCTAAAAAAAACTTTTTACAAAAAAAATACAACCGACTTCCATAAATAAAACTAAAAAATGCAAAATAACTTTAATTTCGGAAGTCGGTGTTTCTAGTTTGGTTTCTTCGTTATTTGACACCGACTTCCGAAATTAAAGTTATTTTGCATTTTTTAGTTTTATTTATGGAAGTCGGTTGTATTTTTTTTGTAAAAAGTTTTTTATTTTTCACTTTTTAGTTGTTGTACCCCATTCTAAAACTAAATTAATAGTAAAGTTATGCCCGAATTGATAGCCCCAAAAATAGGGAATTTGAACATAGTTGGTGAAATTAGGGTGTATCAGGGTGAACTGTACAAATCTGTATACCCCTTCAGAGCGTATCAGCGTGATGTAATGTTGTGAAATGGTGAAAACAATATACAGACATGCGATTGCAGCAATTCTGGAAGGTTTGCTATCATTTATTGAAGAGTTCCATTGTGTATCTCCGAAGTTCTTCATCAGATCTTCACCAAATTAAAATGGGACCACATGTGAAGCAACAGCTTTCAAATAAAAAAAAAATCTTCAAAATCGGTTCACGCAGTAAATAGTTATGAGGTAACATACATATAAAAAAAAAAAAAAAATACAGTCGAATTGAGAACCTCTTTTTGAAGTCGGTTAAAAAGCATTTTACGCAAATTACTCATTATGAGTATACACTTTAGTTTGATATACTTACTACTTTTAGTATATAATACATTAGGATCTGATAAAGATCTTTGGAGTTAGACAATGGAACTCTTCAATAACTAACAGCAAATTACTCGCGATTACTGCGATCGTTTTTCTATAAACCACAACTAAAAAGTAAAAAATTAAAAACTTTTTTAAAAACAAAAAATAGAACCGACTTCCAAAAGAAAACAAAAAAAAGCGCAAAATAACTTTAATTTCGGCAGTCGGTGTTAAATAACGAAGAAACAAAATATAAACACCGACTGATGCTCAATCAATCTGCTTAGCCTTTTCCCAACTATCTTGGGGTCGGCTTCCAGTCTAACCGGATTTTTTTTTTTATTATTGATAGGCACGCGTTTGACCACCTTACCATCTCACCTGATGGTAAGCGATGATGTGATCGAAGATGGAACACGCTTGCCTAGAAGTAACCTATTCACTCTTGACTTGAAGACTCCCAGGTTGTAGCTATACCTGACCTCCACAACCCAGTTACTGGGAATTACGAACCCCTTGGTAAGACTGGATGTCAGACTTTCGGGCTTCTGACGACCCGTAACGACTGTCAAAGATCCACGATTGATATTCGGAACCAACGGATTAACGTCCTTTCCGAGGCACGGAGGTGTCTCGGTATGTAAAGATGGTTACTCATCCATGGACCAACCCCGGCAAGTGTAGCTTAACCTGATGGATCGACCCGTGTGGCTTTAACCGACTTTCGAAAAAGGAGGAGGTTCGACTATATGTATATTTTTTTTTGTTTTTTTTGTTTGTCCGCCGATTTCTCCGTCAGTTGTGGACAGATATACAAAATTCTTTTTTTTATCCGAAAGAATATACTCCCGAGGTGGTCCTATATAAATTTTTATTGAAATTGCGTTCGCGCTTTTTGAGAAACTGAACAAAAACGAAAAATACGTATACCTTTTTTCGTATCAGTGTCAAATAACGAAGAAATAAAATACAAACACCGACTTCCGAAATTAAAGTTATTTTTTTAATTTTTAGTGTATATTTCATTTTTGGAAGTCGGTGTTTTTTTGTAAAACAGTTATTTTTCTTTAATCTTCTTCACAAAGAATGTGCTCCCAAAACGTTTTGTGCGCTTGAGTGAGATGTTCACCATGTACCGGTGGCGCATTGCCGTACGTCTAGTGGTGCGATGATGGAATGGGCTTGGCGGAAAAATGAATAAGAAAATGTCAACTCACCTGAATCAACCGATTATCCGTCTGCGAATAAAAGAAGTACTTCACTCTCTTCATAAAAGGTATGGCATTATATTCTACTCTCGTTTGGTTCGCTAAAATCACCCTGTTTAAAACATTGCCCACGATCAAATGATCGGACCAGACTGATGCTATGCAGAACAGAGAGAGAATTAGTAATAGATTCTTCATTTTGACTTAAGACACGACCACGTTGAACGCTAGTGCCAGTGGTAATGACGTAAAGTTCAAAGAGTTATCGTCTTATTATTTTATGAGATTGTGTGTTGTTGGTAAATGGGGAATCGGACGAAATATTAAATTTCTACATGTAATAAAACAAAGACAACAATAACAGACACTACATAATAAAACAATACCTATTCGCATTCATCAGAAGGACGTCTGCAAGGTGTTGCGTAATCTAGACGTGAAGGCTGCTTTGACGCTGAAGAATCAGTCGCCCACGTCATCCTAGAATGCGAGGCCGTGGCTACCCAACGTGCACAAATCCTTGGAACAGTGAGGTCGCTCCGCGAAGCCTGTGAATCTCCCAGGATGATTCTGTGCTTCTGGGCGGAGTTAGGCTGGCTGAATTAGCCAGGATCCAGCACGCGCAACGGACAAAATAAGAGTTTAAGTGCGGACAACGGAGTCCCTATACTATACTATAATAATATCGCCTTTCGTTTGAGATGGGAAAAGTGCCGATGGTTTGGAAGCAAGTTAACGTGCAACCCGTGCCCAAGAAGGGCAGTCGGGCTGACCCGCCTAATTCCAGACCCATCTCTGTCACGTCCATATATACTCTGCAAGAGTATGGAACGTGTGTTCAACAATAAGCTCCTGGCATACCTAGATGTTAACGACATCCTCAGTGACCGTGAATACGGCTTCCACCGAAATTGATCAACTGGAGATCTTCTGGCGTATGTCATTCACATCTGGATTGAGGCCATCGAGAAATACGGGGAAGCACTTGCGGTCTCCCTCGACGTCTCGAAGGCCTTTGACAGGGTCTGGCACGAAAGCCTTATTAGTAAGCTATCTTCCTTCGGTCTACCTGCCGGATTGTGTATCCAATAGGTAGACCGAAAGAATAACCTATCATCTTGATCTTCTTAGTGTTACGTTAACATTCACTCTCAATTTTGGGCCATATATTGAGGCAAAGGCTCAACTGGCTACCAAAAAGCTGGGAATCCCAGCAAGGGTGAGACGGTATTTCACGCTGGAACAGCTGCTCAAACTTTATCAAGCGCAAGTTCGATGGTGTATGGAGTACTGCTCTCAACCACTTGATGCACTTGAGGCAATTGAGAGGCGAGCCAAGAGGATCATCGAGGTCCTCTATCACCCAGAAAATGCCTGTTTATTCTTGTTTTGCAGGCTGACCTTCAAAACAGAGTGAAAAGTCATCTAGGCTCTCTTGTTTCATCATTGTAGACCTCGAAAAGCGCTTTCAATTATTAGATCGAGGTGGCCTGTGGGAGGCAAACTTGGGTCTGAGTCACCTGACTTTGTCTGTCTATAGTTCTATGCGCGCCTTTATGGGAGTATGTGCAGTCGTTGGATTGCTTACTACATTACAGGGCTCGCTAGCCATGGCGGGCCGACACCAGTTGGGGGTGCGCGTGAATTTAATTGCATCTCGAGCCCCCGACTCATGGTAGCGGTAAGAAATAGGTTTAGTTGTTAGGTAACCGTCATATTCATGAGTATTTCCCCACAAAAAAAGGCTTTATCGAGGTCAAGCTCCTATCTCATCATGAACTAAAAAAAAATGCCTAACTTAGCTACTAAGATGACGGGTCGTAGAGACGTATGGAAGATAAAGATATTGTCATGGCCACTACGAGTTAATCGGGATCATCATCTAGCAAGACCTTGTCCCATTAGTTAAGGTCGGCCTTCCTTGTCCTCATCCTCCATTTAGCACGTTTAGCACGAACTTGTGCTTCGTCTGTATGTATCGGAGCAACCTTCAGGTCCTTTTGGACCGTTGTCTGCTAAGGCGGTTGGTCTTCGTCGCGTGCGTTTCCTCGAAGGCATCCTGATCCTAGTTTGACGATTAGAGAAATGCACTTAAAACCTCAAAAGATCATCGGTTTAGCGATTAATATCTCTCTTGTTATTATTACCAGAGGTCGAAATTAGTAGATGTACTTACACTGATTTCATACAGCAAAAGAATAAAGTGGATATGCCTCAAATCCTGAGATTAATTTTAAAGAGCAGAAAAATACCGTGATTTAATAAATAAAAAAGCTATTTACTTGTACACAATTTAAACCACTGCACGCGCGACGTTGCCAAATTTACATCAACGACATCATTCGGATGTCCGAAGTTGCAAAGTTCCAATGCGCACACGCGCGATGTTGCCATATTTGAAGTTCACACAACATAGGTTGTGAGAACAAAAGAAAACAATAGAGGTTTTTATTATTATTTGTTTGTAATATTGTTGGCCACACGGGATTGTATAATAGAAATCCCGGGAAGATCCATATTAATATCAACATTTAGATGCAAGTACATAAATAACTCTACCTAATTCCGACGTCTGGTTATTACACAAAAAGTCCAAATTCAAACACCTCTACTACAACACACCCACTACAACCTATATACGTACTACAATACAATTGAATAAATAAAATGAATCTTATTAACATTGATATAAGATGCTCTATTAGTATTATTAAATAACCGATAAGTCGGGCTACGACTGAGATTTGTCTTATTATAATAATGATTTTGCATTGTTTGCCGATAGTAGGTATTCTCCTAAAGGCTAAGAATGGAGGAAAAGAATCTAGATTCAGGCACGTAGGTCTTAAGAAGACGTGACTTATGATGTAAAGCATAATATGACATCCCATCTGCATTTCTTGAATGTGTAGGGCGTGTCAGACTCTTACTGACTAAAACCCACCCCTGTTCCTTCCTTGCCTGAGTGCCCACGGGAGCGGTGAGCGGTAGCTCTGTTACGAATTTATCCGTTATGCCTGGGCATGCAGGCACCGGCCACGATGGGCCCCGTCAGTGGTGGCTGACAATCATCTCTTTGAGGCGCGCGTGTAACACTACGCGCCGTCACTCACGGCTACAACCTGGGGTCTTTAAGACAAGAGTGAATAGGTTACTTCTAGGGAAGCGTGCTCCATTGTCGTGGTCGACGATCATAACTTACGATCAGGTGAGATACCTAGTGTTTAAACGCAAGCATATCAATTAAAACAAGATACTAATTAAATTTAAAAACCCGCTTAAAATAGCGAACATTTAAAAAACACAAAAGAGCTGATGGCTTTAAAACGGCTGAACCGATTTTGATGAAACATGTGCAAGAACTATCGCTAGAAAACCTGCTTTCAGATAAAAAAAAACCGCATTCATATCTGTTCACCCGTTTAGGAGCTACGATGCCACAGACAAACACACACATAGCGGTCAAACACTTGCGAGGGGGGTTAAAACCAAGATAGTTAAGGCGCTATTACCTACCAACGACCTTGAGTGGTTAGCTTGCGTGTTCTGCGCTCAGCTCACGTAACGCGTCGTATGTCCACCCAGTAATAGGACTCGCCCATCAAGGAGCGCTGTCCGAAATCGGACGCATCACTAATTTATTACACATAAATCAACAAGTATTAAACTAAAACACTGAGACTAAATTATAATTAATTAAATGACCTTTAAAATTATAAAGGTTTCATAAAAATATGCTTTATAATTTTTGCGTGATTCTCACTTTTTTATCCGAGTTAGACATAACTTTACAAACTAATTACACTAGGGTTTAAAAATATAATTACAAATATTCTTAGATCAAATTACGACGGAAATTGCCTAGAGTAACATATATTTTTTTCAAAGAAATAAGAGAAGTCGTTTAGGCGTGATGTTCAATTAAAAACCATTAAAAGTCGTATATTTGCGCCTTAAAGCATTTTAGTATGTCCTAATTTAATGAGGTACCATGTAGGATGTGGGTATACCCGGGTGGAGGGTGCCGGACTAATGGATGTGCCTCAGTACAGAAGTTAGTGAGAATCTTCTGTATTCTAGGGAGTCCCTGGAAGTATCCAATGGATCAAATCGAATAGAGGCATGGACAAGGTCATTTCCAAACTTTTTAACCCTGAGAATGTTGGTGCAATGTTTTCGGTTCTATAGTTATGACAAACTAGCACTTCACCCGCGTCTTCGTCCGCGTGGATTTCAAAAATTTATAGCCATTCCAATATGACACTCACAAATAACGTGGCTTTCTATTGGTAAAAGAATTGAGGCCATGATGGGCTCCGTCAGTGGTGGCTGACAATCATTTCTTTGAGGCACGCGTGGAACACTACGCGCCGTCGACTCACGGACCTGGTGCTGATCGGACGGCGAGCTACCCACTGGTCGCCGTCCGCAGGCCCGGGAGAGATTACTCCCTACAACCTCATAAACTTTACCTCTTTATAGTATTAGTATAGGTTTTTGTTTTTTTCAATGTAATATAAAAATACTGATGGCGAGTAGTGGGTAGCTCACCGTCCGATTAGCACCAGGCCCGAGAGTCGACGGCGCGTAGTGTTCCACGCGCGCCGAACAAGAGTTGTCAGCAATACATGACGGGGCCCGTCATGGCCGATGCCTGCCCAGGGGTTGTGGATAAATTCGAAACAGATTTGCCGCTCCCCTGGGCACTAAGGCAAGGAAGGAACAGGGGTGGGTGTTAGTTAGTAAGAGTCTGACACGCCCTCCCGCTCCACCCTAGAGCGGGAGAAGTCATTGGACGATTTCCCACCCCGAAAAAAAAGGGCTATCTATACAGGCTGTAACGGAAAGGTCTGGTCATATTTTAAGAACCGGTTTTGCCCATGGAAATTAACAACTTTCTCTAAGAAAAAATAGAAAATTCCTAAAAAAAAAAATGGACTTTCCATACAAAGTTATCATCAGCTGATCAATATTTGTATGCCCGGTAAAAAAATTTTTTGAGAATTTCCTCAGATTTTCTTGAAGGAATTTGTTCATATCGATGGGTAGATGCAGTCCTTAACATATGACCACACCTTTCCGTTACACCCTGTATATAACGTATTTTTATTTTACAGGTTGTTGTACAAGTGTGGGCCTTTCCTGTCGTAATACTTTTACGCAGCTAGAAAACATGGTGTTTAATAAGAAAACACATTTACTCCAAAAGGCAAAAACTCAATTCTCGAGCGATTTTCGACTTTTTTGTCACCGACATTCTAACGGTGAAAAAGTTGGAAATGACCTTGCCCGTGCTCCTATTCAATTTGATCCATACTCCCAGTGACACCCTGTTTGAAAGGTCACCCATCCACGGACCGACCTCAGCAAGTGTTGCTTTACATTGAAGATTGACTTTTTTTTGGGTTGGGAAATCATCCAATGACTTCTCCCGCTCTGGGTGGAGCGGGAGGGCGTGTCAGACTCTTACTGACTAAAACCTACCCCTGTTCCTCCCTGCCCTGAATGCCCAGGGGCGAGGTAACTCTGTCGAATTTATCCTCCACCCCCGGGCAGGCATCGGCCATGACGAGCCCCGTCCTGTTTGCAGACAACTCTTTGAGGCGCGCGTGGAACACTACGCGCCGTCGACTCTCGGGCCTGCTGATCGGACGGCGAGCTACCCATTACTCGCCGTCCGCAGGCCCGGGTCTACGGTGGCCGGAGATCGTCTCGCGGTGCCGGAAGCCCCTGGCGTCTCCTGCGGCGGCTGCTGCTGAGGGCGTTAGGGCGAGACTGTCATTGTAGCCTCTCCCTAACCCGTTCCGCCTTCTCCTTCGCGAGCATTACTGCTTCGCAGAAGGAGGAGAGTGCTTCCCATTCCCTCTCGCTCCGTATCATGGCCTGGACCAGGGCCGGGCGCGAGAGGTATTGAAGATTGACCTGGATGACTGTTTTTATCTAACCACGAGCTAGCTAGCTTGTTATCATATTTTCTTGTAAAGAGTTCAAAGGTTAAAGCGCGGTCTACTAACTATGAGTCATCGGTTAATACTGTTAACAAAAGATTTCTGAGAAGATTGTGTTTCAAGGAATTCCCTTGAATGTGGAACACAAAATAAACATGATGAATTGAATCAACGATAGCATAATACGTGACGCGATGAGCTATTATAACAGAAAATTCCTGTTTTTTTGCTATCGTTTTTGCCGACATAAGTATAGAGTAGGTACAGATCAGGGGCAACGCCCTGGGTTTTAGGGTTTTCACAAAAATGATTTCTCCGTAGCATCCCGGAGATCAGACTGTTTCCCGGTTAATGTTGATAGACCTTTAAACATAAAGTCAAGCTTTTTTCTCATGGGAGTAGGCACCACCTACAGACTCAGATTTCTGAGCTCGGGTTGGCAAAAGCCGTGGTGTCAAATCCGCGAGCTGAGTTTAGATATAACGCCTCATAATAATGAGGCGCTCTGGTTCCATAAACTACTGAGGAGCAGAGAGCCACCCAGCTCGTTAGTGACCGTTGGAGATGCGCAAGTCCAGGTGGGTTGATACATTATATTGGCCTAACTCTGGACGGTCGGTGGGGCTTCGAAGAGCCACGCCACGCCACGTTGGTAGGACAGTGGGTACATTGCACAGACTGCTGCCCAATCTCGAAGGACCAACGGAAGACGTTCGTCGCTTCTGTCGTGCGATCGATTGTCCTTTATGGCTATTCGTATCGCACGTGCATACTAAATGGTATCTTTTGAGGCGGCAACACTCTTGGTACGCTTTCCACCGCTGGAAATCTTTTTTTTTTTTTGGGGGTGGGAAATCATCCAATGACATCTCCCGCTTCGGGTGGAGCGGGAGGGCGTGTCAGACTCTTACTGACTAAAACCCACCCCTGTTACTTCCCTGTCCTGAGTGCCCAGGGGTGCGGTAACTCTGTTAAGAATTTATCCGCTACTCCTAGGCATATCCACAACCCCTGGGCAGGCATCGGCCATGATGGGCCCCGTCATGGTTTGCTCACAACTCTTTCAGGCGCGCGTGGAACACTACGCGCCTTCGAGTCACGGGCCTGGTGCTGATCGGACGGTGCAGGCCCGGGTACCGCTGGACATCCTGGACGGGAGACTTTATAACCCGATTCACACCATGCACCAAAGTTACAATAGCGTGCCAGAAACAGCTATTGTTAGGCTGAGGCGGCTGAAACGGCGATACGCGCTCGAGTGGTGGCGTGAGCGGCTACACCAGCCGCAGTTTTCGCGCAAGCGCGTTGTCGAAGCCGTCTTGAAGCAGTTCAAAGCCTGGCTGAAAATAGGGGAGCGCATCTCTTACAAGCTCACTCAGGTGCGGACCGGACACGGTTGCTTCGGTGATTACCAGAACAGCATTGGGCGTGAGGTCACGGCGAATTGTCACCACTGCGGAGGCAAAATCAAAAAAATCAAAAGTCATTTATTCAAACTAGGCTGAGAACCAGCACTTTTTGAACGTCAAAGTTCTACATAAAGACAGTCCCCCAAAAAACGCCCGCCCGTCACCACTTCCTAGTGTTTTAGCTGTGAAGAAGAAGTGGCCAACAAACTCCCCAGCAACACATCTGTCTGTTAAGTTTTAAGAACTTGAATCTATATAATTATATGCAACAATCTTAACATTATGTAAAACAGAAAAATAAATATATGACGACTTAGATTCCGCACAGCACACGCTTGAGAAGTGCCCTGCCCTCTGAGCGGCAGGAATTCGTCGGCGGTCGATAAGACCTGTCTTTGCCAGCAGCAGTGAGGGTTTTGCTGACAGAGACAGAGGACTGGAGGCGTTGCTTCCTACTTTGAGACCACTATGGTTCAGAAGCAGGCCGCTGAGCGGGACCGTGAGAGCGCCGATCGCGTTCAGAGAAGGAGGCACCGGGGAAGAAGTCGCCTTGTCGCCTAGAACGCCTAAACCCCGCCTGCTGGTGCGATTCCGGGGTCGCGGGTGTTCAGAATGGGACCTCTGTCAGTCCTCCCAGTGATCCCAGGAAAGATGGTGGTAGTTTATGTAGATAATACGGTCCTTGGCCCAAGTTCTTTAAACTCACTAACTCCAAAGAGAAAACGAATAAGGTCTTATTCGTCCATACCTCCATAGACATAAAAACTTCAGAAGAAGAATCTTCAAAACGCCACGCCAGTATGACAGAAAGGAAAACAATAGAATATCGTTGTGCGAACTTGGTTGTTATTATTTAAATATATAAATAAGTTTTATTTGTTAGTTCATCGACATTTACATGGTATCATGCAAGGAGCGAATTCTATAATCAGTAGCCAATGTTATTTATCAATTTTCTATGGTGAGTCCTTTGCTGTATTTTTTCTTAAAGGGTCGGATGACCGAAGGTCATCGGCTCAAGCTTCCCCGTAGCGTTTGCTAAAGAAAACAACCCTGAGAATCATGTATTAAGTTTATGGAATCACTTCAGTTTTTCCGGTTGATTTTGAAAAGTGTGTTGGTGGATTTTTTGATCTAGAACTGTGCAGCTAAGAGGATACTTTTGGCATGAAATAATAATAAAGGTACGTGGAAAATTATGCATTTATCACAGCAGAGGTGAACCTTGCATCAAGCAGGAGTGATGAAGTGTCAAATTGATAGCACATTGTGAACTGTCCTCTCTTTTTTCCCCATTGTGTTGTCGGTGACTTTTTATCTTCATCCTCATTGACATACTGGGATAGTCCTTCGCTTCTTGAGTTCTGTCCTCAGAGTTTGATGTTAAAAACTTCTGATGCTAATGTTTGACAAGCTCTCTTAATTGTTTTACTATCGTCCTAACTTTAAGTACCTACCAACAAGGTCTTAAATTGAGTATAGTTGGCTCTTACCTCCTTCGATTTTATGAGAGCCTAGTCAAGAAGCCACTGCAACTATAGGTAAGTAAGTAAAATGTTTGTATGTTTTATTTTGCTGCAGCAATCGGTACGACTTTAGAAGATGTGACGTGGAATTAAGGGATGAAATTTTGAGGGGGGAAGGGGGGCAGGTGTAGATCCCCTCCCTATAAAGGAAAAGCACGGAAACACCCCCTTTTTTAATGAATTTTTTAAAATCGTGTTTTGAGGTTATGTTTACGATTTTTTTTTGTCGATTTAAAGGGAAGAAGAGAGAGGGGGGAAGGTGTAGAACCCCCCCTATGAAGAAAAAGTCCTGGAAGTCCCTTCCTTCTTTGTATGTTTTTATAAATACATGTTCTGAACCAGACAATTTTTTTCTAAAAAATTTAGTCGTTTCTGGCACTCGCCGGACGCTGCCGCGGCACCGCTCGCTACGCTCGCTCGGCTCGTGCGTTGTGGTCGCAGTTCCCAGTGATCTATGCCAGCGTGTCCCAAGTCTCAAGCTACATGATTTTTTAAGAGATATTTAAAATAAGACAACTAAATGTAAATAAACATTTATTTTATAAATTATAGGTACATACAGATGTGTAATATGTTTTAAATAAAAATAAAAAAATTAATTCTCATTCATTTAATCAATTTTATAAACATATTGAACTGCTTTTAACAATTCCTCGAATGGGTCTTTATGATGACGTATCCTTATTTTTCTCCTCCACGAATACTCTATAACCCACTCGCAAGTATGTATTTATAGAATTATAATCATTAAAATCATCAATACAACTTTCTCAGTTAGAATTAATGGCAAATGTAAGAATTTCATGAAATCATGATATTTAGCATCAAAATCAAATTTTGACCAAGATACAACCTGACACTGACCTGCAAATTGCAAAACACGTAAGAAAATTTGAATTTCGCGGGCGGGGGGGAATGACAAGTTTTTAAAGGGTAAAAGTTTCGAATTTACACAACTAGATGGCAGAGACTATGCCCGTGCACACGTTGCCTATACGAAATGGTAATTCTTTACTTATAGATTATAGGAAAACCTATAAAAAGTACCTATTATGTAGTTTAAACCAGAAAAAGTATCATTTGTTCGGAACTCTTTGCGCGCGTGTCCGACTCGCTCTTGGCCGGTTTTCGGTTTACGTGACAAAAGAAAAAAACCGGCCAAGTGCGAGTCGGACTTCGCTCATTTAGGGTTCCGTACCAAATGAGGGAAATATTAAAAGTTTTTTGCACTTTTTTTGGAAGTCGGTTTTATTTTTTGTAAAAAAGTTTTTATTTTTCACTTTTGGTTGTGATTCCCATTAAATTGTGTTAACAATGCATATATAAGCGATAACAGCAATCGCGGTCGATTTGCTGTCATTTTTTTTAAGAGTTCCGTTGTCTGTCTCCGAAATTCGTAGTCAGATCTATAAGAAATTTAAATAGGACCATTTCGGAAGAAACCCCTTTCGAACAAAAATAGAATTTTGCAAATCCGTCTATACAGGGTGTAACGGAAAGGTGTGGTCATATTTTAGGAGCCGGTTCTGCCCATGGAAATGAACAACTTTTTCAAGTTATTAAAAATATTATCACCAAATTTAAAAGTTAGTTTAGTCATGGGAAAGTTAAAAAAATCATCGGAACAAAATTTTGTGACAGACGACGGACAGACGGACACGTGAGTGACAGCAATAGGGCTCCGTTTGAACCCTTTGAGTACGAAACCCTAAACAGCCAATCCAATTTAAAATTGTAATCAATAAGCTATTTGGTAATTATAACTCGTGGTGTTTGTTTCAGTTTATTATATCTGATGGTGCTTGCTGACAGCCACACTATATCTAAAAGTATTTATAACGACGACAAAGTAGATAATAATATATACGAGTCTATCCACGACGTGGACCGCCCAACGAACCCCAGGACGAGGAGAGATAGACAACACAAATACAAACTATACAGCAACAAGGAGGAAGATGTAGCGCCACCCGACGTTCTCAGGGAAAAGAAGGCCTATGAACTTGATAAAACAACTGAAAAAAATACCCTGAAAACCACTGCAAAACTTACAACAGATCATGCAAAACAACAGAAGACATCTAAAAGAAAGGTCAGTTTCTGGAAAAAACTCAGAGGTAAAGATAAAAAGAAAGAAACTAATAAACACCATGCCAATGAAAGAGAAAGAAGAATATGTAACCATAAAAAAGAACAAATTGATCATGTAGTTACAAAAGATTCTCGAAATCCTGACCCGAAAACTAATGGCAGGAGGAGAAATAAGAAACAGTTCTTTCCCGCGCAGCCTGAACTTAAAATTTCAAAGAGGGAGGCCAGTGCGTTTTTTCCGACTGTACCATATTCAAACACAGCACGGAGCGTCCAATTGCAAATGGGAATTGCATCATATGACAACAATTTGCTATCCGACAGTTTAATAGGAGAATTAGAAAACTTAAACTCAAAAATATCTCTTCTAAAGAAAATGTATGGAGTCGATGTATACATACCCTCAAAAACAGGATTTCCATCTAAGGAAAATACAAAAACTCTTAGCTGTCTTAACACAAAAATTCAAGAGATTTTTAATACTCCCAAATTGGATTTAGGAGTCACAGGACAAATAGAGATAAT
This sequence comes from Polia nebulosa, assembly GCA_951329385.1. NCBI lineage: Eukaryota > Metazoa > Arthropoda > Insecta > Lepidoptera > Noctuidae > Polia > Polia nebulosa. The sequence goes on from OX589614.1 coordinate 18,961,020, forward strand.
GCTAAATAGTATGAAAGCAAGGAATATGCAAATTGCTTTTGAAAAGCCTTTAGTGTCTGGCCTTATAAAGAGCTGTGTTACTGAAGCCACTTTTAACAACGACAGACATGAATATAACCGACTCCTCAAACCTGGCATGCCTGCACCAGGGAAGGGTTTGAGCACATACGTATCAGTCGATGATATTCAAACTGTAGGAAAAAGAACAGCCGAAACAGCTGAATCAGAACGAACAGACGAAACAGACGACTATTATCTAAATGATTCTATATTTAGTGCTAGTACAGAGTCGCATTATATAGCAGCTAGGTCGATAAGAGGAAATTCGATGACTATTGCGCAGAATGTCGAGGATATGCTGCAGAGGGAGTTAAAGCACATGTACAACAAAGTTAGACATAAAGTATCCAACGATTTGCGTAAGGAAGTTCATACCGTTAAGTCCACAGTGAAGGCGACTTACAGCAAAATTACAGCCAAACTGTCCAGTAAATGTAAGGCAAACGCAACATGCCCCGCCACCTTTAGTACAACTACTAAGCCAACGAAAGCTAAACCTGAACCTAAAACATCATCATGCGCCTGTAAAATCACGACACAGAAGAAACTGAAATCATTGGCTACCACAACTTCGCCGAGACTCAAGAAGGAAGATGACAAAGATGACGGCAAGATTATTACAGCAGAAAACTTTACCCCGGACACACTTTACGCTAAATCGTACGACGACTATATGATGTTGACGCTATACGAACAGATGCTAGCAAAAACACATGACGACAACATCAGGAAAATGCTAGCAACATCGGAGTATCCTTTGTTTCCAAATATTAAGAGAGAGGCTTTAAGGTTATCTAAGAGAAACCCAGAGACCCTTACAGATGTTAAACTGAAAGAAGCTATTCAGAATATATATGATGACGGTATTAATATGCCCGATTATGATTACATTGATCCTTTGGCTAACATCACTTCAACCGGAAGAACTACTGCTGCTAATTACAATGAACTTGACTATGCAAACGATTTGTCAGGCTCCTCGGATAATAGTGCTCAAGATCCTTTAGTTAAAAGATTGGAGCTTAATAATAAAGGCAAGGGAACAGCATCAGCACCCGCAGAAGCCAATACCAATACAGAAGGTAATAATTCTCCTGCTGCAGGATCTAATAATTCTCCTGCTGCAGGATCTAATAATGCTTCTGCTGCAGGATCTAATAATGCTTCTGCTGCAGGATCTGGTAACACTGATAGTACTCTCTCAGACGTCGACGGTCTGAGCAGAAAAATCTCTTACAAGGAGTTCGTGGACGGTTACAAACACTATTTAAATTTTCAAAAAGACCAAAGTAACCAAAACTTTTCCAATTTGATCAAATATCAAGCACATAGACATCACAGTGTTGATGATATCGGTAAATATATCCTTAATAAAATACCATCGCTTCCTACGTACAATAAATGGAAAAGAGAACAGAGATTTTCCGATGATTCGGATAATAATATGGACTATCAGGAGATTACAACTAGAAGTGACGATTCTTGGTTTAAGAAGCACTTTTACCTATTTATTGATAATGGGCCTCCTAAGAAGTACCATACTTCGGAAACTGTAGAACTGAAGCCAACCGAGCCAAAACTATATCTTACAGAACCAACTTCTAGAATAAGCCAAACAAAAGAACTTTTAATTAAGATTGATCGTAATAACATCTCGCGAAAAGCTAAGGAAGCAGAAGAGTCACCCAATTTAGACGATCTCTCGAAAGTTTTGGATTCTATTAAAAAACAGCAAACCGACAGTCAATCGCCACAAGGTAAGATTATTTTCAATTGATTTCTTTAAGCTAAGGATATTTTTACTAATAATATTGGCTGTCATATCCATAGTCAGAATTGTCACGGAGCGTCACTTTCTTTGAGTCACACTCACTTCAAAAAAGAAGGTTCTGTATTCAACCCGTATGTATGTATGTATGTATGTATGCATGCATGCATGTATGCATGAATGTATGTATGCTTGTTGTCCGCGATATGTATGCTTGTTTGTCTGCGATTTTCTCGAAAACTACTGATCTGATTTGGATAGAGTTTTCGTTATTCAAATGCATATTTTTCAAGGAAGATTTTAGTTTAGCGGGTGTAAAAAGACATTTTCTGAAGCCGTAAGCCACATATTATACCCATTACTTGGATAATTTTTTCCACTAGACCATACCTGGAAATCAACTAGTTCTGGAGATATTGAAGGTCAGTCGCAATTTTTATAATTTTTTTTTTTTTAAGAAAATGAATTCGAAGTTGTCTTGAATTTTCGATTCTTTTTTTCGAATTTTTGAAATTACGCATTTGAAGTTACGAAAACGTAATGAATGTCAAACGTATCCGACAAGGACCTACGTGGCTTAGAGCGAAGGGGCGGGGCTTAACTCCACTTACCTTTTTTTTTTGGGAGGGATGGGAAATCATCCAATGACTTCTCCCGCTCTGGGTGGAGCGGGAGGGCGTGTCAGACTCTTTACTGACTAAAACCCACCCCTGTTCCTTCCCTGCCTGAGTGCCCAGGGGTGCGGTAACTCATTTTCGGAATTTATCCGCTACCCCTAGGCATGCAGGCACCGGCCACGATGGGCCCCGTCAGTGATGGTTTACACTAATCTCTTTGAGGCGCGCCTGGAACACTACGCGCCGTCGACTCACGGGCCTGGTACTGATCTGACGGCGAGCTACCCACTGCTCGCCGTCGACTCACGGGCCTGGTGCTGAGCGGACGGCGAGCTACCCACTGCTCGCCGTCCGCAAGCCCGGGTCTACGGTGGCCGGAGATCGTCTCGCGACGTCCTACGCCCAGTACGCCCAGTAACTCTCCTGCGGTGGTAGCGGCCGGGGCCATGAGAAGGGCTCTCCGTTGAGTTTCCCTCACGCGTCTCGCCTCCGCCTTCGCGAGGATTACTGCTTCTCAGAAGGCGGACACTGCTTCCCATTCCCTCTCGCTCCGTACCATGGCATGAACCAGGGCCGGGCGCGAGAGGTCGCCGCCACCTATCGCATCCTCGAGGACACGGCGGTGCTCCACCCAAGCGGGGCAGACCTCTACCGTATGCTCCTCCGTGTCCTCTGGGCGATCCGCACAGTGGTAACACCCGGGCGTTTCCTCCCGCCTGATTTGATGCAGGAACCTCCCGAAACAACAGTGTCCGGTGAGGACCTGCGTCAGGCGGAAGGTGAGGAAACTCCACTTGCCTGGTTTCGAGTTACATCATCATCATCTCAGCCTTTTAATGTCCCCACTGCTGGGGCACAGGCCTCTCTGTGAGAGGGTGTGGGCCGTAATCCACCACGCGGGCCCAATGCGGATTGGTGGATGTCACATGTCTTAGAATTTTTGGTTCTAGGACATGCCGAACATAAAACATCGTGAGGAAAGCCTCACGATGTTTTCTTTCACCGTTTTGAGAGCAGTGGTGATGAAATAATTTACACAAAGTAAAGCGCCTGCCTGGGTTTGAACTCACGACCTACAACTTGTAAGTCGCGGCCAATACCACTGGGCCACCACTGCTCTCTCGAGTTACATTGCGTGCAGTAAAAAAAGAGTTTTTTTTTGCATACCTAAAAATAAGTCGTTTCCCAACAATAATTTTTGCGCAAAACTACTTTGTTAGATGTACAGTATGCGTAGTTAACGGCTTTGTGATGTATCTTTTTACACCCTGTATAATACATTAGGATCTGATAAAGATCTTCGGAGATAGACAGTGGAGCTCTTCAATAACTAACAGCAAATGACTCGCGATTACTGCGATCGTTAGTTTGGGAAGTTACAACTAAGAAGTGAAAAATAAAAAAAAACTTTTTACAAAAAAAAAATACAACCGACTATCATAAATAATACTAAAAAATGCAAAATAACATTAATTTCGGAAGTCGGTGTTTCTAGTTTGGTTTCTTCGTTATTTAACACCGACTTCCGAAATTAAAGTTATTTTGCATTTTTTAGTATTATTTATGATAGTCGGTTGTATTTTTTTTTTGTAAAAAGTTTTTTTTTATTTTTCACTTTCCCTTCAACCCCCGCGGCCAAATCCGGGTTGTCAAATTGAACCCGGACGACAACCCGGGTTGACAGCCGATTTTTTTTTTTTTTTTCTCTTTAACATTTTTTTTTTTGTCAAACTCACCAGTGAGTCGCAGTGCTTCACAGGTTAAGTTGTTGTACCCCATTCTAAAACTAAATTAATAGTAAAGTTATGCCCGAATTGATAGCTCCAAAAATAGGGAATTTGAACATAGTTGGTGAAATTAGGGTGTATCAGGGTGACCTGTACCTACAAATCTTTGTACACCCTTCAGAGCGTATCAGCGTGATGTAATGTTGTGAAGTGGTGAAAACAATATACAGACATGCGATTGCAGGAATTCTGGAAGGTTTGCTATCATTTATTGAAGAGTTCCATCGTGTTTCTCCGAAGTTCTTTATCAGATCTTCACTAAATTAAAATGGGACCACATGTGAAGCAACAGCTTTCAAATAAAAAAAAAATCTTCAAAATCAGTTCACGTAGTAAAAAGTTATGAGTTACACATAAAAAAAAGAAAAAAAAATACAATTGAATTGAGAACCTCCTCCTTTTTTTGAAGTCGGTTAAAAATAGTGCCGACTTCTACTTTTCGTAAAAAGTTTTTTTTAGCAATTAAATCAAGTGACCCAGCGGGGAACAGTAGTGGCGCAGTGGTAGTGGCTCCGACTTAGGGTGCAGTCACTTTGTGTAAATTATTTCATCACCATTGCTTTCAAAACGGTGAAGGAAAACATCCATTTTTTTTTTTGCCGGGGTGGAAAATCCTCATGGATGTCCTTCGCCTGGGACAGGCGAATGGGTCTGCCAGACTCTTACTGACTAAAAACCACCCCGGTGTTCCGTCCCACACTTGGACCGGGGATCGTGAGAGCTAATATGACTGCCATGATCCCCGGCTAGTGCCGGCCCGCGGGGAGAGTGAGGTGGAGGACACCCTGCGATGTCTAAAACGGGGCGCGCGTGGAACATTACGCGCCGCCGCCTCGGGTCCTGCTGGATGGGGGGCGGCGGACGACCCCGAGTCCGCCGTCCCTCCGGACCTGTTTATGGGGGCTGGATGGAAGAGGGCGTTGTCCGCCCTTCGCCGACGCCCGGTACGTCTGCTGCGGATCGGGAGAGTGGCCACGGCCTCCCTCTCCCTCTCCGCAGCCTCCTTCTGCGAAATTACGGCTTCACAGAAGGAGATCACCGCATCCCACGACTCGGGGCTCCCGACCATTGAACGAGCGACGGCCGGCAGCGACAGGTCTGGGCCCACTTCGGATACGAGGGCACGACGCTGCTCCTCCCATGCGGCACACTTTGCCAGTGTGTGCTGCGCCGTGTCCTCCCGACAGTCGGTGCAGTGATGGCACCGAGCGTCCGGCTCCCTGTTTATGCGACATAGGTATTTCCCGAAGCAGCCATGCCCCGAGAGCACCTGCGTCGCCCGAAACGACAGGGAGCCGTGCTTCCTCCCAGGAAAACATCCTGACAACCAGCATGTCCTAGAACCAAAAATTCGAAGACATTGGGCATTCACTAACCTACAATGAGCCCGCGTGGTGGATTAAGGCCCAGACTCTCTCGCAGAGAGAAGGCCTGTGCCCCAAAAGTGGGAACATTGGTTGATTATGATTATGTATGTAGGTAATGTAATCAAACTAAAATTTTTTTTTGACGTTTCAGGGAAAACAAATACCGAAAAGGCCATGCCACTCAGTGGCGATGATGATGCTACTCAGGTGAAAAGTTTCATCAGCAAGGTTTTTACTGGCAAACGCAGAAATGCACCCAAGAAAGATTCAATAACAACGGTGTACTTTCCAACAACACGAACTTATAATATGTTCGCTGACAGCATGAAAGGGAGATTGAGAAGATCGATTACAAAAGAGAATATTGATACTATCATGTTGACTGATTATATGACTAAAAATCTCGAAGAAAAAGCCTCGACTGTCACCAAGGAACTTTTCGTAGACACAGCACCACTCGGTAACAAAGAAACAAATAAATATGGCTACGTTGACATCGACTTAGTTCCACGACAAACGGCGATTGTCAAACTGAGAGACGACAAAAAGAGCAGAATTAAAAACTTTTTCAGTAAGTTTAATTTTAAGAAGAAGAAAAAGAAAGATTCCAAACCAAAGCGCTCTTGTTACTACAACTATAATGTACAGAATCGTAAAAAAGGGAGGTTCAATCCTATTGAGAAGCTGAAAGCTATTTTTAATGTGAAGGAAGTGAAAGAAAATGTAACCGAAAAGTTTCCTATTTACGATATAGCGAATACTGAGCTGGATTCTTATAAACCTATCACATTTGTGAAGCCCATGTCGCTTGAAGAGATGCAGAAACAAGTACCAAATATCAGTGACACGTATTACGAGCCGCCAGCCCCACCAACAAAAACCACAATATCAGCTTCTAAATTATTTCGCCTGGATGCCAAAGATGAGGATTTGCTGTATAATTTTCATCCTTCGACTGCTAGTAGTACCACTGCTAGTAGTAAGCAGTCAGCGGCCAATCAGAAAACAACTCGTAAGTTTTCATGAATGCAAAGTTGCGCTTTGATCTTATTCTCAATGTTTCCATCGGCTTCGACCGCATAAAAGTCGGAAATTATTCCACGGGACTATACTACCGGTACCGGCCCTCTCACAGATAGGAGGCCTGTGCCCCAGCAGTGAGGACATTAAAAAGTTGATGATGATGACGATACTACCAGTATAAATGTATCTTACTAGCGACACGCCCTAGCTTCGCATGAGTTCGAGGCTTACTTGACGGACAGAGCCGTCATCTACCCCGGTCACCAGGGAGAATGGAACCGGCGAGGGATTTCGTGCGGTGTTCCGCAGGGACGACACGCTGGTCCTGGCGCAGGGGAGGTCGTACCAGGCGGCGGCCAACTTGATGTCACGTGGTGTTGCGACAGTCGTTGAGAGGATCCGGCGACTGGGACTCGAGGTGGCATTGCACAAGTCCGAGGCCATGTGTTTCCATGGTCCTCGGAATGCGCCACCATCGGGTTCCCAGATAACGGTAGGAGGGGTTCACATCGGCGTCGAGGGGACGATGAAGTACCTGGGACTCATCCTCGACAGCCGGTGGAACTTCGTCGAGCATTTCCGACGTTTGGCTCACAGATTAGAGCGGGCCAGTGCTGCTCTGAAGCGGCTTCTGCCAAATCTGGGGGATCCAAACGCCTCCTGCCGGAGGCTCTACGCGGGGATCGTGCGGTCCATGGCCCTTTACGGAGCACCGGTGTGGGCGTGTTCCCTGAAGAAGCGACCAGCTCGCCGGTTGAACGCGTCCCGAAGGGTCATGGCCATTCGGCTCGTCCGCGGATACTGCACGGTCTCCTGTGAGGCGGCGAGCCTCCTTGCCGGACCGGAGCATACGGTGGAGGTTTGCCCCGCTAGGGCGGAACACCGCCGTGTCCTCGTGGATGTGATAGGTGGCGGCAACCTCTCGCGCCCGGCCCTGGTTCAGGCCATGGTACGGAGCGAGAGGGAATGGGAGGCAGTCTCCGCCTTCTGCGAAGCAGTAATGCTCGTGAAGGCGGAGGCGGGACGCGTGAGGGAAGCTCAACGGAGTGGCCCTCGCGGCCCCGGCCGCTACCACCGCGGGAGAGGTACTGGGCGTACTAGGCGTAGGACGTCGCGAGACGATTTCCGGCCACCGTAGACCCGAGCCTGCGGACGGCGAGCAGTGGGTAGCTCGCCGTCCGATCAGCACCAGGCCCGTAAGTCGACGGCGCGTAGTGTTCCACGCGCGCCTCAAAGAGATGTAGTCAGCCACCACTGACGGGGCCCATCGTGGCCGGTGCCTGCATGCCTAGGGGTGCGGATAAATTCTGAAAATGAGTTACCGCACCCCTGGGCACTCAGGCAGGGAAGGAACAGGGGTGGGTTTTAGTCAGTAAGAGTCCGACACGCCCTCCCGCTCCACCCAGAGCGGGAGAAGTGTCATTGGATGATTTCCCACCCCACAAAAAAAAAAAAGCGTCATCACATCGACCGGTCCTGTGCGTTTCGCATCCAGCCGATTCCCGCGGTCTATTTTCCCCCTTTATTTATTACTGGCTGATGAGGAGCTCGTGGCTAAAGTAATAACAGCCGCACGGGTACACACCTATACCTTCCACATGAATCACTCGTGTTTATTGGTGAAAACGTGCAAATCAGTACTTTTTGAGTTTTTCGCGAATTTATTGTGAAATTAGGAGATCTTGGGCCGCCGGCTTTTTAGGACTTATTTTCTTAAAAAGTCGCTAGTAGTTTTTAAGAAAATAAGTCCTGGCTGGAGGCTTTAATAATAATTAAACCACCACGGGCATGACCGCTTAAGCAGACGACAACCGCATAGGTTGAACTGCGAGATGCCACACACGAACGCTACTATTATATTATCTATGGTTCCGGATTAAATGCCAGCAAATCTTAAGGGTTCCAGGCACGAGGTTAGTAGATTGCTCGAATGGGGAAAACCGAGACAACCTATTCCTTTCGATATGGGCATGCTCAGCACAATTTTATTGTTTCTTTGTGTACTTCTTTTTTCCTTTTGTTTGTTGCTGTTGTGTTGTGTCTGTGTCGAATAAATGATTTCTATTCTATTCTATTCTACTAGCTTGTCTTCCTCGAAGATTTTTTTTTCATTTTCTTGGGCAGGTACATTCTATTTATAATATTATCACCCATTTCCATTACACCCTCTACACACACACAAATTTCAATACATAAACATCAATGCTGCCCTGACACTTGTACTAGGAGATCCTGGATCACAAGAGTAATTTTTACATAACCGCCTTCCGTGACTAACCTAAAGTATAATACATTTTTAGACCAGCAAGCTAAGCAATTCTCCAACGCGACGCTAAAACAATTAGCAGCAATAAAATCAAAAAGACCAATAGGAATAGCCTCCAATAGGTCAGAATTAATGAGAGTACCATCATGCAACGTGATGACGGTAAATGTGAAGACTATGAAAACATTACCATCAACCACGCTTATGTCAACAGAAACCTCTCCACCATTGACAGTTGACGACATGGGCCTCATACTCAACAAAATGCACATCAATATACTAAAAAACCAAGAAGAATTCCCCAAACTAAACACTATGTACAATCCCTCCCAAGTAAGACAAACACAATTCGAAAATAAGAAAAACATCCCAAAAACTCGGTTGATTTCGAAAATCGTTAGAAAACAACCGGCACTTTCGAAAATCGTTAGAAAACAACCAACACTTTCGAAAAACGTTAGAAAACAACCGGAACTTTCGAAAAACGCTTTCGACGAACTTGTAATAAAAAGTAAATTGACAAGAATCGCAAAATTCCCAATACCGAAACGACGGTACAAAATGAAAAATCACGATGATTCTGAATCTAACTCAGGCGTCGAAGGACCATTCTTAGAGTACATACATGATTTGGGAAGCAGGAACGCTTCCTATGAAAAAAAAAGAAAAGCTAAAGGAATGTATATGAGGCAAGTAGACTATCCTCATCAACCTAAGCCTAACAGCAAGAATAAAGACAGATACACAGACTACTTGAAAGAGCTGCGGATGAGGCATAATGATATACTGAATATGGACACAGTGCCCAATCCTCAATGGACAAAAATATTGAAGCCTATACATTCAGACGCAAGGAATAGGTACACGACGCCAAATATGAATAAACTGCTGATCGAGTTAAATGAAATGAATAACATGATGAACCTAGGGTCGAACAAAACAATAAATATGTTCCCAAATCGTTCTCTGAGCGAAGGATCCAGATACCATGTTAGTGCCCGAGCTCACTGCGATCAGAAGAATGAACACGGTTTAATAAGAAACGTGGTTATGCAAGACAATGCTTTAGTAACCAGTGATGATCTAATAATTCGAGGAGAAGCGAAGTACTATCAGTATAATAAGGCTAAATTGGATGAGAACAAACGTAATGCCAATGATTTAAAAAAGAAACTGAATAAATTGAATTTTGTAAAGGAGGAATGGGTTGTTCCTTTTAATTTGAAAGGTGAATAATGATGTATTGAATTAAGTAGTCGAAACACTTATGTAGATTACACTTTGTATCAGTATTATGCTTTTAACCAAATTTAGTTTTGGTTGTCCCATTCTCCCTTCATCAACATCATATCCAGTTATCACCTTTCTCGCTACCCCATCTTTCACACAGTCTATCATTCTTCTTTAGACTTTTCAACTCTTAGTGATAGCGCGCACGAGCAACTTTTGTCTCGTATTTTGTCTCTCACATCAAGTCTATGCTAGGGTTGTATGTAAGTAAGTGTATATGAAAGACAGCCAGGAGACTTTATTGTCGCATGGTGACAATAAAAATTCCGACCAGCCAGTTGCCGCTCAAAAATAGAAAATAAAAAACAAAATCTGATTCAGTGAAACCCTCAAACTCAACTTTCAGTTGCCCATTGCGAACGTGCCTATGCACGTGTTAGAATTATTGTGTATGTATGTGTAGATATGTAACCAGATGTATGTAAATATTTAATCTTCGTTACCTATTTATTTAGTTACTTATTTATTTACTTATTTACTTACTTATTTACTTACTTATTTATTTGTTTATTTAGTTATTGTGAATGTGTCGTTTTAAGGAAAGGATTTATTAAGAAAAGCACAAAGACAAGACTAGGTATTTATTTCCAATAGGCTTGTCATCAATCGAAATCTAATTGCCTGTTCGCAAAACTAGGTCTTCGTGGAGAAGAACGAGGCAAGAAACTCCACGGTAGCTCTCTGTTATTATTATATCGACACATCATAAATAATCGTTTATCACAATAAATCTAATTATAGGATGTATCACATAAGCCATATTTACAACGATAAATATCTTTTGGTATATAACAACTACTATCGTAGTTGTGTATATAACACAACGTTACGTTACAATATACCAAACATAATTAATAAACAAGTTATTATGACCATGTTTTAAATACACCATTCTTCGAATTAACATTACATTACATGGTTCATAAATATGATATAAATATACATCATCATCAACAATAGTCAGAATAATATCATACCTTAGATGTTAACGCCTTGAAAGCCGAAGAGCAACTGAGACGCTCCACTGAGTGCTCCGCTCTTTTATACTCGCCAACAAACAAGTATGATTCACAAGTGACAGTTGAGTCATATCAGTCTTTGACTTATAGGAAAATAAGTTTCTTACAAAAATCATTTGGTAAATTCATTAATTAATCTTAACAATTCAGTAAACAGATAATAAAAACCTAATAATTGTATATATATTACACGCAATTGACAGCTATCTCTGTGACCGTCAGGATGGCTGGACCAAACGAGATATTTACATGAGACCATGTGCACTATTTAGTACCTATTTGCTACTATTTACTACCTATAGTGAAATATTTGCTACCTTTGCGTTAGGAAATATATCAAAGAAATAAAGTGGTCAGCCATTCTGACGTCAGGTTGGCTGACCACTTCCAAGTTCTCATAGTTTTAGCGTTATATTAACCGCGCTGTTAGAGTAAATATTTACTACCTATTTGCTACCTTAACATATATTTTTTACACATCTTTAGGAAGCTCGCATAAAAAGTTATTAATAAAAAACATTAAAACGCCTGTACTTACATAAAATATTTACGTTTTTTCTTCTCAGAATAATTAATTACTAACAGTGTTTTTGCAGGCGCTTAGTGGTTTATAAACAACTTGTTCAACTTTGCAAATAGCTAAACAGTGCACATGGTCTTATGTACATATCTCGTTTGGTCCAGCCAAAATTTTATAAATGGATAAAACTTTACTATGGTTATCCAGAAACAAGTGGTTTATAAACCACTAAGCGCCTGCAAAAACACTGTTAGCAATTAATTATTCTGAGAAGAAAAAACGTAAATATTTTATGTAAGTACAGGCGTTTTAATGTTTTTTATTAATAACTTTTTATGCGAGCTTCCTAAAGATGTGTAAAAAATATATGTTAAGGTAGCAAATAGGTAGTAAATATTTACTCTAACAGCGTGGTTAATATAACGCTAAAACTATGAGAACTTGGAAGTGGTCAGCCAACCTGACGTCAGAATGGCTGACCACTTTATTTCTTTGATATATTTCCTAACGCAAAGGTAGCAAATATTTCACTATAGGTAGTAAATAGTAGCAAATAGGTACTAAATAGTGCACATGGTCTCATGTAAATATCTCGTTTGGTCCAGCCATCCTGACGGTCACCTATCTCTCCTGATGGTAAGCGATGATGATGTTTAAAGTCGAAGCTAACTCTTCTGTTTCAGGTGGCCGCAGGTCTTCTCCAAATCCTTTTCTGAAATATCCTGAACCAACCATAATAGTTGACACCACACTCTTGGCTTATGACGATGATGTGGATTACGTCACTAAAGCTCTGAAACCCCTGAAAAACTGTAAGTACCGTTCCAGACACGCATTATAGTCATATGTATTAAATACTAGTTTCTGCCGGCGACTCCGCCCGGGTGGAATTGGCACTTCTCCCATTATAAATTATAGCCTATATGCTGTGGTTACAAAAAAAAAGACAGATGAAAAAAACTTGCATATGGCGGAGATGAGAATGTTGAGATGGATGTGTGGTGTAACGAGAATGGATAAAGTGAAAAATGAGTACATTAGAGGTAATTTAAAAGTGGCGCCGTCACAGAAAAGTTGAAAGGGAACCGCTTATCTTGGTACGGTCATATGAAGAGGAGGGATGAAACACATTTAACTGAAAGAGTTATGAATATAAATGTGGATGGATGGAGAGGGAGAGGGAGGCCAAAGAAGAGATGGATGGATTGTGTGAGGAGTGATTCAATAGTCGAAAACACAAAAACACGTTTTAAGTAAACGTCAAACTATAGATTAAAATAGAATAGATAACTTTGAGGCCAGCGCTATGCGTGGCATTATTCAAACTTAAAGCAATACAACGATGTATTTTCTTTACATACATATTAAAAGAAAAAGTAGATAATCGTAAATATAACTTAAAATTGTACATTCTTTGTTTCCTGAGCATGTTATGTTTGACAAAATAAAATGGTTTAAGCTATAGACAGCGTCCACATACTTAGATGGTTAATATGAGCGGAGAGCCGCCGACTCTCAAAATACGAGCATGTCTCAGTTTGGGAGTCAGTGTGTCAACTCATATAATATTATATAATACAACTGTACAATCATCTGGACTGAACTGTTGTTACCTTGTACTTATTTGTGAGTGTTTGTACTTTTGAAGAAATAAAATTATATTATATTATAATTATTAATTATTTAGTAAGTATATTAAACAGCACGTTTAAATTAATTGACATTTGATATTACAGCTAGAAACTCCCGGAAAACCAAAGTGAGAAATAAGATAGACATAAGTTTTAAAAATGCTAAAAATAAAACTTCAGTCGATACAGCTAAGAATTCCCAAAAGTCTGGCAAACCTGAACCTAAGAATAAGATGGAGGTAAGTTTGAAACATAAATTACAAAGTCAAAAGTTAATATCAGATTTTTACCTATGAAATTGCTGTTTTGTATGGAAAAATTAAAACAATATTTTTTAATTATTAATAATATTCATATACACTATCAACATATTGTGTTGAAGTCATCATTAAAGGCATCCTAAACTGCATCTTTTCCCCCATCAAAAAGTTATTTAAACTTCCAAAAACGTGGCAATCTGCTGGGACAAGGTCCAAGGTCTAGAATATGGTGGATAATGAAGTCTCTAGCAATTAGCTCTATTATTTTTGACAACGTCTGTTGTGCGGTATGTCGCCGAGCGTGGTCATGAAGCAGCAGTGGCCATGAGCAATTTACCAATCTGGGTGGTTTGATTGCCAGCTCCTCTATTATTGTTGGCAAGTCTTGACAGTAACGGTCAGCAGTAGCTATGGCACCCGATGACAAGAAGCTAAAATGAATAACGCAGAATACCACAAAACTTTCACTATAAGCTTCACATGGCCAATCTTCCGTCAATCTCTCGGGCCATGGCCTAACTTAAGGGCCTGGCTTAAGCTAGGGCACCTGGATCTAACCACTGTGGTAAACGCTTAAGATTGCCGTATAGGATCTACTTCTCATCTCAGGATACAATCCGACTTCGAGGTTCCCTCGATGTAATGTCGATTCAGCAACATGACGCAAGCTTGAATAGAACAGAATAGAATAGAATAATACTTACATAGATACTCTTGCCACTAGAATCCGAAAACTGATATTTGTATTTAAAAACCTTCGTCATGTTGCGGACCCTGCAATATTGAAGACTGTGTACTTTGCGTTATGCCAATCAATAATTTTTTACTGCATAACTATATGGGGCGGTGCGACAAAAAGTCCATGATTCGCATCGAACGTGCACAGAGGGCTGTTTTAAAAGTCAGTAATTATCTTCCTTTCTTATTTTCCACCAAAAAACTTTATGAGCGAGTGGAAGTGTTGACTGTGCGTCAACTCTTTGTTTACAATACGGTCTTGCGCAAGCACTCTCTTCTTACCTATAATCCTAACCTATACGGAGGTAAGCGACGTAAAGATACAGTCTTTCCCACAATTCGGTTCCATACAGGTTTTGCTCGTCGACATTTTGGTTTCCTCGGCAGCTATCTGTACAACAAAATTAACGCAGTCTTGTCAATTTATAACCTTCCCAAAAACTCTTGTAAAAAGGAAATCTCAGCCTGGCTACAAAAGTTAGATTATGATGCCAAGGAGCAGCTTTTAATAGTTCCCACGTAAAATGGTTCATCATACCTATGAGTGCCACCATACACACGCTCGTTTACGCCATCACATTTAATCTGCACACACACAACCACGACAATACATCTGATTCAGACAGCAAATTTTTATTTTGTATTTAGTTTCTAAAATAGTTAAGTTATTTATGTTTATCACTTTTTGTATTTACGCATTTTTGTTCGGTTTTTAGTATCTCCTCCTGATATATTGTACTTGTTGTTGTGTATTTGTTGTTTGTTGTTGTTGTTGTATTGTGTTGTGTTGTTGTTGTTGTTTTTTTGTATGTGTACTAAATAAATAAATAAATATTCAGAGACAGTTATTAGTCATCGACACAAATTCGGGGTGAGAGCTTGGTGATCCGTCACACAGGGTATCCTAGTATGGACTTGAGACTCTCACAAAGGATCATGTTTGATGCATTTTGGTTATTTTATTTATATTTATATCTTGTGTACATACCGATGTGAAACTTTGTGAAGAGTGAAATAAAAATATATATTATTTCGTTTATTCATTTGTAAATACATATAAATTATATTTTTAAATATTTCAATGAAAAAAAAAAAACTATATTATTATTATTATTTCGTATATTTATTTTTACACATATTATTTACATTTTTAAATATTTTTAAAAGAAAACATATAAAAAAACATTTAAAAATATAAAAAATAGTAGTCCACCGGCATCGGGAGCAGGGTCCAAGCTACCGGTGGTTAGGGCTCCAGAGACAGGAACCTCCTCACAATGCGAGCCGTATCAAGGAGTACTGCCTTCTGAATCAGGCCCTTGATCCAACCGCGCAACGACAGCTTCGACAGGTGGTCGTCGAAGCTTTTAGCCATCAGGCCATTGGCGGTAACGACTATCGGCACAATGACAGCCGAGTCCACATTCCACATATCGACAACCTCGTGTGCCAAGTCAAGATATTTAATTTGTTTCTCTTTCTCAGCTTTCACGAGGTTCTCGTCATGTGGAATGGTGACATCGATTATCATTGTGCGGCGCGCTAATCGGTCTATCACCACTATATCCGGCTTATTGGCAACAATAGTCCTGTCAGTGATGATAGACCGATCCCAGTACAACGTGACATGGTCATTTTCGAGAACTGGGTCGGGCACATACTTGTAATACGGCACCTCAGAATCCACAAGTTTGTATTTTAAAGCAAGCTGCTGATGAATAATCCTGGCCACTTGGTTATGCCTGTGCAAATACTCGCTGTTAGCAAGACGAGAACAACCAGAGATAATATGTCTGATGGACTCACCCGGACGGTGGCATGCCCGACACACGTCAACCGTCCCGTCCTTCATGATATGCCTCCGGTAGTTATTCGTCAAGATAACTTCGTCCATAATCGCACAGACAAAGCCTTCAGTTTCCCCGAAGAGGTCACTGAAACGTAGCCAGGCCACGGACGCCAAGAAATCTACATCAGGCCCATGAAGGGCCCGATAAAAGCGCCCGTGAAGCTCCTTGCTTTTCCATACCTCCTTGCGGTCATCAGTAGTGAGTATTACAGGTTTGCGCCAGTTCTCTTTAGCCATGGACAACGGGGTGAGTCCCTTGTCCACTGCGACCACATCGCGGTGCATACCCACGTCGGTTTCAAGAAAATATTCTCTGAGGCTGCACACCTCGCGGTTGTGGAGAGTTTTCGCATTTAAAAAACCTCGACCTCCACATTTCCGCGGGATGTACAGTCTCATCACCGATGATCGTGGGTGATGCATCCGGTTTGCGGTCATCAGCGTACGGACCCTCCTATCCAGGGCGTCTAGCTCGGTCTGAGTCCATTTGAGTATGCCGAAAGAGTACATCAAAACCGGCATGACCCAACCGTTGAAGGCGCGCACCTTATTTCCGCCTGACAAAAGGCTATTAAATAGCTTTTTCAGGCGGCCAAAGAAGCGCTCCTTCAGCGATTGCTTCATGTCAGTAACGTTAATGCCTAACGCTTCCGACATACCCAAATATTTGTATGTTTCGGTCGAGGAGAGGGATCTAAGGTTTATGGAATCCGAGAGTTGAATCCCTTCGGATTCCATAATCCCTCCTCCCTTTACATGCATGACTGCACATTTGTCCACACCAAATTCCATCCTGATCGCGTTACTGAAAGTTTCAGTTACTTTCAGTAACTCCATCAGTCGCAAATTGTTGGGGGCAAAGAGTTTCAGATCATCCATGTAAAGAAGGTGAGATATGGCCTGACCACCTCTTCTCAACCGATAGCCCAGGCCTGAATCCTCCAGCAATGTGCTGAGAGGATTCAGGGCTAAGCAGAACCAAAGTGGACTCAAACTGTTATTATTATATTATTATACTGTATTGTATACCAAAACAAATCAATAGGTACAATGGCGGTCTTATCGCTGACAGCAATATCTACATCTACCAGACAACCTTTGGATGGACTGAAAAATCTTAATTCAAAAAAGCCGGTAGTCTGCGGTGTACTGCTAATTAGTAAACTGAACATCAAAATTTTCTATAAATATTTATAAACTACAATACAATCATAATAATACATACATATATACGTACATACATATCACATGTTACACAATTATGTAGAAGGAAGAGATAAGAAAAGTAGTAAAAAGATCGGTTAGTGACGGAAGAGACATACTCTTAGTATGTAGAAACAGAAAAGCATTAGAGAGAAAGGAAATGGTATTTTACTACATTTTTAAAAGAAGCGAGTGACTGGGCTTGCCTAACTGGCATCGACAACGCATTCCACAATCGCACAACTTGAACTGCGACCGATTTGTCGTAAAAATTGATGGAATGAGAGGGCAACAAAAGCCGTTGTTGTAGGTCGCTTAGTTCATGAGGTACTCACTTGTCAAGTTTTTTTTATTTTACTTACTATCCGCAAATTATTTATTATTAATAATAATAATCTGTGGCCCGGCTGTCAAGTAGACTGACAAAGTTTTTTCTCGTCCTAATTTTTTATCAATTTAACAAAAAATAAACCAACAAAATGTGCAACAACAATAAAAAATGCAGAAAAAAGAAGACCAAACAATAAATCAATATTAAATACCGAAAAACAGTTTTACATTCAACGAAATGGCGATGAATTAACGGACCAAATAACGGACGAACGTTATGCTGACAAGAAGCCGGGCCAAATTGCTGACCACACACCCAACATCATCGGGCAGATACAGGAGAACAGCGAACCGATAAGGATCGAGCGTGGCATATTCCAGGGCGACAGTCTGAGTCCACTGTGGTTTTGTCTGGCCCTCAACCCTCTCAGTACACTACTGGAGGTTTCGGGACAGGGCTATCGGTTGAGAAGAGGTGGTCAGGTCATATCACACCTCCTTTATATGGATGATCTGAAACTCTTTGCCCCCAACAACTTGCAACTGATGAAGCTACTGAAGGTAACAGAAACCTTCAGTAGCGCCATCAGGATGGAATTTGGTGTGGACAAATATGCAGTCATGCATGTAAAGCGAGGGGAGATTATGGCTAATAGCGATATTATGTTGATGTAAGGTATCGTTATGAACCCTTTAAATTTTTTTTGAATTATTTTAAGTGGAACAGCCCGCGCAACGCACTTGAAGTTTTGATAAATAAACGTTCAAGTACCCACTTTTACATCTTGACTTACATGTTTGATGTTGGGTATAGTTTAATATTTTAAAGAGTATCCAGTGAAATACACATTACTTTGGTTAAATAAGCTGTGTTGTTTATTAAAAGAAGACTTTTGAGGTAAGAACATTCAGATAATTCATGTATCAATGAGGCTAGTTTCTTGTGAAATCTTGTGAAATTGTAATTTTTGTTTTAGGAATTGGGATTGGAATTAAATTTTTTCATCATGTCAAATAGACAGTCATACAAGTGCCCTATATTTGGAACTATA
This sequence comes from Polia nebulosa, assembly GCA_951329385.1. Taxonomy (NCBI): domain Eukaryota; kingdom Metazoa; phylum Arthropoda; class Insecta; order Lepidoptera; family Noctuidae; genus Polia; species Polia nebulosa. The sequence continues at coordinate 18,979,800 of OX589614.1, forward strand.
GAGGATATAAGACCAAACGTGTTACCAACATACCAGGATGTAATGAAATGTTACGAGTGGAATAGACTACAGGTGAAAATTAAAAATGGCAATAACAAAGAGCCTCACGTCATTTTCCGACATTGCAGAAATTGTAACCCAAAAAGTTGAAGGAGCGTGGCAAAAGCATCAATCCCTGTGGTCTCGCATATAAGAGTAATTCAGCTCCTAAAAGCTTATCATTCCAAATGCAAAAATATCATCAAATCATTGAAAAGGTTGTCAACTGAGAAAAAAGCGGCTTTCTTGCAAAAAAGCGAAATTTTGTTCGATATTTGTTCATGCAAATGCAAGATAATAAGTCAGTGCAAATGTCCCAGAGAAGTCAAAGTTCCTAAAGAAGAACAAGACTTTTTGACTGATCAACGGGGTGAGAGAAAAATGAGAATCGGTGGCATTGATCGCAATCGAACAAAAAGTTTACAAAAAAAGTTTGTTCGAAAGCAAGCTTCAACAAAAATCTGTCTGAAGAGCGATAACAACCCATCGAAATTGCCAGAACAAGAATTAATGTTATCAACAAGTAGTGATTCTGATACTAGTGTGTTATTTTCGGGAAAGCTACAAAAAAATATAGAAGAGCCCTTACCTTCTACCTCAGGAACCACAGAAAATAAAAAATGTGTGAAAAGTTTACCGGTGTTGTCGCAAATATGTGACCGTTATGGAGTATCCGTCAGAGCTGGTGCTGCGACTGCTTCTGCAGTTTTACACGAAGTTTCATCAGATATCGTTATGGATAAATCAAAACTGCGAAGAGAGAGAAGGAAAACACGTGACACGCTTATGAAGAATCAAGCGCCTTTAAACTTGCCTGCTTTATATTTTGATGAGCGAAAAGATAAAACTCTGAAGATAGTCAAAAAGGAAACCAAAAGGTACAAGCAAGTAATTATTGAAGAACACGTATCTGTAATTAAAGAACCGGAGTCCATTTATGTAGGATATGTGACGCCTTTACAATGAACTGCAAAGTCCATTGAGGTGTCAATAAACGATCTTCTTTTCACCAAAAATATTAGTACTGTTGTCCTCCTGGCTATTGGATGCGATGGAACAGTAACAAATACGGGTAAATTTAGTGGTGTTATAAGGCTATTTGAAAAAAGACTTCAGAGACCTTTGCAATGGATAATTTGCATGCTGCATTTAAATGAACTGCTTTTGAGGCATTTGTTTGATTACATGGATGGTAAAACTTCTGGTCCATCTACGTACAATGGTCCTATTGGCAAGTTGCTGGATAAGTGTGAATCCCGAGCTGCAATGGCAGCTTGTGATAAAAAAGCAAGGAATAGCATGATTCATGCCAAACTTGCTTCGAGGAAAGTTATGCCAAAATTCGATAGTAGGCGCGATTTATCGTATAAAATAACTAATTTTTTTAATAATCTATTATGATTATTTGTTTAAGTTTTTTGTTTTACACGTTAATATATGTCTTTCGTAAAATATTTGTATGGAATCCGTGGGAACTCAACTCTCGGATTCTATACACCTTAGATCCCTCTGCTCAACCGAAACCTACAAGTATTTGGGTATGTCGGAAGCGTTAGGCATCAATACTGCTGACGTGAAACAGTCACTGAAGGAGCGCTTCTTTGGCCGCCTGAATAAAGTACTAAATAGTCTTTTATGAGGCGGGAACAAGGTGCGCGCCTTCAACGGTTGGGTTATGCCGGTATTGATGTACTCTTTCGGCATACTCAAATGGACTCAGACGGAACTTGACGCCCTGGATAGGAGGCACGTCCGCACACTGGTGACCGCAAATCGGATGCACCACCCACGATCATCGGTGATGAGGCTGTATATCCCGCGGAAATGTGGGGGTCGTGGTTTCTTAAATGCTAAGACACTACACAACCGCGAGGTATGAAGTCTTAGGGAATATTTCCTAGAAACCGTGGGTATGCATCGAGATGTGGTCGCTGTGGACAAGAGCCTCACCCCGCTCTCCTTGGCAAACGAGAACTGGCGCAAACTTAAAGTACTGGATACTAATGACCGCAGGGAAGTATGGCAGAGCAAGGAGCTTCACGGACGCTTTTACCGGGTCCTACATGGACCCGATGTAGATCCCCGGACCTATTCGGGGAAACCGAAGGTTTTGTCTGTGCGATTATGAACGAAGTTATGATGACGAATAACTACCGGAAGTATATTGTGAAGGACGGTACGGTTGACATCTGTCGGGCATGCCACCGGCCCGGGGAATCAATCTGACACATTATTTCTGGTTGTTCTCGTCTAGCTAACGGAGACTTTTTGCATAGACACAACCTTGTAGCCAGGATTATCCACCAGCAACTTGCTCTTAAATACAATCTTGTGGAATCTGAAGTACCGTACTATAAGTATGAGCCCGACCCAGTTCTCGAAAATGGCAATATCACGTTGTATTGGGATCGATCTATCATCACTGATAGGACTATTGTTGCCAATAAGCCTGACATAGTGGTGATAGATCGACAAAAGCGTCGCACAATAATTGTTGATATAGCTGTCCCTCATGACGAGAACCTCGTGAAGGCTGAGAAAGATAAAAAAACAAAGTATCTTGATCTGGCTCGCGAGGTTGTCGGCATGTGGGAGGTGGATACAGCAGTCATTGTGCCGATAGTCGTGACGGCCAATGGCTTAATAGCCACGAGCCTCGATCAACACCTCAGGAGGCTCTCGTTGGGCAGTTGGATCAAGGGCTTGATCCAGAAAGCAGTACTCCTGGACACGGCGCGTATTGTTAGGAGATTCCTTTCTCAGGAGCCCTGACCACCGGTAGCTTGGACCCTATTCCCGATACCGGTGGGCAACTACTTTTTATATTTTTAAATGTTTTTGTATTTATTTATGTTTTTCTAAGTACCTAAATATTTAAAAAAATAAAATTGTATGTATATAAAATTAAATAAATGGAATAATAATATATGAAATAAATGGAATAATAAATCATTTATTTGCATAAAACATGGTATACAATGTTGTTAAAAATAAATATAATGGTACCAACATGTTTAGCTAAGTTAAAACTTGACATGCAAAATTTCAGGGTTTTTGAATGACAACAGGTATCAACACTTTTTTTCTATAAATTCTTGTAAACTGTAGAAGCTACACTCATTTAACCACTTGTACATTTTTAGCTTAAATAATCTTGAATTTAATGTTTTGAAATAGCGTGGTATTTTGTTGTAAATACGCACGCACATTGCTAGACAGTTTTTATTGTTTTTAGCATGTCTTGGCAAATCATTAAGGACTAGTTTATGAGGATCTCGTCTGTTTCGAGGATATACATCATTGTCTGTCTTAAACAGTTCTTTATTTTTAACTACGAATACACATACTTCGTAAATATATAGAGATGGTAATGGTAACAAACCAAGTTTTTTAAACACTGGTCGACATGTCTTCAGGCTGAAGGCCGCATATTACTCCTATGCACTTTTTTTGAGCGACAAACACTATTTAGATCGGTACTATTACCCCACATTACAAGACCATAGCGTAGTAATGATTCTACATACGCGTGGTATGTTATAATAGCAGTTTTTACGTTCGTTACATTTTTAACTTGTTTCAGTGCATACACAAATTTCTTAATTCTAGTGCTAACATTTTCTACGTGTTCTTTCCAGTTAATATTTTTGTCTATTATTATGCCTAAAAACCTTTTATTTATATTAATTTTGATGTTGTATTTATTATTATTCGATTGATTAAATTGAATGTAAACAGATTTTTCTAAATTTATTTTCAAATGGTTCATGTCAAGCCAGTTAAATAATGTGTCTATTGTATTATTAATGTCAAACGAATGATCTGCAATGGTACTTTTCTTTTTATCTGATGTCACTATTATAGATATGTCATCAACGAATAATATGCATTTATGCTTGGTTATGTTTATAATGTCATTTATGTATAAAATAAATAATAGTGGTCCTGGTACGCTTCCTTGCGGAACACCATATTTATTATGTTTATACCCTGATGAGTAGGGTATCATATCATTATTTTTGGTAACTTTATTGATAATGACGCGTTGTTGTCTATTATTTAAATAGGACGATATCCACTGAAGTGCAGGTCCCCTAATTCCGATAATTTCTAACTTGTTTAGCAATAAATCATGTGACACCAGATCGAAGGCTTTCGATAAATCAAAGAAAAGACCAGTAGTCAGATGATTATTGTTAATATTTGAAAGTATTTCTTTCATAAGAGAGAAAACGGCTAATGATGTGGATTTGTTTTTTTGAAATCCGAACTGCTCGTCACTTATTAGCTGAAATAAGGTCGTAACTTGTGCAGCGGTCATTTCGGTTAATGGGGCGGGAATTTTCGCATGTCGTATCTCAAATCATTAAACAAGTTGCTGAATTCACCATTTGTAATTTTATTATGCACCCAGAAATGTCTTTTCGTCAAATTAGCCGTTCTCATTTGTCTCTCTTCATCTTCAGCTAGAAGTGCTATTAATACTAAATCCCAGTCAACCATAACGACACAACCAACTTCGAATCCGCGCGGCGCAAAACTGATTGATGCCAGAGTGGCCCATGCCACTCTGGCATCAATCAGCTTTCAGCGGCTTTCATCAATCAGATTTTCAGCGGCTTTCAGCAGAATGCCACGGCATGCTACGGGATACCAAGGGATGCCGCGGCATGCCGAAGTACAACCTGCCATGCCACGGCATGCCACGGAACGCCGCGGAATGCCGCAGCACAATCTGCCGTGCCATGCCGGCAGTGAGGGCCGGCCCTATTTCCTGCTGAACCTCACTTTCTAGCATAGGTTTGAGAAACATAGAGTTGACACATACATCCTTCCTAAAGCTTTGGCCAGCACTTTGTTGAGTTGTTACATGCTTCAAATCAACATAATGGTCGTTGAATACAGAAGCCATTTCTACAGGGTCTGTAATTACGGTATTATTTAACTTTATAATTTCTATGTTGTCTTTGGGGGTACTATTATTCATTTCATTTTTAATGACAGTCCAAGTCGCTATGCATTTGTTATGCTGTGTTTTAATATATGTATTTTATGTTTGCGTTCTTTTTTGAACTGAAAATACACTTCTTTAGCAAATAGTTCCTTTTTGTCCATTTGGATTTGGTTTCATAAGAGTACTACATTCGAGACGACTTTGCACTTTAAAGTAGTAGGGAATCGCCCCTTTTTTATTAGGTTCCTGTAAACGAGTGCTCAATTTTAAACTAGATTTGTTACTTGCTATTCTCTTTCGAATTTCGCTAGGGTTCAAATATTTGTCACTGTAATCACTATACAAGGTAATTCAATGACTTACAAATCTCGGATAGTTTTGTGTTCGTTTGTTTTACAAAGTGACATTTTTTATACGAGTACCTATTACACATATTTTTTATAGAATAGTTTAATGACATTCAGGTACATGTTGCTTACGACGTTTAACACAATAATAGTATTGTTTTTGAATTGATCTAATATTATTTGCAATTGAGACAGAATAATGTTTAAGTTATGGTCATTTTCACCTACGCAAATCACAAGTTTGTCGTCTGTTGTCAATTTGACATTTCTACAGATCGCTATTATTTCGGTGCACGGTGCATTTGGCCTCGTTTCGGCAATTACTCTATATTTCTCGTACTGTGTATTAGTTATTGAATGTGAGATGGCTGCTGAAAGCCCAACACAGCGCTGAGTACCAAAAATATAAATCTTCTTCCCAGGAATCACATTTTGATCATATGCGACAGTGTAAGCCTTAGTTCTGGCGATGACAGTATCCCGATTCGGTTGCAGAATGGCACTTTCACATGCATTGTGGCTACGTTACATAAGTATTGTAATGCGTTCTCTAAGGGCTGCAATTTCCTGTTCTGCGACCTTCAACTGCTGTTTTAGGGATAGAATTTCCTGTTTCAAGCATAACATATTTCGGTATTCATTGGTTTGGACGTTCAATGTGGATGACGATGGAGAGGATGGTGTAGAACTCACGTTGCGTTTTTGTAACAGAGCTAGCTTCTTTTTCTTACTGTTTGTGCCAGGACTTCGGAATATGGTGGAAGAATGGCACAAAGATTTCAACGTTTCGTTTTCTGTACATTACTTATTTATTTGTTTATGTAGATCGGTATTTTCTAATAATATATTTCCCAGCTCATTTTCCGTACTTTCGAGTTTAAGTGTAAGTTGAGCTATTGTATCCTTCATTTGACTGGCCTGTTGGTCTGGTTAGTGACCCTGACTGCTATGCCGGAGGTCGTGGGTTCGATTCCCACCCAGGACAAATGTTTGTGTAATGAGCACGATCATTTGTTCTGTGTCTGGGTGTAATTTATCTATAATATGTATGTATTTAGAAATATATAAGTATGTTTATCAGTTGTCTAGTACCCATAACACAATCTCTGCTTAGCTTGGGACTAGATGGCGTTGTGTGATAGTTGTGGAATATTATTATTATTATTTCGTATTATTATTTTTACGCATATTATTTACATTTTTAAATATTTTTAAAAGAAAACATATAAAAAAACATTTAAAAATATAAAAAAATAGTATCCCACCGGTATCGGGAACAGGGTCCAAGCTACCGGCGGTCAGGGCTCCAGAGAGAGGAACCGCCTGACAATGCGAGCCGTGTCCAGAAGTACTGCTTTCTGAATCAAGCCCTTGATCCAGCCGCCTAACGAGAGCCTCCTGAGGTGTTGGTCGAGGCTCGTGGCTATTAAGCCATTGGCTGACACGACTATCGGTATAATGATCGCTGAGTCCACATCCCACATGTCGACAACCTCGCGAGCCAAGTCAATATACTTGATTAGTTTATCTTTCTCGGCTTTCACGAGGTTCTCGTCATGTGGAACGGTAATGTCAACAATCATTGCACGCCTCTCGATTCGGTCCACCACCACTATATCAGGCTTATTGGCTACAATAGTCCTGTCAGTGATGATGGACCGGTCCCAGTACAATGAGATATGACCATTATCGAGAACTGGGTCGGGCGCATATCTGTAGTACGGCACTTCCGATTCCACAAGAGAGTATTTCAGAGCAAGTTGCTGATGGATAATCCTGGCTACAAGGTTGTGCCTATGCAAGTACTCACCGTTAGCTAGACGAGAACAACCAGAGATTATGTGGCGGATTGATTCTCCCGGACGATGACATGCCCGACATATGTCAACCGTGCCGTCCTTCATAATAAATCTCCGGTAATTTTTCGTCATGATAACTTCGTCCATAATTGCACAGACAAAACCTTCGGTTTCCCCAAAGAGGTCACCGACACGCAGCCAGGCTATGGACGCTAGTTGGTCTACATCGGGCCCATGTAGGGCCCGGAAAAAGCGTCCGTGAAGTTCCTTACCCTGCCATACTTCTCTGCGATCGTTAGTGTCAAGCACTAGAGGTTTGCGCCAGTTCTCGTTAGCCAAGGAGAGTGGAGTAAGGCCCTTGTCCACCGCCACTACATCTCGATGCATACCCACGTCAGCAGCTAGGAAATATTCCCTTAGACTGCATACCTCGCGGTTGTGGAGGGTCTTAGCATTTAAAAAGCCTCGGCCTCCACACTTCCGCGGGATATACAGTCTCATCACCGACGAACGTGGGTGATGCATTCGAAATGCAGTCAGCAGTGTACGGACACGCCTATCCAGGGCGTCAAGTTCTGTGAGTCCATTTGAGTACGCCGAAAGAGTACATCAATACCGGCATGACCCAACCGTTGAAGGCGCGCACCTTGTTTCCACCTGATAGAAGGCTATTAAATACCTTCTTCAGGCGGCCAAAGAAGCGCTCCTTCAACGATTGCTTCATGTCAGCAATATTGATACCTAACGCTTCCGACATACCCAAATACTTATAGGTTTCGGTTGGAGAGAGGGATCTCAGGTTTATGGAATCCGAGAGTTGAGTTCCCACGGATTCCACAATCTCCCCTCGCTTTACATGCGTGACCGCACATTTGTCCACACCAAACTCCCATCCTGATGGCACTACTGAAGGTTTGAGTTACCTTCAGTAGCTCCATCAGTTGCAGATTGCTGGGGGCAAAAAGTTTCAAGTCATCCATATAAAGGAGGTGAGATATAACCTGACCACCTTTCTTCAACCGATAGCCTAGCCCCGAATTCTCCAGCAGTGTGCTTAGAGGATTCAAGGCTAGGCAAAACCAAAGCGGGCTCAAACTGTCACCCTGGAATATACCCCGCTCGATCCTTACCGGTTCGCTATTCCTCTGGATATTTCGACATCCTGGATAGCGAAGGACCGTCCTCCATTGTCCCATACACGACATCAAGAAGGTGCGTAGCGTTGCATCAACTTTATACAATTCTAGCACCCTCATGAGCCATGTAAGAGGAACTGAGTCATAGGCCTTCTTATAGTCTATCCAACATGTCGACAGATCCTTTCGGGAACGCCGAACCTGCTGGCTAATGGTCATATCGATGAGGAGCAGCTCCTTAGTACCACGGGACCCATTCCTACATCCATTTTGAGAGGCAGACATGATACAATTACTATCTATATGTGTGTTAATCTTAGCTCTCAAAATGGATGTAAGAACCTTATAGACCGTCGGTAAGCACGTGATCGGTCTATAATTTTTAGGTTCCGCGGTACTACCTGTTTTGTGGAGCAGGTGGGTTATTCCTGTTGTAAGGAACTCGGGTAGCGAACCAGACTCCAAGGCTGTCTGGTATTGGGATGCCAAGCGAGCGTGCGACCTTTGTAGCCACTTTATCCAAAAATTGTGCAGCCCGTCCGGCCCTGGAGATTTCCAATTAGGCAACGGACGAACTGCACGGGCTACATCTTGGGGGCTGATAGTGATTGCCCCCATTTCTGTTATTGGATCGCATGCTCGCTCGATCTCCCGAGTCCAGTCACCTTCGGTGTGACTGACAGGCACCGACCAGATGTTGCGCCAGAATGAACTCATGGCGTCATCATCCGGCAGACGCGTGTCAGTCACACCTTGTTCCGGTCGCTCCCAATCCCTATACACCCACCTTTCATTACTCCGGAATGTGCGATTCTGGGTGTATCGCTCCACCCGCCGCTTATACCTACGGATGCGGTTTGCCCATGCATACACCTTCTGCTTCAGGAAGTCGATGCGCTTTGTGACACGGGACATATAGTCTCGGGAGCTGATATCAGTTCCCGAAAACGCCCGTCTCACAAAGCGCATCACTCTTGGGCGAGTGTTGCCCTCCCTGAAGCAGATTAGTTTGCCAATGAGTGCTCTGGCCCCACCAATACGACACTCGATCCTGCGCTGCCAAGCCGGCACGGCTGGTTTCGGTCGTGTAGCTCTGTCATTAGAGAATTTGACGTGAGCTACACGACATGCCGCTACAGCCGCGCAGTACAGCATCGAGTGTGTGTCAGTGAGGTCTTCGCAGTTATCAAAATAATTTGACAACTGCGAATCCAGAGCAGCCACCAGCGCCTTATTCCTATTATGCATGGGCCAACGAGGCAAGCGTGGCCTAAGTTCGGGTGGCATGTTGCGATATTCCCGAATAGCACACTCCAAAGCACTCCTCAATTCGTCATTCCACTGGGTACTTACGTTTGTAACCATGTCATAACACTCCTCGTCAGCGTGGCTGGGCGCATGGTTAGACGGTGGTACCACCACTGGTACCACAGTCTGCGTCGGAGGGACAATGTCATTATAGCTACCCATTTCAGTTCGGAGGCGATCAAGTACAGTATCATCCAGCATATGATTACGCTGGATGACCCGCACCTGATCCGACAGTCGTTGGGCTGAAACGTTGACGGCTGGTTCAAGCACCTGAAACAAAGAGAGCATCCGAACACGGTACGCGGTCAGGTTGTTACCTCCCTCTGTAGCCCCATAGTATGTGCGCATGACATTTTCGTTGATGGGTTGTGTCCATCGCATGAGCTTCACACTTCCACCGGGAGCTGGGACCCTATCAGAGACTGGTGGGCCTCGAGGTCCTAAGCTGCTCGGCGGCCGGCATCCTCCCCGTCGACGCGCTGGTGGTGGTGTCGTCGGCGGCGAGAAGAACTCGTCGCTGGAGCTCGACGCAACTGCCGCGGCCGGTGTCACAGTACTCACGGTGGGGCTGGGTTCCGGTGGCGGCAAGGCGGAGCTGAGCGACGAGGCCGAAGGTGGTGGGCGTGCTTTGCGAGCTGCGGCTCTCGTCAACATTTTTCTTTTCTCACTATTTCATTCATGGACATTATTAACTTTATCTTATCATTTTGACTATTGTTTTTTATTATTTACATATTGTAGGTATTATTGTAGGTTTTGTTTGGTCTTGCATGCATTTTCGAATGTTTAAAATAAAATAGTTTGTTGATAAAATTGATATAAAATATGCAGAGAAAATTTTTCTGTCAGTTCGGTTGACAGTCGAGCCACATTATTATTATTATTATTATTTTAAGGATCGGTACTGCCCATGGAAATAAATGAACAACTTTCTTATGAAGAAAAAATAGAAAATTCCCAAAAAAAGACTTTCCAAACAAAGTTATCATCTGCTGATCAATGTTTGTATGGGAAATAAAATTTTTTTTTTAGAATTTCCTCGGATTTTCTTGGAGAAAGTTGTTCATATAAATGGGCAGATGCAGTTCTTAAAATATGACCACACCTTTCCGTTACACCCTGTACCTATAGCAATTGATATTGGATGCCTTTTAAAAAGCATTGTTTCCTCGTTGGAACTCATATTATGAAAAACATATTTTTTTGAAATTGCATGGTTATAAATATGGCAATATTACAAAAAAAGAAACTTTAAAAGAGACGACCTCTTGATTTGGTTTCATTGTTTCTTCTCAGGGTAGTCAGCTAGGAAACACCGGCCTCATCTAGCTAAAACTGACAAAAAAAATGTTGACGAAAAAACAAAACCCAAAGTAAAAAATTAATACCAAATTTTCAAAAAAAAGGTATAAAATTTCTATAATATAAAAAAAGTATTTGAACATATAATTCTCAGCCAATCCGAAGTTATCGCAGGTCAGAATGACCCGTTTCATAAAAGGGCAACTTACCATGTATCCGCGCATCGGTTAATTTTTAAATGGTTACCCATTCGTCAGCGTAGAGCGCTAAGGGCCTTGACTACTTTGTTTTCTCTACTCGATAAACCCACTTCTCCTTCTTATTTGACTTCGCATTTTCAGTTTCTGTGCTCGACTCACGCTAAAAATCTTCGTTCAACCAATAATCGTCTTCTGCGTTATCCCTCTCACCGCTCTGGGTTTGTCCATTTTTCCTTCCATGTCCAGGCTCCCTATGGAATGCGCTCCCTCCGATCATCAGGACGGCAACCAGTCGTTTCTCTTTTAAGTTGAAGGCGCGTGAACACATTCGCAAGGAGTTGGAAAAATCGTCACAACGCTGATTCGTTGTTTTCGTTTTTCTCATTTACATTTTTTAATTTTGTTGTATGTATTTAAGTATGTATTTATTATTGTATTTTTTCCGTTTATTCTTTCCCTTAAGTTGCACCTGCCACGTTGTCTCTGCACCACCCTAAGGTCGACTGGTAGAAAATGCTTAAGGCATTAAGTCCGTCATTGTACAGTAATTCTTACTTGTGCATTAAGTTTAATAAATAAATAAAAACATTTTTTAAACAAACTTCAAAATCAAACAACGTGTCTGTGCTGTTAACCGTTGAAGAGTTCTTTTTTCTGGAGCTAATCATAGATGTGGATTCAGTTCATGCTTACCATAAAAATGCATTGTCATCATAACTGAACCAACTTGTAAAAAACCAACTCTGTGTCTGTGGGAAGAAGTGATTCTTAAATAAAATATTGTGAACGGATTTAATCATATCGTACAGTACCCAAAAGTTAAATTAAACGCCTGTATGATCGCAACATTTTTTTAATTTTAATTGTTTGTGTTTCAGCGTCCGGTTTTTATAAGAACAAACAGTGCCCCGATGCAGTACTACACAACACCACTACCGATGAAATCAAACGAATTTGACAAATTCTTGAAGGAACACAATATGGACATTGATTTCGTAACCTCCCCATTACTGGATCTACCCGCGATCAAGGACTGGGCTGCAAAGAAACAAAATTACAAGCCAATTTCTATATCGAACTCTAATGACATACCTACATCTGTAGAAGAAGCTAAACAAGCTAAATCATCTTTGAAAGAAGCAGCACCAGCCATGCAAGAAGCTGCTTCATCAATGCAAGAAGCCGCACCAGCTATGCAAGACCCTGCACCACCAGCTACGAAAGAAGCTGCACAAGATATGAAAGAAGCTGCACCATCTATGGAAGAAGCTGCCCCATCAATTAAAGAAGCTGCACCACTAACGCAAGTAGCGGCACCACCTATGCAAGATATTGCACCAGCAGTGCAAAAAATTGCACCATTCACGCAAGAAGCTGCAGCACTCGGTAAATCACTTAAGTTTACCTCAGATCATCCGAAAGGAAAGTTGAATCAACAGAACCCTGTGAACGCTAGCATTAACCAACTAGCATACTGGGATGATGACTTCAACAGATATAGAAGATACTCAGAGGTGAAAATTGTAAGAAACACAGCACGACCTACACAAGAAGCCAACCATTACAGTAATATAAAAAAAAAAATGAAGGAAAGACTGTTTGAAAAGAAAGCGACGCCGACGACACCATTAGATCGTCTGGCGACAGATACTGACACTATCCCACAGAACAAAGAAGTAGAGATAACTATTATAGACTTCGATGATATTGACAAAGTAACGTCACAGCTGCCTTATTATGAAACCTTCTCATTTCCGGCGACGAGAAAAGAAGAAATCGGCAACTATACAGACTACGGTGAAGTGTCGAATATCATAAAAGCTAAAAATAAAACTAAAACAAGAACAACTCTGAAATCTACTGAAGTTGCAATGCCAATTGAGGAAATTCACAATGAGTTACTGTACAAGAATGTTTTCAATGAACATTCTAGTACTACTTCCCCAAAGAAATATTTTACAAAATGTTTGTCTAAAAGTACTGAATACGTTAATCCTATAATGAGGGATGGACAAATAGGTACAGGTAATAAAATGAGGTATCCAATCGAGAAGATGCCGATATATCCGAACATTTTGAGTAAAGTGCCACAGCATGTAAAGAATTTTAACAGCATACCGAAGCGGGTACATATAAGCAGTCATCATTATAAATATGATGTTTTCTATGACGACATGAAGAACGCTGCGAAGATGTCTGGAATCGAAGGATGTGGGTATTCGTTTAAATACTTTTTTTTGTAGATTGGATTTGGCTCTCAAAACGGTGAAGGAAAACATCGTGAGGAAACCGGCAGGTCCTTGAACTAAAAATTCAATGACATGTGACATCCACCAACCCGTATTGGGCCCGCTTGGTGGATTGCGGCCCATAATCTCTCACAGAGAGGAAGCCTGTGCCCCAGCAGTGGGGACAATAAAAGGCTGATGATGATGATGATGTAGATTGGAAAGCTTATTTTACAGCTGTGATTTTTACTTTAGTTAACAAATTCTAGCGTTCTCTGTACCTCAAAAATAACTTTTTTTTTGAGGCCAAACCTTCCAAAGGTGCCTATACTTTTAGGTAGAAGACCAGGTAGTGTTGGATGTTAACCTCACTAAAACCTCCTCGGTGATCACCATTCATCAATCAGCACATGGAACTCCGTGACCTCTTCAAGACCACCCCGAAACCCCCTCTGTGCAACTCCTATTGCAGCATATCCCTGGGGAGACCATTTGACCATGAAAGACAGTGCTTTCCTGGTATCACTTGGTGGACGGTCAGAGGTCCCCACTCTGAATACCTGCAATCATACAGATCCGCCTGCGTTAAACTAGGCATGCGGGGTTTCTACGTTTTAGGCGTTGAGGCGGTTGCTTCCCCGACGCCTCTTTCTCCATACGAGCGATATCATGATAGGGCCGATCCCGCTCGGTGGTATGTTCCTGGACCATAACGGTCTTACAGAAGGAGCCCATTTTAGTACCTAAATGTATAGTTTCCTGGCTCTCTAGAATTCACGGCACAACAATGTTATTACAGTATTTTTTTTTTCTGCCAGTACGTCCAAAACTTATCAGAACAACCACAAACGGCTGGCGGCCATCGAACGTAACTACCAAACCAACTTCTGCTAGTGAGTACGTTATTTTAACATTTATTGCTTAAGTGTATTTAAAGATTCTGCTACGATAGAGTGCATTCTGAGAGGAAAGGAGGGCTATACGCAGCAGTAGGTTAATCCAGGCTGTCATAATGATGATGAAGGTACGTTCAAGGAGAAAGCTGGTAGCTGGTGCATTTTTAGAAACCTTAACTAGCACAAACAGATGCCTTACAAATCAAAGATCTGTGGTTTTCACTGGTTCATATAGTAAGAAAACTGCCTTCGTTGATAATGCTGAAAAAGTTGAGCGGGTCGCTTCTTGCGAACGCTTGAAGACCAGTTGCCTTCTTTCGATGTGAATGCATCCATAGGTTTTGTACTTATAAATACGTATGACAATATCTTGTAGAAAATTATGTAACTAGCTAGCCAGAACAACTGCTGGGAGCCTGCAGAATACGAGAGGCATAGGATTAGTCGGTGTAGTGACACTTGGTGGTTGTCTATGTCCAGCAATAGACGACTTTCGGTCGTAATGTTGATAATGATATGCATACTTGGTAAGTTATAATGGCATGTAAGCTATTTTCTATCAACTGTCCTTATGTTTGCGGGACTAGGACTGGACCCGTGAGTTGGATTACGGCCCATTCTCTCTCCTAAAGATTGATGATGATTATGCTAATGTGTCGTCACAGAAGCAGGCCTAAAAAATTTAACGTAACCGACTGGTGTGACGATCTATACTCGTTCCTGACCGATTGGCTGGAGAGGAGGACAAAGAGAACTGGTAGATTATGGGGTAGGCCTTTGCCTAGCAGTGGGACAGCGTGCAGATAAAAATAATGACTAAAGTAAAGGGACAATTTACGAAAGGGGGGGTCATTCTGTGAAAGGTGTGCAAGGGTCATTTTGTGAAAGGTGTGCAAGGGTCATTCTGTGAAATGATCATTCTGTAAAATAATCATTCTGTGAAAGGATCATTCTGTGAAAGGCATTTTGTGAATTGGGTCAGTCTGTGAAATGGGTCATTCTGTGAAATGTGTCATTCTGTGAAATGAGTCTTTCTTTGAAATGGGTCATTCTTTGAAATGGGTCATTCTGTGAAATGGTCATTATGTAAAATGGTCATTCTGTGAAATGGTAATTCTGTGAAATGGTCATTCTGTGAAAGGGTCATTCTGTGAAAGGGTCATTCTGTGAAAGGGTCATTCTGTGAAAGGGTCATTCTGAGAAAGGGTCATTCTGTGAAAAGGTCATTCTGTGAAAGGGTCATTCTGTGAAAGGGTCATTCTGTGAAAGGGTAATTCTGGAAAAGGGTAATTCTGGGAAATGGTCATTCTGTGAAAGGGTCTTTCTATGAAAGGGTCATTCTGTGAAAGGGTCATTCTGAGAAAGGGTCATTCTGAGAAAGGGTCATTCTGAGAAAGGGTCATTCTGTGAAAGGGTCACTCTTTGAAAGAGTCATTCTGTGAAAGGGTCATTCTGGGAAAAGTCATTCTGGGAAAGGGTCATTCTGGGAAAAAAGCATTCTGGAAAAGAGAAATTCTAGTGAACGGATCTTTTACAATTATAAATACTGAGCAACTAAAGTTACGACTTTATTTATAATTTAAAAATTGTCACGGATAAGTAACTCATCTAAAGTTTTTAGAAAAGAAGCAAAAACTAGCAAGCAAGCCGTCAATGTTTACAGAACTGTGCGCAGGAATCGGAACAGGAGGAGAGGTAAAGTTTTAAACTATATGATTATAATAATAATTCATTTATTTAATCGGGTAATTTCACCCATTGCCACAACCGCCAACCATCCAACACCACCACCAATAACTTTAATTTTGGAAATCGATGTCAAAAAGAACGAAAACATAACCAGAAACACCGACTTCCGAAACTAAAGTTATTTTACACTTTTTTTGGAAGTCGATTCTATGTTTTTTTTGTAAAAATGTTTTTATTTTTCACTTTTTAGTTGTGCTTCCCCATTCAATTGTGTTAACACTACATAGACATACGATCGCAGCAATCGCAGTGGATTTGCTGTCATTTATGAAGAGTTCTGTTGTCTGTCTCCGAAACTCATCATCAGATCAATATAAAATTTAAATGGGACTATTTCGGAATAAATACCTTTCGAACAAAAAAAAAATTGTTATAAATCTGTCAATAAATGACGGAGTTATGCCCGAACATACATTCCTTCTTTATGAAGTCGTTTAAAAAGTTTTTATATTAGGTGAAGTCTGCCAGTATTAGCTGATGATATCCTTGAACAAAGTTGTTCATTTCCATAAGCAAAAATAGTACCTATCTAAAATATAACAATCCATTTCCGTTACACGCTTTAAAGTCATCTTAGGGTCTGTCCACCATCTGCTATCGGCGGCAGCGACCTCTCGCGCCCGGCTTTGGTCCAGGTCATGGGACGGAGCGAGAGGGAATGGGAAACAGTCGCCTCCTTCTGCGAAGCAGTAATGCTTGCAAAGGAGGAGGTGGAACAGGTGCAGGAGACTCAACAGAGTCGCCTCAGGGCCCCAGCAGCAGCTGCCGCCCTGGGCGTCGGGGGTCGCGAGACGATCTCCGGCCACCGTAGGCGCGGGCCTGCGGACGGCGAGTAGTGGGTAGCTCGCCTCAGAGATGTCGGCAACACATGACGGGGCCTGTCATGACCTGCCCTGGGGTCGTGGATAAATTCGAAACAGAGTTACCGCGGCCCGTCGCACTCAGGCAACTGAAGAAATAGGGGTTTGTTTTAGTCAGTAAAAGTCTGACACGCCCTCCCGCTCTACTCAGTGCGGCATAATTCATTGGATGATGTCCACATCTGGCGAATGCGCTGCTCGCGACCCACTCGAGAGCTGCGTGCGTGCATTTCAAGTTCGCGCGCTATTCCTACACCGCCCGCGCATCCCTCGTGCGCCTGATACGCGTCGTGCGCGAACGGCGTAAGAGCGGTTGCGCACTACGTCTGATACTTATCCGTGAAAATACGAAAATACGGTCCGGCGTGGTCGTAGAACAATTTTTATGGTAGGTTACGCACCGATCCGAGTTCGGTCCGAGTTTTCTATAGATCTGTATTTTGACGGATAAGTATAGGACGTAGTGCCCAACCGTGCGTCCCGCGCGCTGCACGTACTGCCCTCGGTACTACATTCTGTCTTATTTTAAAAATCGGAACCTCTCATCAAAATCGTTGTCTTTTCTTTTTCTTGTTTGTCAGTAATAAAGTTGCCATGCTGCAGCAATTATTCTAACGGCAGTCGTGTTATAGGCCGTCATCTTCGAAAACAAATTTACAACTGAGATATGTACGAACGGAATCGCGTGCGCATCTCGCGCGCACTGTGCAAACCTTGCGTGAGTTGCGTTAAGAGGGAACAGGGGCTGCGATTCTCCATACATATGTATTCCCCTTTTTTCTTCCTGAATAATGACTAGAGCAATCATTTTTTTTTATAAAGTCAAGGTCTGCTGTTGACACGTCCCTGTCTTTTCCTTTTTTTTAGCAACTAATAAGTAAAGAAAATATGACCCTCCAAAAATGACAAAAAATGGCCCAATTTTTACCGCTTTCTTAAAAGACTACCAGACAAATTAGAAAATTTTTAATATAAAACATTTAATAGTGACCTAGACATACTTTCTTGAAAATTTGGTGCCAAAAACAATTGAATCGGCTCAGTTTTCGAGGAGAAAAAAATAGGGAGGGAATACGAAACCTCGATCTCGTCAAAGATTTTGTGGTAAAATCGGTCTGAGTTGCAGCTGTCCCTATCGCACTCTACAGGGGCAGGCTTGAGGGAGCACGATGGCAATAGTTTCTTCAAATACCTATTTTGTAAATTCCTCGCAGGCCCTGTTCCCTCTTAAGGGCCTACCTCATGCCTAGGGGTAGCGGATAAATTCTTAACAGAGTTACCGCTCCCCTGGCCACTCTTCCTTCTCTGCCTGAGTGCCCAGGGGAGCGGTAACTCTCTCTCTCGGCACTCAGGCAGGGAAGGAACAGGGGTGGGTTTTAGTCAGTAAGAGGCTGACACGCCCTCCCGCTCCACGCAGAGCGGGAGATATCATTGGATGATTCCCACCCCACAAAACCTCCACATAAGTGGCGCCAATAAAAAATCGTATCTTAGCATAAAAAATAGAGATTAAAGAATCATATGTAGTAAGCAAAAGTATCAAAAACGTCAGTTTTTGACAATTTTGCTTACTATTTTGGATACGAAAAATTTTGCGTCCTGGATTAACAACGTAAAAATACCTCATCCCTATTGGTAACCAACGCAACATAGGATTCTTTAATCTTTATTTTCTACGCTTTGCTACGATTTTTTATTCAATGAGGGCGACACTTGGCGGCTATATACGCCTTAAAAAAGCGCACCAAACAATTTCAGTAACTAGGCACGCGTGCAGCGCACGAGCAACACGCGAGCAGCAGCGCATTCGCCAGATGTGAACACACCCTAAACAGTCACTTTCATTCTAGCACAATTAGAGCATCGTTTCTCATAATAACACTCAACGCTTCATTTCCGATCTTTTAGTTCGTGGTTCAGAAGCATCACATAAGAAGCGGAAGTATTTCACCTTTCGAGGATGCAGACAGAAGACTACTGTTAGGTTAACAGAACCCATACCCACCACTGAGTTTTTCGAGATGGAGACAATTTCATCAGCTCCGGCAACCAACCCCGTTGTCACTGTGACGCCTTTCAAGAAAGTGATTTCAGCAGCAGTTGATAACACAGCTGAAGAAGCGCAAACTATTTCGTCAACTGACAACATCGCTGAATTCTCGACACGGACGGAACCTCTTACTTCAGTGGAGGAAAGCTACGGTAAATCTTCCTGGACTAGGTCCTCGGGATCTGTGTCGGATATAGAGGATGTGGTGATCATGCTCGATAAACAGGACGATATTGAAGACGTCGTGACCCTGTCGGCTATCCAGTCTGAGTATTTTACGGACATCACTCTCAAAGGTTTTATGAGAGATTTTTGAAGTTATACTTCTTTAGGCGCGTTATGGAAAAATGAGAGTGAGATTTTAAGATGCGCGCGCATCACTGTCACACAAAATTCACAGGTTGAAGTTAGCTAGAACCGACACCCTGAAGTTAGCTATGGTCTGTGGTTCATGAAGAATGATTGTTTTCCTTTTGTAAACTTTGTGACAGTTTGATTTTTTATCTTGTTACGCCAATGAAGTATAACTTCTCACGTGCTTAGATAAGTACACACACACTTCTTTTTTGTTTTTCCAAACCCGGTATTTATTTATTTCACTACGGGCCGACTTTTCAAAAGTCTGATCATTTTTAACTGAAGATAAGTAAGGCTAATTGACATTTACAAAGTATATATAAAAGCTATTTTTTTTTTAATAATAATAATTTAATTGCATAAACTTATTACTACTTTACAATGGCATTATGGCAACAATTTCAAAAAGGGTGATGAGATTAGCGTCTGTAGCCGAACTAGGCATAGCCTGTATTTCGGTTATCAGCACCACCATTCATTATTCTTACATTAATAGGTGCCACTTTTATAGTGGGTAAGTTCTCTTTACATAGAAGTAAGTAATTTGTAAGTAAGTAATCATTTAATGGATTGTGATGGTGTGTGTGTGTATGTATGTGTGTTTCTGCGTGTGTGTGTATTTGTTTGTGTATGTGTGCGTGTGTATGTATATATGTTTGTGCGTGCGTGTATATGTGTATGAGCTCTTTTTTTTAATTTTGTATAATAAGTAGTTGTTCCGTCTCATCGTAGCTTAGTTTCTGTAGGTAGTGGAATACTTTATGTTTGCATTGTTTTCTAGTCAGAGGTTATATATTAATTATTATTTTGTTAAGCTTATTATAAAGGTAAGGGCCTAGAAAGCTTGCAAATCTTTTAGCGAAGATAGTTTTAACTGTGATTAATTTGTCACATACATGATGTTTACGACGTCTTTGTAATAATATTGGGTTGTAGGGCAGTTTGTTGTGTTCATGAAGGATGACTTTAAGTATAAATAACTGTCTGACTGTTAAAACCTCGCACAACTGGAACAGTGTAACAGTAGGAAAACGCACTGGTTTCAACATGCCAACCTTAAGTATTGCTCTCTGGGCGACTTCAACTGCCTTTAGAGTGGTTTTGCAAATACCTCCCCAGGATGAAATGCAGTAACTAAGAAGCGATTGACACAGGGCTAGGTATATTTGCTTCAGCAGTGTAGGGTCCGCGACATGACGTAAGTTTTTAATTATACATAAATTAATTTTCGTACTCTGTTACAAAGAACTTTTACATGTTCTTTAAAGTTAAGGTTGTTATCTAAAATAATACCAAGGTATTTTAGAGTATTGACGCGTTCCAGAGATAAATATGCGCAACTATCCGCAGAAATGCATTCATGGGAAATAATTCGTAGGTCGCAGCGGATTCCCACCGCCTGCCTTATGCTGAAACAAATATACCTAGTTTTAACAACGTTTAAGGTAAGTATGTTCCTCCGCAGCCATTCCCTTGTAATGTCAAATCCGTTTTGAGCGATACGAAAGACCTCCTCCCAACTGTCACCCTCAAACATCAAAGCGGTGTCATCTGCGAAAGAAATGATCTCACCTTTGGTTAGTTTAAGACTAGTAAGTTCATTTATGTACACTAGGAATAAGGTGGGCCCCAGTATACTTCCCTGGGGCACACCGTGTGTAACAGGAAGGTGTGTACTTTTGTATTTGTCCACTCGGACACACTGAGTTCGCCCAGAGAGGTAGCTGTTAAAGAGTTCAAGCTGGGTGCCCCTGACACCCAGTGCCTCCAACTTTTTGAGTAGGAGGGAGACGGAAATCGTATCGAATGCCTTGGCCAGGTCGAGAAAAATGGAAAGACATTTTTTGTTTTTGTCTAAATTTGAACAAATAAATCCTATCAGTTTATTCACTGCTTGTTCAGTTGATTTTCCGTGTCTGAACCCGTATTGATTCACTGACAGGAGTTTATTTTTTTCTAGATAATTTACTAGACGAATGTTTATGATTTTTTCAAGGATTTTGGATATTGCTGGTAGGATGGAAATCGGTCTATAGTTATTTATACGATTTCTGTCTCCGTTCTTATAGATTGGACACACTTTTGATCGTTTTAGGGAATCTGGGAATACTCCTGTTTTTAAACAATCATTAAATATTTTTTCTAAAGGATGTACTAGTACATTTTTATGTTGTTTTAGGAATCTACTGCTAATATTATCACATCCTGGTGCACTGTCTGTTTTTAGACCCAAGATAAGTTGTTCAACCTCGTATTTGTCAGTCTCCATTAAGACAAACGAATTAGGGACATTTGGTGATTTATCTTGAGTATTATGATGTACAGGTATATTCCAGGAATTAATATTTTGTTGGCATATTTTATCCGCCAGTGAGCTACCCACATTTATAAAATAGCTGTTTGCTTCGTGAAGTGATTGGTCAGGAGATGATGATGAGAGAGTTAATAATTATTTTGAGTGTTTTGTTGTTTTAGTTGTGTGTGTGATGTTTTTGATGACTTTCCATAATTTTTTACTATCGTTCTGTGCTTCTAGGAATTGAACTGCGATTTTTATTCCTCCGATTATCTGGCTATTAAAAATCGGCCATTAGCAACTACAATTTGATGTCGATTTAAATTTAAACCCGCTTTTATCTCACACTCTTGAGATTCGGCAAAAGCCCAATTTTAAATAGTTAGGTTGTGGGTCCTCTAGGTAAAATATACGCTAGTAAGTATCCATTCAACGCACGTCTTACGCCCATCATCAAATCGTAGCTTTTAGCGGTCGCTCTAGGCGCCCAGATGGCAAGGCGCGCCAAAAAGCCAGTTGGAGATCAAGTTTCTCCAATCTGCTCTGGATCTCAGGTTCATCTTCACCGACCAGAACAATGTTGTCGGCAAACAGCATGCACCAGGGTGCCTCCTCCTGTATTTCCGACGTAAGAGCGTCCATAATCAACAGGAAGAGGTAAGGACTTAAAGCCGACCCTTGATGTAAGCCAACAGCCACACTGAACTCATCGGTGTTGCCAGCAGCCGACCGGACGTAGGTACTAGATTGTCTGTACATAGCACGAATCAACTCAACATATGTACTTCCCAGGCAAACCTTTCTCTTTCAAGGCCCACCTTAACACATCCCGAGGTACCCTATCATACGCTTTCTCAAGATCAATGAACACCATGTGCAAGTTCTTGTGCACACGTCTGTACTTCTCGCACAATTGACGGAGAGCGAAGGTGGCGTCCATTGTCCCTCGACCTGGCATAAACCCAAACTGTTTCGGGGTAATCCCACTCTCCTCTCGCAATCTCACTCTCCTCTCGCAATCGTTTCTCTATCACTTTCTCCCATACTTTCATAGTATGTGACATGATAGTCTGGTCAATTTAGACATTCGAAGGTACATAAAGTCCCAACAAGCTGAAAATCAGTAAAATTGTTCAAAACATAATTATAAACAATGTTTAAAAGTTCCCCATCATTCCCGTGTATGGAAAAATTTTTATTCAAGGTCAAAGGTAAAAAAAATGAGTTTTTCGCGATTTTCAGCAAAACGGTAAGTTTTATCATAAAAGTACCTCGCACAAAAATTGTAGATCATAAAATTATCTATAAAAAATGTATCAATACTTTTATCTTACGAGCCACCGTTTCTGAGATATAAGGATTCAAAAAGTTATAAAAATTGTTATCGTTGTAGCGACATCTATGACGCTACATACGAACTAGAACAGCAAAATTCCTACATCGCAAGCAGAGTTCTCCGCGCGATTTGAACATATACAACAGCCCGAAATCAACTATCGGGCAGTTGCCCGGACCAGACACAACACCCGTCTGGTCGGAGGATCCTCCCTTTTCAACGGAGGTTTGCGGGACGTTACACTCTGTTCCGCATACCTCCACACTGTTGACCCTCGACTATGAACGTCAGCGCAGCCTTCGTGCAGCTACTCCAGCGTGACGTCATCATCATCACTTCCTCCAAGCTCTTCAGCAACGAGTCATACAGCCAGCCAGTACAACGATAACACCGGCAACGATAACGCCGAAACCGATACGCCGACAACGATAACGCTGACAACGATACGCCGACACCGATTACGCCGACAACGATACGCCGACAACGATACGCCGACAACGATAACGCCGACAACGAAACGACGCACCGCTCCGACTCACTGGAGCCCGCAGCAGTACTCCGACTCACTGGAGCCCGCAGCAGTACTCCGACTCACTGGAGCCTGCAACATCATCCCGACTCACTGGGATATCATCACCACAGACAGTTCCGAGTCACCGTGAACTATGTGCCTCTTCCTTCCACTGGCCCGGCAAGCATCACGTATGAACGACTCATCGAGAAGAGAACAATCGATCTGCGATCTCTGGGGGGAGTGATGTAGCGACATCTATGATGCTACATACGAACTAGAACAGCAAAATTCCTACATCGCACCAGCAGAGTTCTCGGCGCGATTTGAACATGTACAACAGCCCAAAATCAACTATCGGGCAGTTGCCCGGACCAGACACAACACCCGTCTGGTCGGAGGATCCTCCCTTTTCAATGGAGGTTGTGGGACTTTACACCCTGTTCCGCATACCTCTATATCGTCATAATATGCACACGTTTCCACGCCACCTATGAGGTAGTAGTACTTAGCGCGTTTTTTTTAACGTGGTTTCCCCAGTAGGCCTACTCCACGGGTCAGTTGTGATCCTGTATAATGTAAAACTATTGCAAAATAACGGAAATTTTCAAAGATTGGAAAAGATAAAGCGATGTAAATTAAAAAAAAGTGGTGAAGTTCATTCGCCTGATTCGTAAGTTTGAAATTCTTCTTGTTCTTCTTCTTGATCTTCTTCTTGTTCTTCTTCTTGTTCTTCTTCTCCTGCTTCTTCTTCATTTTCATTTTGGATGCAAGTAAATTGCGTCAATAGCGATGTATCGCATGACACTTCGTCGGAATCAAACGAATCCTCCATTGTTTGTGATTCAATATTAGAGCACGACCGGCCTTGACAATTTGTGCATGCCAAAGAACAAAACATGTATGGAGCTCCTAAAAAAACTACTTGTTTAGATAAGCATCGATATGCATGTTTCGTTAAAAATACTAAAAATAAAAAACAAGTTCAATTAGCTTGTCTTCCTCCAACCTCAGTTGCTGCTCATCAACATCTTTTTCGGGTATATTACCAAGTTCAAGTGTGGCTTGGTTATCAGCTAGACCCTACAGACTGGGGTTGGAAGTTGGTCAACAATATATTAGAGCCAGTTCAAACTTTACTTCCACCTGCGCCGGAAAAACTGCAGAACACAATTTTTTGCAACTGCAAAAAAGGATGCAGTGCTAAATGTGGTTGCAAAAAAATCGGACTGTTTTGTTCTTTGGCATACACAAATTGTCAAGGCCGGTCGTGCTCTAATATTGAATCACAAACAATGGAGGATTCGTTTGATTCCGACGAAGTGTCATGCGATACATCGCTATTGACGCAATTTACTTGCATCCAAAATGAAGATGAAGAAGAAGCAGTAGAAGAAGAACAAGAAGAAGATCAAGAAGAAGAACAAGAAGAAGAACAAGAAGAATTTCAAACTTACGAATCAGGCGACTGAACTTCACCACTTTTTTTTAATTTACATCGTTTTTATCTTTTCCAATCTTTGAAAATTTCCGTTATTTTGCAATAGTTTTACATTAATCAGGATCACAACTGACCCGTGGAGTAGGCCTACTGGGGAAACCACGTTAAAAAAAACGCGCTAAGTACACTACCTCATAGGTGGCGTGGAAACGTGTGCATATTATGACGATATCTCTATATCGTCGTATGCGGAACAGGGTGTAAAGTCCCACAACCTCCATTGAAAAGGGAGGATCCTCCAACCAGACGGGTGTTGTGTCTGGTCCGGGCAACTGCCCGATAGTTGATTTCGGGCTATTGTATATGTTCAAATCGCGCGGCGAACTCTGCTGGTGCGATGTAGGAATTTTGCTGTTCTAGTTCGTATGTAGCATCATAGATGTCGCTACATCGCTCCCCTCCAGAGATCGGAGATCGATTGTTCTCTTCTCGATGAGTCGTTCATACGTGATGCTTGCCGGGCCAGTGGAAGACTGGTTCCAGTGAGTCGGAACCGGAAGAGGCGCATAGTTCACGGGGAGTCGGAACTGTATGCGGTGATGATATCCCAGTGAGTCGGGATGATGTTGCAGGCTCCAGTGAGTCGGAGTACTGCTGCGGGCTCCAGTGAGTCGGAGCGGAGCATCGTTTCGTTGTCGGCGTTATCGTTGTCGGCGTATCGTTGTGGGCGTATCGTTGTGGGCGTATTGTTGTCGGCGTAATCGGTGTCGGCGTATCGTTGTCAGCGTTATCGTTGTCGGCGTATCGTTGTCGCCGTTATCGTTGTCAGCGTATCGTTGTTGGCGTATCGTTGTCGGCGTTATCGTTGCCGGCGTTATCGTTGTACTGGCTGGCTGTATGACTCGTTGATGAAGAGCTTGGAGGAAGTGATGATGATGACGTCACGCTGGAGTAGCTGCACGAAGGCTGCGCTGACGTTCATAGTCGAGGGTCACCAATGTGGAAGTATGCGGAACAGACTGTAAAGTCCCGCAAACCTCCGTTGAAAAGGGAGGATCCTCCGACCAGACGGGTGTTGTGTCTGGTCCGGGCAACTGCCCGATAGTTGATTTCGGGCTGTTGTATATGGTCAAATCGCGCGGAGAACTCTGCTTGCACGATGTAGGAATTTTGCTGTTCTAGTTCGTATGTAGCGTCATAGATGTCGCTACAACGATAACAATTTTTATAACTTTTTGAATCCTTATATCTCAGAAACGGTGGCTCGTAAGAAAAAAGTATTGATACATATTTTATAGATAATTTTATGATCTACAATTTTTGTCTGAGGTACTTTTATGATAAAACTTACCGTTTTGCTGAAAATCGCGAAAAACTATTTTTTTTACCTTTGACCTTGAATATTTTTTTTTCCATACACGGGCATCATGGGGAACTTTTAAACATTGTTTATAATTATGTTTTGAACAATTTTACTGATTTTCAGCTTGTTGGGACTTTATGTACCTTCACTCTCATTTTTTGGTCTAGATTGACCGGACTATGAGCTTTATCCCTCGATAGTTGTCGCAGTCCTGTACATCTCCTTTATTCTTGAAGATGGGCACTAGCGAAACTATTGCACCATTCTTGTGGGATCACTTCTTCATACAACAACTTATTGAAGAATAAAGTCAGCCACATACATCCATCCTCTTTTAAACACTTCCATACTTCTACTGGTTTGTCATCAGGGCCCATGGCCTTTCCATTTTTCATACATTGAACTGCCTTTCTTACTTCATCCATGCTAATTTCTCTCACCAAACCCATATTTACTTGTACCTCTTTGAGCACACCATTCCATTCATTCTCTTCGTTCATCAACTTTTCAAAATAAACCTTCCATCGCTCTTTTATTTCGTCATCTTTCGACAAGACTTTACCGAGTTCATCTTTCATACATTTTATGTGCATTATATCCCTCGTTCTCCTTTCTCTTAATTTTGTAATCCGGTAGAGCTCCTTCTGGCCTCTAGGGCTGTCCAGTAAATCATATAACTTTTCCTGCGCCTTAACCCTGGAAACTGCAACCGCCTTTTTTGCCTTTCTGTTCCATTCTTTATAAATTTTCTTTTTCTCTTCTTTCAAATTATCATTTCCGGTTTCTACATTCTGCCATACTTTAAACTTAATTTTCTTTTCTTTTAGCATCTTTTGCACATCTTCATTCCACCACCATGTATCCTTTTCTATCATGCCTTTACCTTGGGATTCTCCAAACACATCTTTTGCTACTCGCCTTATACAATACGCCATCTCTTTCCAACATTCATCTACAGATTTTCCTTCCATATCCTTCATTTCTATCATTTTATCTACCACTTTACTCTTAAACATACTTGCACACTCCTCATTTTCTATCATACGCCATCTGATTTTGGGTGGGGGCCGTTCTTTGTTCCTGCTGGACGAGACACTGACTGTTACGTCCATCATTATGAGCCTGTGTTGAGAGACTAAGCCTTGGCCTGGCAACACTTTACAGTTTTTGACTGTTTTGAGACTGTTTCGTCTCACCAAGAAAAAGTCAATTTGGGTCGCGTGCTGGCCACTTTTGTAAGTGATCAGGTGTTCGTCTTTCTTTTTCAACCAGGTGTTAGTTATTGCCAGGTCAAAAGCCGAAGCAGCTTGCAGCAATGTCTCGCCATCAGTATTACGGTCTCCGTACCCCCAACCACCATGCACTCTCTCATAACCATACTTCAGACTTCCTACATGCCCATTAAAATCACCCCCCACAAACACCTTTTCACTCTCCTGTATATTCATCATCACACAATCGAAGTCCTTCCAAAACTTCTCTTTTATACTATCCTCACATCCTGATTGGGGTGCATACGCACTAATAACATTTACTATCATACTCTCCACAACCACTTTAATAGCTATCACTCTATCACTTACTCTTTTAACATCCACCACACATTCTTTTAACTCACTATCCAAAACTATCCCCACACCATTCCGTTTGCCATCACTTCCATAGTAATAAAACTTATATCCTTCTCCTAATTCTCTTGCTTTTGCACCCTTCCATTTCGTTTCTTGCAAACACGCTATATTTATCCGTCGCCTTTTTAAAACATCTGCTAACTCTCTTCCTTTTCCAGTCATAGTACCTATATTCCAGCTCGCACACCTCAATCTTAATTCTCTCACTCTCCGAGCTTGCGTCTTACGTCGCACCCGCCCGTCCTGGTGCGACAACCCTTGTCCATTTCCCACAGGAGCCGGGTGCTGCCCCTGCGCGTCGCCTGTGGGGTACGCCCTAGCCCTATCGCACATCACATATTTCCAGACCATGTTGCAAAAAGGTTTTGGCAGAAGTTTTATAGCCGGCCGCCTGCCTGACGCCAACCCGCCTTGGGAATGCTGTTGTTGGTGGTTTACCCGCCACCGCGCGGGGGCCTAAGGTGCTTTAGTAGTCTGCACTAGGGCTCAAGCTCCCTTAGTCGCCTCTTACGACACCCACGGGAAGTGATGGGATGGTACTATTCTTTTACGTCCGACACCATACGGAACCTCCTGACAATAACATCCACAACAAAAAAAGAATTAGCGAAATCGGTCCAACCGTTCACGCGTGATGCCGTGACGAAAGAAATAGGGATTAATTTTAATGTAAATATAAATCTATATTTATACACATAGATTTACAAATAAAATTGAAGTGTCTGATCTTAATATCAAAATAATAGTGTTCTCTAATAATCTAGTTTTTTTTTTAATTTTAGTGTCTGTTTGTTGTGGCTAATCTTCGAAACGCCTCGACTGATTCTGATAAGATTTTACGGGCAGGTAGCTGACTATTTCGACGCAGACGAAGCCGCTGGTAGAAGCTAGTTGTAACATAAAACCGAAGTAGATTGCGTCGAAGTATCGATCATAGGGCGCAGAAAGAAGCAATCTCGCTCTACCCTGATCAAGGGTTAGGGCCAGCGCTGAGCCTGTACTTTAGTAATTAACGCGCTATTAATTGCCAACCACTTTGAGTGGTTAGCTTGCGTGTTCTGTGCTGAGCTCACGTAACGCGTCGTACGTCCACCCAGTAATAGGACTCGCCCATCAAGGAGCGCTCTTTGAAATTAGACCCATTATTAATTTATTACACATAAAACAACAGGTTAGCGTATACTAAAATATAAATAATTAAATGATCTTTAAAATGATGAAGAGTTTAATAAAAAATAAGCATTATAATTTCTGCGTGATTCTCAATTTTTCAACCGCGTTAGACATAACTTTACAAATTAAGTGCAATATGTTATAAAAATATAATTTAAAAAATTCACAATGGTGTTGATTCTGTTATGCACAAACTAAACTTAATTTAGGCTATTGCTATCTTTTTCTCTCTAATAAAACAAGAAAGAGACGGACGTAAATTAGAGCTGTCAAATTTAGTTTGAACTAATATCTCCATACAAATTAAGGGTACACGTAAAAACATGTCGTCTAAAAACATGGCGAAGCGCAAGGCGTAAACTAGTTTGACATCTCTAACTTAGTGCATAGCTATAGCCGTCCTTTTCTCGCACTGCCTTTTAGTAAAAGATAGCAATTCTCTAATTTTAGTTTAGATATTGAACAAGAGAATCCGTGCCAATATCAAATTATCAAAAAATTGTCTAGAGTAACATATTTTTTTCAAAGAAATAAGACTAGTCGTTTAGACGTGATGTTCAATTAAAAATCATTAGATGTCTTATAACTACGACTTAAGTCCTGGCTGACTGATATATCAACGCACAGCCTAAACCGCTGGTCCTAGAGACATGAAATTTGGAGGGTGTGTTCTTTGTGAAGTGTAGGTATCCACTAAGAAAGGGTTTTTCAAAATTCTACCCCTGAGAGGGTGAAATGGGGGTTGAAAGTTTATAACGGGGGAGTACTAACTCCACACGGGCGAAGCCGCTGGCTAAAGCTAGTCATAATATATAATCTAAGTAACTTCACAGACGGTGTAAGGAGAACGCTGTCAGCTCCATCACCACCGACGATAACCACCACTAGAGCTCAAACAAAGGCGGCCATCACTAGAGCTCCAACAATGGCGGCCACCACTAGAGCTCCAACAAAGGCAACCACCACTAGAGCTGCAACAAAAGCGGTCACCACTAGGGCTCCAACAAAGGCAACTACATCCCAGCCAGGGTCGCTGGTGTATCACCTGAAGCAGCTGAAACCAGCCACATCTAAACCAAATCATAAGCAGAAAAAGTCCTCTGGTGATAAGGACCGCCACGCGAGACTGTTTAAGATTTCTTCAAGTAAGTTTTTGAAAAACAACCGCCTTCCGTAAAAGAAAATGCACTAAAAATTAAAAAAATAACTTTAATTTAAGAAGTTTGTGTTGTATTTTATTTCTTCATTATTTGACACCGACTGCCTGACTTGCATTGGTTATTTTTTTAATTTTTAGTTTTATGTTCTTTTTTGGAAGTCGGTTTTTTTTTTTTGTAAAAAAGTTTATTTTTTTAATTTCTATTTTTTATACCCCACAACTAAAAACCCCAATAACATGGCACGTGGAATTTAAACATACTCGTAATTGGAGAAAACCAAAACGTCATCTATGTATACGTGTGTTTTGTTTTGTTCAGTTTTTCATATAGCGCTAAAGCAATTTCGATAAAATTTATATGGGACCACCTCTGGAGTATATTCTTTGGGATAGAAAAAAAAATGATAATCGGGCTACAACTGACAGAAAAATCGGTGGACATATATTACAGTCGAACATAGAACCTCCTTCTTTTTCGAATCCAGTTAAAAAAGGTTATTTGTCTACCGATAGCAGTTATGTAGTCACCGTCGCATAACGACCAAGGAGTAAATATTCATTGCGAAAAGGGACCATTGTGCGAAGGGGTCAAGGGACACCATGAGTCACGCGAGTGCTCAAAAGAGACCGTCGTCCTGGCACAGGCAACTGAAGGAACATGGGTGACACTCCCTCCCGCTTCACCCAGAGCGGGAGAAGTTATTTGACGATTCCCCCCCCCCCTCCCCCCCTCCCTAAAATAGGGGCATTCTTTGTAAGGCAAATCCCGCGAAAGAGACATCCTGCGAAAGGACATGGGACACAAGTACGGGAAATATACCTAAAATATTATTCTGGGTATACAGCATGTAACAAAAACCCTGTCCAATCCAATAAATTCGCGCGCGTTTAACACTAAATATGGCGTCAGCAAGAGACGGGGCCTGCCACGGGCGATGCCTGCCCGGGGGTGGAGGATAAATTCGAAAGAGTTACCTCGCCCCTGGGCACTCGAGGCAGGGAGGAACAGGGGTGGGTTTTAGTCAGTAAGAGTCTGACACGCCCTTCCGCTCCACCCTAGAGCGGAAGAAGTCATAGGATGAATTCCCACCCCCCCAAAAAAAAAAAAAAAAAAACACTAAATATGGCAAATTTTCATAATTTGACAACACTCCACCGGCCGGCGAAATCTTTTTACCTATTTTTATTTCAACGATACCGCCTTGCACTAGCCGCGCCCGCGCCTTAGGCACTCTTTAACAAAGGATCAAAAACGTCTCGCTCTGGAGGCTTCTTTGACACAAAACTGTAAACTGTAGGTGAACTTTGACGAGCGCTCAGTGTTGCCTTTGATAAGTTGTTCTTTTTTTTTAGGGTTCCGAACATCCGAATGTAAAAACGAAACCCTTATAGGATCACTCGTACGTCTGTCTGTCTGTCTGTCCGTCTGTCCGTCTGTCACAGCTTATTTATTCCGACTCTACTGGCCCGATTAAATTGAAGTTTGCTACACAAGCGTATTTCTATGACCCCAATACGAAAAAGTAACGTAAATAAATTAATTTGTAATATGGGGGTAACTATTGGGAGGAAAATCGGAAAATTTAAAAATAAAGTTTTTCAAACTGTACCGCGACATACACACGAAAAATACAGTAAATAGTTCTTTACCTAAAGATTACAGGAAAACCTATGAGAAGTCTATATTTTTACAAACTTCTTATTAATTTGCTTTAGTTTGGTTTGTATTCGGTTACAATAACACATTTTTCAAAAACTTTCTGGTCTTTGATTAAGCTAAAACTTGCATTACTCATAAAATTAAGTACCCAATGCAATAATATTATAGTATGAAGCTGGTCTGATAATGGAGCTGGAAGGTAGCCAAAGGATCTCCTCAACCAAACAAGATGGCACCGTTGTGTTTGGTCTCATTGCATATGTTTTGACAAGTTACGTTAAGACTAGCTGATGCCTAAAGTCTGATCCGGAGCCGTAAGGTGTCCATAGGATATCCGCAACGAAAAAAGATAGCATCATCGTATTCGGACTCAATTGATGTGTATTAAAAAGTGATTTTACACTTGGTAATACCCAGGGTCTGACGATGGAGTTGTAATGTGACCATCGGATCTCCGCAACCAAATAAGATATGTATTGACAAGCGATATTATGTTTAGTGGTGGTGGTACCCAGGGTCTGATGAAAGTCCGGAAGGTGGCCATCCATAACAACTCCTCAACTAAACAAGATAACACTATCGTGTTGGTCAGGCCCCTCGCGTCTCCTTAAGGATACGGGACAATAGGTTTTTAATTGTGTCTGCTAATGAGGGGTTTGACGGGTTAAATTTGTACTGTCTAGTGTTATTACAGATTATGAATGTATATAGGATCTTCAACCATAGAACATAGCACTGTTGTGTTTAGACTCATTGGATATCTGACAAGTGTCATTAAACTAGGTGGTGACTAGTAGAACCAGAAGGGTACTCGTATCATAGATAATAAACATGAGTGCCGTATTGTTGGGTCTCGTCGATTTTGTGTTGACTAAAACTATAGTTCCAGGTATAGTCCAGGCTCTGATGTTGGTTCTGAACGGTCATCATAGGAAACCCTCAATAATGTAACCCGATGTGAAGGGTAGTTAGATTTGTTTTGACAAGTTAGATTGAGCGCAGATTTGTTTTGACAAGTTATATTGAGCGAGAGCACAGGGCGTATTAGATTCTGTTTTCGTTTGACTGATAAGAAGTTACAGGGCAGCTGGCTAGAAGAATAATGTCAGATTGCTGCTGCCCCAGGTATTGACACTTTCGGCCTTACAGTAGATACGCTCCAGGCCCTGTAGACAAAGTAACATCGCTTGCGAAACGATATCTAAATTCGTCATCGTCTCTGAGATATCGATAAACATTTCCTAGTGTTAGCGTTCCTTCGTTATCTTTTTTGGCGATCACGATCGAGGCGAAGGCGAACTCTGAAAGCGCTGCTTGTCTACGCATTTGTATGGGATAAACACGATAGCAAATTCGTTTCTTTATGGTTTCGTTACGAATTATAACATTGTCTACCAACTTGCGATAACGATGTCGACAGTCGACTGACCACGTGACTTAGCGCGGTTTATGTCAATCTCATACATTTAAGTCTTTTCTAACTTCGTTATCGTTTTTAAATTGTTACTTTGTCTAAGCCCCCTGGTGTCAGGATAAGTATTTCAATAAATTTTAATGTTAAAAAGTATAAAATAAAGTATAGATAAAAGTAAAATGTTTTTAAGGCAAGCTTCAATCAAATAAAAACGTAAACTGAAATTATTATCGTTGTAACTCTTAACATTTCTTTAAAGCTTGAGGCGTGAACATCTCTCACACTATTTTAAGGGTAAGCTTAACAATATTATAGTAGTAAGTACGCCAGAGGACACGGTGGAGGTCTGCCCCGCTTGGGCGGAGCACCGCCCGTGCCCTCGTGGATGCAATAGGCAGCGACCTCTCACGCCCGGCCCTGGTACAGGCCATGGTACGGAACGAGAGGGAATGGGAAGCAGTCTCCTCCTTCTGCGAAGCAGTAATGCTTGCGAAGGAGGAGGCGGAATGGGTGAGGGAGGCTCAACGGAGTGGCCCTCACGCCCCCAACCGCAGCCCAAAAAAAAAAGGTACCTACAACTATAATACAAATACTAATTAAAACATAAATACCTAGGTATCTAAGTTTCAATTAGTATTTATAGGTTCATGTAAAAGTTGTCTTAAAAAGACATTTACTTTTTTTATAAGCGATTTAAAAAAGTATGTGATTCCGACTCGTACTTGGCCGGTTTTTTTTTTTTTAATTAATTATTTTCATTCGGGAAAAATAATAATCTCGTATCCATGAAATGATTACGTATATGTGTACGCAGTACGATACCATTTAATACCCTTCAGGATCGGACAGGGTTTTTGTTAGGTACGAGTACATCCTGTATATTTAACGAAAGTACCAATTTTGGAAAGGAACATTTTGCATCCCTATGAAATGAGTGATATCAAGTACTTAAATTTATTATTATATAGGTAGGCAGGGCTAACTTCGAGAAAGAGGTCAACCGTCGACTCCGACTTGGCTGGGCGACGTTCGGGAAGTTGCGTGGTATATTCTCGTCTCACATACCACAGTGTCTCAAGACGAAAGTCTATGACCCGTGCGTGTTGCCAGTGATGACTTATGGAACCGAAACGTGGTCGCTCACAAAGTCCCTCATCAGAAGGCTTACAGCCACCCAAAGGGCAATGGAGAGGGCAATGCTCGGAGTTTCCTTGCGTGATAGAATTAAGCAAGCAAGAGAATTAAGGTTACCGACATAGCCCGAAGAATTGCCAAACTGAAGTGGCAGTGGACAGGGCACATTTGCTCACAGAACAGATGGTCGATGGGGCCGAAAAGTTCTGGAATAGCGACCGCGTACCGGAAGACGCAGCGTTGGAAGGCCTCCCACAAGGTGGACCGATGACCTGGTGAGGGTCGTGGGTAGCCGATGGATGCGAGAAGTAGAGATGGGTAACTAGCCGAAATTTCAATAGCTTAGCTAGCCGGCTATTTCTAGTGAAATAGCCAGCTAGCTAGCCAGCTATTTTGGCTACTTGGCTATTGAACAATAGCGACTAGCGGTAGCGACTGCCTTGCGCTAGAGGCGCGGCGGCGTAGCTAGGTAGGACTTGAAAAACAAACACTCAACTGCCCTGCGATCCGAGTTCGTTCGCAACAAGTCTAGATGTTATAATAAGATAATGTCATGATTTCGTTTTTTATTTACTTTTTATTTTATACCCTTTTAAAAAGAAATGACTTCAATAATGTCGTACGTATTATTGTTAAAGAAAAAAACGAAAATCTACAATAGCGTCATCTATATATATGGGTATAAACTAAAATCTTTTACAGAACATCTACATCAACTCAGACTTTACTTGCCTTTATAAACTAACTAACTACCCGTCTATTGTGTTTCGTAAATTCGTATACTAAAGGAAATTACTAAGTATAGTGTCCTCTCTTTCTCTAATCTATTTTGTGACAATTGTGAGAAAGAATGTGCGATGCGAAATTGCGAATGAAGTACGCGCTACTCAGCGCAGTGAGTATGAGCGCGCACACGACTACCGGCTACGACGGCTAGTCGGCTACTGAGCTACTCTGGCTAGCCGGCTACCACCGCTAGCGGGAGTCCGGGACGGCTGCAAAACGTAGTAGTTATATTATATTCTGTGGCGGCAAAAAAAAAAAAAAAAATAGCCGTGGCTATTTTGTTAATAGCCGCTATTTGGCTAGTTATTAGAATAGCTACCCATCACTAGCGAGAAGCGCAAGACCGATTATTGTGGCGACACATGGGGGAGGCCTCCCCAAGTATCGCCACAATGATCGGTCCTGCATGTCCAGCAGTGGACGTCTTACTGCTGAAATGATGATGAAATTTATTATTTACCTTTTTCAGTTCTACACGATCGGTTCAAAAGTATCATGAAGAATCGGACTACGAGCACAATGCGCACAAGTGTCACACCACTGAGGGTGAATGCCACGAAACTGAGCTCCAAAATATTAAAACGCACCTGCATTATATTTACACATGATAGTACACCAGGTGAGTAGTTGAGAATGTGGTGATAACTGATAAATTATAATAATATAATAAATCATTTTATTTCGGACAACTAAAAGATCCATAAATTGTTAGTTGTTAGGTTTGCACTTAAACACTATTGTTAGTAACTTAACTAAAGACGAATTAATGAGAAGACCACCCATCAACTAAACAAAATACTAGGGTATAAGTCTTCTCACAAATTGCCTTACTATTGTGGAGGAAGTATCGGCCGCCACGGCCTTCAGGATGCTATTGCGACTGCCCCTTATTCTGCTCAAGAGCGAGGCCGTTTTCTTGCGGATGATGGCATGAAACCCATCGGTATGGGTTACCGCGAACATTTCCGAGGCACTGCAAAAACGAGGCAATCGCAACAGCATCCTAAAAACATTATTATATTGTACAATTATGGTTGAAAAAACTTTATTTAAAAAATATTATTATGGTTGAAAAAACTTTTTTACAAAAAATACAATCGACTTCCAAAAAAGAAAATACACTTAAAATTGAAAAATAACTTTAATTTTGGAAGTCGGTGTTTATATGTTATTTCTTCGTTAATTCACGCCGACTTCCGAAATTAAAGTTATTTCTCAATTTTAAGTGTAGGTATTTTCGTTTTTGGAAATCGGTTGTAATTTTTTGTAAAAGATTTTTATTTTTCACTTTTTAGTTGTTATACCCCAGAAATAAAACTAAATATTAAAGTTACGTCCGAATTGATAACCCCAATAACATGGAACATGGAATTTGAACATAATCTTAGTTGGAGGAGACCAAAACGTCATCTACGTATACACATTTTTTGGTTTTTGTTGATTTTTTCAAAAAAAGCTAAAGCAGTTTCGATTAAATCTATTGGGACCACCTCTGGAGTATACTCTTTCGGATAAAAAAAGAACTTTTAAAATCGGTTCACGACTGACAGAGAAAAAAAAGCATACATACAGTCGGAACATACCTCCTCCTTTTTGCGAAGTCGGTTAAAAATTATTTAATAAGCAATTACTTATTTAATTATTTGATAAGCACTATTGTTACTAACACCAAAATACTAACCAAATTATGGACATTCGTCTGAAATAAAGTTTTATTTAATTTGATTAAATTTAAAAATTAGAAGGATTTCACTCCCGTGTCTGGCCGGCTGAGCCATCGATGCCTATCGTGTCGATCTAGTTCAGAGATTTTTTTTTGTCCAATGGCAGTTATGAAAGTGAGGCGATGACGTAGCTTACGCCCACATCCCCTTACGTGTCCGCTTGACACGCAAGGGGTAATTAACAACTTTTTCTCTCGGTGCTACAACCCTTTGTGGGTCTTACGGTCTTCTTCTATTTCGCTCTGTCTCTGGCCTCTCTTCGCCAAGATATTCTTCTGCCTATTTTCCTTAGATCTTCCTTGACACAATCCTTCCAATGCTTTCCGAGTCTTCCTCTGGATCGTCTTTGTTGAGGAGTCCACTCGGATATGGTTTCGCTCTGGTGTCACTCATCCTTTCCAAGTGACCTACACATCTATGCCTCTGCGACTTGCAGAGCGTGACAATCGTTTCCTTATGAATCAGGTAATCCAGTTCGTGGTTAATCCTTATTCGATATACTTAACTTACTTACTTGGGAATATTTCTAAAACTTACAATATGTTATTTTAAAACACTAATTTTATAGAGTTAAGCTGCGGTCCTACTGTCCGTGAACCGACGCGCCGCGCTAGGCGTTGCCACGTCTGATGCGGCGGGCGCGGCGCGGCCCATGTCGAGTGTTCTCGTGGCATGTGTCGGCCTGCTGGCCGCCATTCATCTATCATCGCATTCATTCATACTTCGCGCCGCGTCGGTGAGGTCCCATGGCCCGTTATATTTTGTACATGTCGACTCGCTACCTTCAGGCACCACATGTACAAAATTGTACATGTCGACTCACGCGTTTTAAACCTCTATTATTACTATAACGCAAGGTATTTTATACTGTGGCAAGGTTCAATCACTCGGGCGTGATATAGTCTGTAGTTACCATAGATTTTTACCAAAAATATGCATTAAGGTATTTTAAAAAAAGTTTTAATACGTTAAAATGTCAAATGCGGGGAACGCCCGTGGTGTCTGACGTATTTTGACGGATTGACGTTTTTTGCGCCCGGTGCCTCACAGGACCAACTTACATAAAATAAAATCATTTAATAATTAAATAATATTTTAACGCTTAATTATTTATTATATTAGTGTAAGAGCTGGTCTCCACCTCGAGTAAGGTCCTATTCACAAACCCGAAATTTGGCAAGAGACTATTTAATAGACGTAGTAATAACGGAAATGAAAGTCAGCAATGATTTATGAATTCGCTAAACGTCTTGATTGCAGCAGGCATACGTACTTTCAAAGTACCTACATAATAAAGCTCCTCAATCGCACACATTATAGTAATCATTAAAAAAAATACAATTCTTTTTTTTTATGTATGTTCGGAATGATATATAACAATATTATATACGATAACTTCGTCATTTATAGACGGATTTCCAAAATTCTTTTTTTGAGGTTTGTTCCGAAATGGTCCCATTTAAATTTCATGTAGATCTGACAATGATTTTCGGAGACAGACAACGGAACTCTTCAAAAAATTACAGCAAATCAACCGCGATTGCTGCTATCGCATAAATATGCATTGTTAACACAATTTCATGAGGAAACACAACTAAAAAGTGAAAAACAAAAACTTTTTCACAAAAAAAATAAAACCGACTTCCAAAAAAAAAACATGTTGCAAAATAACTTTAATTTCGGAAGTCGGTGTCAAAAAACGAAGAAATAAAACCAGAAACACCGACTTCCAAAATTAAAGTTATTTTGCACTTTTTGTTTTTTTTTGGAAGTCAGTTTTATTTTAAAGTTTTTATCTTGAATAAAGTTGTTCATATCGATGGGCAGATGAAGGTCCTAATATATGACCACACCTTTCCGTTACACCCTGTATGTACCGATTTCTCTGTAAATAACTTTAATATCGGAAGTCGGTGTCAAATAACGAAGAAACAAAATACAAACACCGACTTCCACAATTAGTTATTTTTAAATTTTTAGTGTATTTTCTTTTTTGGAAGTCGGTTCTATTTTTTTGTGAAAAAGTTTTTTATTTTTCTCTTTTTAGTTGTGGTTCCCCATTAAATTGTGTTAACAATTCATAGACATACAATCGCAGCAATCGTGGTTGATTTGCTGTCAACTTTTGAAAAGTTCCGTTGTCTGTCTCCGAAAGCCATCATCATCTATATGAAATTTAAATGGGAACATTTCGGAACAAACCCCTTTCGAACAAAAAAAGAATTTTGCAAATCCGTCAATATATGACAGAGTTATGCCTGAACATAATCCGAATTGATAACCTCCTCCTTTTGGAAGTCGGTTAAAAAGTTATTTTATATTCCGTTTTCCACAGCAATGTCTACAACTGAACCGGAGACGTCGGAAATGCGTTCAGGCGAAGTTGAAGGATTCAAAGTGATGTACTCAACGGGATCGGGAAGTGTGTTTTCTGGGCCAGAGGTACGCTTTTATTATTTTCTAATACTTTGACCCTGAGATCTCAAGGTGGCAGGTGCGCAGCGATCATGACGAGACCGAGACATGAGAGAGAGAAAAAAATTTAAAATATCGAAACAAAACTGCAGTTATTTTTAGTTCAATCACAGATAGTACGCCACCAACTGTATCAGACTGCTTGAAAAATTAACTTGTTTGGAACTTTTTGGTTGTTTTATATCAGTTGGGTGTTTTGATATTTTCAATTTTTATATTTCTTAAATTTTTATGAGCAATATTTTTGGAATCGTCTCCTCGAGCTTTTTATTTTTATACCCCACATGACCAGGTCACAAAAAAATACGACTGCACTTACCTAATTGCGGTCGCCATTTTGTTTTTTTTTTTTTCAAAATTCATATAGCCTATGTCACTCACTTTGGCGGTGAAGACGAATCTAATAATATCTCATTTAGTAAAATCCATCAAGCTGTTTAGGCTACAGCGCGTGCCAAAGAAATAGACATACACACATACATACATACATACTCTCGAAAAATATACCCTCCTTCTATGGCAGTTGGGTAACAAGAGACCGGTACTTTTCATTAAAGATTTCTATGAGCACCAGTTCGCGCGTGCAACAACGTTAACGTAGAATTTATTTATTTGTAAACTAGATTTACATATTTATAACATACTTAACTATATCCACACTAAAACAAAAAAAAAACCTTACCTAACTACGTACATATATACAAAAACAAAATACGTTCTGGCCTCGAAGTACTCCTCCACAACGCTGTCATCTGGAAACGTGCGGGCAGATGACTAGCAGCATTGCCAAGTTGAATGGCAATGATAATTCTTTGAGCCAGCCCTCTGGTCACGTAAAGTTAACGTTTACGTTAACTTGGAAGTTTGAATTTTTTCACAGCTTCAAGGGACTGTAGACCTAAGTATATGGTTTTAATTTCAACTCGATACCTCCACGCGTTCCCGAGATACAGGGTCTACAGGGTCTTGACAGACGGACAGACGGACGGACAACAAAGTGATCCCATAAGGGTTCTGTGGGATTTTCTTGTTTTCGGTCTCGCGCCACTGTCTCCTGTCTTGATTTTTTTTTGTGGTGTGCGAAATCATCCAATGATATCGCTCACTCTAGGTAGAGCGGCAGGGCGTGTCAGACTCTTACTGACTAAAACCCACCCCTGTTCCTACCCTGCCTGAGTGCCCAGGGGAGCGATGTTGCTCTGTTGCGTGTTCTGTGCTGAGCTCATGTAAAGGCGTCGTACGTCCACGCAGTAATAGGACTTGCCCATCAAGGAGCGTCGTCCGAAATTAGACGCATTATTAATTTATTATACATAAAACAACAAGTATTATAATAAAACACGTATACTAAAATATAAATAATTAAATGATCTTTAAAATAGTGAAGTTTTCAAAAATTGAGAAAAACGCAAAAACTATAAAGCGTATTTTCGCTTTATAGTTTTTGCATTTTTCTCAATTTTTTATCCGTGTTAGACATAACTTTACAAATTATTTACACTATGTTATAAAAATATAATTTCAAATATTCACATATCGAATTATGAAGAATATTATCTAGAGTAACATATTTTTTTCAAAGAAATAAGACTTTTCAATTAAAAACCATTAGAAGTCGTATAACTGCGCCTTAAGGGAGGTTGCCCATGGCGACACTGGTTTAAATCTAAACGAAATTAGAGTACAATATGACGAAAATTATTAGTCTTAGTTTTTGTGGAAGTTTTGGAATGCTTTACTAACAATAATTTCTGTAACCATTTTGACATTATTAATAAAGATCAATATGGCTTTCAAAAAAACAAATCTACTACATTAGCCATCTTCTCTCTGATAAAAACAGTACTATCCAATATTAATAAAAACTATCTGACTACGGGATTATTCTTTGACTTGTCTAAAGCTTTTGACCTAGTGTCACACGAATTATTACTACAAAAGCTGGAGGTGAGCGGGATAAGAGGAGATGCACTTCAATGGATATCTTCATATCTAAATAACTGACAGCAATGTGTTATTATTACAAAATTAGATAAAAATAACGTCATGATACCATACTCATCTGAGTATAAATGTAACAATTATGGCGTCACACAAGGAAGTGTCTTGGGCCCAATATTGTTCCTACTCTATATAAATTCAATCACAGATATAACAAATCATAAATTTATTATTTTCGCCGACGACATTTCCACTGTAGTGACGTCCAATAATAAGACTAATACAATTTACGACCATGAAACAGAAATTAATAACACGATTGACAAATTAATTGAATGGCTTGACATGAATAACTTAAAAATTAATTTAGATAAGTCAGTATATATACAGTTTAATAAATCTAATAATAATAAATACAATTTGAAACTTGACATATCAAAACTTAATGAAGTTACACAAACAAAATTTCTTGGAGTA
This sequence comes from Polia nebulosa, assembly GCA_951329385.1. NCBI lineage: Eukaryota > Metazoa > Arthropoda > Insecta > Lepidoptera > Noctuidae > Polia > Polia nebulosa. Next base: position 19,021,549 of record OX589614.1, read on the forward strand.
GTAATAGATCAGGACATAAATTGGACAGCACAAGTAGATGACATATCTAAAAGAATAAATAAATTCGTATACGCACTTAGAAAAGTTAAAAATATAGCTAACATGAAAACTGCGATCACTACCTGTCATACTTATGTTAAATCGATAATACGCTAGAGGTTCATAATGTGGGGTAATAGTACCGACAAAAATAGGATATATTGTTGCACAAAAAAAGTGTGTTCGTGCAATATATGGGCTTCAACCAGATGAATCTTGCAGGCCAATATTTAAAGAACTTGGTTTATTACCGCTTCCCGCTCTTTATATCTATGAAGTATGTATGTTTGTTAGGAAACATAAAGACTTATTTAAAAAGGCAGGTGATGTATGTCCTCGAAACCGGCGTGATCCTCACACGCTAATATTAAATGACTTACCAAGAATGCCTAAATATAATAAAAGCTGTTTAGCCATGTGTGTGCGGATATATAATAAAATTCCAAGTAATTTAAAAAGTTTAGATCCTAAATTGTTAAAAAAAACTATTTCAATGGATAAGCACTAATATTTTTACAGCTTAAAAGATTTTTTTGACTGGAAGCATTTTTAATGTAACCTAACATAATATTTGCATGTTACGATGAAAGCAGAACATGTTTGCTATTTAATGATTTCTTTTTAAACATCTTATACGCCATGTTTTATACAAATAAATATTATTATTATTATTCCGTTTATTTTTCTGTAAACATTTAAATTATATTTTTAAATATTTCAATAGAGAAGATATAAAAAACATTTAAAAATATAAAAAATAGTATCCCACCGGTATCAGGAACAGGGTCCGAGCTACCGGTGGTCAGGGCTCCAGAGAGAGGAACTGCCTGACAATACGAGCCGTGTCCAGAAGTACTGCTTTCTGAATCAAGCCCTTGATCCAGCCGCCTAACGAGAGCCTCCTGAGGTGTTGGTCGAGGCTCGTGGCTATTAAGCCATTGGCTGACACGACTATCGGTACAATGATCGCTGATTCCACATCCCACATGTCGACAACCTCGCGAGCAAAGTCAATATACTTGATTTGTTTATCTTTCTCGGCTTTCACGAGGTTCGTTCTCGTCATGTGGTACGGTAATGTCAACAATCATTGCACGCCTCTCGATTCGGCCCACCACCACTATATCAGGCTTATTGGCTACAATAGTCCTGTCAGTGATGATGGACCGATCCCAGTACAATGAGATATGACCATTATCGAGAACTGGGTCGGCCGCATATCTGTAGTACGGCACTTCGGATTCCACAAGAGAGTATTTCAGAGCAAGTTGCTGATGGATAATCCTGGCTACAAGGTTGTGCCTATGTAAGTACTCACCGTTAGCTAGACGGGAACAACCAGAGATTATGTGGCGAATTGATTCTCCCGGACGATGACATGCCCGACATATGTCAACCGTGCCGTCCTTCACAATAAATCTCCGGTAATTTTTCGTCACGATAACTTCGTCCATAATTGCACAGACAAAACCTTCGGTTTCCCCAAAGAGGTCACCAACACGCAGCCAGGCTACGGACGCTAATTGGTCTACATCGGGCCCATGTAGCGCCCGGAAAAAGCGTCCGTGAAGCTCCTTACTCTGCCATACTTCTCTGCGTTCCTTACTCTGCCATACTTCTCTGCGATCGTTAGTGTCAAGCACAAGAGGTTTGCGCCAGTTCTCGTTAGTCAAGGAGAGTGGAGTAAGGCCCTTGTCCACTGCCACTACATCTCGATGCATACCCACGTCAGCAGCTAGGAAATATTCCCTTAGACTGCATACCTCGCGGTTGTGGAGGGTCTTAGCATTTAAAAAGCCTCGGCCTCCACACTTCCGCGAGATATACAGTCTCATCACCGACGAACGTGGGTGATGCATTCGAAATGCAGCCAGCAGTGTACGAACACGCCTATCCAGGGCGTCAAGTTCTGTTTGAGTCCATTTGAGTACGCCAAAAGAGTACATCAATACCGGCATGATCCAACCGTTGAAGGCGCGCACCTTGTTTCCGCCCGATAGAAGGCTGTTAAATACCTTCTTTAGGCGGCCAAAGAAGCGCTCCCTCAACGATTGCTTCATGTCAGTAACATTGATACCTAACGCTTCCGACATACCCAAATACTTATAGGTTTTGGTTGGAGACAGGGATCTCAGGTTTATGGAATCCGAGAGTTGAGTTCCCACGGATTCCACAATCTCCCCTCGCTTTTTTTTTTTTTTTTTTTTAAAAAAACTTTGCCCCACACTAGGAATTACTCCTGTATCGTGGGTGCGTTCACAAACATGTATACTCACATACACAAGACACCCAGACCCGGAACAACTATCTGCAGGTCATACAAATATTTGTTCCGTGCGGGAATCGAACCCGCGACACGCAGCGCAGCAGTCGAACGCTCAACCACTGCGCCAACCGTGTCGACGCTTTACATGCATGACCGCACATTTGTCCACACTAAACTCCATACTGATGGCACTACTAAAGGTTTCAGTTACCTTCAGTAGCTGCATCAGTTGCAGATTGTTGGGGGCAAAAAGGTTCAAGTCATCCATGTAAAGGAGGTGAGATATAACCTGACCACCTCTCTTCAACCGATAGCCTAGCCCTGAATTCTCCAGCAGTGTGCTTAGAGGATTCAAAGCTAGGCAAAACCAAAGCGGACTCAAACTGGAATATACCTCGCTCGATCCTTATCGGTTCGCTATTCCTCTGGATTTGTCGACATCCTGGATAGCGAAGGACCCTCTTCCATTGCCCCATACATGACATCAGGAAGGTGCGTAGCGTTGCATCAACTTTATACCATTCTAGCACCCTCATGAGCCATGTATGAGGAACTGAGTCATAGGCCTTCTTATAGTCTATCCAACATGTCGACAGATCCTTTCGGAAACGCCGAACCTGTTGGCTAATGGTCATATCTATGAGGAGAAGCTCCTTAGTACCGCGGGACCCATTTCTATATCCATTTTGAGAGGCAGACATGATACTATCTATATGTGTGTTAATCTTAGCTCTCAAAATGGATGTAAGAACCTTATCTTATAGACCGTCGGTAAGCACGTGATCGGTCTATAATTTTTAGGTTCCGCAGTACTACCTGATTTATGGAGCAGGTGGATTATTCCTGTAGTTAGAAATTGGGGTAGTGACCCTGACTCTAAGGCAGACTGGATCTGAGATGCCAAGCGGGCATGCGACCTTGTAAGCCATTTTGTCCAGAAGTTGTGCAGCCCGTCCGGCCCTGGAGATTTCTAGTTAGCTAACGGACGGACTGCACGAGCTACATCTAACGGGGGCAATTATCATCAGCCCCCATTTCTGGTATTGGATCGCACGCGCGCTCAACATCCCGAATCCAATCGCCCTCGATATGACAGACAGGCACCAACCAGATGCTGCGCCAGAACGAGTATATGGCGTCATCATCGCATGTGCGTAATAGTCACACCTTGGTCCGGTCGCTCCCAATCCCTATACACCCACCTATCATTACTTCGGAATGTGCGATTCTGGGTGTATCGTTCCACTCGCCGCTTATACCTGCTAATACGGTTTGCCCATGCATATACTTTCTGCTTCAGGAAGTCGATGCGCTCTGTGACACGGGACATATAGTCTCGGGAGCTGACATCAGTCCCCGAAAACGCCCGTCTCACAAAGCGCATCACTCTTGGGCGAGTTCTGCCTGAAGCAGATTAGTTTGCCTATGAGTGCTCTTGCCCCACCAATACGACGCTCGATCCTGCACTGCCAAGCCGGCACGGCTGGCTTCGGTCATGTAGCTCTGTCATTAGGAAATTTGACGTGAGCTACACGACATGCCGCTACAGCCGCGCAGTACAGTATCGGGTGTGTATCGGTGAGGTCTTCGCAGTCATCAAAATAATTTGACAACTGCGAATCCAGAGCAGCCACCAGCACCCTATTCTTGTTATGCATGGGCAAACGAGGTAAGCGTGGCCTAAGTTCGAGCGGCATGCTGGGATATTCCCGAATAGCACACTCCAAAGCACTCCTCAATTCATCATTGTAGTGGGTACTTACGTTTGTAACCATGTCACTACACTCCTCGTCAGCGTGGCTGGGAGCATGGTTGGACAGTGGTACCACAAGTGGTACCACAGTCTGCGACGAAGGGGCAGGACGAGGGGGAAGGGGAAGTACAGTATCATCCAACATTAGATTACGCAGGATGACCTACGCACCTGATCCGACAGTCGTTGGGCCGAAACGTTGGCGGCTGGCTCAAGCACCTGGAACAAAGAGCATCCGAACACGGTACGCGGTCAGGTTGTTACCTCCCTCTGTAGCCCCATAGTATGAGCACATGACGTTTTCATTGATGTATTGCGTCCATCGCATGCACTGCACACTTCCGCCGGGAGCTGGAACCCTATCAGAGGCCGGTGGGCCTCGAGGTCCTAAGCCGCTCGGCGGCAAGCGTCCTCCCCGTCGACGCGCAGGTGGTGGTGTCGTCGGCGGCGAGAAGAACTTGTCGCTTGAGCTCGACGCAACTGCCACGGCCGGTTGGGTTCCGGCGGCGGCGTGGCGGAGCTCAGCGACGAGGCCGGAGGTGGTGGGCGTGCACGGCGAGCTGCAGCTCTCGTCAACTTCGACAAAATTTATTGTTATTGTACATCGTCGTAATATTTATTGTTTATACGACATGTCATCTGTCGTTTTGCTTTAAAAAAAATTCTTTTCCATTTTTTATAAATTTTCTGGGATTTATGGTTGTGTAAAGTTTCTATTTTAAGTAATTTGCATCTCGGATGCTTCTGGTTAAAATTTGTATCAATCTGGGATCTCGAAACTGTTATTTTAATTAAAAATTGATATAAAATTAACACTACTGTTGTTGTTCAGAGTTGCCAGTTATTTATTTATAATTATTATTAAATGGCCCTGAAAGAGTTTACATTACTTTTTTATGATCATCATCTATAATACGAGTTGTAATACTTAAAGGTAAACTCTGAAATGACGTTGGAAGAACATGTGGAAGAAAATGAAGGATTCAAAGCAAAGTTCACACTACTGGGTCACACATTAAGTTTAGCGCTAGAGGTACGCTGTTATATAATATGTACTTATAAAGTCCCGTAGATCTAAGACCCCCATAGACGGACTGCTTCGAGCAGTCGAGATTAACTGCACGAGAGCAATCGTGTTGCGGTTGGGGCCTCCATAGACGAACTGCTTGGAGTAGTCAGTACATTTTTAGCTGCGACTGCAAATGAATTACTTGAGCGGTCCGTGTATTGTGAATATCAATTTAGTATTGAAACTGCAGATCGCCCAACAGCGACCGCTTGAGGCTGGACTGAATGCTCCAAGCAGTCCGTCTATGGAGGCCCTTATACCTTCGCCCAAGAAATGAACTACGATTCTGCATCGCTACTATCGCGATACAGCACGGGTACAGACGCGATACAGCATCGATACAGTCATGCGGTGTACCACAGATAATATATAATACTAGCGTACAGATGCCTCATCCCATACAAAGAAACGGTACCGCTGTAACTACAGATTTTCGTCTGGCACAAGTAACTTTTGTTCTTCGTTCGGGCCCGTCCTCTCCACCTCGCTAGACAGTGTTAGCAGCGACGGTTTGCAAGCTGAATTAATTCATTTAAAGTCTTACCCAATATTTTCTCACACATTGAGGAATTAATTTATAGTATTGTTGGCACTTCATAGCAGTTTTACTGTATTCAAATTTTAAAGAGGCGAATGGATAAACTGTAAAACTTCAAACAGCGCCATCTATTGGTACAAGAATATAGATGTCTAAGAACTTGTTCCACTATTCGTTTAAATTTGAATTAGAAGCCAACATATTTATTTTCAAAATATTAATATTACCTACTTAAACTTCATTAAAAAATCGATGCATATTACGCCATCTACTGAGATTTATTTGAAATAAATTTTCTTTGCTGTAGTAACTTGTGACTGTTGTTTGCTTCGATGCAGTCACTTGTAGAGGTTTGTACCGGTGCGGAATTTTGTGTACCGGTGAAATTCACCGGTGATTGGGCGATCTCCGGTGATTCACCGGTGACCTCCGGTTGATGCGTTGGAATTATGAGCCTATAATAAAAATGAATATTGTTTGCTAAATGGGTTTGCTAGTAAAAAAATATACTTTTCATTAATTTTTTAATAGTTAAAAATGGTATTTAAAAATAAAAATCCAAAGTTTACTCCAGTAAATTATAATAAATGATGGTTTTAATTTAAAAAAAAAAAACATAACATTTCGACAGCGTCGTTGCGTAACATGCTTCTCCTGAGGTTCAGAATGTATGTTACTGAAAATACTCTTTCTGACTTAACGGAAGTTGCAGGCACAGTTAAGTATTTAAAAGCTATTTCATCTAAAGGCTTAGGCCGCGGCCCCATGTCCACGGCGCGGCGCCGGCCGCCGTGTGACGTTGCGGCGCCGCCGCCGTAACACGGCACGACGTCGTGCCGCAGCACGGTGCCGCGGACGGCGTGCGCGGGCGGGGGCGAATTCTCAGTCGACATTTGGCAGTTGGTGTGCAAGCATGCGTGTTAATCAAAATGGTGGAAAATATCGATTTAGATTTCTTTATTTCGTTAGTGGAGGCAACTCGTAATCTATCATCTACAAGTATCCATGGCCAGACTTCACCAAATCCATCCACAGAAGACTTATCAAATAATTTAAGCGATATCTTATCAAACACACAGGACTCCGAATACGATTTTACTTAAATCTAGTTACATGATTTAAGAACATCGCAGAGGGACCACGAGTCCGGAGGGGCAAAATCATATTTGGACGCCTGTATCTTTTGATAAAACATTTGATTACATAATAAATAATAATATTTTGATAAGTTCGTTTTATTTCTTACCTGATAGTTAAACCAAGCATCTCCATAGGATCAACAGGTTTTCTGAACACATATTGTTTTTGTAAACGAGGTGCTATCTTGGTAAGTAGTTCTTCAAAACTGGTAATGGTCATTCTAAAATATTCAAAAAATTTCTCATTCCCACACATTTTTAGCGCTGCATATTTCCTTTTGAAATGAGCTCCGTCTTGGTTCATTTTTAAAATATATGGATTCCTCTGTTTCTGTTTTTTTTTTCATTCGTCTTAGTAACAAGAGGAGAACAACTCTTTTTTCGCGATCCATTTCCAAATAAACACGTTCGAGCACACCAACTGCCAAATATCGACTGAGAATTCTCCCTCGCGGCACGCCGTCCGCGGCACCGTGCTGCGGCACGACGTCGTGCCGTGTTACGGCGGCGGCGCCGCAACGTCACACGGCGGCCGGCGCCGTGCCGTGGACATGGGGCCGCGGCCTTAAGATGTTTGTTAAATTTCCAAAATTCCACCACATTATCCCAGTTATGATTAATGTCAGAAAAATCCGTTGTGAAAGTGAAATGAATCATATTCAAAGACAAGCACGCTTTGATTTAATGTCCCACATATTATGTCTTATAAAAAAGAAGAAAAATATAAGAAATAATAACTAAATGTAAAATAAAAAACAATATTAAATCATAAACCTTCCTTTTATTTAATCAACTTTGTTCAAAAAATACTGCTCCAATAAAACCGGTGATCAATCGGGTAATAATCGGTGTTTTCACCGAATAAATTCACCGGTAAATCACCGGTGATTCTCCGGTACTCTTGCTCCGGTGCATACCTCTAGTCACTTGTTAGTAGCGATGCAGCATTGACACAGTTGCACGTTTGCATCGATGAAGTTGCAGACGTATTTGTGACAAGTAACGAGCGTGTTTTTCAAAGGAGAATTTTAAATTAAAATAAATTACAGGTAAATGTTTGTAATATCAATGAATTTGGCTTTATTTGAGGGAAATTTTTATGGCATTATGTTTAAATATAATTTCGGACAAATGCCCACCGCGACTAGCGCGAAATTTGTATTATTTCTAAGCGGTTTTTGGCTTTTCTGTTTTCATTTCTTTGACACAGGTCCAAATGCCTCGTTCTTTTTTTTTTCACCATGTTGTCTGCCCCTATTGCTGTTTCTACACTCGCGAGCAATAAACTGGAATCGCGCGTTGCTCCAAACAATTCTTTACTATTGGATTGTGGTATATGTATAATTTTTTTTTGTATAATTTGAATTTAAAGTAAATTTAATTTTCTACTTGAATTTAGGGCATTATTGCAATTGGTCGAAGTTGTGGACGTCTAAATGAATAGGAAGTAATATGAAAAGTTCAAAAAATTATTTACCGCTCAATATTTTGTAACCCCTGCTCCTAATGACTGCCTGTTAACGGTTTTTATTGACCGAGTGAGTTTCCTGATGGAATCTTGTGGAATTGCCTGCCACTCTTCGACTAAAGCAGTTTTTAGGTCTTCTGTCGACGCCAAAGCTGGACGTCTGCCTCGTACCCGCCTTCTCAGCTCGTCCCTTAGATGTTCAATCGGATTAAAGTCAGGACTGAGGACTGGCCAGTCTAGTGTAGGAATCCCGACTTCTTCCAGGTACTGTCTAGTCACAGCAGCGGTGTGGTAGCGGGCATTATCGTGCATTAGCAGAGAATTTTCGCCAATGAACCCGGCGTAAGGGAGCACATGGGTTAGCAGAATGTTGTTGATGTATCTTCTGCGGTTAGCCCTCCCCGACTTCCCACCAGGTACGAATATCAGCTCCATTTTTGCTTCAATAGAAATCCCTACCCACATCATACAGGACCCACCCCTGTTTGCCATTGTTTCTGCAAAACAGCATTGTGTGAATCGCTTCCCAGGTCTCCTATAGACTCTCCGTCAACGGTCACTACCATGAAGGCATATCCTGGTTTCGTCCGAGAACAGGACTCTGCTCAATGGCTCCATATCCCAATCTAAGTGATCGCAATCAAACTGAAGCCAGGCTTGTCGAAGGGATGGAGATAATTAGGGACCCGTGGCTGGCCTTTTTGGGGTCAAGTTCGCTGAGTCTTCACCTCACTGTCTACTCACTGACAGCCCTCCCTCGAACTTCTCTGAGCTGCTGCTGGACGTCCACGCTGGTCTGGTGTCGATTTCAGAGAGAAGAGGTGTTTAAACGGTCATCTCTCACCGAAGGCATAGCTGTCGTCCAGATCCTGGTCTCCGGACTAATTTTCCAGTCTCCCAGCGATGTGAAACATTGGACTCATGACCAATTTTCATAAACGCCCACTTTTTATAGGGTTTTAATACTACCAAACAGTGGTTTTGTTTTAAAAATTGATGTAATTTTTTATAATATTAAAAGCGGTCGAAAGCTAACAATTACCTTTCAAATGATATACTACAATCCATAGTTCATTGCATGGAAATTGTAAAAAATTGTTTTTAACAGCGCGCAATGAATTGATTCTAGCTTATTGCTCGCGAGTGTATTATAAAACCCTCACTAAATATTATTGATAGCCGAAGACCCATGCCCCTGCACACCGTGGAGTAACGTCATGCCAATCCAATTGCCGTCGCCCAGAGAAACCTCCGCCTCACGGATCGGTCCATCATCACTATCACCACCTGCCACCACCAGCTCACGAAGAGAGTGAAGAACCATGTCCAAACCCACCACCATCACCACCGGCGTACCACCGTTGTCACACCACTCACAAAGGCAAAGGAAAGTGTAAAGAATTGCCGGTACATGGGGATACACAGGATAGCGTGATTTACCAGGAGCCGCAGATTTATAACGACCAGGTAAGGTCAAGAAACAACGGCCTAATGGCATACTACGAGTTTAATGGACAGGCCAATAGGGAGAGTTAATAAACAACATAAATTTAAAAAAATAACTTTCTATTATGAGCCTGCCAGCCCGGTTTGTCGTGGCTCATGACAAGGATACCTGAAAGGATTTGGGGTAGGCTTTAACACCCAGCATTGGGAGAGTACAGGATAAATAAAATAAAAAACCGCCCAAGAGCGAGTCTGATTCGCGCACAAAGTGTTCCAAACAAATCATATTTTATTTCAGTTTTTTTTTAAACTGCCTCCATCTTATAGGTTTTCCTGTAATCTATAAATAAAGAACTAAATTCTGTATTTTTTTCAAAATTTTAGGTTTAGTGGTTCCGGAGATAAGGGGGTGGGAATGGTCATTTTTCATCTATTTTCGTTAACTTCAAAATTATATATTTTAAAATTATGAAAAAAATATGACTGAGACCCTCACAACGTGCCCTTTCATTTGATATGTCGCCCGACACAGTTTGAAAAACTTTGATTTTTAATTTTCCGAGTTTCACCCCAAAAGTGACCCCGATATTCCAAATTAATTTATTTAGGGTACACGTCCGTATTTGGGTCACAGATATTCATGTGTGTACCAAATTTCAACTCTATCGGACTAGCAGATTCGGAGCAAATTTGCTGTGACAGACGGACAGATGGGCAGACAGACAGACAGACACGAGTCATCCTATAATGGTTCCGTTTTTTCATCCGGACTTTCAACCTTAAACACAGTTTCTAAGCTTGGAACTGCCCTCTCTGTCATAGCTATGAAGAGGACCTTGAACTTTCTTAATGTTTAACAAGATTTATATCCGATACTGAATTAAGAAAATGATTATTTGTCAAACTTTATTTTATTTTTTGCATTAAAGCACACGTTCACTATTCAATTCTGAAACTGATTCGTAACATATACTTAAAAACAGTTTCAACTTTGTTAATTATTAAACGTTGAGGCCCACTTTATTCCACAGCAATACTACGAACAATCACAGCATCTTCCACCCATACCCACTCAATCCGACGACTGCGGCGCACATAGCGACAACAAACGGGAGGCCCCGCTCGACACCTATACAGCCAAAGATGTCGCCGCCTTGGAGGTAATCATAGACCTCATGAAGAACACCCTTAGCTATGAGGAAAACAACATGGCCAGCGCGTACCATGAGCGTTACGACACAAACCCCATTAACGCAAACGGCAGCACCAATGCCATACAAGTCCACATCGCAATACCTTACGACTTCCAAAATGAGAAAAAAAGATCACCCTGTGTCCCTGGCCCAGTCAGAGTCCGGAAAGTTTTCTGCGCGAAAATGTCAACACCCGTAGATTTAGAGTACCAGGTCCATTCATTCGAAGGAACCATACCACCCACATCCACTATTGTGACTAATAGCATTAATTATACCGAAAATGCTCTTTCCCCTGGAATGTATCTAATTATCGATAAACCCAAAAGCGGGTACGGGCTAAAACCCATATTAGGTCAAATTAATTTGTCTGATTTAAAGTCACGGCAGGTGACGGCGGGGACCACGCCCCGTATGTCAGAGTCAAAACCTACGGAGACAAGGGAAGAGACGACGAGTATGAAGAGTTTAGCCAAAGTGAAGCTAAGCAAGGACTTTGTCGCAGCAGTGAACCAACAGTTGATAGAAATGTATGAAAATATGTCGAGAGTTAACAAGGACGTTGAAAGTAGCAAAAGACCGGCTCGATCTGTTTGGAAGTCTCGCAATTTAAAAGAGAAGGAGGGGAGGGATAGAATTGCCGAAAAGTACATTGTCAAGAGAGGTATCAACTGGGAGGCTGTCAAGCACTTCTTTAGCCGCGACAGAGTCTGCAACTGCAAATGTAAGAGTAACACAACCATGTGCAGGGCGTGTGCGGCCAGCGATGCAGTCATCGATGAACTCATATTCGAATTCGATAACATTGGTCGCTACATGTCAGACCATTGCACCGAGATACAAACATTCTTTTGGATGAATCCTATAGGAGGACAGAAGTTGAGAGAATCAGTTAACAAAATTGATAAAAGTTTAACCGATTATTACAAAAGAGTGGGGAAGTGCCAGGGTAAAAAATGCAACACGTTCACAACTTATATCGATAAAAGAAGTTTTACTAAAACTTTTAAGGTAAAAAAAGAGGACAGTGTGTCCCGTTTCATGAATGATCTAGCAGTCCTTGCAGAGGATTTGAATAGAACGATATCGTTGAAAGTTTGTTACAATGAAAAATTAAAAAAGAGCGGAGATAAGTTTATTCAATTGATAAAGAGCCATATTATAAAAAAAGAAATCAATAAACGTAGTAACCCGAGCACTAGGCCGGCGAAGAGATTGATCAAAAACGTGTATTCTCTTGATAAAATTAATGTTAATATAATTTGCCACCCTGAGTCTTCAACAACCGATGAGCAAATGTTTACAGCTGCAATCACAGAACTTCAGGATACTTCGCAACGAATGAACGATCATCTGCTCGATTTTGACCTAGAAGAAACTAAAGAGACAAAACATAAGAAACATAACAGTTTGAAAAAGCTTTTCCCACGTAAAAACAAGAAGTCAAAACTGTTATCGTATTTCGAGTTCAAAAAGGAACCGAAGACGAATTACAAGCGTCAGGTCGACACCCAGGTGGTGACACCATTGATATCGGATGGTGGTGGTGCCTTCTGGTATGACTACATAAGAGCAGGTAGCAATGAACCTCGCTTGGTTAGAGATTCAATCAAAGGTTCCCCACCTAATAAAGAAATAACTGTTGTTCAAAAAGTGGAAACTACTGCTGAAGCTATTACTAAATCACCAAGTACTGATAGCTTAGTTTCAAATAATATTTACATGTCAGTTGAAACCAAACCAGAGAGAAATCAACGCGACATAGATATGACCACAGACAGTTTGAGCCAAAATATAAAACAAATGCTACAGTTATTTGGTAGTCTCCAAGACATTGAAGCTATAAATGATAACTCCAATCGATCTATAAAGTGTTCAAAAAACGTTACGGAAATTAAAAAAGAAAGTCAACATAAAAAACCAACATTAATAGCTAAAGTTAAACAAAAGATGGCTTGGTCTAAAAACAAGACAACAACTTCTACTGCTCATCAACAGGCTCGGGCGACTCTTGACAAAGAGTTACAAGAATTGGAAACTGTTGAATATGAATTAGACTTAGAATCTAAAACCATTGCGTCAAAATATACGTTTCAAAATGGTACAAGAAACACATTGGATGACAATAAAAATATGATAACTACAACAGCTAAGGCCATGGTGGTCAACACAACTACATTTTCACCAACCACAAACATGATCTCTATTACGGCTAAAACTGAAACCACGAATTCTCCAGCAAACCCTACAACTGTAGCACGTATAACAGATTTAGCACGCGAAAAAAAAGACAAAACAGAAACTACACCAAGATCTGTTAACAAAACAACTACTAAATTAGGCTTTATGAACAAACTAAAAGCAGCGACGAAGTTATTTAGAAAAGATGAAAACACACAGACTCGTGTTGTTTCACTTACAGTACGTGAAACAAAGACACCTACCACAACAGGAAATGGTACAGATTTAATAATTCCACTAAATTCGGATGTTATAGACACTGTGACTGATATCAATAAGAAAGTAATGGACTACGTCATCGAAGAATCCACACAGAGCACGACTCAGAATCCAACTATAGTTATTATTAACGAATATGGAAATAAGATAAACAGTGAAAGTATAGACGACAAAGAAGGATTCAAGAATCTGTTGCTGTCTATTATTCAATTTGAAACTAACAATCTAAACGATGAATGGGACAGGATAGCGTACGCTGGTGACAAACATAATAATGACGCTGATATGAAACGGAGTATTGTGGTTAAACCTGAAACTGCAGCTGTGAAGTGAGTATGATTTACGATATTATTAAATTTTGTAGTCAGTAGTACCTGACAACCAGTCTTATCAAGGGGTATCGTATTACCCAGTAACTGGATAGTGGAGATCAGATCAGGTCACTTCGTGTAAAATACTGATATTCAGCTGCTTTAGGATAGACCTGACTACTCCAACATAGTTGGGGAAATGCTTGACAGACGATTGTCACGGCAAAACAAGTATTATTCAAAGTCAATCCATTATTTTATAGTGTGGGGAATTATTAAGAGGGAACAGGGTCTGTGATTCTCTATACAAATTTATTCTTCCCGAATAATGCCTTAAGTCTAGAGCAATAATTTTTTTTTATAAAGTCAAGGTCTGCTTTAGCCACGCCCCTATCATTTCCTTTTTTTCAACAACTAATAAGTAAAGAAAATATGACCCTCCAAAAATGACAAAAATTGGCCCTATTTTTACCGCCGTTATTAGTTGACTACCAGACAAATTCGAAAAGTTTTAACATAAAACATTTAATAGGGACTTAGAAATACTCTTTCTTAAAAAATTTATTACCAAAAATAATTGAATCAGCTCAGTTTTCGAGGAGTAAAAAGGAGAATACGAAAGGGCGATTTCGTCAAAAATTTTGTGATAAAATTGGTCTGAGCTGCAGGTGTCCCTATCGCACTCTACGGGGGCAGGCTTGAGGCAGCACGACTGCAATAGTTTCTTCAAATACCTGTTTTATAAATTCTTCGCAGGCCCTGTTCCCTTTCTTGTCGGACTCTGGGTGTAGCGGGAGGGTGTGTCAGACTTACTCGCTAAAACCAACCCGTGTTTCTTCAGTTGCCTATGTCAGGACAAGGACAACTCTTTGATCAGTGCCGTGACCCTGGCAGAAAAGCCAATCCATATCGATCTTTTTAGAAACCTGAAGTATTGAACTTCTTCATTTTTTCTATTAAATAAAATGCAGCCAATATACAGGGTGTAAGGGAAACGCTTCCGAAGACAGAACGTAGATTATATACAACCTAAATGCAAACGGATTCCAGTGATCTTTCGCTTTACGTCGGCGAGCGGCCGTCAGCGAGCGCGCGTGTACTTTAAACTCGTGTTAATGCGCGAGCGTCAGCTGATATTTTACAAGAACATTGTATGTTAAAGTTGTAAAGAAAGAAAGTGTCTTTCATCGCAAATAATGGTTTCATTTAACTATTTTCACAGCATAGTGAATGCAAAATGCAAGAATCTTGTTATTTTTTGATGGTATCGGATCGAGAATCACTAGTCTTATTACCTGTCTCCGTTTTCGGAAGCGTTTTCCTTAATTGTATTTGATCTTTAATCGTATCTTGTAATTGAATTCCCCACTTCCAGACCAAGAGAAATATTGATGGTTACAACGCTGCCTCCCACGACAAGCCTATATGAGGTCTCCTATCCAGTGGTTGACAAAACTACCAAGCAACCTGAGGGGCTACTGAATAAGTTAGTCAGTAAAATGGGCATTAAAGTTATAAATAATAACAAGAAAAAGGTCAGTTTTGCTCATTTCAATCTTACATTGCCTGTTTAAATAGCCCTGTTTTTTCAGATATGTTTCAAGATGTAATTTTAGAAATAATCCGACAGATATTATGTCGGATTAGTTCTAAAATTATATCCGCCCTGGGTTCTCAATTAAGGATTTCAAGTTTGAGAACTTCTCAAAGTCTGGCATGAAAATTAGTCAAAAGAGTGCCGAAAATTTTCAAATTCTCAATTTAAAACTTTAGTTCTAACTATATAGGATGACTGGTAATTAGTGACCGATACTTAAACACGTGATTATACTCATGATAACAAACAACTTTCCCAAAGAAACATTTTTTTAACCGACTTCGAAAAAGGAGGAGGTTATCAATTCGGATGTTTGTGTTTTTTTTTTATGTATGTTAGGGCATAACTCTGTGATATATTGACGGATTTGCAAAATTCTTTTTTTGTTCGAAAGGGGTTTATTTCGAAATGGTCCCATTTAAATTTCAAAAAGATCTGATGATGGGTTTCGGAGACAGACAACGGAACTCTTCAAAAATTGACAGCAAATCAACCGCGATTGCTGCTATCGTATGTCTATGAATTGTTAACACAGTGTAATGGGGAGCCACAACTAAAAAGTGAAAAATAAAAAACTTTTTTACAAAAAAATAGAACCGACTTCCAAAAAAAGTGCAAAATAACTTTAATTTCGGAAGTCGGTGTCAAAAAACGAAGACACAAAACAGGAACACCGACTTCCGAAATTAAAGTTATTTTGCACTTTTTTTGGAAGTCGGTTCTATTTTTTTGTAAAAAAGTTTTTTTTATTCTCATTCACTTTTATCACAATAACACAAAAGCCGTATGAAATTCGCGCGCGCGCGCGCCTACCTATCAGCTGTTGGCTGGGTGATGCCGTTCTGTTTCACTATATGTTTCTTTGGGAAAGTTGTTTGTTATATATAGTACAATCACGTGTTTAAGTATCTGTCACTAATTACAAGTCACCCTATATAACGGTTATGAATCTTAATATAGTACTACATTTGACTGCCTGTAAGCTAAAGACATTTTTTTCTATTTATTATTACTAACAGGCTCACGTTTGACCACTGTCTCACCTGATGGTAAGCGATGTGGTCGACGCTTTTCTAGAATCTTCCTATTTACTCTTGACTTAAAGACACAATAAGTCGGAGCAGAGACTGCTTAAATCACCTTATAAGAACTTCATATATCATCTAATCTATGTCTACATACTTAGCCTATATTTTTCCCTGCAGCGCTCTTCCTTTCCCACTCGCGGATAAAACCGAAGAGTTCCTTGGGCAGGAGCCGATCGTCCCACCATCGGTGAAAGCCACATAATTATTGGTGATTCTAGGCGTCTCTGCTCTGCTTTTCATCGCTTAGGTAAACGCTTAGGACTAAGCCACATCTAGCATCTGCCACCTAGTTAAGCAAACCTTAACTGCTGGGTTCAGCTACGCTACTCATCAAACGGTGAACAAAGCTCCTGATGGCTATGGTATCACCTCCACGAGCGAGTGTACCGTTGCGAGTCCACCTATCGTTGGGTGATCTCCACAAGACGATAATTCTTCCACCAGTGTATCATCGTGACTCGCGACTGGTTGCCGTGTGACCTCAACGACCACAGTTCTCTTGTTGTGATAGGTTTGCAGCGAGTGCAGTGCGAGCACGTTGCATTTTGCGACGAGCGCTCTGTGAATTGGTCGTGTCTCGCTTAGGGAGCAATGCTAGTCGATGACAGTGACAGTCGTCGCATCGCCGTGAGAGTATCGCCGCGCGCCGATTGGAGACACGTCCGTTAGAACTGTTCTATAACGATAATATCGCCGTGATACACGCGCTCGAGGAGATGATGCTTCTGTGGCTTTGGGTGCGCATTCACATAAAAATCTAGTAGCTGGTGCCAGCAGTTCTGTTCCAGCAAAAACTATAAACACTGTGCTCGCTTCATAATCTACGCGAGTTGTCCCTTGCAAAAATATATCAAAATAATAATCATTTATTCAAATCAGGCTGAGGAACACCACTTTTAGAATGTCACAAATTGAAAAAGACAGTCCTCCAAAACTTCCTAGTGTTTAGCTGGGAATAAGACGTTGCGTCAAACTCCCCAGCAACGCAGATGGTGGCAAACCGAAACCATCTACCAGCTTTCTACATAAATGCACCAGACCTTATAGTCCGGTCAAAATAAATATTCAAGTTTACAATAATTCGCATATACACATTTTTGAGATATAGCGACAGTCGCTATATCTCAACAATAGTTCTGCCAGTTCAGCTCTATGTGAATTATGGTAACTGTACCCCTATTTGGTCAATATTATTAATTTCTCTATCATCAGGTAAAGAAAGAAACCAAACCTCTAGTCAAACGAAACGATCAACACATCATCTACATAAGTTATATAGATGTTTAGTAACTTTGATTATCCAAAGGTAGTGAAGAAGGCAAGCATACGAGAAGTCAGGAAAGACAGAAAGAACTTTATAAAAAACAGGAAACTCAGGATAAACTCGATCAAACCTGATACTCCATCACCCGCATCCAAAAAAAGTAAGATACTAATTTAAACTTAACTTAAGAGGCCGTACACGAAATTTTGGCCGATTTCACTAATTTACGTGATTTTACAGTTAAAATAATGCATTTCTATAAGTTTTAATGCACAACATGAAAGATCGTTTCAATTCAATTCAATTCAAATTCTTTATTGCATCCATAATGTACATAGAGATGGTAATTTTTTAGTATATTTACTGAAACAATTATGGACCCTGTCGGGCACAGCAAAATTTAAAAGTAGGAGAGGGGAAGACCACTTTAATATTATCCTTTTTAATTTATGTACTAAATTCAATTTCAGTTTTTCATATCTGTCTATTAATATTACTATTTGTTTTACTTATATTATATAATTATTATAATGTTATTTTATAAATGATCTATTTTATATTAAATTAAATATTATTATCCATTCGCTTACATATTTTGTAAATCTATTATTGTATTTATTATTTCAATAATATTTAATATGTTCGTCTATTTTAACTCGTTTATTTTTTATTTATTAAGTAAACTGTTTTATCTATTTATTATTGAATTTATCCGTTAGATATTCGTCAATTGTATAATAGTTTTTAGTAATTAAAAATTGTTTTAGTTTATTTAAAAATATACTTATTTTATTTTCTTTTTTTAAGTGTTCCGGTAATTTATTGTATATTTTTATTGACATAGCATATGGACTGGAAGAGTGCAATTTAAGGCGGGATGGAGGTAAATTAAGTCTGTTTTATGGCGCAGCGAATATTTTGTTTGTATTTCTGCCCGGGTGGTGTAGAAATCTGGGTGTTTGCGGACTAGTTTGCATAATTCTAAAATATAAATATCAATTAAGGTAAGGATTTTGTGTTTCTTGAAGTGAGGCTTGCAACTATCTGTTTGATCTATGTTGGTTATTATTCGTATGAGCTTTTTTTGTAGTGTAAATAGGGAGGGTGCGTCTGTGCTATTTCCCCATAAAATAATGCCATAGCTGAACCAAGCGTGCGCATACGCATAGTATGTGACTAGTGCGGTCTGCAAGTTTGTAGTCTTTTTAATTTCACGAAGGGCATAAGAGAACTTTAAAATTTTTAATTTAACTTGCTGTATGTGTACTTTCCAGTCTATGTGTGTGTCTATTGTCAAACCTAGCAAAGTAAAATCGTTCACTGCTTCTATTTTATGTTGGTTAAATGTAAAATTTATATGTAGTTGTTTTTTTTGCCGAGGATGAAAGGTGATTAATTTGGTTTTGGTAAAATTAATTTCGAGATTATGTTCACTCAACCATTTTATGGTTTTATTGAGAATAGTGGTAAGTTTTTCATTTAAATGAGCATTAGTTTGGCATGAGGTGAGGATAGAAATATCATCCGCAAACAGTACACATGGTTCGTCTATGATTTTGGGGAGGTCGTTTATATATATGAGGAAAAGGAGGCACCCTATCACACTTCCTTGGGGAATTGAAGCATATATCGGTCTTATGTCTGATCTTATAAGCTGTATTTCTTTGGTTTTTTTATTGTAATATTCAATCTCAACTAATTGTTCTCTACCCGTCAAATATGATGCGAACCAGTCGTGGGCTTTTCCACGTATTCCTATCCCGTATAACTTGTTTAATAATATTTTAAATTGGACTTTGTCATAGGCCTTATTCCTATTGCGTATTGCTTATTATTTAAAATATTTAATGCTTCTTGGATATACTTATAAACAGCTAGCGTTGTAGATCTTTTTTTGCGAAATCCGTTTTGGGAGTCATCGAATAATTTATATTTTTCACAAAAGGAATATACGCGATCGCACATTGCTTTTTCAAAGACTTTAGATGCTGTAGGAAGAAGGGCAATTGGTCTATAATTACTTGGGTCTGTTTTTGCATCCTTTTTGTGAATTGGTTTAATTATAGCTTTTTTTAGTTGACTGGGGAAAGTGCATTTATCGAACGATTGGTTAATTAATTTGACAAAAGGTAAGGTTAGTTCATCAGCACACTGTCTAAAAAGAGTTGGTGGGAGTTCGTCTATGCCGTGACTATTTTTGTTTTTTAGGCTTTTTAATATTTTGTTTACTTCGTATCCGTCGACTGGGGTAACAAACATAGTGTTTTCGGTGGGCTTAATCACCGATGTTTTCCTTGGTTCGACACTGGGAGTTTGGGTGGTATTTTCTCCAATAGATGCAAAAAAGTCATTAAATAGGTTGGCTACTTGTTTTGGTTCACTTAGTAGGTTTGTCGTCAGTAATGTTATATTTTGTTTGTCTTTTTTAATTTTTTTGTTTGTTCGTTCTTTTACAATGCTCCACATGGTCTTAACTTTATTTGATGATTTATTCATTTTATTTATGTAATGTATTTTTATTGCCATTATTACAGATTTTTTTAGGATTTTTTCATATTTTTTATAGTATTTCGTGAGTATTGGATTATTAATTTTTAGGGATAGGATTTTTAATAGTCTTTTATTTTTACAGGATTCTTTTATGCCAACGGTTAGCCAATAATTATTATTTTTTGTTTTTAATTTAAGTCGACGTATACATTCATACATTCATCTAAAATATCTGTCAATGTGTTGTGGAACGACTCATAATTCTCATCTACATTTTTATTCGGCTGTATAATATTATTCCAGTTTTGTGTTTGAAGTTTGGATTTGAATTTTAGGATGTTACTTTTGTTAAATAATCGTTTATTGGCAAACCAAATTGATTGATTAGTTTGTTGTTTCGGTATCATAATATGTATAATTGTTCCACAGTGATCTGAAAAAACTAATTCATCTACAGTTGAATACATTTTATTATCGTTAAAGTTTGTGAAGATCAGATCTAAACATGTTGACGTGGTTTGTGACATACGCGTTGGTTCCTTTATATGCTGTTCAAATTTATACTCTAGCATGAGATCAATTAATTGGTTCGTTTTTACATTATTTTCTAAAATATTTGTGTTAAAATCCCCTCCAATTATTACCTTATATGTTTTGTATTTGTTGTTTATATACTGCATTATTTGTTTTAATTTACTAATAAAAATGTCTTCCTCTCTTCTATTCCAGTACATGGTAACTATTATTAGGTTTTGTTTTGGTAGCTTACATGCACATACTTCAATACAATATTCAACAGTCATATCTCTAATATCACAACATTCTATACATTCTATATCGTCCCTTAATATAATACAGACACCACCACCACTTCGAGAGCGGCGACAGTAAGATGCTGCAGCTTTACATCCAGGAAATTGCAGAGTATCCAATTTATCCTTGTTTAGCCAGGTCTCGCTCATGCATATTGCTTTGTAGGTAGGGTTATCATTGATGAAAGCCTCTAGAAGATGTTGTTTGTTATTAATGCTTTGGAAGTTTTGAAACAAAATTTTAAATTGTTGGCCTGGAGTTACGAAATGTACGATTGTCGCTATTTTCGTTCATGTAGTAATGAGAATGATTTTCGTGTTCCTGTACTTGATTATTGTTAGTGTTTGTATTGATTTGCTTCGTCTGTATATCCGTTTTTTTTCCTTCTATAAACAACTGATTGTTTCTTATTATTGCGTGCAACCCTATTTTCCTAGCTTTCAACATTTCTTCACGCATTTGCTTTCTTTCCGTTCTTGCATTTTCATCTAAAAATTCGGACACAAACAAACTTGTTCCTTGAAGACAATGCTTATTTTCTATGATATATTTAGCCATTCTTTTACTAATGAGCTCAATTACTAGAGGTCTGCTGTTATTATAATTTCTACCTAGCCTATATGTTTCCTCAATATACCCTGTAAGATCAATATTTAATTTTTCGTAGCAAATATCAATCAATCTACAGTGCTGATTGTAATCTGGTTCCTTATAATATTCAGTGAAGCCGTAAAGTACGATTTTCCTGCAGTTGCTCTCAGTACATTTTGAGTGCTTTGCTGGTTTTATTGTTTTTAAATTTTTAACCTCTTTCGCAAGTTTCGCGTTTTCCGTGGTTAAATATTCTATTTTTTTATTTATCGTTTCTATGTCTTCTCGTCTTTTTTCGTTTTCCTTTGAAAGTGAGTTTGTTTTCCTTTCAATGTCTTCTCTAACTTTGGTAATTGCCTTGTTTATTTCGGTTTGAATAGTGTTTTGAATCTCAGCTATTATAGATTTATTGTTTTGTTGTAGACGAAGAATTATCATTTCACTCAGATTATGCAATGTCAGTTCCCCCGGAATTACTGTGTCCAAGCGTGTTTCTTGTAGCAATTTGGTCGGTGATTTAACTGTAGGGCTATCTGTAGGTATGCGGGATGAGTCATACACTCTGGTGTCTCCCAGTAAACTTTTGTCATCCTGCTGGTCGTCAATCGACATTATTGTGTCATCAAGCGTCGGTGGTGAAAGTCTTCTAACAGGTGTGTCGTCGGTTCTGATTTGTCTAATAGTATTTTTGCAAGACGGGCAGCGCCAATTATGATCTAATGAATTAGCTAGATTCGAAGCTTGCGTTGCGTTTTATAAGAGATTTGGGTAGTTTAAAAGATTTTTATTGCCAAATTTTTGTAATTTTTACATTTTTTTTGTCAAGAAATGGATTGATGGTGAACTGAAGTTTATTTTTTGCAGGTCTAGTTTTATGAACGAGAGTTATAAATAGCCAAAATCAAGAGTAATTATTTGCCCATTTTCTCTAAAATTTTACTAAGTAAAATTTTTTTTCTACTCAAAAATTTTGTTGTGGTAAAAAGTGATTCATGCATTATATAGAAAACTTTTGCGACAATAAGTTCTAATTTCATTCATACCGTTTAGATGTCAAAACGATTCGAAATTATGTGATATTCTAAACCCCTTACAGCAAAAAATCACAAAACCGTCGTCGGTTTGTGGTTGATTAATCGTTATTGTAATAAAAATAAAAAAAAATAAACTAGCACATACATTAGATCATAATTGAAATGATCTTTCATGTTATGCATTAAGACTTTTAGAAATAAATTATTTTAACTGTAAAATCACGTCTGTAAAATCACGTAAATCTGCGAAATCGACAGAATTTCGTGTACGGCCTCTTAAATTATTGTTTTTTAGCGACTTACAAATCGTAGATCGTGATTTCAAACCCAGACAGGCGCTTTACTTTGTGTAAATTATTTCGTCACCACTGCTCTCAAAACGGTAAAGGAAAACATCGTGAGGAAACCGGTATGTCCTAGAAACAAAAATTCGAAGACACATCCAGAAACCCGCTTTGGGCGCGCGTGGTGGATTACGAGCTACACCCACTCACAGAGAGGAGGCCTGTGCCCCAGCAGTGGGGACATTAAAAGGCTGATGATGATGATGTTTGTGAAAGGTAATCTCTGGAAGTTCTGAACCAATAGGAATGTTTTCTGGCTGCAAAAATAATGATTATATTTAGTCTGTAAGATAGTTAAAAAAAAATAATGGACACTTATTCTCTGCTTTACCAAACCGATAAAAAATGACGAAAGACAAAACGCATCAAACTTCAGGGGGTCTAATCCGAAGTGTTTTTACGAAGTATCGGCCGAATGTTCGGACATATTTGTGTGAAGTGTTAAAGTGAATGTGTCATACCTAAAATTGTAGCTCATCTCTGAGTGCTTCTTCCACCAAAAACATACGTAATGCCATTTCGCTACAATTTTAGGTAGAGTCCATTTCACGAAAGAAGTCCCGCAGACGCAGCGCTGTATTCGCGCGACATAATAACAACTTTTGGCATCGTAAATAAACCTTATAACGCACTAATCCAATAATAAACTCACAAAATATCTACCACAACAAACGCACCTTGATAACATCGACAAACGACAACATGGCCGATCTCCGCATCTTCAATTTAGTTTCATTATTTAGTTCCACAATTGTCCGCGGGACTTCTTTCGTGAAATGGACTTTATGGCACATTCACTTTAACACTTCACACAACGTGTGTAGTGCCACCACCAGGATTGGAAGCTTGTTACGTCACTTTTAGGTAAAATGTGGTACATTATTGACGTAGGTCTGAAGTCACGCGAAATTTCAACGCCTTCCACATTACAGGCTTATACAGGGTGAAATTGAATAGATGCGACAAATTTAAATATACAATAATACGTGTTGTCTAGAAAATGTATAAAACATTAAATGAAAAATTAAAAAATAATTGATCAGTGTTACGATATTTTAG
Source organism: Polia nebulosa (assembly GCA_951329385.1). Classification (NCBI taxonomy): domain Eukaryota; kingdom Metazoa; phylum Arthropoda; class Insecta; order Lepidoptera; family Noctuidae; genus Polia; species Polia nebulosa. The sequence continues at coordinate 19,045,511 of OX589614.1, forward strand.
CCGAAATCTTCGCTGCGTTTCACGAAGATTTCTTACGGTGCTGTACCACACGATAATATCGAGATACTGTACGTTTGTTAATGGTTCACAACTATTTAAAATATTTTGCTGGAATACCGATAATTCGTACTTAAATAAAGATAATAACATCAATAGACCTTTTGAAAACGATAATCGCGTATTTTGTTTTAATGATTTAGATTGTAGAAAAAACAGTTTATAATTACTATGTTACTGTAACTGAAGCTCCCATTTCATTTTGTCGCATTTATTCAAATTCACCCGGTATTTAACTTGCATTATTTGTTATTAAGTATACGTATGTTCGGGTGGTTCAAATCTTGCTGGCTGAATTAGAGCTACAGACTTCCTCTGCTCTTACGGAGTTATATTTTTACATGTGGGTTCAGTTCCGATAATAATGCATTTTTATGGTGTAGGTAGTGTATATAAATGAGATATTACTACTACGCTACACGTGAATCTAACCCGTGTAGTAAGGTCATTAAACACTATAATGGCAAGCGAAGCTTAGCAGGAATAATGAGTACGAAAGGCGAAGAAATGAAGAATGTTATTAGAATTGGATGTAATGAATATATTTAAAGATAAAGTAAGAATACAGAACTGGACTAGCAATATGGCAAACAATATGAAAAATAAGTAACAATTATTATGAGCGCGGCGCGAATCGAACGGTAAGGTAGGTAGACGAATGACGACTGAGGCGCGTCGCTCTGCTCGCGCGCCGGTCGGTGTTCGCAAGCCGCTGACGTCACATCGAACAATAGATCACCTGATTTTGGGATCTGGCGCAGAAACACAAGCGACAGCGATTTGCTCCAAATTGTAAGGGCTCCAAATCGAAATCCAGGATTAGCTCCAGATGAAGGAACTCTTCAATGCTCGACAGCACGGACACGAAGTTTTGTGTACGCATTTAATTATGCTAGTTGGTATAAAAGCTTGTTTTAAAAACTGGCCATTAGCGAGTCAGACTCGCGCGAAAAGGGTTCCGAACAAATCATATTTTTTCAGATTTAAACTTCTTACAGGGTGTAACGGAAAGGTGTGGTTATATTTTAAGATTGTTGTGCCCATCGATATGAACAACTTTCTTCAAGAAAACCTGAGGAAATACTCAAAATTTTTTTTTACCTCCCATAGAAATATTGATCAGCTGATGATAAATTTTTTTAGTCGTCCCAACCCCAATAGAAGTGCATCATTCGTACAACAAGTACATCCATAAAGTACGGTGCTCGTATCCGACCGAAACAAAGGTCACAGATAGAGAATATAAATTCAGGAATTAATACAAATACTAACTGGTACTATAGTTGAGTCTTCACTCAAGAAGTAAATAAAGTTGAATACTCCAACTCCCTTGAAATCCTACACAGACAGTTCAATAGCGCCAACAACACGCTTCTGCCTGTTAAGTTCTAAGAACTTTAGCCAACTGGCTCTCCCCGCGGCTCCACCCGGGTATCTGTTTAAATTATTACTTAAACACAATATCAGCCTAGAATAAATCAGAATAACAGAACACTCTTCCTGTCACACTCACGGATATTCACTCATATCAGCTGATGATAACTTTGTATGAAAAGTCCAATTTTTTTAGGAATTTTCAATTTTTTCTTAGAGAAAGGTGTTCATTTCCATGGGCAGAACCGGTTTTTGAAATATGACCACACGTTTCCGTTACATCCTGTATAGGTACTTCTTATAGTATTTCCTGTAATCTATCTTTTCAAAATTGTGGGTCTAGTGGTTTCGGAGATAAGGGTCTGTCCCTGGTCATTATTCTTCTATTTTCTCAAATAAAAAAAACTAAATATTTTGGAATTAGGAAATAAATATATTTGAAATCCTTTCATTTGATATGTAGCACATTACAGATTAAAAAAACATTTTTTTTTAATTTTCTGATTGCGCCCCCCAGTGTCATATTCCAAATTAATTTATTTACGTTACACGTTCGTGTTTGGGTCATAGATATTCATGTGTGTACCAAATTAATTTATTGACGTTACACGTTCGTGTTTGGGTCATAGATATTCATGTGTGTACCAAATTAATTTATTGACGTTACACGTTCGTGTTTGGGTCATAGATATTCATGTGTGTACCAAATTAATTTATTGACGTTACACGTTCGTGTTTGGATCATAGATATTCATGTGTGTACCAAATTAATTTATTGACGTTACACGTTCGTGTTTGGGTCATAGATATTCATGTGTGTACCAAATTAATTTATTTACGTTACACGTTCGTGTTTGGGTCATAGATATTCATGTGTGTACCAAATTAATTTATTTACTTTACACGTTCGTGTTTGGGTCATAGATATTCATGTGTGTACTAAATTAATTTATTTACGTTACACGTTCGTGTTTGGGTCATAGATATTCATGTGTGTACCAAATTTCAACTGAGGTCCGATACCGAGATTCGGAGTAAATTGGCTGTGACAGACGGACGGACAGACAGACATTATCGAAATTGCTACAGCGCTTTTTGAAAAATATAACAGAAACAAAAAATATGTATACATAGATGACGTTTTGGTTACCTCGAATCACATTAATTATTCCATGTTATTGGGGTTATCAATTTGGGTGGTTTAGTTCTGGGGTACCTATAGATAGGTAACCAGTGTCATATTCCAAATTAATTTATTTACGTTACACGTTCGTGTTTGGGTCATAGATATTCATGTGTGTACCAAATTAATTTATTGACGTTACACGTTCGTGTTTGGGTCATAGATATTCATGTGTGTACCAAATTAATTTATTGACGTTACACGTTCGTGTTTGGGTCATAGATATTCATGTGTGTACCAAATTAATTTATTGACGTTACACGTTCGTGTTTGGATCATAGATATTCATGTGTGTACCAAATTAATTTATTGACGTTACACGTTCGTGTTTGGGTCATAGATATTCATGTGTGTACCAAATTAATTTATTTACGTTACACGTTCGTGTTTGGGTCATAGATATTCATGTGTGTACCAAATTAATTTATTTACTTTACACGTTCGTGTTTGGGTCATAGATATTCATGTGTGTACTAAATTAATTTATTTACGTTACACGTTCGTGTTTGGGTCATAGATATTCATGTGTGTACCAAATTTCAACTGAGGTCCGATACCGAGATTCGGAGTAAATTGGCTGTGACAGACGGACGGACAGACAGACATTATCGAAATTGCTACAGCGCTTTTTGAAAAATATAACAGAAACAAAAAATATGTATACATAGATGACGTTTTGGTTACCTCGAATCACATTAATTATTCCATGTTATTGGGGTTATCAATTTGGGTGGTTTAGTTCTGGGGTACCTATAGATAGGTAACTAAAAAGTGAAAAATAAAAAACTTTTTACAAAAAATACAACCGACTTCCAAAAAAGTTCGGAAGTCGGTGTCAAATAACGAAGAAATAAAATGCAAACTCCGACCTCTGAAATAAAAATTATTTTATAATAAGTCTTCTTTTTTGGAAGTCGGTTCTATTTTTTGTAAAAATTTTTTTCAAACTACACAGACGTGTGTAGTTTGGCCAGGTTTTAATTCCATCTCCTGTATCTTAAAAACAAAAAAGACAGCCCCCGAAAATGCTCCTTATTCACTATCTTTAAGAATTAAAACGAATAGTTTTCGGATACGTTTAAGCCAGTTCGCTTGTTAGTTCAGAAAGTCGCGAAAACTTCTATCCTCTAATGTATTCATACAAGAGGCCAACAAAAGGCCATTTAGTGAACTGTTAACTGAATTGACGAGCAACCTGACTTCATATCTTGCATTTTCGTCGCCTGTCTCTCTTCTCCTCAGTCGATTCTCAGGAGGAGAAGCAACTGATCACGTAATCACAGTTGTTTTTCTTCCGCAGATCGGCAAAAAAAAGTAGTGGTATTGTATTTCCCGAATCTAACACACGTGCTTTGTTTCAAGAGGCCCGTGATTCTCGTCGGGCAGCCAAACCAAGTCAAATATGTGACATACAGGCCACCTACGACCAGATTAAGAGCTTACAGAAGACGCTACCGGGAAAGGCATTCGAGATGGTAGCGAGAAACATCACATGCTATAAACACAAAAACGCAGACGCCGTTTTTGTAATCCCCTATAAGAGAAAGGGCAAAAGATGGGACTGGATCAGAAATAAGAGATCGTCAAAACTACATTTCTATGAAAAAAATGTTAACTTTGATGACAATGCTTATACAGTAAATTTTGAAGATGATCCTAATGATCTTTTTGAAAGATACGCCAAAGGAGACGATGGTATTTATAAAATTGTTAAGAGAAGGAAAAGAACGGCTAATTTAGAAGCTTTGGAACGTGGGTTGACGAATATACCAGCGCTGATACCTGGGGAGGTAAGTTTGTGTGTCTTTTGAATGTAAACCTTTTTGGTGATAACTTTTAGTCGATTTCCGATCAGTATCGGACATGATCTGACTTGAACGGACAATCTGTCTTCAGATGACTCGCAGGGTGGTTAGTAGCAGCTGCGGGTAACTTCTCACTTCCAGACATAATCCAATCCATGGTCGGAAGTGAGAGCGACACCGTCGCCTCCTTTTGCTGAGGTGGGAGGTGGCGGAAAGGGAAAGAGAGAATACAACCTCCCTCCCTATTCGTAGTAGACGCACGGGTGTGTCCAGCATGTCCTAGAAACAAAAATTCGAAGACATGTTACATCCACCAACCCGCATTGGGCCTGCGCGGTGGATTACGGCCCACACCCTCTCACAGAGAGGCCTGTGCCCCAGCAGTGGGGACCTTAAAAGGCTGATGATGATGATGATGGATGATGCACGGGTGCTGGAGGGCACGGAACGACCTCTGGCTGCCATTGGATGTGGCCTGCAGGTAACAAACTCGAGGAGTCTGTTACCTGAACAGTCAAAGCCAGAGACGGCGGCGGGCCGTGTTCCACGCGTGTCTCCCTAGAGGAATTGTGGCTGTACCCGATCAAAGGCAGCAGCAGAATACCGTGTGGCTTTAGTGAGTTAGCCTATGCTTGACAGATGACATTAACCGTTATTGTTTTACAGGACGAGCTTTTCGTGTTGGCGGGAGACTCGGTGACCATGGACTGTGGCCTTCATACTCCAGTCAGAACCTGTGATGGAAAGTTTCTTTGGAAGACGGACAGGAATAGGATGTTGAAGCAAGACAATGTTTATGTGGACGATGTCAGCCTTACCATAAATAATGTGGAGCCCAAGAATGTTGGGACCTATACTTGTAGTCGGGTAAAATATTTTATTATACCTTCGAGTAATATTTATTTATGCCTTAGACAGCATCAGCAACGGTAGTATTATCATCAGAAAAAACCGGCCAAGTGCGAGTCGAACTTGTGCGTAGAAAGAGCATTGACGTCGTATATAATGATAGATTTCTCGGAGCTCAGATTGCTCGAAGTTTCCTTGCGTTATCGAATCAGAAAACCAAGATATCTTGCAGGACAACCAAGGTTACCGACATAGCCCGAAGAATGGCCAATCTGTGGCAGTAGGCAGAGCACATTGCTTGCAGAACAATTAATCGATAGGGTCGAAAAGTTCAGGAGTGGCGACGGCGTACTGGAAGACGCAGCATTGGAAAGCATACCACAAGGTGGACCGATGACCTGATGAGGGTCGCGGGTATCCGACGGGTGCGAGAAGCATAGGACTGGTCGTTGTGACGACACTTGGGGAGGCTTATGTCGACCAATGGACGTCTGTTGGCTGAAATGATGATGATAATGATAGATTTAATGAAGATGTCTTAAAACAACAAAATAAATGCCAGGTTTATAAACCTCAACGTGCTGCTTAATACGCAGGTTACTCATAAGCTCTTTGCTGATGCTAACAGTTCAATAAATTTATTTCAGGATCACACAGTTCGTAAGAACGTGAGACTGAACGTGCTGACGATACCATCCTTCGACGTCGTGTTCCTACCCGTGTACAAGACTCAAGATAACTGTTCTTATGATGTAAGTGGAGGCTTCTCCAACACTGTCCAATAAGTTAGATTCAATCATCATCTTTCATCCCCTGGGCGTATGCTACTTGGAGAGAAATGGCCTCCTTCTGTGAGACAGGGATGGTTCAGAATGAGGCCGCTGAATGGGATCATGAGAGGGCCGATCCCACGCGTCGAGGCAACCATCTCGTCGCCTAAAACGGCGAAACCTCATCTGCCTAGTTTAAGGCAGGTGGGTCTCCGAGGTCGCGGGCGATCATGGATCATGGATGGGTGATCTTTACATAACGAGACTCCTCCGTGCCTCAGAAAGCACGTCAAGCTGTTGGTTCCGGCTGTCAATCGTGGATCTTTGACAGTCGTTACGGGTCGTCAGAAGCCCGAAAGTTTGACAACCAGTCTTAGTAAAGGGGTGTCGTATTACCCAGTAAATGGGTTGTGGAGGTCAGATAGGCAGTCGCTCCAAGTAAAATACTAGTATTCAGCTGCATCCGGACTGGAAGCCGGCCCCAAGATAGTTGGGAAAATCCTAGACTGACTGCTCTTTTTTTAACAAATCATTGTCATTCTCATTTTTACAGGACCTCAAAGCCATCCAGCGACTCGGTAGCTTAATGGCTAAAGAAAATCGCTGTGGGAAAACTTGCTCCGTAAGAATTGATGAGCCAGTCTGCCAGAGAGACAAGGTAAGATTAGTTTTCTTAAATATGCTAATGCTCTTTTAAACAAAGATCCACAGTTTTCAAGGGTTCACTGCTGAACTTAGGATCCTGAATGGGTCGCAAAATTTTTCGAAAGGAACGGAAAGGGCAACTGAAGGAACGGGTGGGTTTTAGTCAGTAAGTCGGACACGCCCTATATGCCCTGGTATGAATGAAAAGCAGTTGAATGCAGCTGAGATGAGAATGCTAAGAGCGATGTGTGGTGTTACGCACATGCATAAAATAAGGAATGAGAACATAAGAGGAAGTCTGAAAGTGGCACCGGTGATTGAAAAGTTGTGTGGAAATCTATTGTCATGGTATCAGCGTCAGGTATATTTGCCTGACACGTGCTGAGCTGGACTCCCATTTGGTGCAACCTTGAGACGCACACCGCACTGTGTACATTCGTTAGTATTTGAAATGTTGCAAGTGTCACTTTTATTTCTATAAGTATGTTTTCCTTTTTTGTTTATTGGCGCTTTGTTTATAAATACGTAGGTTTAAATAATTTTATTGTGATTTTGTGTCTTTTGTGTGCACTGAATAAATGTTTTATCTATCTATCTATGGTATGGGCATGTGATGCGGAGGAATGAAGAAAATGTCGTGAGGAAGTCTTGTGTATGGATGTGGATGGGCTATATATAAGAGTAGAGGAAGGCCAAAGAAGCGATGGTTGGACTGTGTGAAAGAGGATATGGGTAAAAAGAGGGTGACTACAGAGATGACGACTAATACAGAAGTATGAAAGAAAAAGACATGTTACGCCGACCAAATAAATTGGGATAAGGGCAGGAGAATGATGAGCTGACGATTTCCCACGCTCAAAAAAAGGTCGTGAATGATTGTTAATAACGAACATTGTCGAACATCGCCGTAACGCTTGACTGTCTCGTGGTCTCTTTTGCGTCTGCTGTGCGTAAGGCCCTGAGCTAGCTGCCCGGGTCAGGCAAAATGTGCTATTGGATTTTTTCATAAGGATCTACTCTGCAGTAACACAGAGTTTGGAAGTTGGTGAGAGGTTGGGAGTAGAGAACTAAGTAAAATCTATTTACTCCGTCAGTTAAATTACCAAACAATATTGGACATATTGGCATGTGGCATGTTGTGACATCCACCAACCCGCTTTGGGCCCGCGTGGTGGATTACGGCCCACACCCTCTCACAGAGAGGAGGCCTGTGCCTCAGCAAAGGGGGCATTAAAAGGCTGATTACGATTGGACACGTATTTTTGATTTTGTCAAGTAATTATAAAATGAGCCATATACTTGTAGTGCGCGACACATCTACGTAAAAAATGTACCACTTTTTAATTAAGTAACGTAGTAACGTAACAAACCTCTACTCCTGAACTTTGGTGCATTTTATCTTTGAACAATTTTTTTTTTTTTTTGGTAAAGCAAAAAATGGGCGTCCAATATTTTTAAACGACTTTCGAAAAAAGAGGTTCTATGTTCGACTGCATGTATTTTTTTTTTTTAATTTATGTCCGCCGATTTCTCCGTCAGTTGTGGACTGATTTTCAAAATTATTTTTTTATCCGAAAGAATAGACCCGAGAAATTGCTTCAGCGCTTTTTAAGAAACTGAACAAAAACGAAAAATACGTATACCCCGATGACGTTCTGGTGTTCTCCAAATGTTTAAATTCCACGTTCCATGTTATTGGGGTTTTTAGTTCTGGGGTTTAACAACTAAAAATTAAAAACTTTTTTTACAAAAAAAAAAAACATCCGACTTCCAAAAAAAAAAATACATTAAAAAATAACTTACAAATAACGAAGTCTAAGAAGAAATTAAATTTATTTTTTAGTGTATTTTTTTTTTTTTGTAAGTTTCAGTCGGTTGATTCTTTTTTGTAAAAAAGTTTTTATATTTGAAAATCTAAATTACAGACTAAATAGGATTATTATTTTTGTACTCAGGAAAAATCAATCTGCCTAGCTTTTTTTCCCAACTATCTTGGGGTCGGCTTCCAGTCTAACCGGATGCAGCTGAATACCAGTATTTTACATGGAGCGACTGCCTATCTGACCTCCCCCTGATACGATACCCCTTGGTAATAAGACTGGTTGTCAGACTTTCAGGCTTCTGACGACCCGTAACAACTGTCAAAGATCCACGATTGACAGTCGGTACCAACGGCTTAACGTGCTTTCCGAGGCACGGAGGAATCTCGGTATGTAAAGATGGTCACCCATCCATTGACCAACCCCGGCAAGCGTAGTTTAACCTGATGGATTGACCCGTGCGGCTGTTATTACTTTAGTCAAGAGGCTCCTCACGAGTACCCAGGAATAAAGAAAGAAAGAAAGAAAAAATATTTATTTGCCACAGTTATAGGCACACACAACAAAAAATAAAAACTTAATCATTTAAAAGAAAAACAAAAGTAGGAAACGAGAATAGAAAAAAAAAATTGTGCGCCCCACGGCTGCGCCAAATAGGTCCAGTTCAGCATATATAAGCCAGACAGCTAGTGCCTGACGCTGGTTTGCAACTGGACCTGAGGATTGTGACGTTACATGTCACGGACGTAAATCAGTTTTATATGTGTGTTTCTGTGTGTGTATGTATAAATAGCCTAAGTAATAAAAAAACGAATGTGTATAATATAAATAGCGTAATGTGCGTGTGTGTAATAGCTCTTCTTGCTTTGTATGTGCACAGGCATTGGCACTGCAGTGTGAGATACTCACAGGCCTGTATTGTAATCTCTTCTTGTTCTTCCAGGGCACCAACAGCACCCTGGTCAGGGCAGCAGCCGTTATATCCATGGCTCCCCGTGAACTGAACTGTAGCTTGCAGTGTAAGAGGGATATCATCTCCTCTCTTGTCATGCTCTGTGCTACTAATACTGCTGTACTTTCGTCTATTAGAGGTACAGTTTGAATTATATTCTCTTGTATTTTGTTTCGTGTAGCGAAATCTATGACGCTACATACGAACTAAAAAACAGCAAAATCCTACATCGCGCAAGCTGAGTTCTCCGTGCGATTTGAACATATACAACAGCCCGAAATCAACTATCGGGCAGTTGGCCGGACCAGGCACAACACCCGTCTGGTCGGAGGATCCTCCCTTTTCAATGGAGGTTGTGGGACTTTACACTCTGTTTCGCACCTTCCTACAAGTGCTTTGCAGGACTGGTCAATGTGGTGGAGCATGAGGGAGACAAAATGTCCGAAAGTGGATGTCTTGTCTGGGATAATTATCATGACGAAAATGTTTTAGTTAAGGTTTTGACACCATTTTTTATCCTACCGAGGGTATTTTTTTTTGAGACTATGTATGTATGTACGAGGACATACTTGTATGCATGTATGTTTATTTCTTCGTAACGCTCTATAGCCTAAACGGATTTTAACCAAAGAGGTATCGATCGATTTGTGTTGACAGTCGAAGTGAGTTAGGCCATGGGGTTTCATCTCGAACAAAGAAAATTTAATTCAAATAAATCTCAATAGATGGCGTAATATGCATCGATTCCTTATTGAATTTTAAGTAATATTAATATTTTGAAAATGAATATGGTAAAAACTGTATTTTCTTATTTAACAAACTGCCCTAAGCATAAAATTGTGGAATAATGGGCTTGTAATTGAAATTTAGACGATTATTGGAACGAATCCTTAGACATATATATTTCTTGTACCAATAGATGGCGCTGTTTGAAGTTTTAGAGTTTATCCATTCACCTCTTTAAAATTTGAATAGTGACACATTTTGATACAGTAAATCTGCTATGAAGTGCCAAAAATACTATAAAATAATTCGTTCATGTGTGAGAAAATATTGGTAAGGCTTTAATTCAATTCATTCAGCTTGCAAGCCGTCGCTGTTAACACCATCTAGCGAGGTGTAGAGGACGGGCCCGAACGAAGAACAAAAGTTACTTGTGCCAGACGAAAACCCGTAGTTACGGCGGTACCGTTTCTTTGTATGGGATGAGGCATCTGTACGCTAGTATTAAATTATCTGTGGTTAGGCTATAATTATGAATTTTGAAAAAAGAAACAAAATGGCGGCCGCCATTAGATAGTAAATCATTTATTTATGTATGTTTAGCCTTCACTCCGTTATTTATGAACCGAGTTGGCCAAGGTGTTACTGGGATTTGCATTGGAGAAATTCGGTCCCTAACAACCCGGTGTCTGAATTTGAGAGGTTGATAACAAGGCTCTCTCCTTACTGAGATTAATGTAACCTCTGCTAAACTCGTTGAGGAATATTTATATTTGGGTCTTTAGCGTCAGATCCTCTCACAGAGAGGAGTCCCAGCAGTGGGACTATTATAGACTGATTATGTTTACGCTTATCCATTCCAGTGCTGGTGTCAAAAGATGGAGTCATCGAGACCCTGACGCCCTGGAGGGAGCTGGTTAGACCTGTAGTCACACATACTCTGAGAAAGAAAGGTAATATTTCTTTCTGGTAACTTTTGTAGGGTTCCGTACCCGAAGGGTAACTAACAGGACCCTATTACTAAGCCTCTGCTGTCCATCCATCCGTCCGTCCGTCTTTCTGTCAGCGGGCTGTATCTCATGGTCCGTAATAGGTAGTCAGTTGAAATTTTCACAGAATGTGTGTTTTGCTGCCGCTATAACAACAAAAAATAAAAATCGTACGGAACCCTTCGTGTACCAGTTAAACTTACACTTAATCGGTTTTTTATCCTTTGGAAATTCTCATGGTTGTCCTCCGCCCGGGGCAGGCGTATGGATGGGTCTGTCAGACTACTACCTACTAACTAAAAGCACACGGTCTTCCGCAGTTACATTTATCCGGGCGCTGGAGTGTGCGCGCATTTTATTACACTCCCGGTCATGAATTCATGCGAACCTCATAACCTACTGCGGCCGCTTACGGCCCCAATTCCTCTAGAGAGGCTCGCGCAGAACACGACGCGTTGCCTTCTCGGGCCTTTGTCGGTTCAGCTCCCCTAGCCATAATTACTTTTCTATAATCGTTTACGCTAACGCTAAGTACAAAATGTATGGCAATGGCATTAACTGCGGTAAGTCACGTGACACTTCTCTACACAGGTAATGTCATTGCCATATATTTTGTACTAAGCGTTATCGTAAACGATAATAGAAAAGTAATATGGCTAGGGGGGCTGGTAACATTCTCAAGCAACATCCTCCGGCGCCTGGTGCGTGTTCAACTGTTCACCTATTTACTTCCAAATCCTGTTCCCTTACTCTAATCATCTCATCATCTCTTATGTTGGCATGGGTTTTTTTTTGGGGGCTGGGAAATCATCCAATGACATCTCCCGCTCTGGGTGGAGCGGGAGGGAGCGTCAGACTCTCACTGACTAAAACCCACCCCTGTTCCTTCCCTGCCCTGAGTGCCCAGGGGCGCGGTAACTCTGTTTCGATTTATCCACAACCCCTGGGCAAGCATCGGCCATGATGGGCCCCGTCATGATTGCTGACAACACTTTGAGGCGCGTGTGGATCACTACGCGCCGTCGACTCTCGGGCCTCGTGCTGATTGGACGGCGAGCTTGGCATGGGTTAACTATTATTTGGTAGCTCAGTAAAGCAATGAGCAAAGAAGTGAATTCGATTCGAGGTCTGATGGAAACTATTGCTGTTGGAAATAAATAATAAATAAATAAATATTCCACAACTATCACACAACGCCATCTAGTCCCAAGCTAAGCAGAGCTTGTGTTATGGGTACTAGACAACTGATAAACATACTTATATATTTCTAAATACATAAATATTATAGATAAATTACACCCAGACACAGAACAAATGATCGTGCTCATTACACAAACATTTGTCCTGGGTGGGAATCGAACCCACGACCTCCGGCATAGCAGTCAGGGTCACTAACCACTAGATCAACAGGCCTGTCATAAAAAACTTTATTCATGCAGTCAGTTTTTTTTATTTTTATTAACCGACGAAAAAAAGGAGATTCACAATTCGACCGTATTTGTATTTTATTTTTATCATTGATGTGTCGCGTTTAACCACTATCTCACCTGATGGTAAGCGATGATGTGGTCGAGGATGGAGTAGGCTTGCCTAGAAGTAACCTAGAAATTGAATCTGACCGACATTCGTACCGTAAATGTAGGTACGGATACTACTCCAGAAATTGAAGATTGATCGCATAATACCAGACACCGACTGAAGTCCTTCTTATTTGAGACAAATAATTAAAACTCAATAAAATCATCTACCTGGGTTCGTACTCACGACTACAACTTGCAAGTTGCGGGCTGTTACCACTAGTCCACCACTGAACCAGCCATCAGAGGATGTTAAGATCGTTGCTGTAGTGGCTGGTAGTGCGAATGGAACGATTCCATCGTTTCGTATGTATGCTGGTATCCATTTAAGCCAAACTGACGCAGGGTAAGAGAAGTGGTGACCAGGAGGAGTGGTAGTCCAGTGGTAACCGCCCTGACTGAGTTGTAGTCGTAGGTTACAACCCAGGCAGGCGTTTTGCTTTGTGTATTTTATATCATCACTACTTCTCTTTAAACAGTGAAGGAAAACATCGTGAGGACACCGGCGTGTCCTAGAATAAAAAAAATCGGAAGACATGTGACATCTACCAACCCGCATTGGGCCCGCGTGGTGGATTACGGCCCACACACTCACAGAGAGGAGGCCTGTGCTCCAGCAGTGGGGATATTAAAAACCTGATGATGACCTCTCACTCACCTGAGTGCTAATCTTAACTTGCGCCAATTTCAGTTATTAAGTTTATAAGAAGTCTTGACAGTTCACATTCTTCAACAGACACTAACGGCCACCATGAGTACCACAAACTGGTGTCACTACTTTCTCCTGGCAAGGTGGATGTGGTGCTCATCTGTCCCGCTGGCTACTACTTGCTGCCCAAGTACAAGCTATGTTGTGAGTATCAAGATGTTTTAGAATCGTTTGTTAGTAACGTGAAATGAAATTTCCCGGAGAAGTTTTTTTATTATTGATAAGCTGCTGTCCCACGGCCCGTGAATAAACGGGCCGCGCTGCGCCGCGCTAGGCGTTCCCACGGCGTGTGTCGGCCTGCTGGCCGCCATATTCATCCATCGTCACATTCATTCGTACATCGTGCCTCGCCGTGCCGCGCCAGTGAAGTCCCAGGACCCGTTACTCGACAGGCCGCGCCGCGCTTTTGAACTTACAGACTCGCAATGGATCGGACGGGCGACGATAGGCCACCGCGGGCTTCATCGGATGCGACGGTTCCCACGGCCTGTCACGGCTGTGTCGTCGATTCACGGGCGTGGGACCGCAGCTATAGGCTGACTGTCCACTGGGAGCGGAGAGGAGAGGAGTGGAGAAACCAATAGAATTGCATAACATATCCGCTCTCTCTCCGGAGCGGAGCTACATGCTCGCGTTTGACCATTATCTCACTTGATGGTAGGCAATGCTGTGGTCGACGATAGAGCACGCTTGCCTAGAAGTAACCTATTGGAGTAACTGACATGTTTAGGTAGCTGAGGTGGTATCAATGAACCCGCTATGTCTATTAGTTTACTGGAGGAACAATATCGCGTCGGACAGCCCTTAAAAAGACTGCAGGAATGGAAGGGTCGCGGGATTTTTCAAAGAATTACCGCGGCCTGGGAACACAAACAGCTAATGAAGGAACACCGGTGGGTTTTAATCAGTAAGAGTCTGACACGCCCTCCCGCTTCACCCAGAGTGGGAAAAGTCATGTGACGATATCCAACCATAAAATAATAAATTTAAAAGGATTAATGGATGCTATAGAAAAATTGTATTCTGATGCAGTTTTTGGAAGGCCTCTGTCCTGCATTACTTAGAGAGTGAGGAGCTGGTGCCGAATTTCCAGCTCTTAGACGCAATTAGCGTTTTTTTTTTTTTTTTTTGGGGGGTGGGAAATCATCTCATGACTTCTTCCGCTCTAGGGTGGAGCGGAAGGGCGTGTCAGACTCTTACTGACTAAAACCCACCCCTGTTCCTCCCTGCCCTACGTGCCCGGGGGCGAGGTAACTCTTTCGAATTTATCCTCCACCCCCGGGCAGGCATTGGCCGTGGCAGGCCCCGTCCTTTGCTGACAACTCTTTGAGGCGCGCGTGGAACACTACGCGCCGTCGACTCTCGGGCCTGGTGCTGATCGGACGGCGAGTTACCCACTACTCGCCGTCCGCAGGCCCGGGGGTCTACGGTGGCCGGAGATCGTCTCGCAGCCCCTGGCGTCTCCTGCGACGGCTGCTGCTGAGGGCGCTAGGGCGACTCTGCCTCTGTTGAGTCTCCCTAACGTGTGCCGCCTCCCTCTTCGCGAGCATTACTGCTTCGCAGAAGAAGGAGACGGCCCCCCATTCCCTCTCGCTCCGTACCATGGCCTGAACCAGGGCACGGCGCGAGAGGTCGCTGCCGCCTATCGCATCCACGAGGACACGGCGGTGTTCTGCCCAGGCGGGGCAAACCTCCACCGTATGCTCCACCATATCCTCTGGGCGATCCTCGCATGACGCAATTAGCGTAGGAAGTCAATATTGGCCGACGCGGGCAGTTGTTCAATACTTTTTGTACGAATTGTTAAGATCCAGCGCCAACAAGCGCTCACAAACTTTAATCTGAGTGGTTTGGCATCGATTCCTGCTGGTTCACGCTGGCGAACGGCAGCTACCAGCCATTCTATTCTGTAAACATCTGTGAAAACTTAGGTGAAGTGGGTTGAAGTGAACTGTCACTCCACCTTGACTGGATGGATTGGCAGCTCACTCCATGGAGTGAGCTGCCAATCCATCCAGTCAAGGTCTCATCACTTGACCCATGTCTTTCTTAGATCTCATCACTTGACCCATGGGTCAAGTGATGAGATCTAAGAAAGAAAAGAAAGAAAGAGAAAAATATTTGTCCACTATCATCAATTAACTAAATGAACACGCTAACACAACATATATCAGTCTTTTCCGTATTCCTCTTGCCTCATCAGCTCCGACATTCCCCAGCCTCTTGCCCGTCCAACACGTGCTCGAAAGTCGGCGACAACACGTGCCGCTCGTGCCCGCGAGGCACGCGCTCCGAGCCCGGCGCCTCCAAGTGCCACCTCGTACAGACACACCCGCGCAGGTATGATGTACGTACTTCTTTTATAATTTAGAGGCTTCCCTAGTTCAAGTCGGCTTTAGACCCGCTACGAAAGCATTAGGATCAGACGACCAGACTGCGGACAGAAAGAATATCTTGTTTTAATTTAACGGTAAAGGTTGATTGACTTGTCCCGTTTTGGCTAAATCACGTGGTTGGTTGTCACCATCATCGTCATTGCAGCCGAAAGACGTCCACTGCTGGTTATAACCTCCCCTATGTTTCGCCACAACGACCGATCCTGTGCGTCTCGCATCCATCAACTACCTGAGACCCTCACCAGGACATCGGTCAGCCTTGTGCGAGGCCTTCCAATGCTGCGTGTTTCGGTACGCGGTCACCATTCCAGAAATTTTCGGCCCCATTGATCCCCCGCCCCCCCTCACACACACACACTGTTCTGCGACCAATGTGCCCTGCCCATTGCCACTTCAGTTTGGCCATTCTTCGGATGATTGATTCTAGTCTGTAGATATTTCAACCAATCATAAATGGCATATAAAATGCGGAGGGCAGATTTAAAACGGTAGGCCTTTGATCTATGGGTCTAGTTATCGGAGCATCAGCACCTTTTTTCAGATAATTAAAGAGAAAGAATACGACTAGTCTGTGATGACCAATTTTGCCAAAATTCGCGTTGTTCTTTCTATAATTAAGAGTTTTGTCCGCAAGTTTGTAGGAATCAGGGCATCTTCCGGCTGTAATGATTGTGATGACACTCATAAACCTTGCAGTAGACATGGGCGCCGCGCCGCGTCACCCCCGCGCGCCGCCGCCGCCGCCGCCACTTGCTGCTCGACGTGAGCGAGGCTAACGCTGTGCCATTTTGTTTCGGGTTTTTTTGTGTTTCAATTGAAAATGACCAGTTTATTAAATATTAAAATAAGTAAACTCTCTATAACCGTGCTTTATGATGCTTTATACTCGTAGCAGTTTTTGTTGGAAGTACTTCGGTAATATTGTTATTACTGAAGAAAATAACAAAAAGAGAATTTTGAATCCTGATCAGGTATATTGCTCAGCTTGTCTCACAGCAGTTAAAGCTGAAAGTGATGATGACGGCGTGATATTTAGATCGTAAGTACTTTACTTTTTTTAAACAAAAATGCTTTTTTTAGGTTTCATTTATCTTTTCTAACCTCAAATTTACATTAATTTCTCAAAATTCGTTTATGCTTTTGTGCCTCGGACATGGGCTTCATAACCTTGTGACCGTGGATGGTATAGATAGTGTCCCAGAAGTAAAAGAACTGGTTAATAAATGTAAAAAAATTGTCAAGACTGTGCGCTACCGGTTACCAGAGGTGGAGTTAGAAGCAGAAAAGGTGCAGAAAGAATTTTTGGATAGTGTTGAACGAGTAGTAGAAACACTAGAAATTGATGAGAGTAACCCTATTTTACAGAGCAATTCGCAGACAGCTACAGAAGCAAGTACCGAAGGGTTTGCAGAAGACATGTCACTTATGACAGCTGATAATTTTAGAAATATTGCGTCTATTAAGACTGCTACGCCTACACGTTGGCACAGCATTTTAGAGATGCTGGAGAGTTTAATTCATGTTTGCAACCGTAATCCAATAAACAACATGTTAAGAAAAGTAGGAAAAGATGAGCTGAAAATTACTCAAAATGAGTGGATTCTTTTGGAAGACTAAGGGCTGATTTTTCAATTTTTCAACTTTTAACTGAGGAATAAAAATTGCGGTTTGACATAATTTCTATACAAAAACTGTCAAAATGCCATTTTCATTCCTCAGTTAAAAGTTATCTGACTATTGAAAAATCAGCCCTTAGTCAAGTTTTTAAGGGGCCTTTAACAGTCCACTAGCGCCGCCAATCGAAAAAATGTCATAACTCGTAAATAGAATCAAAAATACAAAATGTGATCTATTATTAGTGTAGAAAACGCAATAACGTAATTTTTAACCGACTTCGAAAAAGGAGGAGGTTATCAATTCGGATGTTTGTATTTTTTTTTTTTTTTTTTTTTTTTTTTTTTTTTTTTTTTTTTTTTATGTATGTTCGGGCATAACTCCGTCATATATTGACGGATTTGCAAAATTCTTTTTTTCTTCGAAAGGGGTTTATTCCGAAATGGTCCCATTTAAATTTCAAAAAGATCTGATGATGGGTTTCGGAGACAGACAACGGAACTCTTCAAAAATTGACAGCAAATCAATCGCGATTGCTGCTATCGTATGTCTATGAATTGTTAACACAGTTTAATGGGGAACCACAACTAAAAAGTGAAAAATAAAAAACTTTTTTACAAAAAAATAGAACCGACTTCCAAAAAAAGTGCAAAATAACTTTAATTTCGGAAGTCGGTGTCAAAAAACAAAGACACAAAACAGAACACCGACTTCCGAAATTAAAGTTATTTTGCACTTTTTTTGGAAGTCGGTTCTATTTTTTTGTAAAAAAGTTTTTTTATAACACATTGTCAACACTTGAAATATAGCTGTTTAGCTAAATCGTGCATTTGTAACAAAAACGGCCGTTTATGTTTTGAATGCACGATTTAGCTAAACAGCTATATTTCAAGTGTTGATAAGGTGTTATACAATTACGTTATTGCCTTTTCCACACTAATAATAGAACATATTTTGTATTTTTGATTCTATTTACGAGTTATGACATTTTTTCGATTGGCGGCGCTAGTGGACTGTAAGAGGCCTCTTAAATCGATTCCGTGAAGCAGTCGAAATTATGTCATCCCAAAAGACCTGCACTATGAATGTTGCACTTGTATTTCGCTCTGAAATAATTGATGTTCTAAAATCACTTGATGATGATGAATCATTGGTTCTGTTTCGTTTAAAACGCAACATGTTGGCGAATATTGATAAAAGATTTCCTGTTACTAAACCTGTAGTAGCTGCGGCTCTTTTGGACAAGCGGTTTATGGGTCTTAAAGAGTTAGATTTATATTTAGAGTCACAAAATATGACAAAGGCTTCCTTCCTTGCATCTTATATAAAGGAAGTTATAAAGTTGCATGATTTGCCCGGAAATTGTGAAAGAAACGAAATGGACACTTCAGTTTCATTAAATACCAGCAGTTCCTCATCAATTTTGAGTAAGCTCTCTAAGAAACAGTGCTGGTCATGGACTTGAAGATGATGATCCACTAGACCAAGAATGTTGGCGATATCTCTCTTCTGCTGTTGGATCTACGGATATCAAAAATGAGGATCTTTTATCTTTTTGGAACGAAAAAAAGAAAGATTTTCCTTGGCTGTCTACTTTTGCCAGAGCTTTGTTATGTGTACCCGCTACAAGTACCCCAAGTGAGAGGGTATTTTCTGTAGCTGGAATGGTACTTTCTGCAAAAAGATCTCGGTTGAGTCCACAAAGGGTGAATAAAATAATCTTTATTCACGATAACTATAGGGAATGCAAAAATTATCTAGAAAAATAATTTTGTTGCCTAGCTTGAACAGTTTTCTTTTATTTTTGATAAATAAAGTGAGTCATTGCATTGTTGTTTTTTTTTTAAAGATTTTTACACTGCATTTTCATACTGCACATAAATCAGCCACGCCGCCGCCGAGCGAGATTCATCAGCACGCCGCCGCCGCAATATTTGGGGGCGGTGCCCATGTCTACCTTGCAGTGGTGATGGTATCCTCGATGAGCTATGTGGTAGCTTGCTGCGGCGTGCTGTTCGTTACACGTGGCAGTAGGATTATCTGCAGTCACAACACAGTACGCCTATTTTCTGACAATCCTGAAGGCGTACCCCGATGATATTGGCACATGAGCGTGGGTTTTGCATAAAAAGAGGCCTTGCAGTCTAGACTATGCCTAGCAGTAGGCAAAGTCTGGCTGTAGTTGATGATAATTCTCAATAACTTAATGATGTGTTTTGTGAGCAGTGGTGATGAAATAAGTAACACAAAGTAAAGCACCTTTCTGGGTTTGAACTCACGACCTACAACTTGCAAATCGCGGCCTTTACCACTGGGCTACTACTGCTCTCAGCTCGTAGCGGACTTGTCCCATAAAAAAATATCTTCAATGATACGTTACAGTGGTGGTGGTACCCTCCTTGTGGCTACGTGGTGGCTTGCTGCGGCGTGCTATTTGGTTGCACGGCGTGCGTGCTGCTCTCGCTGATCGTGCATCTGTTGTCAAGAGACGCTGAAGTGAACGAAAATGAAGGTGGCAATGGTGAAGGGCAGAAGACTCGTGAGTAGCTTATTTCTGATATAACATGAGATCATGAAAAAAGGGGTTTTCGACATCTGAAAACAAATTAGTTAGCGTAAAGTCGGATTCTTTGGCCTGGGGTGAGCTAATAGTAACACAGAAAACTCAGTAAGTATCCTGTGTTTCTATTGGTTAACGAGCTTGGGCCAAATACCCCAGGGCCAAAGCAACCCGTCTTTACCGGTACCTAAAATGGAGCGGGGTAGGATACCTGGCTTTTTTTGGCATCATGACTTAAGTCTCCCAGTGAGGCATGGCCCTAATACTGACCTGCGATATCTATAATAAGTGTGTACGATTACAGGTGATCTCTCAAAAACTCGCGCACGGTTTGGTTAACTGAAAGCCTCTCCCCCTTTTCCAGCGATGACGATGCGGAACGTGACAGTGGCGTACGCGCACATCCCGGACACGAGGCCGCTGTCTCCTTCGCGCGTCATCCTCCCCAGGTTCTTCAAGCCCAGTCTTACATTATCCAGGGCCACTGGTGCGTATCAGAGTGTAGTTGGGGATGGGAAAATTAGCTGATAAAGGAGAAATCCATCAGGGACACGCAGAATGGTCCACCGTGGATTGAGTGCGGAAACCATAGTACCAGATGCGATTAGCTCACTGCACTGCGCTCTCTCGCTCACTCTCGCAACTACAATGAAGTCGGTCACGATTGAACTAACGTACTAAAAAGTAACGTATCTGGGATCTAGTCCGTGTAGCTCGCCCGTGGAACTGCTAGTTTGTACAATACCTTTTTTTTTAGTGTGTGAATTCATCAGTGACTTCGCCCGCCGTTGGTGGAGCGGGAGGGCGTGTCAGACTCTAACTAAAACCCACTCGTGTTCCTTCTTGCCTGTGCCAGGGCCGTGGTGACTCCTTCGATCACACCCGCGCGACCCCTTTTTTCTTTTTTTGGGGTTGGGAAATCGTCCTATGACTTCTCCCGCTCTGGGTGGAGGGCGTGTCAGAATCTTACTAACTAAAACCCACCCCTGTTCCTTCCCTGCCCTGAGTGCCCAGGGGCGCGGTAACTCTGTCTTGAATTTATCCATGACCCCTGGATAAGCATCGGACATGATGGGCCCGTCATGCATTGCTGACATCGCGCACGTGGAAAACTACGCGCCGTCGACCGAAGCTACCCACTACTCGGCGTCTGCAGGCCCGCGTCTACGGTGGCCGGAGATCGTCTCGCGGCATCCAACGCTCAGGGCGTCTTCTGCGGCGGCTGCTAGGGGCGTGATGGCGTCTCTGTTGAGTCTCTTCCTCCTCCTCCTCCTCCGAGCATTACTGTTTCATAGAAGGAGGCGACTGCTTTCCATTCCCTCTCGCTCCGTACCATGGCCTGGACCAGGGCCGGACGCGAGAGATCGCTGCCGCCGATCGTCTCCACGAGGACACGGTGGTCCTCCAAGCGGAGCTGAACTCCACCGTGTCCTCTGGGCGTTACCACCCGCCTTATCCAACACAGGAACCTTCCGAAACAGCCGTATCCGATGAGGACCTGCGTCAGGCGGAAGGTGAGGATGCCGCGGCGCCTCTCCAGCCACTACTTCTATGCCTAAGGCATTAAGTCCGCCATTGTACAGTAATTCTTACTTGTGCATTAAGTTTAATAAATAAATAAATACTCAAAGAGAGGCACTACCGCCGCAATAGTGGCGTGCCCACTCCCGCGACCTGACAGGTTGAATGGATACCTAAGTTTATCTTGATGCTTGGTGATATTTAAAAAAGTCCACCGACGGTATTCAAATCTTATCAAACGTAGTTTCTTAATTTCCTACTTTTAATATTATTCTCTCTATTGCAGATTCTCAAGAAACGAAGTTTGAACTCTGGAAGGAAAGAAACAGGCCACCTCCGTTGCCGCCAATCGATTTTGACCCTTGACACCGTCGCCATTTTGATTGGAACGGGTGACACTGACGTTTGAAACGTCAGAACTTATGTTTTTTACGAGGCTTAAGGAAAACGATGGAATATTTATTCAACGAGACACCATTGTCATATCTACTTTAACGGTAGAATTTACATGATTGATTGATGAATCAATATTTTATTGATATTTACTGGAATGACAGAAATTCTTACCGGCACTGGATACAAGGCTAGTTTGCAAGGCTGCTCAGATGATGACTGACCTACAGTTCTATCATATCACCGTGGAACTTGAAGTGAGCTGTCATTCTAATTGATGCTAGGGATTGATAACTTCACCTACGTTGTCGCGGTGAGATTTATAGAATAGCACTAAGGTGGAATGACAGTTCACATCACTTTGGTGGGATGGTAGTTCACTTCACGCAGGTGGAATGACAGTTTACTTCACTCAGGTGGAGTGAAAGATCACTTCTCAGGTGGAATGTCAGTTTACTTCACTTAGGTGGAATGACTGTTCACTTCACTTTGATGGAATGATAGTTCACTGCACTTAGGTGGAATAACAGCTCACTTCACTTAGATGGAATGACAGTAACAGTTTTCACAGTGACATTGTAACAATAGACTGCCATTCTAAACTGAAAGACTGGCCTCGTTAACAGATCAGAGTCCACGGACGAAGATAACGGATAAAATGGAATTTCGCAGACGATTTCGCTGTGTTCAATTTCCAAGAATGGTTTCTAAATAAGGAAAGATTATGAGCATCATGATGTAGATCTCTGATTTTTCCGTGTATAGATTGTATGATTAATATACATTGATTTAATATTATTGAATTTTGTAATACATTTAAAAATTCCTTATAATTCTCTACAAATGTTTTGTAATCCGAGTGTTATGTTATTTGATTTTTTTCAAAGATTATTCGAAAGATAGCCCTCATTTTTCGCTGATTTCTGACCTTCCCTTTTTATGATCGTGTACAAACCCTTTTTGTGTATAAGTGTATTGTTCTATGAATACTTTTAGATATAGTATTATAAGAAAGCGCTCTTAGTTAGCTATGATATATTTTGTAAGTTTTATTTTGTCTTCCGCTCTTCGGCTTTTGGTAAGTTGTGTTGTAATAAACTTCAGTGGTTTTTAATCTGTGTTTATTTCTCAGTAGTGACCTGCCCTAGCTCCTGTTCCTGGTTAATCGTTCTTTCTATGAGTTAAAAAAAACATGTTTACCATAAAAAAAAAACAACCAACTTCCAAAAAAGAAAATACATTAAAATTTAAAAAATAACTTTCGTTCGGAAGTCGGTGTTTGTATTTATTTTATTTCTTCGTTTTTTTTTGACACCGACTTCCGAAATTAGTTGTTTTTTAATTTTTAGTGTACTTATTTTCTTTTTTGGAAGTCGGTTGTTTTTTTTGTAAAAAAGTTTTCTATTTTTACTTTTTAGTTGTTATACCCCAGAACTAGAAACCCCAATAAAATGGAACATGGAATCTAAACATACTCGTATTTGGAGAAAACCTAAACTTCATCAGTTTTTGTTTAGTTTTTCAAAAAGCGCTGAAGCAATTTCGATAAAATTTATATGGGACTACCTCGGAAGCTATATTCTTTCGGAATGAAGAATTTTGAATATCGGTCCACAACTGACGGAGAAATCGCCGGACATACATAAAAAAAAATACATACAGTCGAACATAGAACCTCCTCCTTTTTCGAAGTCGGTTAAAAATAGCTTGATCGTTAAAAAAAATTGCTTGAAATCTGGTTAATATTTCAAGCAATTCTTCTTGCTAAATTACTACTACATCTGTGTAGCAGTTTAGGAGAAACCGCCTAAGAACCTAAGTAGTAAAGTGTAACTCTAAGCTCGCAATGTGTGGCTACCTTGACGGAACCACAGTATAAATATGGACAGTATGGAAACTAAGCCTAATTGTTGAGATAATTACCTACGCTCCATTAGAGAGCTAGGGTTGCCACTGTTAAAGTTTGGATTCTAAAATTCTATGGAAGATGCTTCAAAGTTGCCGCGCAATTTGAAAAACATAAGATATCCCACAAAAGCCCGTACCCTTTTTTTTCACGTCACGCAAAAATTGTCATGGTTTTCGAGGGTGTTAAAGTGAAGTCAAAGTGCGCGGCGCTCGGCTGATAGCTAGTTAACCCTGCGGCAGCGCACCTTACCGCGTTTCAACCTGAAAATGCGTGTGATGTAAGTAAATGAAAAACCATTAACATTTTAAAAAAGTTTTTATTTTTCATAATTAAATCATTATTAGGTAACTTTTAAGATCAACAGGGAGTTTAAAAAACGAAAGCCCCAGAATTGAAGAAACCGAGTTCATACAACAGTAGACTGCGCAATACGCTCGTGGCATTTGAAAACGGTCCGTTACTCAGGAGATAACACGACCACTCGTCTCGACACGGCAGCCGCAACTGCGCGCACTGCGACTATCGCTTAGGGCTAGCGTAGATGCGCGCGTCTGTGTGAGTGTGCCGTTTCGAACGTTTGTACGTAGTTTTCGTACTGTCAATATTTATAGTACTGTCAATATTTATACTGAGACGGAAATATGCTGCACTTGCTGTCCTCCCCCTGTCTACCTTGACGGAACGGGAGCAGAGTTGCAAACTATGTTGCACTTGCTGTCCTGCCCTCTGTGTCCCAAAACATGAAGCACAATTGACTTCTGCGCTACCACCGACGACGCCGTGGAAGATGGCAACGTATTGGGCCAAAAAAATATAATACACTAGTTGACCCGACAGACGTTGTCCTGACGCGCGAACTGCAAACTCGCGAAGATTGTCTTTTAGTTTTCTGAAATTTTCCAATTTTCTGCGCAACTTTCCTATTTATTTTTTATTTTATCAGAACCTTCTGACAATAACAGACACAACAAAAACAGAACTAGCAAAATTGGTCCAACCGTTCACGCGTGATGCCGTGACCAAGGAAATAGGGATTCCTTTTTAGATTTAGATATAGATATAAACTATCATGCCAGCGACACTGAAGAAAAAGGAGAAAATGTAGCAAACAGACTAGATAGCTAGCCAGCGATAACGTTTTTTTAGTCTAGGTGAAATGTCAATTAAAGTCGAGATCGAGCAGGAATATCAATTTTAGTCAAGGAGGGCTATCAATAGTATTAATCCAGGAGGAGTCAATTTTATTCAAGAGGAGGTGACGTTTTACGATAAACAATATTTTTAATGTCCATATCTGAAAGGTTATAGACAAAGTGTCAAAAGCCAGCAATCTGAAGTATCAGAATGAGAAGCCGGCTTGTATCTGTACACGCGAATTAAGCTCACACAGACAAAATAAGAAGCCGAAACGTCATCGTTATGTTCATCGAGGTCACACACATTTTAACTATCCTGCTTCATTTAATGTTTAATGACGTTGCGTCTATATCCTTTCATAGTCTAAGGTCCATATGACTAGAATGCAAATACTCTGCTTTCTATATTTATAGGCCCTCCATGCCTAGAGTCCTCCTGCTTAGAGTAGTCGAGAACAACTGCATGAAATTGTGGTTCGGGCCTCCATAGACGACCTGCTTGGAGCAGTCAGTGCATTTTTAGCTACGAAAACAAATGAAATGTTTAAGCAATCCGTCTATGGCAACCGTCAATTTTGTATTGAAACTGCAGATCGCTCAACAGCGACAGCTTCAAGCTGTCCGCACTTACTGCTCCAAGCAGTCCGTCTATGGAGGCACTAATGGCCATAATAGTTATTTATGATACTAATGCCACATATTACCATATGAATCACTCCATACAAAATGTTCGCTACCTACTGCTTTAATAGCCTATACCTACGACTCGCTAGACGCTGCGAACGAAAATGTACTTAACTATATAACCTTACAAGCGTGAAGTGAGTTTTGCTTTGTAGCTGCGCGCCGGCGCGTGGCATTTGTGAATTGCCAGGGCTGCCTCTTTCGAAAAAGATGTCAGTAGGTATTTGTTGTTACACTTTATGAAATAAAATAAAATAATTTTTGTTGGGTGTTTGAGCATGTTTAATTGTTAAAAATACGTCCTAAATGAAGATAAATAAAAAAAAATTACAAGTGTTTTATTTTAATATAATCTTTTTTTTCCTTAACGAAATTCGCGATTGTTGAACTTTAACGTAGAGAATAATCGAAATCTAACAAAAAGTTTTGCACGCAATGTGTAGTACCGTATGCTACGGCAATACTTTGCGCTAACGCGAACTACACTTCGCGCGCTCTCTGTTGCACAGCAAGACGTCGAGCGGTGTGCGAGAGAGAGCGGCGAAGTGTAGTTCGCGTTATCGCGAAGTGTAGCCGTAGCATAACTATTTAATAATTATTAAATAGGTACTACACGTTATAATCAGTGACGTAACCACTCCGCGTGGCCACGAATAGTATGAATGAAATACGAAATAGAGGAAACTGAAAACACGATTCATTGAATGTTCCTTCATTTACACAATTAGCGTAATAGTTGACTACTATGCTTCTACCATAGATTATAAAATGTCCAGATTCCTAGTACGCCACCGTAAATTGAAGCCTAGTTCATAATTTTCAAATGACGGTTAACAAATTGAGGTCATTGCCGTTCTATTCTTATCTCAGACGCCTAATAGAAGTTATTACGTACCTACCAATACTTAATAAAATACAAAAACGAAATATGCAAGTTTTCAATTTATCAGTTTAAAAAAGATAGTGGTGCGGATTTTTTTGTTCAATAACTAAACTAAAATTAGAGAATTGCTATCTTTTGCTAAAAGGCAGTGCGAAAAAAGGACGGCTATAGCACTAAGTTAGAGATGTCAAACTAGTTTACGCCTTGCGCTTCGCCGTGTTTTTAGACGACATGTTTTTACGTGTACCCTTAATTTGTATGGAAATATTAGTTCAAACTAAATTTGACAGCTCTAATTTACGTCCGTCTCTTTCTTGTTTTATTAGAGAGAAAAAGATAGCAATAGCCTAAATTAAGTTTAGTTTGTGCACAACAGAATCAACACCAGTAAAACAAATTAAATACTCACATTTCTGCATCAGCAGGTAAACTAAAAAAAGATAAGTTTTTATCTCTTCTCTTGCTGGATCTACATCCATCAACTGCACATAATACACCAGTACTAGCCATGTCATAAGAATTCAAAACTATAATAAAGTACGTCAGGTCGACCGAATTTTATGCACACGCGCCTCGCGGCTGTCGGCAACCCACTGAGAATTGGGTCGCGGGCGGCCCGGCGGCCGGTAGGCAGTTAGCGCGCGTAAGTACATGGAGTGATTCATATGGTAATATGTGCTAATGCGGTAAGTTGGTTTTTACAAACGAGTAGACGAATGTAAGCTCGAGACGAAGTCGAGGGCTTACCATAGTCACTAGTTTGTGAATACCAATTTCCACAAGTGTGTCATACAACGTTTTGCATGTGGCACCACGTCCGCGTATTGCAAATTAGAACTACATCTTTAGTTTCATTTTCTCGTTTAAGTAATAAAGTGAGACAAACGTATTGAATAAAAGTGCTTCCATGGAGGTTCGATCATTCAGCTTATTTATTCTCAGTGTGAAACTCCTTGGTGCGATTCTATGGAAATTGAAAAAAAACCGTAAAGGATACGCACGGCGCTATACAAGGGAGTGTGCGGTAAAATAGGTATTTAGTTGAGAGTACCTATTTTACTACACGTTCCATTATATGGTGCGTAAATTTTAACTTTCGAACAATTTAAACAAGCTTCATAAATTAATGCACTTTTGAGCAAATGTGTTGAATAGTTATTTATGATACTAGTGCGGTAAGTTGGTTTTTACAAACGAGTAGACGAATGTAAGCCCGAGACGAAGAAGACGAAGTCGAGGGCTTACCATAGTCACGAATTTGTAAATACCATTCCGCACGTGTGTCATACAACGTTTTTCAACACATTAGCGAGAAAACAGTACCTACAATAGGTAATAAATAACTTTTGTTTTTGATGTGAAACATCTATTGATGCGGCTTGGCAGTAAAGCTGACTCAAATGTTGTGACGAAAAACGGCATGATGCCGTCGTGCCACGAAGCCCCCACTACGCTACCGCTCTCGACTCCCTTCTCCCTAAACACTGTCTGACTTTTTTAGGTAATTTATTGTATAGCCGAACCCCCTCATACTGTATAGTTTTCCTGCCGTACAGGGTTCTAACTCTTGGTACTTCTAGGTCGTCTTGATTACGGGTATTATATCTACGAGTCTTTTGTGTAAATGAAATATTTGTGTGTATGTTGGTCTTAAGGATTTTTCGGATAGTCATGTATACAATTGCTGTAGGTTAAATAATGTTGTTTTTTTGTAGAGTGGTTCTGTAGGAGTATAGTAGTTATAATTGAAGAGGACTTTGATGATTTTATTTTGTATTTGTTGTAGGTGTTGTTCAATACCATATGGAATGCAACAAAGTATTGAGTAAATACTTTGTTGCATTCCATATGTGTTAAATAGGTGGTATAACATAATAAAATATCAATATGGACCCTGTCGGGCACAGCAAAGTAGAAGAGAGGAGAGGGCTAAGTAGTTATTCAATTAAGCAATATAAATTATTAGTTGTGGTTTATTGGGTGTATGTATAATATTATGTATATATATAAGGTTTGCGTATATAGATATATTAAATTGCTATTAATTGTAAGTAATTATTATGAAGTTCTTATATTAGTATTAAATTATTCTTCTTATTCATAGATTATTATTTTTTTTTATTTTTTTTTTTTATGTATTTATGTTTATATTGGGTTTTCTATTTTTCTAAAAAATGTTTGGTTTGTTTTTGCAGCTTGTCCCCATACTTGGATCAGATATTCCAGATGTGGCTTGACTAACGTCACAATGTAAATATGGACTGTAGGGAAACTACGAAGAAATGGTCGAAACGGCACACTCACACAGACGCGCGCATTTACGCTAGCCCTAAGCGATAGTCGCGGTGCTCGCGGTGCTCGCAGTTGCGGCTGCCGTGTCGAGACGAGTGGTCGTGTTACGTTTATTTCCTGAGCCACGGACCGTTTAAAAATGCCACGAGCGTATTGCAGTGTATGGTTGTATGAACTCGGCTTCTTCAAATTCGGGGCTTTCGTTTTTTAAACTCCCTGCTGATCTTGTAAGGTAAGAATGATTTTATTGTTAGTATTTTATAAATTACGTGTAGGTGTGTTAAACTAAGAATAAAGAAACAATCCTGTGATGATCTATATAAAATGGATATCGAATTACGGTCCGTGTGATCATAGGAATTTCGTAAATGTGTTTGTAAGTTCAAGAGGCTGCAAAAATTTTCAAATTCTCGTCATTGGTATTGTTTTCATAGTTTTTGAGAATGAGTGATGTCAAAAAACTTTTTTACAAAAAAAATAAAACCGACTTCCAAAAACAAACAAAAAGTACAAAATAACTTTAATTTCGGAAGTCGGTGTTTCTGGTTTTATTTCTTCGTTTTTTGACACCGACTTCCGAAATTAAAGTTATTTTGCACTTTTTGTTTGTTTTTGGAAGTCGGTTTTTTTTTTTTTTGTAAAAAAGTTTTTATTTTTCACTTTTTAGTTGTGTTTTCTCATGAAATTGTGTTAACAATGCATATTTATGCGATAGCAGCAATTGCGGTTGATTTGCTGTAATTTTTTGAAGAGTTCCGTTGTCTGTCTCCGAAAATCATCATCAGGTCTACATGAAATTTAAATGAGACCTTTTCGAAACAAATTTCTTTCGAACAAAAAAAGAATTTTCGAAATCCGTCTATAAATGACGAAGTTATGCCCGAACATACATAAAAAAAAAAAAAAATACAAACATCCGAATTGATAACCTCCTCCTTTATGAAGTCGGTTAAAAATGTAAATTCAAAATGGCGGCTGCGAAAATTTTAATTTTTTTAAATTATAATTCTTTAGGCGCGTTATGAGAAAATGATGAGAGTGAAATTTTAAGATGCGCGCGCATCACTGTCACACAAAATTCACAGGTTGAAGTTAGCTAGAACCGATCCACCCTGAACTTAGCTATTGTCTGTGGTTCATGAAGAATGATTGTTTTTTCTAATACATTTGATAAGGGTTTGGGGGGTTTTTGGGGGTGCTTTTCTTAAAATTGTGAATTTATTGAAGTTATACTTCTTTAGGCGAATAAGTATAACTTAAAATTTCCGCAGCTGCCATCTTTTTTTTTTTTTGGGGGGTGGGAAATCATCCAATGACTTCTCCCGCTCTGGGTGGAGCGGGAGGGCATGTCAGACTCTTACTGACTAAAACCCACCCCTGTTCCTTCCCTGCCTGAGTGCCCAGGGGTGCGGTAACTCATTTTCAGAATTTATCCGCTACTCCTAGGCATGTAGGCACCAGCCACGATGGGTCCCGTCAGTGGTGGCTGACAATCATCTCTTTGAGGCGCGCGTGGAACACTACGCGCCGTCGACTTACGGGCCTGGTGCCGCCATCTTGGGTTTACATTTTGACCTCACAATTGGCTTTAGCACCCTCGGAAACTATGAAAACGATACCCATGACAAAAAATTTGATTTTTTTCACAGGAGCCATCTTTTAGAAAAAGAAAGTGGCATGGAATAACATGCACTAACGCATTTTTGCGTGATTATTATTATTATACCTATTTCTCTCAGTCAACTACCGCAAGCCGCGTTATAGAACACCGTTCCAAAAAAAAAAAAATTCCAAACATGAAGAGTGACAACCCTAACTCTCTAACGGAGCGTAGGTAATTATCTCAACAAATAAGCTTAGTTTCCCTACTGTCCATATTTATACTGTGCTCGCGTGTTGTAAATGGTATGTCTTAGCTTGTAGGGTACGGATTTTGCGATGTTACGTAAACCTTAGCATTCCATATAGTACATGCATGGTCGATGCATTGGTTTTTGTGCGCTTGATTTGTCGAGTACAGTAATTTTCGTGTATATTGTTTAGTATATAGTATCCTGATTCTTGTATAGCATCTGTGTAGTCGGTTGTTTTGCGCTCAGTCGCTCACTACTTAGTAAGTCGGTATTAAAGACCCCAAAAATGATTGTTTTAGGTTTGATCTTTTCCAAACTCTGCGTGTAAATGCCAAGAAAATCGCTCAGGTTCGTTTATATACCCTGTACGGCCTTTCCTGAAATTAAATATATGTGTGTTGGGTATATCCAGCATATCGGCATTAGTTTTAGATTTAGTCCATGTTTCAGTTAACAACACAATATGTACGGTATGTTTAAAAACTCGTAGGATACATTTTAACTCATCAAGCTAACCTGGTTTTACCAAACTACGCACATTAGCATAAAACATTCTTAACGAGGCTAGTGATGTACATATATTCTGGTAGGTATCTACATATTGATAGGTCACGTTATCTAATTCTAAAGTGTCGTAGTTGCTTTGTCGAGAGATTTGTTTTGGTGGTAGTTTTTTGCTGCATTTTTAATTATCTTCGGTATACCGTTTATGTACCTTATCGTGAGATCTGATTCACCACTTTCCGTTCCTCGTAACAATTCCGCACGTTGATCCTTCATGTATTTTATTTGCATTGGTGTTTGATCCGGTATTATGCGAACGTTATCATTTGTTAGGTTCGATTTGTTACACAGAATGTGTATAACTGCTTCTCGTTGTTGGAAGGTAACCTTAAGGTATCTAGTTTTTTCCGAGTTATACTTTCCAAGACGCATGCATTTTATAGGGGAGGGACATTCCTTATAGATTGTTTGAATTATGCTAAGCGCTTGATTTGTTTCATATTCACGCCTTGTTGTTGAGTTTTTGTCGCTTTGCGCTTTCTTGGATTTCTTAGGCCATGTACTCACAGTCGAAGTGAGGCTGATTCTTGCTTACGTCGCACGATGTTTTACTGTCGGTGGATAATCCAGTTTTGAGAAGGGTTATCTCTTCTTGGAAAGTGCTGTTTTGGTTTTGTAACTTTTTCAGTTCTTCCTTGACGTCATTCTGCTCAGATGTAACAATATCGGTTGCACTTTTTATGCTTTTTATTTCATTTTTAACATCAACCAATTCTTGACAGATTGTTTGAAACTTGATTTATTTTTCGCTGAAGGCTTGGAAATAATTCTTCATTTCAGTTCGTAAGTCGGACATTTCTTGCATAACTTCGGTTTCAAAATTGTGCTTTCTTTTCCGCAGTGTAAGTTTGCCATCTTCTTTTACTAACGTACGTAGGTCAGTAAGCGATCCACTTCCTTTGCTGCCTATGTTCATATTTATTTCGGCCGAAGATTGTTGTGCACTCATCTTTACAACATGGCAGTGACGAAGCACGCACACACAGGGATATTGTACAAGAGTGAGCGAGTTGAAAAATCGGTGTATTACGGTCTCGTCTCTTTTCCCCGAGGTGGTGAAGAGCGGTCGCGGCAACTATCGCTCGCGGCAGGTTGTAAGTTCAAAAGAATTAGCACGTAACACTATCACTCCAGTTCACGCAATTTTGTTCGTGAGTTTTATTGTTCATAGAATCACTTTTGCTTGTACTTTAGAAGTATAAATCAGTAGTCAGTTAAAATACGGTGTACACGTCTGTTCTGTTCGATAGCTGAACGGCGAAAAAACTAGTTAATAAATAAATCTAGATGCTAAAATCATTTTCGTTAAATAACTAGCACCTGAGACAATAATATGAGAAACAGGAAAAAAACAAGTTTAATCAAACAGGTTTGGAATGCAGACGAATAACATTATTATTCGTCTGCATTCCAAACTTGTTTTTTTGTTGTGTGATTAAACTTGTTTTTTTCCTGTTTCTCCATACCGGATTTCGGTACGGCGACTCATATAAGCGAAGACTAGCCATCGGAGCGGGCGTATAACTCATTCACTCGGTGCACTCAGTGTTCTCTCGCTCTCATAGTCGGACGGGACGAGAATTCAACACGACCGTAGAGAAATCAGGTGTAGGACTAGCGGCTACACGAGCTTTCCGAGACACGGGCGTGTCACAGAGACACTTCCAAACTACGGGCTGCCACTGAGAAATTCCTAACAATTTGCCAGACTGCGGATGCTGGAAATCGTGCCTGGGATATCATGTACTTCAGTTGCACTTACTACCTCGGTACCAACGAGGCAGATACAATTGATTCAGTTCGTTTCGGTGCGTTTGGTTAAAACTATTGTTCTATCGACTTCTGGAGGCAACATCGGTATCAACGTCACGGCAGTGTTTAGTGTCAAGCTGTTCACAAACACTTCGTCTTAAAATAAAAGTGCATCAATCTAAACTGTGCCAGTGACATTCGCCATGGAAGAATACGATACTCTTGTAATGCTTATAATGAACATTTTGCTGGCGGTGCCAATACTATCGTTGATATACGGAGTAACGTCATGGTGCATCTTCAAGAAGTTTCGCAATTACAGGAACTACGTGTGCCTTAACTTAATTTTGATAGTAGTAGCAAACGTTTCAACTTATGACATTTGGATTTATGATTATAGCGGGAGACCCCCAAACATCTTTTCTGTACTACTTGCTTTTTTAATGTTGTACTTATCAACAGCGAGGTACTACTGGTTGGTAGTTATGTGCCATATGTTTTACGTGGACATAGTGAAAGTTTTCAATGAACATATCCAATGGAGATATTTGAAAAGCAACATCTTTGGTTGGGGCGTACCATTAGTAACAACCCTCATTTTATTAACACCAATTCATTATTACGCTGGGTTTATTTTTTCTGCTTTACCTTTGATACTAAACATCATTCTTTTCATTATAACTGTATGTTCACTGTGTCGCAGTTCCAACG
Organism: Polia nebulosa; assembly: GCA_951329385.1. NCBI lineage: Eukaryota > Metazoa > Arthropoda > Insecta > Lepidoptera > Noctuidae > Polia > Polia nebulosa. The sequence continues at coordinate 19,079,232 of OX589614.1, forward strand.
CGAGCACACCTACCGCTAGTAACAAATGGCGTCCCTTGTATATTGCCATTGCCATATTCATATTGGGCAACATCTCATTGTTATCTCTTTCCTTGGTAGACGTACACCAGTCAAGATATATAGCTTTAATACTCGTACACTTGTATTATATCCAACCAATACTACTGTCAGTTTTTTTGGTCATAGTAAAAAGTAATCGAGAACTGTGGCGTGAGTTTTATGTGAATAAATTAAGAGCAAGGCAAGTGGATCACGATAGAGAGCAGGTTCTCGATGCACAGGTATGATTGAAATTATTTTTTTATAAAAAAAAATACAACTGACTTCCATAAATAATACTAAATAATGCAAAATAACTTTAATTTCGGAAGTCGGTGTTTCTATAGTTTTGTTTCTTTGTTATTTGACTCCAACTTCCGAAATTAAAGTTATTTTGCATTTGTTAGTATTATTTATGGAAGTCGGTTGTAATTTTTATTGTAAAATGTTTTTTATTTTTCACTTTTTAGTTGTTGTAGCCCATAATTAAAACTAAATTATTGGTAAAGTTATGCCCTAATTGATAGCCCCAAAAATATGGAATTTGAACATAATTGGTGAAATTAGGGTAGGTACTCGTAGATCAGGATGAACTGTACAAATCTGTATACCCCTTCTGAGCGTATCAGCGCGATGTCATGTTGTGAAATGGTGAAAACAATAAACAGACATGCGATTGCATCAATTCTGGAAGGTTTGCTATCATTTATTGAAGAGTTCCATTGTGTATCTTCGAAGTTCTACATCAAATCTTCACCAAATGGGACCACATGAGAAACACCATCTTTCAAATAAAAAAAAAACCATCTTAATCGGTTTACGAGTTCAAAAGTTCTGAGGTAACACAATTTTTTTTTATTAAGGCGCAGTTATACGACTTTTAATGGTTTTTAATTGAACATCACGGTTAAACGACTTCTCTTATTTCTTTGAAAAAAATTTATGTTACTCTAGACAATTTCCGTCGTAATTTGATCTGAGAATATTTGAAATTATATTTTTATAACATAGTGTAAATAATTTGTAAAGTTATGTCTAACGCGGATAAAAAATTGAGGATCACGCAAAAACTATAAAGTGTATTTTTATGAAACCTTCACCACTTTAAAGATCATTTAATTATTTATAATTTAGTCTCAGTGTTTTAGTTTAATAATTGTTTTTTTATTTGTAATAAATTAATAATGCGTCTAATTTCGGACAGCGCTCCTTCATGGGCGAGTCCTATTACTGGATGGACATACGACGCGTTACGTGAGCTCAGCGCAGGACATGCAAGCTAACCACTCAAGGTCGTTGGCAGCTAATAGCGCCTTAATACATTTTTTTTTAATACAATCGAATTGAGAATCTCCTCCTTTATTTGAAGTCGGTTAAGATCAGTTAAGATACACTGATAGATAACCCTTTGGTAGTAAGTAAACTTCATGTTTTTCGAAGTGATTGAACCCACCTATATTTCAGTAAAATGGAACAGCTTGCATGGAAGTCTGTAATCGGCATGAGCAAGTAACTGGCACACGGTGTTTACATTTGCCAGTTAAGGCGCAATTATACGACTTTTAATGGTTTTTAATTGAACATCACGTCTAAACGACTAGTATTATTTCTTTGAAAAAAATATATGTTACTCTAGACAATTTCCGTCGTAATTAGATCTCAGAATATTTGAAATTAAATTTTTATAACATAGTGTAATTAATTTGTAAAGTAAAAATAAATTAATAATGCGTCTAATTTGGGACAGCGCTCCTTGATGGGCGAGTCCTATTACTGGGTGGACATACGACGTTACGTGAGCTCAGCGCGGAACACGCACCCATACAAGGTCATTGGCAGCTAATATAGCGCCTTAACTTGCATGCTATTTGCTTCAATGCACGCCTGTTACTTGCCAGAAATACTTACACACACACACACACACTAGAAAGTTCAGGAGACAGTATGAGCCAGTCCCACGCTAAACGTCCGACTGTTTCTAGTTTTTGCATTGGAAAACATTCGAAGTGAATTAAATAATGTTATATTGCTACTAACACAAGGGGGGCCGATGACCTGGTGAGGGTCGCGGGTAGCCGTTGGATGCGAGACGCACTAGCAGTGCCCAGCAGTGGACGGCTTTCGGCTTAGATGATGATGATGATGATGATATTACTACTTTCCATCGTGGCATGGTGATGAAAAAGTATTACCTCTGAGGTACAGCTAGTAACTATTAGCTCTGATAGTTTTTATTCGCGTATTGTATCCAATTTCAGTTTTTATTGTAAATTTGTTCATAATCTATTCATATATTCATTTAACATATTAAACTTGTTTGTTCGACCACATCATCGCTTATCATCAGGTGAGATAGGGGTCAAACGCGTGCCTATCAACAAAAAAAATAAATATATATTGACAAAATAAAATTGGATTTGCCTCATGTATTGAATACTATGCATGAGGTCAGAAAACAATTATGACATCAGAAACTAAGAGGAAAATTAAATGTAGGTACCTATGGTGAGCGTCATGTGTTGTTTTGTGATGTTTATGGCGAGTACAGTTATTGCAGTATGACTAATTTTAAAAATGCGAAAGTCAGTTTGTTTGTTACCTTTTCAAGGTTATAAACCACTGAGTCGATCTAATTTTTAACCGACTTTCGAAAAAGGAGGAAGTTCTATGTTCGACTGTATGTTTTTTTTTTTTTTATGTATGTCCGCGCATTTCTCCGTCAGTTGTGGACCGATTTTCAAAATTCTTTTTTCATCCTAAAGAATATACTCCCGAGGTGGTCCCATATAAATTTTATCGAAATTGCTGTAGCGTTTTTTGAGAAACTGAACAAAAACGAAAAATAGGCATATCTTGATGACGTTTTTGTGTTCTCCAAATGTTTAAATTCCACGTTCTATGTTATTGGGGATTTTAGTTCTGGGGTATAACAACTAAAAAGCGAAAAATAAAAACTTCTTTACAAAAAAAACAACCGACTTCCAAAAAAAAATACACTAATAATTTAAAAATAACTTTAATTTCGGAAGTCGGTGTCAAATATCGAAGAAATAAAATACAAACACCAACTTCCGAAATTAAAGTTATTTTTAAATTTTTAGTGTATTTTTTTTGGAAGTCGGTTGTTTTTTTGTAAAAAAGTTTTTTTACTTAACAAAGTTAGTGTCATTTTTAACCGACTTCAAAAAGGAGGAGGTTAACAATTCGGATGTTTATATAATACATACATTTTTTTTATGTATGTTCGCACTTCGTCGTCATATAGGTATAGACGGATTTGCAAAATTCATTTTTTGTTCGAAAGGGGTTTATACTGAAATGGTCCCATTTAAATTTCATATAGATCTGATGATGAGTTTCGGAGACAGACAACGGAACTCTGACAGCAAATCAACTGCGATTGCTGCGATCGTATGTCTATGTACTGTTAACACAATTTAATGGGGAAACACTACTAAAAAGTGAAAAATAAAAACGTTTTACAAAAATAGAACCACTTCCAAAAAAAGTGCAAAATAACTTTAATTTCGGAAGTCGGTGTCAAAAAAACTAAGAAACAAAACCAGACACACCGACTTCCGAAATTAAAGTTATTTTGCACGTTTTTATTTTTCACTTTTTTTGGAAGTCGATTAAATTTTTTGTAAAAAAAAGTTTTTATAATAATTCATTTTACTGTGTTCGTCTGTATTTAAACATTAGTGCAATTTATTTTTTGTTAATAGTTAAGTAGGTAGGTACATAATGTAATATTTGTAAATATGATAAGATTTCGTTTTTAAGTTTTTCTGTATAGCCTTAGGTTTTTAAGGCGAAGTTATAATAATTTTAACAGTTTTTAATTGAACATCACGTCTAAACGACTAGTCTTAATGCTTTGAAATAAATATATGTTACTCTAGACAATTTCCGTCGTGATTTGATTTCAGATTATTTGAAATTATATTTTTATAACATAGTGTAATTAATTTATAAAATTATGTCTAACGCGGATAAAAAAATGATAATCACGCAAAAACTATAAAGCGTATTTTTATAAAACCTGCACCATTATAAAGATCATTGAATTATTTATATTTTAGTCTCAGTGTTTTATTTTAATACCTGTTGTTTCTTCATGTGTAATAAATTAATAATGCGTCTAATTTCGGACAGCGCTCCTTGATGGACGAGTCCTATTACTGGGTGGACATACGACGCGTTACGTGAGCTCAGCGCAGAACACGCAAGCCAACCACTCAAGGTCATTGCAGCTAATAGCGCCTTAAATGAATATTACTAAATATTTAATATAATATTTAGTAATATTCATTAATAAAAAACAACCGGAATAATATGAAATTTTGTATGTTTTTTTTAATGAAACGGGAGCTAGACTTGGCTCACCCTTTATTAACAGAAACTTTAGTAGTGTGTTTTGAGTATTTTTTTAAATATCACAGACACGCCTTTAGCGAGTCCAGAGTGTCGATAGACCATTTTGTCATCCTCCTAGCTTAATCACAACTACTCGTATACTATTATAACTGCGAATGTGAGTTTGTTTGTTACACTTTCACGCTTTAACGGCTGAGCGGATTTGAAAAAAACTTAGCACACGAGTAGACCATGTCCTGCAATAGGAAATAGGATTCTCCCGAGCGAGCAATACACCGACTGACCCCGTAAACCAGATGTGTATTAGTGTTGAGTGTTCAAAAACATAGTATTGTGTTGTGTCGTATGTGTGTCGTGTTATTTTTTATAAATACGTATCATGTTCTTCTTCAACATAAAATAGGATTGTGTAATGTAAATAGTGTTTATATTAAAGAAAACAATGTAGACATACATTTTTATAATAACATATTGTTGTTAAAAAAATACAACCGACTTCAATAAAAAATACTAAAAAAATTCAAAATAACTTTAATTTCGGAAGTCGGTGTTTCTAGTTTGGTTTCTTCGTTATTTGACACCGACTTCCGAAATTAAAGTTATTTTGAATTTTTTTAGTATTTTCATTGAAGTCGTTTGTATTATTTTTGTTAAAAGTTTTTTTTATTTTTCACTTTTTAGTTGTTGTACCCCATTCTAAAACTACATTAATAGTAAAGTTATGCCCAAATTGATAGCCCCAGGGTGTATCAGCGTGAACTGTACGAATCTGTAAGTATACCCCTTTAGAGCATATCAGCGTGATGTAATATTGTGAAGTGGTGAAAACAATATACAGACATGCGATTGCAGCAATTCTGGAAGGTTTGCTATTATTTATTGAAGAGTTCCATTGTGTATCTCCGATGTTCTTTATCAGATCATCACCAAATTAAAATGGGACCACATGTGAAGCACCATCTTTCAAATAAAAAAAAATCATCAAAATCGGTTCACCTAGTAAAAATTTATGAGGTAACAAACATAAAAAAATACAGTCGAATTGAGAACCTCCTCCTTTTTTTTGAAGTCGGTTAAAAATAGATATAATTAGCGTAAGTACTTCTTTTAAGAAGGGGGCTAATGTAGGGACACATGTACAAGCTCACTCAGCGAAAAATTAGTTGTGACGCACGGTTGCGCCCGTGATACTTACAGAGAGGTTTTCAGTCGCTAATAAACCACAGTCATAAATAGTCGTTTCTATTAAACCTGCACCCCAACACTAAATGAGTAGAACACGTGGACTAGATATACCCAGTAGAAGATATGAAAGATATGTTCCCGAGTATGTTCCCTTGGGACAACTTTCGACGTTCACACGGGCGAAGCCGCGCGCAGAAGTTAGTATTGAATAACTTTGTGCAACCCACAATGAAACCGAAACATAAAATGTTAGAAATTAAAAAGAACCCTGTTTTGTAAATTGTTTATAAATTGTCTGAATTAAATAATGTTATACCAAAGACCAATCGAATGCCGAGAATATGATTCAGTTTTCTTACCTCTAATTTTCAATCTAAATAATGTTTCTTATATAAGTTAAAAAAAACCGGCCAAGCGCGTGTCGGACTTCGCATATTTAGGGTTCCGTACCAAATAAGGCAATTATCCTGATTTATCAATATCAACTCAGCCTATCGCAGTCCACTGCTGGACATAGGCCTCTCCCAGGCTGAGCCACAACACCCTGTCCTCCTTTCTTCCGCATCCAGTCTATCCCAGTCACCTTCTTAAGGTCGTCGGTCCATCTAGCTGGTTGGCGTCCCACACTACGCTTGCCGATACGCGGTCTCCACTCCTGGACTCGTCTGCTCCATCGGCCATCGGTCCTTCGACAAACCTGACCAGCCCTCTGCCACTTCAGTTTGCTTATTTTGCAAGCTACGTCGGTTACTCCGATTCTTTTCCGGACAACTTCATTCCTGATTTTATCCTTCAAAGATACTCCTAACATAGCCCGCTCCATAGCGCGCTGAGCGACCTTGAATTTGTGGACCAGCCCGACCGTCAGTGTCCACGTTTCGGCACCGTATGTCATAACGGGCAGGACGCACTGGTTGAAAACCTTAGTCTTCAAACATTGTGGTATAGGGGACGAGAAGACCTGACGAAGTTTTCCAAACGCTGCCCAACCCAACCAGGTCCTTCTGTCAACTTCTTTCTCAAAGTTGTGTCTACCGAGCTGGATGCCTTGCCCTAGGTAGACATACTCCTTCACAACTTCGAGAAGCGACCCTTCGATGGAGATTGGACTTTTTACGACTTGTGAATTGTACATGAATTTCGTTTTGTCTAAATTCATCCCGAGGCCAACCCGCAGCGAGGCTCCATTTAGGTTGTGCAGTATCAGGCTTAACTGTTCCGCCGTCTCTGCCATTACGACGATGTCATCGGCAAAGCGAAGGTGTGAGATGTACTCGCCGTTCACGTTGATACCCTGTCCAGTCCAATCCAGCGTCTTGAAGACGTCCTCCAGCGCGTGGGTGAATAGTTCCGGGGATATCACATCCCCCTGTCTCAACCCTCTGAGCAGTTGGATATGGCTGGTTTTCTGATCTTGGATCTGGATAGTCATCGTGGCAGCATCGTACAGACATCTCAACACTTCGATGTAACGCCAGTCGATTCGACATCGTTGCAGAGAGTCCAGAACTACCGATATTTCGATGGAGTCGAAGACTTTCTCGTAGTCCACAAATGCCACACACAGCGGCTGGTTGTACTCCTCGGTCTTCTGTATAATTTCCCGAACAGTATGGATGTGGTTCACGGTACTGAAGCCTTTTCAAAAATCAGCTTGTTCTGGTGGCTGGAACTCGTCAAGTCTCCTGGCGAGACGGTTCGTGACGACCCTCGAGAACAGCTTGTAGACGTGGCTCAGAAGTGAGATGGGTCTATAGTTCTTCAGCAAGGTTTTGTCACCTTTTTTGAAGAACAGAACCACCGCACCTTCACTCCAAGCCTCAGGCGTTGTACCTTCTTGGATGACGGAGTTGAAGAGACTCGCTAGTTCTCTCAGGACTGGAGACCCGCCCGCTTTAAGGAGCTCTGTCGTTATTCCGTCATCACCAGGTGTCTTGTTGTTCTTTAACTGTTCGAGAGCCGCCCTAATCTCGCACTGGTCGACATCTGGGATGTCCTCCGTGTAGTGACGCGTCAACTCGGTTCGATGGTCATCTGCACTATGTTCTGCTGGTTTCACCGTCCGCGTTGAGTATCCTCAACCTCCTCGAGTATCTCGGACCTTGAAGTCACGATTTATCAATAAGTATTTGATAGTAAAATATACCTACACAAAAATAAACATTATCACCTCAGCTTAATCAGAAACCGGGAAGTGGGTCAAATTTAGCTTCTAAGATTAATGTACCTACATAGTTACAATTTTTTTTTTACCACTACGCCACGACCAACGCGGTAACGCTTTATTATTATTATTATTACCCTTTATTCATAAACTTAAATACAAATTGTTACAAACATAAGTCTTCTGCCAGCAGTACAGTTTGTCGGCAGTGTTCTCGTGGATACATACTCGTACATACTTACGTCATCATAATGCTACATCATGATTGCTATAAAAACATAAAAATATAAGTGCGCGGCCACTGGCCCGCCAGGCCAGCATGAGCAGCGCACGCATAGAGCGCAGGCACACAATCTAATCGTCCCGACGACCGCCGCCGCATTTCGCTGGAGGGAGACAACCCAGCGCAAGCGAGACACCGCGCCGGCCGCCCGACACCGACACACAACCACAGTATAAATGTGTTTAAGAGGAAAATAAAAGAGCACTTCCTTTCTCAATGATATATTATTAGGGTATATATTGGTGTATATTTGTATATGTATATTAGTATATAGTATTTTGTATGTATTTTATATATAGGGCTTATTTATATAAGTTTATATTGTACACAATCCTACCCTCGAATGTGACCTCACTCTATCACTCAAAGGTTGCTGGGAGAAAACTCAACTTTGAGTTAAGCTCGCCTTTGTACATGAACTGTGTAATGACTGTATCTTATGTTAAGATGTGGTGAACAATAAAGAATTAAGAATAAATATGGACAGTATGGAAACTAAGCCTATTTGTTGAGATAATTAGCTACGCTCCATTAGAGAGCTAGGGTTGTCACTGTTAATGTTTGGAAAAAAATATACGGAAGATGCTTCAAAGTTGCCGCGCAATTTGAAAAACATTAAGATATCCTACAAAAGCCCGTACCATTTTTTTTTTCACGTCATTCAAACATTTTTATTGTTTTCGAGGGTGTTAAAGTGAATTCAATATGCGCGGCGCTCGGCTGATAGCTAGTTAACCCTGCGGCAGTGCACCTTACCGCGTTTCGACCTGAAAATGAGTGTGATGTAAATGAAAAACAATTAATATTTAAAAAAAGGTCTTTATTTTTCATAATTCAATCATTATTAGGTACCTTTCAAGATCAGCAGGGAGTTTAAAAAACGAAAGCCCCGGATTTAAAGAAGCCGAGTTCATACGACAGTACATTGCGCAATACGCTCGTGGCATTTTAAAACGGTCCGTGGCTCAGGAGATAACACGACCACTCGTCTCGACACGGCAGCCGCAACTGCGCGCACCGCGACTATCGCTTAAGGCTCAATTACACCTTCTGATTTCAAGGGACCCAATTTAGGAACAAACTAATTAGGAAGCAGGAAGCGAGCGATTACACTATCCTAAATTGAACTCCTAAGTCGGCAGTGTTGCCAACTCTTACAAATTCGAGTCCCTAAACAGAATATCAAAAGTCGCTCTAAAGTCTCTTATAAACTGATTCTACCAGGAGCGGACTTAAAAATAAAAAGAGCGGACTCAGATTTTTTTTCTGGGAAGTGGACTTTGTGAAATTTAATTTAATTTTAAACACAAACAAAACTACTACTAGCCCATTTGTAGCGACAAAGTCTCTAAATTGGCAACACTTAGCTCTAAATCGGGGTGATGCGATTACACTATCCTAAATCGTACACAATTTAGGAAGTCAAATCGGGACCTTTCAATCTCACTAAATCGGACACTAACTGCTCTAACTGTTATTACACCTTCCTGTTTCCTAAATTGGGTCCCTTGAAATCGGAAGGTGTAATTGAGCCATTAGGGCTAGCGTAGATGCGCGCGTCTGTGTGAGTGTGCCGTTTCGACCGTTTGTACGTAGTTTCCCTACTGTTCATATTTATACTGAAACACAACACTACAATACGCCGCGCACGCATGCTAGACTGGCCAGCGCGCGCCTGCTTAACATAACTATTTATTTAAAGCACAGTTATATGCCAACGACCTTGAGCTTGCGCGCTCCATGCCGAGCCCACGCAACGCGTCTCACGTTGACCCAGTAATAGGACTCGCCCATCAAGGAGCGCTTTCCCAAATTAGAAGCATTAACTCATCCATCATACACAAAACAACAGGTATCATACCAAAACACGTAGGTGCACTAAAAGATAAACAATTAAATTACCCTTAAAATGGTGAAGGTTCCATAAAAACATGCTCAACAGATTCTGCGCGACTCTCAACCCCTCATCCGCGGCAGACATAACTTTACAAATTAATTACACTTAGTTATAAACTTATAAATAAATTATTACAAACGTTCACATATCAAATCACGAAGAAGGTTGGAGCTACAGTCTCCAAATTTTTACAGTATTAAGCATCTTGTTGACCCAAAGCCATACAAATTGTCATTTTTTTATTAAATTGTATGGGGAGCTCCCATACAGACAAAGCGGGGCGCGAAAAAAAATCCTATCAAATGGGGTATCGTTGTTTAGAGCTCGTTGATTAGTAGTAGTCTAGTATACTATATTTTTGGTTTTAAAAAATATTTGAAGACAAAGGAATTAGAAGCCACCAAAGTCAGCTTATTTAACAAAATTTTGTTAAGAAGAATTTTTTAACTTCCCATTGACCTATGAACTTGAAATTTGGTGATAATATTTATTATTACGTATGTTTTAATAACAAACACCAATATATTGATAAATTAGATTTATTCTTGGAAATTCCCCGACACGCACTTGGCTAGTTGTTTGTGGAATACTCAATTAGTTTGAGATAATTATTGGCTATTGGTTGTGACGGAACCGCCGCGTTAACACTAGAACTAAAGCTGAAATTATAAAACTGCTTGAAAGCAAGCTGCAACGTCCACCACAATGGCTGGCATGTTATTTGCACGCAAACGAATTAACTCTAGAACATCTTTTTACCCGACGACGAAGGAACCCAATGTTTTTCGAGAGTATGTTTGTATGTATACAGTATATAAGCAAAACCCTGTCCGATCCAATAAAGACGTATTCCTGGTCTATCATACGTACTAGAAAAAAGTTGTAAAAAAAATGTAACTCATAAAAACCAAAAGTTATAGATTTTTTATTTTTATAAATATGCGAAATTTATTGAACTAGTTAGGGCAAATTTTTATAAGTTGACAACACTCCACCGGCCGGCTAAATCTTTTCATTTTTACCCATGTTTATTTTAGTCTTACACTAGTCGCGCTGTAGGCACTCTTTAACAAAGGATCAAAAAAACTTTTTTACAAAAAAATAGAATTGACTTCCAAAAATAATGCAAAATAACTTTAATTTCGGCAGTCGGTGTCAAGAAACGAAGACACAAAACCAGAAACACCGACTTCCCAAAGTTATTTTGTATTTTTTTTGGAAGTCGAAATATTTTTTTTGTAAAAAAGTTTTTATTCTTCACGGTTTAGTTGTGGTTCCCCATTAAATTGTGTTAACACTACATAGACATACGATTGCAGCAATCACAGTTGATTTGCTGTCATCTTTTGAAGAGTTCCGTTGTCTGTCTCCGAAACACATCTTCAGATCTATAAGAAATTTAAATGGGACCATTTCGGAATAAAGCCCTTTCGAAGAAAAAAAGAATTTTGCAAATCCGTCTATAAATGACGGAGTTATGCCCGAACATACAAAAAAAAAATACAAACATCTGAATTGATAACCTCCTCCTTTTGGAAGTCGGTTAACAAGAGCGTCTCGCTCAGGCGGCGTGTTTGACACAAAACTGAGGTGAACTTTGTCGAGCGCTCAGTGTTGCCTTTGAGAAGTTTTTCTTTTTTAACCGACTTCGAAAAAGGAGGAGGTTTTCAATTCGCATGTTGGTATTTTTTTTTTTTTTATGTATGTTCGGGCATAACTCCGTCATATATTGACGGATTTGCAAAATTATTTTTTTGTTCGAAAGGGGTTTATTCCGAAATGGTCCCATTTTAATTTCAAAAAGATCTGACGATGGGTTTCGGAGACAGACAACGGAACTCTTCAAAAATTGACAGCAAATCAACCGCGATTGCTGCTATCGTACTCGTATGTCTATGAATTGTTAAAACAGTTTAATGGGGAACCACAACTAAAAAGTGAAAAATAAAAAACTTTTGGTGTTTCTGTTTTGTGTCTTCGATTTTTGACACCGACTTCCGAAATTAAAGTTATTTTGCACTTTTTTTGGAAGTCGGTTCTATTTTTTTGTAAAAAAGTTTTTTTTTAAATTAATTATTTTCATTGGGGAAAAATAATAATCCCGTATCCATTAAATGATTACGTATATGTGTAATTGTGTACGCAGTACGATACCGGTTTTTGTTATATGCTGTATATGTGTGTATGTCTATTTCTTTGGCACGGGCTGTAGCCTAAACTGCTTGATGGATTTTACTAAATGAGTTATTATTAGATTAGTCTTGACAGCCGAAATAACATATGCTATATGAATTTAGAAAAAAAACAAAATGGCGACCGCCGCCGTACCTAAGTGTAGTCGTATTTTTTGTGACCCGGTCATGTGGGGTATCAAAATAAAGGGCTCGGGGAGACGATGCCAAAAATATAACTCACTTAACATCTAAGAAATAAAAAAATTGAAAATACCAAAAAATCCGACTAATAAAAACAACTAAAAAGTTACTTAAACTTTTCAAGCAGTCTGATGCAGTTGGTGAACTAAAATAAAAACTTTTTTACAAAAAAAACAACCGACTTCCAAAAAAAAAAATACACTAAAAATTTAAAAATAACTTTAATTTCGGAAGTCGGTGTTTGTATTTTATTTCTTCGATATTTGACACCGACTTCCGAAATTAAAGTTATTTTTAAATTTTTAGTGTATTTTTTTTTGGAAGTCGGTTGTTTTTTTTTGTAAAAAAGTTTTTATTTTTCACTTTTTAGTTGTTATACCCCAGAACTAAAACCCCAATAACATGGAACGTGGAATATAAACATTTGGAGAACACCAAAACGTCATCGAGATATTCGTATTTTTCGTTTTTGTTCAGTTTCTCAAAAAGCGCTAAAGCAATTTCGATAAAATTTATATGGGACCACCTCGGGAGTATATTCTTTCAGATAAAAAAAGAATTTTGAAAATCGGTCCACAACTGACGGAGAAATGCGCGGACATACATAAAACATACATACAGTCGAACATAGAACCTCCTCCTTTTTCGAAAGTCGGTTAATAACTGCCACCAACTGCTTTTTATGACGTTTTTTGAACATTTAGACGGTTCCACCACGGGCCCAAAAAGTCAAAACATGCAGTGCATTAACATGTTGTTTGCCAGACATAACGAAAACCCATTACGACTTGAGCACGGACCAAATATCTTTTAGAAATGTGTCAAGCAAGCAATCAATAAAGGCCAGTGTTACCAAAGTTTTCGGCTCTGTAACATAAAAACATCATCATCAACATCATTTTAGCCGAAAGACGTCCACTGCTGGACATGAACCGACCGGTCCTGTCTTTGAGCTACCCGGGACCCTCATCAGGTCATCAATCTACCTCGTGGTTGGTCTTCCAACGCTGTGCTTCCGGTACACGGCCGCTACTCCAGAACCTTTCAGCCCCATCGAACATTTCTTTGCGATCAATGTGCTCTGCCCACTGCCACTTAAGTTTGGCGCTTTTTCGGGCTATGTCGGTAACCCTCTTGGGGTACTTTCCGCTGGTTAGTACTCCGTGGTTAACACTTTTTTTTTTTTTTGGGGGGTGGGAAATCATCCAATGACTTCTTCAGCTCTAGGGTGGAGCGGAAGGGCGTGTCAGACTCTTACTGACTAAAACCCACCCCTGTTCCTCCCTGCCCTACATGCCCAGGGGCGAGGTAACTCTTTCGAATTTATCCTCAACCCCCGGTCAGGCATTGGCCGTGGCAGGCCCCGTCCTTTGCTGACAACTCTTTGAGGCGCGCGTGGAACACTACGCGCCGTCGACTCTCGGGCCTGGTGCTGATCGGACGGCGAGTTACCCACTACTCGCCGTCCGCAGGCCCGGGTGTGGTTAACACTATTAACTGCTGGGAATGCTGCGTTCTACTGGTTAACAGTGTTGACGAACGCGAAATTTTTTCCCAATAGTTAATACCCTCGTCTCGCGAATAGTTCAGGAGTCAGGTTAAAGAAAAGTAAAAAATAAATAAAAAAACAACGGTTCTCGAAAGTGCTTTAATTAAGACTTGAGGCACTAAATTAATAATGATTTCGTTAAACAAACGCGACAGGTTTTCCCAATAGTGCCCCCTCGTCCCGCATCTATTTCAAGAGTTAGACAGGTTAAAGCAGAAGTACTTTAATTAGGTACCTATGACTTGAATACACAAAATTAACAAGGAATAGGTAGAAGTGCTTCTTTTCTCGCTTCGCTTTTGTATCGTATTACAATAGATAGGCCATCGGTCATCAGTAATTTATGACGATGATGCCGGCCAGGAACAAACAATAGATGACGCACACCACCCCAGTTATTGACGCTTAAATAGCCAATCAGAGCGTTGCATGCTGCACACAACCATTTTGTAATTTGCGGTAAGTTAAAAAAAATCGCATTATGTGACGATTAGCCTCCGAACTCAGTCATATCGGAGTTAGGTGCACCTAGTAGCCAATCTATGCTTGTGTACACATAATCAAAACGAGGAACTGTTCTTCTTCTTCTTGGCTGTCACCAATACCATGCTAGAAAAAAACACATCAGTGGTTTAGCTATTTGGAGTTGTAGTCAACAGAGTAAATTAAGAGGATAAAAGTATGTGAATTCTATATCGCGTGTAAAATATAATAATAATAATAATAATATAATAATAATAATAATTACGAAAATGAATTGTAAGTGCTATTACTAAACTTTTTTCCAAACAAACATTACCTGAATTTTCGTTTTTTTTTCTTCAGAATTTTGAAATTTCGAATTTGCAGTTACGAAAACGCAATGAATATCAAACGTATCCGACAAGTACCTACGTGGCTTAGAGCGAAGGGGCGGGGTTTAACTCCACTTGCTTGTGTTCGCATTACATTGCACGGAATAAAAAATAGTTTTATTTTTCATACCTAAAAATAAAAGTCGTTTTTTTTGCGCAAAACTACTTTGTTAGACGTACAGTATGCGTAGTTGACGGCTCTGTTATGTGTCTTTTTACACCCTGTATTAAAGCTCAGTAGGACTACTCTTCATTGCGATTGCTATCTCAATGCGATTCCAATTTCAAACCAATTGAGTTTCGTGTATAAAATGTCAAAAAAACTTCTTCATTTTTTATTTTATTTAGTTCACAAAATATCCACTCAATACGAAACCATTATGGCGCTAGTAAGTTGGTTTCAAATTGAGATCACAATCAAGTCGGCAGCAGAACTGTATTAAACTAGTTATTTGACGCACACATGTATAAATGCCGTTAGGTTTTTGTTTATACTCGTAGCTCCCGCAACTTTTACAACTGTAATAAAAATAAGTTCATTATCTAAGTCCCATTATTACGTAGTGGGAATTTCTGGATAATTTAAAAGTACCTTAAAATTAAATTGTTGTTTAATTATTTTAATGATTATTTATTTCTGATACAAAAAATACTCAATTGATGTAAAACTAGATTTATTTTACATTAAAAAAAAAACCTTATTACATTTATTGTGCATTATCTATTTCAAGAAATCATTATTAATTTGGTGCCTCAAGTCTTAATTAAAAACACTTTCAAGAACCGTTTTATTTTTTTATTTCTTTTTACTTTTATTTAACCTGACTCCTGAACTATTCGCGAGACGAGGGTATTAACTATTGTGAAAAAAAATGTCGCGTTCGTCAACACTGTTAACCAGTAGAACGCATCATTCCCAGTAGTTAATAGTGTTAACCATGGTGTATTAAGGTTCTACTACCGGCCAAGTGGCATAGCATAGAAAATAAATATACTTTATCCTCTTTGTAACAAACGTCACGTTGGATTATTTAAATCCAACGTCACGTTTGTTACAAAGAGGATAAGTATTTTTACGTTGTTAAAACAGGTCTCAGAATGTTTTGTATCCAAAGTAGTAGGCAAAAGTACCAAAAAACGCTGTATCTGACACTTTTGCCTACTACTTTGGATACGAGACATTCTGAGACCCGTTTTAACAATGTAAAAATATTTTATCCTCTTTGTAACAAATGTGACGTTCGATTTTTTAATATTTATTTGCTAAGCTATGCTACGATTTTTTATTATTACCCTTAACCAGCGGGAACGACTCCCCTCTTGCGGATATCATCATTCCTCATTCGATCACGCAAGGAAACTGAGTATAGACCTCCACTGCCCTTTGGGTGACTTTAAGCCTTCTGATGAGGCCAATTGCGAGTTGGTACAATAAGATAATGAGTATAATCGATACAAACTTGTAACATTTTAATCACCAGAACGAACACTTATTAAGAACATACTTTCTTTTCAGAATCGTTTGCAGGCTCTGGTTTATTCTCAAAACGATGAGCGATGTCCTTCCACAGTTTCCCTTTGTTGTATTGTTCATATATTGACGTACAAATATTGTCGAAAGCCCTCTCGAAGAAAAACGTGCAAAGCGTGGCGACCAGGAAATATGTGGACGTCTTTTTGAAAATCGTGCGGTTTGCCGGGCCCCATACCGCCATTTTTGTTATATTATATTAACTGAGATCGTAAATAAATATATCTCAAGAGTAAATATTTATTCCCGTCCGTGTCCAATCAACGCACCATAGAGTACAGGTTTTGGCACAGATTACTAATATGCCATAGAGGTGAGTTATTTTTTATTATGGTGCGGTTGTCAAAATAGTTGAAGTAAAAAAAAAACAGCAAAAGAAGATGTCCACGAAAGGAACTCCATGTCTTGGGCTGCTTATGCGCGGGGACCTCTCTAACAACGAGTTAGTTACCAACCAAAGTTCTTTTTATGTTTTAAATTTCTGAAAATCGCGGGACCCTGGTGTCTCAGATCTTTGGTAGGCGTAACATTGAAGGGTTGAAGCCAACTCGTATAAGCCCCGTTAGACACTTGAAAGGAATAGGGCAACAACCGACGTTAGAATGAACCGTAGAGAGATCAATTCATAAAAAAAATATCCAAAGCACCTCGCGATCCGCTACGAGTCGGACGGTCGGTGACGGTAAAAATCCGCGAATAGATCTGACAATAATTTGTTAGGGAAGTAGGTACTAAATATTATTATTATGTTTTTAACCTTCGTTTTATCAGGTTAAAACCTGGTATTTGCTAGAATCTCACGGGTGTTAACCAAGGTGAGAAACTAGTTATTGTTTTCTTCAGTTCTTTCAGATGTCAAATTGCTTTGTACTGCAGTGACATTATTATTGTTAATTGGGAAAAACATGGACTGTTTCTTAGCACTTTGGCTAGTTTTAAGCTACATTAACGGGCCATGCCAAGTCAATGTAGCGTGTGGTGAGTACACTAAGCTGTAGAGTGTATGTTCTGAGGAGAAATTTCATTTTCCTCTATCTGCATGAACTTTCTAACTATTCTACAAGTATTCAAAATTGCAGCTTGTTGGAGTGGTAAATTGAATCTTTCAGTTCTATTAATTTGAGGCTATGGTGGAGATGGTTGGGTATAACCCCTGTAGTGGAGACAACTATGGGCACGACATATACTTTTTCTTGCCTCCAAATTTTAGTCACTTCTTCTTGAAGTTCTGCATATTTGCTTATTTTCTCTCCTATGGTCTTTTGTAAATTATGCGTGTTGGGGACTGCAATATCTATCAGGTATGTGATTTTGTTTACTTTATCTTGGAGAGTTATATCTGGTGTATTGTAGTGAATGGTCCTGTCAGTTAGAATGGAGCGGTCGTAGCAGTTTGTGTGTGGGGCTTTCTAGAATAGTTTGTGCAACATATTTGTAGTAATGAGTGTTTGTATCTTGATCTTGTATGAGTTTGTTTGATTGTTAGGTGTTGGCGAATGATGTTTGCCACCTGCCGGTCGATTCTGCTAGCAGCTCACCGTGAAAACTTAGGTGGAGTGAGCTGTCATTCCACCTTGATTGTATGGATTGACAGCCCACTTCACGTTCACTTCACCTAAGTTTTCACGGTGAGATTTTACAGAATAGCACAACTGATTGTGTCTGTGAGTATAATCCGTCTATAATATGTCGTATGGTCTCTGGTTGGCTATGACACTTGTGGCCCGTATTATTATTATACTCTTTGCTTGTGGCATTTATCATTCGTTATTGTGATATTATTATATTATTCTTATTAGCCCGTTCTGTCCCACTGCTGGGCAAAGGCTTCCCTCCATTCCTTCCAACGGTCACGATCTTTTGCTTCTTCTTTCCAATTCTTAAGGAAGACATCCAGGTCGTCCCGCCATCTCCTTCGTGGTCTGGTCTCAACTAAATATTATGTTTATGAAATTTTTATTAATATTTTTTTGTTTGTCTACATTGTCTCACTGCTGAGTAAAGAGGCCTCCACTTTCTCTCTCCAAATCACCCCTGTCCTGGGCGATTTCTAGCCAAGTTTGCCCCACAAACATGATCAGATCATCACACCATGTACCAGGGTCGTGGGTGTGTTGGAAAGAGTTACCGCGCCCCTGGCACAAGCAACTGAAGGAACACGGGTGAATTTTAGTCAGTAAGTCTGACACGCCCTCCCGCTCCACCCAGAGCGGGCGAAGTTATTTTATGTTTGGAGGTGATGACATCATGACGAAAACGTTCATGGTCGAGGGTCACTAGTTTGGAGGTATCGGAACAGCCCCCTTAGCCAAAATACATTTCTGTAAACGTTAACGCTAACGCTTTGTGCAAAATGTATGGCAAAGACATTACTGGGCGTGAGTCACGTGACAGTTCTCTGTCTAACGCTTCGTGCAAAACGTCGTTGCCATACATTTTGCACGTAGCGTTAGCGTTAACGTTTACAGAAATTTATTTTGAAAAGGAAAAGGGAGGATCCTCCGCCCAGACGGGTGTTGACAGGACCGGGCAACTGCCCGACGGTTGATTTCGGACTGTTGTTTATGTTCAAATCCTGCGGAGAACTTTGCTTGCGCGATGTAGGATTTGTTGGTATTTAGTTCGTTCGCGGCGTCATAGATGTCGCTACAATGACTTACAACCCAAAAAAAAGTGTGTTTGTACTTATGTACGCACGTAAGAAGTTATACTTCTTTGGCGTACCAAGATAAATATTATTATTATCATCATCATCATCGTCATCATCATAATCATCATCATTCTCCTGCCCTTATCCCAATTTATTTGGGGTCGGCGCAACATGTCTTTTTCTTCCATACTCCTCTATTAGTCGTCATCTCTGTAGTCACCCCTTTTTTACCCATATCCTCTTTCACACAGTCCAACCATCGTTTCTTTGGCCTTCCCCTACTCTTATAGCCATCCACATCCATACACAAGACTTTCCTCACGACATTTTCTTCATTCCTCCGCATCACATGCCCATACCACGACAACCGATTTCCACACAACTTTTCAGTCAGCGGTGCCACTTTCAGACTTCCTCTTATATACTCATTCCTAATTCTATCCATGCGCGTAACACCACACATCGCTCTTAGCATTCTCATCTCAGCTACATGCAATTGCTTTTCATTCATCCCTTTTGTGGCCCAACATTCTGAACCATACAAGACAGCAGGTCTGACCATTGTTTTATAAATCTTCCCCTTAAGTTTTAGGGGAATGCGGGAATCACAGATAGTCCCGGTGACCTGCCGCCATTTCATCCATCCAGTGTTAATTCTGTGCTTAACAGTCCGATCTATTTCGCCATCGCTTTGCACGAGTGAACCGAGATACCGAAAATCGGAGCAGACTGGGAGAAGCGCGCCATCTAGCACTACAGCTTCAGAACTGGAGAGACCGCCGAAATCGCAGAACATGTATTCAGTTTTGGTTCTGCTGATTTTCAAGTCAACTTTCTCCAGCTTCTGTTGCCATTTCTCCAATCTGCTCTGGATCTCAGGTCCATCTTCACCGACCAGAACAATGTCGTCGGCAAACAGCATGCACCAGGGTGCCTCTTCCTGTATTTCCGACGTAAGAGCGTCCATAATCAACAGGAAGAGGTAAGGACTTAAAGCCGACCCTTGATGCAAGCCTACAGCCACACTGAACTTATCGGTGTTGCCAGCAGCCGACCGGACGTAGGTACTAGATTGTCTGTACATAGCACGAATCAACTCAACATACTTCCCAGGCAAACCTTTCTCTTTCAAGGCCCACCACAACACATCCCGAGGTACCCTATCATACGCTTTCTCAAGATCAATGAACACCATGTGCAAGTTCTTGTGCACACGTCTGTACTTCTCGCACAATTGACGGAGAGCGAAGGTGGCGTCCATTGTCCCTCGACCTGGCATAAACCCAAACTGGTTCGGGGTAATCTCACTCTCCTCTCGCAATCTTTTCTCTATCACTTTCTCCCATACTTTCATAGTATGTGACATGAGCTTTATCCCTCGATAGTTGTTGCAGTCCTGTACATCCCCTTTATTCTTGAAGATGGGCACTAGCGAACTATTGCACCATTCTTGTGGGATCACTTCTTCATACAACAACTTATTGAAGAATAAAGTCAGCCACATACATCCATCCTCTTTTAAACACTTCCATACTTCCACTGGTATGTCATCAGGGCCCATGGCCTTTCCATTTTTCATACATTGAACTGCCTTTCTTACTTCATCCATGCTAATTTCTCTCAACAAACCCATATTTACTTGTACCTCTTTGAGCACACCACTCCATTCATTCTCTTCGTTCATCAACTTTTCAAAATAAACCTTCCATCGCTCTTTTATTTCGTCATCTTTCGACAAGACTTTACCGAGTTCATCTTTCATACATTTTATATGCATTATATCCCTCGTTCTCCTTTCTCTTAATTTTGTAATCCGGTAGAGCTCCTTCTGGCCTCTAGGGCTGTCCAGTAAATTATATAACTTTTCCTGCGCCTTAGCCCTGGAAACTGCAACCGCCTTTTTTGTCTTCCTCTTCCATTCTTTATAAATTTTCTTTTTCTCTTCTTTCAAATTATCATTTCCGGTTTCTACATTCTGCCATACTTTAAACGAAATTTTCTTTTCTTTTAGCATCTTTTGCACATCTTCATTCCACCACCATGTATCCTTTTCTATCATGCCTTTACCTTGCGATTCTCCAAACACATCTTTTGCTACTCGCCTTATACAATCCGCCATCTCTTTCCAACATTCATCCACAGATTTTCCTTCCATATCCTTCATTTCTATCATTTTATCTACCACTTGACTCTTAAACATACTTGCACACTCCTCATTTTCTATCATACGCCATCTGATTTTGGGTGGGGGCCGTTCTTTGTTCCTACTGGACGAGACACTGACTGTTACGTCCATCAATATGAGCCTGTGTTGAGAGACTAAGCCTTCACCTGGCAACACTTTACAGTTTTTGACTGTTTTGAGACTGTTTCGTCTCACCAAGAAAAAGTCGATTTGGGTCGCGTGCTGGCCACTTTTGTAAGTGATCAGGTGTTCGTCTTTCTTTTTGAACCAGGTGTTAGTTATTGCCAGGTCAAAAGCCGAAGCAGCTTGCAGCAATGTCTCGCAATCAGTATTACGGTCTCCGTACCCCCAACCACCATGCACTCTCTCATAACCGTACTTCAGACTTCCTACATGCCCATTAAAATCACCCCCCACAAACACCTCTTCACTCTCCTGTACATTCATCATCACACAATCGAAGTCCTTCCAAAACTTTTCTTTTACACTATCCTCACATCCTGATTGGGGTGCATACGCACTAATAACATTTACTATCATACTCTCCACAACCACTTTAATAGCTATCACTCTATCACTTACTCTTTTAACATCAACCACACATTCTTTTAACTCACTATCCAAAACTATGCCCACACCATTCCGTTTGCCATCACTTCCACAGTAATAAAACTTATATCCTTCTCCTAATTCTCTTGCTTTTGCAACCTTCCATTTCGTTTCTTGCAAACACGCTATATTTATCCGTCGCCTTTTTAAAACATCTGCTAACTCTCTTCCTTTTCCAGTCATAGTACCTAAATTCCAGCTCGCACACCTCAATCTTAATTCTCTCACTCTCCGAGCTTGCGTCTTACGTCGCACCCGCCCGTCCTGGTGCGACAACCCTTGTCCATTTCCCACAGGAGCCGGGTGCTGCCCCTGCGCGTCGCCTGTGGGGTACGCCCTAGCCCTATCGCACATCATATTTTTCCAGACCATGATGCAAAAAGGTTTTGGCAAAAGTTTTATAGCCGGCCGCCTGCCTGACGCCAACCCTCCTTGGGAATGCTGTTGTTGGTGGTTTACCCGCCACCGCGCGGGTGGCCCAAGGTGCTTTAGTAGTATGCACTAGGGCTCAAGCTCCCTTAGTCGCCTCTTACGACACGCACGGGAAGTGATGGGATGGTACTATTCTTTTACGTCCGACACCATACGGTACTCCGACACCATACGGTACGTTAGTTGCAGACACATAACAGTTTAAATGTCATTTTACTTAACTATGTAATAAATAATGAAAGAAATGAATATTGTGAAAAAAGCTACGAAGAAACATGGATGGCCAAACCAAAGAATACTCGTCGCCGAAAATTATAGTTTGAGCCGAGCTGATCAAAGGAAACACGACACGTTCTGCAATACCATTATAATCACATCAAGAGATCATACACAAAACCTAAAGCTTTCCAGAATTTTTATTGAACACTATTAGTATAGTATTCGTCAAACTTAATGGCGTGTGGAAATCTCACCAACTTCCAAACTGACAAACAAGTAGGTACCATACACCCCTTTTTCTATACTATATTAACTATACTAATATTACAAAGAGGTAACGTTTGTGAGGTTGTAGGGGCTAATCTCTGGATCTACTGAACCGATTTTAAAATTATTTTACCAATAGAAAGCCACGTTATTTGTGAGTGTCATAGACTATAAATTTTTGAAATCTACGCGGACGAAGTCGCTGGCGAAGTGCTAGTTTTTTTTATATTCTCACAACTTCCACACAGTTATAAAAATGATTGAACGGTCTAAATTTTGTCCATTTGACTATACCTTTGTTGCACTCGCAGCTAACTTCGCACATGCCAATAAGTTTGACGAACACGGTAACCTTATTTAAAAATTACCGAGTTACCCAGCAACTAACACTCGCAACCGGGTAACCAGCTGGCACTCGCCTTAAGGCCACCGTCAGACACTATACAGAGTGTGCCGGTTAAATACTGATTCCGCCCATGGAAATTATTAACTTTCTTCAAGAAAGTCACATTAAAAAAAAAACTGACTGAAGTAACACTTCTTTAGCTCCATCTCTTCCGTTCGCCTCGCCCGATCACTTTTTTCGTAACGCTCTTGTCACGCATTGACCAACTTACTCCCCAAGTCAAGCGTGCGTAAAGAAGTTTTACTTCAAAAATGGATTTGCCATACTAACTTTGATCAGCGGATGACAACTTTGTACGGTAATTTTTGTCATCATCATAATCATCATCATCATTATAATAATATTATTACATTCTTTTTTTTCGCATTCACTCTCGCTCTGTCTCTTTCTATTCCTCCTCCCCAGGAGCGTTAAACGTTTAACGCAACCTTGTTGGAAGTCGCATAAGAATAAGAAGTAGAACTTCAAAAAAAAAAAAGATGCCGCGGTCGACCTCGACGGCGACGGAGACGGAAAGGGATCTGCGTCTCGTAATTGGACGCAGGGGGAGGACACACTGACGTCATTGTAGTTTCTAAGCATCATAACGCCTCGCCTTCGGCACGGTCATCGTTTCCCGAGACCAAGAATCAACCACTGCTGTCAATAAGACTTTCTTCAGTCATACTTCCCGATTCCGTGCGTCCCTCATTCAAGATGAACGAAGTGCCCACGACATTGACGCTATCGTCAACCCAACGAGCTTTTGGTACTAATTTCTTAGGCACAACTTACACCACCTTACCGTAGCTCTTTGGAAAACATAAAGCTAATTTATGTAAATATACATAAAGATAATAATTTTTGAAGTGAAAACTTTAGGCGAGTTGAGCATTTTTGAGATGGGAAAAAGCAATTGAACTCGAGCCACACTGTCACCGACCGTTCGACCGCTACGCGATTCGCTACGAGAATGTAGCGTCGTAGCACTCGTAGCGGATCACGAGGCGCTTCGGGCATTTTTTTTGATGAATTTAGATCTTATGGATCTTTGTTGGCGCCTTTTAACTTTTGATGGCGCCAGTCACAGAAAAGTTGAAAGGGAACCGCTTATCTTGGTATGGTCATGTAAAGAGGAGGGATGAAATACATGTAACTAAAAAAGTTATGAATATAAATGTGGATGGATGGAGAGGGAGAGGGAGGCCAAAGAAAGGATGGATGGATTGTGTGAGGAGTGATATGAAAGAAAAGGGAGTTAGTGATAGCGTGGCGGCTGACAGGACAGAATGGAAGAAAAAACGTGTTGCGCCGACCTCAAGTAACATGGGATAAGGGCAGAAAGATGAGATCTTATGATCTTTCTACGGGGTTTTATAGAGAAAGCCCAAATTTTGGTAGTTTTTGCGATTGGGATAAATATCTCGAATGCATCGCTACGCGATTCGCTACAACAGTGCTCACTTGTAGCGGATCGCGAGGCGCGTTGGGCATTTTTTTTTTTTCAAGTTTTCACTTCTGTCAGCACTCCCAGTGCCACTATTTTTTTAAACACGCTTTATACCCTCGTCATCACGTGTGTACTGAAAAGTACGCATGATATCAAAACATACTTGCCGAAATTCAACTACCCTACCATTTTCCCTCAAGCAGTTCCAGCCACTACATCCCGGTGCCATCATCAGATCAGCTCGATGGTATCATAATATGGTATTGTCACCGGACTTATATAAGTATGCCGAATTCCTGCTCTATCGAAAACCAACAAGTGATCAAAAAATGGTTTGTAAAATTTAAAGTGGACAACTTACCGTCAAACGGGGTAAATAGGAACACAGGGGTGAATAGAAGCAGCCGGTCGATTCTGTTAACAGCTCACCGTGAAAAGTTTTCACTGTGAGCTTGTGTATGGAGGGTGAAGTGCACTATCATGCCACCTTGATTGTATGGATTGATACCCCACTTCACCTGATTTTACGGTGAGATTTTACAGAATAGCACTGCTGGAGATGCCCAGGGCGTCGGCGGTCGCGACAAGATCTCCGACCACCGTAGACGCGGGCCTGCGGATGGCGAGTAATGGGTAGCTCGCCCTCCGATCAGCACCAGGCCCGAGAGTCGACGGCGCGTAATGTTCCAAGCGCGCCTCAGTGATGTCAACAACATTAGACGGGGCCCGTCATGGCCGATGCATGCATGCCAAAGGATAGCGGATAAATTCGAAACAGTTACCGCGCCCGTGGGTACTCAGGCAGGGAAGGAACAGGGGTGGGTTTTAGTCAGTAAAAGTCTGAGACGCCCTCCTGCTCCACTCAGAGCGGGAGAAGTCATTGGATGATTTCCCATCCCCACAAAAAAAAGGCTGAGTAGAAACAAAACTTTGAAAGGGGTTTTTCACGATATTTAGAAATTGTTTGAAGCCTTTAAGTACTCCGATTTATTTATGAATTGTTATAAAAAACCGGCCAAGTGCGATTCGGACTCACGCACGAAGGGTTTCGTACCATTATCTACAAAAACGGCAAAAAAAAACATGTTTGTTGTATGGGAGCCCCACTTAAATATTTTTTTATTCTGTTTTTTAGTATTTACTGATAAAGCGGCAACAGAAATACATCATCATCGTAAAAATTTCAACTGTCTAACTATCACGGTTCATGAGATACAGCTTGGTGACAGACGGACAGACAGACAGACGGACGGACGGACAGCGGAGTACGGAACCCTTTGGGTACGGAAAACTAAAAGTTAAATCAATGCTTTACTAGAAACCAATGTTAGGGTATCCTATTGAAAATCCTAATCAAAGTTTTGTTTCGTAAAAATCTATATTATTATGGTTCTACTCACAATAAAACACAAACTGCAGCAGATATGTATAATTTTAATACAAAATCTAACATAAGTTTCGTACAAATTATTTTCTAAGTATTTTATAAAATCTAAATACAGTAAAAGTCTTACGAATAACCATCAATTCGTTAATTTTCATAATAATATTGCATTGTTATAGATTCAGAAGTTTTAATATCGAAAATTAATTAAGTACAGTCGACAAAATAGTTGGAGTGTGCAGACAACTAGCGCCATCTTATGTGAATATTAGTTTTTATTTGACATTAATAGGCTCGCTTTTGACCACTATTCTCACCTGATGATCAGCGCTTGCCTAGAAGTAACCTATGTTAGATGTTTTCAACAAGAATGATTCCCAGCGTATTTTGAGTTACTGATTTTTGATTTAGCTTCAATTTTAATAACATCGATTTTTTTAATGTTTAGGGTTGTTCATCTCCCAGGGTCGCGAGTGTTTGAAAGAGTCACCATGCCCTGGCACAGGTAACTGAAGCAACATGAGTGGGTTTTAGTCAGTAAGAGTCTGACGCGCCCTCCCACCCCGCCCAGAGCGGGAGAAGTCAACTAGTGATTTTCCACCCTCAAATAAAAAAGAGTATAAGTACAATGCATTGTGGCGGGGAATATTTAGCTTATGATCTAGAGGGAAATACAGAGGAGCTCGTGGTTAAAGTTATAACAGCCGCACGGGTCGATCCATCACGTTAAGCTACGCTTGCTGGGCTTGGTCCATGGACGAGTGACCATCTTTACATACCGAGACTCCTCCGTGCCTCGGAAAGCACGTTAACCAGTTGGTCCCGGCTGTCAATCGTGGGTCTTTGACAGTCGTTGCGGGTCGTCAGAAGCCCAAAAATCTGACAACCAATCTTACCCAGGGGTATCGTATTACCCAGTAACTGGGTTGTGGAGGTCAGAGAGGCAGTCGCTTAATGTACAATACTGGTATTCAGCTGCATCCGGTTAGACTGGAAGCCGACCCCAAGATAGGAAAAGGCTGCAGATTGATTGATTTAGAGGGAAATCAACATACTATTGTACTTTAAAAACATGTAAATCAATAGTAAAATGTCCACAAGCTTATAATGCCGTTATATTATGATAAAATCATATTTTCAGTTACACACAAAAAAACAGCGTTGAATTACATAGAAATCAAGGGAACTTAACGGTGATTTTATTTATTTATCTCGGGATCTATTGATAGTAGAAAAATACTGCTTAAAAAAATGGACAGAATTTTTTTTACTTATTACAGTGGCATTAAAAAACGAAAACCCACCAATAGGCTAGTTTCAAATTAGTCAGTTAAATTACCAAAAAATATTGGACACATATGTTTCTTTTGCCACGTAAACCAAAAATGAGGACGTTACAGTGCGTTGAAATTTCGCATGACGTCACCTTTTGATACACTTTGTACCGTTTAGTGACGTAAAAAGCCGTCACTACTGAACTTTGGTGCGTTTTATTTTTGTAATTTTTTTATTGGTTTCGTAAAGCAAGAAATCCGTGTCCAATAGTTTTTGATAATCTAAATTAAAGACTAAATAGTATTATTATTTTTAAAACCCAGGAAACACCCCCATTGTCAAGTAACGACCCTTTTGCTTAAGGACAGCAGTGTACACCAAGTGTATCTGACACACAAAAGACACATAACTTTGAAACTTCGCGAATTGCCTGCACACTTGTTTTATTTGACGACAGTACAACAAAGAAAATACAAATACTATATAAACCACAATATTCCACACGAGTGTAGTAAAGCAACCTACACTGTCGTGCAGAATAATTCACTCACTTTTCTATAGGAATGTCTCAGTTCGTTTTGTAATAATTTTAAAATATAATGAGCTTATATTCTGCACGATAGTGTGTTTATATTAAGGATAATTTTAGTGGACATTTTTAGGAAGTTTTTCTAGCAAACTTAAGTCTCAGACATGAACTTTAACACCCAAAATAGATCAATCTTTGAAAAAATGTTGCAACACTTACGAAAAACATGACATTTCTAAATTAAGACGCAGTTATACCTTGCTTGCTTAGAGTGGTTAGCTTGCGTGTTCTGTGCTGAGCTCACGCAACGCGTCGTACGTCCACCCAGTAATAGGAGGAGCCCATCAAGGAGCGCTGTCCCAAATTAGACGCATTATTAATTTTTTATACATAAACAACAGGTATTATACTAAAACACGTATACTAAAAGATAAATAATTAAATTATCTTTAAAATGGTAAAGGTTTCATAAAAAAATCGCGTAATAGTTTTTGCGTGATTCTCAATTATTTATCCGCGTTTGACATAACTATACAAATTAATTACATCACTATGTTATAAAAATATATTTTCAAATATTCACAGATCAAATTACGAAGAAAATTGTCTAGAGTAACACATATTTTTTTCATAGAAATAAGACTAGTCGTTTAGACGTGATATTCAAATAAAAATCATTAGAAGTCCTATATCTGCGCCTTAATTTATCATCAATAACTAGCGACTCGCCAGGCTCCGCACGGGTACAAGTTATACACAGAAATCCTCGTTTATCGCTCTTTCTATTAGTAAAAACCGCGTTAAAATCCGTTGCCTGGTTTAGGAGGAGTGAGCGAAGAAACGGACAGACGCAGAAAGCTACTTTGATTTATATGTAGAGATTCACATTATTGGGGATAGGGAACGTGCACGAACTATAGGTGACAGCACAAATCGACACGAGCGCCACAGTGTGGTAAGAAAATTAACTATTCAGAGCTGTTATCGTGTTGTTTACATTATGTTATATCGTTTTTATTATGATTATAATGATAAAATTTGGGTACCGGCCGATTAATAATGATTGTCCGTGTGGTCAGAATATTATGTCAAAAGCCCAAAAAGTGTTCGAATCCGGGCATGTCCTAGAAATAGAAGGTTATGTTTACTTACAGATTTATTTGTATTGAATAGTACCACTACATTATTAGTAGATATCTAATTTCTAAATGTATTTGAAACTCATACTCACATGTTTTTAGTGCATTTATCCACTTTTGTCGTTTAACACATAACCATGGAAAGTGAGTACTATTCGTAGGAAAGTAATAGAATTTTACACCATTTGACTTATTTTTATTTTTCTTTGTAATGTTCAAGCATCCCGAAATGCAACAAAA
Source organism: Polia nebulosa (assembly GCA_951329385.1). Lineage (NCBI taxonomy): Eukaryota > Metazoa > Arthropoda > Insecta > Lepidoptera > Noctuidae > Polia > Polia nebulosa. Next base: position 19,108,250 of record OX589614.1, read on the forward strand.
CATTTTCACTTAGATAAATGTTATTTTTCACTTCTTTATTTTGATTATTTTCTAATTGTTTCCTTATATGATTCGGATTTGCGCCACCAGGTGGCAGAGTCTTCGACGTGCACGTTCCCTATAGAATAAAATCATCTTTCACGTGTGACTGAGGGGGTGGGTGAATCTCCAGGCGTTAGGCTGATAATAACGACAGACTGTTGCTGACAATGACGAATCGTGGGAAATTCAACTTTAATACAATAGTTTTAAAGTACACTAATAGTATTCATTGCCTAGTAGTACTAGTGAACTTTAATCTAGTGCATTAAAGTTCAATTTACCAAGATTCGTCATTGTCGGCAACATTCTGTCATTATTATCAGCCTAACGCCTGGAGATTCACCCGGGTACGGAAGGGTCGTAGGAATGTTTGATAGACACACCTTGCCCTGTTACAGGCAACTGAATGAACAAGGGTGGGTTTTAGTCAGTAAGAGTCTGAGGCAGTTCTCTCACCGACGGCAAGGAAGAGACTAACTTTCGGCTATTTAGACGCTCAAGAACCGTACATTAGATATATATTCCGTGAAAACAAAAGAGATGCATGAAGGTGAGGACTCGCTCCACAAGTTTGTCGCTGAGCGACACTATCTATCATAGTTTACTCGCTCAGCGATGCTCGCTCGGCGGTCTCACGCCGAGAGACAAACCCAAGCGACTGTTGCAAGTAATCGCCCGTCGCACTCGCTTAAAGCCCAGCAAAAAAACTATCGGAACTACACACTCGCTGCTCGCCAACTAGTTTTTAGTTTGAAGATCTACTCGCTCATCGCCGGCGGAGGGACGAGTGCCTAACACGTCGTCCCGCTCCACCCAGAGCGGGAGAAGTTTGTCACATAGCGGAAGGACGGAGTGACACTATGAAGAGGACCGTAGTGGAGGAGTTGGATGAAGACAAACAGACGAAGAATTAAGACAATAATTCAATATTTAAAGAAGGCTAGATTATATGAAGCACTCATTAATCGTACCACGGGGTCTCATCTCGAACAAAGAAAATTTAGTTCAAATAAATCTCAATAGATGGCCTAATATGCATCGATTTCTTATTGAAGTTTAAGTAATATAAATATTTTGAAAATAAATATGATAAAAACTGTATTTCCTTATTTAATAAATTTCCTTAAGCATAAAACTGTGGAATAATTGGCTTGTAATTCAAATTTAGACGATTATTCGAACGAATCCTTAGACATCTTTATTTCGTGTACTAATAGATGGCGCTGTTTGCAGTTTTAGAGTTTATCCATTCGCCTCTTTAAAATTTGAATAGTGACACATTTTGAAACAGTAAAACTGTTATGAAGTGCCAAAATACTATATAGTAATTCCTGTGTGATGTGTGAGAAAATATTGGTAAGACTTTAAGTAAATTCATTCAACTTGCAAGCCGTCGCTGCTAACACCATCTAGCGAGGTGTAGAGGACGGGACCGAACAAAGAACATAAGTTGCTTGTGCAAGTCGAAACCCCGTAGTTACGGCGGTACCGTTTCTTTTTATGGGATGAGGCATCTGTACGCTAGTATTATATTATCTGTGGTACAGCTAAGGAGTGGAATTCCCTGCCGGAGTCTGTGTTTCCTGATACCTGATAGCTACAACCTAGGGGTCTTTAAGTCAAGAGTGAATAGGTTACTTCTAGGCAAGCGTGCTCCATCTTCAACCACATCATCGCTTACCATCAGGTGAGATAGAGGTCAAACGCAAGCCTAGTATTAGACTTCCATTTGGTCCGCTGTGCGTGGAGACGCAAGCCTATCGATGATAAAAAAAAACATTGTCTAGCTTCAAGCGAGCCACTGAGAAATGATGCAACATTTTTCAAAGATTTTACAAAGATTTTCTAGCTGTTAAGAATTTGTTCATTTCACAAGCGAATAAAGACATAGGATAAAACTTTAACGTAAAATAAAAAAGTCTAAACACGTAAGTATATTTTGGTTAACTATGTTTTTTTTTTACATTTTCAAAATATAAAGTACAGAAGCGTGCATAAAAATAGGCCCACCACCTTTTTTATCACAGAAACCACTTTACTTTTCATTTTGAAAGAATATTACAATACTTTGCATAACTATATGTTTTGATTATTTTAAGTAAGTAAGTAAATGAATTTTACAGACTATAGAAAAAAAACCGAAAAAAAAAAGACATTTTAAATGAACAGACTTACATTTTCACATTTTTTTACACACAAAGTAAGTAGCGGATGACTAAAATCCGCCATATTGCCTCAGCAACATTTTTAAGGCCATTTTTCATAATCCCACTGACCAATTTCTCTAGCACGCCAGTATACTAAACTGCGACCTATTTCAATGCACTCCAGTGTACTAAGCATACCGTACATTATGTGCGTAATAATAAGTACAAAAGTTTTTTCATCTGGCACTTTTCCACTTTTGAAAACGTCTATATGTAAACGGGGCCACTCGTGGCACTTTTTAGTACCACCAACATCTAAATCCGAATTTGAACGCGATCTCATTTTGAAATTCATAAACAAAGATTTCAAAAAATCTTACCAAACTAATTCAACCCGTTATGGAATTTCAAAACCCATTGAAACGATCTCAGATTATAAAAACACACTTTCAAAATCGAAATCTCCTTTCAAACTCACAATACCAATTTTAAAAATTCACAACACCTTTTTCAAAACTGACAGCTGTCAACTTACTTTATTCCCCTACACACGTACACCCATATTCTAAGTCATTTCCTCCACTCGAGACAACCTCGACTCACCATTCAATCAAATAGACGGTTACAGCTTTTTGTATCAGAAACATCCTTAAAAAATCAGTTTTCTCCGTTGTCATAGCGACTGGTTCGAGTGGAGGAAGATATCCTTCCAAAAACATGGATGTAAGCTACCTACAATCAAAGCCAGCAGAAAATACCTGTTAGTAACCTCACAACCGCTCTCGAAGAGCGGCTTCCCAATCACTGCGCGGCTTCTTCGACTTCCGGTTCCGCCACGACTTCTGGCACTTCCTCATCTCTGACTCTATTCGCGTCTAACTCTATGACGGGATCAGCTGTAGCCTCAGCCAGGTTTGTGACAGATTTTGACTTGAAACATTGGAAGTCGACATGGCGGGACTTGGCCTCTTCTTTCTCCCAAGACATGTGTATGAAGGGACGTTGGACATAGTTGTATATGACCTCGGCGCGGCCGCCCGGGCGTTTGCGGACCTTTTCCTTGTATGTGGGATAGCCTTCGACGCCAAGACGGATCTTTTTGAGACCTCGCTCTTTCATCACTTGTTTGGCTACGTCTCTGGAATTGGAGAAGAGATTTTGTTAGTAAAATGATAGTGCAGGCTAGTAACGAATTTCCCAGCGTCGCGGAGCGTTTGAAAGAGCCACAACGGCCCTGGAACGCAAGGACAACGTAAGGATCAAGGCTGGGTTTTAGTCCGTAGCAGTTAGACGCTACATGTAAAATACTGGTATTCAGCTGAATCCGGTTAGACTGAAAGCCGACCCCAAGATAGTTGGGAAAAGGCTAGGCAAATGAGTTAGACACACCCTCCCAATCCACCCAGAGGGAAAAGTAATTTTTTTTTGGCGGGGTGGGAAATCATCCAATGAGGGCGTGTCACTCTTACTGACTAAAATCCACCCCTGTTCCTTCCCTGCCTGAGCGCCCAGAGGTGCGGTAACTTATTTTCAGAATTTATCCGCTACCCCTAGGTACGCAGGCACCGGCCACGATGGGCCCCGTCAGTGGTGGCTGACACTCATCTCTTGTTCGGCGCGCGTGGAACACTACGCGCCGTGGACTCACGGGCCTGGTGCTGATCGGACGGCGAGCTACCCACTACTCGCCGTCCGCAGGCCCGGGTCTACGGTGGCCGGAGATCGTCTCGCGACGTCCTACGCCCAGTGCCTCTCCTGCGGTGGTAGCAGCCGGGGCCGTGAGGGCCACTCCGTTGAGCTTCCCTCACGGGAAGTCATTTGATGATTCCCAGCCTCAAAAATATAGGCTAGTTATAAATTATTTAAAAACGATGTTTTTACTTAGAAAAGACTAGAATCGTAGGTCATAGCATAAGATGACACCAGTACATACAGCATGTAACAAAAACCCTGTCCGATCCTGAAGGGTATTACTTGGTATCGTACTGCGTACACATATACGTAATCAATTAATGGATACGAGATAATTATTTATCCCTAATGAAAATAATTAATTAAAAAAAAGAAAAACATAACAAAGGCAATACTGAGCGCTCGACAAAGTTCATCTACTGGTTCGTTTCAAAGATGTCGCCTGAGCGCGACAGTGCCTACAGCACGGCTAGTGCAGGGCGGTATCGTTTGAAATAAAAATAGGTAAAAATTAAAAGATTTCGCCGGCCGGTGGAGTGTTTTCAACTTATGAAAATTTGCCATATTTAGTGTTAAATTTAGCATATTTTTATAAAAATATAAAATCTATAACTGTTGGTTTATATGAGTTACATTTTTTAACAACTTTTTCTAGTACGTATGTTAAACCAGGAATACGCCTTTATTGGATCGGACAGAGTTTTTTTTTACATTCTGTATAATCAATTAATCATATTGTACTCGTATCAATAGCAAAATTATATATATCCAGTTACATTTAATACAGTGCCATCGACTGAGCAATGTGCACAAATTGCCACTGGGAAATCCCAAATGGGTAAACCCAATAACAATTTGCCCAACACAGGAAATCGTATTGTATGTCGGGTTCGTTGCCGCAACTCCACGCCCAAAACGCGTATTTTGCGTACAGGTGAGACAGGTTTGTCATTCGATCCACCCCAGCTCCTCAAGGAAGACCAGCAGCGCCCTGGTGTTACTGACTATTTCACAGAGGTTACTTCGGACCCAGGACCTTATACTCAATAGTAGCGCTTACTACCGCTTGACCAACGAGGCGTCAACTAATGATCTACTCTCGCAAGACTCCCGGGAGTCGGTAGTCATAATTCCTTTATTAAATTAGGGATTTTCTTCAGAAAAAAATGCCTTGACATAATAGGTTTTGCATAAAAGGATTGATGGTAAAAATATGCTGAATAAGCAGTAATCTTTAGACTTAAAGATATCATACTAAAATGCACTAAGAATCGCTTGGATTTCTCCAAAAAAGTGCTAAGACTGCACATGACAGAAGACCTCACGATGTACTGAATAGTTTCCTGATAGTGCATCAGAATTTACGTGCCTGCAGAAGATAAAGTACCACAGCAACATAAGGCGGAAAGAGACTCACCTATTCTCAATATACTTGAAGAACCTATACAGCGGCGTAGACAGCACAGTCTGCGAGTACTCGTCCCCCATCTGCGGGGGATACTGCTCATCCCACTCCACCGAGTCGTCATCTAAAAGTACGACTACGTGGCACTCCCTGTCCCCTCGTTGGGCTGACTCCACCATGAGGGGGAGGATAAGCCTCTCGAGGAAGGATTCGAACTGACGGCGAGCGCCTTCATTTGAGAGTTCGTGGAGTAGACCTCGGAGATTCTGAAAAGAGATGAAAAATAAGTTTGATTTTCAAGATTGATAGCGTAGTTTGGGCTGAAGTTGCCGAGTCTTTTGGCTGCTGAAGCGAAACGTTTTGGGAAGACAAAATGCTACCACCGAAATCTTCGACCTTTGGACTATATTATTGGATTAGATCTCCCCTTACAGCCACAATATACAACACTACAAAAAGACCGCAGGCCGCAATCAAGAAATCTGGGATATCCTGGAATTAACCTGACAATGCACGTTAGCGTCAAAGAGCAGGAGTGTGGGAGGAATTCCTAGCGTGGGAAAAAAAAGTGGGAACGGGAAAAATGTGTCAAAACTTTGATCATGACAGGTACTTTGGCCACAATCCGCCATACCCGACACTAAAAATTACCACTCGTGTCTCACACCTGGCAGTGCACAATATACGTATCAAAACGCACGAGCAGATAGTCACAGGCCTCCCTCAGTAGCACAGACAATGAAGATGTTCGCCACACCTGTCACTAAAAATTACCACTCTTGTCTCACACCTGGCAGTGCCCAGTATACGCATCAAAACGCACGAGCAGATAGTCACAGGCCTCCCTCAGTAGCACAGATAATGAAGAAATTCGCCACACCTGTCACTAAAAATTACCACTCGTGTCTCACACCTGGCAGTGCCTAGTAGTAATATGCATCAAAAGGCATCAGCAAGTAGTCAGTTCTCCCTCATTAGCATAGAGTCACTAGATGTTTGCCACACCTGTCACTAAAAAGAACCCACTCGTGTCTCACCTGGCAGCGCACAGTATTAGCATCAAAAGGCACGAGCAGGTAGTCGCAAGCCTCCCTGAGTTCTTGCACAGACACTGTAGGAGGACAGCGGATGCTGCCCAGCCGGTAGTACTCCAGGATAGCTCTGAAGACTGTCGCTGATATGCCCTCGGCTACTTCGTATTCTCCGCGCTCGTTTGGATGGGTGAATTCGAGACCTGGAAAGAGAGAAAAGAGATTTAAATATCATATATAAGAAACGGCAAACGACTTAGTAAAACAAATATTTTTTTTTTACAAAAAAAACAACAGACTTCCAAGAAAGAAATAATTTAAAAACACAGTACCAAAATAATAATTCTGTTTATTCCGTAAGTTACCAAAAACCGACCAAGTGCGAGTCGGACTCGCGCATAAAGGGTTCCGTACCTTCGTACGATTTAATCATCATCATCATCATCAGCCTTTTAATGTCCCCACTGCTGGGGCACAGGCCTCCTCTCTGTGAGAGGGTGTGGGCCGTAATCCACCACGCGGGCACAGTGCGGGTTGGTGGATGTCACATGTCGTTCTAGGACATTTCGGTTTCCTCACGATGTTTTCCTTCACCGTTTTGAGAGCAGTGGTGATGAAATAATTTACACAAAGAAAAGCGCCTTGCCTGGGTTTGAACTCACGACCTACAGCTTGTAAGTCGCGGTCGTTACCGCTGGGCCACCACTGCTCTAACTCAATGATTCAATACTACGTAGGTATTGTTATTATTAAGATCGAACCAAAAAAAGCAAAAGAAAACACGTTTCTAGTAGGGGAAGCCCCCTTTAATTTTTCAATTATTTTTATTATTTGTTGTTACAGCGGCAACAGAAATAAACATTCTGTGAAAATTTAAAATGTCTACCTATTACCTACGGATCATGAGATCAGCCCGCTGACAGACAGACAGACGGACGGACGGACGGACAGCGGAGGCTTAGTAATAGGGTCCCGTTGGTTACCCTTCGGGTACGGCACTCTAAGAAAATAGATTATAAAAAAATATTGGACAAGTATTTTAAAGATAAAACGCATCAAAGTTCAGGAGTGGAGGGCTTGTTCCGTGACTTGTAAGAAAAATGTGTCACATTTTTTAAGTAGGTTGGCGTCACGAAAATGTTTTTTTTTTTTTTTGTCCACCGAATTCTCTGCCAGTTGTGGACCGATTTTCAAAAAAAAATAATTATTTATCTGAAAGAATATACTCCCGAGATGGTCCCATACAAATTTTTATCGAAATTGCTCTAGCGCTTTTTGAAAAACTGAACAAAAACGAAAAATTCGTATACCTACTCGTAAATGACGTTTTGGTTTTCTCCAATTACGAGTATGTTTAAATTCCACGTTCCATTTTATTGGGGTTTTTAGTTCTGGGGTATAACAACTAAAAAGTTATTTATTTTTTAATTTTAGTGTATTTTGTTTTTTGGAATTCGGTTGTTTTTTTTGTAAATTTTTTTTTTTCGTGATAAAAAATAAACACGAGTCCAAATCAATAGATTTTGGTAATCTAACTGAAATAAGCAATTTCATATTACATAGGTACATATTTATTATAGCTTTTTTCTTTAGTAAAATGATCTAAGATTCTTACAACTCAATCATTTTATGCAAGCACAGAGCTACCAGACGAACTCCAAAAAGTCTGTGCAATAATAGTTCAAAAGTTCATTCGTTCTCGTCGACCGTCTCCCCCGAGAGTGAATGACCCTCCATCTCAGACGAGACAGTAGTCAGACTTAACGAGTAGATTGCATCTGCTCCGTATCGTAAGTTCAAGGCGGGATGGTACACATAAAAAGTTGTACGGGCGAAAATTTAAAATTTAGAGAAGAAAAATACCGACCAAGTGAAAGTCTGACTAGCACACGAAGGGTTCCGTGCTATTAAGGCGTATAAATCCGCCAAGTGGCGCCCTCATTGAATAAAAAATCGTAGCAAAGTGTAGAAAATAAAGATTAAAGAATCCTATGTTGCGTTTGTTACAAACAGGTAAGGTATTTTTAACAGACTTTCGAAAAAGTAGGAGGTTCTATGTTCGACTGTATGATGTATGTCCGCCGATTTCTCCGTCAGTTGTGGACCGATTTTCAAAATTCTTTTTATCCGAAAGAATATACTCCCGAGGTGGTCCCATATAAATTTTATCGATATTGCTTAAGCGCTTTTTGAGAAACTGAACAAAAACGAAAAATACGTTTACCTCGATGACGTTTTGGTGTACTCCAAATGTTTAAATGCCACGTTCCATGTTATTGGGGTTTTTAGTAACAACTAAAAAGTGAAAAATAAAAAACTTTTTACAAAAAAAAAACAACCGACTTTAAAAAAAAAATACACTAAAAATTAAAAAATAACTTTAATTTCGGCAGTCGGTGTCAAATAACGATGAAGTAAATTACAAACACCGACTTCCGAAATTAAAGTTATTTTTTAATTTTTAGTGTATTTTTTTTTAAAGTCGGTTGTTTTTTTTTTTGTAAAAAGTTTTTTACCTTGTTAAAACAGGACTCAAAATGTTTCGTATCCAAAGTAGTAAGCAAAAGTGTCAAAAACGCCCGTTTTCAATCGCCACTTTTTATAAACAACTAACTGTGCTCGCGGTTTCACCCGCGGGTATGGTTACTGTGTCGTAGCGTGATTATATATAAAGTCTATAACCTTTCTCAATAAATAGGCTATACAGTGCAAAATGGTACCTCGCTCTCCACATCCCTCATAATCGGCGCCTTGCACATCATGAATGTGCGCGTGGTACTTGATTAACACTATGATATCTCCTAAGATATTCGTTGAAATCAAATGATGTCAAGGGCAATTTTGTTCAAAATTGAATACTTATGATGAATAATAAAGTATTTATTTGGATAAGGATTATTGTCATGTTTATAAAAACACCTTCGCAAATAATGCATTATTTTAGAACGAATTTGATTACTTACCATAAAAAAAGATTATAGTGAGTTAACCTTAAAACATGGACATATATGCTGTCGCGGACTTTTTTTAGAACTTTTAAAGGGGAACAATTACGTTATACATAAGTTTTGCGTAACTTTAACCGTTTACGTAGTGCACGCAACGGAAGCTCTCAAAAGGATTTTTTTTCCCCCGTTTTTACCACATTTTTCATTGATGCTCCTTTCCTATTGGTCACAGCGTGATGTTATATAGCCTATAACCTTCCTCAATAAATGCACTATTCAACACAAAAAGAATTTTTCAATTCGATACAGTAGTTCCTGAGATCAGCGCGTTCAAACAAAACAAACTCTTCAGCTTTATAATATTAGTATAGATTAATTTAAGAAAATTATAGAATGAAGTTCCTATGATAAAAATGAATTAAAACAAAACTACTTACCCTTATGTACACAATCCATCACAAAAACACTATCACAAATTTCTTCTAGTTACTTAAATAATGCTATCAATGAAAGTGTAAAAATGCAAATGAATGCACTTTGAATTATCAGTTCTTTAAATACTTACCTTAATGACGGTTGTTACGAAAATTAATAGGTGTATTCCTTAATGTATAGGGCTAATGAGTTCATATTAGTAATTAACTACTAGGAATTGAAGAGTTGTTTTTGTCCAGCCAGTTTGTTCTACACGAACCAGAGTGCGCCGGGGCGAAACTCTGCTGCCGCGACACCTCGCGGCTCGGCGGACGGAGCTCCGGCAGGATCTCATGGCGACATGCGAGACAGCGACTGTCGCAACCCAACGCTGGACACGCCACCATTGTGGCGGTAGTGCCCCTCTTTGAGGAGTGGCTGGAGAGGCGCCACGGCGTCCTCACCTTTCACCTGACACAGGTCCTCACCGGACACGGTTGTTTCGGGAGGTTCCTGCATCAGATCGGGCGGGAGGAAACGCCCGGGTGTTACCACTGCGCGGATCGCCCAGAGGACACGGTGGAGCATACGGTGGAGGTCTGCCCCGCTTGGGCGGAGCACCGCCGTGTCCACGTGAAAGCGATAGGTGGCGGCGACCTCTCGCGCCTGGCCCTGGTTCAGGCCATGGTACGGAGCGAGAGGGAATGGGAAGCAGTCTCTGCCTTCTGTGAAGCAGTAATGCTCGCGAAGGTGGAGGCAGGATTCGTGAGGGAAGCTCAACGGAGTGGCCCTCACGGCACCAGCCGCTACCACCGCAGGAGAGGTACTGGGCGTAGGACGTCGCGAGACGATCTCCGGCCACCGTAGACCCGGGCCCGCGGACGGAGAGCAGTGGGTAGCTCGCCGTCCGATCAGCACCAGGCCCGTGAGTCCACGGCGCGTAGTGTTCCACGCGCGCCTCAAAGAGATGAGTGTCAGCCACCACTGACGGGGCCCATCGTGGCCGGTACCTGCATGCCTAGGGGTAGCGGATAAATTCTGAAAATGAGTTACCGCACCCCTGGGCAATCAGGCAGGGAAGGAACAGGGATGGGTTTTAGTCAGTAAGAGTCTGACACGCCCTACGGCTTTACCCAGAGCGTCATTGGATGATTTCCCACCACAACAAAAAAAAAACAGGATTCTTTGATTTTTATTTTCCTTGCAAAGATACGATTTTTTATTCAATGAGGGCGCGACTTATGCGGAGGTAGGCCCTTAAAATGGTGAAGGTTTCGTAAAAATACGCTTTATAGTTTTTGCGTGATTCTCAATTTTTTTATCCGCGTTAGACATAACTTTACAAAATTACACTACGTTAAAAAAATACAATTTCAAATATTCACATATCAAATTACGACGGAAATTGTCTAGAGTAACATATATTTTTTTCAAAGAAATAAGACTAGTCGTTTAGACGTGATGTTCAATTAAAAACCATTGGACAACTACGCCTTAAACCGAAAAAAAAACGTTTCTTGTATGGGCTCCTTTATTGTACTTGTTATAGTGGGAATAGAAATACACACACTGTGAAAATTTCTAACTATTACTGTTCACGAGATACAGCCCGCAGACAGATAAACAGACAGACGGACTGTCGGAGGCTTAGTAATATGATTCCATTGGTTGCCGTTTGGGTACAGAACTTGCAAAACTCATAAGAAACGGATGGGGATTTTACCTAATACTTTTCTCTCGTCACGTCTCGTTAATTTCTTACAGAATGTATGGAAAAACTTTTTTGAGGTTTGTACCTATTTTAGTGCTGTAACTGTAGTTTGTCCAAAACATTGTGAAGCCCCGAAACTCACCGGTGAGTCGGACCAAAAAAAAAAAAATTAAAGAGAATAAAAAAAAAAAAAAAAAACGGCTGTAAACCCGGGTTGTCCTCGGGGTTTAATTTGACAACCCGGAATTTGCCATGGGGCTTCACAGGTTAATGATCCTCATTAGAAACAGGATCTCCAAATTGCCCATTTTTCTGCTTACTGTTTTAATTATTGCAATTAGCAATTAATAACTTTAAAAAAAAACCCCTTCTGACAAAAACAACGAGAAGTTCCAAACAAGTCACTTTTCAAGCAGTATGATGCGGTTGGTGGCATTTAGTCATCATCATCAGCCTTTTTAATGTCCCCACTGCTGGGGCACAGGCCTCCTCTCTGTGAGAGGGTGTGTGCCGCAATCTACCACGCGGGCCCAATGCGGGTTGGTGGATGTCACATGTCTTCGAATTTTTGGTTCTAGGACATGCCGGTTTCCTCACAATGTTTTCCTTCACCGTTTTGAGAGCAGTGGTGATGAAATAACTTGCACAAAGTAAAGCGCCTACCTAGGTTTGAACTCACGACCTACAACTTGTAAGTCGCGGCTGTCACCACTGGGCCACCACTGCCCTCGGAATTTAGTAGCAATATTTAATTCCACGCACTACTGATCTTCTAACTCTTATCCAATTCCTCAAAGGTTTAACGGAAGGATAAACACTGAAGTTAGCCTTAGTGCCTTTTCACACGCCCCGGTTGCCGGGTACCCGGCGGGGAAGTGTATAGCACTGTATTTACGTTAGCTTTCACACATACCGGCGTAATTTACTTTTTAACCGACTTTCGAAAAAGGAGGAGGTTCTATGTTCGACTGTATGTTTTTTTTTTTTTATGTATGTCCGCGCATTTCTCCATAAGTTGTGGACCGATTTTCAAAATTCTTTTTTTATCCGAAAGAATATACTCCTGAGGCGCTAAAACAATTTCAATAAAATTTATATGGGACCAATATAAATTTTATTGAAATTGCTTTAGCGCTTTTTCAGAAACTGAACCAAAACGAAAAATACGCAGATCTTGATGACGTTTTTGTGTACTCCAAATGTATAAATTCCACGTTCCATGTTATTGGGGTTTTTAGTTCTGGGGTATAACAACTAAAAAGCGAAAAATAAAAACTTTTTTACAAAAAAAACAACCGACTTCCAAAAAAATATACACTAAAAATTTAAAAATAACTTTAATTTCGGAAGTCGGTGTCAAATATCGATGAAATAAAATACAAACACCGACTTCCGAAATTAAAGTTATTTTTAAATTTTTAGTGTATATTTTTTTGGAAGTCGGTTGTTTTTTTTTTTTCAGGCTCAATTACACCTTCCGATTTCAAGGGAGCCAACTGAGGAACAATCTAACTAGGAAGTTGAAAGCTAGCGATCACACTACACTAAATTGGACTCCTAAATCAGCAGTGTTGCCAACAATCGGAATCCTAAATCGGCAGTGTTGCCAATTCCTACAAATTCAAGCCGCTAGACAGAATTTCAAAAGTCGCTAGAAAGTCGCTAAAACTGATTCTACCAGGAGCGGACCAAAAAAAAAAGGGGCGGACACAGATTTTTTTTCTGGGAAAGGGACTGTGAAAATTATAGTCACAACCTTATGTTGGCAGCCTTATGTTGCCGACTGGCAGGTTAAAAGATTCCAGAAGGATTGGAAGGCCGTTTGAAATAAGATTAGAAAAAATGATAGGCTTGACGTTTGTGTCAGTTAGTTAGGGTTCAGCGAGCCCGTCCACGTGGTCATATATGTATTTTCCCTATAACTACAATATAGTTAATTGAAGTCGCCCTCAGCAGTTTAATTATCCGCCCGTAGACAGATCCCTTCCATACAGTCCTCTCGCACCGCGGCAACGAGTCGCCGAGCTACGCGACGCCCCCGATAACGTCGAAGTGCCTCCGAGGAAGGAGCCCTACAGCCCACAAGAGGGCTTGGGTTCTTACAGGACCATGGGAAATTAATTTATAATTTAAATACATATAAAAATACTAATAACCCATTTCTAGCGAGAAAGTCGCTAAATTGTCAACATTTAGCTCTGAATCGTAGTGATGCGATTACACTATCCTAAATCGTACACAATTTAGGAAGTCAAATCGGGACCTTCCAATCTCACTAAATCGGACTCTAACTGTTCTAACTGCTATTACACCTTCCGATTTCCTAAATTGGCTCCCTTGAAATCGGATGGTGTAATTGAGCCTTTACCGGACAGTCGGCACCGGCTACCCGGCAACTGGCACGTGTGAAAAGGCACTTAGACTTGCATAAGATAGTCTTAGCTGCAGGGCTTCCTTCAGGTCGATCTAGCTTGCAAGGTGAACCTGCCGAGGTCAGATGCCAGTCGTAATAATGACATCTTATATCTTATTTGTACTGTTTCGATCTTGAGTATCTTGGCAGATACGCGGCCCTGCGGACGGCGAGTAATGGGGAGCTCGCCGTCCGATCAGCACGTAGTGTTCCACGTGCGCCTCAAAGAGATGTCAGCCACCACACACCACTGACGGGACCCATCATGGTCGATGCCTCCATGCCAAGGGGTCGCGGATAAATTCGTAACAGAGTTACCGCGCCGCTGGGCACTCAGGCAAGGAAGGAACAAAAAAAGGATTTTGTTAGATGGATTGGCGATCGCATTTTGTTATAAACGCGCGCACCTCAGCGCTCCAGCCAAGGTACAAGGTACCTGCAGAACACAGTGTGGTTTATTTAGTAAGAGTCTGACAGACCCTTGAGCCGAAGACAGCCATGAGGATTTCGAGACGAAAACAGATTGTAAAAAAACAACTAAAAAGTTCCAAACAAGTCTCTTTTCAAGCAGTCTGATGCAGTTGGTGGCATGAAATCAATAATTGAACTAAAAACTGCTACAACTGAATCAGACTGCTTGAAAAGCGACTTGTTTGGAACTTTTTAGTTGTTTTTTACGGTCGGGTTTTTTGAAAATATTTTATTTTTTTTATTTTCTACACGTTAGTGAGTTATATTTTTGAAATCGCCTCCACGAACCCTTTATTTTGATACCCCACCTAATACAGTTAATGCCTAGGGGTAGCGGATAAATTCTGAAAATGAGTTACCGCACCCCTGGGCACTCAGGCAGGGAAGGAACAGGGGTGCGTTTTAGTCAGTAAGAGTCTGACACGCCCTCCCGCTCCACCCAGAGCGGAAGATGTCATTGGATGATTTCCCACACATATGGCGTCTGGTTGTCGCCATATTGTATTTTGATTACTGCCATGTCTTTAGTAGCACTCGCAAGATTAAGACGAATCAATTGACGTAAGAATTATCAAAATCGGCCCACGCGTTTCGTCTCTAAAGCGTCACAAAGGAACATACATACACACATACATAAGCTAATAAACACATTAGCCTCCCTTGCGGTGTGCAGTCGGAGTATAAAAGGAGATGATGATCCTAAAAGCTAAACTAATTCTTAACACTCAACATTGTTTGAACAATTTCAAAACCATTGTAACTTTAAAAGTCAAACCTCTTTTCCACAGACTTCCAATCAATATTCTCCCAGGCAGCCGTTCCCCAGGGATGCCCCATCCCTAAGAGTGTTGACCCAACACCTAGACGGACGATTAGCTAAAGTTGAATGCCCAGCCCGAACTTTTTTGCACGTAATAATAAAGGGCGCGGAGTAAATCAAACAGTGCTAACATTGCGCATTTTTTTTCGTTTAGCAACTAACAATTGAGCAGTGGTGGCCCAGTGTCGTGACTCGTGAGTTGTAAAGAAATTTTCTTTACATCGGCTAGCGTCATAGATATTTATGGCATGAGACCCTGGTTACCAATCTTAGGGTATTTTCATGAGGTGTTTGTATGCAGTAAATAAGAGTCCTTAGATTTGGTCTTCACATATATCACATTTATTGCTAACACTGCATCACACAAGAGAGCACTCAGTTTACAGAAAATTGTATGTTGAACTTACAATTTATGATGAATCACTCATTACCCTATCGTTCGAAGATTATAGGTCCAGGTATGAGATCCTCAAACAGTATTTACGCCGTGGTCATTTAACCTTAATTATCTCTGGACACGTGGATGCTTGTGTTCGAAACCCTTTTGCCAAGACCGCATTGTTCTTCCAAAATATAGTGAAGTCTATGATCCGACCATTTTAGAAAGCTTTTTCCTTAATATAAATTAAATCTAACGTAGGGACCCTGCCGACAAGAAAACATTCCGGTAAGACTCTTAAATGCCATGCTAGCTTATGACTTAGCGTCAGTACAGAAAATCCCAAGAAAAGTACTTACATCGTCCTACATTCTTATTGGAGTTGCCCAGGCGTGTAAATAGCCGTGGTTCTCTGCAGGATGAAGGACAGTGTTACGACCAAGCACTTGGAGGGAATGCTGGCCCAAAATTGCCTATATTTGTCTGTATAACTTCAAGTTAGGAGTGGTCGGCAGCAGTCGGCGAATGTGGCCCTACTTACAATTTGTAAAACAAGTGGTACCTTACTTTCCGGGCTGTCCTCGATGGTTGCACGTCGAATTGTCGAGTGGCCACTCGTTCTCTTCACACCAACACTCCTGATTATGCTTGTTCAGTAGTTAACGGACGCGGTAAATATGGGTTATTTATTATTCCCGGAGGATCCCGTTTACGGGATTTACTCGGGATTTTAGCGTATTTGCGGGGACGATATTATTTTTAAGACAGTAGTCTGCGGTGAGATGCGCGCTGTGCCTCGCGGCGTTAGACACACACACACTGACGTCAAACTGACGTGACGTCGATTGTTGCATTTTAAATTGTCTATAGCTCGTAAAGCCGGCCACTCACGTCTGTCTGACAAATTAAAGCGAGACACACACGCGACGTGATACCAACCCCACCCAACTTGCAGAGTGGCGGCAACTCGCCACACCATGCTCCCCGCCTTGAAAGGTCCAGGAGCTTTCAAAAGCTGCTAATCTATGCGGAGAGAGTGAGGTTCAAGAAGCGGTGATGATATGTAAGCATTAACTTGTTGAAGAGCTTTGAGGGAAATCCAAGCAGCAGTCCGAAACACCATCGCATTGATATAATGCTCGGGAAAAATAATTATCAGTGTCCTAAGAATGAATTGCGGTTCGACTTGACTATGGTAAGTCGAATAAACTAAATTACAACTATGTAATGGCGTACCATTGGAACGTATAATATGAACCCTAAACTAAATTAAACTAAATTATGTAGTAATAATAATCTATTGAGTTGGCAAAGGATACAACTTAGTGACAGGACGTTTATACGTGCCTGACGCGGTTTTTATTGAAGCGACTCGAATTACACCATCCGATCCCGGAAAAACTTCCTCTATGATACCTAATGGCCAAGTCAATGGAGGTACGTTATCTTGACCCAAGAAAACGACAGTACCTATCTCTATAGGGCGATCGGGAGTGCACCACTTCTGGCGAACTTGCAGCGTGTGCAAGTACTCAATTCGCCATTTATTCCAGTAGGATAACACAAGTTGATCCAAGAGCCTTTTGCGGTTGTTTAGGTTTTTAACAGAACTATGACTATGTAGTCTGTTTGTAAATTTAAGAATGTACATAAATACACGTAACAATTTATTCCATGAGCAAACACGGTCAGCTATAGTATCTAAAATACGCGGTTCAGTATTCGAAGTTTCTACAAGAAAAACCTTTGATTTAAACTCCGGCAATGTTTCACATTGAGCAGGAGCGAACTTTAAAGGCCACTCGCTCATGGGCTGATGGAGCCATGTGGGGCCGTTCCACCACAACGAGTGTCTTATTAAATCCGACGGCAGCATGCCGCGAGACAGACAATCGCTAGGATTCTCTTTCCCGGACACGTGACGGAAACAAGCGGCAGGTAAGTTTTCCTGTATTTGAGCAATGCGGTTGCTGACAAAAATAGACCATCTATGGGGAGATGAGTGGATCCACGAGAGAGCTATGGTGGAGTCCGAGAAAGCGTGGACACCTGTAATAGGTACACGAGCGGAAAGTTTTTCCTTGACTACGCGAACAAGTTTAGATAGAAGTAAAGCGGCGACAAGTTCTAATCGCGCTAGCGTTGTTATTTTAGCGGGGGAGACTTTGGACTTTGCACATAAGAGTCGGACAGTGATATCACCAGTAGGGTTGGTAATGTGCAAATAAATACAACAGCCATAACCAGTAAAGCTGGCGTCGCAAAAGGCTACGATGTTCACTACAGCTTCTCTAAAGACGCCAATGTGGCGAGGAACCTTTAGAGAAGAGAGTGAAGGAAAATCGCGCGTAAAAGCGGCAAACCGATTTGTGATAGATTCCGGTGGAACCTCATCCCATCCTACTTTAGCTAACCAAAGTTCCTTGATTAATACCTTCGCGTACAGCACAACGGGTCCTACAAGGCCCAGTACGTCGAACAAGCGGGCAACTAGCGATAGAATCGCGCGCTTCGTGCATTTATCATCCACGGCGATTGTTGTCAAAGAAAAATAATCATCAGCGGGTTCCCAGGTTAATCCAAGGATTTTGAAATTATGGACATCATTATCCACGCCAGAAAAATTAACTGGTAAGCGGTGAGACTCTGGGAGAATCTCTAATAAAGCGGGTGAATTGGTAGCCCATTTGACTAAGTCAAAGGAACCTACCTTCATTAAATCAATTAAATCGCGGGATAGACGCATAGCTGTCTGTTCGTCCGAAACAGAGTAGACGTAGTCGTCCATGTAAAACTGAGTTTCTACCAATTTAGAAGCCTCAGGAAAGCGGTCGCTTTGCTCACACGCCAAGTTACGCAATGTGCGCATCGCTAAATAAGGACTAGGTTTTAGTCCGAAGGGAACGCGGTTAAAATGAAAGGTGCGAATAGGCTCACCTTTGCTAAAACGATACAAGATTCGTAAATATTTGCGGTGGTGCTCTCTTACACCGATACGTAAGAACATTTGTTTTATATCCGCTGTCATCGCGACAGGGAATGTACGAAAATCAAGTAATAACAAAAACAAGTCTGCTTGCAAATTAGGTCCGACATGCAAAATGTCATTGAGCGACAACCTCGAGTGAGTTATATAATCCGCGATAGTTTTATTATAATTCTCGCGTAGGGTCACCAACGCAAACTTACGCTCAAGCGCAAGTGAGCGCCCAGGGGCGTAACCGTGCGAGCTACCTAGCCCGCCGGGTGAGCGCGCAAAAGGCAGATCGACAAAGTATCTGCCGTCTTCAAATAAGACTGAAGAATTAAAATTATTTTCACACTATAATTCGTGCGGACCAATAACGGAACGCGGCGCGGCGCGGCGCGGCGCGGCGGTGGCGGCGGGTGGAATTTCCTCTAGCTCAAAAAACTTATATAAATTTGACTCGACTTCAATGTCGGCCTGCGCGGTAAACGAAGATGCAATGTGTGTCACATCACTACTACAACAATCAATATCACCCATAAGTACATAACCGAAGCTAGTCAGTACAGCAGGGGGTGCGCGGGTACCTGTTTCGACCCTGTCTCCCAGGTAAATAAAGGGGAACAATTGTGCTCCAAGCACGAGATCTACCGTGCCCGGCACGTTCCAAAGCGGATCAGCGAGCTGCAAGTTACTTAAGTATGACATGTTATCATTGTTATGTAATCTAATTAATTTCGCGGGAAGTCTATCTGTAATACAATCAACAACTAACGCTTGTATCGAAAACTTCGTATGAGGGTCAAACCGAGATTCTATGTTGAGATGAATAAAACCGTGTATTGGTTTCGATGACATTCCAACACCTTGTAAAAATGAATTGCGTAATTTAATTATGGGTAAGTTCAAACGTTTACAACAGTCCACAGTAATTAAATTATTTTGCGATCCGTTATCTAGTAGGCACCGAACCACCTCCTTATCTCTGATGTCGCTATAGTATGCATATAACTGCGCGGTCGCTAGCAAAATGGTTGACCCAGTTTTAACAGCTGTAGTGAGCGAAACAGATGTATCCTTAGTAGGCGCTTGCGGCTCGGGCGATAATGACTCATGTTTTTCTCGGAAATGTAAGAGAGAATGGTGGTTCTTCTTACAAATTTTACAAACGTTACGTGACTTACATTTAACCAAAGAATGGGATAGACTTAAACAGTTTATACAGCCACGTTTAGCTTTAATAAATTCAAAACGTGCAAGCGGTGTTCTAATATTTTTAAACAGCGGGCAATAGAACAGCTGATGTCGTACGTCATCCTTATCGCACAACGTACATTTGCCATTCGAAACCGGTTCATTACGCGATACGAATGACTTAGCGGTATTATTTTTTGTTTGATGATTCGCTGAACTAGACTTAGCGCGCGGTTCCGTCTGTAAATTATTACCGTATGAGCGTTGTAGTACCTTAACATATTCTTGCATGAATGTTATAAACTCCGCATAGGAAGGTAATTCTTTTTCACTCACACGTGATTCAAACTGTAAGACAGTTTGCGCGTCAACCTTTCTTAAACCACAGTGTAATAAAACAAAATCCAG
This sequence comes from Polia nebulosa, assembly GCA_951329385.1. Taxonomy (NCBI): domain Eukaryota; kingdom Metazoa; phylum Arthropoda; class Insecta; order Lepidoptera; family Noctuidae; genus Polia; species Polia nebulosa. The sequence goes on from OX589614.1 coordinate 19,128,293, forward strand.
TAAGTCTGGAATGTCTAACTGCTTCAAGGCTGCGACGGACGCTGAATATCGTTCCACAAAAGTATTGAGGCTCGCGGCATTTCCGGCGCATTGTTTAATGTCCAGTATATTATTGAGATAATGAATCCCTAAACTACGCTTATCTTGATACCTTTTTACGAGACTGTTCCACATAACGTTGTATGTATCACCTGTAGGAACAATGCCTGCGGTCAGTTTTAAGGCATCATGAGTCAACTTACTGATCAAGTACTGGACACGCTGCGAGTCAACCAGATCGGTATTTAAATGAACATTGCTTCGAAACATTTCATAAAATATGGGCCAATTTTCCGCTTTACCATCAAACGTTGGCAAATCTATGGGCGGTAATTTTATCCGAGTACCCACTTTGTGTTCCGATGTTTCGTTTTTCGAAAGTATGAGATTACGTTTATATTTAATATTAGAATATAAGTCTTCAATAGAATATAGACTCGAATAGTCTGGTGCGGTTTGGTCAATCTCGAATTGCAATTCATTCATTTGTTCTACTATCTCCTCAAATTTGTTATATTGCTCAGTAATTGTTTCTGACTGCGCTAAGAATGTCTCATTTGAACGTGAATCATAGTTCGAGATGTTTCTGGAATCATTATATATGCGATTAACTCGCTCGAAAATCATTTGTTTTTTAGCGGTAAGCTGAGCCAATTTAGCTTCTTGCTTGCGGGACGCCATTTTGGGGCACTAATAAAGTTATGTGCCTACCGTAATGACTTGTACTTAATTTGTACTGAATTTTACTGATGCCTATCCAGGCTCGAAAGGACCATCAAATGGAGTTGCCCAGGCGTGTAAATAGCCGTGGTTCTCTGCAGGATGAAGGACAGTGTTACGACCAAGCACTTGGAGGGAATGCTGGCCCAAAATTGCCTATATTTGTCTGTATAACTTCAAGTTAGGAGTGGTCGGCAGCAGTCGGCGAATGTGGCCCTACTTACAATTTGTAAAACAAGTGGTACCTTACTTTCCGGGCTGTCCTCGATGGTTGCACGTCGAATTGTCGAGTGGCCACTCGTTCTCTTCACACCAACACTCCTGATTATGCTTGTTCAGTAGTTAACGGACGCGGTAAATATGGGTTATTTATTATTCCCGGAGGATCCCCAACGTTTACGGGATTTACTCGGGATTTTAGCGTATTTGCGGGGACGATATTATTTTTAAGACAGTAGTCTGCGGTGAGATGCGCGCTGTGCCTCGCGGCGTTAGACACACACACACTGACGTCAAACTGACGTGACGTCGATTGTTGCATTTTAAATTGTCTATAGCTCGTAAAGCCGGCCACTCACGTCTGTCTGACAAATTAAAGCGAGACACACACGCGACGTGATACCAACCCCACCCAACTTGCAGAGTGGCGGCAACTCGCCACACCACTTATGCTTACAGCATTTGAACTTGACTCTGGTCCCTTTTACACCTCGAGCCATCATTAGGTGCTTTTAAGTAGTTTTTTCCAATAAATAAAATTTCTTAGACAGACTCGTTGCAGATCAAGTTGGAGAAAAGAAAAACGTCAAACGTCAATCTGTCATCGGTCAACTCGCAAAATAACGCTTTATTCCACGAATCTAAATTTATTCTATTTTTAAGTGTTACAGAGTTTAAACCCAGGCAAGCGCTTTTCCCTGTCTAATTTATTTTATCAATCGAAAACATCGTGAGAAAACCGACATGACTTAGAACCAAAAATTCGAAGACATGTGACATCCAACAACCCGCGTGGTAGATTACGGCCCATTCCAGCAGTGCGAACGTTATAAAACTGATTACCACATGTCTTCTCGGAAAATAGGGACACAGTTACTTGTAAATACTAGATTTTTCAATTCAAACTAATCGTCCTTGTTCAAAAAATTACAAACCATTAGAAGTCAATTTCACTTTCACCACTGACTATCAATATTATCCCTAGAAGTCGTTCCCCAGAGTTGGTATCCCTAAGGGACCTAGATTGTGCCCAGGGGTAGAGGATAAATTCGAAAGAGTTACCTCGCCCCTGGGTACTCAGGGCAGGGAAGGAACAAGGGTGGGTTTTAGTCAGTAAGAGTCTGACACGCCCTTCCGCTCCACCCTAGAGCGGGAGATGTCATTGGATGATTTCCCACCCCACAAAAAAAAGGGAACTACTGACTATTCAGCTAAAGTTATGCCCATCCCGATTTTTTGCACGTAATTTGAGAAGGGCACGGAGTATGAACAAATGGATGTTGCAACTAGATTACAAGGGTGAATCTCCTGCGTTTTGCAGAAAATAATGACGGAGTATTGCTGACAATGACGAATCGTGGGAAATTCCACTTTAATATAATAGTACTACTAGGCAATGAATACTACTAGTGCACTTTAATACTAGTGTTCAAGTAAAAATTATCGAACACGCATGTTATCAAACCACAAGTCAACTGGCGTAACTGACTTACCGGAGTTTCACAGCAATCATATCACTTATAGTTTTTCATTCAACAACAGAAGGGCAACATAAGAATAAAATTCTCATATTTTTAAGGGACATTCGCAAACGCTCTTTCTCTACATTTTGAGATGATATTGCGAATTTTTTTAATACGCTGTTTTCAAATTATATTTTCCATCGGCTTTCACAAAACGGCGATTTTTCTAAGATTACTAGCTGATCCAGCAAACGTAGTACTGCGATAAAAAATAGTGGGTCCGTAAGAGGGTGAAAAATACTTTACGACCTATTCTCATACCTACCAAATATACAAAAAAAAAAAAACAATAAAATTGCTCGAACCGTTTCGGAGGAGTACAACCACAAACACCGTGACACGAGATTTTTATTTAATAGATAATGAGCTACTAGCACCGACAAAATTTTAAGATTCTCAATGCAGGACAAGAGCCTTTAGACATAATACTTTTCTGTTAACGTTAACGCTAACGCTTCGTGCAAAATGTATAGCAACGACATTACTGGGCGTGAGTCACGTGACAGTTCTCTCCGCAGGTAATGACAGGCCTGTTAGTCTAGTGGTTAGTGACCCTGACTGCTATGCCGGAGGTCGTGGGTTCGATTCCCACCCAAGACAAATGTTTGTGTAATGAGCACGATCATTTGTTCTGTGTCTGGGTGTAATTTATCTATAATATTTATGTATTTAGAAATATATAAGTATGTTTATCAGTTGTCTAGTACCCATAACACAAGCTCTGCTTAGCTTGGGACTAGATGGCTTTGTGTGATAGTTGTGGAATATTTATTTATTTAATGTCCTTGCCATACATTTTGCACGAAGCGTTAACGTGAACGATAATAGAAAAGTATTTTGTCTAACCCGCAAGGTCTGAAACTCCCCTTCTCTTATAGAGAAGAAACGAGCACTGAACACCTTGCTTGCTCAGTATGACTTAATTTCAGGGTTTTACCAGTCTGTTTTTGAATTCTAGACGAAGTTCCCCTTTTTTTTGTGGAGTGACAAATCATCCAATGACATTATCCCGCTCTGGGTGAAGCAGGAGGGAGTGTAAGACTCTTACTGACTAAAACCCACCCCTGTTCCTTCCCTGCCTGAGTGCCCATGGGAGCAGTAACTCTGTTACGAATTTATCCGCTACCCCTAGGCATAGACGAAGTTCCTCATGTGTTTTCCTCGCACAAAACTATGCCAGACTTTCCGCACAACATTTTCTTAATTCCTCCGCATCACATGCCCATACCACAACACCCGATTTCCACACAACTTTTCAGTCAGCGGTGCCACTTTCTGACTTCCTCTTATATACTCATTCCTAATTCTATCCATGCGCGTAACACCACACATCGCTCTTAGCATTCTCATCTCAGCTGCATACAATTGGTTTTCATTCATACCTTTTCTGCCCCAACATTCTGAACCATAAAATCGACTTTAGTCTAAAACCTAGCCAAAATATAACTCGCAAACCAGACGCTTTAAAAAAATACAAAAAAGCTACAGACAAATATTCTATAACACATCGCAAAATTCAATAGGTACTGCACCGCCCCAGACAACCTAAGTGAACGAACTCGCGAACTTGAACATTGAACCCTATGCAATTCAAGGTAAGGTCTGGAGTCGAACGACCTTTACGAGAATTATTATGTGAAGGTCTCCGAATCTGGACGTAACTCGATTCGGCGAGACTTGAGAATTGATGCAGAGAGAAGATTTTTTCATGAAAAGTTGGCCCAAATGACATTATGTTAGAATCGCCAGGCGCAGTTATACGACTTCTAATGATTTTTAATTGAACATCACATCTAAACGACTAGTCTTATTTCTTTAAAAAAAATATGTTACTCAAGACATGTGAAAAATATTCACATGATATGTGAATATTTGAAATCATATTTTTATAACATAGTGTAATTAATTTGTAAAGTTATGTCTAACGCAGATAAAAAATTGAGAATCACGAAAAAACGCAAGCGTATTTTTATGAAACCTGCACCATTTTAAAGATAATTTAATTATTTATATTTCAGTCTAAGTGTTTTAGTATATTACCTGTTGTTTTATGTATAATAAATTAATAATGCGTCTAATTTCAGACAGCGCTCCTTGATGGACGAGTCCTATTACTGGGTGGACGTACGACGCGTTGCGTGAGCTCAGCACAGAACACGCAAGCAAACGACTTAAGGTCGTTGGCATTTAATAGCGCGTGGTTGTTAGCAGCCACATTGCTCACAGAACTGAGGACTCGAAAGGTTCTGGAGTGGCGACTGCGTTCCGGAAGACGCAGCGTTGGAAGGCCTCTCACAAGGTAGCCTGATAGTTTTAAAAATAATAACCTATGTTTTCTGAGGGCAGCAAAATGCTCGTAGTGCGGGGCACTCTATGGTTACCTAATATGCAAGGCTCCATCTTCGACCACATCATCGCTTACCATCAGGTGAGCCAGTCAGGTGATACCAGAGGTAATTAATTATGTATATCTTTAAAATCACGCTCATAGTCGCTTTGCTCTTTAAACGTAGCGTCAGAAAGGGTGTAGAGTAATTTTGAGGTAAACAATAAATTATATTTTACTAGCTGACCCGCACAGACGTTGTCCTGCTCCTGTCTTAGCTATGAACTGTCAAACGCGCGAAGTTTAATTAGTTGATAAGTTTTCTGAAATTTTAAAATTTTTCGCGCAACTTTCTTATTTTTTTCTTTCATAAGAACCGTCTCCTGACAATAACAAATACAACAAAAAAAGAATTAACGAAATCGGTTCAACCGTTTACACGTGATGCCGTGACCAAGGAAATACGCATTCATTTTTAGGGTTCTGTACCCAAAGGGTAAAACGGGACGCTATTACTAAGACTCCGCTTTACGTCCGTCTATCACCAGGCTGTATCTCATGAATCGTGATAGTTTATTAGACAGTTGAAGTTTTCACAGATTATGTATTTCTGTTGCCGCTATAACAACAAATACTAAAAAAACAGAATAAAATATATATTTAAGGGGCTCCCATACAACAAACGTGTTTTTTTGCCGTTTTATAGATAATGGTACGGAACCCTTCGTGCGCGAGTCTGACTCGCACTTGGCCGGTTTTATATTATATATACAGGATGTAACGGAAAGGTGTGGTCATATTTTAGGAACCGGTTCTGCCCATGGATATGAACAACTTTCTCTAAATAAAAACTGAAAATTCCCAAAAAAAAATTGGGCTTTCCATACAAAGTTATCATCAGCTGTTCAATATATGTATGGGAGGTATTTTTTTTTTTTGTGAATTTCCTCAGGTTTTCTTGAAGAAAGTTCATCATATCGATGGGCAGATGCAGTTCTTAAAATATGACCACACCTTTCCGTTACATCCTGTATACACATACCTTTGTATGGGAAGTCCATTTTTTTTTGGGGATTCGTTTATTTGTTCTTATAGAAAGTTGTTAATTTCCATGGGCAGAACTGATTCATATCTGATTCTTTCTGAACCTCGTCACTTCTTTGAATTAAAATATTCATCAATTGCTTGATATTATATCGAATAATGACCGTCATAGACAACTGCCAATAGTAAAGAAACCTAACTTATAGCTAATTTTTAATTAACCTAATTTTTCTTTGTGACAATACCGAAAGACAATCGACCCTTCATAAATTCAATACAATTGCACCAGAAATCAAAATTTTAGAAAAAAGTTCACTGCACCTCCTAGGTTCCCCTATTTTGGAAGAAAGTTTTTCTCCATTCATTGACGGAAAAATTAATCATTTTAATGATATTTCGGACAGACTCACAAAAATAAATTTACATGGACGGATACGGAATTCACCCTAATTAGATATTGCTGTTTTGGACCAAATTTTATATATTTTCTCCGCTCTTCCCCTTTATGGAAGCATTCACATCTCCTGGACAAAATTGATGAAATTATTCGATGCACTCTTACAACCATTTTAAATGTGGCCTTGGATGACCGAGCGTGGCTGCAAACCACACTACCTATTCGTTTTGGTGGGCTCGGCATCCGCAAAATTTCTAGTATAAGCCTACCGGCGTTCCTGTCCTCGGTCCACAGCACTGAAAAGTTAACCAAAAGAATTTTGACTTCATCACTGGTTAACTGTGAAGTGCCGTGCTTGACCGACGCAATGAACACTTGGAAAATGGCTTGCCCGGACACGGCGTTGCCCGAGAACCCGTTCTCCCAGAGGCAGTGGGACGAGCCGCTCTGTAGTTTGGTACGGAATAATCTCTTAAACACGTCAACCAATACTGCTGAGCGTGCCCGCCTGCTGGCTGTGGGTGAATGGGAGTCGGGCCTCTGGCTACAGGCACTGCCGTCACCCAACATAGGTACTATGCTGAGTGACACCACCTTCCGGATCGCTACATGTCTGCGTCTGGGTGCTCCTTGCGGAGCTCCACATCGCTGCCAATGTGGTGAAGCAGTCGACCATCTCGGACACCATGGCCTATCCTGCAGTAGGAGCGCGGGTCGTATGGCACGGCACGCCAGCATTAACGACATCATCCGTCGGGCTCTTGTCACCGCCGGTGTGTCAGCCGTTTTAGAACCTCATGGCCTGGCACGTGACGATGGAAAGAGGCCCGACGGGATGACAATAATGCCTTGGAAGATGGGTAGGCCTTTGGTGTGGGATGCAACATGTGTCGACAACCTTGCGCCATCTCATCTTCTTAGCACGGTGGGCTGTGCTGGGGCGGCTGCTACAGGTGCAGAAAACCTCAAACGGCGCAAATATAACAACCTTATTGGGAGTTATATGTTTGAGCCGTTTGGGGTTGAAACACTAGGGCCATGGGGTCCGAGTGCTCATCGAGTTTTCCATGACATCAGCAAACTTTTAGTCGACTCTTCACGTGACCAGAGGGCTGGCCTTTTTTTCGGCCAACGAATCAGCATTGCCATTCAACGTGGCAATGCTGCCAGCGTTCTGGGCACTTTTCCCATTGACAGCGAGGTGGACGAATTTTTTGATGCCCAATGAGCTTTACTATTACCGGATTTTTTATGCCTCTTGTACATATTTTATTTATTAAGTTATTTATTAGTTTAGTATAATATGTATTGTAGTTATAGTCTGATAAAGAAAAAGTATTCTGTAATTTTTAAATAAATATCACTTATAGCTTTATAAACAAAAAAAAATACCTTAAAAATTACTCATCTTTTTGTTAGCAGAAATGACCACTATATTTGTTTTAACTTAGCAAAAACTTATTTTTGTTGCTTAATCTAAGTGGCATACGTTATCTTAGTTTTTATACATTATTGCATAAAAGTTTTAAAACATTAATGTTCATACTTGTTAAATAAATTAAGAAAATGTTAGTATGAAAAATGCAACTTCTTTAAAATTCTCCATACGAAACGCTGATTTCATAGGTACGGTATCTATATTAATACACCACCCAAGACACAAACCCAAACCACGGGGTCTCATCTCGAACAAAGAAAATTGAGTTCAAACAAACAAACAATAGATGGCGTAATATGCATCGATTTCTTAATGAAGTATAAGTAACATTAATATTTTGAAAAAAAATATGGTAAAAACTGTATTTTCTTATATAATAAACTGCCCTAAGCAAAAATTGCGGAATAATGGGCTCCTAATTCAAATTGAGACGTTTATTGGAACAAATCCTCAGGCATTTATATTTCTTGACTTACATTGATTGAATATTACATTGATTGAATACGAGGCTTTTGGCATTCATGTATGTTTACGTTATTTAATCCATTTTTTCTGTAATGTGCGTCAAATCTGTGCAGAATAAATTATTTTTCTTTCTTTCTTTCTTTTTAGATGGCGCTGTTTGAAGTTGTAGAGCTTATCTATTTTTATTTTTTTGGGGGTGGGAAATCATCTTATGACTTCTTCCGCTCTAGGGTGGAGCGGAAGGGCGTGTCAGACTCTTACTGACTAAAACCCACCCCTGTTCCTCCCTGCCCTACATGCCCAGGGGCGAGGTAACTCTTTCGAATTTATCCTCAACCCCCGGGCAGGCATTGACCGTGGCAGGCCCCGTCCTTTGCTGACAACCCTTTGAGGCGCGCTTGGAACACTACGCGCCGTCGACTCTCGGGAGAGCTTATCCATTCAACCTCTTTAAAATTGATATAGTGAAACATTTTGAAACAGTAAAACTGTTATGAAGTGCCAAAAATACTATTTAGTAATTCCTCAATGTGTGAGAAAATATTGGTGAGACTTTATGTAAATTTATTCAACCTGCAAGCAGTCTCTGCTAACACCATCTAGTGAGGTGTAGAGGACGGGCCCGAACGAAGAACAAAAGTTGCTTTTGCAAGTCGAGAACCCGTAGTTACGGCGGTACCGATTCTCAGTAACCTGTCAGGTTGTATCTTGGTAAACATTTGATTCGCGGCCGTAGCAAGTGTCTATTTATAGAACTGTAATCATTAAAATCATCAATACAACTCTTTCAGTTAGAATTGATGCCAAAGAATCATGTCCAGTCTTGACCTGAAAATTTTCTAACGTGTCTAGAGATGTAAAATATCTTAAAAAATTCGTTCTTTTTCCTTGTTTCGAATCGCTTAACTGAATGTTCAAATAAAGGCTAGGAAAAATATATTTTACTATGTTTATCATACTCAATTGACTATTGGGACTTTAAGACTTTAAAGAAAAATAAGAGTGTACAGTTGACAGATTACGCGTAAAACGAACTTCTTTAACCGCAACGTTAAGTGAATGATGTGCTACATACATCTGCATTCTAATTGGGCAAAAATATACGAACTAACTGATGACTAGGCAGCATAGTCTTTGACCGTAGCCTGTTCCGCAAGGAACAAAAGAAAAAAAAATGAGAAGCTGTCATTTGTTTGACGACAATTTATTTTAACTATCGTATAGTTTTTGAGGTTATAAAAGCTGTCAAACCTTATCTGACAACTGTTTTGACCTAAAAAACTTATTTACCTAATAGCATTTTTCCCTGACCTCTAAATGAAAAGGTGATAAGTTATTGTGTTAATATAAACAATAATTGTTTTTATAAAACACTAGTTGTAGGTAGACACGACTTGTAAAACAAATCAAGTGACAGGTCAATCAATGTATGGAAAGTGGGCATGATTCTTTCATGATGTCATGATTTCATGAAATTCCTACATTTATATAGACCACCTTAAAGGTGAAAGCGCCAGGGTAATCCGCGAAATTCAAATTTTCCTTAGTTTTTTTTTGCAATTTGCAGGTCAGTGTCAGGTTGTATGTTTGCCTAGGGGTTGTGGATAAATTCGAAACAGAGTTACCGCGCCCCTGGGCACTCAGGACAGGGAAGGAACAAGGGTGGGTTTTAGTCAGTAAGAGTCTGACACGCCCTCCCGTTCCACCCTAGAGCGGCAGATGTCATTGGATGATTTCCCCACACAAAAAAAAAAACATACATACAGTCGAACATAGAACCTCCTCCTTTTTCGAAAGTCGGTTAAAAATAAAAGAAGCAGGAGTGAACATACCCGGATCGTTTTTCGATTCACTATAATTCTATCAAATTTAAAATGTTACCTAATATCTTCATAACTTGTGACAGCCTTACTGGACAGGTTTACTGGTTTATGTCGTCTGTTAAATTGACGTAAATAATGTTCTGTGATTGTCATCTTGTTAATTGTTATTGCCGAGTTTTCGTGATTCAATTGTTATTTGTTTTAAAATTCAAAAAATGTTTTGCATCCGTGCTTCTACGTGCCTCTTTTTCTAATGCTTTTGTTTACACGATTTTGAACTGAAAATGCTATGAATTTGAGTTTGATTGGATCTATAGCTGTAATAGATGTGATAATCACGCATACAACACAATATCAAACGTATTAAACACAAATATTGACACATCAATATAATAAACACCGTTTGTTTCCACTGTGACGTTCGTTGCGTCTATGCAACTGTCATTCTGACATTGTCACATGCGTCATCGTGACATGCGTCATTATGTCACGCGTCAAGTGCGTCATTTGTGAATGCATCGTGCAGGACAGGGTCAGAGGTGGTGTGTGCACGTATTTTGATTAAGCTTATCTGGAATAATATGGTTACGTAACGAATTAAAATTACTTTAATGACGCTTTGGGAGATTCAAATATGCTTATGTTTAACTTAGCTCCAGATATAGTGAAGTGAAAGGTCAAAAAATACTAGGTACTACCAAAAACAGTAAAATGATCACCAAAATCGGTCGTGAGTAACATGTCGTTTGCGCGCGGCTACATTTCTGTCTGCAGGGTTTAAAGGACCCTAACACGAAGGGGATGACAGGGGCTATGTTCGATTACTTTAGCCCCCATCATCTTATCGAACCTCACCTGTCCGTATCGGGGTAGGTACCCTAACCCTATCTCTATCTTCTTTGTGAAGAGTAGGTATCCATTTAAAAAGGGTTTTTCAAGAATTAACCCTTAATGGGCCAAAAAGGGGGTTGAAATTTTATAACAACGGAAGTACCTACATTATTTTGTGGTGGTGTTTCATCTAATGACTTCTCCCGCTCTGGGTGGAGCGGGAGGACGTGTCAGACTTTTACTGACTAAAACCCACCCCTGTTCCTTCCCTGCCCTGAGTGTCCAGGGGCGAGGTAACTCTGTTTCGAATTTATCCTCAACCCCTGGGAAGGCATCGGCCATGACGGGCCCCGTCCTTATTGCTGTTTAAGGCGCGCGTGGAACAAGCGCCGTCGACTCACGGGCCTGGTGCTGATCGAACGGCGAGCTAAGGGCAGGCATCGGCCATGACGGGCCCCGTCATGTTTTGCTGACAACTCTTCGAGGCGCGCGTGGAACACTACGCGTCGACTCTCGGGCCTGGTGCTGATCGGACGGCGAGCTACCCACTACTCGCCGTCCGCAGACCCCAACAGCTGGTCCTAGAGAATTGAAATTTGGAGGGCGTGTTCTTTGTGAAAAGTAGGTATCCACTAAGAAAGGGGTTTTCGAAATTCCAGACCATTTTTTGAGGGAGAGTGAAATGGGTTTGAAAGTCTATAACGGGGAAAGTACTGTAGCGACATCTATGACGCTACATACTAATTCCTACATCGCGCAAGCAGAGTTCTCCGCGCGATTTGAATAATATACAATAGCCCGAAATCAACTATCGGGCAGTCGCCCGGACCAGACACAACACCCGTCTGGTCGGAGGATCCTCCCTTTTCAATGGAGGTTGTGGGACTTTACACCCTCTTCTGCATACCTTCCTACACTACTAATTCCACGCGAAGCAGCTTACAGAAACTAGTGTGAAAGATTATCATGATAATGCTAATATTTCTGCAATAGACGGAACTGTCTTTCCCACTGATAAGGGACTAATCTTTTCCACGACGCTATCACTGATATCTAAAGGCCGATTTCACCAGTTCTAAACGCCCAGTTTTCGACGTTTAAGCTCGCTTAAGGCGTATATAGCCGCCAAGTGGCGCCCTCATTGAATAAAAAATCGTAGCAAAGCGTAGAAGATAAAGATTAAAAAATCCTATATTGCGTTTGTTACAAAGAGCTTTTTTAGGTTGTCGAAACAGGTCTCAGAATGTTTCGTAAAAAGTACCAAAAACGGCCGTTTTTGACACTTTTGCCAACTACTTTGGATACGAAACACTTTAAGTCCTGTTTTAACAACGTAAAAATACCTTATCCTAGTTGTAACAAACGCAACATAGGATTCTTTAATCTTTATTTTCTAGGCTAAGATACGAATTTTTATTCAATGAGGGCGCCACTTGTCTGGTAGGCCCTTAAACGCGTTTAGCCGCTGTCATAAAGCTGAAGAGTTTGTTTGGTTGAACGAGCTAATCTCAGGAACTACTGGATAGAATTGAAAAAATATTTTTGTTGAATACTCCATTTAACGAGGAAAGCTATAGGGTACATAACATCACGCTGCGACCAACAGGAGCGGAGCATCAATGAAAAATGTGGCAAAAACGGAAAAAAATCCTTTTGAGAGCTTCAGTTGCGTGCGCTGCGTAAACGGTTAAAGTTACGCAAAAATTATGTATGACGGAATTGTTCTCCTTTTAAATTTCTAAAAAAAAGTCCGCGACAGCATATGTCTAACTTTTACGGTTAACTCACTATAATCTTTTTTATGGTAATTGTGTAGTAAAATAAGATTACGCTAAGCTTAGTTCAGTAAAACTTAGTTTTTATATAGAATGGTGAAATCGGCCCTTAATCTGGAGAGAGTTGCTGATAACTGATAATGATGATCGATCAGCTGGCATTAGCTGAATAATGATCGTGTTGGCATTTTGATATGAGCTGATATTGGACGTTATGCACTGAAGTGGACGGGAAAAAGTGAAATGTGCTACAACCCACATTACACAGTCTTTCAAAATTCGCCCTGCAGAAGTCGTTTAAAGCGCGGACTGACTACGATTTGGGATAGCTTTAAATAAGGTTGAGAATTGAACATAATAGTTGTGTTGACGATGCGAATAGGCATTTATTTTACGGGTTTTCTTTGATTAACCAGAATATACACAATTAATTAAATAATTGTCCGGTCAAAGCCTTAATAAAATGCTAATTATATTAAATTCTTAAAAAAAAAATTAGTTGTTGTCGCTGAAAATATGTTCGACGCCGAAGTTTATTTTTGTGGAGCAATTTCAATTTTTTTTATTGGGAATATCAAACAATTTTTTACTATTCTATTCGGTTAAAATTTTTCTTTAAACACTTCTCTGTCCACTGTATTTTTTGCAAAGGATATTTTCATTGCATTACGTCATAGTCGACTATCGAAGAAACCATTTTTTTTTTTACTATTGAGGTAATACCGCGCCTTAAGGGAGAAGCGCCAGGATAACCCGCGAAATTCTAATTTTCTTACGTTTTTTGCAATTTGCAGGTCAGTATCAGGTTATATTATTACAAACATCCATCCAAACTTTCGCATTTATAATAATACTAACACTTTGCCCGCGGCTTCGCTCCCGTGACCTATCCCGCGGGAACTGTTATTTTTCCCGGGAGAAAAAGTAAGCTATAATTCTCGCTGATAATTTAGCTTTCTATTGGTGAAAAAATGGTTAAAATCGGTCCATTAGTTTCGGAGTTTATTCGGTACAAACAAACAAAAAAATAGTTCCTCTTTATAATATTAGTATATAAAGAACACCGCCTCATAACATCGAACTGAGCTGACAGTGCTGACACCAATCGACTCGATGATCGATTCATTCACAGATTTACCCGCCCGCGTGATTTACTACAGAGATAGCTATTTATAACCGACAATGTCAAAAAGTACAGTGTGTATTCATTGATGTTTATCTAACATTTGTACGTGAACGTTTCTCACGAGAATATATCGGGACTTGCTTGCGATCTCGCTGTATCGTATCAGCGGCTTGAGACAAAATACTTTTCTGTTAGCGTTCAAGCTAACGCTTAGTACAAAATGTATGACGTGAGTCACGTGACAATACAGCCCCAATAAGCGGGTATACTACCGGCCAAGTGGCGCCCTCATTGAATAAAAAATCGTAGCATAGCATAGAAAATCAACATTAAAGAATCCAACGTCACGTTTGTTACAAAGAGAATAAAGTATTTTTACGTTGTTAAAACACGTTTCAGAATGTGTAGTATCCAAATTAGTAGGCAAAATACCAAAAACGGCCGTTTCTGACACTTTTGCCTACTACTTTGGATACTATTAGGTTTTTAATTGAACATCACGTCTAAACGACTGGTCTTATTTCTTTGAAAAAAATATGTGTTACTCTAGACAATTTCCGTCGTAATTTGATCTCAGAATATTTGAAATTTTAATTTTATAACATAGTGTAATTAATTTGTAAAGTTATGTCTAACGCGGATAAAAAATTGAGAATCACGCAAAAACTATAAAGCGTATTTTTATGAAACCTTCGCCATTTTAAAGATCATTTTACTATTTATAATTTAGTCTCAGTGTTTTAGTTTAATACTTGTTGTTTTATGTGTAATAAATTAATAATGCGTCTAATTTCGGATAGCGCTCCTTGATGGGCGAGTCCTATTACTGGGTGGACGTACGTATTACGTGACCTCAGCATAGAACACGCAAGCTACCCACTCAAGGTCATTGGCAGTTAATAGCGCCTTAAGGCCCTAATACCGGCCAAGTGGCGCCCTCATTGAATAAAAAATCATAGCATAGAAAATAAATATTAAGGAATTCAACGTCACGTTTGTTACAAAGATGATAAAGTATTTTTAAGTTGTTAAAACAGGACTCAAAATGCTTCGTATCCAAAGTAGCAAAAGAAAAGTAAGCAATAGTGTCAAAAACAGCCATTTTTACTTTAGCCATAAGCTCCTCCGCAAGCGTACTCAGTTGTATTAAAATCTATGTTCATTGAAATATTTACTTCGCATCATATGACATAAAATCTCTGTTGAATGAGATATTAATAATAATAATAATATATAATAATAAAAATTTTAATTTCAGACTAAGTCCATAGGGTTAGTAACAAATTACTTAAAAAACTAGTGTTAGTAGGTACAGACATTATAGCTAAAACATACAGCTACACATCAGCGTGGAGCTGCATCCACCTCTGCATCAACGGAGAATCCCACCGATCTGCGAACACACTGACAATAGTGTTGGTACTGCCGCGAATACGCGTCATCAGAGAAGCACATCTTTTCCTAATAATAGCGGCGAAACCATCAATGTTTGTGTCCGCAAACATCCCTGATGCACTGCAACGCCACGGCAGCCCCAACAGTACTCTCAGTGCATTATTATATTGGACACGTAGGTCGCTGTATGTCCGCTGAGTGAAACTGACCCATAGGCTGCACGTGTAGAAGGACTGACAGTAAGCTTTAAAAAGCGTGATTTTTACTGGCTTCGTACATCGCGCAAACCTGCGGGCCAGCATGTTACAACGAACAGCCAGCGACCTACGTTCCCTCTCAATGTCACTATTGTCTTTGAAATCTTGGGTGATCCAGTGGCCTAGGTATTTACACTTATCTACCCTTCGCAGGGATTCTCCACACAGTGCGACATTTGGAATACTAGAATATGTCACACTGCCTGCCTTAAAAACCATTAGTTCGCTCTTTGTGACATTATATTTGAGGCCATGACTCTCCGCGTAAGATTCGCATATAGCGATCAGTCGCCTCAGAGCACCGATCGATGGGCTCAGCAACACCATATCATCAGCATAACTAATGTTATTAATACACACCCCGTCAACATGACATCCGATATTGATGCTGCTGAGCTCAACGATCAGTTGGTTCATGTATAGGTTGAAGAGTCGGGGTGAGCTAAGCCCCCCCTGCCTCACCCCGCACTCCATCCGATACACGTCCGAGTGCGAGCCAACCCATTTCACACTATTACTTTGACTACCATACCAGTACTTAAATATTGACACTATCTCAGGTGGTAAAGTAGTATCACATTGTAGTTTACGCCAGAGAACATCGTAACATACAAGATCGAACGCCCTCGACAGATCCAGAAAACAGGCAAAAATAGGCGTCTTCCTGTCTGTGTAGTATTGAACAGTCTGCTTGAGGCACAAGATTGCACTCTCAGTTGACAGCCCAGGCCGAAAGCCGAACTGGGCGTCATGCAGTTCGACATGTTTTGCTATATTCTCATTGATACAGTTATTATGACATGACACAAATTGATAAGGATACTATTATCAATTGATCCGCTGTTCTGATTATATTTGTATCCTGGTTTTATTTATTGATTGACTGTGTGACACAATGTCTTGAAACATTGTTTTTCTAAACATAGAAATACTAGCGAGCCGCCTCAGTTTCGCACGGATCCTATTTTTTATTTTATTTTTACAATTTTAAGAAATCTTACAGACTAATACACGTAAATGGTAACGAAATAATAACAACTGACCATTGCTAATTACAAGCTTCCACATTTATATTACAATGTTATAAAAAGAACACCAAAATAAACATTTATTTTACAAAAAAAAACTTTTTACAAAAAAAACAACCGACTTCCAAAAAAAATACACTAAAAATGAAAAAATAACTTTAATTTCGGAAGTCGGTGTTTGTATTTTACTTCTTCGTTATTTGACACCGACTTCCGAAATTAAAGTTATTTTTTCATTTTTAGTGTATTTTTTTTTTTTGGAAGTCGGTTGTTTTTTTTTGTAAAAAAGTTTTTTATTTTTCACTTTTTAGTTGTTATACCACAGAACTAAAAACCTCAATAATATGGAACGTGGAATTTAAACATTTGGAGAACACCAAAACGTCATCGAGGTAAACGTATTTTTCGTTTTTGTTCAGTTTCTCAAAAAGCGCTAAAGCAATTTCGATAAAATTTATATGGGACCACCTCGGGAGTATATTCTTACAGATAAAAAAATAATTTTGAAATTCGGTCCACAACTGATGGAGAAATCGGCGGACATACATAAAAAAAAAAAAAACATACATACAGCCGAACATAGAACCTCCTCCTTTGTCGAAAGTCGGTTAAAAATAGAACCGGTGTTTCTGGTTTTGTGTCTTCGTTTTTTTATTTTTTTGTTCGAAAGGTGTTTGGCGCCGACTCAAAATTAGTTTACCTACATAAAATTTGAAATTTTATGTAGGCAATACTCAAGACTTAAATAAAAGGTTTATTTATTTTTTGCTTTTTAGTTTTTTTTCGTCGGTTGATTTTTTTGTTAAAAAGTTTTTTGACACCGACTTACGAAATTAATGTCATTTTACACTTTTTTTGGAAGTCAGTTCTATTTTTTTGTAAAAAAAGTTTTATATTTTTTACTTTTTAATTGTGGTTCCCAATTAAAATGTGTTAACACTGAACAATTCATAAACATACGATCGCAGCAATCGCGGTTGATTTGCTGTCATTTTTTGACGAGTTCCGTTGTCTGTCTCCGAAACGCATCATCAGATCTATATGAAATTTCAATGGGACCATTTCGAAACAAACCCTGTTCGAACAAAAAAGAATTTTGGAAATCCGTCTATAAATGACGAAGTTATGCCCGAACACACATAAAAAAAATACAAACATCCGAATTGATAACCTCCTCCTTTAGGAAGCCGGTTAAAAAGAACATCATAGAAAGAAACTTTTACCCATTAAAGTATTCTTTACTCAAGATTTTCCTGATTCTTAACGCACTCGTGCAAAATAAATCGATTTCTAAATACGATGGCAGGTTGTTAAATAATATTGCACTGCGAATACAAAAATACGTTTTTACAAAAAAAAAAAACAACCGACTTCGAAAAAAGAAAATACACCAAAAATTTAAAAAAATAACTTTAATTCGGAAGTCTGTTTGTATTTTATTTCTTCGTAATTTTGACACCGACTTCCGAAATTAAAGTTATTTTTTAATTTTTAAGTGTATTTTCTTTTTTGGAAGTCGGTTGTTTTTTTTTATTTGTTTTTTTTTTCACTTTTTAGTTGAACAAAAATCCCCAATAACATGGATCGTGGAATCACGAATCTCATAATTGAAGAAAACAAAAACGTCATCTATGTATACGGATTTTTCGTTTTTGTTCAGTTTTTCAAAAAGCGCTGAAGCAATTTCGATAAAATTTATATGGGGCCATCTCGGGAGTATAGGTATTCTTTCGGATAAAAAAAGAATTTTGAAAATCGGTCCACAACTACATAAAAAAAAACATACAGTCGAACATCCTCCTTTTTCGAAGTCGGTTAAAAAGCGTTACGCCTATAATAATTTAAGTATACACCAAAGCCTTCCTCATTAATCACTGTCCATGGAAACCGCATGAAAATCCCTTCAGTAGTTATTGAGTTTATCGCAAATAGACAGACAGACAGACGCGGCGGGGTACCTTGTTTTATAATAACTATGTACCTACTTAGTGATTAACTGTGTGACACAATGTTTTGAAACATTGTTTTTATAAACATAGAAATATATTACAACATATTGTGTCATGGTTTTGTTTTATACAAGTGATATTTGCACACCTTTCTTGAGATTTTCGTGTCAAGAAAATGTTTCTCAATACTTAAATATATTTCATTTCACGATATCGACTGTCAATCGTGGATCTTTGACAGTCGTTACGGGTCGTCAGAAGCCCGAAAGTCTGACAACCAGTCTTACCAAGGGGTATCGTATTACGCAAACTGGGTTGTGGAGGTCAGGTAGGTAGTCGCTCCATGTAAAATACTGGTATTCAGCTGCATCCGGTTAGACTGGAAGCCGACCCCAAGATAGATGGAAAAGGCGCGGGCAGATTGATTTCATTTCACGATATTTATATTTGTTATCTTTTACTTTATTTTTATGCTGTTTTTAATCTTATCTTCTCTTCTTTAAATAGTATGAATCAAAGTCGCTTTCCGCGCAGTGTTGCCAATTTAGCGACTTTGTCGCTAGAAATGACGACTTCTGTTTAAGGCCCTACTACCGGCCAAGTGGCGCCCTCATTGAATAAAAAATCGTAGCATAGCATAAAAACTAAATATTAAAGAATCGTACGTCACGTTTTCAACAAAGAGGATAAAGTATTTTTACGTTGTTAAAACAGGTCTCAGAATGTTTCGTATATATTCAAAGTAGTAGGCAAACGTACCAAAAACGGCCGTTACTGACACTATCACCACCAAAACCACCACCACCACCACAACCGAACCAACCAACCAACCGTCACTATTTTCAAAAATGGTTTAGCGACGTACAAATCAAATAATAGGGTCAGTAATAGATCAGATACATTTTTTAAAAACTCGACACAGAAACACATGTTTTATTTCAAATACAGCTGTATGTATTTCTGGCAAATTGTAGTTGAAACAATAATAAATTCGAATAATACAATGCTATTGGGTGAATCTCCAGGCGTTAGGCTGATAATAATGGCAGACTGTTGCCGACGATGACGAATCGTGAGAAATTCAACTTTAATACAATAGTATTAAAGTAGACTAATAGTATTCATTGCCTAGTAATACTAGTGTGCATTAAAGTTCAATTTACCAAGATTCGTCATTGTCGGCAACATTCTGTCATTATTATCAGCCTAACGCCTGGAGATTCACCCTATTAATCTATTTAATTAAACATTAGTCTTTTTAAATGTATTTTAATTATAATTCAATTACCCGAGGTCCCTATCCCAAAAAAAAAATCTGAGGCCGCTCCTCTCGAACGGGATCCGGGACCCTATTACTAAGCCCCGCTGTCCGACCGTCCGTCTGTCTGTCAGCGGGCTGTATCTCATGATCCGTAATAGGTAGACAGTTGACATTTTCACAGAATGTGTATTTCTGTTGCCAACTAATAATAAAAATAAAATAAAAAACAAGTTTTTAGGATTATAGTTTTTAAAACTATAATCCCAACTAGAAACTTGTTTTTTTTTACGGCGATTTTGCTCGATCTTAATAATGACAAAAAGTAGACGCGTATAATCTTATACGATGGTACGGAACCCTTCATACGCGAGTCCGACTCGCACTTGGCTAGTTTTTTTTTAGTCCGCTCCTGGTAGAATCAGTTTTGGCAACTTTTGATATAGTGTAGTCTAGGGACACGAATATGTAGGACCCGGCTGTAAATCGTGGATCTTTGACAGTCGTTACAGGTCGTCAGAAGCCCGAAAGTCTGACAACCAGTCTTACCAAGGGGTATCGTATTACCCAGTAACTGGGTTGTGGAGGTCAGATAGGCAGTCGCTCCATGTAAAATACTGGTATTCAGCTGCATCCGGTTAGACTGGAAGCCGATCCCAAGATAATTGGGAAAAGGCGCGGGTAGATGATGATCCAAACAATTTGTTTTAAATGCTTTATCAAAAACATGAGGAATTGCATTATTTATGTGCAAAATTTTTCGACAGACAAAGAATAAGGAAGAACCAAAACAAATCAACTTTGATTATCAAGAGAGAACAAAAGCAGTGAACAAGTTGTTTTTATTCAAGCACTAGCTGCGCCCGGCGGTTTCACCCGCATAGACTGGGATAAAAAGCCTATGTGTTAAGCCAGGGTATAAGTTATCTACATACCAAATTTCATCCAAATCGGTCGAGCCGTTTGAGCGTGAAGAAGTAACAAACATACTAACACACTCACTCACAAAGTTACGCCTTTATAATATTATGGTGCAATTATACGACTTTTAATTATTTTAAATTGAACATCACGTCTAAATAATATTTATGTTTCTCTAGACAATTTTCTTCGTAATTTGATATGTGAATATTTGAAATTATTCATTTATTACATGGTGTAATTAATTTGTAAAGTTATGTCTAACGCGGATAAAAAAAAAACAACGGGTTTGCACTCCAGGAGTGCCGGCAGAAGTGAAAACTTGAACAATAACGTTGTGTATTTTACGTCCCGGTCTACTCTCCCTCTGTCTGCCGAATTTTCGATCTGGTCACGTGTCCTGGCGCGAGCGAGTTTAACATTTTATACTCATCCCAAGAAAAGTGCTCAACACAGCTAAAGAAGTTTTCACTTCAAAAATTGAGAATAACGCAAAATCTATTGAGCGTATTTTTATGAAACCTTTCCCATTTTAAAGATAATTTAATTATTTATCTTTTAGTATACGTGTTTTAGTATAATACCTGTTGTTTTATGTATACCAAATGAATAATGCTTCTAATTTGGGAAAGCGCCCCTTGATGGGCGAGTCCTATTACTGGGTGGATGTGCGACGCGGTACGTGAGCTCAGCACAGAACACACAAGCTAATTACTCAAGATCGTTGGCATATAACTGCGTGTCAGAAACGGCCGTTTTTGTTACTTTTGCCTACTACTTTGGATACGAAACATTCTGAGACCTGTTTTAGCAACGTAAAAATACTTTATCCTCTTTGTAACAAACGTGACGTTGGATTCTTTAATATTTATTTTCTATGCTATGCTACGATTTTTTATTCAATGAGGGCGCCACTTGGCTGGTAGTAGACCCTTAAGTATGATGGGTACAAAATCAAACATCATTCCAAACAGATAACCGCCAATTTTAGACACATACTCCTTGCTTGTGTCAAAAAACTTATACACTTACTAAACCATATGTGTTTACAAAAACATGTTTAAAAAAAACAGTTCCGAAAAAACAACAACTTTATGGTTTCTTTATAACAAATTAGGTCAACGCAAAGTCACCAGTTGTCTATGATCAATGACCTGTTAGTAAACATTGGTGACCTAGAACTGATTCATCAGTAATGATGACTCAAAGAGAAATTGAGCAATCAACATGCTTTGGGAGTATGAATCTTATTTCTACTGAAAATGATTCAGTTTCTTTTGTTAGGAATGAGTTACGGTTTTTTGACATTGGTCAAAAGTTCATCACAATGAACATTGATTTGAAAATGTGAACCTTAACTGAATGGGAAATGATTTAGTTTTCTTTGAATGGAGGTTTGAGTTACGACTTTTTGACATGGGTGTTTATGGTTTTTTGCTATTAGCAAAGTATGCATGTCATGTGGTATTATTACAAGTTTCAAAAGTATGAGCGTGACTTTTCTCGACCATTTGCCTTGGAATTGGAAGCATGAATCTAAAAAAAATATATATACGGTCGAATTGAGAACCTCCTCCTTTTTTTTCTTCCATAAAAGAAAATACACTAAAAATTTAAAAATAACTTTTATTTCGAAAGTCGGTGTTTGTATTTTTATTTCTTCGTTATTTGATACCGACTTCCGAAATTAAAGGTATTTTTAAATTTTGAGTCTTTTGTCCTTCCTTTGAGTGTTTTTTTTGTAAAAAAGTTTTTTATTTTTCACTTTTTAGTTGTTATACCCCAGAACCACGCCAGAACTCAAAACCCCAATAACATGGAACGTGGAATTTAAACATACTTGTAAATGGAGGAAACCAAAACGGATGACGTTTTGGTTTCTTTCTTATGTTACTTATACATATTTTTCGTTTTTGTTCAGTTTTTCAAAAAGCGCTGAAGCAATTTCGATAAATAAATAACTTTAATTTCGGAAGTCAGTGTTTCTGGTTTTGTGTCTTCGTTTTTTGACACCGACTTCCGAATATAAAGTTATTTGCACTTTTTTTGGAAGTCGGTTCCATTTTTTTGTAAAAAAGTTTTTTATTTTTCACTTTTTAGTTGTGGTTCTCCATTAAATTGTGTTAAAAATTCATAGACATACGATCGCAGCAATCGTGTTGATTTGCTGTCAATTTTTGGAGAGTTCCGTTGTCTGTCTCCGAAACCGATCATCAGATCTATATGAAATTTAAATGGGACCATTTCGGAACAAATCCCTTTCGAACAAAAAGAGAATTTTGCAAATCCGTCAATATTATGACGGAGTTATACCCGAACATACATAAAAAAGTACAAACATCCGAATTGATAACCTCCTCCTTTTGGAAGTCGGTTAAAAACCGTTTTTTTGCCCAGAACTGGTCGAAACCGAAACTTAACCTTTGGCCGGACACTAACAATTATGTAAGTACATGGCTCAATAAGCTCCAAAACAATCATCCTTTAAGAAAATGTATATCTTCATATTTATTGCAGATTTCACTAATAGACAGAGTGATTCATGAGAAAGGCACTCGAGCGAAGCTGGCCGCGACTTACGACTTACAAGTTGTAGGTTGTGAGTTCAAACCCAGGCAGGCGCTTTACTTTGTGTAAATTATTTCATCACCACTGCTCTCAAAACGGTGAAGGAAAACATCGTGAGAAAACCGGCATGTCCTAAAACCAAAAAATCGAAGACATGTGACATCCACCAATCCGCATTGGGCCCGCGTGGTGGATTACGGCCTACACCCTCTTACAGAGAGGAGGCCTGTGCCCCAGCAGTGGGGACATTAAAAGGCTGATGATGAAGCTGGCCGGGTCGCTAGTAATTACTACTTTTGATGAAAAATACAAATATATATTTATATACATTATATATTAGTCTAGCTTAGCGAAAAAATGTAACTTAAGAAATTAAAAAAACTTTTTTACAAAAAAAAACAACTTAATTTCGGAAGTCGGTGTCAAATATCGAAGAAATAAAATACAAACACCGACTTCCGAAATTAAAGTTATTTTTAAATTTTTAGTCTATTTTTTTTTTGGAAGTCTGTTGTTTTTTTTTTGTAAAAAAGTTTTTTATTTTTCGCTTTTTAGTTGTTTTAGCCCAGAACTAAAACCCCAATAACATGGAACGTGGAATTTAAACATTTGGAGAACACAAAAACGTCATCAAGATATGCGTATTTTTCGTTTTTGTTCAGTTTCTCAAAAAGCGCTAAAGCGATTTCGATAAAATTTAAATGGGACCACCTCGGGAGTATATTCTTTCGGATAAAAAAAGAATTTTGAAAATCGGTCGACAACTGACGGAGAAATGTGCGGACATACATAAAAAAAAAAAAAACATACATACAGTCGAACCTCCTCCTTTTTCGAAAGTCGGTTAAAAAATAAATAATAATAATTTTGTAAGTTGTACAAACAGCAAAGCTATGGAAGAGCGTAGTCTCCTAACACAGGCGTCATCATGCTTAAAAGGAGGCTCTAATCATAAAGTAATATAAACTAGTTGGTACAGAAATAAATATTTTGTATTTTTTTATTTGTATTTTTCATCAAAAGTAATAATTACTAGCGACCCGGCCCAGCTTCGCTCGGGTACAAATTATACACCTGAACCTTCCTCATGAATCACTCTGTCTATTAGTCAAAACCGCATGAAATCAGTTCAGTAGTTTTTGAGTTTATCGCGAACAAATAGACAGACAGACGCGGCGGGGGACTTTGTTCTAATATACGTAGTCATGATGATTTATTAAAAGAAAGTAGCAATTAACCTATCTTTAAAATTCCGGTATAATTTATATTCCCCTAACATTGCTCATAGCAGTCTAATGGAGAACTTCTCTATAAAACTACCTATGACTAATTTACCAGTGAAAGTGTGTACTTTACATATTTCTAACGAAACCAATGTACTTCCTAGAAACATAACCTCACGAATATAATCTTAGGGGTAAGCAGAAGTGTACAGTACACCCACATTCAGCCAATTGTGTCTATAAATATCATATATTGGGTGTAAAAAGACAGTTTCCGAAGCCGAAAGCCACATATTTTACCCATTATTTGTATATTTTTTTTCCACTAGACTATACCTGGGAATCCACTGGTTCTGGAGATATTGAAGGTCAAAGTCAATTCCGGCAAGTGTAGCTTAACCTGATGGATCGACCCGAGCGGCTGTTATTACTTTAGCCACAAGCTCCTCTTTTAGCCACGAGGTTGTGGTTATGACTACTAAATCAATGAGTTCTGGTTAAATTGATGAGTAATCAATGGTGAAAGTACTATAGCATATTTCAAATGAAATTCCCACTAGGTATTTATGGCTAATTATCATGAATTTGCTTTAACTGTTATAATTAGCATTAATTACTGTAAATCTTGGAAATTGGTGGGTGGGCTCTTGTTTACCAATGGGAATATAATTATACACCATTTGTCTCTGAATCACACGAAAGTTGACTGGTAGAAAATGCCTGAGTCATTAAGTCCGCCTCTGTACATGTATGTGCATAGAGTGTTTAATAAATAAATATATTCAATATAATTATGTTATTACATCAGCCTTTTAATGTCCCCATTGCTGGGGCATAGGCCTCCTCTCTATAATAATAATAAATCTGTGGCCCGGCTGTCAACTTGACTGACTGAAATTTTTTTCTCACCAATATTTTTATCAAATTTTCCTAAAAATAAACAAATAATAATGTCCACACAACAACAAAAACGAACCAGAAAAAAATAAGAAACCATCCAAGCAATAACCAATACCGAAAAAACAAATTGCAAACAACAACATGGCAATAACATAATGGACCAAATGAGAAAATGCTGACAAGAAGCCGGGCACTTTACCAAAATGCACCAACAACATCTTCGGGTTCGTCGCTCAGCTCCGCCTCGCAGCCGCCGGGACCTACGCCAACCGTGAGTCCAACGATTCCGGTCGCTGCAGTTGCGTCGAGCTCGAGCGACGAATACACCACTCCGCCGACGACACCACCACCTGCGCGTCGACGGGGAAGAGGCCGACCACCAGCCAGCTTGGAACCTCGAGGCCCACCGGCCTCTGATAGGGTTCCCGCTGCCGGTGCAAGTGTGCAGCGCTTGCGATGGACACAATCCATTAACGAAAACGTCATGCGCTCATACTATGGGGCTACAGAGGGGGGAATTAACCTGACTGCGTACCGTGGTCGGATGCTCTCTCTGTTTCAGGTGCTTGAGCCAGCTGTCAACGTATCGGCCCAACGACTGTCGGATCAGGTGCGTGTCATCCAGCGTAACCGTATGCTGGATGATGCCACACTTGATAGACTACGCCTCGAATCACGGAGTAGCCGTGTCTCACCTGCTTCGCCACCGGCCGCGGTGCAACTGCAACCTAATGCACCACCGCGACCTGACCACGTTGGTGAAGATGATGATGACGTGGCTATATCCGTGAGTACCCAGTGTAACGAACGATTGAGGAGCGCTTTGGAGGATGCATTCCGAGAGCACCGCTCCACACCGCCTGGGCTTAGACCTCGTCTACCTCGTTTGCCCATGCATAAGAAAAATAAGGCGCTGGTGTGTGCTCTAGATTCGCAGCTATCAAATTTTTTTGATAGCAGCAAAGACCTTGCTGATACCCACTCAATCTTGTACTGCGCGGCTGCAGCGGCATGTCGTGTAGCTCACGTCAAATTCCCCAACAGTGACAGAGCTGCACGACCAGCTGTACCAGCTTGGCAATGCAGGATCGAGCGTCGTATCGGTGAGGCTAGAGCACTCATTGGCAAGCTTATCTGCTTCAGGGAGGGCAACACTCGCCCTAGGGTGATGCGCTTTGTGAGGCGGGCATTCTCGGGGACTGATATAAGTTCCCGAGATTATCTGACCCACGTCACAGAGCGTGTCGACTTCCTGAAGCAGAAGATCTATGCATGGGCAAACCGTATTCGTCGGTACAAGCGGCGAGTGGAGCGGTACACTCAGAATCGCACATTCGAAAGCAACGAAAGGTGGGTTTATAGGGCTTGGGAGCGACCGGACCATGGTGTGTCCGATACGCACCTACCTGATGACGACGCCATGAGCTCAGTCTGGCGCGGCATCTGGTCGGTGCCGGTCAGGCACACCGAGGGTGATTGGACTCGAGAGGTGGAGCGCGCGTGCGATCTTATACCAGAAATGGGGGCTATTACCATCAGCCCCCAAGATGTAGCTCGTGCAGTCCGTCCGTTGCCTAACTGGAAATCTCCAGGGCCGGACGGTCTGTACAATTTTTGGATAAAATGGTTTCAAAGATCGCACGCTCACTTGGCAGCTCAGTTCCAGTCTGCCCTAGAGTCAGGGTCGCTGCCACAGTTCCTTACGACAGGAGTAACCCACCTGCTCCATAAATCAGGTAGTACTGCGGAACCCAAAAATTATAGGCCGATCACGTGTTTACCGACGGTCTATAAAGTTTTTACATCCATCCTGAGAGCCAAAATTAACAATCATATTGACACAAATTTTATCATGTCTGCCTCTCAGAATGGATGTAGGAACGGGTCCCGTGGTACTAAGGAGCTGCTCCTTATTGATGTTGCCATTAGCCAACAGGTTCGTCGTTCTCGAAAAGATCTGTCGACATGTTGGATAGATTATAAGAAGGCCTATGACTCGGTGCCACATACATGGCTCATGAGGGTACAAAGTGGATGCAACTTTGCGCACCTTCCTGATGTCATGTATGGGGCAGTGGAGGACGGTTCTTCACTATCCAGGATGTCGACAAATCCGGGAGAACAGCGAACCGATAAGGATCGAGAGTGGCATATTTCAGGGCGACAGTCTGAGTCCACTGTGGTTTTGTCTGGCCCTAAACCCTCTCAGTACTCTACTTGAGGGTTCGGGCCAAGGCTACCGGTTGAGAAGAGGTGGTCAGGTCATATCACACCTCCTTTACATGGATGATCTGAAACTCTTTGCCCCCAACAACTTACAACTGATGAAGCTACTGAAGGTAACAGAAACCTTCAGTAGCGCCATCAGGATGGAATTTGGTGTGGACAAATGTGCAGTCATGCATGTAAAGCGAGGGGAGATTATGGAATCCGTGGGAACTAAACTCTCGGATTCCGTACACCTTAGATCCCTCTGCTCAACCGAAACCTACAAGTATTTGGGTATGTCGGAAGCGTTAGGCATCAATACTGCTGACGTGAAACAGTCGTTGAGGGAGCGCTTCTTTGGCCGCCTGAATAAAGTACTGAATAGTCTTTTATCAGGCGGGAACAAGGTGCGCGCCTTCAACGGTTGGGTCATGCCGGTATTGATGTACTCTTTCGGCATACTCAAATGGACTCAGACGGAACTTGACGCCCTGGATAGGAGGGTCCGCACACTGCTGACCGCAAATCGGATGCATCACCCACGATCATCGGTGATGAGGCTGTATATCCCGCGGAAGTGTGGGGGTCGTGGGTTCTTAAATGCTAAGACCCTACACAACCGCGAGGTATGCAGCCTTAGGGAGTACTTCCTCAAAGCTGACGTGGGTATGCATCGAGATGTGGTCGCTGTGGACAAGGGCCTCACCCCGCTCTCCTTGGCAAAAGAGAACTGGCGCAAACCTACAGTACTGGATACTAATGACCGCCGGGAAGTATGGCAGAGCAAGGAGCTTCACGGGCGCTTTTACCGGGTCCTACATGGGCCCGATGTAGATCTCTTAGCGTCCGTATCCTGGCTGCGCTTTGGTGACCTCTTCGGGGAAACCGAAGGTTTTGTCTGTGCGATTATGGACGAAGTTATGATGACGAATAACTACCGGAAATATATTGTGAATGACGGTACGGTTGACATCTGTCGGGCATGCCACCGGCCCGGAGAATCAATACGACACATTATTTCTGGTTGTTCTCGTCTAGCTAACGGAGACTATTTGCATAGACACAACCTTGTAGCCAGGATTATCCACCAGCAACTTGCTCTTAAATACAATCTTGTGGAATCAGAAGTACCGTACTATAGATATGTGCCCGACCCAGTTCTCGAAAATGGCAATATCACGTTATACTGGGATCGATCTATCATCACTGACAGGACTATTGTTGCCAATAAACCTGACATAGTGGTGATAGATCGATTAGCGCGTCGCACAATGATTGTTGATATAGCTGTCCCTCATGACGAGAACCTCGTGAAGGCTGAGAGAGATAAAAAAACAAAGTATCTTGATCTGGCTCGCGAGGTTGTCGACATGTGGGAGGTGGATACAGCAGTCATTGTGCCGATAGTCGTGACGGCCAATGGCTTAATTGCCAAGAGCCTCAACCAACATCTCAGGAGGCTCTCGTTAGGCAGTTGGATCACGGGCTTGATCCAAAAGCAGTACTCCTGGACACGGCTCTTACGTATTGTTAGGAGATTCCTTTCTCAGGAGCCCTGACCACCGGTAGCTTGGACCCTATTCCCGATACCGGTGGGCTACTACTTTTTATATTTTTAAATGTTTTTGTATTTATTTATGTTTTTATATGTAAGTACCTAAATATTTGAAAATGTAAAGTGTATGTATATAAGATTAAATAAATGGAATAATAATAATAATATAAATAATAATAATCTGTGGCTCGACTGTCAACCGAACTGACAAGAAAAATTTTCTCTGCATATTTTATCAATTACATCAACAAATTATCTTATTTTAAACGTCCAAAAATGCATACAATACCAGACAAAAACTGCAATAATACCTACAATATATAAATAATAAAAAAACAATAGTGAAAATGACAAGATAAAGTTAACAATGACGATGAATGAAACAGTGAGAAGAGAAAAATGTTGACGAGAGCCGCAGCACGGAGAGCACGCCCACCACCTCCGGCCTCGTCGCTCAGCTCCGCCTCGCCGCCGCCCGAACCCAGCCCCACCGTGAGTGCTGTGACACCGGCCGTGGCAGTTGCGTCGAGCTCCAGCGACGAGTTCTTCTCGCCGCCGACGACACCACCACCTGCGCGTCGACGGGGAGGACGCCGGCCGCCGAGCGGCTTAGGACCTCGAGGCCCACCGGCCTCTGATAGGGTCCCAGCTCCCGGCGGAAGTGTGCAGCGCATGCGATGGACGCAATCCATCAATGAAAACGTCATGCGCTCATACTATGGGGCTACAGAGGGAGGTAACAACCTGACCGCGTACCGTGTTCGGATGCTCTCTTTGTTCCAGGTGCTTGAGCCAGCCGTCAACGTTTCGGCCCAACGACTGTCGGATCAGGTACGGGTCATCCTGCGTAATCATATGTTGGATGATACTGTACTTGATCGCCTCCGAACTGAAATGGGTAGCCATGTTATTGCCCCTCCGTCGCAGACTGTGGTACCAGTTGTGGTACCACCGTCCAACCATGCTCCCAACCACGCTGACGAGGAGTGTAATGACATGGTTACAAACGTAAGTACCCACTGCAATGATGTATTGAGGAGTGCTTTGGAGTGTGCTATTCGGGAATATCGCAGCATGCCGCTCGAGCTTAGGCCACGCTTACCTCGTTTGCCCATGCATAATAAGAATAGGGCGCTGGTGGCTGCTCTGGATTCGCAGTTGTCAAATTACTTTGATGACTGCGAAGACCTCACCGATACACACTCGATACTGTACTGCGCGGCTGTAGCAGCATGTCGTGTAGCTCACGTCAAATTTCCTAATGACAGAGCTACACGACCGAAGCCAGCCGTGCCGGCTTGGCAGTGCAGGATCGAGCGTCGTATTGGTGCGGCCAGAGCACTCATAGGCAAACTAATCTGCTTCAGGGAGGGCAACACTCGCCCAAGAGTGATGCGCTTTGTGAGACGGGCGTTTTCGGGGACTGGTGTCAGCTCCCGTGACTATATGTCCCGTGTCACAGAGCGTATCGACTTCCTGAAGCAGAAAGTATATGCATGGGCAAACCGTATTCGCAGGTATAAGCGGCGAGTGGAGCGGTACATCCAGAATCGCACATTCCGAAGTAATGAAAGGTGGGTGTACAGGGATTGGGAGCGACCGGACCAAGGTGTGACTAATACGCACCTGCCGGATGATGACGCCATATACTCTTTCTGGCGCAGCATCTGGTCGGTGCCTGTCTGTCATACCGAGGGCGATTGGATTCGGGATGTTGAGCGCGCGTGCGATCTAGTACCAGAAATGGGGGCAATTATCATCAGCCCCCAAGATATAGCTCGTGCAGTCCGTCCGTTAGCTAACTGGAAATCTCCAGGGCCGGACGGGCTGCACAACTTCTGGATAAAATGGTTTACAAGGTCGCATGCCCGCTTGGCATCTCAGATCCAGTCTGCCTTAGAGTCAGGGTCGCTGCCCCAATTTCTGACTACAGGAATAACCCACCTGCTCCATAAATCAGGTAGTACTGCGGAACCTAAAAATTATAGACCGATCACGTGCTTACCGACGGTCTATAAGGTTCTTACATCCATTTTGAGAGCTAAGATTAACACACATATAGATAGTAACTATATCATGTCTGTCTCTCAAAATGGATGTAGGAATGGGTCCCGCGGTACTAAGGAGCTTCTCCTCATAGATATGACCATTAGCCAACAGGTTCGGCGTTCTCGAAAGGATCTGTCGACATGTTGGATAGACTATAAGAAGGCCTATGACTCAGTTCCTCATACATGGCT
Organism: Polia nebulosa; assembly: GCA_951329385.1. Classification (NCBI taxonomy): domain Eukaryota; kingdom Metazoa; phylum Arthropoda; class Insecta; order Lepidoptera; family Noctuidae; genus Polia; species Polia nebulosa. The sequence continues at coordinate 19,159,521 of OX589614.1, forward strand.
CATGAGGGTGCTAGAATTGTATAAAGTTGATGCAACGCTACGCACCTTCCTGATGTCATGTATGGGGCAATGGAGGACGGTCCTTCGCTATCCAGGATGTCGACAAATCCAGAGGAATAGCGAACCGATAAGGATCGAGCGGGGTATATTCCAGGGTGACAGTTTGAGTCCGCTTTGGTTTTGCCTAGCCTTGAATCCTCTAAGCACACTGCTGGAGAATTCAGGACTAGGTTACCGGTTGAAGAGAGGTGGTCAGGTTATATCTCACCTGCTTTACATGGATGACTTGAAACTTTTTGCCCCCAACAATCTGCAACTGATGGAGCTACTCAAGGTAACTGAAACCTTCAGTAGTGCCATCAGGATGGAGTTTGGTGTGGACAAATGTGCAGTCATGCATGTAAAGCGAGGGGAGATTGTGGAATCCGTGGGAACTCAACTCTCGGATTCCATAAACCTGAGATCCCTCTCTCCAACCGAAACCTATAAGTATTTGGGTATGTCGGAAGCGTTAGGTATCAATGTTACTGACATGAAGCAATCGTTGAAGGAGCGCTTCTTTGGCCGCCTGAAGAAGGTATTTAATAGTCTTCTATCGGGCGGAAACAAGGTGCGCGCCTTCAACGGTTGGGTCATGCCGGTATTGATGTACTCTTTCGGCGTACTCAAATGGACTCAAACAGAACTTGACGCCCTGGATAGGCGTGTCCGTACACTGCTGACTGCATTTCGAATGCATCACCCACGTTCTTCAGTGATGAGACTGTATATCCCGCGGAAGTGTGGAGGCCGAGGCTTTTTAAATGCCAAAACCCTCCACAACCTCGAGGTATGCAGTCTAAGGGAATATTTTCTAGCTGCTGACGTGGGTATGCATCGAGATGTAGTGGCGGTGGACAAGGGCCTTACTCCACTCTCCTTGGCTAACGAGAACTGGCACAAACCTCTAGTGCTTGACACTAACGATCGCAGAGAAGTATGGCAGAGTAAGGAACTTCACGGACGCTTTTTCCGGGCCCTACATGGGCCCGATGTAGACCAACTAGCGTCCATAGCCTGGCTGCGTGTCGGTGACCTCTTTGGGGAAACCGAAGGTTTTGTCTGTGCAATTATGGACGAAGTTATCATGACGAAAAACTACCGGAGATTTATTGTGAAGGACGGCACGGTTGACATATGTCGGGCATGTCATCGTCCGGGAGAATCAATCCGCCACATAATCTCTGGTTGTTCTCGTCTAGCTAACGGTGAATACTTGCATAGGCACAACCTTGTAGCCAGGATTATCCATCAGCAACTTGCTCTGAAGTACTCTCTTGTGGAATCGGAAGTGCCGTACTACAGATATGCGCCCGACCCAGTTCTCGATAATGGTCATATCTCATTGTACTGGGATCGGTCCATCATCACTGACAGGACTATTGTAGCCAATAAGCCTGATATAGTGGTGGTGGACCGAATCGAGAGGCGTGCAATGATTGTTGACATTACCGTCCCACATGACGAGAACCTCGTGAAAGCCGAGAAAGATAAACAAATCAAGTATATTGACTTGGCTCGCGAGGTTGTCGACATGTGGGATGTGGACTCAGCGATCATTGTACCGATAGTCGTGTCAGCCAATGGCTTAATAGCCACGAGCCTCGATCAACACCTCAGGAGGCTCTCGTTAGGCGGCTGGATCAAGGGCTTGATTCAGAAAGCAGTACTTCTGGACACGGCTCGCATTGTCAGGCGGTTCCTCTCTCTGGAGCCCTGACCGCCGGTAGCTTGGACCCTGTTCCCGATACCGGTGGGCTACTATTTTTTATATTTTTAAATGTTTTTTATATATTCTTTTTTAAGAAATATTTAAAAATGTATTTAATATGTTTAAAAAATGAATAAACGAAATAATATAATAATAATAATGTGCAGGTTGGTGGATGTCACATGTCTTCTAATCTTTGGTTCTAGGACATGCCGGTTTCCTCACGATGTTTTCATTCACCATTTTGAGAGCAGTGATGATGAAATAATTTACACAAAGTAAAGCGCCTGGCTGGGTTTGAACTCACGACGACTTGTAAGTCGCAGCCGTTACAACTGGGCCACAATTGCTCAAAAAATATAGAAAAAAGAAGTAGTAGTGTCTTTTTTTTAAGATTTAAAAATTGTTTTCTTTTTAACATTATTTTAGGTCAATTAAATATTTCATGTTACCAACTGCATCAGACTACTTGAAAAGTGACTTAATTGGAACTTTTTAGTTGTTTTTTGAAAATATTATTTTTTTTTATTTTCTACTAATTGCGAGATTTTGCAATCACCTCCTCAAACCCTTTATTTTGATACCCCACTTAATATAGTTTGTTTCTTTCATTTTTTCTTTTTCACAATATGGCGTCTGATTGTCGCCATATTGTATTTTGATAACTGTCATGTGTATAATTTAGCACTCACAAGATTAAGACAAATCAATTAAAGTGAAAATTATCAAAATCGGCCCACGCATTTAGTCTCTATAGTGCCACAAAAGAACAAACACATACATTGGCTGATAAACACATTACCCTCCCATGCATCGCGCAGTCGGGTAAAACAATGTTGGCAAAAAGAAAAGATAAATGGCTAAGCATTGCCATTCAACGTGGCAATGCCGCCAGTCTTTTGGGCACAATACCAGCCGACAGTGATGTGGAGGAATTTTTCTAAGCCATATTTTAGATTATTTTTAGTTTTAGTTGGGTAAATGTTTTAATTTTTTTGTATATATACAGGGTGTAAAAAGACACATCACATAGCTGTCAACTACGCATACTGTACATCTAACAAAGTAGCTTTGCGCAAAAATTATTGCAGGGAAACAACTTTTATTTTTAGGTATAAAAAAAAACTGTTTTTTTACTGCGCACAATACGCAACCCCAGTCAAGTGGAGTTAAGCTCCGCCCCTTCGCTCTAAGTTGCGTAGGTACTTGTCGGATACGTTTGATATTCATTGCGTTTTTGTTACTGTAAATGCGTAAATTCGAAAAAAATGTCGAAATATCAGGTAATGTTTGTTTGGAAAAGTTTAGTAATAAAATAACATTTGGAATTCATTTTCGTAAAAAGTAAAAAAAAAATGACTAATAAATAATAATGGCTTAAATAAAGATTTAGTTGGAAGTAAGAACAGATAAATAGTTTCTAGATTCTTTGTCAGTTAAGGATTATCAGATTTTGAAACTGGGTCAGTATAAGCAAATACCAACAAAGAATATCTCTCTCTGAGAAATGTATTTTAATTAAAATGTCACAATATTATGACATTTTCTCTAAATTGCTATTTAATAATGTCATGTTTATTTCATTAGTTTGAATTAACATTTATAAGATAAAAGCAATGTTGTATAATATAACTTGCTAGGCTACGATTGAGTTTGATTTTAAGACTCACATGTAAGGATTAATTAATATTCTAGATTAAACTGATCTAAACAAAGTTCAATAAGAAAAGAAAACAAAAGTTCATTATAAAAACTTTCCAGTTCACTCCAGTTACAACACAATAGTTTCAATTGAATGTGTCACCTCAAAAACTCACTGCCACAGGCAATCACCAAAAACAATTTAAAAAAAAAATCTTACCTGAGCTGAACATCCTTCCTAACATGGTGTTAGGATGAGCAGTGAACTGCGCCGGGTCCACCACGAACCTCGTGTTGTCCACAACGAGGGTGATACGGTCCTCTCCAAGCTGGTTCTGAGTCTTCTGGCCATTCCTTGTTGGTTCAGCAGCAGTTGAAGTGGAAGGTGTCGGAGTATTCGTGGTTAAATTCTTCGGCGGCATCGTCGGACGCGTTCGGATATTCGGACCAGTACGCTTCGATAACCGCTTGCGACGCTCCTCGTCTCTTCTATATTCCTCCGTATCACTGCTACTGTCGGGGTAGAAGAACGGACGTCTTTCGGTCATGGCCTCAGGGCCCTGAGTCTGCGAGTCTGACATAGGCGTGTGCTCGTCCCCGCGAGCCCTTACATCACGGTCGACGCTCCTTTGTTCACGCGACGGCGATCCGTTACTGGAGGCCGTTTTAGATTTTATTACGATTATTCTAGTAAAATAAAGAAAGGATTTTCTCGCGAAAACGTCAACGTAACAAGTTTGACACTTAATATGGTGTTGTCAGAATGAAAAAATGAAAAATGTTTTTTGGAGGTGTCTATGTTGCTAGTTGTTGTTCTAATGAGTTAGGCACTGGAGATATGTAAACTTGTTTGGTAAATGATCTTTTTGTTTGGTTTTGTTGCATTATCAGCCAAATAAAAGTTATTTTTTTGCAAAAAATAGTATTATTAGTAAACTTATGTCGGTTATTATTTTTGGAACACTGCACGTGTGCCAGCCATGTGTGACCTGTTATTGAGTAATGGAATATTTCTGCTATTTAGTTCCATTGTTGAATCAATTCTGCACATTCAAACATACTCGTTCATGATCATGCTAAATAAAATCCGAATCAGATAAAAATTACATCACAAAAATAGTCTTTTAAGTCAGTCTATGATTATCAAAGAGATGATAATGATGAATGCATTTAAAAAAAAGTTACAAACTTGAATGAATCGGCTGTTGACCTTTCCACTGTCAAATGCGGAAATTGGTTAAATACTATAATCGTTTTTTACTAAATAGTGTTAGTATAAACATCCCACCTAATCGAGCTGTGAATAAATGTGATAAACAACCAAAAACTAAAGTGCCGTGACCATAGGAATAGTGTAAAAGTGTAATTACAAGGCGACGCTCATAGGGCGTTACTCATATTTAACTGTAAAAATTGCAAGAAATGGATCTAAAAGATGAGTATCATGACCCTGACTATCCGGAGGCTCCTGTGTGCGTCAAGGAGGAGCCCGCTAGTTTCCCAGAAGAGGAGAAAGTTGATAAAATCAAAGATATTATCAGGCGGGAATTTTTAAACGAGCTTGAAATTCGCGAAAATGAAGTCATGCTGATAGATCAACGGTTTGTTATGTTTTTCTATGTTTGTTTCTATCTAAGCGACGTCTAAGAGGTTAAATTCGTGGGTAAATAATTTGTAAATAACTTATTTATCGTACCATGTGCTGTTTTGTTGATCATGTTTTTCCCTGTAATCTTGATGTGTCACTTTGTTTATTATTATTATTTTGATAAAAGTTTTAACTTTGCAAAATATTCAATTATTAAGGCCAGCCATTTGTACAATAATGTTTTTCCTTGACTTTTAGTACTTTGAGGTGCTCTTATTTTGTCAGAGGGTCATTCCTAAGGATGCTACTTGTGATTCTGTCCTGCAAAAAATTTGTTATTTTGCAAAATCCTTGTCCTTACTCAATCTGAGAATTGCTTTGGTGATTTTTATATTACTTTGTCACAATAATAGGTTCTACTTTCACACTTTTTAACTATGGATATTACTTGCCTTCATTGTAACCTAACTTTCACACCAGCTATTTTATTGCTCTGTAACACCTTATCTTACTGAAAATTTTACTAGTTTTTATAAGAGAAACATTTTAAAAGTGACCACAAAAAACTTTTGCAAACTATAAAGATTAATTATTTCAATTCAACCTGTGTAAGCAGAGTTTTTTTATCATTGCTTGCGTTTGACCATCTCACCTGGTGGTAAATGATGATGTGTTTGACAGTGTCACAGCTGTAGGATCATTATAGGCTGATTATGCTTGTGCGTGAGGCTTGAGTGTTGGTTCTTTGTGCTTGTGTGTTTGTCGTTGTTGTTGTGTGTTTTGTTGTTGTTGTGTTCTTCTTGTCTTTCTGATCGACTCGTGCGGCTGTTATTGCTTTAGCCACGACCTCCACCAGCAGAAGCTGGAATTAATAGATATTAATCCGTCAGGCCCCTCACAATACAACAATACAATAGGTTTAGGACAATAGGTTTTTAATTGTGTCTGCTAATGAGGGGCTTGACAGGTTTTAACTAATATAGATAGTGGTCAAACGCGTGCCTATCAACTAGTTGTAGTAGTTTTGTAGTGCCTAGTTTAAAAAAACAATTATCTATTTAAGATAATTGTTTGTTTAAACTAGGTTCTGCCAGCGGCTTCGCTTGCGTGGAATGACGAAGTTTCATGCAACCAAAATCCCCCCTTTCCACCCCCCTTAAAGGTCGAATTTCCAAAAATCCCATCTTAGTGCTCCCCTACATTATAGAAGGAAAATTTCATGTTCCTAGTCCCAGTAGTTTCGACTGTGCGTTGATATGTCAGTCAGTCAGTCAGTTTCTCCTTTTATATATGTATATAGATATTAGTTTGTAAAAAATAATCTCTGGAAGTGCAAGTCCAACTCGAACATGAAGGGTTCCGTAACATCGTACAAGATTATACGCGTCTACTTGTTGCCATTATTAAGATCGAGCAAAAAAAGCCAATAAAACACGTTTCTAGTAGGTATTCTTTTTATTATTATTTGATGTCATAGCGGCAACAGAAATACACCTTCTGTGAAAATTTCAACTGTCTACTGCTGACAGACAGACGGACGGGCGAGCGGACAGCGGAGGCTTAGTAATAGGGTCCTGTTGGTTACCCTTCAGGTACGGAACCCTAAAAATACGAAGTGCAATACATAAGTGAAACTGGAACTAAAACTGTATAGTGATTAGAAAGATTAGCAGTAGCAGTAATTTATTTTATTTAAAAAAATGTAAATTACCGGTTCAGGCTATATTTATTCATTCATATTTTATCTTTATGGGATGATATTTGCATAGGACCTGCCAACTCCAAACCACCTCTTAGATAGGTACTATGCTTATTTTAAAACCTTGTTTAGCATATAATCAAGGGAACATGGAGGCGTTTGGAGGCCCTCCAAGACCAGAGGCCCGGGGTGGGCCGCCCCTTCCGCACCCCGTCAGTCCACTGGCCCTGTCCTTACTAATCTATGTTGTTGGTTTCATAACTCGTTTGCCCAAATTGAAGACTTAAATAATAATTATGTATCTATTGGTTCTCAGGATGTCCACATCCCGTCGTCTGCTCCACCGTCTCCGGTACGCGCTGGTGAACAGTTACTACAAGGATCAGAAGCTGCTGCTCACCAATGGGCAGGTGCAGGATGAGATCGCTGCGCAGCATGAACCTAGGGCTAGAACTGAGGTGAGGAACCAAAGCGGGTGTAGTTGATATACACTGTCTTATTATTAAGGCGCAGTTATATGCAAACGGCCTTGAGTGGTTAGCTTGGGTGTTCTGTGCTGAGCTCACGTAACGCGTCGTACGTTCACCCAGTAATAGGACTCGCCCAACAAGGAGCGCTGTCCCAAATTAGACGCATTATTAATTTATTATATATAAAACGACAGGTAAAATATAAATAATTAAATTATCTTTAAAATAGTGAAGGTTTCATAAAAATACGATTAATAGTTTTTGGGTGCTTCTTAATTTTTTATCTGCGTTAGACATAACTTTACAAATTAATTACACTATGTTATAAAAGTATAATTTCAAATATTCACATATCAAATTACTGAGGAAATTGCCTACATATATCTTTTTCAAAGATAAATACTAGTCGTTTAGACGTGATGTTCAATTAGAAATCATTAGAAGTCGTATATGTATTATGCGCCTTAATACTTGACAGTAAAGACGAGCTTCCAACTTTCGACGAAGTAGATGGAGGTGTGTTAAAAATGAGCAGTGGTGGCCCAGCGGTATTGGCCGCGACTTACAAGTTGTAGGTCGTGAGTTCAAACCCAGGCAGGCGCTTTACTTTGTGTAAATTATTTCATCACAGCTGGTCTCAAAACGGTGAAGGAAAACATCGTGAGGAAACCGGCATGTCGTAGAACCAAAAATTCGAAGACATGTGACATCCACCAATCCGCATTGGGCCCGCGTGGTGGATTACGGCCCACACCCTCTCACAGAGAGGAGGCCTGTGCCCCAGCAGTGGGGACATTAAAAGGCTAGTGATGATGATGTGTTAAAAATTATGTAAAGAGCTTTCTGTAACCCATCCATTGTTTTTCGAAGATTAGGAATAAAGGTACACAAGAGAAACATTTAAATTTGACATTAACAAAAAACTTTTTACAAAAAAAATACAACCGACTTCCCTAAATAATACTAAAAAATGCAAAATAACTTTAATTTCGGAAGTCGGTGTTTCTAGTTTGGTTTCTTCGTTATTTGACACCGACTTCCGAAATTAAAGTTATTTTGCATTTTTTAGTATTATTTAGGAAAGTCGGTTGTATTTTTTTTGTAAAAAGTTTTTTATTTTTCACTTTTTAGTTGTTGTACCCCATTCTAAAACTAAATTAATAGTAAAGTTATGCCCGAATTGATAGCCCCAAAAATAGGGAATTTGAACATAGTTGGTGAAATTATGGTGTATCAGGGTGAACTGTACAAATCTGTATACCCCTTCAGAGCGTATCAGCGTGATGTAATGTTGTGAAGTGGTGAAAACAATATACAGACATGCGATTGCAGCAATTCTGGAAGTTTTGCTATCATTTATTGAAGAGTTCCATTGTGTATCTCCGAAGTTCTTCATCAGATCTTCACCAAATTAAAATGGGACCACATGTGAAGCAACAGCTTTCAAAAAATCTTCAAAATCTGTTCACGTAGTAAAAAGTTATGAGGTAACACACCGAACCTCCTCCTTTTTTTGAAGTCGTTTAAAAAAGAGCCAAAATGATTTTTTCTGGGATAAAAATGTCTTAGTCTATGTCACTAGAATAAATCTGTGCTTAAACTAAATGAATACCACCAACTGCCTCAGACTGCTTCAAAGTAACTTGTTTAGAACTATTTTTAGATTTTTCTTGCAAAAAATTTAATTTTTTTTTTTTTCCTTCCTTAAACATGCTCAATTGCCAACACTACTCATATAACCACCATATCCTAAAAGACACTTTCTACAACCAGGTATCCACAATCCTCCGCGAGGGGCAGCGCAGACTGCACCCCTCAGTGCGCAAGCTCCTCGGCAAGCAGACGGTGGACCTGGAGGAGATCTTCAAGACCAGAGCGCCCAGGAATAAGAGCCGGAAGGATTACTCGGTGAGTTTGTTGATACAGGTTGGACACTTTCTACGGGGCATCTACATGGTAAAGTCACTTAAAACATGCCCTGCCCGCGTCAAACGTCAACATCTGTCAAGCCCCGTTGACAGTCGGCCATCGTGCAACTACAGACTATATCATGTTCCGAGTGTGTGAACCTTGCCACAGGATGAAAGACCTTGCGTAATGCTAGTAATAGAGGTTTAAAACGGGTTTGGGGCAAGGTAAACGGCATTTTCGCACTGAATTACTGGCGAGTCATGGAGTGTTAAGTGTTAAATAAGGCAATAATAATATTAATATTCCTTATTTTTCGGACAACAATTATACAGCGTGTTAGTAAATCATATTATTATTATTTTTTAATTAATTATTCTTTATTATTCAGACACAGGTCCTTTAGACAAAACAACTTAAAATTAAGTACAAAAATACACACAAAAAAAGAAAATGTTAGTAGGTTGTTAGTAACAAAAACACACACCAAAATGGTGTTAGTATTTTTTAGTATTTAAAAGTAACACTAACATCTATCTATTTACACAGCCCTTATTCAGATGTAGATGTACACCCGCCCAGTATTTAATGAACGGGCTGTCGAACGGAGCCTGCTCATCACAGACGCCGTCCTCTTCCTAATAAGGGCAAAGAAATCATCTGTGCGCGCCTCGGCAAACATTGCCGAGGCGCTACCGTACCTACCGAGGTTTTCTCAACACTATTCTCAGCGCGTCGTTGTACTGAACACGAAGGGCGTTGAAAGCCCGCCGCGTAAAGCTGATTCACAGACTGCACGTGTAAAACGACTGACAGAAGGCTCTGAATAGTGTCAACTTCACCTCTGTACTCAACGTGCAAATTATGTCATATTATTGTATACAATGAATGTGTTCACAAAAAGTTTTGTGCTTGTGGTTGGGATGCCCACCATCTACCGGTGGCACATGACCGTACGTCTAGTGGTCCGATGATGGAACGGGCTGGGCGGTTATTAAACTATGCAATTCCGTCTTGCGCCTGATCATCCCGGTAGTGTCGGATTTCCGTCCCATTAGACTATGAGACTAAGGGAAAAGTGAGAGCACTAGTGCGTCTGTATCCACGCACACAATTGTGCCCTATATGAACTCCCACACCCACATCAATGGTTATTGGAACGAAGTTCCTTATCGCGCGTTGTGAAAGGGGGCTAGACGGAAAAAATTCTTACGAAAAAGTTGTCACGACACTTTTTTGCTATAGTAAAAAAAAAAAAAAATATTACACTTTTGTTATAGTTGTTGTTATTGCTAAAGAGTTGAGTTGAGTTGAGCTGAGCTGAGCTGAGCTGAGCTGAGCTGAGCTGAGCTGAACTGAGCCGAGCTTAGCTGATCTGAGCTGAGCTGAGCTGAGATGAGATGATGAAGTATAACTTCTTACGTGCGTGCGTGTGTGCGTAGTTAATAATAAAAAAAATATTATAAATTAAAAAAAATAAAATTATAAGTATTACAATTCCTTCACTAATTAATCGAAAGGAACTTCGTTCCATCCGGGTGTCCCTTGACACCTCTCAAGTTTTTTTTTTTTTTTTTTTGGTGTGGGAAATCATCTCATGACTTCTTCCGCTCTAGGGTGGAGCGGAAGGGCGTGTCAGACTCTTACTGACTAAAACCCACCCCTGTTCCTCCCTGCCCTACGCGCCCGGGGGCGAGGTAACTCTATCGAATTTATCCTCCAACCCCGGGCAGACCCACATCAATGGTTAGGGTGAATCTCCAGGTGTTTTGCAGAAAATAATGAAGGAGTGTTGCCGACAATGACGAATCGTGGGCAATTCAACTTTAATACAGTAGTAGTATTCACTGCCTAGTAGTGCTAGTGTACTCTTATACGTTTTGCCCGCGTAGAACGGGATAAAAAGTAGCCTATGTGTCAGCAAACCCTTCCATTGATACCCATATCATGGAAATGCTTAAAAAATAACTAGTCCGCCATATTGGATTGAGAATGACGTCACTTAGCTAATCATGCATTGTCATCCAAATTAACATGTATGCAAAATTTCAGCTTAATCAGAAACCGGGAAGTGGGTCAAATTTAACTTCTAAGATTTGTTTACATAATTACAAGTGTGTTAAAAATACAGTCCAACTAATAATAATAATAAATAATAATAATACATTTTTATTTCCAAACTTACAATTAATAATCACAATGTTGTTAAAAAAACATAAATGTTCATCATTCTCCTGCCCTTATCCCAATTTATTTGGGGTCGGCGCAACATGTCTTTTTCTTCCATACTCCTCTATTAGTCGTCATCTCTGTAGTCACCCCCTTTTTACCCATATCCTCTTTCACACAGTCCAACCATCGTTTCTTTGGCCTTCCCCTACTCTTATAGCCATCCACATCCATACACAAGACTTTCCTCACGACATTTTCTTCATTCCTCCGCATCACATGCCCATACCACGACAACCGATTTCCACACAACTTTTCAGTCAGCGGTGCCACTTTCAGACTTCCTCTTATATACTCATTCCTAATTCTATCCATGCGCGTAACACCACACATCGCTCTTAGCATTCTCATCTCAGCTACATGCAATTGCTTTTCATTCATCCCTTTTGTGGCCCAACATTCTGAACCATACAAGACAGCAGGTCTGACCATTGTTTTATAAATCTTCCCCTTAAGTTTTAGGGGAATGCGGGAGTCACAGATAGTCCCGGTGACCTGCCGCCATTTCATCCATCCAGTGTTAATTCTGTGCTTAACAGTCCGATCTATTTCGCCATCGCTTTGCACGAGTGAACCGAGATACCGAAAATCGGAGCAGACTGGGAGAAGCGCGCCATCTAGCACTACAGCTTCAGAACTGGAGAGACCGCCGAAATCGCAGAACATGTATTCAGTTTTGGTTCTGCTGATTTTCAAGCCAACTTTCTCCAGCTTCTGTTGCCACTTCTCCAATCTGCTCTGGATCTCAGGTCCATCTTCACCGACCAGAACAATGTCGTCGGCAAACAGCATGCACCAGGGTGCCTCTTCCTGTATTTCCGACGTAAGAGCGTCCATAATCAACAGGAAGAGGTAAGGACTTAAAGCCGACCCTTGATGCAAGCCTACAGCCACACTGAACTCATCGGTGTTGCCAGCAGCCGACCGGACGTAGGTACTAGATTGTCTGTACATAGCACGAATCAACTCAACATACTTCCCAGGCAAACCTTTCTCTTTCAAGGCCCACCACAACACATCCCGAGGTACCCTATCATACGCTTTCTCAAGATCAATGAACACCATGTGCAAGTTCTTGTGCACACGTCTGTACTTCTCGCACAATTGACGGAGAGCGAAGGTGGCGTCCATTGTCCCTCGACCTGGCATAAACCCAAACTGATTCGGGGTAATCTCACTCTCCTCTCGCAATCTTTTCTCTATCACTTTCTCCCATACTTTCATAGTATGTGACATGAGCTTTATCCCTCGATAGTTGTTGCAGTCCTGTACATCCCCTTTATTCTTGAAGATGGGCACTAGCGAACTATTGCACCATTCTTGTGGGATCACTTCTTCATACAACAACTTATTGAAGAATAAAGTCAGCCACATACATCCATCCTCTTTTAAACACTTCCATACTTCTACTGGTATGTCATCAGGGCCCATGGCCTTTCCATTTTTCATACATTGAACTGCCTTTCTTACTTCATCCATGCTTATTTCTCTCACCAAACCCATATTTACTTGTACCTCTTTGAGCACACCATTCCATTCATTCTCTTCGTTCATCAACTTTTCAAAATAAACCTTCCATCGCTCTTTTATTTCGTCATCTTTCGATAAGACTTTACCGAATTCATCTTTCATACATTTTATGTGCGTTATATCCCTCGTTCTCCTTTCTCTTAATTTTGTAATCCGGTAGAGCTCCTTCTGGCCTCTAGGGCTGTCCAGTAAATCATATAACTTTTCCTGCGCCTTAGCCCTGGAAACTGCAACCGCCTTTTTTGCCTTCCTCTTCCATTCTTTATAAATTTTCTTTTTCTCTTCTTTCAAATTATCACTTACAAAAGTGATCACTTACAAAAGTGGCCAGCACGCGACCCAAATTGACTTTTTCTTGGTTAAACGAAACAGTCTCAAAACAGTCAAAAACTGTAAAGTGTTGCCAGGCGAAGGCTTAGTCTCTCAACACAGGCTCATAATGATGGACGTAACAGTCAGTGTCTCGTCCAGTAGGAACAAAGAACGGCCCCCACCCAAAATCAGATGGCGTATGATAGAAAATGAGGAGTGTGCAAGTATGTTTAAGAGTCAAGTGGTAGATAAAATGACAGACATGAAGGATATGGAAGGAAAATCTGTGGATGAATGTTGGAAAGAGATGGCGGATTGTATAAGGCGAGTAGCAAAAGATGTGTTTGGAGAATCGCAAGGTAAAGGCATGATAGAAAAGGATACATGGTGGTGGAATGAAGATGTGCAAAAGATGCTAAAAGAAAAGAAAATTTCGTTTAAAGTATGGCAGAATGTAGAAACCGGAAATGATAATTTGAAAGAAAAAAACATAAATGTTGAAAATTGTAAAGTTGCACATTATTATACACCTCTGACACCCAATCTAAGATTAAACTTGTAATGTGGGTGTCAGGGCTCTCTAGGTTGACAGAAACAAAAGATGTGTATGCGGAGTTTCAGTATACTTATACAGAAAAATTTAATAAAGAAAACAATTGATAAAAAAAAAACTTTTTCACAAAATTAACAACCGACTTCCAAAAAAGTAAAAAACACTTTAATTTCGGAAGTCGGTGTTTGTATTATATTTCTTCGTTATTTGACACCGACTTTCACTTTTTAGTTGTTATAACCCAGAATTAAAAACCCCAACAACATGGAACGTGGAATTTAAACGTACTCGTAATTGGAGAAAACCAAAACGTCATCTATGTATACGTATTTATCCAGTTTTTCAAAAAGCTCTGAAGCAATTTCGATAAAATTTATATGGGACCACCTCGGGAGTATATTCTTTCGGATAAAAAAATAATTTCGAAAATCGGTCCACCACTGACAGAGAAATCGGTGGACATACATAAAAAAAAACACGAATAAAATAACAAATACAGACGAATATAGAACCTCTTCCTTTTTCGAAGTCGGTTAAAAAAAACAACATAATTATAAATGCAAAGAACTAACCAACTATGGGCGTTGGGTTTGTTTTGTGATTGAATGTATGTATGTGTGTGTGTTTAGGGATATGTGGGACAGGGGAAAGTTTGGAATAGGGGGAGGGGTAAAACACAATCACATAACAATACTGCATTTCGCAAAAGTAGTTGCGATTCCACCGGTTATACTGTCGCTAATGCGTCTCAATGATTGTCCCTAAGTGCTCTATTGTAAACCAATTTCGCCAATTCGGCCCGTGTTATAGGGTGAATATCCAGGCGTTAGGCTGATAATAATGACAGACTGTTGCGGACAATGACGAATCGTGGAAAATTCAACTTTAATACAATTCCTTTAAAAGTACACTAGTAGTATTCATTGCCTATAGTGCTAATGTACTTTAATACTATTGTATTAAAGTTGAATTTCCCACGATTCGTCACTGTCAGCAACAGTCTGTCATTATTATCAGCCTAACGCCTGGAGATTCACCCTATAGGAATTTTCCGACTAACACATTCATTGTAGAACTGTAGTGTGGATTTTTATACTATACTGGCTGCGCTGCGCCCCGCGGTTTGCCCGCGTAGAACGGGATAAAAAGCCTATGTGTTAATCCAGGGTATAAGCTATCTACATACCAAATTTCATACAAATCGGTCCAACCGTTTGAGCGTGAAGAAGTAACAAACATACTCACAAACTTTCGCCTTTTATAGTACTAGCTGCGCCCCGCGGTTTTACCCGCCTAGACCGGAATAAAAGGTAGCCTATATGTTAATCCAGGCTATAAGCTATCTACATACCAAATTTCATCCAAATCGGTCCAGCTGTTTGAGCGTGAAGAAGTAACAAACATACACACTCACAATTTTTTCACATGTATAATATTTGTAGGACTAGTGTGATGGGAAAAGACTGAACCCTAATAATTTGGGGCTTGTGGTAAATAAATCCTCCGTTTACCCCTGAAATTGGGTAGGTACTTTTCAAATAAGTAGGTATCTCACTAGATATGCTCCACAAAAATGGTCTAATGATTTACTAATTTTGAATCTTAAAACTGCACTTGAGCCACAGTGATATTAGTATAGATACGCGCATAGGGGTATGCGCGTATCTATACTAATATTATAAAGAGGATTTTTTTTTTGTTTTTTTTGTAAAAACATATTATTTCGGCAGGCCATGCTCCAAAAACGCAACTACACAATCTCGGCGGACACGACGAAGACGCTGCGTCCGGATCGGAAACCCGACGAGATGATGCTGGAGCTGAACGAGGAACCGTGCACCAGCCGGCCCAAGAAGATCCCGAGGCACCTCGAGCCCAAGGTCACGAATGTGGTCACCTTGGACGAGGTTACTAGGAATAAGATGAAGCATCGATATAGGATTGTCATTGGTGAGATTTTTTGAATAATTACTTTTTTTTATTTATTGTTGTTAGGCACACGTTTGACCACTATCTCACCTGATGGTAAGTGATGATGTGGTCGAAGATGGAGCACGCTTGCCTAGAAGTAACCTATTCACTCTTGACTTAAAGACTCCTAGGTAGGAAACACAGACTCCGGCAGGGAATTTCCCTAGCTGTACACACAATGAATGTGTTCTCAAAACGTTTTGTGCGTGTGGATGGGATGTTCACCTTGTACCGGTGGCGCATCGCCGTACGTCTTGTGGTCCGTTGATGAAACGGGCTTGCCGGGATCAAATTATGCAATTCCGTCGCACACTTCCCAAAATGTAACCGATAGAAAACCGACAGGCTAGCAACTCGGCGTCTATGCTCAATACTTTGGAGCTTCGACTCGACGAGCCTATCATTGCCGATGATCCTCTTGGCTCGTTTCTCAATTGTCTCAAGGGCATCAAGCTGGTATCTGGCAGATCCGTGCCAAAGATGCAGTAATCCATACACGATCGAACTTGCGCTTGATAAAGTTTGCTCATATCCGCCAAATCAGAGCTTCTGAGAGAGATCGAGACGTTCTATGGACAGTTATACACGTCAACGACTAAGCCCGCTGTGAATCTAGCTAACGACCCAAGAGCTAGATTGACCCGACACTATACCGAAGACATCCCGGACGTCAGCCTGTATGAGATTAGGATGTCTCTAAAACAGCTTGAGAACAACAAGGCGTCGGGTGATGACGGAATCGCGGCCGAACTTCTGAAGTCGGGTGACAAACCGATCCTTAAGGCCCTTCAGAAACTGTTCGATTCCGTCATACTCGAGGGGAAAACGCCACAGGCTTGGGGCAGAGGTGTGGTGGTACTTTTCTTTAAGAAGGGTGACAATGCCCTGCTTAAGAATTACAGGCCCATCTCACTTCTGAACCATGTCTACAAGCTGTTCTCCAGAGTCATCACGAACCGTCTCGCGCGCAGGTTTGACGACTTTCAGCCTCCCGAGCAAGCCGGATTCCGAAAAGGCTTCAGCACCGTAGACCACATACATACGCTGCGGCAGGTTATACAGAACACCGAAGAGTATAATCTGCCCCTCTGCTTAGCGTTTGTGGACTACGAACAAGCCTTCGATTCGATCGAGACTTGGGCTGTGCTGCAGTCTCTCCAAAGGTGCCAGATTGACTATCGATACATCGAGGTGTGGAAGTGTTTGTACGAAAACGCCACCATGTCAGTCCGACTTCAGGACCAGACCTTGAAACTTATCCTCCTACAGCGGGGTGTGAGGCAGGGAGACGTCATTTCTCCGAAACTGTTCACGGCCGCAATGGAGGATTTCTTCAAGGTCCTGGACTGGAAAGGGCTAGGCATTAATATCAATGGCGAGTAAATCACTCATCTTCGATTTGCCGATGATATAATCGTCATGGCTGAGACTATGGAGGACCTCAGTGCAATGCTCGATGACCTCAGTAGAGCTTCCACAAGAGTGGGTCTTAAAATGAACACGGACAAAACCAAGGTCATGGTAAATACCCATGTAGCACCCACTCCTATCAAGATCGGAGACTCTAAACTCGAAGTTGTAGACGAGTACGTCTACCTGGGACATACGGTCCAGTTAGGTAGGACTAACTTCGAGAAAGAGGTCAACCGTCGAATCCGACTCGGCTGGGCGGCGTTCGGGAAGTTGCGTGGTATCTTCTCGTCTCAGATACCACAGTGTCTCAAGACGAAAGTCTATGACCAGTGCGTGTTGCCAGTGATGACTTATGGAACCGAAACATGGTCGCTCACAATGGGCCTCATCAGAAGGCTTACAGTCACCCAAAGGGCAATGCTCGGAGTTTCCTTGCGAGATAGAATCAGAAATGATGATATTCGCAAGAGAACTAAGGTTACCGACATAGCCCGAAGAATCGCCAAACTGAATTGGCAGTAGGCAGGGCACATTGCTCGCAGAACAAATGGTCGATGGGGCCGAAAAGTTCTGGAATGGCGACCGTGTATCGGAAGACGCAGCGTTGGAAGGCCTCCCACAAGGTGGACCGATGACCTGGTGAAGGTCGCGGGTAGCCGATCGATGCGAGACGAGCAGGATCCATCATTGTGGCGAAACTTGGGGGAGGCCTATATCCAGCTGTGGACGTATTTCGGCTGAAATGATGATGATGATTCTATTCTATGCCAGGAGCTTACCATTAAATACCCGTTCTTCCATTCATACTCTTATGTGGAAGTTACCGAGATGGGCCTATAATTTGCTGGGTCAGCCCGACTGCCCTTCTTGGGCACGGGTTGCACGTTAGCTTACTTCCAAGCCATCGGCACTTTTCCATTCTCAAACGAAAGGCGAAATAGGCGTGCGCCTGCGCACAAGTCCTCAGTACAATTGCCGGTATCCCGTCGGGGCCACTAGCCTTGTTCACGTCAATGCGAATGTCCAACATAGTCGACTCGCATCCACCAAGAGTACCAGCCGCGTTTGCACTCGTCACCATACCATGGACGAGCTTCGCTAGACATTGTTACGTCAGAGAACGGAATGTAGTACTTACTCCATTCCCTGCCGCAACACATCCGTCACGGTGTCCGCGCACGACGAAACATCAGGCCTGGGTAAGTGAGGTACGACACGTCTGACGGACATCCGCTCTGCGTCTCCGAAAGGAACACGAGCGCTGGTTTCTCAGTCTCCAGGTGGTGGTACTGCCGTGAGATTTGAGTGCAGACCTCGTATGTTAGTCAGATGCAATTTGTGAGATAGGGAGTGCTGCCGTTGTACAGCTTTTTTCTTTTTGTTCCTGTTTTCCATAATTGATGAGTGAAGGAGGTAGAGGAGAAGGAAGTGAAATGAGGTTCCACACTGCTAAACTTCAGGCACGCTCTGACAGGACCACATCATTGGGGTACTAGTCTAGAGACTGCGGTGACTCTTTCATACAGCCCATCCATCGTTTCTTTGACCTTCCTCTACTCTTATAGCCATCCACATCCATACACAAGACTTTCCTCACGACATTTTCAGTCAGCGGTGCCACTTTCAGACTTCCTCTTATATACTCATTCCTAATTCTATCAATGCAGGCTACTATTAAACTCTATAACGGTTTCTTCTCTATCCAGGCAACACCTCAAAGTATGCACCACCCGCGTCCCGCTTGGACCGCTCCACACACAAGTGGTTGCTCTACGTGCGCGGCCCGCCCACCGCGCCCGACATCTCGCCCGTCGTCACCGCCGTCAGCGTGAGGCTGCATCACTCCTACGCACCGCATCACACCGTGCACATAGAGTAAGTAGAGGTCAATCGTCAAATCCTGCAGCGGGGTGTGAGGCAGGTAGACTTTGAGCGTGTAATCCGTTTTATTTATCTGTTAGCCAGTACTGTTCACAACAAAAAACATATGACGAACTATGTTTGTGACGAACTGAGTTAATGACGTACGCCGTCTATGACAACCAGCGAAAGTGTCCAATCGCGGATTATGACGTATTACGTAAGTGACGAATAGCGCTTGTGACCTGGAGCGTGTAATCCAATTTGAACTCGAATAACATCTTATATGATACTAGTGATCCGCCCCGGCTTCACATAGGAGTAAAATGATTTGAAAGGCACGTAGCGCCATCTAACGTCATCAATCACAATCAAATATAGCATATGTCACTCAGGAGTAATGTAGCTTTTTACTGGTAAAAGAATTTTCTAAATCGGTTCAGTAGTTGCAGAGATTTCTTCCTACACACTAACTTTACGTCTTTATAATATTATAGTGTAGATAATAAATAGAATGGTTGGCGCAGTGGCTGAGTGATTGGCTGCTGCGCTGCGTGTCGCGCACAGATGACTATAATAGTAGCAAGCTACAGATACGACAGTGATTTATAGCCGAGTTTCACTTAGTCGCCATTCCGCGTTCTGTCGCTGCCATCGCGCGTGCTAGAGATGTGTTGACGTGACTAGATAGCAATCGATATCGAGTCGTAGGGACGCGACATACAGCACAGAATATATCGATAAATTCGGCTGGGTTACCCAAAGAGTTTCCTACCAGCATAAAATAGGATTGAATTATGGATTAAAAAATGTAAAAATAAAAGTCATTTTGTTATTCATTATATATTTTTTAGTCAGCCATATATTTTCAATTCGTTAAGTTGAATTCAGGCAAGATTATTATACACATTTTTCTTAGTAATACATTGATAGTAGCCAGGTATACATTTGTAGAGGAAAATAATGAAAATAAACACTGTGGTTGTTGAAAGGCACTTGCCACTATATTTTACACTGTACTCGCTGTCCTGTTTCAAATTCAAATCATTTATTTCAAATAAACCATTTACAGGCACTCGTTCATGTCAAATAAGCAGTTGCATTATATGCCCCATGGTACTCATATTTACAAAATAAGCCAAGCATTTTTATCAAGGATATAATCCTCCAACTTATAATATGCGTATCTACATAGTGTGCGTTCTAGGCATGTGTTAAATTTTATCTCATTTAGTTAATAATAATAATTATTATTTATTTATTTGAGTCCTTTTACAAAGTAATACATTTACAAACTTATAAATACTTAGTATCAGTAGTACCAAGTGCTTAACAGATTGGAGTTTAATTTACACATGTTTTAAATTACTGAAAGGTGCGCTGGTACTGACATTATAATTTTTTTGGCGACGTGCCTTAGCTAGGTTAATAAAAACCTGTGTTTCAGGCCATCCCCAGACTAAGCGATCAGCTGGTTATTGGTCCACAGTTAATTAATTATTGAAATAATATTATGCTAATTATTGTACTAAACACAAATTAAAAATAACCAATTTAATATCTATGTAACTATTGAAGTAATTGTAACAGTTTTTCTGTGTCTGTGTAATCAAGTCCACCCAAATATTCGCTTATTTTCAGACTACAATGTTTTTAACTGGAACTATAAATATTAAGTATCTGAGCGCTTGTTATATAAATCGGGTCCTAAATAGACATAGAAACGTTTTACAAAAGCATGCCTAGTTTGAGGCTTTATGCAAACTAAATCTTTCCTGCTAGTTGAAGAATGGGTCAAGTGGTATTTTGTTATAAAATTTTACTCAGTACCCCTAAAAGATTTTTGTACTTTGTGTATTATTTTGTTACACATTTTTTTCGTAACCTAAAACTTTTATATTTCTTTAAAGCCATTTTTTGTGGCCCATTCATTTTAAGCACGTATTTTTCCTCGATAGCGCCTTTTAAAATTTTATTTATAATCTTGCACCAATTGTGCACCTGTAAACGAATTACTATTTTTAAAAACAAGTCTTGTACTTTCTCTTTGTGCTTACTACACCCAATTTCATATAATAAAGGTAATTTACCTAGCAAAATATTTTTTAATTTAATCCCTAAGTCATGCTTACTGTGACAATAAACATTTAAATAGGTATGAATTATTTGAGCAGCATCTCTGTAAAGCCTAATAAAGTTTTCATTGGGATATGCCAAGTTGTTATTTTTCAGAGTTCTATACTCTCTGTATTTGATGTACATGTGTATATTTTCTATATTTTGGGATATATAAGTTTTTATACACTGCTTACAATTCGTAGTTTTACTTATTTTCCGACAAATATAACCAGCTGTGTAAGCCGAACAGTGGACCCTCATTTTTTCATGAATTACTTGATCCATTAGATCACCTCCTGGACTGTTCTGTGAGCAGGACGTTACAAAATTGGTATATTTAGAGTTTGGGGAGACATTTTCCTTATCATCTGTCATTTCATTTCCTTTATTTTTGTTTTGTTTCTTATTAAACATATGACTTATGACCATTATTGTGTCCCCTTCATCCTGTTCACAGTTTGAAAAACGAGAATGAGGGCTTAACACAGTTGACAACATCAAAGATTTAAAACTATATTTAAACGTGTTTGCATTGGGATTTACATTTCTGTAATTTAGAGCCCTCAAGCGCCCAAAGAAATTTTCTAATGGGTCTTGATTAATATATCTAGGATAATAAAAGTCCACATGATATTTCTCAAACAACAGTTTGGACATCCTCAAAAAACTTTCCAGGCTTGTAATCCAACCTTCCAGGCACGGAACTCGAATGTATCGTGGTTGTCCACTTTTTAAAGCAACTTTGCTATTGCGGTCTATAAATTTCATTGTTTTCAATTTTTGTATTGCAGAGCTCCAAAACTTTGCATGAGCCGAATTGGACTTTACAGCTTTTCTCAGCTTTCCCCTTTGACCACCTCCAGGATATCCATTGACACTGTCGAACAAGGTGTCGACGAATTCGACAAACTCTGCTGTTGTTTCCATAGTGGACTGAGAATCTTGACCTGAAAATAGAATACATTCCTATCATTCATAAATAAATAGCTACGGAGCATGTACATGTATGTAATAACACTTTTCATCATGTTAGATCAGAACTGATGGTAAGTAACTAAGTATGTAGTGATGAAAGACTTTTGTTTTCAACAAATTTAATATTATACAATTATAATATAAATATATATATATATCAGGATATGGATAAAAAGGGGATGACAACAGAGATAACGACTAATAGAGGAGTATGGAAGAAAAAGACATGTTGCACCAACCCCAAATAAATTGGGATAAGGGCAGGAGAATGATGATGATGATATATATATATATATATCAGCTGCCCCAGCAATCCAACACCGTTAAAGCTGTGACATCTATTGCTTTGATAAAGTTATGAAATATTTCACTTAGGAAATACTTACGTATAGCACTAGTGTATTTCAACATAGCCGCAGTTCGAGCACTCAGTACTTGAGCAGCAATACTGACTTTCATTTTTCTCATTTTGGAATGATCAACATGATATGCTGTCAGTTTTGGTAGCGCCCTGGTGTGCCCCAATTTGCTGTCAATGTCATAGATATACAGTATATCTTGCCATGAGGCCATCTTGTCTCCCCACAGTACATCCTTATTTATAAAATTATTTCGTATGCTCTTTAGTAAGTGAGGTGGGTCAAAAAACACATTTAACGGATGTCCAGCAACATTCACAGTGCCATCTGAGAAAAGAAAGAGAATAAACAGTAGGTGTTCCCACTAGCACTTTTCAACATGTTCTGTCTGATTAGATTTATTGAAATGATCAAAGTTAATATGTTTTGAGTACACAGGCTATAACTCTATAAGTTTAAGCATAAGTATTATAAGTAAGTGATTTCAAAATAAATTTATTTCACAGTAAATTATTATAATTTACTGGACTAATGGACTCAAAACCATTTGGATACAGCTGCTTACCATCTCTAAGTCCTTCCAAAGTGCGTGATCGAATCGAATCTAGGCGTAAATTCCGAATTGTCGTCCTAAATGTCGAACCTTGATCCGAAACAAGTGCTACAGGAATGAGTCCAGTTTGTGCTACGTGAACAACAACATTTTTGAGTACAACTTTAAGTTCAGCAGCTGATACTGTTCCCTGCACGAAATGGTAAGCTATGCATTGTCTCCAGGATGCACATACACCCCTGACCATAAATACTAAGGCATGGTCACAGTATTCCATTTTTTTTTTACCATTAACATCCACAAATCCAATAATCTCATCCTTATTTTCATCGAATGTTATATGCGGTGTTAGTGCTACTTCATCATAAAGGATGGAACATAACTTTTTCTTCTCATCCCAATTATTCACAGTTTGTTTTAAATGCTCAAAAATGTGTGGATTAAGACCAGGTTCAAAGTCTATGTTTTCAGAGACTCTGCTCAATGTTCTCCTATTAGGTAATGTGAACATTTTTTCAAGTAATTTGTAGCCCTCTTGGCTCTGTTTCAATATAGACAAGGCCATCAATTTTTCATCTAATGTGAAACGTCGGGCCTTTTTCTTTTTATTTACGTGCTTTAATTGCATTTCTATAAAATTCCGAGCATGTTTTGGCAAAGCATGAAAGTTTTCAATAATCACTGGACTCGCTAATATTTCTTGAGCTTGTTGCAACGTTTGCACAGTAGAATTTCCCAAATTCTTGCCTGAAATGGTTTTTATCTGCTTCACTAATTTCCATTCCTTAGAAGGCTTTCTTTTAATTAAAACTGTAATGAAATAAAGACATAAAAATATTATTTATTTATTTAACAATTTATGTACACACAGAACAGACAAGAATGAAACAAAGAAAAAAAATTATGTATGTGTGTGTTTGGTTATTTAGTTTACACTTTAAAATATAATATACACAAAATTTTGAAAAAAGGGATGTAAATTCTAAAGAACTGAAGAACAAGTGGTTGCAACTGAGGTTGATGGCAGTTCACTAACAGTATCAGCTAAAATTTAAAGATGCATTGTTATACTTAATTAAAAATTTCTATTCACATAAACATTTTTACATATACAGATTTTAAAAATTTCATACCTGATGTTGATGTTTGAACTTTTACAGCTGATTTCTGGGAATAATTATGCTCATTCAACATGTTCCACTCTGAAAATAATCATATATTTACTGTATTTTGTTTTTTACAAAAATGACATAATGTATAACATAAAGTTCAACATAAAGTGGAGTTAGTTATTCACTTATTGATAAAATTTAAAGAAACCGCCCCTAAGTCGACTCTCGGTTAGTAGGTCGTCTTAGGTAACCTAACGTAATGAGCAAATGTTGAAAAAGACTTACCCGCTGCACTTCGAGGTTCACCAAGAGCAATTTCAAAATCGGTAAACAAACAGGGATAAGAATAGCGAAGTCGCTGCCCTTCTTCATCAAATTGTTGTTTGTCGAAATGTTTTGAACATACTCTCTTATAAATTAGTTGGCTTTTATTAAGTCCAGTGAGAAGAGGATTAGTAGGCACTAAGAATGATAACCACAAAGCCCTTAAATTATCATTCTTGGGAATTAAAAAGAGCCGGTGAGTTTCACTCGTTGAAGAGCAACCACCAACACAGCACTTCTGCAGCCCCATGACGAAAAGTTGTTAGTTTTGGAACGACTCTAGTCTACTTTCAACAAAACGATAACAAATTGGTAGGTACACAGACAGTGCTACTAATATTTTAAATTAATCCGTAAGAAAATATCTTATCAGAAAAACCCGGTAACGTATCCGTCAAAACACAAATTTTGTTTTTTTTTTTTGTTTTTTATTACCCCGAAGGGAAGGCTATAGTCTTTTGTCGATATTGCCTAGTCTTACGTCCTTGTCAAAACACAAAAATCGATGACGTCACAAAAATTACACAGATAACATAATCTTTAAACGCGAAAGTGGCGACAAAAAGCTGCGCCGTGAACTAAAAGTGTCAGCCCCCTGGTGTCGCGGGAGCGATTCCAGCACGGAACAAAATTTGTATGGCCTACAGATAGTTGTGCCGGGTCTGGTAGTGTGACAGTGATTCTTTTTTTTTTAAAGTACTTCGTGCAACTGTCATGGTAGTAAAGCGACGGGTGTAACCTTACTAAAACCACATCTTCAATACGAGTTACAAGATGCCACAGGTATCTTCTGCGACCTATCGAAGGCATTTCATTGCGTGAATCACGAAAGATTACTCCTGAAACTTGAGCATTACGAAGATTACTCCTGAAACTTGAGCATTACGGATTAGGCAAAACAGAGTTAAGCTTAGTAAAATCATATTTGAATAACAGACTTCGTGTTAGTTCAAATAAACGGTATCAATTCACCTGGATAAAACGTGAAAATAGGGGTACCTCAGGGTTCAATTTTGGGTCCTTTATTGTTTTTATTTTAAATATTTCATTTATTCACTGGGAAAATGTACTGTACTGCAGATTTTTTTTTATCCTGTGGAGTAGTTTCCAGTAGACGTCGTCTTCATTCACCTGTAACCAAATTTTTAAATTTAAATTCGCTATTCCCTTCCAGTAAACCCCCTTATCACATCTCCCGACGCGGCTGGGGAGAGTTCCCCGCCAAGATAGAGCTCCACTTCGCTCTGCCGGAGAGAAACCGGCCTGCCAGCGTGGAACACACCATCAAGCTGGACAGGAACTATACTGGTTTGCAGATGTTGGGTAAGTAGATGACCTTGTCGGAAATTAGGATATTTTTGGTAGTGAATCGTAAATGCATTTATTTTTGTTATCTTACAGACGCGTCGAAAGGGATGTTATAATTCATTATTAAACATAATTATAAAATCATCCCAAAATTGTAAATCATAAGTCCATACCTTTTTCAATTATTATTAGTGCTACTGTAATAAATCTCGGCAGACTGGCCAAATATTTATATCTTTTAATAATGCGTATAGCTCGTGATAAAGAGGCAAACTTTAAGAGGTTTGTCCTAGCAGATGGCACGTCTAACAGATTGGCAAGCCGTGTACCTTAAATCTTACATGCAGTTAAAATGTTCCAAAAAGCCACAAACAATAAAAAAATAAAAGCAAATCCAAAACAAATCCTAAAAGTAAATGTCCACGCTGGGTTTGAACTTCCAATCACTAGCATACGTATCAGCTAACATATAACAGGACAGTTGAAATAGAGAAGTGTTATGTCCTAAGATGTTCGTAAGTAAGGAAAGACGACGAAGCCCCGTAGTAAGGTGAGGTGGTCGAAGGAGCCCCGCTTAGCGGGGTCCTACATCTGAATGGTTTTTTTTCTAACCGAACCTGTCCGTGTCGGGGTGCCCTAAGTTCCCGAGCTCGCTTCACTCGCTCTAGGACTAAATACTAGGTTTTTTTAACCGACTTTCGAAAAAGGAGGAGGTTCTATGTTCGACTGTATGTA
Source organism: Polia nebulosa (assembly GCA_951329385.1). NCBI lineage: Eukaryota > Metazoa > Arthropoda > Insecta > Lepidoptera > Noctuidae > Polia > Polia nebulosa. Next base: position 19,185,929 of record OX589614.1, read on the forward strand.
TGTTTTTTTTTTTTTTTTTTATGTATGTCCGCGCATTACTCCGTCAGTTGTGGACCGATTTTCAAAATTCTTTTTTTACCCGACAGAATATACTCCCGAGGTGGTCCCATATAAATTTTATCGAAATTGCTTTAGCGCTTTTTGAGAAACTGAACAAAAACGAAAAGTAGGCATATCTTGATGACGTTTTTGTGTTCTCCAAATGTTTAAATTCCACGTTCCATGTTATTGGGGCTTTTAGTTCTGGGGTATAACAACTAAAAAGCGAAAAATAAAAAACTTTTTTACAAAAAAAAACAACCGACTTCCAAAAAAAAAATACACTAAAAATTTAAAAATAACTTTTATTTCGGAAGTCGGTGTCAAATATCGAAGTAATAAAATACAAACACCGACTTCCGAAATTAAAGTTATTTTTAAATTTTTATTGTATTTTTTTTTGGAAGTCGGTTGTTTTTTTTGTAAAAAAGTTTTTTTCTAATAAAAATCAAGAAAAAAAAGGAGTACTGCTGGTTCCCAACGGCGTTATTTTTGAGTGCCGCCACCGGCTGCGGAGGCACTTCCTAATATTAATGTTCGCCTTGTGTATGCTAAACTCGTCTTTACAGAACATATTTATTATCAAAATTATCTCCTTACAGGCGCAGAAACCCTAATAGACGTGTGGCTGTACAGTACCCCAGAAATGATAGAATACGAGTTCAAAGAAGACCCCACAGCCGAAAGACTAACCGAAACGGTTATAGAACAGAAAGAGACAGAAATACTACCCGCGCCTGATCCTATAGAAAACTGTGACACACACACAGAAAACTGGATGGAATTCTTCTCCAAAGGACCATCACAAGTTGATGTCGACGAAATGATCATAAAACCTATCAAAAAAGAACCAGAAGAAATTAAACAGGAAAGCGTATGTTTGCCAGAAATAGAGAATAGTCTACCAGAGAAAGTCAATGAGGAAGTCTGTTCTGAAGTTAATATCAAAACAGAGAAGGAATGGGATGTGAATTATAAACCAGATGTCGACATACCCAATGAGATTCTAAGTCAACCCGCGTCACCAAAAAAACGAATAGTCAAATACATAGACCCGAACACAGGAAAAATATACTATTTAGAAATGGATAGGGCATTAGATTTAAGTAAAGTACAAGAAATTGTCATAAATAATAAGTCAGCGAAAATTAGTCCAATCAAATCAAATGGACTGAAATCATTTAGAAAGAAAAAAGGAGTTTCTTTATTAAAACCAGAAGTTAAGAATATGTTAAAAAATACCGAAAACGTAAAAATCCAATCGAATTTTTCTCATATAGAGAACGATCATTGTTATCTGGCAACACCGAGGAAGCCGGGAAATGTTGCCAGTGTGGAAATTAAAAAAGAAAAGAGCCTTTTTGATATGTTGTGTTCTAGTGTTGCTAGGCTGAATGATGTGAGGTCTGGAGTAAATTATTTGATTAAGAAAATTCCTTTGATTACTGATCAAGCGAGGGATTCTGATTTTGTGAAACATTTTCCTTTTGTGGTCGAGACTGAAGAGAGGTATTGGAAATTGGATTTTGCTAAGAGAAGAAATATTGAAGTAAGTTGGTTTTTTTTTACTATTAATAAGCTTAATCAACCTATAATGTTCTGCCAGGGTCATGAGTGTCATCGTGGCCGGTGTCTGCATACCTAGGGGTAAAGGATAAATTGACTGAAAATGAGTTACCGCACCCCTGGGCACTCAGGCAGTGAAGGAACAGGGGTGGGTTTTAGTCAGTAAGAGTCTGACACGCCCTCCCGATCCATCTAGAGCGGGAGAAGTTGTAGTGACCTAGGTGTAGTAGGTGAGGCAACTGAAGGAACAGGGGTGGGTTTTAGTCAGTAAGAGTCTGACACGCCCTCCCGCTCCACCCAGAGCGGTAGAAGTCATTGGATGATATACCACCCCCAAAAAAAAAGAGGTGTGTGTGTTTGAATGAGTCATCTTCCCCTGGCACAGGCAACTGAAGGAACAGGGGTGGGTTTTAGTCAGTAAGAGTCTGACACGCCCTCCCGCTCCACCCAGAGCGGTAGAAGTCATTGGATGATATACCACCCCCAAAAAAAAAAGAGGTCGTGTGTGTGTTTGAATGAGTCATCTTCCCCTGGCACAGGCAACTGAAGGAACAGGGGTGGGTTTTAGTCAGTAAGAGTCTGACACGCCCTCCCGCTCCACCCAGAGCGGTAGAAGTCATTGGATGATATACCACCCCCAAAAAAAAAAGAGGTCGTGTGTGTGTTTGAATGAGTCATCTTCCCCTGGCACAGGCAACTGAAGGAACAGGGGTGGGTTTTAGTCAGTAAGAGTCTGACACGCCCTCCCGGTCCATCTAGAGCGGGAGAAGTTGTAGTGACCTATTCTAAAATATCACTATTAAAATATAAAATTACAATATAAATTATGAAATTGTTAAAAAGTAAAATCAATAATAATTTATATACATAATAACTAACAAAGTAACTTAACACCTAGTATTATATAAAATAAAAAACCAAAACAAAATATTTATAAGAATCAATTTAAATTAATGTTCAACATATAAACACACTTTTTGTTCTATCGGCCAGCGGGTCCGCTACTCCCGAGGACACGGTGGAGCATACGGTGGAGGTCTGCCCCGCTTGGGCGGAGCACCGCCGTGTCCTCGTGGATGCGATAGGTGGCGGCGACCTCTCGCGCCCTGTCCTAGTCCAGGCCATGGTACGGAGCGACAGGGAATGGGAAGCCGTCTCCTCCTTCTGCGAAGCAGTAATGCTCGCGAAGGCGGAGGCGGGATGCGTGAGGGAGACTTAACAGCGGAGTCGCCCTCACGCTCTCAGCAGCAGCCGCCTCAGGAGACGCCCGGGACTTCCGGCGCCGCGAGACGATCTCCGGCCACCGTAGACCCGGGCCTGCGGGCGGCGAGTAGTGGGTAGCTCGCCGTCCGATCAGCACCAGGCCCGAGAGTCGACGGCGCGTAGTGTTCCACGCGCGACGAACAAGAGTTGTCAGCAAAAGAGACGGGGCCCGTCATGGCCGATGCCTGCCCGGGGGTTGAGGATAAATTCGAAATAGAGTTACCTCGCCCCCGGCCACTAAGGGCAGGAAGGAACAGGGGTGGGTTTTAGTCAGTAAGAGACTGACACGCCCTCCCGCTCCACCCAGAGTGGGAGAAGTCATTGGATGATTTCCCACCCCACAAAAAAAAAACCGGGTCCGCTACGTCACACTAACCGGTTGCGTGAGCGGGAAAGCACTATCATTGCATTCCGCTGGCGCAAGCGCGTTCCTCTCAGCAGTATTTGATGATTTCCCACCGACAGAACCAAAAGCCTATAGGGAACGTGGACGAACTTATAGGTGGCAGCACAAATCGACACGAGCGCCACAGTGTGGTGAGAAAATTAACTATTCAGAGCTGTTATCGTGTTGCCGTCTATTTGTTTATATTATTCCGTTTATTCATTTTTATGTACATATTATTTACATTTTTAAATATTTAAATAAAAATCATAAAAAAAAACATTTAAAAATATAAAAAAGTATCCCACCGGTATCGGGAACAGGGTCCAAGCTACCGGCGGTCAGGGCTCCAGAGAGAGGAACCGCCTGACAATGCGAGCCGTGTGCAGAAGTACTGCTTTCTGAATCAAGCCCTTGATCCAGCCGCCTAACGAGAGCCTCCTGAGGTGTTGGTCGAGGCTCGTGGCTATTAAGCCATTGGCTGAGACGACTATCGGTACAATGATCGCTGAGTCCACATCCCACATGTCGACAACCTCGCGAGCCTAGTCGATATACTGGATTTGTTTATCTTTCTCGGCTTTCACGAGGTTCTCGTCATGTGGGACGGTAATGTCAACAATCATTGCACGCCTCTCAATTCGGTCCACCACCACTATATCAAGCTTATTGGCTACAATAGTCCTGTCAGTGATGATGGACCGATCCCAGTACAATGTGATATGACCATTATCGAGAACTGGGTCGGACACATACCTATATTACGGCACTTCCGATTCTACAAGAGAGTATTTCAGAGCAAGTTGCTGATGAATAATCTTGGCTACAAGGTTGTGCTTATGCAAGTACTCTCCGTTAGCTAGACGAGAACAACCAGAGACAATGTGGCGAATTGATTCTCCCGGACAGATGTCAACCGTGACGTCCTTCACAATAAATCTCCGGTAGTTTTTCGTCATGATAACTTCGTCCATAATTGCACAGACAAAACCTTCGGTCTCCCCAAAGAGGTCACCAACACGCAGCCAGGCTACGGACGTTAGTTGGTCTACATCGGGCCCATGTAGGGCCCGGAAAAAGCGTCCATGAAGTTCCTTACTCTGCCATACTTCTCTGCGATCGTTAGTGTCAAGCACTAGAGGTTTGCGCCAGTTCTCGTTAGCCAAGGAGAGTGGAGTAAGGCCCTTGTCCACCGCCACTACATCTCGATGCATACCTACGTCAGCAGCTAGGAAATACTTCCTCAGACTGCATACCTCGCGGTTGTGGAGGGTCTTAGCATTTAAAAAGCCTCGGCCTCCACACTTCCGTGGGATATACAGTCTCATCACCTACGAACGTGGATGATGCATTTGAAATGCAGTCAGCAGTGTACGGACACGCCTATCCAGGGCGTCAAGTTCTGTTTAGAGTCCATTTGAGTACGCCGAAAGAGTACATCAATACTGGCATGACCCAACCGTTGAAGGCGCGCATTTTGTTGCCGCCCGATAGAAGGCTATTAAATACCTTCTTCAGGCGGCCAAAGAAGCGCTCCTTCAACGTTTGCTTCATGTCAGTAACATATCAATGTTACTGACATGGCATGAAGCTAAACAAGTCACTTTCCTAGCAGTCTGATGCAGTTGGTGGCATGAAATCAATAATTGAATTAAAATAACTGCCACCAACTGCATCAGACTACTTGGAAGGTGACTTGTTTAGAACTTTTCAGTTGTTTTTACAGGTGTTTAGAACTTTTTGGTTGTTTTTTACAGTCGGGATTTTTGAAAATATTCATTTTTTTTCTAATTTTTTTCATAAATGATTCGGATTTGCGGCCACCAGGTGGCAGAGTTTTCGTCGTGCACGTTCCCTATAATGTTGCCTCTGCTGGGATACAGGCCTCCACTCAGCGAGAGGGTGTAGAAGTGTATTTTGAAGTGAAAACTTCTTTAGGCGCGTTGGGCATTTTTGAGATGGGAAAAATTATTGAACTCGCGCGACACCGACACCGCTACGAGTGCTACGACGTGTAGCACTCGTAGCTGATCTCGTAGTTTTTTTTTTTTTTTGAAGAGAAAACTTCTTTAAGCGTGTTGGGCATTTTTGGGATGGAAAATAACAATTGAACTCGCCACCGACACCGGATTCCGGATTGAAGTGAAAACTTCTTTCGTGGGGCAGTTTTGTTCAAATTTTCACTTCTGTCGGCACTCCCAGAGTCCCACTCTTTTTTTATAAATAGGGCCATTTATACATAAAAACAAGATAAAAATTAAAAACTAACCATCTCAATTTTCTCTTTTCCAGTGGTCCCGAGCCAAGTTAATAAATCGGATCCTCACAGAACACATGTGCTCAACGGACCCAGTATGGCGGACAAAACAGATCCTCACATACTCCCGTCTCCACGGCCACTTCCCCATCAGATCTGACGCCATCAATATTAAAACCGACACTGACGACTGGTCATCATGGAACGACCTTGAGAATCTTAGGAGGATGGAGTCTAGTATTAAGGAGTTGTATCCGAATCCGGACGATATCAGCACTTTGAGCATATTCGATGGGGACAGCTTTTGTGTGAGGACACGGAATTCTGATAGCGTTTGTGAGGTGCCCTTGTCTGACGATGAGGAGGTCGATGTTTTGAGTTTGGGTGAGTTGGTTTTTATTAATTATGTAATGATAAATAAATAATTTATTGGACTAACATATGTACAAGCAAACAAAACAACAAAAAGAACAAAGTCATTCTTCTTCGTCTGTTTGACCATCCTCTGTCACAAAATTCTGTACCGAAGAATTTTTTACTTCCTATTAACCTTTTTTTTTTTTCTTGTGGGTTGAGAAATCCTCCAGTGACATCTCCCTCTCTGGGTGGAGCGGGAGGGCGTGTCAGACACTTACTGACTAGAACACACCCCTGTTCCTTCCCTGCCTGAGTGCCCAGGGGTGCGGTAACTCATTTTCAGAATTTATCCGCTACCCCTAGGCATGCAGGCACCGGCCACGATGGGCCCCGTCAGTGGTGGCTGACAACATCTCTTTGAGGCGCGCGTAGAACACTATGCACCATCGACTCACGGACCTGGTGCTGATCGGACGGCGAGCTACCCACTGTTCGCCGTCCGCAGGCCCGGGTCTACGGTGGCCGGAGATCGTCTCGCGACGTCCTACGCCCAGTACCTCTCCTGCGGTGGTAGCGGCCGGGGCCGTGAGGGCCACTCCGTTGAGCTTCCCTCACGCGTCCCGCCTCCGCCTTCGCCTTCGCAAGCATTACTGCTTCGGAGAAGGTGGAGACTGCTTCCTATTCCCTCTCGCTTCGTGCCATGGCCTTAACCAGGGCCGGGCGTGAGAGTTCGCCGCCACCTATCGCATCCACTCCTACACGGCGGTGCTCCGCCCGCGCGGTGCAGACCTCCACCGTGTCCTCTGGGCGATCTGCGCAGTGGTAACACCCGGGCGTTTCCTTCAGCCTGATCTGATGCAGGAAGCTCCCGAAAGCTTCTTATTGACCTATGAACTTGAAATTTGGTTAACATGCTTATTATTACGTATATTTTACCACAGATAATATAATGCTAGCGTACAGATGCCTCATCCCATACAAAGAAAAGATACCGTTATAACTACGGGTTTTTCACTTGCACAAGCAACTTTTGATCTTCGTTCGGGCCCGTCCTCTACACCTCGCTAGATGGTGTTCGCAGCGACGGCTTGCAAGTTGAATGAATTTACTTAAAGTCTTACCAATGTTTTCTCACACATTGAGGAATTACTTTATAGTATTTTTGGCACTTCATAACAGTTTTACTGTTTCAAAATGTGTCACTATACAAATTTTAAAGAGGCGAATGGATAAACTCTAAAACTTCAAACAGCGCCATCTATTGGTACAAGAGGTATAAATGCCTAAGGATTCGTTCGAATAAATATCTAAATTTGAATTGTTAGCCAATTATTCCACAATTTTTTGCTTAGGGTAGTTTAATAAATAAGAAAATACAGTTTTTAACATACTTTTTTTTTAAATATTAATGTTACATGAACTTTAATAAGAAATCGATGCATATGCCGCCATCTATTAACATTTATTTGAACTAAATTTTCTTTGTTCGAGATGAGACCCCGTGATTTTACTAACAAACACCAAAATATTGATTTCCCCCATATATATATACATACAGCATGTTACAAAAACCCTGTCCGATCCTGAAGGGTATTACTTGGTATCGTACTGCGTACACATATACGTAGTCATTTAATGGATACGAGATTATTATTTTTCCCCAATCAAAATAATTAATTTAAAAAAATGAAAAGCTTATCAAAAGCAACACTGACTCAGCCATGACCACTATATCGTCGGCAAATCGAAGGTGAGTGATGTACTCGCCATTGATGTTAATGCCTAGCCCTCTCTAGTCCAGAATCTTGCAGACATCCTCCATTGCGGCGTTAACAATTTCGGAGAAATAACATCTCCCTGCCTCACACCCCGCTGCAGGAGGACAGGTTTCGAGGTCTGGTCCTGAAGTCGAACTGACATGGTGGCGTTCTCGTACAAACACTTCAACACCTCGATGTACCGATAGTCGATCTGGCACCGTTGGAGAGACTGCAGTACAGCCCAAGTCTCGATCTAATCGAAGGCTTTCTCGTAGTCCACAAACGCTAAACGAAGAGGCAAGTTATACTCTTCGGTCTTCTGTATAACCTACCGCAGCGTATGTATGTGATCTACGGTGCTAAAGCCTTTTCGAAAGCCGGCTTGTTCGGGAGGCTGGAAGTCGTCAAACCTGCGCGCGAGACGGTTCGTGATGACTCTGGAAAACAGCTTGTAGCCATTGCTCAGAAGTGAAATGGGCCCGTAAATCTTAAGCAAGGCATTGTCGCCCTTTTTAAAGAAGAGTACCACTACACCTCTGCTCCATGCCTTCGGCGTTTTTCCCTCGAGTATGACGGAATGAAATAACCTGTGAAGGGCCTAAAGGATCGGTCTTCCACCCGCCTTCAGGAGTGCGGCCGTGATTCCGTCCTCACCCGACGCCTTATTGTTTTTAAGGTGTTTCAGTGCCATCCTAATCTCATACAGGCTGACGTCCGGGATGTCTTCGGTATAGTGTTGAGCCAATCTAGCTCTTGGGTCTTCAGCTAGATTCGCGGGTTTAGTCATTGACGTGTATAACTGTCCATGGAATGCCTCGATCTCCCTTAGAAACTCCGGTTTGGCAGATATGGTTCTGCCATTGTCGGTCTTCTGAGCTCAGCTTCGTGAGCTGGCTCTGTCCAATAGACAGATCTCTTGCAAAGACCTTGGAGCCCTTATTCCGCTCTATCGCGTTTTGAATACGCTTGCGCTGAAGACTGCAGAATCATCTCCCGCCTCTCCGTCATGAGCTTGAGAGTAGGATCAGAGAGCCTCTTGTTCTTATCTTTACGGCGAGTCTTGAAGAACTTAGACCCCACCGTATAGACAGTTTCCACGAACCCATCGTTGTATTCGTCCACGGAGCTCCCTAGGCATACGAAACGATTTTGAAGTTCGAGCTGAAAGCTCTCTGAGTTTTGGATATGGATCTGTGCTGGGCGGAGCGTAGACTTCATCAGTCGAGACCTTTCCAGCTTTATATTTAGATTCAATGTGCCTCTTACTATCCGGTGATCACTTCCGGTTTTCATCGCGTTGATCACAGAGACATCATTGAATATCTGCTTCTTCGACGACATAATGAAGTCAATCTCATTTTTAGTTGCACCGTCGGGGCTTTGCCAGGTCCACTTCCTGTACTCACGCTCTCTGAAGAAGGAGTTCATCATATAGAGTCCCTCCTCCTTAAAACTGGCCAATAGGTGTCGCCGGGGGTTCCGACGTCCAAATCCAAATTGCCCACTCGCAGCTCGTCACCGTCTCGTTTGCTCAGTTTCGCGTTGAAGTCCCCCATGACCACGGTGTAGTGAGTTTTAAAACCACGAATTGCTCTGGATATATCCTCATACATGGTCTCAACTTAGTCGTCGGGGTATGTCGAGGTCGGGGCGTTAACCTGTACGACCTTCAACGAATATCTTGACGGTATTCTGAGTATAAGGTACGCCACCCTGGTCGACACACTCTTGATCTTCACCACGTTGTTCACGAGGGACCTGTGGACGATAAACCCGACACTAACCTGGGACTGCTGGTCACCCTCCCGGAAATAAAGCAGGTTACCGGATTCAAGGATTATCAAGTCCTCTTCAGAATTCTGGATTATCAAGTCGACCTCTCTTCAGAATTCAGATAATCCTACAATACTCCATCGCAACCTGCCCAATTCTTCCTCAAGTTCGGTGATCTTCTCTTCAGTCAAGCGGGTTAAATTAAATTCATTCATTAATTGGTAGTTATCACGTCTGCGGAGTTCGTTGCTAATCAATTTATGTTGACAGTGGACAGACTATTGTTTTTTTTTTTAATTATTGATAGGCTCGCGCTTGACCACTATCTCACCTGATAGTAAGCGATGATGTGGTCAACGATGGAGCACGCTTGCCTAGAAGTAACCTATTCACTCGTGACTGAATGACTCCCAGGTTGTAGATATCAGGAAACACAAACTCCTAATATGAAAATTAAAGTAGTATTCACAATTCCCAGGGTCCCGAACGCGAGTGAAAACGGAAATAGCTGGCGACAGTGGCGCCCTCACCGTGCTGCCCGTGCCCGACCACGACACGCGCCTGCGCTTCCTGTACCTCGAGCGCAAGTGTGCCGACATCGGGCTCGAGCTGCGGAACGAGGATGTGGGCCATGGCTACTCTTACAGGTGAGTCACCGTGCTGCCCGCTGCCTGTACCTCGAGCACAAGTGTGCCGACATCGGGTTCGAGCTCCGGAACGGGGATGTGTGTGTCCTCTATTCCTATAGGTTAATGAGCTTGTGCCAAAGTTATACCCTAGTGCCAAAGTGACCCGACTTTATTGTTACAATTTTATTGTGTCTTTGTGTACTTCTCTTTTCCTTTTGTTTGTTGCTGTTGTGTTGTGTCTGTGTCGAATAAATATTTTCTATTCTATTTCTATTCCATTCTATTCTATTATTTACGGTGTGTCTATTTCTTTGGCTCGCCCTGCAGCCTAAACGGCTATATGGATGATGTCTCATTTTTTTTTTTGGGTTTGGGAAATTATCCAATGACCTCTTCCGCTCTGGGTGGAGCGAGAGGGCATGTCAGACTTTCACTGACTAAAACCCACCCCTGTTCCTTCAGTTGCTGAGTGCCCAGGGGCGCGAACTCTGTTTCGAATTTATCCACGACCATCACAGGCATCAGCCATGACGGGTCCCGTCATTGTATTGCTGACATCTCTTTGAGGTGCCCGTGGAATACTACGCGCCGTCGACTCTCGGGCCTGGTCCTGATCGGACGGCGAGTTACCCACTACTCGCCGTCCGCAGGCCCATGGATGATGACTTGAGAAAGTTATTTGATGATTTCCCACCCAAATAAAAAAGCAGACCGTTAGTGGCATCAAATCTGTGATCAAATTCCACCAACTGCATCAGAGAGCTTGACAAGCGGCTTCTTTGAAACTGTATTTTTGTTTTTAGTCAAATAAAAAAAAAACCTGAGTTTTAGTTAGGTTATTTTATGTACTTTGAGTGTGTTTGCCAACTAATCTGGTTTAGCTTACTCAAGGAATATGGAACGTAACTCACTCTCACAGAGGGAAAGCCTGATTATAAGAAATTTTACGTAACGTACTGCTGGGGCACAGGCCTCCTCTCTGTGAGAGGGTGTGGGCCGTAATCCACCACGCGGGCCTAATGCGGATTGGTGGATGTCACATGTCTTCGAATATTTGGTTCTAGGACATGCCGGTTTCCTCACGATGTTTTCCTTCGTTTTGAGAGTAGTGGTGATGAAATAACTTACACAAAGTAAAGCGCCTGCCTGGGTTTGAACTCACGACCTACAACGTGTAAGTCGCGGCTGTTACTGCGCCACCACAGCTCATGTACTTTAAGATAAGATATATTTATTTGCTCAAACATGTGTACACATACAGGAATCAAAACGTGCATTCAGGATAATATAAAAAAAAAATACAGGTCCAGACATGTTTGCCACATAATAGGGCGTGCAAATATGAATCGTTATCTAATTATGAATGTTAATAATTAAAGTCAATATCATTAATTTAAAGTGATCTAAGCAGACAATAATAAATTAGAAATTTCAACAGTAAACAGAAATAATTCATAAAAAATCAAATAATGTCAAACTTTACTAATATTTATAATATCAGTACCCAATACATTATTTTTGGAAATTATCCAGTACATTATTTTTGTTTAAACTACCATTTATTATGTCCTCAGCGCTGTTCACGCAGTAATGCTATCAGCAGTCCGGAGCTTCGCCGAGGAGTTGGTCCGAAGCGCACTGGCCGTCAAACTGACTGAAGACTCCTCACTCACAACCCCTACTGTGTGGGCAGGGTAAGCTACTATATCATCATCAAGTCAGCCAAAAGATATGCCTCCCCCAAGCGTCATCACATCGACCGGTCCTGTGTGTTTTGCATCCAGCCGATGCCCGCGGTCAATTTTTTCCCATTTATTTATTACTAGCACTTCGCCCGCGACTTCGTCGGCGTGGATTTCAAAAATTTATAGCCTATGACACTCACAAATAACTTGGCTTTCTATTGGTAAAAGAATTTTCAAAATCGGTTCAGGAGTTCCAGAGATTACTCCCTACAACCTCACAAACTTTACCTCTTTATGATATTAGTATAGAAGATCTAGCTTTCCCACAGGCACTGTCCGATTTACACGGAAATCAACAAAGGCCATCATTCTAATAATATTAATAGGCATTCGGCTAAATACTCCACACAAATCGTCACTTGTTGCTTAGACTGGGTTAATACCCACACTTCAGTTAATCAATATTAGGTTAAAAAAAGAAAAGTTACCTACATCTGTGCGTTGGTAGTGTTGGTCCTAATATTGACCCCTGTGATACTCTCTCACTTATTACCAAGCTAGAAGCGATTTATACAACCTTTGTAGTTTTGATGTTACGGGTTATGTTAGTGAAATGAAAAACCTAAAAAGATTGAAAGCTTTGGCTACCACAAACGCTTATTTGTTAAGAATCATTCGTGAGTTATTCAGTTAAATGCCTTCGTAGAAGTCGAACAGAGTCGTTAACATTGCTGTCCACTCATACCTGTGTCTCAAATAGACTTAATCACTAATATGAACATTTTATGATTTCTTTATTTTTTATCATACAGCGCCCCACTGCTGGGCAAAAGCCTCTCCCATATCCTTTCAGACACTCTTTTCTTGCGTCACCTCAAACCTGAACCAAATTGTATGTTTCTAGCATTTCTGGCAAATTCGTCGTTTTATTACAATGATAGTAATATATTTAAATAAACATTAGTATTTTTAATTAAATTACCCAATTTCCCTTTACCAAGAAAAAAAATCTGAGTGCGCTTTTTTTTTATTGTCCTCTCTTGATAGAATCAGTTAGCGACTTTCTAGCGACTGTCGATATTCGAATCCCTAGACTGAATTGAATTTGTAGGAGATGGCAACACTGTCTGGAACAATCATACCTCTTACTTGGAGTCGGGCGTTGATAGCTGCGCCACAGTTTTAACTTTTGCAGCTACCATCGTTTTACATTGTTTTTTATCTGTCTGTATTTGTTTTTAGGGTTCCGTAACCAAAGGGTTCAAACGGAGCCCTACTGTTGTCACTCATGCGTCCGTCTGTCTATCCGTCAGTCATCTGTTACAAAATTTTGTTCCGAAGTTTTTTTAACTTCCCATTGACCGTACCCGAAGGGTTTAAACGGAGCCCTATTGTTGTCACTCATGTGTCCGTCTGTCTGTCCGTCAGTCATCTGTCACAAAATTTTGTTCCAAAGATTTTTTTAACTTGCGATTGACTTAGGAACGTGAAATTTGGTGATAATGTTTATTATTACGTATATTTTATTTATCGCTCGTCTTACCTGTATAATAAAATAAAAAACTTTTTTACAAGAAAAATAGAAATTAAAGTTATTTTGCACTTTTTTTGGAAGTCGGTTCTATTTTTTTGTAAAAAAGTTTTTTATTTTTCACTTTTTAGTTGTGGTTCCCCATTAAACTGTGTTAACAATTCATAGACATACGATAGCAGCAATCGCGGTGAATTTGCTGTCAATTTTTGAAGAGTTCCGTTGTCTGTCTCCGAAACCCATCATCAGATCTTTTTGAAATTTAAATGGGACCATTTCGGAATAAACCCCTTTAGAACAAAAAAAGAATTTTGCAAATCCGTCAATATATGACGGAGTTATGCCCGAACATACATAAAAAAAAAAAAAATACAAACATCCGAATTGATAACCTCCTCCTTTTTCGAAGTCGGTTAAGAACAAATAGATATACATACTAAATCATTTAAAGAATACAATTCGTTGCTGATTTCGTGAATAAACAAGTTATGCTACGATGAAGTATAGGATCTTTTATTAAGGTGAAAGCTCCTGGGTAGCTCGCAAAATTCAAATTTTCTTACTTTTTTGGAATTTGTAGGTCAGTGTCAGGTTGTATCTTGGTCAAAACTTGATTCGCGGTCGTAGCAAGTATGTATTTATAGAATTCTAATCATTAAAATCATCAATACAACTCTCTCAGTTAGAATTGACTCCAAATGTAAGTATTTCATGAAATCATGACATTTGGCATCAATTCTAACTGAGAGAGAGCCCTTGCAGTGGCTTGCTCACGTGTGGTGCTTGGTACCCTCGCGAGTCACTTTGCGTGTATCAGTGCGGTTAAGAACACTTTCGAAAGTTTGTTTCGCTACTTGCTAGACTCTAAGTAAACCTCCTATTTGTGTGTTTTCGTCCAGAAAGTTATTCTCTCTCACTTATATATTATGTTCTAAGATAAATTCTGGAAAGAAGGATATTGTTCCAATGTGAAGTCAGTCGCTTCTCCGTCTGTCAAGCCAAAGCTACCAAACTAATATTACATATAAAATGGAGCGCCCTCAGGCACATTACAAACGTACGTAACACTAGATCCTAAGTAGTAGCACCTAATGGTGAAATATAGCGCTCGCGTTATTGTGAACAGAAACCGTTATTTTTAAATCTGATTTTTCTTTGATAATTCCCTCTCTTGTAGTCCGACACGCACTTGGCCGGGTTTATTGTTCCTTTTTTTTGTGGGTTGGGAAATCATCCAATCACATCTCCCGCTCTAGGGTGGAGAGTGCCAGACTCTTACTGACTAAAACCCACCCCTGTTCCTTCCCTGCCCTGAGTACCCAGGGGCGAGGTAACTCCGTTTTGAATTGATCCTCAACCCCTGGGCAAATTTATCCTCAACCCCTAGACAAATTTATCCTCAACCCCTGGGCAAATTTATCCTCAACCCCTAGACAAATTTATCCTCAACCCCTGGGCAAATTTATCCTCAACCCCTAGACAAATTTATCCTCAACCCCTAGACAAATTTATCCTCAACCCCTGGGCAAATTTATCCTCAACCCCTAGACAAATTTATCCTCAACCCCTAGACAAATTTATCCTCAACCCCTAGACAAATTTATCCTCAACCCCTGGGCAAATTTATCCTCAACCCCTAGACAAATTTATCCTCAACCCCTGGGCAAATTTATCCTCAACCCCTAGACAAATTTATCCTCAACCCCTGGGCAAATTTATCCTCAACCCCTAGACAAATTTATCCTCAACCCCTGGGCAAATTTATCCTCAACCCCTCAACTAATAATAATAAACTAATAATAATAATAATAAAAATCTAAACTTATTATTATTATTAATAATAATAAAAATCGTTTATTTTATAAAAGGGAGACAAATACAATAAAAATATCTTAACAATTAGACTAGAGCACAGTTTTATATTAGCCTGAACTAGGTGGAACCTGGTTTTCAGGCTAGACAGTTCATAAATATCTTATAAGAATTATAAATAAATTAAACAGTATAAAGTACTAAAATTAAAACTTACATAAAAATAGAATCAGCATGTTAGCGGGTTATTTGTCGACAATGAGTAGATCCTCTGTCTGTTCATAAGCAATGCTTCGTAGAAATGAAATGACAGTTTTTTTACAATTAAAATAGTTCAACTTATAAAAACTTAGTTTTTTATTTAACCTATTGTACAGAAATGGGCCTAAAAATGAGAAGAATCTTTCTGCAAAGACATTTTTGGAGGTTGCATTAGAAGTGCACACTATATCATTCCGCCTCTTGTTAGTACTGTCAGAAATGTACGAAAGCATAGTATGTTGTTTTAATACTAAGTGCAAAATGAAAAGCTGGCGAACAGTCAGCACGTTGCAGGATTTATATAACTGATCTGTGGGAAAGAAAAAGGGATGGAAGTTTGCTACTTTTAAAATTGCTCTCTGAGCTCTTTCAAGAGGAAGCAAGAGGGCACAGATAATATATTACTAGCGTACAGATGCCTCATCCCATACAAAGAAACGGTACCGCCGTAACTACGGGTTCCCGTATGGCACAAGTAACTTTTGTTCTTCGTTCGGGCCCGTCCTCTACACCTCGCTAGATGGTGTTAGCAGCGACGGCTTGCAAGCTGAATGAATTTACTTAAAGTCTTACCAATATTTTCTCACACATTAAGGAATTATTTAATAGTATTTTTGGGCACTTCATAGCAATTTTACTGTATCAAAATGTGTCACTATTCAAATTTTAAAGAGGATTCCTAAAACTTCATACAGCGCCATCTATTGGTACAAGAAATATAGATGTCTAAGGATTCGTTCCAACAATCGTCTAAATTTGAATTACAAGCCAAGTATTCCACAATTTTATGCTTAGGGCAGTTTATGAAATAAGAAAACACAGTTTTTACCATATTTCTTTTCAAAATATTAATATTACTTAAACTTCAATAAGAAATCGATCCATATTACGCCATCTATTGAGATTTATTTGAACTAAATTTTCTTTGTTCGAGATGAGACCCCGTGCCCTGGGCAGGGTCTTTTTGTTCCTAATAAACGATTATAACATAATGATGATTGTGATTAGTTATTGTCCTCCTGTCCGCAGCTCGTCGACCAGCATCAGCTCGGTGTCCGCTCGCCACGTGTTCGTGTCGGCGACAGACAACCCTCGTACTCGCGCGCTCACGGCCAACGACACGGGCGCCATCAAGCACACGCAGCGTCAGCAGCTTTAATATACACACATCTATACAAACACTGATTTTTATTGTGACTCCCCCTACGCAGAATAACTTACCTCATTTTTTTTTAGGGTTAGATTCATTAAACGACTTCTCCCGCTCTGGGTGCGGTTCCCAGCGGGAGGGAGAACCAGACTCATACTGACTAAAACTTGCCCGTGTTCCTTCAGTTTTCTGTGCCAGGACCGAGGTAACTTTCGACATACTGGCAGACACCGGTCCTTGCAGGCCCCGTCAATCAAGCTGACATCTCTGGTTCGTTGCGTGTGGAACACAACGCGCCGTCGACCCGGACCTGCTCTTTGCAACTTTAATTTACACAACCAGTGGCGTAACTATACCATCTGAGGCCCTTAGCAAATCCATTGCATGGGGCCCCAAGAAAACTCGTCACATTTTAATTTAGTTTTAATAAATCACTCAGATATAGTTAAATATCTAATTTTCAAAAGCATAGGTGTTACAAATTTATAATAAAATAACAGTTAAGTTAATAATAATGTTAACAAGATATTAATCAAATTCTTTTCTCCGAGCTTTCTGTTCAGCAAAAGTATCAATAATTTCATCAAAGTTTAAAGATCGGGCCAAAGAATTTTCAATAGACAGAATAGCCAAGTTAGATAGCCTATTTTGTCGAGCTCGCAGCCTCTCGGGCCGGAGGCCCCGTCAGGCCGGGGGCCCGTGGCATTTTGACAGTCCTGCAACCCTATAGTTACGCCACTGTACACAACTATACAAACACTGACTGAGTTTTATTGTGACAACTACCACTGTCCATAGTAACTTTCCTCATTAGTAGCCCTTTTTGAAGTTATGCTTCTTTTGGCGCGTTAGGGAAAAATTATGAGAGTAAATTTTTACGATGCGCGCGCACACCGTCACAAAAAACCGACACCCTGAAGTTAGGTGGAACTGACACCCTGAAGTTAGCTAGAACCGACATCCTGAAGTTAGCTATAGTCTGTGGCAGGGCTTGATAACGTTACCAAATAACAAAATAATTACCGTTACTTAACGTTAATTTCCATTGTGATACCATAGTAACGTTATGAAAATTTACCGTTACTTGATAACATTACCAGTATTTTAACGTTAATTAACATTTAACGTAAAATACGAGAATTATCGGTTTAACGGTAAAATTATTAGTGTTACCTAGCCGGCGAATTTTCTTGTTTTTTGCAATTTAAAGGTCCGTGACAGGTTATATCTTCAAAGAAAGAGATTTATATTAAAATCAAAATGTGATGTACGACAATAACAAATATGTATTTACACAGTTATAACCATAAGAATCATATACTCATCATCATGAACTAAGATTTGATGTGTATATTAACTAGATTGCCGAAATCCAGCTAAACGAAAAAAGAAAATATAAAATTAGGGTTATAATTATGTACTTGTATACTTTTTTCCTATCGTGAATCATATTTTGATCAAGATACAACCTAACACTGTCCTAAAAATTGCAAAAAAAAACACAAGGAAATTTGAACTACACGGGCTTCCTCTACGCATTCCATTCATTTATTTATTTCCGTAGCCGTCGACTCCGCAGGTACATTTTGGTACATTTTGTGCGCTGCCTCATTCTGTACACTACACTGTTGCCGCACCGCGGCGGCGCGCGCGCGCGTCTCGGCCGTGTGTAATACCTATAGTGAAATGGTTTGTTTGTTGATTTGAATACACGCTTACAAGATGGGACGTAAAAAACAAATTAAGGTTTACAGATATTTTCAACTAAACGATGGTAAAACATCTCATTGCTTAGTTCTAGAATGTGGAAAAATATTAATAAGGTGTTAAATGAGTACCTTTATTATGATATAGCTTACCATAATTAAGTAGGTATCTTATAACGAGGATAAAAATACCCAGTCTAGGTACCAATCAGCAATGTTTTTATTCGTTGAATGATGTTTTTGGAAGCTACTTTGATCCAAAAATAATTAGACCATCTACATGGTGGTTTTTTTCTAAAACAAACTTAATTAGGCAGGTACTTACCAAATAAATACTGTCGAAATCGTTGTTTCTGGTTTTGTGTCTTCGTTTTTTGAAACCGACTGCCGAAGTTGAAGTTATTTTGCACTTCTTTTGGAAGTCGGATCTTTTTTTTTTGTAAAAAGGTTTTATGTTTCACTTTTTATTTGTGTTCCCCATTAATTTGTGTTAAGGTGCAGTTATACGACTTTAATGGTTTTCAATTGAACCTCACGTCTAAACGACTAGTCTTATTTCTTTAAAAAAATACATGTAGACAACAATAGACAATTTCCGTCGTAATTTGATTTGAGAATATTTCAAATTATAAAAAAAAAACTTAGTTATGTTTTAAAAACAAACATTACATTTAAATAAAATATTTGTTACCATTCTATATTATTATGACATGTTGCGCCGACCCCAAATAAATTGGGATAAGGGCAGGAGAATGATGATTCTATATTATTATGAAAAAAAGATAATTTTTAAAACGGAACCTATCCATCATAGTTCATAATATCCGTTATAGTTACGTCTTGTTATTTTTGTTTAATGAACATCAATATGTCGCTCATTTTATTTGGAAAAACTTAAATGAAACCAGAAAGTCGGAAATAACCTGGTATGTTCCTAAAAATATGACTCATCTCATACCTGCGTAAAACGTTGTATCGTCCGCGAGGCATTTTTAGCAAATAATTAATCAAACAAAACATTCAATAAAAATAAAACAACGAAACAATAGGGGGTGTAAGGGGGAGCACACAACAGCCG
Source organism: Polia nebulosa (assembly GCA_951329385.1). NCBI lineage: Eukaryota > Metazoa > Arthropoda > Insecta > Lepidoptera > Noctuidae > Polia > Polia nebulosa. The sequence continues at coordinate 19,205,181 of OX589614.1, forward strand.
GACTCCCCAAATGTCAACCACACCTGCGCTCGGTACACCCTGCCACTGACGGACGAGGCGCTGGTGACCGACCGATGGCGGTATAACCATCCGACAAGCCAACCTAAATTCTCCAAAGCGATGACGAGCAGCAGCGTCATCGTTGCGAAAGGATTGGCTCTGCGGTCACCAATCCCCTTGCCCAGCGTGGTGACTACGTGCATTAAACCTCTCATGATTAAAGTGTCAAAACAACGGCCCCCAGTTCCCGGTGGTCCCGCTATTCCTGGACAAGGTAGCGGGTAGCGGTCACGTTAACGGCAGGACAAGGGGTGCGAAGAATTCCCCCGGGTGACGGCTATCAACGACGACGACGACTACATCTGGCTACGTACAATGGACGTTCGATGAGGCTGGACCATCACCTTGCTGAACTTGAGGTGGGGCTAGGTCGCATTAACTGGCATATACTGGGGCTATCTGAAGTCCGAAGACAGGGGGAGGACACGATAACCCGGGATAGTCAGGTCACCTAATCTAATTCCTTCTGATCTTCTGGTCAGCGAAGGTGATCAGCTCTCCCAAGGTGGTGTTGGCTTCCTGGTCAACAAGCCAACACCACCGTCCACCGTTCAGTGTTGTAGAAATCAGTAGTGTGTCGGTACGGGTAGCGTCCCTTGTACTAAAACTCACTGTAAGGTACTACCTGAAATTAGCGGTAATGCGTAAGGTATATGCGCCGACTTCGTCAAGCTCTGACGAGACAGTTGAGACAATGTACGAGGATATTGCCAAGGCAATGCACAGTACAACAAAGGCCCACTACAGCGTTGTTATGGGGACCTCAATGCCAAAGTGGGAGTACAAGAACACGGCGAATCGAAAGTCGGACCGTTCGGGTTGGGGCGCAGGAATCGCAAGGAGCAAATGCTAGTCAACTTTTTAGAGTGGGAGGGGGCTCTTTTTAATGAATTTTTTCTTCGAAAAGAAATACCAAAGGAAGTGGACCTGGCAGAGCCCTAATACCGTGACTAAAAACGAGATAGACTTCATCATAATGGATAAGAGGCACATATTTAGAGATGTCACCGTGATCAGGAGGTTTAACACCGGAAGCGATCACAGGCTAGTCCAAGGCACTCTTAATATCAATTTTCGAGCTGAGAGCAGCTGCAGGCCACTGGATTCGAAAAGTTCTAACTGGAACTTCAAAATCGATACTTAAACTTATAAGGAAAAGACGAGAGTTGCCATCCATGCAACCTAAAAATTAGAATGCTGACGCGACGCGACCTTCGGTGCTCCAACACCCGCGACATTTAGGTCGCTATTGAGCAGAACCGAGGGTTGAAAGTGTTCGCTCAACAATTAGGGAGGTCTGACAAAACTAAGAAATGCGGATGGCAGAATCGTGACTTCAAAATCCGAGATACTCGAGGAGGTCGAGGACCTACGAGCTTTCTACGGGCCCCTATACTCAACGCGGACGGCGAAACTAGCGGAACATAATGCAGACGATTAAATATCTAGGTGTAACAATTGACAGTTGTCTTAATTTCAAAGAACACATAAAAGTTTTAAGTGGAAGGATTCGTAAATTAATTTTTGTATTTAAAAATTTACGTCATGTCGCTGATCCGCCACTACTGAAGCAAATATATTATGCTCTCTGTCAGTCGCTTTTGACATACTGTATTTCTTCGTGGGGTGGTTCCTCTAAAACGGCATTAAAGAGCCTTGAGATCGCCCAACGTGCAGTACTCAAAGTTAGTACTTTTAAACGTATTTTTTTCCCGACTGCTCAACTGTACAAGAACTGTGAGGTCCTGACCGTCAGGCAATTATATATACTCAATGTTACTCTCCTACAACATAGTAAACAGATCTACAATCCGCTAAACCAAGTGGGGCGAAGAAAAGATAGGGTTTGTGTCAGGAAAAATATTACTAACACTAAATTCAGCACAAAATTTACTGACTTTTTTGGACCTTTCATCTACAATAAGATAAACAGAGCTATAAACATCTACCCTTTGACTAAAACACAATGTAAGAAAAAGGTGACTGAATACTTGCTTAAACTCTCTTATGAAGACAGTGAATTGCTGCTACATATACCAGAGTGATTGTTGGCTTATCACAGTCACACACCCTCTCATACTCATTCACACACATACTCATTTCACACATAGAGAGGACACTCATACTCATACACACTAGTCAGATTGAATATTTTTTTTTTTTTTTTTGGAAGTCTCTGCTTGTACTGTGTTAGGAATTAGGATGATGATTTATTATTTTGTTTCTAGTAATTTCATTTTAAAAACTATTGTGATGTTTTTGTAAATTTAAGTCAAGGATTCTGTGTTACTGATATTATTTTTAATTGATTTATGGATATTTTCGACTTTAGTAAATTTACTCCTAATATTTAATTTTAAATACTTCACTGACTTTATTTATTTATTTCAATTTTATTCTGGTGATTTTTTATTAATGAATTAATTGTTATCATGTTATTATTTTTAGATATTAATTTAATGTTTTATTGTTCCGAATGAATGGTTTTAATATGTATTTTTAATGTTTTAAAATTTAGCATTAATGATTTTGTGACTTACTTTTTAGTTCATTGATTTTGTTTTTATTTTTAAGTCAAGATTAAATGTTAAATAACATTTCTGCTCAATGGCTAGCAATAATATTTAATATTTGAGGGGATTGGCACTGATAGCTGAAATTCAGGCTTTTGCCTAGTTCGGCTACAGATGTTTAATTCTTTTGTATTGTGAAAATATAGCCTGGAAATTTCTTGTAAGACTGTGAAAAATCAAGTGAAATAAACTTATTATTATTATTCCATTTATTTATAGTTTAAACATACAATTTACATTTTTAAATATTAAAATATCAAAATATAAAAACATTTAAAAATATAAAAAATAGTATCCCACCGGTATCGGGATAGGGTCTTAACTAAATAGGCCTATAAACCAATAAAACTTATTTGAAATCGTGAAGCAATAAAATGGCAGGAAATGGTAAGTATTAAATTTTTTCCTTTGTCTAATTAAACAAAGTGTTAAATCTCATTAATAAAGTTTCAATTCTTTGTTTTTTTTTCTATTCTTAGTTAAAGTGAAACATACGGTCTGCTCCCGAGCATTTTCCCGCTAGATAGCGCTGAAGTCGAAATTTTTAGATTATTTTGTTTTATGTGTACTTAATTGGAACATTAGTAAGTAAAGGTAAATAAAACATACTATAGTAAATATTTTATTTCTTCTTACCAGATGGTAAGCGGTTACGCACTGACTCCCCGAGTCTTCTATCTGACCACGACGAAGATGATTGGGACGGTATGTCCCAATCCATTTTAGCAAAGCCGTCAATAAAAAAAAGAGCCGGTGGAAGTGCTGTGGCGGAAAAACCCAGTCAGACACCGGCGATGATGACGGGGACAAGCAATATTTGTGAAGCTTGTGCTTTAAATAAAAGTGACACCAAGAGCAAAAATTACCATTTCGCTAAAATTGTCGAGTCGCAATTAAACGATTCGGAACCATGCGTACTGCCTAACGTATACATCAAACTAATAACGTTTTTTTAAGAGGCTAAGTGCCGCCACATTAATGAGAAAATATGTAATAATTAGTAATGTTGTTAAAAATTAAAGTTAAGTAAATATAATTTGATTTTGATTATATAAAATTCAAAGTACTGACTGACTGATATATCAACGCACACCTAAACCGCTAGTCCAAGAGACATGGAATTTGGAGGGTGTGTTTTTTGTGAAGAGTAGGTATCCATTAAGAAAGGGTTTTTCGAAATTGCACCCCTGAGAGGGTGAAATGGGGGTTGAAAGTTTATAACGGGGAAGTACTAATTTGACGCGGGTAAAGCCGCTAGCAGAAGCTAGTAAACAATAATTTAGGTATCCTCAAACTTTATTCATTAACGTTGCGCAAAACGCAGTTTATAGGCGGAACAGAGACGTGGCGGCGGCGTACACCTCCGCGCGCTCTGTTGATCACCCGCACTCACCACACGCGAGGCCGCACCGATATGTAAGTTACGTCTGTATACTGCACACGCGCGTAGATTCGTGTTTTCGTATAGACGAGCTCTTATTACTTTGTTGTTGTTATAATTGATCTGTTAATTATTTGATTCTTATTGTTTCGTTCAATCAATCAATCAACTCAGCCCATTGCAGTCCTTTGCTGGACATAAGCCTCTCCCAGGCTGCGCCGCAACACCCTGTCTTCCGCCTTCCGTCCGCAGTCTATCCCAGCCACCTTCTTAAGGTCGTCGGTCACCAGAGCTGGGAGGCGTCCCACACTACGCTTGCCGATACGCGGTCACCAGAGCTGGGAGGCGTCCCACACTACGCTTGCGATACGCGGTCACCACTCCAAGACTCGTCTGCTCCATCGACCATCTGTCCTACGACAAACATGAACAGCCCACTGCCACTTCAGTTTGCTTATTCTACAAGCTATGTCGGTTACTCCGGTACTTTTCTAGACAATTTCATTCCTGATTTTATCCATCAAAGAAACTCCTAACATAGCCCTCTCCATAGCGCGCTAAACGAACTTGAATTTGTAGACCAGCCCGACCGTCAGTGTCCATGTTTCGGCACTGTATGTCATAACGGGCAGGACGCACTGGTTGAAAATCTTAGTCTTCAAACATTGCGGAATAGGGGACGAGAAGACCTGACTAAGTTTTCCAAACGCTGCCCAATCCAACCGGATCCTTCTGTCTGCGTCTTTCTCAAAGTTGTGTCTACCGAGCTGGATGACTTGCACTAGGTAGACATACTCCTTCACAGCTTCGAGAAGCGACCCTTTGATGTGGATTGGACTCGGCAAGATGTGTGAATTGTACATGACTTTCGTCTTGTCCAAATTCATCCCGAGGCCAACCCGCAAAGAGGCTCCATTTAGGCTGTGCAGCATCCGGCTTAACTCTTCAGCCGTTTCTGCCATTATGACGATGTCATCGGCATAGCGAAGGTGTGAGATATACTCGTCGTTCACGTTGATACCCTGTCCAGTCCAGTCCAGCGTCTTCAAGACGTCCTCCAGCGCGTTGGTGAATAGTTTCGGGGATATCCCATCCCCTGTCTCACCCCTCTGAGCAGTTGGTTGGGGCTGGTTTTCGGATCTTGGATCTGGACAGTCATCGTTTAAGGCCAGTCAATTCGACATCATTGCAGAGAGGCCAGAACTTCCTATATTGCGATGGAGTCAAAGGCTTTCTCGTAGTCCAAAAATGCCATACACAGTGGCTGGTTGTACTCCTCGGCATTCTGTATAATTTGCCGAACAGTATGGATGTGGTCCACGGTACTGAAGCGTTTTCGAAAACCAGCTTATTCTGGTGGATAGAACTCGTCAAGTCTCCTGGCGAGACGGTTCTTGACGACCCTCGAGAACAGCTTGTAGACGTGGCTCAGAAGTGAGATGTCTATAGTTCTTTAGCAAGATTTTTTCACCTTTTTTGAAGAACAGAACCACCGCATCTCCGCTCCACGCCTCAAACGTAATGACAAAGTTGAAGAAACTCGCTAGCTCTCTCAGGACTGGAGCCCCACCCGTTTTAAGGAGCTTTGTCGTTATTCCGTCATCACCATTGTTGTTTTTTAGCTGCTCGAGAGCCGCCCTAATCTCGCACTGGTCGACATCCGGGATGTCCTCCGTGTAGTGACGCGTTAATTCGGCTCGATAATAATAATAATAATAGGATGTCGACCAGTGCGAGATTAGGGCGGCTCTCGAGCAGCTAAAAAACAACAATGGTGATGACGGAATAACGACAAAGCTCCTTAAAACGGGTGGGGCTCCAGTCCTGAGAGAGCTAGCGAGTTTCTTCAACTTTGTCATTACGTTTGAGGCGTGGAGCGGAGATGCGGTGGTTCTGTTCTTCAAAAAAGGTGAAAAAATCTTGCTAAAGAACTATAGACATCTCACTTCTGAGCCACGTCTACAAGCTGTTCTCGAGGGTCGTCAAGAACCGTCTCGCCAGGAGACTTGACGAGTTCTATCCACCAGAATAAGCTGGTTTTCGAAAACGCTTCAGTACCGTGGACCACATCCATACTGTTCGGCAAATTATACAGAATGCCGAGGAGTACAACCAGCCACTGTGTATGGCATTTTTGGACTACGAGAAAGCCTTTGACTCCATCGCAATATAGGAAGTTCTGGCCTCTCTGCAATGATGTCGAATTGACTGGCCTTAAACGATGACTGTCCAGATCCAAGATCCGAAAACCAGCCCCAACCAACTGCTCAGAGGGGTGAGACAGGGGATGGGATATCCCCGAAACTATTCACCAACGCGCTGGAGGACGTCTTGAAGACGCTGGACTGGACTGGACAGGGTATCAACGTGAACGACGAGTATATCTCACACCTTCGCTATGCCGATGACATCGTCATAATGGCAGAAACGGCTGAAGAGTTAAGCCGGATGCTGCACAGCCTAAATGGAGCCTCTTTGCGGGTTGGCCTCGGGATGAATTTGGACAAGACGAAAGTCATGTACAATTCACACATCTTGCCGAGTCCAATCCACATCAAAGGGTCGCTTCTCGAAGCTGTGAAGGAGTATGTCTACCTAGTGCAAGTCATCCAGCTCGGTAGACACAACTTTGAGAAAGACGCAGACAGAAGGATCCGGTTGGATTGGGCAGCGTTTGGAAAACTTAGTCAGGTCTTCTCGTCCCCTATTCCGCAATGTTTGAAGACTAAGATTTTCAACCAGTGCGTCCTGCCCGTTATGACATACAGTGCCGAAACATGGACACTGACGGTCGGGCTGGTCTACAAATTCAAGTTCGTTTAGCGCGCTATGGAGAGGGCTATGTTAGGAGATTCTTTGATGGATAAAATCAGGAATGAAATTGTCTAGAAAAGTACCGGAGTAACCGACATAGCTTGTAGAATAAGCAAACTGAAGTGGCAGTGGGCTGTTCATGTTTGTCGTAGGACAGATGGTCGATGGAGCAGACGAGTCTTGGAGTGGTGACCGCGTATCGCAAGCGTAGTGTGGGACGCCTCCCAGCTCTGGTGACCGCGTATCGGCAAGCGTAGTGTGGGACGCCTCCCAGCTCTGGTGACCGACGACCTTAAGAAGGTGGCTGGGATAGACTGCGGACGGAAGGCGGAAGACAGGGTGTTGCGGCGCAGCCTGGGAGAGGCTTATGTCCAGCAAAGGACTGCAATGGGCTGAGTTGATTGATTGATTGAACGAAACAATAAGAATCAAATAATTAACAGATCAATTATAACAACAACAAAGTAATAAGAGCTCGTCTATACGAAAACACGAATCTACGCGCGTGTGCAGTATACAGACGTAACTTACATATCGGTGCGGCCTCGCGTGTGGTGAGTGCGGGTGATCAACAGAGCGCGCGGAGGTGTACGCCGCCGCCACGTCTCTGTTCCGCCTATAAACTGCGTTTTGCGCAACGTTAATGAATAAAGTTTGAGGATACCTAAATTATTGTTTACTAGCTTCTGCTAGCGGCTTTACCCGCGTCAAATTAGTACTTCCCCGTTATAAACTTTCAACCCCCATTTCACCCTCTCAGGGGTGCAATTTCGAAAAACCCTTTCTTAATGGATACCTACTCTTCACAAAAAACACACCCTCCAAATTCCATGTCTCTTGGACTAGCGGTTTAGGTGTGCGTTGATATATCAGTCAGTCAGTACTTTGAATTTTATATAATCAAAATCAAATTATATTTACTTAACTTTAATTTTTAACAACATTACTAATTATTACATATTTTCTCATTAATGTGGCGGCACTTAGCCTCTTAAAAAAACGTTATTAGTTTGATGTATACGTTAGGCAGTACGCATGGTTCCGAATCGTTTAATTGCGACTCGACAATTTTAGCGAAATGGTAATTTTTGCTCTTGGTGTCACTTTTATTTAAAGCACAAGCTTCACAAATATTGCTTGTCCCCGTCATCATCGCCGGTGTCTGACTGGGTTTTTCCGCCACAGCACTTCCACCGGCTCTTTTTTTTATTGACGGCTTTGCTAAAATGGATTGGGACATACCGTCCCAATCATCTTCGTCGTGGTCAGATAGAAGACTCGGGGAGTCAGTGCGTAACCGCTTACCATCTGGTAAGAAGAAATAAAATATTTACTATAGTATGTTTTATTTACCTTTACTTACTAATGTTCCAATTACACATAAAACAAAATAATCTAAAAATTTCGACTTCAGCGCTATCTAGCGGGAAAATGCTCGGGAGCAGACCGTATGTTTCACTTTAACTAAGAATAGAAAAAAAAACAAAGAATTGAAACTTTATTAATGAGATTTAACACTTTGTTTAATTAGACAAAGGAAAAAATTTAATACTTACCATTTCCTGCCATTTTATTGCTTCACGATTTCAAATAAGTTTTATTGGTTTATAGGCCTATTTAGTTAAATATCGGCAAGGCACGGCATCACACCGGCGCGAAAGCGCGGGCGGGCGGCCCGTGTCCACCACCTCACAAGGATTACCGTTAAAAAATAACGATAAAATTAACGTTAAACCGCAAGTAACGTTAATAAAGAATAACGTTAAAATGAAGCATAAATAACGTTAAACCTGTTACCGTTATTTTAATAATAACGTTAACTCCTGTCAAGGATGGGTAACGTTAAAAAATTTTAACGGTATTTAAAGCCCTGGTCTGTGGTTCACGAAGAATGATTGTTTTCCTTTTGTAAACTTTGTGACAGTTTGGTTTTTGAAGTTATATTTCCTAGAACCGACATCCTGAAGTTAGCTATAGTCTGTGGTTCATGAAGAATGATTGTTGTCCTTTTGTAAACTTTGTGACAGTTTGGTTTTTGAAGTTATAAATTTTTTTTGGCGTGTTAGGGACAAATAATGAAAGTAAATTTTTACAATGTGCGCGCACACCGTCACAAAAAACCGACACCCTGAAGTTAGCTATAGTCTGTGGTTCATTAAGAATGATTGTTTTCCTTTTGTAAACTTTGTGACAGTTTGGTTTTTTATCTTGTTACGCCAAAGAAGTATAACTTCTTACGTGCTTACATAAGTACACACACACTTTTTTTTTTTTGGGTGTGGGACGTCATCAAATGGCTTCTTTCGCTTTGTGTCTGGAGCGGTAGGCAGTGTCAGACTCTAACTGACTAAAACTCGCCCATGTCCCTTCAGTTGCCTGTACCAGTGCAACATGACACTTTCATACACACCCCCGACCCTGCCGTCTCCTCCTTCTGCGAAGCAGTAATGCTCGCGAAGAGGGAGGTGGCACACGTTAGGGAGAATCAACAACGGCAGAGTCGCCCTAGCGCCCTCGGACGCAGCCGCCGCAGGAGACGCCAGGGGCTGCGAGACGATCTCCGGCCACCGTAGACCCGGGCCTGCGGATGGCGAGTAGTGGGTAACTCGCCGTCCGATCAGCACCAGGCCCGAGAGTCGACGGCGCGTAGTGTTCCACGCGCGCCTCAAAGAGTTGTCAGCAAAAGGACGGGGCCTGCCACCGCCAATGCCTGCCTGGGGGTTGAGGATAAATTCGAAAGAGTTACCTCGCCCCTGGGCATGTATGGCAGGGAGGAACAGGGGTGGGTTTTAGTCAGTAAAAGTCTGACACGCCCTTCCGCTCCACCCTAGAGCGGAAGAAGTCATAAGATGATTTCCTACCCCCCAAAAAAAAAAAAACTTGAGAGGTGTCAAGGGACACACCGGATGGAACGAAGTTCCTTTCGATTAATTAGTGAAGGAATTGTAATATAATTTTATTTTTTTAATTTATAATATTTTTTTTATTATTAACTACGCACACACGCACGCACGTAAGAAGTTATACTTCATCATCTCATCTCATCTCATCTCATCGCAGCTCAGATCAGCTAAGCTCAGCTTAGCTCAGCTCAACTCAACTCTAGCAATAACAACAACTATAACAAATAATGTTTGATAATGCTTGATCTGCTTGCAAACTTTGTACCTACCCACCAAAAATACAAGAAGTTTTTATTAGATTGTTTTTCCAACACAATCTTTTTGGATGGACAGCCTCATTAGTGTCGTGACAACTTATCGTAAGATTTTTTTCCGTCTAGCCCCCTTTCACAACGCGCGATAAGGAACTTCGTTCCAAAAACCCCGACCCTGGCAGACACCGGCCCTTGCAGGCCCCGTCAATCAAGCTGACATCTCTTGTACGTCGCGTGTGGAACACAACGCGCCGTCGACCCGGACCCTGCTCCTTGTCGGACGGCAAGCTACCTATTGCTCTCCGCAAGCCCAACACCGGCGCCGCCAAGCACACCACACGCCAGCAACTTTAATATACATAATTATAACGGGTGATTCATTTGGAGTTACTTTTTCCAAAACTAAAAAAAATATGAATAAAACAAATTTATCGGGTAATCTTTATTATAATACAAAAGAACCATTCCTTACATTTACTTTTTAAAGATTATTTCTTTCAAATGTTGTCCGTAACTGCTATTAAGGTGGTCCATTCTGGAGTTCCAGTTTTCGATGACCCGACCGAGCATTTCCAGTGGTATTTGGCGAATAACGCGAGTAATGTTGGCTTCCAGTTGATCAATCGTACGCGGCTTATCCATATAAACTTTGGACTTTACACAACCCCACAGAAAAAAGTCTAAGGGTGTGATATCACAGGATCTAGGCGGCCAACTGACTGGTCCGAAACGCGAAATTAACTGTTCACCAAATTTTTCTCGCAACAAAGCCATGGTTTCACGTGCTGTGTGGCAAGTGGCGCCGTTTTGTTGGTACCAAAAGTTTTGAAGATGACGGGCTTCAATTTCAGGAAACAAATAGTCCGTTATCATGGTACGATAACGGTCACCATTGACAGTGACGTTCTGGCCGGCTTCGTAATAGCAGTTACGGACAACATTTGAAAGAAATAATCTTTAAAAAGTAAATGTAAGGAATGGTTCTTTTGTATTATAATAAAGATTACCCGATAAATTTGTTTTATTCATATTTTTTTTAGTTTTGGAAAAAGTAACTCCGAATGAATCACCCATTACAAACACTGACGTTTTATTTTGACAACTACCCCTGTCCACAGTAACTTTCCTCCTTAGTAGCCCTTTTTTTTAAGTGAAAACTTCTTTAGGCGCATTGGGCATTTTTGAAATGGGAAAAAAACAATTGAACTCGCCACCGACACCGACGAACAGTGAAAATTTCTTAAGGAGCGCTGAGCATTTTTGTTCAAATTTTCACTTGTGTCGGTACTCCAGGAGTGCCACTCTTTTTTTTAGCGTGATAATTAGAGGTCAGAATTAGGTAGAGTTATTTATGTACTTGCATCGAAATGTTGATATTAATATGGATCTTCCCGGGATTTCTAATGGACAATCCCGTGTGGCCAACAATATTACAAATGAATAATAATAAAAAACTATTGTTTTCTTTTGATCTCGCAAGCTATGTTGTGTGAACTACAAATGTGGCAACATCGCGCGTGTGCGCATTGGAATTTTGCAACTTCGGATAACCGATGTCGTTGATGTAAATTTGGTAACGTCACGCGTGCAGTGGTTTAAATTGTGTGAAAGTAAATAGCTTTTTTATTTAATAAACCACGGGATTTCTCTGCTCTTTAAAATTAATCTCGGGATTTCAGACATATCCACTTTATTCTTAATCAGTGTAAGTACATAAATAACTCGATCTAATTCCGACCTCTGGTGATAATGATAAATCATCAAATGACTTCTCCTCCGCTTTGGGTCTGGAGCGGTAGGGAGTGTCAGACTCTTACTACTTACGACACGGACAGGTTAGGTTCGAAGGGGAGGACGGAGGCTACAGTAAGCGAGCGAACGTGGCCCCCGTCATCCCCTTTGTGCTAGGTTCTTTACCCTGCAGATATAAATAGGAGGAGGATTTATGACTGTCGTTAGCACATTTCCGACTGAACATACGGAATGCCTAGGCAGTTTGTGATAAATACTTACACCTAACCGTCATTTTGGTATTTTTTTGTGACTCTTTCATTGCACCTACATTTGGTGAGTTGCGAATCTGCTTAGTTGAGAATCTGGTGTCTTGCTAATAAGCGGTTTAGAAGATGGTGGTATGAAAACCCGGTGTCTCGGAAAACGTGGTCCTGCGCCTGATCTCTCCCCGGTCCTGACTGATTGCCGTCCCCTCAAACTGTGAGAGTAAGGTGCAGCGCAGACGGCACACTTTTTGTGCGATCGAGTCTGCAGCGCACAAAAAGTCTGCATGGCGCGCAAAAAGTCGGTCGCGGATTTTTCAGACTCAACGCACACGACGCACATCTTCGATCATTCTGTCGGCAGAGCTGTAGGGACGTAGACGCTATAGAAATCGTGCAGAGATCGCGAAGTAGGTATTATTTTGTACATGAAGTACAGAAAAAGAAGAAGAAATAGAGAATTTTGGGTACATCCTATACCTACTCGTACTTTCGGAAAGATTACTGAAGGGACAGTTCCATACTAAACATTCAATTCTGAAACAACATCCGGAAAAAAAAATCAAATTTTTTAAAATGTGCGTTACGTCCACCCCTAGGGGGCAAATGCAGATTGCCGACTAAAGTGTGCGCCGTCTGCGTAATGGCTCAATTACACCTTCCGATTTCAAGGGACCCAATTTAGGAAACAGGAAGGTGTAATAGCAGTTAGTGTACGATTTAGTGAGATTGGGACGTCCCGATTTGACTTCCTAAATTGTGTACGATTTAGGATAGTGTAATCGCATCACCCCGATTTAGAGCTAAGTGTTGCCAATTTAGAGACTTTGTCGCTACAAATGGGGTAGTAGTATTTTGGTTTGTGTTTAAAATTAAATTAAATTTCACAAAGTCCCTCTCCCAGAAAAAAAATCTGAGTCCGCTCTTTTTATTTTTAAGTCTGCTCCTGGTAGAATCAGTTTTTAAGAGACTTTAGAGCGACTTTTGATATTCTGTTTAGGGACTCGAATTTGTAAGAGTTGGCAACACTGCCGACTTAGGAGTTCAATTTAGGATAGTGTAATTGCTCGCTTCCTGCTTCCTAGTTAGTTAGTTCCTAAATTGGATCCCTTGAAATCGGAAGGTGTAATTGAGCCTTTAGCGCGCGTTGAAGCAAACGTTCAATTTCTTTCACACACTTTTTGTGCCGAGCGGCGCGGTGCGGTCTGCCCGAATTACACGGATTATTTGTGCGCCGGACTTTTTGCGCGTCGTGTGCGTTACTGCATATAATTGCATAGGTTCTATTTTCACAGACTAAAAAGTGCGTCACGGATAGTCTGTCGTCTGCGCTGCACCTAAAGGAATAGAGAGTGTACCTGTGTTTGCACACACACTTGTACACTTAAACATCTGCGTTCTTGGCCAATCTATCATTGTGATTGGTCACCCCGTGACCGAAAATCGGCCGGGATGATGTTGGGACACAGGGCTCGATCTCTGCGAGAGGGATTGGGCTGTACCTAATCTACCACGCCCAGTGCAGATTGCTGGATGTCACATGTCTTCGAATTTTTGGTGCTATGACATGCCGGTTTCCCCACTATGTTTTCCTTTAGCGTTTGAGAGGAATGATGATGAAAAAAAAGAAAATACACTAAAAATTAAAAAATATCTTTAATTTCGGAAGTCGGTGTTTGCATTTTATTTCTTCGTTTTTTGACACCGACTTCCAGGAATTCCGAAATTAAAGTTACTTTTTTATTTTTAGTGTATTTTCTTATTTGGAAGTCGGTTGTTTTTTTTGTAAAAGAGTTTTTTATTTTTCACTTTTTAGTTGTTATAGGTACCTACCCCAGAACTGAAACTCCCAATAAAATGGACCGTGGAATTTAAACATACTCGTAGGTAATTGGAGAAAACCAAAACGTCATCTAGGAATTCGTATTTTCCGTTTTTGTTCAGTTTTTCAAAAAGCGCTGAAGCAATTTCGATAAAATCGGACCACCTCGGGAGTACCTATATTCTTTCGGATAAAAAGAATTTTGAAAATCGGTCCACAACTCTAGGAGAAATCGGTGAACATACATAAAAAAAAAATTAAGTCTGTTAATAATTTACACAAAGTAAAGAACCTGGCTGGTGGACCTACAGCTCGAAAGTCGCGGCTATTACTACTGGGTCACCATTGCTCTCAGATTATTATTATTACATGTTAATTAAGCCCCATAGGTGGAGCTCGTGGCTAAAGTAATAACAGCCGCACGGGTCGATCCATCAGGTTAAGCTACGCTTGCCGGGTTAGTCCATGGATGTGTGACCATCTTTACATACCGAGACTCCACCGTGCCTCGAAAGCACGTTAAGCCGTTCGTCCCGGCTGTCAATCGTGAATTTTTGACAGTCGTTATGGGTCGTCAGAAGCCCGAAAGTATGACAACCAGTCTTACCAAGGGGTATCGTATTACCCAGTAACTAGGTTGTGGAGGTCAGACCTATCTGCCCTCCACAACCTAGTTACTGGGTAACTGCAGTATTATACATGGAGTGACTGCATACAGTCACTCCATGTAGAATACTGGTATTTAGCTGCATCCGGTTAGACTGGAAGCCGCCCCCAAGATAGCTGGGAAAAGGCTAGGCAGATGCAGATGCAAATGTGTTAATTAGGCTCCAGTAAATAAAACGAATGTGTACATAAAACAGATTTTTAATCAGTTTCAATATAAAAAATAAACAAAATAAGATATATCAAAATATTAGCATAATTAATTAAGAATTTCTTAAAAATATGTACAGACCTAAAATTATCACAACAAGTTAAAAAATAAAAAATAGTTTAGATCTTCTTATTCAAAATTGTGAGCACATCCTTCCAACAAATCTAGACTAATAAAATAACCCTCTAATTGCAGTCGAGTGATGAATGCGCTTATTAGCAAGTCATCAGATTCTCAACTAACCAGATTCGCAACTCACCAAATGTACAATGAAACACAATGTCACAAAAAAAAAACCAAAATAACGGTTATATTTATCCCAAACTTTTCCCTGTAGCTCCAACTATTTGGCTGAAAAATCTGTGTGACAGACGACGGACAGATGGACACGTGAGTGACAGCAATAAGGCTCCGTTCGGACCCCTACGCATTCTAAACAATGCCGAATGTTCAGCCGGAAATGTGCTAACGACAGTCGTAAGGTAGGTTGACGCCGCTGTGCGGAGCTCCTATTTCTCTCTGCAGGGTTTAATTACCTAAAGGAACCATGTCGGGGTGCCCTAAGTTCCCGAGCTCGCTTCGCTCGCTCTTGGAAAGGTCATTCCGAATCTCATCAGTTTAAATATGTCATGAGGTAGTCTATCAGTAAAATAGTAGTACTTACATAATTTATTTGAAAGTTTTATAATATATGTGTTGGATAGTACTATTATCTGACGAGTTTGAATCTGGTTAGTTTAGAATCTGGTGACTTGCTACTGACGGGAAAAATGTGAAAAATCTGGCCTTCTGCCAAACCACTGAAACAATTTTGATGCGTTTTGGTAATAAAGAGATAGATTGCACCTTCTATGACAGCGAGCACTCCGAGCACGGACAGCAAAAAATGTGCACGTGAATCTAAACACACACTCAAGACCAATCCGCCTTGGTAAGAGAGAGAGAGAGACAGAGAGAGAAGAACTATAGGTACCAATGAGGGTTTTCAGAAATGACAAACACCAGATGTCAGCACTAAGGCGTGAGGTCGAGACACCTGTCAAAGCGCTTCAGGGTGGTATTACATTTATCCTAGATCTTTGTCCAATGTGAGTTTGATCAAAGTAGGATGACTTCGTCAAATGTGTCATCAACACCGATATTTGATCAAAGACATTTAAATAACTTAGATTTTGTCTTTCTTTATTATACGGTGATACTATCTTATAAAGTAATTGAATGTTGAGTAATTTATACGTAAAAAATGCTTTTAGGAATGTTTGTCCTCGAATTGTAATTATTGAATTTATCTTGAATGCTTTTTTCTCTTCGCCTTTCGATCCATGCCTTAACTCAAAGATTTTTCTTGTTTTGTTTTTATTTTTTTAATAATAATCTAATGATAATAGCAGCACATAAAGTTGCTCCACGTTCCTCCATTTTCTCAGACTACGTAAAATCTTGGACAAAGATATTGGAAAAGTGAAATGGGCATCCGTCAAAGAAGTTTGATCAAATATAGGACGATATGGAATAAATTTAATACCACCATAAGGCGTCAGGCCGAGACACCTGTCAAAGCGCTTCAGATAATGCCAAAAACAGGCCGAGACACCTGTCATAGCGATTCAGATAATGCCAAAAACGGACATTAGGCTAGCCGCTGACTTGTGATTTTTTGTCGCGTGACTTTTTGTCACTGTCACCCACGATGCGGCCACTTGAAAAGTCACTGGGCAACAAAACGCGCTCAATCTTGAAATGGATTTCGTACAGATTGCTGAAATAAGTGCGCTTGAAATAAGAAGAAAAATGAAACGAAAAAAAAAACGCTACTGGGTGCATCCCATATACACTGAAAGATTGTTTCAAGGAAATTTTTACACTATATTCTAAACTACGTCAGTAAGTATCCTTCAAAATTCAGTCACCTTTGAACTATTTGTTACCGTATTGTCACGTCACCATGATCAGATAACAAAAAGACACGGTGACAAAAATTACAGTCAGCGGCTAGCTTTAGTTGAGTTGATGCCAACGTCATGTTTACGTCATTATGTTCAGTTTTCAAAGTAAAAAACATGGCGCCACTTGCTAACCGCTGGCGTAATTTTTCCTGAAATCCCTCATTATCTAGATTGTTCTACATTACGAAATAAGAGATTGAGAGGCGCACAATTTGAAATTAGATTAACTATAAATAAAATCGTAGGTACTTAAACTTATTTGTGACAGGACGACTCATTCATAAGAATAAAAATGTAAAATCAATAAAAATCGTCAATAAATCAAAAATACACATTTCAAAATCTCACTGCTATCATAAAAAAATACTTTTTAAAATCAGACATTCAATTTAGAACTTACAATATTATTGCAAGGAGATTAACTTATTATTCAAAAGTAAATCTTAAATAATATGACACACAATATTAAAAGCAAATTAGTACCATTGTAAAGACTGGATTTAAAGGTCCCACAGACAGACGTGAAAGCAAAAATGCGACAACGATGCAGACATCGTTGAACAATTTCTATTAAAAAGCGTTGTGTGTGCATTGATTTTGTTCTACGGATACAATACAATTGAAAAATAAAGATGGCCGTCAGGGACGCCCGGCAGATGTGAAACATTTATTTTGTGTTGTTATTTTTTGTGGTTGGTTAAGGTGATGTTGGTTGGTAGTGTTACTTTTTTCGCATCATCTATGCGAAAAAAGTAACTAAGACTAAATTTCTAAGGAGAAGGGAGTCGAGAGCGGCGGGTGTAGTGGGAGCATCGTGGCACGACGGCGTCATACTGTTTTTCGTCACGACATTCGAGTCGATTTTACTGCCAAGCCGCGCCAATAGATGTTTTACATCAATAACAATGAGTAAAAAGAGCTTTTATACCGAATATCACAAAATAAATACGTGCACAGAATAGTGTCTGTTGTTGGTTGAAGATTTCGTTTATCTGCAGATAATCCAGGATGTCCAACCAGCAGGCGTATTCGCTAACTCAGTTGACATCAATTTGATAGGCACTTTGCCGTACATTGCTGCTTTGACGTACAGGAAAACCGTAGTGCCTATTATAATCGGTGTCCACCGAGCAATGTACTGCATAGTGCGTATCAAATTGATGTTAACTGAGTTAGCGAATACACATGCTGGTCATGCTCACGATAAAAACGCATTGCCATCGGAACTAAACCAACACGTTATAAACAAACATTGCAAATTAAATAAAAACTTGTAATCAAATCGCAGTCTCAATGTCGCGTAGTGCTTGTCTGTGGGATTCTTTAGTCAGTTAAGGTTTCATTGCGCACGCAATAATTTGAAGCAACAATAAAAGTCGTAGAATATAAACAGTGTTCAGATGATAAAACTCATTACCTATCTGAGAAGGAGAGTTTTTCGATGGTATGTATATGTACTTATGTCTATTTCCTTGGCACACCTTGAAGCTTCTTGTAGAATCTTTCCAGACTGCTGAAACGTTGCTTACGTGCGAACAATTCGTTAAAGTGGCCCTACAGCTCAGAACTATCGCCTAATCGCTCTCTTGAGCATCCTATCTAAACTACTGCAAAAAGTAGTCGATAACCGCCTAGTTAACTACTTACCTACTTTAGGTAGGTTAGGTAAGTTGAGGACGTCGCTATACTTTTGACCAACTCTGTATCAAATCTGTGAATCTAACCAAAATCAAATCCACCAACTGCATCAGACTGTTTGTAACAGTTTTTTTTTGTTGTTACAATATTTTTTCCGTTCCGATTATTATTCCGTTTATTTAATTTCTATTTTATTTTAGATGGGTTTGCTCTTGACTCTAGTCTAGGTCAGAGGTGACAGAGACAAAGTCGACAATGGAGCGAGCTTGTTCAGTCTAACTTTGAAGAGATAAGGGTTGTATGCATTCGAAATACAGACGAAGGTAGAGAGTTCCACTCTTTTGCTGAGCGCATTATGAAAGACGTATTATGAAAGACGTTCTATACACATAAATTATAATTATAAATATTTCTTACAAATCCTACAGAAAATTAAGATAATTATTATTATTATTATGGCAAAGGCAAACGAAACTTGCATAGTGTAAATGGGGTTAAATCATCGACTATTCAGATGTCAACTGGGCAAGGTATGAGAAAGCGGGGACCGGTACTTGCCCGTGGTCCCCCAGTCTAGTTCGGGTGCCACGAGCAAATATTTTTGCCCGTGGAACCCCCAAAGGGGTACCATGGGCTAATTATTTGGCAAATGGTACCCCGCTAATCGCCAGATAAATAAAATGCAAATACAATCGCTTTGATTTATGCATTAAGTGACGGATGATAAAGAAAAATAAGTTAGGTATTTTTTTTTATGTCCAATTGAAATGTTTGAGATAGGGTATCACGGGCAAGCCCACCACACTATTCCCAAACCACTGTAACTTCTGTAAGCCAGAACCAACAGTGGCGACCACCAGAAAAAACGCCGAGGCAATGAAGCTCGACGAGTCCCAGAGAAACGATTAAACTGTCTTGGCTCCCGCAATGAAATTAATCAGAATAGGCAGCAGAGGAGTAAGAAAAACATAATTTCCACTTCCCTCCTAATCAAGCGGGAGACAGGACAAAACTAGGCCATTAGGCACAAAGGGCCACGGGCAGTAAAAATATATTACGGGCAAAAATATTTGCTTGTGGTACCCCAAGGGGAACTAGACAAAACAAAAACTAGGGGGACAAGTACCGGCGGCGACTAGACCTAAACATAATGCAACTGTGTCACTGAAAATAGAGCAAGACTGTCTATGACTGCAACCCCAGAGATGGGTAACGCCATAGAGGTCACCAACACACAGGATGGTCGTTGGAGTGTTTACAAGATGGGAAGACGATTTAAAAAAAACTCACGAATTTTAAACATTGAGCTTCGTAAACTTCTCTTCACAACAAAATTAACAAATGCATGTAGGTTTAATGAAAATAAAATGTTTGCATTCGAGATCAATTAATGAATTTAGGAATCTAAAAAACAATTCTACCGACTAAACAAAGAAATATTCACATTCGGAGAACACACGCAATCATAGCTCAGAGCATAAAAGTGGTTTTACACCGGCGAGGCGAGGCGCGGATGGGATGGGCAAGAATTGAAATCACACTTACCCTTTTACACCGAAAGATGTCTCGCGATGGCCAGCGCTACCTCGCGCCGGCTCGCGATGTCACGCGCCGGACATCGCTACCTCACGCCGGCTCGCGCTATCACGCACCGCTTGGCCAGCCGTGTCTCGCGCGCCTACTACGTTTTGTGGAGAAAGAGCCAGTATTGTGCCATCAACGTTCGGCTGCTTGTCGGCGCGTGCCAGCGCGAGACATCGCGAGATAACGCTTGATGGAGAGAGACCGAGCGGGTTCTCGATAGCCGGTGCGAGATTAGTATACCTATCCGTTTTACAAAGTAAATACTCTATTATTTGAGTTATAAGGTTTAATATTGTACTAACAAATATTTCAATTCTCACCCATCCCATCCAGGCCTCGCCTCGTCGTTGTAAAACCATATTTATACTCTGAATAATATAGTGTACCTACTCACTTTTGCTCGCGTTAATTTAGATTTCTCGAGAAAGTAAATATTTTTTTTCGGATTAAAGGTACCTACCCTATGTTCTTTTCTGTAACCCTGAGAACGCGTATGCGAAATTTCTTGATGATTAGTCGAGCTTTTAAGAGGGAACAGGGGCTGCGATTCTCCATACAAATGTATTCCCCTTTTTTCTTCCTGAATATTGCCTCAAGAGCAATCATTTTTTTTTCATAAAGTCAAGGTCTACTGTCGACACGTTCCTGTCATTTTATTTTTTTCAGCAACTAATAAGTAAAGAAAATATGACCCTCCAAAAATGACAAAAAATGGCCCTATTTTTGCCGCCGTTCTTAGAGGACTACCAGACAAATTCGAAAAGTTTTAACATAAAACCTTTAATAGGCACCTAAACATACTCTTTCTTAAAAATGTGGTGCCAAAAATAACTGAATCTGCTCAGTTTTCGAGGAGAAAACAGAATCGGAATACGAAACGTTGATTTCGTCAAAAATTTTGTGACAAAATCGGTCTGAGTTGCAGCTGTCCCTATCGCACCCTACGGGGCAGGCTTGTGGGAGCACGATGGCAATAGTTTCTTCAAATACCTATTTTGTAAATTCCTCGCAGGCCCTGTTCTCTCTTAAGGCGTGAAAGTGTAACAAACAAACTCATATTCGCATTTGTAATGGTAGTTAGGATATTCTGAACATCCAACTAATATTATAAATACGAAAGTTTGCATCCATGGATGGATGGATGTCTGTAACTCAATCACGGCAGAACGGCTGAACGGATCGGGATGAAATTTGGCACAGAGATAGATTGTAGTCTGGAAAAGCACATAGACTATAATTTATAATGGAGGGAAGTACTGATTCCACGCGGGCAAAGCTGCTGGCAAAAGATAGTTTATTAATATTTCGCATTTTTCGGACAAGGCGATAAAGTTCATAAAATCGCAATTTGTACTTAGACTGTGATGTGTTATAGATTTTACTTATGTTGCGCCAAAGCTCTACTTTTACAGATACAAAATCTTATAAATTAAGTACGTAAAATGAAACATGCATTAAGTATAAAAAAAACTTACAAAATAATCTAAAAAATAAATTAAATTAGTCTTTGTTTGTAATCTCCTTTTAAAATCAGTAAATCAACTGAGGTAGATAATAAAGAACATAGGCCCTCAAATTTAAAAAAAAAAAAAACCTCAATAGTCTTTGGAAAGTTATTACGAATATTCAAATGTTCGAAAGTCGGAGAACAAGTATTAATATGTCACTGTCGAGTAATGGGGACTGTATTAATTACGTGAGATGTTTAGGGGAGGGGGGGGGGGGGTGATCTCACTGAATCTTACGTAGAAAAGAAAGGGTCTCGGTAAGTATTACGTTTTTTTTTTTTCACTGGAAATAGTGTAAACGCCGAGAAAACTGGATTAAATTGAGTAAAAGATACCAGCCATATATTTTAATAACGCAATAAAGTATAAATAAGAAACGTATTGACACAAAAAAAACTTTTTTTCAAAAAAAAATAGAACCGACTTCCAAAAAAAGTGCAAAATAACTTTAATTTCGGAAGTCGGTGTTCCTGTTTTGTGTCTTCGTTTTTTGACACCGACTTCCGAAATTAAAGTTATTTTGCACTTTTTTTGGAAGTCGGTTCTATTTTTTTTTGAAAAAAAGTTTTTTATTTTTCACTTTTTAGTTGTGGTTCCCCATTAAACTGTGTTAACAATTCATAGACATACGATAGCAGCAATCGCGGTTGATTTGCTGTCAAGTTTTGAAGAGTTCCGTTGTCTGTCTTCGAAACCCATTATCAGATCTTTTTGAAATTTAAATGGGACCATTTCGGAATAAGCCCCTTTCGAACAAAAAAGAATTTTGCAAATCCGTCAATATATGACGGAGTTCTGCCCGAACATACATAAAAAAAAATACAAACATCCGAATTGATAACCTCCTCCTTTTTCGAAGTCGGTTAAAAATGCAGTTTTAACAATCTTACGCAAGATTAGAGGGGGAGAGATTTGAGCCAAATATCACGACATCTCATCACTGGGGAATAGGCGAGGGTCAAAAAATCGCCAAAGTCACGTAATTAATGGAAGCCCCCTTACTGGGTTGAGGTCAGATAGGCAGTTGCTTCACGTAGAAGCCGAGCCCAACATAGTTAGGTAAAAGCTTGGCAAATGATGGTGATGTAGCATGTATATGTCACCGGCTGATAGGGTATTCCCCTGCTTTTATTTTTCTAAAAACAACATCAAAATTATAAATCATTATTTAATTTATTAAATGAAGCAAGTTTTTGCGTGATTCGCAATTTTTTATCCGCGTTAGATATAACTTTAAATTAATTAAGTACACTATGTTATAAAAGTAACATAATTTTTTTTATAGAAATAAGACTAGTCGTTTAAACGTGATGTTCAATTAAAAATCATTAGAAGTCGTATAACTGCGCCTTAATAACCAATTTCGATGGTGTTTTTAGAAAAATATATCTTTTTAGTGTTATTTGTTGTTTCTTAAAATATTGTACAAAAATAAAAGTAGGGGAATACCCTACTATCCGGTAACGTACAGGGTGTAAAGGAAATAAGGGGGTCGATGTCGAAAAAAAAAATAGAACTCCCTTTGATCAACTAATGATACTTTGTACGGAAAGTCCACTGTCTTTAGAGAATAGGGTAGTTTCCTCAAAAAATCTAATAATTCCCTCAGATTACCAAAAAATAGTGGACACGCATTTTTTCATTTATCACATAAACAAAAAATTAGAACGATAGGGAGCGTGCAAGAACTATAGATGGCGCCACATAAATGTCAATGTCCAATATTTATACAGTACAAGTTGCAGATTTCACTCACTAGACGGCAGTCTACGTTACGCGTGCTGCATGTGTACATGATACGTGTGTGTATACATAAATGGCACGGAAATGTCAATGACAAGTTTTTAAAGGGTAAAAGTTTCGAATTTACTCCACTAGATGGCACCGACTATGCCGTGCACGTTCCCTATACAGTGCGTTTAAATTTCGCGTGGCGTCACGGTGCGCGACACTTTATACCATAAAGTGACGTAACGAGCACACACTCCTGAACTTTGATACGTTTTATCTTTGTCATTTTTCTATTGGTTTGGTAAAGCAAAAAAATACATTTCCAATATTCTCTTTAGCGTCAAATGTCCCCAGGGGACAAGCTGTCAAAAACACATATCTGTCACGTGTCCCCTAGGGACATTGCGGCACTATCTTGTCTTTTTGACGTAAATTTGATTTTAATAACTTTATCTGTCCTGCTTAAACTTGCAAGTTTTTTGTTTTCACTTCTGACGGTACTCCCAAGTGCCAGGTTTTTTTTTTATAAACTTACGGACTAAACAGAATTATTAGTATCATACCCAGGAAACTACCCTATTGA
Organism: Polia nebulosa; assembly: GCA_951329385.1. Classification (NCBI taxonomy): domain Eukaryota; kingdom Metazoa; phylum Arthropoda; class Insecta; order Lepidoptera; family Noctuidae; genus Polia; species Polia nebulosa. The sequence continues at coordinate 19,228,852 of OX589614.1, forward strand.
CTATCTTGAAGAAAATTCTTCATCTCCATGGGCAGAAGTAATATCTACAAGATACCAATTAAATTAAAAAACCCCCAACGCTTAAAAAAAAGCGACCACTAAAAAAACAAAAGAGGTGATAACCTTGAAACGGCTGAACAGATTTTGATAAAACATATCTAAGAACCATCGCTAGAAATCTTACTTTCAAATTAAAAAAAAACCCATCCAAATCGGTTCACCCGTTTAAGAGGTACGGAGCCACAGACAGACACACAGCGGTCGAACTTATAACACCCCTCTTTTTGCGTCGGGGGTTAAACATATGACCTCGCATTTCCATTACAGCTTGTATACAGTTAAAATAGCTATTTTTTTTAATATCAATCGTAAAACCTAATTTTTCCGCTCCGCTTCCTAATTCTCTCATTTCTACACCTCTGTAACATACACCTCAAACTTTGTAGCAATGTGCTTAATTTCATATTACTGTCCTCCCAACCGACTTCCTTCCCATAGCTCATTGCGTAATTTATAATGACCGTTCTAGCATGAGAATGCAGAGAGGGTCGAATGAATTTTGTATTCTGACTACCATTGCCAGTAGCTTTCTTGCCAGTCATGGAACACATCTTCAGAGCTTCTGGAGTGAACACCTCTTTACACAGAAGACGCGCAAACATCTTTACATTAATAGAAACTCGTTTAGCTTCTTCTAGACCTTTAGCATTGACGTAAACGCGGTCTTTTGGACTACCTAAATGCACTAGTCCCTTTCCGGGATGTGGGTGCTTCAAAGTCCATGTGCTATTAGTCTTGGCGATGCCGTTCTTTTTGGGTTTGCCAATCTCTGGTGAAGAGGGCGGTAAAGATGGCAAAGAATCTAGTGTTGATTCTTCGTCATCGATAAACGTCTCGAAGTCCGAGTCGTTTGCCATTTCAGTGTCCACTTCTTGTAGCAGGCTATCTTGTTTCATATCAGCCACTGTACTTTCATTTTGTTCGGCTATGTCTGGTTGGTCTTCATTGTCGTCTTCCATTTCGTCATCAAAACGGAGAGTTTCCATGTCATCGCTCTGTGAGCCTTCTTGCTCTAATTCTTGTACATTTTGTTGAATTTCTTCTACAGGAACAGAAGCAGGTGGTTGATCTTTGTATTTTGAAACAATTGAATTTAGAGTTTTCTTATTCTCGACCACTTTTAAGTACAGCGTTTTTATATGCATCAATACGGCTTTGATATACCCTAATGTTTGTCTCTGGCTGATCTCGAGGGTTAGCAACTTTCTTCTGTCTTCTGTGGTAAGATTCGAATTTGATAAATCTATGTCTTTGTCTTGTTCAAAGTCTAGACATTCAGAAAGTGTTGTCTTTGATGAGTCAGTGCTCTGATTATTGTTGTTTTGTTGATTTAGGCTGTCTTGCAAGGAACTAATGATCATGTCTTCAATTTTCGTTTCAAGACTTTTTTGCGAACTCTCTGTACTATTTTGGCAATTTGGTTTTGGGTCACAAGGAGTAAATAACTCTTTGGCGATATCAGAAACACCTGAATCTGAAGAGGTTTCTTTTTTTGTCACACTTTCCAGATTCCTGATCATATTTTCTTTCAAGGATTTTTTTTCTAATTTTTTTTGTTTGTGTTTATGAATTTTGTGCTTAGTATGTTCTTTCAAATGTTTTTTTAAGGACTTCTTCTTTTCTGATTTTAGTTTATGCTTGGGCAAGACTATGCGAAGTTTTAGCGAATCCTGTGGTTCTGTGACTGGCTCACCTGTAAAAAATAACAGGATGCAAGTGATACCTACATTGAAATTGTGTAAAACTCAAAATTATATAACAATACAAGTATAGTAGTCGAACGCGTGAAAATCTAAAATAATGCCACAGGAACACACTAAGTACTGATAAATAATAAACCAATAATAATAATGGTGCCGATTCTGTTCAATAACTAAACTAAAATTAGAGAATCGCTATCTTTTACTAAAAGGCAGTGCGAGAAAAGGACGCCTATAGCTATGAACTAAGTTAAAGATATCAAACCAGTTTACGCCTTGCGCATTACCGTGTTTTTAGTCGACATGTTTTTACGTGTACCCATAATTTGTATAAATATTAGTTCAACTAAATTTGACAGCACTAATTTACGTCCGTCTCTTTCTTGTTTTATTAGAGAGAAAACACGCTTTTGAGTGACGTCATTTTATTTTAGCAAACCCTTTCTTTTAATACCCATACCATGGGAATGTGCGATACGTACGGGACTGGTTGTTGTGACGACACTTAGGGGAGGCCTATGTCCAGTAATGGACGTCTTTCGGCTAAAATGATGATGGGAATCCAAAAAAATACTAGTCCGCCATCTTTGGGATGCCGCCATATAGGATTTAGAGTGACGTCACTTAGCTAACCATGCATTGTCATGCCAATGGGATATTATATTACCCAGGTTGTGGCGGTCAGATCGAGAGGGATGGGGTCAGCGAGAGATGTCGTGTGCTGTTCCACAGGGTTCGGTTTTGTGGCCGCCCCTGTGGAACATTGGATAGGACTGGGTGCTGCGCGGCGCGCTCCTCGATGGCGTCGGCGTCATCTGTTACGCCGACGAAACGCTGGTAACAGCACAGGAGAGGACGCTTCGGCAAGCAACAATCTTGACGACAGCTGGGGTAGCGATAGTTGTAGGCAGGATCCTGATTGATCCAGATTGAGTCTCAAGGTGGCATAACACAAATCAAAGGCACTGTGTTTCCATGGGCCCCGGAAAGCGCCACCTGCGGGATAAAACATCGTAGTAGGAGGTACTCACATCGGCGTCGAGTCGACGATAAAGTACTTAGGACTCGTCCTCGACGGCCGGTGGACCTTCGGCCGCCGCATCTCCAGCGGCTGGCTCCCCGCTTGATGGGCACCGCGAACGCTCTCTTGCGACTGCTGCCCAATCTGGGGGGGGCCAAATACCTCTTGCAGAAGGCTCTATGTGGGGATCGTACGGTCCATGGCGCTTTACGGAGCGCCTATGTGGGCGGACAACGTGACGGCTCGTAACGCGGCAATACTGCGAAGACCTCAAAGAGTGATGACCGTCAGGGTGATAAGAGGATACTGTACGATCTCCTTCGAGGCGGCGAGCCTCTTGGCCGGATCCCCACCCTGGGATCTTGACGCTAGGGTCTTCGTGTCACTATATCGGTGGCGCCGAGATGCACTGCAGCGGGGCGAGTGCCTGATGCCTCGCCATGTCGAGGTGTACAGGGCTCAACTCCGCCAGATCCTAGTGGTGGAGTGGGAACAGCGACTTGCGCAACCCAGCGCGGGGCACGCCACAGTAGCGGCGGTAAGACCCGTTTTGAAAGAATGGCTGGAAAGACGACATGGCGCCCTTACTTTCCGGCTGACACAGGTAATGTCCGGGCATGGATGCGTCGGAAAGTACCTGTGCCGCATAGGTCCGGGAGCCGACGCCCGGATGATACCATTGCGGCTGCCTCAACGACACAGCGCGGCACACCCTTGAGGAATGCCCAGCCTGAGCAGTGCAGCGCCGTGACCTCGTCGAGGCAGCTGGTACTGCGGATATTCTCTCGCTTGCGGACTTGGTCCAATCGATTGCAAGCGAGAGCGTGTGGAACGCCGTTGCCTCCTTCTGTGAGGAAGTGATGATCGCAAAGGAAGTGGCGGAAAGGAGAGAGAAAGCAACCTCCCTCTCTATCCGTAGTAGACGCACCGGGCGCCAGAGGACGCAAAACGACCTCCGACCGCCATGGCCTGCGGGCAACAGACTTCGGTAGTCTGTTGCCCGAACGGTGAAAGGCCCGAGACGGGGGCGCGCTGTGACTCGCGCGCGCCTCTTTAGAGGAATGGCGGCCGTGCGCGGTTGTATAGGGTAACGGGGTCCGCATGAATGTATGCGGACCAATACCTGGCTGGGGGAGCGTGACGAAATGCGTATGCAATCGAGCACCCCAGCCCAAAGGTAGTTGCAGAACACTGTGTGGTTTTAGACAGTAAGAGTCTGACCGACCCCTGCGCCCACCCCGGGGCGGAGGAACACCATGTGGATTTCCACACGTTAAAAAAAAAGGTTGCATTTGCTGCATATCAAATACTGGGCCTGCAGTCTCGACATTGATAGCGATCGCTATGTCCTAACAATCGGTTGCTAAAAAAATAATGTTGCAAGGAGGCAAACTTTTATGTCCTTTTATATTTTGACAAGATAATTTAATTGTTAGGCCGGGACTTCACCAAAGCGGAGATGTGTGCGGTGTGCTGTGCGAGAAGAGATGTTTTTCAGCTCGGGGGACTCCACTAAAGCGGAGATGTGTGCGGTGTGCTGTGCGAGAAGAGATGTTTTTCAGCTCGGGTGCGAGGCGTTGAGTGCTCAGTACGCATTCTGACACGAAAAGTAGACGATGTCGCTATTATTACAAAAAAAGTATTTTCTTTTACTTGAAGAAGAAGAACTACGGACTGAAGAAGCAGAATTGATAGATGAAGAATAGAGAATCGGTAGATGGCCGGCCGGCGCGCGCGCGGGGCTCTGCGGGTTGCTGGCGGGCGAGAGCGGAGAGGGCGACATCGCTCACTGCACGCCGCTCACATATCTCGTCTCCACTTCCATCGCGCCATACAAATATTACACATCTCCGCACAGCGATCTCCACTGAAGCTGAGCGGAAAGGAGATGTGTCAATAACACAATTCTATTGGTTGTTTAAAAAACATCTCTCCGCTTTGGTGGAGTCCCGGCCTTATAAGCGGTAAATATATTCATTAAAATTTAAATAAATTATAAGTTTTCATGTAAAATATAGCTTGCAAGTTAGAATTTACTCCGTTTCTGTACATATTTCAAGAAAATCAATTATTTTTTTCAGGCTAAGATCTAAAGTTTTTCCTCACAAATGAGGGAGTTTTTTAACGGCTGGTAGTTTAGCGATCCGTAGCTAAAGTAGCGATCGCTATCAATGTCGAGACTGCAGGGCCTGGTATCTGTTTTTAACCTTCCTATACTCGCGTGTTGGTCTGTGAGACCGACAAAACACTCTCGTGTTTTTTTTCCTTTATAATCAATGATGGCATTTCTTACTTTCCGTTAGCTGCCGGATTTGTTGCTACGATAATTTTAAGACACAGAAAAGACGCGTTCGTGCAAGTAGCACTTTTTTTTGTGGGCTGGGAAATCATCCAATGACATCTTCCGCTCTGGGTGGAGCGGGATGGCGTGTCAGACTATTACTGACTAAAACCCACCCCGGTTTCTTCCCTGCCTGAGTGCCCAGGGGCGCGGTAACTCATGTTAAGAATTCATCCACAACCCCTGGGCAGGTGCAAGTAGAACTTTTTTTTTACGGTCGTATTTGGTGAGAATCGGTCTGTGAGATGGGACCGACGCGAGTGTAGGTGTCACAGTACGATTTTCTGTAATTTTGTACTGAAAATGATATGAAAATAATCAACCCAATTGTTTGTGCATGTTTTCTGTTCTTCATGTAGTTATAATAGATTTAAAAGTTTTTTTTTTTTGTAGAAAAAATATATGTTTGCACGCATTTTCTAAACTCATACAAAAATCCTGATATTTATCAGAGACTGCTACAAAAGACTCTTACTCAGTAAATTAATTGAAAACTGATGATAAATTGGGTTTGTCCTGTTCACGATATTCCCTAGTTTTAGAAATCTTAATTTAAAAATAACATTTTCTTGATATTTTATTATGAAATTGTGTTCTAAACTTTCGGTCTTTGAGACCGTGCGCGAGTATAGGTGTCTCCAAATACAGCGCGGTTATAGGAAGGTTATGACTGGAAGCCAACCCCAATAGTTAGGAACACTTCGGTATCACCGGGTGCCACCCTACCTCCGTCGCGTGGTCGAGGCATACTTGACGGACAGAGTCGTCATCTAACCCGGTCACCAGGGAGAATGGAACCGGCGAGAGATGTCGTGCGGTGTTCCACAGGGATCGGTCCTGGAACCGCCTCTGTGGAACATCGGTTACGACTGGGTGCTGCGCGCCGACCGCGGCGTCAGCGTAGTTTGCTACGCTGACGACACGCTGGTCCTGGCGCAGGGGAGGTTGTACCAGGCGGAGGCCGACTTGATGTCACGCGGGGTTGCGACAGTCGTTAAGAGGATCCGGCAACTGGGACTCGAGGTGGCATTGCAGAAGTCCGAGGCCATGTGTTTTCATGGTCCTCGGAACACGCCACCGTCAGGTTCCCGGATAACGGCAGGAGGGGTTCACATCGGCGTCGACGGGACGATGAGGTACCTGGGTCCTCGACAGCCGGTGGAACTTCGTCGAGCATTTCCGACGTTTGGCTCCCAAACTGGAGCGGGCCAATGCTGCTCTAAAGCTGCTCCGGCCCAATCTGGGGGGTCCAAACGCCTCCTGCTGGAGGCTCTACGCGGGCATCGCGCGGTCCGTGGCCCTTTACGGGGCATCGGTATGGGCGTGTTCCCTGAGGCGGCGACCACCTCGCCGGTTGAACGCGTCCCAAAGGGTTATGGCCATTCGGCTGATCCGAGGATACCGCACGGTTTCCTGTGAGGCGGCGAGCCTCCTTGGCGGACTGTCGCCGTGGGATCTGGAGGCCAAGATCCTTGCGCTGCTCTGGAAGTGGCGCGAGGAAGCCAAACGCCGGGGCGAAACTCTACTGCCGCGACACCTCGCGGCTTGGCGGTCAGAGCTCCGGCAGGATCTCATGGCTCAACGCTGAGTTAGGAGCCTTTTTGGCCTCGCACAGTTTTTTATTTTTTTTGTTTGATTTTAGAGTTACCATGTTCTTGTTGTGAGGTACAAATAAATATTGTTTCTTTCTTTTCTTTTCTTTCTTTATGGCGACATGGAGACAGCGACTGTCGCAACCCAGTGCTGGGCACGCCACCATTGCGGCGATAGTACCCCTCTTTGAGTGGCTGGAGAGGCGTCACGGCGTCCTCACCTTCCGCCTAACGCAAGTCCTCACCGGACACTCTTGTTTCGGGAGGTTCCTGCATCAGATCAGGCGGAAGGAAACGCCCGCGTGTTACCATAGCGCAGATCGCCCATAGGACACGGTGGAGCATACGGTGGAGGTCTGCCCCGCTTGGGCAGAGCACCGCCGTGTCCTCGTGGATGCGATAGGTGGCGGCGACCTTTCGCGCCCGGCCCTGGTTCAGGCCATGGTACGGAGCGAGAGGGAATGGGAGGCAGTCTCCGCCTTCTGCGAAGCAGTAATGCTCGCGAAGGCGGAGGCGGAACGCGTGAGGGAAGCTCAACAGAGTGGCCCTTACGGCCCCGGCCGCTACCACCGCAGGAGAGGTACTGGGCGTAGGACGTCGCGAGATGATCTCCGGCCACCGTAGACCAGTGGCTAGCTCGCCTTCCGATCAGCACCAGGCCCGTGAGTCGACGGCGCGTAGTGTTCCAACGCGCGCCTCAAAGAGATGATTGTCAGCCACCACGGACGGGGCCCATCGTGGCCGGTGCCTGCATGCCTAGTGGTAGCGGATAAATTCTGAAAATGAGTTGCCGCACCCCTAGGCACTCAGGCAGGGACGGAACAGGGGTGGGTTTTAGTCAGTAAGGGTCTGACACGCCCTCCCGCTCCACCCAGAGCGGGAGAAGTCATTGGATGATTTTCCAACCCCAAAAAAAAATAGTTGGGAAAAGGCTAGACAGATTGATTAGCAAGTATGATCCAAATGCGAAGCAGTTGATGCATGTTGGTACTTGAATCCAAACACCAAACATACAGACTTTTGTAATATTAGTGAGTTCTGTGCTTTAACACAAATAAACTTACTTATACCACAGATGATAATACTAGCGTTCAGATGCCTCAACCCATACAAAGAAACGGTTCCGCCGTAACTACGGGTTTTCGACTTGCACAACCAACTTTTGTTCTTCGTTCGGGCCCGCCCTCTACACCTCGCTAGATGGTGTTAGCAGAGACGGCTTGCAAATTGAATGAATTTACATAGTCTTACCAATATTTTCTCACACATTGAGGAACTACTATATAGATTTTAGGCACTTCATAACAGTGTAAAACTGTTATGAAGTTGTTGGTTGTTTCAAAACGTTTCACTATACAAATTTTAAAGAGGCGATTGGATAAACTCTAAAACTTCAAACAGCGCCATCTTTTGGTACAAGAAATATAAATGCCTAAGGATTCGTTCCGATAAACATCTAATCTTGAATTAGGAGCATTTTATGCTCAAGTTAGTTTATTAAATAAGAAAATACAGTTTTTGCCATATTTTTTTTCAAAATATTAATGTTACTCTAATCAATAAGTAATCGATGCATATTACGCCATCTTTTGTTTGTTTGTTTGAACTAAATTTTCTTTGTTCGAGATGAGACCCCGTGCTTATACTTACATTTTTCTTTCTCAATTTTTTTCATCTTTTCTTCATTTGTCACAAAACCAACAACAGCATCCACATAAGATTCTGGAATGAAAAAAATTAAAACAACTCAATTTATGCAAGCAATCTTTTAGTTCATAATGAAAGATGGGGTTGAAACTCTTGGGCTGTGGGTAGGGTTGCCAACTGTATTCAAAAATAGAGTATTGTACTCTATTTTAGTAGGTGTACTCTATAATCTGTAATACTAATAGAGTAGGTATGCTAAAATACTCTTTTTTCACAATTTTTACTATATTAATACCAGTATACCCATTGTCATAACCTAAAATGTAACATTTACTCTTAATATGTCCATTGAAATTAATAAAAATAAGCTAAACAATAGATTTAGAATATTTGGAGTCATACAATTCTTTTAAAAATGATGAAAAATTGTTATGTGCCGCAAAAGGCATAAAAAAATACCTATTAAAAAATAAAAAAACTTTTTTTAAGGTGGTACTCTTTATTTACCGTCTGAAATCAGATATACTCTATTTCTATTTAAAAATAGTTGGCAACCCTAGCTGTGGGGTTCGAGTGCTCATACATTATTTAAAGATTTAGCTAACATTCTTGTTGACACTTCGCGTGCCCCAAGGGCTGGGATTTACCTCAGTTAGAGTTTAAGCATTGCCACATAACAATGCTGCCAGTCTTTTGGGCACACTTCCAATCGACCGGGATGCGGAGACGTCACTACGCGCGAAAACCATTACCTTCCCTCTTTCTCAGTGGTTCCCGAGGGGTACAGAATGCAGGCGTCGAAAAAATTATGCGCTCCATTGCCATTATTAAGATTAAGCAATAAAAGCAAATAAAAAACACGTTTCTAATAGGTGAGCCCCCTTTTATTTTTATTATTTCTTGTTATAGCAACAACATAAATACACATTCTGTGCAAACTTCAACTGTCTACCTATTACAGGTCATGAAATACGGCCTGCTGACAGACAGACGGACGTACAGACGGACAGCTGAGAAGTAGACTGTTATTTGTTTCTGTGTTTCCTGATAGCTACAACCTCGGAGTCTTTAAGTCAAGAGGGAATAGGTTACTTCTAGGCAAGCGTGCTCCATTTTCGACCACATCATCGCTTACCATCAGGTGAGATAGTGGTCAAACGCGTGCCTATAAACAATAAAAAAAAAGTAATAGGGTCCCATTGGTAAAAGACTTCTATGCCTATTATTCGACCTTATACAACTTAGGGTGGCATTCCACTTATAAAATATCTTTGTCCAATATTGATGTACAATATTTGATTGAATCTCTTTGAGTGATGTGCCCATTCCACTTGTCCAATAACTTTAGCCAAGATTTTGCGTAGTCTGAAAAAAAAAAACCGGCCAAGTGCGAGTCGGAAACGCGCACGAAGGGTTCCGTACCATCTCACTAATATTATAAAGGCGAAACTTTGTGAGTGTGTGCGTTTGTTACTTCATCACACTCAAAGGGCTGGACCGATTTGGATGAAAGTTGGTATGTAGATAGCTTATACCCTAGATTAACACACAGGTTAATTTTTATCCCGGTCTACGCAGGTGAAACCGCGGGGCGCAGCTAGTTATCTATAGAAACGGCAAAAAAATCATGTTTGTTGTATGGGAGCCCCCTTATTTTATTCTGTTTTTTAGTATTTGTTGTTAAAGCGGCAACAGAAATACATCATCTGTGAAAATTTTAACTGTGTAGCTATGACGATTCATGAGATACAGCCTGGCGTCTGACGGACAGCAAAGTCTTAGTAATAGGGTCCCGTTTTACCCTTTGCGTACGGAACCCTAAAAATGGAGGAAAAGCTATAAATGTGTAACCATTTAACAAATCTCCATGCAAAAACTATCACATGGAAGAATTTTATTGGGTTTTATGAATTATTGTGTGCAAGAAATATTCTTTTGAGATCCCCAGGACCATTCCAAACATATAACTTCATTTACTTGTTTTTTAGATGAAAGTTAGATAATTCCTGAATCTATAAAAAATAATTATCATTAATTACACTAAGTCTACAGTTTTAAGTCCCTAAAATCTCTGATATGTCTTGTAAGTTACATGTGACCGATTCTGTTTCAAATAATTGCACACCTGCTTGAAGGTAACCTAACTATTTTTAGACTCATTGATACCCAAACACAGAGAATTACCATCATTATACAGCATGTAAGAAAAACCCTGTCCGATCCAATTAAGGCATATGCCTGGTTTAACATAAGTACTAGAAAAATAGTAAAAAAAATGTAACTCATAAAAACCAAAATTTATAGATTATTTCATTATAAAAAATATGTGAAATTTAACACAAAATATGTCAAATTTTTATAAGTTGACAACGCTCCACCGGCCGGCGAAATCTTTTCCTTTTTACCTATTTTATTTTAAACAATACCACGCTGCACTAGCCGCACTGTAGGCACTCTTTAACAAAGGATCAAAAAGACCATCTTGCTCAGGATTGTTTGACACAAAACTGTAGGTGAACTTTGCGAGCGCTCAGTGTTGCCTTTCATAAGTTTTTCTTTATTTTTTAATTAATTAGCTTCATTGGGGATAAATAATAATCTCATATCCATTAAATGATTACAAATATGTGTATGCAGTACGATACCAACTAATACCCAGGATCGGACATGGTTTTTGTTACATGCTGTATATAGTGATCAATAGCTACATGCATGATGAAGCATCACTTGAGAACGGCTCCACTGATTTGGTTGTTTTTATTTTTGTTATGTTCGTAATTGTCAGGGTAAGGTTTGTATTAAAGAATATTATCACTACATTCTATAAAACAAGGACCCCCACCGCGTCTATCTGTCTGTCTGTTCGCGATAAACTCAATAACAACTGAATGGATGTTCATGCAGTTTTTAGCAATATACAGAATGATTCATGAGGCAGGTTTATTATAATTTGAACCCATGCGAAGCTGGGGCGGGTTGCTAGTCACTAGTAAAATAAATTGCACCCGTACGCCCGGCCGGATCGCTAGTTCAATTCTATAAACAAAAAAGTATTTTACCTGCTTCATATTTTATTTCTCCAATGTAATGTGACCAGGTACTGTCTGCCGGTTCATTGTTTTTTATTCTTGTTGCAATACGGGTCTCGTCTTCAGCGGGATAAGCTATGGCCACCTTCTTCTCTCTTAACTCGCATTGAACCCAAGATTTTGGTACACAGACACGTTTCTTGTTATTGTTCGGTGCTGTCTGGCATTCCACCACAATAAAACTGTTATTGGGCTGAGGCATCTTGAAATGAAAGTAAACGGCATGAAAATGTAATGTTTTGTGTTAGTATTGCCTCAAAACGGTTGAAAATCCTATTTTTTATTGACAAAGTCGAATCTAACAATTCGAACACTCATGAGGATGAGGATGAGACCTAGCGCATTTGACATGTTCTGTCAATCAACTACCCCCGCGTTCCGAGCCACGCCAACATCGCTATTTATCGACCACAGCGCTAAAAAACGTTCCTAATTATCTAAGTCGGAACGGCTATTGGCGCGCTAACAGCGTTGTTGGCGTGACTCGTAACGCGGGGTACAGTGAACAGTGAACAGTGAACTGCCGGTCGATTCCGTTAACATATCACGGTGAAACCTTGGACTTGGGTGGAGTGAGCGTGAAGTGAACTGTCATTTCACCTTGATTGTATGGATTGACAGCTCACTTCATGGTCACTTCACTTAAGTTTTCACGGTGAGATTTTAGAGAATCGTACTCTTCAGTCTTATAACGCCGCGTTCCGAGTCACGCCAACATCGCTGTTAGCGCGTCAACAGCCGTTCCGACTTATGCCGTATTCCGAGACACGCCAACATCGCTGTTAGCACGTCAACAGCCGTGCCGACTTAAGCCGCGTGCCGAGACACGCCAAAATCGTTGTTAGCGCGTCAACAGCCGTTCCGACTTAAGCCGCGTTCCGAGACACGCCAACCTCGCTGTTAGCGCGTCAACAGCCGTTCCGACTTAAGCCGCGTGCCAAAACACACCAACATCGCTGTTAGCGCGTCAACAGCCGTTCCGACCTAAGCCGCATTCCGAGACACGCCAACATCGCTGTTAGCGCGTCAACAGCCGTTCCGACTTAAGCCGCATTCCGAGACACGCCAACATCGCTGTTAGTACGTCAACAACAGCCATGCCGACTTAAGCCGCGTTCCGAGTCACGCCAACATCGGTGTTAGCGCGTCAACAGCTGTTCCGACTTAAGTATTTACGAACGCCTTTTAACGCTGTGGCCGCTAATAGCGATGTTGGCGTGTCTTGGAACGCGGCGTTAGTTATTTAAGTTAGGAACGCCTTTTAGCGCTATGGTCGCTAATAGGGAACGTGTACGAACTTTTTAAGTGGCAGCACAAATCGACACAAGCGCTACAGTGTGGTAAGAAAATTAACTTTTTATGATTAAAATAATAAAATATGGGTACCAGCCGATTAATAATAATCGTCCGCGTGGACAGAATATGTCAAAAGACCAAAAGGTGTTCGAATCCGGGCATGTCTTAGAAGTAGAGAAGGTTATGTTTACTTACAGATTTATTTGTATTGAATAGTACCACTATTATACAACACTTAGCTATTTTTACAGACAACATTACTATTAGGTACCTAATTTCTGAATGTTTTTGAAACTCTTAATTACATGTTTTTTATTGTATTTATCCACTTTTGTCGTTTATCATATAACCATGGAAAGTACTATTCGTAGGAAAGTAATAGAATTTTACACCATTTGACTTATTTTTATTTTTCTTTGAAGTGTTCAAGCATCCCGAAATGCAACAATACATTGTCACATAATTAAATATTAATTTTCACTTTTAAAATTTGATTATTTTCCAACGTTTCCATAAATGATTCGGATTTGCGCCATCAGGTGGCAGAGTCATCGTCGTGCGTTCCCAATAGCGATGTTGGCATGTCTCGGAACGCGGCGTAAGTCAGTGAAACTGTCACTGCAATGACATTTATAGTTTTACTTTTTTTTAAAGCTTTGGCTTCGCACAGTTTGTGCATTTAGCCAGTGTCAAGTTTAGAAAGTTTTTGGTTTTGAGATACAGAATTTTCACTATAAACCGTTAGAATGCAGATGTAATACTTTCTAGTGTTTTTGCAATATTTCCATCTTCGACCACATCATCGCTTACCATTAGGTGAGATATTGGTCAAACGCGTGTCTAACAACAATAATAAAAGTGTCAAGTCAGCCTTCTCGGCAAGCTTCGCTGATTGTATGTCCCGGTGCGTACAGGAGGGCCCAAATTACTCTGCGCACCATTGCTGCTGACTTTTGTAGCTGCTGATACTCATAAATAAACAAAAATATCTACTACGTAACCAACGATCGACGAGACCTAGGTCAGTAACCAGACTATTTATAAGCAGCCTTGGATACCGAACGGGCAAAAATAATGCGACTCTAGAAATTCTGGACATGCTGATGTTTTCCTTCACTGTTTTGACATACAGTGGTAATGAAATAAATTATTCAGAGTAAAGGGCCGGTTAGGGTCCGAAGTATTGTTGCAGAAGTGTTTAAAAGAGAAGTAGAAGTCACTGAAGATTTACCTCCCTCAAAAATAAAGGGTCCGAAGTATTGCGAGCCCACAACCTACAGTGCACGGAATTTGGGGTAATACCAACATAAATTGTTAAAAAAAAAGTGTGCGAGTACTTTTGTACGCACGTAAGAAGTTATACTTCTTTGGCGTAACAAGATAAATGTTACTATAGATATTTGACCGTGCAATTGTTTGACCGGCAATTGTTTCCCGGCCGGGGCACGTCCGAGCCCGGTGCACACGTTCATGTTACACCGTGTCGCCACCGGGCCGAGCCCTGGCCGTGCCCCGTCCGTGCCTCGGCCGTGCCCCAGCCGGGGCACGTCCGCGGCCCGGTCTAGCATGAATCACTTCATACAAAATGTATGCAACAATCTTTGACCGTGCCCCGGCCGTGCCACGGCCGTGCCACGGCCGGGGCGCGGCCCGGTGGCGACACGGTGTAACGTGAATCATCCTTAAGAAGTATAACTTCTAAAATTGAATTCTTTCAAAATCCAGACTGTAAAAAAAATGTGTGTGTACTTATCTACTCACGTAAGAAGTTATACTTCTTTGGCGTAACAAGATAAAAAACCAAATTGTCACAAAGTTTACAAAAGGAAAACAAACATCCTTCATGAACTACAAACCATAGCAATTTTTTTTTTTCTTTTTATTTTTTTGGTGGGGCGTGGGAAAACATCCAATGACTTCTCTCGCTCTGGGTGGAGCGGGACAGACTCTTATTGACTAAAAATCACCCCTGTTCCTTCCCTGCCTTGAATGCCCAGGGGCAAGGTAACTTTCGAATTTATCTTCAACCCCTGGGCAACTATAGCTAACTTCAGGGTGGTGGTCGGTTCTAGCTAACTTCAACCTATGAATTTTGTGTGACAGTGATGCACGCGCAACGACCCAGTTACTGGGTAATAAGATACCCCTTGGTAAGACTGGTTGTCAGACTGTCGGGCTTCTGACTACCCGTAACGACTGTCATAGATCCACGTGCTTTCCGAGGCACGGAGGAGTCTCGGTATGTAAAGATGGTCACCCATCCATGGACCAACCCCGGCAAGCGTAGCTTAACTTGGTTTATCGTCCCGTGTGGCTGTTATTACTTTAGCCACGAGCTCCTCTCACTCACTCACAATTACTTACACAAAACTATCTACTACGTAACAAACGATCGTACTGACCTAGGTCAATAGCCAGACTAGGTAGGTATATTATGCAGCCTTGAAAACCGCGTCGGCAAAAAGTAATGCGACTTGTTTTTAACCGACTTCAAAAAAGGAGGAGGTTATCAATTCGGATGTTTATATATATATTTTTTAATGTAGGTATGTTCGGGCATAACTCCGTTATACATATACAGACGGATTTGTAAAATTCTTTTTTTTGTTCGAAAGGGGTTTATTCCAAAATGGTCCTAATTAAAGGTCCTATTTCTTTGAAAAAAATGTATATTACTTTAGACAATTTTCAAAAATTTCACATAGTACTTAGTGGTTAAACAATGCATGTATAAAGGCGAGCTTAACTCAATGTTGAGTTTTCTCCCAGCAAACCTTTGAGTGATAGAGAGATCACATTTGAGGGTAGGATCCAGTGCACAAAACATATAAACCTACATAAATAATTCCAAGTATATATTATACCTACATACTAATAAATACCAATATATACTAATATTATGTCAATTTGAATGGAAGTGCTCTTTGATTTTCTTCTTGAAGACATCTAGAGAAGGATTGTTGCGTAGTGAGTGTGAGAGAGAGTTCCAGAGACGCACTGCAGTAACAGAAAAGGAGCCATTATAGCGGCTGGAAGTGTGACGTGGAGTACGAAGGAGAAGAGAATTGACAGTGCGACAGGGTTTACCCCTCGGAATGAAGTACTCAAACCGTTCACGAAGGTATTGAGGAGAAAAAGTGTTCGGTGTTTTCACCGAACACATGAGTTAGCAAATACCGCCGTGACGCATTGACCTTATTTCATTTCTTGGTTACAACACACTTAATACTTTTAAGTTAACTTAAAAGTCAGTGCACTTTGGTAAACCGCGTTAGCCGGGTGTATTCTAACATTCATCAACATTTCATTTAACATTAAGAACAGTGTGAGAGTAACTCAATAAATAGTGTTCAACATAAACATTTGTTTCTCCTCAAAAACACCGACACCTTGTTACGTACCCCGACATAATTTTGGTCCTTCGAGCCGGATCTCGCGTCGCGTAATTTTGGTAATTCAGAATTTCGGTGTGCGAGGTCTGAACTATCGTAACAAGAAATAGTGTGTACGTCGTGGGGCTGTCGGATCAAACATTGGAGCAGAGCAGTGAAATAGCAGCAGAGGCTGAGTACCAACAACGGAGAATACAAGTAATAAATTTCCTTATTTATAGTCAGTAAGGGCCGCATTTTTTAACATCCTATGACAATGGCGGAACTCATTGAGACGCAATCAATGATCTATGATAGCATCATAAAACTTGGCATTAACTTGAAGAAGGATAGTGCTGATAGGAAAACAGTGGACTACTTTAAGCGGAAGCTTAACACCTTGGAGAGCTATTGGGACGAGTACAAAATTAACCATGAGCGAATTGAGAGCGAGGTAAGTAAAACTGATACTTATTTTACCAGCCGAGAGTACGAGAAGACGAGTAAGGTGTATGAGTCAACCAAGGCGTTGATTAACCAACAGTATCAGCGGATCTGGAAAACAGGAAGTCTGACAACAGATGAGCAAACAACATGTCGCGACCGATCACCCTCGGCGTCAAGTAGGCGTGCAGAAGTGGTACCAGAAGAGGAGGCGGGACCGAGCTTCTCGAGGCAGCTGAGCGACCCACCATCTCACACAGCGAACAGGGAACCAAACAACAAGCTAGACGATTTGTTGAAAAAACAGTATGCCAATTTTAAAGCTTTTGTGCGTACAACCGCAAACATAGATGTGGACTCTATCTCCGATAAGTGGGAATTTGAGGACGTATTAAGGTCACTACAGGCTAGATGGTCAGCTATCGACTTAATACATTGGGATATCGAGATCGAATTGGAGGGAGAGAATGAACAATACAGCAACATGTACGATAAGTACGAGAAAAAGTTCAACAACCTGAAAAGGGCTATTAACACGAAAATGTGGTCAGTAGCACACAGGGAAAAATCAACACCTCAACTTGAGATACCGAACTTCAACGGAAACTACAACCAATGGGTGTCGTTTAGAGACCTATTTACGGAAGTTATACATAACAACCCCTCATTATCAAGCGGCCAAAAGATGCAGTATTTAAAGGGTAAGGTTCGTGGAGAAGCAGAGAAACTCATACAACATCTAGCGATAAGTACGGATAACTATTTGGTGTGCTGGAATATTCTCACCAACAGGTATGATAACAAAAAACTAATATTCTCGTCCCATATGAACATCTTGTTAGGCCTGCCAAACATACAACAACTGTCGCTACAGCAGATTAAGCGAATGCATGACACGACGCTGGAATGTCTTAACGCCATCAAAAACTTGGGAGTTGACACCACATCGTGGGATCCAATGATCGTACATATTCTAGGTCAAAAACTAGATACGGAAACATACACGGACTACATAGAGTCGCTGAAGAATTCGAAAGAGCTACCGGTTCTATCAGAGTTCTTAGATTTTTTGGAAACAAAATTTACCTCCCTGGAAACAGTTCGCCGTAAAGATAGTGTACCCTCGAAGACTTCATCTCATCAAAACAATCATTCAAATTCAACATCGAACAATAAGAGAATTCATTACCACGATTCAAACAACAAAGGTAACGGAAATAGGACAGTTGTGAAATCGATGCACACGTCAAACATAAAATGCCCTCTTTGCGAAAACCAACACGGCATTTATAATTGCAAAACATATTTAAAAATGAGTGACGACCAAAGGTTAAAAACTGCAACCAAATTAAAACTTTGCACGAATTGTTTATTTAGCCATTTTGGAAATCAATGCACCTCTAACTTAACATGTCGAAGATGCAAAGATAAACATAACACCATTTTACATGATGCATTCGCAAAATTAGGAAACTCATTAACGCTGTCGTCAAGCGGCAACAACGTAGAACAACCGAAAGCAAAGCGCAATGAACCCGTGACGGGTACTACGAATGCTTCTCAAGCAGAGAAGGCGGAGATATTGCTAGCGACTGCTCTGATAAAGGTCAAAAGTGTGGATGGAACTTACCAAACCATGCGCGCCCTGATCGATCAAGGGTCCCAGATATCTTTAATAACTGAGAAAGCTGCTCAGATGTTAGGTATAAAGAGACGACGATGCAAAGGAGTCATCTTTGGAGTGGGGCAAAAGGAAAACAATTCTAAAGGGATGATAAGCATAGGATGTACTTCAATGTACAACGACTTCGAATTCGAAGCTGATGTGCTCATCATGAACGAACTCATTAAAAGTCTGCCAAACCAAACATTCGCGAAACCAAATTGGATTTACCTAAAAAACATTAACTTAGCAGACCCGGAATTCTACAAAAGTCGACCAGTTGACTTGCTTTTCGGAGCGGACATTTATGCTAACATTATGCTAGGCGGTATGATAAAAGGAGAACAGGCCCAACAGCCGATGGCTCAACAAACACAGCTGGGATGGTTACTGTGCGGTAACGTAAAAACGTATCAATGTAACGTAGTTCTAAACAACACCGAAGAGATTCAGAAATTTTGGGAAGTTGAGGAAATTTCAGAACCTTCAAACTTATCCGTAGAAGAACAGGACTGCATGAACTTCTACACAAAAACAACAAAAAGAAACAGTCAGGGTCGCTATGAAGTCAGAGTACCGCTGAAAGAAGAATTAAAACAGCAGCTGGGGTCTTCCAAACCTATGGCTATTGCTCAGCTAAAGAATTTGGAACGCCGTTTGGAAAAACAACCAGCATTAGCCGAAAAATACAAGGACTTCATGAAGGAATATGCTGCGTTGAGCCACATGAAACCGGAACAGAAAATCAATAACATAACACTCGAATGCTTCCTGCCTCACCATGGCGTACAGAGAGAAGAATCCTCAACAACAAAGCTTCGTGTGGTCTTCAACGCATCCGCCAAAACATCCACTAAATACAGCTTAAATGACGTCATGCTCAAAGGGCCCAATCTACAAAAAGACCTACAAGCGTTACTACTTCAATGGAGACAATATCCCTTTGCCTTCACAGCGGATATCGAGAAGATGTACCGCCAAAATCTTAGTTAACCCCATCGATCAACATCTACAAAAAATAGTGTGGCGTGAGTCACCAACACAACCTATTCAAGTGTATCAATTGAACACGGTAACATACGGAACAAAGGCCGCACCGTTTTTAGCAATTATGACATTAAAACAGTTGGCGGCGGATGAACGAAGCAAGTTTCCAAAAGCGGCTTCTGTCCTGGAAAACAGTTTTTATATGGATGATCTGTTACACGGCTGCTACAACATAGAACAGGGTAAAAAATCAATAGATGATTTAATTCAGCTCTTGAAATCAGGAGGATTTAATCTTCGCAAATGGTCATCCAACAGCCAGGAATTATTGGGGAACATACCAACAAGTCAAGAAGACTTCGTTTATAAATTCAAAAATGATGACATGCTGAAAACCTTAGGTTTGTGCTGGAATCCAAGAGGAGATCAATTTACATTCCGTTGCGACTTTTCCCAAACAATACCGAAACCAACTAAAAGGAGCTTACTATCCGACATATCAAAATTATATGATCCACTTGGTTGGCTGACACCCCTATCCACAAAACTTAAATTATTATTTCAAAACTTATGGAAACAAGACCTACAGTGGGATGATAAGGTGTCAGATGACATACATAATGAATGGGTCAAATTGACTACGGATATTGACAACATTAAACATTGTAAGATTCCTCGATGGATATTAAGCAACGAGAATGACGTCATCGAATTGCACGGCTATTGCGACGCGTCAATTGACGCGTATGCGTGCGTGGTATACGCACGAAACAAACACCAACAAGAAACAGTTATAGTTGCAGCAAAGTCAAAACTTGTACCAAGTAAAAAGAGCGTAACATTGCCACGAATGGAGCTTTGTGGTGCTTATCTACTATCTAAGCTCATCAACAAAATCAAACAGAGTATTAGTTGTCCGTTAGAAATTTACGGATGGTGTGACTCTATGGTGGTCATAGGGTGGCTACAAGGTGATTCAGCACGTTGGAAACCATTCGTTGCTAATAGAATCAATGCTATAAAACAAATAATGCCGGAAAGCTGCTGGCAATATGTGAAATCGGGAGACAACCCGGCTGACTGTGCCAGCCGAGGTACAACAGCGCTCCAACTACTACAACATCCTTTATGGTGGAAGGGACCAGCATGGCTAGCCTCCTATGACGCAGAAAAAGAACAAAAACCGCTTATCTACCAAACAGACGAAGAGATGAAAAGGACAAAATTGGTAAACGCGGTTCAAGACATTAATAATAATAGTATAATAGATACTTTATTATTACAACATAATTCGTTTATAAAAATAACTCGTGTCTTAGCATGGGTACTGAGGGCATTGACGCCAAAGTCGCAACGTAAACATTTACCGAAGTACCTAACACTACTAGAACTGCGAAAAGCCAAAACAGCTATTATAAAACGAGTGCAAAGTACAGCATTTACGTCAGACATAGAAATGCTAAACAAAAATGGAAATGTTGCAACAAACAGCAACTTATTGAATTTAAATCCTTTCGTCGATAAAAGCGGCTTTCTCCGAGTAGGAGGACGTTTAAGGAACGCGACCATGAGCGACGAAATGAAACATCCGAAAATAATCCCCAACAAAAGTCGACTAGCGGAGCTACTCATAGAAGAGGCTCACCAGTTAACATTCCATGGGGGCCCTCGACTGACTTTAGCTACTCTCAGACAACAATACTGGATAACAAGCGGATACAGTACAACCAAAAAACAGTTAAGGAATTGTGTAACTTGCCGGAAGTATGAAGCAAGGAAACAATACCAATTGATGGGTGACCTTCCTGCAGCTAGAACCAACCCCGCTCCACCATTCTACCATACTGGGGTGGACTACACCGGTTTTGTAAACATTAAGGCAAACAAGGGGAGAGGGGTGAGAACACTGAAAGGCTACGTGGCAGTATTCATATGCATGGTCACGAAAGCTGTTCATTTGGAATTAGTGTCTGACCTTACCAGTTCAGCATTCTTAGCTGCACTTAAGAGAATGACGGCCAGGAGAGGAACACCACATCACTTGTATAGTGACCAAGGAACTAATTTTATCGGAGCTAATAGATTGCTGCAAGAGGAGTACAATCAATTAGAACAAGTTTTCGGTGATAGTTGCCAGGCAGAAATCGCTGAAATGAACATACAATGGCATTTCAACGCTCCGTCTTGGCCAAGCGCTGGCGGGCTGTGGGAAAGAGCCGTCCGCAGTCTGAAGTTCCACCTGAAAAGAGTGGTTGGTGAACAAAAACTAACGTTCGAAGAGTTCACAACTGTACTAACACAACTGGAAGCGTGTCTGAACTCGAGGCCGTTATGTTCGCTTACAGAAGACATTGAAGATCTGGATTATTTATCACCGGCTCATTTCTTAACGGGAAGATCCGACTTAATAGTGATTGAGACGAAGGAGGATGCTAGAACAAGATGGCATTTAACAACAAACATTTTTAAACAGATTTGGCAAAAATGGAGGAATGAATATTTGAGTCAATTAACAGCGAGAGAAAAGTGGTATAAACCTCAAGAAAACTTAAAAATAGGCAACATGGTGGTCGTACACGAGGACAACATTCCAGCTGGAAGGTGGATTATGGGCCGAGTGATAGATCTGCATCCCGGTAACGATGGTTATGTCAGGGTGGTATCATTGAAAACGAAAAATGGCATCATAAAACGACCAGTAGTCAAACTTTCTCTATTGCCAGTAGAAATCAAAACAGATGACAAACAAAACAGTTCAAATGAAACAGACAAACCAGCTGAACAGAGCTTTGAGAACCGGAAGAACAGGAACGGAACAAGAAAGGCGACACTTAGCACGTTATCGTATGTCGCCATGGCACTAACCTTTTTTATGTCAATCTGCAGCATTGCAAATTGCAGCTATAATATAACAACATTAAACGTTAACCAATCTTTCTACTTTGACCCAATATCCAGAATTAGCCTCATAAAAGACAGTTGGGTCCTAGTTGTATTCTATAACATGTCTCCATATTGGGAAGGTATGCAGGCGTTTGAAAAAGTAACAACAAATCTGGATAAAACATGCAAAACAACAGGCAGCGAACAGTGTAACATGATAGTCCCACAGCTGATCCATGAGAGTAATGAACTGAAATACTACAATGAACTTCTGATGACGCAACACGTAAGCGGACACTCCAGACGGCGGCGACGGGGACTTATCAATGCAGTTGGAAACATTGCAAATTCCCTATTCGGCGTATTAGACGATAAATTCGCGGAAAAGTACAGCAGAGACATCAACATGATACAACAAAATGAAAAACATTTAGCCAGTTTATGGAAGAATCAGACGTCAATCGTAGAATCAGAGTACAATCTGTTGAAAAGAACTGAAGAAATCATGGCAAAACAACATAAAATAATTAACAAACATCTCATTACGCTGGATAACATCTCAAACAAATTACAAAAAGAGATAAACAACATATCCCTACTTCAAGAATTTACCATGACAGCCTTAACAGCCAGTAATTTACTACATAACCTTAAAAGAACTCAAGATATCTTACTTGACATTCTAACCAATGTCCACCATGGACAGTTTAACATTCATCTGCTTACCCCTGAACAGCTCCAAAAAGAGCTTAACATTATCTCTGGGCATTTATCTGAGGATCTAACATTGCCCATTGAACCACACGATATTCGGAAACTTTATTCTCTGATAAGCATTAAAGCACGCATAACTGACCAATACTTCCTGTTCCAAATAACGTTCCCTCTTATCAGTAGAGACCGATTCAAGCTGTACAGGATCCACCCTGTACCACACCAGACGAACAACAGTATGTTAGAGCTCTTACCGTCCTCAGAATACGTCGCTACAGATCTCAAAAGAGACTTATATCTTACCATTACGCCGGAAGAACTCTCTCTATGCAAACAAGAAGATGATATATTTATGTGCGATTGGAAAAAGCCGATATACCATCTCGGCAATGAGAACAACTTTTGTGATCTTGACCGAGACACAGATTCGTGCAAGGTACGGAGGACCAAGTGTGAAAACCAATGGACACCACTTGCAAACCCGTCACTATTCCTATATCATTGCTGCAACAAACAGACCGTCAAAGTAATCTGCGGAGAACAGATAGATAAGATAATATTGAGCAAAGCTGGGGTCATTTACATGGAACCAGGTTGCCTGTTGAAGGGTCAGGACTTCACTCTGAACATTCATAATCTAAACAAAAACAGACTAGATATGAAGCCGGACCTTTTTATACCTGAGATGGATCAGCTAAACTTAATTATCAACAGCACTATGCCTCTCCAAAACACACAAGACGCAGACGTAACAGATTCAGGCGAAATGGAGGACGCCTTAAAAAAGCTACACCGACGGATCGATGACATGAAAAACAGCCAAGTGGAGGTCGATCAAATATTATCCCCTCATGACATCCATCAGTATGCCGTGAGCTACGTCCTGGTCGGCGCGCTGGCGCTGGCGGCGGGAGCGCTGCTGTACAGATGGCTGCGGAGGCGAGCGCGCCGCGCCCACATCACATCGGGAATGGAGCTTCAACCCACCAGAAGTGTTAGTGATGTGAACGTCAATAGTGTTAGTGCTAGTGCGCGGCAAACATAAGTGAACGCAATTTTAGTGCGATACATAGTTATAGTGAACTAAACATTACATGGTGGATAGGGCGTGTCCTCGCGTCCTTTAGGAACAATAAGCTCCTAGTTTAAGTTGAAATAAACTTTACTTTTGTTCTACTAACATTTTAATCTTAAGTTGTCTTGATTTCACCTTGTAAACAGTATCATGACTACTTCATAATTTTACTAACAAAAATTTGTTTTATCACCGCCTATCTTTCGGGGCCCGGAGTATGTTCGGTGTTTTCACCGAACACATGAGTTAGCAAATACCGCCGTGACGCAACCATCGTTACCGGGATGCAGATCTATCACTCGGCCCATAATCCACCTTCCAGCTGGAATGTTGTCCTCGTGTACGACCACCATGTTGCCTATTTTTAAGTTTTCTTGAGGTTTACACACACGATTGTGCAGGATAGTATAGAGAAGATATAGGGTATGGGTATCTCGCCGACGCCGAATCGTCAGCCACCTCAATTTGGTCCGAAACTCCGACACATGGTCGTATTTGCGGAGGCAAAAATGAAGCGGATGCATAAGTTCTGCAGTCGCTCGAGTTTATTTAGGAGTACCTCCGTAAAATTTTTGTCGTAATTTCGTATGTGAATATTTGAAGTTATATTTTTATAACATAGTGTAATTAATTTTTAAAATTATGTATAACGCGGATAAAAAATTGAGCGTGGTTTCTGGTTTTGTGTATTCGTGTTTTGACACCGACTTTTGAAATTAAAGTTATTTTGCACGTTTTTGGAAGTGGGTTCTATTTTTTTGTAAAAAAAGTTTTCTATTTTTTACTTTTTAGTTGTGGTTCCCCATTAAGGCGCTATTAACTGCAAACAACCTTGAGTGGT
This sequence comes from Polia nebulosa, assembly GCA_951329385.1. Classification (NCBI taxonomy): domain Eukaryota; kingdom Metazoa; phylum Arthropoda; class Insecta; order Lepidoptera; family Noctuidae; genus Polia; species Polia nebulosa. The sequence goes on from OX589614.1 coordinate 19,253,576, forward strand.
TAGCTTGCATATTCTGCAATGAGCTCAAGTAACGCGTCGTACGTCAACCCAGTAATAGGACTCGCCCATCAAAGAGCGCTGTCCGAAATTAGACGCATTATTAATTTATTATTCATAAAACAAGAAGTATTATACTAAAACACGTATACTAAAAATAAATAATTAAAAAATCTTTAAAATGGTGAAGTTTTCATCAAAATACGCTTAATAGTTTTTGCGTGATTCTCAATTTTTTATCCGCATTAGACATAACTTTACAAATTAATTACACTATGTTATAAAAATATAACTTCAAATATTCACATACGAAATTACGAAAACAATTGTATAGAGTAATATATATTTTTTTCAAAGAAATAAAACTAGTCGTTTAGACGTGATGTTCTATTAAAAATCATTAGAAGTCGAATAACTGCGCCTTAAATTGTGTTAACACTACATAGACATACTATCGCAGTAATCGCAGTTGATTTGCTGTCATTTTTTTAAAAGTTCCGTTGTCTGTCTCCGAAACTCATCATCAGATCTATATGAAATTCAAAGAGGACCATTTCGGAATAAACCCCATTCAAACACAAAAAAGAATTTTGCAAATCCGTCTTTACATAACGGAGTTATGCCCGAACATACCTACATAAAAAATATACATAATATAAACATCCGAATTGATAAGCTCCTCCTTTTCGAAGTCGGTTAAAAATAAGTCGCATTACTTTTTGCCGACGCGGTTTTCAAGGTTGCATAATATTATTATAGTCTGGCTATTGACCTAGGTCAGTACGATCGTTTGTTACGTAATAGATATTTTTGTGTAATTATGAGCGTAGACGGCACCAAAAGTCAGTCCATTTTTAACCGACTTCCAAAAGGAGGAGGTTCTCAATTCGTCTGTATGTTTTTGTTTTTTGTATGTATGTTACGCGATTTCTCTGCCACTTGTGAATAGATTTTGATGATTCTTTTTTTGTTAGGTTAGGAGTAGATCATAAATCAGAGGTGGTCCTATAGAAATTTTATCGAAATTATTGGGGTTTTTAGTTCTGGGGTATAACAACTAAAAAGTGAAAAATAAAAAACTTTTTTACAAAAAAAAAAACAACCGACTTCCAAAAAAAAAACACCGACTTCTGAAATTAAAGTTATTTTTTAACTTTGAGTGTAGGTATTTATTTTTTGGAAGTCGGTTGTTTTCTTTGTAAAAAAGTTTTTTTTAGTTTTTCTTTTTAACAATTTTTTTGTTATTTCCGTGCCGTATACTATAAGTCGTGGGCTCGCAATACTTTGGACCCTTTGTTTTTGAGGGAAGTAAATCATCAGTGACTTCTCCCGCTCTGTGTGAAGCAGGTCTTACTGGCAGACTCTCACTGACTAAATCCCACACGTGTTCCTACAGTTGCCTTTTGGGTTCCAGAGCCGAAGTGAATCTTTCAAACACTTCCGCGACAATACGAGTGCACTTCGGAACCTTTTTTTTTTTCTTGTGTGGGTGGGCAATCATCTTATGACTTCTCCCACTGCGGGTGGAGCGGGAAGAATGTGTCAGACTTTTACTGACTAAAACCCACCCCAGTTCCTTCCCTGCCTGAGTGCCCAGGGGCGCGGCAACTCTGTTCCGAATTTATCCACGACCCCTGGGCAGGATACTTCGGAACCTGACAGGCTCTTTACTTCGAGTGATTTGTTTCATCACCACTGATGTTAAAATGGTGATGGAAAACATGTCCAGAATTTATATAACCAAAAATTCGAAGAGCAACGACACCAGTGGCGCCTCTGGGTCCATGTTGGGAATTCTAATTTTTGGGAAGTGAATCTATTTCTTGGTTTCTAGTGCCATGCCGGTAACATACAGGGCGTAAAAGACACATCACAGAGCCGTTAACTACGCATACTGTACGTCTGACAAATTAGTTTTGCGCAAAAATTATTGCTGGGAAACGACTTATAGTTTGTATGAAAACAAAATACTATTTTTATTGCGCGCAATGTAACGCAAACCCAGGCAAGTGGAGTTAAACCCTGCCCCTTCGCTCTAAGCCACGTGGGTACTTTTCAGATACGTTTGATATTCATTGCGTTTTTGTAACTGCAAAGGCGTAATTTCGAAATTACGAAAAAGAAATTCGAAATTTCAGATAATGTTTGTTTGGAAAAAAGTTTAGTAATAACATTAGGAATTCATTTTCGTAAAAAAGTAAAAAAAAATGCGACTTTGGCCTTCAATATCTCCAGAACCGGTATTCAAGGCTGCATAATATACCTACCTAGTCTGGCTATTGACCTAGGTCAGTACGATCATTTGTTACGTCGTAAATATTTTTGTGTAAGTAATTGTGAGTGTAGACGACACCAAAACTCAGTCCATTTTTAGTTTTCCTTTTACCCGACTGCGCGACGCAAGGGAGGGTTATGTGTTTTTCAGCCTATGTATGTATGTATGTTTGATCATTTGTGGCACTATAGAGACCAAACGCGTGGGCCGGTTTGATAATTCTTACGTCAATCGATTCGTCTTAACCTTGCGACTGCTACTAAAGACATGACAGTAATCGAAATACAATATGGCGACAACCAGACGCCATATTGTGAAAAAAAAAAAACTCGACGAATTATATTAAGTGGGGTATCAAAGTAAAGGGTTCGAGGAGGCGATTCTAAAAATATAACTCACTAAAACGTAGAAAATTGAATATTTTCAAAAAACCCGACTGTAAAAATCAACTAAAATGTTGTTCAATTATTGATTTCATGCCACCAACTGCATCAGACTGCTTGAAAAGTGACTTGTTTGGAACTTTATAGTTGTTTTTTACAGTTGGGATTTTAAAAATATTCAATTTATTTTGTTATTTCCCCAACTTCCGTGCACTTTACTGTAGGTTGTGGCCTTGCAATACTTCGAACCCTTTTCTTTTTGAGGGAGGTAAATCTTCAGTGACTACTTCCAATCCTGGTGGAGCAGGAGGGCGTAACAGACTGTTACTGACTGAAACCCACAGTTGTCAGCTGCCTTTTGTGGTCCAGGGCTGCGGTGACTTTTTTAAATACTTCTGCGATAATACTTCAGACCCAGACAGGCCCTTTACTCTGAGTAACTTATTTCATCACCACTGTATGTCAAAACGGTGAAGAAAAACATGAGCTTGTCCAGAATTTCTAAGGTCGCATTATTTTTAGAAGTCGGTTAGAAATTCTGGACATGTTTTTCTTCACCATTTTGACGTCAGTGGTGATGAAACAAATCACTCAAAGTAAAGTGCCTGTTAGGGTCCGAAGTATCCTGCCCAGAGGTTGTGGATAAGTTCGGAACAGAGTAACCGCGCCCCTGGGCACTCAGGCAGGGAAGATACACGAGTGGGTTTTTGACGGCACGGTTGGCGTAGTGGTTGGGCGTTCGACTGCTGCGCTGCATGTCGCGGTTTCGATCCCCGCACGGAACAAATATTTGTAAGGCCTACAGATAGTTGTTCCGGGTCTGGGTGTCTTGTGTATGTGAGTTTAAATGTTTGTGAACGCACCCACGATACAGGAGTAATTCCTAGTGTGGTGCAAAGTTTTAAAAAAAAAAAAAAAAAAGTCAGTAAGAGTCTGATACGGCCTCCTGCTCCACCAAGAGCGTTAGAAGTCACTGATGATTTACTTCCCTCAAAAACAAAGGGTCCGAAGTATTGCGAGCCCACGACTTACAGTAAACAGCACGGAAGTTGGGCAAATTACAAAATAAATTGTTAAAAAGAAAAACTGAAAATGGACTGACTTTTGGTGCCGTCTACACTCATAATTAAACAAAAATATCTACTACGTAAAAAACAATCGTACTGACCTAGGTCAATAACCAGACTCTAAGCAGCCTTGAATACCGCGCCGGCAAAAAGAATGCGACTCATTTTTGTTACCGGTACTAGAAACTTAGATATAGATTCACTACTCAAAAATTAGAATTCACAACATGGGCCCAGAGGCGCCACTAGTGTCGTTACTCTTCGAATTTTTGGCTTTAGAAATTCTAGACATGTTTTCCTTCACCATTATTTATTTATTTATTTATTCATTTATTATTTTGACATCAGTGCTGATGAAACAAATCACTTAAAGTAAAGTGCCTGTTAGGGTCCGAAGTATCCTACCCAGGAGTCGTAGATAAATTCGGAACAGAGTAACCGCGCTCCTGGGCACTCAAGCAGGGAAGGTACACGGGGTGGGTTTTAGTCAGTAAGAGTCTGATACGGCCTCCTGCTCCACCAAGAGCGGGAGAAGCCACTGAAGATTTACCTCCCTCAAAAACAAAGGGTCCGAAGTATTGCGAGCCCACGACTTACAGTAAACAGCACGGAAGTTGGGCAAATTACAAAATAAATTGTTAAAATTAAAAACTGAAAATGGACTGACTTTTGGTGCCGTCTACACTCATAATTCAACAAAAATATGTACAACGTAAAAAACGATCGAACTGACCTAAGTCAATAGCCAGATTATATATGCAGTCTTGAATACTGCGCCGGAAAAAATAATGCGACACATTTTTGGTAACTTTGTTTTACTAGAAACCTAGAAAAAGATTCACCACCCAAAAATTATAATTCACAACATGGGTCCGGGTCGGTTACTGGTGCCGTTGCTTTTAAAAACAAATTAGTTTTAGAAATTCTGAGGAGCTCGTGGCTAAAGTAATAACAGCCACACGGGTCGATCCATCAGGTTATGCTACGCTTGCCGGGGTTGCTCCATGGATGGGTGACCATCTTTACATACCGAGACTCCTCCGTGCCTCGGAAAGCCACGTAAAGCTGCCTGTCAATCGTTGGTCGTTGACAATCGTTACGGGTCTTCAGAGGCCCGAAAGTCTGACGACCAGTCTTACCACAGGGTATCGTATTACCTAATAACTGGGTTGTGGAGGTCAGATAGGCAGTCGCTCCATGTAAAATACTGGTATTCAGCTGCATTCGGTTAGACTGGAACCCGACTCAAAGATAGTTGGGCAAAGGCTAGGCAGGCAGTCTGCCAGTAAGACCTACTCCACCCAGAGCGGGTGAAGTCACTGATGATTTACCTCCCTTAAAAACAAAGGTTCCGAAGTATTGCTAGCCCACGGCCTACAGTAAAGAGCACGGAAATTGGGCAAAAAACAAAATACATGGTTAAAAGATAAATAAAGTCCGGCCAAGTCAAGACTTTGCACATTTAGGGTCCCGTACCTAATGAGGGAATTATCAAAAAAAAAAATCTGATGTATCAATATATTAGTACCTATTTGTTATCAAAATATACGTAATAATAAACATTATCACCTCATAAGTTCATAGGTCAATGGGAAGTTGAAAAATTCTTTGGAACAACATTTTGTGATAGACGACGGACAAACAGACAGACGGACAGACAGACACGTGAGCATTATGGCTCCGTTTGAAACTTTTTATTTTAGTGAGTCGGGAAATCAACCATCCAGAGCGAGAAATTTTCTCGCTCTGGATGGAACGGAAGGGCGTGTCAGACTTTTACTGTCTAAAAGCCACCCCTGTTCCTTCAGTTGCCTCTGTGCCAATAGCCGCGGTAACTATTTCGAATTTATCCGCTATGTATTTATACGGAACCCTAAAAATGAACCGACTTTCGTTGCTATTTAGACTCATAATTAAACAAAAATATCTATTACGTAATAAAAGATCGAAACGACCTAGGTCAACAACCAGACTATCTATACGGATTGTGGCCTTGAAAACTGCGCCGACAAAAATAATACGACGTATTTTTAGTACCGGGACTAGAAACCTAGAAACAGACAAATTCACTCTACAAAAATTAAGAAATAAACAAAAAAGTTACTTACAGTGTCAGACTCCGTTTCAAAAACTGTATTATTTAAAATCGCGTTTCCGAAATCCAAGATTTTTTGCGCACTTAAATGCATTTAATAAATGCGGCGCGACGTATCGAGTCGCCGCTCTTTTTCGGAATGATATCATTCGACAATGTATCTGGGAACATCATATACTCCCCTAGATTATTATTATACGAGGCATTGACCGCCAAAATGCATAGTATAGGTCAGTGGTGCGAAGTCTACATGGATAATACTCCGCTCTTGTTTTCCGTTATACAGAGTGTAAGGAAAATGCGTGGTCATATTTTGCCCATATTGCGTGGTCATATTTTGCCCATGGAACAACTTTCTTTATGGAAGTCATAGTAAAATTCAAAACAAAAGAAAAAAGTGTGTGTGTATCTACTTATGTACGCACGTAAGAAGTTAAACTTCTTTGGCGTAACAAGATGCAAAACCAAACTGTAGCAAACTTCAGGGTGTCGGTTTTTTGTGACGGTGTGCGCGTGCGTCGTATGAATTTACTCTCATAATTTTTCTCTAACGCGCCAAAGGAAGTATAACTTCAAAAAAAAAATTGTGTGTGTACTTATGTACGCACGTAAGAAGTTAAACTTCTTTGGCGTAACAAGATAAAAAACCAAACTGTCACAAAGTTTACAAAAGAAAAACAATCACTCCTCATGAACCACAGACTATAAAACTTTTTTGAAAATCTAAAATGTTGACTAGCTAACTTCAGGGTGTCGGTTTTTTGTGACGGTGTGCGCGCGCATCGTAAAAATTTACTCTCATAATTTTTCCCTAACGCGCCAAAAGAAGTATAACTTCAAAAAAAAAATTGTGTGTGTACTTATGTACGCACGTAAGAAGTTAAACTTCTTTGGCGTAACAAGATAAAAAACCAAACTGTCACAAAGTTTACAAAAGAAAAACAATCACTCCTCATGAACCACAGACTATAAAACTTTTTTGAAAATCTAAAATGTTGACTAGCTAACTTCAGGGTGTCGGTTTTTTGTGACGGTGTGCGCGCGCATCGTAAAAATTTACTCTCATAATTTTTCCCTAACGCGCCAAAAGAAGTATAACTTCAAAAAAAAAGTTGTGTGTGTACTTATGTACGCACGTAAGAAGTTAAACTTCTTTGGCGTAACAAGATAAAAAACCAAACTGTCACAAAGTTTACAAAAGAAAAACAATCACTCTTCATGAACCACAGACTATAAAACTTTTTTGAAAATCTAAAATGTTGACTAGCTAACTTCAGGGTGTCGGTTTTTTGTGACGATGTGCGCGCGCATCGTAAAAATTTACTCTCATAATTTTGCTCTAACGCGCCAAAAGATAGAATAACTTCAAAAATGGAATTTCCATACAAAGTCATCATCAGTGATCAAAATTAGTGTGGGAAGTCCAATTTTTTTTTAGTGGGCAAAATTGCCCATAGAAATGGAGTACAAGCTAGCTTGTACTCCATTTTTATACCACCTACCATTTCTATACCTAGTTTTATAATACCTATTGGTATTAAAAAAATGTCCACGCATTTTCGTTACACCCTGTTTGTACAGTGAAAACTCGTATTTAGTTTAGACGCGAATTTACCGGTTGTAACTAGTTTATACTCGATGCATTTGTTAAGGCACAAACCCACCGCGGCGCATACTGTGCACGAGCTCGCGGCGCATTTTAGCTGCGTGGATTAATTTGTTTGACAACGTGGGTCTGTTTCCACTGAGTACCTACACGTGGCCCACCGCGGCGCACGGCGCATAGTCGTGGGTTAATGTGCGTGTATAGTGTGTACCGCATGCACAGCGTGCATTGCGTTGACAGCGTTGAGCTATGTGACCGCCATGACGTCAATTGATGAGTAGCGTGTCCGTGGGTTGCAGTGGAAACAATCACATACATTTTCTTGCAAAGCGAAGCTTAAAGGCGCAAACCCACGGCGGCGCACGGAAAGGCTACGCACGTGTGTTAAGCCATGCACAATGCGCATGCGGTAAACAATATACACGAATATTTACCCATGACTATGTAAAACTGTATCAACACGTGCGTAGCCTCTCCGTGCGCTGCGGTGGGTTTGGGCCTTTATATCTAGAATTATCTGGTTATAACCAGAATTTGTTTGGTTATGTAAGTTTGTTTGTTTTGATTTATGTTTGGTTTGGATTCGTTTATTTGTTTGAATGACTTTTTTATGCCTGGATTTTAAATAAAACTAGTTTTAAGTTTGATCATTCGCTTAAACTAATGTATGCTAGTGACTTCGTATGCGTGCATTTCGCAATTAAAGCCCTTATTAAATATAATTTAAAGCCTCTATCACCCACAAATAAATGTAGCTTTCTACTGGTGAATGACCTTTCAAAATCGGTTCAGAAGTTCCCGATATAAGATACAAAAAAACTTACAAACTTTAAAATACTTACAATATTAGTAAGTATAGATAAACAGGTTTGCTGCAGATCTCCTTCTCGCTAGTACCTAGGTACAGGCTTTTTTTATAGGTTGGAAAATCATCAAATAACTTGTTCTGCTTTGGGTAGACCGCGAGGCTGTGTCAGACGAAATCCCATCCATATTCCTTCAGTTGCCTCGCCAGGGGCGCGCGCGGTTCCCGCCGTGTCCTCGTGGAGGCGATCGGCGGCAGCGACCTTTCGCACCCGGCCCTGGTCCAGGCCATGGTACGGAGCGAGAAGGAATGGGAAGCAGTTTCCTCTTTCTGCGAAGCAGTAATGCTCGCGAAGGAGTAGGCGGACCGGGTGACGGAGGCTTAACAACAGAGTCGAACTCACGCCCTCAGCAGCAGCCGCCGCAGGAGACGCCCTGGGCGTAGGACGTCGCGAGACGATCTCCGGCCATCGTAGACCCGGGCCTGCGGACGGCGAGTAGTGGGTGGGAGGCGACGGCGCGTAGTGTTCCACGCGCGCCTCAAAGAGCTTTCAGCAAAACATGACGGGGCCCGTCATGGCCGATGCCTGTCCCCCGGGTTGTGTATAAAATCGAAACAAGGTTACCGCGCCTCTGGGCACTTAGGGCAGGGAAGGAACAGGGGTGGGTTTTAGTCAGAAGAGTCTGACACGCCCTCCCGCTCCAACCAGAGCGGGAGATGTCATTGGATGATTTCTCACCCTCGAAAAAAAAAAGGTGCGCGCCTTGACTCTTTTAATCACTTCCGTGACCCTGTCAGAGACAAGTAGGTACAGGCCTGGATAAGGCACATCATTTTCTCAAATTGTCAAAAACGAGCGAAGAAGGTAGCTGGTCGCTTGTATTTTATTTACAAGTTATAAAAAAAAAACCCGACTGTAAAAACAACTAAAAAGTTCCAAACAAGTCACTTTTCAAGCAGTCTGATGCAGTTGGTGGCTGTTATTTTAGTTCAATTATTGATTTCATGCCACCAACTGCATCAGACTGCTTGAAAAGAGACTTGTTTGGAACTTTTTAGTTGTTTTTACAGTCGGGTTTTTTGAAAATTTCAATTTTTTTATTTTCTACATTTTAGTGAGTTATATTTATGGAATCGCCTCCGCGAACCCTTTATTTTGATACCCCACTTATTACAGTTCTTCGACTTTAATTTTTTTCTTTTTCACAATATGGCGTCTGGTTATCGCCATATTGTATTTTGATTACCGTCATGTCTTTAGTGGCACTCGCAAGGTTAAGACGAATCAATTGACGTAAGAATTATCAAAATCGGCTCACGCGTTTGGTCTCTATAGTGCCACAAAGGAACAAACATACATAATTATATACATACATACATAGGCTTATAATTATAAACACATTACCCTCCCTTGATGGATTAAAGGACACAGCGATTCCCGTGGCAACGATGCAGCGGACGAACTCGCCAGAAGGGGGTCGAGTATGGCAGTGATAGGACCTGAACCCATTGTGCCTCTCCCCTTTGGATACTTACGCAATCTGGTAAGGAAACGCACCAGAGATCAACACAACAAGCTATGGGCTGATCATAGCGAGTGTAGGCAGGCCAAGGAGGCGCTCCCCTCCATTAATGACCGCTTCACAAAGCAAGCCCTACGACTGACCAAACTTCAGTTGCGGAAAGTCACGGCCGTTGCAACTGGCCATGGGTCTTTTAATAAGCATCTGCAGAGCCTGCATGGAGGAGGACGAGACAGCGGCCCATCTGCTGCTAAGCTGCCCAGTAGTTGCTGCATACAGGGCAAAACACTTCGGACATCCAGGTAACCTAAGCGGGATGTTCAGTAACACCAGGGTGCTGCTGGCCTTCCTCGAGGAGCTGGGGTGGATCGAATGACACTGCAGTCCCACCTGTACGCAAAATACGCGCCTTGGGCGTGGAGTTGCGGAAACCAGCCCGACATACATACATAAGTACATACCCTCCCTTATTTATTTATTTATTTAACACTTTACGCACATACAAGTACGGAGGCGGACTTAATGCCTCAGGCATTTTCTACCAGTCAACCTTAGGGTGATGCAGAAACAAATAGTGGTAGGTGCGGAAAAAAAACAAAAAAAACAGGGCATCGTCGCGCAATCGGGTTGGTGGCTTGTCTATGATTCTACACCTACATACGTATACATATATCTGTTTTGTTTACATGAAGCTCCGAATAATTTAGTTTAGTCCGTCTGAGGGGCTCGGTAGGGGGCTTATTTACCTACTTAATAGGTAGATACCTACTTAGATATATATTTTATATCGTGAGAGCTCTTGTCGTTTATCGTTCCATTTTATTATTGGTAGGTTCTCGTTTGGACGCTATCTCACCTAGGGTCGCATCCGTTTAGATAGTATAGTATCTGTATAAATATAATCTGTCTATCTAAATATATAAAATTAAAATTCCTGACTGACTGACTGATATATCAACGCACATCCTAAACCGCTGGTCCTAGAGACATAAAATTTGGAGGGTATGTTCTTTGTGAAGAATAGGTATTGTAGGACCCCAAGGCATCAGTACGGCCTGCAGGGATCCTGGGACGTTCTCGTAAGTTCAGGGTAGCCTCACTCGCTGGCAACGCGAGAGTGCGGTGTATATATAAAAAACTTTTTTACAAAAAAAAATAACCGACTTCCAAAAAAAAAATACACTAAAAATTTAAAAATAACTTTAATTTCGGAAGTCGGTGTTTGTATTTTATTTCTTCGATATTTGACTCCGACTTCCAAAATTAAAGTTATTTTTAAATTTTTAGTGTATTTTTTTTTTGGAAGTCGGTTGTTTTTTTTTGTAAAAAAGTTTTTTATTTTTCGCTTTTTAGTTGTTATACCCCAGAACTAAAATCCCCAATAACATGGAACGTGGAATTTAAACATTTGGAGAACACAAAAACGTCATCAAGATATGCGTATTTTTCGTTTTTGTTCAGTTTCTCAAAAAGCGCTATAGTAATTTCGATAAAATTTATATGGGACCACCTCGGGAGTATATTCTTTCGGATAAAACAAGAATTTTGAAAATCGGTCTACAACTGACGGAAAAATGCGCGGACATACATAAAAAAAAAAACATACATACAGTCGAACATAGAACCTCCTCCTTTTTCGAAAGTCGGTTAAAAAGGGTAACTCGCTACGGGCGGATAAGGAAAAGAGCTGAGGGCAGTTTAAATAACTATATTAATTAGGCATAAGAATAACATGTGTGTAACTTGCAAGGGCCAAACTCTAATCTGACATAAAATAAAATTCACACCTACTCTTCTAAAATCATTCCATCGACTCTCCAATATTCTTAACGTCTACAATCGTCACAGTATCCACTAAGAAAGGATTTTTCGAAATTCAACCCGTGGGGGTGAAAAAGGGGTTGAAAGTTTATAACGGGGGAATTACACGGGCGAAGCCGCTGACAGAAGCTAGTCCTACTATAATAATAATAATAATAATGGACCCTATTCCCGATACCGGTGGGATACTATTTTTTATATTTTTAAATGTTTTTTTTTTATCCTTTATATTTAAATATTTAAAAATGTAATTAATATGTCTATAAGAATGAATAAACGGAATAATAATAATAATAAGACATTTATTTCGGACGTAGTCCATATACTGTTAGTAACACAAAAAACCTTATAAGCTATTGTTAGTACGAGTACATACAATAAAAAAGACAGAAATCACAAAGTGGCACCGCACAGGAATGCCAGTTTATGCCAGGCCTTGGACGCGACCACCCTCAGTGTGAAGTCTCATCCAGTGCCGCCACATCGGCGAGTCCCAGCGGTCCACGAACACACTCAGAAGGCTGTTCGAGCTGGCCCGCATGCGCCTCATAAGGGACGCACAGCGCTTCCGCATGATAGCATGAAAACCATCCACGCTTTTCATCACAAACATTGCTGAAGCGCTGCAATGGCGCGGCAGCCCGAACAGCACCCTGAACGCGTTATTATATTGTACTCGCAGAGCACTGTATGTACGCTGCGTGTACTTAGTCCACAGGCTGCAGGTGTAAAACGATTGACAGAAGGCCTTAAATAATGTCACTTTGACTTGTTCGGTACACCGTGCAAACCTGCGGGCCAGCATGTTACAGCGCACAGACAGCGCCCTGCGCTCCCTCTCCAAATCAAGGTTGTCACATATATCCTCTGAGAACCAGTGACCCAGATACTTAAAATTAGACACTCTGTTTAAGCTGGCACCACAAAGATACAAAGGAGGAACATTAGCGACAGATTTATTACCAGAACTGGAGAGACTATATTTTAGTCAATAAAATTACGTAAAAATTATTCAATTACGTATACTCTCTCATATCTCAAATTTTCCTCTCCTAGGAGTGGAAAGTTTTAGCTCCTAGGAGCTATAATTTCGCTCGTCTCGCTCGCTATTGCATTTTTCTTTCTCAAGGCTAAATATTGAATATTAAAACTATTTTTAACCGACTTCAAAACGGAGGAGGTTCTCAATTCGTCGGAACCTTTTTTTTAATTTTTATTTTTGTTCCCCGATACTCGAAGATGGCTGGACCGATTTTATCGAAAAACTGAACAAAAACGAAAAATATGTATGAGACAAGTAGGACATAGATGACGTTTTGGTTTCCTATAATTACGAGTATATTTAAGTTCTACGTTCCATGTTATTGGGGTTTTTAGTTCTGGGATAACAACTAAAAAGTGAACAATAAAAAACTTTTTTACAAAAAAAAAAAAAAACAACAGACTTCCAAAAAAGAAAATGCACTAAAAATAAAAAATAAACTTTAATTTCGGCAGTCGGCGTCAAATAACGAAGAAAGAAAACACAAGTAAACACCTTTTTGAAAGTCGGTTGTACTTTCCTAAAGCACTATATTTTTTGCTTTGATTTATGAAAATACTATATTTCTCCCAAAAAAAGCCTCTCGACGAAGACGTTCAATACTGGACATAAGCCTCCCCCAAGTGTCGCAACAATGACCGGCTCTCAGGTACATCTCGCATCCATCGGATTCTTTTGACCCTCACCAGGTCATCAGTCCACCCTGTGGAAGGCCTTCAAACGCTGCGTCTTCCGGTACGCGGTCGCCACTCCGAACTTTTCGACTCCACGCCCCATCGACAATGTGTTCGTTTCCTTAACCCGATTTATTTTTGTTCGGCACTGCATGCCTCCTTTATACACTCAATCTGCTTAGCCTTTTACCAACTATCTTGGGGTCGGATTCCAGTCTAACCGGATGCAGCTGAATACCAGTATTATACATGGAGCGACTGCCTATCTGATCTCCACAACCCAATTACTGAGGTAATACGATACCTAGTAAGACTGGTTGTTAAGCTTTCGGGCTTCTGACGACCCGTAACGACTGTCAAAGATCTACGATTGACAACCGGGTACAACGTGCTTTCCGAGGCACGGAGGAGTCTCGGTATGTAAAGATGGTCACCCATCCATGGAACAACCCCGGCAAGCGTAGCTTAACTTGATGGATCGACCCGTGCGGCTGTTATTACTTTAGCCATGAGCTCCTCTATACCTACCTAATTATATCTCTATTAGCGCTCATCTCTCACTCAATCTACAACGTCATAGATTTATTCTGGTCTGCATGCTCTATAGACTTATAGCCAACTACACACATAAGTTCAGTCAAAACTTTCCACTTAGATATATAGGTAGCTACACACATATTTCAAGACACGGCTAATAACGATTCGTGCTCGCCGGTTCCGTGTATTGGTTATTGTGTAGAAATCATACTTTTTACTGATTTTAGGGTTTCAACCAACGGGACCCAATTGATCAATTGTATTCGCGCAGGATCTCACCTAAACTGCTCTGATAAAAATTTCGCGACATTTTTAACCGACTTCGAAAAAGGAGGAGGTTATCAATTCGGATGTTTGTATTTTTTTTTTTTTTTATGTATGTTCGGGCATAACTCCGTCATATGTTGACGGATTTGCAAAATTCTTTTTTTGTTCGAAAGGGGTTTATTCTGAAATGGTCCCATTTAAATTTCAAAAAGATCTGATGATGGGTTTCGGAGACAGACAACGGAACTCTTCAAAAATTGACAGCAAATCAACCGCGATTGCTGCTATCGTATGTCTATGAACTGTTAACACAGTTAAATGGGGAACCACAACTAAAAAGTGAAAAATAAAAAACTTTTTTACCGACTTCCAAAAAAAGTGCAAAATAACTTTAATTTCGGAAGTCGGTGTTCCTGTTTTGTGACTTTGTTTTTTGACACCGACTTCCGAAATTAAAGTTATTTTGCACTTTTTTTGGAAGTCGGTTCTATTTTTTTGTAAAAAAGTTTTTATGAATCACCATCAAACCAAATCAAAAAAAATCAAATCAAATAATTATTTATAACATAATTACCAGGTTGAATCAAAAAGTTCTTAGAAGTGCATAATATTTATAACTACTTTTTGGGGGAAGGAAAAACAAATAACTAAGCCTCCGCTGTTTGTCCGTCTGTCTGGCTGTCAGCGGGCTGTATCTCATGAACGGTAATAAAAAAAAATAAAAAAAACAAATTAAACAAAAAAACTTCTTTTATATAAAATAAACTTTACTCTATCTTTCTATATTAGGTAGACAGTTGATATTATCACAGAATGTGTATTTCTGTTGCCGCTATAACAACAAATTTTAATAATAAAATAAATTACAAAAAGGGGAATCCCCTATTAGAAACGTATTTTCTTTTGGCTTTTTAGGATTCCTTACCCGAAGGGTCTAAACGGAGACCTATTGCTGTCACTCACGTGTGAGGGACACGTGAGTGACAGCAATAGGGCTCCGTTGTCTGTCTGTCCGTCGTCTGTCACACAGGTTTTACAGCACCAAAGCTACAGTCTTCAAATTTTCACAGTACAAGCATCTTGTTGATCCAAAGCCATACAAATAGTCACCCCCCCCCCCCCTACCCTAAACCCCCCCCTAAATGAACCCCAAATGCCCTGAACCCTAAATGTGTGAAGGCCGACACGCTTGGCTGGTTTTTATTTTTTACGACCTCAAAACTAAGTTTGTATGCCAATTACTAAAAAATTGTCGTAAGTTTCCATATTTTTAATCGTATTCAGAACTATAACATGTTTATTATTGTTTTGAGGTTAGAGGCATAGACTTAGGGATGGCGATATAATATCGATTCATTGAAGAATCGATTTTTGGTTTAAAAAAACAGCCAAGAGCGAGTCGGACTCACGCGCAAAGGGTTCCAAACAAATCATATTTTTTCAGATTAAAACTACATATAAGTACTTCTTATAGGTTTTCCTGTAATCTATAAGTAAAGAACTACATCCTGTATTTTTTTTTAAATTGGGGAAATGGTCATTTTTAGGGTTCCAAACCCAAAGGGTAAAACGGGACCTTATTACTAAGACTCCGCTGTCTGTCCGTCTGTCACCAAGCTATATCTCATGAACCGTGATGGTTAGACAATTGAAATTTTCACAGATGATGTAGGTATTTCTGTTGCCGCTTTAACAACAAATACTAAAAAAAAAACAGAATAAAGTAAATATTTAAGGGACCCATACCTACAACATGATTGAATGATTTTTTTGCCGTTTTTATAGATAATGGTACGGAACCCTTCGTGCGCGAGGCCATCTCGCACTTGGCCGGTTCTTTCATCTATTTTCTCAAATAACTTAAAAACATTTGCATTTTGGAATTACGGAAAAAATATATTTGAAATCCTTACAATAAGCCCTTTTTTAACCGACTTCAAAAAAGAAGAGGTTCTCAATTCGTCGTTATGTTTACGCGATATCTTTGCCATTTGTGAATAGATTTTGATAATTCTTTTTTTGTGTGATAGGTCATACCTATCATACAAACCATACATCAGAGGTGGTCCCATATAAATTTTATCGAAATTGATTCAGCACTTTTTGAAAAAATCAACATAAACAAAAAATATGTATACACAGATGGCGTTGTAGTTGTCTCCAAATGTTCAAATTCCATGTTATTGGTTTTTATCTATTCGGGCATAACTTTAATATTAAGTTTTACTTCTGGTGTACAACAACAATAACAAAAAAAAAAAAAAAATTAAAAAAAAACTAAAAAGAGAAAAATAAAAAACTTTTTTCAAAAAATACAACCGACTTCTAAAAACTGCAAAATAACTTTAATTTAAGTCGGTTGTATTTTTTGAAAAAGTTTTTTATTGTTACTCTAGCATGCCAGAATGGCTGAACGGGTGTGGATGGAATTTGGCATACGGGTATATATTCTGGTTAAGACATACGCTCCTTTTTATCCCTTTTTATGTATGTTACTCGGGCGACGAATCTGGCAGAAACTTGTTATTTATAACTTTTTAAAATTAACAAGTACGTAGCTTGGTACTAAAAGTTCATGAAAGAAAGAACAGACAAAATTACAAGAAAAAGCAAAAAATAAATTAACCTTTTAAGTCTTGAGTATTGAGCTTATTTACCTACATAAAATATCAAATTTTATATAAACTAATTTTGAGTCGGCGCCAAACAACAATCTGATTATTAAATATGTAAATTATAAATCTAAATTATAAACGTAGAAATGAAGAAGGCTAAATTTTTTATATTTTATTATTTGGCGCCGACTCAAAATTAGTTTATTTAAAATTTTATATTTTATGTAGGTAAATAAGCTCAATACCCAAGACTTAAAAGGTTAATTTATTTTTTGCTTTTTAGTTCTTTTTCGTCGGTAGAATTTTTGTTAAAAAGTTTTTTATTTTATGATTTTTTGTGACTCGCATCATCTTTTAAAACTCTGAGGCTAATTTCTAATCCTTCATCATTCCTCTTGGCACTGAGCTGATGATGTAACCATTCGTCCATGAGGTTCCCAGGATATTGACCAGTTGAAGTTGCCTCCAATATTCTAAAGACGTCTTTTCTTCAAAGCATATTAAGTGGCATCTGTCACTAAAACTATTTTTATATCTAACTTCTATTGCTAAGGAAAAGTATGGTTTCCATCATCAGCTCAGTTTCATGATGTGATGATTCCTAAATGCAAATACCTGATAAAGTTATGAAAAGTAAACAGAAACAATATTCGTGCCCAATTTTCGAGGTTTTCTCTCAATTTTATCAGGATTCCATGAACAGATCCAAATGTCCTTGACATGGAACCACCCTTGAGGTATACCCTGTCTATGAAAGAAAGAATCATCAAAATCGGTTCATAAACAACGGAGTGAGGGCCGAACATACGTACAGAAACGCTAAACGTGCCCACAATTTTCGAGGTTTTCTTTCAATTTTATCAGGATTCCATTATCAGATCCTGATTTTCTTGACATGGGACCACCCTTGAGGTATACCCTATCTAACAAAAAAATAATCATCAAGATCGGTTCATAAATGACGGAGTGAGGGCTGAACATACACAAAAAAAAACATATGTACGGTCGAATTGAGAACCTCCTCCTTTTTTTTTCGTCGGTAAAAAAAACTTATACGGTCGAATTGAGAACGTCGTTTCGTTGGTTAATAAGGGATTCTTTTCTAACACTTTTGGAACGGAACTCTAGTTAATGCTGCCCACACAATTAGCAGTCTACCTACACATGATAAATTTGACTTTGCTAGGGCAGACTAGGGCTTAGCCAAGGTGACCGGTGACGAGGTATTTACGTTTCATTTTAAGAATGTACATTTATAGTAGGTACCCAGGGCCGGATTAGGGGCCCTTTTCCTGTCATACGGAAACAGAGTTAACGCGCCCCTGGGCACTCAGGGAAAAAAAAAGGTCAGGGAAGGAACAGGTGTGGGTTACAGTCAGTAAGAGTCTGACACGCCTTCCCGCTCCACCCAGAGCGGGAGATGTCATTGGATGATCAATCCCAAAAAAAAAGTCCCGCGTACGGATCTGGCCCCTTAGCCAAAATACATTTCTGTAAACGTTAACGCTAACGCTTCGTGCAAAATGTATGGCAATGACGTTTTGCACGAAGCGTTAGACAGAGAACTGTCACGTGACTCACGCCCAGTAATGTCTTTGCCATACATTTTGCACGAAGCGTTAGCGTTAACCTTTACAGAAAAGTAATTTGTCTAAAGGCTCTGGTCCGCGTGCGGGCTGCCGGCATCCTAATACCGGCTGAACACGCTCTTCTATTTCGCGTCGTGTGACTCTCTCTCGTCGCGTAGAAGCTTGACACGAGAACCACCGAGAGGCGCGACGCGACGCGATGAGCCCACCATCTACACACTCGTACCTACTCGGCCTGTCTCGTAGTGTCTCGACGAGCGTGTACAGCCAGCATATCATTTCATAGAATAGAATACTCTGTATTATATATACACCATTTAGATTACAGAAACAAATAAATGAAGAAAACTTTACATAGGGTGACACAATGGGCGGCCTTATCGCTAAAAGCGATCTTTTCAAGACAACCTTTGGATGGATTTTAAAGAGAAAAAACTTTTTTACAAAAAAAACAACCGACTTCCAAAAAAAAAATACACTAATAATTTATAAATAACTTTAATTTCGGAAGTCGGTGTTTGTATTTTTACTTCTTCGTTATTTGACACCGACTTCCGAAATTTAAGTTATTTATAAAATTTTAGTGTATTTTTTTTTGGAAGTCGGTTGTTTTTTTTGTAAAAAAAAAGTTTTTTATTTTTCACTTTTTAGTTGTTATACCCCAGAACTAAAAACCCCAATATAATGGAACGTGGAATTTAAACATTTGGAGAACACCAAAACGTCATCGAGGAACACGTATTTTCCGTTTTTGTTCAGTTTCTCAAAAAGCGCTAAAGCGATTTCGATAAAATTTATATGGGACCACCTCGGAAGTACATTCTTTCGGATAAAAAAAGAATTTTGAATTTCGGTCTACAACTGACGGAGAAATGCGCGGACATACATAAAAACATACATACAGTCGAACATAGAACCTCCTCCTTTTTCGAAAGTCGGTTAAAAAGGAAAGACAGTACTGCAGGTAGTCTTAGGTGTACTATTTATATATGTATAGGTACAATAAATACATAATAGATGAATATATTCAACTTCATACATGTTTTTCCTATCCCGTGGGCAGCACGTGCGCGGAACGCGGTTTGGCTGCGGGCGAGGTCCCGCGCCCGTGTCAGTCGCATGCGGGCGCGCGTTCTTTTTCCGAATGTCAAAATCAAAAGTTATTTATTCAAACTAGGCTGAGAGCCATCACTTTTTGAACGTCAAAGTTCTACATAAGGACAGTCCCCCAAAAACGCCCGCCCGTCACAGTGTAGTTTTTACTGTCGTGCCGGTCACACGCATGATACAGTACGAATAATGAAAATTGATACAGAGAGACTTTCAAGTTTCATGATATGGATTTAATTCTCTAAATTGCTTTTTGTTTTTGAAAATGATGTAAGTACCTAAGCGTTAATTATTTTTTTAACGTTCAGCTCTCTGTACGAGTTTAGTCACTGGCGACACGCACGACACGTAGCAAGGACCGTGCTATCACCCGCATGCGGACCAAATCTGCGCGCGGGCGATGCGGGACCTGTACCAAATTCTACTACGGGGCCCCGGGCCCCTTGGTAGAACTTGGATTGTTTGTTTAGTTACTTAAACTTTTTGTTTCATGAAGAAAACAAAACCGGACTTGTCTAAGGGGCGCGCCAGGGTAAACCGCGATTTTTTTTTTCGTTTTTGCAATTTGCATGTTATTATCAGGCTGTATGTTAATCAAAATATGATTCGCCGCTATAGCAGTATGTATTTATAGAATTATAATCATCAATAATAATAATATCATAATAATCGTTTCTTGTAAGGTATCTATTTATTAAACTCTTGCGGACCACAGGTTGGGAACTAGGTACTTTTCTATAGAAACTACATGTCTGCTGGTAAATTAAACGTTACTGGAAACTTAGCTGTTTTCGTTAAAAATCTTTAGTTTTAGTTACTGTAATTGGTTTTAAACCGTTGTAATTAAATAAATAAATAAATTAGCTTAACTTGATTAAATAAGAAAATCATATTAAAATTCTTCTCTTCAGAAGCACACAACTAGAAATCTGCTGCGCAAACATAAAAAAATTGTCTGAATTGTAGTAAAAAACTAAACATAAACTATTTAATTTAAAGAAAATTAATCAACAAACTGGTACATAAAAAAAAAACTTTAGCTTCAGATGCTGATTTTTTTATATAGTTAAGCCTTGGCCACATTGTCACGAGCGACCTAAGGGATGACGCAGATATAGAGAGGGAACGCAGGGCGTTGTCTGTGAGGAGCAATATGCTTGCCCGCAGGTTCGCTCGCTGTACGGCGGATGTCAAGATAACCCTTTTTAGGGCATTCTGTCAGTCGTTTTACACGAGTGGCCTGTGGGTGTCATACACGCGCCGAGCATACAGCATCCTGCGTGTTCAATTTAATAATGCTTTTAGGATGTTGTTGGGACTGCCATGGCGCTGTAGCGCTTCGGGAATGTTCGCGGAGGCTCGCACAGATGGTTTCCACGCCATCATGCGAAAAAAGCAGCTTCCTTACTGCAGTGCCTGCATGGTAGTGACAACAGCATTCTAAAAATGATCGCTGGCAGAGCGGATTGTCCCTTTCAGACACACTGGGTGGGGGCAGTCTTAGCTCTGCATCAATAAATAATAATGAAAATTGTGAAAACTAATAGTACTAACATATTTGATAAGCACTATTGTTACTAACACCAAAATACTAACCAAATTATGGAAATTCGTCTGAAATAAAGTTTTATTTAATTTTAATTAAAGGATATAAAAAAAAAAACTCTTTATTCTCTTCTCTCTAATTCTTTATGTTTCATGAAACATTAGATGATTATAGATGTAGATTAGTTAGGTAGTATCTATAGAATATTATAAATTCCACTTCAACGAACAATCTTCTTCTTCACTTGAATCTATGTCGCAAAAAATAGAAAAATAAATTCCAAACCTAGTTTTAACCAGTAGGGATTGGCTACATCTAGTTGTAGCCGATATGATGAAGGCTACACCTAGTTTTAGCCGAATACAATCGGTTGCACCTAGTTCTAGCCGTGAATTTATAGGTTACACCTAAGTTTAACCAACTGCTACCGGCCACACCTAGTTTAAACCAGCTAAAACTAGGTGTAGCCGCACTTCGGGATTTAGCCGTAAAGACATTAAAATCGGTGCAACCATTTACAAGAAGTTCAGTGACATACACACGTACATCCGTCATCCATCTTATTATAAAATCTTGTTGTATTCACACTTACATTTACGAATAACTGTGTTTCCTGATAGCTACAACCTGGGAGTCTTTAAGTAACAGTGAATAGGTTACTTCTAGGCAAGCGTGCTCCATCTTCGACCACATCATCGCTTACCATCAGGTGAGATAGTGGTCAAACGCGTGCCTATCAACAATAAAAAAAAAATATTTGATTTGATACAAGAATTAATTATATTATAAAGATAAATAAGGGTAAACATGAAATGAACGGATGCCAATAATTTAAATTAAGATGATGTTTATTATAATCAAAAATATTATTATTATTAAACACATTCAAAGTGATTAAAAAGAAACATTAAAATCCAAAAATGTATAAAAACATAAAAAGTACAATACAATACTATTAAAACTAGGTACCTTGTAATTGTAATTTTATTTATACCATTATATTAACAATCATTCCATATTGTTTAAATTTATACTATGGGTGTTTTACCCCGGTATAATACACAAAAATATCAAAACAATACAATGATTTATAACTATAATATATACATATAGGTACCTAGGGGGTTATGAGTGTTTTTAAACGACTTTCGAAAAAGGAGGAGGTTCTATGTTCGACTGTATGTATGTTTTTATGTATGTCCGCCCATTTCTCCGTCAGTTGTGGACCGATTTTAATAATTATTCTTTTGTCCGAAAGAATATACTCCCGAGGTGGCCCCATAAAAATTTTACCGAAATTGCTTCAGCGCTTTATGAGAAACTGAACAAAAACGAAAAAAACGTATACCTAGATGATGTTTTCGTTTTCTCCAATTACGAGTATGTTTACATTCCACGTTCCATGTTATTTGGGAGTGAAGAGAAAGTGAACAATAAAAAACTTTTTTACAAAAAAATCAACCGACTTCCAAAAAAGAAAATACACTAAACATTAAAAATAACTTTAATTTCGGAAGTTAGTGTCAAATAACGAAGAAATAAAAATGCAAACACCGACTTCCGAAATTAAAGTTATTTTTTTATTTTTAGTATATTTTCTTTTTTGGAAGTCGGTTGTTCAAATAAGCGTACCTGTGTGTCGAGAACCTGTTTTTTTTTGTGGGCTGGGAAATAATCCAATGACATCTCGTGCTCTAGGGTGGAGCGGGAGGGCGTGTCAAACTCTTACTGACTAAAACCCACCCCTGTTCCTTCCCTGCCCTGCTGATACCCTTTGTCTTCATTTATTAACGATATGTTTATACTACAGTTCTCTATTGCTTTTATTACGACGAAAAAAACGATATTACCATTTGTCTCAAATAAAACTTTTAGTCGGTGATTCTTGTTGTTTCCTCATTTTGGGACACCGACTTCAACCATTAAAGTTATGTTTTTTTGTAAAAAAGTGTTTTTATTTTTCACTTTTTAGTTGCATGATGTAGTTCTGCCCGGAATGGAAAAATAAACATGGAAATCGAAAATAATTGGTGAAACTATGGTGTACCTAGTGCTGCGGGCTCTAATGGATCGGAGTAGTGCTGCGGGCTCCAGGGGTTCGGAGTAGTGCTGCGGGCTTCAGTGGTTCGGAGTAGTGCTGCGGGCTCCAGTGGGTCGGAGTAGTACTGCGGGCTCCAGGGGGTCGGCAGCAGTGCTGTGCGACGTAGTAGGTTGGCTGCAGGCGTCGACCAGAAGAGTTCCCTCCTTGTGACCGACCGAAGGTGCAGTGTGCTGTATCTAAGTCACTGATGAGGCTGAGGGTGTTGACCAGGTAGTAGGCAGGTCGCGGTACTTGTAGCAGTGTCACCAGCAGAGACGGAGGTGAAGACAGCTACGTCCAGCGGAGTTGGACGGCTGAGGTAATTCAACGTGACGTCGCAGAGGGCGCCACCAGTCACATGGTTTAGTGACATCATCAGTTCAAACAGCTTAGATCAGAACACAAATGTGGTTTTATTTCACCTTCAACCCATCAAGTGTATCTCATTAGGTCAGCAGATCGACTAGTCAGTGTAGCTAGTAAATATTGGGGTATTGGGGGCGGGGTGGGAGGTTATATCCGTTGAAGCCGTGGGCACTAGCTGGCTGTATAACTCGCTGCTCGAGAGCTTGAGGATGTGTTGGTGATGACGTCATGATGTAGTAGCTGCATGAAGGCTGCGCTGACGTTTGTCGAGGCATGTGGAACACTATCATTAAAATTTGTTGTTGAGTCCCATTGTCTATCTCCGAAGTTCCTCATCAGATTTTCACCAAATTTAAACGGGACCACCTCAGTGCCGGGTTTAATTTAATTCTACCAGACCTCTAAATCTTTGTAAAATGATAACAAATTGAAACTTCTATGACTTATTTTTCTTATATACAGGGTGTAACAGAAAGGAGTGGTCATATTTTAAGAACTGCATCTACCCATCTATATCAACAACATTGTTCAACAAAACCTAAGGAAATACTCAAAAAAAAACTTTACCTGTCATACTATATTGGTATGTACATACAGCATGTAACAAAAACCCTGTCCGATCCTGAAGGGTATTATTTGGTATCATACTGCGTACACATCATCATCTGCCTAGCCATTTCCCAACTATCTTGGGGTCGGCTTCCAGTCAAACCGGATTCAGTTGAATTTTACATGGAGCGGCTGCCTATCTATCCTCCTCTGTACTGCGTACACATATTCGTAATAATTTAATGGATACGAAATAATTATTTTTCCCCAATGAAAATAATTCATTTGAAATAAAATTAAAAACTTATCAAAAGCAACACTGAGCGCTCAACAAAGTTCATCTACTGTTTCGTTTGAAAGATGCCGCCTGAGCGAGACAGAGTGCCTACAGCGCATCGTTTGAAATCAAAATAGGTAAAAATGAAAAGATTTCGCCGGCCGGTGTAGTGTTGTCAACTTATGAAAATTTGCCATATTTAGTGTTAAATTTCGCATATTTTATAAAAATAAAAAAATCTTTTGATTTTTATGGGTTTCCTTTTTAAAAACTTTTTCTAGTACTTACGTTTGTTAAACCAGAAATACGCCTTTATTGGATCGGACAGCGTTTTTGTTACATGCTGTATATTGGTCAGCTGATGACAACTTTGTATGGAAAGTCAAATTTTTTTTTGGGAATTTTATATTCATTCTTAGCGTAAGTTATAAATTTCCATGGGCAGAACCGGTTCTTAAAATATTACCGTAACCTTTCCGGTACACCCTGTGTAGGCCGCGGGGCCCTTAGGTAGCGATGGGCCCCTAGGCACTTGCCTACATACAGTTGCGTCTTTATGGATAATCCAAAATTGGTTAGATTAAATATGGTACCTATAGATCTTGAGTTCTTGACTCATTATTTTACGGCTAAGCGGGGGCCCCCCAACGCGTGCCTTTATCGTTGCGAGGGTGGCTGGCCGTTGCGAGGGTGGCTGGCCTTTGCGAGGCCATGCCTTTTTTGCTAAGTATGTGAATCAAAAGTGTTTGTCTCTGATGATAGACGAGAAATGAGAATGTTATAATATACCTAGTTGTCCCTTCTAAATAAATTTTGAGTTTAAAGAAATTTTATAAAAATGAACAATATAAACGACAATGATGATAAACCTAGGAACTAGATTTTAGTTTCTAGGTTTATAATATAAATAAAAACTAATTGTTTCAAATATTAGCTTTTTTGTGTTAAGTACTCGATTTCTTGCGCAAGACTCTGGACGGTAGCCCTGACTTCCGCAATTGCGAGGGGATCGTAGCATTCGCTACTTTTGCTACGTGGCTCATCCGGCACTAGACAACCTCCAGGGTTTAAATACCGTTCCACAAGTGACGGATATATGAACCATAAACAAAGATAATTAAAGGTTAGAGTAACCAAAATTATGAGTTCAAACTTTGTTTTAAGTTGATTAAAATATAACGACGTAGTCGATGTTGGGAAAAAATACGAGTATAGGATTGTTACTAATGGGAAAATGCCCCATCCAAAAATACTACCTTTTAAACATATCCTATTGATCGTATTGAAAATTGCTAAATTTTCCTGCAACAACATAGTGGTTGAAACTAACCACCAACCGACGCTCGCTGAGAATACATAATGGTATATAATTTTCATTACGTCAGCAAATGGTCCGATGGAACCAACCTCACTCGCTTTTGCATTAACTAAAATGTATAACCAATGTACTAGAATTAAGTTAAGGGCCACGTAGTGCCTGGACTTGCGAAACTCCTTATACATGCACCATGACGTCACTCCGCATATCAACGCAGCTGATATCACATCAAAACAAATGCAAAATGCAACTGTCACTATTGTGTCTAAAGTTTCTCCCATGGCGAATGTCACTGTCACAGTTTAGATTGACACACTTTTATTTGAATGAAGAAGTGTCTAAGCACTGCCACGCCCTTGATACAGATATGTTGCCTCCAGAACTGTTGATGGAACAATAGTATATTTTAGATTGACGCACAGTTTAGATTGACGCACTTTTATTTGAATGAAGAATTGTCTAAGCACTGCCACGCCCTTTATACAGATGTTTCCTCCAGAACTGTTGATGGAACAATAGTATATTCTAGATTGACGCACTTTTATTCGAATGAAGAAGTGTCTAAGCACTGCCACGCCCTTGATACAGATATGTTGCGTCCAGAACTGTTGATGGAACAATAGTATATTTTGGATTGACGCACTTTTATTTGAATGAAGAAGTGTCTAAGCACTACCACGCCCTTGATACAGATGTGGCCTCCAGAACTGTCGATAGAACAATAGTATATTTTCACCAACTAAATTATTTTAACAAACTACTCGGGAGTTTTTGATACGCACTTTCCTGTTCGTTATCTATGATTGGCACGTCACCCATTGTATTTTTTTTACATTAATAGCGCCTGTATTACGTAGCAGTAAGAGCCGTTTTCGCAGTTTCAAGTGTAACTATTGACGTAAATTTTCTATTAATAGTTAGTTACATTGCTCTAATTAGCGTTGAGGAGGTACATATTTAAATAAGTAATTTAACAGGAAGCGTGTTTGAAAAGATAACCTTACCTTTATAATATTAACTGACCACACAGGATTTTGGGAACACATTCATCGTGCGTAGGTACAGCCAAGGAAAAGAATTGCCGAATTTCGAGGGCCTAGTGTGAGTTTTTTTAACGAACTCGTGGGCGTTCACGTAAACGTTCGCTTGTCACGTTGCGGAGCCGGAGTCGGAGGTGGAGTGACACGCAGAGGGACGTAGAGGACGAGTTGGATGAAGAATAACACATGACGAGTTCAGACGTATATTTTATATTAACAGTAGGCTTGATTATAATTATGAAGCACTCATTAATCGTACGTACACCATACACTGAGACAAGGTGAAGATACAAATTGTATAATTGTCAGGACCATGCCTGAAAACTCTTCAAAACTGGTAACTGTCAGTTATTGAATAGAAGGAAAATGATAGATAGGAGCTTAGTCTAGCTCGGCAGCAGAATTACAACTGATTTTTAATATAAAAAAACTTTTTACAAAAAAAAATACAAGCGATTTCTAGTTTGATTTCTTCGTTACTTGACACCGACTTTCGAAATTAAAGTTATTTTGCAATTTTTAGTATTATTTATGGAAGTCAGTTGTATTTGTTTTGTAAAAAGTTTTTTATTTTTCACTTTTTAGTTGGTGTACCCCATTCTAAAACTAAATTAAGTTATGTCCGAATTGATAGCCCCAAAAATAGGGATTTTGAACATAGTTGGTGAATTAGGGTGTATCAGGGTGAACTGTACAGAGCGTATTAGCGTGATGTATTGTTGTGAAGTGGTGAAAATAATATACAGACATGCGATTGCAGCAATTCTGGAAGGTTTGCTATAATTTATTGAAGAGTTCCATTGTGTATCTCCGAAGTTCTTTATCAGATCTTCACCAAATTAAAATGGGACCACATGTGAAGCAACAGCTTTCAAATAAAAAAAATCTTCAAAATCGGTTACGTAGTAAGAAGTTATGAGGTAACATACATAAAAAAAAAAACAAAAAAAAATACAGTCGAATTGAGAACCTCCTCCTTTTTTTGAAGTCGGTTAAAACAGAGACTATTGACAGAGAAAACAAGTAATATTTGAATTTTTAAATTAAAAAAGGTAGGAAAGAACGTAATTTTGGAATAAAGGTCATAAAATAAACAAAGGCTTTAACACTGCCTTGTTAAACGGTTATGTCATATCGTATAGAAAAAAAATGAATATTTTCAAAAAAACCCGACTGTAAAAATAAAAAATAATAAAACGTTTTTAAAAAAAATACAACCGACTTCTAAAAATTGCAAAATAACTTTAATTTCGGCAGTTGGTGTTTTTATTTTGTTTCTTCGTTATTTGACACCGACTTTCGAAATTAAAGTTATTTTTCAATTTTTAGAAGTCGGTTGTATTTTTTGAAAAAAGTTTTTTATTTTTCACTTTTTAGTTGGTATACCATAGAAGTAAAACTAAATATTAAAGTTATGCCCGAATGGATAACCCTAATAAAATGGAATTTGAACATTTTGAGACATCCAAAATGTCATCTGTGTATACATATTTTTTGTTTATGTTTAGTTTTTCTTTGGTTTTGTCCTTGTTGTACTTTTTAGAAGTAAATAAATAATAAATAATGATTTATTTCTCTCAAAAGATACCGACATTGGTTCGTGACATATTATTTCAATCAAATTTGTAACCTTTGTGAGAGCTGGAGTCTGTAGTGGGTTCGGGACCTGTATGACAGATCTCCAGGCTCTCACCCTCTTAAAACAATACTATTAAGCACTAATTTGTAAACATCCAAGCCTTCACGTACAGAGAGGAATATTTAAAAACTAAAATAGGAAAAATGTTAAAACTAAAAATGGTGTGCCTGTGAGTGTGTAGTGTATTGTGCGTGTTGTGTGTGTGTGTGTGTGTGTGTGAAAGTATATTTGTAAGAGTGAGTGTAGGTGTGTGTATTAAAATGAGGTCTACAAATTTACTATCTAATTTATTTTAAAACAGCTAAAATATTTTCTGTCTCAGAATAATCCAAGTCGAGAAGCCAATTTGTTATTTTTGCTTTACATTTGGATTTGCACAAGGGGTATATGTTTAAAATTTTGTTAGTCTTATTGTACACATGACTGCTAAGGAAGCGGAAGAAGCGTTGGGTCGAAGCACAATTTGTACGAATCGAGGGACAGACCGAATGCTTACGTCGTTGGGAGATCAAAGAAGGATCGTAGGGAGTGTGGCCATGATTTGTCATTAGAATACTTAACTATATTTTCTTTAAGTGAGGTAGAAGAAAATTCTACTATTATGGGAGCGGACTTGTTTGGAGATTTCTTTGCCCTGTATATGTTTCTTATGTCAGCGTCGAATACCTTCACATTCGATACATCCCCAACACTTTTTATTATGCTAATTAATGCACATTTATCCTCTGATTGGGTTTCCGGTACATTTCGAAGTTCCAGGGTTGACGACTTTGAATTACGTTCAAGAGTCTCAATTTTTTGTTCCAATGTTTTGATTTGACTCTTAAAAGCAGTATTTTCTGATTTAGTTTGGCGAAGTTGACATAAGATTTCGTCATATTTATCCGACATGAATTTAATAGACTCTGTGATCTTGTCATTTTGCTGAGTTAGTTTTTGCATCTCTTCGTCGAATTTCACCGCCTGTGTTTTTTGTTGAAGCTGTTCATCAGCCAACATATCCCTTAATTCGGCCAGCGTTGAGAAATCATATTTACGTTTTTAACGCTAATATTCTGCTGACTACCACAGTCAGTTTCCGAACCCATATAATCCGAAGCTGTATCAGAGTCCTGTATGATAATAGTTGGTTTTAATAATTTTTGGGTAGATTTTTCGGGTGGAGTTCTCTTAGTGGCCATAATATGCAAGCGACTTAAGTAAAACCACAAAAAAAAAAACAAAAACTGTGGGAAGGTTGGATTCGAATTCGGGACCGCTTACTCACTGATGTACTGCGCCGTAATCAACTGAGCCAAGTTGACGCTAATAAAAAAAGTGAAATTAGCGAGCTAGTTACGGACGGAACTAGCTACCGACGTTGTTTTTGTTTGCGAATGGGTTCAAAGTCCAATTATTTGCGTTTTTAAATTTTATAGTTTTGTTTTGATTTAAAACTGTTCACACTGAGAGTTGAAGTTTTAAATACCCTGAGGTTTTTTCGCACAACGATCACTTAGCACTTGATAAATGGTTCACAAAAATGCACTATAAGAAGTTTTCGGTTTTTGGTTTCGTAAGTTTCTTGGTGGTAAAAGTTAATAATTCACTACAATTTTTGCATATAAACAATAACTGGCACTTGTAAGTCAATACCGTCAATGTAAGTCGATATTTATTTTATAAATGTCGCAGCATTATGCTGAGATAGGTGCTTTTTTGGCCTCGCCCTGTGCGAGGCCAAAAAAGCATCTCTTACCTATGTTTTTTCTTTATATTTTTTGATTATGTGGTTTTTTTATGCATTAATATTGTTTTGATGATATATTGTAAAATAATTGTGTTTTTCTGTGCGAAGCACAAAATAAACTTTTTTCTTTCTTTCTTTCTTTCTTTCTTTCTTTCTTTCTTTCTTTCTTTCTTTCTTTCTTTCTTTCTTTAAGTACATGTGGTCGCGAGGGCGTCGCGAGCGGAGGGAGAATTTAAATTATCATAAGTAAGAAACATAAAATAAGTACCTTGTTGAAGACTTAGATAAGGAAATCGTTGAATAGGGTAGATTGATAGTTTCCTACAAAAATCTAATTAATCCGTACCTAAGTAGACTAACAAAAAATATTGGGCTCGTAATGGGGAATACCCGGATTCGGCCATGAAACGCCCAACAATTTACTTTTGTTAAAATATTACATCTTATTTTATGATTATCAATCGCGGTATTCATTATTTTGCACAAATAAAAAGTACCGAAATGAAATTAGGTACATACGTAATTCATTGGTTTGTGGATAAAATAAAAAGTGTTGCTAATTACTAATTTCATTCAAAATATAATCGATTCTCTTATTTAATCGATTTTTATGATGTAAGTGCCAATTTAGTTCGTTTTTATTTTCGAAAATTATTATGTTATGAAAATTAAAGTTGCAAATTACTAGTGAGTTAGTGACCATGAATTCATTAGATCATAACACAAACGCTACTACACAATTTAACTGTCATGGTTATCTGTTCTCAGCTATGCAATAAAATTGTATTGAAAAAACTAAAATTAACATAATAATAATCTTTGAGTTGCTTTAATTAATTGGTTCGCTAATTAATTCATGTTGAATTATAATTCGAAAAAAAAAATCAATATATATATATCTATTATCGATTTTTATGTCTGTTAAGTGGCAACATCGAATCTGACATTATTATGACGGCTAGGCGATCTTCAGATTCTTGCCGATTACAGCCTGATCGTTTAGTACGAGTGTACGATAGCGCACAAGAAGGCCGTAGAAGCAGTCAATCGCACTCTGCAAGACATCCGGCGAAACGACCACATCATGGGAAGTGTTTTTTTTTTTTTTTTTGGGGTGGGAAATCATCTTATGACTTCTTCCGCTCTAGGGTGGAGCGGAAGGGCGTGTCAGACTCTTACTGACTAAAACTCACCCCTGTTCCTCCCTGCCCTACGTGCCCAGGGGCGAGGTAACTCTTTCGAATTTATCCTCAACCCCCGGGCAGGCATTGGCCGTAGCAGGCCCCGTCCTTTTGCTGACAACTCTTTGAGGCGCGCGTGGAACACTACGCGCCGTCGACTCTCGGGCCTGGTGCTGATCGGACGGCGAGTTACCCACTACTCGCCGTCCGCAGGCCCGGGTCTACGGTGACCGGAGATCGTCTCGCGGCCCCTGGCGTCTCCTGCGGCGGCTGCGGCTGAGGGCGCTAGGGCGACTCGGCTGTTGTTGAGTCTCCCTAACGTATGCCGCCTCCCTCTTCGCGAGCATTACTGCTTCGCAGAAGGAGGAGACGGCTTCCCATTCCCTCTCGCTCCGTACCATGGCCTGAACCAGGGCACGGCGCGATAGGTCGCTGCCGCCTATCGCATCCACGAGGACACGGCGGTGCTCTGCCCAAGCGGGGCAAACCTCCACCGTATGCTCCACCGTGTCCTCTGGATTATGGGAAGGGTTACTGTATTATTTTGTGGGAATTTCCGACAGACTCTACCAGTTATTACCGGAGGAACTAGAGCAGATGAGGTGAGCGCAAACCTCAAACGCTCCATGCTCTGCTCTCGGGTACAGAAATCGAGTTTGACACGGAACATGAGGGCTCACTTAGGTGGCAACCCCCGAGTGCAAGAATTTTCGGACGTTTTGTTGAAAATGGGTGAAGGTTCATTTCCCGAATCGAATGGGTTAGTAACTCTACCAGAGAATCTTTGTAAGATTGTTCCGTCGGTGGAGGAACTCATACATTTCGTTTATGGAGATGTATCTGAAGTAACATGTCAGGAAAATTCTTGGCTATGTGAACGAGCAATACTTACGCCAAAATATGAACAAGCAACTGCCATCAACCATAGTATTTTGGAAAAAGTGAAAGGAGACGATGTGGTATACCGGTTCATAAACGTTGTTCTAGACAGAACCGTTGCAACCACTTATCCGGTAGATTTTCTTAATTCACTTTCTTTCTGCACCCGGACTCCCCGCAATCATATTGTTGTATGTCGTTAATTTGTGGCAAATAAATATTTTTTCTTTTTTTTTTTTAGAGTTTTCCTGAAATCGCCATAAAACTGAACTGCGACAGCTAGCTATAGCGACCTCTGTGCGTTAGGTTCGTTTTCCGTGTCGGGCAAACTGTTGTTGGTTAGTCCATTGAGAAATTCTTAGTAGTAGTCTCAAGTCCTTTTTTTTTTGAGGATGATAAATCATCATTAAGACTTCTCTCGCTCTGGGTGGAGCGGGAGGGAGTGTCAGACTCATATTGACAGTAAACTTAGGCAGTATTTTACATATTTTTATAAAATTTAAATTGGTTACGTGCCATTGAATGCCTACTACCTAAGATGATAATATAACACGACAAACAGGAAAGTTTAGAATAAAAACTAAATTACTACAAATTTAAATCCTAAATACAGACTTATTAATAGATTTGTGTTAGAATAAAATGACTATTGTTTCATCAACAGTTCTGGCAGCAACATCTGCATCAAGTGCGTGGCAGTCTTTAGTGTCGAGCAGTTCACAAACACTACGTCGTAAAATAAAAGTGCATCTATCTAAACTGTGCCAGTGACATTCGTCATGAAATTGAAAACTTTAGACACAATATTAGTAGCTGTAACTTACATTTGCTTTGCGGTAATTACAGCTGCGTTGATATACGGAGTGACATCATGGTACGTCTTAAAGAAGTTTCGCAATTACAGGAACTACGTGTGCCTTAACTTAATTTTACAGTATTTATTAATTATAGTATATGCGACACTTAATCACTTGAGGGATCAACTAAATGCTGACGTAATTGGAATTATTATCCAATACTTATTATCAGCTAGGGGCTATTGGTTGGTAGTTTTATGCCATATGTTTTATGTAGACTTTGTAAAAGTTTTCAATAGTCATATACATAGGAGATACTTAAAGAGCTGTATTGTTGGTTGGACTGTGCCCATAGTAACAACCCTCATTATGTATTTATCCTCTCATGAGTTTGTTTGGTCAGTTATATATATGACACCTTTGATACTAAACATTATTCTTTTCATTATAATTGTATGTTCACTCTGTCGCAGTTCGACTGCGAGCACTCCTACCGCTACTAGCAAATGTCGCCGCTTCTACAAAGCCACTTTAATTTTTATATTGGGCGACGTCTCATTGATGGCAACTTTTATTGGTATTTTGGTGACTCAGGGTCAAGCCGCAATCATGATACAAGTTACGTTTTTCTTAGAGTCAAATCCAATGGTTATGTCAGTTTTTTTGGTCGTAGTAAAAAGCAATAGAGAACTGTGGTATGATTTTTATGTATCTAAGTAAAAGACAAAGGTTATCGGCAAGGCATGTGGATCATGATATCAACTTACATGATACGGATATTAGAGAGCCTGCTGATAGCCGACAGGTATAATTGAACCTACCTACTTAGTTATAATTGTATTGTTTTATTTTTGTGTTTTAATTTACCTGTAAATTCAAATTAATATAAAAGTATTGTTTTTTAATATTTCTTTTCGTTCATTTTAAATTTGTCTAATCATAACATTACTTTCTGTTAAGTTTAGATTTTAAAACTTTTACTACTTCTCTGTTTTTGATGAAAATGCGAAACAATATTTTTTACTGAGGCTTATCTTTGTTCTAAATCTTATTTTTTATTTTATTCATTTGGGACAAAAAACAGTTATACATTGCAGCATTTACAAAAAGTAGTTTTAATAAAGTCGAAAAAAAAAACGTACCTATAACCCACACTATTGTCCACGAAGTGACATCGGAGTATGATAACGAACGCATGTTCAATGAGTTAAAATCAATATATTTTAGACTGATGAATCGAAGGAAGCGGATGACAAGAGCCTCCGTCCTAAGAGCAACTTGCAAGAAATTGTGAAACCAATCTTTTAAATTTAGATTGCGACAGCGCGAAAATATCAAAGTCATTGAATTGTGAGTTATAGGTTTCTAAATGCATGTACGAAATAAGGTTTTGTTATAAAGAGTGAGATGCTCGTTAATATACATTTTACAGGGTGTACCTGACATACCGATCAGGTCAGACGTAACATTTTTAGACAAACGATAGGCACTTAAGGCGCTATTAGCTGCCAACGACCTTGAGTGGTTAGCTTACGTGTTCTGCGCTGAGCTCACGTAACGCGTCGTATGTCCACCCAGTAATAGGACTCGCCCATCAAGGAGCGCTGCCCGAAATAAAACGCATTATTAATTTATTACACATAAAACAACTAGTATTAAACTAAAACACTGAGACTAAATTATAAATAATTAAATGATCTTTAAAATGGTGAAGGTTTCATAAAAATACGCTTTATAGTATTTGCGTGATTCTCAATTTTTTATCCGCGCTAGACATAACTTTACAAATTAATTACACAATGTTATAAAAATATATTTTCAAATATTCTCAGATCAAATTACGACGGAAATAGTCAAGAGTAACATATATTTTTTTCATAGAAGTAAAACTAGTCGTTTAGACGTGATGTTCAATTAAAAACCATTAAAAGTCGTGTAACTGCGCCTTAAAACATTATCGCGAAGGGTGCGCGAGGCTAATTTCACGATTATATTCTTAGGTACTTTCCTGTGTACGTGCGTGGGGGACACGGTGAACAGCTAGTACATCCTGACGGGGAATTGAGCACTTGATGGTAGCACCGATCTTTTCGACGAGCTTAAGAAGGTCTTCATCACGTTTCTCAGGCAGGTTGCAGATCTCTATGTTATTGAGTCGGGCTTGCTGCTCCATCGACTCAATTTTTAGTTCCAGTCCGGATAGTTTATCATTCTTGTCGCTATCCGATGAACGAAACGACAGCTGTAGATCTTCGACTTTTCTCTCGAGATTGGTTATGCAATTTTTGTAGGCTTGGTTTTCCTTCTTCAAATTATCCATCTGCTGTCTCATCTCCTCAAACTGGCTATTCATGAAGTCCAATGAATCCCGAATCTCCTGGTTAATGGTCTGTATTGAGAAATATTGTGTTTTTAAGACCTTAATCTCAACAACAAGTGTTAACTCTGTACACTGATTTGTCGTGAAGGTTTAAAAGTTCAGTAAAGTATAGAGAAACACTTTCCACTAAGATGCAATAGTTAAGTTTATTAAATTATGAATTAGTTACAGTACTAGAGTGGAAGGCGATTATTTCTCTCAGTTGTTGATACTCGTAGCTACACAGTTATGAGTTCACTATAGTTTACTTCATTAGTCATGTTATTTTATAATGTGAAATTATGACGCATATCATTAGGCTAGAGTAGGTTACAGAGTAAGCAGAAAAATGTACGGCGATGAGACCGTACACCAGTAGAACCCACTCAGTGACTTTTCATTTCAGTGTGTGTCTGTTGAGTATGCTGAGTAATTTGTGAATTTTATGGTAAATATGGGTAGATAATATGTAATATTGGTGCTTTGCAAACTTAGTTTTATGTTGTTTAAACGTGGAATGTCTCCTATGTTTGTCAGCGTCGGTAAAAAAAAAAGGGGTGTTTTAGATAAAAAAAAATAGTAAAAGTAAAAAAATATAACACTAACAACCAACTTAATCTTAACAACCAACTTAATCTATTTTATCAATGGAAATATCAAAAGGTCACGTATGATTGTATTTTCATTTAATACCTAATATTAAAAGAAAAATAGGTAACGCCTGAAGAAAAGATACTAGCAATACTTCTTATGCAATACTATTGCTATTTATCTTCGTTTCGTTACGGTTGCTAGACCTAGTTCTTTTTGCTATTGATTTCTCGTCTTGTCCTCTAACATGTCACCTAGGTTTAATTTCTGGCGAAAGGAAAAAAGTAAATCATGCCAATTAATTGCATTGTCCTTTGGTGATAATGTTTATTATTACGTATACTTTACTAACAAAAAAAATATTCGGTACGGAACCCTTAATGTGCGAAATTCGACACGCACTTGGCCAGTTTTTTGTTTACGTGACAAAAGAAAAAATACGTGACCAATATTTTTTAGTAATATAACTGACAGAATAATTCGATTTTTTTAGTAAAATACCATATTATACAAGGTGCAAAATTTCAATCGGCCCTGAAGGGAAACTACTTGGACCTGCGGACGGCGAGTAATGGGTAGCTCGCCGTCCGATCAGCACCAGGCCCGAGAGTCGACGGTGCGTAGTGTTCCACGCGCGCCTCAAAGAGTTGTCAGCAATCATGACGGGGCCCGTCATGGCCAATGGCTGCCCAGAGGTTGTGGATAAATTCGAAGAGAACAGAGTTACCGCGCCCCTGGGCACTCAGGGCAGGGAAGGAACAGGGGTGGATTTTAATCAGTAAGAGTCTGACACGCCTTCCCTCTCCACCCAGAGCGGATGTCATTGGATGATTTCCCACCCTAAAAGAAAGGGAAACTACTTTAAATCCTTAAGATAGATTATTTTATTTAAAGGAAACATTCCTTTATTGTTAAAAAGAAACAAAACTACATTCACAGATTTTTTTTTAGTGTCGATAGGCACGCGTTTGACCACTTTCTCACCTGATGGTAAGCGATGATGTGGTGTCATGTGGTCGAAGATGGAGCACGCTGGCCTAGGAGTAACCTATTCACTTTTGACTTAAAGACTTCCAGGTTGTAGCTATCAGGAAACATAGGCTCCGGCAGGGCATTCCACTCCCTAGCTGTACGCACAATGAATGTGTTCTTAAAACGTTTTGTGCGTGTGGATGGGATGTTCACCATGTACCGGTGGCACATTGCCGTACGTCTTGTGGTCCGTTGACGGAACTGGCTTGGCGGAATCAAATAATGCAATTCTGTCGCACACTCCCCGCCCAAAATGTAACCGATAGAAAACCGACAGGCTAGCAACTCGGCGTCTATGCTCAAGACTTTGGAGCTGGATTTTTAAAGCAAAAAATATTTATCCAATATTTTTTGATATTCAAACTTTCGGACGAAATAGAATTATTATTTCCATAACCATGAAAAATCCATATTGGTAATAATAATTCTATGCACATTTCCTTCCGAGACAAGGCGTTCTGACGAAAAGTATAAAAAAAAACTTGAGAGGTGTCAAGGGACACCCGGATGGAACGAAGTTCCTTTCGATTAATTAGTGAAGGAATTGTAATATAATTTTATTTTTTTTAATTTATAATATTTTTTTTATTATTAACTACGCACACACGCACGCACGTAAGAAGTTATACTTCATCATCTCATCTCATCGCAGCTCAGCTCAGCTCAGCTCAGCTCAGCTCAGCTCAGATCAGTTCAGCTCAGCTCAGCTCAGCTCAGCTCAGCTCAGCTCAGCTCGGCTCAGCTCAGCTCAGCTCAGCTCAGCTCAGCTCAGCACAGCTCAGCTCAGCTCAGCTCAGCTCAGCTCAGCTCAGCTCAGCTCAGCTCTTTAGCAATAACAACAACTATAACAAAAGTAATTGTAATAAATTTTTTTTTTTACTATAGCAAAAAGTGTCGTGACAACTTTTTTCGTAAGAATTTTTTCCGTCTAGCCCCCTTTCACAACGCGCGATAAGGAACTTCGTTCCAATAACACGTTACGTGTCCTTCTTAATAAAATGGGTGATAAAATAAAATTAATGTTAGATGTCATGATCTAAGACCAACTGTTTATTAGAAAGATTTTATCCTAAACAATGGAATTTAAACATTTGGAGTACACCAAAACGTCATCGAGGTAAACGTATTTTTCGTTTTTGTTCAGTTTCTCAAAAAGCGGTCAAGCAATTTCGATAAAATTTAAATGGGACCACCTCGGGAGTATATTCTTTCGGATAAAGAAAGAATTTTGAAAGTCGGTCCACAACTGACGGAGAAATCGGCGGACATACATAAAAAAAAAAAAAAAACATACATACAGTCGAACATAGAACCTCCTCCTTTTTTGAAAGTCGGTTAAAAATTAGCTCACCTACCGCTCCATCTGCTATTGAAACCGTGTTTGGGTGAATTAACCTTTAGTTTATCTGATAAATATAGCCCCGCTGAATTAAATACCGCTTTATACAGGGTGTAACGGAAAGGTGTGGTCATATTTTAAGGACTGCATCTGCCCATCGCTATGAACAACTTTCTTCAAGAAAATCTGTGGAAATTCTCATTAATTTTTTTTACCTCCCATACAAATATTGATCAGCTGATGATAACTTTGTATGAAAAGTCCAAATTTTTTTTTGGGATTTTTTTATTTTTTCTTAGACAAAGTTGTTCATTTCTATGGGCAGAACCGGTTCTTAAAATATGACCACACCTTTCCGTTACACCCTGTATTTATCTGCGCTGAATATCGATAATTCTCACAGTTTTTTTCTATAGAAGAATCTTTGCATAAATTTTGGAACATCGAAGAAATACCTTCAAAGTTTTTTATGAGTCCTACAGAACTAGGGTGTGAACAGTTGTACGCTTCTACTGTGTCACGTGAATCCAGTGGTAGGTGTTGTGCCGCTATTCTGTAAAAATCCAGATTCACTTAGGAACTCTTATGCTGTCGCTTATCGACGTTTAATTCATTTGGAAAAAACTAAGCTTCGCGATCCTGCTTTGCGCGCTATCTATAATGAAATAATCCAGGAGTACATCCATCAAAATTATTTAACTGAAATCACCCTGCCCTGGGGTTGTGGATAAATTCGAAACAGAGTTACCGCGCCCCTGGGCACTCAGGGCAGGGAAGGAACAGGGGTGGGTTTTAGTCAACCTGGCACGACCTCCCGGTCCACCCTAGAGCGGGCGATGTCATTGGATGATTTCCCACCCCACAAAAAAAAAACCTAGTTCAGTTGATCAGACTGTAGGTATTACATTCCGCACTACCCAGATAATATGAATGATAAATTAACCACTAAGTTCGCTTCGTCTTTGACGCGAGCGCTGTCTCATAATGGCATGTCATTGAATGATTTGCTGCACACAGGGCCGAATTTACGGGGCCCATCGTGGCCGGTGCCTGCATGCTTAGGGGTAGCTGATAAATTCTGAAAATGGGTTGCCGCACCCCTGGGCACTCAGGCATCGAAGGAACAGGGGTGGGTTTTAGTCATTAAGAGTCTGACACGCCCTCCCGCTCCACCCAGAACGGGAGAAGTCATTGGTTGATTTCCCACACCCCAAAAAAAAAGAACAGGCTGACACCGCTTGTTCCCTATTGCAGTTACAGCTGACATAAAACAGATGTATCTTCGAATTTCTGTTATTGATGAGCATCGAAAATACCAAAAAATTTTGTTTCGCTTTAATACCGATGAACTTATTGGCGAGTTTTAATTTAACGCGTCAAGTCCCTCATTAGCAGACACAATTAAAAACCTATTGTTATCCTGACGCGTTAATCGAGTTGCATTCACGAAATTACTCATAAAAGAATTATGGAAATTAAATACAGATCGCAATGAAACTCCACCCGATTCGATTGTTCTTCTCTTTCAAAATTTTATAGAGCAATTACCTTTACTTTCTTCTTTAATATTACCTCGTCATGTAGCCGTTTCTATGGGTTTTTTTTTTTTTTTTTGGGGGGTGGGAAATCATCCTATGACTTCTTCCGCTCTAGGGTGGAGCGGAAGGGCGTGTCAGACTCTTACTGACTAAAACCCACCCCTGTTCCTCCCTGCCTTGAGTGCCCAGGGGCGAGGTAACTCTTTCGAATTTATCCTCCACCCCCGGGCAGGCATCGGCCGTGGCAGGCCCCGTCCCTATTGCTGACAACTCTTTGAGGCGCGCGTGGAACACTACGCGCCGTCGACTCTCGGGCCTGGTGCTGATCGGGCGGCGAGTTACCCACTACTCGTCGTCCGCAGGCCCGGGTCTACGGTGGCCGGAGATCGTCTCGCGGCCCCTGGCGTCTCCTGCGGCGGTCGCGGCTGGGGGCGCTAGGGCGACTCGGCTGTTGTTGAGTCTCCCTAACGTATGCCGCCTCCCTCTTCGCGAGCATTACTGCTTCGCAGAAGGAGGAGACGGCCTCCCATTCCCTCTCGCTCCGTACCATGGCCTGAACCAGGGCACGGCGCGAGAGGTCGCTGTCGCCTATCGCATCCACGAGGACACGGCGGTGTTCTGCCCAAGCGGGGCAAACCTCCACCGTATGCTCCACCGTGTCCTCTGGGCGATCCTCGCACTGGAAACACTCAGGGGTCACCTCCGCCTTGACACGACACAGGTACCTCCCGAAACAGCCGTGTCCGGTGAGCACCTGCGTCAGGCGGAAGGTGAGGTTGCCATGGCGCCTCTCCAGCCAAGCCTCAAAGAGGGGCACTACCGCCTCAATGGTGGCGTGCCCAGCGCTGGGTTGCGACAGTCGCTCTCTCCATGGCCGTTTCTATGGGTTGCGTGACAAATATAGTAGGTTTTGCTGATGCCAGCATGAATATACGAGTATATGGCTGCGTCATATACTTACATGTCACTGATACAAAAATGGTAACACACACGTATATTTGGTGTGTGCTAAATTCAAAGTTGCGCCTGTTAAGGTATCTCCAGCTCGCCTAGAGCTCATTTCTTATTTGACCACAGATTGAGCGAACCATTCATCCCTTTCTCTCCTACATTCCCATACAGCAGAGGGACTGCGCGGATCGCTCAGAGGACACGGTGAAGCATACGGTGGCGGTCTGCCCCGCTTGGGCCGAGCACCGCCGTGTCTTCTCGCGCCCGGCCCTGGTTCAGGCCATGGTACGGAGCGACAGGGAATGAGAAGCAGTCCCCGCCTGCTGCGAAGCAGTAATGCTCGCGAAGGTGAAGGCGGAACGCGTGAGGGAAGCTCAACGGAGTGGCCCTTACGGCCCCGGCCGCTACCATCGCAGGAGAGGTACTGGGCGTAAAACTTCGCGAGACGATCTCCGGCCACCATAGACCCGGGCCTGCGGACGGCGAGCAGTGGGTAGTTTGCCGTCGGATCAGCACCGGGCCCGTGAGTCGACGCCGCGTAGTGTTCCACGCGCGCCTCAAAGAGATGAGTGTCAGCCACCAC
Source organism: Polia nebulosa (assembly GCA_951329385.1). NCBI lineage: Eukaryota > Metazoa > Arthropoda > Insecta > Lepidoptera > Noctuidae > Polia > Polia nebulosa. Next base: position 19,294,776 of record OX589614.1, read on the forward strand.
TGACCGGGCCATCGTGGCCGGTGCCTGCATGCTTAGGGGTAGCGGATAAATTCTGAAAATGAGTTACCGCACTCCTGGGCACTCAGGCAGAAGGAACAGGTGTGGGTTTTAGTCAGTAAGAGTCTGACTCGCCCTCCCGCTCCACCCAGAGCGGGAGAAGTCATTGGACGATTTCCCACCCCCCCGAAAAAAAAAACAGCAGAGGGAGGAAGAAATATTAACCTCACGTACGAACCAGAAGTAAGAACCTGCGTATTGACAACACTGATCGCCGCCATTACGACTTGTTCTGTTGTAACAAGACCGCATACCACACCACTCCGCGCTGCGCCGCAAATACAAACCGCTATTCTAAAAACTTTCTATTATCCGTGTTGGCCGACACAAGTGTGACATACAAAGACCAAGTGAAGTGCGCGGTCAAAGAAGAAAATACGCAAAACGTGATACATCTTCTCAGGCTCTCCTTGCGTGCCCCATCGAGAAGATTCCTAAGTAAGTCCATCATTACCTTTTTCTTACCCTGGTCAGCTCATTATTGTGTGTTGCCAATATTTTACTCAGCATAAAATTACATATCCGCCTATGGTCCTTCGAAAGCCGCATGTACTTATATACCACCAGTGTTTCCTAGCTGACTACTCTGATATGAAACACCGAAACAAACTCAGAGGGCAAAGTCTCTTTTAAAGTGTCCCAATCCATACAATATGTACTGGTCAAATCATATGAGAACCATGTACGTTTATGTCTGGGTTGAGCTTTTGAGGAAAGCAACACGCAAATTCGAGTGGACCTGTCCAAAAAGTGCAAGCATTTGTCAGTTATCGTGAAGCTTAACTCAGAACTTAGAGGAGCTCAACGAACAGACGAACAATACCAAAGTAAGGACATTTGAGTAGGCCGCAAAAATTCTCAAACTGCCAAACAATCATAAAATCTACATGAATATAACGCCAGACAAAGTTCTCGCATTCGCATTATGTTATATGAGGACCATGCAGCTTAGTGTCTGTAATGGTCTTTTGAAGAAAGAACCACACATAATTTGAGTGGACCTGTCCAGTCAGTGCAAGCATTTGTCAATAGTCGAATAGCTCAACTTAAAACCACTAAAGAGCTCAATGAGTTGACGAACAATACCAAAGAAAGGACATTTGGGTAGGCCGCAAACGTAGGTACTCAAACTGTCAGACAAAGTTAAAAATTACTGTAAAAGCAGGAGAAAAATTATAATAATAACCCACATAGTCCTCATATTTACAATAATTTAGTAATAAAAAAAAAATATAATACTTTACTAAGTATTCATATCAAAAAATAATAATAATAAAATGTCAATAAAAAAGAAAATAAAAATATAATATACTGTAGCGACATCTATGACGCTACATACGAACTATAACAGCAAAATTCCTACATCGCGCAAGCAGAGTTCTCCGCGCGATTTGAACATATACAACGGCCCGAAATCAACTATCGGGCAGTTGCCCGGACCAGACACAACACCCGTCCGGTCGGAGGATTCTCCCTTGTCAATGGAGGTTTTGGGACTTTACACCCTGTTCCGCACGCCTCCAAAATAATTTTAGGAATTTAATTCGATTTTAATTTAAAAGAATAATTAGACAGAAGCAAAAGTTTTCAATAATTCACAAAAATATTTTAAACAAAATTATTTGACACGGAATTCTATTCACGAGCGCACTTTTTTTTTTTATGTATGTGGCATCTCGCAGTTCAACCTATGTGGTTGTCGTCTGCTTAAGCGGTCATGCCCGTGGCTTCCTCTACTCTGAAGTTGCAGCTAACACGGCTTCTCCTGGGCAGCGTCCTCGATGCTCTCTATAGATGGTTTTTGCTCTGACTCTGAAGCAGTCTCAATAACCGAATCCTCATAACCTGGGGGCAAACATATACACGTTAGGTCTAACATACATTGTGTTCATCATTAGTTTTAGAGTCGGATGGGCCAAGATGTCACTACGCGATTTCATACGTTTCAACACGTTACCAATGTTTCATGAAATAAATGAAAGATCGATGCCAGACAAGGACACTACTCTAATGCCACACCAGGGTTTTTACATGAAATTAATGTCACACATATCGATGCCACACAAGACCTTACACGAGGTAAATGGGACGCTATTTCGATGCCACACAAGACCTTACTTGAAAACAACACAGTGCAACGCCTTATGCCGAAGCCATCCAGGTCTTACATGTACATTACAGCACAAACAAACTCGTCTGTTTTCCAGTCAACTTAACGCCACACAAGGAATTATAAGAGTTTGATACTGATTACCCTGATGTCCACATAATGTATATAAGCAGGCATAGCAAACATCTTTTAAGCATATACACATAGGAAACAAACTTTATGACAAGCAAAAATAAAAAAAAACTCCGGATGCCACTGTCAAGTTTATTAGCCGTTTGAGATGATTTAATTACAAAAACCAGATCGTTCACAGCGAAGGCTCTAGGTGCCTTTCTACTTCTATTGACATGCGCATCTTGGTTAACCCGATTTTGAGCCAAAAGATTCTCAGCCTTTGTAGTCTCATTTCACGCCAAGCTTCGCGATTCGGTGTGGAACCGTCTACAGTTATATCTCTGATAAGAGCATTTGTAGCAGGGTTAGTCGTGTCACAATCGATAAACAGATTCAATGCTGAGCATTGAGTACTTTTCTGCTTATTAATGTTCAGTACCAGCTGTAGCCGCCAGATGAGATGTTCAGCACTGTTCGACAATACCGTTCCACTTGGCCATTCTCTTGGTGCATTTCGGGCGTTATAAAATGTATCTGAATACCAAAGTTAGCTGCCCATTCGCCAAAGTCAGCACTGTCGAACATTCTGCCCCTATCACATACGGTAACGTGTTGAAACGTATGAAATCGCGTAGTGACATCTTGGCCCATCCGACTCTAAAACTAATGATGAACACAATGTATGTTAGACCTAACGTGTATGTGTTTGCCCCCCAGGTTATGAGGATTCGGTTATTGAGACTGCTTCAGAGTCAGAGCAACGACCATCTATAGAGAGCATCGAGGACGCTGCCCAGGAGAAGCCGTGTTAGCTGCAACTTCAGAGTAGAGGAAGCAAAATCAAATCAAAATCAAAAGTCATTTATTCAGACTAGGCTGAGAACCAGCACTTTTTGAACGTCAAAGTTCTACATAAAGACAGTCCCCCAAAAAAACGCCCGCCCGTCACCACTTCCTAGTGTTTTAGCTGAAGAAGAAGTGGCCAACAAACTCCCCAGCAACACATCTGTGTGTCATCTGTTTTAAGAACTTGAATCTATATAATTCTAAGCAACAATCTTAACATTATGTAAAACAGAAAAATAAATATATGTCGTCTAAAATATAATCATAAAATTAAATAATCCGCCACTTGCCAGCTAGCACACTCAATCATGCCATTAAAAACAAACTCAAGCATAAACACTAAACCAAATTAAAGAAGCCTCCATATATAACTGGTGTGCCTGCTTACAAGAACAAAGATTGAAACTATCAAAGGGCTGTGATTCGAAGCCACAAGTGATGAACTAGGGCCATCACACTAAAGAAGAATGGCAAAATTTCTATAGGAGCTGGACTCGACTATTATTTTTCATGTCCCAAAATAAACTATAGCTAGATTGGTTTGTTTTTATGTCGTAAACACTATCCCGTTTGAAAATTATTTCTAAATAACCACGATTTTTTATAATAACGTCAACAATACTTTTGAGGTTAGAATGTACAACTACCTTCTACCCGACCGCGGCGTAGCTTATGAGTCTAGTTAGCGATAAGCGAGAAGGGTAATTAGCGATCTCGTTTCTATTTATTTCGATTTCTCTCAGAGAATTACCCAAAAAATAGGACTTGTAGCAAAGCGCACCAACTCTTTGTTTGACCATCGATCATTCAATGAAAACCACCTATATTGCTCTAACTTGCACAACGTATAGTGTAGACAACAAAGCTGGTATAACATCACACGTGAAGTGGTTCTTGAAAGACTTCCAAGCCATTTTTGTGGTTTGACCACTTCAATTCTGGCTGAAGAGTTAGTCACTAGATGCCTACTGCCTTTCAGTCTTCAATGCTCAAGTTGCATAGATATTGACAAATTGAGTAATGGTTGTTAACAGGAGTAAATGAAGTATAATTGGTGGAGTACATAAATGAAAGAAATAGGCTTGACAAAAATACTTTTTATTCATCATCCTCTCTTATCACTACACCATCGAGGAATGCTGCTGGCTCTGATATTGTCGTAGTATATTGTCCATTCTTGAGAAATCCAGAAATGTATTAAAAGCGTTAATAAAGGAAAGCGCATATTCCACTTTTTCAGCCGTAAATATTCTTAAACTATTTTTTGAATTGAACAACATATCCCAATCAGTACTAAATGTATGTTCTTCATAAATACGAACATTTATAGGCAAGTAATATTTGTGTTTGCTTAGAGTTGTTGCTCTTAGAGGGTCAGAAATGCTATGCAAATCTCTGTTTTGGCAACCAGAAAAACACAATGTGCTGCAGTATTAGCCGCTCGTCCATACTGCGATAAACTAATCACCCTGGGTACTTCGTCAGCTTGCTGGTCGGTGTCTCCAAACACCGACCCTTGGGGTTGAGGCTCTAGCTTCAGCTCTGGTTCCGGCTCTGGCTCTGACTCCGGCTCAGGCTCTGGCTCCGGCTCTGCCTGCTGCTCAATATTTTGCTACATATTATGCAAATCTCTGAGTCTCAGCCAACAGGGATGACAAAAATGGTCTGATGAAGTTGCCTGAAACAACCATACAGCATTGTCTTATAATAAATCTTTGGGCTCATTATTTATTAAACATAAGGAAATAAAAACATTGTTACAAAACAATATTAGATTGCAGTGATGAATTCACTATAAAATAGGACAACAATAAAAAAGATCATAATTACCTGCCGTGGGGTAATTCTATTTTCAAGTTCAATGTGTATTGCTTGTAGCAACTGAGATGGATTCTCTCTCACAATAAGGTCACGTTTACGGTTCCGCAGAGAACTTTCACAAAGTATGCAAACATGCATGTGGCCACGGGAAGATGAGGCACCAGGTTCATTACTTAATTCGGAGTTGACATCGCTCTCAGGATGGATGTAAGAAGTTTATAGACCGTCGACAAACACGATATCGGTCTATAATTCTTAGGTTCCGCGGGACTACATGTCTTATGGTGGGTAACACCAGTTGTTAGGAACTCTGGCAGCGACCCAGACTCTAAGGATGACTGGAATTGATATGCTAGAAGCGCGTGTGAGCTGCTATACCACTTTAGCCAGAAGTTATGCAGTCCGTCCGGTCCTGGAGACTTCCAATTCGATAACGGACGGACTGCTCTGGCTATATCTAATGGGCTGAAGTCAATTTTCTCCATTTCTGGTATAGCTTTGCACACACGCTCGACATCACGCATCCAGCCACCCTCAGTGTGACAGATGGGCACCAACCAAATGCTGCGTCAGAATGTACTTGTGGCAACATCATCCGGGCGGCACACGTCCGTCACAATTTGTTCAGGTCGCTCCCAAGCTCTATATACCCACCTCTCATCGCTCTGGAACATGCGATTCTGCGAGTACCGGTCAACTCGCCGCTTATACCGCCGAATACGGTTTATTATTATTATGAGCCTGTGCTGTCCCACTGCAGGGCAGAGGCCTCCCTTCCCTCCTTCCACTTTTCCCGGTCTTCTGCAATTTTGGGCCAGTCCTTTGAGAAGGAATCCATCTCAAAGGACTGGCAATATAAATCCATCAAAATTATGCAAGTGCACCATATTGCAAATGAAAACATAGCATCGCAATGTAATCGACGCAACTATACTGACCGATTGTTCTCGAGAAGAGTCTGTATTTATTTCTAGGATTCCTCTAACACCATCAAATTGAATTGACGTCACGGACGTCGGTAACAGCTGACTAGCTTGCTTGTTTACGCATTTTAAATATAAACAAAGTGTTAAATAAAAAATCTTTATTGATAAAGTGCTTGTACCAGACAAGATTGTTTACATGTATTGTAGTGCAGTGTCAGTGCTCAGTAAAACATGAATTATAACTAGATAACTTAATCTAGATACATTCAGTGCAAACCGCCTACCCGCAATTTTTCACAAATAAAAACTGAAAGCTAAAAATATAAAAACAATAGACTTTATATTCATAATATAACTGCAGCGTGAAGTGGTAACGATTGGGTTGTGATTTTGTGCTGAAAATCAAGCTCACAGGCTCTACAGGACCTAAAATTTGACAGTTTTTAGTTTGGTTTCCTACGCCATCTGTGATTCTCCGGTGGTACTAATCTGCTAAATACCAATTTTCGAAAGCTAAAATACAAAACAAAGCCAAAGATTATGGCAAAGTGTGGTGGTTGTGGTCAGTTTTTAGCCAGGGCTGAGTGTGTTCGCTGCACTAAGTGTCCTGGGTCGTATCATCCCACTTGCATTGGTGTTACATCAACAAAGGTGTCGCCCAATTGGTTGTGCCCAGACTGCAAAGTGAAGATTCCAAGAAGGGACAACTCAGCTACACCTGTCAAAGGCCCATCTGATGGTATCACGGAGAACAGCAGGCCAAGTGCAATCCGTTCTTCTCCGAAAACTCAACCTGCAGCGGTAAGCCAGAGAGATGTGACTATGCAAACAACTGTAAAATCAGCATCCAGCCAACATGTTGAACTTGAGGCCCTCTCCCCAGTTACTACAGAGTCTCGCGAGCTTAACGTAGCTCATGAGATTCGCTGTTTTCGTGAGGAACTAAGTGCTATGAGGGTGGAGTTGCGACTGTTCCGGGACGAAATGGCGAGTTTAAAGGCTGATATCGGGCTGTATGGGGAGCGTATGGAGGTCATTGAGGGAAAGGTGTCCAACCTCGAGAAACGCTTTGAGGAGAGGGAGCCACCGTTTGAGATGCACTTTGAGGAGACTATTTCGGAGCTGAAGTCGCAGCTAAATGAACGTGATCAAGATCTTCTCCTAAATGACGCCATAATTTCTGGCATACCGGAAACAAAAGAAGAGAGTCCTCTACACCTAGTAAAGTTGGTGTCTTTGAAGCTGGGGGTTAACATCGACGAGCGCGATATTGTCAACGCTGAGCGAATTGGCATGGTGCGCCGCAACTTCACAGTGCCCGGCAGTGGAGACACGGCGCAGCCGCCGCGGCCGCGCGCGCTTGCTGTGCGACTGTCGCGCCGCGCTGCTCGCGATCAGCTGTTGCGAGCGGCGCGCGTGCGACGCGGCCTCACCACGGCGGACCTCGAGCTGCGCGGGCCTCCGAAAAGGTTTTATTTAAACGAGCGATTGACTCCGATTAACGGCAAGTTGTTTTTTAAAGCGCGTGAGGCTGGGCAGAGGCTTAACTATAAGTACGTGTGGACTAAAGACGGCCGCATCTATGTGAAGAGAGAAGATGGTGTGCCTCCAAAGCGCATTCGTTCTGATCTTGATATAGACCGAATTTTTGGCAATTGTTTGGTTTGAATGGAATTTTATTAGTGTTAAGAGTACTTTTTAAGTTACATGTTCGTTGTTTCGCACGCTACTATGTTTGTTATTTGTCTGTGTGTAGTGTTGTCTGTTTTGTCTTTTTACTGTTTGTTTATACCGTGTTTTTCTGGCCGCAGCTAGCCCAGCCGAAGGGGTGCATTGTTTTGGTTGGTATTTTCCGTAGTGGTGCAGGTTTGTTGGTGCCTGTCCCCCATTGTAACAAGTTGTTATTATGTATTTATATGTATTGTGTGTACAAAATTGCACAAGAAGTCAACACAATATTATTAACATTTAATGTAATTTTAGTAGCACGTGTGCCTATGTTAACAGTGTTAAATATTTATCTTTATTTTGCAATCAAATTAGGTCGTTATTATTTTAAAAAGCCATTAAAAAGTTGCCTCTTCTTTGCAAGTAAATGTTTCCAATGTTGCTTTCAGTTATTTAGCAATACTGTTTCAATCTAATGAGTGCAAAGTATTTTAAATTTGGATTTCTGAACCCTGGCTCATTAGGCACTCACCATGATGAGTTTATCGCTGCATTGGAGCATCATAATGTCGGTATAATGGCAATAAATGAGACTTGGCTTAGGGCCGGAGAGGAGGGGCGTGCGCCTGTCGTTCCCGGGTACCGGTTACGACACGTCCCGCGACCGGTGAGCGTGCGCGGCGGCCACGGCGGGGGCGTTGGGTTTTACATCAAGCGCGGGGTAAAAGTGCGCACCCACGCGCACCCGTTAGACCCTCTTCATGAGTCAGTTGATCAAATGTGGCTAGTTTTGAGCACAAATGGTGTGAAAATCGCTATCGGCACTGCGTATAGTATAGACCACAATGGATGGATGTAGATTTGTTTTTGGATGCACTAACTTGCTCAGTAAATTCCTTAGCGTCTTGCAAACACACCATTCTTTTGGGTGACTTTAACATCAATTGCTTAAATCAAACAGACTCCAAAAAAAAAAATTAAAAAAAAATCTTCAAACTCTTGACTTAAGTCAACTAGTGACATCTCCCACTCATTTTACTTCCACTAGCGAGACTTTAATAGACCTAGTGTGCGCAGATGTACCTAGGGTACGTTGCATTGAGGTGGACCGGATTAGTGCGCTTAGTGCGCATGCTTTTATTACTGCTGTTTTTTATTTGAAAAAGGAGAAAATACCGCCTGTCACTATAACTCGACGAAATCTAAGAAATATACCGTTAGAAAAGTTTAACGAGGACATGTCATCAGTGGATTGGCTTGCGACAGCTGTATCAAGTGACGTAGACGCTATGGTGGCTAAATTTACCTGTGATATTGCCACGCTTTTTGACAAATATGCTCCTCGTAGGACTCAGATTATTAAGGAGAGGTCGTACCCATGGATAACAGATAACATTAAACTTATGATGAGCCTGCGCAATCAAGCCCACTTACGATGTAGAAATTCAGTTTCAGAGAGTAAAATATTATATTACAAGGAGCTCAAAGGTCTAGTTAACAAGTCTTTATATTACGAAAAATAGGCCACCCTATTTCAAACACAACATTAATAGTGAGATACATCGTCCCAAAATTCTATGGAAAAATCTGAAATCAACCTTATTACCATTTAAAAGTGTGTCGGAATTGCCGTCTCATCTCAAAGATCCTGATAAGATTAATTCCCACTTCTTGAATGTTCCAGGTGATGGTATGGCACCAGCATCATGTCTGGCTTTCTATGAGTCTCAAAGATTTAATCAGGGTGTTTTTTCTATTAATGCTGTAGACCAATCTGACATAATCAAAATTTTATCAAAATTTAAATCTAATGCAGAGGGTTTTGACCACATTACGCTTGACATGTTCTTTCTGATTCTCCCACAAACCTTGGATGTGCTGACTTCTATTATTAACTCTTCCATTTCTACGTCGACCTTTCCTGACCTATGGAAAATTGCAATTGTGCGTCCTATTCCTAAAGTCGCGAACCCAAGTACTTTAAAGGACTTAAGGCCTATAAGCATTTTACCTTTCTTGTCAAAAGTGCTGGAGAAAGTGGTAAATGCCCAACTAACGACATACCTTGAGCAAAATAACATTCTCCCGGAGGCACAATCTGGTATTAGGAAGGGTCGTAGCACGGCAACAGCTTTATTAGATGTTACAGACAACATATTATCGGCTCAAGATGAAGGGTGTTGTACCCTATTAGTTTTACTGGACTTTTCCCGAGCATTTGATGCTATTAATTTGTCTCTTTTACTCTCTAAGATGACGTAATACGGTTTTGACGCTCCTACGGTTGCTTGGTTCAGGAGTTACCTAAGCAATCGTAAACAGCTGGTTGAAATTCCAGATGCCAATGGATCTACTCTTAAATCTAAAATGACTCCAGTGGTAAAGGGTGTTCCACAGGGATCTATACTGGGTCCCCCTTTGTTTATTTTATATAGTGCAGATATTGTTAATGTTATAAAAAATTCGAAATTTCATATTTATGCTGATGACATTAAATTATATATTTTTTTTAAACCTGAAGACTATAATACCGCAGTTAAATTGTTAAACGAAGATCTGGACAGGATCGTGGACTGGTCAAAGCAAAACTCCCTACTACTTAACCCGTCCAAAACAAAATTTATACTTTTCGGTTCTAAAAGTCAACTGGATAAAATTAACTCTAATCGTGCAAACGTGATCGTAATGGGACAATATATTGATCGTGTTTACGAGGCGAGAAATCTGGGTTTAATCATGGACCAAGAACTGCGTTTTGAGGCTCATATTGCAAACTGTGTAAAAAACTGTTTCTACCGTCTAAAAGTTTTGTACAAGATGCGCCCGTATCTGAGCGAAGACCTGCGTGTTCAGCTAGTTGAAAGTCTGGTTCTATCTAAGTTAAATTATGCCGACACCGTTGTAGGACCTCGACTTTTAGCACGTACCACGAGACTAATTCAAAGGGTTAAAAATGCTTGCGCTCGTTTTTGCTTTAACGTACCACCAAGGAGCCACATTACACCATTTCTAAACAAGCATAACATTTTAAAAATGAAGTCACGACGGAAATTGCACTTGGCCTGTCTTCTTTTTGGCATCATCAGGAATAAATGTCCGTCATACTTGTACTCGAAGCTTGCGTGGATAAATAGTCAACGGCAACGTAGGGCCAGGCGTTGTGCTCAGCAGCTGGCTACGCAGCATCACCATGGTGCAGCCTTCCGAGGAAGTTTTCGGTACGCGGCCTCCAAATGTTGGAATAATATTCCCCCACCGATTAGGGACCTAAAAATATTAGTAGTTTTAAGGCTAGACTTAAGAAATTTATTTTGAGTTCACAAATCGAACTTAATGATGTGGACGAAGACAAATCGTTTATATAATTCAATAATATATTTATCTATTTTTAAATTTAATGTAATCATACACCTAATTCATTTTAATCATGCAATTTTACCACCTATTTAAATGACATATACCTAATAAAAAACTTACCATTATGCTGTGAACCAATATAGTTCACTTTCACCTTTTCTTTTCTAATTGCAATTTACAATACTTCGATTTAAAGCAATAACTGTGGGAATTTAGATAGTTTGGCACTTGGAAATATTTTCTGGAAGGCAGCTTTTTCTTTTTATGCACTGGCTTTATTGTGTATTGTTGTTTTTACTTATTTCTTCTAATGACGGCTGATGGCTGATTGCAAAGCCGGTATCTGACGCGATTATGCGTCAATTGCGGTGAACGTCGCGTTGACTGATGAGCAATGTTTTCGCGTTATTTTATTTTATTATTGTGGATAGAGTAGAAAATTATAATTTGTAACCAGCGTGGCACATATAGATTATTTAATATTTTCTTATTACTTTACACTATTTATTTACGTATTTTAATTACAATATTACATAATACATAAACATTGATATTTAATTCAGTTATTATTATTTTATTTACCCTCGTCCGTGCGTCACTGCGGGGTGCCAACTGAAAACCAGCGCTGGGTGTCCAACGCCCAGCAAATGCTGAGATGGTAACCCTTTCGGTATGGGCACGCTCAGCACAATTTTATTGTAACTTTGTGTACCTACTGTTATTTTCTTTACCTTTTGTTTTTTGCTGTTGTGTTGTGTCTGTGTCGAATAAATGTTTATTCTATTCTATTCTTCTATTCTAAATTACCCTTTCGAATTCAAGAGAGTTTCCCACCAAAGTCTGTTTCGCAATAACTATAAACAAAGTTTAAGGTCAAACTTTTAAGGTAGCGGGAATTGTGCGGTGCGAGGGCTTCGAGTGTTGGAAAGTTTGTTAAATGAAAGTCTATGTTGCGAGATAAACTAAATGTCTATTTAACTGTTACCAAAATGTTCTTAAAGTAAAGATATACTAAATCTAATGTTCTGTTAAAATCTATGAAATGTTAATGTTAAAATGTTAGGAATGTTATGAATGCACCCGGTCGCGATGTGTCCGTGTATTGCACTAACTGATGTTAGGTAAGTACATCGCTTTATAGGCGCGTGCGTCATAACACGTGAAGTGTTCGATGGCATTACACCGAACATCTTGCCGAGGGGCAAGGGAAAGGACGAGGATGATGAGTAAGGATGTTTTACAAGATGATTGGCAATATTCATTCTTAGAGTCCTCTAATTATACTATGCGAGTTCTGAATTGGCACTAAATGAGATTTTTCTTAGCACTGGGGTTGTACCCTTGTTTTTACACTTAGGCTCATTTAATTTTACACGTTCACTACACTCGTTTGTGTTTTGCGCACTGCACTCACACTTGACACTGTTGATGTTGTGGCGCACGTCTGGCTCGACTCTGGTCGTGCTTTCCGCCTCCGCTGGCGACGAAGCAGCTAACTGGCAGCTGTAGCATCTCCGCTAGCATATAATCACCACGGTGATTATGCTAACCACTACGCATAAGCACCATATCACAGTGTAATGGTGGACATCATATGTAGAAATACTGTTTGGTAGGGCCTCGTTCTGTTTCAGAATCCTTATCTTCTCGTCCAGTTCTTGAAGTTGCTGTTGATTGTTTGTTATATTCAGGTCTACGTGGTCGACGCTGATATTAATGACGTGGTTGATTGGATCTATTTCCGGGACGTCAAGGTTGTATTTGACGTCCATTCGGTTACTGTGAGTTTTGTGGCTATGGATTGTGAAGTCTTCTGTTTTTACTAAGCAGTTTTCTTCGATGTTTACAACATTGATTCCTGTAAGCCATGGAGCCATCGCTTGGTCGTTGCATATGACTCTCAGTTGACATTTCTCGCAACAGAAATATTAATATTCGTTGGCTTTTGTTAAACTTGTCCATCTGTTTTGGCAATTGGCGATTCTGGTTTTGCACTGTGTTTTTTGCACGTTGTCTGTGTTTTTAATACAAAGGTCGGTGTCTGTTTTGAACTTAAAAATTGGTGTTTTCAGGTGGCATAGATACGTGGATGAGTCTCTCAATACACAGTGTTCTAAGTCGGATAGAGAGACTGGTAGATAAGAATCCTTTTGTAAATTCATTGCCACATTCATTGTATTGAATATGATATAATTATGGGTTTTTGTACTTGTTAGGACTACGGAACCATAAAAACAAGCGATAAGACTAAATGCGCCGAAATTCGAATTACATTTATTATCTATAATCAGAATGAACACGCTTATCACAGGAACTCCTACCAAACGGAAACATTTTTTGGCCACATAGTTACATGCCTTATCGGTACCTATTCATAACTTTGTGTTTCAGTAAATCAGCGTTCTGTTTTTGTATCCTCCGATTTGTCAGCGAGAGTTGACGTCTCATCTGCTGAAACCTTGTCTGGAGAACAAGATGCATAGCGCGCGTGTGTTGACGTTGTTAGCACTGCTTGTAGGGATGGTGAACGGTTTTTCTTGGGGTGAGTGTTTACTTATTTGTTGAATGCATTTTTTTTTTGGGGGTGGGAAATCATCCAATGACATATTTCGCTCTGGGTGGAGCGGCAGGCCGTGTCAGACTCTTACTTACTAAAACCTACCTCTGTTCCTTCCCTGCCCTAGGAGTGCCCAGGGGCGCGGTACCTCTATTTCGAATTTATCCACAACCTCTGGGCAGGCATCGACTATGACGCGCCCCGTCATGATTCGCTGACACCTCTTTGAGGCGCGCTGGGAACACTACGCGCCATTGTCTCTCAGGCCTGGTGCTGAACGAACGGCGAGCTACCCACTACTCGCTGTCCGCAGGCTCGGGTCTACGGTGGCCAGAGATCGTCTCGCGACGTTCTACGCCCAGGGCGTCTCCTGCGGTGGCTGCTGCTGAGGGTGTGAGGGCAACTCTGTTGTTGAGCCTCCTCCTTCGCGAGCATTACTGCTTCGCAGAAGGAGGAGACTGCTTCCCATTCCCTCTCGCTACGTATCATGGCCGAAAGGTTGCTGCCGCCGATCGCCTCCACGTAGACACGGCGATGCTCCGCCCAAGCGGGACAGATCTTTACCGTATGCTCCACCGTGTCCTTTGGGTTGAATGCTAACACTAAAGTAGAGAAAGGTTTCTTTTTTTTAAACGCTTCCCCGTACTTGGAATTTCTCTTATATAATCAGTGCGTTCATAATCATGTAATCTCACATACAAAAGACACTCAGACTCGGAACAACTATCTGTAAACCATACAAACATATGTTCCGAGCGGGGATCGAACCCACGACACTTTAGCGCAGCAGCAGATCGCTCAACCACCCCGCCAATCGTGCCGTCAATTTTAAAAGTTTTGGGTTGAATGGTAATAAAATTGGTAGATACGATTCTGGTAAACAATAAACTTTTACCAAAATTGTACAAATAAATTTCTTCACTAAGGTGAATAAATAATTAGTATGGAATTGGTCAGTCAATATTAAAAAAAATGTTTTTTATCAAAACATTTTTTGTTTATAGAGAGAAAAAAATTTTGTGTTTGTTTGTTCGTACCGAATGAGCTCCAAAACTACTGATCCAATTTTAACCATTTTTTCACCAATAGAAAGTTAAATTATCAGAAAGGCTACTTTTAAAATTAAAATAACAGTTCCCGCGGGATAGGCTACTGGAGCGAAGTCGCGGGCAGCAGTCTTGTATATTTTTAACCGTCTAAAAAAGGAGGAGGTTCTCAATTCGTTGGATTCTTTTTTTTATGTATTTTCCCCGATTACTCGAAGATGGCTAGACCGATTTGGATTCTGTTTTTATTTGTTTGAAAGGGTGTACTTCTCAGGTCCACTTTAAAAGAAATAAAATTAAAAAAAAGGTACACTTTTTAGTTGTTGCACCCCAGAAGTAAAACTAAATATTAAAGATATGCCCGAATGGATAACCCCAATAACATGGAATTTGAACATTTGGAGAAAACCAAATATATACATATCTTATTGTGTTGATTTTTTCGAAAAGTGCTAAATCAATTTCCTAAAAATTTATATAAGACCACCTCTGATGTATGACCTACCAAATAAAAAAAGAATCATCAAAATCAATTCACAAATGGCGGAGATATCGCGGAACAAACATACAAACAAAAAAACAAACAGGCGAGTTGAGAACCTTCTCATTTTTGAAGTCGGTTAAAAAATACAACCAACTTATAAAAATTTAAAAATTACAAACTAGTGTATTATCTTTTTTGGAAGTCGGTTGTATTTTTTTAATTTATCGCACAATATTAAAATTTATCGCACTTGGTATTTTGCGTTTCTAACCGGTCAAAATATGTAGTTTTAATGTATTTGTGTCATGTATAGGGTTTGTTATTCTGGTATTTTTTTTTTACGTCATACATTTTAAACGTGCACATTTAAATTTTCACGACAGTGCGGCAATTATAAGAAGGTAAACATAAGTTAGCGACAAAAAGATGATTATTTTTAAATTCTGCATTAATCCAGAAGAAAAAAATACCAGGGTCTTTCATCGGAGTCTTAGATAGATGAACTTTTTATTTCACACATTAAAAAACACAAAAAAAAAATTATAAAACATCAGTCAGACAGAGTTTTTAGCTTCCTCTTGTAGGTTGTACTCTTTCGAATTTGAAAGTTATAGATCGGGATTATTTAGTTCAGGATTGGGATTAACAGGCTACAGCAGTTGTCTGATAGCGTACAAAATATTATTTTTGGGCGACAGACCCTATTCTGAAATCCGATGACGTTTTTGGTACAGACTTTGCATCCAAGTAAGTACAATTATAGACAGTTTGCGTGTGTTCTATTGTCTTATAACCTTCGTTCTTTTAATAAAACTTGTAAACATGATATCTTACCCTTCAAATTCTTATTAATTTTCAGGTGATAGAATATCACTTTTCAGAAATCTAAATTGTTTCTCAAAAGTATCCTGTTACTGTATTTTCTCCGAATCACGATTCTATAAATTAAGCCACCAGAATCCCCTAAAATATATTTTTCGCAAATGTAGAAAAGTTGGGAAAATTCATCTAATGATTTTCAATTGAATGTCACGTCTAAACGACTAGTTTTATTAACCGACTTTCAAAAAAGGAGGAGGTTCTATGTTCGACTGTATGTTTGTTTTTTTTTTTGTATGTCCGCCGATTTAGCCGTCAGTTCTGGACCGATTTTCAAAATTCTTGTTTTATCCGAAAGAATATACTCCCGAGGTGGTCCCATATAAATTTTATAGAAATTGCTTCAGCGCTTTTTGAGAAACTGAACATAAATGAAAAATACGTATACCTAGATGACGTTTTTGTTTTCTCCCATTACGAGTATGTTTAAATTCCACGTTCCATGTTATTGGGGTTTTTAGTTCTGGGGTATAACAACTAAAAAGTGAAAATTAAAAAACTTTTTTACAAAAAAAGCAACCGTTGTTAAAACAGGTCTCAGAATGTTTCGTATCCAAAGTACTCGTAGTAGGCAAAAGTGTCAGGAACGGCGTTTTTGGTAAAGTTATTTTGCACTTTTTTGGAAGTCGGTTCTATTTTTTTGTAAAAAAGTTTTTGTGTCTTTGTTTTTTGACACCGACTTCCGAAATTAAAGTATTTTGCACGTTTTTTGGAAGTCAGTTCCATTTTTTTTGTAAAAAGTGTTTTTATTTTTCACTTTTTAGTTGTGGTTCTCCATTAAATTGTGTTAACAATACATAGACATACGATCGCAGCAACCACGGTTGATTTGCTGTCAATTATTGAAGAGTTCCGTAGTCTGTCTCCAAAACCGATCATCAGATCTATATGAAATTCAACTGGGACCATTTCGAAACAAACCCTTTTCAAACAAGAAAATAATTTTGCAAATCCGTCAATATATGACGGAGTTATGCCCAAACATACATAAAAAAAAAATGCAGACATCCGAATTGATAACCTCCTCCTTTTGGAAGTCGTTTAAAAATACTTTATCCGCTTTGTAACAATCGTGACGTTGGATTCTTTAATATTTCTTTTCTATGCTATGCTACGATTTTTTAATAAATGAGGGCGCCACTTGGCTGTTAGTAGGGCCTTAAATGTTGGTTTGTTGAAAAGTAGTACCTAATTTGCATATTTGTTAATTGATTTTGAAGTATTCAATAAGATGCAACCAAAAACATTTTGTACAATATTGTGCAGAAGTATATTGATTAGTCTTTTAAACATACAAATATGAATAAGCTAGCTCCAAATTTTTGAACTATGTGCCATCTTATAACGATTTATAATGCTATTTATACATTTCTTACTAGTCCCCGGACGTTCTAGGGGACTGTCGTTATGTAAATGTTGACGAGGCCTGAATCGAGAAATAGTTTGGAAAACCCCTCAGTGATTTTGAAAGACTAATCCACACTGAAGGATAGTAGCGGATAAATTCGTAACAGAGTTACCGCTCCCCTGGGCACTCAGACAGGGAAGGAACAGGGGTGGGTTTTAGTCAGTAAGAGTCTGACACGCCCTCCCGCTCCACCCAGAGTGGGAGATGTCATTGGATGACTTCCCACCCAGCCAAAAAAAATAAAAACATTAAAGGATAGGTGAGAAAAAAACCCCACTTTACTCGGTAGCCATTGCGCGCGCGTCTTACTCAGTTTTGGCGCTTATTTTTGGTTAGTGTTTTAAAAGCAATTCGTTTTTTGGGTTCCGAACCAAACGGATCCATATTGTTGTCACTCACGTGTATGTTTGTCCGTCTGTTCATCTGTATGTCTGTCCATCGTCTGTCACAAAAGTTCTGAAGAATTATTCAACTTCCCAGTAACGAACTTGAAATTTGGTGATAATGTTTAATAATATGTATATTTTACTAACTAATAATAATACATTGATGAAACAGTTTTTTTTTTTTAATAATCACCTTTTTGGTACGGAACCTTTTTGGTATGGGTGCCTTTAAGACTACATACCTACATTTAAATAAAATAAATTGTGTAAGGACCGCCAGTATAGTAATTTAGCAGTTTTAACCGGAAATTTTTTTGAGAGTTTTGAAAATTGGTGATTTCATTTAGGTAAATTCCGACGTGCTTTTTTCGAATTTTCACTTTATCTCAGTTGCCACCTCGTCTGTTTGCCCTTCCGACTCATTATTCGAAGAAAATAGCCATGCAATAAAATAAACTAGAGAATATTGCCTGTATTTATGTTTTAACACTGTTTTAGGGTTCCGATAATCCGAATGTAAAAACGGAACCCTTATAGGATCACTCGTGTGTCTGTCCGTCTGTCCGTCCGTCACAGCCAATTTACTCCGAATCTACTGGTCCGATTAAGTTGAAATTTGGTACACAGGTGATACTTCTATGACCCAAAGACGAGCAAGTAACGTAAATAAATGAATTTGGAATATGGGGGTCACTTTTAGGGAGAAAATCGGAAAATTAAAAATAAAGTTTTTCAAACTATACTCTGCGACATATCAAATGAAAGGGCGCATTGTGAGGCGCAAATATTTTTTTTTCATAATTTTAAATAAATGAATCGTTTTAACCCCTCAACCCCCGCGGCCAAATCCGGGTTGTCAAATTGAACCCCGACTACAACCCGGGTTGACAGCCGATTTTTTTTTCTCTTTAATTTTTTTTTTTTTTGTCCGACTCACCAGTGAGTCGCGGGGCTTCACAGGAAATAAACGAAAATTTACCATTCTCTTATCTCCGACACTACTGAGCCTAAAATTTCGAAAAAAAAATACAGAAAATAGTTCTTTGCTAGAAAACCTATGAGAAGTCTATATTTTTACGAACTTTATATTAACTTGCTCTGATAATACTTGTTTTTTTTGTGGGGGCAGGAATTCTTCAATGACATCTTCCGCTCTGGGTGGAGCGGAAGGGCGTGTCAGAGTCATACTGACTAAAACCTACCCTTGTTCCTTCCCTGCCTGAGTGCCCAGGGGCACGGTTACTCTGTTTCGAATTTATCCTCAACCCCTAGGTAGGCATCGGCCATGACAGGCCCGTCATGTTTGCTGACAACTCTTTGAGGCACGCGTGGAACACTACGCGCCGTCGGCTCTCGGGCCTGGTGCTGATTGGACGGCGAGTGGGTAGCTCGAGCTAAACTCGCTGTCCGCAGGTCCGGATAATGTGTGTATCTACAAATTAGAAATCTATTTTTAAAACACTTTCTGGTCTTTGATTAAGCTAAAACTTGCTTTACTTATAAAATTAAGTTCCCAGTGCAATAATATAGTACTTACTATTAAGCTGGTCTGATGATGTAGCAGAAAAGTGGCCATAGGATCTCCGCAACCAAAAAAGATAGCACCATTGTGTTGTGTGTTTGGACTCATTCGATTGGTATTGAAAAGTGTTTCACTAGGAGGTGCCTGGGGTCTAGTGATGGTACCGGAATGTGGCCATTAGATCTCCGCAAGCAAACAACATAGCACCATCGTGTTTCAGCTTATTTAATATGTATTGACAAGCGATATTACATTTAGTGGTGTCAAGGGTCAGATGATAAAAATGTACTGACTAGTATTACCGCTCCCCTGGGCACTCAGGCAAGGAAGGAACAGGGGTGGGTTTTAGTTGGTAAGAGTCTGACACGAAAAAAAGGAAAAAAAAGGCGTGTACGTCTCTTACACTGTTTTAAGGATCAGCCTAAAATATTATTGTTGTACGCTTATCTAAGTTTAAATTATAATTTTAAAGATCATGTAAAAGATAGTCTAAAAAAAAGATTCGCTTTTTTTCAGAAGCCATTTAAAAAATATGTAATTCGTTCGGAACACTTTGCGCGCGAGTTAGACTCCCACTTGGCCGGTTTGTTGGGGCTCCGTACCCTAAGGGTTTAAATGGAGACCTATTGCTGTCACTCATGTGTCCGTCTGTCCGTCCGTCTGTCTGTCTGTCGTCTGTCACAAAATTTAGTTCCGATTTTTTTTTATTAACTTCTCATTGATTTATGAACTTGAAATGTGGTGATAATGTTTGGACAACATATATTTTACTAACAAATACGAATATATTAATAAATCAGATAATACCCTCATTTGGTACGGAACCCCTTTTATTTTTTTTTATTTTTTTTTGGGGGTGGTAAATCATCCAATGACTTCTCCCGCTCTGGGTGGAGCGAGAGGGCGTGTCAGAC
The DNA here is from genome assembly GCA_951329385.1 of Polia nebulosa. Classification (NCBI taxonomy): domain Eukaryota; kingdom Metazoa; phylum Arthropoda; class Insecta; order Lepidoptera; family Noctuidae; genus Polia; species Polia nebulosa. The sequence continues at coordinate 19,314,871 of OX589614.1, forward strand.
TCTTACTGACTAAAACCCACCCCTGTTCCTTCCTTGCCTGAGTGCCCAGGGAAGCAGTAACTCTATTACGAATTTATCCGCTAACCCTGGGCATGCAGGCACCGGCCGTGATGGCCCCGTCAGTGGTCGCTGACACATTCTCTTTGAGGCGCGCGTGGAACAGTACGCGCCGTTGACTCACGGGTCTGAGCCTTTAGACAAAATACATTTCTGTTAACGTTAACGCTAACGCTTCGTGCAAAATGTATGGCAACGACGTTACTGGGCGTGAGTCACGTGACAGTTCTCTGTCAAACGCTTCATGCAAAATGTCATAGCCATACATTTTGCACGAAGCGTTAGCGTTAAAATTTACAGAAATGTATTTTGGCTAAGGGGGCTGGTGCGACGACGAGCTACCCACTACTCGCCGTCCGCAGGCCCGTGGTACGGAACCTTAAATGTGTGAAGTCCGACACACACTTGGCCTGTTTTTTGTGTAAGGAATAGTTTTAGCGTACGAGCGCCCCAGTAGGCTCCGTTATATGCTCGATTTGCAATGATACATACCTGTATAATTCGCAAGTTCTACTACAAAATAGCGATGAAGATGTGTACGCTGTCAAACAAAGGGCTTAATCAGCCCTTTTCAAAAATATTTTATTAGCAACTAAATATAACTACTGTAATTTTGTATTTTTTATAGCACGTATGTGCTTATTAGGGAATAATAAAGATTAAGGAATCTTACTAATTCTGATATAATAATGCTATAAAGGATACACGTATCAAGTCAATACTAATATTATAAATGCGGAAGTAACTCTGTCTGCCCGTCTGTCTGTATGCTTGTTACATCTTCACGAACGTCACAGTTGAATGGATTTAGATGAAACTACACACACACACACAGACACACGGCACACGGGTAGACAATGTCCCGGAATAAGGCAAGGGATACTTTTCGTCCCTGGAGTATGTTCCCGTAGGATAATTATCGACTTCCACGCGGAAAAAGCCGCTGAGAGAAGCTAACTGTTTAATAAAGACTTATTTTCTGGCTCCTGAAATGCAGGTAATTTTGCCTAGCTCTGGAGCCAGGGTCTTAAACTTTCTGTAACTTGATTATGGCAATAAAAATTAATATTATTATTCCGTTCATTTTTCTGTAAACATATAAATTGTATTTTTAAATATTTCAATAGAAAAGATATAAAAACATTTATAAATATAAAAATAGTATCCCACCGGTATTGGGAACAGGATCCAAGCCACCGGCGCTCAGGGCTCCAGAGAGAGGAACAGAAGTACTGCTTTCTGAATCAAGCCCTTGATCCAGCCGCCTAACGAGAGCCTCCTGAGGTGTTGGTCGAGGCTCGTGGATATTAAGCCATTGGCTGACACGACTATCGGTACAATGATCGCTGAGTCCACATCCCACATGTCGACAACCTCGCGAGCCAAGTTAATATACTTGATTTGTTTATCATTCTCGGCTTTCACGAGGTTCTCGTCATGTGGGACGGTTATGTCAACAGTCATTGCACGCCTCTCGATTCGGTCCACCACCACTATATCAGGCTGATTGGCTACAATAGTCCTGTCAGTGATGATGGACCGATCCCAGTACAATGAGATATGACCATTATTATTATTATTTTAAATTCAAATCAAAAACTTATCACCAGTCACTTGATTTTCATCAATTAAATATTTTTTGTACGTCAAAATAATTATTGTACTTAATTCAAATATACTGGTTGCGCTTAAAATAACCAGAACGTTTACCATTGCAACGTACTTTGTTCAAGAGCGACAACTTAGGGTACCCCGACACGGAAAGGTTAGGTTCGAAGGGGATGACCCGGGCAACAGTGAGCGACCAAAGTCAGCGAACGCAGCCCCCATCATTCCCTACGTGCTACGTTCCTTTAAACCCTGCAGACAGAAATTAGCCTACCTCTTGTCAACCGTCTTACTTATGACTGTTGTTAGCACATTTCCGGCTGATCATTAGGCATTGTGTCGAATGTCTAGGCAAAGTTTCGGATAAATATAATATTTCCTTTCCACTATCTCCAGTATCAGCAACACTCCTTTTCAATTAATAGCGATGCGTCACGAACTCAAATTGTTGCTAAAATAATACTATTTTGAGGCAACTATTTTGCTGTTCAATCAGTAATTTTGATTAGGATTTGGATTTTATTCTTATAAGAAAGGAAGATTTTTGATTTACAGTTAAAACTTAAATCAAATCCTGTTGTTGGTGTTGTTAAATCTGTTCTCAACTTATTTAGTTCAAGTTTTATTAATAAAACTTGAACTAAATAAGTTGTAAAACGTCACTGCACACACTTTCTTACAAAATACAACTCCATACTATAATTTAAGTAAAACAATAAGTTTAATCAAATTAAAAAGCCAAACCGTTTAGAGGATATCCTATTAGCCGTGGTTGTATGACAGCTGAGGGTTGTTTACAACAATCAATCTGCCTGGCCTATTCCCAACTATCTTGGAGTCGGCTTCCTGTCTAACCGGATGCAGCTGAATACCAGTACTCTACATGGAGCGACTGCCAGATAGGCAGACCTACACAACCCAGTTACTGGATAATACACGATACCCCTTCGTAAGACTGGTTGTCAGACTTTTGGGCTTCTGACGACCCATAACGACTATCATAGATCCACGATTGACAGCCGGGACCAACGGCTTAACGTGCTTGCCGAGGCACGGAGGAGTCTCGGTATTTAAAGATTGTCACCCATCTATGGACCAACCCCGGCAAGCGTAGCTTAACCTGATAGATCGACCCGTACGGCTGTTATTACCACAGTTACCAACCCATCGTATTTGAGTGTCGCGGACTGCCCCATTGGTGTCGCGATTGCGCCCTACCACCGAGCGTGCGGTCCAGGGTTCGATTTCGGTCAATGTTTTATTGGGTTTTTCCATTTGGAATTTCCTAGAGGCTTCCCGGAGGTTAGAGGTTTGCGGTGTAACAAACCCATGCTCAGAAAGCACGTTAACCCGTCGGTGCTGCACCTGATCCCTCCCCGGTCGAGTCGAATTGTCGTCCCATCGGACTATGAGAGTGAGGGAGCACAGAGTGGCACTTGTGTGTAAAAAGAAATTTATCTTTTGGCCCACTCACCGATGGTCAGAACTATGTTTGCCAGACGGCAATATAATATCCAGTCAACTTACATATATAATAAATTGAACCAAACATTAAATATTTACCCCATGTTGCTATATGAATGCAAAAAAGTATTGACTGATTGGTTAAAAACTTTATCATACGATGAAACAGAACTTATTCTAGCCCGAATCTGTTAGCGAAAGTCTCACAATCACCATCCACACTCACAAACACATACACACACCCCCACACACACACACTCATACACATTCACATGCTCCAATTTGTTCCTAATTTTTATTTTTTATTTTAAATTACCTTACCGATGTTTAATTGTTTGTCACATCATTGTAATTTTAGAAACTAAGGGAAGGGCGAGGCAATCCCATCACAAGTATTCTTTAACTTAATGGGGATGCCTCAATTTTTGTGTTGCATGACAATGTAATAAGAAACAATAAAACATTTATTATTATTATATCGTTTATTCATTTGTAAATACATATAAATTATATTTTTAAATATTTCAATGAAAAAAAAAAAAAAAACATTTAAAAATATAAAAAATAGTAGCCCACCGGTATCGGGAACAGGGTCCAAGCTACCGGCGGTCAGGGCTCCAGAGAGAGGAACCGCCTGACAATGCGAGCCGTGTCCAGAAGTACTGCTTTCTGAATCAAGCCCTTGATCCAGCCGCCTAACGAGAGCCTCCTGAGGTGTTGGTCGAGGCTCGTGGCTATTAAGCCATTGGCTGATACGACTATCGGTACAATGATCGCTGAGTCCACATCCCACATGTCGACAACCTCGCGAGCCAAGTCAATATACTTGATTTGTTTATCTTTCTCGGCTTTCACGAGGTTCTCGTCATGTGGGACGGTAATGTCAACAATCATTGCACGCCTCTCGATTCGGTCCACCACCACTATATCAGGTTTATTGGCTATAATAGTCCTGTTATTATTATTATTATTATTATCTTCATGTCAAAAATAAAATGCAAGTCAAGTGATACAATTGGCGGTAGAAAGTTCATTCAGCCAATCACACTTGACAATTTATCACATTGATTTTGTGGTTATTTTCGGGTTAAGGGTTTAGTAACGGTAAGCCCCACACAGTGTAACTCTTGAAAGTTCTAATTTGTTGTTGTTATGATGTAGGTACTTTATTGGTTATCATTATAAGAAGTAAATAAGAAAACCGGCCAAGTGCGAGTCGGACTCGCGCATGAAGGGTTCCGTACCATCGTACAAGATTATACGCGTCTACTTTTTGCCATTATTAAGATGGAGCAAAAAAAAAACAAAAAAAAAAACACGTTTCTAGTAGGTAGTGGTGTTGCTATTTTAACGGCAACAGAAATATACATTTCTATGAAATTTTCAACTGTCTACCTATTACGGATCACGAAATACAGCCCGCTGACAGACTACCGGTATCGAAGAAACAACGGAAGTTCTGCTTAATTCTCTTATACCTGATGATTCATTAGTAAATGACACTGAATACCACCGACAGATTAGAGCGTGGGCAGCTGTGCCACCAGCGTCAGACCTTCCATCCACTGACGAATTCATGAATGTTGTCAGGAGACTACCTCTTAACAAATCGGCAGGTGAAGATAAAATATCTAACAGAATGATTATAGAAGCGTGTAAAACAGCGGTTGACGCGATTTTAACTGTCTATAACCGATGCATAGCGGTTGGTATTTTTTCTCGGAAATGGTGACAAGGCTATATACGCATAACTCCGAAGAATGGTGACAAGCCTCCTGACGACCCTAAGTCGTACCGGCCCATAACACTACTTCCATCTTTGGGTAAGCTCTTAGAGCGACTAATCGTTCCGCGCTTGCTACCGAACGGACTAAATTTCATAATAACCAATTCGGTTTTACTGTTGGAAAATCTACCGTCGATGTAACACTCTGTCCGTAAAATTGTTAATCTTTCCGAACATAAATACGTTATCGGGATATTTCTGGGGCTTTTGACAATTCATGGTGGCCAATGCTACTACTAAAAATGAAAACCCGTGGTTGCTACAAAAATATTTATTCTCTGGTTCACTCGTACTTTTTAATGGTTCCGCGAAACTCTAACTTGTACATCATTCTGTGAGGAAATCGCTAACTATGGGATGTCCTCAGGGTTCAGTGATAAGCCCGTACGTATGGAATTTGGGGTACGATAATTTTCGCGCGATTCCGCTTCCTTGCGATTGCTCATTAACCGGGTATGCGGACGATGGGCTGCTCATCATGCAGTCAAGTACTCGGGCTTGCCTTGAGAGTTTGGCTGAGACTTCCCTTCGTTTAATATCTCAGTGGGGTGATCGGAATCGTACGTCGTACGTAATCGGGCCTAGTACGAGTATAAGGTTTAATAACGTTCCCGTTAAAAAAAAAACAGTCTGTATGCTACCTCGGTATGGTATTAGAAAATAACTTTCCATTTATTGAGCATGTACAAACTGTAGGTGAAAAAGCTTAAAAGAAATTCTATGCATTGACGAGGATTTCCAAGGCTACTTGGGGCCTATCATTCATAACGTTAAAAACAATCTATGGGGCTACTTACCTGGGTTGTATGTGCTACGGGGCGCCTGTTTGGGCTGATAGGGTACCACCATTGGGGCGGTACGACGTAAATTGCTACAAAGTCAACGTTTCGCTTTGATTTTCCTATGTGAAGCATATAGGACGGTTAGCACTGAAGCCTTACCGGTACTTGCAGGTATACTTCCAGTCGATCTTGAGGTGCAGCGACGTGCTGCAATATACTGTTCTGCACGAAAGATTACGGACCCAGACTTTTTACCTCAACGTGATCGTGCCAAGATTTCTAGATTACTTAAACCTCAAACTGAAGTTTGGGAGGACCTTTTATCCGAATGGCAATGTAGGTGGGAAAGTTCCATCAAAGGCAGACACCTCCAGAAGTTCTTCCCATCGGTTCGCGAACGGCTGGATGGGACATGGCTGGAGGTGGATCACTGTATTGCCCAATTTCTCACAGGTCATGACAACTTTAAGAGTAAATTATTTTCCTTCAAGCTTGTGGCCTCACCTTTATGTCAATGTTCTACTCCTGATTGTGAATACGAACAATCTACACATCATATCCTGTGGGAGTGTACTCTTTGACAAACTGAGCGCAATATTATGTTGGATAGTATTCAGCCTACGTCTCGAGTTGTCTATTACACGGACTTTGTGGAAACTAGAACGAAGTTCCGTGCGTTCAAGCGTTTTTGCCATACCTATTATTGGAATCAAGTGTAGCAGCTCACAATTTTAGGACCCATTAATATTAGTGTTTTTAACTAGTGGTGCTTGGCAACTGGGCTTACCCCAGTTGTAAAAATCCCCTTTGTGCCTAATGGCCTAGTTTTGTTCTGTCTCCCGCTTGATTAGGAGGGAAGTGGAAGTTATGTTTTTCTTATTCCTCCACTGTCTTTTCTGATTAATTTCGTTGCGGGACCCAAGACAGTTTAATCGTTTCTCTGGGACTCGTCGATCTTCATTGCCTCGGCGTTTTTTTCTGGTGGTCGCCACTGTTAATTCTGGGTTACAGAAGTTACAGTGGTTTGGGAATAGTGTGGCGGGCAGCCCGCTGACAGACGGACGGACGGACGGACGGCGGAGGCTTAGTAATAGGGTCCCGTTTGTTACCCTTTGGGTATGGAACCCTAAAAAAGTACTTCTCGAGTAGAGTGGCGGGAGTGAAAGTCATTTGGAAACCATTAGTATATTCAATGTATTTTATGACAAGAAAAGGAAAGAAAAAATATATTTAGCAATCAGAATAAAAAAATATATTTTCATGTTTCAGACTTCGTCGTGGGCGAAGACAAACAACTAGATTTTTATTACAACGGAACAGTAACGCACACAGAACACATTCCGTCGGCTAGTGAAATCACTTCAGTAACTTACGATCCAGTTCACTACAGGGTGCTGTATTCCCAATTTAAATACCCGAACATGTCAATATCCAGCTTTGACCTATCAACCAGAAAAATACGACCTTTAGTTACGAGAAATTCAGACTACTACGTGAGGGTCGTCTACGACCCGGTCACACTATCACTGTTTTGGAAGGATGCTATTAGTATCTACTCGTTTTCATTAAATCCTGCATCTTCTAACAAAGCAGTTGACGGAAATGTTTTAGTTACGTTGGTTGACTGCAGTGATATCGCGCTGGACAGCTGTGGAGGGTACGTTACTAATGCTATATCAAACACATTGACTAAATTAGCGGAACATAATTAAGATCGATTTTTTATGTACAGTTTTTATTTATTTTGTAATTGAACCGAATACTCCTAATCTTATTATAACTACTTTATACAGAAAAAAACTTTTTAACAAAAAAATCAAACGACGAAAAAGAACTAAATAGCAAAAACTTAATAAACCTTTTAAGGCTTGAGTATTAAGCTTATTTACCTTCATAAAATGTAAAATTTTAATATAAACTAATTTTGAGTCGGTGCCAAACAACAATCTGATAACTTAATATCATAATATCAGCATACTCATTAGAAAAATTTTGAACAAATCCATTCACACACAAATACACTTCACTAAAATACATCAAATACATAATCGTAGCAGTCGTAGGAAGGATCACATTTTGCTACCGCGAGTGAGAACCGTCAATGGCAAGAGAACAATTATTTTTGCGGGAGTACAACAATATAATAAACTACTTAAAGAGGTAAAGAATGCGAACTCGTTTAATAGTTTCAAAACCAAATTAAAAAATCACATACTAAATGACCTTACACTAGTGCCATAAATAGACTTGCCCTACTGTTGTGTTGCTTTATTGTGGCACCGGGTTCGCGTTCCTTATCTATTATGAACATTTGCGACCATGCTAATTGTTTCTTTTGCGGGTGAATTGAAAATTTTTAAGTTCGTACAACTTGAAATGTTATTGCGTAAGTGAAATGATTTTGATATATAAAAGTGATAGCTGCTTAGTTTGTGTGTCAAAGTTCTTATAGTATAAGTTTTAAAAATGTTCTCAAGTAAGTGAAATCTTTGTAATTTCTTATTGAGAAATAAATTTCTTTAACCATAATATCTAAGTTTTATATGTACGAAGAAATGAAGAAGGCTAGATGTAGCCCGACTCAAAATTAGTTTACATAAAAAATTGATATTTTATGTAGATAAATACGCTCAATACTCAAGACTTAAAAGGTTTATTTATTTTTTGCTTTTTAGTTCTTTTTCGTCGGTTGAATTTTTTGTTAAAAAGTTTTTAATTTTATGATTTTTTTGTGCCTCCCATCATCTTTTAATACTCTGCTAATTTCTAATCCTTCATCATTCCTCTTGGCACTGAGCTGATGAAGTAACCATTCTTCCATGAGGTTCCCAGGATATTGACCAGTTGAGGTAACCTCCAATATTCTAAAGACGTCTTTTCTTCAAAGCATATTAAGTGGTATCTGTCACTAAAACCAGTTTTTTTTATATCTAACTTGGTTTCCGTCATCAGCTCAGTTTCATGATGTGATGATTCCTAAATGCAAATACCTGATTAAGTTATGAAAACTAAACAGAAACAATATCCGTGCCCAATTTTCGAGATTTTCTCTCAATTTTTTCAGGATTCCATGATCAGATCCTAATGTCCTTCACATGGGACCACCCATAAGGTCCCTTTTCACCCTATCTATTAAAAAAAGAATCATCAAAATTGGATCATAAACAACGGAGTGAGGCCCGAACATATGTACAGAAACGCTAAACGTGTCCACAATTTTCGAGGTTTTCTCTCAATTTTATCAGAATTCCATGATCAGATCCTGATCTCCTTGATATAGGACCACCCTCGAAGTATACCCTATCTAACAAAAAAATAATCATCAAGATCGGTTCATAAATGACAGAGTGAGGGCTGAACATACACAAATTAAAAAAAAACATACGAGTATGTACGGTCGAATTGAGAACCTCCTCCTTTTTTTTCGTAGGTTAAAAAGCGTACGTTGTGAGTTTTTTGTGAATATGGAGAGTAATCTCCGGAACCAAGGCTACAATCTAAATGATTCTTATATTATTTGAAAGGTTTATTATTTTTGATGGAATCCTACTAATCCTACTAATATTATAAATGCGAAAGTTTGTATGTTTGTTTGTTTGTATGTTTGTATGTTTGGCTGAAGGTATCGCAAAAACGGCTGAAGGGATTACAATGAAATTTTGCACACACGTAGGTCATAACCTGGATTAACACATAGGCTACTTTTTATCCCGGTAAATGACAAGACTTAGCGAAGGCTGAGGTGGAAGTAGAAATCCAAAGTCAGGCTGAACGAGCGCACACGCTCAAAAAGTACTAGGACACCAGAAACATGAGAATTATTTCCAGGGCTGAAATCATGAGAGATAAAGACTCACAAAGTACCAGGAGACCAGAATCATGAATAGGTGTTTTCGGGGATACAATCCTAAGCTGTATAACTTCACAAACCACCAGGATACCAGAATCAAGAAGAAGTGTTTCCGGGGCTATAATCCTAAACGGTGTAGATTCACAAACTACCAGGAGATCAGAATCACAAAACATATTCCGAAGCTGGTTTTAGGAGAGGTAGAGATTTACAAATTACCAGGAGACCAGAAAAATGAGAAGTATTTCCAGTGCTGAAATCATGACCGGTAAAGACTCACAAAGTACCAGGAGACCAGAATCATGATTACGTATTTTCGGGGCTACAATCCTAAGCTGTATAGCTTCACACACCCCACCAGGAGCCCAGAATCAAGAAGAAGAAGTGTTTCCGGGGCTTGAATCCTGAGCGGTATAGATTCACAACCTACCAGGAGATCAGAATCACAGAATATATTCTGAGGCTTAAAGATTTTTTAATTTTTTTTAATTATTTGGTTGTAAATAGAAGGTAGAGATTCATAAATTACCAGGAGACCAGAGTCATTAATAAGTATTTTTGGGGCTGGAATCCTAAGCGGTATACATTCCCAGGCGTATAGACAACCAATAAACAGAATCATCAAGAAGAGAAATTTCAGACCTGCACGCGGATGCAACCACAGGTAAACTCTACCAGGGTGCCAAAATCGTGAAAAAGTTAATTTAATATAAATGTCTAAGCGGACGGCGCCACGAGCAAGAAGCTAAGCACCAATTTAGGATATGTTCGGGACTCAATAAATGAAACAGTTTGGATATGGTAAATTATTATACTTAACACGGTAAATGTCTACGCGGACGGAGCCACGGGCAAGAAGCTAAGCACCAATTTAGGATATGTTCGGGACCCAATAAATGAAACAGTTTCGATATGGTAAACTATTATATTTAATACGGTAAGAGTAACAACACTGACCCCCGACACACTGAGTGAGTGTGTGCCCCTACTGTCTTTATGTAGAACTTTGACGTTCAAAAAAATCTGGCTTTCAGCCTAATTTAAATTACTTTTGATTTTGATTTCTACAGGATTTATTTAAAGTGCTACTCTCTGGAAATACCACTTAGACTTATTATAATTACACTTTTTACGCGGGCGAAGCCGCGGGCGGAAGCTAGAAAAAAAATATAAAAAAAAATAAAAAAATAAAAATCCCTACATTCACAAAGTAGCTCTTATTTTCACGTTCCAGAATAAATAATCAGTAGCTCAGGTGGATAAGCATGGCAGAATAACATAGATCGTTCAACAGGGCACCGGTTCGCAACCCAGCTCTCTGTCGACTTTTTTTAAATTTAACCTACTAATATTATAAATGCGAAAGTTTGTATGTTTGTTTGTTTGTTTGTTTGTATGTTTGTATGTTTGGCTGAAGGTATCGCAAAAACGGCTGAAGGGATTACAATGAAATTTTGCACACACGTAGGTCATAACCTGGATTAACACATAGGCTACTTTTTATCCCGGTAAATGACAAGACTTAGCGAAGGCTGAGGTGGAAGTAGAAATCCAAAGTCAGGCTGAACGAGCGCACACGCTCAAAAAGTACTAGGACACCAGAAACATGAGAATTATTTCCAGGGCTGAAATCATGAGAGATAAAGACTCACAAAGTACCAGGAGACCAGAATCATGAATATGTGTTTTCGGGGATACAATCCTAAGCTGTATAGTTTCACAAACCACCAGGATACCAAAATCAAGAAGAAGTGTTTCCGGGGCTATAATCCTAAACGGTGTAGATTCACAAACTACCAGGAGATCAGAATCACAAAACATATTCCGAAGCTGGTATTAGGAGAGGTAGAGATTTACAAATTACCAGGAGACCAGAAAAATGAGAAGTATTTCCAGTGCTGAAATCATGACCGGTAAAGACTCACAAAGTACCAGGAGACCAGAATCATGAATATGTATTTTAGGGGCTACAATCCTAAGCTGTATAGCTTCACACACCCCACCAGGAGCCCAGAATCAAGAAGAAGAAGTGTTTCCGGGGCTTGAAAAAAAAAAAAAATTACACTCTCTGGAAATACCACTCAAACTTATTAATACTTTTTTTACGCGGGCGAAGCCGCGGGCGGAAGCTAGTAGATAATATTTAGCAGAAATTAGGGAAACTTATTTAGAGGTGCTTTTTCCACCCACATGCATCCTGTCTGTTACATCCTCTTCCTGTAAAGCCCGGAAACTCACTGGTGAGTTTCATTGACCGACAACCGTTGAGCACTGAAACTCACCAGTGAGTTTTGCGATTCACTCGTTATTACGTCTATTATTACCAAAACGCAATGTATTTTATGCTGTGGCAACATTTACACGCTTGGCCATAGACATTATTGATCGTCTCAGGTGCCCTCCGACAAAAAATATATGCTGTCATAACTGAGAAAAAATGTCAAACTGACATTTGAATCCGGTTTGTCGTATGCGGGCGGGGCTTGAAGGATGGTACGTTTTACGAATGGCGGCTTTCAGAGGTTAATAATAATATAATAATAATATAATATCTGTGATCCGGCTGTCAACTTGAAAGCATCAATTTTTTTTCAGTCAAAATATTTTCAATAATTTTATTAATCAACAATTCAACAAAATGTATTTCAAACGTAAATCAGCAAGAAAAAAGAACCCAACAATTTAACAAAAAGAAAAAAGTACCTACATCAAGAATTAATTTTGACCGACGAAATGCATGCAAGATGCAATTTTTATCTGACTGATGACTAAATAAAATGCTGACAAGAAGCCGGGCACGTTGCCAAAAAGCACAACCAACATCTTCGGGTTCGTCGCTCAGCTCCGCCTCGCAGCCGCCGGGACCCGCGCCTGCCGTGAGTCCAGTGATTCCGGCCGCTGCAGTTGCGTCGAGCTCGAACGACGAATACACCACTCCGCCGACGACACCACCACCTGCGCGTCGACGGGGAGGACGCCGGCCGCCGAGCGGCTTAGGACCTCGAGGCCCACCGGCCTCTGATAGGGTCCCAGCTCCCGGCGGAAGTGTGCAGCGCATGCGATGGACGCAATCCATAAATGAAAACGTCATGCGCTCATACTATGGGGCTACAGAGGGAGGAATTAACCTGACTGCGTACCGTGGTCGGATGCTCTCTCTGTTTCAGGTGCTTGAGCCAGCTGTCAACGTTTCGGCCCAGCGACTGTCGGATCAAGTGCGGGTTATCCAGCGTAACCGTATGTTGGATGACGCCGTACTTGATAGACTACGCCTTGAATCACGGAGTAGCCGTGTCTCACCTGTTTCGCCACCGGCCGCGGTGCAACTGCAACCCAGTGCTCCACCGCGACCCGACCACGTTGGTGAGGATGATGATGACGCAGCTATATCCGTGAGTACTCAATGCAATGAACGATTGAGGAGCGCTTTGGAGGATGCATTCCGGGAGCACCGCTCCACACCGCCTGGGCTTAGACCTCGTCTACCTCGTTTGCCCATGCATAAGAAAAATAAAGCGCTGGTGTGTGCTCTAGATTCGCAGCTATCGAATTGTTTTGATAGCAGCAAAGACCTTGCCGATACCCACTCAATCTTATACTGCGCAGCTGCAGCGGCATGTCGTGTAGCTCACGTCAAGTTCACAAATTGTGACAGAGCTACACGACCTGCTGTACCAGCTTGGCAGTGTAGGATTGAGCGTCGTATTGGTGAGGCTAGAGCACTCATCGGCAAGCTTATCTGCTTCAGGGAGGGCAACATTCGCCCTAGGGTGATGCGTTTCGTGAGGCGGGCGTTCTCGGGGACTGATATTAGTTCCCGAGATTATCTGAACCGCGTCACAGAGCGTATTGACTTCCTGAAGCAGAAGGTCTATGCATGGGCAAATCGTATTCGTCGGTACAAGCGGCGAGTGGAGCGGTACACTCAGAATCGCACTTTCCAAAGCAACGAAAGGTGGGTTTATAGGGCTTGGGAGCGACCGAACCAAGGTGTGTCCGATAGACATCTACCGGATGATGACGCTATGAGTTCATTCTGGCGCAGCATCTGGTCGGTGCCTGTCAGGCACACCGAGGGTGATTGGATTCGAGAGGTCGAGCGCGCGTGCGACCTTATACCAGAAATGGGGGCAATTACCATCAGCCCCCAAGATGTAACTCGTGCAGTCCGTCCGTTGCCTAACTGGAAATCTCCAGGGCCGGACGGGCTGCACAATTTCTGGATCAAATGGTTTCAAAGGTCGCACGCTCGCTTGGCAGCTCAGTTCCAGTCTGCCTTAGAGTCAGGGTCGCTGCCCCAGTTTCTTACGACAGGAATAACCCACCTGCTCCATAAATCAGGTAGTACTGCGGAACCTAAGAATTATAGACCGATCACGTGTTTACCGACGGTCTATAAAGTTCTTACATCCATTCTGAGAGCTAAAATTAACACCCATATTGATAAAAATCGTATCATGTCAGCCTCCCAGAATGGATGTAGGAATGGGTCCCGTGGTACTAAGGAGCTGCTCCTCATCGATATTGCTATTAGCCAACAGTTTCGTCGTTCTCGAAGAGATCTGTCGACATGTTGGATAGATTACAAGAAGACCTATGACTCGGTGCCACATACATGGCTCATGAGGGTGCTGGAGTTGTACAAAGTTGATGCAACTCTGCGCACCTTCCTGATGTCGTGTATGAGGCAGTGGAGTACAGTCCTTCACTATCCAGGATGTCGTCAGATACAGGAGAACAGCGAACCGATAAGGATCGAGCGTGGCATATTCCAGGGCGACAGTCTGAGTCCACTGTGGTTTTGTCTGGCCCTCAACCCTCTCAGTACACTACTGGAGGGTTCGTGACAGGGCTATCGGTTGAGAAGAGGTGGTCAGGTCATATCACACCTCCTTTACATGGATGATCTGAAACTCTTTGCCCCCAACAACTTGCAACTGATGAAGCTACTGAAGGTAACAGAAACCTTCAGTAGCGCCATCAGAATGGAATTTGGTGTGGACAAATGTGCAGTCATGCATGTAAAGCGAGGGGAGATTATGGAATCCGTGGGAACTCAACTCTCGGATTCCATACACCTTATATCCCTCTCCTCAACCGAAACCTACAAGTATTTGGGTATGTCGGAAGCGTTAGGCATCAATACTGCTGACGTGAAACAGTCGCTGAGGGAGCGCTTCTTTGGCCGCCTGAATAAAGTACTAAATAGTCTTTTATCAGGCGGGAACAAGGTGCGCGCCTTCAACGGTTGGGTCATGCCGGTATTGATGTACTCTTTCGGCATACTCAAATGGACTCAGACGGAACTTGACGCCCTGGATAGGAGGGTCCGCACACTGCTGACCGCAAATCGGATGCATCACCCACGATCATCGGTGATGAGGCTGTATATCCCGCGGAAATGTGGGGGTCGTGGTTTCTTAAATGCTAAGACCCTACACAACCGCGAGGTATGCAGCCTTAGGGAATATTTCCTAGAAACCGACGTGGGTATGCATCGAGATGTGGTCGCTGTGGACAAGGGCCTCACCCCGCTCTCCTTGGCAAACGAGAACTGGCGCAAACTTAAAGTACTGGATACTAATGACCGCAGGGAAGTATGGCAGAGCAAGGAGCTTCATGGACGCTTTTACCGGGTCCTACATGGACCCGATGTAGATTTCTTAGCGTCCGTATCCTGGCTGCGCTTTGGTGACCTATTCGGGGAAACCGAAGGTTTTGTCTGTGCGATTATGGACGAAGTTATGATGACGAATAACTACCGGAAATATATTGTGAAGGACGGTACGGTTGACATCTGTCGGGCATGCCACCGGCCCGGGGAATCAATCCGACACATTATTTCTGGTTGTTCTCGTCTAGCTAACGGAGACTATTTGCACAGACACAACCTTGTAGCCAGGATTATCCACCAGCAACTTGCTCTTAAATACAATCTTGTGGAATCTGAAGTATCGTACTATAGGTATGAGCCCGACCCAGTTCTCGAAAATAGCAATATCACGTTGTATTGGGATCGATCTATCATCACTGATAGGACTATTGTTGCCAATAAACCTGACATAGTGGTGATAGATCGACAAGAGCGTCGTACAATGATTGTTGATATAGCTGTCCCTCATGACGAGAATCTCGTGAAGGCTGAGAAAGATAAAAAAACAAAGTATCTTGATCTGGCTCGCGAGATTGTCGACATGTGGGAGGTGGATACAGCAGTCATTGTGCCGATAGTCGTGACGGCCAATGGCTTAATAGCCAAGAGCCTCGACCAACATCTCAGGAGGCTCTCGTTGGGCAGTTGGATCAAGGGCTTGATCCAGAAAGCAGTACTCCTGGACACGGCGCGTATTGTTAGGAGATTCCTTTCTCAGGAGCCCTGACCACCGGTAGCTTGGACCCTATTCCCGATACCGGTGGGCAACTACTTTTTGTATTTTTAAATCTTTTTGTATTTATTTATGTTTTTCTAAGTACCTAAATATTTAAAAATTTAAAATTGTATGTACATAAAATTGAATAAATGGAATAATAATAATAATAAAGCCTTTATTTCCCAAATTAACAGTATACACAATTCCATAACATATTTTCATGCACATTTCAATACCAATTCATATAAATCATAATTCCATTCTACAAGTATATTCTATTAAATTATATATATAAGTATTATTTATTTTTTATACAATTATTTAGATTTTATTTTTAAATTCATGCTTTCACTTAATATTAAAATATATTTGATTAAATTACATTCTTGAATCATTTTTCAATAACATATTTGTAAACATCATAACATCCTCTTAGGAGAATAAATAGATAATACGAGTATTTTGCAGAATAGTAATGTTTATTTTTAACCTTAGTTAGAGGAAGTCATTCTAAATTAGTAACTAGCGGATGTCACGCGATTTTACCCGCGTAGTTCCCCTTCCCGTGGGAGTAGGGGGCTAAACTACTTGCTGATATAAGCTCATCCATTGCTGAAAGAATTTTTCAAATCGGTCCAGTAGTTTTTAAGTTTATTCGTTACATACACAAATACAAATCTTTCCTCTTTATAATCCTACTAATTTTATAATTGCGAATGTTTGTATGTTTGGCTGTCCTTCACGCAAAAACGGCTGAAGGGATTTGTATGTTTGGCTGAAGTTAACGCAAAATCGGCTGAAGGGATTTCAATGAAATTTTGCACACAGGTGGGTTCATAGCCTGGATTAACACATAGGCTTTTTAATCCCGGTAAATGACAAGACTTAGCGAAGGCTGAGGTGGAAGTAGAAATCCTGAGACGGGCTGAACGAGCGGACACGCTCACAAAGTACCAGGAGACTAGAAACATGAGAAGTATTTCCAGGGCTGAAATCATGGGCGGTTACACTCATAAAGTACCAGGAGACCCAGAATCACAAAATATATTCTGAAGCTGGTATTATAAGAGGTACAGATTCACAAATAACCAGGAGAACAGAATCATGAATAAATAAAATTGCCGAGTAGTAAGGATTCACGAACAACCAGGACATCAAAATTACAAATGTATACCAAGGCTTGGGCTTATGAGAGGTAGAGATTCTAAAACTACCAGAAGACCAGAGTCGTGAATCAGTATTTTTGGGGCTAGAATCTTAAGCGGTATAGATTCTGAATAAGTATTTTCGGGGCTGGAATCCTGAGCGGTATAGATTCTTAAACTAACAGGAAAACAGAATCATGCAGAAGAGAAATTTCTGACCTGCACGTGGATGAAGTCGCAGGTAAACTACCAGGGTGCCAAAATCATGAAAAAGTTAATTTAACATAAACAATAAAAAACTTTTTTACAAAAAAATAGAACCGACTTCCAAAAAAAGTGCAAAATAACTTTAATTTCGGAAGTCGGTGTTCCTGTTTTGTGTCTTTGTTTTTTGACACCGACTTCCGAAATTAAAGTTATTTTGCACTTTTTTTGGAAGTCGGTTCTATTTTTTTGTAAAAAAGTTTTTTATTTTTCACTTTTTAGTTGTGGCTCCCCATTAAACTGTGTTAACAATTTATAGACATACGATAGCAGCAATCGCGGTTGATTTGCTGTCAATTTTTGAAGAGTTCCGTTGTTTGTCTCCGAAACCCATCATCAGATCTTTTTGAAATTTAAATGGGACCATTTCGGAATAAACCCCTTTCGAACAAAAAAAGAATTTTGCAAATCCGTCAATATATGACGGAGTTATGCCCGAACATACATAAAAAAAAAAAAAAAAAAAAAAAAATACAAACATCCGAATTGATAACCTCCTCCTTTTTCGAAGTCGGTTAAAAATAATACAAACACTTTCCCAACCCACAAAAAAAAAAAATGGTAGCCCATAGAAAAGAGATGTTCGCCGTCCATCTTTGGTAAGCCCTGCTAATGTAGGAAATTCTAAATTATCATGATCCTAGCCCGTACTAACTTTTAATCTTTCAGAAATGTTTGATTTTTCTCTGGACTCAATCCGGATGTCTACGCAGATAGAGTCACGAGCAATCTGTCTTTATGTAAAACGAAGTTCAAAAAGTTCTGGCTCGCAACCTAATTTGAATAACTCACTGGATTTTGATTTCTACAGTGTATGTTTAACGTGCTACTCTCTGGAAATACCACTCATATTTATAATCATACTTTTCACGCGGGCGAAGCTGCGGGCGGAAGCTAGTTTGGTTATAAATTATTTAAATACATGTGAAATACTAAAAGTTATGATGATATTGTGTAATTAGTTTTCCCTCTCACAGAGAGGAGGCCTGTGTCCCAGCAATGGGACGTGAAGGATAGCTTTCTTAGGATAATGTTGTGGTTATTGATTGTTGTTAAGTTTAAAGTAACTTTGACTAGCTTCCGCCAGCGGCTTCGCCCGCGTGTAGTTAGTACTTCTCCTCACTATAAATTATAGCCTATATGTTAGTTTTATGTATAAGCTATATTACTGTTGCGTCATCACATCCATCCTCACACTTTTACATTTATAATATTAGTTGTTCGTACTGATTTCAAGATTTTTTATTTTTAGTTTTGGTCTAAGGATAGGGTTTTCGGAAAATTTAAAGTTTACTTCACACCCTTTGGTACGGAACCCTAAAAAAAACTGTCCTGAAACGTAACCAAATATTTTGTACATCCCGTGTATGTACATCATGTGTATCCCGATTCTGCTCTAAATGAACGCGGCAGGTGGCGCTGTTTGTCTAGGAACATGTTAATTATGATATAATCCAGTGCAATTCATGTTATTTCACTATTTCACCACTTTGTAAGCCACCAGTCAAATACAATGCGACAGTGAAGTGACGTTGTGTAGATAATAATCCATATTAACCTTGCGTAAAAAATAGATGGCTGTTAGCCACTGGAAAGCTCAACTAGTTTCCTCAAAAACACGAGACGATTTGCTCTGAGCATTTCGAAACGAGTTTCTTGCAAAAGAGACCAAACAGCATTTATTTATGAATGCTATTCCTACGCTGAAACTGCTCTGTTTATCCCTTTGCGTCTCTGTTTATCTCGATGCCAGTGCAGGTTTTACTACAGAGTAATTTAACGCCAAATTATTCTAAACAAAACAATGCGGACATAAGATTTTTGCATTTTGATGTCAGACGAAATAGCGGTCCGAAAACGAATCGAGTGGAATAGGAACAATATCACGGGTGCGTCGACGTTGGGAGCAATCTAATAGTGAAGACTTAAAAGAAGCAAAGGAGGCACTAGTATTTCTAGTTATAACAATCAATGCAATTTAATAAAATTGTTTGAACATTATAGTAATTATTCATTTTCTTTTGAAACCTTGTATAGACATAAAAATATCAACTGTTGAAATTCCGTGGACTGTCAGGATACGTCATTTGTATAATCACCTTGTAGTGGTGTGTGAAAAGTGACACGCTTGTTGTAAGTAAAATGTTGACAATGGCGTCTCTATCAGCGTGCCCTGCTGGCAAAATTTAAATGCTCTGTTTTACATGTACTATAGAAGAAAATGTGTATTTATTAATGATGCTATAGTTAAATTGTATTTAAAAAAAAAAAATTGTGTTCCGCTATTTTTATTATGACTCAGCACAATTCGTTTTGAACTTTGTGAATATTGATTGTTGTATACAAATTATAGGTATATTTACTGGAGCACAGACTACAATATAGAGAGGGCTCGGTTTGATGGCTCCGAGAGAGAAGTTTTAATAGACAGTAATGTTTATGAACGAGGAAGCTTGGCCATCGACCAACAGACACAGAAAATGTATTGGACGGAAACAACAGATGTAAATGACGATTATCAGCTATCTATTGAAAGTGCCGATTTTAATGGAAAAAACCGAACAACACTACATATTATTGAAAGAAAAATAACTTTAGGAAATTCTTTGGCCGTATCAAAAGATTTCATCTACTGGAAGAACGATGGCCAAGTAGGAATCTGGCAACTACCGAAGATTCCATCGCAACATGAGGAAGGAAAACTATTTTCAATGTCTCGCTCAGACTTTTCGTATTGTCAACTTATAGCAGCCAATTACAAAATACAGGAACAAATTCAGGGAACAACGAACTGCGAGGCACTTAAGAATTTGATTCCAAATAATTTGAAGCCTGAGTTTTCAGTTTCAATCTGTCAGAACTATTGTTTGCAAGGAGATTGTAGTGTCAGTGCTGAGGGACAACCTACATGCAGGTAAAACATGTTTAACACTTCAAGGCCCTGCGTCGACGAGAGGCGACAGCAATCAACACCGTCGTCGGGCCCCGCCTCGCCATAAGCGGCGGCAGTTTCGCGCGCTTTAAATCTCTATTATTACTAATAAGGAACGATTTTACTCCGGCAGTGCTGATCCGGCGGTGCTCCGGCGGTGCGGGGCGACAGTGTTGATCGCTGTCGCCCCTCGTCGACGCAGGGCCCTGACGGGTTAAGTATCTCATTAAAAGGACTAGCGAGATTTCTAGTGGTTGGTCAAGTCAAGTACGGTATCTGTCAATATTGTTAGCTAAGCAGAACCTACGCAAGAGAAGAGAGATCACATAACAGTACGAGCGCCGACCGTAAGAATACCTAACTCATAAGATATCCCTTTGAACTTGTCATAGGACGTTAGCTTCACTGAGTAAACATTTGTTCTGTCTTTTTAAGGCCTTTATAGCCGCCAAGTGGCGCCCTCATTGAATAAAAAATCGTATCATAGCATTGAAAATAAATATTAAGGAATCTATATTGCGTTTGTTACACAAAGGATAAAGTATTTGTACGTTGTTAAATTAGGACTCAAAATGTTTCGTATTCAATGTAGTAATCAAAAGTGTAAAAAATGGCTGTTTTTGGTACTTATAATTACTTATTTAAGATTATACGTAAGTAAGATTATAGGTACGTAATTAAAATGTATTATAACTTTATGAGTACAAAAATTTCATGAAAGACAGATAGTCATTGAATTGAAAATCGAATGACTGTTTCTTATCTTCATTATTTCAGTTGTAAAGCCGGATACTCTGGAGAAAGGTGCGAAGTGAACACGTGTCACAAGTATTGCGTAAACAGCGGTGTCTGTACTCTGAATGAGGAGAATGAGCCAGTCTGTCAGTGCTCAGCAGATTACGATGGTGAAAGATGCGAAGTTTCTACCAGTAAAGACAATTGTGCCAGTACTGCCAGTGCTGAGGGAGAAACTAAACTCAGGTAAAACATATTCTTCTCACTGTACGCTAGTTATATCAAGCGACCCTGCATTAGACGCTGATCATACGGTTTTTCGACATCATTTCGCATGAGCCGAGTCATGCGAAATGATGTCAAAAAACCGGCCAAGTGCGAGACAGACTCGCGTGCAAAGGGTTCCGAACAAATCATTTTTTTTTTTAAATTACTCCTCCTTATAGATTTTCCTGTAATCTACTCGTATAAGTAAAGAACTACTTTCTGTAGTTTTTTCAAAATTTTAGGCCCATTGGTTTCAGAGATAAGAGGGGGGAATGTTCATTTTCCATATTTTATTTTAATTTTTTTATTGTGTTTGATAGGCTCGCCTTTGACCACTATCTCACCTGATGGCAAGCGATGATGATATATTTTCTTCAATAACTTTAGAACTATATATTTTAAAATTATAATAATAATACATTCGAGACCCTCACAATATCCCCCTTCATTTGATATGTCGCACGGCACAGTTCGAAAAACTGTATTTTAATCAAAATCAAAAGTCATTTATTGAAACTAGGCGGAAAGCCAGCACTTAACCGACGAAAAAAAAAGGAGGAGGTTCTCAATTAGACCGAGTAGAGAGTATATATGTTTTTTTTTGTTTGTGTATGTTTAGCCCTCACTTCGTCATATATGAACCGATCTTGATTATTATTTTTTTGTTAGAAAGGGTATACCTCAAGGATGGTCTCATGTCTAGGAAATCAGGATCTGATAATCGAATCCTGATAAAATTGAGAGAAAACCTCAAAAATTGTGGCAACGTTTAGCGTTTCTGTTCGTATGTTTGGCCCTCACTCCGTTGTTTATGAACCGATTTTGATGATTCTTCTCTTTATAGATAGGGTATACTTTAAGGGTAGTCCCATGTGAAGGACATCAGGATCTGATCATGAAATCCTGATAAAATTGAGAGAAAACCTCTAAAATTGTGCAGGCATATTGTTTTTGTTTACTTTTCATAACTTAAACAGGTATTTGCATATAGAAATCATCACTGAAACTGAGCTGAGGATGAAAACCATACCTTTCCTTAACAATAGAAGTTAGATACAAAAAACTGGCTTTAGTGACAGATACCAGTTAATATGCTTTGAAGCAAAGACGTCTTTAGAATATTGGAGGTAACCTCAACTGGTCAATATCCTGGGAACCTCATGGAAGGATGGTTACATCATCAGCTCAGTGCCAAGAGGAATAATGAAGGATTAGAAATTCCTAGAGTATTAAAAGATGATGCGAGTCACAAAAAATCATAAAATAAAAAACTTTTTAACATAAAATTCAACCGACGAAAAAGAACTAAAAAGCAAAACATAAATAAATCTTTTAAGTCTTGAGTATTGAGCTTATTTACCTACATAAAATATCACATTTTATATAAACTAATTTTGAGTCGGCGCCAAATATTAAAATGATTAATTACCTACATCTAGCCTTCTTCATTTCTACATGCATACGTATAAAATTTAGATATTCAATAATCAGATTGTTGTTTGGCGCCGACTCAAAATTAGTTTTATATAAAATTTGATATTTTATGTAGGTAAATAAGCGCAATACTCAAGACTTAAAACGTTTATTAATTTTTTGCTTTTTAGTTCTTTTTCGTCGGTTGAATTTTTTGTTAAAAAGATTTTTATTTTTGAACGTCGAAAGTTCCACATAAAGACTGTCCCCCAAAAACGCCCGCCCGTCACCACTTTCTAGTGTTTTAGTTGTGAAGAAGAAGTGACCAAGAAACTCCCCAGCAACACATGTGTCTGTTAAGTTAGAAGAACTTGAATTATATGCAATAATCTTAACATATGTGTATGTAACGTAACAGAAAATCAAAGAAATATCGTCTGAAATATAATCATATAATTAAATTATCCGCCACTTGTTAGCTAGCACACTCAATTATGCCGTTAAACACGAACTCAAGCATAAACACGAAACCAAATTAAGTAAGCCTCCATACATAACTGGTGTGCCTGCTTACACGTGCAACGATAGAATCTATCAAAGGGCTGTGATTCGAAGCGACAAGTGATAAACTAGGGCCATTACACTAAAATTAGTAAACAATTATTATATGAACTCATATAATCTGACATAAGCTAAATATGGAGAAAGAACATCAAGTGTAACATTGTCTTGCGTTCAACACAGCGACCAACTATTCTTATCTTCTAAATAGTCGTTGATGGAATAGTATGCCTTCGAACAGAGACTAGATTTAACTTTAGTTTTAAATGCATTAAAAGGCAGGTCAAGAAAAGAAAGGGGTAGCTTATTGTAAAAGTGGATACCGAGACCCTCAAACGAACCATGAACCTTACGAAGACGGTGGGAAGTAACATGAAGTTTATGCTTATTTCTAGTGTTAAAATTGTGAATATCACTGGACTTTTTTTTTAATTACCCGATTATCACCCCAAAAGTGACCGCCATATTCCAAATTAATTTATTTAGGTCACACGTTCGTACTTGTGTCACAGATGAACGATTCTGCGCATGCGCGCATATTATGGGTCTACAGAGGGGGGAACTAACCTCACTGCGTACCGTGTCAGGATGCTGTCTCTGTTCCAGGAACTAGAACCAACCGTCGACGTCACGGCGCAACGATTGTCGGATCAGGTGCAGGTCATCCAACGTAACCGCAGGTTGGACGATGCTGCACTTGATAGGCTGCGCTCAGAGGTACTGAGCAACCTTATCATCTCAACCCCGACACAGACCGCGGTACAAGCAACCGCTAGTGGCGCAATCCCACCGCGTCCCAATCATATAAATGATGAAGCAGATGATAGGGTTGTTACGGTAAGTAGCCAGTGCAGCGATCGACTGAGGAGCGCACTGGAGGATGCGCTTCGCGAGTATAGGTCCACTCCGACCGAACTTAGACCCCGTTTACCACGGTTACCCATGCACAAAAAAAATAGAGCGTTGGTGTTTGCTTTGGACTCGCTGCTTAAAAACATCTTTGAAAGCAGCGAGAACCTCGTTGATACGCACTCAATCTTGTATTGTGGGGCTGTTGCGGCATGTCGTTTGGCCAACGTGAAGTTTCCGATTAGTGACGGAGTTATTTGGCCAAAGCCTGCTGTACCAGCCTGGCAATGCAGGATCGAGAGGCGTATCGATGGGGCCAGGGTACTCATCGGCAAACTAATCTGCTTCAGGGAGGGCAATACACGTCCACGTGTGATGCGCTTTGTGAGGCGGGCGTTCTCGGGGACTGAAATCAACCCTCGAGAATACATGTCCCGAGTCACAGAGCGAATCGACTTCCTGAAGCAGAAAGTTTGTGTATGGGCAAACCGTATTCGGCGGTATAAGCGGCGAGTTGACCGGTACTCGCAGAATCGCATGTTCCAGAGCGATGAGAGGTGGGTATATAGAGCTTGGGAGCGACCTGAACAAAATGTGACTGACAGGTGCCGCCCGGATGATGTTGCCACGAATACATTCTGGCGCAGCATTTGGTCGGTGCCCGTCTGTCACACTGAGGGTGGCTGGATGCGTGATCTCGAGCGTGTGTGCGAAGCTATACCAGAAATGGAGTAAATAGACATCAGCCCATTAAATGTAGCCAGAGCAGTCCGTCCGTTACCGAATCGGAAGTCTCCAGGACCGGACGGACTGCATAACTTCTGGTTAAAGTGGTATAGCAGCTCACACACGCTTCTAGCATCTCAATTCTAGTCATCCTTAGAGTCTGGGTTGTTGCCTGAGCTCCTAACTACTGGTGTTACCCACTTGCTCCATAAAACAGGTAGTCCCGCGGAACCTAAGAATTATAGACCGATAACGTGTTTGTCGACGGTCTATAAACTTCTTAAATCCATCCTGAGAGCGAAAATTAATCTGCACATTGACAGTAATTCAATTATGTCTGCCTCTCAGAATGGATGTAGGAACGGGTCCCGCGGTACTAAGGAGCTTCTCCTCATAGACATGGCCATAAGCCAGCAGGTTCGTCGATCCCACAAGGATTTGTCGACATGCTGGATAGATTATAAGAAGGCCTACGACTCTGTTCCACATACATGGCTCATGAGGGTGTTGGAGTTGTACAAAATAGATGCAACTCTGCGCACCTTCCTTGGGTCATGTATGGGGCAATGGAAGACGGTCCTTCGCTATCCAGGATGTCGACCAATCCAGGGGAGTGATGAACCTATATGGATTAAACGGGGAATATTTCAGGGCGACAGTTTGAGTCCTCTTTGGTTCTGCTTGGCCCTGAATCCTCTAAGCACATTGCTGGAGGAGTCGGGGCTGGGCTATCGGTTGAGAAGAGGTGGTAAAGCCATATCTCACCTTCTTTACATGGATGAACTGAAACTCTTTGCCCCCAACAATTTGCGACTGATGGAGTTACTGAAGGTAACTGAAACTTTCAGTAGCGCGATCAGGATGGAATTTGGTGTGGACAAATGTGCTGTCATGCATGTAAAGCGAGGGGGGATTATGGAATCCGAAGGGATCCAACTCTCGGATTTCATACACCTTAGATTCCTCTCCTCGACCAACACATACAAATATTTGGGTATGTCGGTAGCGTTAGGCATTAATGTTACTGATATGAAACAATCGCTGAAGGAGCGCTTCTTTAGCCGCCTGAAAAAGGTATTGAACAGCCTTTTGTCGGGCGGGAATAAGGTGCGCGCCTTCAACGGTTGGGTTATGCCGGTTTTGATGTACTCTTTCGGCATACTCAAATGGACTCAGACCGAACTCGACGCCCTGGATAGGAGGGTCCGTACGCTGAAGACCGCAAACCGGATGCATCACACACGTTCATCGGTGATGAGAATGTACATCCCGCGGAAGTGTGGAGGTCGAGGCTTTTTAAACGCTAAGACTCTCCACAACTGCGAGGTGTGCAGTCTAAGAGAATATTTTCTAGAAACCGACGTGGGTATGCACCGAGATGTGGTCTCAGTGGACAAGGGACTCACCCCGTTATCCATGGCTAAAGAGAACTGGCGCAAACCTGTAGTACTCACTACTGATGACCGCAAGGAGATATGGAATAGCAAGGAGCTTCACGGGCGCTTTTATCGGGCTCTTCATGGGCCTGATGTAGATTTGTTGGCGTCCGTGGCCTGGCTACGTTTCAGCGACCTCTTCGGGGAAACTGAAGGTTCTGTCTGTGCGATTATGGACGAAGTTATCTTGACGAATAACTACCGGAGACATATTATGAAGAATGGGACGGTAGACGTGTGTCGGGCATGCCATCGTCCGGGTGAGTCCATCAGACATATTATCTCTGGTTGTTCTCGTCTTGCTAACAGCGAGTATTTGCACAGGTATAACCAAGTGGCCAGGATTATTCACCAGCAACTTGCTTTGAAATACAAACTTGTGGATTCTGAGGTACCGTATTACAAGTATGTGCCCGACCCAGTACTCGAAAATGACCATGTCACGTTGTACTGGGATCGGTCTATCATCACTGACAGGACTATTGTTGCAAATAAGCCTGATATAGTGGTGATAGACCGATTAGCGCGCTGCACAATGATAATCGATGTCACCATCCCACATGACGAGAACCTCGTGAAAGCTGAGAAAGAGAAACAAATGAAATATCTTGATGTAGCACACGAGGTTGTCGATATGTGGAATGTGGACTCGGCTGTCATTGTGCCGATAGTCGTTACCGACAACGGCCTGATAGCCAAAAGCCTCGACGACCACCTGTCGAAGCTGTCGTTGCACGGTTGGATCAAGGGCCTGATACAGAAGGCAGTACTCACCGATACGGCTCGCATTGTGAGGAGGTTCCTGTCTCTGGAGCCCTAACCACTGGTAGCTTGGACACTGCTCCGGACACCGGCGGACTACTATTTTTTATCATTTTAAATGTTTTTTTTTCTTTTTTAATGATTTGTAAGAAAGATTTAAAATTATAATTTATATATGTATAGAAAAATAATAAACGACATAATAATAATAATAATATTCCACAACTAACACACAACGCCATCTAGTCCCAAGCTAAGCAGAGCTTGTGTTATGGGTACTAGACAACTAATAAATATACTTATATATTTCTAAATACATACATATTATAGATAAAT
Source organism: Polia nebulosa (assembly GCA_951329385.1). Classification (NCBI taxonomy): domain Eukaryota; kingdom Metazoa; phylum Arthropoda; class Insecta; order Lepidoptera; family Noctuidae; genus Polia; species Polia nebulosa. The sequence continues at coordinate 19,342,215 of OX589614.1, forward strand.
TACACCCAGACACAGAACAAATGATCGTGCTCATTACACAAACATTTGACCTGGGTGGGAATCGAACCCACGACCTCCGGCATAGCAGTCAGGGTCACTAACCACTAGACCAACAGGCCAGTCATTGTTGAGTATGGGGTTCCATTCCCGGGTCAAGCATACGAGTATATTGACTTTGAGTTTTCGGATCTGGGACTTGTCAATAGCAGCCCGGAGTCTGTACTTGTACCAGGTTGAAGGCAATAGGCTCGCCTCCTGTCACAAGGAACTTCAATAAAACTTGCGAAATGTGATCACAAGAACGAAATTATTTTACATTTGGTTTACATTTCGGTTTACATTGACTTTATAGTAGTGCTGTTGCTATGACCGACCACTGATGTGCCTATGACTGTACGTTTTCTAACCCATTCTTGATATTTTTGTATAAAAGTTTGACTGCAACAAAGTATAGTAACATTTTTATTGTCTTCTCTGTTCATTGAGTTATCCTGTTCCACATGTTTGTTGTTTCAGATTTAATGCCGGCAACTCTGGGGAATGGAAAGGCAATGCATGCTATCGGTATTGCTTAAACGATGGTATCTGTTTCCTGAATGAGGAGAGCGAGCCAGTCTGCCAATGCACAGCAGATTACGAGGGTGAAAGATGCGATGTGTCCGCGTTTCTACTCAATTTTTTCTTATACGCATACAAGAGTAAGGAAAATGCTAAGTTTTTTTTACTAAACCTATTTTAATACATTTACATCAGAAATTTTCCTCTAGAGTACTGACGAAGTCGGTGCCAGTGACTTAGGCCCATATTCCAGGTGTAGAACCTCCACTCGCCTCACTTGTCATAACATCGGAAGAAAGCCTTGGTTTTGTTAATTTGATGATTTGAGTCGGAGTCGAGTTGCTGGACATGATTTGTAATATAGGGGAAGGAAAGTCTCTCCTTCTCAGGTCTGCTTGGTTTTCTCGTACCTGGATAATCTTGTAATTACATGAAAGTTGTATTTTTACGCACTCTTTATAGATTTACCGTCGGTTACTCTGAGCAAAGCAGTGAAGTCGACGTGTGCCTCGACTGTTGTCTGAAGAAAGGAGCTGTTCGGAACGAGCACGAGGTGTGAAGACGTTGAAGAGTTCACTTTCATCTCTACCATCACCACTACGTACTTCTCAATAGAACTAAATCTAACCTTGGCTTTTTTTATTTTGGGGGGGGGGGGGTGGGAAATCATCCAATGACTTCTCCCGCTCTGGGTGGAGCGGGAGGGCGTGTCAGACTCTTACTAACTAAAACCAATATATTTATAAGTTCAAGTCATTCTTCCACAAAAAATCAGTAAGTCATCATCATCGTACTGACATCTTACACTGTGTTCATTTATTGGAGACCATTTTTTTGAATTGCCATCATTTTAAGTTTCGTAAATATTTTATTAAACTTTTTATCACCTTAAGTATATCTTTACCTAGCGCACCTAGCTCCTAGATTTGTATGCGATTCAACGAACTGTATTCAACACGCATTAAAAATATAATGTTTTCTATAAGGCTTTAGAATATGTACATGTCCGAGCTGTAACCCAGGTATTTCAATGTGACTGATAGACTAACGAGCAAGTCCACATACCTTTTCTGCCAGTCAGTGTTTCACGCTAAAAGTTGTAAGAGTTCACGTGTGAATAATATCGGGCATCAGTCTCTCACTAGATAATTAATCTTTATATTATATCTTTTAAGGTTTTCTTTTTAATAAAATCAATACCTATGGACCTAATTCATGCATTTTTGTTGTTTGAATATTTACTTGTCCTGCGACTCCTGCCCGAACCCTGCATTCATTAAAACTTAACCCTAGAACTAGAATGCACACTCACACACACAACATTTTATTATAATCGGTCTAGCCGTTTATGAGGAATTTAAAGACAAACACACATTCTTACAGAAGATTATGTTTAATACATAAAATACTCAAACCACTACAACTAACACACACTAAAACTATCTACTAAGTTGATGATGGATAGCGAACATCGCAATATGACAGGGAGGATGGAGAAGTTGATTGAATACGTCAGTGAGTATCTTTATACAACTCTGTCAAATAGTCTCTTTGCAGACAAGACATACCAAAGAAGTTGCAAGACCTCCCAAAAATGCCTTATTCGACCAAAAAGAAACTCAAATAAAATCTTCCTGCCTCGTCAACGTGTTAATTCTATCCGTCCTCACTCACTGAGTTAAGAACGTATCAAACCTTGATTTAATGCCAAAGTTTGAGAAGATTTCAGGCTGAAGTAGATTCTGACAAATACTTATTTCAAATTACCGATCGGGTTAGTAGCACTATCATCAGGCTTAATACAAAAAAAAATCGGTCAAGTGCGAGTCGGGTTCGCGCGTAAAGGGAACCGAACGAAGCACATATTTTGAAAATTGCATAAACATATTTTTTACTTGTTTGAAAGTACATGTATCTAATGTGTCTAAACACGACGATGCTTGATTGTATGGCTGAAGATCCTTTAATATAATCAGACCCTGATTACTTTTTAGTGTAATTACACTAGTCAGTACAAATTCAACAAACCAAAACACGATAGTGCTAGCTTTTTTAGTTGAGGAATTGTTATGGTCACCTTCCGGTTTTATCATCAGATCCTGGGCACTAACACCACTAAATGTAATATCGCTTGTCAATACATATCCAATAAGCTTAAACACAATGGTGCTATTTTGTTTGCTTGCGGAAATCCAATGGCTCTATTCCGGCACCATCATTAGACCCCAGGCAACTCCTAGAAAAAATCACTTTTCAATACATATCAAATGAGCCCAAACGCGATGGTACTATCTTCTTTGGTTGCGGAGATCCTATGGACACCTTTCGGCTGCATTATCAGACCTTAGGCATCGCCTAGTCTAACGTAACTAGTCAAAACGTATGCAATGAGACCAAACACGATGATGCCATCTTGTTCGGTTGAGGAGATCCTATGGCTACCTTCCAGGTCCATCAGACCAAGTTGATAGTACTTTATTATTGCCTTAGCCACTTAATTTCATAAGTTTTGCAAGTTTCAACTTAATCAAAGACCAATTTAAGGCGCTATTACCTGCCAACGACCTTGAGTGGTTAGCTTGCGTGTTCTGCGCTGAGCTCACGTAACGCGTCGTACGTCCACCCAGTAATGGGAGGAGCCCATCAAGGAGCGCTGTCCGAAATTAGACGTATTATTGATTTATTACACATAAAGCGACAAGTATTAAAATAAAACACTGAGACTAAATTATAAATAATTAAATGATCTTTAAAATGGTGAAGGTTTCATAAAAATACGCTTTATAGTTTTTGCGTGATTCTCAATTTTTAATCCGAGTTAGACATAAATTTACAAATTAATTACACTATGTTATAAAAACATAATTTCAAATATTCTGAGATCAAATTACGACGGAAATTGTCTAGAGTAACATATATTTTTTTCAAAGAAATAAGACAAGTCGTTTAGACGTGATGTTCAATTAAAAACCATTGAAAGTCGTATAACTGCACCTTATTATAAAGTTTATAAAAATAATGAGAGGTTTTTCAGTCTTCCAGTAATCTATACAAATAAAGAACTATTTTCTGTATTTTTTTATTTTATTTTAGACTCTGTAGTTTCGGAGATAAATAGGGGAAGGTGAATGGTAAATTTTCATTTATTTTTTAAATTATGAAATAAATGTATTTGAGTTTCTCACAATGCGCCTTCCATTTGTTAAGTCGCATGGTACAGTTTAAAAACTTTATTTTCAAATTTTGTCTCCAAAAGTGATCCTCTTATTCAAAATTAATTTTGTTTATGTTAAACACTCGTGTTTGGGTCACAGAAATATTCCTGTGTAGCAAATTTCAACTTAATCGGGCCAGTACATTCGGAGTAAATTGGCTGTGACAGACGGACGAGTGATCCTTTATGGGTTCCGTTTTTACATTCGGATGTTCGGAACCCAAAAAAACAGCTGATGTCACTCGGGAAGCCACCACGCTAAAATGGAATGGACCTGAACATATCTGTTGGTGTCTGACGACCAAGAGACCTACCGACCGACCCAATGAGTACACGACAAGCGACATCGCGGTAGGCTCAGGATTTAGAGGACGGGATGAACTGTAGAGCTATTCCGTGAAAACTTAGGTGAAGTGACCGTGAAGTGGGCTGTCAATTCATACAATCAATGTGGAATGACAGTTCACTTCACGCTTACTCCACCTAAGTTTTCATGGTGAGCTGTGAACAGAATCGACCGGCTGGACTCCTTCGTTTGTGATGTTTATTACTGTCTGTTATTTTTTTAAAATTAATTTGACAGATATTTGGGTTTTGATAGCGACACAGAGAATGTCGTAAGAGTAGGTAAACGACATAAACACGAAGTCGATTTCCTAGAATGCGCGGGAAAGCGTGGGTACCAGCTAGTCCTACTTGCTATCATCATCATGCGGGTAAAATCGTGGACAAAATCTAGTGACTAATACATTCAAGTTTAGTTTGAACATCATCTTTTCGAGCCGAGCGCCTGCTCGATTATGGTGAGCATCAACAGTGCTAGTAATTAATATTAAAAGTAGTAGGAAGGTCGATTACATTTGATTGTCATCTCACTTCTTCCATCTTTGTTTGTTACCGGGGCAATACAAGCTGGATAAGTGGTACCGAATTACCATATTTTGAATTTCCGTGAAGAACCCAAATTCCCGACACTGGAGCTTGATGCTCAATCAAACGAAGACAATGTTGATGTTGAGCAACGCCTTTAATTTTGATAAACTTATGCATGGGATTTTGTTTTATTTTAGTTACAAAGATGAATTTATGACCAAATATTAATTCAGCTTTCATAGCAGATAATTATTTATCACCTAGTTTAATACTTATCAGCTTTCATGTATTGTATTTAGCTCCAAGCCTTTAAATACACTATACTTTAAATGGTACTCGTATAATGTTCAACTGCAGTCTTAATAATTTTAGTCAAACTGAGTAGGTACCTATAATTATGGTTTATGAAAAGTTTGTTTCCATGAGAGTAGTGTAGTAGCGAGCAGTGGTGGCCCAGTGTTGACAGCCTTGACTTACAGGTCATGGGTTCAAACCCAGACAGGCGCTTAACTTTGTATAAATAATATCATCACCACTCGCTTAAAACGATGACCGAAAACATAGTGAGCAAACACACAACACAACGGCATGTTTGTAACGTAGTGGCGTTACAATCTAATGAAAACATAAACATACGGAATAAATCCAGAGACCAAAAGCCAATTTGGTAAGCATAGACAATTTTAGATACTGACAACACTATTGTCTTTGGATTCTATGACATCTGTCAATGACGGCGTAGATATAAAAACCCGATATACGTCAACGGGGTCCTTTTCCTATCTTAATCCAGCTGTTGGCGTGAGACCTCATACTCACCTTGTTCTGTCGAACACCCTTGAGCCGTGAAGCGATCGCCAAATCCTAGCAGCTGTAGTTTGCATTAGCAAATATTTGCCAACTTAATTACGCGATTCCAACCCCTGTAATTGGGGTCCCAGATCCGGATTACCAGCTCCGGATTCCCAGATACAGATTTCCTGACCCGGCTTCCCAAATTCTAAAAATGGAGGGAGAGGACTTGGAGCCCTGCACTCTGGGCACGCACCTGCATCGTCCTCCATCGCGGCCATCCTGCCGCAGTGCCTCGTGGCGCGGCCACTAGGCCACTCACCACGGCGGCTCGCTCCACGCCGGGTGCATATTTACCCGCGTGGCCTCAGCAGGCCGTCTCCGAGCCGGCTAGACCACCTGCCGGCCGATCCGTCCTGGCTCCTGTCGACCCTGCGAGCCGGCGCTGCCGCCTGCCGGCCAACACCTCCGGGGGCAAACTCAACGTGGCTGCCCCGAGACACCAAGGCTGAGTCAGGGCAGTAGCGTGCTATCTCCCGGGGAATGTTAAAAGATTGTGACTGCAAACCTACCCACACCCTTTCTCTATTTCAAATATATATGTTTAACGTTGACCGAGGTACGTGTTGTCTTTTTTTCATCCCACGTAGGCTCCTTACGTCACATGTTCTAGAACCAGAACTTCGAAGACATGTGACATCCATCCGCATTGGGCTGACATGGTGGATTGCGCACACCTTTTCACAGGGAGGAGGACTGTGTCGCAGCAGTGCGAACATTATAGGCTGATTATGCTGTTAAGTGCGATTCTAAAGGTGGACACCTTTAGGCCTTTTAGATTCCCTACACACCAGCTTTACATTGCATGTGAGTTGCTAATAGTACGCCAATTATTTATATTGCACATCATTTTACACCAGCACGTAGAACTCGCCTACAAGCCAGAACCTTCTGCAAAAGAAGGAAAGATTTGGTTTGTATAAAGCCTCAAACTAGGCATGCTTTTGTAAACCGTTTCAATGTCTATTTAGGACCCGATTTATATAATAAGCACAATAGGATACTTAATATTTATAGTGCCGGTTACAAACATTGTAGTCTAAAGATAAGCGAATATTTGGGTGGACTTGATTATACAGACACAGAAAAGCTGTTAGAATTACTTCAATAGTTATATAGATATTAAATTGGTTATTTTTAATTTGTGTTTAGTACAATAAGTAGCATAGTATTATTTCAATAATTAATTAACAGTGGACCAATAATCAGATGATCGGTTAGTCTGGGGATGGCCTGAAACACAGGTTTTTATTAACCTAGTTCAGGCATGTCGCCAAAAAAATTATAATGTCAGTACCAACGCACTTTTCAGTAATTTAAAACATGTGTAAATTAAACTAGTTTTTGTTTAGGTATTTAAGCCAATCTGTTAAGCACTTTGTACTACTAATACTAAGTATTTATAAGTTTATAAATGTATTACTTTGTAAAAGAACTCAAATAAATAAATTATTATTAAATATTATTATTAAGTACTGGGCTCTATACATACCTTTAGAACGCGTTTACGGCAATACCTGATAGATGCTCAGCGAAAACGAGATTTAGTCACACTTAATACTTCAATCATATAAAATGCCTACAGTACTTATCTAAATCTTACTGTCTGTGACACGCAAAACAATTAGGGTGAGTGTTGCTCACGATTCGATACACTTCACTGCTGTCGCTGCCTCCTTTGTCCCCGCCCGGCGGCGGATGCTGCTGTGCCATCCGTGGCACCGACGTATTTTTGTAGGAAAATCGCTGTGTGAATGCAACGCGCATTGATCTTGGCGTGCGTATCTGTGGTGTTGGAACTAATTACTAGAAAACGGGTTTTGGCGTGGAAAGATCTTTTTTTTTTATCGTTTCTTGTTTGCCTGCCTGTACTATAATATTTTATTACGTAGCGGGTAAACGGCGAGTAGCGGGTAACTCGCCGTCCGATCAGCACCAGGCCCGAGAGAGTCGAGGGCGCGTAGTGTTCCACGCGCGCCTCAAAGAGTTGTCAGCAAAGGACGGGGCCTGCCACGGCGGTGGAGGATAAATTCGAAAGAGTTACCTCGCCCCCGGGCGCGTAGGGCAGGGAGGAACAGGGGTGGGTTTTAGTCAGTAAGAGTCTGACACGCCCTTCCGCTCCACCCCAGAGCGGAAAGAGTCATTAGATGATTTCCCACCCCCAAAAAAAAAAAAAAAAAAAAAACGCACCTATCTCGAATAAGGCAACAAATACCATGCAATTATTTAACTATAATGGGAACTTTCTGTACTTACCAATACATTTATTTATTTTATTATCTGAACTTGTTAAAGTACTTATATATTTATTCATTATATTACAAGTACGTATTTATATCTGATCTGTGTATTGTATGTTTTGGTGAAACCATTTGCTACGTCACTCGTCGCTCAAGGTTCATTGGAAGACCAGCGTCAGACAGTATATGTCTGGCAACATTGCAGAATTGGACCTTTTTGGCGCAGCCGTGAGGCACACGCTATGTTATTTTTAACCGACTTCGAAAAAGGAGGAGGTTGTCAATTCGGATGTTTGTATTTTTTTTTTTTTTTAATGTATGTTCGGGCATAACTCCGTCACATATTGACGGATTTGAAAAATTCTTTTTGTTCGAAAGGGGTTAATTCGAAGTCCGAAATGGTCCCATTTAAATTTCAAAAAGATCTGATGATGGGTTTCGGAGACAGACAACGGAACTCTTCAAAAATTGACAGCAAATCAACCGCGATTGCTGCTATCGTATGTCTATGAATTGTTAACACAGTTTAATGGGGAGCCACAACTAAAAAGTGAAAAATAAAAAACTTTGTTACAAAAAAATAGAACCGACTTCCAAAAAAAGTGCAAAATAACTTTAATTTCGGAAGTCGGTGTCAAAAAACAAAGACACAAAACAGGAACACCGACTTCCGAAATTAAAGTTATTTTGCACTTTTTTTGGAAGTCGGTTCTATTTTTTTGTAAAAAAGTTTTTTTATTACGCACCTATCTCGAATAAGGCAACAAATACCATGCAATTATTTAACTATAATAAGAACTTTCTGTACTTACCAATACATTTATTTATTGTATTATCTGAACTTGTTAAAGTACTTATATATTGTTACGTCGACCGTATTACACTGGAACGTTCGAGAATGTGGTCGAAGTTTCCAGAAGTTTCCACTAGGTTCGAGAACATTCCATTGTGGTACTGTGTAGAAGTTCATAGATGTTTCTAGAATATTCCACTATAAGATAGTTCGACAATGTTCTGGAAACTTCCATGACCGTATAAATAGGCCGGACGGCGGGCGAGTGAGTCAGTCTGATTTCGACAACGGATGCGAATACAAGCGATTACGAAGAGAATAGTGATTTTTAGCGAATTAGTGTTTGTGTTTATAAGTTGTTGAGTTAATAAAGAATATTTGGTTAATTAATTGGTGTAAAATAATTTATCCTATACCCAGCTCGTAAGAAATTGGTGTCAGAAGTGAGGGATAAATTATGCCAATTTTACCAAAGGACGACACGGACGGTATTCGTACAAGGAGTCAACGGCAGCAAGACATGGATCAGAGGCGGTTTGGAGATTCTCCGATACAGACGTCGGGTGGTGTTCAGTCTACGACAGAGCCAGTCGCTGGCCCATGTGGAGATTCTTCAGCACCAGCGGTGCCAGACTTGTCTGCGCTAATGGCGCTGTTGCAGGAACAGGCTCACCGTCAAGAAGAGCAGGCCCGCCGCCAAGAAGAGCAGGCCCGTCGCCAAGAAGAGCAGGCCCGCCGCCAAGAAGAACAGGCCCGTCGAATGGAAGAGAAGCTTCAACAAGATAAAGAGGAGCAGGCCCGCCGCCAAGAAGAACAGGCCCGCCGCCAAGAAGAGCAGGCCCGCCGCCAAGAAGAGCAGGCCCGCCGCCAAGAAGAGTTACAAGCCCGCCGCCAAGAAGAGCAGATGCTCCTCATTAAAGACCTTCACTCAACACTTGGCAAAGAGTTCAAGGTGATGAAGGAGCAGGTTCATCAGCATGAGAATCGCATCTCAGAAGCTGAAGTTCAGATTGCCGGGGTGAAAAAGGCTTTAGGTGAACTTAGGGCTGGTGACGGGGTTGTGCCTTCAGTGGTTGCTGCACCTTCGGCACGTGGATTTAAGGTGCCGCCATTCGACGGAACATCTTCATGGTCGGCCTACAAAATTCAATTTGAGGCCGTTATGAAAGCGAATGGGTGGACCAAAGACCAAGCTATGACCGCGCTCACCTTAGGCCTCCGAGACCAGGCCCTAACCATACTTGAGGCTCTTGGCAAGGATGTGACCTATGAGCAGCTGCTGGAAGCCATAGAGTCCAGATATGGTGACGCGCACTTGGAGCACGTATTTCGCGCTAAGTTAAGAGATCGTGTTCAACGTAGTACCGAGAACCTACAGCAGTGGGCCTTGGAAGTTGAAAAGTTGGTTCGGAAGGCATACCAGTCTGCCCCTGCACTCATCAATGGCAATCTGGTACAGGCGTTCATCGACGGAATACGTGACTTGGAAGTTAGAGCCGCTGTAAGACTTGGGCATCATGAGACACTGAAGGACGCCTTGGCCCATGGCTTGGAAGTAGAGGCAGTGAGGCAAGACCATCGAACACACCGAATCAGGGAGGTTGTGGCATCACCTGTACGCGATCGTCAGCAAGGGTATAGCCCTAGGTGTTACACTTGTGGAGAAAGGGGTCATCTTCGGTCAAGCTGTCCAAAGCGAAGCACACTGAGAGAAAATCAATCCCAGCAAGATAGGGCGACTGATGCGACTGCCCAGCAACAGCAGGGAAACGAGTAAATGCCAGGACTGAGGGGCGGGTGCTGGCTGGTATTGAAAGAGCCCCGAGGATCTCGATCTCACAGGCCCATGACGGAAACAGCCTGATCATCAAAGGCGAAGTCAACGGAAAACCATGCAAATTGACGTTGGATACTGGAGCTTCTCACACGGTCGTCAATTCTCATCTAGCAAGTCGGTTCCTTGGGGACTTCTTCAATAACCACGACCGTATACAATTACTGACAGCTACCGGTCAGCACATAATCGTCCGAGGCAGAAAGGAGGTGGAGTTAAAATTAGGTAACAAATTCTATCGGCATAATGTCATCGTGGCCGACATAGTGGACGATTGCATCCTGGGATTAGACTTCATGCGGAAACATCGTTGTGAGATCGACGTTGATCAAGGAGTATTGAAGTGTGGTACAGAGGAAATCTTCATGGAAGGTGTACCATCAGGAAAAGTTTTCCGCCTGAAATTTGACGTGTCAACACTTTTAGAAAACTGCGATTTAACGGAAATAGAAATGGATAAAGCTAAGAAGATGTTACTTCAGTACGCCGACTCTTTCTCTACAAATGATGCTGACATAGGAAGAACAGGACTGGTTCAGCACAAAATTAATACTGGCAACGAGTTACCAATCCGTCAACGACCAAGAAGACTGCCGGTTGCACGTGAAAAGGAAGTAGAAATGATGATTGAGGGCATGGTAAAGGATGGTGTTATAGAGCCTTCATCGAGTCCATGGTGTTCTCCTGTGGTCCTGGTGAAGAAAAAGGACGGCAACACACGCTTTTGTGTGGACTATCGACGATTGAACGACGTCACGAAAAAGGACAGTTACCCACTGCCTAGGATCGACGACACATTGGATACACTGAGTGGAATGAGGTGGTTCACCACGCTAGACCTGAAAAGTGGCTACTGGCAAGTGGAAATAGACCCTAAGGATAAGGAGAAAACTGCATTCTCAACAGGAAAGGGGCTATGGCAGTTTAAAGTTATGCCATTCGGATTGTGCAATGCTCCTGCGACATTTGAAAGGCTAATGGAGCAAGTACTTGCTGGATTGATCGGAGACGCATGTCTTGTCTATTTAGATGACATTATTATCGTGGGCCGTACATTTGAAGATCATCTTCAAAACCTCAATCGAGTGTTGTCAAAAATCCGGACGGCAAATCTTAAGTTAAGTCCGAAAAAGTGCTCATTTTTCAGACGACAAGTAAACTTTTTAGGACACATAGTTTCGGAGGAAGGTGTTCAGACAGATCCGGAGAAAATCGTCGCCGTCAAGGAATGGCCAGTTCCGAAAGACAAGACGCAGGTCAGAGCATTTCTGGGTTTGTGCTCCTACTATCGACGGTTTGTCAAAAATTTTGCCGACATTGCAAAACCTCTACACAAACTCACTGAGGAAAAGCAGCAATTCTGTTGGGACAAGAACTGTAACATCGCATTTCAGGAATTAAAGAAACGTCTGTGCAATACACCTATTCTGGGATATCCTGACACTGAAAATGACTTCATAGTTGACACAGACGCAAGTAATACTGGAATTGGAGGCGTGTTGTCTCAACGGAAAGGAAACCAAGAAGTTGTTATAGCTTACTACAGCAAATCTTTATCCAAACCGGAAAGAAATTACTGCGTTACGAGACGGGAGCTACTCGCCGTAGTAAGGACATTGCAGCACTTCAGTAAATATTTGCTTGGACGGAAATTCCAATTGCGAACTGACCATGCTGCATTAAAGTGGTTATTGCAATTCAAGAATCCAGAAGGACAAGTGGCAAGATGGATCGAACTACTACAAGAGTTTGAATTCGTTACTGAACATCGTAGTGGGAGAACTCATGGTAACGCAGATGCACTGTCTAGGAGACCTTGCCCAGAAGATTGTAAGCACTGTACCAAGCAAGAGACTAAGGAGGCAGTGCCCGTGAGGATGCTAAGAATGGATCTCAGCAATGAATGGAAGGAAACCCTACAGCTTGCTCAGCAAAATGACACGGACCTCAAACCGATCTTTGAGTGGATTAGAGCTGGTGCTCCGAAGCCCAAATGGAGTGATGTTGCGGCGTTAAGTTCCATCACAAAGAGCTATTGGGCACAATGGAACAGCTTGGTTATCCATGATGAAGTCTTGTGCCGTAAATGGGAAAACGCTCGAGGAGACAACTGTCATCTACAAATTGTTGTCCCCAAAGCCAAAGTACCTGAGGTTTTACGGCTCTACCATGATGGATGTTCAGGAGGACATATGGGGGTAAAAAGAACTCTACTGAAGATACGAGAGCGGTTTTACTGGATTCACTGTCGAGAGGATGTTGAGGACTGGTGTCGCAAATGTACCAGTTGTGCGGCTGTGAAAGGACCCCAGACACGCAGCAGAGGTGCTTTACAATTATACAACGTGGGAGCCCCCTGGGAACGGATAGCACTAGACGTTGCAGGACCATTTCCGGAAAGTGAAAACGGAAACAAGTACTTCATGGTTGTCATGGATTACTTCACAAAGTGGCCAGAAGTCTTCGCCATTCCCAACCAAGAAGCAACAACAGTCGCAGATAAATTGGTTCAGGAAGTCTTCTGTCGTTTTGGAGTACCCTTGGAAATTCACAGCGACCAAGGGAGGAATTTTGAATCTCAAGTTTTCCAGGAGACTTGTCGACTGATGGGTACTCACAAGACCAGAACCACTTCTTACCATCCGCAATCTGATGGAATGGTAGAACGTTTCAACCAAACGTTGGAGAGATATCTGGCAAAAGTTGTGGAAAGCAGGCAAAGGGATTGGGACAAGCACTTACAGCCATTTCTTCTGTCCTACCGTAGTGCAGTTCACGAAAGTACGACTGTGACACCAGCCTTCGCGAACTTTGGAAGGGAATTACGGTTGCCTGCAGATTTAATCACCGGAACCCCCCCTGTTGCCCCACGCAGTGTAACCGATTATGCGAATGACTTGCGTAACAAGTTGAATGATGTATATGAGCATATCAGACAATCCGGCCAACAAATGTCTGATAAGATGAAGACCCGATACGACCGGAAGGCAAACCATAGAGGTTTTGACGAGGGTTCACTGGTGTGGTTGCATAACCCAGTGCGCAGCAAAGGGAAGTCTCCCAAATTGCAAGCAAAATGAGATGGACCATACCGAATCGTGACCAGGATCAACGATGTTACCTACCGAATACAGAAGGGTCCACGAGGTGCGCCTAAGATAGTCCATGTAGACCGATTGGCGCGATACTACGGGACTAATGATGCTCGGGACGAGCATGTCTAAGGAGGGGGCAGTGTTACGTCGACCGTATTACACTGGAACGTTCGAGAATGTGGTCGAAGTTTCCAGAAGTTTCCACTAGGTTCGAGAACATTCCATTGTGGTACTGTGTAGAAGTTCATAGATGTTTCTAGAATATTCCACTATAAGATAGTTCGACAATGTTCTGGAAACTTCCATGACCGTATAAATAGGCCGGACGGCGGGCGAGTGAGTCAGTCTGATTTCGACTACGGATGCGAATACAAGCGATTACGAAGAGAATAGTGATTTTTAGCGAATTAGTGTTTGTGTTTATAAGTTGTTGAGTTAATAAAGAATATTTGGTTAATTAATTGGTGTAAAATAATTTATCCTATACCCAGCTCGTAACAATATTTATTCATTATATTACAAGTACGTATTTATATCTGTCCTCCTGTGTCTGTGTCCTGTGTCTGTGTGTGTGTGTGTGTCTATGTGTGTAATCCTATTACGTATAAACAAAATGACATGGTACTAGTGCAAAACGAGACTGGAATCAAACTCCAAAGTATTTATAATGGACCATATCTAGTTATCAAAGATGTTCCGCCAAATGTTGAAATATTGAAAGATAATGGGAAAAAAGATTTAGTTCAAAAGAATAGGACTAAGTTATATTATTCTTAATATTATTTTTAAAAATAAATGACTCTTTATTATACGAGTACTATACAATGATAGCAATTTCATTATTTTAAACTATATTGTTTTACCCATGTTAATCTTGTACTCTTTTACTTACCTACATAGTTTTGTATAAGTACTTAATTTAATTTTAATAAAAAAATTGTAAACATACTGTCCCTACTAAAATGTTTATTAGCAGTTAATTTTGTTAACTTATTAAAATAAAATAATACGCTCACATTATTTTATTTTTTTTCCATTCGGGGAAGGTGTAGTGTATAAGCTATGTTCTAAGTTAGCATATACCATGTATGTTACTCGTGCACTTAAATACCAACCATTATTAATAAATGAGCCAGTTGTCAACGAGCAGTCAGAGCGTATTATTCTCCTCCATTACCCAACATTACATCTGATCTGTGTATTGTACATTTTGGTGAAACCATTTGCTACGTCACTCGTCGCTCAAGGTTCAGTGGAAGACCAGCGTCAGACAGTATCTGTCTGGCAACATTGCAGAAATGGACCTTTTTGGCGCAGCCGTGAGGCACACGCTATGCTATTTTTACTTTTGGATTGTCACTTTTTATGATGGTCACTTATTTTTAGTTTTAGTTTATTTGCGTGAACTTTACGTAATGTAGACAAATAAATATTTTTCTTTCTAAGTTATGCCATGAGAGTAATTCACTAATATTTTAAGTAATTCTGGTACAGTTCTGGTACACAATCTTTACGGCATAGTTGAAGTATGAAAGTTCTGTTATAAATAAAATACATAGCGAAATTGTATTTTTGTCAAACAGCAGGTTGTTTAATCATGGGGAAACATACTCAATAGTTTATTGTGTTACATATTATGTGTTAAATAGGTCGTATAACATAATAAAATATCAAAATGGACCTTGTCGGGCACAGCAAAGTAGGAAAGAGGAAGAGGGCTAAGTAGTTGTTCACGCAATATTAATTATTAGTTGTGTTTTATTGGGTGTATAATATTTTGTAAATATATAAGGTTTGTATATTTAGGTATGGTTTATTGCTGTTTAGGTTTAATAATTGTAAGTAATTATTTCGTTTATTCATTTGTAAATACATATAAATTATATTTTTAAATATTTCAATGAAAAAATAAAAAAAAAACATTTAAAAATATAAAAAATAGTATCCCACCGGTATCGGGAACAGGGTCCAAGCTACCGGCGGTCAGGGCTCCAGAGAGAGGAACCGCCTGACAATGCGAGCCGTGTCCAGAAGTACTGCTTTCTGAATCAAGCCCTTGATCCAGCCGCCTAACGAGAGCCTCCTGAGGTGTTGGTCGAGGCTCGTGGCTATTAAGCCATTGGCTGACACGACTATCGGTACAATGATCGCTGAGTCCACATCCCACATGTCGACAACCTCGCGAGCCAAGTCAATATACTTGATTTGTTTATCTTTCTCGGCTTTCACGAGGTTCTCGTCATGTGGGACGGTAATGTCAACAATCATTGCACGCCTCTCGATTCGGTCCACCACCACTATATCAGGCTTATTGGCTATAATAGTCCTGTCAGTGATGATGGACCGATCCCAGTACAATGAGATATGACCATTATCGAGAACTGGGTCGGGCGCATATCTGTAGTACGGCACTTCCGATTCCACAAGAGAGTATTTCAGAGCAAGTTGCTGATGGATAATCCTGGCTACGAGGTTGTGCCTATGCAAGTACTCACCGTTAGCTAGACGAGAACAACCAGAGATTATGTGGCGGATTGTTTCTCCCGGACGATGACATGCCCGACATATGTCAACCGTGCCGTCCTTCACAATAAATCTCCGGTAATTTTTCGTCATGATAACTTCGTCCATAATTGCACAGACAAAACCTTCGGTTTCCCCAAAGAGGTCACTGACACGCAGCCAGGCTACGGACGCTAGTTGGTCTACATCGGGCCCATGTAGGGCCCGGAAAAAGCGTCCGTGAAGTTCCTTACTCTGCCATACTTCTCTGCGATCGTTAGTGTCAAGCACTAGAGGTTTGCGCCAGTTCTCGTTAGCCAAGGAGAGTGGAGTAAGGCCCTTGTCCACTGCCACTACATCTCGATGCATACCCACGTCAGCAGCTAGGAAATATTCCCTTAGACTGCATACCTCGCGGTTGTGTAGGGTCTTAGCATTTAAAAAGCCTCGGCCTCCACACTTCCGCGGGATATACAGTCTCATCACCGACGAACGTGGGTGATGCATTCGAAATGCAGTCAGCAGCGTACGGACTCGCCTATCCAGGGCGTCAAGTTCCGTTTGAGTCCATTTGAGTACGCCGAAAGAGTACATCAATACCGGCATGACCCAACCGTTGAAGGCGCGCACCTTGTTTCCGCCCGAAAGATAGCTATTAAATACCTTCTTCAGGCGGCCAAAGAAGCGCTCCTTCAACGATTGCTTCATGTCAGCAACATTGATATCTAACGCTTCCGACATACCCAAATACTTATAGGTTTCGGTTGGAGAGAGGGATCTCAGGTTTATGGAATCCGAGAGTTGTGTTCCCACGGATTCCACAATCTCCCCTCGCTTTACATGCATGACCGCACATTTATCCACACCAAACTCCATCCTGATGGCACTACCGAAGGTTTCAGTTACCTTCAGTAGCTCCATCAGTTGCAGATTGTTGGGGGCAAAAAGTTTCAAGTCATCCATGTAAAGGAGGTGAGATATAACCTGACCACCTCTCTTCAACCGATAGCCTAGCCCTGAATTCTCCAGCAGTGTGCTTAGAGGATTCAAAGCTAGGCAAAACCAAAGCGGACTCAAACTGTCACCCTGGAATATACCCCGCTCGATCCTTATCGGTTCGCTATTCCTCTGGATTTGTCGACATCCTGGATAGCGAAGGACCGTCCTCCATTGCCCCATACATGACATCAGGAAGGTGCGTAGCGTTGCATCATAAGTAATTATTATTATTATTATTATTATTATTGGTACCTCGGGTCGCTTGTCCAGGGGGATGGCAATATAGACCGAGATGTAACGCACAAGATCAACTCAGGATGGATGAAATGGCGTCAGGTCACTGGAACAACTTGCGACCGACGGATGCCCCTCAAGCTAAAGGGGAAAACTTATAAGTCCGTGATTAGACCTGTCGTACTGTATGGATCAGAATGTTCGGCTGTGAAAAAGACGGATGAAAAAAAATTGCATGTGGCGGAAATGAGAATGTTGAGATGGATGTGTGGAGTAACGAGAATGGATAAAGTGAGAAATGAGTACATTAGAGTACTTCTTATTTTTATATTATTTTAAATAACTTTGCTATTTTATTATGGTATTATTTATGTATTTATATTGGATTTTTTATTTTTGGTGTATAAGAGAAAGAAAAAAATATTTTGGAATCGCTTTATCATCTAACAACTCCTTTTCTGTGTAGTACGACTTTGATTCGATACAACATATTCCTAGGTATGATGGATCTGCCGAGGGGTTGTGGATGAATTCGAAACAGATTTACCGCGCCCCTGAGCACTCAGGGCAGGGAACAGGGGTGGGTTTTAGTCAGTAAGAGTCTGACACGCCCTCCTGCTCCACCCGGAGCGGGAGATGTCATTGGATGATTTACCACCCCCAAAAAAAAAGATATACTAATAATTAATAATAATAAACTTTATTGTTCCAAAAACAATGTTACAGATTTATTTTCCACCAGTATGATGGATAAGAACAAATTTAATTCTGTTGTAATACCGGTTATTACAATGTTTTATATTACTCGTATATTGAACCGTGTACAGATTGCCAATGTAAGACAATTCAGTTTCTACTGGTAATGTTATTTTTGGTGCAGATCAAACAGAATCTGAATTATTTTGTTATTTCTGTTTGGGTATGAAACAGGTGTTCGCTGATTAATTGTTAAGGCCAATCAATTTTAGTAAGCTTATATGCATATTCTCCTTTCAACACTTACTAGGGAACTTTAATAGTACCTATTAAGTAGTTGGAACCTTGAATTAGGTGCGTGTGGTAACAATAGTAACTAAAACCAATTTGTTTCACAAAAAAATACAAGTTACTTGCCATGAACAGAGCAAAGACAATGGTGTTAGTTTTTTAATGGTAAGTTAATAAAAATTGTGGTTCAGTTTGCAGCGAAGTAACTTTAAACGGATCGATGTTCGTCCCGTTAAAAAATTAATTAATGATCAAAATCTACCAAAATTGGGAGGTATTTACGAGTATGTTGCGTGGCGTACCCAAAGCAATCTGTGGCAGGAATGAGATGCAGACACTAGTATTAGGCGCAAACAAGTACCTACGTACTACAGTACTGAACAAACAAGTACGTACTACAGTACGTACAGCAGTTGGGGAATTTTTAAAGCTACTATCATCTAAAACAATAAAATTTCAAAAGTAAAAATCAATGAAAGCAAAGAACACTGCCCTGACGAAACAATAAATCGCATTGAAGGAAAAACAATACTTACCGCAGTATTTAGAAGATGTTCTACCGTAGTGTATCGATTGACAGAGCGATTCCGCACTGCATCCGAGAAATGTCGATATGCGTACTACGTAGGTAATAAAATAGACTACAAATTAACAACTTTCCGTCCTTGTCCTCTACTTGTCCTGTGCGAGCTTGCTTCTTGCCTTCATGTTCTACGTTAGCGGGTGAAGTGAAGATTATATTCTATACTCCATTCACAATAAGCATTAGACAGAAGTTGAAAAAAGTTATTTTTATGCACACTTTGTAATAAAAGTACAATAAACATATTACAGTTACGATAGACGCCGAAATTATTATAATCTATTTATACAGCTGTCACACTTATTTCTAAAAATGTATCAGTAATTATGTACGAGTAGCTTTCATTTAGTTACATTATTTCATTCCAATAAAATTCCCGCGTCAATGCTAATAACCTAAAAGACGCAGGAGTGAACATACCCTAAACATTTTTGGTTCACTTTAATTGTACCAAAAAAATGTTACTTATTCCCTTTATAAGTAGTGACAGCTGGGCTTTTCCAATTTTTAACCGACTTCGAAAAATGGAGGAGGTTCTATGTTCGACTATATGTATGTTTTTTTATGTATGTCCGCCGATTTCTCTGTCAGTTGTGGACAGATTTTCAAAAAAAAAATTTTATCTGAAATAGTGTACATCAGAGGTGGTCCCATATAAATTTTAGCGAAATTGCTTTAGCGCTTTTTGAGAAAAATGAACAAAAATGAAAAATACGTATACCTCGATGACGTTTTGGTGTTCTACAAATGTTTAAATGCCACGTTCCATGTTATTGGGGTTTCTAGTTCTGGGGCATAAAAACTGAAAAGTGAAAAATAAAAAACCTTTTTTACAAAAAAAACAACCGACTTCCAAAAAAAAAATAAAAAAATAACTTTTATTTCAGAAGTCGGTGTCAAATAACGAAGAAGTAAAATAGAAACACCGACTTCCGAAAATATAGTTATTTTTTAATTTTTTGTGTATTTTGTTTGGAAGTCGGTTGTTTTTATTTCTTATGCTATTGTGAATGGAGCATAGGAGTAAAACGATTTTTCGGTTATTGACGTTTTTTTCTTAAACAGCATATAACAAAAACCCTGTCCGATCCTGAAGGGTATTATTTGGTATCGTACTGCGTACACATATACGTAACCATTTAATGGATACGAGATTATTATTATTCCCCAATGCACATAAATAATTTAAAAAAAAAGAAAAACTTATCAAAGGCAACACTGAGCGCTCGATAAAGTTAACCTACAGTTTTGTGTCAAAGAAGCCGCCTGAGCGAGACGGTCTTTTTGATCCTTTGTTAAAGAGTGCCTACAGCGCGGCTAGTGCAGGTATCGTTTGAAATAAAAATAGGTAAAAACTAAAAGATTTCGTCAGCCGGTGGAGTGTTGTCAACTTATGAAAATTTGCCTTATTAAGTGGTAAATTTCACATATTCTAAAAAAATAAAAAATCTCTAACTTATGCTTTTTATGAATTACATTTTTTTACAATTTTTTCTAGTATGTATTTTAAACCGAGTACGCCTTTATTGGATCGGTAAGGGTTTTTGTTACATGCTGTATTAGGACAGCCACTTATTTGGAAGCCGTATTTTTTAAGATTTATTCTATTCTCGCAAGATTTGAATGATACGATGCCAGACCTTTAGTGAATTTTGATTTCAGATTTTTAGTGATTCTTATTTTCGTAGACATAAGGTTGCGGTCTGTTATTCAATGTTAGAATAAGAACTTCTGCTGTAATATTTTTGTACAAATCACTCGAAGAGTACGTAAATGGACTGGGAGTCTGTGGTTGGCCTTATGAATTTGGGTTCCAACTAGAGATGGGCGGGTGGGTTACAAATGGGAAGGTAAAAATTGGGAGGAAAAGTTAATAAAGGTAAAAACCAAAAAATACCCTTTTTTAACGGGTATTAATAAAAAATACCGGGTAAAAAATGATAACTGTCTTTATATTATTTAAATGGCTTCGTCATAAAATGAATAGTTCATATTCATAATATAACTGCAACGTGGTGTGGTAACGATTGGGTTGTGATTTTGTGCTGAAAATCAAGCTCACAGGCTCTACAGGACCTAAAATTTGACAGTTTTTAGTTTGGTTTCCTACGCCATCTGTGATTCTCCGGTGGTACTAATCTGCTAAATACCAATTTTTGAAAGCTAAAAATACAAAACAAAGCCTAAGATTATGGCAAAGTGTGGTGGTTGTGGTCAGTTTTTAGCCAGGGCTGAGTGTATTCGCTGCACTAAGTGTCCTGGGTCGTATCATCCCACTTGCATTGGTGTTACATCAACAAAGGTGTCGCCCAATTGGTTGTGCCCAGACTGCAAAGTGAAGATTCCAAGAAGGGACAACTCAGCTACACCTGTCAAAGGCCCATCTGATGGTATCACGGAGAACAACAAGCCAAATGCAATCCGTTCTTCTCCGAAAACTCAACCTGCAGCGGTAAGCCAGAGTGCTGTGACTGGGCAATCAACTGTAAAATCAGCATCCAGCCAACATGTTGAACTTGAGCCCCTCGCCCCAGTTACTACAGAGTCTCGCGAGCTCAACGTAGCTCATGAGATTCGCTGTTTTCGTGAGGAACTAAGTGCTATGAGGGTGGAGTTGCGACTGTTCCGGGACGAAATGGCGAGTTTAAAGGCTGATATCGGGCTGTATGGGGAGCGTATGGAGGTCATTGAAGGAAAGGTGTCGAACCTCGAGAAACGCTTTGAGGAGCCATCGTCTGAGATGCACTTTGAGGAGACTATTTCGGAGCTGAAGTCGCAGCTAAATGAACGTGATCAAGATCTTCTCCTAAATGACGTCATAATTTCTGGCATACCGGAAACAAAAGATGAGAGTCCTCTACACCTAATAAAGTTGGTGTCTTTGAAGCTGGGGGTTAACATCGACGAGCGCGATATTGTCAACGCCGAGCGAATTGGCATGGTGCGCCGCAACTTCACCGAGCCCGGCAGTGGAGACACAGCGCAGCCGCCGCGGCCGCGCGCGCTTGCTGTGCGACTGTCGCGCCGCGCTGCCCGCGATCAGCTGTTGCGAGCGGCGCGCGTGCGACGCGGCCTCACCACGGCGGACCTCGAGCTGCGCGGGCCTCCGAAAAGGTTTTATTTAAACGAGCGATTGACTCCGATTAACGGCAAGTTGTTTTTTAAAGCGCGTGAGGCTGGGCAGAGGCTTAACTATAAGTATGTGTTCGCATGTTAACTATAAGTATGTGTTCGTTGTTTCGCATGCTACTATGTTTGTTATTTGTCTGTGTGTAGTGTTGTCTGTTTTGTCTTTTTACTGTTTGTTTATACCGTGTTTTTCTGGCCGCAGCTAGCCCAGCCGAAGGGGTGCATTGTTTTGGTTGGTATTTTCCGTAGTGGTGCAGGTTGGTTGGTGCCTGTCCCCCATTGTAACAAGTTGTTATTATATATTTATATGTATTATATGTACAAAATTGCACAACAAGTCGACACAATATTATTAACATTTAATGTAATTTTAGTAGCACGTGTGCCTTTGTTAACAGTGTTAAATATTTATCTTGATTTTGCAATCAAATTAGGTCGTTATTATTTCAAAAAGCCATTAAAAAGTTGCCTCTTCTTTGCAAGTAAATGTTTCCAATGTTGCTTTCAGTTATTTAGCAATACTGTTTCAATCTAATGAGTGCAAAGTATTTTAAATTTGGATTTCTGAACCCTGGCTCATTAGGCACTCACCATGATGAGTTTATCGCTGCATTGGAGCATCATAATGTCGGTATAATGGCAATAAATGAGACTTGGCTTAGGGCCGGAGAGGAGGGGCGTGCGCCTGTCGTTCCCGGGTACCGGTTACGACACGTCCCGCGACCGGTGAACGTGCGCGGCGGCCACGGCGGGGGCGTTGGGTTTTACATCAAGCGCGGGGTAAAAGTGCGCACCCACGCGCACCCGGTTGACCCTCTTCATGAGTCAGTTGATCAAATGTGGCTAGTTTTGAGCACAAATGGTGTGAAAATCGCTATCGGCACTGCGTATAGACCACAATGGATGGATGTAGATTTGTTTTTGGATGCACTAACTTGCTCAGTAAATTCCTTAGCGTCTTGCAAACACACCATTCTTTTGGGTGACTTTAACATCAATTGCTTAAATCAAACAGACTCCAAAACGAATAAATTAAAAAAATTTCTTCAAACTCTTGACTTAAGTCAACTAGTGACATCTCCCACTCATTTTACTTCCACTAGCGAGACTTTAATAGACCTAGTGTGCGCAGATGCAAGGGTACGTTGCATTGAGGTGGATCGGATTAGTGCGCTTAGTGCGCATGCTTTTATTACTGCTGTTTTTTATTTGAAAAAGGAGAAAATACCGCCTGTCACTATAACTCGACGTAATCTAAGAAACATACCGTTAGAAAAGTTTAACGAGGACATGTCATCAGTGGATTGGCTTGCGACAGCTGTGTCAAGTGACGTAGACGCTATGGTGGCTAAATTTAACTGTGATATTGCCACGCTTTTTGACAAATATGCTCCTCGTAGGACTCAGATTATTAAGGAGAGGTCGTACCCATGGATAACAGATAACATTAAGCTTATGATGCGCCTGCGCAATCAAGCCCACTTACGATGTAGAAATTCAGTTTCAGAGTGTAAAATATTATATTACAAGGAGCTCAAAGGTCTAGTTAACAAGTCTTTATATTACGAAAAAGTGGCCTATTTCAAACACAACATTAATAGTGAGATACATCGTCCCAAAATTCTATGGAAAAATCTGAAATCAACCTTATTACCATTTAAAAGTGTGTCGGAATTGCCGTCTCATCTCAAAGATCCTGATAAGATTAATTCCCACTTCTTGAATGTTCCAGGTGATGGTATGGCACCAGCATCATGTCTGGCTTTCTATGAGTCTCAAAGATTTAATCAGGGTGTTTTTTCTATTAATGCTGTAGACCAATCTGACATAATCAAAATTTTATCAAAATTTAAATCTAATGCAGAGGGTTTTGACCACATTACGCTTGACATGTTCTTTCTGACTCTCCCACAAACCTTGGATGTGCTGACTTCTATTATTAACTCTTCCATTTCTACGTCGACCTTTCTTGACCTATGGAAAATTGCAATTGTGCGTCCTATTCCTAAAGTCGCGAACCCAAGTACTTTAAAGGACTTAAGGCCTATAAGCATTTTACCTTTCTTGTCAAAAGTGCTGGAGAAAGTGGTAAATGCCCAACTAACGACCTACCTTGAGCAAAATAACATTCTCCCGGAGGCACAATCTGGTTTTAGGAAGGGTCGTAGCACGGCAACAGCTTTATTAGATGTTACAGACAACATATTATCGGCTCAAGATGAAGGGTCTTGTACCCTATTAGTTTTACTGGACTTTTCCCGAGCATTTGATGCTATTAATTTGTCTCTTTTACTCTCTAAGATGACGTATTACGGTTTTGACGCTCCTACGGTTGCTTGGTTCAGGAGTTACCTAAGCAATCGTAAACAGCTGGTTGAAATTCCAGATGCCAATGGATCTACTCTTAAATCTAATATGACTCCAGTGGTAAAGGGCGTTCCACAGGGTTCTATACTGGGTCCCCCTTTGTTTATTTTATATAGTGCAGATATTGTTAATGTTATAAAAAATTCGAAAAGAGATGGCTAAACGACTGCCCCCAACATGACTAGCACAAATAGGAACCTCACACTAACCAGTAATATTTAAATATTAATTCATGAATTACTTAGTTTTTAATAATTTCTTATAACTTTCGTGAACTAATAAACATAAAAAAGTTTCTTAATTGTATTTATGCTTTGTTTTGGTTTGACATGACAAGGTCAAGGAATACTGACAGCTAGGGAAGAGACATATTGCATTACCAAAATGCCAAATCGAATAAGTTGAACTTCAATCGATATTTAACAACAGTTATCAAAACGATTTATTTTCTGAAACTACTTAATTGATTAATTGTATCTGGATAAGCATATTACTAACACTTCAGGCGCACAATCTTAATACATATTTTCTGTCCGTCGAGGTCAACAAAAACAATTTCTTTTTCTGTCAGTCCATTCGATTATTTTATCGATTTAACTCAGATTCCATCTCTACTCTATGAAAAAAAAACGTCGGACGTCGTTTGAACGCTTTTAAGAGGCCGAATAAAATCAAGGCATATCGGTCAAAAAATATACTATGTGTATATTTTATATGAAAGCGAACCCACAAACAACACTTTAGATGACATACTGTCATATTACTGCAGCTGTATTGTGGGTAACAGAACTCTAGGCTGTTGTTGTCATGTCATGACAGTGATCTGGTATCTCGGTTGGGCAAGACATCAGAACACATTATCATCTCCAGCTTCTTTTTTAGATAATGTCCTAATAAGACTTACCGAATAAATAAATATATAAATCGCATTATTGTTGTTTTATTTCAATATCTTATATGTACTCAGTGCGTTTATTATTTAATTTAGGCAGAATTGTTTACCTACCTACCTCAATACAGAAATCTAAAAATATTTGGGTCAGTAAAGCTAGAACTACACTGTGCACACGTCGTGTGCCACACGCCGATCTGGCCGCGTCGATCTCCTTCATTTTATATGGAAACTAGACTTGTAGAGCTACACTTGATCCACGCCACGCAACGTCTACGTTAAACGTGTGCGTCGGTCTAATGTAGTTCTAGCTTTAATCTAAGATCTTTTTCAAATACGTTCATCATTTCAGCCATAATATTATTTACATTGTCTGTGAATACTGTCTTTATTTCAACTCATTTGGATAAGTAGTTTAGGTTTTACAACAGAATACTTATATTATTTTGATTTTTGCTGGAGAGCTGGGGATTATATACCGAAAGTTCGTTGTATCAAGTTTTTTTTTGCTGCAATTACCCCTATGTAGATATTTACTTCAAGTACCTTAGTGCAAAATCGCCGGTCAAAAACACAATTATCAATAAAAATCGTCGCAGACACATTAAAACGCCTAGATAAAAGTTTATAGCAATGTCATTGTTTGAAGTTTTTGTACCTTTGTCGTAGGAGTTGCGCGATTTTGTTTTTAGGATTGTGCAAATATTAAAAGTTCCTGAACCTTTTTAAATTACAAAATACTAATTTCAGCTATTTAGCATTACATATTGCTAGGTACCATGTTTATACATGCGTTTTCATTGCGGGGGCAGTCGTCCATACTTCAATTTAGCCATGTCCTTTCATATTTATGCTGATGACATTCAATTATACATTTCTTTTAAACCTGAAGACTATAATACCGCAGTTAAATTGTTAAACGAAGACCTGGACAGGATCGTGGACTGGTCAAAGCAAAACTCCCTACTACTTAACCCGTCCAAAACAAAATTTATGCTTTTCGGTTCTAAAAGTCAACTGGATAAAATTAACTCTAATCGTGCAAACGTGATCGTAATGGGACAATATATTGATCGTGTTTACGAGGCGAGAAATCTGGGTTTAATCATGGACCAAGAACTGCGTTTTGAGGCTCATATTGCAAACTGTGTAAAAAACTGTTTCTACCGTCTAAAAGTTTTGTACAAGATGCGCCCGTATCTGAGCGAAGACCTGCGTGTTCAGCTAGTTGAAAGTCTGGTTCTATCTAAGTTAAATTATGCCGACACCGTTGTAGGACCTCGACTTTTAGCACGTACCACGAGACTAATTCAAAGGGTTCAAAATGCTTGCGCTCGTTTTTGCTTTAACGTACCACCAAGGAGCCACATTACACCATTTCTAAACAAGCATAACATTTTAAAAATGAAGTCACGACGGAAATTGCACTTGGCCTGTCTTCTTTTTGGCATCATCAAGAATAAATGTCCGTCATACTTGTACTCGAAGCTTGCGTGGATAAATAGTCACCGGCAACGTAGGGCCAGGCGTTGTGCTCAGCAGCTGGCTACGCAGCATCACCATGGTGCAGCCTTCCGAGGAAGTTTTCGGTACGCGGCCTCCAAATGTTGGAATAATATTCCCCCACCGATTAGGGACCTAAAAAATATTAGTAGTTTTAAGGCTAGACTTAAGAAATTTATTTTGAGTTCACAAATCGAACTTAATGATGTGGACGAAGACAAATCGTTTATATAATTCAATAATATATTTATCTATTTTTAAATTTAATGTAATCATACACCTAATTCATTTTAATCATGCAATTTTACCACCTATTTAAATGACATATACCTAATAAGAAACTTACCATTATACTGTGAACCAATATAGTTCACTTTCACCTTTTCTTTTCTAATTGCAATTTACAATACTTCGATTTAAAGCAATAACTGTGAGAATTTAGATAGTTTGGCACTTGGAAATATTTTCTGGAAGGCAGCTTTTTCTTTTTATGCACTGGCTTTATTGTGTATTGTTGTATTTACTTATTTCTTCTAATGACGGCTGATGGCTGATTGCAAAGCCGGTATCTGACGCGATTATTCGTCAATTGCGTCGAACGTCGCGTTGACTGATGAGCACTGTTTTCGCGTTATTTTATTTTATTATTGTGGATAGAGTAGAAAATTATGATTTGTAACCAGCATGGCACATATATATTATTTAATATTTTCTTATTACTTTACACTATTTATTTACGTATTTTAATTACAATATTACCTAATACATAAACATTAATATTTAATTCAGTTATTATTTTATTTACCCTCGTCCGTGCGTCACTGCGGGGTGCCAACTGAAAACCAGCGCTGGGTGTCCAACGCCCAGCAAATGCTGAGATGGTAACCCTTTCGGTATGGGCACGCTCAGCACAATTTTATTGTATCTTTGTTATTGTACCTACTGTTTATTTTCTTTACCTTTTGTTTGTTGCTGTTGTGTTGTGTCTGTGTCGAATAAATGTTTATTCTATTCTATTCTATTCTATTCTAATAGTCTTTTTATTATTTAATTGGCTTTGTCATCAATACTACGATCTACCATGTTAACTTTGACCTTGACCATTGAAGATAAAATATTAATTTTAAATAAAACGAATTAAATATCTTTTGAATCTCTAATCAACATAAATTTTCAAAGAAAACAAACTGTTTAGAATAAAAACAAATATTGAGTACTGTACTGATTGCACATGTTTTAAAGTTAACTAAATGCTGCACACTACCTTTAAAAATCGTGAAAACATTTCAAAACAAGTAAAGGGGTAAAAATTACTTAGATTTTTCAATGTATGTGGTCATGCTTGCTGAACGATCGCACTGTTGCTGC
This sequence comes from Polia nebulosa, assembly GCA_951329385.1. Classification (NCBI taxonomy): domain Eukaryota; kingdom Metazoa; phylum Arthropoda; class Insecta; order Lepidoptera; family Noctuidae; genus Polia; species Polia nebulosa. The sequence continues at coordinate 19,370,238 of OX589614.1, forward strand.
AGATGTGCACGGGGCAGTTAAATACGTACTGCTATTTTGGTTTTTAGACGAGCAAAGTCCCTTCCACCATGTTACAGGACTTATATCTTCAACTTTTTCCCAAATGAAGCGCTTCCTCCAAAACCCATCGGGATGGGTTTTGGAGGAAGCGCTCGGGGGCTTTCATCATTTCATCCGAAAGACGTCCACTGCTGGACATAGGGCCTCCCCCAAGTGTCGTAACAATGACCGGTCCTGTGCGTCTCGCATCCAAAGGCTACCTGCGACTCTCACCAGGTCATCGGTCTACCTTGTTGAAGGGCTTCCAACGCTGCGTCTTCCGATACGCGGTTGCCACTCCAGAACTTTTCGGCCCCATCGATCGTCTGTTCTGCGAGCAATATGCCCTGCCCACTGCCACTTCAGTTTTGCAATTCTTTGGATTACGTCGGTAACCTTGGTTCTCTTGCGGATTTCAACATTCCTGATTCGATCACGCAAGAAAACTCCGAGCATAACCCTCTCCATTGCCCTTTGGGTGACTTTAAGCCTTCTGATGGGGCCTATTGTGCGCGACCACGTTTCTGTTCCATAATTATGTCATCACTGGCAACACGCACTGACTTTCGACTTGAGACACTGTGGTATGTGGGAAGAGAAGATATCGCGCAGCCTCTCGAATGCCGCCCAGCCGAGTCAAATTCGACGATTGACCTCTTTCTCGAAGTTAGCCCTAGTAGTAGCAGTAGTAGACGTACTCGTCTACAACTTCGAGCGTAGAGTCTCCGATCTTGATAGGAATGGGTGCTACATGGATATTTGCCATGATCTTGGCAACATATATATTTTTTTTTGGGGTGGGAAATCATCCAATGATATCTCCCGCTCTAGGGTGGAGCGGGAGGGCGTGTCAGACTCTGATTGACTAAAACCCACCCCTGTTCCTTCGCTGCCCTGAGTGCCCAGGTGCGAGGAACTCTGTTTCAAATTTATCCTCAAGCCCTGGGCATGCGTCGGCCATGACAGGCCCGCCATGAATTCTGACAACTCTTTGAGGCGCGCGTGGAACACTAGGCGCCGTCGACTCTCGGGTCTGGTGCTGATCGGACGGCGAGCTACCTATTACTCGCCGTCCGTAGGCTCGGGTCTACGGTGGCCGGAGATCGTCTCGCGGCGCTGAAGCCCCTAGCGTCTCCTGCGACGGCTGCTGCTGAGGGCGTGAAGGTGACTCTGTTGTTGAGTCTCCCTCACCCATGCCGCCTCCCTCTTCGCGAGTATTACTGCTTCACAGAAGGAGGAGACGGCTTCCCATTCCCTCTCGCTCGTCGCTGGCGCCTATCACATCCACAAGGACACGGCGGTGCTCTGCCCAAGTGGGACAGACCTCCACCGTATGCTCCACCGTGTCCTCTGGGCGATCCTCGCAGTGGAAACACTCGGGCGTTTCCTCCCACCTGATCCGAAACAAGAACCTCCCGAAACAACCGTGTCCGGTGAGGACCTGCGTCAGGCGGCAGGTGAGGACGCCGTGGCGCCTCTCCAACCACTCCTCGCAACACAACTCTTTCAGTTAGAATTGATGTCAAATGTAAGTAAGTATTTCATGCAATAATGACATTTGGCATTAATTCTATCTGAAAGAGTTGTATTGATGATTTTAATGATTACAGTTCTGTAAATACGTACTTGCTACGGAATCCTACTTGCGCGAATCCTAGTTCGACCAACATACAACCCGATACTAACCTGCAAATTGCAAAAGACCTAAGAAAATTTTAATTTCGCGGTCTACTCGTACTCTGGAGCTTTCACGAAATTCTCCCTCCCCTCCTCGTCGTCCCTCATTGGACAGGTACAATGCTATGCTCTTCTCTTGTTCTAATGAGAAAACAATGTCCTGATATGTTGTGCTGACGACAGTTTCAAATAAAAGTAAATGATAAAATTCTGTATGTCAAAGTACCTCAAGCCCCTCATTAGCAGACACAACTAAAAACCTATTGTCACGTCTCCTTAAGGAGAGGCGAGGGGCCTGACGGATTAAAAAATACAATAGTTAGTTTCAATTAGACTGATTTTAAATTTTACCCGGTATAAATTAAAAATGGGAAGGTAAAAATGGGTAAAAATGGGTTACCCAAAAAAAATTACCCAAAGTCTGGGTCTTTACCGGGTATAGTCCCATCTCTAGTTCCAACACGTTAGGTCATTGTTTTTCGTCAGCTTTTGTTGCTAAGTTATCAAGATGGCCATGCCATCTAGTTTTAGCTGTGGTGTGACCACTCAGAATAAAAAAAGATTAAATGTAAAACTTTAAACTGGAAAAAAAGTAACTAACTGTGTGTAATTTTAAATTTTGCTACCTTTGGCTGGTCTATGATGTCCTTCTGGCAATTACCAAAGAAAAGGTTTCTGTACATGTTAGCCCGTTCTCACCACCACACCGGTGAGAGTAGCGATGTTTCAAGGTGTCAGAACTTTTGCTTGGAAGGAGGTTGCAGTGTCAGTGCTGCGGGGCAACCTTCTAGTATCATTAAATCAGATTCGCAATTCGCCGAGGCATTTGAAAATTTCTTTGCAGAGATTCCCGTATCGACTACAAAATCTCTAAATTCATCACCAACTGCTGCAGAAATTTTACTGAAAGAAAACGTTCCAGTTTGTGAATCCCAATTTAATTTCCAATATGTCACTTGTAATGATGTATTTAAAACTTTTAATTAAAACATTGTAGCACCTACTTTAGCAGTAATTTTTAATAATTGTATAGATTGTGGTGAGTTTCCTGATCTAAATATAGTCAAATTATGCCATTGTAAAAAAAATGAAAAAACCATTATCATTATTATTTTTCATTATTATTTCGTTTATTTTTCTTTTTAACATATTAAATACATTTTTAAATATTTCTTAAAAAAGAATATATAAAAACATTTAAAAATATAAAAAATAGTAGCCCAGCGGTATCGGGAACAGGGTCCAAGCTACCGGCGGTCAGGGCTCCAGAGAGAGGAACCGCCTGACAATGCGAGCCGTGTTCAGAAGTACTGCTTTCTGAATCAAGCCCTTGATCCAGCCGCCTAACGAGAGCCTCCTGAGGTGTTGATCGAGGCTCGTGCATTAAGCCATTGGCTGACACGATTATTATTATTATTATTTTATTGTTTAAATCGGGTAGTACATCAGACCCTACTAATTATAGACCTATATCAGTGCTACCTACTTTTAGTAAAATTTTTGAGAAAATTATTTGAGATCAAATTCAAAGATATTTTAATAAACACAAATTATTACATAACAAACAGTTTGGTTTCACAAAGGGTCGTTCACGGACCTGGCGGAGAGCCAGTACGGCTTCCGCAGGGGGCGCTCCACGGTGGACGCAGTCATGCGCGTAAGAGCCCTCACGACGGGGGATGCAGTGGCCCGGGGTAGGGTCGTCTTGGCGGTGTCTCTGGACATCGCCAATGCCTTCAACACCCTGCCCTGGAGTTGTATAGTGGAGGCACTCCGGTATCACCGGGTGCCGCCCTACCTCCGTCGCGTAGTCGAGGCGTATCTGACGGACAGAGCCGTCATCTACCCCGGTCATCAGGGAGTATGGAACCGGCGAGAGATGTCGTGCGGTGTTCCACAGGGATCGGTCCTGGGGCCGCCCTTGTGGAACATCGGATACGACTGGGTGCTGCGCGCCGACCTCCCCGCTGGCGTCAGCGTAGTGTGCTACGCTGACGACACGCTGGTCTTAGCGCAGGGGAGGTCGCACGAGGCGGCGGCCGAACTTATGACACGTGGGGTTGCGACAGTCATAGAGAGGATCCGGCAACTGGGACTCGAGGTGGCATTGCACAAGTCCGAGGCCATGTGTTTTCATGGTCGTCGGAACGCGCCACCTGCGGGTTCCCAGATCACGGTAGGAGGGGTTCGCATCGGCGTCGAGGGTACGATGAAGTACCTGGGACTCGTCCTCGACAGCCGGTGGAACTTCGTCGAACATTTTCGACGTTTGGCTCCCAGATTGGACAGGGCCGGGGCCGCCTTGAAGCGGCGCCTACCCAATCTGAGGGGGCCAAACGCCTCCTGCCGGAGGCTCTAAGCGGGGATCGTGCGGTCCATGGCCCTCTACGGGGCACCGGTGTGGGCGCGTTCGTTGAGGCAGCGATCAGCTCGCCTGATGAACGCGTCCCAGAGGGTCATGGCGATCCGTATCATCCGCGGATACCGCACGATCTCCCGTGAGGCGGCGAGCCTCCTTGCCGGACTGTCACCGTGGGATCTGGAGGCAAAAATCCTCGCGCACCTGTACGAGTGGCGCGAGGAGGCCAAACGCCGGGGCGAAACTCCGCTGCCGCGACAACTCGCGGCTCGGCGGACCGAGCTCCGGCAGGATCTCATGGTGACATGGAGAGAGCGACTGTCGCAAACCAGCACTGGGCACGCCACCATCGAGGCGGTAGTGCCCCTCTTTGAGGAGTGGCTGGAGAGGCGTCACGGCGCCCTCACCTTCCGCCTGACGCAGGTGCTCACCGGACACGGCTGTTTCGGGAGGTACCTGTGTCGGATCAGGGCGGAGGTGACCCCTGAGTGTTTCCACTGCGAGGATCGCCCAGAGGACACGGTGGAGCATACGGTGGAGGTTTGCCCCGCTTGGGCAGAGCACCGCCGTGTCCTCGTGGATGCGATAGGCGACAGCGACCTCTCGCGCCGTGCCCTGGTTCAGGCCATGGTACGGAGCGAGAGGGAATGGGAGGCCGTCTCCTCCTTCTGCGAATTAGTAATGCTCGCGAAGAGGGAGGCGGCACACGTTAGGGAGGCTCAGCAACGGCCGAGTCGCCCTAGCGCCCCCAGCCGCGACCGCCGCAGGAGACGCCAGGGGCCGCGAGACGATCTCCGGCCACCGTAGACCCGGGCCTGCGGACGGCGAGTAGTGGGTAACTCGCCGTCCGATCAGCACCAGGCCCGAGAGTCGACGGCGCGTAGTGTTCCACGCGCGCCTCAAAGAGTTGTCAGCCAAAGGAAGGGGCCTGCCACGGCCGGTGCCTGCCCGGGGGTGGAGGATAAATTCGAAAGAGTTACCTCGCCCCCGGGCACTCGAGGCAGGGAGGAACAGGGGTGGGTTTTAGTCAGTAAGAGTCTGACACACCCTTCCGCTCCACCCTAGAGCGGAAGAAGTCATTGGATGATTTCCCACCCCCCAAAAAAAAAAAAAAAAAAAAAAAAGGGTCGTTCAACAACTGATGCTGGTGTTGAACTTTTGGGACACATTTATAATGCATGGGAAGATAAATGCGATGCGTTGGACATTTTTTGTGATTTGTCTAAGGCTTTCAATTGCGTTCTCCATGATACATTGATCAGGAAGCTGCACTATTACGGAGTCCGGGGCGCCTCTCTGGATCTTCTTACTTCATACTTGAGTTGAGTAATAGGATTCAGAGAGTTGATGTGAACGGCAAAAGGTCTCCCGGGTCTGTAGTCAGAATGGGGGTTCCTCAAGGCTCAATTCTGGGTCCTTTTTTTTTCTAATCTATATCAACGACTTGCCTGATCTCATAAAGGATAAACATGATATAGTGCTGTTTGCAGATGACACTTCACTTTTATTTAAACTCAAACGTCAGCAGGTGGTTATTGATGATGTAAATAATGCTCTTTCAACAGTAGTTAACTGGTTCAACATCAATAATCATCTCCTTAGCGAGAAAAAAACAAAATGCATAAAGTTCACATTACCCAATGTAATACAAGTGAACACTAGTGTGTCAATAAAGAGTGAAGAGTTGAAACCCGAGGATTCCATAGTGTTCTTAGGTTTAACTTTGGATGCGCAACTTCAGTGGAGCCCCCATATAGATAAACTGTCCAAAAAACTTAGCTCTGCAGCATACGCCGTAAGGAAAATTCGTGGTTTAACTGATTTAGAGACAGCTCGTTTAGTATACTTTAGTTATTTTCATAGTGTGATGTCGTACGGCATTCTGTTGTGGGGAAATGCCGCCGATATTCGAACAATTTTTGTTTTACAAAAAAGGGCTATTCGTGCAATTTATAAATTAAGTCCCAGACACTCCCTCAAAGACAAATTTAAAGAGATTAATATTATGACTGTTCCCTCTCAATATATTTATGAGAATCTCATGTATGCACATAAAAATATTAACCTGTTTAAAAGATACAGTGATATCCATAGCATAAATACTAGGAACAAACACAAATTTATTGTACCTAAAACCAGGCTCAAGAAAAAAATAGGTGGTTCATTTAGATGCCAATGTATACGTTTGTATAATAAACTTCCTAGCCAAATTCAAGAACTAAGCATAAATAAATTTAAATCATTTAATAAACGTAAGCTATGCCAGAAAGCTTTTTACACAATTAATGACTTTCATGAGGACAAAAAGGCGTGGGATTGAGCTGCTTCAATGATATACATGAGCCATTGTTTTCATATGTACTACTTACTGATGAAATATTTTTATATATATATTTTTTTAATATTCGTTATTGACATGAATACTTGTATAGTATTATATTATATTTTTAATTTTTTTTTATTGATATTTTATTATTATTGTTTATTTTTTGACTTGAATACTTTGTTAAGTATTATATTTATTTTTATTTTTTGATTCACATATTATTATTACTATTTTGTTTGACACGAATATTTACTTTGTAAAGTATTATATTTTTAATTTTTTATTGATTACTGTAGGGTTGGTGTTTGTGAAATTAAAGCCCCGTTGAACTTGATGATAATTTATTGGCAACTTTACTTATGTTACGTTACAATAATTGAATATCATGCAACAACCCTAAGTGGAGGGATGAAAGGGACTACGTGGCTATCGCCTTTCAGACCTCCCCTAGCTGACTAGTTCCTGAAGACTGCTAGGCTATCGAAGCAGAAACTAGTTGTACTAAGGATCAGAGCTGGCTGCGTGGCTACCGGGCTCAGAACCTCTAGCTAGTGAATGACTATTTGTTCGAAGACAGCTCTGCTTATAAAGGCGGATGGTTTACATGTGTGCGCAATATTTACACGTAGTCGTCTGTAGTTGTAGTCTTCTAGTTTATGAAGCCGCTCCTCATAGTGCTTTGGTTAAGTTACACTAGATGGCGCTGTATGTTTGTTACATTCTCACCCTCTGGTACTCTATAGTCGTCCCGACTGAGTACCAGGATCAGTATCTATCTTCCTTGGTCTCCCTCTTTTTCTTATAGGATTTAATGGTTTGGGCACATTGTCATCTCTTTGTTCAAATTTACATATTGCTGACGTATGATATTTTCCCATGGATTGTTCTGGTGTCTTTGGGTTTGCTACTGCATATGTGGATGCTCCATGTTTCTTTATGACGATATAAGGACCATCTCTGCGTGGTGCAAATTTTGCTGTAAACTGTTTCTCATTTTTGCTTACTGGATGTGTCTCAACCAATACTAAGTCTCCTATTTTATAACATGGATCTGGTCTTCTTCTTTGATTTGCACGTTGCCTATTACTGTCTTGCATGGTTTCTACGTTTTCTTTTGCAATTAGTAAATCTTCAGCTAACTGCTTCAAAGTAGGTGTGATTTGTGATATAAATTTTTCTTGTGTTATGACTGTACTGAAATCATGTGTAAGATCATAGGGAGTTCTTAATTCACGTCCAAAAGTCAAGTAGGATGGTGAATAGCCCGTTGTTTGACATACAGCCGAGTTCATTGCAAATCTGATAGCAGGCAGTGTATTTGGCCATTTTTGGTGTTGATTCTTCACCATAATAGCAATTTGAGTTTTCATGTCTCTATTTTTCCTTTCCACAATATTAGGTTCTGGGTGATATACTGGTGTCAGAATGTGTTGTATTTCTAGACAATAAGTAAGTTTTTGCATTATTGCTGATATGAATTGTACCCCGTTATCACTTACAATTTTCCTTGGTAAACCATAGCGCAGAAATATTTCATGCAGAAGAGTGAGTGCACAGGCTTCTGCTGTGGCTTCTGTTATTGCAAATAGTTCTACCCATCGAGAAGCTGTGTCTTCAACAATAAAGATCCATTTTTCTCCTGTTGCTGCTTTTGGTAAGGGACCGAATAGATCAATAGATAATACTTCAAATCTGTGATTATTTGCAGTTGATTGATATAAACCCGCTGGTTTTTTATTTGATGGTTTATATTTCTGACACTCTACACAAGTCTTCACATATTTAATTACATCCTTCCTTAATCCTTTCCAGTAGAATTTATCTGTGATCCGTTGAACTGTACGTTCTACTCCATAATGGCCAGCTACTGGGTCGTCATGATATGCTTTTAATATGTTTGGTCTTTCTTGTATTGGTATTATTAATTTTGCATTATCGTCTTCTTGTTCTGGTGTATACCGATATAACACATTTTTGTTAAGAATGTAACCTTTTTTAGACCATTCTATATAATTTTCTGTTTGTTTTTCCTCTTCAAGTTCATTTATTATTTTCTTGAGCTCATCATCTTTTAGTTGTTCCTCACGTATTTGCTTTTCACTGTATTTTGGTAATTCTATTTCTACATAACATAAATTACATTCTTCACTATCATGTGTACATGGTGGTCTTGATAGTGTGTCTTCTACAACATTAGTACGCCCTGGAGTATATTGTATATTGAAATTATAGGGCTGTAGTTGCAGTGCCCAACGGGCCAAGCGGCCGGTTGGTGTTTTCAAATTCATTAACCATTTTAATGGTTGGTGGTCAGTGATTGTAATGAATTGTGTACCTTCAATGTAACCTCGAAATTTTGAAACTGCCCAAACAATCGCTAAGGCTTCTTTTTCAGTCACTGTATAATTACATTCTGCTGGTGTAAGAAGTCTGCTTGCATATTCAACTGGGTGTTCGTTTTCGCCCTCCCCCTGCACTAAAGCTGCTCCAATTGCATATTGACTTGCATCTGTTTTGATTATAAAACGAGTTTCACATTCTGCTTGTTTCAGTACTGGGGCTGTTGTTAATGCTATTTTTAGTGTTTCAAACGCATCTTGTTGTTCGTTTTTCCACTCCCAACATGTTTTCTTTTTAGTTAAGTTTGTTAATGGTCGAGCTATGTCTGCAAAATTGTTTATAAATCTTCGATACCATGAAGCAGTTTGTAGGAATGTTATCAATTGTTTTATATTTTTTGGTTTTGGTAATTTTGCTATAGCCGAAATCTTTTCCGGATCTGTTTTAATTCCTTCTGGAACTATTAGATGTCCCAAATACTTTATCTCGGAACATATGAATTTACACTTTTTCCTGTTAGCCTTTAGGTTAAATTCTCTGAGTTTTTCAAATATTTCCTTCAGATCCTCTAAGTGTTGTGTGAATGTGGCTGACCTTATGATTAAGTCATCTAAGTATGACAGTACACACTTTGGTTGCGTTCCTAAACTTTGAATGAATTTATCTATTAGTCTCTGGAACGTAGCGGGTGCGTTCCGTAACCCAAATGGCATTCGTTTGAAACGGAACGTTCCAAATGGTGAGACAAAGCTAGTCTTATCTTGGTCTTCAAAATGTACCATTATTTGCCAATAGCCTGATTGAAGATCGATTGTAGACATGTATGGCATTGCTTTTGCTTGATGTAATAGATCGTCAATCCGTGGCAATGGATATCTATCTGGTTTTGTTATTTCGTTGAGTCGCCGATAGTCGATAGAAACTCTAATATCGTCTATACCTTTAGGTACCATGATAACAGGTGCTGCCCAGGGTGAATCACATTCTTCTATTATATCATTGCTTAGCATTTGATCTAATTTTTGTCTCAATTGTTGTTGTCTGTGTGGTGATAATCTGTATGGTTTTTGAGCTATAGGTAGATGACTACCTGTGTCTATTCTATGCAAGATAAATGGTGTTGGTTTTGTGTTTTTGTCAAATGTATCACTATAAGTAGTTAGCAATTTGTTGAAATCTGACTTTTCAGTTTCTGACAATAGTTTTCCTTCACTGGGGCGTAATAAAATATCAAAAGAATAGAATGACATTTGGTTTATTGTTACATAATGAATACGTGGATCTTTTTGCGATGCTTCATCCGCTGGTTCGCGAGGACGGACAGGACGAGGCGGTGTGTCCATCTTCTGAAGTGACCATTTTGCAATCTTCTTAGGCGGTGGACTGTCTTCAAAATTGTACAATGGTGACGGTGTTTGTGGAAGTGGAGAAATCATGTGCAGTTCTTTGGCCCACTGTATAAAAGTTGACTGTGATTCCGGTGTTGACTGGCCTGAATTAAATGTTAGACATTCAGCTGCCTTCAAGGGAATCTTCTCATTTTTCAATTGCAGAAAGGCGTGCAACTCACTTGGTTTATCTATGAAGTGCCATACTCGCTGTGGCAAGTTGAGCATTATTCCAGCCCTTTCTAAAAAGTCAATGCCGAGTAGAGTGCGATTATCAGTGGCGTCGGGTATCACTGTGAACGTTATAGGTAGGGAACGTCCACCAACTATGATTTCCACGGCTGTGGTTAGTAATTTTCGGGTTTGAACCGTCCCATCGGCTAGGATTGTGTCGCCCGTTTTCTTATCGAACGTGGCTCCACTTTTTATGAACAATTTGTACAGCTGTATGCTTGCCACACTCGTTCTTGCAGCCGTGTCTATATAAGCATAACCTTTTTCATTTTTACAGATGATTTCTATAGTAGGTATCTTAACATGGTCCTGTTTTATCTCGGTGGTATTCACTGTGTAAAATGCAACCGGCTTTGGTGGTGTTTCTTTACTCTGGCATTTCTTGCAGTTACTTCTGAATACCCCTGCTTCACCGCACCCATAACACGATACCTTTGTAGTCTCGGTGGCTGTAGCTGTCGCGGCTGGTTGTTTCTTTGCCTCTGCCATGCGTTTTCGACATTCCTGAATTGTGTGTCCTTTCTTTCCACAAAATGCACAACGTTTTATTTTTTTTTCATGACGTTCTCCCGTTGAAAAAGTACTTGCTTGCGATTCTTTCTCCAAACTTTCTAAATGGCGAGCTTTTTCGAGTAGGTCTGTGAACGACTTAATATCGGTTCTGGCGACTTCCTTTTTGATGCTCAGCTTCAACAAACCATATACAAAGTCAAGATGTTCCTCTTCTCTGTTACGTTTAGATGGCAGTTGAGAGAGTAGCGCACGTTTCATACAAACAAACTCGTCGATCGTTTCAGTAGTTTGCTTCTTGCCGAACAATTCTAAGTATATTTCGTGTGGCTGCTTCTTCGGAGCAAACGCTGACCGTATTGCATCCAACGCGTTATTCCATTTTTTAATGTCTGCTTTCACACCGTGCCACCATGTTGCTGCCGTGCCGCCTAACAATAACGGCAATCCTTCTAATGCATCTTCATCAGAGATGTGTTCCACTTTTTTGTACACTGAGATACTGTTAATAAACTCTTCTACTATATTGTAGTCTCTTTCACCTTCATATTTTCTGGTACAACTTGCGAAACTTTTCCCAGACATGGTATTTTGTGTTGAAGTTATCGTGTTTATTAACGCAGTGAACTGATCTTGCGTCATAGTGATTGACATTTCCAAAATTATGTAGGGTAACTTTAACAAGTATGTAGGTACTCCATACAATTTGAAGGTAGGCCGTGATCAATTCAGGGTAGGCCGTCCAAGCATGTGGGTATCCGTTGATTATTTATGTTGGCCGTCAATGTAGGGTAGGCCGTCCAAATATGTGGGTATCCGTTGATTATTTATGTTGGCCGTCAATGTAGGGTAGGCCGTCCAAATATGTGGGTATCCATAGATTATTTACGTTGGGCGCCAATGTAGGGTTGGTGTTTCTGAAATTAAAGCCCCGTTGAACTTGATGATAATTTATTGGCAACTTTACTTATGTTACGTTACAATAATTGAATATCATGCAACAACCCTAAGTGGAGGGATGAAAGGGACTACGTGGCTATCGCCTTTCAGACCTCCCCTAGCTACTAGTTCCTGAAGACTGCTAGGCTATCGAAGCAGAAACTAGTCGTACTAAGGATCAGAGCTGGCTGCGTGGCTACCGGGCTCAGAACCTCTAGCTAGTGAATGACTATTTGTTCGAAGACAGCTCTGCTTATAAAGGCGGATGGTTTACATGTGTGCGCAATATTTACACGTAGTCGTCTTCTAGTAGTTGTAGTCTTCTAGTTTATGACGCCGCTCCTCATAGTGCTTTGGTTAAGTTACACTAGATGGCGCTGTATATTTGTTACATTACTTAATTATTGTAAATGTGAGGACTATGTGGGTTATTATTATTATTTTCTCCTCCTTTTTACAGTAATTTTTAACGTTGTCTGACAGTTTGAGTACTTTTGAGGCCTACCAAAATGTCTTTTCTTTGGTATTGTTCGTCAAGTCATTGAGCTCCTTAGTGGTTTTTAAGTTGAGCTATTCGACTATTGACAAATGCTTGCACTGACTGGACAGGTCCACTCAAATATGTTTGGTTCTTTCTCCAAAAGACCACTACAGACACTAAGCTGCATGGTCCTCATATAGAATAATGTGAATGCAAGAACTATGTATGTCGTTATATTCATGTAGATTTTATGATTGTCTGGCAGTTTGAGTATTTTTGCGGCCTACTCAAATGTCCTTACTTTGGTATTGTTCGTCGGTTCGTTGAGCTCCTCAAAGTCCTGATAAATGATAAATGATAAATGATAAATGATGTTTATTCAGTAAATAGGTTACAAGGAACACTTTTACACGTCAATGTTTTTTTGTCAGTTTAAGCTAGATGAGGCCGGTGTTTCCTAGCTGACTACCCTGAGAAGAAACACCGAAACAAACTCAGAGGTCAAAGTCTCTTTTAGTGTTCAAATGAAAGAGACTTTGACCTCTGAGTTGAGCTTCGCGATGACTGACAAATGCTTGCACTGTCTGGACAGGTCCACTCGAATTTGTGTGTTGCTTTCTTCAAAAAGCTCATCCCAGACACAAACGTACATGGTTCCCATATGATTTAACCAGTACACATTTTATGGATTTCAACACTTTAAAAGAGACTTTGACCTCTGAGTTTGTTTCGGTGTTTCTTCTCAGGGTAGTCGGCTAGGAAACACCGGCCTCATCTAGCTTAAACTGACAAAAAACATTGACGTGTAAAAGTGTTCCTTGTAACCTATTTACTGAATAAACATCATTTATCATTTACGTGCAGGAAAAACGTGTTGATCTCATTGGGACTTGTTACCACTGACGCGCAATATCTAATATCTGATATAACATATTCTGCTGTCAAAACGCGGCGTTCATTTTTATTGAAGTGAAGACTTCTTTAGGCGCGTTGGGCATTTTTGAGATGGGAAAAATCAATTGAACTCTCGCGACACCGTCACTGTTACGGACCGTGCGACCGCTACGCGAGTCGCTACGAGAGTACTACGACGCAACCGACACCGACACCGACGAAAGTCTCTCCATCTTAAGTTTAGTACCCTCCCAAATCATCGTTAAGTTACATTTTCATTATTAACTGGCATGGGGGACACACGGTGACCCCCAATCAATCGATTTTCAATTGTGTCTGTTGTCTGGCAGTCAATGTATTAAAATGAACTATGTCCCAGCCTTGCGAAAAGGAACTAACTCGAGGTGGCAACCAGCCCTTGTTTTTTTTTTTAAGACTGTAATAATAAGTAACTAGGCATGAAAATATTATTTAATTATGAATTATCCAACAAAATTCTGCAAAACAGACTTGAAACTCGGCACCAAACTTATCAAAAGTGAAAAATGTTTATGTAGTTATATATGCCTCAGATATCAGTAAATTTTGCACCTTTAGACTTTAGTAACAGGAAACTGCCAAAAATACGATGAGGAAAAATAATTATGTGTTTTGAGTTTTGTTTTCCTCCTCGTTTTGTTCGACTACGAGTAGATTTAGAATCGAGACTGAAATATTGTTTTCAATATTTTATAACTTTGTTTTTTTTTTTTGTAAATACTCTTGAAAACATTTCCTTTATTGTAAAGCAATTGAGTATAATTAGCCTTTTATATTCCCACTGCTGGGACACAGGCCTCCTCTCTTTGACAGGGTGTGGGCCGTAATCCTCCACGCCGGGCCCAATGCGGGTTGCAAGTTTGCAACTGCATTACAGTTATAGCAGTTGCGTAAATAAATACTTTTGTCAATAGCGCTAGTACCTACCTACTGCCGCGAAATGACAATACACTGAACTTGTTTAATCGTTTGTCTATATATATAATTAAAAAAACTTTTTTACAAAAAAAAACAACCGACTACTAAAAAAGAAAATTCACTAAAAATTAGAAAATAACTTTAATTTCGGCAGTCAGTGTTTGTATTTTTTTTCTTCGTTATTTGACACCGACTTCTGAATTAAATTTATTTCTTGCTTTTTAGTTCTATAACGTCGGTTAATTTTTTTGTTTTTTTTTTTATTTTATGATTTTTGTGTGATGGGTGTCATCTTTTAATACTCTGAGGCTAATTTCTAATCCTTTATCAATCCTCTTGCCACTGAGCTGATGATGTAACCTTCGTTCCTTTAGGTTCCCAGGATATTGACCAGTTGAGGTTACCTCTAATATTTTAAAGACGTCTCTTCTTCAAAGCATATTAAGTGGTTTCTGCCACTAAAACCAGTTTTTGTATCTAACTTCTATTGTTTATATATTGGTTCCATCATCAGCTCAGTTTCATGATGTGATGATTCCTAAATCCAAATACCTGATTAAGTTATGAAAAGTAAACAGAAACAATACCCGTGCTTAATTTTCGAGGGTTTCTCTCAATTTTATCAGAATTCCATCATCAGATCATGTTATTCTTGATATGAAACCATCCTTGAGGTTTATCCTATCTAACAAAAAAAGAATCATCTAAATAAGTTCACAAATAACGGAGTGAGGGCCGAACATACATACAGAAACACTATTCGTGCCTACAATTTTCGAGGTTTTCTCTCAATTTTATCAGGATTCCATCATCAGATCCTGATTTCCTTGACATGGGACCACTTTTAAGGTATACCCTATCTAACAAAAAGGAATTATAGAGTTCGGTTCATAAATGACGGAGTGAGGGCTGAACATACACAACAAATATATATATATATATATATATATATACGGTCGAATTGAGAACCTCCTTCTTTTTTTTTCGGCGGTTAAATTGATTGACAACTTCTACCAACAAGTCACGTGGCCTGACCGCACCCCTGGCCACTCAGGCAGGGAAGGAACCGGAGTGGGTTTTAGTCAGCAAGAGTCCGCTCCACCCAGAGCGGGAGAAGTCTTTGGACGATTTCCCATCCCTCCCCAAAAAAATAAAGTCCCAGGGTTCGCGGATTAATTGAAAGAGAGTAACCGCAGCCCTGGCACAAGCAACTGAAGGAACAGCGGTGGGTTTTAGTCGGTAAAAGTCTGACACGCCTTTCCGCTCTACCCAGTGCGGGAGAAGTCATTGGCTAATTGCCCACATCCCAAATAAAAGGATACAACAAATATTGCTATTTTCTAGACTTGGGTGGGAATCAAGGTATGTGTTGAGTCAAGGTTAAACCTAAACTATACATGCTTATTTATAATATACTCTAATCATTCAAGGTGATTTTTTAGTATTCTTATTATTCATTTTTGTACTTAGAAGTAAGGCATGATATAGTACTCATCTAGGCTAGGTCACCGTACTCATAGAGATCAATCACGTTCTTACCAACCATCAAAGCAATTTGTAGTAACAGTTCACATTATTTAGATGTTTTAAATAACGAAGCTTTATTGGAGAGTACCTTTCATACAATATAAACATTATTAAAACAATAACTATTATAGTCCAGTCATTTAAGCTTAAATTAGGTAAGAATCTCGGAATTCGAGATACTCAGCTGTAAGTCTGTAAATACTTGTATATTGACACCCTAAAAGTTGTCTCAAAACCTACATATGGTAGGGTGTATGCAACTATTAAATTTCAAGGTCAAAGGTCAAAAAAATCGTTTTATTGCGCTTTTTTTGGAAATATCTCATTTCCTATGGGTTTTTTGCTATTTGAATTTATTATCAATGTTGTAGAATACAAAATTCTCTACATGTTTTGTTTAATTTTTTTTTTTATGCGGTGAACCGTTTTCGAGATAGAGGGCGGAGAGCGCGCGGTCACAGCATTACTACAGGTCAACCGGTGCCTCCGGTCGAAAACGCGCCATATATAGTTGATGAATTATCGATAAATCAATGATTATAAATATTTATCAACTTTTATTAACTATTATACTATATTTTATCCAAACACGATGGTGCCATCTTGTTTGGTTGCGGAGATCCATTCTAGCTCCATCATCAGACCAGCTTGATAGTACTACATCATTGCATTAGGCACTTAATTTTATAAGAAATGCAAGTTTCAGCTTAATTCAAATTCAAATCATTTAATTCAGACCAGTAATAATTTTTTTATGTCCATATTAATATGTTAGTAGCAATAAACTTAAATCTATGTTAGTCACAAAAATACTAATAATAAATCAATTTACAATAAATCTCATCATTCAAAACCATTCATATTAAGCTGCAAATCTCTCATAAAATATGCAGCTTAATAAATCTATCCCACACTGCCGACTCTGGTCTTTCTGCGAACGCCCTTAAGATTCCGTTGTCACATCTCTAAGTCGACGTATCAGTGAGGCCGACTTCTTGCGCATTAACGCGTAAAAGTCGTCCACTCTCGCGTCGGCAAACATGCCCGAGGCACTGCAGAACCGGGGCAGTCTCAACAGAACCCTAAAGGCGTTGTTGTACTGAACTCTTAGAGCATTGTAGGCCCGCTGCGTGTAGTTGGTCCACAGGGCACTAGTGTAAAAGCTTTGGCAGTAGGCTTTGAACAAAGTTACCTTTACTTTTGCTGAACACTTCGCAAACCTGTGCACCAACATGTTCGCGCGTACCTACCGATAATGCCCTTCGCTCTCTCTCAATATCTGCGTCATCATTTAAGGTCTCGTTAACAATGTGGCCTAAGTACTTAAACTGGGAGACGCGACTCAAAGATACTCCATTTAAATACACTGGTGGTACATGCTCAGGTTGTTTTTTTCCTACCTCTGATAACCATGTACTCACTCTTTTTAACGTTGTACTTTAAGCCGTGATCTCCAACGTATGACTCACAGATACCGAGCAGCTTCCTCAGTCCACCAACAGATGGACTCAGCAACACCATGTCATCCGCGTAACTGATGTTATTGACGCAAACATTATCTATATGACACCCAACATGGATGTTGCTGAGCTCACCAATCAGCTAGTTAATATATAAATTAAATAGTCTTGGAGAGGTCAGTCCCCCTTGCCTCACACCACACTCAAGTGTATCGTCAGAATAAACATTTCCTCACCTGACCATATTCTTCTGATGTCTGTACCAGAAAGAGAATATACTTATGAGTTCAACAGGAGCCCCAATCTCTCCAAGCTTAGCCCAGAGCTTATTATAATCCACTAGGTCGAAAGCCTTCGTCAGGTCGAGAACGCAGGCGTAAATAGGCGTGCTCCTATTAACGTTGTATGAGACCGTGTGTTTAAGTGTTAAAATAGCACTTTCAGTTGACAAGCCTTCACGAAACTCAAACTGCGCATCCTGCAGGCTGATGTTCTTGCTTAGCTGTGCATCTAACAACCCATCGAAGAACTTCGCCATCACAGTAGCTAGGGAGATACGTCTATAATTATTCGTATTAGTCACATCCCCAGTGACATTCTTTGCTGTAGGTACCACAATTGTTTCCGTCATCTTAGATGGTAAGTATGAGTGACGTATGCAGAAGGTAAATTAATTTATCAAAGACCAGAAAGTGTTTGAAAAATGGGTTTCTAAATTTGTAATCGGATAAACACAAAACCAAAGCAAGTTAATAATTATAAAGTTTGTAAAAATAATTTAAGACTTCTCAGTTTTCCTTTAATCTATAAATAACTATTTCCTGTGTTTTTTAAGAATTTTAGACTCTGTAGTTTTAACCGACTTAGGAGGAAAGGAAAGGAGAAGGTTATCAATTCGGATGTTTATATATATCTTTTTTATGTATGTTCGGGCGTACCGCCATCATATATAGACGGATTTGCAAAATTCTCCTTTTTTTTCGCAAGGGATTTATTTCAAAATGGTACTATTTAAATTTCATATAGATCTGACGAAGATTTTTGGAGATAGACAGTGAAACTCTTCAATAACTAACAGCAAATGACTCGCGATAACTGGGATCGCTTATCTATGAACTTTTAACACAATTTAATATGGAACCACAACTAAAAAGTGAAAAATAAAAACTTTCACAGGATGTGTTTTCACCTGCACCCTCGATGATCTGAACAGAGCCTCCGATGCCGCTATAAACGTGGCCACTTACTGGGCCCATACAGTATAACTAAATTTTATATGTACCACCACACGAAAAGAAGAAGAAGAAGTGGTATATTTAATTTGCTTAACTTACCCCACAACTTGTCATAATTGACCATATCAAACGCCCTTGACATATCAAGGAAGCAAGAAAAGACAGAACTCTGATTATCTATGTAATAGCTTACTGCCTTTTTAAGGCACAATATAGCAGTCTCTGTCGATAGACCCTGGCGGAAACCATGCTGAGCATCATGTAAGGTAATATTCCGCTGTAGAAAGGTGTTGAAAGGTGTAGGTGTGTGTTATATAGTCTATAAACCTTCCTCGAGTAATTGAATATTTAATATAAAAATAATTTATCAATTCAATCCAGTAGTTCTTGAGATTAGCGCGTTCAACAAACCAAACAAACAAACTCTTTAGCTTTATGACAGCGGCTAAACGCGTTTAAGCGAGCTTAAACGTCGAAAACTAGGCGTTTAGAATTGGTGAAATCGGCCCTAAGTAAGCATGTTATAACGGCTGATTGTGGAACCTGACACTGTGCGTGGTTCGACAAGCACTACGCTGGTTTTTTAATAATAACATAACAATACTTATGGCATTAGTGAAATTTTCCAAAAAAATTAAAAAAACAATCAACAGACTGTCAACTGGTCAACTGCAACCCATACTCATCATCAGTTACTGTCAAGGTAGAATTTGAGTGACATAACTCTCGGGATCGCCTACCTCTTTGAGAAGTGTCATAAATATAATGAAGGCAATCGTATAAAAGGGTAGTTTCATAAACAATATCTAATTAGTCCGTAAGTAGTTTCATAAACAATATCTAATTAGTCCGTAAGTAGTTTCATAAAAAATACCTAATTAGTCCGTAAGTAGTTTCATAAAAAATACCTAATTAGTCCGTAAGTAGTTTCATAAACAATATCTAATTAGTCCGTAAGTAGTTTCATAAACAATTTCTAATTAGTCCGTAAGTAGTTTCATAAACAATGGCATGGATTCTCTTGTTCAATATCTAAACTAAAATTAGAGAATTGCTATCTTTTACTAAAAGGCAGTGCGAGAAAAGGACGGCTATAGCTATGCACTAAGTTAGAGATGTCAAACTAGTTTACGCCTTGAGCTTCGCCGTGTTTTTAGACGACATGTTTTTACGTGTACCCTTAATTTGTATGGAAATATTATTTCAAACTAAATTTGACAGCTCTAATTTACGTCCGTCTCTTTCTTGTTTTATTAGAGAGAAAAAGATAGCAATAGCCTAAATTAAGTTTAGTTTGTGCATAACAGAATCAACACCAATATCTAATTAGTCCGTAAGTAGTTTCATAAACAATTTCTAATTAGTCCGTAAGTAGTTTCATAAACAATATCTAATTAGTCCGTAAGTAGTTTCATAAACAATTTCTAATTAGTCCGTAAGTAGTTTCATAAACAATACGTAATTAGTCCGTAAGTAGTTTCATAAACAATATCTAATTAGTCCGTAAGTAGATTTCCAAAAAATGTTAAACACTTATTTTTTCTTTTGTCACGTAAACAAAACATGAGAACGCTACAGTGCGTTGAAATTTCGCGTGACGTCACGGTGTGCGACACTTTTTAGCACTAAGTGACGTAACGAACCCCCACTCTTGAACTTCAATGCTATTTATCTATGTAATTGTTTATTGGTTTGGTAAAGCAAAAAATACGAGTCCAATATTTTTTGATAATCTACATTTAATTTATTTAACACACACATACACACATAACACCACATGCACATTTCCTTTTGAGACAAGGCGGTCTGACGAAAAGTTTATAAATAAAACGTTACGTGTCCTTCATAGTTAGAATGGATGATAAAATAAAATTAATGTTAGATTTTCGTGATCCTAGACCAAATGTTTATTACACAGATTTTATCCAGAAAAGTAATCCTATAGATTAATACAATACGAGTGTTTATTTTTTGAATTTTTTGCTGGTTCGATTCCTGGTTGAGGTCAGCTTGTCGAGAAATCTGTGAATGCAGTTTTGTTTTTTTTTAACCGACTTCAAAAAAAGGAGGAGGTTCTCAATTCGACTGTATTTTTTTTTATTTGTTTTTTTTATGTGTGTTACCTCATAACTTTTCACTACGTGAACCGATTTTGAAGATTTTTTTATATTTAAAAGCTGTTGCTTCACATGTGGTCCCATTTTAATTTGGTGATCTGATGAAGAACTTCGGAGATACACAATGGAACTCTTCAATAAATGATAGCAAACCTTCCAGAATTGCTGCAATCGCATGTCTGTATATTGTTTTCACCACTTCACAACATTACATCACGCTGATACGCTCTGAAGGGGTATACAGATTTGTACAGTTCACCCTGATACACCCTAATTTCACCAACTATGTTCAAATTCCCTATTTTTGGGGCTATCAATTCGGGCATAACTTTACTATTAATTTAGTTTTAGAATGGGGTACAGCAACTAAAAAGTGAAAAATAAAAAACCTTTTACAAAAAACATACAACCGACTTCCATAAATAAAACTAAAAAATGCAAATAACGAAGAAACCAAACTAGAAAAACCGACTTCCGAAATTAAAGTTATTTTGCATTTTTTAGTTTTATTTATGGAAGTCGGTTGTATTTTTTTTGTAAAAGGTTTTTTAAAAATAAAGGAATGTTTCCTTTAAGTAAAACAATCTATCTTAAGGATTTAAAGTGGTTTCCCCTCAGGGCCCATTGATATTTTCCACCTCGTATATTTAAAATAGGTACACCTATGTGGTTCACGAACTAGTTGTAAATGGTCTGGCGCACTCGATAAGACACTGCTGTGATCAGTTCGTGTTGACTGACGGTCTACTCTCAGCTCAAGAAATTTTGCGTTCTATTTTTGCTGCATTATTTAATTGTTTGTCGTCTTGAATGTTACATAATATCGTCAAAGTATTTATTATAAGTGACTTAAAATAAATAGTATAGTACTTTGATCACTAACAGAAGCTCATTTCACTAATATTATAAATGCGACAGTTTGGATGCATGGATGGATGGCTGTGGTATTCAATCACGCCAGAATGGTAAAACGGATCAGGATAAAATATGGCACAGAGATAGATTATAATTTGGAATTGCACATGGGTTATAATTTACTACGGGGGAAGTACTAACTCCACGCGGGCAAAGCCGCTGGCACAAGCTAGTCCTACTAATATTATAAATGTGAAAGTTTGTATGTTTGTTTGTTTGTATGTTTGTATGTTTGGCTGAAGGTAACGCAAAAACGGCTAAAGGGATTTCAATGAAAATTTGCACACAGGTAGGTCATAGCCTGGATTAACATATAGGCTACTTTTTTATCCCGGTAAATGACAAAACTTAGCGAAGGCTGAGGTGGAAGTAGAAATCCAAAGTCAGGCTGAACGAGCGGTTTACGCTCACAAAGTACCAGGAGACCAGAAACATGAGAAGTATTTCCGGGGCTGGAATCATGAGCGGTAAAGTCTCGCAAAGTACCAGGGGACCAGAATCATGAAGAGGTATTTTTGGGGCTACGCGGTATAGCTTCGCAAACCACCAGGAACCCGAATCAAGAAGAAGTGTTGCCGGAGCTTGAATCCTGAGCGGTATAGATTCACAAGCTACCAGGAGATCAGAATCACAAAGTATATTCCGAGGCAGGTATGAGATGTAGATTCACAAATTATCAGGAGACCAGAAACATGAGAAGTATTTCAAGGACTGAAATTATGAGCGATAAAGACTCACAAACTACGAAAAGATTCACGAAAAAGTAGTTCCGGAGCTGGAATCATGATAGGTATAAACTCCAAAACTACCAGGAGACCATAGGACTCATGAATCAGTAGTATTTTTGGGGCTTAAATCCTAAGCGGTACAGATTTCTACGACCTACCAGGAGATCAGAATCACAAAATATATTCTGTGGCTGGTATTATGAGAGGTACAGATTCACAAATTACCAAGAGAACAGAATCATGAATAAGTTTGCCGAGCAGTACAGATTCCCGAACAACCAGGACATCAGAATTACTAATGTATACCAAGGCTGGGATTATGAGAGGTGACATTCATAAATTACCGGGAGACCAGAATTATGAAGAAGTGATTTCAGGGCTGGAATCATGAGAGGTATAGATTCTTAAACTACCAGGAGTCCAGAGTCGTGAATCAGTATTTTTGTGGCTAGAATCTTAAGCAGTATAGATTCACAAAATACCAGGATACCAGAAACATAAAGAGTATTCCGGGGCTGAAATCATGAGCGGTATAGATTCTCAAATTGCCAGGGAAAAAAAAAGAAAAAAAGAAAAAAAAAGGGGCTGGAATCCTGAGCGGTATAGATTCATAACCTACCAGCCTAGAGCGGAAGAAGTCATAGGATGATTTCCCACCCCCCAAAAAAAAAAAAAAAAACCAGGAGATCAGAAGCACAAAACATATTCCGAAGATATTATTAGGAGAGGTAGAGATTTACAAGTTACCAGGAGACCAACATGAGTAGAAAAATTTCGAGGACTAAAATCATGGGGGAACAAGACTAACAAACTACCAGGAGACCAGAAACACAAAAAGTATTCCGGCGCCGTCCAACTTTGGTAAGTCCTGCTAATGTAGAAAATTCTAATTATCATGATCCTAGCCGGTTCTAACTTCCAATCTTTCACAAATGTTTGATTTTTCTCTGGACTCAATCCGGATGTCTACGCAGATGGAGTCAAAGGCAAGAAGCTAAGTGGTGAAGGGTCTGTCTTTATGTAGAACGACATTCAAAAAGTTCTGGCTCGCAACCTAATTTGAATAACTGACTTTGGATTTTGATTTCTACATTGTTTTTTTTACGTGCTACTCTCTGGAAATACCACTCTAATTTTATAATCATACTTTTCACGCAGGCGAAGCCGCGGGCGGAAGCTAGTATTAAATAAATCAAAAATAATAATGAAAAAGAAAACCCTGGTGCACACCTGAAGAGCCTCTGCTATGTGATTTACTTTCATGTAGTCCTGATACACCTATATTGCTGAGCTTTGTAGTAACATTGAATGGCTAACGGTGTCTGAAAATAGACCTAGTGCTATCTTATTTTGTTCAACATTAGTTTGATTTCCAATGATCAGGTCAGCCGTAGCTGATAATAATGTGTTGAACGTAGAATGAAACCCGTACTGTCTTTTGAGGTGGGGTGTTTCTCATATCGCGAGTATATTACCTTTACAAAGATTTTCGACAGTTGTGTCCAACATCTTTGACAGATAGAGACAGGTAATTTAAACATTTTATTGTTTTGTTAGTAGTGTTAGTGGTAGTTAGTAGAGCAGTGGTGGCCCAGTGGTATTGGCCGCGACTTACAAGTTGTAGGTCGTGAGTTCAAACCAAGGCAGGCGCTTTACTTTGTTTAAGTTATTTCATCACCACTGCTCTCATAACGGTGAAGGAAAATATCGTGAGGAAACCGGCATGTCCTAGAACCAAAAATTCGAAGACATGAGACTTCCATCAAACCGCATTGGGCCCGCGTGGTAGATTACGGCCCACACCCTCTCACAGAGAGGAGGCCTGTGCCCCAGCAGTGGGGACATTAAAAGGCTGATGATGATTGTTTTGTTAATTCATCAAACCCCGTACCTATTACGTGTCATTATAGAACGAACATCCAAATTGGTCCAGCCGTTCTCAAGTGACGAGAATGGTACAAGCATGCACAGCAAACATCATTAAATTTTTAACTAAACATATTAATAGCACCATGAGTAAAACAGAGTTACTCGTTACTGCCATGGTCACGTTATCAAAAAGGAAGTCAGTTTAGCGATAAACACCAGAAAACCGAAAAAATTGTGAATAACAACTACACTGGGCTGCAAAAATTCCGGGTCGCTAATAAAAGTGTGATAGTTTCTTAAATACATTTATTTCGTGAAACTGTAGTATATTGCAGATGACAGATTAATACATAAAATACCTAAATAGCACAATTTTTTTTTTCTATTAAAAAAAAATAATGCTTAAAAATAGCAACCACACTATTTTTTCTTGTTTAATTTTCTTTTAAACTGTCGATAATTATGTGTACTTTATCATGTTGTGTCAAATTTGTATTTTATGCTAATAAATTCTTATTATTACTTAAAAGTCGTTTGGCAACACTCATTTATCATACATTCAAATCTCATAATTTTGTAAGTCAGAATAATTTTTAGGCATAAATTGCGTATACATAATAATTAGAAAGTAGAAGCACCTTAACGCAGAAAGTTCACAATCAATACATTTCATATCAATAGTCATTAAAAGGCAGAACAATCAAATCTCAGAAAGTTAACAGTTCAAATCATTCTTCTTTTCCTAATTTTAAAAGTTACTTTTCCAAATTCAGAAAATCTGTTAGTGAAATCTCTTTTGAAATTAATAATAAGCATTACTAATCTCTATAAGACATATTATTTATATTAGTAATCTATGCAGGTAGGTACATAAGTTTGGGAGATATCGCAGTTTTCCTAAATGACCCGTTATTTTTGCAGCCCAGTGTATTATAGGTACCTGGTCTACATTATTATTTCGTACCAAATTGGTTTAATCTAATTAGAGCCACGGGCACAAGCAAGCAATTAATAACAAATAATTTTTAGGGATCCTTAGTCCTAACAAGGACAAGGAACCCTTATAGTTTCGCTCTGTCCGTCCACGGCCTAGCTTAGAGACTTGTCAGTCTCTAAGGCTGTCTAGTACTCACGTACTAGAAAGCTGTAATTTTGCATGCATACATAATTAATCACGCCAACAAAATAAAATCTTTGAAAAAAATGTTGTATGATATTTAGGTACCTTGAGGTTATTAAAATATTTTTTAAAAGCTATTGCTAAAGCTAAAAAATACTCAATACTCAATATCTTTATTGCTTTTCCATAAAATATATGCTTAGGTGGTATGTGTTTATAATAGGGATTGTTATGGACCCTGTCGGGCACAGCAAAAGGGTAGAAGAGAGGAAGCTCTATTTTAGGTAGTTATTAGATTTATATGAACTATATCGTAACTTAAAAAATAATTAACTAATTATTAAATTTCATTTTATAACCGTAGCAGGTATAAGTTTTATTTTTAGTAATGATTATATGTAGATTAATTTCTTCAATTTAATTCTATTATTTCTGTTATTTTCTTTTATTTATATTACTGTTATTTACAAAATATTCATTTATGGAATAAAAACATTTGTTATAGATACTGATATTTAAATGTCATTCAATTTAATTCTGTTATTTATATGTCAATTATGTAATACTAATATTTAAATGTCATTCAATGTAATTCTATTATTTACATGTCAATTATGTAATACTAATATTCAAATGTCATTCAATTTAATTCTATTATTTAAATGTCAATTATTTAATACTAATATTTAAAAGTCATTCAATTTACTGAAAATATATTTGAAGCACATATAAAGTGGGATGTTTTTTTATCTTGCCTATCTTATAGTGTGCGTGCGGATAGGGCGACAACATCATTGAGGAGTAGAGAACACTATTTTTCGATTCAGTGATTCGTTTGCGAAATAATAAACATTAAAGTGTTCCCCCTTTAGAAAGCTCGACTTTTGGCTTGAAAAATCTGAAAAAAAATTTAATAGTAGTATAATGTGGGATAAAAATATTGAACATATGAACGCACCTTATACCTGTTATAAAACTTTTTTACAAAAAAAACAACCGACTTCCAAAAAAGAAGATACACTAAAAATTAAAAAAATAACTTTAATTTCGGAAAACGGTGTTTGTATTTTATTTCTTCGTTATTTGACACCGACTTCCGAAATTAAAGTTATTTTTTAATTTTAATTTTTTGATAGTCGGTTGTTTTTTTTTAAGTTTTTTATTTTTCACTTTTTGGTTGTTATACCGCAGAACTAAAAACCCCAATATCATGGAACGTGGAATTTATACATACTCGTAATTGGAGAAATCAAAAACGTCATCGAGGTATACGCGCCGAAGCAATTTCGATAAAATTTATTTGGGAGTTTATTCTTTCGGATAAAAAAAGAATTTTGAAAATCGGTTCACAACTGACAGAGAAATCGGTGGACAAAAAAAAAAACATACAGATTCATATCGAACATAGAACCTCCTCCTTTATCAAAGTCGATTAAAAACGGAACGCAGAGAATGAAAGAAAGAGAAGTATGTGTGGAAGTGAGAGAAAGTCTAATGGCGATTCCTAGATTCGCGACGTACGGTGTAACGCTGAGCAATACTTTGTGTGTGCTGGAATTAAACAGTTTTCAAGTATTTATTCGTTTATTTTGCCATACAATCCAATTCAAATCCCAATTACATCCCAATTCAATCTCAAATTTGAAGGAAAACTATCACGGTCAAGTTAGATTTGTAAAGAGTAATGGTCGTACAACTTATAAAATGTACCTACTCGAAAAATTTCGTACAATATTACATAGATGTAATTGCATCTTAGTAGACGTTATTGGCCGTTAAACCGTGAACTGAATTAATATGTCCATCCATAGCATTAAACATAAAGCCCCCTCTTAAGTACGTATGTCGTAACGGGCGACTACGGAACCCTACACTGCGCGTGACCTATTAGCACTTGGCCGGTTTTTTGTGTAGGTACCTCTTATCATCAGGAACAAATGAATTCGTTCAAAACAGGAAAATTTTTACTACTATACTACCTATATAAAGCGTTGTCTTAACACAGAACCAGTACTATGCCTTTCTATTCATCGAGCGTTCACTATCATTTGCATAGTACTACAAGATGTGTTGCATGCGTGTGTTGGCGTTGTTAGCACTGCTCGTGCCATTGTCAGATGCTTTCTCGTGGGGTGAGTATAAGAGTCTTGAACGATGATTTTATTGTTTGTTAATTATATTAGCTTAACAGAATTGTACCCATTTTACTAAAAAACTAGTAAATCCTCAACAAAAATGTGATTAGAATAGATAAGATATTTTTTTTCAAATAATGTATTTTTGGTATTTTTTGGACATTTTAATATACGTCATTAATATTTTTAGGATTCCGTACCTCAAAAGGAAAAAAGCGGAACCCATAAATAGGAACAATTCTTTGTCTGTCTGTGTGTCTATCAAGACCTTTTATTTCGGGAATGCGTGGAGGTATAGAGTTGAGGTGTTGAGTTGAGTTGAGTTGAGTTGTGGTATAAACCACATAAACTCAAATCTAAAGTTCCTTGAAGCTGTGAAAAAATCAAACTTCTAAGTTAATGTAAAAAAAGATACGGCTGTTTATGCCGCGAAAAACGTCTATCGAATCAAAATTTATAGGGTTCTTTCCGCTGTCCTATAATCATGAAATTTGGCAAGAAGCGAGGTCTTATAGCACAAGCTAAGGCGCAGTTATAGGACTTTTAATAGTTTTTAATTGAACATCACGTCTAAACGACTTGTCTTATTTCTTTGAAAAAAATTAATGTTACTCTAAACAATTTTCGTCGTAATTTGATCTGAGAATATTAGAAATTATATTTTTATAACATAGTGTAATTAATTTGTAAAGTTACATCTTGTAACACTAAAAAATTGAATAAATTTAATTCGTGGAATGGAGCGTTATTTTGCAAGTTGACAGATTGTCGTTTGACGTTTCTTTTTCCAACTTGATCTGGAGCGAGTCTGCCTCTTAAGTACGTCATACCTCCCTTCAGTTAATAAAAGAAATTTTGGCAAAGCAGACTGGACTTCATTTAAAAAAGATCTTGAACAAAAATTTTGCAATTTTTGTTTACCGAATGACCATCAAAAAGTCTACGACTTATTTTTAGATATTTTGAATGAAGCCGAAAAAAATCCATCCCAATGTTAAAATTTAACCAAAACCCCACTTCAGATTTCATTCCAAAGCCATATTGGACTGCAGAACTGTCACACGCTGTGGCTCAACGTAGGCTTGCGTTATCCAAATTTAGACGAAATCCCACTCCCCAAAACCTTGATACTCTTAACAGTCGGATAAGTATATCGCAACGGCTAATCCGTCAGGCTAAGGGAGTGAACTGGCAAAATTTTTGTTCCTCAGTTGACCACACTGCAACCTCTAGTGACATGTGGCGCAAAATGAGATGGTTGAAAGGTTACCGTTCGCCTAGACATTTTGTGGACACTCAAAGTGCTACAAAACTCCTAAATTCTTTAACACCAGATTATGTATCCCCTTTAACCCCTACAGTTCACCTAACCCAATATTAGAGTTTGAGATCTCGATGCAGGAGCTAGATAAATGTATCAAGTCTATGGATACATCTCCTGGATGCGATGATATATCTTATTCTAAGATTAAGAATTAATCTGATGTAGGTAAATCGGTATCACTAACGTTATTTAATAACTTTTTTGAACACAGTTTTGTCCCCTCTCAGTGGCGCGACATTTGCATCATACCTATTCCAAAACCTGGTCGTGACCCTAGTAACGTTTCTTCACTCAGACCCATATCCTTGTTGTCATGCATATGCAAAGTTTTCCATTATGTTTTATTTCGAAGGTTGGAATGGTTTCTGGAAAAAAACAAAACATTTTCTACGAACACGGTTGGTTTCCGTAGGGGTAGGTCGTGTTTGGATGGTCTGAGTTGCTTAATCTCCACAATTCAAGCTGGTTTTTCCGAGGGTTGTTCTACTATCGGTTGTTTTTTAGATATAAATAATGTGTATAACCACGTCAATAATACTGTTTTAATCAATGTTTTGGACAACCTTAAAGTAGGATCACGCATCTGTAGATATCCTCTCTCCTACTTGAACTATGCTGTGCCCGACAGGGTCCATAATTGTGACTAATATAATAATTTCCCTACCAACTATAAACGTTATGGTACGCAATAAAGAATTGAGTGAATTTTCTTCATAGAAGGGTACTCAAAATAAGATCTGGTAATAACTTTATTAGTAGACATTCCGGATGTGGTTTGGCTCAGGGTGATCCGTTACGAGTATCTCCATTCCACACGATCTATTTACGTACAGTGTTCTTCTGTTAGTGACGGGCAATCCAAAATTCAGTTTACTCTTGATTTAATCAGCCATGTTATTGCATGTAGGTTAAGATATTTCTCCCGCTAAAAGTAAAATTTGTTTGTTTAGTAGAGGTTATCGTAGGCCAGTTATAGAAATACGTTTAAACGGGACCTTGTTAGAGTTAGTAGACCATGTGAAATATTTAGGACTGTGGTTGGATAAGGGTCTTCGATGGAAGAAACATATAATTGAGGTTCGTGAACGTGTACTTAAATTGATAAATATCTTTAAGGTTTTGGTAGGACCTGGGTGGGGTATTCACCCCAACCACTTAAGACGACTGTATATCTCCCTTATTCGTAGTCGTATAGACTTTGGTAGCTTTTTATTATTCAATAGCGCCGATACACATTTAAGTAAACTGGACAGATTACAAAACATTTGTCTGCGTTTAATAGATGGGTTTATCAAAAGCACTCCGATTCACGTGATGGAAGCCGAATTAATGTTACCTCCTCTTTTTATTCGCCGGCGGTACTTAGCTGATAAATTTTACATAAAATCTAAATGTTTTGATTTTCTTGTAATAGGCATACTGGATAAGCTACATGGTCTTTATATATGGTATAGCTATCGTGACAATAATGCTTACTGGAGAAAAAAGAAAAAGCCACTGTTAGTTTTGTCTCACGATGTTCTTAAGCAAGAACATATGTACCGCAGTAGTAAAATTGACACGTTCTCCATGTCTAATTGGGTCAGTAATATAGACTTATCAGGGACAGTAAAGCCCAATTTAAATTCTGTAAATAAACCTAAGCAGTGTTATAATGTACATAATTTAAGATCAATATGTTGCGAGTCTCTAAATGCACTATATTCTGACTTTTACTGTGTTTATACTGACGGTTCTAGACACGAGAATTTTGTGGGGCAGCATTTTTTGATTCTTAATTAGGTGCCTTTTTCAAATTTCAGATTTTATCAAAAGTGTCAATAATGCACTTAGAGCTAATTGCTATTGCTGAAGCTTTGGCTTATATCAATTCATTAGATGGTGATCGTTTCGTTATCTTCACAGATTCGAAAAGTGCTCTCCAACATCTGTTGAGATGTACGACTACTTCATCAGCTAGGGGGCTTCCACTGGCTTATACTATACTAAGAACTATTACAGATTTTTTTGCCAAACATAAAAGGGTTGTATTGCAATGGATCCCTTCTCACGCTGGATTAGAAGGTAATGAGATGGTTGATCACTTGGCAAATGAAGCCGGCTTGGATGGAGTTTATCCGTGTTCTCCGTGGCACACCGAGCTCTTACCCTTAGTTAGAGACAGATGTATTGAATCTTGGTCAGAATATTTTGATAAAAGGTCTTTAACGAAAGGAATTTGGTATAAGACGATTCAGCCATCTCTTCCACGGATGCTTTGGTTCAGCGAGGGAGGGATGAATAGACAGGAAGTTGTGATGGCTTTGAGGCTCCGATACGAAGCTTTTGTCAATAATTTTAATGTAGGCTTCTATAATAGAATGATCAAAGTAACTTACCTAACCTGTAAGTGAACTTCGATCACTATTATACGCAGTTAACGCCTCGTCTGAGGTGATTATGTAGTCTACGTACTATTCGTATCAACAAACACGCGTTTAAAGAATTTGGTAAAAAAAACGATGATGAGTATTCCTGATAGCTTTCATGATACTATTGACGAAGTTCGTGAACGAAGAAGACGTGAGTTAACTGAAGAAAATAAAGAACTTATGAATCAATTACTAACGTACATAAAGAAATAGAAGATTTAAATACAGAAAACTTTCGTTTAAAATCAGACTTACAAAATATGATTAAAACTGTTAACACGCTTAAGAAAATATGTTTGACGCTTGATAAAAAAACTGCAACTCCGACACGTCAAAACAAAACTTTGCACCGAATAAGTTCACCAACATACATAACCAAGGAACATGAACAACAACCACATGATACTGATTGCGCGACTAACAAACTAAATAAAGATACACAAACCATACGTACTTATAGCCGTACTCAGAGTCAGACACCAAACAAAGCTAAAGATATCTTTAGCTTTGTTTGGTAGGTACCTACCCCTACTGCATCAAAAATTTAGTATCGACTGCGCAAAAAAATAAACTATGCAACCTGAGCTGCAGAAAAATCAAGGGATCCGCGCCTTTAGTTGAAGATGTTTTTGCAGAATACTTTCACTACTGCCATTACATAATGCCCAACTGTAACATAATGCGGCTCATAAGCGGTATCGAACAAAAATTAAAAGACTTTACCTTGAATGATTGCTGCCTACTTTTCGTAGGAGAAGATGATATTAATACATATTATGACAACTATATAGACGTAATAAATATGTTAAATAAATCCCTACGAAAAGTGACGCACACCAATATAGTGATCTGCCTTCCTACATACAAAACAAGATCACTAATATACAACTTCAAAGTTGAGATGTTCAACAACCTGCTTCATTTAGACAATCAAAATCATGAGTACGCATACATTTTCGACAGCAATCGTGACGCACATGATATGTTTGCCTACACTACAGGCAGAATTACATAGACAATATTATGAGTAGCATTTGATTGATCTAAACTTATATTGTAACACGAATAGACAGCTAAATAGTAACAATACACAAGCAAGTGTTTTCAACAGTGCGAATACAAATCTAAAGGAAAATTCGAGCTTTATTCGTGTACAGTAATCTTTATATCCTGCATCAAAATATTGCTGGACTCTTAAACAAAGATGATACTCTTAATGTTTATTTGGAAGAACTAGAAAGTAACAGAAAACGGATAGATGCTGTTTGCATAACTGAACATATTATGACGCCGATCGGGAAGAACTACTATACATACCAAACTATAGCCTAGCAACGAGTTTCTCTAGAGGATGTAGAAGAGGTTGCTCATGCATTTTAACTAGGATTGGCCATAAATATAGTGATAAATATTTGTAATTTTTCTCTGAATAACGAAATTGAATGTTGCGCGATAGAATTGATAGAACACAACATTATTATTGTTTGCATATATAGGGTGCTCCAATCTAATTTAGATAATTTCCACGATAACTTGAACAAGATACTACATTTGGTGTGTTTAAAACTTAGTAAAAAGGTTATTTTATGTGGTGACTTTAATATCAATATTTTGAAAAGAAATTTACAAACCTTGAATTTTGAGTATACACTGTTAAGCTATAACTTGAAATCACAATTTTCTCAACCCACTAGGCTATGCAGTGGGACATGTTTAGACAATATTGCGCATAATGTAAAGGGCTGTAAAGGGGAAATTATAGAATTCGGTCTGTCGGATCATACTGCACAACTTTTGAAATGTCCAGTTAAAAAGACATGTGCTTTAAAGCGTTGGCGAGTAGAACGACGAAACTATTGCCAGGAAAATATAGAAAAATTTAGAAACAGCATAAAATGTCTCACCTTTTCAGACATTTATAGCACCAGTGATGTTAACGAGGCCTACAACCATTTTCTAGACCTATTTCGATGTTTTTACAATCTTTGTTTTCCTTATGAAATGGGAACAATGTCGATTACCAAAAAAGGAAAATGGATCTCAAACGGGATAAGAAAATGCAGTAAAAAGAAAAGGCAGCTGCTATGGCAATATAGAAAAAACCCTACCTCAAAAAATAAAAACATATACAAAATGTACTCTGCTAGATTTAAAAAAATTATTTCACTGACACAGAAATCACAAAATAACTATTACATCAAGACCTCCCAAAATAAATCGAAAGCGGCATGGACAGTAATCAACAATAATAAAACCTTCTTTCCTAAAGAGTCTATAACGTAAATTAGAATAGGCTTAAAGCAAACAACAAAGCCGTTAGTAATAGTCGAGTCTTTTAACAATTTTTATGTCGACCAAGTTATGGAACCTAAAAATAAGGCAATACCAGAAATTCCGATACTCTCAAACACCTTTAGTTCTTTATTTGTGGAACCAACTACACCGCAGGACATAATTTACCATTTATTATTATATTATTAACTCACTTAGGAATACAAATAGTGTTGGTTATGACGAAATTTGCACTAAAGTTGTAAAAGAAACGGCTCAATACATAGCTCCACATCTAAGTCACATTATTAACATGACTATATCTAATGGAATTTTTCCTGAAGGACTAAAAACTTCCATAATTGTACCATTGCACAAAAAACAAGATAGGCAATGTATGGCAAACTACAGACCTATTGCCTTAATACCTGTCTTTTCAAAAATATTCGAGAAAGTATTTTACAAATCCCTTTATACATACCTTGAGAAGTTTAACATATTAGTCAAGGAACAAAAGGGATTTCGTAAACAGAAGACAATTAACATGGCCATACATGATCTTCTGCTCCCTATTCTATCAAATATAGGTAAAAGAAATCCTGTTTGTGCTATCTATATGGATCTAATCAAGGCTTACGATTACGTAGATTACGCAATTCTGTTAAGTAAACTTGAAAAAAATGGTATCTGGTGAAATATACTTAAATTGTTAGAATCCTATTTGACAAATAGAAAACAATATGTAGAAATTGCACAAATTTGCAAAATAATGGTTACGAGAAGAAATATCGATCCAAATGTAGGACAATAAAGTACGACGTACCTCAGGGCAGCGTGCTGGGACCACCCCTCTTCTTGCTGTACATTAATGAGCTTCCTGGACACATAAACCATCCTATGGTACTTATTTGCTGACGACAGCACAGTAGTAGTTAAATGCGACGATCCTATGACTTATGAAAAAGAAATAAAAATGACATTAAATTCAATTATATCGTGGTTTGACAAAAATAATTTTATTGTAAACTTGGAAAAGACTAAAATTATGCATTTTTACCAAAGAATTCCGAGTAAGATCCCTGACATTTATTATTTAGGCACTCAAATAGAGTCAACTACTGTCACCAAATTCCTTGGTATCATAATAGATAACAATTTGACCTGGAGATCCCAGACAAACGAAATTTGTAAAAAAAATAATAAATTTGCATATGTTCTTTACAAATTATCGAAGACTGTAAACCTAGAATCAGTACTAACGGCTTATCATGGTTATGTTGCATCAACGCTCAGGTATGGCATAATGTATTGGGGCAACTCAGTTGATAGAGTAGAGTAGAGAGAACTAGTATTTAGAGCTCAAAAAACATGTATCCGAGCTATGTGTGGCCTAAATAGCACCGACAGTTGTCAACCGTTTTTTAGAAGTCTAAAAATCTTAACCTTACCATCATTATATATTTATGAAACTCTTTTGTTAAAACACATATCTCACAATACAAATTAGCGTTCAAAAGTTACTATAGAAAGCTACGTGACAAAAATAAACTAGAACTCGAAATTACACGTGACAAAACAGCCTTAATGAATAAAAGCACTTTCTGTATAGCCACAAAAATATATAACAAGCTGCCTGAGGCATTAAAATTGTTAAATCTGGACAAATTCAAAAGTGTACTCATGAAAATTCTAACCAATAAATGCTATTACTCGCTTAGGGACTATTTTGATGACAGATACCTGTTTTGACATTATTTTATTTTTAATTTTTTTTATATTTACATAATTGACTTCACATTTTAAGTTGTTACTGTTGACATTCTAGAAATAATTTGTTGACTTTTTGTAAGTACTTGTTTTTTTTTATTTTTGTATTAATTACAATAGAAAAACTACTTGACATAATCCTATATTTTAATTTTGACAGCTATGTACTTTTTAAATTTTATTGTTGACATTTTGAAATTATTTTATTGATTACTTGCTTTGACATTCTTGTATTAATTTGAAATTTAATTAATTGACATTATCATTTAATTTTGACATTATCTTATGTTATATCACAAATTGAATTGTTTACATTTGGGTTGATCTAGTACCTATTTTTATTTGAAATTAAACTAATCGACATGCAAATATTTTGTTTATTATATTCTAGTTCTTCCTATAATTTTAAATGATAATGTCTAATGAATAATTAAATCAATGATAATATTTGTACGCCTAATGGCAAAACATAGAGAGCCTGTAAAAATTTAACATCTCACACAACGTGTAAATGTACCTATGTTCACAAATAAAAAATTCTGATTCTGAGATTATTTATTGCGTCTATTTGTTGCCAATATTAAGATCGAGCAAAAAAAACCCAAAAAAACTTGTTTCTAGTTGGTAGTGATTTTGTTATTATAACGGCAACAGAAATAATAATATATTTTTCCTAAACTATTTATATTTATTATCATGTTTACAATAGTGAAAATAAGACCGAAAACGAGAGAAAAAAAAATATTACCAAGTGCAAATCATAGTGAACAACAGTGAGATGAGAACTACAAAAATAAAACGGAACTTATGACAACGTGAAAATGCTAACTAGGAACCGGGCCAAATTGCTGACCACACACCCAACATCTTCGGGTTCGTCGCTCAGCTCCGCCTCGCAGCCGCCGAGACCTGCACCAGCCGTGAGTCGAAAGATTCCGGCCGCTGCAGTTGCGTCGAGCTCGAGCGACGAATACACCACTCCGCCGACGACACCACCACCTGCGCGTCGACGGGGAAGAGGCCGACCACCAGCCAGTTTGGAACCTCGAGGCCCACCGGCCTCTGATAGGGTTCCCGCTGCCGGTGGAAGTGTGCAGCGCATGCGATGGACACAATCCATTAACGAAAACGTCATGCGCTCATACTATGGGGCTACAGAGGGGGGAATTAACCTGACTGCGTACCGTGGTCGGATGCTCTCTCTGTTTCAGGTGCTTGAGCCAGCTGTCAACGTATCGGCCCAACGACTGTCGGATCAGGTGCGGGTCATCCAGCGTAACCGTATGCTGGATGATACCACACTTGATAGACTACGCCCCGAATCACGGAGTAGCCGTGTCTCACCTGCTTCGCCACCGGCCGCGGTGCAACTGCAACCTAATGCACCACCGCGACCTGACCACGTTGGTGAAGATGATGATGACGTGGCTATATCCGTGAGTACCCAGTGTAACGAACGATTGAGGAGCGCTTTGGAGGATGCATTCCGAGAGCACCGCTCCACACCGCCTGAGCTTAGACCTCGTCTACCTCGTTTGCCCATGCATAAGAAAAATAAGGCGCTGGTGTGTGCTCTAGATTCACAGCTATCAAATTTTTTTGATAGCAGCAAAGACCTTGCTGATACCCACTCAATCTTGTACTGCGCGGCTGCAGCGGCATGTCGTGTAGCTCACGTCAAGTTCCCCAACAGTGACAGAGCTGCACGACCAGCTGTACCAGCTTGGCAGTGCAGGATCGAGCGTCGTATCGGTGAGGCTAGAGCACTCATTGGCAAGCTTATCTGCTTCAGGGAGGGCAACACTCGCCCTAGGGTGATGCGCTTTGTGAGGCGGGCATTCTCGGGGACTGATATAAGTTCCCGAGATTATCTGACCCGCGTCACAGAGCGTGTCGACTTCCTGAAGCAGAAGATCTATGCATGGGCAAACCGTATTCGTCGGTACAAGCGGCGAGTGGAGCGGTACACTCAGAATCGCACATTCGAAAGCAACGAAAGGTGGGTTTATAGGGCTTGGGAGCGACCGGACCAAGGTGTGTCCGATACGCACCTACCTGATGACGACGCCATGAGCTCATTCTGGCGCGGCATCTAGTCGGTGCCGGTCAGGCACACCGAGGGTGATTGGACTCGAGAGGTCGAGCGCGCGTGCGATCTTATACCAGAAATGGGGGCTATTACCATCAGCCCCCAAGATGTAGCTCGTGCAGTCCATCCGTTGCCTAACTGGAAATCTCCAGGGCCGGACGGTCTGCACAATTTTTGGATAAAATGGTTTCAAAGATCGCACGCTCGCTTGGCAGCTCAGTTCCAGTCTGCCCTAGAGTCAGGGTCGCTGCCACAGTTCCTTACGACAGGAGTAACCCACCTGCTCCATAAATCAGGTAGTACTGCGGAACCCAAAAATTATAGGCCGATCACGTGTTTACCGACGGTCTATAAAGTTTTTACATCCATCCTGAGAGCCAAAATTAACAATCATATTGACACAAATTTTATCATGTCTGCCTCTCAGAATGGATGTAGGAACGGGTCCCGTGGTACTAAGGAGCTGCTCCTCATTGATGTTGCCATTAGCCAACAGGTTCGTCGTTCTCGAAAAGATCTGTCGACATGTTGGATAGATTATAAGAAGGCCTATGACTCGGTGCCACATACATGGCTCATGAGGGTGCTGGAGCTGTACAAAGTGGATGCAACTTTGCGCACCTTCCTGATGTCGTGTATGGGGCAGTGGAGGACGGTTCTTCACTATCCAGGATGTCGACAAATCCGGGAGAACAGCGAACCGATAAGGATCGAGCGTGGCATATTTCAGGGCGACAGTCTGAGTCCACTGTGGTTTTGTCTGGCCCTAAACCCTCTCAGTACTCTACTGGAGGGTTCGGGCCAAGGCTACCGGTTGAGAAGAGGTGGTCAGGTCATATCACACCTCCTTTACATGGATGATCTGAAACTCTTTGCCCCCAACAACTTGCAACTGATGAAGCTACTGAAGGTAACAGAAACCTTCAGTAGCGCCATCAGAATGGAATTTGGTGTGGACAAATGTGCAGTCATGCATGTAAAGCGAGGGGAGATTATGGAATCCGTGGGAACTCAACTCTCGGATTCCGTACACCTTAGATCCCTCTGCTCAACCGAAACCTACAAGTATTTGGGTATGTCGGAAGCGTTAGGCATCAGTACTGCTGAAGTGAAACAGTCGTTGAGGGAGCGCTTCTTTGGCCGCCTGAATAAAGTACTGAATAGTCTTTTATCAGGCGGGAACAAGGTGCGCGCCTTCAACGGTTGGGTCATGCCGGTATTGATGTACTCTTTCGGCATACTCAAATGGACTCAGACGGAACTTGACGCCCTGGATAGGAGGGTCCGCACACTGCTGACCGCAAATCGAATGCATCACCCACGATCATCGGTGATGAGGCTGTATATCCCGCGGAAGTGTGGGGGTCGTGGGTTCTAAATGCTAAGACCCTACACAACCGCGAGGTATGCAGCCTTAGGGAGTACTTCCTCAAAGCTGACGTGGGTATGCATCGAGATGTGGTCGCTGTGGACAAGGGCCTCACCCCGCTCTCCTTGGCAAAAGAGAACTGGCGCAAACCTACAGTACTGGATACTAATGACCGCAGGGAAGTATGGCAGAGCAAGGAGCTTCACGGGCGCTTTTACCGGGTCCTACATGGACCCGATGTAGATCTCTTAGCGTCCGTATCCTGGCTGCGCTTTGGTGACCTCTTCGGGGAAACCGAAGGTTTTGTCTGTGCGATTATGGACGAAGTTATTATGACGAATAACTACCGGAAATATATTGTGAAGGACGGTACGGTTGACATCTGTCGGGCATGCCACCGGCCCGGAGAATCAATACGACACATTATTTCTGGTTGTTCTCGTCTAGCTAACGGAGACTATTTGCATAGACACAACCTTGTAGCCAGGATTATCCACCAGCAACTTGCTCTTAAATACAATCTTGTGGAATCTGAAGTACCGTACTATAGGTATGAGCCCGACCCAGTTCTCGAAAATGGCAATATCACGTTATATTGGGATCGATCTATCATCACTGACAGGACTATTGTTGCCAATAAGCCTGACATAGTGGTGATAGATCGACAAGAGCGTCGCACAATGATTGTTGATATAGCTGTCCCTCATGACGAGAACCTCGTGAAGGCTGAGAGAGATAAAAAAACAAAGTATCTTGATCTGGCTCGCGAGGTTGTCGACATGTGGGAGGTGGATACAGCAGTCATTGTGCCGATAGTCGTGACGGCCAATGGCTTAATTGCCAAGAGCCTCGACCAACATCTCAGGAGGCTCTCGTTAGGCAGTTGAATCAAGGGCTTGATCCAGAAAGCAGTACTCCTGGACACGGCTCGTATTGTTAGGAGATTCAGAGAGCAAAAAATAAATATTCTACATCTATTTACCTATGTACCGGGTTACCTATCTTACACTTATTATATAATTATTACACTTTGTATTCAATCCTTAATAACCTTTTACACCAATCACTATATTTCAAACATCTTAATCACTCGTACACTCACAACAAACACAAAATGGATACTTTTACATCGATATGTATACACATCACAATGTACAGGGGAGTATATTATCTGTGGTTATCGCACAGCAGGTATTAATACTCGTATATTCTTAGTTCATAATTTTGCTGCGACAGCGTTTTGTTTGCTTATACAATGACTCATTCAGTCATAAATACTTCTACTGAATTGGATAATATAGCCATTGCCTCTGCTTATAATTGCGACACGATGACGTGTAATACTCTCATTTGTAATAACGGCAAGTCACTGAATATCTTTTCTCTAAACATTCGTAGCATATACAAAAACTTAGACAACCTATTAGTATTGTTGCACAGTCTAGCATTTGAAAATGACGTCATTATTTTAACTGAGTGTTGGCTGCACGCAAATAAAAATGTCCCATCTATTGATAACTATAACACATATATTTCTAAAAATTATTTAAACCAAAACGACGGTATCGTAATGTATGTAAGGAAATCAATTAGGTGTTCTGTGGTGGAGCCGGACTATTCAGGTGCTAACTTTTTGTTATTGCAAATTGAACCCGATATATTTATACTGGCCGTATACAGGTCGCCGTCTATACTTTGCATAGATAGTTTCCTAGTCTCGTTAGATAATATTTTGCGCCCTTTAAATTCTAGCAATAATGTATTACTGATCGGAGACATCAATATTGATATCAAAATTAATAACACTGACAGAAACAGCGCATCGTATCTGAATTTAATGGCAGAAATTGGCTTATTGCCTGCTCATACCTATCCCACCAGAATGCTCAACTGTCTCGACCACGTCATGATGAAAACCATTTGTCCTGCAACTGTATGTGTCGTTGATTCCTGTATAACAGATCATTTTCCAGTGATTGTCTCTTTAAGCATTTCCACACGTAGAATTGTGAACAAAAATTGTTGTGTAAACAAACTAGACATAAAAACGTGTGTTAGTCAAATAGAGACTCTTGATTTCTCTTTTATTAAGTCTATTCCTGATGCAAACGCTGCTGCCACTGCTTTTGTAGATAAACTATCAAACATTATAAAAGAGAATACTAAAGTCTACCAACCAACTTGCAAAAAACGAATCCTTAAACCC
The DNA here is from genome assembly GCA_951329385.1 of Polia nebulosa. Taxonomy (NCBI): domain Eukaryota; kingdom Metazoa; phylum Arthropoda; class Insecta; order Lepidoptera; family Noctuidae; genus Polia; species Polia nebulosa. The sequence goes on from OX589614.1 coordinate 19,410,925, forward strand.
TGGATTACAAGTGGGCTTTTGCGCTGTATTAGACATAGGGACCGACTCCATAAACAACACAAAAAGAGCCCTACTAACTACACCTTAGAAACAACGTTTAAACGTTATCGGAATTACTGTAATTCTCTGTTAAGAAAATTGAAAACAACTTATGAAAAGTCCTTACTCCAAAACGCCAAAACTCCCAAAGATTCGTGGAAAGCAATAAAGTCCATAATTAAGTATACGGATGGTAAATCAACTGCAGATGGCTTATTAAATTCTAATTCTGATAATATTAATAAAATCAATGAATATTTCTCACAAATAGGTAAGCAGCTTGCCGATGCCATTACTCCTACGCATAACCCTATTTACAATTTTAAAGTCCCTAGCAACCTTAATTCTATTGTTCTCTTACCACCGGACGAAGCTGAAATTGAAGCATTAATATTAAACCTTAAAAATAACTGTGCTACTGGCTGGGACTCTATTCCAGTTCAGTTACTTAAACTGTGCAAAAATATTATAGTCCCTCCTCTCACTTACCTCTTTAACTTTGCTATGCCCAAGGTATCTTCCCGGATGTGTTTAAGAGGGCTCTCATTACTCCTGTGTACAAGGGCGGGAATCAAGACGATGTGTCGAATTATAGGCCTATCTCTGTGTTGTCTGCGCTTTCAAAACTATTGGAAAAAACACTTAATAGCAGACTCATTCAATTTCTTGAAAGTAAAAATATTTTGGCTAACACTCAATTTGGCTTCAGGGCGTCTAAAAGCACCGATGATGCAGTTAGTCAGCTTACTGATTTTGTATCATCTAAAGTTGACAAAAATCAAAAGTGTATAGGAGTTTTCCTTGATTTAGCCAAAGCATTCGACACGGTCTCGATTTCAGCACTTGTGAGCAAGCTTGATGTCATTGGCGTAAGAGGAACGGCCCTAAAAATGTTTGAGGACTTTTTGTGTAACCGTAGACAGCAGGTAAAGATTGGAAACTATGTTAGCTCTGATGCAAATGTTGTCAATGGCGTTCCTCAGGGTAGTATACTCGGCCCAAGCCTCTTCCTGGTGTACATCAATGACCTATGTCTTCAACCACTCTGCAACGGTAAAATATTTGCGTATGCTGACGATACAGCCGTAATATTCCATGGAGGGACTTGGGAGGAGGTACGTCGCATTGCCGAGAACGGCCTCCACCGTCTTGGCCAATGGCTTGAAGCAAATCTCCTTACTCTCAACATTTCTAAATCTTCATTCATACAATTTTCATTTTCCAAAACTAACCTTAAAAACGTTAGTATTAGAGTTCATTCTTGTAACTATCCTAATAGTAATAGCTGTTCTTGTCTTTCTATTAATAAAGTAACACAGGTCAAATACTTAGGTGTTATCTTAGATGAGAGGCTAAGTTGGGAACCCCATATAAGTCTTGTTACGGGTCGCACTAGGAAGCTAATCTGGGTTTTCAAAAAACTTAGGCACGCCGCGGAATTTCCTCTACTACGTAATATATATTATGCTTTAGCTCAATCCATACTTGGATATTGTGTAGGGGTCTGGGGTGGTGCCTGTAAAACCCACATGATGCTATTAGAAAGGGCTCAGAGGTCATTATTGAAAGTAATGACTTTTAAGCCCTTCAGATATCCGACTGAACAATTGTATGAAAATTGCGAACTGTTAACAATTAGACAATTATACATATCCCAAATTATACTAAAAAAACACAAGCAAACTCCCTGTGATGTAAATGTGTATAAGAGTAAACGTGTTATTACTAACGTATGCTTACCTGTCAGATGTCGGACAGCTACGGCTAGACGACAGCAATCTTATAGGTCTTCCTACTTATACAATAAGATAAATAAAATAATAAACATTCATCCTCTTACTGTTCGAGAAACAAAAATGAAAATTAAGAACTGGCTACTTCAATTAAACTACGACCAAACTGAAACGTTATTGCTCACAGATTAATATTCCCTACTACCACATACCTCACCTTCATCTAGCATCCATCACACACACACACCCTCACACACACACACCCTCACACACACTCACCCTCACACACACACACCCTCACACACACACGTACATACAAAGACGTTTCATCTACATGCATAAACACATCATGAGTAAACCTAACCCATCATTTATTTGATTTATTTCATCTTATTATTATTGTTTTTTTTTTTTTTTTTTTTTTATTCACAATTTGTATCAGGTAGAAAGTGGGAGAGGCACTGACTTCTGTAATACAGGTTTTTTTTACCTAGCTCAGAAGTCAGGGTTTTCATAAGAATCTTATAAAAAAGTTTGTGAATAAATTTATTATTATTATTATTATTATTCCTTTCTCAGGAGCCCTGACCACCGGTAGCTTGGACCCTATTCCCGATACCGGTGGGCTACTACTTTATATATTTTTAAATGTTTTTGTATTTATTTATGTTTTTATATGTAAGTACCTAAATATTTGAAAATGTAAAGTGTATGTATATAAGATTAAATAAATGGAATAATAATAATAATAATAATGACTCTGTGGTCCGGCTGTCAAATTGAAAGCATCAAGTTTTTTTCACTCAAATATTTTTCAATAATTTTATATTCAACAAAATGTTTTTCGTACGCAAATCAGTAAGAAAAAAGAACCAAACAATATAAAAAAAGAAAACGTACATCAAGACTATATTTTTGACCAATAACATGTATGCAAGATGCAAATATAATATGACAGACGATTTAATAAAATGCTGACAAGAAGCCGGGCACGAAAGACGAACACACACCCAAAATCTTCGGGTTCGTCGCTCAGCTCCGCCTCGCAGCCGCCGGGACCTACGCCAACCGTGAGTCCAGTGATTCCGGCCGCTGCAGTTGCGTCGAGCTCGAGCGACGAATACACCACTCCGCCGACGACACCACCACCTGCGCGTCGACGGGGAAGAGGCCGACCACCAGCCAGCTTGGAACCTCGAGGCCCACCGGCCTCTGATAGGGTTCCCGCTGCCGGTGGAAGTGTGCAGCGCATGCGATGGACGCAAACCATTAACGAAAACGTCATGCGCTCATACTTTGGGGATACAGAGGGGGGAATTAACCTGACTGCGTACCGTGGTCGGATGCTCTCTCTGTTTCAGGTGCTTGAGCCAGCTGTCAACGTTTCGGCCCAACGACTGTCGGATCAGGTACGGGTCATCCAGCGTAACCGTATGCTGGATGATGCCGTACTTGATAGACTACGCCTCGAATCACGGAGTAGCCGTGTCTCACCTGCTTCACCACCGGCCGCGGTGCAACTGGAACCCAGTGCCCCACTGCGACCCGACCATGTTGGTGAAGATGATGATGACGTGGCTATATCCGTGAGTACCCAATGTAACGAGAAATTGAGGAGCGCTTTGGAGGATGCGTTCCGAGAGCACCGCTCCACACCACCTGGGCTTAGACCTCGACTACCTCGTTTGCCCATGCATAAAAAAAATAAGGCGCTGGTGTGTGCTCTAGATTCGCAGCTATCAAATTGTTTTGATAGCAGCAAAGACCTTGCCGATACCCACTCGATCTTGTACTGCGCGGCTGCAGCGGCGTGTCGTGTAGCTCATGTCAAGTTCTCCAACAGTGACAGAGCTGCACGACCAACTGTACCAGCTTGGCAGTGCAGGATCGAGCGTCGTATCGGTGAGGCTAGAGCACTCATCGGAAAGCTTATCTGCTTCAGGGAGGGCAACACTCGCCCTAGGGTGATGCGCTTTGTGAGGCGGGCGTTCTCGGGGACTGATATTAGTTCTCGAGATTATTTGACCTGCGTCACAGAGCGTATCGACTTCCTGAAGCAGAAGATCTATGCATGGGCAAACCGTATACGTCGATACAAGCGGCGAGTGGAGCGGTTCACTCAGAATCGCACTTTCCAAAGCAACGAAAGGTGGGTATATAGGGCTTGGGAGCGACCGGACCAAGGTGTGTCTGATTTGCACCTACCTGATGATGACGCCATGAGTTCATTCTGGCGCAGCATCTGGTCGGTGCCGGTCAGGCACACCGAGGGTGATTGGACTCGAGAGGTCGAGCGCGCGTGCGATCTTATACCAGAAATGGGAGCTATTACCATCAGCCCCCAAGATGTAGCACGTGCAGTCCGTCCGTTGCCTAACTGGAAATCTCCAGGGCCGGACGGGCTGCACAATTTCTGGATAAAATGGTTTCAAAGATCGCACGCTCGCTTGGCAGCTCAGTTCCAGTCTGCCCTAGAGTCAGGGTCGCTGCCCCAGTTCCTTACGACAGGAGTAACCCACCTGCTCCATAAATCAGGTAGTACTGCGGAGCCGAAAAATTATAGGCCGATCACGTGTTTACCGACGGTCTATAAAGTTCTTACGTCCATCCTGAGAGCCAAAATTAACAATCATATTGACAAAAATTGTATTTTGTCTGCCTCTCAGAATGGATGTAGGAACGGGTCCCGCGGTACTAAGGAGCTGCTCCTTATTGATGTTGCCATTAGCCAACAGGTTCGTCGTTCTCGAAGAGATCTGTCGACATGTTGGATAGATTATAAGAAGGCCTACGACTCAGTGCCACATTGTAACGTAGTGGCGTTACAATTCTAATAGAAACAGCCACAAAGCAAGCATAGACAATTTTAGTTGACTGACAACACTATTGTCTTTGCTTTCTATGACATCTGTCAATGACGGCGTAGATATAAAAACCCTTCGAGTACAACGTGGAGGCCTTTTCGAATCTTAATCCAGCTGCGGGCGTGAGACTCACACTCTTGTTCTGTCGAACACCCTTGAGCCGTGAAGCGATCGCCAAATCCTAGCAGTCGCACGTTTGCATTGGCAAATATTTGCCAATTTAATTACGTGATCTTCAACCCCTGTAATTGGGTGAGTGTTTGAACAGCATACGGGTAGCTTTGTGCATTCTGTGTTCCTAATCTTGTGTAATTCTTTCCAGAACATGTCTTTCCAAATTTCATTTCTTAGCATTGTATAATCAGGGCTCATAACCTACAAAAGATCTGTCGCACATTGTAATCACGCCTTCCGCGTGATCAGCTTTACTATGCACATACATATAGCCTTAGCTATGTACATGCTGACTTGCGCGTGGCTTTTGCTGCTCTTGAATGTCATCATGCTTTTCCTCCTCACCTTTGTAAACTCCGTCTGATTTTGACAACCACACTTGTTAGCGCACGTACAGCCGCTTTGCTCATGCTTAGGTGTCAAAATCAGCGGAGAAGTTTATCTTCCACCTCTGACACGCTGGACATTGTTCCCAGGGTCCTAGATCCGGATTACCAGTTCCAGTGTTCCAGACCCAGATTCCCCAATTAGGAAGATGGAGGGAGAGGACTTGGAGCCCTACGCTCTGAGCGAGCGCCTACTTCGTCCGCCATCGCGGCCATCCTGCCGCAGTGCCTCGTGGCGCGGCCACTAGGCCACTCATCACGGCGGCTCGCTCCACGCCGGGTGCCTATCTACCCGCGTGGCCTCAGCAGGCCGTCTCCGAGCCGGCTAGACCACCTGCCGGCCGATCATCCTGGCTCCTGTCGAGCCGGCGCTGCCGCCTGCCGGCCAACACCTCCGGGGGCAAGCGCAACGTGGCTTCCCCGAGACACCAAGGCTGAGCCAGGGCAGTAGCGTGCCATCTCCCGGGGAATATTGAAAATTGTGACTGCAGACCTACCCACACCCTTTCTCTATTTAAAATATATTTATTTAACGTTGACCGAGTTACGTGTTGTTTTTTTTTCTATCCCACGAAGGCTCCTTACGTCACAACATACATGGCTCATGAGGGTGCTAGAGCTGTACAAAGTGGATGCAACTTTGCGCACCTTCCTGATGTCGTGTATGGGGCAGTGGAGGACGGTCCTTCACTATTCAGGATGTCGACAGATCCAGGAGAACAGCGAACCGATAAGGATCGAGCGTGGCATATTCCAGGGCGACAGTCTGAGTCCACTGTGGTTTTGTCTGGCCCTAAACCCTCTCAGTACTCTACTGGAGGGCTCGGGCCAAGGCTACCGGTTGAGAAGAGGTGGACAGGTCATATCACACCTCCTTTACATGGATGATCTGAAACTCTTTGCCCCCAACAACTTGCAACTGATGAAGCTACTGAAGGTAACAGAAACCTTCAGTAGCGCCATCAGGATGGAATTTGGTGTGGACAAATGTGCAGTCATGCATGTAAAGCGAGGGGAGATTATGGAATCCGTGGGAACTCAACTCTCGGATTCCATACACCTTAGATCCCTCTGCTCAACCGAAACCTACAAGTATTTGGGTATGTCGGAAGCGTTAGGCATCAGCACTGCTGACGTGAAACAGTCGTTGAGGGAGCGCTTCTTCGGCCGCCTGAATAAAGTACTAAATAGTCTTTTATCAGGCGGGAACAAGGTGCGCGCCTTCAACGGTTGGGTCATGCCGGTATTGATGTACTCTTTCGGCATACTCAAATGGACTCAGACCGAACTTGACGCCCTGGATAGGAGGGTCCGCACACTGCTGACCGCAAATCGCATGCATCACCCACGATCATCGGTGATGAGGCTGTATATCCCGCGGAAGTGTGGGGGTCGTGGCTTCTTAAACGCTAAGACCCTACACAACCGCGAGGTATGCAGCCTTAGGGAATACTTCCTCAAAGCTGACGTGGGTATGCATCGAGATGTGGTCGCTGTGGACAAGGGCCTCACCCCGCTCTCCTTGGCAAACGGGAACTGGCGCAAACCTATAGTACTGGATACTAATGACCGCACGGAAGTATGGCAGAGCAAGGAGCTTCACGGACGCTTTTACCGGGTCCTACATGGGCCCGATGTAGATCTCTTAGCGTCCGTATCCTGGCTGCGTTTTGGTGACCTCTTCGGGGAAACCGAAGGTTTTGTCTGTGCGATTATGGACGAAGTTATGATGACGAATAACTACCGGAAATACATTATGAAGGACGGTACGGTTGACATCTGTCGGGCATGCCACCGGCCCGGGGAATCAATCCGACACATTATTTCTGGTTGTTCTCGTCTAGCTAACGGAGACTATTTGCATAGACACAACCTTGTAGCCAGGATTATCCACCAGCAACTTGCTCTTAAATACAATCTTGTGGAATCTGAAGTACCGTACTATAGGTATGAGCCCGACCCAGTTCTCGAAAATGGCAATATCACGTTATATTGGGATCGATCTATCATCACTGACAGGACTGTTGTTGCCAATAAGCCTGACATAGTGGTGATAGATCGACTAGAGCGTCGCACAATGATTGTTGATATAGCTGTCCCTCATGACGAGAACCTCGTGAAAGCTGAGAAAGATAAACAAACAAAATATCTTGATCTGGCTCGCGAGGTTGTCGACATGTGGGAGGTGGATACAGCTGTCATTGTGCCGATAGTCGTGACGGCCAATGGCTTAATAGCCAAGAGCCTCGACGAACACCTAAGGAGGCTCTCGTTAGGCGGCTGGATCAAGGGCTTGATACAGAAAGCGGTACTCCTGGACACGGCGCGTATTGTTAGGAGATTCCTTTCTCAGGAGCCCTGACCACCGGTAGCTTGGACCCTATCCCGATACCGGTGGGCTACTATTTTTTATATTTTTAAATGTTTTTATATTTTGATATTTTAATATTTTAAAATGTAAATTGTATGTATATATTATAAAATAAATGGAATAATAATAATAATAATTTATTCACACAAAGAAATAAACATTCTATGAAATTTTCAACTGTCTACCTATTACGTGTCAAGAAATACAGCTGGCCGCTGACAGACGGACGGACGGACGGCCGGTGGAGGCTTAGTAATAGGGTACCGTTTGTTACCCTTTGGGTACGCCCCGAACCCAAAAAAATTAGTTCTCGAGTAGAGTAGCGGGAGTGCAAGTCATTTGGAAACCATTTGTATATGTGCAATTTATTTTATGACAAGAAGAGGAAAAAGAATATCTATTTAGCAATCAGATTAAAAATAAATTTAATTTCATGTTTCAGACATCGTCGTGGGCGAAGACGAACAACTAGATTTTTATTACAACGGAAAAGTAACGCACACAGAACACATTCCGTCGGCTAATCGTATCTATTCAGTAACTTACGATCCAGTTCACTACAGGGTGCTCTTTGCCAACTATAACGACCCGAAAATGTCAATATCCAGCTTTGACCTATCAACCAGGAAAATACAACCTTTACTTACGAGAGAAACAAACTACTACGTGAGTGTCGTCTACGACCCGGTCACACTATCACTGTTTTGGAAGGATGGATATAGTATCTCCTCGTTTTCATTAAATCCTGCATCTTCTAACAAAGCAGTTGACGGAAATGATTTAGTTTCGTTGGATCTCTACTGCTCTGATATCGCGCTGGACAGCTGTGGAGGGTACGTTACTAATGATATATCAAACACACTGACTAAATTAGTGGAACATAAATAAGATCGTTATTTTATGTATAGTTTTTATTTATTTTGTAATTGAACCAATTATTTCTAATCCTATTAAAACTACTTTATAGAGAAAAAGCGTATTTTGTGAGTTTTTTATGAATATGGAGGGTAATCTCCGGAACCAAGGCTACAATTGAAATAATTCTTATACCATTTGAAAGATTTATTATTTTTGATAGAATTTGGCTATAAATTATTTAAATACATGTGAAATACTAAAAGTTATGATGATATTCGTCTACTAAATCGGAAAAAAATCATGACTTTTTAAAGCTTTAGTTGCATGCGCTGCCCAAATAGTTCACGTTACATGAAATTAATTTAGGGTGAGAATTATCCACTTAAAAAGTGCTATATAAAAGTCCGCGGTAGCATATGTCTATCTTTTATGGTTTACTCACAAAAACCATTTATAGGATCCCCCAGCAGTGGGACGTGAAGGATAGCTTTCTTAGGATAATGTTGTGGTTATTGATTGTTGTTAAGTTTAAAGTAATTTTGACAGGCGGCTTCGCCTGCGTGTAGTTAGTACTTCTCCTCACTATAAGTTATAGCCTATATGTTAGTTCTATGTATAAACTATATTACTGTTGCGTCATCACATCCATCCTTACACTTTCACATTTATAATATTTGTTGTTCGAACTGATTTCAAGATTTGATATTCTTAGTTTTGGTCTAAGGATAGGGTTTTCGGGAAGTTTAAAGTTCACTTCACACCCTTCGGGTACGGAACCCTAAAAAAAATGTCCTGAAACGTAACACAAGAGTTTGTACATCTGTATCCCGATTTTGCTCTAAATGAACGCGGCAGGTGGCGCTATTTGTCTAGTAACATGTTACAATCCAGTACATTTCATGTTAGTACACTATTTCACCACTTTGTAAGCCGCCAGTCAAATACAATGCGACAGTGAGGTGACGTCGTGTAGATAATAATCCATATTTAACCTTGCGTAAAAAATTGATGGCTGTTAGCTACTGGAAAGCTCAACTAGTTTCCCCAAAAACACGTGACGTTTTGCTCTGAGCATTTCGAAACGAGTTTCTTGCAAAAGAGACCAAACAGCATTTATTTATGAATGCTATTCCAACGCTGAAATTACTCTGTTTATCTCTCTGCGTCGATGCCAGTGCAGGTTTTACTACAAAGTAATTGACGGCAAATTATTCAAAACAAAAAAAAAGCGGACATTCGATTTTTGCATTTTATTGTCAGACGAAATATCGATCAGAAAACGAATCGAGTGGAATAGGAACAATTTCACGAGTGCGTAGACGTTGGTAGCAATCTAAAAGTGAAGACTTAAAAGAAGCAAAGGAGGCACTAGTACTTTTAGTTATAACAATCAATGCAATTTAATAAAATTGTTGGAACATTATAATAATTATTCATTTTCTTTTGAAACCTTGTATTGACATAAAAGTATCAACTGTTAACATTCCGTGGACTGTCAGGATACGTCATTTGTGTAATCACTACTTATTTATAAAGTGTATCATCTATGGTAATCACCTTGTAGTGGTGTGTAAAATGTGACACGCTTGTTTAAGTAAAATGTTGAAAATGGCGTCTCTATCAGCGCGCCTTGCTGGCAAAATTTAAATGCTCTGTTTTACATGTACAGAAGAAAATGTGTATTTGTAAATGATGCTATAGTTAAATTGTATTTAAAAAAATATCTTTTTTATGTTCCGCTATTTTTATTATGACTCAGCACAATTCTTTTTAAACTTTGTGAATATTGATTGTTGTATACAAATTATAGGTATATTTACTGGATCACAGACTTCAATATAGAGAGGGCTCGGTTTGATGGCTCCGAGAGAGAAGTTTTAATAGACAGTCATGTTCTTGACCGACGAAGCTTGGCCATCGACCAACAGACACAGAAAATGTACTGGACGGAGACAGAAAGTGTAAATGGCAATTATCAGCTATCTATTGAAAGTGCCGATTTTAATGGAAAAAACAGAACAACATTACATATTATTGAAAGAAATGTTTCTTATGGATATTCATTAACCGTATCAAAAGATTTCATCTACTGTAAGAGCTCCAAACAAGTGGGAATCTGGCAATTACCGAAGATTCCATCACAACATGAGGAAGGAAAACTATTTTTAACGTATAGCTCAGACTGTTGGGATTGTCAACGTATAGCAGCCAATTACACAATACAGGAACAAATTCAGGGAACAAAGAGCTGCGAGGCACTTAAGAATTTGATTCCAAATAACTCGAAGCCTGGGTCTTCAGTTTCAATCTGTCAGAACTATTGTTTGCAAGGAGATTGTAGTGTCAGTGCTGAGGGACACGCTACATGCAGGTAAAACATTTGTATCTCATTAAAAGGACTAGTGAAGATTTCTAGGGTCAGCTCACGATATTTGAAAAAAGCAGTTGTTTAGCGCTGCGCAACGAGGTGCCGCGAGTTTATATGAATTCTCTCATAATTTTATGTGTAAGTACATTTTTTGCTAACTAAAGATCGCGCAGCGTCGCGTCGCATCTTTGTGGGAGCTGGCCCTTATACTCATAATCTCTATCAAATTTTGACCAAGATACAATCTGATACCGACCTGCAAATTGCAAAAAACGTAATATAATTTAAATTTCGCGGGCTACCCTGGAGCTTTCACCTTATAGAATCTATGTTGCTTTTGTTACACAGAGGATAAAGTATTTATAAATTGTTTAAACAGTACTCAAAATGTTTTGTATTCAATGAAGTAATCAAAAGTGTCAAAAACGGCAGTTTTTGGTACTCATAATTACATATTTAGGATTGTAAGTAAGAGTATAGGTACATAACTATAATGTATTATAACATTATAACTACACAAATTGAATGAAAGACCGATAGTCAATGAATTGAAAATCGAATGACTGTTTCGTATCTTCATTATTTCAGTTGTACAGCCGGATACTCTGGAGAAAGGTGCGAAGTGAACACGTGCCACAAACATTGCTTAAACAGCGGTGTCTGTTCTCTGAATGAGGAGGATGAGCCAATCTGTCAGTGCTCAGCAGATTACGGTGGTGAAAGATGCGAAGTTTCTACCAGTAAAAACAATTGTACAAGTACTGCCAGTGCTGAGGGAGAAACTAAACTCAGGTAAAACATATTCTTCTCACTGTACGCTAGTTAAATGAATATATAATTATATAAACGCTTATTGTACACCCGGCTTATGCGAAATAATGTCGAAAAACCGGCCACGAGCGAGTCAGGCTCGCTTGCAAAGGGTGCAGAACAAATCATATTTTTTTCAGGTTTTTCTAAATGCCTCCTCCTTATAAGTTTTCCTGTAATCTATCCACTGACACGTTCGCGCGGGGCCCGTGCTCTATCCTTGAACGTTCGCCCAAGCAAACGGGAATTTCTCCGCGCAGCTGCTCGCGCCACTTCTAAATCAAATCTTTATCTAGTAAACTATACTGCAGCTGCACACAAATAAAAAAACGTGTGTTTAGCTGAAACTATAGAGAATCGACATAATTATGTGAAATACGTAGTGTGTTCCTGCAGTGTGTGCCTGATTGTGCTCTTTACAAAGAACACAATCTCCAAATTTCATGCCTCTAGAACCAGCGATTTAGACTGTGCATTGATATATCAGTCAGTCAGTCAGGACTTTCAGTTTTATGTCCAGGGTGGAAAATATCAATAGGCCCTGAATGGGAACCACTTTAAATCCTTAAGATATATTTGTAGGGACACAATGTAAGCACAAAAGGCAGAACGCTTGTTATGCTAAAATTTATGTTAGCGAGACATATGATCGGCGGCCAGTTACTGCGCAGTGGTCGGCACGGAAGGTTGTATTTCTGGGTTTTATATGTAATAAACGTGGACATTATTAAGTTAACAAAAGACTTTGATTACACGGCCTGTAAGCTTCCATGACCAGACGAAGCAGTATTAAGGGCCTACCTCCCAGTAAGTGGCAACCTCATTGAATAAAAATTCTTAGCAAAGCGTAGAAAGTAAAGATTTAAAAATCCTATGTTGCGTTTGTTACAAAGAGCTTAATGTAATGGTAGTGCCCCTCTTTGAGGAGTGGCTGGAGAGGCGTCACGGCGTCCTCACTTTCCGCCTGACGCAGGTCCTCATCGGACACGGTTGCGTCGGGAGGTTCCTGTTCCAGATCAGGCGGGAGGAAATGATAGGAAATGTTATCACTGCGCGGATTGCCCAGAGGTCACAATGGACAATGCCACAATGCCACAATGGAGGTCTGCCCCGCTTGGGCGGAGCACCGCTGTGTCCTCATGGATGCGATAAGTGGCGGTGACATCTCGCGCCCGGCGCTGGTTCAGGCCATTGTACGGAGCGAGAGGGAACAGGAAGCAGTCTCCGCCTTCTGCGAAGCAGTAATGCTCGCAAAGGCGGAGGCGGGACGCGTGAGGGAAGCTCAACGGAGTGGCCCTCACGGCCCCGGCCGCTACCACCGCAGGAGAGGCACTGGGCGTAGGACGTCGCGAGACGATCTCCGGCCACCGTAGACCCGGGCCTGCGGACGGCGAGCAGGTAGCTCGCCGTGCGATCAGCACCAGGCTCGTAGGTCGACGGCGCGTAAAGAGATAAGTGTCTGCATGCCTAGGGTTAGCGGATAAATTCTGAAAATGAGTTACTGCACCCCTGGGCACTCAGGCAGGGAAGGAACAGGGTTGGGTTAGCGATTGACGTGGGTACGTCGACAGAGCAACATCTCGTTTGTTAACTCCGTAATTATTTCGCGATAACAGTAGTTTAAAGTTACGATAATGAGACTTGCATAACCATGTGACCGGAAACAAGTAGTGTACAGTGATGTTTAGTTGATTGAATTTGATGGATTATTACCAAAGTTATCAGTGAAAAACATTCATAATATTTTTTCTCCAACAACCGTGTCCTGTCGCCTGCTTGCCTGTACTGGCTGCGCTTTAAGCGCTGCCTTATGAGTAACTACACTAGACGCACGCTTTCGCTTTGCGCTGCGGTAGTCGCTGCGCTAACAGTTGCTCACTGTGTGACGCAAGCGCGCCGCGCTTTCATCGCTGCCTTACGGAAGACTGGATTAAACGCTCATTTTTTGCTATGCGCTGTGGAGGTCGCTGTTTGGTCCAATCTGATGACAAAAGGTGCGCTTGATCGTTTCTACAAAAACACAAAGTAGGTACGAATACATTACACCGTACACTGGAGAAAACACTACTATTGTTGAAAGGGCACTAATATGTTCAAATAACATACTTTGTTATTGGATTTGAAGTGCAGATAAATCCAACCAAAGCAAAATTACTTATCAATAACGTCGGAAACACGGAAATCGCTCATAAGAGTGTGCTATAAATAGCTAAAATATCTTCTGCTGTGAAAATGGTCCAGTGTGCGGGCTGCTACCAGGAAGCTCCAAATGGAGAGTTCCTCAAGTGCAGCCTTTGCAGTGCTTACTATGATTTAATATGCGCGAATATTCCAGAAAGTCACTTTTATACCACTATGACAGCTACCCACAAGTCAAATTGGAAATGTCAGGACTGCGTATGCAAAATTCCTAAGGAAAATGATATGAATACTCCGATTAAACAACTGATTCAAAGTAGCACTCAAATTGAGGCAATTGATGCAAACGTTACACTGCGCCAAAAACCAACTGTAAACCCGAGTTTGGGAGAATATAACATACATAGTTCCCAGGATGATATCTCTGTCGATGAAATTATTGGCAATACTATAACTAATACTATAAATGATTATATCAAATCTGGAAACGGTTATAGCTGTACAAATATAAAGGAGAATATTAAGGAAAATGAGAACTTAACTTTAAATAACATCAGCCTGTTGCTAGATGCTAAACTAGATAAGATTAAATCATCAATACTAGCAGATGTCAAACAAACAATCCAAACTGAAATTAAAAATGCCATCAGAAAAATCCAAAACGACCCTGAGTATAGTGTTAACAATACGTTTTTATTAGCTCATAAAGTATATCAAGAAAAAATAGATAAAGTCAATAAAAAAATTGAAACCATTCAAGAAAATCTCCAGAACATAGAAAATACCAAAAAAATTGTAATTTACGGATTAACAGAAGAACATCGTGAAACTGAAACAAACCTGTATGAACGCACGTCTAGACTGTTTTACGAAATTATGGATATAGATATAGATCCTTATATAGAAGACATCAAACGTATAGGGAAAAGAGGAAATAGAAGGCCTCTCGCTATTGAATTGATAAGCAAGAGAATGACCAACTACATACTAGAAAATGCAAAGTTTTTTTGTAAGAATACTGGAATAACCATTGGAAAATATATGGACAGGAAAACACTTGAAGAAAGAAATGAGCTAAGACAAAACCTAATAAAGGCACGAAAAAATGGAGATTATGCTATTATCAAGAACAACAAATTATTCATAAATGGAAACGAATTTATTAGTCCCAATGACGCTACAAAGAAAATGCCACAAAACCAAAACCTTGTGGAAAATAAAAATAAAATCATAGACGATATATTACCCGTCACAGAGAAAGAAAATGCACCGAGTCCACATTCGTTCACACAACCGAACCTCAACATCCCACCGCAAAAAGGAAATAATCCAAAAAATGTAATAAATAAGACATTTCGCTAGAGATATTACAATAACCTTTCAAAACATGCAAAGTCTAGGAAATAAGTTAGATTTAATTGAACATTTGTTACTAGAAAAAAATATTTATATACTATCCTTGTCAGAAGTATGGAGAAATAAGCAGTTTTGTAACTCTGTATCCCTTCCAGGATATAAATTTGCATCCCAATTCTGTAGAAAAGTTAGAGAAGGTGGAGGTGTTTGCCTAATTATAAGAGAAAATGTAAAATTTATAGAAAGAATAGATATAGTTAATTATTCCAAAGAATTTATAATTGAACTTTGCGCAATTGAAGTTCCTGAATTAAATTGTATATTCATAGGGTTATATAGACCCGACCACCATATAAATATATTTTACGAACAAATGAGAAAGCTTTTAAATAGACTAAATACTAGAGATAAAAATAAATATATCATATTTGGTGGAGATTTTAATATTAATATACTTGACAATAATAAACAGTCACAAAACCTTCTTACATTAATGCGCTCTTATAATCTAAAACAAATAATTCGCGAACCTACACGGATAACAAATAAAACTTCCACTTGCATTGATTTGCTTTTTACAAATTGTAAATTCTTATTAAAGGAAGAATATGTCGAAGATTACGGGCTTTCCGATCACAAATCTATCAACTTGAAATTGAATACCAATTGCTTATATAAAAACAACAACAAAATATGGTATACTCAAAAAAGACTATTTACAGATAAAAACATGATGAACTTTAAAAACGAATTAAGAGAAATTGATTGGGAAATAATTATAAATAAAAATCATAACGTTAACGAAAACTACTTTATATTCATCACAACTATAACACAGCTCTTAGATAAAATAATACCAAAACAAAGAGTGAAAGAAAAATTTAAAAGAGCTAAAGGATGGATGACAAAAGGGTTAAAAATATCATGCAAACATAAAAGGGTATTAAGAATTATACTAAATGAATCTAAAAGCAATATTATAAAAAAATATTACAGAAAATTTAGCAAAACATTAAAACGTAGCATAAAACTTTCAAAGAAAATAGAATATACCAGACAAATGAGTAAGTCAGATAATAAAACTAAAACTATGTGGAATATTATAAATGACAAAACTGGCAAAAGTAAGACAAGGCAATATGAAAATATATCGCTAAAAGTAAAAAATAAAACTATTTCATGCCCTAAAAAGATATCAAATATATTTAACGACTATTTTGCTACAGTAGGTGAAACAAAAATGGATACAAATACAAATATTCCCTTAAAAACGGGACGTCCAGTAATGAACGCACCAACTACATCAATGTACCTACGCCCAGTAAACCAAAAGGAAATACTTAATATAATTAAAGTAACAAAAAATAAGCATAGCTGCGGAATAGACGACATACCCCCTATATTATTAAAAAGATGTGCAGAAGAATTGTCGGTTCCACTCACATTCTTAATAAACCAGAGCTTTGAGTTAGGAGAATTTCCCGACTTACTAAAAATTTCCCTAGTAAAACCCATACACAAAAAAGAAGATATTCACACCCCTAGTAATTATAGACCCATAGCGTTGTTGCCGACCTTTTCAAAGATTTTTGAAAAGGCTATGTGTAACAGATTAAATTTTTTCTTAGAAAAATACAATATTCTTGATGACTGTCAAAATGGTTTTAGGAAGACAAGATCCACAACAGGTGCAGTTTACAAATATGTCCAAACAGCTCTCCAACAAATAAATGACAAAAAGTATGCATTGGGCCTGCTACTCGATATGTCAAAAGCCTATGATAAAGTATCATATACCATATTACTGGCAAAACTTCACGGTTCAGGTATACGTGGCCCTGCCTACAATTGGTTTAAATCATATTTGAGCGAGAGGAAACAAATAGTCCAGGTTGAAGACCACAATATTAAAAATAGGGAGAAAATAATAGTTCGATCCCAGATGAGAAATCTCACATGCTCCATACCTCAAGGCAGCGTTCTAGGCTGCACATTATTCTTAATATACGTAAATGACCTCCCAAAAATTCTAAATAAACAAACTACATTACCAGTACTATTTGCCGATGATATCTCCATACTTGTGAAATGTGACAAAAATTGTGATCCAAATGCAATCTTACAAAATACTCTCCAGACAGTAACACTTTGGCTACATGATCACAATTTAGAAATAAACTGTAATAAAACAAAAATGATACAATTTAGATCGTATAAAACCCCTCCCCTTCAAAGTGCGAATGTAATTTTTAATGACACCCCTATAGAATCAGTAACTACATTTAACTTACTCGGAATAAACATAGACACACATCTCAATTGGAAAAAGCATATAGAAACAGTGAAATCTAAATTATCTTCATTTACCTACGCCTTGTTTCAACTTAAGTTCAGCACAAACACAGAAACAGCACTATCGGCATACTACGCCTACGCATACTCGTGGCTAAGATATGGAGTGATGTTATGGGGAAACAGCGTTAACGCGGATGAAGAATTTATAATTCAAAAAAAATGTGTTAGAATACTGGCCCATATTGACAATACCCAAAGCTGTAAACCATATTTTGTTAAATTAAAACTCCTAACTTTGCCTTCCATATATATACACGACCTTTGCATATTTGTATTTAAAAATAGCAACATTTTTCCAAAAACAAAAGATATTCATAGCTTAAACACACGCCATAAAAATAGTTTACATCTTCCACCCTCTCGGATCAAAATGCTTTACCATAGTCCATATCTGTACCTCAGAGGTACACAACATTATGTGACAAAATGAAAATTTTACAAGAGTGGCAAAACAGCGTGGCGTGAAACTTTAAATGCAATTTTGACATAGTTGCTTTAAAGATATTGGAACAAACTCAACAGTATATTTTATTATTATTAGATGGAATTCTTATGTATTACCCATGATTACAATAAAGTTAATTTTTATCTAATTTTGTGGACTTGAGACTTGCCTGACCTTGCTTGACCTTGTAACATAAATTAACTTAGGTGTTTTAAGAAAGCATTATGATATCATACTATTGTTTACCTCTAAATAAAACTTGTGGATGTTATTGGAATTCGGCACCAAGAAACATTATGTCTCTTGACATTATGTAGCGTTATGAAATTATTTAAGAATTTGGGAGGGGTTTACTAATAATTAACCTGTGAAGCCCCGAAACTCACCGGTGAGTCGGACCAAAAAAAAAAAAAATTAAAGAGAATAATAAAAAAAAAAATCGGCTGTCAACCCGGGTTGTCCTCGGGGTTTAATTTGACAACCCGGATTTTGCCATGGGGCTTCACAGAGAAAAGTTACTTCACAAAGCTGAAAATAAAAATATTATTTATTTTAAAACCAATACCTACAGCTACTCGCATGTTTTAGGTAAATCAGAAACATCTGCACAAGGAAGATTCCTATAAATTTCGTGGAATATGGATGGAATTCACTGCAACGAATTTTGTAAGTCTTTGTATTTGAGTCTTGAAATGGGCTTTTGAGTTACTCGAATAGGTTTCGGCGTGGGCACTTAAAATCCTCTCCCTTTATTTCTTATGAAACTAACTTCTTCAAAAGTTTCCTGATCAAAAGAAGTTTTGTAGAACATCGAACTTTAGTTATTTCGGAATTACATCCATACTACTTATAGCAGAATGTGTGTTGCAAAAGGCAGAAAAATTCATGAAGTGATCAGTTTCCATGTTTACAACTTTAATTTTTTGGGTTTCTTGAACAGCTTCTATGTAAACTGTTGCCAGTCCCAAGGATTCACGATAGGAAACACTTGGATTTTCTTCTTTTCTCGCTCTATTATTGAGTGGACTACATCCACTTCCATGTGAGTATGCCCTTTTAATAAATATTTGTGTTTTATTACCTCCACATTTCCTTTTTAAGAAAATATCCACAAATAAGCCATTAAATAGATATTTTTATTCTGACCCGCACAGTTGTCGCGCCATACAGTTACTTCTTTTGCAAACCTTTTTGACATTTTCATCAATTAAAAATGTGTAATATAATGTGTATACTCTTTTAGGTGGTTGGTCACGTTGGATCAGGGCGTCTGGATCTAGCAGTTTGAACTTCTGAAACTCTAAATATAATAAATTGTCTATTTAAATCCCACGTCATCTCTTCCGCGTAATACTTCCGATAACTAAATTTTGTAACTGTTTCGTCTATACGTTCACTACATTTCAACCTGTAAGCACATACTGGTTTCATCTTTTTTTCTAGAACAAGTTTTCCTTTCTTAGAAGTATATGATTTTCCTGTGATTGTGCCTTGTTTTCTTAAATTGCATTTCCATTTTAATTAATTTAAAGTTCTTTTACGACTCTTCATTACAGAAATTTGAGGTGATAGCTCTGGCTGAATATCTGAGGAAGTATTGTTCAGCGATTGAGTCGTTACGTTTTCTCTCATATTTTCCAGATCATCAATGGACGATCCGTCTGATTCTGTTTGACAAATGACCTGTTTTCGTTTAACGAATTAACAACTTGCAAAGTTTTCATCAGTGTTTGGAATATACTTTTCGTCTGATGGTGAAAAATCTTCCTCAGAGCTCATACCATCTTCTGTTCTCATGCAGTGAAAGCTAGTCGATGGCACGAGATTATTTTAAATGTCTGTGAACAAAGAGGACGTTGACGGTTGTGCTTCATAATCAATAGCAATGCCGATGTTATTTACTTCGGAGGGAGTTACAAGCATGTCCAGGTCTTGACAAGATTTTGAAGATAAAACTTGGTGGGAATAGTGCTCGTCTTGGAAATGGTGATCTACTGTCTGAGGTCCTAAAAATAACAAAATAATTGTCATAGATTAATATTTTATATCAATGAAAAGTTATTTTTGTGCGTTTTCGTAGCAGAATCTAATTAGTAAATTGATGGATCGTAACTCGCAAGCATCACCATAAAACTTACTTTGAACATTGTGTACCTAACTACCCGCTATGTTTATGACAAAAATGGACCATACCACACAATAATATAGATCAATGACATAATGATGTTTATAGGAGAATCTGCTTGTAGTTTATCTGCGGAGTGTTTTACTACCATACCTATTTTGTTATAAAGAAAATTTAGTACTTATCAAAAAACCCTTATATGAGTAAAGACTGATCCCACAAGAATCATGAGAAAGTCTAATAGGCACAAAAATGTCAACCTACCTACTAAGAATTTTTGTCATTGAAAAAAGTATCTTAACACCCAGAATTAAAGATCAATGTCATTAGACGTTTACAGGGGATACTATTATTTACCTCTCGTTACATTTTTGCTAAACCATTTTTTTATTAAAACTAATTAAAAAAGTACTTACCATATTCTGAAGTTGCATCATGTTGATCTTCGATATGCACTGGGCCAAACAGTAGTTTTCCGCGTGAAAACATGAGGTTATTACAATTTAAAACAATTTTTAACAATTACGCGTATACTTTTGCACGCACAGGTTTTCGTTCAAAGGTAAAGAACATTAACTCCAATGAACAACATTAAGTCCGCGCAAAGCTTAGAGGTAAATAATCTTATCATCATTTGAGGTCCTATACCCATTAAATGTTTGTGGATGTAATGTCCTATACGATTGGATATTTCTTTTCATAGATGTCGTAGGACTTAATGTCGTATACCATTATGTAGAACTGGTTCTTGCGATTTGAATAGTGCAAAAAACATATTTTCAAAAAAAGTGGAGTTACTATTGTATACCTCTGAGGTACAGATATTACATGGCAGCAAAAATTTTCAATAAATTACCGAAACATATAAAAGACGAACTCATATTCAATAAATTTAACCGAAAATTAAAAGAATACCTAATACAAAAATGCTTTTACTCGGTCGCAGAATACCTACAATAAAATCTATAGCAATAATTATAGTGAGGTAAAATTTTTGGTTGTAAGTTTGTGAGTTTGTATGTGGTGGCAGATCTCTGTAACTACTGAACCGATTTTGAAAATTCTTTCACCAGTTGAAAGTTGTATTGTTGGTGTCAAGGCAATGTTTTTGAAATTCACGCGGATGAGGTCGCTGGCAGGGTGCTAGTATTTGGTAAAATAAATGTACATACCTAGTCTTAAATAATAATAATAAAGCAAATCCCAAAGTATAAAAAGTAACAAATTAAATCTAAAACATTCCATAATATCTAAACCATTTCATGCATTATAAAATCATAAAACTAAATAAAAAATCTACAAAATACCCTATTTATTCCAATTATATATTTAAATTATCAATTCAGAAATAGCAATAATAATTCAGTAATAACAACAATAATTCGATAATAACAATAGCAATAGTAGTAAGTTAATAATAACAAAAATAATTAAATTGTTACAGTAATTGTTCAAAGAATTAATAATTCATTCTAACTATAGACATTGCAGTTCAATTAGTGAATTTAAATTGATCAAAATATTATAGTCTAAGGTATTATGATTAGTAATTAAAGATTGGGATAAATATATATATATATAATCTTACTATTATATTATGTTATTATTATGATGTAAAACTTATTATTATGTTGCCGTGCCCAAACCGGGTTTCATGTTGGAACTTACTTACATATTTTCACAACTAAATGTAAAACACATGAATGCAATAAAGAGATTTGATTTGATTTGATTTGATTTGGGTTTTAGTCAGTAAGAGTCTGACACGCCCTCCCGCTCCAGAGTTATATCCGAGAACTAAAAACCCCAATAACATGGAACGTGGAATTTATACATTTGGAGAACACCAAAACGTCATCGAGGTATACGCATTTTTCGTTTTTGTTCTTTTTCTCAGAAAGCGCTGAAGCAATTTCGATAAAATTTATATTGGACCACCTCGAAAGCATATTCTTTCGGATAAAAAAAGAAATTTGAAAATCTTTCCACAACTGACGGAGAAATCGGCGGACATACATAAAAAAAAAACACATACATACAGTCGAACATAGAACCTCCTCCTTTTTCGAAAGTCGGTTAAAAATAAAAAAAAACAACTGACTTCCAAAAAATAAAATACAGTAAAAATTAAAAAATAACTTTAATTTCGGAAGTCGGTGTTTGTATTTTACTTCTTGGTTATTTGACACCGACTTCCGAAATTAAAGTTATTTTTTAATTTTTAGTGTATTTTTTTTTTTGGAAGTTGGTTGTTTATTAGAATGGATGATGAAATAAAATTAATACCAGATTTCATGATTTAAGACTAAATGTTTATTATAAAAATTTTATCCTGAACAATAATTTTATCGATTTCTACAAGAAAACTGGTTCAATTCCCGGTTCAGGTAAGTTTGTCAAGAAATCTGTGAATGCAGGTTTGTTTCTTTTTAAAAATAAAGGAATGTTTCCTTTAAGTAAAATAATCTATCTTAAGGGTTTATAGTGGTTCCACTTCAGGGCCCATTGATATTTTCCATCCTGTATACATATACAGATACAAGGTGGAGATGACAATCCAACAATAAAACTTACTTACTTCTAGGTAAGGGTGCTTCATCGTCGACCACATATCGCTTACCACCAGGGGGCTTAGACAAAGTAACAATCTAAAAACGATAACGAAGTTAGAAAAGACTAAAATGTATGAGATTGACATAAACCGCGCTAAGTCACGTGGTCAGTCGACTGTCGACATCGTTATCGCAAGTTGGTAGACAATGTTATAATTCGTAACGAAATCATAAAGAAACGAATTGCTATCGTGTTTATCCCATACAAATGCGTAGACAAGCAGCGCTTTCAGAGTTCGCCTTTGCCTCGATCGTGATCGCCAAAAAAGATAACGAAGGAACGCTAACGCTAGGAAATGTTTATCGATGTCTCAGAGACGATGACGAATTTAGATATCGTTTCGCTACGAAGCGATGTTACTTTGTCTACAGGGCCAGGTGAGATATGTGGTCAAACGCGAGCCTATAAATGATTAAAATAAAAGCAACTGTTCACGTTCAGTACATTTTGTCGAATTATGCAAACATAACTATTTAAGGGGTAGTTTTTTTTTCGCAATTTCCGGGTTTGGTCCTCTATTAAAAGTTGTTCATAATTATGAGTATCGCTAGTGTTTTCATTTGTTGTTGTATAATATTGTCTTTTTCGTATATGAAAAAATCGGATAAGTGCAAGAAACCTGTGTTTTTTGGGCTGTATCTTATGATCCGTAATAGGTAGACAGTTAAAACTTTCACACAGTGTGTATTTGGGAGGCCCCTTAAATATCCTCCAAAGAAGGAGGTTGAATTTATTGTTCATACAAATTAAGACTTCTTAAAACTGACATAGATTGTTGCACGCAGCTATCCAGCGATGGCTGCGTGAGCACTTCCACTTGATTTTTTTCTCTTTCGTGGGTTTCCCTTTCAGTCGGGCGCTATAATTATAGCGTTGTCAAGGAGGTGCTCCAAAAGGACCCCGACCTTCTCGCTAAATATCTTATTATAAATATGGACCTCGGCTTTGGGAGTCACTGGGAGAGGGCAGCAAGAGATGGGCAAGGTCGAACTATGATAATCTATATTATATTATTTATATTTATGAACATTAATCCCTATTGCCTTGGTCACGGCATCACGCGTGAATGGTTGGACCGATTTTACTAAATCTTTTTTTGTTGTATTTGTTATTATCAGGAGAAGGTTCATAAAAAAGAAAAAAATCAGGAAACGTAACGACTATTTAAACTACGCGCGTTTGACAGTTCATAGCTAAGTCAGGACAACGTCTGTCGGGTCAGCTAGTATACGTAGAAAGAATTTTAAACTACAGGCTCAGCGGCACGAGGAGAACGCAAAGTTGCCAACATACAAGTTCCTTCAATAAATGAAAAACATTTTAGTTTAAAACAGCCTTTTTTTGTGCACGGATAGCGCAGCAGCTGAGCGATTGCTGCGCTGCGTGTCGCGGGTTGGATTCCCGCACGGTACAAACATTTTGTATGGCCTGCAGATGGTTGTTCCGGGTCTGGGTGTTTGTGAAAGTGAATTTACATGGTTGTGAATGCACCCACGATACAGGAATATCGTGGGTGCGTTCACAAACATGTAGTATTCCTAATGTGTGGCAAAGGGTTTAAAAAAAAAGTGTTGTAATTTGAGTAGGTACAAAAATTAAATTATGAGTAAAGAACTACTTTCTGTAGTTTTTTCAGAATTTTAGGCCCAGTGGTTTCGGTGATAAGAGGGGGGAAAGCTGACGTGGGTATGCATCGAGATGTCGCTGTGGACAAGGGCCTCACCCCGCTCTCCTTGGCAAACGAGAACTGGCGCAAACCTGTAGTACTGGATACTAATGACCGCACGGAAGTATGGCAGAGCAAGGAGCTTCACGGACGCTTTTACCGGGTCCTACATGGGCCCGATGTAGATCTCTTAGCGTCCGTATCCTGGCTGCGTTTTGGTGACCTTTTCGGGGAAACCAAAGGTTTTGTGTGTGCGATTATGGACGAAGTTATGATGACGAATAACTACCGGAAATACATTGTGAAGGACGGTACGGTTAACATCTGTCGGGCATGCCACCGGCCCGGGGAATCAATCCGACACATTATTTCTGGTTGTTCTCGTCTAGCTAACGGAGACTATTTGCATAGACACAACCTTGTAGCCAGGATTATCCACCAGCAACTTGCTCTTAAATACAATCTTGTGGAATCTGAAGTACCGTACTATAGGTATGAGCCCGACCCAGTTCTCGAAAATGGCAATATCACGTTATATTGGGATCGATCTATCATCACTGACAGGACGGTTGTTGCCAATAAACCTGACATAGTGGTGATAGATCGACTAGAGCGTCGCACAATGATTGTTGATATAGCTGTCCCTCATGACGAGAACCTCGTGAAAGCTGAGAAAGATAAACAAACAAAATATCTTGATCTGGTTCGCGAGGTTGTCGACATGTGGGAGGTGGATACAGCTGTCATTGTGCCGATAGTCGTGACGGCCAATGGCTTAATAGCCAAGAGCCTCGACGAACACCTAAGGAGGCTCTCGTTAGGCGGCTGGATCAAGGGCTTGATACAGAAAGCGGTACTCCGGGACACGGCGCGTATTGTTAGGAGATTCCTTTCTCAGGAGCCCTGACCACCGGTAGCTTGGACCCTATCCCGATACCGGTGGGCTACTATTTTTTATATTTTTAAATGTTTTTATATTTTGATATTTTAATATTTAAAAATGTAAAAATGTAAAAATGTAAATTGTATGTATATATTATAAAATAAATGGGATAATAATATAATAATAATAATATATAGTAATAATATTGGAACATTACTATCGTAGCTACTCCATGTAAGCCGTCCCTTTAATCTGCTGAAAAACTGTAGCCCGTGTAACACGAACGGCAAATTTAAATTACCTACCAATCCAGAAATTTAAGAATACCGTCTATGCGCATCTGTAACTACCTACTAAGTCTTGTTTTATATTTTATTTCTCCTCGTAAGTGATTTGTAATCTTTGAGAAATAAAGAATTTAAACCAGTAGTCATCCAATAAGGGTTCCGTTTTTTTATTCGGACTTTTGAAACCCTAAAAATAAGAAAATAACTACGAGAAATAATACATTATGTAATTCTAAAAGGTGCCGTTGAAACAGGCGCCACGTTTGAATGATTGAACTGGGTATTATAACTTTATCTAATCCAAAACTCTGAAAGTGGTAACACACCTAACTTACCTAACTAAGTGAACTAGTAACACAGTCGTCTGATTATATATCAAAGCTTTCAACTCTAGAATAGCTGCACCCGCGATACGCGGTTTCACCTGCGTTTCATTTAATACTAGATGATAGCCGATACTATCTACAAGACTATAATCTGGTTATCGTAGACAAAAAATAATTCAAAGTCAAATCGAAAGGTAGTTCCTGAGATAAGCGTGTTTAAACAAACAAAAATACGCTTTATTATATTATTATAGACTACTAGCTTCCGCGCGCGGCTTCGCCCGCATGAAAAGTGTAATTAAGGCTGGAAGCCAGAATTTGTTTGAACGTCAAAGTTCTACATAAAGACTGTTGGGGCGCACACACACTCGCTCAGTGTGTCGGGGTACCTATCTTGTTACTCTTACCGTGTTCAATTTAATAGCTAGGGCTAGAATCCTGAAAATCAGAACTTTCTACATTCGCAGGGCTTAGCAAAGTTGGACGGTGATTAAATTTTGCAGATTTCACTGAACATCTCTTTTCAATAGACTACCTTTTCATTTTTTCTTTTTTTTTGTGGATTGATCATCCAATGACTTCTCCCGTTCTGGGTAGAGCAGGAGGGCTTGTCGGACTAAAACCCACCGTTGTCCCTTCAGTTGCCTGAGTTCCAAGAGCCGCGGTAATTCTATTCCAAATTTATCCGCGAGTCCGCGACCCCAGGCAGGCATCGGCCCTGCCGGCCCCGTAAGGTATTGCTGATATCTCTTTGAGGCTAGCGTGGAACATTACGTGCCGTCGATTCTCGAATTCTAATCCTGATCTCCTGGTAGTTTGTGAGTCTTTTATAGCTCATGATTTCAGTCCTCGAAATTCTTCTCAGGTTTCTGGTCTCCTGGTAATTTTTTAATCTCTACCTCTCATAATACCAGCCTCGGTATATATTTTGTGATTCTGATCACCTGGGTAGGTTGTGAATTTATACCGCTCAGAATTCAAGCCCCGGAAACACTTTTTCTTGATTCTGGGCTCCTGGTGTAGTGTGAAGCTATACAGCTTTGGATTGTAGCTCTGAAAATAAATGTTCATGATTCTGGTCTCCTGGTACTTTGTGAATATTTACCGCTCAAGATTTCAGCCCTGGAAATACTTCTTATGTTTCTGGTCTCCTGGTACTTTGTTAGTGTGCCCGCTCGTTCAACCTGTCTCTGGATTTCTACTTCCACCTCAGCCTTTGCTAAGTCTTAACATTTACCGGAATAAAAATTAGCCGATGTGTTAACCCAGGCCATGACCTACCTGTGTGAAAAATTTCATTCAAATCCCTTCAGCCGCTTTTGCGTGAAGGACAGCCAAACATACAAACATACAAACTCTCGCATTTATAATATTAGTAGGATGCTACGAGTACCTCTTATGATCCCACCCCCTCCCTGGTAGTGCGTGAATCTATACCGCTCGGAAATTTTGTTCTCCTGGTAATTTGTGAATCTTTCTCTACCACCTACGATTCCTGCCCCAGAATACTATAAATTTTTGTGTTTCTGGTCTCCTGGTAGTTTATTAGTCTTTATCGCTCACGATTTTAGTCCTCGAAATGTTTCTAGTCTCCTGGTAATTTGTAAATCTCTACCTCTCCTAATACCAGCTTCGGAATATGTTTTGTGTTTCTGATCTCCTTCTAGGTTATGAATCTATACCGCTCAGGATTCCAGCCCCTTCCCTGGTAGTTTGAGAATCTATACCGCTCATGATTTCAGCCCCGAAACACTCTTTGTGTTTCTGGTCTCCTGGTATTTTGTGAATCTATACCGCTTAAGATGCTTGCCCCAAAAATACTGATTCATGACTCTGGTCTCCTGGTAGTTTTAGAATTTATACCTCACGATTCCAAAAAAAAAAGCCCCGAAATCACTTCTTCATCATTCTGGTCTCCTGATATTTTGTGAATCTATACCGCTTAAGATTCTAGCCCAAAAATACTGATTCATGACTATGGTCTCCTGGTAGTGTTGGAATCTATATCTATCATGATTCCAGTTCCGGAACTACTTTTTCGTGAATCCCTGATCTTTTCGTAGTTTGTGAGTCTTTATCGCTCATTATTTCAGTCCTTGAAATACTTCTCATGTTTCTGGTCTCCTGGTAATTTGTGAATCTCTACATCCCATAATACTTGCCTCGGAATATACTTTGTGATTCTGATCTCCTGGTAGCTTGTGAATCTAAACCGCTCAGGATTCAAGCCCCGGCAACACTTCTTCTTGATTCTGGTCTCCTGGTGGTTTGCGAAGCTTAGGGTCGTAGCCCCGAAAATACCTCTTCATGATTCTGGTCCCCTGGTACTTTGCGAGACTTTACCTGATTCCAGCCCCGGAAACTTCTCATGTTTCTGGTCTCCTGGTACTTTGTGAGCGTAAACCGCTCGTTCAGCCTGACTTTGGATTTCTACTTCCACCTCAGCTTTCGCTAAGTTTTGTCATTTACCGGGATAAAAAGTAGCCTATGTGTTAATCCAGGCTATGACCTACCTGTGTGCAAAATTTCATTGTAATC
Organism: Polia nebulosa; assembly: GCA_951329385.1. Lineage (NCBI taxonomy): Eukaryota > Metazoa > Arthropoda > Insecta > Lepidoptera > Noctuidae > Polia > Polia nebulosa. Next base: position 19,439,261 of record OX589614.1, read on the forward strand.
CCTTCAGCCGTTTTTCATTACCTTCAGCCAAACATACAAACAAACAAACATACAAACTTTCGCATTTATAATATTAGTAGGATCTCATCATGTTCTGACTGCCTCGCTGGTCACAAGCTCTACTGTTGAGCATGGGGTTCCACTCCCTGATCAAGCATCTGGATCTGGAACTTGTCAGTAGCAGCCCGGCGTCTGAACTTTGCCAAGTTGATGACAATAGGCTCATCTCCTGCCTCAAGGAACTTCACTAAAACTTGTGAAATGTGATAATTATAACAATAACATGGCGTAGCATGATAAAAAATCAACCGCGATTGCTGCTTTCGCATAAATATACAATTTAATGTGAAATCACAACTAAAAAGTGAAAAATAAAAACTTTTTTTACAAAGAAATAGAACCGACATCAAAAAGAAAACAAAAATAGTGCAAAATAACTTTAATTCGGAAGTCGTTGACAAAAAACGAAGAAAAAAAAAGCAGAAACACCGACCTCCGATTCTATTTTTTTGTAAAAAAAGTTTTTGAAAGATAGTTTGACTCTAACAGAGTTGTGTTATGTCATATTTTATTAGCTTATCTGTTTATGAAATAATTATCCTGTTCCACATGTTCGTTGTTTCAGATACAATAATGCTGACAACTCTGGGGAAAGGAAAGACAATGCATGCAATCAGTATTGCTTAAACGACGGTGTTTGTTCCCTGAATGAGGAGAGCGATCCAGTCTGCCAATGCACAGCAGATTACGAGGGTGAAAGATGCGATGTTCCCGCATTCCTAATCAAATGTTTCTTATACGCATACAAGAGTAAGGACTATTTATGAAAGTTTTTCCGGCTACACCTATTTTAATAACAAACAATTACATCAGACATTTTAGGGGAAGGAAATACTCCTTCTCAGATTTGTTTTGTTTTTTCGAACCTTAATTTTTACGCCCACTTTGTAGATGTGCCGTCGGTTACTATGAGCAAAGCAGTGAAGTCAACGTGTGCCTCGACTGTTGTCTGAAGAACGACGAACGACGAAGACGTCGAAGAGTTCACTTTCACCTCTACCATCACCACTGCGTACTACTCAATAGAACTAAATCTAACGTCGGCTGATATACAATAATTATGAAACAAAAACCCTGTTGTTACTGTTATGGATGTGTACATTTACATACAAACACAACTTAGATGAAAAAATGATTGAATGATTTGATTTTGATTTTGAATGATTTGATGATTGAAATCGACACATTCAATAAAATGTTTAGATTATCTGATTTTACAAGTACATCTTCGTTTCGCTAAATAGCCTACGGGTTTCGCAATCGCTTCATGTAAAATTATAGAGGTAAGAAATCAGTAAAACATTACAAATATTAATAAATATTTTTTTTTTTAATTATTTTTGAACAGTTTTTTATAAATGACATGCTTCATTACGTTTGTATACCGATTCTTAAAACGTGGGTAGAAGAAACAACAGGGTTTTTATTACATACTGTATAAGTTAATGTCATTCTGCCACAAAAAATCTGTAACATGGTCATCGTACTGACATCTTACACCTGTGTTCATTTATCGGCGACCATTTTCTGAATTGACATCATTTCAGGTTTCGTAAACATTTCATTAAACTTTTTTTATCACCTTAAGTATATCTTTACCTAGTGCACCCTAGATTTGTATTCGAATCAACTAACTGTATTCAACAGGCATTCATAAAATATACGTTTTCTATAAGGCTTTAGTATATTTACATGTCCGAGCTGTAACCCAGGTATTTCCAAGTGACTGATAGACTAACGAGCAAGTCCACATACCTTTGCCGCCAGTCAGTGTGTCACCGTAAAAGTTGTAAGAGTTCACGTGTGAATAATATCGTCGACCCACGCTTCGGTTGCATGACAGGCCGTGGTGTCTGAGGCTGTTGACAACTTCGCCACAGTGGCAGCGATGAGGAGAACAACATTTACTCTGAAATAAATAGTAATTTGAGCTCCCACACTAATTTTGGCCAACTGATGATAACTTTGTATGGAAATTTCAATTTATTTTTAGGAGTTCACTCTGAATTGTTTGAATAATGTTGTTCATATCTACATCCTGCATGGTCATACTAAGGTTATAAATAGTAAATTCTTAAGTTATTTAAGTACATGTACTTATTAAAGTTTGAATACTGTTTATTTTAACTCAGAATAATACTGCACACCTTTACATTCACCTAGCAGATACATGTGCCTAGCGAAACCGTCATTGTTAGGGTTCCGTACCCGAAGGGTCTACACGGAGCCCTATTTATTTATTGCGTATGGGAATACAAACAGTAGTATATTAAACCTAAACCGTGTTGTCTTAAAATCAAAATATACTAAATACCCACAACGTTTTCCACAGATTACTATAATTATTATATAATAAAAACAAACTGTTAGCAAACGTTAACTGCAGCAGTGTTAACTAATTGAAAAAGAAGTTAAAAAAAACATAACAATATTCTGTAAAAGATGTAACAAACAAAAAAATTTAAAAAGTAATACGTGATGTATCATACAGGTCCCCAGACTATAAATAATGATACAGGGTCTACATTGTGTAAAACCTATGGAGCCTACTGCCGATTCTAGAATGTTAATTATACCATTTTCAAATTTATATCTGCTTAGGAATTATGTTATGTCTATTGCACATTGTATGTGTCGACTAAGCGGTATAGCGGTGAGCGCACACCAGCATTAGATCTACAAAAGCGTGTAGCAAATAGTTGCCTGGTGCGTACCTCCCGTCCATGTAGGTACTGTTTCAGGAACCAGCCACCAAGTCAGGGCAATCAAACTTGTTTAACTATTGCTGTCACTCACGTGTCCGTCTGTCCGTCTGTCCATCTGACCGTGAGTCTGTCTGTCTGTCGTTTATCACACAGGTTTTACAGCCAAACGGTTTGAGCTACAGTCTTCAAATTTTCACAGTCTAAGCATCTTTTTGACCCAAAGCCACAAATTATGAAAAATTGGTACGGACCCCTAAAATTTAACACGCACTTGACCGGTTTTTTATCCGAATTCTAAAAAGGAAGAGGTGTTCGACTGTAGGAATGTTTTTTTTTGTTGTATATTCACCGATTTCTCCGTCAGTTTATGGATCAATTTTGCTTCTTTTTTTTTGTTGGGATAATTATTATCTCGAAGTGGTTCCGTTTAAATTTGTTGAAGACTGATGAAGAACTTTGGAGATAGAAAATAGAACTCTTCAATAATAAATGACAGCAAGACTTCCGGGATTGCTACAATCTCATGTCTGTTTATTGCTTACTCAATTTCATAACATAACATAACGACGGTACGCACTGAAGGGGTATGCAGACGTATACAATTCACCTGGTACACCCTCATTTCACAAACAGCAACAGAACTTTATCACTTTATCAGTTTTAGTTGTGAGGTGCCGCAAATAACCCTGAATAAGTTACCAGAAACACCAGCTTCCGAAATTAAAGTTATTTTGCAATTTTTAGTTGGTATTTATGTATGAACTGTATTATATATTTCAAGCTTACAACAAACTAGCGCATAATTACAGGAACAAGTTAAATAAACTGAATGAAACAGTTTGTTTACAATTTTAAAATAATGGTCAGTGTTGATGACGTGCAGGGCTGACAACTGCCAGGTCGTGGTTACCGTACGTTAACGCTAAGTACGTTTGCTCTTAAATAATTTTTTGCCTTTTTAAGAACAATCGTAGTTTCATTCAATCTCGGAAATCATACTTCTTAAGTAGTCCTATACCTAGCCATCGCACGACCTAAGTGAGTAGAAAGATAAGTCTGGTAATAAACGCACAGAAAGCATCATCTGAACACATTTATGATAAAAGACTTCCTGTTACTCATGCCTGCATCCTATTGATAAATACATACGAGTATCTCGATGCCCCAAAGCAATAAGTCAGTAATTGCAAAATCCTATTTTTACAGAGAAATCTATCTAATGATCTTGTTGAATACCTTTTCAGTGAGTGGGATTATTGAGGGCATTGGTGCATCAATAAAAAGCTTCATATTATTGTAAATTGTAACAGTCAAATCATTAAGAAATTATGTATACCTAACCAAAACCTAAAATGAATACTATTATTTAAGGTAAAATATTACAGTAACTGTCCTAACAGAGACTAAGTCGTGAATTATTAATAAATATCTAATAAATACCTGTATTAATTTTAACAAAAACTTTCTTAAGTTTAAAGTTTGGCAACTTACCAAATTCACTATCACTACCTACATGTTATGAAACAAGTCCCCCACCGCGTTTGCCTGTCTGTCTGTTTGCGACAAACTCAAAAACTACTGAACAGATTTTCATGCGATATTCACCAATAGACAAAGTAATTCATGAGGAACGTTTAAGTGTATAATTTGTACTCGTGCGAAGCTAGGGCGTATCGCTAGTAAATTTCAAAATAAACTTTTATATAGGTACAGTCGCATAGCAATCCGTTTGCCGAAAAAATATTTGTATATTTCGCTACAGTAAAAGCTTACGTTGTCTTCGTATTAGGCTATTGTCTAGTCCATAAATGATGAATTTGTCATAATGGCAAAAATATCAGAAATAACAGGTTACTGACTTATTACGTGCGGGCGTCGATATACGAGTAGTTTCATTGTCACAAAACCGGCCAAGTGCGTGTCAGGCCACGCGCAGTGTAGGGTTCCGTAATCACCCGTTATAACATGCGGACTTAGGAGAGGCTTTCTGTTTATTACTATGAATATATTAATTGAGTTCACGGTTTTATGTTTAAATTAGAAACGAAAAAAGAACTTTTTTACAAAAAATAAAACCGACTTCCAAAAGAAAACAAAACAAATGAAAAATAACTTTAATTTTGGAAGTCGGTGTCTGTCGGTGGTTCTGGTTTTTTCTTCGTTTATTGACATCGACTTCCGAAATTAATTATTTTGCAATTTTTTTGATTTTCTTTTGGAAGTTGGTTCTAATTTTTCACTTTTTAGTTGTGGTTTCGCATTAAATAGTGTGAACAATACATAGACAAACGATCGTAGTAATCGCGAGTCATTTGCTGTTAGCTATTGAGGAGTACCACTGTCTAACTCCAACGTACTGCATTAGATCTTAATGTATTATATACTAAAACCTTCCTTGAAAAATATGCATAATTTGTATAACGAAATCGCAATCACCGCCATCCAAATCGGATCAGAAGTTTTCGAGAAAATTGCGAAAAAACATACATACATACGCTTCGAAAACAGAACCTCCTTTTTTGAAGTCGGTTAAAAAAAGGTTTTATTTTCAGTTTTGCTTTGAATTACAAAATATTCTCCACAACCCCTCCAAGCTCTTTCAATTATTTTTTCGCACTATAAGTAAGTTTGGCTAGAAAAAAAACATCCCCACCTTATATGTAGAAATTACCATAAAAAAAATAATTTTTAAAATTTTATGGATTCGTTTTCTTATCGTGATTAATATACCCTTGCAAAATTACAGATTTCTAGAACTAACAGTCTCTTATACGCTATGCCTCGGTCAGACAGACGGACAGACTGAGTCTATAAGGGTTCCTTGTTCTTGTAAGGATTACGGAACCATAAAAACAGGCGATAAGAGTACATGCACCAGGATTCGTAATAAAAAACAATTATTAATTTATAATCAGAACTCTCCGCTTACCACAGGAACTCCTACCAAACGGAAACATTTTTATAGCACATGCCATATCGGTACCTATTTATAGCTTTGTGTTTCAGTAAATCAGCATTCTGTTTTTGTTTCCTCCGATTTGTCAGCGAGAGTTGACGTCTCATCTGCTGAAACCTTGTCTGGAGAACAAGATGCATAGCGCGCGTGTGTTGACGTTGTTAGCACTGCTTGTAGAGATGGTGAACTGTTATTCTTGGGGTAAGTATTTACTTACTTATTGAATGCTAACACTAAAGTAGAGACCAACCCGACGACGACGACGTTCCCGAAGTGACCGAGGTAGAGCTGAGAGCGGCGGTGCGTAGGCTGAACGCCAAAAGCACCGCCCCAGGACCCGACGGCTTTCATGGGAAAGCCTGGGTCCTGGCCTTGCAAGAGGCTCTCGGGCCTCGACTCAGAGGGCTTTTAAGCGCATGCTTGGAGAGGGGCCAGTTTCCACGTCGGTGGAAGACGGGGAAGCTGGTCCTGATCAAGAAGGTGGGGCGCCCTGCGGACTCTCCGTCCGCTTACCGGCCCATTGTGCTGCTCGACGAGGTGGGCAAGCTCTTTGAAAGAGTAATTGCAGACCGCCTCGTCGGGCAGATGGTGCGGGTGGGGCCGGATCTGGCGGAGAGCCAGTACGGCTTCCGCAGGGGGCGCTCCACGGTGGACGCCATCATGCGCGTACGAGCCCTCACGACGGGGGAGGCAGTTGCCCAGGGCAGGGTCGTCTTGGCGGTGTCTCTGGACATCTCCAATGCCTTCAACACCCTGCCCTGGAGTTGCATAGTGGAGGCACTCCGGTATCACCGGGTGCCGCCCTACCTCCGTCGCGTAGTCGAGGCGTATTTGACGGACAGAGCCGTCATCTACCCCGGTCATCAGGGAGAATGGAACCGGCGAGAGATGTCGTGCGGTGTTCCACAGGGATCGGTCCTGGGGCCGCCTTTGTGGAACATCGGATACGACTGGGTGCTGCGCTGCGACCTCCCCATTGGCGTCAGCGTAGTGTGCTACGCTGACGACACGCTAGTCTTAGCGCAGGGGTGGTCGCACGAGGCGGCGGCCGACCGTATGACACGCGGGGTTGCGACAGTCATAGGGAGGATCCGGCAACTGGGACTCGAGATGGCATTGCACAAGTCCGAGGCCATGTGCTTTCATGGCTATCGGAACGAGCCACCGGCGGGTTCCCAGATCACGGTAGGAGGGGTTCGCATCGGCGTCGAGGGTACGATGAAGTACCTGGGACTCGTCCTCGACAGCCGGTGGAACTTCGTCGAGCATTTTCGACGTTTGGCTCCCGGATTGGACAGGGCCGGGGCCGCCTTGAAGCGGCTCCTGCCCAATCTGAAGGGGCCAAACGCCTCCTGCCGGAGGCTCTACGCGGGGATCGTGCGGTCCATGGCTCTCTACGGGGCACCGGTGTGGGTGCGTTCGTTGACGCAGCGTTCAACGCGCCAGATGAACGCGGCCCAGAGGGTCATGGCGATCCGCATCATCCGCGGATACTGCACGGTCTCCCGTGAGGCGGCGAGCCTCCTTGCCGGACTGTCACCGTGGGATCTGGAGGCAAAAATCCTCGCGCACCTGTACGAGTGGCGCGAGGAGGCTAAACGCCGGGGCGAAACTCCGCTGCCGCGACAACTCGCGGCTCGGCGGACAGAGCTCCGGCAGGATCTCATGGTGACATGGAGAGAGCGACTGTCGCAACCCAGCGCTGGGCACGCCACCATCGAGGCGGTAGTGCCCCTCTTTGAGGAGTGGCTGGAGAGGCACCATGGCGCCCTCACCTTCCGCCTGACGCAGGTGCTCACCGGACATGGCTGTTTCGGGAGGTACCTGTGTCGGATCAAGGCGGAGGTGACCCCTGCGTGTTTCCACTGCGAGGATCGCCCCGTGGACACGGTGGAGCATACGGTGGAGGTTTGCCCCGCCTGGGCAGAACACCGCCGTGTCCTCGTGGATGCGATAGGCGGCAGCGACCTCTCGCGCCGTGCCCTGGTCCAGGCCATGGTACGGAGTGAGAGGGAATGGGGGGCCGTCTCCAACTTCTGCGAAGCAGTAATGCTCGCGAAGAGGGAGGCGGCACACGTTAGGGAGACTCAACAGAGACCGAGTCGCCCTAGCGCCCCCAGCAGCAGCCGTCGCAGGAGACGCCGGGGGCTGCGAGACGATCTCCGGCCACCGTAGACCCGGGCCTGCGGACGGCGAGTAGCGGGTAACTCGCCGTCCGATCAGCACCAGGCCCGAGAGTCGACGGCGCGTAGTGTTCCACGCGCGCCTCAAAGAGTTGTCAGCAAAGGACGGGGCCTGCCACGGCCAGTGCCTGCCCGGGGGTGGAGGATAAATTCGAAAGAGTTACCTCGCCCCCGGGCGCGTAGGGCAGGGAGGAACAGGGGTGGGTTTTAGTCAGTAAGAGTCTGACACGCCCTTCCGCTCCACCCCAGAGCGGAAAGAGTCATAAGATGATTTCCCACCCCACAAAAAAAAAAAAAAAAAAAAAAACACTAAAGTAGAGACTGGTTTCGTTTTGTAAACATTGCCCTGTACTTGTAATTTCTCCTATATAATCAGTGCGTTCACTCAATCATGTAATCTCACATACACACAAGACACTCAGTTTCGAAACAACTATCTGTAAACCATTCAAACATTCGTTCCGTGCGGGGATCGAACACTTAGCGCAGCAGCCGATCGCTCAACCACCCCGCCAAAAGTTTTGGGTTGAATGGTAATAAAATTGGTTGATATGATGCTGGTAAACGATAATACATATATAATCAAAGTTTACCAAAATCGTACCAATAAGTTTCTTCACTAAAGTGAATGAATAATTAGTATGGAATTGGTTACTCACTATTAAAAAAACAATGTTTTTTGTCGAAACATTTTTTTGACTATAAAGAGGAAAGATTTTTTTGTTAGTTTGTTTGTTCCGGATAAGCTCCAAAACTATGGGACCGATTTTAACCATTTTTTCACTAATAGATAATTAAATTATTCGAAAGGCTACTTTTAAAATTAAAATAACCGTTCCCGCGGGGTAGGTCACGGGAGCTAAGCCACGAGCTGAGTGCTTTTTTTTGTGGGGTGGGAAATCATCCAATGACTTCTCCCACTCTGGGTGGAGCGGGAGGGCGTGTCAGACTCTTAATGACTAAAACCCACCCCTGTTCCTTCCTTGCCTGAGTGCCCAGGGGAGCGGTAACTCTATTACGAATTTATCCGTTACCCCTGGGCATGCAGGCACCGGCCATGATGGCCCCGTCAGTGCTGGCCGACACATTCTCTTGTTCGGCGCGCGTGGAACACTGCGCGCCGTTGACTCATGGGCCTGGTGCTGATCGGACGGCGAGCTGCCCACTACTCACCGTCCACAAGCCTGTGGTACGGAACCCTAAATGTACGAAGTCCGACACGCACTTGGCCTCTTTTTTGTGTAAGGAATAGTTTTAGCGTACGAGCGCCCCAGTAGGCTCCGTTATATGCTCGATTTGCAATGATACATACCTATACAATTCACAAGTTCCGCTACAAAATAGCAATGAAGATGTGGAAGCTGTCAAACAAAGGGCTTAATCAGCCTTATTTCAAAAATGTTTTATTAGCAACTAAATATAACTACTGTAATTTTGTATTTTTTATAGCACGTATGTGCATATTAGGGAATAATAAAGTTAAGGAATCTTAGTAATTCTTATATATAATGCTATAAAGGATACTCGTATCTAGTCAATACTTATATTATAAATGCGGAAGTAACTCTGTCTGCCCGTCTGTCTGTATGCTTGTTACATCTTCACGAACGTCACAGTTGAATGGATTTAGATGAAACTACACACACGCACACACGGCACACGGGTAGACCAAGTCCCGGAATAAGACAAAGGATAGGTACTTTTCGTCTCGGGAGTATGTTCCCATAAATTAATTATCGACTTCCACTCGGAAGAAGCCGCTGAGAGAAGCTAGTTGTTTAAAAAAGACTTATTTTAAATTCAAATCAAAAAACTTATCACCCGTCACTTGATTTACATCAATTAAATATTTTTTTTCATCAAAATAAATATTGTTCTTAATTCAAATACACTGGTTGCGCTTAAAATAACCAGAAAGTTTACCATTGCGACGTACATTGTTCAAGAGCGAGAACTTAGGGTACCCCGACACGGAAAGGTTAGGTTCGAAGGGGATAACCCGGGCTACAGTGAGCGACCAAAGCCAGCGAACGCAGCCCCCATCATTCACCCACACACACCCTTCGTGTTAGGTTCCTTTAAACCCTGCAGACAGAAATAAGCCAACCTTACCGTAAACCGTCTTACTTACGACTGTTGTTAGCACGTTTCTGACTGAACATTCGGCATTGTGTCAAATGCCTAGGCAGCGTACGGGATAAATATAATATTTCCTTTTCACTATCTCCAACAACACTCCTTTTCAATTAATAACGATGCGTCACGAACTCAAATTGTAGCTAAAAGAATAATATTTTGAGGTAACTATTTTGTTATTCAATCAGAAATTTTGATTAGGATTGGGATTTTATTCTTATAAGTTAGGAAGATTTTTTGATTTATTAGTTAAATACTTAAATCAAACCCTGTTTTTGGTGTTGTTAAATCTTTAATAAAACCGGAACTAAATAAGTTGTAAAACGGCACGATTGACAGCCGGCACCAACGGCTTAACGTGCTTTCCGAGGCATGGAGGAGTCTCGGTATGTAAAGATGGCCACCCATATATGGACCAACCCCAGCAAGTGTAGCTTAACCTGATGGATCGACCCGTGCAGCTGTTATTACCACAGTTACCAACCCATCATATTGGAGTGTCGCGAACTGCTCCGTTGGTGTCGCGATTGCGCCCTACCACCGAGCGTGCGGTCCAGGGTTCGATTTCGGTCAGTGTTATATTGGGTTTTTCCATTACGAATTTCTTAGAGGCTTTCCGGTGGTCAGAGGTTGGCGGTCTAACAAACCAATGCTCAGAAAGCACGTAAAGCCGTCGGTGCTGCACCTGATCTCTCGCGGTCGAGTCGAATTGTCGTTTCATCGAACTATGAGAGTGAGGGAGCACAGAATGGCACCTGTGTTTCGCACACATCTAGTCTCTAAATTCGCACTGGAGGACTGATATAAATTGAGTGTCAGTTATAACATACGATAACTATATTTTACCCCCGGTTTCTTAAAAGAAATTTATCTTCATGTCAAAAATAAAATGCAAGTCAAATGATACAATTGGTGGTAAAAAGTTCATTCAGCCAATCACACTTGACAATTTATCACATTGATTTTGTGGTTATTTTCGGGTTAAGGGTTTAGTAACGATAAGCCCCACACAGTGTAACTCTGGAAAGTTCTAATTTGTTGTTGTTATGATATTACTGTATTGATTTGTATTGTAAGAACTTAATTAGAAAACCGGCCAAGTGCGAGTCAGACGCGCGTATAAAGGGTTTCGTACTATCGTAAAAGATTATAAGCATCTATTTGTTGCCATTATTAAGATCGAGCAAAATATAAAAAAAACACGTTTCTAAGAGGTAGTGATTTTGTTATTATAACGACAACAGAAATATACATTCCATGAAATTTTCAACTGTCTACCTATTACGGATCACGAAATATAGCCCGCTGACAGACAGACGGACGGACGGACGGCGGAGGCTGAGTAATAGGGTCCCGCTGGTTACCCTTTGGGTACGTAATCTTAAAAAGGTAGTTCTCGATTAGAGTGGCGGGAGTGAAAGTCATTTGGAAACCATTAGAGGTATATGCAATGTATTTTATGACAAGAAGAGGAAAGAAAAATCTATTTAACAATCAGAATAAAAAATATATATTTTCATGTTTCAGACATCGCCGTGAGCGAAGACAAACGACTAGATTTTTATTACAGCGGAACACTAACGCACACAGAACACATTCAGTCGGCTCATTTTATCCGTTCAGTAACTTACGATCCAGTTCACTACAGGATGCTGTTTGCCGACTATAACAGCCCGAACATGTCAATATCCAGCTTTGACCTATCAACCAGGAAAATACAACCTTTAGTTACGAGAGAAACAAGCTACTACGTGAGTGTCGTCTACGATCCGGTCACACTATCACTGTTTTGGAAGGCTCATAATCCTAGTATTATCTACTCGTTTTCATTAAATCCTGCATCTTCTAACAAAGCAGTTGACGGAAATGTTTTAGTTACGTTGGATCACTACTGCCAGGATATCGCGCTGGACAGCTGTGGAGGGTACGTTACTAATGATATATCAAACACACCGACTAAATTAGTGGAACATAAATAAGATCGATTTTTTATGTATAGTTTTTATTTATTTTGTAATTGAATCAAATATTCCTAATCTTATTATAACTACTTTTAAAGAGAAAAAGCGAAAATTGTGAGTTTTTTGTGAAAATGGAAGGTAATCTCCGGAACCAAGGCTACAATTTAAGTGATTCATATACCATTAGAAATGGTTATTATTTTTGATGAAATTTGGCTATAAATTTTATAAATAAATGTGAAATATTAAAAGTTATGACGATATTCGTCAACTAAATCTGAAAAAGTCGTGACTTTTTAAATCTTTCAATGCGTGCGCTGCCAAATAGATCACGTTACATGAAATTAATGTATAAAAAATATCCTCTTAAAAAGTGCTATAAAAAAGTCCGCGGTAGCATATATCTATCTTTTATGGTTTACTCACAATAAACACTTTTATGATTTTAAATTTTGGTCTAAAACAATGCTTAATTTGCGAAGGTGTTTTTAACATGATACTTTTAATCCTTACGTAAATAAATACAATTATTATCTTCAATATCTAATTTAGACTAAATTTGTCCTTTACACTGTTTAGTTTAGACGAACACCTTACGAGATATCGCAAAATTAAAATAATTCGCGCTACAAAATAATTATTATGTCAGCGGTCGACGGCGACGCGACGGTGAGCAGTGGTGGCTCAGTGGTTACGGCCCGACTTACGCGTCGAAGATCGTGGGTTCAAACCTAGGGATGCAAATTATTTTGTGTCATTAGATTTCCCTCTCACAGAGAGGAGGCCTGTGTCTCAGCAGTGGGACGTGAAGGATAGCTTTCTTAGGATAATGTTGTGGTTATTGATTGTTGTTTAGTTTAAAGTAACTTTGACTACCTTCCGCCAGCGGCTCCGCCCGCGTGTAGTTAGTACTTCTCCTCACTATAAATTATAGCCTATATGTTAGTTTTATGTATAAGCTATATTACTATTGCGTCATCACATCCATCCTCACACTTTTTTTATTTTAATATTAGTTGTTCGTACTGATTTCAAGATTTGATATTCTTAGTTTTGGTCTAAGGATAGGGTTTTCGGGAAGTTTAAAGTTCACTTCACACCCTTCGGGTACGGAACCCTAAAAAAAACTGTCCTGAAACCTGAAACGTAACTAAATATTTTGTACATCTGTATCCCAATTTTGCTCTAACTAAATGAACGCGGCTGGTGGCGCTGTTTGTCTAGGAACATGTTACAATCCTGTACACTTCATGTTAGTTCACTATTTCACCACTTTGTAAGCCGCCGTTCAAATACAATGCGACAGTGAGGTGACGTCGTGTAGATAATAATCCATATTAACCTTGCGTAAACAATAGATGGCTGTTAGCGACTGGAAAGCTCAACTAGTTTCCTCAAAAACACAAGACGATTTGCTCTGAACATTTGGAAACGAGTTTCTTGCAAAAGAGACCTAACAGCATTTATTTATTAATGCTATTTCAACGCTCAAACTACTCTGTTTATCTCTCTGCGTCGATGCCAGTGCAGGTTTTACTACAGAGTAATTACGGCAAATTATTCAAAACATAACAATGCGGACAATAGAATTTTGTATTTTGATGTCAGACAAAATAGCGATCAGAAAACGAATCGAGTGGAATAGGAACAATGTCACGAGTGCGTCGACGTTGGGAGCAATCTAAAAGTGAAGACTTAAAAGAAGCAAAGGAGGCACTAGTATTCCTAGTTATTTGAACCTGATAATAATTATTACTCTTTTTTTTAACCTTGTATCAATAAATCTGCCTAGCCTTTTCCCAACTATCTTTTAAATCTTGTATAAACATGGAAGTATGAACTGTTAACATTTCGTGGACTGTCCGGATACGTCATTTGTTTTATCACCTTGTAGTGGTGTCTCGTGACACGCTTGGGTAGTAAGTAAAATGTTGACAATGGCGTCTCTGCAGGCAAAATTTAAATGCTCTGTTTTACATGTATAGAAGAAAATGCGTATTAATTTATGATGCTATAGTTAAATAGTATTTAAAAAATATATATATATATATATAGAAATTCCGCTACTTTTATTATGACTCAGCATAATTCGTTTTGAACTTTGTGAATATTGATTGTTGTTTACAAATTTCAGGTTTATTTACTGGATCACAGACTACAATATAGTGAGGGCTCGGTTTGATGGCTCCGAGAGAGAAGTTTTAATAGACAGTAATGTTTATGACCGAGGAAGCTTGGCCATCGACCAACAGACACAGAAAATGTACTGGACGGAGACAAAAAGTGTAAATGGCGATTATCAGCTGTCTATTGAAAGTGCCGATTTTAATGGAAAAAACAGAACAACATTACATATTATTGAAAGAAGTGATTCTTTTGGATATTCATTAGCCGTATCAAAAGATTTCATCTACTGGAAGAACCTCAATCAAGTGGGAATCTGGCAATTACCGAAGATTCCATCGCAACATAAGGAAGGAAAACTATTTTCAATGTCTAGCTCAGACAGTTACCATTGGCAACGTATAGCGACCAATTACACAATACAAGAACAAATTCAGGGAACAAAGAGCTGCGAGGCACTTAAGAATTTAATTCCAAATAACTCGAAGCCTGAGTCTTCAGTTTCAATTTGTCAGAACTATTGTTTGCAAGGAGATTGTAGAGTCAGTGCTGAGGGACAACCTACATGCAGGTAAAACATGTTTAAGTATCTCATTAAAAGGACTAGCGAAGATTTCTAGGGTAAGCTCACGATGCTTGAAGAAAGCAGTTATTTAGCGCTGCGCAGCGAGGCGCCGCGAGTTTATTCGAATTCTCTCGTAATTTCATGTTTAGGTCCTTTTTTTTTGGAAAATTTTCTTGCTTACTAAAGATCGCGCAGCGTCGCATCGCATCTTAGTGTAAGCTGACCCTAATGCTCACTGTCACTAACGCATGTTAAGCAGCGCTTAGATAGGTATATCTCACGTTAACAGATCCTGAAGCATCCACGTCATCACCATCAACGATTCTCTTAAGGAAACTTGTAAGCTTCGACATCACAAGTTAGAATACTTAACACTGAATCTCTCTCTGGTGAACATTATTGTTATGATAACTTTCGATGTTAAAAGTGTCTTAAGAGCTGTGGGATCTATAAAATGGCCTTTTCATAAAAAAACTTTCTAACAATATTAATAAGTATGTAAGCGGATTATAAATCAAATTTCTACTAAAAATTTTAATGAAGAATCTGCTAATCAGTGTTTAACTAGTTTAAATCTAAACATATGGTTAAAAAACAAGAGACCCTTACAGTAGTCGCTTAGGATGTGTCACATTTAACATTTCACATTGATAATAAGCAACAATACCATTCTATTCTTAAAAATAAACTAAAAACATTTATTTCCGATTTCAACCGCGCGAACTACCACGGCGTGCGTTCATTGGTCAAATCAAATACCGCGCGCTTCCCCAGCTTCCTGTTACACACTTCCGTCCATTTCACGAAATCACTCACAGATTGCAGGAAAGCGAGAAAAAATATGTTACACGTCAAAAAGTATTAGTAATAAGGCTGCAAGTGTTTTATGCTTGTTTGTGGTTTGTCAAGTCCAGTACGGTATCTGTCAATATTGTTAGCTAAGCATAACCTACGCAAGAGAAGAGAGATCACATAACAGTACGAGCGCTGACCGTAAGAATACCTAACTCATAAGATAACGCTTTGAACTTGTCATAAGACGTTAGCTTCACTAAGTAAACATTTATTCTATAGTTTTTAATTCAAATATTATTCGAAAACCATTTATCTAAATATTTACTACAAAAAAAAAACACATAAAATTCAAAATAGCTTTTGAAGACGTTAGTGTTTCTAGTTTTCGTTCTTCATTATTTGACAACAACTTCCAAAAAACCCCTCGTTAGCAGACACAATGAAAAACCTATTGTCGCGTCTCCTCGAGGAGACGCGAGGGGCCCGACGGAAAGTTATTTTGCATTTTCTAGTGTTTTAGGATTCCGTGCCCGAAGGGTTCAAACGGAGCCCTATTGCTGTCACTCACGTGTACGTCGTCTATCACAGAAGTTTTACAGACCAGCTGTTGGAGCTTACAGTCTTCAATTTTAATTAATTTTCACAGTATTAGCATCTTGTTGACCCAAAACCATACAAATAGCTAATAGTTTTAGTTTTTGGGGATGAGAAGTCATCCAATGACATCTTCCGCTCTGGGTGGAGCGGGAGGAAGTGTCAGACTATTATTGACTAAAAGCCACCCCGGTTCCTTCCCTGCCTGAGTGCCCAGAGGAGCGGTAACTCTGTTACGAATTTATCCGCTACTTCTAGGCAATCCGCTACCCCTAGGTATGGTACGGAACCCTAAATGTGGGAAGTCCAACACGCACTTGGCCGGTTTTTTTTGGAAGCCCGTTGTATTTTTTTTTGTAAAAAAGTCTAAATTTTCACTTTTTAGTTGTTGTACCTAGCCCATAACTAAAACTAAATAGTACAGTAATCATCAGCCCGAATTAAAAGTTCATAATTGGTGAAATTAGGGTGTATCAGGGTGCACTGTACAGATACCAATAATGATAAGTAATCACACGTACACAACAATACTATATTGCTACTGTTAAACCGAATCATTTTGTACCACACCCAAACACAGCCACGCACACATCGAATTCGTAGAGTGACGCCTACTTAAAATTATTTGCCAGTTTAGAAGCTAACTACCTGCTTTATAAATAAATACCTGCGTAGAACTTTATTTAAAATCAACGGGAGCATCACTTCGTCCACCCATTAGTGCTGGCTTCACAATATACATGAAGCATGAATTTCATAAGATTACTAACGGTCTATATGGCTAAGAGCCGATATCACCAATGAAAATAATCGCGATTAGTTTAAACTAGACTGAGTTCATGCATTTAATCGAGATTAGAGCTTCATTTTGTGTTTCACAGCTAGAAACTCTTCGTCGGGCAGCTGGCGAACTGCCTGCGGACTGGGCTCACTCTGTTTTTGTCACGCTTCACAAAAAAGGATCGACGAAAATATGTAGCAACTACAGGCTTGTCTCTCTGATGTCACACGCCAGCAAAGTCCTCTTACACATACTGAACACCAGACTGTAAGCGTTTTTTATCACCAGAGATAGCTCCGGAACAGGCCGGATTCGTCAAAGGACGTGGAATAAGAGAGCGGTTATTAATACTACGCCAAATAATAGAAAAGGGCAGAGAGTTTAATATCCCTATCTATATCTGCTTTGTTGACTTTTGCAAGGCGATCGACACTGTAAAGTGGCGCAAATTGTTGGAAGTACTTGTAGAAATGAGTGCTCCCGAACATCTAATTCGCCTCGTAGGCTGGCTGTACCTGGATGGCACTACGACAGTCCGAATAGACGATGTCCACTCGGTGCAGTTTAAGACTCAAGCAGGAGTAAGGCAGGGGTGTATTCTATCACCACCCCTGTTTAATATATATGCAGAATGCATTAAGCGGATACTCTTGGAAGGGTAGGATAAAGGTATTCCTATCGGTGGCCGGAGAGTTTCGAACTTTAGATACGCTGACGATACGACCCTTTTCGCTAGATCAAAAGAAGACCTGGAAGAACTTTTGACTCGCCTAGAAACCGTGAGCCTCTCGTTTAGTCTCGCTATTAACAGATACAAGACGAAGGTGATGATAGTAGACAGAGCTGAACAAAATAAACCTGAATTTTCCACCTACGACGTAGTTCCTAACTACGTATACCTCGGTTCTACTATCACTAACACCGGCGACTGTGAAGACGAGATCCGAAGAAGATGTGCCATAACGAGGTCTGCAGTAAGCAAAATAGTAAAAATCTAGAAGAATCTCAAAAGAACACTAAAGTTCAACTGATGAAAACGCTGATGTTTCCAATATTTCTGTACACTGCGGAAACATGGACGATTCGTGCACAGGAGCGCCGAAAAATAGATGCTGTAGAGATGTGGTGCTGGAGGCGAATGCTCCGCATACCGTGGACAACACGCCGTACCAACGTTTCCATTTTAAAATAGCTCAACATCAAAGATCGTCGATTGTGCAAATACGAATACTTAAATTTTTCGGACACGTCATCTGCAACGAAGACTCCATGGAGCGCCTCATCGTCCAAGGCCATGTAGAGGGGAGACGTTCACGCGGCAGGTCACCTACTAGCTGGACCTTCCTTATTAAAGAACCACAAAATGCTCGACAATGTACAATGCTCTCGCGACACCTACAACAGAAGCCGTTGGAAACGCATAGCTTGGGCTGCCGTACTCGCAGAGGATAACCGTAACAGTCCGACATCATCATAAGCCACGACCACTCTGTCAAGAGTGCACGACTTCAGAAAGACAAATCAACAGTATTTATTGACTAGGTTTTTAAAAATTATATTTACAAATTATAAAGTTTTGTATTCTAAGTCGTACAAGAATTACCGTTACTTTTAACCAACGAAAAAAAAAGGAGGAGGTTCTTAATTCGACCGTATGTATATTTATATATTTTTTGTGTCATGTTCAGCCCTCACTCCGTCATTTATGAACCGATCTGGATGATTTTTTTTTTTAGATATGGTATACCTCAAATAGTCCCATGTCAAGGAAAGGATCTGATGATGGAATCCTGATAAAATTGAGAGAAAACCACTTTTGTGAAAATTGTGGGCACGAATAGTGTTTCTATATGTATGTTCGGCCCTCACTCCGTTATTAATGAACCGTATTTGATAATTCTTTCTTTGTTGGATAGGGTATACCTCAAGGGTAGTTTCTTATAAAGAAAAACATGATCTGATGATGTAATCCTGATATAATTGAGAGAAACCCTCGAAAATTGTGCACGTATATTGTATCTGTTTACTTTTCGTAACATAATAGCTAGTAGCATTTAGGAATCATCACATCATGAAACTGAGCGCATGATGGAAACCATACCTTTCATAAACAATAGAAGTTAGATTTATAAACTGGTTATAGTGACAAAAACCACTTAATATGCTTTGAAGAAAAAACGTCTTTACAATATTGGAGGTAACCTCAACTGGTCAATATCGTGGGAACCTCATGGAAGGATGGTTACATCATCAACTCAGTGGCAAATTAGATATTAACCTCAGAGTATTAAAAGATGATGCAAGCCACTAAAAATCATAAAATAAAAAAATAAAATAACAAAATTTAACCGACGAAAAAGAACTAAAAAGCAAAAAATAAGAAAAACCTCTAAGTCTTGGCAAATGGATCTGATGTGTGGGTGGCAACAATCTGAAGGTGCCGAGGCGCAGGAGGGGTTAACATTGGCATCGAGAGGACGATGAGGTCCCTGGATCTCGTCTTCGACAGCCGGTGGAACTTCGTCGAGCATTTCCGACGTTTGACTCCCAGATTGGAGCGGGCCAGTGCTGCTCTGAAGCGGCTCCTGCCCAATCTGGGGGGTTCAAACGCCTCCTGCGGAAGACTCTACGCGGGAATCGTGCGGTCCATGGCCCTTTACGGGGCACCGGTGTGGGCGTGTTCAATGAGGCGGCGACCAGCTCACCGGTTGAACGCGTCCCAAAGGGTCATGGCCATTCGGCTCATCCGCGGATACTGCACGGTCTCCTGTGAGGCGGCGAGCCTCCTTGCCGGACTGTAGCCATGGGATCTGGAGGCCAGGGTCCTCGCGCTGCTCTAGGAGTGGCGCGAGGAGGCTAAACGCCGGGGCGAAACTCTGCTGCCGCGACACCTCGCGGCTCGGCGGACGGTGCTCCGGCAGGATGTCATGGCGACATGGAGACAGCGACTGTCGCAACCCAGCGACGGGCACGGTGGCGACCATTGCGGCGGTAGTGCCCTCTTTGAGGAGTGGCTGGAGAGGCTTCACGGCGTCCTCACCTGCCGCCTGACGCAGGTCCTCACCGGACACGGTTTTTTTGGGAGGTTCCTGCATCAAATCAGGCGGGAGGAAACGCCCGGGTGTTACCACTGTGCGGATCGCCCAGAGGACACGGTGGAGCATACGGTGGAGGTCTGCCCTGCTTGGGCGGATTAACGCCGTGTCCTCGTGGATGCGATAGGTAGCGGTGACCTCTCCTGCCCGGCCCTGTTTCACGCAATGATACGGAGCGAGAGGGAATGGGAAGCAGTCTCCGCCTTCTGCGAAGCAGTAATGCTCGCAAAGGCGGAAGCGGGATGCGTGAGGGAAGCTCAACAGAGTGCCACTCACGGCCCCGGCCGCTACCACCGCAGGAGAGGTACTGGGCGTACTGGGCGTAGGACGTCGCGAGACGATCTCCGGCCACCGTAGACCCGGGCATGTGGACGGCGAGCAGTGGGTAGCTCACTGTCCGATCAGCACCAGGCCCGTGAGTCGACGGTGCGTAGTGTTCCACGCGCGCCTCTAAGAGATTAGTGTCAGCCACCACTGACGGGGCCCATCGTGGCCGGTGTCTGCATGCCCAGGGGTAGCGGATAAATTCTGAAAATGAGTTACCGCACACCTGAACACTCAGACAGGGAAGGAACAGGGGTGGGTTTTAGACAGAAAGAGTCTGATACGCCCTCCATCTCCACCCAGAGCAGGAGAAGTCATTGTATGATTTCCCAACACATCAAAAAAAAAAAAACTGGTGTCGCACAGTGGCGATCTGCCCCGCTTGGACAGAGCACCACCGTGTTCTTGTGGACGCGATAGGCAATAGCGACCTCTCACACCCGACCCTGGTCCAGGCCATGGTACGGAGCGAGAGAGTTCAACAATGCTTTGTTTTGAATAAAAATAAAATAAAAAATTGAACGTAATCCAGTTGGTATAGTGTGCTTTGCAAAAAAACTACGAGTAGATACACCACTATAACAGAGCATCCTAAACGAAGTGTCGGTGATCCGAAACCGGGTCGCGCACCTCGTCTCCCTGTTACTACTAGTCACAAATATTCGTTGTTTTTCTTGTTTATCGAGTAACACTTTTTTGTCTATATTATTTCAGTTGTAAAGCTGGATACTCTGGGGAAAGGTGCGAAGTTAATGCGTGCCATAAGCATTGTTTAAACAACGGTGTCTGCTCCCTGAATGAGGAGGATGAGGCAGTTTCTGAGTGCACAGCAGATTACGAGGGTGTAAGATGTGAAGTTGCTACCACATGCACTGGTCTCCACACTGAGAACACGACGCCACAAGTACTACCAGACTTGCGCAGGGAAGTGAGGCAAGTTATTAAAGAAGAGCTAAAACGTATGCTGCAATTCTTCTCTGATTAAATTGTTGAGTATCAGGCCAAGATCTAAAAACATAATAGGCCAAAGAAGGGTTTAGAAAACCGTTGCACTGTTTTACATAATCACTTTAAAAACTCACACACATCAAATACCAAGTTCTGGGAAACAATGTCAATCAGATGGAGCAAGCACAGTTATGCACCAAACTTGTACTTAATATGTGGCATCAACGCATCGGCAAAAAATATCCCTGAAGCAAGCAAGTTTCTGAACCCTCTATTATACTATATAGCCCAAGCACGATTTATTAAAAAATATTCTAATTTTGTGTTGTTTTAAGTGTGTTGGGTAGTGGAAAACGTCCATGCCTCAGTTAATTTTGTAATGGGGTGTCCTTGCCTACACCTCTTTTATTATTGTTATGATTTTAACCAGTATGTATGTATGTTCATCTGTTACTTCATAACTTCTAAACAATATATCAAAATTTGGCAAATGATGCACGAGTATCGTTGGAAACTTCTTGATCGTGTACTGGTTCTGCGACGTGACACTATTTAAATTCAATATGGCGCCCTATAAAAGAAATAAAGTCATGAATAAAAAAAAGCTTTCAGGTAAGGTGTCGCGTCTGGTATAAAATGAAAGGGCACAAAAAAAAACTTTTTCTAATAAAATAATACCCCAAAATAATCTTAATACAAAATATGTTAAAAACCTAAATCTCAACAAACTAAAACTTTAAGGGACAGTAGTGGTAGCATGCCACTTGCGGGTTGTTAATACAACAATACAGGTTATTATAACAGTAGTAAGCTTTCTTTATGATAAGGTGGCATACGACCATAGCTATCTGCTAAACATTCTTATGTCTAAGAATATTTTCTTGGTGCATACTTTTCAGAGCGCGTTTTTTGTAGTCAGATTTTAATTTCTGAACTTATATTTTTTAATATTATGTGCTTTGTACGGCATAATAGATAAATATAACACCCATTAGGTATTACATTTAAGTTTTTGTAAAAAGTTGGTGTTGACTTAGGTGTATAATTTTGTCTCCCTGCCTTCTTATACTTCTTTCAGTTGCCGTCTTTTTGAGGCGCATGTAGAACACTACGCGCCATCGACTCGGGCCTGGTCCATATCGGATGCGCTACCCATTACTCGCCGTCCGCAAGTCCGCGCCTACGGTGGCCGGAGATCGGCTTGCAACCCCCAATGCCCAGGTAGTCTCCTGCGGCGGCTGCTAAGAGCATAAGAGCGTCTCTGTTGAGTCTCTCTCAAGCGTTCCGCCTCTTCCTTCGCCAGCATTACTATTTCGCAGAAGAAGGTGACAACTTTCCATTCCCTCTCGCTCCGTACCTGGCCGATAACCAGGCGCGAGAGAGCTCGCTGTCGCTGATCGCCTCCACGAGGATATGGCAGTGTTTCGCCCAAGTGGGTCAGAACTCCATCGTATGTTCCACCGTATCCTCTGGGCGATCCGCACAGTCGTGACCACCGGGCGTTTCTTCCCGCCTTATCCAACACAGGAACCTCCCGAAACAGCCGTGTACGGTGAGGACCTGCGTCAGGTGGAAAATGAGGACGCTTTGGCGCCTCTTCAGCCACTCCCAAAAGAGGGGCTTTACCGCAGCAATTGTGGCGTGCCCAATTGACCCGGTAATGAAGAAGTTTTACTATTAAAAAATTAGACAGAATTAATAATTTTGTTATAAAAGTCAATTCTCAAACACAGTTTAATCCTTTTCGTTTTAGATAATAACTTTAGAACCCAAACCTCTCCTTTGACGTAATAACAATTTCAATTCCTAAATCCTTTCAGTAAAAGGTTCTTAGTCGTCTTGTTCTCAAGTTACGAAGACAAGTCCCAACTACTGAAACCTAAAATATACATGCATTTCGCCAGTAATGAGATTCTTCACCAACCTTAACTCTTTCGAGATAGAGCGTTTAAGAGGAAAACAATGCATTGCAAAAATGCATTGCATGAGTCGTTACGTTAGCTCATAAATGTTTATAGACATAAAGGAAGATAGTGACGTAAACTAGATTATAAGAATTATGTTATGTGCGTATATTTAGTCTACAATAAACCTATATCCGAGTAAGACTCCTCGTTTTACTGCCACAATCCTCCATCAACGCTCCTGAAAGTTAACTAGGTAATTGCATCCTATTATATAGTAAATACACAAATCACATTCTGTTATACGTTATACAAACCAGCTGAGACACATATCTTTGAGAGAGTTAGTTCAACTACTTCTACTACTAGAGAGTTATTTACAATGCAGTAAACGGCATTGCAATATAAATATGGAATGGAATAAATAACATCTTCTCAAGAAATCTTAAGCATTCACGACACACGACAATCTATGTCCCAGCAAACCAGTCACACTCCGATGTTGATGTCAGTAGAGCATTGAAGATGGAAGTGACACTGTACGTGATAAATGAACGGCAATCAATCTGTGTATTTCATAACCTTTTTTTTTTGAGGGTGGGAAATCATTTAATGACTTCTCATGCTCTGAGTGGAGCAAGGGGGGCTGTCAGGCTTTTAGTGACTAAAACTCACTACAGTTCCTTCATCTGCCAGTGCCAAGGGCCGCGGTAACTATATTTAAAATTTACGCCAGGTAGGCATCGGCCCTAGCAGACTCGGCAGTTTTTGCTGACATCTATTTTAGGCACGCGTGGAATACTACGCGGAGGAGCTCGTGGCTAAAGTAATAACAGCCGCACGGCTCGATTCAACACATCAACCTACGTGTCGTCAGAAGCCCGAAAGTCTGACAACCAGTCTTACGGGGTATCGTATTACCCTGTAACTGGCTTGTGGAGGTCAGATAGGCAGTCGCTCTATGTAAAATACTGGTATTCAGCTGCATCCGGTTAGACTGGAAGCCAACCCCAAGATAGTTTGGTAAAGGCTAGGCAGATGATGGAACACTACGCGTTGTCGACTCGGGCCTTGTCTTTATCGGACGGCGAGGTACCCATTACTCGACGTCCGCAAGCCCACACCAGAGGCAGCTGCTTGGACCGTGAGTTTGTGGGTTATTAAATGGATAGGATCCGAACAGTTGCTTCAAGATAAACCAATGGAATGTTTTTTTTGTTATTTTTCTCAACAAGGTGTAGGAACTCTCAAAAAAAAGGTACTCTCATTGAGGTCCCAAACAATTAAAGCTATTAATAGATAGAGGGTTCTTAATTTCTCGTATGTTTCGAATAGTAAACCCTAGTCTGCGGTACGAACCAGTGGCAAGGTCCCACATATTATGATCATGGACAGTTAGGCTTGGGACAAATAAAACTCCGAGATCTTTAACCGAAACAGCACGAGCAATCGTTTCTGCTCTTAGATAATACTGCATATGCAAAAGGTTATGAGCACGTAACTTGCATTCAGCAGTATTGAATACGAGTTTTGTTTTCAACGCTCCAATAGAATACTGAATTAATGTCCTCTTGAAGAGTTTGCATATGTTAACTTTAGATGATCAGCGTAAAGTAAAGTAAGTTAATGACGACTCACGTCCATCGCAGGATCACCGTGCAGGATGAATACCTCTGTCGTCACCACTGTCGATGAGTATCTCAAACTTGGTCAAATAGTCCCTTTCCTGGCAGAACTAAACAAAGAATTTGCAAAACGTACTGAAAACGCTTGGAGAGTTACTTGGCCATGAAAAATTTTATAAATGTCAAATCTTCCTCTATTCCTGTAAATTCTTCTCATCGTCACTCACATTCTCAAGCATTCGATTCTGAATTGAGTATTTTGTAATAATAGTCCAAGATCCCAGAGCAATCAGACATAACTTATTTTCACACGGATGAAACCTGAAGTTTTCAGTAGCGTCTCGTGTGCCTTGAATACCTACGCGCTTTGTGGAACTTGCCGAGTGACACCTGGGCAGGTACCAGGTGAGAAAGGTAACTAAAAATAAGAATTATTTAACTTAAATTCACATGGCTGATTTTTATATATGTCATGTAGAATATTATTTTAAAGTAATATCATAAGTGTCAGACACTTTTGATGGACCAGAGCTTTTGTCAGACACTTTTAAGCTACCCAAAAAATAAATGAACTTTACTTATTTTTACATGTCTGATTTTTTAATATGCTAGTGAAGTATTTAATTAAAAGTTCTATTCAATCAGTCAGACAAATTAGAGTGACCAAACATCCCCTAAGACAAAAATTATTCAGCCAGAAGTATGAGGGCGAGAGCACTATGCATGCGCTTCAGAGTGAGTGAGACGTCCATAATAACTCGGTTCCCCTTCTTTAACTCACCATCTGTTTCAATCTACTGTGTATGTGCTGTTTGTGTGTAATATAACTTATAGTATACAGTATAGTCCGAGCCTGCGAGAGCACATGTTTTTGTTGTTTACATCAGGTTATTTGTGAGTGTTTTATTAAGTTGTTTGTAATAGTGATAATCATGGAAGAAGAGAAATTGAAATGTACATTTTGTAAAAAATCTCATGATAAACTTATATTACTCTCCGAAAAAATATTGAAAAAGTGCAAAAACATTTTAAAACAGCAAATAATCCATAACTCAACTGATTCTAAGTCAACACTTGACTTCACATTTGGCTCAACACTTGGTTCAGGCATTGAATTAGCTGGACTTGAGTTTGACACTACATCTAAATCTGGAACTGTTGAATTATTTTGTTGACTTGAGGTAGACGCTGTACATAGATCATCGTTAGTACTAAGATTACAAGGTTGGCTTGATTTCGATGCAACTAATGAATTTTTAACAATACTCGATGATTTTTTTTCAGCATTTTTTGGTTTTTCTGGTATGGCGGAAAAATATTTTTTTGGCAGAGCAGTAAAATTTTTATAACATTCTCGATGGTAACCACTGTCATACAAGTCATCCGGTAAAACTACATCTTTGAATTTGAGGTTATGGATTATTCGCTGTTTTAAAATGTTTTTGCACTTTTTTTATTTTTTGGGAAGCTTAAAAGCGTCTGAAAAAAGCTCTTGTCCATCAAAAGTGTCTGACACTTATGATATTACTTTAAAAAAATTGGTTGCCTGTAAAGTCGGTATACGGGCGAAAGTTTTACGTGACAACGACTTTGAGTGGTAAAATAATTTTAATGTGAATATTCATTCGTATAGTAGGAAGAAGGATGAAATAATAGTAACAATTTAAAACATTTATTTATACAAAGAATTATATTTAAAATGTCTGTCTCTCTCGCTCTTAGGCGGGCTAACCATGCCCGAGTGGAAGGGACGCGTGCCTCTCACTCGCTCTCATTGTGAGCGCATAACGTGAGCGGAGCGTAACGCAGTTTCTTGAAGTGTCACCCGGCAAACCAATTTATAAGACGTTGTCACGTCAATAATATTCTACATGACATTATATAAAAATCAGCCATGTGAATTTAAGTTAAATAATTCTTATTTTTAGTTACCTTTCTCACCTGGTACCTGCCCAGGTGTCACTCGGCAAGTTCCACAAAGCGCGTAGGTATTCAAGGCACACGAGACGCTAGTGAAAACTTCAGGTTTCATCCGTGTGAAAATAAGTTATGTCTGATTGCTCTGGGATCTTACTCTATAAGTTGATTAGTGTATTTATAAAAGAGCGAGACCATAGAGTTACCATTTCATAGACCACAGAGTAGTTGTTCTTCTGAACACTGCTTTTGCTTTTTGCTTTTTGATTTTTGCTTTGCGCTTTTTGATTTTTGTTTTTTTTTGCTTTTGTTTTTGGAACTAGTCTTCATGGTTCTATTGTTTTTTTTTTGGGATGGTTTTTTTTGGTGGTTCTTGCGTCGTTCTTCAAAGCAAAAAGCGAAAAGCAAAAAGCAAAAAGCGAAAAGCAAAAAGCAAAAAGCAAAAAGCAAAAAGCAAAAAGCAAAAAGCAAAAAGCAAAAAGCAAAAAGCAAAAAGCAAAAAGCAAAAAGCAAAAAGCAAAAAGCAAAAAGCAAAAAGCAAAAAGCAAAAAGCAAAAAGCAAAAAGCAAAAAGCAAAAAGCAAAAAGCAAAAAGCAAAAAGCAAAAAGCAAAAAGCAAAAAGAAAAAAGCAAAAAGCAAAAAGCAAAAAGCAAAAAGCAAAAAGCAAAAAGCAAAAAGCAAAAAGCAAAAAGCAAAAAGCAAAAAGCAAAAAGCAAAAAGCAAAAAGCAAAAAGCAAAAAGCAAAAAGCAAAAAGCAAAAAGCAAAAAGCAAAAAGCAAAAAGCAAAAAGCAAAAAGCAAAAAGCAAAAAGCAAAAAGCAAAAAGCAAAAAGCAAAAAGCAAAAAGCAAAAAGCAAAAAGCAAAAAGCAAAAAGCAAAAAGCAAAAAGCAAAAAGCAAAAATCAAAAAGCAAAAAGCAAAAAGCAAAAATCAAAAAGCAAAAAGCAAAAAGCAAAAGATCTCTGGGATCTTTGGGAACGTGTCAAACCAAAGAGTATAATAATAATACGGGTGTCAAACCCTAGTTAAATGTCAAAGTTTTGTAAACATTTTAATTACCTCAATTCATACGCGTTATTCATTCGTAGTTTGGATACTAAACTTGAAGGCCAGGTTAGGAACAACATAAAACTAGCTGATGTCACTCGGGAAACTGTCACGATAAAATGGAATGAAGCTGAACATGTCTGCCGCATATCTAACGACCACGATACCTACCGAACGGTAGACTCAGGCAAAGATGGCAAAATGAGCTGAACTCTTTAGTTTGTGTGTTTGTATTGATTCTTGTGAGTGTTTTAATTTAATAGCATTTTAGATTTGGATATGAGCCATAATTGATACAAAAATGAAGTAGTTTCCCTAGAATACGCGGGCAAGCGCGGACACCAGCTAGTCCTACTTCCTATCACCATCGATTGACTTTTACGCGGGCGAAGCCGTTGGTAAAAGCAAGTTAATTTACAAAAGAAATACAAGTTTAATTTGAACAGCATCTTTTGTGACGCCAACGCCTGCTCGACTGTAGTGAGCAAATCGGTTGTGCGTTGTTTTATAGAATTAAAAATATTTGCTAATAGTTTAAAAGAATTTCGTTTCACAAAAAAAAATTGTTTGTGGGCGGGTAAGCAAAATCATATTCAGGGTAACCACAGCACAGCCTGAGCATTACATTTGAGCTCGCGAAAGTATTTCAAAATTTATATAATAATCGCTGAAATGTTATGAATAAAAGTAATTTCGTTTCGCAATTTTGCAGAAGGGGTTGCCAGGAACGTTAAAAAATGACTATTTATTCGGGTTTGGCTCTCGGTCTCTGAAGTGAGTAGGAAGGTCATCAACTTGTTTATTCGGTGGTACAGTGTTTTAGGGTTCCGTAGTTAACAAGGAATCCTTATAGTTTCGCCCTGTCCGTCTGTCCGTCCATCCGTCCGTTCGCAGTTTAGCTCAGAGAATCTTAGTACCAAAAAGCTTTAATTTTGCACGCATTTGACGCTCATGAAGAAAAACATTTTTTGTGTACTTCCTGTACACGTAAAGTGGCGTTTTTTTTCTCTTATCTATCCCATGGTGTGAGGTATCGCTGGAGAGGCCATTCAAAAATATTACGGGTCTTTGACAACAATTTTTCGATTCAGCTGCGTAATGCGTTAAATTAAGCCCCTCTCACTGCCAGCTTTTGGATATGTAAAAAAAAAAACGGGAAAACTATCACGGCTAAGTTATTTTTGTTAGTTTTAGAGTATATATTAGTCGTCCAACTTATAAAATATTATTTCTACTACTTGTTAAATTTCGTACTAAATACAAAAAAAATCTTTTTTTTATATCTTTATTTATTTAGAGGCTTACCTTAAAAAGGTACGTCAGCCTCATCATACCCTAATGTAACTAATTATAACACGTGCTTATAATATTACAAATATATTATTGCGTAAGCGACGGAGTTAGTGATGCAGCAACCATTTCATAGATCAGTTTCGCTTCTCCCGAATTAGGTGTAGATAATATAGTAATGAAAGCCCCAACATCATACATATTAATTAAAAAAAAAAGAAATAAAAAATACTTAAGTGAAGTTCGGTCTACGGAACCCTACCTTGCTCGTGGCCCGATACGCACTTGGCTGGTTTTTTAAATTGTTCCATAGTATTCTAGGGTATTTCATTTTGATGATAATGATACTCGTAAATTTAAAGCAATCTATATGCAATCTTTTCTCTAAATATATAACTTACCACCACAGATTTCAGTTGCTTGTAGTATGCCCTTTTAGAATCTGATTTCGTCTTGCGATACATGTATATAGAGTTGATACCTTTAAGTATATAATACGTTTATTCGTTTCAGACCTGGAAGACGTTGCGAACATTGAAATGGAGCGTAGGGCGCTGTCTGTTCGTGAGAATATTAGAACGAACAGACAGCTATCATATGATAGCCCGCAGATTTGCTCGGTGCTCGAGGGTCGTCAAAATAGCCATATTTAGGGAATTTTGTACGTCCTTTTATACTGGCAGTCTGTGGATGGATTACACCTAGAAACAGCGCTCTGCGTGTTCAATACAACAACGCGTTCAGGGTACTCTAACATTTATTCTGATTCTATATTTAATGTGATTTTAATGTAATTTACAATTTTGATTATTGTTTTGAGATTGTTTTCATGATTAAATGTTATGGCGATGGGTTGTAAATCTACTATATAAAAATAAGTCGGGTTTTCCTTCCTGACGCTATAACTCCAGAACGCACGAACCGATTTCCACGGTTTTGCATTCGTTGGAAAGGTCTCGGGCTCCGTGAGGTTTATAGCAAAGAAAATTGTGGAAAAATTTCAACAGAAAAGCGGGAAAATCTTTTTCACATACAGCGCCATCTCTGATACATAGCACGTACTACAAACCAATATTTTAAGTAGATGGCGCCGGTGCGTGATACATTGTTTGACAGCTACTCATTTTTCTCTGCTCAGTTAATTTCGTGTGACAAACCGGTATTGTGTTCACTGTGAAATTGTGAAAAAAAAGTAAAAAAAATAAGTTATTCGTTACTGTTCATCCTAGAAATGATGAATGTTTTTATTTGAGACTGCTGTTGGTAAATGTACGTGGACCAAAATCATTTGCGCATTTTAAAACTGTGAATGGCCACCAATGCCAAACATATCGAGAAGCATGTCAACTATTGGGTTTGCTGGAGAACGATTCTAATTGGGATTTAACACTTGCGGATTCAGTTGTTTCATCAAATGCGTACCAATTACGAACGCTGTTCGCAATTATCATCACCACATGTTTTCCTTCACAACCAATTCAGTTATGCAACAAATACAAAGACGACATATGTGAAGATATCTTGCATCGCTTGCGCATTCAAACGAATAATCCTGACATCCAAATAACCGATGAAATCTACAATGAAGGATTAATTCTGATTGAGGATCAATGCTTGACTATTGCAAACAAGCTACTGATTGAAGTAGGAATGATTGCACCAAATCGATCGATGCACGATGCATTCAACCAAGAATTAAATCGAGAGCTGCAATACAATGTTTATACATTGCAGGAATTCGTTCGAAATAATGTGCCGTTGCTGAATGAACAGCAAAAACAAGTATACGAAACATTAATGCAAGCGGTGGACAATAATACTGGTGGTCTATTCTTCCCGGACGCACCTGGAGGAACAGGGATAACATTTGTCATTTCATTGATTTTGGCTACTATTCGATCAAGATGTGACATAGCTTTGGCGTTAGCATCATCTGGAATTGCGGCGACTCTTCTAGATGGCGGTCGTACTGCACATTCTGCGCTTAAGTTGCCACTCAATTTAAACACAATTGATACTCCAACATGCAATATTTCCCGATCCAGTGCAATGGGAAAATTGTTGATGCAATGCAAGCTCATTGTTTGGGATGAGTGCACAATGGCACATAAGAAATCACTTGAAGCACTTAACTTCACACTGAAGGATCTTCGGCGAAATAACAACATATTTGGCGGCTTGATGATATTGTTGGCAGGCGATTTCAGGCAGACGTTGCCAGTAATTCCCCGTGGAACGCCTACAGATGAATTGAATGCTTGCCTGAAGGCATCACCTTTATGGAATAAGGTAAAAAGATTATCGCTAACCACTAATATGAGAGTTCAACTTCAAAATGATCAAAGTGCTGCACAATTTTCCAAACAATTGTTAGCTGTTGGAAATGGAAAAGTCCCAGTTGATGCGACATCTGGATTAATTACTCTTACCAACGACTTTTGCCGATTTGTAGACTCTCAATTAGCTCTTCTTGAAAAAGTTTTCCCAAACATTAGTGAGAATTATCAGAATTATGCTTGGTTAAGTCAACGAGCAATTCTTGCCGCAAAGAATAATGATGTACACGCACTGAATTTCACCATTCAATCAAAAATTGCTGGCGATTTGGTGACATACAAATCCGTTGATTCCATAACAAATCCCGATGATGTAGTAAATTATCCAACGGAGTTTTTGAACTCTCTGGAGTTACCAGGATTTCCACCACATAACTTGCAACTCAAAGTTGGTACAGTTATTATGATATTGCGTAATTTGAATCCACCGCGACTTTGCAACGGTACTCGACTTTCGGTAAAAAGACTTATGCCAAATTTGATTGAGGCAACCATTATTAACGGAAAGTACGCAGGTGAAAATGTATGTATTTCTCGAATACCAATGATTCCGACTGATCTTCCGTTTGACTTCAAACGATTGCAATTTCCAGTTCGCCTGGCGTTCGCAATGACAATTAACAAGTCGCAAGGCCAATCGCTTAGTGTTTGCGGGATAAATTTAGAAAATCATTGTTTTTCACATGGGCAGTTATACGTTGCGTGTTCACGAGTTGGGAAACCATCCGCTTTGTTTGTGTTAACGTCAGACCAAAGAACAAAAAATGTGGTTTACCAAAGAGCACTTCGAAACGGAGTTCGCCGGGTTTGCTAGTTACCTAAATAAATAAATAAATTAATTATAATGATACTTGGCCAGGACGTCATTCCGTAAGTGCATCATTAGTTTTATGGTCTCAGTGATCCAGGGTTATGACGGTTCCTGTATCAAATATGTCTTGATCGGAGCGCGCATTAAAAATTGTCATAATTATTTTATTGAATTCCTTGACCATGTCATTTACTTACATTAGTCAATCCACAAATGTTGTCTCAGTGTATGTGTCGCAGCCATCTGGTTGAATCCACCAGACAATTGGACGCCTAGGCCATTCATTAAACGCTGGCATTAAATTAAATGGCTGAAGGACAACCAGCCAAGTCGTTGAACGCAACGTTTAACCAGGTGGCTGGATGTCGTCTATTCATTTAGTTAAATTGGATATTGATGAGTTTGTGATACCACTGATCATGATTATGTGTGTACAAAAGGCAATGTTAGGATGCAAGAGCGAGCGTAGCGAGCTCGGGATATTGGGCACCCCAATTCGGATAGGTGGTTTCGAAGGGGATGGCGGGGACTAGTGAGCGAGAGAAGAGAGCAAACTTACATCCCCCCCAATTCCTTTCGTGGTTATTTTGTTTTAAACCATTTAGCCCTGCAAAGTGAGGCTCCAACTACACCTTTTAAATAAATTGAATTACTAATAAATATTTTTATTTCTTTTATATTTGCTTATATCTCGAAAACTTTGCTCCCCTTAATAACCCCTTTCATCATTTCTCATTTAACTTGTAGTTTTGTCACTAGGCTAAGTCTTGGTCAGTCATCTTCAAAGGGCTGACTTTCAACACGCCTATCAGATCCTGATTTCCTTGGCATGAGACCACCGTTGAGGTATACCTTATCTAATAAAAAAAGAATCATCAAAATCGGTTCATAAATAACGGAGTGAGGGCCGAACATACATACAGAAACGGTAAACGTGCCCACAATTTTCGAGGTTTTCTCTCAATTTTATCATGATTCCATAATCAGATCCTGATTTCCTTGGCGTGGGACCACCCTATCTAACAAAAAAGAATTATCAAAATTGGTTCATAAATGACGGAGTGAGGCCTGAACATACACAAAAATATATAAATATATACGGTCGAATTGAGAACCTCCCCCTTCTTTTTTGTCAGTTAATAATGTTTAGCCTTATAGGAACAATTATATTTTTTAAGTTTTACTTCTTAAGGTAATATTTAGATTAATGTGTTCTACCTGTTTTGCGTCGAGGTGCAGGTTTAATAGAAACAACCAATTACGACTGTAGTTTATTTGCGATAAAAATTCTCTCTGTATCACGGGCGCAGCCGTGCGTCACTAATAATATAACGCTGAGTAAGCTTGCACATTGTGTCCCTACAGTAGCCTCTTTCTTAAAAGAAGTACTTAAGCTAAGTATATTAATTTGTCAACAACAATATTAAAAAAATGTATGTCTAATTTCGTAGTTTTATTTTATCCAAACACCATCCCATTAGACAATCCCATTTTATGTTAAAGATGAAAATGACACATATGTTTAACACATGAATAAGTTGGCAAACACTAATATACATCTGGGTTCCGTGGTACAGTCGGCGGCGGCACTATTTGCACCTTTATTACTGGCGGACTCCAACCGGCCACGACTGGTTCCTTCTTAAACCAGCCCCATACCCGTTTCTTGCACTGGCTTCTGATCAATCTGATCTGATACAGAATCAAAATTCCCATGAGAACAGCGCACACGATCGCAATAATTTCCAAAGATCCAACTCTTTGTCCAAGCACCTCGTTAGACACCGTTTGTGCTAAAGCCACATTCTTATAAATAACAATAGGTCTTATTCACACAGTAAATAAATTACGTTTAGTGTACAAAAACTATTTTTATAGTCTACAAGAACATTCTACAACAATTATAATTTATCTTAGTCAGTAATTCTTTATGAAACTTATTATACCTTTCGTTGATCTAAAATAAAATTATTTAACGTGCAAGATTTACATTTTCCTTGTTTATTACAAAGTTCTTCAAAATTGTCAATATGCAAAACAATGTTACGTAGGTGTATTATTTCAAGCAAGTTGCTTGAAATAATACACCTAAAACTTATATAATTATTATATATACGTTTTAGGTGTATTATTATACTTATATATATATTAATTTAACAAATTGAATTATTAAAATCATTGTATTGCTTTTTTTTTGGTAGGAATCGAACCCACTTATTCGTAACGTTATGGCTCACTGTGCCATAAGTACAACATAGTTTTTATTTTACAAACCTTATCGGCTGCCTAACTGTTCTACCACTGTGTGTGGTATAAGTTACACGCTTAACACTACTAGTCTTATCACTAAACAGTTTATTAGTAGGATTAGTTACGACACAATCTTTTTCCTGATATTTTAGTTGAAGGGTTCCTTCGTTAACTACGTACGCCGGTTTTAACCTATCTATTGATATCTTCACACGCTTATCTGCTATCTGTACCAAGAAATACTTTTCCTTTGATATGGGCCGTCACAGGGAGGTTGTAGGGATCTTTTAACCAGATCTACTCTCACAAAAACATGTGAACAAGTCTTTAAATCTGAATGAACAAAGATAGACCTCGCATCTCTCTGTTTCGTCGGTTTTGGCGTAAGGTTTTCGATAATGTTCCTAATTTTGCTAACATATTTGTTTGAATCGCTAACGCTTATGCTATTGTCGCAGGAGAGGTACTGGGCGTACTGGGCGTAGGACGTCGCGAGACGATCTCCGGCCACCGTAGACCCGGGCCTGCGGACGGCGAGCAGTGGGTAGCTCGCCGTCCGATCAGCACCAGGCCCGTGAGTCGACGGCGCGTAGTGTTCCACGCGCGCCTCAAAGAGATAAGTGACAGCCACCACTGACGGGGCCCATCGTGGCCGGTGCCTGCATGCCTGCATGCCTAGGGGTAGCGGATAAATTCTGAAAATGAGTTACCACACACAGGCACTCAGGCAGGAAAGGAACAGGGGTAGGTTTTAGTCAGTAAGAGTCTGACACGAAGAGCGGGAGAAGTCATTGGACGATTACCCACTCCCCCCAAAAAAAAAAAAGCGCGGGCGCGCTTGCAACGTTGCTTTCCAATCTGGGGGCCCGAGCACCGCCTGTAGGCGGCTGTACTTAGGGATCGTGCGATCCATGGCCCTGCACGGGGCCCCGGTATGGGCTTCTGAACTGACGGCCGGCAGCATCGCAATACTGCGAAGACCACAGAGGGCGATGACCGTCAGGGCTGTCAGGGGATATCGCATGATCTTATACGAGGCGGGTTGTGCACTGGCCAGATCTCCGCCCTGGGACTTGGAGGCGAGAGTCCTCGCCTCACTGTACCGGTGGCGCGAGGAGGTGCGGATGCGGGGTGGTGAACCCATGCAGCGCGAGATCGAGCTGCGTCGGTCACAGCTTCGCGAGGTCATGGTTGCGGAATGGCGGGACAGGCTTTCGCGCCCTACCGCCGGCCTCGCTACTGTCGATGCGATCCGACCAGTGCTCGGCGAATGGCTCGGAAGGAAGCACGGCTCCCTGTCATTTCGGGCGACGCAGGTGCTCTCGAGGCATGGCTGCTTCGGGAAGTACCTGTGTCACATAAACAGGGAGCCGGACGCTCGGTGCCATCACTGCACCGACTGTCGGGAGGACACCGCGCAGTACCATCAGTACCTACATGCTATGAAACAAGTCCCCCGCCGCGTTTGTCTGTCTGTCTGTTTGCGATAAACTCAAAAACTACTGAACAGATTTTCATGCGATGTTCACCAATAGACAAAGTAATTCATGAGGAACGTTTAAGTGTATAATTTGTACTCGTACAAAGCTACAGGGCGGATCGCTAGTAAATTTCAAAATAAACTTTTATATAGGTACAGTCGCATAGCAATCCGTTTGCCGAAAAAACATTTGTATATTTCGCTACAACAAAAGCTTACGTTGTCTTCGTATTAGGCTATAGTCTAGTCCATAAATGATGAATTTGTCATAATGGCAAAAATATCAGAAATAGCACGTTACTGACTTATTACGTGTGGGCGTCGATATACGAGTAGTTTCATTGTCACAAAACCGGCACAGTTCGTGTCAGGCCACGCGCAGTGTAGGGTTCCGTAGTCACCCGTTATAACATGCGGACTTAGAATAGGCTTTCTGTTTATTACTATGAATATATTAATTGAGTTCACGGTTTTATGTTTAAATTAGAAACGAAAAAAAAACTTTTTTACAAAAAATAAAACCGACTTCCAAAAGAAAACAAAACAATTGAAAAATAACTTTAATTTTGGAAGTCGGTGTCTGTCGGTAGTTCTGGTTTTTTTTTCGTTTATTGACATCGCCTTCCGATATTAAAGTTATTTTGCAATTTTTTTGGTTTTCTTTTGGAAGTTGGTTCTAATTTTTCACTTTTTAGTTGTGGTTTCCCATTAAATAGTGTGAACAATACATAGACAAACGAACGTGGTAATCGCGAGTCATTTGATGTTAGCTATTGAGAAGTACCACTGTCTAACTCCGCCGAACTGCAGTAGATCCTAATGTATTATATACTAAAACCTTTCTTGAAAAATATGCATGTAGGAATGGAACGTTATGACCGGACAGTGAAACGGGATGTGAAGATGAATGACAGATGTGAAGCATAAACAAGTGACAAAGATGAATGTATGAAATAGTCAAGGAGTGAAAGAGATAGCGAATTAATGTTAAAGATGTAGAATACGGAAGGTAAAGGAAAAGAGGAGAACTTGAAGTTTTAAGAAGAAAAGACGTGTATTTTTTTTGTCAGGAAATAAATATAATAATTAAGAAGCAATCGGCCCTTTTATTGGAATTCAATTGAGCTAATCCCATAACTTTTTGGGGGCTCGTCCGGGATAGCTCAATATTTCCAGTTTTCGGGCTAAAGGGGCAAAAAGAATCAAGACGGCACGAGTGTTGCACAAAAGACGTTAAGACGCCATTACGAAAAGAAGACGGTAACAATAGAACAGTTACAAAAGAAAAGGAAAAGACGAAATATGGAAAGGTCGCCGCGACAATGGAGAAATCGCCGCCAAGCCAACGACGGTGAAGACGAACATGACGCATCCACATCGGCTAAGCAAGGGTTTTACCGAGATCAGGCTATTTTCCATGAGAGCCTTGTTCCAAATTTCAGTGGACAAGACAAGACGTTTGCGGTAGGTAAATGAACGCAGGACATTGACGACAACGCCGAGATTTTTCAGTGGTCGCCCCTACAAACTCTGATCGTAGCCAGAAGGGCTTTGGTCGGAACTGCTGCGCTATGGCTCAGATCTGAAAAACCTTTTAAAAGTTGGGAGGATTTAAAGGTTGGATTACTGAAGGAATTTCCATATGCAGTGGATAGCAAAACCATCCACGAGATGATGGCCGCCAGAAAGAAAAAGAAGGATGAAAGGTGTCTAGACTACGTGTTAGTCATGAAGGAGATGGGAAAACGCGGCAAGATGCCCGATTATGTCGCCATTAAATACATAATAGACGGCATAATCGACTCGGAAGTTAATAAAATGTTGTTATACGGAGTTACGACGTACGCGGACTTGAAGGAAAAGATTAAAATTTATGAGACAATCAAAGAGAAAATGAGGACGGATAACAGTGGTCATAGTCGATACAAGAAGCCAGAAAATCATGAGAAGGGCGCGGGAATCAAGAGGTGTTACAGCTGTGGTGAAAAAAAATCATCAATCATCAAAGTGCCCAAATAAAGAAAAAGGTCTGAAATGTTTTAAGTGTAACGAGTTTGGGCACATTTCTAATCAATGCATTCGGTCTACGAATAGTTCGAATGAAAAGACCCATGACCGAGAACGGGAATGGCGAGGCGGAAAACCGAACATTCACGAAGATAGACGAGCGATGTGTGTGACTGACTTCACTCCGAACATTCGTGAGCCTGCGGTTGGTAAAACTGATGACATTGACAGGAGTACCAACGTCAGTGACGGCGACAAGATGGCGATGCCAGTGGGAACTGACGCAAACTTCACTGATGTTTATAAAAAAAAAAAAAAAAAAAATAATCTTTATTTCGGACAAGAAACATCCATATGGGTTAGTAAACAAAAAGAAAGATAACTTATGCCTATGTTAGTAAACTTATTATCTATTTGGAAACAAGGCTGTTGTTCGAAATGCATCTTCGAACAACATCACCTAATAAAGGAGACTCGTACCTCCCCGCTATGGTCTTCAGGATGGAGTTGGAGCTCCCCCGCACTCTGCAGAGCAAGGAGGCAGATTTCTTTCTGACGGTGGCATGGAAGCCATCAACGTGTGCTTGTGCAAACATACCTGATGCACTGCAGAAACGGGGCAACCCCATCAACATCCTGAACCCGTTATTATATTGGACCCGTAGGGCGCTGATAGCCCTCTGAGTATAGTTGGTCCACAGGCTGCACGTGTAAAACACTTGGCAATAAGCTTTAAAAAGTGTTACTTTGACTGCCCTACTACAGCGCGCAAACCTACGAGCCAACATGTTACATCGGACTGCCAGCGCCCTACGTTCCCTCTCAATATCTATTTGGTCTCTAAGGTCATCAGTTACAAAATGCCCCAGGTACTTGAACTGAAAGACCCGTTTAAGTTCATAACCATTTAATTTTATTGTGGGCACGGACTCAGGGCATTTCCCACCGTCCGCCTTAAAGACCAGGAACTCGCTTTTTGTCACATTGTACATTAAGCCATGCGCCTGAGCATAAGACTCACAACATGTAAGTAGCTCTCTGAGCGCTCTGACCGTTGGGCTCAGCAGCACCATGTCGTCAGCATAACTGATGTTATTGACACTGACGTCATCAATACGACAGCCGATTTTCTTACTACTGAGCTCAACGATCAGATCGTTGATGTAGAGATTGAAGAGCTTTGGTGACGTTATCCCTCCCTGTCTCACCCCACACTTGAGACCATATGGCACAGAGAGCTTATCGGCCCATCTCACACTATTTATCTGGTTATAGTACCAAAACTGGAGGATACGCAACAGCTCAGCCGGCACATTTCTCTTTCGCAGTTTCTCCCACATGATATCGTACGAAACCAGGTCAAAAGCACGGGAGAGATCTAAAAAGCAAGCATACACAGGTGTTCGACGTTTCGTATAATATTGCACTGTGTGCTTGAGACCAAGAATCGCGCCCTCAGTGTTTAGGTCACTACGAAACCCAAACTGCGCATCGTATATGTCAAGAAAGCCACCTAAACGCGCGTCCAGCTGGCTGTCCAGTACCTTTCCAATAATCGTAGCCAGAGAGATGGGTCGATAGTTACACTTATCAGTCACGTCGCCAGTCTTGTTTTTTATAATAGGCACGACCACAGTTCGCATAAGATCGTGGGGTAGGTAAGAGTGACACATACACAGTGAATAAAACATGGCCAGTACTCTGGATATGTGAGGACCGGCATGCTGCAAGTGCTCAATGCTCAGCCCGTCGTGACCCGGGGACTTTCCTCTAGTCATTTTTTTAATAGTATGTGACACTTGTTTAGCGGAAAAACGAACAAGATCACTATCATCACAGCATCCGTTATCGAGCACTCGCAGCGGTGAGCCCAGCGGTGAGTCCACTTTAAAATGGTCAACAAACATATTGGCAATGCTGTCCGGCTGATCAGCACCCCCAACACTCACTGGAAGGCCAGGCTTAACATCCAACTTTTTTGTCGCCTTCCAGAACTTCTGAAAGTTGTTGTTCTTACGGTGAGAAGCTATAATATCGAGCTTGATTTGTTCTTGATGCCTCTGGCACCACTTTAATTTGCTTTTAAATACCTTACGCGTAAGACACATGTCGTCATAAATATCACCCGAAGTCGGTTTATTATGCCATAACCACAGCCGATATTTAAACCTGGCCCTCGCGTGGGCATCTCGTACGTGCTTATTCCACCCGACAACACGGCCACCATATCTGTTTGATCGGGTTTCCCCTTGGCTCTGAATAGCGGCTTCAGACAAAATACATACAATGTTATCATACATGTCATCAATAATCTGCCTATGCTCAATATTATCACAATGTTTATTGCTGCACAGACCAAATTCCTGAGGGTAATCGATCAACCTTAATTTACTATCACAAATATCATAGTATACCTGAATTTGATCACTGTCCCTTTCCCCCCAAACTACTCTGTTACTAGCTTTCTTGGTAGCTTCAATCTTTGATTTAATTTTGTCTAACCTACATTCAACAAATAAGGGAAAGTGATCAGACCAAAACACATCATGAACCACACCAACATCCGCAACCGTCAACCAAGCCGATTGTGAGACAACACAGTGATCAAGCCATCGCCTACTACCATGTGCGTCACTGATAAAGGTATAACTGTCTGTTTATGTCAAAGAGAAAACGCCGGTGCAGTTTCGATTTGAAAATGCTTGCAAAACAATTTTACTGAATGAGTGCGAAGTTAATGCGTTAATTGACTCTGGAAGTGAGATAAACTTAGTGTGCGCTGAACTTTGCGTTCATCTTGGGATTCCTGAGTCGGTAAACATTGTCACGAATCTGGTGGGATTAGGCGGCAGTGTAAGGTCGACGCAAAAGTTTACTGCTTGTGTGTTGATAGATGGACACGAATATAACGATATTGCATTTCATGTTGTTCCTAGGCATTGTATGCCGTGTAGTGTGATATTGGGTCAAGAATTCCTTAAAGATGTTTTTACAATTATGTCAAAGGGGTCAATACTTATTACTCCAAACGTAAACAGTTGGTTACCAAAGCTTGTGTGTGTGGTTAGTCAGGATGAGTTTGTTTTAGGTACTGTTCAAGACAAGCAGGTGCAACAAGAAGTTATTGACTGTGTGAATAATTATAAACCAGTACAAGTAAAGGAAGCGGCAATAGAATTGCGCATCGTGCTCAAGGATGATATACCCGTGACTCAGCGACCAAGGCGCATATCTTTAGCTGAACAAGAGATTGTTGAAAAGCAAGTATCAGAGTGGCTTAAGGATGGGATCATTCGTGTAAGTTTTTCAGAATATTCCTCACCCTTGGTGTTAGTAAAGAAAAAAGATGGCAGTACCAGAGTATGTGTAGACTACAGACCCATAAACAAAAAGATGATTAAGGATGAATTTCCTCTGCCTATTATTGATGATTTGATTGATAAACTTAAAGGTGCTCGTGTTTTTAGTGTGTTAGATTTGAAGAATGGTTTTTTCCATTTGAGAGTCAGTAAAGAAAGTATAAAGTACACTGCCTTTGTTACACATAATGGACAGTATGAGTTTCTGAGGGCTCCGTTTGGTTTGTCGGTTTGCCCGAAGTATTTTATGAGATTTGTAACTATGGTGTTTCAGGAACTTATAGCAAAAGGAATATTAGTTATATTGATGATTTATTGATACCTGCTGTCGATGAATATCAGGCATTGCAGCCGTTAAAAGAAGTGTTAGATTTAGCATCACAGTACGGCCTGCAGATTAATTGGAAAAAAGCACAACTACTATATCGAAGAATAGAGTACCTAGGACACATTATGGAAGATGGAAAAGTTCAACCTTCTCAGGACAAAACAGATGCTGTTACCAGGTACCCTGAACCCAAGACTTTAAAGCAACTTCATAGTTTCGTGGGATTAACTTCATATTTTAGGAAGTATATTAAAGATTTTGCTTTGATAGCTAAACCATTGACTGATTTATTGAAGAAGGATGTTAACTTTGTTTTTGAAGAGGTACAGAGAAGTGCATTTAATGATTTATGATCCTCAGTTATTTACTGAATTGCATACCGATGCCTCTGCAATAGCATACAGTGCTATTTTGCTTCAGAGAGACTATGCAAATGAGTTACATCCTGTACACTACTACAGTAGGAAGACCAGTGATGCTGAGAAGAAGTATAGCAGCTACGAGTTGGAAGCTTTGGCTATTATTGAAGGTGTAAAGAAGTTTAGGCATTACTTGTATGGAAAACACTTTAAAATTGTTACAGACTGTCAAGCTTTTCAGAAGACATTGAATAAGAAGGACCTAACTACTAGAGTAGCCAGATGGGTATTATTGCTTGAAGAGTATGATTATGTAGTTGAACATCGACCAGGAGGAAAAATGCAACATGCAGACGCTTTGAGCAGAAATCCATTTGTTGGAGCTGTTGAGTTAAGCCTACATGATCAAGCAAAGCAAGCACAGATGTTGGACGAAGGTATAAAGGCGATTATAGAGATAGTAAAACTTCAGCCATATGAAGACTATATCTACGACGATGGTTTACTATACAAAGGACTAGAAAGAAAGTTAGTAATACCAAGAAATTTAGAATTTGAGATTTTAAGAAGAATCCACCAGAAGGGACATTTTGGGAAAAGGAAAATGATATAACTGGTAGAACAAGAATATTACATCAAAAATATTAACAAGAAGATTGAAGAGTTTTTGCTGTCGTGCATACCATGTCTGTTAGCAACCAAAAAAGAAGGTAAACAGGAGGGATTCTTAAATTGCATTGACAAGGAAAGCATTCCTTTGCATACTATTCATTGTGATCATATTGGACCTCTTTCAGAGACGAGAAAGATGTATAATTATATTTTAACTGTTGTAGATGGATTTACAAAGTTTGTGTGGTTGTTTCCAGTGAAGGGGACTACTAGTAGAGAGACGATAGACAAGTTAAAGATTCATCAGCAAACGTTTGGAAATCCTATACGTTTGATATCAGATCGTGGTAGTGCGTTTACCAGCAATGACTTTAAGGAGTATTGTGAGAAGGAGAATATTCAACATATAACCATAACAACAGGTGTGCCCAGAGGCAATTTTCAAGTGGAGCGTATTCACAGAATAATTATAGCAGTTTTAGCAAAGCTATGCATTGAAGAGCCATCTCAATGGTACAAGCAGGTCAGCCGTGTGCAAAAAGCATTGAACAGCACATATCAAAGAAGTATTGACACCACTCCCTTTGAACTCATGTTGGGTACAAAAATGAAAACTAAAGAAG
Organism: Polia nebulosa; assembly: GCA_951329385.1. NCBI lineage: Eukaryota > Metazoa > Arthropoda > Insecta > Lepidoptera > Noctuidae > Polia > Polia nebulosa. The sequence goes on from OX589614.1 coordinate 19,482,435, forward strand.
ATATTGAAATTTTTGATCTGCTTCAGCAAGAACATAGGAGTAATTTCTTGCAGAATAGAGAAAACTTAAAGATGAAAGCAAAAGAACAAATAAGAAAAGTTCAAGATGAAAATTGTAAGACGTATAATAGAAAAAGAAATGAAAGTCGAAAATATGTAGTAGATGTTGTAGCCATCAAACGTACACAGTTTGGTACTGGATTAAAGCTCAAACCGAAGTATCTAGGACCATACAGAGTTACTAAAGTGAAAAGAAAAGATCGATACGATGTTGAGAAAATGGATAACAGGGCAGATGGTTCTCGAGTGACTTCTTCCTCCGCAGATAATATGAAGCCATGACCAGTGTTTGGCAATACTGTTGAGTTAGGTGAGTAGGTCTTGTTATTTGTTAGGATAGGGGATATGCTCTTGACCTAATATTGCATTAAAATACTACAAGTCATGTTATCCTGAAGTGTGTTTACTCATCTTACTTGTGTGATAAAACGGTTGTTTTAGCAATCTATTGTTTTAAAGTTTAGGTGTTATCTACTGGAATAATGTAAAGTATGTGTTGGAGGTTAATAATTGTTTACTTTAAGTTAAAAGCTTTGTTTTGTATAAGGATTTAAGATGTAATTTTAGTTAGATCTGACTGGGGGCAGTCAGAAAATCAGAATGGCCGAGCTGTAGGAATGGAACGTTATGACCGGACAGTGAAACGGGATGTGAAGATGAATGACAGATGTGAAGCATAAACAAGTGACAAAGATGAATGTATGAAATAGTCAAGGAGTGAAAGAGATAGCGAATTAATGTTAAAGATGTAAAATACGGAAGGTAAAGGAAAAGAGGAGAACTTGAAGTTTTAAGAAGAAAAGACGTGTATTTTTTTTGTCAGGAAATAAATATAATAATTAAGAAGCAATCGGCCCTTTTATTGGAATTCAATTGAGCTAATCCCATATGCATAATTTGTATAACGAAATTTCAATCGCCCCCATCCGAATCGGATCAGAAGTTTTCGAGAAAATTGCGAAAAACATACATACATACACTTCAAAAACAGAACCTCCTTTTTTGAAGTCGGTTAAGAAAAGGTTTGATTTTCAGTTTTGCTTTTTGTGGTGGGACTCAATTAAATAAAATCACTGAATTACAAAATAGTCTCCATAACCCCTCCAAGCTCTTTCAATTATTGTTTCGCACTATAGGTAAGTTTGGCTAGAAAAAAAAAACATCCCCACTTTATATGTGGAAATTACCATAAAAAAAATCCTTTTAAAAATTTTATGGATTCGTTTTCTTATCGTGATTAATATACCCATGCAAAATTACAGATTTCCAGAACTAGCAGTCTCTTATAAGCTATGCCTCGGTCAGACAGACGGACAGACTGAGTCTATAAGGGTTCCTTGTTCTTGTAAGGATTACGGAACCATAAAAACAGGCGATAAGAGTACATGCACCAGGATTCGTAATAAAAAATAATTATTAATTTATAATCAGAACTCTCCGCTTATCACAGGAACTCCTACCAAACGGAAACATTTTTATAGCACATGCCATATCAGTACCTATTTATAGCTTTGTGTTTCAGTAAATCAGCATTCTGTTTTTGTTTCCTCCGATTTGTCAGCGAGAGTTGACGTCTCATCTGCTGAAACATTGTCTGGAGAACAAGATGCATAGCGTGCGTGTGTTGACGTTGTTAGCACTGCTTGTAGAGATGGTGAACTGTTATTCTTGGGGTAAGTATTTACTTACTTATTGAATGCTAACACTAAAGTAGAGACTGGTTTCGTTTTTTTAAAAATTGCCCCGTACTTGTAATTTCTCCTATGTAATCAGTGCGTTCACTCAATCATGTAATCTCGCATACACACAAGACACTCAGCTTCGAAACAACTATCTGTAAACCATACAAACATTTGTTCCGTGCGGGGATCGAACCCACGACACATAGCGCAGCAGCCGATCGCTCAACCACCCCGCCAATTGTGTCGTCAATTTTAAAAGTTTTGGGTTGAATGGTAACAATATTATTTGATACGATTCTGGTAAACGATAATACCTATATAATCACAGTTTACCAAAATCGTACCAATAAGTTTCTTCACTAAGGGGAATAAATAATTAGTATGGAATTGTTACTATTAAAAAAACAATGTTTTTTGTCGAAACATTTTTTTGACTATAAACAGGAAAGATTTTTTTGTTAGTTTGTTTGTACCGGATAAGCTCCAAAACTACGGGACCGATTTTAACCATTTTTTCACTAATAGAAAATTAAATTAACCAAAGGCTACTTTTAAAATTAAAATAACCGTTCCCGCGGGATAGGTCACGGGAGCTAAACCACGGGCAGAGTGCTTTTTTTTTGTGGGGTGGGAAATCATCCAATGACTTCTCCCACTCTGGGTGGAGCGGGAGGGCGTGTCAGACTCTTAATGACTAAAACCCACCCCTGTTCCTTCCTTGCCTGAGTGCCCAGAAGAGCGGTAACTCTATTACGAATTTATACGTTACCCCTGGGCATGCAGGCACCGGCCATGATGGCCCCGTCAGTGCTGGCCGACACATTCTCTTTGAGGCGCACCTGGAACACTGCGCGCCGTTGACTTATGGACCTGGTGCTGATCGGACGGCGAGCTGCCCACTACTCGCCGTCCACATACCCGTGGTACGGAACCCTTAATGTGCGAAATTCGACACGCACTTGGCCTCTTTTTTGTGTAAGGAATACTTTTAGCGTACGAGCACCCCAGTAGGCTCCGTTATATGCTCGATTTGCAATGATACATACCTATATAATTCACAATTCCGCTACAAAATAGCAATGAAGATAAGAAAGCTGTCAAATAAAGGACTTAATCAGCCTTATTTCAAAAATGTTTTATTAGCAACTATAACTACTGTAACTTTGTATTTTTTATAGCACGTATGTGCATATTAGGGAATAATAAAGTTAAGGAATCTTAGTAATTCCTATATATAATGCTATAAAGGATACTCGTATCTAGTAAATACTTATATTATAAATGCAAAAGTAACTCTGTCTGCCCGTCTGTCTGTATGCTTGTTACATCTTCACGAACGTCACAGTTGAATGGATTTAGATGAAACTACACACACACACACAGCACACGGGTAGACCAAGTCCCGGAATAAGACAAAGGATACTTTTCGTCTCGGGAGTATGTTCCCATAAATTAATTATCGACTCCACGCGGAAGAAGTCGCTGAGAGAAGCAAGTTGTTTATAAAAGTCTTATTTTAAATTTAAATCAAAAAACTTATCACCCGTCACTTGATTTACATCAATTAAATATTTTTTTACATCAAAATAAATATTGTTCTTAATTCAAATATACTGGTTGCGCTTAAAATAACCAGAAAGTTTACCATTGCGACGTACATTGTTCAAGTGCGAGAACGTGGGGTACCCCGACACGGAATGGTTAGGTTCGAAGGGGATGACCCGGGCTACAGTGAACGACCAAAGCCAGTGAACGCAGCCCCCATCATTCACCCACACACACCCTTCGTGTTAGGTTCCTTTAAACCCTGCAGACAGAAATAAGTCAACCGTCTTACTTACGACTGTTGTTAGCACGTTTCCGACTGAACATTCGGCAATGTGTCAAATGCCTAGGCAGCGTACGGGATAAATATACATAATATTTCCTTTTCACTATCTCCAGCAACACTCCTTTTCAATTAATAACGATGCGTCACGAACTCAAATTGTAGCTAAAATAATAATATTTTGAGGTAACTATTTTGTTATTCAATCAGTTATTTTGATAAGGATTGGGATTTTATTCTTATTCGATAGGAAGATTTTTTGATTTACAGTTAAATACTTAAATCAAACCCTATTTTTGGTGTTGTTAAATCTTTAATAAAACCTGAACTAAATAAGTTGTGAAACGGCACTGCACACACTTTCCTACTGCTGCCAGATAGGCAGACCTCCACAACCCAGTAACTGGTTAATACACGATACCCCTACGTAAGACTGGTTGTTAGACTTTTGGGCTTCTGAAGACCCGTAACGACTATCAAAGATCCACGATTGACAGCCAGGACTAACGGCTTAACGTGCTTTCCGAGGCACGGAGGAGTCTCGGTATGTAATCGTCGGCAAGCGTAGCTTAACCGTCAGGTTAAGCTACGTACGTATTTGCGTGTCGCAAACTGCCCCGTCGGTGTCGCGATTGCGTCCTACCACCAAGCGTGCGGTCCAGGATTCGATTTCGGTCAATGTTTAATTGGGTTTTTCCATTAGGAATTTCTTAGAGGCTTTCCGGTGGTCAGAGGTTGGCGGTCTAACAAACCAATGCTCAGAAAGCACGTTAAGCCGTCGGTGCTGCACCTGATCTCTCCCCGGTCGAGTCGAATGGTCGTCCCATCGAACTATGAGGGTGAGGGAGCACAGAGTGGCACCTGTGTTTGCGCACACATCTAGTCTCTAAATTCGCACTGGAGGACTGTTATAAATTGAGTGTCAGTTTCAACACACGATAACTACATACTTTATCCACGGTTTCTTAAAAGAAATGTATCTTCATGTCAAAAATAAAATGCAAGTCAAGTGATACAATTGGCGGTAGAAAGTTCATTCAGCCAATCACACTTGCCCATTTATCACATCGCTTTGTGGTTATTTTCGGGTTAAGGGTTTAGTAACGATAAGTCCCACACAGTGTAACTCTTGAAAGTTCTAATTTGTTGTTGTTATGATATACTTTATTGGTTTTCATTGTAAGAAGACAATTAGAAAACCGGCCAAGTGCGAGTCGGACACGCGTAAGAAGGGTTCCGTAACATCCTATAAGATTATACTATTACTTGTTGCCAATATTAAGATCGCGCAAAAAAAACAAAAGAAAACACGTTTCTAGTAAGTAGTGATTTTGTTATTATAACGACAACAGAAATAAACATTCTATGAAATTTTCAACAGTCTACCTATTACGGATCACGAAATACAGCCCGCTGACAGACGGACGGACGGACGTATGGCGGAGGCTAAGTAATAGGGTCCCGTTTGTTACCCTTTGGGTACGGAACCCTAAACAAGTAGTTCTCGAGTAGAGTGGCGGGAGTGCAAGTCATTTAGAAACCATTTGTATATGTGCAATGTATTTTATGACAAGAAGAGGAGAAAAAATCTATTTAGCAAACAGAAGAAATATATATTTTCGTGTTTCAGACATCGTCGTGGGAGAAGACAAACGTCTTGATTTTTATTATAACGGAACAGTAACGACCACAGAACACATTCCGTCGGCTAATTCTATCCATTCAGTAACTTACGATCCAGTTCACTACAGGGTGCTGTTTGCCGACTATAACTACTGGAACATTTCAATATTCAGCTTTGACCTATCAACCAGGAAAATAGAACCTTTAGTTACGAGAAGATCAAGCTACTACGTGAGGGTCGTCTACGACCCGGTTACACTATCACTGTTTTGGAAGGAGAAAGATATTATCTACTCGTTTTCATTAAATCCTGCATCTTCTAACAAAGCAGTTGACGGAAATGTTTTAGTTACGTTGGATGACTACTGCCATGATATCGCGCTGGACAGCTGTGGAGGGTACGTTTCTAATGATATATCAAATACACCGACTAAATTAGCGGCACATAAATAAGATCGAATTTTATGAATGGTATTTATTTTTTTTGTAATTGAACCAAATATTCCTAATCTTATTATAACTTTGGGCTTCACCCGCGTGTAGTTAGTACTTCTCTTCGCTATAAATTATAGTCTATATGTTAGTTTTATGTAAAAGCTATATTACTGTTGCGTCATCACATCCACCATCACACTTTCACATTTATAATATTAGTGATTGCTATTATTGTATTGTTCGTACTGATTTCAAGATTTGATAATCTTAGTTTTGGTTTAAGGATAGGGTTTTCGAGAAGTTTAAAGTTCACACCCTTCGGGTACGGAACACTACAAAAACTGTCCTGAAACGTAACACAATATTTTGTACATCTGCCTCCCGATTTTGCTGTAAATGAACGCAGCAGATGGCGCTGTTTGTCTAGGAACATGTTACAATCCAGTATATTTCATGTTTGTTCACTATTTCACCACTTTGTAAATCGCCAGTCAAATACAATGCGACAGTGAGGTGACGTCGTGTAGATAATAATCCATATTAACCTTGCGTAAAAATAAATGGCTGTTAGCGACTGGAAAGCTCAACCGGTTTCCTCAGAAACACGAGACGAATTGCTCTGAGCATTTCGAAACGAGTTTCTTGCAAAAGAGACCAAACAGCATTTATTTATTAATGCTATTCCAACACTGAAACTACTCTGTTTATCTCTCTGCGTCCACGCCAGTGCAGGTTTTACTACAGAGTAATTAACGGCAAATTATTCTAAACAAAACAATGCGGGCATTAGATTTTTGCATTTTGATGTCAGACGAAATAGCGATCAAAAAACGAATCGAGTGGAATTGGAACAATTTCACGGGTGCGTCGACGTTGGGAGCAATCTAAAAGTGAATACTTAAAAGAAGCAAAGGAGGCACCAATATTTCTAGTTATAACAATCAATGGAGTTTAGTAAAATTTTTAGAACCGGATAATAATCATTACTTTTCTTTTGAACCTTGTATAAACATAAAAATATGAACTGTTGACATGTCGTGGACTGTCAGGATACGTCATTTGTGTTATCACCTTGTAGAGGTGTGTGAAAAGTGATACGCTTGGGTTGTAACTAAAATGTTGGGAATGGCGTCTCTATCGCCCTACTGGCAAAAGTTAAATTTTCTCTGTTTTACGTGATAGAAGAAAATTGTATTAATTTAAGATGTATTTAAAAAAAGAAAAAGAGATGTTTTTAAAAAACTTGTAGAAAGTAGTGCTCGGTGCTATGGTGACCTAACACTCCTTTCTCGTATTGATAGGGTAATTATGGTATGTGGTAAAAGTTAAAGTAAAGTCTCGTATTTTAAGGGAAATAGCTGTAGGTATTGAATTACTATAACACTTAGTTACAAGAAATGGTAAAAATGGTTAACTATATCACTAACTTATTGTTAAAATGTATGGTAAAATGGTAAAGGTAAAATGGTTTTGAGAACGTGGTGTCTCTGATGAGATCTAAACGCGAACTGCCCCACATTTTGGTCAACGAGCGAATGTGCATACTTGCGTTCGATGCAATTATGCATTTTCGCCGAGTGTTCGATTGAAACTCGAACAGAAATATCTTTTTTATGTTCCGCTATTTTTATTATGACTCAGCATAATTCGTTTTGAACTTTGTGAACATTGATTGTTTTATAAAAATTACAGGTTTATTTACTGGATCACAAATTACAAGATAGAGAGGGCTCGGTTTGATGGCTCCGAGAGAGAAGTTTTAATATACAGTCATGTTCATAACCGACGAAGCTTGGCCATCGACCAACAGACACAGAAAATGTACTGGACGGAGACAGAACGTGTAAATGGCTATTATCAGCTATCTATTGAAAGTGCCGATTTTAATGGAAAAAACCAAACAACATTACATATTATTGTAAGAAACAAAACTTATGGCCATTCATTGGCCGTATCAAAAGATTTCATTTACTGGAAAAACTACGATCAAGTGGGAATCTGGCAATTACCGAAGATGCCATTGCAGCATGTGCAAGGAAAACTATTTTCAACGTCAACCTCAGTCTGTGCGTCATGTCATCGTATAGCAGCCAATTACACAATACAGGAACAAATTCAGGGAACAAAGAGCTGCGAGGCACTTAAGAATTTGATTCCAAATAACTCGAAGCCTGAGTCTTCAGTTTCAATCTGTCAGAACTATTGTTTGCAAGGAGATTGTAGTGTCAGTGCTGAGGGACAACCTACATGCAGGTAAAACATGTTTAAGTATCTCAATTAAACGACTAGCGAAGATTTCCAGGGTCAGCTTAGGATGCTTGAAGAAAGCTGTTGTTTAGCGCTGCGCAGCAAGGCGCGGCGAGTTTATTTGAATTCTCTTATAATTTATGTGTACGTACATTTTTTTTTAGAAAATTTTCTTGCTAACTAAAGATCGCGCAGCGTCGTGTCGCATCTTAGTGTGAGCTAACCCTAATGCTCACTATCACTAACGGCATGTTAAGCAACGCCTAGATAGGTATACCTAACGTTAACACATCCTGAAGCATCCACGTCATCACCATCAACTTTTTTCACAAGGAAACTTGTAAACTTCGACATCACAAGTGAGAATACCGACAACACTGAATATCTCTCTGTTGAACATTACTGTTTTTATAACTTTCGATATTAAAAGTGGCTTATGAGTTGTGGGATCTATAAAACGGCCCTAATATAAAAAAAACTTTCTAACCGTATTAATAAGTATGTAATCAGATTCTAAATTCAAAATTCTCCTAAAAATTTGAATGAAGAATCTGCTAATCAGTGTTTAACTTTAATCATATGGATAAAAACAAGAGAGCCTTACAGTAGTCGCTTAGGATGTGTCACGTTTGACATCTCACATTGGTAATAAGCAACATTCATTCTATTCTGAAAAATAAAATAATAACATTTAGTTCAGATGTCGACCGCGCGAACTACCACGGCGCGCGCTCATAGGTCAAATCAAATAGCGCGCGTTTCTCCAGCTTCCTGTTACACACATTCGTCCATTTCATGAAATCACTCACGGATTGCAGGAAAGCGAGAGAAAAGATGTTACACATCAAAAAGTATTAGTAATAAGGCTGCAAATATTTTATACTTTTCTGTGGTTTGTCAAGTCAAGTACGGTATCTGTCAATATTGTTAGCTAAGCATTACCTACGCAAGAGAAGAGAGATCACATAACAGTACGAGCGCCGACCGTAAGAATACCAAACTCACAAGATATCCCTTTGAACTTGTCATAGGACGTTAGCTTTACTAAGTAAACATTTATTCTTTCGATTTTAATTGAAATATTATTGAAAAACAAATTATGTATATATTTACTACAAAAAAAAAATCACAAAAAATTCAAAATATCTTTTGAAGAAGTTGGTGTTTCTAGTTTTGATTCTTCATTATTTGACACCAACTTCCAAAGTTATTTTAATTTTTTTCGTGTTTTAGGATTCCGTGCCCGAAGGGTTCAAACGGAGCCCTAGTGCTGTAACTCACGTGTCCCTATCTATATCTGCTTTGTTGACTTTTGCAAGGCGATCGACACTGTAAAGTGGCGCAAATTGTTGGAAGTACTTGTAGAAATGAGTGCTCCCGAACATCTAATTCGCCTCGTAGGCTGGCTGTACCTGGATGGCACTACGACAGTCCGAATAGACGATGTCCACTCGGTGCAGTTTAAGACTTAAGCAGGAGTAAGGCAGAGGTGTATTCTATCACCACCCCTGTTTAATATATATGCAGAATGCATTATGCGGATACTCTTGGAAGGGTAGGATAAAGGTATTCCTATCGGTGGCCGGAGAGTTTCGAACTTTAGATACGCTGACGATACGACCCTTCTCGCTAGATCAAAAGAAGACCTGGAAGAACTTTTGACTCGCCTAGAAACCGTGAGCCTCTCGTTTAGTCTCGCTATTAACAGATACAAGACGAAGGTGATGATAGTAGACAGAGCTGAACAAAATAAACCTGAAATTTCCACCTACGACGTAGTTCCTAACTACGTATACCTCGGTTCTACTATCACTAACACCGGCGACTGTGAAGACGAGATCCGAAGAAAATGTGCCATAACGAGGTCTGCAGTAAGCAAAATAGTAAAAATCTAGAAGAATCGCAAGAACACTAAAGTTCAACTGATGAAAACGTTGATGTTTCCAATATTTCTATACGCTTCGAAAAACATTGACGATTCGTGCACAGGAGCGCCGAAAAATAGATGCTGTAGAGATGTGGTGCTGGAGGCGAATGCTCCGCATACCGTGGACAACACGCCGTACCAACGTTTCCATCTTAAAATAGCTCAACATCAAAGATCGTCGATTGTGCAAATACGAATACTTAAATTTTCCGGACACGTCATCTGCAACGAAGACTCCATGGAGCGCCTCATCGTCTAAGGCCATGTAGAGGGGAGACGTTCAAGCGGCAGGTCACCTACAAGCTGGACCGTCCTTATTAAAGCACCACAAAATGCTCGACAATGTACAATGCTCTCGCGACACCTACAACAGAAGCCGTTGGATACGCATAGCTTGGGCTGCCGTACTCGCAGAGGATAACCGTAACAGTCCGACATCATCATAAGCCACGACCACTCTGTCAAGAGTGCACGACTTCAGAAAGACAAATCAACAATACTTATTGACTAGGTTTTTAAAAATTATATTTACAAATTATAAAGTTTTGTATTCAAAGTCGTACAAGAATTACCGTTACTTTTAACCAACGAAAAAAAAAGGAGGAGGTTCTTATTTCGACCGTATATATATATATATTTTTTGTGTCATGTTCACTCCGTCATTTATGAACCGATCTGGATGTTTTTTTTTTTTAGATATGGTATACCTCAAGGGTGGTCCCATATCAAGGAAATCAGGATCTGATGATGGAATCCTGATAAAATTGAGAGAAAACCACTTCTGTGAAAATTGTGGGCACGAATAGTGTTTCTATGTGTATGTTCGGCCCTCACTCCGTTATTAATGAACCGTATTTGATAATTCTTTCTTTGTTGGATAGGGTATACCTCAAGGGTAGTTTCTTATAAAGAAAAACATGATCTGATGATGTAATCCTGATAAAATTGAGAGAAACCCTCGAAAATTGTGCACGTATATTGTTTCTGTTTACGTTTCGTAACAAAATAGCTAGTAGCATTTAGGAATCATCACATCATGAAACTGAGCGCATGATGGAAACCATACCTTTCCTAAACAATAGAAGTTAGATTTATAAACTGGTTATAGTGACAAAAACCACTTAATATGCTTTGAAGAAAAAACGTCTTTACAATATTGGAGGTAACCTCAACTGGTCAATATCCTGGGAACCCCATAGAAGGATGGTTACATCATCAACTCAGTGGCAAGAGTAATGATTAAAAATTAGATATTAGCCTCAGAGTATTAAAAGATGATGCAAGCCACTAAAAATCATAAAATAAAAAAAAAAACATAAAATTTAACCGACGAAAAAGAACTAAAAAGCAAAAAATAAAAAAAAACCTCTAAGTCTTGGCAAATGGATCTGATGTGTGGGTGGCAACAATCTGAAGGTGCCGAGGCGCAGGAGGGGTTAACATCGGCATCGAGAGGACGATGAGGTCCCTGAACCTCATCTTTGACAGCCGGTGGAACTTCGTCGAGCATTTCCGACGTTTGGCTCCCAGATTGGAGCGGGCCAGTGCTGCTCTGAAGCGGCTCCTGCCCAATCTGGGGGGTTCAAACGCCTCCTGTGGAAGGCTCTACGCGGGGATCGTGCGGTCCATGGCCCTTTACGGGGCACCGGTGTGGGCGTGTTCAATGAGGCGGCGACCAGCTCGCCGGTTAAACGCGTCCCAAAGGGTCATGGCCATTCGGCTCATCCGCGAATACCGCACGGTCTCCTGTGAGGCGGCGAGCCTCCTTGCCGGACTGTAGCCATGGGACCTGGAGGCCAGGGCCCTAGCGCTGCTCTAGGAGTGGCGCGAGGAGGCTAAACGTCGGGGCGAAACTCTGCTGCCGCAACACCTCGCGGCTCGGCGGACGGTGCTCCGGCAGGATGTCATGGCGACATGGAGACAGCGACTGTCGCAACCCAGCGCCGGGCACGCCACCATTGCGGCGGTAGTGCCCTCTTTGAGGAGTGGCTGGAGAGGCTTCACGGTGTCCTCACCTTCCGCCTGACGCAGGTCCTCACCGGACACGGTTGTTTTGGGAGGTAGCTCGCCGTCCGATCAGCACCATTCCCGTGAGTCGACGGTGCGTAGTGTTCCACGCGCACCTCAAAGAGATTAATGTCAGCCACCACTGACGGGGCCCATCGTGGCCGGTGCCTGCATGCCCAGGGGTAGCGGATAAATTCTGAAAATGAGTTACCGCACACCTTAACACTCAGACAGGGAAGGAACAGGGGTGGGTTTTAGACAGAAAGAGTTTGATACGCCCAGAAGTAATTGTATGATTTCCCAACACACCAAAAAAAAAAAAAACTGGTGTCGCACAGACACAGAGATCTGCCCCGCTTGGACAGAGCACCACCGTGTTCTTGTGGACGCGATAGGCAATAGCGACCTCTCACACCCGACCCTGGTCCAGGCCATGGTACGGAGCGAGAGAGTTCAACAATGCTTTGTTTTGAATAAAATAAAAAATTGAACGTAATCCAGTTGGTATAGTGTGCTTTGCAAAAAAACTACGAGTAGATACACCACTATAACAGAGCATCCTAAACGAAGTGTCGGTGATCCGAAACCAGGTCGCGCACCTCGTCTCCCTGTTACTACTAGTCACAAATTCGTTGTTTTTCTTGTTTATCGAGTAACACTTTTTTGTCTATATTATTTCAGTTGTAAAGCTGGATACTCTGGGGAAAGGTGCGAAGTTAATGCGTGCCATAAGCATTGTTTAAACAACGGTGTCTGCTCCCTGAATGAGGAGGATGAGGCAGTTTGTGAGTGCACAGCAGATTACGAGGGTGTAAGATGCGAAGTTGCTACCACATGCACTGGTCTCCACGCTGAGAACACGACGCCACAAGTACTACCAGACCTGCGCAGGGAAGTGAGGCAAGTTATTAAAGAAGAGCTAAAACGTATGCTGCAATTCTTCTCTGATTAAATTGTTGAATATCAGGCCAAGATCTAAAAACATAATAGGCCAAAGAAGGGTTTAGAAAACCGTTGCACTGTTTTACATAATCACTTTAAAAACTCACACACATCAAATACAAAGTTCTCGGAAACAAAGTCAATCAGATGGAGCAAGCACAGTTATGCACCAAACTTGTACTTAATATGTGGCATCAACGCATCGGCAAAAAATATCCCTGAAGCAAGCAAGTTTCTGAATCCTCTATTGAAGCCTAAGCACGATCTATCAAAAAATATTCTAATTTTGTGTTGTTTTAAGTATGTTGGGTAGTGGAAAAAATCCATGCCTCAGTTTATTTTGAAATTGGGTGTCCTTACCTACACCTCTTTTATTATTGTTATGATTTTAACCAGTTTGTATGTATGTTCATCTGTTACTTCATAACTTCTAAACAATATATCAAAATTTGGCAAATGATGTACGAGTATCATTGGAAACTTCTTGATCGTGTACTGGTTCTGCGACATGACACTATTTAAATTCAATATAACGACCTATAAAGTACATAAAGTCATGAATAAGAAAAGCCTTCAGGTAAGGTGTCGTGACTGGTATCAAATGAAAGGGCACAAAAAACACTTTCTAATAAAATAAAACCCCAAAATAATCTATATAAAAATAGGTTAAAAACATAAATCTCAACAAACTAAAACATTAAGGATAGTAGTGGCATGCCACTTGCGGGTTGTTAATAGAACAATACAGGTCATTATAACAGTAGTAATCTTTCTTAGTAAGTGTAGTAGTTTCTTAGTAGTTTTCTTTTTTAGTAAGCTTTCTTTATGATAAGGTGGCATACGACCATGGCTATCTGCTAAACATTCTTATAGAATATTTTCTTGTTTCATACCTTTCAGAGCGCGTTTTTTATAGACAGATTTTATTTTCTGAACTTATATTTTTAAACACTATGTACTTAGTATGGCATGATAAATAAAAATAACACCCACATTTAAGTTTTTGTAAAAAAGTTGGTGTTAACTTAGATAATTAAAAGTGTATCATTTTGTCTCCCTGCCTTCTTATACTTCTTTCAGTTACCTGTGCCAAGGGCCGCGGTAACTCTACTTCAAAACTCGCGACCCCAGGCAGTCATCGGCCCTAGCGGACCCCGTCGGTTGCTGCTGACGTCTTTTTGAGGCGCATGTAGAACACTACGCGCCGTCGATTCGGGCCTGGTCCATATCGGATGCGCTACCCATTACTCGCCGTCCGCAAGCCCGCGCCCACTGTGAACAGAGATCGGTTTGCCAGGTCGTCTCCTGCGGTGGCTGCTAGGGGCATGAGGGCGTCTCTGTTGAGTCTCCATCACGCGTTCCGCCTCCTCCTTCGCGAACATTACTACTTTGCAGAAGAAGGTGAAAACTTTCCATTCCTTCTCGCTCCGTACCATGGCCTTGACCATAACCAGGCGCGAGAGAGCTCGCTGTCGCTGATCGCCTCCACGAGGACACGGCGGTGTTCCTCCCAAGTGGGGCAGAACTCAATTGTATGTGCCACCATATCCTCTGAGTGATCCGCACAGTGGTGAATACCGGGTGTTTCCTCCCACCTTATCCAACACAGGAACTTCCCGAAACAGCCGTGTCCGGTGAGGACCTGCGTCAGGTGGAAGGTGAGGACGCGTTAGCGCCTCTTCAGCCACTCCCTAAAGAGGGGCCTTACCGCAGCAATTGTGGCGTGCCCAATTGACCTGGCAATGAAGAAGTTATTCTATTAAAAAATTAGACAGCATTAATACTTTAGTTTAAAAGTCAATTCTTAAACACAGTTGAATCATTTTCATTTTAGATAATATCTTTAGAACCCAAACTTCTCCATACTTTTGACGTAATTACAATCTCAATTCCTAAATCCTTTCAGTAAAAGGTTCTTAATCGTCTTGTTCTCAACTAACGAAGACAAGTCCCAACTACTGAAACCTAAAAAATACATGCATTTTGCCAGTGATGAGATTCTTCACAAACCTTAACTCTTTCGAGATAGAGCGTTTAAGATCAAAATAATGGAATGCTACATACATACGAGTACATACCTACTCGTCAAAATCTGTAAAATGTAAAAAATACTAGAAAGAAAGTAAATGGCACACCGCAGTGATCTCACAGTACTACAGCAAGTTGCCGTCGAGCAACAGCTACAGAATAAACCTTGACGTAGAAAAAAACGACCTGGTTAATCCACTGGAACATCACGAAACTATCTCGATGACACCTGTGAAGAGTAGTGAAAGTCAAAATGTAAAACTAATGCAACCTACTTAGTTATAATAGTATTTTTTGTACCTATATTATTTAGAATTACCTATTTTTTCAATGTAATCACAAGATTTTTATACGTAGAATTACTTTTTTTTTAACCGACGAAAAAAAAGGAGGAGGTTCTCAATTCGACCGTATATATGTTTTTTTTTTTTTTTGTGTATGTTCAGCTTTCACTCCGTCATTTATGAACCGATTTTGATTATTTCTTTTTTGTTAGATAGGGTACACTTCAAGGGTGGTCCCATATCAAGGAAGTCAGGATCTGACAGTGGAATCCTGATAAAATTGAGAGAAAACCTCGAAAATTGTGGGCACGTTTAGCGTTTCTGTATGTATGTTCAGCTCTCACTCCATCATTTATGAACCGATTTTGATTATTCTTTTTTTGTTAGATAGGGTATATTTCAAGGGTGGTCCCATGTCAAGGAAATCAGGATCTGACCGTGAAATCCTGATAAAATTGAGAGAAAACTTCGAAAATTGTGGGCACGTTTAGCGTTTCTGTATGTATGTTCGGCTCTCACTCCGTTATTTATGAACCAATTTTGATGATTCTTTTTTCCTTAGATAGGGTATACCTCAAGGATGGTCCCATGTCAAGGACATCAGGATCTGATCATGGGATCCTGAACAAATTGAGAGAGAACCTCGAAAATTGGGCACGAATATTGTTTCTGTTTACTTTTCGTAACTGAATCAGGTATTTGCATTTAGGAACCATCACATCATGAAACTGAGCTGATAATGGAAACCATACCTTTCCTTAACAATAGAAGTCAGATATAAAAACTGGTTTTAGTGACAAATACCACTTAATATGCTTTGACGAAAAGACGTCTTTACAATATTGGAGGTAACCTCAACTGGTCAATATCCTGGGAACTTCATGGAAGGATTGTTATATCTTTAGCTCAGTGGCAAGAGGAATGATGAAGAATTAGAAATTAGCCTCAGAGTGTTAAAAGATGATGCGAGCCACAAAAAATCATAAAATAAAAAACTTTTTAACAAAAAAATTAACCGACGAAAATGAAAATGTAGTTTGGTACGGAATAATCTCTTAAATACGTCAACCAATACTGCTGAGCGTGCCCGCCTGCTGGCTGTGGGTGAATGGGAGTCGGGCCTCTGGCTACAGGCACTGCCGTCACCCAACATAGGTACTATGCTGAGTGACACCACCTTCCGGATCGCTACATATCTGCGTCTGGGTGCTCCTTGCGGAGCTCCACATCGCTGCCAATGTGGTGAACCAGTCGACCATCTCGGACACCATGGCCTATCCTGCAGTAGGAGCGCGGGTCGTATGGCACGGCACGCCAGCATTAACGACATCATCCGTCGGGCTCTTGTCACCGCCGGTGTGTCAGCCGTTTTAGAACCTCATGGCCTGGCACGTGACGATGGAAAGAGGCCCGACGGGATGACAATAATGCCTTGGAAGATGGGTAGGCCTTTGGTGTGTGATGCAACATGTGTCGACACCCTTGCGCCATCTCATCTTCTTAGAAAGAAAGAAAGAAAGAAAAATTATTTATTTTGCACAGATTACAAAACGCACATTAATTTTCAAAAGCCCAGTATCCAAGCTAAACTAAAATAAAACTAAACTAATTAACTGAAAATATCAAATTTTATATAAACTAATTTTGAGTCGGCGCCAATTAATAAAATGATTAATTACCTACTTACAGCCTTCTTCATTTGTAAGTACTTATAAAATTTAGATATTTAATAATCAGATTGTTGTTTGGCGCCGACTCAAATTTAGTTTATCTAAAATTTGATATTTTATGTATGTAAATAAGCTCTTTACTCAAGACTTAAACGGTTTATTTATTTTTTGCTTTTTAGTTCTTTTTCGTCGGTTAATTTTTTTGTTTCAGTATAAAGTATATTATAGCAATAAAATGTACTTTAATATTAGACTCTATCGAAATAATCGAAGAAACGATAATAATCACTTGAGTGACAATCTTTCCTCCGATAGTTCCGAACTTGGGACGGTAGGAGTTATGCATTGAGCCCTTGTTTTAGAAATATTGTATTGTTAGTGTTAATAGGACGCGCTTGAACCCTCGGGTGCCGTTGTCGCCATAGCTGTTAGAACTTAACGTTCTCAATGCATTGCATGAGTCGTTACGTTAGCTAATAAATGTTTATAGACATAAAGGAAGATAGTGACGTAAACTAGATTATAAGAATTATGTTATGTGCGTATATTTAGTCTACAATAAACCTATATCCGAGTAAGACTCCTCGTTTTACTTCCACAATCCTCCATCAACGCTCCTGAAAGTTAACTAGGTAATTGCATCCTATTATATAATAAATACACAAACCACATTCTGTTGTAAAACTTAGCGCATACATGGTTCACTGGATTCTAATACAGGTCATCTGGCTAATAGAAGATCTAAATATGTCTGTTATACGTTATACAAACCAGCTGAGACACACATCTTTGAGAGAATTAGTTCAACTACTTCTACTACTAGAGAGTTATTTACAATGCAGTAAACGGCATTGCAATATAAATATGGAATGGAATAAATAACATCTTCTCAAGAAATTTTAAGCATTCACGACACACGACAATCTATGTCCCAGCAAACCAGTCACACTCCGATGTTGAAGTCAGTAGAGCATTGAAGATGGAAGGGACACTGTACGTGATGAATGAACGGCAATCAATCTGTGTATTTCATAATCTTTTTTTTTTGAGGGTGGGAAATCATCCAATGACTTCTCCTGCTCTGAGTGGAGCACGGTGGTGTCTCTGGCTTTTAGTGACTAAAACTCACTACAGTTCCTCCATCTGCCTGTCCCACGGGCCGCAGTAACTATATTTTAAATTTACCTTGCTGAGTCTGGCGTCTACAATGAGCATTATTGCTACGACCGCGCATTCCACTAGCACGCCATACGCTCTCATTTTTGTACGTTTTCCCAACAGCTACTCTTTGCTGCGCGTACCTATTTCGTACAGCGTGCCACCTACAACTTATTTCCACGACCAGCCTCTTCCAACATAGAGCTGTTTAAATTACGACTACACTCCATCACCATTTAAAATTAAACTAATGTCTCTAAACTGATGGATGACTGCAAGCACTCGCCACAACACATAAGGTCACATTGCGATCACTTACTCCTCCCGTCGTTGCGTCCCCTCCCGGTCAGACCATCTGCATAGTCTTCCTAACTTCCCGGTGGTTGATCTTCTCTTCGATCCAACTATGGTGACATCTTCTATACAACCGGACTGCCACGCCAACGATGACAACCGTCAAACACACAGCGATGAACAACAGCACCGCGCTGATAGCCGACAGCTGCTCCTGTGTAACTGTTGCGGTATTTGAACCACCCGCTGCTGTCTGGGCGATAATAACTTCTTCCTTAGATGTCGTGCTCCCCATGGCCTGCGACTCGACGTAACGTGAAGATGACTGTTGCCGACCAAAGTGATTCTGACTAGACCCCGGTTGGGCAACTAGAACACTGCCCAGCCGACTGGCAGGGTCGCCATACGATGTGGGGGGAAGGAGGGTTAAGTAAACGACATGATGCGTACTTCTCCATGAGTCAACTCGTGTTCCTCCTTTAATAAGTAACGTATATATACATTGTATGTACGTGAAACAATGCTAATAAAACTGTGAAAACAGCTTATCTACGAGTATCTTAACTTAAACTATGTGCTATACGTAATGTGCTGATGTACGTGACATCACACCACACAGGCAGGCATCGGCCTTAGCAGACCCGTAAGTTTTTGCTGACATCTATTTTAGGCACGCGTGGAATACTACGCGGAGGAGCTCATGGATAAAGTAATAACAGCCGCACGGGTCAATCTAACAGATTAAGCTACGGCTCGTCAGAAACCCGAAAGTCTGACAACCAGTCGTACGGGGTATCGTATTACCCAGTAACTGGCTTCTGGAGGTCAGATAGGCAGACGCTCTATGTAAAATACTGGTATTCAGCTGCATCCGGTTAGACTGGAAGCCGACCCCAAGATAGTTGGGAAAAGGCTAGGCAGATGATGGAACACTACGCGTCGTCGACTCGGGCCTTTTCTTTATTGGACGGCGAGGTACCCATTACTCGACGTCCGCAAGCCCGCGCCAGAGGCAGGTGCTTGGAGCGTGAGTTTGTGTTATTAAATGGATAGAATCCGAACAGTTGCTTCAAGATAAGCCTATGGAATGTTTTTTTTATTTTTCTCAAGAAGGAAGGCGTAGGAACTCTCAAAAAAAAGGTACTCTCATAGAGGTTGCAAACAATTAAAGCTGTTAATAGACAGACGGTTGTTAATTTCTCGTATGTTTCGAATAGTAAACCCTAGTCTGAGGTACGAACCAGTGAAAAGGTCCCACAGATTATGATCATGGACAGTTAGGCTTGGGACAAATAAAACTCCGAGATCTTTAACCGAAACAGCACGAGCAATCGGTTCTGCTCCTAGATAATATTGCATATGCAGTAGGTTATTGTTGTTATCAATGCTCCAATAGAAAACTGAGGTCTGTCCTCTTGAAGATTTTGCATAGTTATATTAACTTTAGATGATCAGCGCAAAGTAAAGTGAGTAAGTTTTTTTTTTTTTTTTTTTGGGGGGTGGGAAATCATCTAATGACTCTTTCCGCTCTGGGGTGGAGCGGAAGGGCGTGTCAGACTCTTACTGACTAAAACCCACCCCTGTTCCTCCCTGCCCTACGCGCCCGGGGGCGAGGTAACTCTTTCGAATTTATCCTCCACCCCCGGGCAGAAAGTGAGTAAGTTAATGACGACTTACTTCCATCGCAGGATCACCGTGCAGGATTGGGAGGTTGAATACCTCTGTCGTTACCACTGTCGATGAGTATCTCTAACTTGGTCAAATAGTTCCTTTCCTGGCAGAACTAAGCAAAGAATTTGCAAGACGTACTGAAAACGCCTTAGAGAGCTAATCGGCCATTAAAAACTTTATAAAGGTCAAATCTGGAATAGAGGACTATTCCTGTAAATTCTTCTCATCGTCACTCACATTCTTAAGCATCCGATTCTGAATTGAGTATTTTGGTAACAAGAACGTGTCAAACCCTACTTAAATGTCAAAGTTTGACAGGATTTTAGGTTTAAGTAGTGTTTGTTTTGTGAACATTTTAACTACCTCAATTCAGAAATCGAGGGATGGTTTTTGACTATTCAGCAGACGTCCACGTTTGAGATACGACAAAGAGCTATATGTCGGAGTAGTCTGGGAATTAAACTTGAAGGCCGGGGTATAATAATAATAAAATAAACTCGAATTTATGATTAACAATCTAAATGAAGAGAGCACGAAAGTTGGACTAAAAATGAATACCAGTAAGACCAAAATAATGACAAACACTAAAAATTTGACATCAAAACTAAAGATGAGTCTATAGAATATGTGGATGAGTACATGTACTTGGGGCAAGTCATCTCCATAGAAGATCAAATGACGAAAGAAATTAACCTCAGGATTGCAATAGGTTGGAAGAAATACTGGTCATTAAAGGAGATAGTAAAATCAAAAGACTTAAACATGTCTTTAAAAAGAAAAACATTTAATACATGCATACCACCTTGCCTAACCTATGGATGCAAAACCTGGACCCTCACAAAAGCATTAAGAGAAAAGCTTACCACAGGACAGAGAGCAATGGAGAGGATGACCGGGTATAAACGTCAGGATAAGATAAGAAACACCGATCTAAGGTCAATAACAAAACTTCCTGACGTACTCATGCGAATCACGATACAATAAAATGGAGCTAAACATGTCTGTTGCATATCTAACGACCAAGATATCTATCAAACGGTAGCCTCAGGCAAAGATGGCAAAATGAGCTGAACTCCTTTTTTGAAAGAAAGAAAAGAAAATACGTATATTAGACGTTACGTGTTTGTGTGTTTGTATTGATAAGGCCATGGCGCGGCAAGGGGTGCGAAGAATCTCTGGAGTGAATCCGGCTACCCCAACAAACACCAACGACTGGACCTGGCAACATTTAACTCAAGAACACTTCGGACTGATGAGAAGATCACCGAACTTGAGGAAGAATTGAGCAGGTTGCAATGGAGTATTGTAGGATTATCTGAAGTCCGGAGAGAGGGGGAGGACTCGATAATCCTTGAATCTGGTAACCTGCTCTATTTCCGGGAGGGCGACCAGCAGTCCCAGGGTGGTGTCGGGTTTATCGTCCACAGGTCCCTCGTGAACAGTGTGGTGAAGATCGAGAGTGTGTCGACCAGGGTGGTGTCAGGTTTATCGTCCACAGGTCCCTCGTAAACAATGTGGTGAAGATCGAGAGTGTGTCGACCAGGGTGGCGTACCTTGTACTCAGAATATCATCAAGATATTCGTTGAAGGTCGTACAGGTTTACGCCCCGACTTCGACACACCCCGACGACGAAGTTGAGGCCATATATGAGGATATATCCAGAGCCATGAATGGTTACAAACCTCACTTCACTGTGGTCATGGGGGACTTCAACACGAAACTGGGCAAACGAGATGGTGACGAGCTGCGAGTGGGGCAATTTGGATTTGGACGTCGAAACCACCGGGGACACATACAGGCCAGTTTTATGGAGAAGGAGGGCCTCCATATGATGAACTCCTTCTTTAGAAAGCGTGAGCACAGGAAGTGGACCTGGCAGAGCCCCGACGGTGTAACTAAATATGAGATTGACTTCATCATGTCGACGAACAAGCAGATATTCAATGTTGTCTCTGTGATCAACACGGTGAAAACTGGAAGTGATCTCCGCATGGTAAGAGGCACATTGAATCTAAATATCAAGCTGGAAAGATCTCGACTGATGAAGTCTACGCTCCGTCCAGCACAGATCCAGATCCAAAACCTCGAAAGCTTTCAGCTCGAACTTCAAAATCGTTTCGAGTGCCTAGTGAGCTCCGTGGACAAATACAATGATGGGTTCGCGGAAACTGTCCATACGGTCGGGTCTAAGTTCTTCAAGACTCGTCGTACCGATAAAAACAAGAAGGTCTCTGATCCTACTCTCAAGCTCATGAAGTAGAGACGGGAGATGATTCTGCAGTCTTCAGACCCCGGACCGGAGTCTGTGTTTCCTGTAAGATACAACCTGGGAGTCTTTAAGTCAAGAGTGAATAGATTACTTCTAGGCAAGCGTGCTCCATCTTCGACCACATCATCGCTTAACATCAGGTGAGATAGTGGTCAAACGCGAGCCTATCAAACATAAAAAAAAAAAAAAAAATTCAGATGACTCAATAGACGGATCTCCAAGTCCTTAAAAAGCAACCTCCACCGCTTTAATACTGAAAAGATTAAAGATGCGATAAAGCGGAATAATGGCTCCAAGGTATTTGCAAGAAATCTGTTTATTGGGCAAAGCCAGCTCACGAAACAGAAGACCGACGATGGCAGAACCATATCCGCCAAATCGGAGCTTCTGAGAGAGATCGAGACGTTCTACGGATACACGTCAACGACTAAACCCGCTGCAAATCTAGCTAACGACCCAAGAGCTAGATTGACCCGACACTATACCGAAGACATCCCGGACGTCAGCCTGTATGAGATTAGGATGACTCTCAAGCAGCTTAAGAACAACAAGGCGTCGGGGGATGACGGAATCACGGGCGAACTTCTGAAGGCGGAAGGTGGGAAACCGGTCCTTTAAGCCCTTCAGAAACTGTTCGATTCGGTCATACTCGAGGGGTAAACGCCACAGGCTTGGGGCAGAGGTGTGGTGGTACTTCTCTTTAAGAAGGGCGACCATGCCTTGTTTAAGAATTACAGGCCCATCTCACTTCTCCATTCACGCGCCATGGTGGATTTTGTTGCGAAATTAAAAGTACTCTCTAGCGCCGTTGTCACATTTGTAGACTAAGCGGATTGTTCACTTGAAATCGATTTTTTACTGTGGTCGCATTGTTTGAGTTTTGAGAAGTAAATAAAAGATGGCACTGTATTAAAGTCCGCGTTTATTGTTCCTGGGCACCCCGCACTATGACATAGAGATTTTTTTTTTTTAAATTTTGAAATGTCGTCCGTCAACAGTCAGTGTCAACAGTCAATTTATGGCAAATTTGTGATTTAATTGGAATTTTTGAAAAATCCAACCTACTTATGTTATCTATCCATAAAATCGGAAAAATTTCAAGGATTACGAATACATAAACTTGTCAGAGGTCCCGTGTGTATTGAAAATGCTAAAATTGAGAAACGGAACATGGAAACGGTGGAATGTTTACGTAATTATATAAATTATGTTTATTTTTTTTTAGTATTATTCACTTCTTAATCTCTTACAACATCGCTCGTTATGTGAAAAGTAGTTAATAATTAATATTTAAAAACACATAGAACAGTAAAATACAACGATAAAGTAGGTCAATATTCCATCTTGCCGTAACTTGACTCGATTTTGGCGGGAAAAAAATGAGAGAAAGGGGTGTTTTGTTTTGGTTTAATGTGGTACCTATAACATATCGCCTAGTGAGTACTAGTTATCAAAAAATTGGTTATATAGTCTAGTTTAATAATAAATAGGTTTTAAAGGTACAAACTACAAAATTATTGGTAGGGACATAGGTTAACAAATATTAACATTTATTTCTAACGTTTTTTTACGTTTACATTTCATTTGAAGTACTTTAAACACTTTATCATTCTTTAGTTTTCACGTATGTCGATTCTCTATATTATCAGCAATACACACGTATTTTTTGTTTGCATATAGCTCCAGTAGTTTCTGAGATATAAGGCTTTAATTTAGCAACGGGCCGCGCGCTCACGCGGCGCTCGCGTGCGGGCGCGCCTGCCGGCGCGGGCGGCCCTTTGCGGGCGCCTGAATGGTTCTGAGCCATGTCTACAAGCTGTTCTCCCGAGTCATCACGAACCGTCTCGCGCGCAGTTTTGACGACTTCCAGCCTCCCGAGCAAGCCGGATTCCGAAAAGGCTTCAGCACTGTAGACCACATACATACGCTGCGGCAGGTTATACAAAAGACCGAAGAGTATAATCTGCCCCTCTGCTTAGCGTTTGTGGACTACGAGAAAGCCTTCGATTCGATTGAGACTTGGGCTGTGCTGCAGTCTCTCCAAAGGTGCCAGATTGACTATCGGTACATCGAGGTGTTGAAGTGTTTGTACGAGAACGCCACTATGTCAGTCCGACTTCAGGACCGGACCTCGAAACCTATCCTCCTACAACGGGGTGTGAGGCAGGTAGACGTCATTTCTCCGAAACTGTTCACGGCCGCAATGGAGGATGTCTTCAAGGTTCTGGACTGGAGAGGGCTAGGCATTAATATCAATGGCGAGTATATCACTCATCTTCGATTTGCCGACGATATAGTCATCATGGCTGAGACTATGGAGGACCTGAGTACAGTGCTCGATGACCTCAGTAGAGCTTCTGAAAGAGTGGGACGTCTACCTGGTACAAACGGTCCAGTTAAGTAGGGCAGCCTTCGAAAGTCTATGACCAGTGCATATTGCCAATGATGACTTATGGAACCGAACGTGGTCGCTCACAATGGGCCTCATCAGAATGCTTACAGTCACCCAAAGGGCAATGGAGAGGGCAATGCTCGGAGTTTCCTTCGAGTTTCCTTGGTTTCCTTCGGATTTTTTTTTTTTTTAAATTTCTGGAATGGCGACCGCGTACTGGTAGCTGCAGCGTTGGAAGGCGTCCCACAAGGTGGACCGATGACCTGGTGACGGTCGCGGGCAGCCGATGGATGCGAGACGCACAGGACCGATCATTGTGGCGACACTTGGGGCAGGCCTATGTCCTGCAGTGGACGTCTTTCGGCTGAAATGATGATGATGATTGATTTTTGTGAGTTTTTTTTTAAATTTAATAGCATATTAGATGTGAATATGGGACATATGTATGTGGGTAGGTATCGTAGATCACTTCTTGAAAACTGTTTTATTTAATTTAAAACTTCTTCACCTCATTTACAGATGTTCTCCTTACGTCGTAAAAAGATAATTTTTCTCCTTCCTTTTCACACACATACTCTCTCGTTTCCTCATCGCTGCGTTCATACATCTCTCGATAGTTTTAACATTTTGATGCATTCTGAATTAAACATCTTGCCTTTCGGCAATTCTGCTTCCAGTCTGCCCTCAGACTGATTGTAGTACATACTAACTTCAACACTAAATTCAACTTAAGATTCACAACTAAAATTACAACAGATGTTCCAAAATAAAACCAATCTAAACTTTACCTGCATCATTCCTTACTTCAAATACACTCACACAATCAATTATTTTCCTTTAACTATACTCCAAAACCTAAGTATTATCTAGGTACAGTCTTACTTTACTACTTAAATGTTTAGGTACATTTGTTACTCAGAATTACTATTATGGTTAGTTACAAGGTAGGAATTTCATTTCTTTACTAATTAAATTACAGATAGCTAGGCATATTAAGTTACACATACTAGGCAAATACTAAACCCCTTAACTTCATCCAGAAATGCAGACATTATACATAGTTAATTAGTACTCAATTACATCTTACAATGATATAAAATGAATGATACATTTTAATAAGTTACTAGTTATAGTACAACAGCCTGTCAACATAACTTAGTTTATTAGGAAAATAGAATGGTATGTTAGCTGTGTTCAACGATAAGTATGAATATATTTAGCCAACTTCTCGACTATTATTTCCTGCATCATTGAATTAAGGCCATCTTTTCATAAAATCTACTCCCCCCTCCATCTACTTTAGGCCCCTTTTTACTGTTATCCAACTTTCTAACTTCATACCTATATTTTCCTAAATCTTATATTACTTTATAAGGTCCCAAGAATTTTTGTTATAATTTTAATGCATTACTAAATTGAGTTTTTTGTATTGCTACAATATCGCCTATTTTGTATTTCTGTCCTTCCTTCCTTTTATCATTAAAATTTCTTCTGTTTTCTTCTTGAATTTTTAGTATTTGTGCTTTTGCTTCTTTCATAAATGCGTCTCTTTTGTTTATGAATTCTCTTCTATTTGTTCTTGTAAATATATCTTCATGTCTTCTTTAAGCCTAAGTTTAGTCCCTGTTAATAATTCAGAAGGTGATGTTTGGAAGGATCTTTGATATGAACTATTTATCACTCTCTGAACTGCACTGACATGCTTGTACCACAGTCCAGGTTCTTCAATGCACATTTTGGTCAATACAGAGATAATGATTTGATTCATTCTTTCAGCTTGACTATTTCCACGAGGTATTCCGATGGTTATTGTTATATGTTCAATTTATTCTTCCTGACAAAAATCTTCAAACTCTTTTCCCGTGAATGCTCTTCCCCTGTCAGTCACTATCCGCCTTGGGTTTCCATAATCCTCTTGATGTAACTTTAATCTCGGGCTACCGTAGACTCGGGCCTGCGGACGGCGAGAAGTGGGTAGCTTGCCGTCCGATCAGTACCAGACCAGTGAGTCGACGACGCGTAGTGTTCCACGCGCACCTTATAAAGATGTTTGTCAGCCACCACTGACGGGGCCCATCATGGCCGGTGCCTGCATGCCAAGGGGTAGCGGATAAATTCGTAATAGAATAACCGCTCCCCTGGGCACTCAAACAAAGTAGTCAGTAAGAGTCTGACACGCCCTCCGCTCCACTCAGAGCAGGAGATGTCATTGGATAGTTTCCCGCCCCCGAAAAAAAAAGTGCACGCCATCCTCGTAGGTATAGTGGTTTTAGGTCTGCCCAGATGCTTAAAGTCATTCGCGATTCTATACGTCTTAATAGCTTTCGTTTTGGAAATTTTATGGAGTAACCGGCCGTAGAAAAAGGGTTTATTTGTCAGATAAAATTACCCAAACAATAGCGATTAAAGTAAAAACTCACAGCTCATTCGTTAGCAGCGTATACGTCATAAATATTGCGTACCGATTGGGACGCATTGTCTACAAAATGGTTTCTTCTCTCTTTTTTAACACACAAAACGAATAACTTATTTCGAAAAAAGAATAATATGCCTTAAATATAAAATGTATTTGAACTTTAACTCCAAGTCAATCCGATGTTATCACAGCTCTAAGTTAACAGTTTTTATAACGGCAACTTACGAGTATGTTTAAATTCCACGTTTCATGTTATTGGAGTTTTTAGTTCTGAGGTATAACAACTAAAAAGTAAAAAGTAAAAAACTTTTTTTCAAAAAAACAACCGACTTCCAAAATAGAAAATACACTAAAAATTAAAAAATAACTTTAACTTCGGAAGTCGGTGTTTGTATTTTTTTTCTTCATTATTTGACACCGACTTCCGAAATTAAAGTTATTTTTTAATTTTTAGTGTATTTTTTAATTTCCGATCCGCCAACACCTTATTGTGATTTTTTCCAATTGTTTTGGGTGAAGAGACTGGACAACTGGGCGTCGAGAACGATTAACATCTTTTGTGCTTGTACGGCCACACCGAAATTCAATAAACTACTTTTTTACCATTGAAACGGATGGTGCAGAGTCTCCATAGTTTTTATCAAACTTAGCCTTGGTCTGAGTGATGGTTTTTTTTCCGCAAAAATAATGCTTAATGAGCACACGAAATTCACTTTTTTCCATTTTCTTCTCAAATCACGCGGTAGTCTGCTATCAATGGCAGTCAAACACAAACCAAATGACGCAGTTTGTTCAAATTTTGACAGGAGTCAACTGACAGTTGCCTGTTGACAGAAGCAGTGTTGCCCTTTCAGTTAAGAGACGGGAAATTTGAAAAGTCACGAACTTATTGACCCGCCTTAGTATTTATGTCGGTATACCTACTTAGAAGGTTACATAAGATTAAAATTAATGTGTACCGACCAAAAGTTAGAGTCAAAAGGTAGAAAATTAATATAAAACCTGACTGAAAGTTTTACTTTTCAAGCAGTCTTGCAGTTGGTGGCAGTTATTGTAATGGTGTTATTTCATATTTTTTGTGAATAATGTAAGAAAAGCGTCTGAAATACGCGGTTAATTCGAACCTGAAGTTAAGTAGTGCACAGCATTTGATATTACATAAAATTATATATTTCTTCAAACACTGGTTTTACTACACTAAAAAGGTAAAGGTCGGAAAGCAAAACCCTTTTGCTTACTACTTTGGATATGAATCATTTCGAGTCCTGTTCTAACAACGTAAAAATACTTTATCCTCTTTGTAACGAACACACCGTAGGATTCTATAATCTTTGGGTTTCATAATGCGGTTATCCAAGTGTTCAGACTTTCCCTTAAGAGTTAAACTTCGCCTTAAGGACGTGTGCTGTCAACTACGGCCACCACGATTGGTCTGTAAAAAAGGTCGACCACCCACTAACGTGCTACGCATCTACGTTAATATTATTTTTGAATATTCTTTCCGCTACCTACCACTGCTTTGTACGCGCACATACTTACAACAAAATCTTGTAATATCTTTCTGCAATAAACTTGAATATCAATTTAAATAGTCTGGACTACGTCATTTCAAGTATCAGCAACCTCTACACGCACATCAAAAGCTGATATCCCAACATTTAGACCTTTTACCTTCGGACTTGAGCTGAACGACTTCAAAAACGCGCACAACAGGTAGGGGCAGCCATCCTGCCCAGCCCTGTTCATCTCCATTTCAGTTGTGTGATACCATGCTATTTACTTAATTTCAGTGAATGCTGGTTGTGTGTGCAACCAACAAGGAATATCATCGTAACCGTCATCACATTCAAACGTGAGTACTCCTTTCTTACTATTTTCCACCAAAATGAGCCAGCCAAATACGTCAGAGATCTCAGTAGCTAATAATTCTCGCGATAAATCTCCTTATAAGTTTAGTCCAAGTGACGATTTTCCAGTTAAATAGTTATTAGAGAGCTTGTCAAAAAACGCGGCATAATCAAAGGTAGATTAACAAAGTTTTCTAATTACTTATCTATTCTTGCTGATGAAACTTTGTCTAGACAAAACGCATAGAGTTGAAATTACGGACTCAGGGAGCTACTGGATTGTTCGATGAATTTAATATCATTCAAAGCAAACTCGAGGAATCGGTCTCTGATATAGATGAACAATTAACTCAAAGGGAATTGTTTGAGAATACTTACTACACCTTATTATCTCAAGCTGAATATTTGTTACATTGGAGTGAGGTTACTGACAGTTCTAACAAATGCAGTCACAAACCGACCGTTAAATTACCCACAATTTCTATGCCCACCTTTGACGGTTCATACGAGCACTGGTTGGAATTTAGGGACACTTTTCTATCTTTAGTGCATAATTCTAACGAGCTTAGCAATATTTAAAAGTTTCACTACCTAAAATCATCACTAAAGGGAAGTGCGCAGCTAGTTATTAATTCTGTAGAATTCTCTAGTGCTAAGTACCCGGTTGCATGGGATTTATTTCTTAATCGGTACAACAACAGTCAATTGTTAGTGCATAATCACGTCATGTCGTTGTTCACAATGCAGAATGTAAACAAAGAATCGCCAGTTCTCATTAGAAATTTAATAGATACCGTATTAAAGAATTTACGCGCTTTAAAAATCCTTGACGAGCCAACTGACTCGTGGGATACATTGGTTATCTATTTAATTGTCATTAAATTAGATTCAATCACCGAACGGGAGTGGGAACAACACAAGCGTACACTGTTGTCTAGGAATGGTGATTCTAAGCTTAAGTTGGATGATTTGATAAAGTTTCTCAAGGACAGGGCTGGCGTGATGGAAACATTGCAAGTGTCACATAGCAAACAAAATATAGACAATAAAAAACGAAACACGAATAATAACCAGTCTAAAATTCACTGCAATGGTTCCACCAATGAGTCACAGGGTCATCAATCACGCAAACCCACTAAGAATACGAGGCTTTGTCTACTGTGCAACGCAAATCACCTACTTTACGCGTGTCAAAAGTTTCTCGATTTTAATTTGGATTTTAAGCTAAAATTCGTTCACGAAAAGAAACTATGCATTAATTGTTTGTTGTCGATTATGTAACAAAAAACACAATTCGTTACTGCATTCCGATAGTCATAAAAATCAATCTGTAGCACTTCATGTGTCTCACGATAATGAGCTACCAACTACTGTGACTACTGCCGCAGGAGCGCTGCCTCCGCCCCTTACCGTGCCCACCGCACCGGGATCGTTCTCTGCACTGCAATTTAACACGATCCATGCGAATAAAGCACACATAAATATGTTCACTCAATCAACTGTAATGAAACCGGTTCTACTATCGACCGCATTAGTTGAGATAGCTGATAATCGTAACAATTATCACCTAGCGCGCGCACTCCTTGACAGCGGTAGTGAACGCTGTTTCACTACCGCACTACTCAATCTTTGTGTAATTTAATTCAAGCGCCAGTTATACAATCCACTCAAGAAATTCGAGGTGTGGGTAATTAGGTCACAAAATCTGCGCAAATATGTGATATCGAGTTAAAGTTGCGTATCCACTATTACGCTACACGTTTACAATGTTTTGTATTGCCTAACATTACGTCGGCGCTGCCTGCATTGTCACAGAAAGGCAGCCAGCTGAATATTCCCGAACATATTGTTTTGGCAGACCCGCATTTTAATGAATCTCAAAATATAGATATTTTAATCGGTGCCGATAAATTTTGGGATTCAATTAATTCTAATAAAATAAGATTACCTAGTGGGCCTTTCTTATTACATACAAAATTGGGATGGATTATTTCAGGAGCAATTTGTACTATTACGCGTTGTGATAGGCACATCCAGTGTAACTTTTCTTCAGTCCATCGATTCCCAGTTACGTCAATTTTGGGAGTTGGAGGACATGTCTGCGTATTGGGACACGCGCACAGATGAGGAGCGTTCTTGTGAACAACATTTCGTCACCACTACTACGCGCAATAGTGACGGAAGGTTCAAAGTTCGCATTCCTTTTAAAAATTCACCTGATACCTTAGGCGAAACTTATTCACACGCAGAACGTAGGTTTTTCACCCTCGAAAACCGTTTACTACTCAACCCTAATTATAAAAAACTTTACGCTGATTTCATTCACGAGTACATTCGCTTCGGTCACATGAGTCGTGTTGATCGCGTCGGGACGCCTAACTATTTCCTCCCGCATCATAGAGTATTGCGTGAGCACAGCACCACCACCAAGCTGCGTGTGGTGTTTGATGCCAGTACCGCAGCTACTCGTAGCAATGACATCTCGCTCAACGAATTACAAATGGTAGGCCCACCGATACAAGGCGATCTGTTGTTTATTTTATTACGATTTAGGCAATATAAATACACGGCTTGTGCAGACATTGAAAAAATGTATCAGCAATGTCTTATTCACGAAGATCAGCGTGACCTTCAATTGATATTGTGGCGTGATGATCCGTCGCAGCCGTTGGATATTTACCGGCTGAATACAGTCACTTACGGTACCGCATCCGCGCCATTTCTGAGTTGTAGATGTCTGAAACAGCTGGCGGCTGATTGTACGGATCCTGACGTCACAAGAATCATTAATGAAGATTTCTACGTTGATGATATGATTACGGGTTGTGATAATAAACAACAGCTTTTAGATATTTGTAAAAACGTTGCAAAAATATTTTATTAAAGTCAGGTTGTTTTTTCCTTTGCAAGTGGATGTTTAATGTCGATATTAATCGCATTGAAAACAAAGAATCTGACTTAGTTATGGATTGGGCGATAATGTTCATTCCAAGACTTTAAGGTTAGGGTGGCATAAAATAAGCGATAATTTTAATTTAACACGCAATTCAACAATAAAAACGGTCAACAATTAATAGCAAAGCGTTATATTATGTCAACGATTTCACAGATTTTTGATTCGTTGGGATTGTTGAGCCCTATGATAATAACAGCTAAAATTCTGTTGCAAAAATTATGACTGTTGAAGATAGGCTGGGATGATGAGGTCCCTAGTGACGTCAGACGCACTTGGGATAGTTTCGTCAGTTCTTTGCTCGTCCTTAACAACATAAGTGTCACCACATGTCATAGGTAACGACCCTGGTTCTATCGAGCTGCACATCTTTACAGATGCGTCGGAATCCGCGTATGGGGCAGATATTTATATCCGCACAATAAATCTTTACTCATCGGTGTCTGTCAGGTTTATTATATTATTTATTGTACACCATGATACATTAAATAAAGAAACTTAAAACTAAACAAATACAATGGGCGGCCTTATCGCATTCCGCGATTTCTTCCAGGCAACCTAGAATGGACAGTATTTGCCTGGACCTGATATGGGGCTGTCATTGGTGTGACAATAATAAGTAATACCAATATCAAATAAAAGGTGTCTGTCAGGTCGTGTTTCGAAGAGGGGAAGGGTGCGATCTTGATCGCACCGTTAAATCCTGTGAGCATCCCTAGGCTGGAACTATGCGGAGCTGTACTAGGTGCTAGGCTATTTCACAAAGTACGTGAATCACTACGCTGTAAATTTAAAGACATAATTTTCTGGTGTGACTTCACCATTGTATTGGGTTGGCTACGGATGGCCCTAAAGTTGCTGAAAACTTTCGTGCAAAACCGAGTGGCTGAGATTCACGAAATTGCCAAGGAAGTTCCGTGGTGTCACGTGAGTGGTAAAGACAATCCTAGGGCCTATGTAGCACATTCTGATTTGCCTGAATTAAGGCCAGCAAAAATTCACGCATTAGTAAGTACAACGCACACTTCACTTTTTCCTTTTAAAAGATTTTCACAGTTTAATCGTATGTAACGAGCATGTGCGTACATATTACGTTTCATTTACAATTCTCGCAACAAGAATATCACTCGGCGCGGGCCTCTCACTGTTGATGAGTTGAGGAATGCACGCATGATTTCAGTGAAGTTGTCCCAACGCGAATCTTTTCCAGAAGAATTAAAATTATTGTCTAATAACAAATTATTGAAAAATAAACCTAATTTAAGTACATTAAATATCTTCGTAGATAGTGACGGCATTTTACGAGTCGGTGGCCGAATAAAATCGTCATCAGATTTTAATTTCGATAAGAAACATCCCATACTAATTTCTTCCAACCGCTGGTTTTCAGTGTTATTATTTCGGCACGAGCACAAGCGGCTGCAGCACGCCGCACCGCAGGCTTTACTGTACAGCGTATGCGAGTCCCACTGGCCGGTGGGGGTTAGAAACCTGGCCAAGCGCACTGTCCATAACTGCGTTACGTGTACACGAGTGAGAGGTAAATCTCTATCTCCAATTATGAGCAATTTACCGGAAGAGAGAATCACTCAAAGCTTTCCGTTCTTACGTAGTGGTGTGGACTACGCTGGGCCGGTGCTCGTACTGAATCGTAAAGGCCGGCGCTCTAAATTGAAAAAGGGTTATATTTGTCTGTTTATTTGTTTAGTAACACGCCCAATACATTTAGAGTTTGTCAGTGACCATTCTTCTGATGCTTATTTACTTGCGTTATGGAGATTTATTTCCCGACGCGGCAAACCTGATGAACTAATTTCGGATAACTGTAGGAATTTTGTGGGTCATGCAAATGAATTCTCCAAATTTCTATCGAAATGTTCTGACGACCTTATTGAGTACGCGACTAGTCAGGACATTAAGTTTTCTTTTATACCGCCTTATGCGCCTCATTTTGGTGGACTGTGGGAGGCTGGAGTTAAGTCGTGCAATCACCACTTGTTACGAGTCGTTGGTGCGCACACTTAACATTCGATATCATATAGCACTGTATTAACACAAATTGAAACTGCCCTCTACTCCCGCCTCATTAGTCCTTTATCGGCAGATCCTAACGATTTCCTTCCTTTGTGTCCATCTCACTTCCTGGTTGGTCGTCTCCTAACAGCGCCTGTGACGCCACAGCTGACTGATGTCCCTGCTCACCGGCTGACACGATACCAGAGGCTCGAGCAGCTCAGACAACATTTCTGGATTCGGTGGTCCCAAGAATATATCTCGGAACTGCAAACAAGGACAAAGTGGAGACGAAATGGGCGTGATTTTCAGCCAAACACTCTGGTCGTCATCAAAGAGGACAACACTCCGCCACTGAAATGGAGCCTGTGGCGGATCATCTCAACAATGCCAGGCAAGGACGGGATTTCTCGAGTGGCTGACATCCAAACAAAGTCAGGAGTTGTCAGACGCGCATTTCCTCGAATCTGTCCGCTGTTCGTTGATGAGGACGATGGCAAGGTGTTGGACGTCGATACTTCCAAGGCCGGGGGACATGTTCAGACTTCCCCTTAAGAGTTCAACTTCGCCTTAAGGACGTGTGCTGTCAACTACGGCCGCCACGACGAAAAAAAGGTCGACCCACCAACGTGCTACGCATCTACGTTAATTTTCTTTTTGAATATTCTTTCCGCTACCTACCACTGCTTTGTACGCGCACATACTTACAACAAAAAACCTTGTAATATCTTTCTGCAATAAACCTGAATATCAATGTAAATAGTCTGGACTACGTACGTCATTTCAAGCATCACCAACATCTACACGCACATCAAAAGCTGACATCCCAACACCAAGTGTTTCTCTCAAGCCAAAACTTAAAAAATCCTGTACTGTACCTTTGTTAGAAGCCACTTGGAGTATGCGTCTGAAATATGAAACCCATATTACGACAAATACATTAACCAAATTGAGAGCATCCAAAAAAGGTTTATAAGATATCTATGTTACCACCAGAAAATACCGTATCACTCAGAAAATTACCTTAGCGTCTGCAAAAAATATCATATTCTACCCTTGATGTACCGCCGTGAGATCTCTGACTGTGTTCTGTTGTTGAAAATCTTTAATAATCGCATAAACTGCTCCAATATTTTTTCAAAATTCTATTTCAACACCCCCAGAAAGTCTAAACGATTTAATCCACCTCTGCGTGTGCCATCTGCCTCAACTAATTATAGGCAGAACTCATACATTATGCGTGTAAGCAGAAATGTAAACAAACTTTGTTAACAGCACGATTTAGATTTGTTCGAAACTAGTGTGTCCTCAGCCAGGAAGTGCTTAAGCCGAGACTTTCTCATATAAGTTGTTAAACTTTTATTATTTAGCGATCGTTACGCAGTGCGTGCAACATAGTAGTATAGGTATTGATTAGTTACTCAGTAATTTGCTGTGAAATTGTCCATAGAACTTACTTCTTATTTCTGTATTTTATAAGTGGAGACTTGTAATTGGCTGACAGTCTTAGTTACTGATCCCGACCTGTTTGCTTAAATAAATTAATAAGTAAATAAAAAAAATATTTTCTATACTATGCTACGATTTTTTTTTCAATGAGGGCGCCATTTTCCGGGTAGTAGAGCCTTAAGAAAGGACTTAATCAGCACTTCCCGTGTAGGGTGTCAAATGAAAGGGCTTTATATTTTTGTCATAACACGAAATACCGGTGAGTTTGGGACTAGATTAGTCACAAGATTCTTAACGAATAAGAAGGATTAAGGAATCTTTCAAAATCCGATATAATGCTAAAGGACACACGGTCTAGGTAAGACCATACCAATATTATAAATGGGAAAGTTACTCTGTCTGCCCGTCTGTCTGTCTGCTTGTTGCATCTTCACGACTGTCACAGTTGAACAGATTTGAATGAAACTACACAAACACACACACACGGCACACGGGTAGACCATGTCCTGGAATAAGACAGAGAATACTTTTTTGTCCCGGGAGTATGTTCCCGTAGGATAATGTTTGGGTTCTACGCGGGAGAAGCCGCTCGCAGGAGCTAGTTGTTCAGTAAAACCTGAACGAAATAAGTTGTGAAGCGGCACTGGATGTATATTCTTACAAAATACAACCCCATAATATAATTTAAGTAACAAAATAATTTTAATCAAAATAAAAACCCAAACCGTTTAGATGATAGTCGATTAGCCGTGGTCGTACGACAGCTGCAGGTTGTTTACAACAATACGCGGCATTATAACAGTAGTAAGCAATCTATAAGATAAGGTGGCATACGACCACGGCTCTCCTATAGTTTTAACATCATACTTCTTCCTATTTCGGTCGGTTTTATATTTTGTTTCTTCGTTATTTGACACCGACTTCCGAAAATAAAGTTATTTTGTAATTTTTAGAAGACGGTTGTATTTTTTGTAAAACAGTTTGTTTATTTTTCACTTTGTAGTTGTTGTACCCCAGAAGTATAACTAAATATTAGAATTATACCCGAATAGACAACCCCAGAAACATGGAATTTGAAAATTTGGAGAAAACCAATGTGAAAACATATTATTTTTTTGTTTATGTTGATTTTTTCAAAAAGTGCTGAATCGATACCGATAAAATGTATACGAGACCACTTATGAAGTATGACCTACCAAACAAAGAAAGAATTATCAAAATCGATTTACAAATGGCGGAGATATTGCGTAACAAACATACAAAAAAAAAAAACGTACAGACGAATTGAGAACCTCCTCTTTTTTGAAGTCGGTTAAAAATGTAAAGTGTTTGTACATAAAATGAAATAAATGGAATAATAGTAATTTTTTTATTGTATGCGGTAGACATTTTTATGTGAAATTCCCTGGCTGTGGTAGTATGTTCCTTACATACTACCACAGTTGCGGAAACTCGGGTTGACACAGGTCAGCAGCTACAAACAGGCATATGTTGCTAATCGACGGTGTTGATTGGAGGCGTAAGCGGATGGAGGCTGATAGTTCATCTAGCTCTTGTGGTACCACTAAGAAGAGCTCGCGACG
The DNA here is from genome assembly GCA_951329385.1 of Polia nebulosa. Classification (NCBI taxonomy): domain Eukaryota; kingdom Metazoa; phylum Arthropoda; class Insecta; order Lepidoptera; family Noctuidae; genus Polia; species Polia nebulosa. The sequence goes on from OX589614.1 coordinate 19,519,213, forward strand.
GTTTCGCATCAGCTGGAAAAGAAATTTCAGATATTATCGTCAGATATTTTTGACAGAACAAACCTAAAGTGGCAACTACCTTTATCTTTTTTGACTGACCGACCCTGACAGTTCAAGAGTGCCTGTGAATCGTTAAATAAAAAAAAATGCTTTGAGTTTGGTTGGATTCTTCTCCAACTGCCCAAGGAGGGTGACGCCTTGTTGCCTTAACGACTGGATGGATGTTAAGAGTGTTCACCGCGTGCGGGCTGGCAACGTCGCGTTTCTAGAGGTTATTTGTGATTATTTTATTAAATTTAAATGAGAGTACTATTTTTACTCAGTCAATTAGCTAGATCATTATTTTTAACATTTACTCTAAAATATTTATTCGTAATATGTAGTAATACTGCAAAAAGTACCACCGAAACAATTAGAAGAAGACTGCAAAAAGAAAACAATTGACTGTACTTAATGTAATTTTTCGTATAATGTTTACAAAAAACATCTAGAAATGCGACGTTGCCAGCCCGTGTGCGATGAACGCTCTTAACACAGTTACATGGACTAGGTATATGAATTTTGAATGAAAAAAATTGTCGTATTTTTTAAGATATAGTGACGCGGGGTATCATCATAAATAGTTCCAGGTGGCGATTCAAAAAACTTTTTAATAAAAAATTTAACAAACGAAAAAGAACTAAAAAGCAAGAAATGAATAAACCTTTTAAGTCTTAAGTATTGAGCTTATTTACATAAAATATCAAATTTTATTTTGAGTCAGCACCAAACAACAATCTGATTATTAAGTCTCTAAATTTTATATGTACGTAGAAATGAAAAAGGTTCACGAAGGTAATTAATCATTTTATTATTTGGCGCCGACTCAAAATTTTATTTATTTAACATAGATAAAATTATTATCGACGGTCATCGAATACTATAGAAATGCCTGCGTTTTCTACAAACACGACCAAGACCAGACCACCTTCGTGAAATAGAATAATAAAAACTACAACACCAAATCTATTTCTAGCGTCAAGCAGTGTTGTTGTGTTTGAAGAATTAGAGTTCCGGTGTAGGTAGTACAGTGTAGTATATTATAGCCGGAGTTAGACACATACCTGTGTGGCGAGACACTGGTGTGCCCGAATATTATTTCGCCTTAGCAAGGCGTGCATGACTTTTATCAGTGGCCGTACTAAATAATGTGCTTTTTTTCCGCTTAGGCGTGCCTCTGAAATGAAACAAAATTATGACTTATTAGTAAATTAAGAGTGGAATTTGTATTTATGGTAACAGGCTTGTCCCTGCTAGCTTGAAACTCTTTTATTGAATATTTTAATTTGCAATCACGGCCTTACACCAAGCATTCACACCTTGTTCTCAAACAGCACCCTGAGTACTAGTAAACGTCAATTTGTACTAAAACTATAGAAGTGCCATCTGGTGACAATAATGGGTAACCTCTTTTTTTCTATATGATTTGACATATGCGAGCTTTTATGTAAAAAACAAAAATCTCACACTAATCGAGCAGAAAGAAAGTATTTTAATTTACCTCCAAAATAATCGCCGATTAAATTGGCTGCGTTTATGAGAAACTGAAGTTTCGATCCCTCAAAAGCTTCAGGCTTCAGTTCTGAAAACAAATAAAATCAAATGTTTATTTTAACGTATATTTGGTTGCACCAACCTCAACTTATTTGTAACTGAACTGGGTTGTGGAGGGCAGATATGCGGGCGCCCTATTTCAAATACAGGTATTCAGCTGCGTCCGGAGAACAAACCCTACTATAAGATTACGTCATGGGGATAACCCAGGTTGGGCCTAGTAAGTGGTTACACTAATCGCGACATCAGAAGCTAGTTACTTAAAATACTTGAGATGATTTCAATCCTTCGCTACCAACAATCGATTTTAGTTATATACTTTAGTAGGTGCACGCGTATCCGTACCCGGACACTCAAACTGATAGGACACTCTTTTAAATAAAAAAAAACTAACTTGAGAAGTTTTTCTGCACGATAACACTGAGCAGAACTTCTGTTTATGAGAGGGAGTGGGCTGTAGTCCACCACGCGTGCTCAGTGCGGGTTGCTAGATATCACATGTCTTCAAAATTCTGGTTCCAAACATGCCGGTTTCCTCAAAATGTTTTCCATCACCGTTTCCCAATTTGGCTTAAAGTGCTACTTACTAGAGAAGGTCTGCTGTATGACTTGATCCAGCAAGGCTCCGCTTAATGGGTGTAGCTGTTCTCTCGTAAAGAAAGCCAGCATGGCGGCCAGCTTGCGAGCTGTTTTAGAATTTTGTAGAGCGGCGGCTTGGAATGTGGCGAAAGCTTGGCTGGAATAAGAGAGATTTTGTGTTTTTATTACTTAACATTTTGAAAAATGAATAGTTATAATGCCTGGCCTGTGCCCCAGCAGTGGGGATATTAAAAGGTTGATGATGAATAATTACTATGTTATTTCAAATCCTCAGAAAATTATAATGCCTAATGATAAATATTAATTTTATGAAAAATTTAATTGATTACCCGACTGCCTCAGAACAAGAGTAATGTTTTTCGAGCCTTTGAATGTTCCTTTGTATGAACATTTTTTTGGCAAGCCCCATAGTCATAATAAATGGATTGATTTAAACAATTTTATTGTTACAAATTGTCGAACGCGCGTAAATACCAGTGATTGGTTGAATGAAACGTCAACAGAAAATCTATTTTGTTTGTGACGCATTGATAATTTGTTTCCAGAAACTGAAGTAAACTAATTTAGAGGAGATTCAGGAATATAGCGGCGCGATGAGAAGAAACTTCTGTTTGTTTGAATTAATAACAACTACAAAGAAGTGGTACACGCTGTGTTTACATCTATCATCCTACTCCCTTGTTACAGCTCTACTGTAAGTAGTACACGTTGTGTTTACATCTATCATCCTACTCTCCTGTTACAGCTCTGCTATAAGTCATTTCTTTTCAAATAAGTAGCACCGACTTTGAGCTCTTCTTTCTGCATTTTTTTTCTTCTCTCTAATAAATTCTGATTTTTATTAGTCAGGCAACTTTTACTAGTTAAGGAGAATATGGCAGTTAACAGCTTCTACATGGTAAATAATTCAAACGTCCGTTTTGGGTAAATCGACACTGTTTTGTGTATAAAATAGATTACTTACCACAGACTTGTTTCATCAGGGCACATGGCAAATAAGGTGGATTCGAATCGGTACAGTTTTCTGTTAAACATCTGTATGCCGTCTTCGCGGCAGAACCGCTTTAGCTGAAAACAAAAATGAATATTATTTTAGGGTTCCGTTAATATCAATAGATAACTTTTGTGATATGGGTGTCATTATTATTAAGGGATATGTAACACTGGTAACTGCAAAGAGATTTCCGGGGGAATGCTCTCAAGGATGTCTTGTTTGTTTTTATCATTTTTTTTTTCAAATAAAAGATATGTTGAAGCTCGTCTAGAAGTCAAACAGCGATTCTCAAAGGTAATTTTATTTAAAAATCACTAATTTGTTATTAAAGGGCTAGCACAGGATCGGTAGATGTGTCGACTCGTGGCGGAGGGCTGAAATGGTGAGGATAAATCATGAAAAACGTGACTTAATAATTCAATGTTTAATAAATTTTTTGTTTTTTTATTTTTCCTGCAATTTGTTTTCTCTTGACCCTCCTCAAACATACCCAGTGCAAATAGCAGCATTTTAAAGACTGGGATCCATTTTTAATTTTTTGGAAGACTTCCCAAATAATGTTTTAAAACTTGTGAATACTATCTTACCAGTGTCAAAAGAGGATAATATTCTATGTCTTCTGTCAGCATCTCCTTGAGAGCGGTGTCCCCTTCCGCGAGGGACTGCTTCTTTATTGTTTTTGTATTCTCCATCTCAGGCACCATTTCTCTCTCGCTATTACAATTCATTTTTATTACTGTTGGATCTGAAAAGAACGTTGACTTAAATAATTTTGAAGTGTAACATACAAGGTCATGACTGTATTTATGTCGAAGGATTGCTATGGACAGCCTAACAGCAACAGCGTGCACTCGCATTTCTCAAGTTAAGGCTGTGACATGACGGACTACGTCGAAAAGAAAGAGTTTAACGACGCCACAATGCGTTAAATTTATTACAACATATGAAGCTATTTTATTAATCGACTTCAAAAAAAGGAGGCGGTTCTCAATTCGACTGTATTTTTTATTTTTAGTTTTTTTTTTTTATGTGTGTTACCTCGTAACTTTTTACTACGTGAACAGATTTTGAAAATTTTTTTTATTTGAAAGCTGTTGCTTCACATGTGGTCCCATTTTAATTTGGTGAAGATCTGATAAAGAACTTCGGAGATACACAATGGAACTCTTCAATAAATGATAGCAAACCTTCCAGAATTGCTGCAATCGCATGTCTGTATATTGTTTGCACCGCTTCATAACATTACATCACGCCACGCTAATACGCTCTGACGGGGTATACAGATTTGTACAGTTCACCCTAATACACCCTAATTTCACCAACTATGTTTAAATTCCCTATTTTTGGGGCTATCAATTCGGGCATAACTTTACTATTAATTTAGTTTTAGAATGGGGTACAACAACTAAAAAGTGAAAAATAAAAAACTTTTTACAAAAAAAAATACAACCGACTTCCTTAAATAATACTAAAAAATGCAAAATAACTTTAATTTCGGAAGTCGGTGTCAAATAACTAAGAAACCAAACTAGAAACACCGACTAAGGAAGTCGGTTGTATTTTTTTTGTAAAAAGTTTTTTTTTTACTATTTTTTGCATTTTGCGTTCACTATGCTGGGAGAACAGTTGAGTGAATCCATTATTTGCGATTAAAGACACTTTCTTTTTTTACAACTTTAGCATATAATGTATTCGTAAAATATCAGCTGACGCTCGCGCATTAACACAAGTTCAAAAAAACTTTTTTTTTGAACTTTTGTTTGTATTTTACTTCTTCGTTATTTGACACCGACTTCCGAAATTAAAGTTATTTTTTTATTTTTAGTGTATTTTTTTTTGGAAGTCGGTTGTTTTTTTGTAAAAAAGTTTTTATGATTTACTCAAAAATTAGTTGAATTATTTAAAACCAAAGTTTTATATTTAGACATGATGTATTATTTACTATTTTATTTCACATAGAAATAATTATTATTATTATAACACAGAAACAAATTTTGCTATTCTTTAGGGATTAAATACAGGATTGGTATTTTACTGCACTTGACAATATGTCTCTTTCAATCTTATAGCGCTGTTTCACTCTTTCAGATTTTTGAACCCACGTAGACGCTTGTTTCGAAAAAAAAAACATTACATCAAACGCTCGTTTCGAACAAAAAACAATCACTTTAAAGTTTAATATTTACCAAACAAATTACTGAATCGAAAACTCGTCTTAACATCCACTTAAATATTTTGAAAGCCCTATCCAACGATACCCCAAACTATGAATAAAAAAGTTTCACCCACTTTACATGTAAAAAAAAATATTTTCAAAATATAACTCACAATTTTATCATAAATGAACATTCGGAATAATACACATATGTCCTAAGTATTGTATTATATAAAATAAATACAATACTTAGGACATATAAGTTTATTTCATGCAAAATTAGGAGATAAAGTTATTAAAGTACTCGGTATTATGACAGAATAGTTTTAGAAGTAAAAATAATTATGTAAAACCAAAATTTCAAGTTTTTAAACATTATGGTTACTGAAGTTTATAGCAAACGTGTAATAGATAATTATTTTCAGACAAATAATTTTAGGAGAAGAAAGGGAGTACCATGCAGAACGGGCCCGAACGTGGTAAAAAATATCTTGCTGTCTGTCTAAAAACCGCGGCGCCAAGTGGAGCCCTCGTTGAATAAAAAATTGTAGCATAGCATAGAAAACAAATATTAAAGAATCCTAGGTTGCGTTTATAACAACGAGGATAAAGTGTTTTTACGTTGAAAAAACAGGATTCAAAATGTTTCGTATCCAAAGTAGTAAGCAAAAGTGTCATAAATGGCCGTTTTTGGTATTTTATTGGTACGTTTTTTACTCAAAACTGAGTTGAAATAATAAAAATCTAAAACAACAAAGTTTCTTCTCAAGATTTGATTGATGATTTGTCTTAGATTTTACCGACGAACATTAGTGATACGGGATTTTTTTAAGGGCACAGTAGGCTAGTTTGACAATCATTTCTATTGATAATTTGGTTTTTATACGTGTTTCAGAAACAAAAAACTTCTCAGAAAAATAGACAAGACTAAATTTTTTTTTTCAGCAGCTTCACATTTAAATGACTTGGTTAATTTTTTTTTTGGAAACCAGCATCTTTTGAGTTCTTGCGAATGTCCTCTTACTCAATAATATCTATGTTGCAGGTTACTAGGGTAAGTTCACAAAAACATATCTTACAAATATATAAATACTCGTTGAAAAACGATTTGAGATCTGCAGGCAAAAAACTTTCCGTGAAAAATAGCAAAACTATAAAAAATTACAACATTTAAATTTACCCACCTGAATCTTTCTCGTGAAAATCAAGTGCACTATTCACAACTATTATAAATATTCACTAAACTTGTCTCAAAACAAATCTTGCAAAAAATCTTGTGGAAAACACTTGACTTCCGAGCACTGCACAGTACGAATGCCAAAACGTAACTAACACAGAAAACATAATTTGCAATTCTTTAGGGATTAACTAAAGGAGTGGTATATTTACTGCGCTTGACAATTTGTCTCTTTCTATCAGAAAGCGCTATCTCACTCTTTTATAACAGTGAACGGCATTACCTGGTCATTAGATATTTGTTCCCAGAAGACATTTAGTACAGGTAAATTACCAATATTGTATGTTCGGAACGCTCCTTGAGCGCTGTCCGAAATTAGACGCATTATTAATTTTTTACACATAAAACCACAGGTCATCATCATCATCATTATCAGCCTTTTAATGTCCCCACGGCTGGGGCACTGGCCTACTCTCTGAGAGGTATTAAACTACACAAACCACAGGTATTACACTGAAACTCTGAGACTAAATTATAAATAATTAAATTATCTTTAAAATGGTGAAGGTTTCATAAAAATACGCTTCACAGTTTTTGCGTGATTTTTTTATCCGCGTTAGACACAACTTTAAAAATTGATTTTATTTATTTATTTATTAAACTTAATGCACAAGTTAAAATTACTGTACAATGGCGGACTTAATGCCTTAGGCATTTTCTACCAGTCGACCTTAGGGTGGTGCAGAGACGGAACGTGGCAGGTGCAACTTAAGGGAAAGAACAAACGGAAAATAAAAATACAATAATAAATATATACTTAAATACATACATACAACAAAATTAATAAAATGTAATTGAGAAAAACGAAAACAACGAATCAGCGTTGTTACGATTTTTCGAACTCCTTGCGAATGTGTTCACGCACCTTCAACTTAAAAGAGAACCGACTGGTTGCCGTCCTGATGTTCGGAGAGAGCGCATTCCATAGGGAGACCGCCTGGACACGGAAGGAATAATGGACAAACCCAGAGCGGTGAGAGGGTCATCGCAGAAGACGATTAGTGGTTGAACGAAGATTTTTAGCGTGAGTCGAGCACAGAAACTGAAAATGCGAAGTCAGATAAGAAGGAGAAGTGGGTTTATCGAGTAGAGAAAACAAAGTAGTCAAGACCCTTAGCGCTCTACGCTGACGAATGGGTAACCATTTTAAAATTAACCGATGCGCGGATACATGGTCATACTTACGCAGATTGAAGACAAATCGAATGCAGCTATTTAGGAGGCGGTCTAGTTTATTGAGAAGGTCTGCATTCAGGTCATAGTAGCACACATCGCCATAGTCGATTATGGGAAAGATTAGGGACTGTACAAGCATTGCCTTTATGTGAGCTGGTAGAAGGTTTTTCAGGCGATAGAGCGACCGCAGCGTTCCAATAACTTTTCGACTGACACTTGTGACCTGCTTCCGCCAGTCAAGGCAAGTGTCAACATGCAAACCAAGATCCTTACGACGGCAGCTACAAGATCACACCACCCTGAAGAAGAGTCTCCAGTATGAACTGACTGCTTACGCCCCCGAAGATAAGAGGAAAACCATTCCAGTACCTCTTGAGAGACCACGAAATAAGAAAGGATGGACAAAAGGACTTCATGACTGACGAAATAAGAAAAAAAAAAAATTAAAAACAAATATAGAGAAAAAAAAATATAGAGATCAAATTACGACGGAAATTGTCTAGAGTAACATAATATTTAAAAAATAAATAATAAGGCTATCGCTTAGACGTGATGTTCATTTAAAAACCATTAAAAGTTGTATAATTGTGCCTTAACATAAAAAATACTAACAGTACATGATATGATCAAATATTAACAAAAATACTGAAACTGATCTTACTTTCTTTTGTACTAAGCTATTTTATTGACTTAGTAATTTTTAATGGCGTGTTTCCGGATAAAGTAAAGATGAAATTAATAAAACCCCTTTTCTAAAACCGGTCAAGTGCGTGTCGGGACACACGTATGGTAGGGTACCGTAGTCGCTCGTTATAACATTCGGGCTTTGAAGGGAGCTTTACATTTATTACTTGAACATATTAAATGATAAATGATTTTATTTTTGTAAGTAGGTTTTAACAACACTTTTGCACGTCAACATATTTTTTTTTAGCTAGATAAGGCCGGTGTTTTCTAGCTAACTACCCTTAGAGAAAACACCAAAGTGTTCAAATCCATACAATATGTACTGGTTAAATCATATGAGAACCATGTACGTTTATGTCTGGGATGAGCTTTTAGAAGAAAGCAACACACAAATTCTAGTGGACCTGTCCAGACAGTGCAAGCATTTGTCAGTCAACGTGAAGCTCAACTCAGAACTTTGAGGAGCTCAACGAACCGACAAACAATACCAAAGTAAGGACATTTGAGTAGGTCGCAAAAATACTCAAACTGCCAGACAATCATAAAATCTACATGAATATAACGACATAAATGGTTCTCGCATTCACAATATTCTATATGAGGACCATGCAGCTTAGTGTCTGTAATGGTCTTTTGAAGAAAGAACCACACATATTTGAGTGGATTTGTCCAGTCAGTGCAAGCATTTGTCAATAGTCGAATAGCTCAACTTTTCGCCGCGGCATTTGAAAATTTATTTGCAGAGATTCCCGTATCGACTACAAAATCTCTAAATTCATCACCAACTGCTGCAAAAATTTTACTTAAAGAAAACGTTCCAGTTTGTGAATCCCAATTTTATTTCCAATATGTCACTTGTAATGATGTAATCAAAACTTTTAATACTTTAAATGTTAAAAAGACTGCAGATCTATGGGGTAATTCTGTTGACGTTGCTAGGTCTATTATAGACATTGTAGCACCTACTTTAGCAGTAATTTTTAATAATTGTATAGATTGTGGTGAGTTTCCTGATCTAATGAAATATAGTAAAATTATACCATTGTTTAAATCGGGTAGTACATCAGACCCTACTAATTATAGACCTATATCAGTGCTACCTACTTTTAGTAAAATTTTTGAGAAAATTATTTTAGATCAAATTCAAAGATATTTTAATAAACACAAATTATTACACAACAAACAGTTTGGTTTCACAAAGGGTCGTTCAACAACTGATGCTGGTGTTGAACTTTTGGGACACATTTATAATGCATGGGAAGATAAATGCGATGCGTTGGGCATTTTTTGCGATTTGTCTAAGGCTTTCGATTGCGTTCTCCATGATACATTGATCAGGAAGCTGCACTACTACGGAGTCCGGGGCGCCTCTCTGGATCTTCTTACTTCATACTTGAGTAATAGGATTCAGAGAGTTGATGTGAACGGCAAAAGGTCTTCCGGGTCTGTAGTCAGAATGGGGGTTCCTCAAGGCTCAATTCTGGGTCCTTTTTTGTTTCTAATCTATATCAACGACTTGCCTTACCTCATAAAGGATAAACATGATATAGTGCTGTTTGCAGATGACACTTCACTTTTATTTAAACTCAAACGTCAGCAGGTGGTTGTTGATAATGTAAATAATGCTCTTTCAACTGTAGTTAACTGGTTTAATGTCAATAATCTTCTCCTTAACGAGAAAAAAACAAAATGCATAAAGTTCACATTACCCAATGTAATACAAGTGAACACTAGTGTGTCAATAAAGGGTGAAGAGTTGAAACCCGAGGATTCCACAGTGTTCTTAGGTTTAACTTTGGATGCGCAGCTTCAGTGAAGCCCCCATATAGATAAACTGTCCAAAAAACTTAGCTCTGCAGCATACGCCGTAAGGAAAATTCGTGGTTTAACTGATTTAGAGACAGCTCGTTTAGTATACTTTAGTTATTTTCATAGTGTGATGTCGTACGGCATTCTGTTGTGGGGTAATGCCGCCGATATTCAGACAATTTTTGTTTTACAGAAAAGGGCTATTCGTGCAATTTATAAATTAAGTCCCAGACACTCCCTCAGAGACAAATTTAAAGAGATTAATATTATGACTGTTCCCTCTCAATATATTTATGAGAATCTCATGTATGCACATAAAAATATTAATCTGTTTAAAAGATACAGTGATATCCATAGCATAAATACTAGGAACAAACACAAATTTATTGTACCAAAAACCAGGCTCAAGAAAAAAATAGGTGGTTCGTTTAGATGTCAATGTATACGTTTCTATAATAAACTTCCTAGCCAAATTCAAGAACTAAGCATAAATAAATTTAAATCATTTATTAAACGTAAGCTATGCCAGAAAGCTTTTTACACAATTAATGACTTTCTTGAGGACAAAAAGGCGTGGGATTGAGCTGCTTCAATGATATACATGAGCCATTGTTTTCATATGTACTACTTACTGATGAAAAAATTTTTTATATATATATTTTTTTTTTAATATTCGTTTTGACATGAATACTTGTATAGTATTGTATTATATTTTTTATTTTATTTTTTTATTGACATTTTTTTATTATTATTTTTTTTTTTTGACTTGAATACTTTGTTAAGTATTATATTTATTTTTATTTTTTTGATTGACATATTATGATTACTATTTTGTTTGACACAAATATTTACTTTGTAAAGTATTATATTTTTATTTTATTTTTTTGATTACTTAATTATTGTAAATGTGAGGACTATGTGGGTTATTATTATTATTTTCTCCTCCTTTTTACAGTAATTTTCAACGTTGTCTGACAGTTTGAGTACTTTTGCGGCCTACCCAAATGTCTTTTCTTTGGTATTGTTCGTCATGTCATTGAGCTCCTTAGTGGTTTTTAAGTTGAGCTATTCGACTATTGACAAATGCTTGCACTGACTGGACAGGTCCACTCAAATATGTTTGGTTCTTTCTTCAAAAGACCACTACAGACACTAAGCTGCATGGTCCTCATATAGAATAATGTGAATGCGAGAACTATGTATGTCGTTATTTTCATGTAGATTTTATGATTGTCTGGCAGTTTGAGTATTTTTTGCGGCCTACTCAAATGTCCTTACTTTGGTATTGTTCGTCGGTTCGTTGAGCACCTCAGAGTTCTGAGTTGAGCTTCGCGATGACTGACAAATGCTTGCACTGTCTGGACAGGTCCACTCGAATTCGTGTGTTGCTTTCTTCATAAAGCTCATCCCAGACATAAACGTACATGGTTCTCATATGATCTAACCAGTCCACATTGTATGGATTTGAACACTAAAAGAGACTTTGACCTCTGAGTTTGTTTCGGTGTTTCTTCTCAGGGTAGTCAGCTAGGAAACACCGGCCTCATCTAGCTTAAACTGACAAAAAACATTGACGTGTAAAAGTGTTCTTTGTAACCTATTTACTGAATAAACATCATTTATCATTTATCATTAAGAACCACTAAGGAGCTCAATGACTTGACGAACAATACCAAAGAAAGGAGATTTGGGTAGACCGTAAAAGTACTCAAACTGTCAGACAACGTTAAAAATTACTGTAAAAAGGAGGAGAAAATAATAATAATAACCCACATAGACCTCACATTTACAATAATTAAGTACCTAATAAAAAAAATAATATATAATTATATAATACTTTACAAAGTAAATATTCATGTCAAACGAAACAATAATAATAAAACTTCAATAAAAAAATAAAAAAAAATTAAAATGTAATATAATACTATACAAGTATTCATGTCGAAAACGAATTTAAAAAAATTCGCCAGTGTTTATATATAATCAAGGTAGTCATTAATTGAGTTAAAAGCTTTCTGGCATCATCATCATCATCAGCCTATAGCAGTCCACTGCTGGACATAGCCTTTACCAATTGCACGCCAGTCAGTTCGGTTCTCAGCAACTCTCATCCAGCTGCTACCAGCCCCATACATAATATAACATACATTCTGGCATAGCTTACGTTTAACAAATGATTTAAATTTATTTGTGCTTAGTTCTTGAATTTGGCTAGGAAGTTTATTATAGAAACGTATACATTGGCATCTAAACTAATAATTTAGTTCACAGGTTAACGGACTTAAACTTAAAAACGAAATAAAAAAAATATTTATGCAAAATTTTAAACGATTGCTACCCATTTTAATTATAAAATAAATAACAACTTCACCTTAGTATTTTTTTAAGTATTTTGGGTTTTTTGCGCAGTTTTTTAAGTACATAATTATGTAGGTACATTTTTTAATCTGGGCGACTATTACTCTAAAACGAATAAAGCTAACTTAGTTAACTAAACTTTCACTTCCAAGTTTAATATTTGATATGTCTAAATATTATTAAGATTTAGCCTCCGAGTGCCTCCGACTTGCTGACTACTTTAAATCTAGAATACATTAATCATTTATGACCTTGTATAACTTTCATCTTTAATAGTGAATGAAGAGAAGAATTATTCCTGTTAACGTGACAGTTACACATGTCAAGTTCTAATCGTCTGCTTAGCTTGCCTGGTACTTATCATTTAATGACGTTTAAAACTAAGAAGTGAAAGAACTATTCGTACCAGAGAAACTCAATTACAGACACCCTTTTTTTCGGGTGGATCCAATGACTTTTCGCACTTTGGGCGGAGCGGGAGAGAGTGTCAGGCCCTTACTGACTAAAACTCACCCCTGTTCCTTCAGTTGCTCGTGCCAGAGCTGCGGTAACTCTCTTTTGTATTTATCCGTTACCCAATTACTGACATCCTGTTCCAGGAATCAAGTTCAACGTCAAAATACAACGTAACAAAAAAATGCAATCGATTTCCAAATTTGAGTTCCATCGCCTAGCTCCGAAGTTCCTGATCAGATATTCGCTAAATTTAAATGGGACAACCACGAGAGTATACCTACTTAAACAAAACTAAACAATTTTGTTAAATAGGGCAACTGGCGGAGGAATCAAAAACATAAATAAAAAAAACACATAGTTCGCACATACAACATATTCGCACATAGAACATAGTCGCACATACAACATAGTCGCACATAGAACATAGTCGCACATACAACATAGTCGCACATAGAACATAGTCGCACATAGAACATAGTCGCACATAGAACATAGTCGCACATAGAACATAGTCGCACATAGAACCTCCTCTTTTTAACCGACTTCAAAAAGATGGTGGTTATCAATTCGGATGATTGTATTTTTTTTTTATGTATGTTCGGGCATAACTCCGTCATATATTGACGGATTTACAAAATTATTTATTTGTTCGAAAGGGGGTTTGTTTTGAACTAGTCCCATTTAAATTTCATATAGATCTGATGGTGGGTTTCGGAGATAGGCAACGTTTTTTTAACCGGCTTCCAAAAGGAAGAAGTTCTCAATTCATCTGTACGTTTTTTTTTATGCAGATGTCTGCTGTTATTTTTGTAAAAAAGTTTTTTTTTTATGTTGAAGACTTGAACATACAAGATGACTGTCTGCTGACTGTTTGATTGTCCTAAGCAGGTAGCTAGAAGCAGGATATAAGGTACTTAACTCTTAAATATTTAGATAACATTGTGTTTTTTGAACTATAATGGCTTAACAGAGTAAAACGCTTTTTGCTAATGATTGAAATTCTGTTTCTGGTAGGTAATGCTCCTATTGTTTTCGTTAGTTTTACGATCGTTTCACAGTAAAAGTTCACAAGGCCTGTCATGTGAACTATTATTGTTAAATTAAATCCTTTCACAGCTACGTGGGCTTTTAAAATGTGTAGTGGGTGGGCACTGAGGTAATCTCTTTATCTCCCGCACAGTTCTCAATTCATCTGTACGTTTTTTTTTATGCAGATGTCTGCTGTTATTTTTGTAAAAAAGTTTATTTTTTATGTTGAAGACTTGAACATACAAGATGACTGTCTGCTGACTGTTTGATTGTCCTAAGCAGGTAGCTAGAAGCAGGATATAAGGTACTTAACTCTTAAATATTTAGATAACATTGTGTTTTTTGAACTATAATGGCTTAACAGAGTAAAACGCTTTTTGCTAATGATTGAAATTCTGTTTCTGGTAGGTAATGCTCCTATTGTTTTCGTTAGTTTTACGATCGTTTCACAGTAAAAGTTCACAAGGCCTGTCATGTGAACTATTATTGTTAAATTAAATCCTTTCACAGCTACGTGGGCTTTTAAAATGTGTAGTGGGTGGGCACTGAGGTAATCTCTTTATCTCCCGCACAATGGTTAAAAACGTTCGATGGAATGCGAATTCATGACGGAAAATAAAGAATATCCATTGGGTATGAAAAACAAAAGGAATAATTTTGACTTACCAAGAATCCCTTTGTCTTTCAATTCTATTATTGTTTTATTTTCTTTTGGGAAGCAGTTTATTTTGTACACAGGACCATAGGGACAAAGCGGCCTAAGCTAAGATGTAATTAAAGAAAAAGAATTTTCTAGATTGGTAGTTAGTTACAACTCTTACTTAAACTACTTAAAAGTTATTTCTCTATCTCAATGATAATGGTGGTAACTGTTTTCTCAATATGAGTGAATACGAGATATTCCAAGCGACATAAGTTAACTTAGTGATGTGTGAGTCGAGTTAACTGATTCGAATAACTCGAATGAAATCGTAAACGAGTCAAATTGGGTTTAGTTTTTTTTTAACAACTCGAATCAACTCGGTCGATCGAACGCACGTCGCTCACCGCACGAAAAAAAAATAAAAGTGAGCGCAACAGTTATTCCTTTAGGTATGATAATCTGACCAAGCTGTGACCTAAACTTTACTATGAATGCAACCATTCTCAAAAAAGCTAACTTCAGTGGAAAATCAAATGTCGATTGGTTATTGACTTTAGAAAATTTAATGAGAGAACGAGTTATCCGAGACGATCGTTATCCTGTACTCAAAACCATGGTCTTCCCAGACAAGCTAAGCACAAACCACCCTGAACCTCGCAAGTGGTTTTCACTAGTTAGAAATGAATCCAGGTGACATTCTGACGACACGGTTGGCGCAGTGGTTGAGCGTTCGGCTGCTGCGCTTCGTGTCGCGGGTTCGATTCCCGCACGGAACAAATATTTGTATGACCTACAGATAGTTGTTCCGGGTCTGGGTGTCTTTTGTATGTGAGTATACATGTTTGTGAACGCACCCACGATACAGGAGTAAGTCCTAGTGTGGGGTAACGTTTAAAAAAACAAAAAAAAAATCATAAAACCAAGTTTACAGTCGAGCATAGTTATTTTGAATTTCTTCACGAGCAAATAAATTATGTAGCATGTGTTATTAAAATATGGAAGGACGCTGCTGCCCAACCTCGTGTTTTAATGACTGAACCTTTTACTGCAACCGCTACAGGACAATTAGTGTCTTTTATTTTCAGTATGCTAAAAGGTTGTAATTTTAAAATATTATCTGCAACCTCCTAGAAAGACAGAATAATGCTCAATTTGGTTTACCTGAACAACCCTTCAGAACGATTGTAATCCTTTTACAATGAGATCATATACTATCAATGTGTGTCTTCAAAAACAAAAGTAAATGTGTGAGTCAGAGCTACACAACAGCCCAACAATTAAAATTGGCGAGTTACCTGTACCTACTTATTACTTCTGGGAACTATTATCTTGTGATAGGTTTACGTTACTGAATGTTTTTGTAAGAGTGAGGTAAGGCTACCCCAAATAAAAATACCACACCTGTATTTAATCCCTAAAGCAAAATATATTTTCTGCTAGTTTTGGCACCAATCTGCTAGCTTCTGACCACCCGTAACGACTGCCAAAGATCTTCAAATGATTCGAATGAATAACAGTTTTTTTGCCCATAGAATTCTATAAGTTTACTTGGAATCGTCAAGCACATATCTGAATACATTTATTTCAAATTTTAGGCTTCTAAGTTTCGGAAATAATTGAAGAGGGTGGTAATTTTTCAACTATTTTGATGAACATCATCATCTATCATTTCAGCCGAAAGTCGTCCACTACTGAACATGGGGCCTTCCCCAAGTGTCGCCACAATGACCGGTCCTGTGCGTCTCGCATCAATCAGCGACCTGCAACACTCACCAGGTCATCGGTCCACCAGGTGGGATGCCTTCCAACGCTGCGTCTTCCGGTACGCGGTCACCACTCTGTTCAGTAATATACTCGTATGTTTGTTACTCTTTAACTTGCAACACTTTCTATAAATGTTACAATGTAACATTCACAGGAAGTGTTACATACTTGGAATTCAATTAAGTTAATGGGTCGCCTCAGTTAACTAGCTACGACTCATTAGTAAAAGAGCAGGGGTTTAGCTAATGACAACGACACGTAACACTTAGGAATCTTATTACCAATTTTGTTGAATTCACTAATGGCTACGTAGAACCTATCATATAAAATGTTCAATCCATTTCCACAATGTAATCTTAAAACATTTTTCAAATTCTTTTCAAGTAATTTATTTCAAAATGGTATTGATGCATCGGTGTTAAAAAAATATTATATTGGTACACTAGGATATGTAATTAATATCACCATATTTAATCAATAGGCATACAAATTACTCGCAATGGGATTTGGAGGCAAAAATCCCCGCTAACATATTTATTTATTACAGACATACATACCGCTATCATTACAGTAACCCAATGCGATAGTGTAGACAAAAATAATAATAACAATAAAACAATTCATTTAACATTAATAATACAAAAATAATACAATACAATACATTAATTAATTTAATACGATTATTTCAATTAAAATCTACAATAACTTTTGCAAACTCGTTTAATGTACAAGAGAGTAAATCTATCACATCGGCAACCAGGTACAGTGTGCGCAATGTCCACGAGAGCGGGACTCTGGCCATTAGCTTGGTGCGACCGGGCACGCACAAACCTATCTCCTGTAGCACACCCGGATTGTTAGTGTTACCTCGGAACACTCCAATTTCCTTTCATTCCTTTTCGTCTCCAACCTGTTGTATCGCACCGTGCCTAAAACAAACAAAGTTGGATACATCAGGGGATAAAGGGGGTATACCCTATACAGTCTTAGATAAATGTAACGCGTATATATTTATTCTGCATGCGCTCCAACATGATAGTATATTACAGTATAACATGATAGTATATGGAAGTGGCGCGAGGAGGCATAACGCCCTGGGGCGTAACTCCGCTGCCGTGACATGTTACAGCTCAGCGGACAGAGCTCTGGCAGGATCTCATGGTGACATGGGGATATCGCAACCCAGCACTGAGTACGCCAGATGCGCGGCCCCTCTTTGAGAAGTGGCTGGACAGGCGCCATGGCATCCTCACCGTCCGCCTGACGCAGTTCCACGGAAGTACTACACTCTTATCCAGTGCTACGCTCATAGCCAGTACTGCAGTCGTAGCAATTGCTACGCTCGTAGCTAGTGCTACGCTCGTAGCCCATATCCCATTACTAAATGATGACGAGTATACATTGTATCGCAATATAACTATACCTAGACAGCAAACTACTAACCAATGTCAGGTGATAGAGACAACAACACAATAAAGAATACCTACATACAGATGGAAGTGGTTGATCTTCAGCAATGTACAACAATGACGGCAGACAATCACATCTGCCACGCAGTTACAACTATCACCAACTTGCATGCAGCCACGGCATCTTGCCAAGCTGAAATACTGAACCAAAATGTAAATAATATGACATGTGATTGGGTACCACAACAATGCTCTGATCAATGGATTAAATTACAGAGACCAAACATATGACTGTATAATTGCTTCAAAGAGTGTACGACGCGCATCGTATACGAAAATCAAATTAAAACAATAATTTTAGCAAAAGCGGGGCTCCTTGCCCTAGGTCAGGATTGCATACTTCAGCACAGAGACGCTACAATTTATTCACATAACGTTTTTAGTAGCAGTACCAATATTGGAATTAATTTGAAGGTACCTACTATTGTCTCACCAAACGATGTGTGGAATACGTTCAAAAACACAAAGATTGTGCTAACGAAACCAAACTTATCTAATGAACACAGATTATTAGATGACTAGATAACCGTACAAAAGGGACGAGAGAGCCTACCTAACGACCAAAGTGTCCACGACATCGGCAACTACGCTATGACCACTTTGCTGGTGGGAGGAATTGTCGCCGCTGTACTAGTTCGGCGAATAAGAAGATATCTTCAGGCGCGTAAGAAGAGCAATATCTCTACCAATACGAATAATACTCGAGAGAGGACATAAGATATAGAACTAAAAGAGATTCCTTCCTACGCTAAAATACGAGGTGGACAGTCACAGGTCTACCATCCGCCGCAATCAGCCATTGGAACAAGATCCAAATTATGATTAATTATTTAGATTTGTATCTTATTGTTTTGATTGTTTTTATTAGTTTCATAACATTTATACCTGCTTAACTTGTAACGCAAGTTTGGTGATCTGAGTACATATTATGCATATCATTCACTCGGGAGCATGTACGAGCCAATAATGCTCATACAGCAAAAGTACGTTTACTCGTACCTCATTAAATAATTACTCAATTCAGTCGTAACTAAAACTCCATCCCATGCTCATGTGCGGCTCGATCAATAATAATATTTACGTAAATTAGAATAAATAAAGAAAATAAACCATTTCTGGGATAAGCAAAAAATAGCGCACAACGCCATCTATGGTGTGTTAAATGGATGTGGATGGATGATAAACGACTGTAGATGATTTCAGGGGTTTATTACAACTTCTTATACATTGGTGGTACAGCATGATGACATATGGCGTGTAACCTGTGACCTTACCTAACCTAACCTAACCTAACTTAACCGAAAAAAAGACGACCTAACTTACTCTATACATAGATCATATAATACATCACTCTAGACGACCTAACTTACTCTATGTATAGAGTAAGTTAGGTCGTCTTTTTTTCGGTTAAGTTAGGTTAGGTTAGGTTAGGTTAGGTTAGGTCACAGGTTACACGTCATATGTCATCATACTCTACCACCAATGTATACTGCATGTATGCGTCACATACTACTACGTCATATATATATAACACACATATATGACCTCTTCATACACCATACCCTCACAAACCGAACAAACCTACAACCCCTTAAGTGGTGAACACATGCGGTGTGACGTCACAGTATATCAGCCAATCCGAAGAGTGCGTGAAAGAGAGGAAAGATATTTGGACATTTTTTTTTGTAAGTCGATTCTATTTTTTGTAAAACAGTTTTGTATTTTTCTTAATTATGTAAAAAAACCTTTTTTGTTTCTCTTTCTTAAAGAAAGAGAACTCGCCCCACGCCCCGTTATTTTATTTTTTTCGTGCGGTGAGCGACGTGCGTTCGATCGACCGAGTTGATTCGAGTTCTTAAAAAAAAACTGAACCCAATTTGACTCGTTTACGATTTCATTCGAGTTATTCGAATCAATTAATTCGACTCGCTCATCACTAGGTTAACCTATGTTGCTTGGAATATCTCGTATTCACTCATATTGAGAAAACAGCTACCACCATTATCATTGAGATGGAGAAATAACTTTTAAGTAGTTTAAGTAAGAGTTGCAACTAACTACCAATCTAGAAAATTCTTTTTCTTTAATTACATCTTAGGTTAGGCCGCTTTGTTCCTATGGTCCTATGTACTAAATAAACTGCTTCCCAAAAGAAAATAAAACAGCAATAGAATTGAAAGACAAAGGGATTCTTGATAAGTCAAAATTATTCCTTTTGTTTTTTAAACCAAAGTACCAAATGGATATTCCTTAGTTTCCGTCATGAATCCGCATTCCATCGAACGTCATGAACCATTGTGCGAGAGATAAAGAGATTACCTCAGTGCTCACCTACTACACATTTTTTACGCCCACGTGGCTGTGAAAGGATTTATTTTAACAATAATTGTTCACATGACAGGCCTTGCGAACTTTTACTGTGAAACGATCGTAAAACTAACAAAAACAATAGGAGCAGTACCTACCAGAAACAGAATTTCAATCGTTAATAATAGCCAATCGTCGTTAATAGTAGCCATAATAGTTCGAAAAACACAATGTTATCTAAATATTTAAGAGTTACCTGATATCCTGCTTTTAGCTACCTGCTTAGGACAACCAAAACAAATCCTTGGACTTCCTAGACAAGCTAAGCACACCACTTGCGAGGTTCAGGGTGGCCCTGAACCTCGCAAGTGGTTTTCACTAGGTAGAAATTAATTCAGGTGACATTCATAAAGCCAAGTTTACAGTTGAGCATAATTATTTTAAATTTCTTCACAAGTAAATAAATAATGTACATTTATTTTATTTATTTATTTATTTATGTACACAAAACACAAGAGAAAAAAAATAACAATTACAGAAACAATAGTACAAAGGTGCTGCTTATTTCTAAAGAAATTTCTTCCAGCAGACCTGCGACTGGAAAGTTGGATATGAAACGTAGACACAGTGTGTATAAATAAATAAAGACTATAAACCTAACTAATTCAGACATAAAAATAAAAATACAATAAAAGGAAATAAAAGAAATATATATATATATATATGTAATAATAAATAAAATACATACCTATAATAAATATCACTATGGGATGATAGAGAGGTAATGCTCTTTGACCAGTTTTCTGAACTGATGTATGTTATTAGAGTCACGAATGTTAGGTGGAAGTGAGTTCCACAATCGTACCGCATGAACAGAGAAGGAGTGGGAATAGGAATGGGTTTTATGGGATGGGAACATTAGAGTCACGAATGTTAGGTGGAAGTGAGTTCTACAATCGTACCGCATGAACAGAGAAGGAGTGGGAATAGGAATGGGTTTTATGGGATGGGAACATGTGTTATTAAAATACGGAAGGACGCTGCTGCCCAACCTCGTGACTTAATGACTGAACCTTTTACTGCAGCCGCTAGAGGACAATTAGTGTCTTTAATTTTCAGTATGCTAAAAGGGTGTAATTTTAAAATATTATCTCCAACCTCCTAGAAAGACAGAACAATGCTCAATTTGGTTTACCTGAACAACCCTTAAGAACGATCGTAATCCTTTTACAATGAGATCATATACTATCAATGTGTATCTTCAAAAACAAAAGTAAATGTGTGAGTCAGAGCTACACAACAGCCCAACAATTAAAATTGGCAAGTTACCTGTACTTACTTATCACTTCTGGGAACTATTATCTTGTGATAGGTTTATGTTACTGAATGTTTTTGTAAGAGTGAGGTAGGGCTACCCCAAATAAAAATACCACACCTGTGTTTAATCCCTAAAGCAAAATATATTTTATGCTAGTTTTGGCACCAATCTGCTAGCTTTTGACCACCCGTTACGACTGCCAAAGATCTACAAATGATACGAATGAATCACAGTTTTTTAAACCATAGAATTCTTTAAGTTTATTTGTAATCGTCAAGCACATATCTGAATACATATGTTTCAAATTTTAGGCTTCTAAGTTTCGGAAATAATTGAAGATGGTGGTAATTTTTCAACTATTTTGATGAATATCATCATCTATCATTTCTACCAAAAGTCGTCCACTGCTGAACATGGAGCCTTCCGCAAGTGTCGCCACAATGACCGGTCCTGTGCGTGTCGCTTCAATCAGTGACCTGCGACACTCACCAGGTCAACGGTCCACGAGGTTGGATGCTTTCCAACGCTGCGTCTTCCGGTACGCGGTCACCACTCTGTTCAGTAATATACTCGTATGTTTGTGACTCTTTAACTTGCAACACTTTCTATAAATGTTACAATGTAACATTCACAGGAAGTGTTACATACTTGGAATTCAATTAAGTTAATGGGTCGCCTCAGTTAACTAGCTACGACTCATTAGTAAAAGAGCAGGGGCTTAGCTAATGACAACGACACATAATACTTAGGAATCTTATAACCAATATTGTTGAATTCACTAATGGCTACGTAGAACCTATCATACAAAATGTTCAATCCATTTCCACAATGAAATCTTAAAACATTTTTCAAATTCAATTCAAATAATTTATTTGCAAATGGTATTGATACATCGGTGTTAAAAAAATATTATATTGGTACACTAGGATATATAATTAATATCACCATATTTAATCAATAGGCATACAAATTACTCGCAATGGGATATGGAGGCAAAAATCCCCGCTAACATATGGAAGTGGCGCGAGGAGGCAAAACACCCTGGGGCGTTACTCCGCTGCCGCGACATGTTACAGCTCAGTGGACAGAGCTCTGGCAGGATCTCATGGCGACATGGAGGGAGCAATTATCGCATCCCAGCACTGGGTACGTCAGATGCGCGGTGGTAAGGCCCCTTTTTGAGGAGTGGCTGGAGAGGCGCCATGGCATCCTCACCTTCCGCCTGACGCAGTTCCACGGAAGTACTACACTCTTATCCAGTGCTACGCTCATAGCTAGTACTGCTGTCGTAGCAATTGCTACGCTCGTAGCTAGTGCTACGCATGTAGCAAGAGCTACGCTTGTAGAAGTAACACGCTTGTTAGATAAATCTGAATTGTGTTAACACCATTTCATTATATATTTTGATTTTCCAAGAATATTGTTCGTTCTATTTTACATCTATGAGGCTCGAAACAAATATAGATGTACCTACCTAAATATATATTATTGAGTGTACAAATATAAAACAATTAACTTATAATAAAAAAATTTTTTTACCAATAATACAACCGTCTTCTAAAAATTACAAAATAACTTTAATTTTGGAAGTCAGTGTTTATATTTTTTTTCTTCGTTATTTGACACCGACTACCAAAATTAAATTTATTTTGTAACTTTTAGAAGTCTTCCTCGCATTTCAACTGAGATATTTATAGATCAAGTGTTATTTAACTGCTTAATACAATCCTAGTATGTTTTAAAACGGTTTGACTACACAAATCACATCTGTTATTAATTAATTTATGACAATTTGTAGAAAGTGGCGGGATATTATATCTGACGTTGTTATATAATGTGTTGAACAGAAAAGAGTTCCACAGAGTTTCTTTCTAATTCTTCTCTGACAACGCCTTGGAATCAGCAGACCACATAGTATGTAGTTTTAGTTTTAATAGCTTCAACTTTAGATTGTTCAACTCTTATACAGTTCTATAAGTGTCTGTAAATTGTTTAAATGAAATAAAACCCAATAACCGTTTGCCCGACTCGGGAATCGAAACCAGGATCTCATGTTCAGCAGTAGCGCTTGTGACTATTAGACGCACGAAGCAGTCCCTAGTCAGTAGTAGTTAGTACAGGTTCTTGTTGAAGAACATACCAGCAAAGTATCATCTGAAACGGTTCTGTGGTAGACCACAAACTCCAACCACAGACAATCCTAATAAGTCCGATGTTTTCATTCAAAATAGTATTGCTTACCAATTTACCCTCTCTAATTCTTCAATTTTTCTTCTTGTATTATAAGTCAAAGTCATACAAATAATTTATCCAACAAAAAATCAGACACCGACTATTCGGGCTCCGATCTACCCGGTACCGAAACAGGCACACTGGACTGCATGGTACAAAAATTGAAAGGGTCCACTAAATCTACGCGGTGCTTTCCTCAAACGCTCATCGCAGACCTATGTATATAAATATGGTTCTCATAAGATTTGACCAGTACGTACGGATTGTATAGACTTAAATGAAGTCTGTTAAAAGAGACTTTGACCTCTGAGTTTGTTTCAGTGTTTCTTACCAGAATAGTTAGCTTCCCAGCAGCTTTACTGACATAAATATCGACGTGTAAAGGTGTTGTTTATAACCTACTGGCGACCCGCCCTAGCTTTGCTCGGGTACAAATATACACCTCATACTTTACAAATTAATTACACTATGTTACTGAAACATAATTTAAAATATTCACGTATAAAATTACGAAGAAAATTGTTTAGAGTACATAAATATTTTTTTCAATGGAATAAAACTGTTCGTTTAGACGTGATTTTAAATTAAAAATCAATAGGAGTCATATATCTGCGCCTTAACCTTCTTTATGAATCACTCTGTCTATTGGCGAAAATTGCATTAAAATTAGTTCAGTAATTTTTGAGTTTAACGCGAACATAAAGAGAGACAGACGTGGCGGGGGACTGTGTTTTATAATATGTGGTGATTACAAAATGAAAATCATTTAAAATTCATTGGTACTTTATTAATACTAAAATATATAATCATGTTCAGTTTCGGTACGTAGGTCACCTCACTAAATAGTGTCAGTGTCACGTATTAATTATTTCACTTACAAAGTCCGAATTTCGTTTAGTTAAGTCCATTTGAGTTATCACCATGTTACATATAGCAACACTACCGGCCTCGGTAGTCTGTGGTAAAGCCAGACACGTAGTAAGTACAGACAACCAAACCGCTCCACACAGACTTGTAGCCCCAGGCAGTCAAACAATAGGTACCAAGCCATCAAGCAGTACATAATCAGACACGTGCTACCGCTGCGGTCAAGTGCACCGATTCAAGTGTCCAGCCAATGGAATCAAGTGCAAGAATTGTGGAAAATTCAACCACTTCGCTGTTGTATGTCGCAACAGGCAGGTACAAAATATTGAACTAGATACTGATCAGTCAGATAACTCCCTTATTATGGGATCAATTCACATTAATAGTCTTCAATCTGAGTCATGGCGTGCAAACTGGCCAATCAATAATGTAAATATTAACTTTCTGTTAGACACAGGAGCAGGTACATTAATGTCTTGTCGTATTCCACATATCGTTTGGTGAGACAATAGTAGGTACCTTCAAATTGATTCCAATATTGGTACTGCTACTAAAAACGTTATGTGAATAAATTGTAGCGTCTCTGTGCTGAAGTCTGCAATCCTGACCTAGGGCAAGGAGCCCCGCCTTTGATAAAATTACTGTTGTAATTTGATTTTCGCATACGATGCGCGTCGTACACTCGTTGATGCAATTATACAGTCATATGTTGGGTCTCTGTTATTTAATCCATCGATCAGAGCATTGTTGTGGTACCCAATCACATGTCATATTATTTACATTTTGGCTCAGTATTTCAGCTTGGCAAGATACCGTGGCTGCATGCAAGTTGGTGATAGTTGTAAATGCGTGGCAGATGTGATTGTCTGCCGTCATTGTTGTACATTGCTGAAGATCAACCACTTCCATCTGTATGTAGGTATTCTTTATTGTGTTGTTGTCTCTATCACCTGACATTGGTTAGTAGTTTGCTGTCTAGGTATAGTTATATTGCGATACAATGTATACTCGTCATCATTTAGTAATGGGATATGGGCTACGAGCGTAGCACTAGCTACGAGCGTAGCACTAGCTACGAGCGTAGCAATTGCTACGACTGCAGTACTGGCTATTAGCGTAGCACTGGATAAGAGTGTAGTACTTCCGTGGAACAGCGTCAGGCGGAAGGTGAGGATGCCAGCCACTCCTCAAAGAGGGGCCGCGCATCTGGCGTACCCAGTGCTGGGTTGCGATATCCCCATGTCGCCATGAGTTCCTGCCAGAGCTCTGTCCGCTGAGCTGTAACATGTCACGGCAGCGGAGTTACGCCCCAGGGCATTATGCCTCCTCGCGCCACTTCCATATACTATCATGTTATACTGTAATATACTATCATGTTGGAGCGCATGCAGAATAAATATACGCGTTACATTTATCTAAGACTGTATGGGTTATACCCCCTTTATCCCCTGATGTATCCAACTTTGTTTGTTTTAGGCACGGTGGGATACAACAGGTTGGAGACGAAAAGGAATGAAAGGAAATTGGAGTGTTCCGAGGTAACACTAACAATCCGGGTGTGCTACAGGAGATAGGTTTGTGCGTGCCCGGTCGCACCAAGCTAATGGCCAGAGTCCCGCTCTCGCGGACATTGCGCACACTGTACCTGGTTGTCGATAGGCTAGATTTACTCTCTTGTTCATTAAACGAGTTTGCAAAAGATACTTTACACATTTTATGTTATTGTAATTAGTTAAGTTTCGATTTTAATTGAAATAATCGTATTAAATTAATTAATGTATTGTATTGTATTATTTTTGTATTATTAATGTTAAATGAATTGTATTATTGTTATTATTATTTTTGTCTACACTATCGCATTGGGTTACTGTAATTATAGCTGTATGTATGTCTGTAATAAATAAATATGTTAGCGGGGATTTTTGCCTCCATATCCCATTGCGAGTAATTTGTATGCCTATTGATTAAATATGGTGATATTAATTACATATCCTAGTGTACCAATATAATATTTTTTTAACACCGATGCATCAATACCATTTTGAAATAAATTACTTGAAAAGAATTTGAAAAATGTTTTAAGATTTCATTGTGGAAATGGATTGAACATTTTATTTGATAGGTTCTACGTAGCCATTAGTGAATTCAACAAAATTGGTAATAAGATTCCTAAGTGTTACGTGTCGTTGTCATTAGCTAAACCCCTGCTCTTTTACTAATGAGTCGTAGCTAGTTAACTGAGGCGATCCATTAACTTAATTGAATTCCAAGTATGTAACACTTCCTGTGCATGTTACATTGTAACATTTATAGAAAGTGTTGCAAGTTAAAGAGTAACAAACATACGAGTATATTACTGAACAGAGTGGTGACCTGGTGGACCGATGACCTGGTGAGTGTCGCAGGTCGCTGATTGATGCGAGACGCACAGGACCGGTCATTGTGGCGACACTTGGGGAAGGCCCCATGTTCAGTAGTGGACGACT
This sequence comes from Polia nebulosa, assembly GCA_951329385.1. Lineage (NCBI taxonomy): Eukaryota > Metazoa > Arthropoda > Insecta > Lepidoptera > Noctuidae > Polia > Polia nebulosa. The sequence goes on from OX589614.1 coordinate 19,546,393, forward strand.
TTCGGCTGAAATGATAGATGATGATGTTCATCAAAATAGTTGAAAAATTACCACCCTCTTCAATTATTTCCGAAACTTAGAAGCCTAAAATTTGAAATAAATGTATTCAGATATGTGCTTGACGATTCCAAGTAAACTTATAGAATTCTATGGGTAAAAAACTGTTATTCATTCGAATCATTTGAAGATCTTTGGCAGTCGTTACGGGTGGTCAGAAGCTAGCAGATTGGTGCCAAAACTAGCATAAAATATATTTTGCTTTAGGGATTAAATACAGGTGTGGTATTTTTATTTGGGGTAGCCTTACCTCACTCTTACAAATACATTCAGTAACGTAAACCAATCACAAGATAATAGTTCCCAGAAGTAATAAGTAGGTACAGGTAACTCGCCAATTTTAATTGTTGGGCTGTTGTGTAGCTCTGACTCACACATTTACTTTTGTTTTTGAAGACACACATTGATAGTATATGATCTCATTGTAAAAGGATTACGATCGTTCTGAAGGGTTGTTCAGGTAAACCAAATTGAGCATTGTTCTGTCTTTCTAGGAGGTTGGAGATAATATTTTAAAATTACACCCTTTTAGCATACTGCAAATAAAAGACACTAATTGTCCTCTAGCGGTTGCAGTAAAAGGTTCAGTCATTAAAACACGAGGTTGGGCAGCAGCGTCCTTCCATATTTTAACAACACATGCTATATTATTTATTTGCTCGTGAAGAAATTCAAAATAACTATGCTCGACTGTAAACTTGGTTTTATGATTTTTTTTTTTTAAAACGTTGCCCCTCACTAGGACTTACTCCTGTATCGTGGGTGCGTTCACAAACATGTATACTCACATACAAAAGACACCCAGACCCGGAACAACTATCTGTAGGTCATACAAATATTTGTTCCGTACGGGAATCGAACCCGCGACACGCAGCGCAGCAGCCGAACGCTCAACCACTGCGCCAACCGTGTCGTCAGAATGTCACCTGGATTCATTTCTAACTAGTGAAAACCACTTGCGAGGTTCAGGGTGGTTTGTGCTTAGCTTGTCTGGGAAGACCATGGTTTTGAGTACAGGATAACGATCGTCTATAGTACAGGATAACGATCGTCTCGGATAACTCGTTCTCTCATTAAATTTTCTAAAGTCAATAACCAATCGACATTTGATTTTCCACTGACGTTAGCTTCCTTGAGAATGGTTGCATTCATAGTAAAGTTTAGGTCACAGCTTGGTCAGATTATCATACCTAAAGGAATAACTGTTGCGCTCACTTTTATTTTTTTTCGTGCGGTGAGCGACGTGCGTTCGATCGACCGAGTTGAATCGAGTTGTTAAAAAAAAACTAAACCCAATTTGACTCGTTTACGATTTCATTCGAGTTATTCGAATTAATTAACTCGACTCACACATCACTAAGTTAACTTATGTCGCTTGGAATATCTCGTATTCACTCATATTGAGAAAACAGTTACCACCATTATCATTGAGATAGAGAAATAACTTTTAAGTAGTTTAAGTAAGAGTTGTAACTAACTACCAATCTAGAAAATTCTTTTTCTTTAATTACATCTTAGCTTAGGCCGCTTTGTTCCTATGGTCTTGTGTACAAAATAAACTGCTTCCCAAAAGAAAATAAAACAACAATAGAATTGAAAGACAAAGGGATTCTTGATAAGTCAAAATTATTCCTTTTGTTTTTCAAACCCAAGTACCAAATGGATATTCTTTAGTTTCCGTCATGAATTCGCATTCCATCGAACGTTTTTAACCATTGTGCGGGAGATAAAGAGATTACCTCAGTGCCCACCCACTACACATTTTAAAAGCCCACGTAGCTGTGAAAGGATTTAATTTAACAATAATAGTTCACATGACAGGCCTTGTGAACTTTTACTGTGAAACGATCGTAAAACTAACGAAAACAATAGGAGCATTACCTACCAGGGCCTGCAGTCTCGACATTGATAGCGATCGCTACGTCCTAACGGTCGGTCGCTACGTCGGAAAAATAATTGATTTTCTTGAAATATGTACAGAGACCAGCGATCGCTATCAACGTCGAGACTGCAGGGCCTGAAACAGAATTTCAATCGTTAGCAAAAAGCGTTTTACTTTGTTAAGCCATTATAGTTCAAAAAACGCAATGTTATCTAAATATTTAAGAGTTAAGTACCTTATATCCCGCTTCTAGCTACCTGCTTAGGACAATCAAAGCAGACAGTCATCTTGTATGTTCAAGTCTTCAAGGTCAAAACGTTATGAGTACGATAGGTCAAAATGACGATATAACATATTATTAACCAAAATCAAAAAAAAACTTTTTTACAAAAATAACAGCAGACATCTACATAAAAAAAAAAACATACAGATAAATTGAGAACTTCTTCCTTTAGGAAGTCGGTTAAAAAAACGTTGTCTATCTCTGAAACCCACCATCAGATCTATATGAAATTTAAATGGGACTATTTCAAAACAAACCCCATTTCGAACAAATAAATAATTTTGTAAATCCGTCAATATATGACGGAGTTATGCCCGAACATACATAAAAAAAAAATACAATCATCCGAATTGATAACCACCATCTTTTTGAAGTCGGTTAAAAAGAGGAGGTTCTATGTGCGACTATGTTCTATGTGCGACTATGTTTTATGTGCGACTATGTTCTATGCGCGACTATGTTGTATGTGCGACTATGTTCTATGTGCGACTATGTTCTATGTGCGACTATGTTCTATGTGCGACTATGTTCTATGTGCGACTATGTTCTATGTGCGACTATGTTGTATGTGCGACTATGTTCTATGTGCGACTATGTTGTATGTGCGACTATGTTCTATGTGCGACTATGTTGTATGTGCGAACTATGTGTTTTTTTTATTTATGTTTTTGATTCCTCCGCCAGTTGCCCTATTTAACAAAATTGTTTAGTTTTGTTTAAGTAGGTATACTCTCGTGGTTGTCCCATTTAAATTTAGCGAATATCTGATCAGGAACTTCGGAGCTAGGCAATGGAACTCAAATTTGGATATCGATTGCATTTTTTTGTTACGTTGTATTTTGACGTTGAACTTGATTCCTGGAACAGGATGTCAGTAATTGGGTCACGGATAAATACAAAAGAGAGTTACCGCAGCTCTGGCACGAGCAACTGAAGGAACAGGGGTGAGTTTTAGTCAGTAAGGGCCAGACACTCCCTCCCGCTCCGCCCAAAGTGCGAAAAGCCATTGGATCTACCCGAAAAAAAAGGGTGTCTGTAATAGAGTTTCTCTTTCACTTCTTTGTTTTACACGTCATTAAAAGATAAGTACCAGGCAAGCTAAGCAGACGATTAGGACTTGACATGTGTAATTGTCACGTTAACAGGAATAATTCTTCTCTTCATTCACTATTAAAGATGAAAGTTATACAAGGTCATAAATGATTAATGTATTCTAGATTTAAAGTATTCAGCAAGTCGGAGGCACTCGGAAGCTAAATCTTAATAATATTTAGACATATCAAATATTAAACTTGGAAGTGAAAGTTTAGTTAACTAAGTTAGCTTTATTCGTTTTAGAGTAATAGTCGCCCAGATTAAAAAATGTACCTACATAATTATGTACTTGAAAAACTGCGCAAAAAACCCAAAATACTTAAAAAAATACTAAGGTGAAGTTGTTATTTATTTTATAATTAAAATGGGTAGCAATCGTTTAAAATTTTACATAAATATTTTTTTTATTTCGTTTTTAAGTTTAAGTCCGTTAACCTGTGAACTAAATTATTAGTTTAGATGCCAATGTATACGTTTCTATAATAAACTTCCTAGCCAAATTTTAGAATTAAGCACAAATAAATTTAAATCGTTTATTAAACGTAAGCTATGCATGTTTGTTATGAGAATGTATGTTATATTATGTATGGAGCTGGTAGCAGCTGGATGAGAGTTGCTGAGAACCGAGCTCACTGGCGTGCAATTGGAGAGGCCTATGTCCAGCAGTGGACTGCTATAGGCTGATGATGATGATGATGCCAGAAAGCTTTTAACTCAATTAATGACTACCTTGATTATATATAAACACTGACGAATTATTTTATATTCGTTTTTGACATGAATACTTGTATAGTATTATATTACCTTTTTTTTTTTATTAACATTTAATTATTACTGTTTCGTTTGACATGAATATTTAATTTGTAAAGTATTATATAATTATATATATTTTTTTTATTAGGTATTTAAATATTGTAAATGTGAGGACTATGTGGGTTATTATTATTATTTTCTCCTCCTTTTTACAGTAATTTTTAGTATTGTATTTGGAGTTGCCCAAGCGTGTAAATAGCCGTGGGTCTCTGCGGATGTAGAACAGAAGTACGACCAAGCACTTGGAGGGAATGCTGGCCCAAAATTGCCTATATTTGTCTGTATAACTTCAAGTTAGGAGTGGTCGGCAGCAGTCGGCGAATGTGGCCCTACTCACAATTTGTAAAACAAGTGGTACCTTACTTTCCGGGCTGTTCTCGATGGTTGCACGTCGAATTGTCGAGTGGCCACTCGTTCTCTTCACACCAACACTCCTGATTATGCTTGTTCAGTAGTTAACGGACGCGGTAAATATGGGTTATTTATTATTCCCGGTGGATCCCCAACGTTTACGGGATTTACTCGGGATTTTAGCGTATTTGCGGGGACGATATTATTTTAAGACATTAATTTAGTCTGCGGTGAGATGCGCGCTGTGCCTCGCGGCGTTAGACACACACACACACTGTCAAACTGACGTGACGTCGATTGTTGCATTTTAAATTGTCTATACCTCGCGTAAAGCCGGCCACTCACGTCTGTCTGACAAATTAAAGCGAGACACACACGCGACGTGATACCAACCCCACCCAACTTGCAGAGTGGCGGCAACTCGCCACACCATGCTCCCCGCCTTGAAAGGTCCAGGAGCTTTCAAAAGCTGCTAATCTATGCGGAGCGAGTGAGGTTCAAGAAGCGGTGATGATATGTAAGCATTAACTTGTTGAAGAGCTTTGAGGGAAATCCAAGCAGCAGTCCGAAACACCATCGCATTGATATAATGCTCGGGAAAAATAATTATCAGTGTCCTAAGAATGAATTGCGGTTCGACTTGACTATGGTAAGTCGAATAAACTAAATTACAACTATGTAATGGCGTACCATTGGAACGTATAATATGAACCCTAAACTAAATTAATCTAAATTACGTAGTAATAATAATCTATTGAGTTGGCAAAGGATACAACTTAGTGACAGGACGTTTATACGTGCCTGACGCGGTTTTTATTGAAGCGACTCGAATTACACCATCCGATCCCGGAAAAACTTCCTCTATGATACCTAATGGCCAAGTCAATGGAGGTACGTTATCTTGACCCTAGAGAACGACAGTACCTATCTCTATAGGGCGATCGGGAGTGCACCACTTCTGGCGAACTTGCAGCGTGTGCAAGTACTCAATTCGCCATTTATTCCAGTAGGATAACACAAGTTGATCCAAGAGCCTTTTGCGGTTGTTTAGGTTTATGCTTTCTTCTGCCAATTCAGAAGAAGGCAAATACGTGAGTGGACTGGACATTAAAAAATGCGCGGGCGTGAGTACCTCCGGATGTGGGTCTGACGAAATGACACTAAGTGGTCGAGAGTTCAAAAGGCACTCAATTTGCACCAATACGGTCGAGAGTTCCTCGTAAGTGAGAAGTTGTTTACCTACGACTCTAAACAAGTGAGTTTTAACACTCTTAATATTCGACTCCCAAATACCTCCGAAGTGTGGAGCTCGCGGCGGTATTCTTGTCCACTCGATGCGTGATTTAAGAAGCTCATTTTTAATATCCGTTTGAACAGTTGAATTTAATAAAAAAGAATAAATATCATCCAATTGCGCCTTAGCGCCAACAAAATTGGTACCATTGTCTGAGTACATAACAGACACTGGACCGCGGCGAGAAATGAATCTCTTAAATGCGGATAGGAAAGCCTCAGATGTGAGATCCGAAACAAGCTCGATATGTATGGCTTTAGTCACCATGCATACGAACAAACATAAGTAAAGTTTCTGCGAACGTTGACCTCTACGTCGAATAGGTATATAAGCAAGCGGCCCGGCGAAATCTACACCGGTGTGTACAAAGGCTTTAGCATCACGGACGCGGTATCCAGGAAGTTCAGCCATTTTGGGTACTGGATGCTTAGGATTTAGACGGAAACAAGTATTACATTTCCGACAACGAGAACGTATAACCGTTCGGCCATCCAATATCCAAAACCGCTGCCTTATAATGGACATCAATAACCCTGGGCCCGTATGGCAGTACGTATTGTGATAGTGATCGATAATTAGATCGACTACGCGGTCGCGTTTAGGTAAAAGCGCGGGATGCTTGGCTTCATACGGTAAGTCAGATTTAGACAATCTGCCCCCAATACGTAAGATTCCGAAGCTATCAATGAAGACAGATAAACAGCGCAACTTCTTAGCTGGAAGTTCACCTGCTTTAATTAAATTTAAATCGCTCGCAAAATGTAAACTTTGAACTAATCGAACAATGAAATTTTCGGCGGTTTGAATGTTTTCAACAGAACTATGACTATGTAGTCTGTTTGTAAATTTAAGAATGTACATAAATACACGTAACAATTTATTCCATGAGCAAACACGGTCAGCTATAGTATCTAAAATACGCGGCTCAGTATTCGAAGTTTCTACAAGAAAAACCTTTGATTTAAACTCCGGCAATGTTTCACATTGAGCAGGAGCGAACTTTAAAGGCCACTCGCTCATGGGCTGATGGAGCCATGTGGGGCCGTTCCACCACAACGAGTGTCTTATTAAATCCGACGGCAGCATGCCGCGAGACAGACAATCGCTAGGATTCTCTTTCCCGGACACGTGACGGAAACAAGCGGCAGGTAAGTTTTCCTGTATTTGAGCAATGCGGTTGCTGACAAAAATAGACCATCTATGGGGAGATGAGTGGATCCACGAGAGAGCTATGGTGGAGTCCGAGAAAGCGTGGACACCTGTAATAGGTACACGAGCGGAAAGTTTTTCCTTGACTACGCGAACAAGTTTAGATAGAAGTAAAGCGGCGACAAGTTCTAATCGCGCTAGCGTTGTTATTTTAGCGGGGGAGACTTTGGACTTTGCACATAAGAGTCGGACAGTGATATCACCAGTAGGGTTGGTAATGTGTAAATAAATACAACAGCCATAACCAGTAAAGCTGGCGTCGCAAAAGGCTACGATGTTCACTACAGCTTCTCTAAAGACGCCAATGTGGCGAGGAACCTTTAGAGAAGAGAGTGAAGGAAAATCGCGCGTAAAAGCGGCAAACCGATTTGTGATAGATTCCGGTGGAACCTCATCCCATCCTACTTTAGCTAACCAAAGTTCCTTGATTAATACCTTCGCGTACAGCACAACGGGTCCTACAAGGCCCAGTACGTCGAACAAGCGGGCAACTAGCGATAGAATCGCGCGCTTCGTGCATTTATCATCCACGGCGATTGTTGTCAAAGAAAAATAATCATCAGCGGGTTCCCAGGTTAATCCAAGGATTTTGAAATCATGGACATCATTATCCATGCCAGAAAAATCAACTGGTAAGCGGTGAGACTCTGGGAGAATCTCTAATAACGCGGGTGAATTGGTAGCCCATTTGACTAAGTCAAAGGAACCTACCTTCATTAAATCAATCAAATCGCGGGATAGACGCATAGCTGTCTGTTCGTCCGAAACAGAGTAGACATAGTCGTCCATGTAAAACTGAGTTTCTACCAATTTAGAAGCCTCAGGAAAGCGGTCGCTTTGCTCACACGCCAAGTTACGCAATGTGCGCATCGCTAAATAAGGACTAGGTTTTAGTCCGAAGGGAACGCGGTTAAAATGAAAGGTGCGAATAGGCTCACCTTTGCTAAAACGATACAAGATTCGTAAATATTTGCGGTGGTGCTCTCTTACACCGATACGCAAGAACATTTGTTTTATATCCGCTGTCATCGCGACAGGGAATGTACGAAAATCGAGCAATAACAAAAACAAGTCTGCTTGCAAATTAGGTCCGACATGCAAAATGTCATTGAGCGACAACCTCGAGTGAGTCATATAATCCGCGATAGTTTTATTATTATTCTCGCGTAGGGTCATTAACTTACGCTCGAGCGCAAGCAAGCGCCTAGGGGCGTAGCCGTGCGAGCTACCTAGCCCGCCGGGTGAGCGCGCAAAAGGCAGATCGACAAAGTATCTGCCGTCTTCAAATAAGACTGAAGAATTAAAATTATTTTCACACTCTAATTCGTGCGGACCAATAACGGAACGCGGCGCGGCGCGGCGCGGCGCGGCGCGGCGCGGCGCGGCGGTGGCGGCGGGTGGAATTTCCTCTAGCTTAAAAAACTTATATAAATTTGACTCGACTTCAATGTCGGCCTGCGCGGTAAACGAAGATGCAATGTGTGTCACATCACTACTACAACAATCAATATCACCCATAAGTACATAACCGAAGCTAGTCAGTACAGCAGGGGGTGCGCGGGTACCTGTTTCGACCTGTCTCCCAGGTAAATAAAGGGGAACAATTGTGCTCCAAGCACGAGATCTACCGTGCCCGGCACGTTCCAAAGCGGATCAGCGAGCTGCAAGTTACTTAAGTATGACATGTTATCATTGTTATGTAATCTAATTAATTTCGCGGGAAGTCTATCTGTAATACAATCAACAACTAACGCTTGTATCGAAAACTTCGTATGAGGGTCAAACCGAGATTCTATGTTGAGATGAATAAAACCGTGTATTGGTTTCGATGACATTCCAACACCTTGTAAAAATGAATTGCGTAATTTAATTATGGGTAAGTTCAAACGTTTACAACAGTCCACAGTAATTAAATTATTTTGCGATCCGTTATCTAGTAGGCACCGAACCACCTCCTTATCTCTGATGTCGCTATAGTATGCATATAACTGCGCGGTCGCTAGCAAAATGGTTGACCCAGTTTTAACAGCTGTAGTGAGTGAAACAGATGTATCCTTAGTAGGCGCTTGCGGCTCGGGCGATAATGACTCATGTTTTTCTCGGAAATGTAAAAAATGTAAAGTGGGTGATAGACGTGCGAGTAAGTACGCGGACTTGTGGCTCGACGACCTTTTTCGCCTGTGTGTCACCTTCAAAACGCGTACTTTAAAATTGCCGCGCAAGTTTGCCGGCGATCCAACCTGTTTGAAATCTTACTCGTAGCTCGTCTCGGCTCGTACGTGTGGCAGCGCTGCGAGCCGGGAGCCGCCATTTTGTTTTGCCTGTCCGTGGATGCACAACGCTTGTGGTGTTTGACGTTTGTGTAATTTTTGTTAATATTGGTTTACTGCGCAAGTGCCTAATCATTTAGTTTAGAAAATTCTCAAAATGAGTGATTTCCGAACTTATTCGCATGAAATGCTAACAGAATTTATAGAAGGTTTTCGAAATAATCCGTGCCTTTGGAAAATTAGAAGCAATGATTACAGAGACAAAAATATGAAGTTTCAAGCATACAATAATTTATTAGAAATTATACGTAAGGTGGAAAGAGATGCTACCATAGATAACGTCAAGAAAAAAATTAATTCATTGAGGGCTGGGTACCGTAAAGAACATAAAAAAGTACGAGATAGCATGAGAACAGGTTCAGGAGCTGACCAGGTATATGTACCAAAATTATGGTACTATAGTCAGCTTGAATTTCTGAATGATCAAAGCCAAGGTAAGTATAATTATTTATAAATCAATTGCCAGCGCGGTGTCCAGCTTGTAGTAGTGTTGTTACAATACATAATGAAATTGTGATGTTTTAAATTAAAACAAAAAGTACATAATATAATATTAGTCTTTTATTTACAGGTGAACAATCGGCTGACAATTTGGATAGCAGTGAACAAGAGACAGTTAATGATGATGAAAGTACATTTGACGTTGAAAATGATACTCAGGTAAATTATATATTATTATTATAACATTCTGTGTTGCCATGGTACTGCACCACTAGTATTAAAGTAGGTTTCATACTTCTCTCGGGTAATTTTTGCATTTTGAGTGGGATTACGATCATGTGTTTGTCGCAGTGACTGTAATTCTCCATTTCGCGGTCTCAGTCCCAAATCAATAGTTCCATTTTCATGATTTTCACTATCAAATTGCTGACGTGGACTGTAAGTTTGTTTTGCGTTTTTCCTTAAAAAATTGTGCAATACGCAACATGCCAAAACCATTTTGTTAATATTGCGCACACTGGTATTTATAGGCGACCGAAAAATGTGGAATCTTCCCGCCAAAATTCCAAAAACATTTTCTATAATTCTTCTAGCCCTGCACACTCTATAATTATATATCCTCTTACTTGAGTTAGCCAGTGATTGCCTTTGTGGGTATGGTTTTATAAAATCTGTCCTCAAAGCAAAAGCCTCATCGCCAATAAATACATAAGGCAACTCTTCTGAATGTCCGCTTGGTTTTCTCGGGTTAGGAAGATTTAAACTCTTCGAATTCAATCTTTGAAAAAATTTAGTTTTTTGTAATACACCACCATCAGAAATACGTCCATTTGTTCCAATATCCACATAAATAAATTCATAATTTGCATTAGCAATTCCCATTAGAACAATACTATGATACCCTTTATAATTGTAAAAATGTGACCCTGCTCCGGCAGGAGGGATTATAGCAACATGCTTCCCATCAACAGCTCCTAGGCAATTTGGAAATTGCCATCTGCGCTCAAACTCTTCAGCAATTGCTATCCATTCTTGTTCTGAACTCGGGAACTGTAACAAAAAAAAACTACGAGTCAGTATAATGATATTATTTTTATTTACAGAGTACCAACTACAACGTGTATTCACCTGCAACATCTAATGCTTCATCTGCACGTCGTAAACGACAGGCCAATGACGAAATTGCAAATACTATATCATTGATAGGTAAAAAATTAGAAAACCCTGATGATGAATATGATGCTATTGGAAAAAATATTGCAGCTAAACTCCGCAACATGACTGCTACCCAACAAGGCATAGCCGAAAAACTCATCAATGAAGTAATATTTTTGGGACGGTTTGAAAGATTAACTTTTAATACAACTATACATAGTCCAGTCCAGGTACCCCAAAGACCGCTGATAAACCCAATTGTTCCCGTCCAGATGCAAGAAACACAAGTATTTAACTTGTCACAAGACTCGCAAGCTATTACTATCCCGGACACCCTGATTGAATATTTAAACTTTAATAATAATAATAATTCAAAATAAATACAAATAACATAAAGTTACGTTTTTAACATTAATGTGCCATAGATAAATAAAGTTTGATTACTAGATTATTTTGTATTATTTTATTTATAAAATAGATATATACTACGTACCTTCAAATATGTTTTGAGTGCAGAGCAAATTGCGTCGCATGTCTCAGGAATTATGTGCCCCAATGATTGTCTTGATATTGCTGACGAATACATTAAATCTTTGTATGTTCCACCAGTTATCAAAAATCGTAATGTTACACTTAAACGTTCATGCGGTGAAATAGCTTCTCTCATGCAAGTATCTTGTTTGGCTATAATTGGTGAAACTAAACGCAAAAGTTCTTCATACAGCGGTTCAGGCATTCTGAAATAATTATGGAAATCTTCCTTCTCTTCACGTAACTCTCTTACTAAATTCACATGCGATAAACGCTCTCTTTTCGTAATCCAGTGCCTTACCCACACTTGTCGATTTCGTCTTTTTTTATTAGTTTTTAAAATGTAGTATGATATAATTCCCAAATAACACAAAGCTTCTTCTCTCGACGACATCGCGATATAGTATGAGCAAGCTTCACGTATGTCACCGACGTCGAGCCGAGTAAGTTCACGATCTTAAAAACCGCGTTCTTTAAGTTCGTACGTCTATCACCCACTTAATAAGAGAGAATGGTGGTTCTTCTTACAAATTTTACAAACGTTACGTGACTTACATTTAACCAAAGAATGGGATAGACTTAAACAGTTTATACAGCCACGTTTTGCTTTTATAAATTCAAAACGTGCAAGCGGTGTACTAATATTTTTAAACTGCGGGCAATCGAACAGCTGATGTTGTACGTCATCCTTATCGCAAAGCGTACATTTGCCATTCGAAACCGGTTCATTACGCGATACGAATGACTTAGCGGTATTATTTTTTGTTTGATGATTAACTGAACTAGACTTAGCGCGCGGTTCCGTCTGTAAATTATTACCGTATGAGCGTTGTAGTACCTTAACATATTCTTGCATGAATGTTATAAACTCCGCATAGGAAGGTAATTCTTTTTCACTCACACGTGATTCAAACTGTAAGACAGTTTGCGCGTCAACCTTTCTTAAACCACAGTGTAATAAAACAAAATCCAGTAAGTCTGGAATGTCTAACTGCTTCAAGGCTGCGACGGACGCTGAATATCGTTCCACAAAAGTATTGAGGCTCGCGGCATTTCCGGCGCATTGTTTAATGTCCAGTATATTATTGAGATAATGAATCCCTAAACTACGCTTATCTTGATACCTTTTTACGAGACTGTTCCACATAACGTTGTATGTATCACCTGTAGGAACAATGCCCGCGGTCAGCTTCAAGGCATCATGAGTCAATTGACTGATCAAGTACTGGACACGCTGCGAGTCAACCAGATCGGTATTTAAATGAACATTGCTTCGAAACATTTCATAAAATATGGGCCAGTTTTCCGCTTTACCATCAAACGTTGGCAAATCTATGGGCGGTAATTTTATCCGAGTACCCACTTTGTGTTCCGATGTTTCGTTTTTCGAAAGTATGAGATTACGTTTATATTTAATATTAGAATATAAGTCTTCAATAGAATATAGACTCGAATAGTCTGGTGCGGTTTGGTCAATCTCGAATTGCAATTCATTCATTTGTTCTATTATTTCCTCAAATTTGTTATATTGCTCAGTAATTGTTTCTGACTGCGCTAAGAATGTCTCATTTGAACGTGAATCATAGTTCGAGATGTTTCTGGAATCATTATATATGCGATTAACTCGCTCGAAAATCATTTGTCTTATAGCGGTAAGCTGAGCCAATTTAGCTTCTTGCTTGCGGGACGCCATTTTGGGGCACTAATAAAGTTATGTGCCTACCTACTGTAATGACTTGTACTTAATTTGTACTGAATTTTACTGATGCCTATCCAGGCTCGAAAGGACCATCTAATGGAGTTGCCCAAGCGTGTAAATAGCCGTGGGTCTCTGCGGATGTAGAACAGAAGTACGACCAAGCACTTGGAGGGAATGCTGGCCCAAAATTGCCTATATTTGTCTGTATAACTTCAAGTTAGGAGTGGTCGGCAGCAGTCGGCGAATGTGGCCCTACTCACAATTTGTAAAACAAGTGGTACCTTACTTTCCGGGCTGTTCTCGATGGTTGCACGTCGAATTGTCGAGTGGCCACTCGTTCTCTTCACACCAACACTCCTGATTATGCTTGTTCAGTAGTTAACGGACGCGGTAAATATGGGTTATTTATTATTCCCGGTGGATCCCCAACGTTTACGGGATTTACTCGGGATTTTAGCGTATTTGCGGGGACGATATTATTTTAAGACATTAATTTAGTCTGCGGTGAGATGCGCGCTGTGCCTCGCGGCGTTAGACACACACACACACTGACGTCAAACTGACGTGACGTCGATTGTTGCATTTTAAATTGTCTATACCTCGCGTAAAGCCGGCCACTCACGTCTGTCTGACAAATTAAAGCGAGACACACACGCGACGTGATACCAACCCCACCCAACTTGCAGAGTGGCGGCAACTCGCCACACCAGTATTTATATAATACAATACTTAGGTCATATGTGCATTATTCCGAATGTTCATTTATAATAAAATTGTGAGTTCTAAAGAACAACAATATTTTGAAAATATTTTTTTTTACATGTAAAGTGGGTGAAACTTTTTTATTCATAGTTTGGGGTATCGTTGGATAGGGCTTTCAAAATATTTAAGTGGATGTTAAGACGAGTTTTCGATTCAGTAATTTGTTTGGTAAATATTAAACTTTAAAGTGATTGTTTTTTGTTCGAAACGAGCGTTTGAAGTAATGTTTTTTTTTCGAAACAAGCGTCGATGTGGGTTCAAAAATCTGAAAAAAAATTGTGATGGTAGAATATATAACAAAATTTGAAATAAAACTATCACGGCTAAGTAAGCTTTGTTAGTTTTAGAGAAATAGCCGCCTAGCTTACAAAATGGACATGTACTAGAAAATTGTTACAAAATCCTTAGAAAAAAATATACTTAGGTGAAGTCGTTTCTTATTTAATATTTTAAATGGGTATGTAAAAATTTGGATGTTTTTTTTTCGTGCCTCTAGTGGTAACTGGTGGCACCTTTGACTGATGCGTTCATATCAATGCGCATAGGCAAATAAAAGCATTGTTCCGAACATACAAAATTGGTAATTTACCTGTGCTAAATCTCTACCGGGAACAATTATCTAATGATCCGGCCACGCCATTCACTGTTCTACGAGTATGAAAGAGTGAAACAGCGCTATAAGATTGAAAGAGACAAATTGTCAAGTGCAGTAAAATACCAATCCTGTATTTAATCCCTAAAGAATAGCAAAATTTGTTTCTGCGTTATAATAATAATTATTATTTCTATGTGAAATAAAATAGTAAATAATACATCAAATCTAAATACTAAACTTTGCTTTTTAATAATTCAACTAATTTTTGAGTAAAAATAGCTTCATATGTTGTAATAAATTGAACGCATTGTGGCGTCGTTCAACTCTTTCTTTTCGATGTAGTCCGTCATGTCACGGCCTTAACTTGAGAAATGCGAGTGCACGCTGTTGCTGTTGTGCTGTCCACAGCAATCCTTCGACATAAATACAGTCATGACCTTGTATGTTAGACTTCAAAATTATTTAAATCAACGTTCCTTTCAGATCCAACAGTAATAAAAATGAATTGTAATGGCGAGAGAGAAATGGTGCCTGAGAGGGAGAATGCAAAAACAATAAAGAAGCAGTCCCTCGCGGAAGGGGACACCGCTCTCAAGGAGATGCTGATAGAGGACATAGAATATTATCCTCTTTTGACACTGGTAAGATAGTATTCACAAGTTTTAAAACATTATTTGGGAAGTCTTCCAAAAAGTGTATAGTGGATCCCAGTCTTCAAAATGCTGCTACTTGCACTGGTTATGTTTGAGGAGGGTCAAGAGTAAACAAATTACAGGAAAAATCAAAATACAAAAAAAAAATTAAACATTGAATTTTTAAGTCACGATTTTTATGATTTATCCTCACCATTTCAGCCCTCCGCCACGAGTCGACACATCTACCGATCCTGTGCTAGCCGTTATCATCCCTTTAATAACTAATTAGTAATTTTTAAATAAAATTACCTTTGAAAATCGCTGTTTAACTTCTAGACGAGCTTCAACTTATCTTTTATTTGAAAAAAAAAATGATAAAAACAAACAAGACATCCTTGCAAGCATTCCCCGGGAAATCTCTTTGCAGTTACCAGTGTTACATATCCCTTAATAATAATGACACCCATATCATAAAAGTTATCTATTGATATTAACGAAACCCTAAAATAATATTCATTTTTGTTTTCAGCTAAAGCGGTTCTGCCGCGAAGACGGCATACAGATGTTTAACAGAAAACTGTACCGCTTCGAATCCACCTTATTTGCCATGTGTCCTGATGAAACAAGTCTGTGGTAAGTAATCTTTTTTACACACAAAACAGTGTCGATTTACCCAGAACGGACGTTTGAATTATTTTCCATGTAGAAGCTGTTAACTGCCATATTCTCCTTAACATATAAAAGTTGCCTGACTAATAAAAATCAGAATTTATTAGAGAGAAGAAAAAAAATGCAGAAAGAAGAGCTCAAAGTCTGTGCTGCTTATTTGAAAAGAAATGACTAATAGCAGAGCTGTAACAGGAGAGTAGGATGATAGATATAAACACAGCGTGTACTACTTACAGCAGAGCCGTAACAAGGGAGTAGGATGATAGATGTAAACAGCGTGTACCACTTCTTTGTAGTTGTTATTAATTCAAACAAATAGAAGTTTCTTCTCATCGCGCCGCTATATTCCTGAATCTCCTCTAAATTAGTTTACTTCAGTTTCTGGAAACAAATTATCAATGCGTCACAAACAAAACAGATTTTCTGTTGACGTTTCATTCAACCAATCACTGTTATTTACACGCGGTCGACAATTTGTAACAATAAAATTGTTTAGATCAATCCATTTATTATTAAAAAACAAAGGCTCGAAAAACATTACTCTTGTTCTGAGGCAGTCGGGTAATCAATTAAAATTTTCGTAAAATTAATATACAAACGTCTATCATTAGGCATTATAATTTTCTGAGGATTTGAAATAACATAACTGTTTATAACAATCTAAACATAGAAAATAATAATAGTATAAATTAAGTATAAACTTGCAACACTAGATGGTAATTAATATATTTTTGTGTTGTGGCAAACTTTTTTCCTTTCCTGTTGAAATGATTGTAACGAGCGGCTGTGTTCTTTGACTAAAAATTAAAGTTCCAAGTTTTTCTAAGTTTACACGCATTTTATTCCAAACATGCGTAAGTGGTCCTTCGAGGAGTTTTAAAATCAGTGCCGAGCAGTTTTCGCGAGCTATCGGGAAGTTATTTGTTCGTCGTGGTCGGCTTGCAATTTTGGGTCGACATTGCCGGGCTGTTGTGCCGGTTGTACGAGGCCCGCAACTTCGTTCTATGCTATAATAGAACGAAAAACATCAAGAAACAGCATCGTTTTACCATCGAAAGATCGTAAGATTTACGACTTTGTGGAAGAAAAATTCGCCATTTTTTTTTTCTCCCATACCCACATTTTAAAATCTGCAGTTGAAGGTTGGTACTACGTTGATCAATTTCCTGCGTACGAGTTGTGCAAACTTCAAGTCGTTGTGTCGTGTCATTCACTCACTCAGCTGTCAGTGTCAGTGTCAGTAAATCATTCTGCTGTCAGTGTCAACGTCAATGTGAAATCGGCCTGTTTGTAAACAAACAAATATTTTGTGCAAAATAACGTGCGCGGACTGTTCTATCGCAGTACAATAATAAGTCGTTTCGTCGTTTATATACCGTACTACCATGGCGGATTCAAAGGAAGCATTGCGTAAACATCGCATACTTCGTGGACAGTGCAAAGCTACAATAACGCGCATCGAAGCGTTTGTGGACGACCCCATAAGTTTTGCGTCTGCAACTGCAGACATTTTGGAGGCGCGCAAAGAAAAGCTGATCTGTGCACTCAAGAATTATGAAGCGGCGCAGTTGGATATACTAAGTATTGACGAAAGTGACTCCGAACAGGTTGGTCAAGTAGAAGAAAAATATTATTCTGTGCTTGCTAAAATCAATGCTTCTCTGAAGCAAATAGGCAAAAAATCAGTCTCAGAATGTCATAATGTTTCAACCTGTAAACTACCAAACATTGAAATAACTCCCTATGATGGGAAAGATTTTACAAAATTTAAACCATTTTATGATTTGTTTATAGCTGTTATCGATAATAACAGGTCATTGTCCAATGTTCAGAAGTTGTTCTATTTAAGAAAGTATGTAACAGATGATGCATTGGCAGTCATTGTCAATTTGCCGCTAGTAAATCAATCATACAGGGAAGCATTAGAATTGTTAGAAAAGCGTTTTGACAACAAATCGCGGTTAGTAGCAAATCAAATAGATATTTTGTTAGATTTGCCTACAATGCAAAAAGGCACTGCAGCCTCTATAAGGTCTTTTGTGTCTGAAGTGCAGCAACAATTGTATGCATTGAAGAATCTTGAACAGCCCATCGATACATGGGACATGTTATGATTTCCATTTTAACCAGAAAATTAGATCAAATCACTAACAGAGCTTATCAATTGGATAGGGACATAGAAAAGATGCCTTCCATGGTAGACTTTTTGAACTTTCTTGAAAAGCGCGCTATAGCACTAGAAGATAGTTCAACCCCTAAAGGTACTTGCTATGAAAGTACTAATAGATTTAATAAATCATCACAATCAAAGGTGGCCAATGTTGCCTCACAAGTCAAAAAATTGTGTAAATGTTGTAATAAAAGTGACCATCCTCTTTTCAGCTGTCCGGCATTCAAAACGGCAGCATTAGCAGACCGCCAAACATTTGTGCGGGACAATGATTTATGTACTACATGTCTAAAGACACACAGCGGAAAATGTAAGTTTACTTTTAAATGTAAAATATGTAAACAAGGACACAACACATTGCTACATGAAGAATCGGCCAGTCCTATTGAGCCTGCAGTTTCATTAGTGTCAAATCCTGTTTCCAATCATGTTTTGCTTCCGACTGTAAAAGTTACCTTGCTTAAATCGAAATGATGAAAAGATTTCTGTCCGAGCACTGCTTGACACGGGCAGCCAGGCATCTTTTGTTACAACAAGCCTAGTAAACAAACTTGGGCTGATTGCTATAAATCAGCAACATAGTATTATGGGTATAGGTAATAAACCAACACAAATTGACCAAATTGTAAATATATGTGTGCTTCCATGCCACAATAATGTAAAACTAAACTTACAGTGTCATGTAGTTGATAAAATAACCTCAAGGTTGCCCCAACAATTTATAAATGTATCCAGCTGGAATTTACCTAAAAATGTAAAACTTTCAGATGATGATTTCAATATCCCAGCTGAAATTTCTTTGTTACTGGGTGCCGATATTTATTTTAGTGTTTTACTAGATGGTTGTATAAAAATCCAAAATGGACCTGTTTTGCAAAATACCCTGTTTGGGTATGTAGTTGGTGGCAATTTTCCTGAAAAGGTGTCTAAAAATAGTGAAGTAAGTAATGTAACCTTTGATATTGTTTCTAATTATGCTATCCATGATGAAAAAAATTTAGAAAATATTATGCAAAAGTTTTGGTTGACTGAAAAGTTGCCAGAGCCTGCAGCGAAGTGTTGTGATGAGTTTCAGAAGGCTGAAGAAAATTTTCAGAAATCAGTAAGTCTTAAAGACAGTCGTTTTCATGTTGACATGCCTCTTATTACTCCTCTGCAAGAACTGCAGTTTGGTGACTCATTTTCAGTCGCCTATCAAAGATTTCTAATGTTAGAGAAACGATTCAAATCTAATCCTTTGTTGTTAGAACAGTATAAATTGTTCATAGATCAGTATGTAGAGCTGGGACATGCTGAAAAGGTGGATTTTGCGAATTATGATATTGATAAAGATCCTGTCTACTTTCTAGCACATCATGCTGTTATCAATGAGGCGAGTAAGACGACTCGACTCCGCGTAGTGTTTGACGGGAGTATGAAGTCGCGCAGTCAGGTGTCCCTCAACGATGTCATGCTAAATGGCCCCGTGGTACAGAGTGAGCTTTTTGATATTTTAATTTTATTCAGGACCTACATTTTCACACTAATTTGTGATATTCAAAAGGCATTCCGCAATGTTTTTATTAACAGTCCCCAAACTTGCCTTCAAAACATTCTTTGGAGAGATAATCCCAGGAAGCCTATCAGCTGCTTACAGCTTCAGACTGTAACATACGGTCTAAAGGCCTCTACTTTCTTGACCACTCGATGCCTAATTGAACTAGCTTATCGGTACAAACGTAATTACCCACTGGCTGCTCAAACTATGATCAAAAATACTTATGTCGATGACATTTTGTGTGGTTCAGACAATGTAGAGCAGCTTCGTGAACTGAAAACTCAATTGGTAGAGCTTCTCAAGTTAGGTAGTTTTTCTTTGCATAAATGGTGCTCAAACAACCTGGAAGTCATAAATGATATTCCAAATGAGCGAAGGCAGTTTGAAAATGTAGATATGAGTGGAGATAACCTGGTCAAAACTTTAGGATTAATGTATGACATTACTTCAGACACATTCACTTTTTCTAGCCCCAATATAGATGAAGGACATAACTTAAATTCAAAGAGAAAAATATTGAGCTTTATAGGGAAGATGTTTGACCCTCTCGGTTTAGTAGGACCAATTATAATAATAGCCAAAATATTTATGCAAGAGCTATGGTCTTTGCAAATTGGTTGGGATGCTATAGTTCCAAATGAACAGTTTCTATACTGGAACAATTTCTTAAATAAGTTAAAACTTATGGGTAAAATCACAGTGAACAGATGTGTCAACAGTAATGATATTTTCAATGAATATTTTCAAAAGCCTTTGGCTGTTGTCTTTATGTAAGAGTTATAAAGAATGATGGTTCAGTGCAAACAGAGTTACTCTGCTCCAAGTCACGAGTTGCTCCATTAGGGAAAAGCCTAACAATTCCCCAACTAGAGCTCAATGGTGCTCTCCTCTTGGCACAGCTAGCACAAAGGATTGGTAGAGTTCTGATGGGTAGGTTTTCTCAACTTGAGACATTTTTATACAGCGACTCTCAAATAGTGTTAGCCTGGATCAAAGCAGGCAATGTGAAATCTAATGTTTATGCCAACAATAGAGTCAAACAAATTTTAGAGTTGACTGATCAGAAACAGTGGGGATTTGTAAGGACTGGTGACAACCCAGCTGATTTATTGTCGAGGGGAGTTTTGCCGCACAAGTTGCAACAAAGTACTTTGTGGTGGCACGGGCCAACCTACTTAGTAGATAAACATTATACACATGCATGTTTTGAAAATTTTAAATTGCCTGATTTACTTACAAATACAGAACAAAATGATGAGCAAGAGATACCGTGTAATGTAACACAAGTAGAGCCATCATTTGCAGTTAATTTTATTGAAAAATATTCAAACTTACATAAATTACAAAAAGTAATAGGATACATTTATAGATTCTATCATAATTGTTCAAAAAATAAAAATAAAAATACTGAGTGTTACTTAACACCTCAAGAGCTTCGCTACTCTATGTCAGTTATTGTACGTTTTACTCAAAAGCAATATTTCGCCAAAGAGCTAGAGTCACTTGCTTCTGGAAAAGTTATAAAGACAGGAATAGGAAGTCTCTATCCTTTCCTCGACAAAATAGGTATTCTGAGAGTAGGAGGTAGGCTCGATAATGCCACGGAAATGTCGTTCGATAAGAAACATCCCACTATTCTTCCGAAAAACTCTCACTTAACAAAACTCCTAATAGAAAGTGAACATTTGCGACTTTTACACGCAGGCCCCAGATTAGTACTGAGTTCTCTTTCACAAAGGTACTCCATTGTCAATGGTATCCGGGAGGTCAAGAAAGTGGTGCGCAAATGCGTCAAATGCTTCCGAATAAAAGCTGAGGCTGCTAAGCAGTTGATGGGCTCCCTCCCACAGGAAAGAATAACAGCGTCCAGGCCATTTCAGCATGTCGGCGTTGACTTCTGTGGACCCTTCGACATGAAGGTAGCTAGGATTAGAAAGCCTATTGTTAAGAAATGTTACATCGCGCTTTTCGTCTGCTTTGCTATAAAAGCTATTCATGTAGAGCTTGTATCAGACTTAACAACTGAAGCTTTTTTAGCATGTCTCAAGCGCTTCATTTCGAGGCGTGGCATGCCCACAAATATATATTGTGACAACGCTAAAACATTTAAAGGAGCGTCCAATGAAATGAAGAAATTGTATGACCTACAATCTTCCAAAAATCACAGGGATGCTGTAGATGGGTTTTGCACCCAACATTATATAAAATTTAGGTTTATACCCAGTTATTCACCTGAGTTTGGAGGATTGTGGGAAGCTGGTGTAAAAAGTGTGAAACACCATCTGAAGCGGGTTGTAGGCAACTTAAGTTTAACTTTTGAAGAGCTATATACAGTTATTGTTCAAATCGAGGGAATATTAAACTCTAGGCCACTACTCTCTGCAAACTCAAATGATAGTGAGTATTTGACTCCTGCTCATTTCCTCATTGGAACAGCTTTGGTTAGCTATCCTGAAGTTGATTTAACTGAGGTCTCAGTTAATCGGTTAAAATTTTGGAATCTCTGCACTAAACTTAAACAACAATTTTGGAAATTATGGTCTAACGATTATTTAACACAACTTCAAAGCCGTCCCAAGTGGAAATATCCAGATCCAAACCTCAAAGAAGGCGACTTAGTTATTGTGAAAGATTTTAATGCTGTTCCATTACAATATAAAATGGCTCGTATTGTAAAAACATACCCAGGTAGAGATGGTAGAGTAAGAGCTGCTGATGTAATGATGAAAAATAAGGTTTACAGAAGGTCAATTAAACGGCTCTGTCAACTACCTGTAGATTAAGTTAATGCCGGCCCCAATTATGTTTAGAACAATCTAAACATAGAAAATAATAATAGTATAAATTAAGTATAAACTTGCAACACTAGATGGTAATTAATATATTTTTGTGTTGTGGCAAACTTTTTTCCTTTCCTGTTGAAATGATTGTAACGAGCGGCTGTGTTCTTTGACTAAAAATTAAAGTTCCAAGTTTTTCTAAGTTTACACGCATTTTATTCCAAACAATAACAATTATTCATCATCAGCCTTTTAATATCCCCACTGCTGGGGCATAGGCCAGGCATTATAACTATTCATTTTTCAAAATGTTAAGTAATAAAAACACAAAATCTCTCTTATTCCAGCCTAGCTTTCGCCACATTCCAAGCCGCCGCTCTAAAAAATTCTAAAACAGCTCGCAAGCTGGCCGCCATGCTGGCTTTCTTTACGAGAGAACAGCTACACCCATTAAGCGGAGCCCTGCTGGATCAAGTCATGCAGCAGACCTTCTCTAGTAAGTAGCACTTTAAGCCAAATTGGGAAACGGTGATGGAAAACATTTTGAGGAAACCGACATGTTTGGAACCAGAATTTTGAAGACATGTGATATCTAGCAACCCGCACTGAGCACGCGTGGTGGACTACCTCTCATAAACAGAAGTTCTGCTCAGTGTTATCGTGCAGAAAAACTTCTCAAGTTAGTTTTTTTTTATTTAAAAGAGTGTCCTACCAGTTTGAGTGTCCGGGTACGGATACGCGTGCACCTACTAAAGTATATAACTAAAATCGATTGTTGGTAGCGAAGGATTGAAATCATCTCAAGTATTTTAAGTAACTAGCTTCTGATGTCGCGATTAGTGTAATCACTTACTAGGCCCAACCTGGGTTATCCCCATGACGTAATCTTATAGTAGGGTTTGTTCTCCGGACGCAGCTGAATACCTGTATTTGAAATAGGGCGCCCGCATATCTGCCCTCCACAACCCAGTTCAGTTACAAATAAGTTGAGGTTGGTGCAACCAAATATACGTTAAAATAAACATTTGATTTTATTTGTTTTCAGAACTGAAGCCTGAAGCTTTTGAGGGATCGAAACTTCAGTTTCTCATAAACGCAGCCAATTTAATCGGCGATTATTTTGGAGGTAAATTAAAATACTTTCTTTGTGCTCGATTAGTGTGAGATTTTTGTTTTTTACATAAAAGCTCGCATATGTCAAATCATACAGAAAAAAAGAGGTTACCCATTATTGTCACCAGATGGCACTTCTATAGTTTTAGTACAAATTGACGTTTACTAGTACTCAGGGTGCTGTTTGAGAACAAGGTGTGAATGCTTGGTGTAAGGCCGTGATTGCAAATTAAAATATTCAATAAAAGAGTTTCAAGCTAGCAGGGACAAGCCTGTTACCACAAATACAAATTCCACTCTTAATTTACTAATAAGTCATAATTTTGTTTCATTTCAGAGGCACGCCTAAGCGGAAAAAAAGCACATTATTTAGTACGGCCACTGATAAAATTCATGCACGCCTTGCTAAGGCGAAATAATATTCGGGCACACCAGTGTCTCGCCACACAGGTATGTGTCTCCGGCTATAATATACTACACTGTACTACCTACACCGGAACTCTAATTCTTCAAACACAACAACACTGCTTGACGCTAGAAATAGATTTGGTGTTGTAGTTTTTATTATTCTATTTCACGAAGGTGGTCTGGTCTTGGTCGTGTTTGTAGAAAACGCAGGCATTTCTATAGTATTCGATGACCGTCGATAATAATTTTATCTATGTTAAATAAATAAAATTTTGAGTCGGCGCCAAATAATAAAATGATTAATTACCTTCGTGAACCTTTTTCATTTCTACGTACATATAAAATTTAGAGACTTAATAATCAGATTGTTGTTTGGTGCTGACTCAAAATAAAATTTGATATTTTATGTAAATAAGCTCAATACTTAAGACTTAAAAGGTTTATTCATTTCTTGCTTTTTAGTTCTTTTTCGTTTGTTAAATTTTTTATTAAAAAGTTTTTTGAATCGTCACCTGGAACTATTTATGATGATACCCCGCGTCACTATATCTTAAAAAATACGACAATTTTTTTCATTCAAAATTCATATACCTAGTCCATGTAACTGTGTTAAGAGCGTTCATCGCACACGGGCTGGCAACGTCGCATTTCTAGATGTTTTTTGTAAACATTAAACGAAAAATTACATTAAGTACAGTCAATTGTTTTCTTTTTGCAGTCTTCTTCTAATTGTTTCGGTGGTACTTTTTGCAGTATTACTACATATTACGAATAAATATTTTAGAGTAAATGTTAAAAATAATGATCTAGCTAATTGACTGAGTAAAAATAGTACTCTCATTTAAATTTAATAAAATAATCACAAATAACCTCTAGAAACGCGACGTTGCCAGCCCGCACGCGGTGAACACTCTTAACATCCATCCAGTCGTTAAGGCAACAAGGCGTCACCCTCCTTGGGCAGTTGGAGAAGAATCCAACCAAACTCAAAGCATTTTTTTTTATTTAACGATTCACAGGCACTCTTGAACTGTCAGGGTCGGTCAGTCAAAAAAGATAAAGGTAGTTGCCACTTTAGGTTTGTTCTGTCAAAAATATCTGACGATAATATCTCAAATTTCTTTTCCAGCTGATGCGAAACCGTCGTGAGCTCTTCTTAGTGGTACCACAAGAGCTAGATGAACTATCAGCCTCCATCCGCTTACGCCTCCAATCAACACCGTCGATTAGCAACATATGCCTGTTTGTAGCTGCTGACCTGTGTCAACCCGAGTTTCCGCAACTGTGGTAGTATGTAAGGAACATACTACCACAGCCAGGGAATTTCACATAAAAATGTCTACCGCATACAATAAAAAATTTAGTATTATTCCATTTATTTCATTTTATGTACAAACACATACATTTTTAACCGACTTCAAAAAAGAGGAGGTTCTCAATTCGTCTGTACGTTTTTTTTGTTTTTTGTATATTTGTTACGCAATATCTCCGCCATTTGTAAATCGATTTTGATGATTCTTTCTTGTTTGGTAGGTCATACTTCATAGGTGGTCCCATATAAATTTTGTCTATATCGATTCAGCACTTTTTGAAAAAATCAACATAAACAAAAACTATGTTTTCACATTGGTTTTTTCCAAAGTTTCAAATTCCATGTTATTGGGGTTATCTATTCGGGCATAATTTTAATATTTAGTTATACTTCTGGGGTACAACAACTACAAAGTGAAAAATAAACAAATTTTTTTACAAAAAATACAACCGTCTTCTAAAAATTACAAAATAACTTTATTTTCGGAAGTCGGTGTCAAATAACGAAGAAACAAAATATAAAACCGACCGAAATAGGAAGAAGTATGATGTTAAAACTATAGGAGAGCCGTGGTCGTATGCCACCTTATCTTATAGATTGCTTACTACAGTTATAATGCCACGTATTGTTGTAAACAACCTGCAGCTGTCATACGACCACGGCTAATCGACTATCATCTAAACCGTTTGGGTTTTTATTTTGATTAAAATTATTTTGTTACTTAAATTATATTATGGGGTTGTATTTTGTAAGAATATGCGTCCAGTGCCGCTTCACAACTTATTTCATTCAGGTTTTACTGAACAACTAGCTCCTGCCAGCGGCTTCTCCCGCGTGGAACTCAAACATTATCCTACGGGAACATACTCCCGGGACAAAAAAGTATCCTCTGTCTTATTCCAGGACATGGTCTACCCGTGTGCCGTGTGTGTGTTAGTGTAGTTTCATTCAAATCTGTTCAACTATGACAGTCATGAAGATGTAACAAGCAGACAGACAGACGGGCAGACAGAGTAACTTTCCCATTTATAATATTGGTATGGTCTTACCTAGACCGTGTGTCCTTTAGCATTATATCGGATTTTGAAAGATTCCTTAATCCTTCTTATTCGTTAAGAATCTTGTGACTAATCTAGTCCCAAACTCACCGGTATTTCGTGTTATGACAAAAATATAAAGCCCTTTCATTTGACACCCTACACGGGAAGTGCTGATTAAGTCCTTTCTTAAGGCTCTACTACCCGGAAAATGGCGCCCTCATTGAAAAAAAAATCGTAGCATAGTATAGAAAATATTTTTTTTATTTACTTATTAATTTATTTAAGCAAACAGGTCGGAATCAGTAACTAAGACTGTCAGCCAATTACAAGTCTCCACTTATAAAATACAGAAATAAGAAGTAAGTTCTATGGACATTCACAATTTCACAGCAAATTACTGAGTAACTAATCAATACCTATACTACTATGTTGCACGCACTGCGTAACGATCGCTAAATAATCAAAGTTTAACAACTTATATGAGAAAGTCTCGGCTTAAGCACTTCCTGGCTGAGGACACACTAGTTTCGAACAAATCTAAATCGTGCTGTTAACAAAGTTTGTTTAAATTTCTGCTTACACGCACAATGTATGAGTTCTGCCTATAATTAGTTGAGGCAGATGGCACACGCAGAGGTGGATTAAATCGTTTAGACTTTCTGGGGGTGTTGAAATAGAATTTTGAAAAAATATTGGAGCAGTTTATGCGATTATTAAAGATTTTCAACAACAGAACACAGTCAGAGATCTCACGGCGGTACATCAAGGGTAGAATATGATATTTTTTGCAGACGCTAAGGTAATTTTCTGAGTGATACGGTATTTTCTGGTGGTAACATAAATATCTTATAAACCTTTTTGGATGCTCTCAATTTGGTTAATGTATTTGTGGTAATATGGGTTCCATATTTCAGACGCAAACTCCAAGTGGCTTCTAACAAAGGTACAGTATAGGATTTTTAAAGTTTTGTACTTTT
The DNA here is from genome assembly GCA_951329385.1 of Polia nebulosa. Taxonomy (NCBI): domain Eukaryota; kingdom Metazoa; phylum Arthropoda; class Insecta; order Lepidoptera; family Noctuidae; genus Polia; species Polia nebulosa. The sequence goes on from OX589614.1 coordinate 19,573,531, forward strand.
GGCTTGAGAGAAACAATTGGTGTTGGGATGTCCGCTTTTGATGTGAGTGTAGAACCTCTACACTTGGTGATACTTGAAATGACGTAGTCCAGACTATTTACATTGATATTCAGGTTTATTGCAGAAAGATATTACAAGGTTTTTTGTTGTAAGTATGTGCGCGTACAAAGCAGTGGTAGGTAGCGGAAAGAATATTCAAAAAGAAAATTAACGTAGATGCGTAGCACGTTTGTGGGTCGACCTTTTTTTCGTCGTGGCGGCCGTAGTTGACAGCACACGTCCTTAAGGCGAAGTTGAACTCTTAAGGGGAAGTCTGAACATGTCCCCGGCCTTGGAAGTATCGACGTCCAACACCTTGCCATCGTCCTCATCAACGAACAGTGGACAGATTTAAGGAAATGCGCGTCTGACAACTCCTGACTTTGTTTGGATGTCAGCCACTCGAGAAATCCCGTCCTTGCCTGGCATTGTTGAGATGATCCGCCCCAGGCTCCATTTCAGTGGCGGAGTGTTGTCCTCTTTGATGACGACAAGAGTGATTGGCTGAAAATCACGCCCATTTCGTCTCCACTTTGTCCTTGTTTGCAGTTCCGAGATATATTCTTGGGACCACCGAATCCAGAAATGTTGTCTGAGCTGCTCGAGCCTCTGGTATCGTGTCAGCCGGTGAGCAGGGACATCAGTCAGCTGTGGCGTCACAGGCGCTGTTAGGAGTCGACCAACCAGGAAGTGAGATGGACACAAAGGAAGGAAATCGTTAGGATCTGCCGATAAAGGACTAATGGGGCGGGAGTTGAGGGCAGTTTAAATTTGTGTTAATACAGTGCTATATGATATCGAATGTTAAGTGTGCGCACCAACGACTCGTAACAAGTGGTGATTGCACGACTTAACTCCAGCCTCCCACAGTCCACCAAAATGAGGCGCATAAGGCGGTATAAAAGAAAACTTAATGTCCTGACTAGTCGCGTACTCAATAAGGTCGTCAGAACATTTCGATAGAAATTTAGAGAATTCATTTGCATGACCCACAAAATTCCTACAGTTATCCGAAATTAGTTCATCAGGTTTGCCGCATCGGGAAATAAATCTCCATAACGCAAGTAAATAAGCATCAGAAGATTGGTCACTGACAAGCTCTAAATGTATTGCGCGTGTTACTAAACAAATAAACAGACAAATATAACCCTTTATCAATTTAGAGCGCCGGCCTTTACGATTCAGTACGAGCACCGGCCCAGCGTAGTCCACACCACTACGTAAGAACGGAAAGCTTTGAGTGATTCTCTCTTCCGGTAAATTGCTCATAATTGGAGATAGAGATTTACCTCTCAATCATGTACACGTAACGCACTTATGAACAGTGCGCTTGGCCAGGTTTCTAACCCCCACCGTCCAGTGGGACTCGCGTACGCTGTACAGTAAAGCCTGCAGCCGCTTGTGCTCGTGCCGAAACAATTACACTGAAAACCAGCGGTTGGAAGAAATTAGTATGGGATGTTTCTTATCGAAATTAAAATCTGATGACGATTTTATTCGGCCACCGACTCGTAAAATGCCGTCACTATCTACGAAGATATTTAATGTACTTAAATTATGTTTATTTTTCAATAATTTGTTATTAGACAATAATTTTAATTCTTCTGGAAAAGATTCGCGTTGGGACAACTTCACTGAAATCATGCGTGCATTCCTCAACTCATCAACAGTGAGAGGCCCGTGCCGAGTGATATTCTTGTTGCGAGAATTGTAAATGAAACGTAATACGTACGCACATGTTCGTTACATACGATTAAACTGTGAAAATCTTTTAAAAGAAAAAAGTGAAGTGTGCGTTGTACTTACTAATGCGTGAATTTTTGCTGGCCTTAATTCAGGCAAATCAGAATGTGCTACATAGGCCCTATTTGAAATAGCTTGGCTACACCTAAATTCAGGTTCACCTAAAAATGCTGGGCCCTCCCACCACAACGTGGAAGTTTGAAGATCTTCTAGACTGACGCCACGAGACACCAAGTCGGCTGGATTGTCTTTACCACTCACGTGACACCACGGAACTTCCTTGGCAATTTCGTGAATCTCAGCCACTCGGTTTTGCACGAAAGTTTTCAGCAACTTTGGGGCCATCCGTAGCCAACCCAATACAATGGTGAAGTCACACCAGAAAATTGTCTTTAAATTGACAGCGTAGTGATTCACGTATATACTTTGTGAAATAGCCTAGCACCTAGTACAGCTCCGCATAGTTCCAGGACCTCATCATCCCAGGCTATCTTCAACAGTCATAATTTTTGCAACAGAATTTTAGCTGTTATTATCATAGGGCTCAACAATCCCAACGAATAAAAAATCTGTGAAATCGTAGACATAATATAACGCTTTGTAATTAATTGTTGACCGTTTTTATTGTTGAATTGCGTGTTAAATTAAAATAATTATCGCTTATTTTATGCCACCCTAACCCTAAAGTCTTGGAATGAACATTATCGCCCAATCCATAACTAAGTCAGATTCATTGTTTTCAATGCGATTAATATCGACATTAAACATCCACTTGCGAAGGAAAAAACAACCTGACTTTAGAAAAATATTTTTGCAACGTTTTTACAAATATCTAAAAGCTGTTGTTTATTATCACAACCCGTAATCATATCATCAACGTAGAAATCTTCATTAATGATTCTTGTGACGTCAGGAACTCAGGATCCGTACAATCAGCCGCCAGCTGTTTCAGACATCTACAATTCGGAAATGGCGCGGATGCGGTACCGTAAGTGACTGTATTCAGCCGGTAAATATCCAACGGCTGCGACGGATCATCACGCCACAATATCAATTGAAGGTCACGCTGATCTTCGTGAATAAGACATTGCTGATACATTTTTTCAATGTCTGCACAAGCCGTATATTTATATTGCCTAAATCGTAATAAAATAAACAACAGATCGCCTTGTATCGGTGGGCCTACCATTTGTAATTCGTTGAGCGAGATGTCATTGCTAGCTGCGGTACTGGCATCAAACACCACACGCAGCTTGGTGGTGGTGCTGTGCTCACGCAATACTCTATGATGCGGGAGGAAATAGTTAGGCGTCCCGACGCGATCAACACGACTCATGTGACCGAAGCGAATGTACTCGTGAATGAAATCGGCGTAAAGTTTTTTATAATTAGGGTTGAGTAGTAAACGGTTTTCGAGGGTGAAAAACCTACGTTCTGCGTGTGAATAAGTTTCGCCTAAGGTATCAGGTGATTTTTTAAAAGGAATGCGAACTTTGAACCTTCCGTCACTATTGCGCGTAGTAGTGGTGACGAAATGTTGTTCACAAGAACGCTCCTCATCTGTGCGCGTGTCCCAATACGCAGAAATGTCATCTAACTCCCAAAATTGACGTAACTGGGAATCGATGGACTGAAGAAAAGTTACACTGGATGTGCCTATCACAACGCGTAATAGTACAAATTGCTCCTGAAATAATCCATCCCAATTTTGTATCTAATAAGAAAGGCCCACTAGGTAATCTTATTTTATTAGAATAAATTAAATTCCAAAATTTATCTGCACCGCTTAAAATATCTATATTTTGAGATTCATTAAAATGCGGGTCTGCCAAAACAATATGTTCGGGAATATTCAGCTGGCTGCCTTTCTGTGACAATGCAGGCAGCGCCGACGTAATGTTAGGCAATACAAAACATTGTAAACGTGTAGTGTAAGGGTGGATACGCGACTTTAACTCGATATCACATATTTGCGTAGATTTTGTGACCGAATTACCCACACCTCGAATTTCTTGAGTGGACTGTATAACTGGCGCTTGAATTAAATTACACAAAGATTGAGTATGAAACAGCGTTCACTACCGCTGTCACGGAGTGCACGCGCTAGGTGATAATTGATACGATTATCAGCTATCTCAACTAATGCGGTCGATAGTAGAACCGGTTTCATTACAGTTGATTGAGTGGACATAAAAGAAAAGAAAGAAAGAAAAAGAATTTATTTGCCACAAATTATCGACATACAAAACAATATGATTACACACACATACAAACACACATATAAAATAACACACACACACGCATATAATATATTGAAATATTTATGTGTGCTTTATTCGCATGGATCGTGTTAAATTCCAGTGCAGAGGACGATCCCGGTGCGGTGAGCACGGTATGGGGCGGAGGCAGCGGTCCTGCGGCAGTAGTCACAGTAGTTTGTAGCTCATTATCGTGAGACACATGAAGTGCTACAGATTGATTTTTATGACTATCGGAATGCAGTAACGAATTGTGTTTTTTGTTACATAATCGACATGGCCCAAACTTACAATTATCTAAAGTGTGATTCGAGCGTAAACAATTAATGCATAGTTTCTTTTCGTGAACGAATTTAAGCTTACAATCCAAATTAAAATCGAGAAACTTTTGACACGCGTAAAGTAAAAGTAAACATTGTAGTTAATTTTAGACAGGTTATTATTCGTGTTTCGTTTTTTATTATCTATATTGTGTTTGCTATGTGACACTTGCAATGTTTCCAGCACGTCAGCCCTGTCCTTAAGAAACTTTATCAAATCATCCAACTTAAGCTTAGAATCGCCATTCCTAGACAATAGTGTATGCTTGTGTGGTTTCCACTCCCGTTCGGTGATTGAATCTAATTTAAAGACAATTAAATAGATAACCAATGTATCCCACGAATCAGTTGGCTCGTCAAGGATTTTTAAAGCGCGTAAATTTTTTAATACTGTATCTATTAAATTTCTAATGAGAACTGGCGATTCCTTCTTTACATTCTGCATTATGATCAACGACATGACGTGATTATACACTAACAATTGACTGTTGTTGTACCGATTAAGAAGTAAATCCCATGCAACCGCGTAATTAGCAGTAGTGAATTCTACAGAATTAATAACTAGCTCCGCACTTCCCTTTAGTGATGATTTTAGGTAGTGAAACTTTTCTATATTGCTAAGCTCGTTAGAATTGTGCACTAAAGATAGAAAAGTGTCCCTAAATTTCAACCAGTGCTCGTATGAACAGTCAAAGGTGAGCATAGAAATTGTGGGTAATTTAACGGTCGGTTTGTGACTACATTTGTTAGAACTGTCAGTAACCTCACTCAAATGTAACAAATATTCAGCTTGAGATAATACGGTGTAGTAAGTATTCTCAAACAATTCCCTTTCTTTAATTCTTTAAAGCGCGAGGGCGAGTAATGGGTAGCGCATCCGATATGGACCAGGCCCGAGTCGACGTCGCGTAGTGTTCTACATGCGCCTCAAAAAGACGTCAGCGGCAACCGACGGGGTCTGCTAGGGCCGATGACTGCCTGGGGTCCCGAGTTTTGAAATAGAGTTACTGCGGCCCTTGGCACAGGTAACTGAAAGAAGTATAAGAAGGCAGGGAGACAAAATGATACACCTTTAATTATCTAAGTCAACACCAACTTTTTTACAAAAACTTAAATGTAATACCTAATGTGGGTGTTATTTTTATTAATCATGCCATAGTAAGTACATAATGTTTAAAAATATAAGTTCAGAAATTAAAATCTGACTATAAAAAACGCGCTCTGAAAAGTATGAAACAAGAAAATATTCTTAGACATAAGAATGTTTAGCAGATAGCCATGGTCGTATGCCACCTTATCATAAAGAAAGCTTACTACTGTTATAATGACCTGTATTGTTGTATTAACAACCCGCAGGTGGCATGCCACCACTACTATCCTTAATGTTTTAGTTTGTTGAGATTTATGTTTTTAACCTATTTTTTATTAAGATTATTTTGGGGTTTTATTTTATTAGAAAGTGTTTTTTGTGCCCTTCCATTTGATACCAGACACGACACCTTACCTGAAGGCTTTTTTTTATTCATGAGTTTATGTAATTTATAGGTCTCTATATTGAATTTAAATAGTGTCACGTCGCAGAACCAGTACACGATCAAGAAGTTTCCAACGATACTCGTGCATCATTTGCCAAATTTTAATGTATTGTTTAGAAGTTATGAAAGTAACAGATGAACAAACATACATACTGGTTAAAATCATTACGATAATAAAAGAGGTGTAGGTAAGGACACCCCATTACAAAATTAACTGAGGCATGGATTTTTTTCACTACCCAACACGCTTAAAACAACACAAAATTAGAATATATTTTTGATAGATCGTATTTGGACGTTTGGAGTTTGGGAATAGAGGGTTCAGAAACTTGCTTGCTTCAGGGATATTTTTTGCCTATGCGTTGCTGCCACATATTAAGTACAAGTTTGGTGCATAACTGTGCTTGCTCCATCTGATTGACTTTGTTTCTGAGAACTTGGTATTTGATGAGTGTGAGTTTTTAAAGTGATTATGTAAAACAGTGCAACGGTTTTCTAAACCCTTCTTTGGCCTATTATGGTTTTAGATCTTGGCCTGATACTCAATAATTTAATCAGACAAGAATTGCAGAATACGTTTTAGCTCTTCTTTAATAGCTTGCCTCACTTCTCTGCGCAGGTCTGGTAGTACTTGTGGCGTTGTGTTCTCAGCATGGACACAAGTGCATGTGGTAGCAACATCGCATCTTACACCCTCGTAATCTGCTGTGCACTCACAAATTGCTTCATCCTCCTCATTCAGGGAGCAGACACCGTTATTTAAACAATGCTTATGGCACGCATTAACTTCGCACCTTTCTCCTGAGTATCCAGCTTCACAACTGAAATAATAAAGACAAAACTGTGTTACTCGATAAACAAGGAAAACAACGAATATTTGTGACTATTTGTAACAGGGGGACGAGGTGCGCGACCTGGTTGCGGATCACCGACACTTCGTTTAGGATGCTCTGTTATAGTGGTATACTCGTAGTTTTTTTGCAAAGCAGACTATACCTATTAGATTACGTTCAATTTATTTATTTTATTCAAAACAAAACATTGTTGTACGTGTTAAAATAAATATAATAATATATAATAAGTAAGTATATATCCTATATCTACAAACGTGTGGGTGAGCACTGCTCTCCTAGCTAGGTTATGAAAACCTATGTTGAAGAGAAGCAGTCTGGTCCCCTTTTTTTTGTGCGTGGGAAATCATCCTATAACTTTTCCCGCTCTGGGTGGAGCGGGAGGGCGTGTCAGACTCGGGCCTGGTGCTGTTCGAACGTCGACCTACCCATTACCCGCCGTCCACAGGCCCGCGTCTACGGTGGCCAGAGATCGTCTTGCGACCCCCGACGCCCAGGGCGTCTCCTGCGACGGCTGCGGCTGGGGGCGAGAGGGCCACTCCGTTGAGTCTCCCTCACCCTTTCCGCCTCTTCCTTCGCGAGCATTACTGCTTCGCAGAAGGAGGAGACTACTTCCCATTCCCTCTCACTCCGTACCATGACCTGAACCAGGTTCGGGTGTGAGAGATCGCTATTGTCTATCGCATTCACAAGGACACGGCGGTGCTCTGCCCAAGCGGGGCAGATCTCCACTGTGTGCTCCACCATGTCCTTCGGGTGATCCGCATAATAGTGACATCCGGGCGTTTCCTCCCGCCTTATCCGACACAGGAACCTTCCGAAATAACCGTGTTCGGGGAGGACCTGTGTCAGGCGTAAGGTAAGGATGCTGTGGCACCTTTCCAGCCACTCCTCAAAGTTATATGAGCGTTAACCTAGCTGCCTATTACTACTGATCGTTAAAACGATCCGCATTTTCCGAGCTTTCCTGGAAACTCGGACTTCTCAAAGAGGGGCACTACCGCCGCAACGGTGGCGTGTCCAGCGCTGGGTTGCGACGGTCGCTCTATTCATGTTGCCATGAGATCGTGCCGGAGCTCAGTCCGCGGAGCCGCGAGGTGTCGCCGTTTCGCCTACTCGCGCCACTGCCAGAGGAGCGCGAGGACCTTGGCCTCCAGATACCATGGCGAGAGTAGCTGGCTAGTTCCCTAAGGTCTTTACTAGGTCGTTACTTATTGCTTCTGATGTTAAAAATTCATTGATAAATCTTTCAGGAGGCGCAAGTACTCTTGAATATATACTTCTTCTTAGGGTTCCAAAAGTCCGAATGAAAAAACGGAGCCCTTATAGGATCACTCGTGTGTTTGTCTGTCTGTCCGTCTGTCACTACCATTTTGCTACGAATATGCTGGACCGATAAATTTAAAATTTTGTACACATATGAATACCTGTGACCCAAACCCGGGCGTATAACCTAAATAATATAACTTTTGGGGTGAGAATCGAAATCAAAGTTTAACAAACTGTGTTGTGCGACATATTAAATGAAAGGGCACATTGGGAGGGTCTCGAATATATTAACATATATAATTTTGAAGTTATTTAAGAAAATAAATGAAAAATTACGATTCCCAAGTATCTCCAAAACCACTAGGCCTAAGATTTTGAAAAAAAAAATACAGAAAGTTGTTCTTTACTTACAGATTACAGGAAAACCTATAAAGTGGAGGCAGTTTCAAACGCAGACGACACTGCGGTTGTTTTTTCGGGAAACTCATGGAACCTTGTGAAAACTGTCGCGGAACAGGGTCTGATTAGGATGGCTGCCTGGCTCAAAGCAAACCTTTTAACCCTTAATACTAATAAAACTAATTTTATTTGTTTTTCCCCAAACCAAAGATCACAACCTGGAACTGATTTTGGCATTACTATTCATGTTTGTCCAAATTATGCCCTCTATAATTATACAAGTAATTGTGACTGCCAGAATATACAACAAGTCAGAGCCACAAAATATTTAGGCATAATTGTTGACCAAAGACTGTCGTGGCACCCTCACGTTGAGATCCTAATAAAAAGGATCAGGAAGCTAATTTGGGCCTTCAAAACTTTACGTCATGTTATGTCCGCCCAACTTATAAACAAGATCTATATAGCTCTGGCACAATCCATAATAACATATTGCATTTCGATATGGGGTGGAGCTTCCAAAATGAAATTTCTTGATCTGGAAAGAGCTCAGCGATCACTTATCAAGGTGATGTATTTTAAACCATTTAGGTTCCCCACAACAGACCTCTATAAAGTCAGCAACTTGCTTTCAATTAGAAAACTTTATATTCTAAATGTGACCTTAACCCTGCATAAACGTCTTCCTTTTGACCCAACTACTCAGAGCAGAAGACGCAGAGATATTGTGGCCTACTCTCCAGGGGTTAAAACGGCTTTTGCCAGACGTCAATATGTTACACAGTCCACCTACATCTATAATAAACTGAATCTTAAGTGTGACATATATCCCATGCTGTTATACGATTGTAAAAAAACAATAGGTGATTGGTTAAAATCCCTAACATATGAAGAAACAGAAAACATTCTGATCAGAGTAAGCTAACATGCTGGATACCTACACATAGATATACACACACACACACACAGACACCATCACATGCACGCACAAACATACACACAAGCACACATAAACAAACACGCACACACAAAACAAAACACACACCTACGCACATATAAATACGTGCACTCCTCACACATCGAGAGCTGCTTAAAATTATTTAATTTCTTTTCTTTTTCTTTTAATTAGTTTCAGTATTCATTGTTAAGATACCACATAAAGGAAGAGTGAGACAGCTCCGACACAAGTACTTTGTAACTTACTGGGGCTGCCTCAGTTTATGTATGACACAATGTTTGAGTTTTTAAATAAACATTTTTGTATTTTTTTTGTATTTTTTGTAGTTTAGAAAACCCTGAAAAAATATGATTTATTCGGAACCCTTTGCGCGTAAATCAGACTCGCTCTTGGCCGGTTTTTTACTATGGGACCTCCAATACTGTAAAGATGTATTTTTTTCAAAGCTTAGTAGTGGTTTCTGTAACTGAAACAGTTTTTTTATCTAACTTATATTTTTTAGGAAAGATATGGTTTTTATCATCAATTCAGTTTCATGATGTGATTCCTAAATGCTAATACCTGATTTAGTTATGAAAAGTAAACAGAAACATTATTTGTGCCCAATTTTCGAGGGTTTCTCTCAATTTTTTAAGGATTTCATCATCAGGATCTGATGATCCTGTTTTCCTTAATATGAAACTACCCTTGAGGTATACCCTATGCAATAAAGAAAGAATCATCAAAATCGGTACATTAATAACGGAGTGAGGGCCGAACATAATACATATAGAGACACTATTCGCGCCCGAGGTTTTCTTTCTCTCAATATTATCAGGATTCCATCATCAGATCCTGATTTCCTTGATCTTGAGGTATACCCTATCTAAAAAAAAGAATCAACAAGATCGGTTCATAAATAACGTAGTGAGGGCTGACAATAACACAAAAAAAAAACATATATATAGGTCGAATTGAGAACCTTCTCCTGTTTTTTTTCGTCCGTTAAAAATAACATTAATTCTTGTCCGACTTACAATATTTGTCGTGCACAGAACTTAATACTTTGTAAATATAATTTTTAAAAACCTAGTCAATAAATACTTTTGATTTCTTATTACAAATTGTTTAATTTTTACTTCTATATATTTTTTCTCGAATAATGTTCTTATTATCAGATAAATTACAAAAACAAAAATTCAGAAAATTAAAATATAGTTTTTAATAATGTAAAAAGTTGACGCCAGCGGCGGGGCTCGATCTTGGGACGCTTTTTTTTTGGTTAGTGGGAAATCATCCAATGAATCCACCCAGAGCGGGAGATCCGCTCTGGGTAGAGTGGAAGTGCATGTCAGACTCTTACTGACTAAAACCCACCCCTGTTCCTTCCTTGCCTAAGTGCCCAAGGGTGCGGTTACTCATGTTAAGAATTTATCCGCTTCCACCACCTAGCGCATTCACGAGGACACGGCGGTGCTCCATCCGAGCGAGGCAGACCTCCACCGTATTCTCCACCGCATCCTCTAGACAATCCGCGCAGTGATAACACCCCGGCGTTTCCTCCCGCCTTATCTGATGCAGGAACGTCCCGAAACTTCCGTGTCCGATGAGGACCTGCGTCAGGCGGAAGGTGAGGACACTACCGCCGCAATGGTGGCGTGCCCAGCGCCTGGTTGCGACAGTCGCTGTCTCCATGTCGCCATGAGATCCTGCCGGAGCTCTGTCCGCCGAGCCGCGAAATTTCGCGGTAGCAGAGTTTCGCCCCGGCGTTTGGACTCCTCGCGCCAGTCCCAGAGTAACGCAAGGACTTTGGCCTCCAGATCCCACGGCGACAGTCCGGCAAGGAGGTTCGCCGCCTCACAGGAGACCACGCGGTATCCTAGGATCAGCCGAATGGCCATGACCCTTTGGGACGCGTTCAACCGGCGAGCTGGTCGTCGCCTCAGGGACTGCGCCCACATCGGTGCCCCGTAAAGGGCCATGGACCGCACGATTTCCGCGTAAAGCCTCCGGCAGGAGGCGTTTGGACCCCCCAGATTGGGCAGGAGCCGCTTCAAAGCAGCACTGGCCCGCTCCAATCAGGTAGCCAGACGCCGGAAATGCTCGACGAAGTTCCACTGGCTTTAGAGGACGAGTCCCAGGTACCTCATCGTCCCCTCGACGCTGATGTTAATCCCTCCTACCGTTGTCCGGGAACCCGACGGTCGCACGTTCCGAGGATCATGAAAACACATGGCCTCGGACTTGTGCAATTCCCCCTCGAGTCCCAGTTGCCGGATCATCTCAATGACTGTCGTAACCCAGCGTAACATCAAGTCGACCGCCACCTGGTACGACCACCTCTGCGCCAGGACCAACTTGTCAGCGCTGGGGAGGACAGCGCGCAGCACGCAGTCGTACCCGATGTTCCACAGAGGCGGTCCCAGGACCAATCCTTGTGGAACATCGCATGACATCTCTCGCCGGTTCCATTGTCCCTGGTGACCGGGGTAGATGACGGCCCTGTCCGTCAAGTAAGCGTCAACCACGCGACGGAGGTAGGGCGGCACCCGGTGATACCGGAGTGCCTCCACTATGCAACTCCAGGGCTGGGAGTTGAAGGCATTGGCGATGTCCAGAGACACCTCCAAGACGACCCTACCCACTACGCCACTGCATCCCCCGTCGTGAGGGCTCGTATGCGCATGATGGTATCCGCCGTGGAGCGCCCCCTGCGGAAGCCGTACTGGCTCTCTGCCAGATCCGGCCCCACCCGCACCAGCTGCCCGACGAGGTGGTCTGCATTTACTCTTTCGAATAGCTTGCCCACCTCGTCGAGTAAGCGGACAGAGAGACCGCAGGGCAACTCCGTTTTTTGATCAGGACCAGCTTCCCCGTCTTCCAACGAATTGGAAACTGGCCCCTCTCCATGCATGCGCTCAGGAGCAATCTCAGTCAAGGCCCGAGAGCTTCCTCCAAGGCCGGGACCCAGACTTTCCTATGAAAGCCATCGGGTCCTGGGGCGGTGCTTTTGGCATTCAACCTACGCACCGCCGCTTTCAGCTCTACCTCGGTCACCTCGGGAGCATCGTCGTCGTCGGGTTGGTCTGGCAGTCAACTGCTTGTCGCCTTAGGGCCGATTGCACCAATGAACTAATCGCGATTAGTTAAACTAAACTCATTTCATGCGTTTAATCGAGATTAGAGCTTCATTTTGCGTTTCACCACTACAAACTAAACTAGTTTAAGCTTAACTTAGTTTAAATTCTAAACGCCCTGTTTTTGGTGAAACACAAAATGAAGCTCTTAACTCGATTAAACGCATGAACTGAGTTTAGTTTAAACTAATCGCTATTAGTTTCATTGGTGGAATCGGCCCTTAGCCATATAGACCGTTATGCTCGCGAAAGCAGGGCGGGACTCGTAAGGGAAGCTCAACGGGGCGGCCCTCACGGTCCCGGCCGCTACCACCGCAGGACAGTACCCCACTGGGCGTAGGACATCGCGAGACGATCTCTGGCCACCGTAGACCCTAGCCTGAGGACGGCGAGCAGTGGGTAGCTCGCCGTCCGATCAGCACCAGGCCCATGAGTCGACGGCGCGTAGTGATTCACGCGCGCCTCAGAGATGAGTGTCAGCCACCACTGACGGGGCCCATCGTGGCCGGTGCCTGCATACCTAGCACCCTGATACACCCTAATTTCACCAATGATGGACTATCAATTCGGGCATTACTGTAGTATTTAGTTTTAGTTATGGGCTAGGTACAACAACTAAAAAGTGAAAAATTAAAGACTTTTTTCCAAAAAAATACAACAGGCTTCCAAAAAAAACCAGCCAAGTGCTTGTATTTGGGCTTCGTTGCGTAGTTGCGTGTTGGACTTCGCAGATTTAGGGTTCCTAGGGGTAGCGGATTGCCTAGGGGTAGCGGATAAATTCATAACAGAGTTACCACTCCTCTGGCCACTGAGGCAGGAAAGGAACAGGGGTGGGTTTTAGTCAGTAAGAGTCTGACGCGCCTTTCCACTTCACCCAGAGCGGTAGATGTCATTAGATGACTTCCCAACCCCCAAAAAAAAACTATTAACTATTTGGATGGTTTTGGGTCAACAGGATGCTTATACTGTGAAAATTTGAAGACTGTAAGCTCCAACAGCTGGGCTGTAAAACTTGTGTAATAGACGACGTACACGTGAGTGACAGCAATAGGGCTCCGTTTGAACCCTTCGGGCACAGAATCCTACAACACAAAAAAATTCAAAATAACTTTGGAAGTTGGTGTCAAACAATGAAGAACCAAAATTAGAAACACCAAGTTCTTCAAAAGTTATTTTAAATTTTTTGTGTTTTTTTTTTGTAGTAAATATTTAAGTAGATAATTTTGTGTTCGAATAATATTTGAATTAAAAAAGATAGAATAAATGTTTACTTAGTGAAGCTAACGTCCTATGACGAGTTCAAAGGGATATCTTATGAGTTAGGTATTGTTACGGTCGGTGCTCGTACTGTTACGTGATCTCTCTTCTCTTGCGTTAGTTATGCCTAGCTAACAATATTGACAGATACCGTACTTGACAAACCACAGAAAAGTATAAAACATTTGCAGACTTATTTATAAATACTTTTGGACGTGTAACATCTTTTCTCTCGCTTTCCTGCAATCTGTGAGCGATTTCGTGAAATGGACGGAAGTGTGTCTGTGTAACAGGAAGCCGGGGAAGCGCGCGCTATTCGATTTGACCAATGAGCGCGCGCCGTGGTAGAGTTCGCGCGGTCGACATCGGAAACAAATGTTTTTATTTAATTTTTCAGAATAGAATGTTAATGTTGCTTATTACCAATGTGAGATGTCAAATGTGACACATCATATGCGACTAATGTAAGGCTGGCTCGTTTTTTAACTTTGATTGGCAGATTCTTCTTTCAAAATTTTTAGGAGCATTTTGAATTAGAATCCGCTTACATACTCATTATTTGGTCAGAAAGGTTCAGGATGTGTTAACGATAGGTATACCTATCTATAAGTTGCTTAAGGCCCTACTACTGGCCAAGTAGCGCCCTTTTGAATAAAACATCGTAGCATAGCAAAGAAAATAAATATTAAAGAATGAACAAATCGTTTGTTACAAACAGGGTAAAGTAGTAGGCAAACGTACCAAAAACGGCCGTTTCTGGCACTTTTGCCTATTATTTTTGATAGGAAACATTCTGAGACCTGTTTTAACAACGTAAAAATACTTTATCCTTTTTGTGACAAACGTGACGTTGGATCCTTTAATATTTATTTTCTATGCTATGCTACGATTTTTTATTCAATAAGGGCGCCACTTGGCCGTTAGTAGACCCTTAACATGCCGGTAGAGATTATGAGCATTAGGGCCAGCTCCCACTAAGATGCGACGCGACGCTGCGCGATCTTTAGTTAGCAAGAAAATTTAAAAAAAAATGTACCTACACATAAAATTATGAGACAATTCGATTAAATTCGCGGCGCCTCGTTGCGCAGCGCTTAACTACTGCTTTCTTCAAGTATCGTGAACTGACCCTAGAAATCTTTACTAGTCCTTTTAATGAGATACTTAAACATGTTTTACCTGCATGTAGGTTGTCCCTCAGCACTGACACTACAATCTCCTTGCAAACAATAGTTCTTACAGATTGAAACTGAAGACTCAGGCTTCGAGTTATTTGGAATCAAATTCTTAAGTGCCTCGCAGCTCTTTGTTCCCTGAATTTGTTCCTGTATTGTGTAATTGGCTGCTATATGTTGACATACCCAACAGACTGAGCTAGACGTTGAAAATAGTTTTCTTTTCACATATTGTGATGGAATCTTCGGTAATTGCCAGATTCCCACTTGACCGTAGTTCTTCCAGTAGACGAAATCTTTTGATATGGCCAATGAATTTCCATAAGTTTGGTTTCTTACAATAATATGTAATGTTGTTCTGTTTTTTCCATTAAAATCGGCACTTTCAATAGATAGCTGATAATTGCCATTTACTTTTTCTGTCTCCGTCCAGTACATTTTCTGTGTCTGTTGGTCGATGGCCAAGCTGTGTCGGTAACGAAAATTGCTGTCTATTAAAACTTCTCTCTCGGAGCCATCAAACCGAGCCCTCTGTATATTGTAGTCTGTGATCCAGTAAATAAACCTGTAATTTGTATACAACAATCAATATTCACAAAGTTCAAAACGAATGATGCTGAGTCATAATAAAAATAGTAGCACATAGAATTTTTTTTTTTTAATACAATTTAAATATAGCATTTTGTATTAATACACATTTTCTTCTATACATGTAAAACTCAGCATTTAAATTTTGCCAGCAGGGCGCGCTGATAGAGACGCCATTGTCTTTTACTTATAACCCAAGCGTGTCACGTTTCACACACCACTACAAGGTGATTACACAAATGACGTATCCTGATAGTCCACGAAATATCAACAGCTGTTGATGTTTTCATGTTTATACAAGGTTCAAAAGAAAAGTAATAACTATTCATTGATTGTTATAACGAGAAATACTAGTGCCTCCTTTGCTTCTTTTAAGTCTTCACTTTTAGATTGCTCCCAACGTCGACCCGTGATATCGTTCCTATTCCACTCGATTCGTTTTCTGATCGCTATTTCGTCTGACATCAAAATGCACAAATCTAATGTCCGCATTGTTTTGTTTTGAATAATTTGCCGTTAATTACTTCTTAATAAAACCTGCACTGGCATCGATGTAGAGAGATAACCAGAGTAGTTTCAGCGTTGTAATAGCATTAATAAATAAATGCTGTTTGGTCTCTTTTGCAAGAAACTCGTTTCGATATGCTCAGAGCAAATCGTCTCGTGTTTTTGAGTCGCTAGCAGCCATCTATTTTTTACGCAAGGTTAATATGGATTATTATCTACACGACGTCACCTCACTGTCGCATTGTATTTGTGAAATAGTGAACTAACAGTAGTACGTAAGTAGTAAGTGTACTGGATTGTAACATGTTCCTAGACAAACAGCGCCACCTGCCACGTTCATTTATAACAAAATCGGGATACAGAAGTACAAACTATTGTGTTACGTTTCAGGACAGTTTTTTTTAGGGTTCCGTACCCGAAGGGTGTGAAGTGAACTTTAAACTTTCCGAAAACCCTATCCTCAGACCAAAACTAAGAATATCAAATCTTGAAATCAGTACGAACAACTAATGTTATAAATAAGAAAGTGTGGGGATGGATGTGATGACGCAACAGTAATATAGCTTAAACATAAAATTAACATATAGGCTATAATTTACAGTGCGGAGAAGTACCTACTAACTACACGCGGGTGAAGCCGTTGGCGGAAGCCAGTCAAAACTACTTTAAACTTAACCAAAATCAATAACCACAACATTATCCTAAGAAAGCTATCCTTCACGTCCCACTGCTGGGACACAGGCCTCCTCTCTGTGAGAGAGAAAACTAATTACACTAAATAATCTGCATTCCTCTTTCTACACTCGGAACGTTTCGAGCACAACACACAGTTTTTTGTCCGTTTTGTTTTATTTGTTTAGCCACTTTTAAGTGCATCGAAGTCTCGGGAAACCAAAGAAAACACATCTAAACACGAGTCGATTATCTACGACTGTTGTTTTTGGGTTTTGTCAGCTGTTTTGGACAACATCAACTAAGAAGTCACATATCGAAAGAAGTGCTGAATCACAGTGACTAAACTTCGTGTGCAGCGGATTGTCACCACTGGGCGCAGGATATAAGTGCTACAACGGTGTGCATTGCGCGCTCGCGGTGCTTTTTGATAGTGCAGTGCAGCAACGTTCGGAGGTGCAGTACAACGGCGCTCGGTGGTGCAGTACAACGACGCTCGGTGGTGCAGTACAACGATGCTCGGTGGTGCAGTACAACGGCGCTCGGTGGTGCAGTACAACGACGCTCGGCGGTGCAGTACAACGACGCTCGGTGGTGCAGTACAACGACGCTCGGTGGTGCAGTACAACGACGCTCGGTGGTGCAGTACAACGACGCTCGGTGGTGCAGTACAACGACGCTCGGTGGTGCAGTACAACGACGCTCGGTGGTGCAGTACAACGACGCTCGGCGGTGCAGTACAACGACGCTCGGTGGTGCAGTACAACGACGCTCGGTGGTGCAGTACAACGACGCTCGGTGGTGCAGTACAACGACGCTCGGCGGTGCAGTACAACGACGCTCGGTGGTGCAGTACAACGACGCTCGGCGGTGCAGTACAACGATGCTCGGTGGTGCAGTACAACGACGCTCGGCGGTGCAGTACAACGACGCTCGGTGGTGCAGTACAACGACGCTCGGTGGTGCAGTACAACGACGCTCGGTGGTGCAGTACAACGATGCTCGGTGGTGCAGTACAACGACGCTCGGTGGTGCAGTACAACGACGCTCGGTGGTGCAGTACAACGACGCTCGGTGGTGCAGTACAACGACGCTCGGTGGTGCAGTACAACGACGCTCGGTGGTGCAGTACAACGACGCTCGGTGGTGCAGTACAACGATGCTCGGTGGTGCAGTACAACGATGCTCGGTGGTGCAGTACAACGACGCTCGGTGGTGCAGTACAACGATGCTCGGTGGTGCAGTACAACGACGCTCGGTGGTGCAGTACAACGATGCTCGGTGGTGCAGTACAACGACGCTCGGTGGTGCAGTACAACGACGCTCGGTGGTGCAGTACAACGATGCTCGGTGGTGCAGTACAACGACGCTCGGTGGTGCAGTACAACGATGCTCGGTGGTGCAGTACAACGACGCTCGGTGGTGCAGTACAACGATGCTCGGTGGTGCAGTACAACGACGCTCGGTGGTGCAGTACAACGATGCTCGGTGGTGCAGTACAACGATGCTCGGTGGTGCAGTACAACGACGCTCGGTGGTGCAGTACAACGATGCTCGGTGGTGCAGTACAACGACGCTCGGTGGTGCAGTACAACGATGCTCGGTGGTGCAGTACAACGACGCTCGGTGGTGCAGTACAACGATGCTCGGTGGTGCAGTACAACGACGCTCGGTGGTGCAGTACAACGATGCTCGGTGGTGCAGTACAACGATGCTCGGTGGTGCAGTACAACGACGCTCGGTGGTGCAGTACAACGATGCTCGGTGGTGCAGTACAACGACGCTCGGTGGTGCAGTACAACGATGCTCGGTGGTGCAGTACAACGACGCTCGGTGGTGCAGTACAACGATGCTCGGTGGTGCAGTACAACGACGCTCGGTGGTGCAGTACAACGATGCTCGGTGGTGCAGTACAACGATGCTCGGTGGTGCAGTACAACGACGCTCGGTGGTGCAGTACAACGATGCTCGGTGGTGCAGTACAACGACGCTCGGTGGTGCAGTACAACGATGCTCGGTGGTGCAGTACAACGACGCTCGGTGGTGCAGTACAACGATGCTCGGTGGTGCAGTACAACGACGCTCGGTGGTGCAGTACAACGATGCTCGGTGGTGCAGTACAACGATGCTCGGTGGTGCAGTACAACGGCGCTCGGTGGTGCAGTACAACGACGCTCGGCGGTGCAGTACAGCGCAAGCGTTCCTGTAACAAATTATTGCGACTGGTCTATGTTCCAAACATATACGCGATCGTGTGAGTAAAGCACTCCATTAATACAGTAAACAGAGTTATTCACTGCATGCTATTGGCAGGTCCTTGCTTATTTTTGAGCTGTACTTAATTTCAAAAATGATCCGTTCACCTCCTAAAACTACATCATCACCCTTACACAACTCTGAACCTGTTAAGTATGAGTTCTAATAAAGAAACCAATTTGCATATTACTCAGAGGAAAAGAAAGCGAGGTGATGACGCCGAGTTGCAACGCCTAGAAACTATGATGCTAGATTTGAAGGGCATTTTCACTGATTTTGTCTCTGATCAAAAACAGCACAATAATAAAATTGACTCCCTTCACTCAGCCCTTGAGGATATAAGGTCTCAAAACAGCCTAATACGTAGCCAAAACATTGAAATTCAAACTCAGAATGATGAAATCCGAACCCAGAATGTCCAAATCCAAAACTCGGTGCAATATTTATCCGACAAATACGATGATGCTATGCTAGAGATAAATAACTTACAGGCGGAGTGTAATGACAACCAAAAAGTTATAAAAACGCTTGAGCTTAAGGTGGACTATCTGGAGAGAAACTTAAAAGCTGCAACAATAGAAATAAAAAATATTCCAATCTCAAACCCTGAGACCAAATCAACACTAACATGGTTAGTTCAAAAACTCGGTAGTATTATTAATCAACCTGTTCCACCAACTGATATCAAAAATATTTTCCGTTTGAGAGGCAAAAAAGAGACAGTGGGCACTGTCATTGTAGAATTTTCATCCACATCAATAAAAGAACAGTTCATGCAATCCACTAAAAACTACAATAAGTAAATATAGGAAATCGTCTTAACACCACTCACCTGCAGGTTGTAGGACCTCTGAAACCAATATTCATATCGGAAGCGCTAACTTCCGCAACAAAACGCCTCCACTATCTCACCAGAGAATTCATAAAAAGCAGTGAGTATGAACAGTGCTGGACCGCAAACGGCAAAGTATACGTACGCGAAAGAGAAGGGATGCCCAGTCGGCTCATAAAATCTGAAGAGGATCTGGCGAAGCTACGTTAAGAAAAAAATAAATGACTAGTCCTAATACTACGGCGACATACCACATTGTTTTAAAATGTTATTTTTTTGTATGTTGAAACCTAATACTAACCTACTTATTTACATACACTTACTTAACTGTCTTAAACATTTCATATTCACAACACAAACAAAAATGTATACACATATTATTTACACACTATTTCTGTCAGTAATTATTAACATACACGCTGCAAGAATTTATACTGTTGAATATGCACCACAATTACTATTTACAATTGACACTAATACACAACACAAATACATAACGGGATTTAGAACTTTTTTTGACCCAGTATCACTTTTTTTTCACTCCATGATTCGTCATTGCGGTACTAATAGCTTAACTCGGCTGAACATCAATTTCACTCGCCCAAAAGTCTGTAGAACACAAAAAAAGCAAATAATGATAGCTATAAAATATAATTCGATAACACACAAAATAATATAATCAACATAGATGCTGTCTCTGTGTCGGACTCATCCACCTGTGACTTAGATAACTGTATACCACCTAATTTTAATCCTCACCAATCACAAAATCCTTAACCAAAATATTAGAAGTATATCAAAAAATATGACAGGGTTACATACCATTCTTGCTAGAACGAAGGTTGAATGGGATATAATAACGTTGACTGAATGTTGGCTTCCTAATACTCATTTTATCCCAGACCTCCAAGGACACAATTATTTCAAAACCGATAACAATCTGACACAAAATGAAGGTGTAGTTGTTTATGTCCATAAAAATCTTAGAGTATCCGTGGAAGAACCTTCAATCGTGGATGCAAACTGTCTCCTTATAAAAATTGATGTGAACACTATCCTATTAGCTATATATCGCCCACCAGGCTATAGAGATATTAGTAATTTTCTTAATTCACTAAACACAATATTGCTGAGTATCGCACACTGTAAAAACATAATTATCACCGGTGACATAAACATAAACATCCATGATCGATGTCTTGACTCAACAAAACATAGTTACTTAAATCTATTAGCCTCACATGGTCTACTCCCTGCACATACATTACCCACGCGACTTCAAACCTGCCTTGATCACTTCATTTTAAAAACCATCCTACCGGCGTCAACATTGGTTGCCCACTCTGCATTAACTGACCATGAAACTGTCTTATTGTTCCTAGTCAAGAAAAACCAAAAAATAACTGCAAAAAAAACCGCTGTTCGCATCAATTACGATCACCTAGACGCTGAATTAAAACAACTTGATTTCGGACCAGTTTACCGCACTCAAAACCCTCATATAGCGGCAGAGCAAATGATCGGCCTTATTACACCTACAGGCGATTGCATCCAATTCTAAAACCGTTAAAGTACCTAATCGGAAAAAAATCACGAAACCCTGGCTCACCCCAGGCCTTCTTCGATGTATCCGGCATAGAGACAATCTACACAAAAAAGTGAAAGAGTCACCCGAAAATGAAATTCTAAGAACATCCTTTATTAGGTACAGAAACTACTGCAACAAGCTACTTAAAAAGACTAAAATAGAATTTGAAAGAAAAGAATTGAGTGAAGCTGGTAACAATACCAAACAAATCTGGACAGCTATAAATGCTATTACAAATCGTACTAAAAAAAGGGACGACACATCGCATCTACTACATATGACAGCTACTCCGCTACAATCTGCTAACCTCGATCGATTGTGGATCGATTGGCAAAAGATGCATGTGAGGAAGGGTTGGTTTGTCCACACCTCCCTGTGCACAGCGACTTTTTGTATACAGTTAAGG
The DNA here is from genome assembly GCA_951329385.1 of Polia nebulosa. Taxonomy (NCBI): domain Eukaryota; kingdom Metazoa; phylum Arthropoda; class Insecta; order Lepidoptera; family Noctuidae; genus Polia; species Polia nebulosa. The sequence continues at coordinate 19,595,300 of OX589614.1, forward strand.
AAGAATGCACTAAAATGTGGCATGAACACTTCGACCAGAGGTCGCTGAGCAAAGGAATCTGGTATCGGACGATCCAACCAACACTCTCTCGTTGTCCGTGGTTCGACCAGGCAAATATGAGTCGATCAGAAATTGTTATGGCTCTTCGACTTCGATCGGGACACATACCAATGAACAGCTTTGCGTATCTTATGGGTAAAGTTACTTCACCAGACTGTCCGCAGTGTTGTACAGTAGAAGATACATATCATATACTGATGGAATGCGTCCGGAACGAGGCCGAAAGAAAATTAGTTTTACTCAAATCAATGGATGTTGGTAAATGTAACAGTGTTCTTGCGTTTCCTTTATCAAAGGATGCAAGATCCTTGTATAAATTAGCTAAAATAGGTTTTAGAACATAATTAATAATTGTTTGTACCGATGAGGGTGGCATAATCAGTTTGTGATTAAACCCTCTATAAAACAAATAGAGATTTAAAAAAAAAAAAAAATCTGCTAACCTCGTCAACAAATTCTTTGCGGAAATTGGCAAAAATCTCGCAGAAAACTTAGTCAGTAAGTCAACTACAGATGCATCCTACACTGTAAACAATGGACACTTGCAATCTATGGCACTGTTACCGACAGACGAAAATGAAGTTTCTAAACTAATAATGTCTCTGCGTAACGACTGTGCTGCGGGATGGGATCGAATTTCAAGTGGCCTCCTAAAAAAACACTTGGATATAGTTGTACCACCTCTTACATACATTTGCAACCTCGCTCTCACTACTGGTCAATTTCCCAAAGCCTTTAAGAGATCTATAATACATCCTATCTTTAAGGGTGGGGACAGAAGCCGTGTCAACAACTATAGACCTATTGCAGTTCTTCCTGCCCTATCCAAAATACTGAAGCGGATCATGAACAACAGGCTCGTGGACTACCTAGAAACATTTAACATACTGTCGCCCTCACAATATGGTTTTCGGGCTGGAAAGTCCACGTCTGATGCGGTTCATGATCTGACAAACTATGTTGTCAAAAACATGGATGGTGGGCAAAAGGTATTGGGCATTTTTTTAGACCTTGCCAAAGCATTTGACACGGTTTCTGTACCCATTCTAATTCAGAAGATGGAACGACTGGGATTGAGGGGGGTACAACTTAAACTATTTGAGAATTATCTGAGTGGGCGTACTCAGTGCGTTAAGATTGATGACGTTGTCAGAGAGGAACGAACTGTCTCCTATGGCGTGCCACAGGGTAGCGTACTTGGTCCAACCCTCTTTCTTATATACATCAACGGGCTGGGTATGCTCACTCTCCCTAAAGGTAAAATTATAACTTTTGCAGATGACACTGTCCTTCTCTTTAGCGCTGGCACATGGCATGAAGTATATGCGCATGCTCAGGCAGGCTATAACGTTGTAATGGAGTGGTTGCATAGTAACGTTCTCACACTAAACGCTGACAAAACGAAATACATTACTTTTTCCCTAAAAAACTACACGCGAACAACTCCAACGATACCGTTACACTCCATCGTAGCCCACTCCTGTTCAAACCAAAATGACAACACGTGTACCTGCAAACACTTAAAAAAAGAAAACAGTGTAAAGTACTTAGGTATTATTATAGACTGCAACCTAAGATTTCAGGAACACATCAACACCCTTAGCAATAGATTGCGCAAATTAATATATGTCTTCAAGACCCTGAGACAGGTGGCAGACGAAAAGCTGCGGGAACTAATCTACTTTGCCCTCGTCCAATCGATATTGACCTACTGCATAACATCTTGGGGGGGTGCACCTAAATACACAATCTTGGAACTGGAAAGAACGCAGAGAGCTATCTTGAAGGTGTCTTCCTACCATTCCGATATCCCACAGAACTCTTATACAAAGAGACTAAAGTTTTATCTGTACGTCAGCTGTTTATATTACAAACGGTCCTAAAACAGCACCGACTCCTTACTTTCAACCCCTTACTATCACATGGCAAAAGACGATTTGATCCCGTAAACCGCCATCATAATCGGCTCACTACTATTTTCTCTAAACGCTTCTTTGCTACCTGGGTCGCTTTCTATATAATGACATAAATAGAAAACTGTCTGTTTATAGTCTTACCAGTAATAAGTGCAAAATGAAGGTAAGGAATTGGCTCCAGGAGTTAAACTATGACGATACGGAAAAACTTCTTGCTACCCCGATATAACTTACTTACTCGTGAAATTACCACATGTTGTTAAAGCAATGTAACAATTTTTCAATTATTTATTATTATTTTAAACCAATTTAAACACTTACCTCCTGTTCATACAACCCATTATTAGCACACTTTTTCTAATCTCAGTTAGATTCCCTCCTACACACACATACACACACACACCCACACACCCATACATAACACATATTCACTCAAATACTAACACTGCAATGGATAATAAAATTGTAAAAATACATATATAAATAACCTACCGCATTTAATAATGTGTGAGTAAATAATCATCCTCGCTTTACCTCGCTTTGACCAAGGAAGGTCAGCCATTATATTCTCTAAGACGGCAATGAATAACTTAGGAGATATAGGATCACCTTGTCTCACTCCTCTGTTTATGTTAATTTTATCGCCGACTCTATCTAGCCTGACCCGACTTGTGCTTTTTGAATAGATATTTTTGATAATATTTATGTATTTTTTGTTGATATTTTGATTTTGTAGTGCGTCCCAGATGCCGTTATGCGAGATAGAGTCAAAAGCTTTTTTGTAATCAATAAAAGCTACGTAGAGTGGCTTTCGATATTCCAGATATTTTTGAATGACCTGATCCAAGGTATGAATGTGATCAGTAGTGCTATATCCCTTTCTGAAACCTGCCTGTTCTACCGGTTGAAATGAGTCGATTTCCAAAGATATTCTGTCGAGTAAACATGATGCGAATAACTTATAAAAACATGGCATAAGACTTATCGGGCGGTAGTTACCTATGTCTGCTGGGTCACCTTTTTTGTAAAGTAAAATTATTTCGGATTCAGTCCATTGTTGGGGCACTACTTCTTCGTCTAAGATCTTATTGAACAAGAGTGTGAGAGGTGATAAAAGAAGAGCTTTGGCGTGTATAATGCATTCGTTCACGATTCCGTCTGGCCCTGAACTTTTCTCTGCTTTCAGTTTCAGAATTTGCTTGAGTATTTCTGGTTCATCAAACAATGGCACCGTCGCCGTATTTTTCAGTTGGTTGTTCCCTATGTGTTGTGTTGAGTTGGGTCGACTATATAAGTTTGCATAGAAATCTGTGGCAATAGTTATGATGTTGCTACGAGATTTGCTAGTTGTTGAGCCGTGTTGAAGTGATGGGATCCAGGTTTTTGTTCTATCTAGCTCTCTGAATGCTTTTTTGGCCGAATTTGACATCTCTATCTGTTTTTTTAGTATATTCATTCTGTGTGCTTCATAACATTGTTTAATTTCTCTGTTTGTTTGTTTATATAGGTTTTTTAAGTCGTCTTTGTCTTTCTTGTTGTGGTGAGGTTTGTTTTGTAGGGTGGTTCTTTTTTGCATTAGATCTAAAGCCTGTTTTGTTAAAATTGATTGTTTTTTTGAACTTGGTTTGTTTTTGAGACTGCTTTTTAATGCCCGCTCTAACATCTGGTAGTAATCACTGGCTGTATATTTTTCGTGTGTTTCCAATAATTTGGGTATGTGCTCGCTTAGACTGCTTGTGTAAATTTCTCGCTCTTCTGGATTTTTAAGTGTGGCTGTGCTGCTGGTGTAATTTCTTCTGCTCTTTTTTGTAGATTTCAGGTTAAGAGTCGCTCTAAGTAATCTGTGATCTGAACCAAAATAAAAAGAATTTAGTACCTTGAATTTCGAAAATAAATGTGGTTTGGTAGTTGTTATGAAATCAATCTCATTTCTCGTCTTTTTATCTGGTGATATCCATGTCCATCTGTTTTCCTCTTTTGTTTTAAACATAGTATTTATAATTTTGAGATTATGTTCATACGCGTACTGGATGAGTCTGTCTCCTCTTTGACTTCTTTTACCGTAACCGTATTTACCCAACACTGTGTTCGTGGGTTTTAGGTTTTCCAATTTGTGCGTTGAAGTCGCCCATGGATATAATATATTGTGTAGAGATCATTGCATGGGCTGTTTCGAGGTCTCTATAGAAAAGCTCTATATCAGCTTGTGAGGAGCATTTGGTTGGTGCATATACTTGAATAACTGCAAAATGCAAGTTTTCTAGTTTGATTTCAAGCAAACAGACTCGCTCTGATATTCCAGAAAAGTTTATTATATTTTCTCTATACATTTTCTTAACCAGAAAACCCACGCCATACAGCCCCTTTGTTTGTCGTAAATGGTACATAATATAGTCTTCGTCCTCTATAATATTTTCTCCAAGACGCCGTACCTCGCACAGGCCTATGATGTCGTGGTTTGTATTACGTAGAGCCGTTTTAAGTTCCAGAAGTTTTTCAGGAGAGGATAACGATTTTGCATTCAAGGTGCATATTTGTACTTGTTTTTTCTTTCGTGTAGTTTTTTCTTTTGGAGGGTTGTGGTCTGCCTCTCCCGCGGTGACCAGCCGTAGTGGGAGGGTAGGAGGGAGAAGAGGGGGGTCACTTTCTAATTGCTATATTTCAGTATCAGAATAAGATGGTACTCGTACTGATGCTCGTGAATGGTTGACATATGATAATATTGATTGAGTTTTATTTTTCTTAGGGTTTTGACGATTTTTGTAGTCTCCTGTAGGTGAGTTTGTATGTGACCTCTTTTCCCCGCGCTCTGAAGAACCAGGTTTTGCAGTTGATTTTATTTTGTTAGTATTGTTTTCTAAGATTACTAGCTTATCATATTTCAGGATAGCTTTATTACCTTTTTCTGATTCGAGTTTTGCCTGGACCTTGAGTTCGGCTCTCTTTTCCAATATGTTTTTAGGGTAATCTTGTTTCATATAATAAGCATGGTTTTCCAACTTTTTCTTGTTTCTTAAGGCCATAATTTTCATACCCAACGTGGTGAAGGTTATGACAATGGGGCGTACTTTGCCTTCCACTTTTTTTCCTCTTCTCTGGACAGCCTCTATGTCATTTGTAATGCAGCTGAGTTCTAATATATCAGAAATAATTCCCAAAATCTTATCTTGAAGTTCGAGGTAGCTTTTCTCAGTTTCTTCAACCCCGAACAAGACTATGTTTTTCTTTCTCATTTCTGTTTCTATGTAGTTCAACCGGCAGTTCTGTCTTTCTAGTTTTGATTATATTTCTTCATTTTCAAGATGTAGTTGCTGAAATTTGAGATTCATGTTTTCATTAATATCATTCACAATACTTTTGCTGTTTAATTTTATTTCTTCTTTCTGTTCCGCGATTTCATTCTTTAAATCTTGTAACATTTTCATTAATGCATCCATAGTAATTAAAGTGCAAAGGAGCGTTATTGAGATTTAAATCAATTTGATTTGGTGTGGTACAGCTGTTCGGCCCTAGATGGCGCTGACCGGTAAGTACGGCTACTATAGCTGGATGGTGCTTTTTGGTTAGTACAGCTACTCGACGCTAGATGGCGTTGTGTGTTTCACCGACTCGTGTTTTGATGTCAGCAAAGATGATTTTGCAAATTTCTAGGTTATAATATTTTGAAAAGTGTTTGCTGTACCTTTTGGGGCCTTTTGGTAAATCTATAGTCCGCTTATCAACTCTCCGCTCAAGCACAGCACTGCCACTTGCACTAGTTATAAGTATTTTCAAAGTAAATTGCACTTCAACCGGTTACTGTCTTCTTCGTATTTTTTTTTTTTTTCACTTTAAGTAGAATTCCCGATAATTCTTTCTTCTCATTCGCTGATCTTCTTGTAGAAGTTGATAAGTATCGTAAATTTGGCTTGATACACTTATTTAGTTTAAATAAATACTGATATTTTTACGGAATATTGACACAAGCGCGGTGGCGCCCTCTCCCCCACAAAATATAAAAAAGCGAGGTATTAATGTCAATGGAAAACATCTCAGCCACTTACGATTTGCGGATGATATTGTCGTACTTTCAGAAAGTCCCAAGGAACTAAACACTATGGTCAACGACTTACAAGTAGTAGACAAAAGTCATGACCAATAGTACTCGTAGGATGACGCCTATCTTAGTTAATGTCAAGCCACTAGAATACGTCAAAGACTACACCTACTTGGGTAAGCAAATCTCTTTTAAAAAAACTAGGAATATAGAGGAAATAGACCGAAGGATAGCTATAACTTGGAAAAAGTATTGGGCTCATAAAGAGTTATTCAAATCGCAACTTCGTATTAAAATAAAGAAAACAGTACTAGACTCAGCTATCTTACCATGTCTTACTTATAGCTGCTAGACCTGGATTTTCGAAACCAAAGTAAGAAATAAGATCCAAACAACTCAAAGAGCTATGGAGAGGAGCTGCCTAAATATCAAACTGCGTGACCGAGTAAGAAACACAGATATTCGTAACAAAACTAAAGTCACTGACGCTCTTACGTTTTCGCAAAGTCTTAAATGGAGGTGGGCCGGGCACGTTGCGAGGTATCCCGATGAGCGATGGGCATTCTGGATAACCAAATGGAAAGGTCCAAAAGGGTCCAGAAGTAGAAGTCGGCCATGCGCCCGGTGGCAAGATGAGATTGTGGAAAATGCTGGTTGTGACTGGATTGCCATCGCTTTAGATAGAGAAAAGTGGAATTCTTTGGAGGAGGCTTTTACCCGAAGGGGGTCCACATTAAGAATGATCTCTGATGTTTAATGTTATAACTACTACGATTAAATTTATGTTAAATTATCAAAATATTTTTATTAATTTTAATTAAATTTTTCTGCGATGTTATTAATTTTGAATGTCTTTATTTCATCATCTTTATTTTTTATTATTTAAACAATTTTTTAATTTCTATTTTTAATCAATTATCTGAATTATTAAATCAATGTAAACAACGTAATTTATTTTTATTCTAATTAATGTGAATAGTGTAAACAAAGATTATTATTGTAATTGTTTAAATAATTTTACTACAAATTTCTATTGTTATTATTATGTGTGGAATAAATAAAGCTATTATTATTATTATTAAATAATCATCTACAAAATGTAACTGTCTCCGAATGGGGGGGAGTCCTGGTGTCCTGAAATACAGGCTTTACGTCTAGCTTAGGCACCAGTCTCCCACAATATAATGATTAAATTGTAGTTGTTATGTATTGTTCTTGATACCATGTTAAATGTACCTTATGTTGTGGTGAGAAATAAAAAAACTTTATTATTATTATTATTCCTAGGTTTGAACCCATGATCTTCGACGCGTAAGTCGGGCCGTAACCACTGAGCCACCACTGCTTACCGTCGACGTCATAATAATTATTTTGTTGCGCGAATTATTTTAATTTTGCGACATCTCGTAAGATGTTCATCTAAACTAAACAGTGTAAAGGACAATTTTAGTCTAAATTAAATACTCAAGATGATAATTATATTTATTTACGTCAGAATTAAAAGTATCATGTTAAAAACACCTTCGCAAATTAAGCATTGTTTTAGACCAAAATTTAAAATCATTAAAATGGTTATTGTGAGTAAACCATAAAAGATAGACATATGTTTCCGCGGACTTTTTATAGCACTTTTTGAGTGGATATTTCTCACCCTACATTAATTACATGTATCGAACTATTTGGGCAGCGCATTTTTTTTTTTTTATGTTTGGTAGGCTCGCGCATGCAACAAAAGCTTTAAAAAGCCACGATTTTTTCCGATTTAGTAGACGAATATCATCATAACTTTTAGTATTTCACATGGATTAAAATAATTTAGAGCCAAATTCCATCAAAAATAATAAAACTTTCAAATGGTATAAGAATCATTTAAATTGTAGCGTTGGTTCCGGAGATTATTCTCCATATTCACAAAAAACTCACAAAATACGCCTTTTCTCTATAAAATAGTTAAAATAAGATTAGGAATATTTGGTTCAATTACAAAATAAATAAAAACTATACATAAAAAATCGATCTTATTTATGTTCCGCTAATTTAGTCGGTGTGTTTGTATATCATTAGTAACGTACCCTCCACAGCTGTCCAGCGCGATATCCCGACAGTAGAGCTGATCCAACGTAACTAAAACATTTCCGTCAACTGCTTTGTTTGAAGATGCAGGATTTAATGAATATGAGTAGATAGTACTAGGATTACCATCCCTCCAAAACAGTGATAGTGTGACCGGGTCGTAGACGACTCTTATGTAGTAGTTTGGTTTGCTCGTAACTAAAGGTTGTATTTTCCTGGTTGATAGATCAAAGCTGGATATTGACATGTTCGAGTTGTTAAAGTCGGCAAACAGCACCCTGTAGTGAACTGGATCGTAAGTTACTGAATTGATATGATTAGCCGACGGAATGTGTTCTGTGTGCGTTACTGTTCCGTTGTAATAAAATTCTAGTTGTTTGTCTTCAGCCACGACGATATCTGAAACATGAAAATATATATTTTTTAATCTGATTGCTAAATAGATTTTTCTTTCCTTTTCGTGACATAAAATACATTGCATATACTAATGGTTTTCAAATGACTTGCACTCCCACCACTCTAATCAAGAACTACCTTTTTAGGGTTCCGTACCCTAAGGGTAACAAACGGGACCCTATTACTAAGCCTCCGCCGGCCGTCCGTCCGTCCGTCTATCAGCGGGCTGTATTTCGTGATCCGTAGCCGGTAAACAGTTGAAAATTTCATAGAATGTATATTTCTGTCGCTGTTATAATAACAAGATCACTACCTACTAGAAACATATTTTATTTGGTTCCACTGTGTGGGGCCTATCGTTACTAAACCCTTAACCCGAAAATAACCACGAAATATTATTATTTTAGCAACAATTTGAGTTCGTGACGCATCGCTATTAATTGAAAAGAAGTATTGCTGATACTGGAGATAGTGGAAAGGAAATATTATATTTATCCTGTATTTTGCCTAGGCATTCGACACAATGCCGAATGTTCAGCCGGTAATGTGCTAACAACAGTCGTAAGTAAGACGGTTGACCGTAAGGTTGACGGAGCCTTGGAAGTGTAAGAGGTCTGTCTGCAGGGTTTAAAGGAACCTAACACGAAGGTAATGACGGGGGCTGCGTTCGCTGTCTTTGGTCGCTCACTGTAGCCCCCGTCAACCCCTTCGAACCTAACCTTTCCAGGGTACCCTTTCTGACTAAAACCCACACATGTTCCTTCCCTACTCTGAATGCCCAGGGGCGAGGTGACTCTGTTTCGAATTTATCCTCAACCCCTGAGCAGGCATCGGCCATGACGGGCCCCGTCATGGTTTGCTGATAACTCTTTGAGGCTCGCGTGGAACACTACGCGCCGTCGACTTTCGGGCCTGGTGCTGATCGGATGGCGAGCTACCCACTACTCGCCGTCCGCAGGCCCGGGTTCTGGGGTACCCTAAGTTCTCGCTCTTGGACAATGTACGTCGCAATGGTAAACTTTCTGGTTATTTTAAGCGCAACCAGTATATTTGATTTACAATAATTATTTTGATACAAAAAAATATTAGTGACTGGTGATAAGTTTTTTTATTTGAATTTAAAAATAAGTCTTTATTTAACAAGTAGCTTCTCTCAGCGGCTTCGTCCGCGTGGAAGTCGATAATTATCCTACGGGAACATACTCCCGGGACGAAAAGTATCCTTTGTCTTATTCCGGGACATTGTCTACCCGTGTGTCGTGTGTGTGGGCGTGTAGTTTCATCTAAATCCATTCACCTGTGACGTTCGTAAAGATATAACAAGCATACAGACAGACGGGCAGACAGAGTTACTTCCGCATTTATAATATTAGTATTGACTAGATACGTGTATCCTTTAAAGCATTATTATATAAGAATTAGTAAGATTCCTTAATCTTTATTATTCCCTAATATGCACATACGTGCTATCAAAATTACAGTAGTTATATTTAGTTGCTAATAAAATATTTTTGAAAAGGGCTGATTAAGTCCTTTGTTCAACAGCTTCCACTACTTCACCGCTATTTTGTAGTGGAACTTGCGAACTATACAGGTATGTATCATTGCAACTCGAGCATATAACTCTGCCTACTGGGGCGCTCGTACGCTAAAACTATTCCTTACACAAAAAACAGGCCAAGTGTGTGTCGGACTTCGCACATTTAGGGTTCCGTACCACGGGCCTGCGGACGGCGAGTAGTGGGTAGCTCGTCGTCGCACCAGGCCCGTGAGTCAACAGCGCGTAGTGTTCCACGCGCGCCTCAATGAGAATGTGTCAGCCACCACTGACGGGGCCCATCGTGGCCGGTGCCGGCATGTCCAGGGGTAGCGGATAAATTCGTAACGAAGTTACCGCTTCCCTCGGCACTCAGGCAGGGAAGGAACAGGGGTGGGTTTTAGTTAATTAGTCTGACACGCCCACCCGCTCCACCCAGAGCGGGCGATTTCATTGGATGATTTTCCAACCCCAAAAAAAAAAAAAAAGGAAGCAGTTCCGTACCAAATGAGGGTATTATTAAATAATAAATCTGATTTATCAATATATTCGTATTTGTTCGCAAAATATATGTTGTAAAAAACTTTATCACTACATTTCAAGTTCATAAATCAATGAGAAGTTAAAAAAAAAGTCGGAACAAAATTTTGTAACAGACGACAGACAGACAGACGGACAGATGGACAAAGAGAGAAACAACAGGCCAAGTGGGAGTCGGACTCGCGCGCAAAGTGTTCCGAACGAATCACATTTTTTATTATTTATTTATTTAACAATTAATGTACACACACACAAAAGAACAGACAAGAAGAAGGAAACAGAGAAATATATACACAGGCTATAAAAAAAAACGGCTTAAAATGGCTTATAAAAAAAGTAAATCTCTTTTTTTGACTAACTTTTACAAATATGATCTTAAAAATAATAATTTAAACTTAGATAAGCGTACAACAATAATATAGACTTATCCTTAAAACAGTGTAAGAGACATTCACGCCTCCAGTTCTATAGAAAATGTTATAAGTTACATAACATTTTCTAGTTTACGTTTTATTTGATTGAAGCTTGCCTTTAAAAGATTTTAAATGGTCTATATCTAGTTTATTTCATATTTTTCATATTCGAATTTAATGAAATACTTATCCTAACAACGCATCAACTCTTTTTTTTTTGTGGGGTGGGAAATCATCCAATGACTTCTCCCGCTCTGGGTGGAGCGGGAGGGCGTGTCAGACTCTTACTGACTAAAACCCACCCCTGTTCTTTCCCTGCCTGAGTGCCCAGGGGTGCGGTAACTCATTTTCAGAATTTATCCGCTAAAAAAAAAAAAAAAAAACCCTAGGCATGCAGGCACCAGCCACGATGGGCCCCGTAAATGGTGGCTGACTATACATCTCTTTGAGGCGCGCGTGGAACACTACGCGCCGTCGACTCACGGGCCTGGTGCTGATCGGACGGCGAACTACCCACTGCTCGCCGTCCGCAGGCCCTTGTATACGGTGGCCGGAAATCGTCTCGCGACGTCTTACGCCCAGTACCTCTCCTGCAGTGGTAGCGGCCGGGGCCGTGAGGGCCACTCCGTTGAGCTTCCCTCACGCGTCCCGCCTTCGCCTTCACGAGCATTACTGCTTCGCAGAAGGCGGTGACTGCCTCCCATTCCCTCTCGCTCCGTACCATGGCCTGAACCAAGAACGGGCGCGAGAGGTCACCACCATATATCGCATTCACGAGGACCACCACCCGATCTGATGCAGGAACCTCCCGAAACAACCGTGTCCGGTGAGAACCTGCGTCAGGCGGTAGGCGAGGACGCCGTGACGCCTCTCAAGCCACTCCTCAAAGAGGGGCACTACCGTCGCAATTGTGGCGTGCCCAGCGCTAGGTTGCGACAATCGCTGTCTCCGTGTCGCCATGAGATCCTGCCGGAGCTCCGTCCGCCGAGCCGCGAGGTGTCGCGGCAGCAGAGTTTTGCCCCGGCGTTTGGCCTCCTCGCGCCACTCCCAGAGCAACGCGAGGACCTTGGCCTCCAGATCCCATGGCGACAATCCGGCAAGGAGGCTCGCCGCTTCACAGGAGACCATGCGGTATCCGCGGATGAGCCGAATGGCCATGATCCTTTGGGATGCGTTCAACCGGCGAGCTGGTCGCCGCCTTATTGAACACGCCCACACCGGTGCTCCGGAAAGGGCCATGGACCGCACAATCCCCGCGTAGAGCATCCGGTAGGAGGCGTTTGGACCCCCCAGATTGCCGAGACGCTGCAATCTGGGAGCCAAACGTCGGAAATGCTCGACGAAGTTCCACCGGCTGTCGAGGACGAGTCCCAGGTACTTCATCGTCCCTTCGACGCCGATGTGAACCCCTCCTACCGTTATCTGGGAACCCGCCGGTCGCGCATTCCGAGGACCATGAAAACACATGGCCTCGGACTTGTGCAATACCACCTCGAGTCCCAGTTGCCGGATTCTCTCAACGACTGTCGCAACCCCGCGTGACATCAGGTTCGCCGCCGCCTGGTACGACTTCCCCTGCGCTAGGACCAGCGTATCGTCAGCGTAGCAATCTACGCTGACGCCGCTAGGGAGGTCCGCGCGCAGCACCCAGTCGTACCCGATGTTCCACAGAGGTGGCCCCAGGACCGATCCCTGCGGAACATCGCACGACATCTCTCGCCAGTTCCATTCTCCCTGGTGACCGGGGTAGATGACGGCTCCATCCGTCAAGTAAGCCTCGACTACGCGACGGAGGTAGGGCGGCACCCGGTGATACCGGAGTGCCTCCACTATGCAACTCCAGGGCAGGGTGTTGAAGGCATTGGTAATGTCCAGAGACACCGCCAAGACGACCCTACCCCGGGCCACTGCATCCCTCGTCGTGAGGGCGCGTACGCGCATGATTGCGTCCACCGTGGAGCGCCCCCTGCGGAAGCCGTACTGGATCTCCGCCAGATCCGGCCCCAGCCGCACCAGCTGCCCGACGAGGCGGTCTGCAATTACTCTTTCAAAGAGGTTGCCCACCTCGTCGAGCAGCACAATGGGCCGGTAAGCGGATGGAGTGTCCGCGGGGCGTCCCGGCTGCTTGAACAGGACCGTCTTCCTCGTCTTCCAACGGAGAACGTATCAACTCTAAGGTCAAAAGAGTCAGAGACCTGGTTCCGCAGCAATCTGACATTATTCTTCTAATCAGCTGCCCTGTAACTTCTTGTCAGCAGAAAGAAAATCGAATCTATACTAGGCCAGTGTGCTGTAACTTTTTAAGATAAATCTAACTAGCCTTACCTCATCGAGCTACATAGTTAATTTGAGGGTTTCATATACGTTCGAGATCCAACATCAGACCCTGAACTATACCTGGAACTATAGTTTTAGTCAAGACGTCGAAGAAGCCAAACTATACGGCACTTTCTTATTTATTATGTGTGGTACCCTTCTGGCTCTATCATCGGACCCTAGTCACCACCTAGTTTATTAACACTTGTCTGAAATTAGGTATATATCCAATGAGTCTAAACACGACGATGCTATGTTGCATGGTTGAAGACCCTATGTCAATGTATAATCAGACCCTGATCACCTTCTAGTGTAATAACACTAGTCAGTACAAATTCAATAAACCCAAACACGAAAGTGCTATCTAGTCTAGTTGAGCAGTAGGTATGATCACCTTCCGGTTTTATCATCTGAACCTGGACACCACCACCACTAAATGTAATATCGCTTGTCAATACATATCAAATAAGCTGAAACACGATGGTGCTATCTTGTTTGGCTGCGGAGATCTTATGGCCACTTTTCTGTTCCATCATCGGACCAGCTTCATAGTGCAAGTTTTAGCTTAATCAAAGATGAGAAAGTGTTTTAAAAATAGCTTTTGTAATTTGTAACCAGATACACACATTATCTGGGCCTGCGGACGGTGAGTTTAGCTCGAGCTACGCACTTCCCATTCGATCAGCACCAGGCCCGAGAGTCGACGGCGCGTAGTGTTCCACGCGTGCCTCAAAGAGTTGTCAGCAAACATGACGGGGCCCGTCATGGCCGATGCCTGCCCAGAGGTTCAGAATAAATTTGAAACAGAGTTACCGCGCCCCTGGGCACTCAGGCGGGGAAGAAACAGAGGTGGGTTTTAGTCAGTAAGAGTCTGACACGCCCGTCCGCTCCACCCAGAGCGGGAGATGTCATTGTAAGATTTCCCACCCCCACATAAAAAAAATACACACATTATCAAAGCAAGTTAATATAAAGTTTGTAAAAATATACACTTGTCATGGGTTTTCTATAAATAAAGAACGATTTTCTGTATTTTTTTTCAAAATTTTAGTCTCAGTACTTTCGGAGATAAGGCGGGGGGGGGTGGTCAATTTTCGTTTATTTTCTTAAATACCTTTAAAACGATTATGAAAAATATATATCTGAGACCCTCAGAATGCGCCCTTTCATTTGATGTGTCGCGCAGTACAGTTTGAAAAACTTTATTTTTAAATTTTCCGATTTTCCACCTAAAAGAATCCCCATATTCCAAATTCATTTATTTACGTTACTTGCTCGTATTTGGGTCATAGAAGTATCACCCGTGTACCAAATTTCAGCTTAATCGGACCAGTAGTTTCGGAGTAAATTGGCTGTGACAGACGGACAGACGGACAGACAGACAGACGTACTAGTGATCCTATAAGGGTTCCATTTTTACATTCGTGTGATCGAACCCCTAAAACAGTGTTAGTACATTAATACAGGCAATTTTTTACCTGTATCAAATCACCAATTTTCAAAACTTTCCAGTTAAAACTACTAAATAACTTTACTGGCGATCCTTACACAATTTATTTAATTTAAATTTTAGGTAATGTAATCATAAAGGCACCCTTACCAAAAAGGTTCCGTACCAAATGAGGTGATTATTAAAGAATAAATCTGTTTCAATATGGGTATTTGTTAGTAAAATATACGTAATAGTAAACATTATAACTAAATTTCAAGTTCATAGGTTACTGGGAAGTTGAATAATTCTTCAGAACTTTTGTGACACACGACGGACAGATAGACAGACGGACAAACGGACACGTGAGTGACAACAATAGGGCTCCGTTTGGTACGGAGCCCTAAAACCGAATTGATTTTAAAACACTTCCAAAAATAAGCGCCAAAACTGAGTAAGACTCGCGCGCAATGATTACCGAGTAAAGTGGGGATTTTTTTATCACCTATCCTTTAGGGTTTTTTTTTTATTTTTGGCGAGGTGGATAATCATCCAATGACATCTCCCGTTCTGGGTGGTTCGGCAGGGCGTGTCAGACTCTTACTGACTAAAACCCACCCCTGTTGCTTCCCTGCCTGAGTGCCCAGGGGAGCGGTTACTCTGTTACGAATTTATCCGGTACCATCCTTCAGTACGGATTAGTCTTTCAAAATCACTGAGGGTTTGTCCAGACTATTTTTCGATTCAGACCTCATCAAAATTCACATAACGACAGTCCTGGCACATAGTTCAAAAATTTGGGGCCATCTTATAACGATTTTTATTCATATTTGTATGTTTCTAAAAGACGAATCAATATACTTCTGCACGATAATGTACAAATTTTTTTTTGGTTGCATCTTATACAATACTTCAAAATCAACTAACAAATATGCAAATTAGGTCCTACTTTTCAACAAACCCACATTTAAGGCGCTATTTATATGTGCCAATGGCCTTGAGTGGTTAGCTTGTGTGTTCTGTGCTGAGCTAACTAAGGTTATACGGTTCAAACGCAGAGACTATCCCACTGCTTTGCTCTATTCCGAGTCCCAAGTACTCACAGTCCGCCAACTCTTTGTTCTGCGAGCTATACTGCGTCGGCATTCCTCTCTTCCGCTTGAGAAAAATATTATATCTAACCGCAAAGGGCTCCCCGTCTGTGACCCTGTACGATGCCGGACGAAATTCGCAAGCCGCCATTGCACTGCTCTAAGTGGACGTATCTACAATAAAGTAAACAGCCTAATTGACATGTACGCCTTACCCAAGCAAAATTTAAAATACAAACTCACAAGTTGGCTGCAAAACCTTTCATACGAGAACACTGAACACATTCTTGGCATTATCTCTTAACACGTTGATTTCTGTACCCTAACTCACTTTAATTTTTTCAATATATTTAACATTAATTAATTTGACACAATCAGATAACACACAACCTTACACTCTATACAACAAACTCACTCATTAACACTTACTCTAAATCACAAACAACTCTCTTCATAATTATTTACAAAATATTACACCCATTCAGATCACAGTATTCCTTTTAATGTCTTGTCACAAGTACGTAAGCAATTCAGACACAGTAATACGGTGTGGAGACCTGGTGACCTGAAACACAGGCCATTGGCCTAGCTTAGGTACCAGTCCCCACAATATTTTCAGTGTTGTACTACCTACTTGGTCAATTAAATATGTAAATGTTTCTGTTAAATATTGTGGTGAAAATAAACGTATTATTATTCTTATTTATATTATTATTACTTAACGCGTCGTGCGTCCACCCATTAATAGGACTCGCCCATCAAGGAGCGCTGTCCGGAATTAGATGCGTTATTAATTTACAATACATAGTACAACAGGTAATGTACTACTTAACTACAAATATTTTTTTAATGGTGAAGGTGTCACAAATCATCATTCTCCTGCCCTTATCCCAATTTATTTGGGGCCGGCGCAACATGTCTTTTGTCGCTTAATAATTTTTATGTGATTCTCAATATTCTATCCGCGTTAGACATAACTTTAGAAATAAACTACATTGACTTAAAAATTGAAAATCATTAGAATTTAAGTGGCAAAAATAGCAAATACTGAACTTTCCCAACTTTTCTTCGTTTGCGATAATTATAATTTTAATTATATTTTAGGGGATTCTGGTGGCTCAAATTTATAGAATCGTGATTCGGAGAGGATCATTCGAGAAAATACAGTAACAGGATACCTTTGAGAAACAATTTAAATTTCTGAAAAGTGATATGCTGTCACCTGAAAATTATTCTTTAATAATAATTTGAAGCGTAAGATCTCATGTTTACAAACTTAATTAAAAGAACGAAGGTTATAAGACAATAGAACACAATCAAACTGTCCATAATTGTTCTTGGATGCAAAGTCAGTCAAACGTCATCGGATTTCAGAATAGGGTCTGTCACCCAAAACAATATTTTGTACGCTATCAGACAACTGCTGTAGCCTGTTGATCCCAATCCTGAACTAAATAATCCCGATTATTAACTTTCAAATTCAAAAGAGTCAGTAGAAGAGGAAGCGAAGAACTCTGTCTGACTGATGTTTTGTAATTTTTGTTTTGTGTTTTTTAATGTGTGAAATAAAGAGTTCATCTATCTATCTGTCTAAGACTCCGATGAAGGACCCTGGTACTTTTTTCTTCTAGATTAATGCAGGATTTAAAAATCATTATCTTTTCGTAGTTAATTTATGTTTACCTTCTAATAATGGCCGCATTTTCGTGAAAATTTAAATGTGCCACGTTCCTATTACATGACGCAAAAAAATTACCAGAATAACACAAATACATTAGAACTACATACTTTGACCGATTAGAAACGCAAAAGAACCTCAAAAGAAGAATTCTTTTGAGGTTCTTTTGCGTTACTTACGAAATACTATTTTTTACATGACTAATGTTTTTTTTTTTTTACAAAAAGAAACAACCGACTTCCAAAAAAGATTTAATTTGAAAAAAAAAACTTTAATTTCAGAAGTCAGTGTTTATAATTTTGGAATTTTTAGAAGTCGGTTGTATTATTTGTAAACATATTTTTTTTTCACTTTTTGTTGGTTGTACCCCATAAGTAAAATTAAATAAATTAAAGTTATGCCCGAATGGATAACCCCAATAACATGGAATTTGAACATTTGGAGACAACCAAAACGTCATCTGTGTATACATATTTTTTGTTTATGTTGATTTTTTCATAAAATGCTGAATCAATTTTGATAAAATTTATATGGGACCACCTGAGAAGTATAACCCTTTCAAACAAAAAAAAAACAAAATCCAAATCGGTTTAGCCATCTTCGAGTAATCGGGGAACATACATAAAAAAAAAAACAAGGTTCCGACGAATTGAGAACCTCGTCCTTTTTGAAGCACTCTGCCCGCGGCTTTGCTTCCGTGACTTCTCCCGCAGAAACTGTTATTTTAATTTTAAAAGTAGCCTTTCTGATAATTTAACTTTCTATTGGTGAAAAAATGGTTAAAATCGGGCCGGAAGTTTCGAAGCTTATTCGGTACAAACGAACAAACAAAAAATCTTTCCTCTCTATAGACAAAAAAATCTTTTGATAAAAAACATTTTTTGATAGTTACTAACCAATACCATACTAATTATTTATTCACCTTACTGAAGAAATTTATTGGTACGATTTTGGTAAACGTTGATTATAAAGGTATTATCGTTTACCAGAATCGTATCAACCAATTTTATTACCATTCAACCCAAAACTTCTAAAATTGACGGCACGATTGGCGGGGTGGTTGAGCGATCTGCTGCTGCGCTAAGTGTTGTGGGTTCGATCCCTGCACGGAACAATGTTTGAGATAGTTGTTCCGAGTCTGAGTGTCTTGTGTATGTGAGATTACATGATTGAGTGAACGCACTGATAATATAGGAGAAATTCCAAGTTCGGGGCAGCGTTTAAAAAAAAGAAACCGGTCTCTACTTAAGTGTTAGCATTCAATCCAGAGGAGACGGTGGAGGCGATCAGCGACAGCGACCTCTCGCGCCCGGCCCTAGTCCAGGCCATGATACGGAGCGAGAGGGAATGGGAAGCAGTCTCCTCCTTCAGCGAAGCAGTAATGCTGGCGAAGGAGGAGGTGGAACGGGTGAGGGAGGCTCAACAACAGAGTTGACCTCACGCCCTCAGCAGCAGCCGCCGCAGGAGACGCCCTGGGCGTAGGTCGTCGCGGGACGATCTCCGGCCACCGCAAACCCGGGCCTGCAGACAGCGAATAGTGGGTAGCTCGCCGTCCGTTCAGCACCAGGCCCGAGAGTCGACGGCGAGTGTTCCACGCGCGCCTCAAACAGTTGTCAGCAAATCATGACGGGGCCAGTCGTGGCCGAGTCCGCCCAGGGTTGTGGATAAATTCGAAACAGAGTTACATTTCCCCTGGGCACTCAGGGCAGGGAAGGAACAGGGGTGGGTTTTAGTAAGAGTCTGACACGCCCTCCCGCTCCACCCAGAGCGAGAGATATCATTGGATGATTTCCCACCCCTAAAAAAAAAGCATTCAATAAATAAGTAAACACTCACCCCAATTTTTAATTCACACAAAAAAACGACGTTCCTCATGAATTACTCAGTCTATTGGTGAACATCGCATGAAAATCTGTTCAGTAGTTTTTGAGTTTATCGCAAACAGACAGACAGACAAACGCGGCGGGGGACTTGTTTCATAGCATGTAGGTACTGATAGTGCATTTGATAAGTTACCAAACTTTAAACTTCAGAAAGTTTTGTTAAAATGAATACAGTTACGTAATATATTTTTTTAAATAATTGACGACTTTGACTCCGTTAGGACAATTACTGTAATATTTTACCTTAAATATAGGTTTTCATTTTAGGTTTTGGTTAGGTATAGATAATTTGTTAATGATTTGACAGTTTCAATTTACAATAATATGAAGCTTTTAATTGATGCACCAATGTCCTCAATAATCCCACTCGCTGAAAAGGTATTCATTAAGATTATTAGATAGTTTTCTAAAAATAGGATTTTGCAATTACTGACTTATTACTTCGGGGCATCGAGATTCTCGTATGTATTTATCAATCGGATGCAGGCATGAGTAACAGGAACTCGCTTATCACAAATGTGTTCGGATGATGCTCTCTGTGCGTTTATAACCAGACTTGAATAAATGACGATTTTAATAGACGAGGTATCTTTCTACTCGCCTAGGTCGTGCGATGGCTAGGTATATGACTACTTACGAACTATGATTTCTGGGTTTGATTTTTTGATTTGAAGACGTTGAATAAACAGCTATAAGCACTCCTTTTGGTTTATATGAAATTACGCGAATGGTTTTTGGTTTACGGAATGCCACGCAAACATTTCAGCGATATGTGAATAACGTGGTACGAGTATTACAGGGCTTCGATGCACAATTTAAGATAGGTTTAGAAGGTCGATCAGAGCCTAATTTCTACTTCTGTTACATAGATGACATCATCGTAGCTACTGAGACCCTGAGCTCCATATGTTACACTTACGGGTGATATTTGAGTGATTAAATCGATTCGGTATAAATATCAATATGGCAAAATGTAGTTTTGGAAAAGAAAACTAGAATTTTTAGATTACGAGGTCACGTCATCAGGAATCAGACCATTACCAGATAAAGTTCAGGCAATAATCGATTTCCCAAAACCCAAAACGGTAGATCAGTTACGGTGTTTCTTGGGAATGGTTAACTTTAATAGGTCAAGCCTACCTTTTGCCGGGGTGGAAAATCCTCATGGATGTCCTTCGCCCGGGGCGGGCGAAGGGGTCTGTCAGACTCCGCCTCGGGTCCTGTTGGATGGGGGGCGGCGGACGACCCCGAGTCCGCCGTCCCTGCGGACCTGTTTATGGGGGCTGGACGCCATCTGCGTTGCTCGCCCTCCGCCGACGCCCGGTACGCATGCTGCGGATCGGGAGAGTGGCCACGGCCTCCCTCTCCCTCTCCCCAGCCTCCTTCTGCGAAATTACGGCTTCACAGAAGCAGATCACCGCATCCCACGACTCGGTGCTCCCGACCATCGAACGTGCGACGGCCGGCAGTGACAGGTTGGGCCCCACTTCAGATACGAGGGCACGGCGTTGCTACTCCCATGTGGCACACTCTGCCAGTGTGTGCTGCGCCGTGTCCTCCCGACAGTCGGTGCAGTGATGGCACCGAGCGTCCGGCTCCCTGTTTATGTGACACAGGTACTTCCCGAAGCAGCCATGCCTCGAGAGCACCTGCGTCGCCCGAAACGACAGAGAGCCGTGCTTCCTTCCGAGCCATTCGCCGAGCACTGGTCGGATCGCATCGACAGTAGCGAGGCCGGCGGTAGGGCGCGAAAGCCTGTCCCGCCATTCCGCAACCATGACCTCGCGAAGCTGTGACCGACGCAGATCGATCTCGCGCTGCATCGGTTCACCACCCCGCATTCGCACCTCCTCGCGCCACCGGTATAGTGAGGCGAGGACCCTCGCCTCCAAGTCCCAGGGCGGAGATCTGGCCAGTGCACAACCCGCCTCGTATAAGATCATGCGATATCCCCTGATAGCCCTGGCGGTCATCGCCCTCTGTGGTCTTCGCAGTATTGCGGTGCTGCCGGCCGTCAGTTCAGAAGCCCATACCGGGGCCCCGTACAGGGCCATGGATCGCACGATCCCTAAGTACAGCCGCCTACAGGCGGTGCTCGGGCCCCCAGATTGGAAAGCAACGTTGCAAGCGCGCCCGCGCTTTTTTTTTTTTTGGGGGAGTGGGTAATCGTCCAATGACTTCTCCCGCTCTGGGTGGAGCGGAAGGTCGTGTCAGACTCTTACTGACTGAAACCTACCCCTGTTCCTTTTCTGCCTGAGTGCCCAAGGGTGTGGTAACTCATTTTCAGAATTTATCCGCTACCCCTAGGCATGCAGGCACCGGCCACGATGGGCCCCGTCAGTGGTGGCTGTCACTTATCTCTTTGAGGCGCGCGTGGAACACTACGCGCCGTCGACTCACGGGCCTGGTGCTGATCGGACGGCGAGCTACCCACTGCTCGCCGTCCGCAGGCCCGGGTCTACGGTGGCCGGAGATCGTCTCGCGACGTCCTACGCCCAGTACGCCCAGTACCTCTCCTGCGACAATAGCAGAAGCGTTAGCGATTCAAACGAATATGTTAGCAAAATTAGGAACATTATCGAAAACCTTATGCCAAAACCGACGAAACAGAGAGATGTGAGGTCTATCTTTGTTCATTCAGATTTAAAAACTTGTTCACATGTTTTTGTGAAAGTAGATCTGGTTAAAAGATCCCTATCCCCGTCATAGGGAGGTTTCCCTATGACGGCCCATATCAGGTTTTAGAGAGGAAGGAAAAATATTTCTTGGTACAGATAGCAAATAAGCGTGTGAAGATAT
The DNA here is from genome assembly GCA_951329385.1 of Polia nebulosa. NCBI lineage: Eukaryota > Metazoa > Arthropoda > Insecta > Lepidoptera > Noctuidae > Polia > Polia nebulosa. Next base: position 19,617,467 of record OX589614.1, read on the forward strand.
TAATAGATAGGTTAAAACTGGCGTACGTAGTTAACGAAGGAACCCTTCAACTAAAATATCAGGAAAAAGATTGTGTCGTAACTAATCCTACTAATAAACTGTTTAGTGATAAGACTAGTAGTGCTAAGCGTGTAACTTATACCACACACAGTGGTAGAACAGTTAGGCAGCCGATAAGGTTTGTAAAATAAAAACTATGTTGTACTTATGGTGCAGTGAGCCATAACGTTACGAATAAGTGGGTTCGATTCCTGCCAAAAAAAAGCAATACAATGATTTTAGTAATTCAATTTGTTAAATTAATATATATAAGTATAATAATACACCTAAAACGTATATATAATAATTATATAAGTTTTAGGTGTATTATTTCAAGCAACTTGCATGAAATAATACACATACGTAACATTGTTTTGCATATTGACAATTTTGAAGAACTTTGTAATAAACAAGGAAAATGTAAATCTTGCACGTTAAATAATTTTATTTTAGGTCAACGAAAGGTATAATAAGTTTCATAAAGAATTACTGACTAAAATAAATTATAATTGTTGTAGAATGTTCTTGTAGACTATAAAAATAGTTTTTGTACACTAAACGTAATTTATTCACTGTGTGAATAAGACCTATTGTTATTTATAAGAATGTGGCTATAGCACAAACGGTGTCTAACGAGGTGATTGGACAAAGAGTTGGATCTTTGGAAATTATTGCGATCGTGTGCGCTGTTCTCATGGGAATTTTGATTCTGTATTTAATTTTAATCAGAAGCCAGTGCAAGAAACGGGTATGGGGCTGGTTTAAGAAGGAACCAGTCGTGGCCGGTTGGAGTCCGCCAGTAGTAAAGGTGCAAACAGTGCCGCCGCCGACTGTACCACGGAACCCAGATGTATATTAGTGTTTGCCAACTTATTCATGTGTTAAACATATTATGTGTCATTTTCATCTTTAACATAAAATGGGATTGTCTAATGGGATGGTGTTTGGATTAAATAAAACTACGAAATTAGACATACATTTTTTTAATATTGTTGTTGACAAATTAATATACTTAGCTTAAGTACTTCTTTTAAGAAAGAGGCTACTGTAGGGACACAATGTACAAGCTTACTCAGCGTTATATCATTAGTGACCTACCTAAACCTTCTAAACCTACCTAAGTAAACTACAGTCGTTTCTATTAAACCTGCACTTCGACGCAAAACAAGTAGAACACATTAAACTAAATATTACCTTAAGAAGTAATACTTAAAAAAAATATAATTGTTCCTATAAGGCTAAACATTATTAACCGACGAAAAAGAAGGGGGAGGTTCTCAATTCGACCGTATATATTTATATATTTACATATTTTTGTGTATGTTCAGGCCTCACTCCGTCATTTATGAACCGATTTTGATAAAAAAAATTTTTGTTAGATAGGGCATATCTCAAGGGTGGTCCCACGCCAAGGAAATCAGGATCTGATTATGGAATCATGATAAAATTGAGAGAAAACCTCGAAAATTGTGGGCACGTTTACCGTTTCTGTATGTACTCGTATCTTCGGCCCTCACTCCGTTATTTATGAACCGATTTTGATGATTCTATTTTTATTAGATAGGGTATACCTCAACGGTGGTCTCATGCCAAGGAAATCAGGATCTGATTGGCTTGTTGAAAGTCAGCCCTTTGAAGATGACTGACCAAGACTTAGCCTAGTGACAAAACTACAAGTTAAATGAGAAATGATGAAAGGTTGGGATTATTAAGGGGAGCAAAGTTTTCGAGATATAAGCAAATATAAAAGAAATAAGAATATTTATTAGTAATTCAACTTATTTAAAAGGCGTAGTTGGAGCCTCACTTTGCAGGGCTAAATGGTTTAAAACAAAATAACCACGAAAGGAATTGGGGGGAATGTAAGTTTGCTCTCTTCTCTCGCTCACTAGTCCCCGCCATCCCCTTCGAAACCACCTATCCGAGTCGGGGTGCCCAATATCCCGAGCTCGCTGCGCTCGCTCTTGCATCCTAACGTTGCCTTTTGTACACACATAATCATGATCAGTGGTATCACAAACTCATCAATATCCAATTTAACCAAATGACTAGACGACATCCAGCCACCTGGTTAAACGTTGCGTTTAACGACTTGGCTGGTTGTCCTTCAGCCATTTAATTTAATGCCAGCGTTTAATGAATGGCCTAGGCGTCCAATTGTCTAGTGGATTCAACCAGATGGCTGCGACACATACACTGAGACAACATTTGTGGATTGACTAATGTAATTAGATGACATGGTCAATTGGTCAAGGAATTCAATAAAATAATTGTGACAATTTTCAATGCGCGCTCCGATCAAGACATATTTGATACAGGAACCGTCATACCCCTGGATCACTGAGACCATAAAACTAATGATGCACTTACGGAATGACGTCCTGGCCAAGTATCATTATAATTAATTTATTTATTTATTTAGGTAATTTACAACCCATCGCCATAACATTTAATCATGAAAACAATCTCAAAACAATAATCAAAATTGTAAATTACATTAAAATCACATTAAATCTAGAATCAGAATAAATGTTAGAGTACCCTGAACACGTTGTTGTATTGGACACGCAAAGCGCTGTTTCTAGGTGTAATCCATCCACAGACTGCCAGTATAAAAGGACGTACATAATTCCCTAAATATGGCTATTTTGACGACCCTCGAGCACCGAGCTAATCTGCGGGCTATCATATGATAGCTGTCTGTTCGTTCTAATATTCTCACGAACAGACAGCGCCCTACGCTCCATTTCAATGTCCGCAACGTCTTCCAGGTCTGAAACGAATAAATGTATTATATACTTAAAGGTATCAACTCTATATACATGTATCGCAAGACGAAATCAGATTCTAAAAGGGCATACTACAAACAACTGAAATCTGTGGTGGTAAGTTATATATTTAGAGAAAAGATTGCATATAGATTGCTTTAAATTTACGAGTATCATTATCATCAAAATGAAATACCCTAGAATACTATGGAACAATTTAAAAACCAGCCAAGTGCGTATCGGGCCACGAGCAAGGTAGGGTTCCGTAGCCCGAACTTCACTTAAGTATTTTTTATTTCTTTTTTTTTTTAATTAATATATTGTATGATGTTGGGGCTTTCATTACTATATTATCTACACCTAAGTCGGGAGAAGCGAAACTGATCTATGAAATGGTTGCTGCATCACTAACTCCGTCGCTTACGCAATAATATATTTGTAATATTATAAGCACGTGTTATAATTAGTTAGATTAGGGTATGATGAGGCTGACGTACCTTTTTAAGGTAAGCCTCTAAATAAATAAAGATATAAAAAAAAGTTTTTTTTTGTATTTTGTACGAAATTTAACAAGTAGTAGAAATAATATTTTATAAGTTGGACGACTAATATATACTCTAAAACTAACAAAAATAACTTAGCCGTGATAGTTTTCCCGTTTTTTTTTTATATATCCAAAAGCTGGCAGTGAGAGGGGCTTAATTTAACGCATTACGCAGCTGAATCGAAAAATTGTTGTCAAAGACCCGTAATATTTTTGAATGGCCTCTCCAGCGATACCTCACACCATGGGATAGATAAGAGAAAAAAAACGCCACTTTACGTGTACAGGAAGTACACAAAAAATGTTTTTCTTCATGAGCGTCAAATGCGTGCAAAATTAAAGCTTTTTGGTACTAAGATTCTCTGAGCTAAACTGCGAACGGACGGATGGACGGACAGACGGACAGGGCGAAACTATAAGGATTCCTTGTTAACTACGGAACCCTAAAACACTGTACCACCGAATAAACAAGTTGATGACCTTCCTACTCACTTCAGAGACCGAGAGCCAAACCCGAATAAATAGTCATTTTTTAACGTTCCTGGCAACCCCTTCTGCAAAATTGCGAAACGAAATTACTTTTATTCATAACATTTCAGCGATTATTATATAAATTTTGAAATACTTTCGCGAGCTCAAATGTAATGCTCAGGCTGTGCTGTGGTTACCCTGAATATGATTTTGCTTACCCGCCCACAAACATTTTTTTTTGTGAAACGAAATTCTTTTAAACTATTAGCAAATATTTTTAATTCTATAAAACAACGCACAACCGATTTGCTCACTACAGTCGAGCAGGCGTTGGCGTCACAAAAGATGCTGTTCAAATTAAACTTGTATTTCTTTTGTAAATTAACTTGCTTTTACCAACGGCTTCGCCCGCGTAAAAGTCGATCGATGGTGATAGGAAGTAGGACTAGCTGGTGTCCGCGCTTGCCCGCGTATTCTAGGGAAACTACTTCATTTTTGTATCAATTATGGCTCATATCCAAATCTAAAATGCTATTAAATTAAAAACACTCACAAGAATCAATACAAACACACAAACTAAAGAGTTCAGCTCATTTTGCCATCATTGCCTGAGTCTACCGTTCGGTAGGTATCGTGGTCGTTAGATATGCGGCAGACATGTTCAGTTTCATTCTATTTTATCGTGACAGTTTCCCGAGTGACATCAGCTATTTTTGTGTTATTCCTAACCTGGCCTTCAAGTTTAGTATCCAGACTACGAATGAATAACGTGTATGAATTGAGGTAATTAAAATGTTTACAAAACAAACGCTACCTAAGCTTATAATCCTGTCAAACTTTGACATTTAACTATGGTTTGACACCCGTATTATTATTATACTCTTTGGCTTGACACGTTCTTATTACAAAATACTCAATTCAGAATCGGACGCTTAAGAATGTGAGTGACGATGAGAAGAATTTACAGGAATAGAGGAAGATTTGACCTTTATAAAATTTTTCATGGCCGATTACTCTCTTGCAAATTCTTTGTTTAGTTCTGCCAGGAAAGGGACTATTAGACCAAGTTAGAGATACTCATCGACAGTGGTGACGACAGAGGTATTCATCCTGCATGGTGATCCTGCGATGGACGTGAGTCGTCATTAACTTACTTACTTTACTTTACGCTGATCATCTAAAGTTAATATATGCAAACTCTTCAAGAGGACATTAATTCAGTATTCTTTTGGAGCGTTGAAAACAAAACTCTTATTCAATATTGCTAAATGCAAGTTACGTGCTCATAACCTTCTGCATATATGCAGTATTATCTAAGAGCAGAACCGATTGCTCGTGCTGTTTCGGTTAAAGATCTCGGAGTTTTATTTGTCCCAAGCTTAACTGTCCATGATCATAATATGTGGGACCTTGCCACTGGTTCGTACGCCTCTGGCGTGGGCTTGCGGACATCGAGTAATGGGTACCTCGCCGTCCGATAAAGACAAGGCCCGAGTCGACGACGCGTAGTGTTCCATCATCTGCCTAGCCTTTACCAAACTATCTTGGGGTTGGCTTCCAGTCTAACTGGATGCAGCTGAGTACCAGTATTTTACATAGAGCGACTGCCTATCTGACCTCCACAAGCCAGTTACAGGGTAATACGATACCCCGTAAGACTGGTTGTCAGACTTTCGGGCTTCTGACGACCCGTAATTTGACGTGTTGAATCGAGCCGTGCGGCTGTTATTACTTAAGCCACGCGAGCTCCTCCGCGTAGTATTCCACGCGTGCCTAAAATAGATGTCAGCAAAAACTGACGGGTCTGCTAAGGCCGATGCCTACCTGGGTTTGCGGGTAAATTTGAAATATAGTTACCGCGGCCCTTGGCACAGGCAGATGAAGGAACTGTAGTGAGTTTTAGTCACTAAAAGCCTGACAGGCCCCCTTGCTCCACTCAGAGCAGGAGAAGTCATTGGATGATTTCCCACCCTCAAAAAAACAAAAGTTATGAAATACACAGATTGATTGCCGTTCATTCATCACGTACAGTGTCACTTCCATCCTCAATGCCCTACTGACTTCAACATCGGAGTGTGACTGGTTTGCTGGGACATAGATTGTCGTGTGTCGTGAATGCTTAAGATTTAGCGAGAAGATGTTATTTATTCCATTCCATATTTATATTGCAATGCCGGTTACTGCATTGTGAATAACTCTCTAGTAATAGAAGTAGTTGAACAAATTCTCTCAAAGATGTGTGTCTCAGCTGGTTTGTATAACGTATTACAGGACAGACATATTTAGATCTTCTATTAGCCAGATGACCTGTATTAGAATCCGCAGTGAACCGTGTATGCGCTAGGTGCTACAACAGAATGTGGTTTGTGTATTTACTATATAATAGGATGCAATTACCTAGTTAACTTTCAGGACGTTGATGGAAGATTGTGGTAATAAAACGAAGAGTCTTACTCGGATGTAGATTTATTGTAGACTAAATATACGCACATAACATAACTCTTATAATCTAGTTTACATCATTATCTTCCTTTATGTCTATAAACATTTATTAGCTAACGTAACGACTCATGTAATGCATTGGGAACATTACAGTACATTTTACTGCTACAATATACTTTATTCTGAAAAAAAAGTAATTTTACGTACAAAATTCTTGTGATTACATTGAAAAAATAGGTAGGAAATTCTACATAATATAGGTACAAAACATACAATTATAACTAAGTAGGTTGCACTAGTTTTACATTTTGACTTTCACTAATCTTTCACCGGTGTCATCGAGATAGTTTCGTGAAGTTCCAGTGGATTAACCTGGTCGCTATTTTCTACGTCAAGGTTTATTTTATAGCTGTTGCTCGACGGCGACTTGCTGTAGTACTGTGAGATCACTGCGGTGTGCCTTTTATTTTCTCCTTAGGTTTTTTTTTCATTTTCCAGATTTTGACGAGTAGGTATGTACGTTTGTAGCTTTCCATTGTTTTCCTCTTAAACGCTCTATCTCGAAAGAGTTAAGGTTGGTGAAGAATCTCATTACTGGCGAAATGCATGTATCTTTTAGGTTTCAGTAGTTGGGACTTGTCTTCGTTACTTGAGAACAAGACGACTAAGAACCTTTTACTGAAAGGATTTAGGAATTGAAATTGTAATTACGTCAAAGGTATGGAGAGGTTTGGGTTCTAAAGATACTATCTAAAACGAAAAGGATTAAACTGTGTTTAAGAATTGAATTTTTATAACTAAATTAATAATTCTGTCTAATTTTTTAATAGTAAAACTTCTTCATTACCAGGTCAATTGGGCACGCCACAATTGCTGCGGTAAAGCCCCTCTTTTGGGATGGCTGAAGAGGCGCCAAAGCGTCCTCATTTTCCACCTGACGCAGGTCCTCACCGTACACGGCTGTTTCGGGAGGTTCCTGTGTTGGATAAGGCGGGAAGAAACGCCCGGAGGTCACCACTGTGCGGATCGCCCAGAGGATACGGTGGAACATACGATGGAGTTCTGGCCCACTTGGGCAGAACACTGCCGTATCCTCGTGGAGGCGATCAGCGACAGCGAGCTCTCTCGCGCCTGGTTATGGTCCAGGCCATGGTACGGAGTGAGAGGGAATGGAATGTTGTCACCTTCTTCTGCGAAGTAGTAATGCTGGCGAAGGAGGAGGCGGAACGCTTGAGAGAGACTCAACAGAGACACTCTTATGCTCCTAGCAGCCGCCGCAGGAGACTACCTGGGCATTGAGGGTTGCAAGCCGATCTCCGGCCACCGTAGGCGCGGACTTGCGGACGGCGAGTAATGGGTAGCGCATCCGATATGGACCAGGCCCGAGTCGACGGCGCATAGTGTTCTACATGTGCCTCAAAAAGACGGCAACTGAAATAAGTATAAGAAAGCAGGGAGGGAGACAAAATTATACACCTAAGTCAACACCAACTTTTTACAAAAACTTAAATGTAATACCTAATGTGGGTGTTATATTTATCTATTATGCTCTACAAAGCACATAATATTAAAAAATATAAGTTCAGAAATTAAAATCTGACTACAAAAAACGCGCTCTGAAAAATATGAAACAAGAAAATATTCTTAGATATAAGAATGTTTAGCAGATAGCCATGGTCGTATTGGACCTTATCATAAAGAAAGCTTACTACTGTTATAATGACCTGTATTGTTGTATTAACAACCCGCAGGTGGCATGCCACCACTACTATCCTTAATGTTTTAGTTTGTTGAGATTTAGGATTTTAACATAATATTATTTTTATTAAGATTATTTTTGGGTTTTATTTTATTAGAATGTTTGTTTTTTGTGCCCTTTCATTTGATACCAGACACGACACCTTACCTGGAAGCTTTTTTTTATTCATGACTTTATGTCCTTTATAGGGCGCCATATTGAATTTAGAAGTATCACGTCGCAGAACCAGTAGACGATCAAGAAGTTTCCAACGATACTCGTACATCATTTGCCAAATTTTGATATATTGTTTAGAAGTTATGAAGTAACAGATGAACATACATACATACTGGTTAAAATCATAACAATAATAAAAGAGGTGTAGGTAAGGACACCCCATTACAAAATTAACTGAGGCATGGATTTTTTCCACTACCCAACGCGCTTAAAACAACACAAAATTAGAATATATTTTTGATAGATCGTGTTTGGGCTAAATAGAGGGTTCAGAAACTTGCTTGCTTCAGGAATATTTTTTGCCGATGCGTTGATGCTACATATTAAGTACAAGTTTGGTGCATAACTGTGCTTGCTCCATCTGATTGACTTTGTTTCCCAGAACTTGGTATTTGATGTGTGTGAGTTTTCAAAGTGATTATGTAAAACAATGCAACGGTTTTCTAAACCCTTCTTTGGCCTATTATGTTTTTAGATCTTGGCCTGATACTCAACAATTTAATCAGACAAGAATTGCAGCATACGTTTTAGCTCTTCTTTAATAACTTGCCTCACTTCCCTGCGCAGGTCTGGTAGTACTTGTGGCGTCGTGTTCTCAGCGTGGAGACCAGTGCATGTGGTAGCAACTTCGCATCTTACACCCTCGTAATTTGCTGTGCACTCACAAACTGCTTCATCCTTCTCATTCAGGGAGCAGACACCGTTATTTAAACAATGCTTATGGCACGCATTAACATCGCACCTTTCCCCAGAGTATCCAGCAGAGTGTTACTCGATAAACAAGGAAAACAACGAATATTTGTGACTAGTAGTAACAGGGAGACGAGGTGCGCGACCTGGTTTCGGATCACCGACACTTCGTTTAGGATGCTCTGTTATAGTGGTGTATCTACTCGTAGTTTTTTTGCAAAGCACACTATACCAACTGGATTACGTTCAATTTTTTATTTTATTTTTATTCAAAACAAAGCATTGTTGAACTCTCCCGCTCCGTACCATGGCCTGGACCAGGGTCGGGTGTGAGAGGTCGCTATTGCCTATCGCGTCCACAAGAACACGGTGGTGCTCTGTCCAAGCGGGGCAGATCTCCACTGTGCGACACCAGTTTTTTTTTTTTGGTGTGTTGGGAAATCATACAATGACTTCTCCTGCTCTGGGTGGAGATGGAGGGCGTATCAGACTCTTTCTGTCTAAAACTCACCCCTGTTCCTTCCCTGTCTGAGTGTTCAGGTGTGCGGTAACTCATTTTCAGAATTTATCCGCTACCCCTGGGCATGCAGGCACCGGCCACGATGGGCCCCGTCAGTGGTGGCTGACACTAATCTCTTCGAGGTGCGCGTGGAACACTACGCACCGTCGACTCACGGGAATGGTGCTGATCGGACGGCGAGCTACCTCCCAAAACAACCATGTCCGGTGAGGACCTGCGTCAGGCGGAAGGTGAGGACACCGTGAAGCCTCTCCAGCCACTCCTCAAAGAGGGCACTACCGCCGCAATGGTGGCGTGCCCGGCGCTGGGTTGCGACAGTCGCTGTCTCCATGTCGCCATGACATCCTGCCGGAGCACCGTCCGCCGAGCCGCGAGGTGTTGCGGCAGCAGAGTTTCGCCCCGACGTTTAGCTTCCTCGCGCCACTCCTAGAGCAGCGTTAGGGCCCTGGCCTCCAGGTCCCATGGCTACAGTCCGGCAAGGAGGCTCGCCGCCTCACAGGAGACCGTGCAGTATCCGCGGATGAGCCGAATGGCCATGACCCTTTGGGACGCGTTCAACCGGCGAGCTGGTCGCCGCCTCAGTGAACACGCCCACACCGGTGCCCCATAGAGGGCCATGGACCGCACGATCCCCGCGTAGAGCCTTCCACAGGAGGTGTTTGAACCCCCCAGATTGGGCAGGAGCCGCTTCAGAGCAGCACTGGCCCGCTCCAATCTGGGAGCCAAACGTCGGAAATGCTCGACGAAGTTCCACCGGCTGTCGAAGATGAGGTCCAGGGACCTCATCGTCCTCTCGATGCCGATGTTAACCCCTCCTGTGCCTCGGCACCTTCAGATTGTTGCCACCCACACATCAGATCCATTTGCCAAGACTTAGAGGTTTTTTTTTATTTTTTGCTTTTTAGTTCTTTTTCGTCGGTTAAATTTTATGTTTTTTTATTTTTTATTTTATGATTTTTAGTGGCTTGCATCATCTTTTAATACTCTGAGGCTAATATCTAATTTTTAATCATTACTCTTGCCACTGAGTTGATGATGTAACCATCCTTCCACGGGGTTCCCAGGATATTGACCAGTTGAGGTTACCTCCAATATTGTAAAGACGTTTTTTCTTCAAAGCATATTAAGTGGTTTTTGTCACTATAACCAGTTTATAAATCTAACTTCTATTGTTTAGGAAAGGTATGGTTTCCATCATGCGCTCAGTTTCATGATGTGATGATTTCTAAATGCTACTAGCTATTTTGTTACGAAACGTAAACAGAAACAATATACGTGCACAATTTTCGAGGGTTTCTCTCAATTTTATCAGGATTACATCATCAGATCATGTTTATCTTTATAAGAAACTACCCTTGAGGTATACCCTATCCAACAAAGAAAGAATTATCAAATACGGTTCATTAATAACGGAGTGAGGGCCGAACATACATAAAAATAAAATAAAAAATAAAAAAGCCTTATATTTCTTGCCAATTACATGCATACAGAATTGAAAGAGTAAAAACATTTATAATTAAATATTGAGAAATTAAAATAAATTTAGATTGAATTATTTTGTTAATTAGAAATAGCAAAATAATTTGAAAATTTGTAATTTAAAATAAATTACATAAATCAATAATAATAATAAATTAATATAATAGATTTTAAATATTATTCATTACACTTTCATTCGATTATGTCATTAATTAAAACATTTTATATGTGCAAGAACCCCTCTTATGTGAAGGCCTCCTCCAGAGATTGCCATGCGTCCCTATTGCTTGCTACCCTTGCCCAGTCCTTGCCAGCTATGTGTGTTATATCATCTACCCATCGTGTTTGCGGTCTACCTCTCTTTCTGTAGCCTGCTGGTCCTGGCCACACCGTGGTTCGTATGGTCCATCGGTCGTCAGTCATTCTGGCTACGTGACCTGCCCATCTCCATTTTAGTTTCTGTGAGTAACTAAGGGCATCAATAATATCAGTCTTTTTACGGATTATACTATGAGGTATTTTCTGCAATTTGCTTATCTTCATCATGCTCCTCTCCATACTTCTTTGACTTGTCTTTATTTTGCTTTTCACTTTATGCGAAAATTTCCACGTTTGACATGCATATGTCAATGAGGGCAAGAGGCATGAGTTCATTATTTTTCTCTTTAGTTTTAAATGAAAATTACCTTTCAGCACTTCCTTATAACTCCAAAACTTGTTCCAGGTCTTTTGGACTCTTCTGTCTACTTCTTGTTGGTTGTTTAATGCGCTGAATGAAATTTGTTTTCCTAAATATATATAGTTACTCACATACTCTAGTTGGACATCTTCAAGTTTTATGGTTTCGGGTCTATTGTTTGTCATTGTTTTTGTTTTACTTAAATTTATTTCCAAGCCGACTTTCTTGCTAGCTCTATGCAAGGTGGATATCATATATTGTAGGTCATTATGGTTATCACTTAAAAGTACAATATCATCGGCAAACCTTAGATGTGAAGAATTATCAAATACGGTTCATTAATAACGGAGTGAGGGCCGAACATACATATAGAAACACTATTCGTGGCCACAATTTTCACAAAAGTGGTTTTCTCTCAATTTTATCAGGATTCCATCATCAGATCCTGATTTCCTTGACATGGGACCACCCTTGAGGTATACCATATCTATAAAAAAAAAAACATCCAGATCGGTTCATAAATGACGGAGTGAACATGAAACAAAAAATATATAAATATATATATATACGGTCGAATTAAGAACCTCCTCCTTTTTTTTTCGTTGGTTAAAAGTAACGGTAATTCTTGTACGACTTTGAATACAAAACTTTATAATTTGTAAATAAAATTTTTAAAAACCTAGTCAATAAGTACTGTTGATTTGTCTTTCTGAAGTCGTGCACTCTTGACAGAGTGGTCGTGGCTTATGATGATGTCGGACTGTTACGGTTATCCTCTGCGAGTACGGCAGCCCAAGCTATGCGTTTCCAACGGCTTCTGTTGTAGGTGTCGCGAGAGCATGGTACATTGTCGAGCATTTTGTGGTGCTTTAATAAGGAAGGTCCAGCTTGTAGGTGACCTGCCGCGTGAACGTCTCCCCTCTACATGGCCTTGGACGATGAGGCGCTCCATGGAGTCTTCGTTGCAGATGACGTGTCCGGAAAATTTAAGTATTCGTATTTGCACAATCGACGATCTTTGATTTTGAGCTATTTTAAGATGGAAACGTTGGTACGGCGTGTTGTCCACGGTATGCGGAGCATTCGCCTCCAGCACCACATCTCTACAGCATCTATTTTTCGGCGCTCCTGTGCACGAATCGTCCATGTTTCCGCAGTGTACAGAAATATTGGAAACATCAGCGTTTTCATCAGTTGAACTTTAGTGTTCTTTTGAGATTCTTCTAGATTTTTACTATTTTGCTTACTGCAGACCTCGTTATGGCACATCTTCTTCGGATCTCGTCTTCACAGTCACCGGTGTTAGTGATAGTAGAACCGAGGTATACGTAGTTAGGAACTACATCGTAGGTGGAAATTTCAGGTTTATTTTGTTCAGCTCTGTCTACTATCATCACCTTCGTCTTGTATCTGTTAATAGCGAGACTAAACGAGAGGCTCACGGTTTCTATGCGAGTCAAAAGTTCTTCCAGGTCTTCTTTTGATCTAGCGAAAAGGGTCGTATCATCAGCGTATCTAAAGTTCGTAACTCTCCGGCCACCGATAGGAATACCTTTATCCCATCCTTCCAAGAGTATCCGCATAATGCATTCTGCATATATATTAAACAGGGGTGGTGATAGAATACACCCCTGCCTTACTCCTGCTTGAGTCTTAAACTGCACCGAGTGGACATCGTCTATTCGGACTGTCGTAGTGCCATTCAGGTACAGCCAGCCTACGAGGCGAATTAGATGTTCGGGAGCACCCATTTCTACAAGTACTTCCAACAATTTGCGCCACTTGACAGTGTCGAACGCCTTGCAAAAGTCAACAAAGCAGATATAGATAGGGATATTAAACTCTCTGCCCTTTTCTATTATTTGGCGTAGTATTAATAACTGCTCTCTTATTCCACGTCCGTTAATGAATCCGGCCTGTTCCGGAGCTATCTCTGGTGATAAAAAACGCTTACAGTCTGGTGTTCAGTATGTGTAAGAGGACTTTGCTGGCGTGTGACATCAGAGAGACAAGCCTGTAGTTGCTACATATTTTCGTTGATCCTTTTTTGTGAAGCGTGATAAAAACAGAGTGAGCCCAGTCCGCAGGCAGTTCGCCAGCTGCCCGACGAAGAGTTTCTAGTTGTGAAACACAAAATGAAGCTCTAATCTCGATTAAATGCATGAACTCAGTCTAGTTTAAACTAATCGCGATTATTTTCATTGGTGATATCGGCCCTTAGCCATATAGACCGTTAGTAATCTTATGAAATTCATGCTTCATGTATATTGTGAAGCCAGCACTAATGGGTGGACGAAGTGATGCTCCCGTTGATTTAAATAAAGTTCTACGCAGGTATTTATTTATAAAGCAGGTAGTTAGCTTCTAAACTGGCAAATAATTTTAAGTAGGCGTCACTCTACGAATTCGATGTGTGCGTGGCTGTGTTTGGGTGTGGTACAAAATGATTCGGTTTAACAGTAGCAATATAGTATTGTTGTGTACGTGTGATTACTTATCATTTTTGGTATCTGTACAGTGCACCCTGATACACCCTAATTTCACCAATTATGAACTTTTAATTCGGGCTGATGATTACTGTACTATTTAGTTTTAGTTATGGGCTAGGTACAACAACTAAAAAGTGAAAATTTAGACTTTTTTACAAAAAAAAAATACAACAGGCTTCCAAAAAAAACCGGCCAAGTGCGTGTTGGACTTCCCACATTTAGGGTTCCGTACCATACCTAGGGGTAGCGGATTGCCTAGAAGTAGCGGATAAATTCGTAACAGAGTTACCGCTCCTCTGGACACTCAGGCAGGCAAAGGAACCGGGGTGGGTTTTAGTCAATAAGAGTCTGACACTCCCTCCCGCTCCACCCAGAGCGGAAGATGTCATTGGATGACTTGTCATCCCCAAAACTAAAACTATTAGCTATTTTTATGGTTTTGGGTCAACAAGATGCGTATACTGTGAAAATTAATTAAAATTGAAGACTGTAAGCTCCAACAGCTGGGCTGTAAAACTTCTGTGATATACGACGCACACGTGAGAGACAGCAATACAGCTCCGTTTGAACCCTTTGGGCACGGAATCCTAAAACACTAAAAAATACAAGTTATGCTTAGCTAACAATATTGACAGACACCGTACTGGACTTGACAAACCACAGACAAGTATAAAACACTTGCAGCCTTATTACTAATACTTTTTGATGTGTAACATATTTTTTTCCGCTTTCCTGCAATCTGTGAGTGATTTCGTGAACTGGACGGAAGTGTGTAACAGGAAGCCCGGGAAGCGCGCGGTATTTGATTTGACCAATGAACGCACGCCGTGGTAGTTCACGCTGTTGAAATCGGAAATAAATGTTTTTATTTTATTTTTAAGAATAGAATGGTATTGTTGCTTATTACCAATGGGGAATGTTAAATGTGACACATCTTAAGCGACTACTGTAAGAGTATCTTGTTTTTTAACCATATGATTAGGTTTAAACTAGTTAAACACTGATTAGCAGATTCTTCATTAAATTTTTTAGGAGAAATTTGATTTATAATCCGCTTACATACATGTTAATATTGTTAGAAAGTTTTTTATGAAAAGGCCATTTTATAGATCCCACAGCTCTTAAGACACTTTTAACATCGAAAGTTATCATAACAATAATGTTCACCAGAGAGAGATTCAGTGTTAAGTATTCTAACTTGTGATGTCGAAGCTTACAAGTTTCCTTAAGAGAATCGTTGATGGTGATGACGTGGATGCTTCAGGATCTGTTAACGTGAGATATACCTATTTAAACGCTGCTTAACATGCGTTAGTGACAGTGAGCATTAGGGTCAGCTCACACTAAGATGCGACGCGACGCTGCGCGATCTTTAGTTAGCAAGAAAATTTTCAAAAAAAAAAGGACCTAAACATGAAATTACGAGAGAATTTGAATAAACTCGCGGCGCCTCGCTGCGCAGCGCTAAATAACTGCTTTCTTCAAGCATCTTGAGCTTACCCTAGAAATCTTCGCTAGTCCTTTTAATGAGATACTTAAACATGTTTTACCTGCATGTAGGTTGTCCCTCAGCACTGACACTACAATCTCCTTGCAAACAATAGTTCTGACAGATTCACACTGAAGACTCAGGCTTCGAGTTATTTAGAATCAAATTCTTAAGTGCCTCGCAGCTCTCTGTTCCCTGAATTTGTTCCTGTATTGTGTAATTGGCTGCTATACGTTGACAATCCAAACGGTCTGAGCTAGACGTTGAAAATAGTTTTCCTTTTACATGTTGTGATGGAATCTTCGGTAATTGCCAGATTCCTACTTGACTGTTTTTCGTCAAGTAGATAAAATCTTTTGATACGGCCAATGAATTTCCATAAGAACCACTTCCATCAATAATATGTAATGTTGTTCGGTTTTTTCCATTAAAATCGGCACTTTCAATAGATAGCTGATAATTGCCATTTACTCTTTTTGTCTCCGTCCAGTACATTTTCTGTGTCTGTTGGTCGATGGCCAAGCTTCCTCGGTCAAAAACATGACTGTCTATTAAAACTTCTCTCTCGGAGCCATCAAACCGAACCCTCTCTATATTGTATTTTGTGCTCCAGTAAATAAACCTGTAATTTGTACACAACAATCAATATTCACAAAGTTCAAACGAATTATGCTGAGTCATAATAAAATTAGCGGAACATAAAAAAGATATTTTTTTTAAATACAATTTAAATATAGCATCTTGTATTCATACACATTTTCTTCTATACATGTAAAACAGAGCATTTAAATTTTGCCAGCAGGGCGCGCTGGTATAATAGTGACGCCATTGTCTTTTACTTATAACCTAAGCGTGTCACGTTTCGCACACCACTATAAGGTGATTACACAAATGACGTATCCTGACAGTCCACGAAATGTCAACAGTTGATGTTTTCATGTTTATACAAGGTTCAAAAGAAAAGTAATAACTATTATCAGGTTCAAACAATTTTATTAAATTGCATTGATTGATATAACTAGAAATACCTCCTTTGCTTCTTTTAAGTCTTCACTATTAGATTGCTCCCAACGTCGACGCACCCGTGAAATTGTTCCTATTCCACTCGATTCGTTTTCTGATCGCTATTTCCTCTGACATCAAAATGCAAAAATCTAATGTCCGCATTGTTTTGTTTAGAATAATTTGCCGTTAATTACTCTGTAGTAAAACCTGCACTGGCATCGACGCAGAGAGATAAACAGAGTAGTTTCAGCGTTGGAATAGCATTAATAAATAAATGCTGTTTGGTCTTTTTTGCAAAAAACTCGGCCTCGAAATGCTCAGAGCAAATCGTCTCGTGTTTTTGAGGAAACTAGTTGAGCTTTCCAGTCGCTAGCAGCCATCTATTTTTTACGCAAGGTTAATATGGATTATTATCTACACGACGTCACCTCGATGTCGCATTGTATTTGACTGGCGGCTTACAAAGTGGTGAAATAGTGAACTAACATGAAATGTACTAGATTTTAACATGTTCCTAGACAAACAGCGTCACCTGCCGCGTTCATTTATAACAAAATCGGGATACAGATGTACAATATATTTAGTTACGTTTCAGGACAGTTTTTTTAGGGTTCCGTACCCGAAGGGTGTGAAGTGAACTTTAAACTTCCCGAAAACCCTATCCTTAGACCAAAATTAAGAATATCAAATCTTGAAATCAGTACGAACAACTAATATTATAAATAAAAAAGTGTGAGGATGGATGTGATGACCAAACAGTAATATAGCTTATACATAAAACTAACATAATATAGGCTATAATTTATAGTGAGGAGAAGTACTAACTACACGCGGGCGAAGCCGCTGGCGGAAGCTAGTCAAAATTACTTCAAACTTAACAACAATCAATAACCACAACATTATCCTAAGAAAGCTATCCTTCACGTCCCACTGCTGGGACACAGGCCTCCTCTCTGTGAGAGGGAAAACTAATAACACAAAATAATCTGCATTCCTAGGTTGGAACCCACGATCTTCGACGCGTAAGTTGGGCCGTAACCACTGAGCCACCACTGCTCACCGTCGCGTCGCCGTGGACCGCTGACATAATATTTATTTTGTAGCGTGAGTTACTTTAATTTTGCGATATTTCGTAAGGTGTTCGTCTAAAGTAAACAGTGTAAAGGACAAATACATTCTAAATTAGATACTCAAGATGTTAATTATATTTATTTACGTAAGGATTAAAAGTATCGTGTTAAAAACACCTTCGCAAATTAAGCATTGTTTTAGACCAAAATTTATTATCATAAAAATTATTTTTATAAGTAAAGCATAAAAATAGACTTAGGCTACCGCGTACTTTTTTATAGCACTTCTTAAGAGAATATTTTTCATCATACATTAATTTCATGTAACGTAAACTATTCGGGTAGCGCACGCAATGAAAGCTTTAAAAAGTCACGACTTTTCCGATTTAGTTGACGAATATCATCATAACTTTTAGTATTTCACATGAATTTAAATAATTTATAACTAAATTCCATAAAAAAAAATAAACCTATGAAATGGTATAAGAATTATTTAAATTGTAGCCTTGGTTCCGGACATTACCCTCCATATTCACAAAAAGCTCCCAAAATACGCTTTTTCTCTATAAAGTAGTTATAATTAGATTAGGAATATTTGGTTCAATAACAAAATAAATAAAAACTGTACATAAAAAATCGATCTTATTTATGTTCCACTAATTTAGTCGGTGTGTTTGATATATCATTAGTAACGTACTCTCCACAGCTGTCCAGCGCGATATCCCGGCAGTACCAATCCAACGTAACGAAAACGTTTCCGTCAACTGCTTTGTTAGAATATGCAGGATTTAATGAAAACGAGTAGATACTATATCCGTGCTTCCAAAACAGTGATTGTGTGACCGGTTCGTAGACGACTCTTATGTGGTAGTTTGTTTCTCTCTTAACTAAAGGTTGTATTTTCCTGGTTGATAGGTCAAAGCTGGATATTGTCAGTTTCGGGTAGTTATCGTCGGCAAACAGCACCCTGTAGTGAACTGGATCGTAAGTTACTGAATAGACAAAATGAGCCGACGGAATGTGTTCTGTGTGCGTTACTGTTCCGTTGTAATAAAAATCTAGTTGCTTGTCTTCGCCCACCACGATGTCTGAAACAAAAAAAATATATTTTTTATTCTGATTGTTAATAGATTTTTTCTTTCCTTTTCTTGTCATAAAATACATTGCACATATACAAATGGTTTCCAAATGACTTGCACTCCCGTCACTCTACTCGTGAACTACCTTTTTAGGGTTCGGGGCGTACCCATAGGGTAACAAACGGTACCCTATTACTAAGCCTCCACCGGCCGTCCGTCCGTCCGTCTGTCAGCGGCCAGCTGTATTTCGTGATACGTAATAGGCAGACAGTCGAAGATTTCATAGTATGTATATTTCTGTTGCCTTATAAAAACAAAATCACTAACTACTAGAAACGTGTTTTCTTTTGTTTTTTTTTGCTCGATCTTAATATTGGCAACAAGTAGTAGTATAATCTTGTAGGATGTTACGGAACCCTTCCTACGCGTGTCCGACTCGCAGTTGGTCGGTTTTCTAATTTACTTCTTACAATGAAAACCAATAAAGTACATCATAACAACAACAAATTAGAACTTTCAAGAGTTACAATGTGTGAGGCTTATCGTTACTAAACCCTTAACCCAAAAATAACCACAAAATCAATGTGATAAATTGTCAAGTGTGATTGGCTGAATGAACTTCCGCCAACTGTATCACTTGACTTGCATTTTATTTTTGACATGAAGATAAATTTCTTTTAAGAAACCGGGGTTAAGATATATAGTTATCGTATGTTATAACTGACACTCAATTTATAACAGTCCTCCAGTGCGAATTTAGAGACTAGGTGTGTGCGCAAACACAGGTGCCACTCTGTGCTCCCTCACTCTCATAGTTCGATGGCACGACAATTTGACTCGACCGGGGAGAGATCAGGTGCAGCACCGACGGCTTAACGTGCTTTCTGAGCATTGGTTTGTTAGACCGCCAACCTCTGACCACCGGAAAGCCTCTAAGAAATTCCTAATGGAAAAACCCAATTAAACATTGACCGAAACCGAACCCTGGACCGCACGCTCGGTGGTAGGGCGCAATCGCGACACCAACGGGGCAGTTCGCGACACTCAAATACGATGGGTTGGTAACTGTGGTATCTATCCATCAGGTTAAGCTACGCTTGCCGGGGTTGGTCCATAGATGGGTGACCATCTTTACATACCGAGACTCCTCCGTGCCTCGGAAAGCACGTTAAGCCGTTGGTCCTGGCTGTCAATCGTGGATCTTTGACAGTCGTTACGGGTCTTCAGAAGCCCAAAAGTCTGACAACTAGTCTTACGTAGGGGTATCGTGTATTATCCAGTTGCTGGGTTGTGGAGGTCTGCCTATCTGGCAGTAGTAGGATAGTGTGTGCAGTGCCGTTTCACAACTTATTTAGTTCAGGTTTTATTAAAGATTTAACAACACCAAAAACAACCGACTTCCAAAAAAAAATACACTAAAAATTAATAAATAACTTTAATTTCGGAAGTCGGTGTTTGTATTTTACTTCTTCGTTATTTGACACCGACTTCCGAAATTAAAGTTATTTATTAATTTTTAGTGTATTTTTTTTTGGAAGTCGGTTGTTTTTTTTGTAAAAAAGTTTTTTATTTTTCACTTTTTAGTTTAGTTAAGCCGTCGGTGCTGCACCTGATCTCTCCCCGGTCGAGTCAAATTGTCGTGCCATCGAACTATGAGAGTGAGGGAGCACAGAGTGGCACCTGTGTTTGCGCACACACCTAGTCTCTAAATTCGCACTGGAGGACTGTTATAAATTGAGTGTCAGTTATAACATACGATAACTATATATCTTAACCCCAGAACTAAAAACCCCAATATAATGGAACGTGGAATTTAAACATTTGGAGAACACCAAAACGTCATCGAGGTACACGTATTTTCCATTTTTGTTCAGATTCTCAAAAAGGGCGTAAGCAATTTCGAAAAAATTTATATGGTACCACCTCGGGAGTATATTCTTTCAGACAAAAAAGGATTTTGAAAATTGGTTCACAACTGACGGAGAAATCGCGTAACATACATACAAAAAAAAAAAAGAAAAAAAAAACATACAGACGAATTGAGAACCTCCTCTTTTTTGAAGTCGGTTAAAAACAGGGTTTGATTTAAGTATTTAACTGCAAATCAAAAAATCTTCCTAACTTGTAAGAATAAAATCCCAATCCTAATCAAAATTACTGATTGAATAACAAAATAGTTACCTCAAAATATTATTATTTTAGCAACAATTTGAGTTCGTGACGCATCGTTATTAATTGAAAAGGAGTGTTGTTGGAGATAGTGAAAAAGAACTATTATATTTATCCCGTTCGTTGCCTAGGCATTCGACACAATGCCGAATGTTCAGTCGGAAACGTGCTAACAACAGTCGTAAGTAAGACGGTTTACGGTAAGGTTGGCTTATTTCTGTCTGCAGGGTTTAAAGGAACCTAACACGAAGGGTGTGAGTGGGTGAATGATGGGGGGGCTGCGTTCACTGGCTTTGGTCGCTCACTGTAGCCCGAGTCATCCCCTTCGAACCTAACCTTTCCGTGTCGGGGTACCCCACGTGTTGAAGCGTTGCTCCACTTTATAACATTATAAATTTAAGTTAGCCAATAATTGTTAGATAATAAGTTTTAGCTATATGAATTTCATCAGGCGTTGATTTACTGTTACGTACCGACCTCCGTTTTTTGTGAAGGTCATGACTGGCAAATTAAAACTGTTACACTGCAAGCTACGATCCTGATTTTTTAATTTCTAAAATTCCTGCAAAGTCCCTACAATTTTATTCATGGTCCATACGAATCGGATATTATATTATCTACAACTAGCAAAGTGGAAAAAGCTTAATATTGGATATTTTGGAAAATACCAGAGTGAAGAGGTGACGAACACGTTTTGGAGAAAAAGTGAAGTGAACATCGAGTGAAATAAAACTATAAGTGTTTAAGCCAAAACATTATAATATTAATTAAATTCACCCAACACTCATTAATATTTAATCAGGTAATATAAAAATATAGGTATTAAGTAGCGATTATAAGAACATAAATAAGGTTAGTAACACATTTTATACATTAATTACAAATTATTTACATGTTTATATACAATTATATTTAGAAGGAATTATTTACAGAGTATTAGGTTTAATTATATTTGTAAAATATAGTTAACAGGTGCTTAAAATACAGTACAGTAGTGTTAGTGTTAACCTACATTAGTTAGCTATTTATTTTTTTATTTACAAATATAGAGTAAAGATATATAGTTTAGCCTTTATAATCATTGATTGCTGCTTTGTAAACCTTTTAAAACATAGATAAATAATTATTTTGTTGTTACATTATTCTAACAGAATAGTAAACCTTACCTACCTACATACTTAACTACGGTAGTTCATTATAATTTGCAGTGGTCAAAGGTCAAAATTGTAAAATAAATCAATAACTTAGGCCAATTGTTGCTTAGTCTAATTTAACGTAGTCTATTCATTGCGATAGGTATTTTTGTTATACATAGTTTCTTAATTTAATATTTTTATTGTATAATTTCAGGTCTACGACACCCTTCTTTTAAAATGACTGATATTAAAGATCTTAAAAGGAAGCGAAGCAGTTATAGGGGAAGATTGACTGTCTTTGAGACCTATTTAAATAAATTTCCAGAATCTACGGTAAACCCGTCTCAGGTAATGGAGTTGCAGTTGCGAGTCAACAAACTAGATAATCTGTATGACGAATTTAACGAAGTTCAATCAAAGTTAGAATGCATGTGTGACACCGACTCTGAGGTTCTCGAACGAACTGTAATAGAATCTCAATATTATAGTTTGATGGCTCAAGCAAAGGTTTTATTAAATAAACTCTCAAAATCTGAGCAAGACGAAATAAAGTCCACCACTAGCAGTAAGCGTCAGTTTGTCAAGTTGCCCACCATACAGTTACCTAAATTTACAGGCTCATATGATAACTGGCTCGAATTTAGAGATACATTTACTAGTCTCGTCCACGGCAATGACGACATAGACGAGGTGAACAAATTCCATTATTTGAGGTCATCATTAACAGAATCTGCTGCTATTGTAATTCAGTCAATCGAGTTTTCGGCTCAAAACTACAACATGGCATGGGAACTTCTTTGTGAGCGATTCGATAACGAGCGAATATTGATTGACAATCATGTTACAGCGTTATTCAATATCGAATCAATCACCAAGGAGTCCTCATCTGCATTAAAAGGCATCGTAGACAATATTAGCAAAAATATCAGAGCTTTGAAAACATTAGGTGAACCTGTGAATAATTGGGACACACTACTCATTTACATTATCAGACAAAAACTAGACACCAAAACATTTCGAGAATGGGAAGAACATAAAGGGCGTATTGATAAATCGAGACGAATCACTTTTGATCAATTTATGGAGTTTATACGTAATCGCGCTGAATTAATAGAAACACTGGAAAAGTCACGTCATTCCACAAGTAACGTAAAACAGAACACCAAAATAAAATCCTTTGTTACGACCGAAAACACCAGTAGTTCCTCATCACAAAATTGTCCAAAGTGTAAAGGCGATCATAACCTCAATTCATGCCCACAGTTTCTATCACTAAACGTCAGCGATAGAATGTCATTACTACCTAGTTATAAAGTATGTTATAATTGTTTGCGTCACGGTCACTATCCCAATAATTGTAAGAAATCAGGGTGCAAAATATGTAAGCGCAAACACCACACGCTTATTCATAACGCAGATTTCAAACAAAAACCCGTTTCAAGCAAATCATCTGTTACGACCGATAAGACTAACAGTGAGTCATCCTCCACTATCGACACAAACAATCACGTTGCGCTCTCAGCTAATATCTACGCACATTCGCATACGACTAGCGCAAGTAACATTCTGTTGTCAACTGCATTAATTAGGTGCTACGATGTAAATAATAAAGAACACATCGCTAGAGCGTTGCTTGATTCGGGAAGTTCCGCTTGTTTAATGACGGAGAATTTATACAATAAGTTACAGTTGCCTTACTTAAACACAGATAAATCTATACAAGGTATAAACAACTCTCTGTCTCATGTGAATAAAATGTGTCGTGTGCACATTCAGTCGTTATCTGAATCGTACTCAAGTGATATTATATGTTTTGTCTTACCCACAATTACTGATAATGTTCCCGCTAGACAGGTACATGTAAATATACCCACAAATATTCACTTAGCTGATCCATATTTTCACACGCCGGCTTCTATAGATATCATTATAGGGGCTGACGTATTCTGGAGTTTATTAGGATCTGATAAGATTTTATTAGGTGATGGGAAACCAACACTTCATCAAACTAGATTAGGTTGGCTAGTTTGTGGCCCAATTAACGGCGGCTATAATTATAATTCTTCTCAACTTTCTTCTATTAAATGTAATTTTGTAAACAATTATTACGAAAGTTCTTCCAGTCCTAATGATGTAGATGACATCCGAAACCAATTGACGCGTTTCTGGCAGCTCGAGGAAGTAAGCCATGATGCATCGACGTATTCAGCTGAAGCGAACATGTGTGAAGAACACTTTATAAAAAACACGATGCGTTTATCCGATGGCCGTTTTAGCGTTAAGATTCCGTTGAAGGAAACTTTGGACAGTTTAGGCGATTCATACCATCGTGCACAACGATGTTTTCTGTCAATAGAGCGCAGAAACCTTAGCCAACCCCCACTTGACAAAATGTACAAAGACTTTATGACTGAGTACATTTATTTAGGTCATATGTCGGAGTGTCATCTTAATGAAGATCTGCGGTCATATTTTATTCCACATCACGGAATCCTGCGCGAAAGTAGTAGCACAACAAAATTATGCGTTGTATTTAATGCTAGTGCACCCACTACCTCTGGACTTTCTTTAAATTCAATACAGATGGTGGGGCCTACCGTTCAGGACGATTTGACTGCAATCCTTCTTAGATTTAGGACTCATAAGTACGTCCTCTCTGCTGACGTAGAGAAAATGTACAGGCAGGTGTCTGTACATCCTTCAGATAGGCACCTGCAGCAAATCATATGGCGTGATGATGTCACTAGTACTCTCAAAACATACCAATTAAACACGGTCACATACGGTACGGCTAGTGCACCATTTCTCGCGACCAGGTGCATAAAACAGATAGGTCTGGAATGCCAGGATCAAAGGGTCGCTCAAGTCATTCTTCATGACTTTTACGTCGACGATTTGTTGACCGGCGAAGACGTGTATGAGGAAGCTCTCATGTTGCGTCATAAGGTGACTGATGCTCTTGCTTCTGCTTGCATGCCGTTAAGGAAGTGGAAATCGAACGAGCCCACTTTAATCTCAGAACCATCTGACGAGTCTTGTTTCGAGTTCCACAAGGAAGGTGATGTCTGTAGCAAAACACTGGGTCTTAGTTGGCGAACTGATACAGATAATCTCTTTTCCCTATAAAAATTCCCGACTGCATAGAAAATACTAAGCGTGGTATGTTAGCAGTAATTGCGCGAATCTACGATCCTTTAGGGTTGTTAGCACCGTGTGTTGTGAGCATGAAGATGTTGCTTCAAAAACTTTGGCTAGATAATTTAAAATGGGATGATCAGTTATCACCTGACGTTGCAACAAAATGGGCGAACATAATTAAAACATTACCTTGCATTCACAATTTACGGGTACCACGTCGCGTGCTCTGTGACGTATACAAACAGTTCGAATATCACATTTTTACCGACGCTTCGGAGCAAGCATATGGCGCTTGTTTGTATGTTCGTAGCACCAATGAGCAGGGTGACGTCGACGTGCGATTATTTACAGCCAAAAGTCGCGTTGCTCCTTTAAAACCATTAACTATACCGCGACTGGAGCTCTGTGCTGCTGTGCTTGGCGTACGCCTATATCAAAAGGTTGCTAGTTCCCTTCGTATTAAACCGTCTAGTATTGTTTTTTGGACTGACTCCATGATAGTGTTGGGTTGGCTAAAAATGTTGCCAATAAAATTAAACACTTTCGTACGTAATCGTGTTGCCGAAGTGTTAGAAAACTCCGGTAATTACACCTGGAGACATGTGTCGACCCACGACAATCCAGCTGATTTAATAACGCGCGGAGTAGAACCCACCGCTATCCAATCACTGGACTTGTGGTGGTTTGGTCCATGTTTCTTAAAACACAACAGTACTACATGGCCACCCACAACTATAAATACAGAAACCTTACCAGACATAAAATCTAATATTTTAGTTAATTTAGCCCAAGATCATCATGCCCCTGAAGATTTATTAAAAGGAATAATCGAGTTTAATCGATTTTCCAATTTTATTCGATTACAGCGCTGCATTTGTTATGTTTTTCGTTTCATTAACACTTGCAAAAAACGTTCAACAAAAAACACGTCATATTTTAGTACTCAAGAATTACAAGATGCGCTAAACTTCATTATTATTCAGTCGCAAAAGGAATCCTTTCCTGAATATAATTTATTATTAAATAACAAAAAAATACCACACAAAAACAGGTTGTTAAATTTAAATGTGTTTCTCGATAACAACAAAATTATTCGTATAGGGGGTAGGTTGCACAACTCTGAATATTCATACACAAAGAAACACCCCATATTATTACAGTCCACTAATCATTTTGTTAAACTTTTATTTAAATTTGAGCATATTAGGTTGATGCATGCAGGTCCTCAATTATTATTAAGTACACTTAGAGAGACCTACTGGCCACTCGGCGGTCGTAATTTGGCCAGAGCCTGTTATCGTCAGTGCGTACGCTGTCGGCGACTTAAACCACAGACTGTCACTCCTCAAATGGGTAACCTCCCACTGAACAGACTCTTGCCAGCTGACTTTCCCTTTCAAAACGTAGGGGTTGACTACGCAGGCCCTATAACCGCGGCTAGTCGTCAGGGTCGTGGATGTAGATTGGTGAAGGTATACATAGTTATTTTCGTTTGCTTCACCACCAAGGCCATTCATTTAGAGTTGGTTGGCGACTTAACAAGCAATAATTATTTACAGGCTTTACGTAGATTTATGTCTCGGAGAGGAAAGCCTCTCAACATTTATTCCGACAACGGAACTTCATTTGTAGGAGCCTACAATGAGATATCTGAGTTTTGAAACGCAACTGTGACTCCTTATCTGATAGTGTAGCTCAAGATGGTATAAACTTCCACTTCATACCTGCTTACGCTCCACACTTTGGTGGTCTTTGGGAGGCGGGTGTCAAATCGACCAAATTTCATTTATTCAGAGTGTTGGGAAATTGTAGTTTAACGTACGAGGAGCTTAACTCCGTCTTAGTACAAATTGAAGGTGTATTAAATTCTCGACCGCTCACACCGCTATCGTCGAACCCAGAAGACCTGTTGCCTCTCACTCCTGGTCATTTCCTAATCGGACGACCTCTCACATCTCTGCCTGTTAAGGATATCCGGGACCACTCCACTCCTCACTTGACGCGCCATCAACGCATTGAGCAGCTGCGGCAGCATTTTTGGGCAAGATGGAGCAAGGAGTATGTTTCGGAGCTTCAGCAACGTGTGAAATGGCGGACTGGCAACGACAGTCTGAACCTGGAGTCCCTCGTTGTCATCAAGGAGGACAACCAGCCACCCATGAAGTGGAAGTTGGGCCGCGTTGTTGCTCTTCATCCTGGCACAGACGGCATAAGCCGAGTCGCCGATATCAGGACTTCAACCGGAACTGTCAGAAGAGCATTCTCCAAGATCTGTCCGTTGTTGGAAAACAGCTGTTGAAAGGCAAGCTTTCAACGGCCGGCGGCATGTTGAAGCGTTGCTCCACTTTATAACATTATAAATTTAAGTTAGCCAATAATTGTTAGATAATAAGTTTTAGCTATATGAATTTCATCAGGCGTTGATTTACTGTTACGTACCGACCTCCGTTTTTTGTGAAGGTCATGACTGGCAAATTAAAACTGTTACACTGCAAGCTACGATCCTGATTTTTTAATTTCTAAAATTCCTGCAAAGTCCCTACAATTTTATTCACCACGTTCTCGCACTTGAACAATGTACGTCGCAATGGTAAACTTTCTGGTTATTTTAAGCGCAACCAGTATATTTGAATTAAGAACAATATTTATTTTGATGTAAAAAAATATTTAATTGATGTAAATCAAGTGACGGGTGATAAGTTTTTTGATTTGAATTTAAAATAAGTCTTTTTTAAACAACTAGCTTCTCTCAGCGGCTTCATCCGCGTGGAAGTCGATAATTAATTTATGGGAACATACTCCCGAGACGAAAAGTACCTATCCTTTTTCTTATGCCGGGACTTGGTCTACCCGTGTGCCGTGTGTGTGTGTGTGTAGTTTCATCTAAATCCATTCAACTGTGACGTTCGTGAAGATGTAACAAGCATACAGACAGACGGGCAGACAGAGTTACTTTCGCATTTATAATATAAGTATTGACTAGATACGAGTATCCTTTATAGCATTATATATAAGAATTACTAATATTCCTTAACTTTATTATTCCCTAATATGCACATACGTGCTATAAAAAATACAAAATTACAGTAGTTATATTTAGTTGCTAATAAAACATTTTTGAAATAAGGCTGATTAAGCCCTTTGTTTGACAGCTTCCACATCTTCATTGCTATTTTGTAGCGGAATTGTGAATTATATAGGTATGTATCATTGCAATTCGAGCATATAACGGAGCCTACTGGGGCGCTCGTACGCTAAAACTATTCCTTACACAAAAAAGAGGCCAAGTGTGTGTCGAATTTCGCACATTAAGGGTTCCGTACCACGGCCTTGTGGACGGCGAGCAGTGGGTAGCTCGCCGTCCGATCAGCACCAGGCTCATGAGTCAACGGCGCGTAGTGTTCCACGCGCGCCTCAAAGAGAATGTGTCGGCCTGCACTGACGGGGCCATCATGGCCGGTGCCTGCATGCCCAGGGGTAACGGATAAATTCGTAATAGAGTTACCGCTCCCCTGGGCACTCAGGAAAGGAAGGAACAGGGGTGGGTTTTAGTCATTAAAAGTCTGACACGCCCTGCCGCTCCACCCAGAGTGGGAGAAGTCATTGGATGATTTCCCACCCCACAAAAAAAAATCTCTGCCCGTGGCTTAGCTCCCGTGACCTATCCCGCGGGAACGGTTATTTTAATTTTAAAAGTAGCCTTTCGGATAATTTAATTTTCTATTAGTGAAAAAATGGTTAAAATCGGTCCCGTAGTTTTGGAGCTTATCCGGTACAAATAAACTAACAAAAAAATCTTTCCTCTTTATAGTCAAAAAAATGTTTCGACAAAAAACATTGTTTTTTTAATAGTGAGTAACCAATTCCATACTAATTATTCATTCACTTTAGTGAAGAAACTTATTGGTACTATTTTGGTAAACTTTGATTATATATGTATTATCGTTTACCAGCATCGTATCAACCAACTTTACTACCATTCAATCCAAAACTTTTGGCGGGGTGGTTGAGCGATCGGCTGCTGCGCTAAGTGTCGTGGGTTCGATCCCCGCACGGAACAAATGTTTGAATGGTTTACAGATAGTTGTTTCGAAACTGAGTGTCTTGTGTGTATGTGAGATTACATGATTGAGTGAACACACTGATTATATAGGAGAAATTACAAGTACAGGGCAATGTTTACAAAACGAAACCAGTCTCTACTTTAGTATTAGCATTCAATAAGTAAGTAAATACTTACCCCAAGAATAACAGTTCACCATCTCTACAAGCAGTGCTAACAACGTCAACACACGCGCGCTATGCATCTTGTTCTCCAGACAAGGTTTCAGCAGATGAGACGTCAACTCTCGCTGACAAATCGGAGGAAACAAAAACAGAATGCTGATTTACTGAAACACAAAGCTATAAATAGGTACCGATATGGCATGTGCTATAAAAATGTTTCCGTTTGGTAGGAGTTCCTGTGATAAGCGGAGAGTTCTGATTATAAATTAATAATTATTTGTTATTACGAATCCTGGTGCATGTACTCTTATCGCCTGTTTTTATGGTTCCGTAATCCTTACAAGAACAAGGAACCCTTATAGACTCAGTCTGTCCGTCTGTCTGACCGAGGCATAGCTTATAAGATACTGTTAGTTCTGGAAATCTGTAATTTTGCATGGGTATATTAATCACGATAAGAAAACGAATCCATAAAATTTTAAAAAGGATTTTTTTATGCTAGTTTCCACACATAAAGTGGCGATGTTTTTTTTCTAGCCAAACTTACCTATTGTGGGAAAAAATAATTGAAAGAGCTTGGAGGGGTTGTGGAGACTATTTTGTAATTCAGTGATTTTATTTAATCGAGTCCCCCCCACTAAAGGCAAAACTGAAAATAAAACCTTTTTTTAACCGACTTCAAAAAAGGAGGTTCTGTTTTCGAAGCGTATGTATGTATGTTTTTTCGCAATTTTCCCGAAAACTCCTGATCCGATTTGGATGGCGGTGATTGCGATTTCGTTATACAAATTATGCATATTTTTCAAGAAAGGTTTTAGTATATGATACTAGTAGATATAATAGGATCTAATGCAGTTCGTTGGAGTTATACAGTGGTACTCCTCAATAGCTAACAGCAAATGACTCGCGATTACTACGATCGTTTGTCTATGTATTGTTCACAATATTTAATGCGAAACCACAACTAAAAAGTGAAAAATTAGAACCAACTTCCAAAAGAAAACCAAAAAAATTGCAAAATAACTTTAATTTCGGAAGTCGATGTCAATAAACGAAGAAAAAACCAGAACCACCGACAGACACCGACATCCAAAATTAAAGTTATTTTTCATTTGTTTTGTTTTCTTTTGGAAGTCGGTTTTATTTTTTGTGAAAAAGTTTTTTTTTCGTTTCTAATTTAAACATAAAACCGTGAACTCAATGAATATATTCATAGTAATAAACAGAAAGCCTCTTCTAAGTCCGCATGTTATAACGGGTGACTACGGAACCCTACACTGCGCGTGGCCTGACATGCACTTGGCCGGTTTTGTGACAATATAACTACTCGTATATCGACGCCCACACGTAATAAGTCAGTAACGTGCTATTTCTGATATTTTTGCCATTATGACAAATTCATCATTTATGGACTGGACTATAGCCTAATACGAAGACAACGTAAGCTTTTGGTGTAGCGAAATATACGATTAATTTATCGGCAAACGGATTGCTATGCGACTGTACTTACATAAAAGTTTATTTTGAAATTTAGTAGCGATCCGCCCTGTAGCTTTGCACGAGTGCAAATTATACACATAAACGTTCCTCATGAATTACTTTGTCTATTGGTGAACATCGCATGAAAATCTGTTCAGTAGGTTTTGAGTTTATCGCAAACAGACAGACAGGCAAACGCGGTGGGGGACTTGTTTTATAACATGTAGGTAGTGATAGTGAATTTGGTACGTTGCCAAACTTTAAACTTTAGAAAGTTTCTGTTAAAATTAATACAGTTACTTATTAGATATTTTTTAATAATTTACGACTTATTATCTGTTAGGACAGTTACTGTAATATTTTACCTTAAATATAAGTTTTCATTTTAGGTTTTGGTTAGGTATACGTACATAATTTCTTAATGATTTGACTGTTATAATTTACAATAATATGAAGCTTTTTATTGATGCACCACAATAATCCCACTTGCTGAAAAGATATTCAACAAGATCATTAGATAGATTTCTCTGTAAAAATAGGATTTTTCAATTACTGACTTATTGCTTTGGGGCATCAAGATACTAGTATGTATTTATCAATAGGATGCAGGCATGAGTAACAGGAACTCTTTTATCACAAATGTGTTCAGATGATGCTGTCTGTGCGTTTATTACCCGACTTGAATAAATGACGATTTTAATAGATGAGGTATCTTTCTAGTCACTTAGGTCGTGCGATGGCTAGGTATAGGACTACTTAAGAAGTATGATTGCCAAGTTTGAATGAAACTACGATTGTTCCTAAAAGGCTAAAAATTATTTAATAGCTAACGTCCTTAGCGTTAATGTTCGGTGACCACGACCTGGCAGTTTTCAGCCCTGCACGTCATTAATAATGACCATTATTTTAAAATTGTAAACAAACTATTTTTTTTGTTCAGTTTATTTAACTTGTTCCTGTAATTATGCATTAGTTTGTTGTAAGCTTGAAATATAGAATACAGTTCATACATAAATACCAACTAAAAATTGCAAAATAACTTTAATTTCGGAAGCTGGTGTTTCTGGTAACTTATTCAGGGTTAGTTGCGCACCCCACAACTAAAACTGATAAAGTGATAAAGTTCTGTTGCTGTTTGTGAAATGAGGGTGTACCAGGTGAATTGTACACGTCTGCATACCCCTTCAGTGCGTACCGTCGTTATGTTATGTTATGAAATTGAGTAAACAATAAACAGACATGAGATTGTAGCAATCCCGGAAGACTTGCTATCATTTATTATTGAAGAGTTCTCTTTTCTATCTCCAAAGTTCTTCATCAGTCTTCACCAAATTTAAACAGAACCACTTCCATTAATTTAGTATGACCATGCAGGATGTAGATATGAACAACATTATTCAAACAATTCAGAGTGAACTCCTAAATATAAATTGAAATTTCCATACAAAGTTATCTATTTCTACAAACGTAGGTTTGGGTACTACCCATATATGTATCCAACCAAATTTCTGCTGGGTTGCTTGGGCTTTACCTCACTCCAGGTGAGACGAGCTTTTGACCAGCTTGTAACTGCTTGCAAAATAATAAACGGAAGCATCGACTCTCCTTGTCTACATGCGGCGCTGTGTAACATTTTTGTTCCTGACAACTATTGCCGAGCGAGACGGCATAAATTATTTATGGTGCCACGTTGCCGCACGGATGCACGAAGTATGTCACCCATTCCGCGAATGCTAAATGCACTTAATGCTCTGCTAGACGCCAGTCCTGGATTAGATCTGTTCGCTGATGAATGGAAAAAGATATTGTCTGAATGTCTGACGATTTGCGAGAAGTCTGAGTGAAAGGCACTGAATTAAGTATGCATAATTTTGTGCAATTGTAATATTTTTATTTTATTCTTAATGTGTTTTATAGAATTTGTATTTTGGTTTTAATTTGTAATGTGTATGATCAGTGTAATTGGCATTTTGTCGTTCTGGTTAAATAAATAAATAATAATAATAATCATCAGTCGGCCAAAATTAGTGTGGGAGCTCAAATTATTATTTATTTTAGAATAAATGTTGTTCTCCTCATCGCTGCCACTGTGGCGAAGTTGTCAACAGCCTCGGACACCACGGCCTGTCATGCAACCGAAGCGCGGGTCGACGATATTATTCACACGTGAACTCTTACAACTTCTACGGTGACACACTGACTGGCGGCAAAGGTATGTGGACTTGCTCGTTAGTCTATCAGTCACTTGGAAATACCTGGGTTACAGCTCGGACATGTAAATATACTAAAGCCTTATAGAAAACGTATATTTTATGAATGCCTGTTGAATACAGTTAGTTGAATCGAATACAAATCTAGGGTGCACTAGGTAAAGATATATTTAAGGTGATAAACAAAGTTTAATGAAATGTTTACGAAACCTGAAATGATGTCAATTCAGAAAATGGTCGCCAATAAATGAACACAGGTGTAGATGACAGTACGATGACCATGAGTTACAGATTTTTTGTGGCAGAATGACATTAACTTATACAGTATATAACAAAAACCCTGTTGTTCCTTCTACCCACGTTTTAAGAATCGGTATACAAACGTAATGAAGCATGTCATTTATAAAAAACTGTTCAAAAATAATTTAAACAAAATTTAATTATTAATATTTATAATGTTTTACTGATTTTCTTATCTCTATAATTTTGCATGAAGCCATTGCGAAACCCGTAGGCTATTTAGCGAAACAAAGATGTACTTGTAAAATCAGATAATCTAAACATTTTATTGAATGTGTCGATTTCAATCATCAAATCATTCAAAATCAAAATCAAATCATTCAATCATTTTTTCATCTAAGTTGTGTTTGTATGTAAATGTACACATCCATAACAGTAACAACAGGGTTTTTGTTTCATAATTATTGTATATTAGCCGACGTTAGATTTAGTTCTATTGAGTAGTACGCAGTGGTGATGGTAGAGGTGAAAGTGAACTCTTCAACGTCTTCGTCGTTCGTCGTTCTTCAGACAACAGTCGAGGCACACGTTGACTTCACTGCTTTGCTCATAGTAACCGACGGCACATCTACAAAGAGAGCGTAAAAATTAAGGTTCGAAAAAACAAAACAAATCTGAGAAGGAGTATTTCCTTCCCCTATATTACAAGTTGTGTCCAACAACTCGACGCCGACTCAAATCATCAAATTTACCGAGGCATTTCCTCCGATATTATGACAAGTGAGTCGAGTGGAGGTTCTACACCTGGAATATGGGCCTAAGTCACTGGTACCGACTTCTTCAGTACCTACTCTAGAGGAAAATGTCTGATGTAATTGTTTGTTATTAAAATAGGTGTAGCCGGAAAAACTTTCATAAATAGTCCTTACTCTTGTATGCGTATAAGAAACATTTGATTAGGAATGTGGGAACATCGCATCTTTCACCCTCGTAATCTGCTGTGCATTGGCAGACTGGATCGCTCTCCTCATTCAGGGAACAAACACCGTCGTTTAAGCAATACTGATTGCATGCATTGTCTTTCCTTTCCCCAGAGTTGTCAGCATTATTGTATCTGAAACAACGAACATGTGGAACAGGATAATTATTTCATAAACAGAGAAGCTAATAAAAATATGACATAACACAACTCTGTTAGAGTCAAACTATCTTTCAAAAACTTTTTTTACAAAAAAATAGAATCGGAGGTCGGTGTTTCTGCTTTTTTTTTCTTCGATTTTTAACCGACGAAAAAAAGGAGGAGGTTCTCAATTCGACCGTATATATGTTTTTTTTTTTTTTTTTTTTTTTGTGTATGTTCAGCCCTCACTCCGTCATTTATGAACCGATCTTGATGATTATTATTTTGTTAGATAGAGTAAACCTCAAGAATGGTCCCATGTCAAGGAAATCAGGATCTGATAATGGAATCCTGATAAAATTGAGAGAAAACCTCGAAAATTGTGAGCACGTTTAGCGTTTCTGTACGCATGTTCGTCCCTCACTCCGTTGTTTATGAACCGATTTTCATGATTCTTTTTTTGTTAGATAGGGTATACTTCAAGGGTGGTTCCATGTTAAGGAAATTAGGATCAGATTATGGAATCTTGGTAAAATTGAGAGAAAACCTCGAAAATTGTGGGCACGTTTAGCGTTTCTGTACGTATGTTTGGCTCTCACTCCGTTGTTTATGAACCGATTTTGATGATTCTTTTTTTGTTAGATAGAGTATACCTTAAGGGTGGTCCCATGTCAAGGACATCAGGATCTGATCATGAAATCCTGATAAAATTGAGAGAAAACCTTGAAAATTGGGCACGAATATTGTTTCTGTTTGTTTACTTTTCATAACTTAATCAGGTATTTGCATTTAGGAATCATCACGTTATGAAACTGAGCTGATGATGGGAAACATACCTTTTGTAAACAATAGAAGTTAGATATAAAAAACTGGTTATAGTGACAGATACCACTTAATATGCTTTGAAGAAAAGACGTCTTTAGAATATTGGAGGTAACCTCAACTGGTCAATATCCTGGGAACCTCATAGAAGGATGGTTACATTATCAGCTCAGTGCCAAGAGGAATGATGAAGGATTAAAAATTAGCCTCAAAGTATTAAAAGATGATGCGAGTCACAAAAAATCATAAAATAAAAAACTTTTTAACAAAAAAATCAACCGACGAAAAAGAACTAAAAAGCAAAAAATAAATAAACCTTCTAAGTCTTGAGTATTGAGCTTATTTACCTACATAAAATATCAAATTTTTTATACACTAATTTTGAGTCGGCGCCAAATAATAAAATGATTAATTACCTACATCTAGCCTTCTTCATTTCTACGTACATATAAAATTTAGATATTTATAATCAGATTGTCGTTTGGCGCCGACTCAAAATTAGTGTATAAAAAATTTGATATTTTATGTAGGTAAATAAGCTCAATACTCAAGACTTAGAAGGTTTATTTATTTTTTGCTTTTTAGTTCTTTTTCGTCGGTTGATTTTTTTTGTCAACGACTTCCGAATTAAAGTTATTTTGCACTATTTTTGTTTTCTTTTTGATGTCGGTTCTATTTCTTTGTGAAAAAAGTTTTTATTTTTCACTTTTTAGTTGTGATTTCACATTAAATTGTATATTTATGCGACAGCAGCAATCGCGGTTGATTTTTTATCATGCTACGCCATGTTAATGTTATAATTATCACATTTCACAAGTTTTAGTGAAGTTCCTTGAGGCAGGAGATGAACCTATTGTCATCAACTTGGCAAAGTTCAGACTCCGGGCTGCTACTGACAAGTTTCAGATCCAGATGCTTGATCAGGGAGTGGAACCCCATGCTCAACGGTAGAGCTTGTGACCAGCGAGGCAGTCAGAACGTGATGAGATCCTACTAATATTATAAATGCGAAAGTTTATATGTTTGTTTGTTTGTTTGTTTGTTTGTATGTTTGGCTGAAGGTAATGCAAAAACGGCTGAAGGAATTACAATGAAATTTTGCACACAGGTAGGTCATAGCCTGGATTTCCTCCCGCCTGATCTGGAACAGGAACCTCCCGACGCAACCGTGTCCGGTGAGGACCTGCGTCAGGCGGAAAGTGAGGACGCCGTGACGCCTCTCCAGCCACTCCTCAAAGAGGGGCACTACCGCCGCAATGGTGGCGTGCCCAGCGCTGGATTGCGACAGTCGCTGTCTCCATGTCGCCATGAGATCCTGCCGGAGCTCCGTCCACCGAGCCGCGAGGTGTCGCGGCAGCAGAGTTTCGCCCCAATGTTTGTCGTGTTGCGGTGTGTAAACTCCTAATTAAGGCGTATATAGCCGCGAAGTGACACCCTTATAGAATAAAAAATCGTAGCACAGCGTAGAAAATAAAGATAAAAGAATCCTATGTTGCGTTTGTTACAAATAGAATAAGATATTTCTACGTTGTTAAAACAGGACTCAAAGTGTGTGTGTTTCGTATCCAAAGTCAAAAGTGTCAGAAACGGCCGTTTTTGACACTTTTGCTTACTACTTTGGATACGAAACACTTTGAGTCCTGTTTCAACGTCGTAAAATTACATTAAGCTCTTTGTAACAAACGCAACACAGGATTTTTAAATCTTTACTTTCTACGCTTTGCTAAGAATTTTTATTCAATGAGGGTGCCACTTACGGGGAGGTAGGCCCTTAATACTGCTTCGTCTGGTCATGGAAGCTTACAGGCCGTGTAATCAAAGTCTTTTTAACCGACGAAAAAAAAGGAGGAGGTTCTCAATTCGACCGTATATATATATATTTTTTTTTTTTTTTTGTGTATGTTCAGCCCTCACTCCGTCATTTATGAACCGATTTTGATTATTCTTTTTTTGTTAGATAGGGTATACCTCAAGGGTGGTCCCATGTCAAGGAAGTCAGGCTCTGACAGTGGAAACCTGATAAAATTGAGAGAAAACCTCGAAAATTGTGGGCACGTTTAGCGTTTCTGTATGTATGTTCGGCTCTCACTCCGTTATTTATGAACCCATTTTGATTATTCTTTTTTGTTAGATAGGGTACATCTCAAGGGTAGTCCCATGTCAAGGAAGTCAGGATGTGACACTGGAATCCTGATAAAATTGAGAGAAAACCACGAAAATTGTGGATACGTTTAGCGTTTCTATATGTATGTTCGGCCCTCACTCCGTTATTTATGAACCGATTTTGATGATTCTACTTTTCTTAGATAGGGTATACCTCAAGGGTGGTCCCATGTCAAGGACATTAGGATCTGATCATGGGATCCTGAAAAAATTGAGAGAGAACCTCAAAAATTGGGCACGAATATTGTTTCTGTTTACTTTTCATAACTTAATCAGGTATCTGCCGCGACACCTCGCGGCTCGGCAGACGGAGCTCCGACAGGATCTCATGGTGACATGGAGAGAGCGACTGTCACAACCCAGCGCCGGGCACGCCACCATCGCGGCGGTAGTGCCCCTCTTTGAGGAGTGGCTGGAGAGGTGCCATGGCGCCCTCACCTTCCGCCTGACGCAGGTCCTCACCGGACATGGCTGTTTCGGGAAGTACCTGTGTCGGATCAAGGCGGAGGTGACCCCTAGGTGTTTCCACTGCGAGGATCGCCCAGAGGACACGGTGGAGCATATGGTGGAGGTTTGCCCCGCTTGGGCAGAGCACCGCCGTGTCCTCGTGGATGCGATAGGCGGCAGCGACCTCTCGCGCCGTGCCCTGGTTCAGGCCATGGTACGGAGCGAGAGGGAATGGGAAGCCGTCTCCTCCTTCTGCAAAGCAGTAATGCTCGCGAAGAGGGAGGCGGCATACGTTAGGGAGACTCAACAACAGCCGAGTCGCCCTAGCGCCCTCAGCCGCAGCCGCCGCAGGAGACCCCAGGGGCCGCGAGACGATCTCCGGCCATCGTAGACCCGGGCCTGCGGACGGCGAGTAGTGGATAACTCGCCGCCCGATCAGCACCAGGCCCGAGAGTCGACGGCGCGTAGTGTTTCACGCGCGCCTCAAAGAGTTGTCAGCAAAGGACGGGGCCTGCCACGGCCAATGCCTGCCCGGGGGTTGAGGATAAATTCGAAAGAGTCCGACCCCAAATAAATTGGGATAAGGGCAGGAGAATGATGATACCTCGCCCCTGGGCACGTAGGGCAGGGAGGAACAGGGGTGGGTTTTAGTCAGTAAGAGTCTGACACGCCCTTCCGCTCCACCCTAGAGCGGAAGAAGTCATAAGATGATTTCCCACCCCCAAAAAAAAAAAATCAGGTATTTGCATTTAGGAATCATCACATCCTGAAACTGAGCTGATGATGGAAACCATACCATTCCTACACAATATAAGTTAGATATCAAACTGGTTTTAGTGACAAATACCACATAATATGCTTTGAAAAAAGACGTCTTTACAATATTGGAGGTAACCTCAACTGGTCAATATCCTGGAAACTTCATGGAAGAATGGTTACATCATCAGCTCAGTGGCAAGAGGAATTATGGAGGATTAGAAATTAGCCTTAGAGTGTTAAAAGATGATGCGAGCCACAAAAAATCATAAAATAAAAAACTTTTTAACAAAAAAATTAACCGATGAAAAAGAACTAAAAAGCAAAAAATAAATAAACCTTTTAAAGTCTTGAGTAATGAGCATATTTACCTACATAAAATATCAAATTTTATATAAACTAATTTTGAGTCGGCGCCAATTATTAAAATGATTAATTACCTACTTACAGCCTTCTTCATTTGTAAGTACTTATAAAATTTAGATATTTAATAATCAGATTGTTGTTTGGCGCCGACTCAAAATTAGTTTATATAAAATTTGATATTTTATGTAGGTAAATATGCTCATTACTCAAGACTTTAAAAGGTTTATTTATTTTTTGCTTTTTAGTTCTTTTTCGTCGGTTAATTTTTTTGTTAAAAAGTTTTTTATGTTAACTTAATAATGTCCACGTTTATTACATACTAACGACCCGCCCCGGCTTCGCACGGGTGTACAGCCGATACTAAATATATCTCTATTAGAACTAACTAAAGGACCGCCCGCAAAGCGCTAACTAAGTCTTGCTCCCGGCAAAAGTGTTCACTTCTGCCTGCAGTCCCGCAGTGCAACCTGTTGTTTTAGGATACATAACTAAATATTGTAGAGCTTCTCTATAAACAACATTTGACGTTAAATTATTTTCAGCTAACAAAATATACTGATGGTCGGGAGCCCCGACCCGTGATAGGGCAACGTAAAGTTGCCCATGCGTAAAACATTCTTTTCGTAAATCAATTCCTACTAATTTGAATGTTTGGCCTTGTGATTTGTTTATCGTTATTGCGAAAGAAATTTTTACTGGAAATTGGAGCCTTTTGAAAGGTATTGGCAAATCAGTAGGGATCATGGGTATTCTTGGTATATGAGCTAATTCACCAGCTGCAGGGCATAGTCAAATAATAACCGTCTTCACCTGTCACAAACATTACAGGATACTGTAGTGGATCATAGGACCGATGTAGCTCAGAAACTCTTTTGAGCTGTCCGTCTCTACCGTGTAAGACTATATCCCTGGGACCTTTGTCTTCATCGACCAAGAGAACGGCTACCTCGTCTACAGTAGGAGCATTGTATCTGCCTCTGTGTGCTGTCTTTGGAGTGCGATCAGAATGAATAATTAGCTTTAAATTATGTGATGAGTTAAGTTCTAAGTTTTGTTTAAAACTTCGTATATACACGTTATGATTATTCAAAGTGGTCTGTAATTCGCGAATTAAATCCATTTTTAAGGTTGGTGCGATGCTTGATCGCAATGATAACTGGTCTGCATCCGAAATAAAATATATTTGCAGGAACTGTGGGTTTTGGCCTGATGATGGTAAAAGGCTACCAATGAGATGATACACCTGTCCTTCAATTTTAAAAGTGGGCATAAAATTTCCTTCCCTGATTTCTTTTGCGCCAAACGAAGTCATTTGAAAAATACTATTGTATTTACGTATGTTTGTTAAAAAATGACCAGATAATGGATGGTTATTAGTTAAAAGATTTTTTATTGGTTGTGGCGGCTCCTGAAGGTTAGGAAGACATACTTTACCTGAAGCACAACACATACCATTAGGTTCGTCCTCCCATTTCTTGGCAGAGCAGTTAGAGCAGATCTTATTCATGACTCCGATTTGGACGGACGCTTGTTGTGCATAATCAAGCTGCGGATCATATCTGAAAGCCAGTCTGTTCCTATTAGCTAAAATTCGATTGCGCACTCTATTTGTGGACAACTGCTGTCTCTCTGCTTGAGCTCTAAGTCGCTGCAAATGCTCGACACTCGACTCTCTTTCGCGCAACTGAGAGGTCCTTATATTTTGTTCATGAAGACGTTGGGAACGCTCCAGCCTCGACTCTTGAGAGCGTAGCTCAGAGGTTCTCAAGCTTTGTTCGGCGAGACGTTGCGAACGCTCGACACTTGACTCTCGTTCGCGTAAGTCAGAGGTCCTTACATTTTGTTCATGAAGACGTTGGGAACGCTCCAGCCTCGACTCTTGAGCACGTAGCTCAGAGGTTCTCAAGCTTTGTTCGGCAAGACGTTGGGAACGCTCCAGCCTCGACTCTCGTGCACGTAACTCAGAGGTTCTCTGATTTTGTTGCGCAAGTCGTTGCGAACGTTCGACACTCGACTCTCGTACGCGTACCTGAGAGTTTCTCTGATTTTGTTCAGCAAGGCGTTGTGAACGTTCAGGTGAAGATTCTCCTATACGACGTATTTTTGCTGGTCGTGCTTGAGAACTATGTTTAGAAAGTTGAGACCTGGCTCTCTTAGGCATTTTCAAATGTTTAAGAAAATGTTAATGGCGTGTAATATTCTAGCTCTGAAAAGAACTGTTGTTTAGCCCTAAAAAGAATTGTTGGTTAGCCCTGAAAAGAACTGTTGGTTAGCCCTGAAAATAACTGTTGGTTAGCCGTGAAAAGAACTATTGTATAGCTCTGAGAAGGACTGTTGTTTAGCTCTGAGAAGAACTTTTGCGTAGGTGTAGTTTAGAGAACAAAATCTAAAAAAAATCTCATGATAATTATTAGACTTCGCGCACGACCGCTGCGTAGGGAGCCGACCTCGCGGCTGAGCCGCGCGGGTACCTTACTCATAGATCTAAACACCCCTCTCCCGCACGCGCACCCCTGGCCTTGGTGACGCCCACTTCGCAACGGGCCGTGCAGCAGAAATCGTAATATTTTAATTTCACCACAACTTCAAAACCAAACGTCCAATTTTAATCATTCAAAGACCAAATATTATCAACATAAACTGTACTTATTGATGAAATAATTTATTTTGATAAGGATTAATAGCATGAGTAAAATAAACGCGTTTAAATGTAGTCCAAAAAAAAATTCAAGATTTTTAAATAAAAATGTGGTTGTTGTGCCTCACTCGACATAGATAGGTATAGTGTGTCGCGGACTTTTATGTAGATATTTATTAGATCTACAATTAATTATCACATTTTATGGTTCTATCTTTTGTAGTTTAGGCAGCGTACGCAAAATAAGTAACTTCTTTGGTTGATTCTTTTCAGTTTGTGTCCGAAAAATCCAAATATCTTACGGAACCCTATTTTTTTCCAAAATAAAATATAGTCTATGTTACTCGTGGATAATGTAGCTTTCAAATGGTGAAAGAATTTTTAAAATCGGTCCAGTAGTTTTTGAGCCTATTCATTACAACCAAACAAACAAACAAACAAACAAAGTTTTCCTCTTTATAATATTAGTGTAGATAAAACCCAGAAATATAACCTTCCGTGCCGACCACTGCGCAGTAACTGGCCGCCGATCATA
The DNA here is from genome assembly GCA_951329385.1 of Polia nebulosa. Lineage (NCBI taxonomy): Eukaryota > Metazoa > Arthropoda > Insecta > Lepidoptera > Noctuidae > Polia > Polia nebulosa. Next base: position 19,659,652 of record OX589614.1, read on the forward strand.
CGTCTCGCTAACATAAATTTTAGCTTATCAAGGGTTTTGCCTTTTGTGCTTACATTGTGTCCCTACAAATATATATTAAGGATTTAAAGTAGTTCCCCTTCAGGGCCTATTGATATTTTCCACCCTGGACATAAAACTGAAAGTCCTGACTGACTGACTGATATATCAACGCACAGTCTAAATCGCTGGTTCTAGAGACATGAAATTAGGAGATTGTGTTCTTTGTAAAGAGTATCTACACGCTACGTATTTCACATAATTATGTCGATTCTCTGTAGTTTCAGCTAAACACACGTTTTTTTATTTGTGTGCAGCTGCAGTAGTTTACTAGATAAAGCTTTGATTTAGAATTGGCGCGAGGTGCTGCGCGGAGAAATTCCCGTTCGCTTGGGCAAACGTTCAAGGATAGAGCACGGGCCCCGCGCGAACGTGTCAGTGGATAGATTACAGGAAAACTTATAAGGAGGAGGCATTTAGAAAAACCTGAATAAAATATGATTTGTTCTGAACCCTTTGCAAGCGAGCCTGACTCGCTCTTGGCCGGTTTTTCGACATTATTTCGCATCAGCCGGGTGTACAATAAGCGTTTATATAAATATATATTCATTTAACTAGCGTACAGTGAGAAGAATATGTTTTACCTGAGTTTAGTTTCTCCCTCAGCACTGGCAGTACTTGCACAATTGTCTTTACTGGTAGAAACTTCGCATCTTTCACCGCCGTAATCTGCTGAGCACTGACAGACTGGCTCATCCTCCTCATTCAGAGAACAGACACCGCTGTTTAAGCAATGCTTGTGGCATGTGTTCACTTCGCACCTTTCTCCAGAGTATCCGGCTGTACAACTGAAATAATGAAGATACGAAACAGTCATTCGATTTTCAATTCATTGGCTAACGGTCTTTCATTCAATTTGTGTAGTTATAATACATTATAGTTATGTACCTATACTCTTACTTACAATCTTAAATATGTAATTATAAGTACCAAAAATGGCCGTTTTTGATACTTTTGATTACTTCATTGAATACAAAACATTTTGAGTCCTGTTTTAACAACGTAAAAATACTTTATCCTCTGTGTTATAAAAGCAACATAGATTCTATAGGCTGAAAGCTCCAGGGAGCCCGCGAAATTTAAATTGTCTTACGTTTTTTGCAATTTGCAGGTCAGTAGGTATCAGGTCGTATCTTGGTCAAAGTTTGATTCGCGGCCGTAGCAAGTACGTATTTACAGAACTGTAATACTTAAAATCATCAATACAACAGTATTTCATGAAATCATGACAATTGGCATCAATTCTAACTGAGAGAGTTGTATTGATGATGAAGACCTGACACTTTTTTTTTTGGCTGGGTGGGAAATCATTCAATGACGTCTACCGCTCTGGGTGGAGCGGGAGAGCGTGTCAGACTCTTACTGCCTACAACCCACCCCTGTTCCTTCCCTGCCTGAGTGCCAGCAGTACCTAACTTTGTTACGAATTTATCCGCTACCCCTAGGCATGCAGGCACCGGCCATAATGGGCCCCGTCAGTGGTGGCTGACAATTATCTCTTTGAGGTGCACGTGGAACACTACGCGTCGTCGACTCACGGGCCTGGTGATGATCGGATGGCGAGCTACCCACTACTCGCCGTCCGCAGGCCCGGGTCTACGGTAGCCGGAGATCGTCTCTCGACGCCCTACGCCCAGTGCTTCTCCTGCCGCGGTAGCAGCCGCGGGTATGAGGGCCACTCCGTTGAGCTTCCCTCACCCATCCCGCCTCCGCCTTCGCGAGAATTACTGCTTCACAGAAGGAGGAAACGGCAACCCATTCCCTCTCGCCCCGTACCATGGCCTGAACCAGGGCCGTGCGCGAGAGGTCGCTAACGCCTATCGCATCCACGAGGACATGGCGGTGCTCCGCGCAAGCGGGGCAGATCTCCACCGTGTCTTCTGGGTGATCCGCACAGTGGTAACACCTGGGAGGACCTGATCTGACCTGAGCCTTTAGACAAGATAATTTTCTGTAAACGTTAACGCTAACGCTTCGTGCAAAATGTATGGCAAAAACATTACTGGGCGTGACTCACGTGACAGTTCTCTGTCTAACGCTTCGTGCTAAACGTCGTTGCCATTCATTTTGCACGAAGCGATAGCGTTAACGTTTACAGAAATGTATTTTGGCTAAGGGGGCTGACCTGAAAATTGCAAAAAACGTAAGAAAATATGAATTTCGTGGGTTACCCTGGAGCTTTCTCCTTAATCTTTATTTTTTATGCTATGATACGATTTGTTATTCAATGAAGGCAGCACTTGGCGGTTCTAGGGACCTTAAAAAGACAGAACAAATGTTTACTTAGTGATTTTTTTTGGGGGGGGGTGGGGAAATCATCTAATAACTTCTCCCGGTCTAGGTGGAGCGGGAGGGCGTGTCAGACTCTTACTGACTAAAACCCACCTCCGTTCCTTCCCTGCCTGAGTGCCCAGGGGTGCTGCAACTCATTTTCAGAATTTATACGCTACCCCTAGGCATTACTTAGTGAAAGTGAAGTTAACGCCCTATGACAAGTTCAAAGGGATATCTTATGAGTTAGGTATTCTTACGGTCGGCGCAGGTACTGTTATGTGATCTCTTTTCTCTTGCATTAGTTATGCTTAGCTAACAATATTGACAGATACCGTACTTGACTTGACAAACCACAGACAAGTTTAAAATATTTGCAGCCTTATTTATAGAGATTTGACCAATGAGCGCGCGCCGTGGTAGAGTTCGCGCGGTCGACATCGGAACTAAATGTTGATGATGTTGATGTTGTTGTTGTTGGTGTTGTTGTTGATGTTGTTGTTGTTGTTGTTGTTGTTGTTGTTGTTGTTGTTGTTTTGTGTTTGTGTTTGTTTTTTGTGTTTTTTTTTTGTGTTGTTTTTATTTTATTTTTCAGAATAAAATGTTAGTGTTGCTTATTACCAATGTGAGATGTCAAATGTGACACATCATATGCGACTAATGTAAGGCTGGCTCGTTTTTTTAACTTTGATTGGCAGATTCTTCATTCAAAATTTTAAGGAGCATTTTGAATTTAGAATCCGCTTACATACTTATTATTTGGTCAGAAAGTTTTTATAAATAAAGCCCTTTTATAAATCCCACAGCTCATAAGCCACTTTAAACATAGAAAGTTATTAAAACAATAATGTTCACCAGAGAGAGATTCAGTGTTGTCGGTATTCTAACTTGTGATGTCGAAGCTTACAAGTTTCCTTGTGAGAATCGAAGATGGTGATGACGTGGATGCTTCAGGATGTGTTAACGTTAGGTATACCTATCTATAAGATACTTAAGGCTCTACTACCGGCCAAGTGGCGCCCTCATTGAATAAAAAATCTAGGCATAGCAAAGAAAATAAATATTAAAGAATCCAAGGTAACGTTTGTTACAAACAAACGTTACCTTAACGTAAAGTAGTAGGCAAAAGTACCAAAAACGGCCGTTTCTGGCACTTTTGCCTATTACTTTGGATAGAAAACATTCTGAGACCTGTTTTAACAACGTAAAAATACTTTATCCTCTTTGTAACAAACGTGACGTTGGATTCTTTAATATTTATTTTCTATGCTATGCTACGATTTTTTATTCAATAAGGGCGCCCCTTTGCCGGTAGTAGACCCTTAACATGCCGGAAGAGATTATGAGCATTAGGGCCAGCTCCCACTAAGATGCGAAGCAACGCTGCGCGGTCTTTAGTTAGCAAGAAAAATCGAAAAATCTCTAAATCTCTCTCTCTCTCTTGTGTTTTGTGTACATAAATAAATAAATAAAATTATGAGAGAATACGAATAAACTCGCGGCGCCTCGCTGCGCAGCGCTAAACAACTGCTTTCTTCAAGTATCCTAAGCTGACCCTAGAAATCTTCGCTAGTCCTTTTAATGAGATACTTAAACATGTTTTACCTGCATGTAGGTGGTCCCTCAGCACTGACACTACAATCTCCTTGCAAACAATAGTTCTGACAAATTGAAACTGAAGACTCAGGTTTCGAGTTATTTGGAATCAAATTTTTAAGTGCCTCGCAGCTCTTTGTTCCCTGAATTTGTTCCTGTATTGTGTAATTGGCTGCTATACCATGACATACCGAACAGTCTGAAGACATTGAAAATAGTTTTCTTTCCATATGTTGTGATGAAATCTTCGATATTTGCCAGATTTTCAATTGATTAAAGTTCGTCCAGTAGATGAAATCTTTTGACACGGCCAATGAAGAAGGTCCATGTGACTCAATTCCTCCAATAATATGTAATGTTGTTCTGTTTTTTCCATTAAAATCGGCACTTTCAATAGATAGCTGATAATTGCCATTTACACTTTCTGTCTCCGTCCAGTACATTTTCTGTGTCTGTTGGTCGATGGCCAAGTTTCGTCGGTCATTAATAAAACTGTCTATTATAACTTCTCTCTCGGAGCCATCAAACCGAGCCCTCTGTATATTGTACTGTGTGTTCCAGTAAATAAACCTGTAATTTGTATACAACAATCAATATTCACAAAGATCAAACGAATTTTGCTGAGTCATAATAAAATTAGCGGAACATAAAAAGATAAGATTTTAAATACAATTTAACTATAGCATCATAAATTAATACGCATTTTCTTCTATACATGTAAAACAGAGCATTTAAATTTTGCCAGCAGGGGGCGCTGATAGAGACGCCATTGTCAATATTTTACTTACAACTCAAGCGTGTCACGTTTCACACACCGCTACAAGGTGATAACACAAATGAGGTATCCTGACAGTCCACGAAATGTCAACAGTTGATATTTTCATGTTTATACAAGTTTTTTTTTTTTTTTTGGGAGGGGGGGTGTGAAATCGTCCTATGACTTCTTCTGCTCTAGGGTGGAGTGGAAGGGCGTGTCAGACTTTTACTGACTAAAACCCACCCCTGTTCCTCTTTGCCTTGAGTGCCCAGGGACGAGGTAACTCTTTCGAATTAATCTTCAACTCCCGGGCAGGCATCGGTCATGATGGGCCCCGTCCTTAATGCTGACAACTCTTTGAGGCGCGTGTGGAACACTACGCGCCGTCGACTCTCGGGCTTGGTGCTGATCGGGCGGCGAGTTACCCACTACTCGCCGTCCGCAGGCCCGGGTCTACGGTGGCCGGAGATCGTCTCGCAGCGCCCAAATCCCCTGGCGTCTTCTGCGGCGGCTGCTGCTGAGGCTGTTAGGGCGACTCTACTGTTGTTGAGTCTCCCTTACGTATGCCGCCTCCCTCTTCGCGAGCATTACTGCTTCTCAGAAGCAGGAGACGCCTTCCCATTCCCTCTAGCTCCGTACCATGGCCTGAACCAGGGCACGGCGCGAGAGGTCGCTGCCGCCTATCGCATCCACGAAGACACGGCGGTGCTCTGTCCAAGTGGGGCAAACCTCCACCGTATGCTCCACCGTATCCTCTGGGCGATCCTCGCAGTGGAAACACCCGGGGATCACCTCCGCCTTGATCCAAAACAGGAACCTCCCGAAACAGCCATGTCCGGTGAGGACCCGCGTCAGGCGGAAGGTGAGGACGCCGTGGCGCCTCTCCAGCCACTCCTCAAAGAGGGGCCCACTACCGCCGCGATGGTGGTGTGCCCAGCGCTGGGTTGCGACAGTCACTGTCTCCATGTCGCCATGAGATCCTGCCGGAGCTCCGTCCGCCGAGCCGTGAGGTGTCGCAGCAGCGGAGTTTCGCCCCGGCGTTTGGCCTCCTCGCGCCACTCATACAGGTGCGCGAGGATTTTTGCCTCCAAATCCCACGGTGATGTTTATACAAGGTTCAAACGAAAAGTAATAATTATTATCAGGTTCAAACAATTTTATTAATACTGTATCTATTAAATTTCTAATGAGAACTGGCGATTCTTTCTTTACATTCTGCATTGTGATCAACGACATGACGTGATTATACACTAACAATTGACTGTTGTTGTACCGATTAAGAAGTAAATCCCATGCAACCGCGTAATTAGCACTAGTGAATTCTACAGAATTAATAACTAGCTCCGCACTTCCCTTTAGTGATGATTTTAGGTAGTGAAACTTTTCTAAAATTCCACTGATTGTTATAACTAGAAATACTAGTGCCTCCTTTGCTTCTTTTAAGTCTTCACTATTAGATTGCTCCCAACGTCGACGCACCCGTGAAATTGTTCCTATTCCACTCGATTCGTTTTCTGATCGCTATTTCTTCTGACATTAAAATGCAAAAATCTAATGTCGGCATTGTTTTGTTTAGAATAATTTGCCGTTAATTACTCTGTAGTAAAAGAGATAAACAGAGTAGTTTCAGCGTTGGAATAGCATTAATAAATAAATGTTGTTTGGTCTTTTTTGCAAAAAACTCGGCCTCGAAATGAAATGCTCAGAGCAAATCTTCATCAATTGAGGAAACTAGTTGAGCTTTCCAGTCGCTAGCAGCCATCTATTGTTTACGCAAGGTTAATATGGATTATTATCTACACGACGTCACCTCACTGTCGCATTGTACTCGTATTTGACTGGCGGCTTACAAAGTGGTGAAATGCGCGTACAGCTAGGGAGTGGAATTCTCTACCGGAGTCTGTGTTTCCTGTAAGCTACAACCTGGGAGTCTTTAAGTCAAGAGTGAATAGGTTACTTCTAGTCAAGCGTGCTCCATCTTCGACCATATCATCGCTTACCATCAGGTGAGATAGTGGTCAAACGCGAGTCTATCAAACATAAAAAAAAAAAATAGTGAACTAACATGAAATGTACTGGATTGTAACATGTTCCTAGACAAACAGCGCCACCTGCCGCGTTCATTTAGAGCAAAATCGGGATACAGGTAGTACAAACTGTGTTACGTTTCAGGACATTTTTTAGTAGGGTTCCGTACCCGAAGGGTGTGAAGTGAACTTTAAACTTCCCGAAAACCCTCCTCCTTAGATCAAAATTAAGAATTTCAACACTTGAAATCAGTACGAACAACTAATATTATAAATGTGAAAGTGTGAGGATGGATGTGATGACGCAACATTAATATATCTTATACATAAAACTAACATATAAGCTATAATGTATAGTGAGGAGAAGTACTAACTACACGCGGGCGAAGCCGTTGGCGGAAGCTTGTCACAGTTATTTTAAACTAAACAACAATCAATAACAACAACATTATCCTAAGAAAGCTATCCTTCACGTCCCACTGCTGGGACACAGGCCTCCTCTCTGTGAGAGGGAAAACTAATTACACAAAATAATGCGCATCCCTAGGTTTGAACCCACAATCTTCGACGCGTAAGTCGGGTCGTAACCACCGAGCCACCACTGCTCACCATCACGTCGCCGTCGACCGCTGACATAATAATTATTTTGTAGCGCGAGTTATTTTAATTTTGCGATATCTCGTAAGGTGTTCGTCTAAACTAAACAGTGTAAAGGACAAATTTAATCTAAATTAGATACTCAAGATATTAATTATATTTATTTACGTAAGGATTAAAAGTATCATGTTAATAACACCTGCGCAAATTCAGCTTTGTTTTAGAGCAAAATTTAAAATCTTAAAAATAGTTTTTGTTTGTAAACCATAAAAGATAGACATATGCTACCGCGGACCTTTTTATAGCACTTTTTGAGTGGATATTTTTCACCATAAAATAATTTCATGTTACGTGAACTATTTGGGCAGCGCACGCAACAAAAGCTTTAAAAAGTCACGATTTTTTCCGATTTAGTAGACGAATATCATCATAACTTTTAGTATTTCACATGTGTTTAAATAATTTATAGCCAAATTCCATCAAAAATAATAAAGCTTTCAAATGGTATAAGAATTATTTCAATTGTAGCCTTGGTGCCGAAGATTACTCTCCATATTCATAAAAAACTTACAAAATAATACTAAAAAATGCAAAATAACTTTAATTTCGGAAGTCGGTGTTTCTAGTTTGGTTTCTTCGTTATTTGACACCGACTTCCGAAATTAAAGTTATTTTGCATTTTTTAGTATTATTTATGGAAGTCGGTTGTATTTTTTTTGTAAAAAGTTTTTTATTTTTCACTTTTTAGTTGTTTTACCCCATTCTAAAACTAAATTAATACTAAAGTTATGCCCGAATTGATAGCCCCAAAAATAGGGAATTTGAACGTAGTTGGTGAAATTAGGGTGTATCAGGGTGAACTGTACAAATCTGTATACCCCTTCAGAGCGCATCAGCGTGATTTAATGTTGTGAAGTGGTGAAAACAATATACAGACATGCGATTGCAGCAATTCTGGAAGGTTTGCTATCATTTATTGAAGAGTTCCATTGTATATCTCCGAAGTTCGTCATCAGATCCTCACCAAATTAAAATGGGACCAAATGTGAAGCAACAGCTTTCAAATAAAAAAAAAAATCTTCAAAATCGGTTCACGTAGTAAGAAGTTATGAGGACACATAAAAAAAAAAAAAAAAAATACAGTCGAATTGAGAACCTCCTCCTTTTTTTGAAGTCGGTTAAAAATACGCTTTTTCTCTACAGTTTTAATAAGATTAGGAATATTTGGTTCAATAACAAAATATATAAAAACTATACATAAAAAATCGATCTTATTTATGTTCCGATAATTTAGTCGGTGTGTTTGATATATCATTACGTTCATCAATCGTGACTGGCCTGTTGGTCTAGTGGTTAGTGACCCTGACTGCTATGCCGGAGGTCGTGGGTTCGATTCCCACCCAGGACAAATGTTTGTGTAATGAGCACGATCATTTGTTCTGTGTCTGGGTGTAATTTATCTATAATATGTATGTATTTAGAAATATATAAGTATGTTTATCAGTTGTCTAGTACCCATAACACAAGCTCTGCTTAGCTTGGGACTAGATGGCGTTGTGTGTTAGTTGTGGAATATTATTATTATTATTTATTATTATCATTAGTAACGTACCCTCCACAGCTGTCCAGCGCGATATCGTCGCCGAAATGATGCTGATCCGGCATATATAAAACATTTACGACAACTGCTTTGTTAGAAGATGCAGGATTTAATGAAAACGAGTAGATACTATATCCATTCCTCCAAAACAGTGATAGTGTGACCGGGTCGTAGACGACTCTTAAGAAGTTGTTTGATTGTGTCGTAACTAAAGGTTGTATTTGCCTGGTTGATAGGTCAAAGCTGGATATTGACACTTTCGGGAAGTTATAGTCGGAAAACAGCACCCTGTAGTGAACTGGATCGTAAGTTACTGAATCGATATAATGAGCCGACGGAATGTGTTCTGTGTGCGTAACTGTTCCGTTGTAATAAAAATCTAGTTGTTTGTTTTTGGCCACGACGATGTCTGAAACATGAAAACATATATTTTTATTCTGATTACTAAATAGATTTTTTCTTTCCTTTTCTTGTCATAAAATACATTGCATATACTAATGGTTTCCAAATGACTTGCACTCCCGTCACTCTACTCGTGAACTACTTTTTTATGGTTCCGTACCCAAAGGGTAACAAACGGGACCCTATTACTAAGCCTCCGCCTGCCGTCCGTCCGTCCGTCTGTCAGCGCGCTGTATTTCGTGATCCGTAATAGGTAGACTAGTTGAAAATTTCATAAAATTTATATTTCTGTTGCCGTTATAATAACAAAATCACTACCTTTTAGAAACGTGTTTTTTTTGTTAATTTTTTGCTCGATCTTAATAATGGCAACAATTTAGTACGGAACCCTTCATACGCGTGTCCGACTCGCACCCGGCTGGTTTTTTAATTCACTTCTTACTGTGAAAACCAATTATGTACATCATAAGAAAAACAAATTAGAACTTTCAAGAGTTACAATGTGTGGGGCTTATCGTTACTAAACCCTTAACCCGAAAATAACCACAAAATCGATGTGATAAATTGTCAAGTGTGATTGGCTGAATGAACTTTCTACCGCCAATTATACTCAGCTTCGTCCTCAAGTTTAGCATAAACACAATGTAGTAACACGTACGGTGTTGCCTTTGCGCACTGAAAGTAAAAAGCCCTATAGGTAAACCTAAAAAAAAAAACGATTATTTTGCACTTTTTTAGGTGAGGGTAGACATATTTCCTTTGCTGGATACCGTCTTCTATTGCCCATTCACAGTTCAGTGCTCTGCCGGAGCGCACATAATTTTCTCAAATAATTATTCTCCGTGTGTTAGTTGTGACTGAGTATTGTTAAAATTTATAAGTGTCATGGGGAAAAGAAAACGAAAACACGATTATGAATACATCACAAAAAAGTTAAAGAAATGGGAGAAGAAACTTCAGCGTGAGACAAGATCGTCGTCGGATTCCAGAGGTTAGTCAAGTGTCAGACATACCTAGCGTAAAATAATAATAATGTTTCTTATTCACATCTGTTTTAACGTTGTCAAAAGTCGTTGCGGTTAATTTTTGGGGGTTAACACTTCGGACTTATAAACGTTATATCTAAGAACTTCATTGTTTTATATCACGTGCAAGGCTAATATTGCGATCAGTTATACGAACTGTTACTTTGTTAGTAGACGTGAAGCTATACGGATGATGCGGGCAGTCTCTGGGATTGTCACTTCACCGTAGATACTATGCCGCACGTGGTAGGTACTCGTACATGCCTATATTCATAGACACACCGACCTACCTGCGCGTGCTTATCTTATTGTTGTAAATTAATTACCCATTAGTCCGTTACATTCCAATAACAATGATGATTCGTAACAAAATAAATCTACACTTTACAGAGGACACACCTTCTCCCCAATGTCGATACTACGACGAAGAACCTTTTGAGGAAGTTGTGGAATTGGAACCAGATTATCATGATGAGCAATCCATGAGCGCTGGGGCTCCCACTCCTGCGATCAGTGCCTTGGACCCAGTTCCCTCAACTAGCGCTGCAGACCCAATTCCATCCACAAGTACTTCACAGCCACAGGCCCCTTTCCCAGAGACTGAAGTTCTTATGGCAACTGATACACATCCGAGCTGCGAGCTGGACTCGGATATTTTAGAAATATTTGGAGAGGATCCTTCTGTGGAAAAGATATATAGCAAAGAAATTCAGACCGACCTGGCTATTCGGTTACAGCTTATAGCTACTAAGGGCTTGTCCAGCGATCTTCGCAAGGAATTGATAGGAAAATACTTACCTCCTAGTAATTGCAAGTTAATTGACTCGCCGGAACTAAATTTAGAAATAAAAGCAGCCATATCAGATGTTATCTTAAAGAGAGATAAGGGTATTCAGATAAAACAAAAACAGTTAGGATGTGCCATTTCATGTCTAAGTAATGCTATTACTGTTATGATTGCTAAAGAAAACAAAGACACGGAATTAATACAAATGATGATGGACACTGTCCGCCTTCTTTGTGACAATCAACACGCGGACTCAACACTCCGCCGGAACTTTGTTTTACACAATTTAAAAAAAGAGATGAAAGAACAACTACAAAAAACAACAATTGACAAACACCTTTTCGGATCTGACTTAGCTGAAACGCTGAAAATTGCAAAGACAATAACAAAGACAGGAGCCGAATTAAAGTCAACCATATCTCGGCCACCTATCAACAGAACGAAGACAGCGACGACTCCACCTCAATCGACGTTCCAACAACGGAACCATTTAAACTAGCGAGCTCCTCCCCCGAGTCGCAGGCAAACGGGGACTCAGAGGACGAGGGAGCCTGCACAGAGAAATCCGCCCGCGAGCACCTCGCGCGGGTCATATCGAGGTCGGCAGCAGACAATGCCCGCAGCACGGGCCAGCTACCGCAGTCGCCGCTAGAGGTTACCGGGGTAAGCAATTATGGTGGTAGACTAGCATTTTTTTATGACATCTGGTCAGAACTAACTTCTGATCCGACTGTTCTTTCATGGATTTCTGGATATAAAATACCGTTGTAGATCGGCATTAGCCTTAATTCTGATTGAAAAAGTTAGTGATAGTGAAGTTGTAAAACGTTTTTTTAAAGGAATCTTTAGACTTCGACCACCCTTACCCAAGTATAACACAACTTGGGATACGCCTAAAGTCCTAAATATTTTGTCTTCTTGGTATCCTAACGATAGCTTGGGTTTAGATAAACTTTCACGTAAATTAGTCACTTTATTATCCTTGGTTACTGCACACCGAATGCAAACTTTAATAAAAATTTATATAAATAACATACAAATTCATGCAGATAGAATAACTATTAAAATACCCGATATTATAAAAACATCGAAGATAGGAACCGTACAACCAAATCTCACTTTACCATTTTTCTGCGAAAAACCGGAAATCTGTCCAGTCACCACACTTTTAGCGTATCTAGATTTCACTAGTTCACTTCGTGGTAGTGTAAATAGCCTATTTATTGCTGTGAGGAAACCACATAAATTAGTTTCGGCTCAAACATTGAGTCGGTGGGTTAAGATTACGCTAGGAGAATGTGGCATAGATATATCTATCTTTACAGCTCACAGCACCCGACATGCTGCTACATCTAAAGCCCACAAATTAGGAATTAACTTAGAAACCATAAGAAAAACCGCGGGATGGAGCGGTTCGTCTCAGGTTTTTATGAAATTCTATAATAGAGAGGTACAAATTACAGAACAAGATGATTTATTTGCAAAATCAATATTAAACAATTGTGACAACAATTAAGTAATTATTATTAAGTTTCATGATAATTATAGTATTATGTTAATCATCAATTCAGCCACAAGATGTCCACTGCTGGTCATAGGCTTTTAAGTTAGTTAAGTTTAATTTCAACTGAGTTTATAAAATTTCTATTGTAAGCAGAACTATAAACTTAATTAATTACTATCTACTAATTTTTATTACTTTATTTAAATAATCATCATTAATTATGATTTTAAACTCATATACTGATTAAAATTGATTGCCTTTTTACAAAAAAGTGTTTTCATTGATATTTCAGTAGCTCTCAAATTCTACATTGTGTTTATGCTAATCTTGAGGACGAAGCTGAGTATAATTTATGATTAAACGAACTTACCTGTACGTGAAGTTCGATCATAATTATACGATGGCTTCGTCCGAAGAGATTAGCAACCCACCCTCCCATATTTATTTTTCCCCGAAAACGAAATATACCTGGCATTACCTGAAATATCAGAAACAGGATTGAAAATCTAGGCTCTGAACTAAATGAGCAATAGAAGACGGTATCCAGCAAAGGAAATATGTCTACCCTCACCTAAAAAAGTGCAAAATAATCGTTTTTTTTTTTAGGTTTACCTATAGGGCTTTTTACTTTCAGTGCGCAAAGGCAACACCGTACGTGTTACTACATTGTGTTTATGCTAATCTCTTTGGACGAAGCCATCGTATAATTATGATCGAACTTCACGTACAGGTAAGTTCGTTTAATCATAAATTGTATCACTTGACTTGCATTTTATTTTTGACATGAAGATAAATTTCTTTTAAGAAACCGGGGTAATATATGTTGTTATCGTATGTTATAACTGACTCTCAATTTATAACAGTCCTCCAGTGCGAATTTTCCGGAAAGCCTCTAAGAAATTCCTCATGGAAAAGCCCAATAAAACATTGACCGAAATCGAACCCTGGACCGCAAGCTCGGTGTTGATGATGTTTGGTGATAATGTAAACTTTTTGTAGTATTTAGGCATATCCCCAATATGTACCTATTTAAAGTAATGCTTTGATTCGGAAACTGGATGTCCGAATCACAGAATCTAGTTACATTTCTATCGATTAGCAAAGTACGATGTAACATCCTCGTATGTCACATTGCCAACTCTTCATTGATTTAATAAGCACTTTGAGGCGGAAGATATTTGTTTTATTAATCCGACAATTAACTTATTTCTTTTTATCAGAATTTTAATCTCTATTTCGAGTTACCCTCTGTCAATGGTGTCGATTCTCTTATTCAATAACTAAACTAAAATTAGAGAATCGTTATCTTTTACTAAACGGCAGAATGAGAAAAGGACGGCTATAGCTATGAACTAAGTTAGAGATGTCAAACTAATTTATGTCTTGCGCTTCACCGTATTTTTAATCAGAAAGAAAGAAAGAAGAAAGAAAAAGAATTTATTTGCCACAAATTAACGACATACACAACAATATGATTTTGCTAACTTAAGTCTTAACCCTTATCGATAGTGTTAGTAGATCTTATATTTCTATGTTAGTAACAAGTTTAACAAAAAAAAGGAAAGAAAAAAAAAAGTTAGGTAGGTAGAAATAAATAAAAAACAGATGCATGTCGTGGCTGTGGCAAGAAGGCTTCCACTCAGCATAATGCTATACCGTGGGGGACCCACAGCACGGCGCTTATTTTCAGTGGTTGCCTATGACGTGACGTACGGAAACCAAAACCTTTAAATACTTAAGTCAGGATAATTTAAAAAAAAAGGAGAAAAAATTGAGGTAAAACAAATATAGTGAGATAATAATAAACTACTTAAAAGAACTAAAAAGCAAAAAATAAATTAACCTTTTAATTCTTGAGTATTGAGCTTATTTACCTACATAAAATATCAAATTTTATATAAACAAATTTTGAGTCGGCGCCAAACAACAATCTGATTATTAAATATCTAAATTTTATATGTACGTTGAAATGAAGAAGGCTAGATGTAGGTAATTAATCGTTTTATTATTTGGCGCCGACTCAAAATTAGTTTATATAAAATTTGATATTTTATGTAGGTAAATAAGCTCAATACTCAAGACTTAAAAGGTTAATTTATTTTTTGCTTTTTAGTTCTTTTTCGTCGGTTGAATTTTTTGTTAAAAAGTTTTTTATTTTATGATTTTTTGTGACTCGCATCATCTTTAAATACTCTGAAGCTAATTTCTAATCCTTCATCATTCCTCTTGGCACTGAGCTGATGATGTAACCATCCTTTCATAAGGTTCCCAGGATATTGACCAGTTGAGGTTACCTCCAATATTCCAAAGACGTCTTTTCTTCAAAGTATATTATGTGGTATCTGTCACTAAAACCAGTTTTTTATAACTAACTTCTATTGTTAAGGAAAGATATGGTTTCCATCATCAGCTCAGTTTCATGATGTGATGATTCCTAAATGCAAATACCTGATAAAGTTATGAAAAGTAAACAGAAACAATATTCGTGCCCAATTTTCGAGGTTTTCTCTTAATTTTATCAGGATTCCATGATCAGATCCTAATGTCCTTGACATGGTCCCATCCTTGAGGTATACCCTATCTATGAAAAAAAGAATCGTCAAAATCGGTTCATAAACAACAGAGTGAGGGCCGAACATACGTACAGAAACGCTAAACGTGTCCACAAATTTCGAGGTTTTCTCTCAATTTTATCAGGATCCCATGATCAAATCCTAATGTCCTTGACATAGGACCACCCTTAAGGTATACCCTATCTATGAAAAAAAGAATCATCGAAATCGGTTCATAAACAACGGAGTGAAGACCGAACATACGTACAGAAACGCTAAACGTGCCAACAATTTTCGAGGTTTTCTCTCAATTTTATCAGGATTCCATTATCAGATCCTGATTTCCTTGACATGGGACCACCCTTGAGGTATACCCTATCTAATAAAAAAATAATCATTAAGATCGGTTCATAAATGACGGAGTGAGGGCTGAACATACACAAAAAAAAAAAAAAAAACATACATACGGTCGAATTGAGAACCTCCTCCTTTTTTTCGTCGGTTAAAAATATGATGTGCGTCAATAAAACGGAGCCTACATAAAGTCGCGCTCGTGCGCTCGCGCTGGGTGGCGCCAAGACGGCGGCGGCGGCGGCGCGCGCCATTAAGGCGCTATTAGCTGCCAACGACCTTGAGTGGTTAGCTTGCGTGTTCTGCGCTGAGCTCACGTAACGCATAGTATGTCCAGCCAATAATAGGACTCGCCCATCAAGGAGCGCTGTCCGAAATTAGACGCATTTTTAATTTATTACACATAAAACAACAAGTATTAAACTAAAACATTGAGACTAAATTATAAATAATTAAATGTTCTTTAAAATGGTGAAGGTTTCATAAAAATACACTTTATAGTTTTTGCGTGATTCTCACTTTTTTATCCGAGTTAGACATAACTTTACAAATTAATTACACTATGTTATAAAAATATAATTACAAATATTCTGAGATCAAATTACGACGATAATTGTCTAGAGTAACATATATTTTTTTCAAATAAATAAGACAAGTCGTTTAGACGTGATGTTCAATTAAAAACCAATAAAAGTCGTATAACTGCCCCTTAAGACACGCGCCGCTAGTCGGCGCGTAACAGCGCGCCTGACGCGCATGTGCCGTGGGATTTGCTTGTGTGGTACGATCATCGATGCCTGACAACAAAACACAGGAAGAAGAGAAAATGTGGCACCCAGTGATGAAACTCCCCCACATCGCCGCCCGCGAAGGATTGTGATGCCGGCGCCTCGAAACTGCCTGGATACGATGCCAATGGATTATAAACCTTAAGTGAGTAACTTTAAAGCTTACAAGAATTTTATTTATAAAATATACGTTGGTCCCCGTTCTGTTCTTCTAACAACATTTTTTTCAAATGGAATTTAAAACTTTGTTTTGTTTTCAGCGATCTTATGGGAGGTGGTATATCATTCCAGCAGCGAGTGGCGGCATACTTAAAGCATCCTCTGAAAGCTGCAGTATTACGAGGCGGCAACGAGAGCGGTTTGGACGTGGAACGGGCGGCTGAAACCTGACTGCAATTCAGGCAGAATACCACGCTCCTCCAGAAAATCGATGACCTGCAGATACACAACTCTCTCTAAAACCTTGGACAAACATGGCAAAATGCTTATTGGCCGAAGGTCTTTGTAACTTTGTGGGTTATTATTTTTTGGAAGAGGCCGCACAATCGCACTACGCCACAAATCAGGAAATACGTTTGACGTAATTGATCTGTTTACTATCTCGGTAATTGTAGTTAATGATTGTGGTAGTGTAAGTGTTAACATATCTTTCGATATACCGTCAACCCCTTGCGCATTTGTGGATATGTTTTTTAAGATATTTAACACTGTTTTGTCTGTTGGCATTAAGGTGAAAATGGCGGAACCGTATTTATTATTTTGAAAAAAGGTTTGTTGAGAAGAGCTAATATTAGGGTCACCCGGGACATCCAAGAACGCTGAGTTTGTAACACCTAAAAATAGAATAAATTTAGATTCGTGGAATGAAGCGTTATTTTGCGAGTTGACAGATTGACGTTTGACGTTTTTCTTTTCTCCAACTTGATCTGCAACGAGTCTGTCTAAGAAATTTTATTTATTGGAAAAAACTACTTAAAAGCACCTAATGATGGCTCGAGGTGTAAAAGGGACCAGAGTCAAGTTCAAATGCTGTAAGCATAAGAATGTAGGACGATGTAAGTACTCTTCTATTGGGATTTTCTGTAGCAACGCTTAGTCTTAAGCATGGCATTTAAAATTCTCACCGAATGTTCTCTTGTCGGCAGGGCCCTACGTTAAATTTAATTTATATTAAGCAAAAACGTTATAAAATGGTCGGATCATAAACTTCACTATGTTTTGGAAGAACAATGCGGTCTTGGCAAAAGGTTTCGAGCACAAGCGTCCACGTGTCCCAAAGATGACTAAGGTTAAATGACCACTGCTTGGATACTGTTTGAGGATCTCAACTCACTGGACCTATAATCTTCGAACGATAGGGTAATGAGTGATTCATCATAAATTGTAAGTTCAACATACAATTTTCTGTAAACTGAGTGCTCTATTGTGTGATGTAGTGTTAGCAATAAATGTGATATATATGTGAAGACCAAATCTAAGGACTCTTATTTACTGCATACATACCTCATGAAATAAACCCGAAGATAGGTAACCAGGGTCTTATGCCATAAATATCTCTGACGCTAGCCGGTGGAAGAAAAAATTTCTTTACAAGTTTATCCCATCTGGGTCGTCAAAATGCTCAGTGAGCAAACCATCGTCTTTACTTACCGGAAGCACGTGTTTTTTTAGATTGTGCCATAGTGATTTAGAGTCGCTAATATTGTCATTTATATATTTATTAAAAAAGGCTTTTTTCTCATTGAGTAGACCAACAACTGCTTGGTGCTTAAGGTTTAAGTAGTAACGTTTGTGCGCTTCCAGTTTTGTTTGATGATATTGAAGGCGTGCATCATTTCTCAGTTTAAACATTAATTTTATAATGTCTGTTATCCAGGGTGTCGGTTGGGTTTTAAATATTCTGGTTTTAACAGGTGCGTGGTCGTCAAAAAGGCTGATGATGTAAGAATTAAAAGAATTTACCATGTCATTTACATCGTTTAGTGGGCAGATTGAGTCCCACGAGATCGCCTCCAGGTCTCTCCTGAAATCGTCAGCGTTAATGTCCCTAAACGCACGATACACTACCCTTTTACGTAACGGTTTCTCTTTTTTAAAGACTATTTCGCATGAGACGAAAGAGTGATGACCGAGCTCCGCGACGTGATCCACAGAAGCATTCCGATACCGTGCATCCGTACAGATCAAGTCGATTAATGTGGCACTATCTCCCATAAAGTGCGTATTCGTGGGTACGATTTGGTCCATTTTACAGTAATCAAAGAATTGCATAAGGTTTTTTGTTTTACCATTATTTGTGTCAAGCATATTAACGTTAAAATCGCCCAATAGAATAACATTGTCATACGGAGCCAAAGCACACATGCTGTCCGTGATCGCGTCGAGGAAAATGTCAATGTCTAACCATTGAGGCCGGTACGCTGTTCCTATAAGTAGCTTCTTCCTTTTGGCAGTTATATTCAACCACATTTGTTCCACTTGTGGATGATGTGGATGGGTCCTTATTTGAGTACTGATTCCAGTTTTTATATAAAACGCGACTCCCCCCCCCGTGCCCCCTACGTATCGCCACCGGGCGCGGTCTGTGTCGCAATTGATATCCTGGAACCACTGGCGCCCTGCCTTCTTCCCCCACCCTCAACCATGTCTCATTAATTGCCATAACATCGACTGAATGTTGATCCATAGCAATAATAAACTCATCATGATTCGTTGATAATGAGCCTGCGTTCAGAAATCCTAACGTAATATATTTATTTCGCGGCATTTGAAAAAGAGATATAGCTATATACATTCAAATTATGTAATGTGCGATACGACCCATAGTGTAGAAACATAATATACGGGCAGTGACAGTAATAGTGGGTATAGTTAAAAATAAAAAAAACAACAATAATAACGGGTAGATATAAAAATAAAAACTGACAGCCAGAGTGGGTAGATATATAAATAAACAAGTGACAATAATACATAATAGTATGGTGTGATGATGCAAAGAAACTTACATTGGGAACAAACAAATGTACGTACGTCACAACCACTGGGGCACGCTCACTCCCTCCACAGCCAGGACATGCAGTGCCAAACAATGTACCTTTTAAAACACATGACTGTAATTGACATGACAACTTAATCACAACACAAACACTAAACATATCAGAGTAACAAAAATAGACAGAAGCACTAGATTCAATGTAGTGCAGTAGTGAGCTTATCAACATCCGGTCCAAAGACATCCCGTATGTCTGTCTCATTTCGTATGAGCTTAGCCTTCTCACCGGGCCCGCGCCGGGCAAGAATGCGGCCATGTTTGGTCCACACAAATTGCCAGCCAAGACGTTGGCCCGCATCCCGAGCTTGCCGAAATAACTACCGGTTGGTTTTTGTTAGGCGTTCATTAAGGTAGAACCGACTTGGTGGACCGGACATTTCGAGATCCGCGGTGTTGGCTCCCCCTCGAACTCTCGCGGCGCGCATCAGCTCATCACGTAGGTCGCGACGGATGAATCTCACGACCACGATGCGGGGGCGCGTCTCCACCGGGCCCGCAGCATTCACGGCGCTCACTTGCCTGCCGCCCATGCGATCCACGTTCACTATGTCTCGATCTTCAATATTCACGCCTAACTTTGTGGCTATAAGCTTCACTGTGTGCGTGAGGTTTTTCAACCGGACTTCTGGTAAATTTGAAATTTCCAAGTCATTGCATAAGAGTTGTTGGTCCCGGTCATTTAACTCTCGCTTTAGTTGAGTAAATTCCTCACTGGTTCCCGATACATTAATGGCTGTTATTTTCTGCTCTAGTAAGCCCATTTTGCAGTCCATACCATCCATTCGCTTCTCATGCTGCTCAAATGACCCCTTCATATGATCCCTATCCGCTTTGAGTTGCGCTAGATCGGTTCGAAGACTCTGAAATTCCGATTGGAATTGCCTTTGCATCACCAGCAACTCTTCCTTGAATATAAGGCGCATTTCAGCCTGCAGCTCCTCTTTAAAATTGCGTAAGGTGGTAGATAAACCGGAAGCAATATCCTGCGTATCACCTAATGTGCTGCAGCTTAAGACGCTGGTATCCATGGACTCCTCCGGCGACATGTTTTTACGTGTACCCTTAATTTGTATGGGAATATTAGTTCAACTAAATTTGACAGCTCTAATTTACGTCTGTCTCTTTCTTGTTTTATTAGAGAGAAAACGATAGGAAAAGCCTAAATTAGGTTTAGTTTGTGCACAACAGAATCCGCACCAATATCCTACTATAATCCTACTAATATTATAAATGTGAAAGTTTGTGAGTGTGTATGTTTGTTACTTCTTCACGCTCAAACGGCTAGACCGATTTGAATGAAATTCGGTGTGTAGATAGCTTATAGCCTAGATTAACATATAGGCTACCTTTTATAGTGAGAGTCAAAATGGCGGGTGTACCTTAACTTATAAAATCCTCCTATTTACCAAAAAAATGTACCTAAAATGTACTATTTAGTACCCAGGTTTAAAAAAATTGTACCTCCTTCAGAACGAAATTATTTCAAAATTAAGGTACACCCGCCATATTGACATCAAAATGGCGGGTATTCTATAATATTTTATTAATTAACCATTACTCATAAAATATAATTACACCAAGAATTTGTACCTAAAAAGTACCCCAAGTAAAAAAAACACACATACTTGATCAGTTGGATACTTCCTGAGAAATAAAACAACCGTGTCTTGTATATAAGTAAACACGATCACATATCGTCAGCCTATAATGTTCCCACTGCTGGGACACAGGCCTCCTCTCGGTGAGAGGGAGTGGGCCGTAATCCACCACGCGGGCCCAGTGTGGGTTGGTAGATGTCACATGTCTTCGAATTTTGATAGGGTCGTAGGTTCGAACCAAGACAGGTGCAGTTTCGTAGCGGTATTCGTTTCGAACGGACGCGCGCAGTAAACGATATTTGTACGCTAATTAATGAGTTTGTTATTCTCGAGTGCCGTGTTTGACCTTGAGGCCGACTAGTGCATCGTTAACTAATATAATGTGTATTGGAATCTTTTTTTACAATGGAGGATGAGAAATAAGTTTTTAGCGATAATGTTGAATCAAGGAATGTTTTAACTAGTAGCAACAATTCGATAGCAGAACAAGACGTGGTGGAGCTGGAACAATTTAATATGGACGTGACAACAAAGGAAGATTCGATTAAGCCCCGAAAACGAGGCAGAGTAGAGGACGAGACAGGTTGGACATTAGTACAAAATAAAGAGAAAAAGATCAAAGAAAGCAGTACCGAGATTGACATTTCATCGAAACAAAAGCTACCAAGGCAGTTTTCACTTGCAAGATTATTTAAAGAAAAGGGTATAAACGATATAACAAAGGTGAAATACATAAATAACTACAGGGTACGCGTTGATTGTAAAAACGAGTTTAGTGCAACTAAATTAGAAATTTGTAAAGATCTTATAGATAAGTACTGGAGATTTAGTAGACCAGATTTCAAAAGCTACTCATACGGTGTTATCAAAGACGTAGATCTCGAGTTGACTGACGATGAGCTTAAAAAATGTATAACTTGCCCTGACACCATTGAATTGGTTTCATTAAAGCGACTAAAAAGGCGTAATTTTAATGACTCGATGGAAGACTTATGGGTTATGAGTGAAGCAGTTCGGGTGTGTTTCAAAGGAGATTCTTTACCAGCATATATTTATGCCGATGGTTTAAGGATTAAGGTGGAGCCATTAGTATTTCCGGTGTCACAATGCTCGCGTTGTTGGAAGTTCGGGCATACAGCAAGAGTGTGCCCATCTAAAAAGACATTATGCCCAAAATGTGGCAGTGATCATCCAAACTGCGACATACAACATTAAAAGTGTTTAACCCGTCAGGCCCCTGCGTCGACGAGGGGCGACAGCTATCAACACTGTCGCCCCGCACCGCCGGAGCACCGCCGGATCATCACTGCCGGAGTAAAATCGTTCCTTATTAGTAATAATAGATTTTTAAAGCGCGCGAAACTGCCGCCGCTTATGGCGAGGCGGGGCCCGGCCAGGCGGGGGATTACTGTCGCCTCTCGTAAACGAAAGGTCCTGAAGTGTTAAACTTTGGCGGATCACACATGGCGTTGTCTAAAACTTGCCTGCCTTAAATATTTAAAAGAAAAGAAACTCAAAGATCTCATGGCAGAGTTTAATTGTACCTATAGGAAAGCTTTATTGTTGTACGTAGCACCTTCACCACGTAGGGAAGACATGACACATATAAGCGTCACAAACAAGGATGATGTTTTTCCTCTGCATGAATATAATATCTACCTCACAGAGAGATCAAGCTCACTTTTATATGCAAAAGTGACCAAAACTAAAGCCATTATCCATATCATCATTCTCCTGCCCTTATCCCAATTTATTTAGGGTCGGCACAACATGTCTTTTTCTTCCATACTCCTCTATTAGTCGTCACCTCTGTAGTCACCCCCTTTTTACCCATATCCTCTTTCACACAGTCCAACCATCGTTTCTTTGGCCTTCCCCTACTCTTATAGCCATCCACATCCATACAAAAGACTTTCCTCACGACATTTTCTTCATTCCTCCGCATCACATGCCCATACCACGACAACCGATTTCCACACAATTTTTCAGTCAGCGGTGCCACTTTCAGACTTCCTCTTATATACTCATTCCTAATTCTATCCATGCGCGTAACACCACACACCGCTCTTAGCATTCTCATCTCAGCTACATGCAATTGCTTTTCATTCATCCCTTTTGTGGCCCAACATTCTGAACCATACAAGACAGCAGGTCTGACCATAGTTTTATAAATCTTCCCCTTAAGTTTTAGGGGAATGCGGGAGTCACAGATAGTCCCGGTGACCTGCCGCCATTTCATCCATCCAGTGTTAATTCTGTGCTTAACAGTCCAATCTATTTCGCCATCGCTTTGCACGAGTGAACCGAGATACCGAAAATCGGAGCAGACTGGGAGGAGCGCGCCATCTAGCACTACAGCTTCAGAACTGGAGAGACCGCCGAAATCGCAGAACATGTATTCAGTTTTGGTTCTGCTGATTTTTAAGCCAACTTTCTCCAGCTTCTGTTGCCACTTCTCCAATCTGCTCTGGATCTCAGGTCCATCTTCACCGACCAGAACAATGTTGTCGGCAAACAGCATGCACCAGGGTGCCTCTTCAGTCCAGTAAATCATATAACTTTTCCTGCGCCTTAGCCCTGGAAACAGCAACCGCCTTTTTTGCTTTCCTCTTCCATTCTTTATAAATTTTCTTTTTCTCTTCTTTCAAATTATCATTTCCGGTTTCTACATTCTGCCATACTTTAAACGAAATTTTCTTTTCTTTTAGCATCTTTTGCTCATCTTCATTCCACCACCATGTATCCTTTTCTATCATGCCTTTACCTTGCGATTCTCCAAACACATCTTTTGCTACTCGCCTTATACAATCCGCCATCTCTTTCCAACATTCATCCACAGATTTTCCTTCCATATCCTTCATGTCTATCATTTTATCTACCACTTGACTCTTAAACATACTTGCACACTCCTCATTTTCTATCATACGCCATCTGATTATGGGTGAAGCCATTATTCATAATCCTCCCATAAAAAGTGCTAAAAAACATGTAAAAACACGGGTTGCTAAAGGCGAGGATTTGGAAAACTGGTTATCACCAGAGACAGAGGAAGCAAAAGAATCAATCAATGACCCCGAGGAGCCTAGAAAGAGAGAGGTGCATTTCGATGAGCTTATAGCTAAAGGAGATTGTATTTTTGAAGAAGTGTACGGTAGCAGAAAAAAATTAAATGGCAATACAATGTTGTGTAGAATGGCTGATATTAGTAGTAGTTGATAACGTATCGGATTGGCAAATGATGAAAAGATTACTTGATTTCTTTAATGGAAAACAACAAAACTAGTATCAAACTAAACATATTACAATGGAATGCTCAAAGCCTGAAAACTAAACTAGTTTTGTTGGAACAATTGTTGAATCAAGAACATATACACATTGCTGTGATAAGTGAGACGTGGCTGGATACAGAGAATTACATAAGGCTGAGTAATTATACAATCTATCGTAAAGACAGGTTTGATGGGTACAGCGGGGTTGCAATTCTTACCCACAAATCAATAAAATCTCAACTGTATGAAGCCCAAGTCAGTAATCAAGGTATAGAATCAGTTTGTGTTAAAGTATTTAATTGTGGCATGATAGAAAATATTGTTTCTATTTATTGTCCCTCCTCGGTTAGAACTTCTCAAAATCACTGGGATGCTTTATTTTCCATTGTTGCAAAAAACACGGTAATTCTTGGAGATTTTAATGGACACCATTCTAATTGGTCAAATAAAACGGATAGTAGGGGTGTGGAAATTTTTGAAGCGATAATGGATAATAACTTTATATCTTTAAACAACGGAAGCCCAACTCGGTTAAAAATGGTTTTCTTTGGTATCATCTGACATAGCATTGCTATTCGACTGGTCAGTCATGAATGAGACATTAGGCAGTGATCATAGGGCTATTAAAATCACTTCAAACATTCAGGCTAGTCCTCCGTCAATAGTTCGTAAAAATTACAAAAAGGCTGATTGGACTTCATACCACTAGCTACTCAAAAGCCTTTTCTCTGATTTTAAATTTTCTGGTGACTTACAGACTGATTACGACACATTCATTGATCATATAAACTTGGCCTCCGATGTTTGTATCCCGTTAGTTAAAATAAACCCGAATCCAGATAGTAAATTTTTGCCTAAACCTTATTGGAAACCTGAGTTGTCTAAATGTGTGGCTGAACTTCGGTTAGCGTTGGCTAAGTTTAGACGTAATCCAAACTCTCAAAATTATACGGCGTGATATTGTAATTGTGCCAATCCCTAAGCCGGGACGGGACTCTCAAAGTTTATCATCTCTTCGTCCTATTTCAAAGATCTCATGTATTTGTAAGGTTTTTCATAACATGTTAATGAATAGATTAGAGTTGTTTATCGAAAAACAAATGCTTTTATCAAATAACACCACAGGTTTTAGAAAATGTCGCTCAACTGTGGATAACTTATCCGTTTTAGTATCTCGCATTCAAATTGGTTTTTCCAAAATACGAATTACGGCTCCAGTTTTCATAGATTTAAGCAATGCATACAGCAATGTAGACGTTAATAGTCTGCTGAAAATCATGCAACGAATTGGTGTAGGATCTAGGATTTGTAGTTACATCTGGAACTTTCTAAAGCTGAGAAACCTTAAAATTAGATTAGATAAACACGAGATTAGTCGTACGTCTGGCCGGGGATTGGCACAAGGCGATCCACTGTCACCATTACTCTTTAATATAGCAACCAAAGACGTGTGTCATAGCAGTAGGGACATATTTCTGTCGCAGTATGCAGATGATTTTGTGTTGTACACCACTTGCAGTAATATCTCATCGGCCCGGAAACGATTGCAACCCGCTTTAAATAAAATGACTAAATTACTTTTGAATCTGGGTCTTGAGATATCCCCCACGAAAAGCAGCGTCTGTATTTTTAGGAATGGTGTAGCAAGAGACACTGTTACCTTAAAAATTAATGAGGTACCACTGCCGGTGGTACACAATGTAAAATATTTGGGAGTTTGGCTTGACCGATCACTTAGATGGGCTAAGCATATTAATGAGACCCGAGAAAAGGTGTTAAAGTTAATAAACGTTTTAAATTTCTTTCTGGATCTGAATGGGGAATACACCCCAAACATCTGAGACGGTTATACATTTCAACAATTCGAAGTAGAATCGACTACGCTTGTTTCCTTTACGACAGTAGCTGTGAAACTCACCTAAGTAAGTTAGACAGGGTCCAAAACGTTTGTATGAGGGTTATCGGTGGCTTTATTAGAACTACAGCCATTCACGTTATGGAAAATGAACTAAACCTGCAACCGTAGAAGTTTCGCAGACATTATCTAGCGGGTAAATATTGGCTCAAAATAAAATCGTACGAAGATAATAATATTATTGCAGGAAGAATTGCAGGTAGTTTATCAACAATCGCACTGGAGAAGAAAGATGCCGTTGTTAGCCAAAATTCATGATTTCTAAATTTGCTTCCTGTCTACACAAGCCCAAAGCTTGAAATGTTTTCATTGGACACTTGGGTCCATAGGATTGATCTGTCCCAAATTGTGTTTCCTAGAGTGGACGGTTTGGTTGCGGCTAAAAAGTGCTACCAAAATACTAAAATGAGTTTGTGTACCATACTTTTAAATAACACCAACTCGAAATTATACAAAATATATGCAGATGGATCAATACACAATGCAGGTTCTGGAGCAGCGTTTTTCGATCCACAAACCAAAGTTGCACTGCAATTAAAGGTTAACTCAAAATGTAATATAATGTAAATAGAACTTGTTGCAATAAAGGAAGCATTATCTTACATTGACTCATTTGAAAGCGGCAATTATGTTATTTTGACTGATTCAAAAAGCGCCCTTCAACATTGAACTCGGTGTACCACGAATTTTCGGGGTACTCCGATTGCATATAATATAATTAAAACTATAAATAAACTTATTTCTAAGAAAAAGAATATTGTACTACAGTGGATACCGGCTCATGTTGGCTTGAAAGACAATGAAATTGTGGATCGATTGGCAAAAGATGCATGTGAGGAAGGGTTGGTTTGTCCACACCTCCCTGTGCACAGCGACTTTTTGTATACAGTTAAGGAAGAATGCACTAAAATGTGGCATGAACACTTCGACCAGAGGTCGCTGAGCAAGAGAATCTGGTATCGGACGATCCAACCAGCACTCTCTCGTTGTCCGTGGTTCGACCAGGCAAACATGAGTCGATCAGAAATTGTTATGGCTCTTCGACTTCGATCGGGACACATACCAATGAACAGCTTTGCGTATCTTATGGGTAAAGTTACTTCACCAAACTGTCCGGAGTGTTGTACAGTAGAAGATACATATCATATACTGATGGAATGCGTCCGGAACGAGGCCGAAAGAAATTTAGTTTTACCCAAATCAATGGATGTTGGTAAATGTAACAGTGTTCTTGCGTTTCCTTTATCAAAGTATGCAAGAACCTTGTATAAAGTAGCTAAAATAGGTTTTAGAACATAATTAATAATTGTTTGTACCGATGAGGGTGGCATAATCAGTTTGTGATTAAACCCTCTATAAAACAAATAAAAAAAAAGACAGGACGGTGCTTTATATGTAAATAGTATTTTTGTGTAAATAATTTCATCACAACTGCTCTCAAAAGCAGTGAAGGAAAACATCATGAGGAAACTGGCATGTACTAGAACCAAACACGATAATTATCATGAAATATTGATATAGCTTTAAATACATTTATATTTTACGGATATATTATTATTACTGACTGTGACTATATAAAAACGAATAATTTATTATATTAAGTTACTAGCAACCTTCCGCAACTAGCAACCATCTTCGTAAATGCTCATCATCACTACATCACTATCACTATCACTACATAGTATAAAACAAAGTCGCCTTTTCTGTCCCTATATCCCTATGTGCGCTTAAATCTTTAAAACTACGCAACGGATTTTGATGCGGTTTTTTCCAATAGATAGAGTGATTCAAGAGGAATGTTTATATGTATAATACGAGTACATGCATCATATACTAAGGCAACATTGCTAATTTTAGAGGTTTCTAACGTGATGTCGTAAATTAACCTATTTTTTTGGGCTTATTTAGCAATTTAGCAAAAACGCTGCCTAAACCCTACGAGTTAGATCAAATTAATGTACTACAGTATTGTACACCATAAAAAGGTCTACAAAAAAGTCCGCGATGGTATATGTTTATATTTTAGGGATAACCCACATTAACCATTTTTATTGTTTACTTTTTACGTGAAAAAATGGCTTATTTACGAAGCTATTTTAAGCAATACGGCATTAATCCTTATCGAATTAAGTACCTTAAATACAGTGTGCAATTAATATAGATCAATATGGTTCCTCACAGCATGTAAATTAAACAAATATTTTCGGAGATATTACAAATTTAAAATTTGCGTTTGCGGCGGGCGGTACCGGTCGGACGGGGCAGTGCGGGGAGGCATGCCTATAAATAGCGCGTCGGAGGCCGCGGTTCTCCCGTCCTGGCTGGAGGCTTTAATAAATTAGAGCCTTCACAGGCAAGTTCGGTTGAGCAGTCGACAACCAATAGGGTTGAACTGCGAGTAGTCATTTCCAAAAAAAAAAAAAAAAAAACGCGGTTCTCCTTATAGCACTTTGAATTTAGCAGCAATCGGACGCGTTTATTATCGGAGCTCTCTAGCGAGGAAAATAACAGTACTTGATAGAAATGTGCTTTCCAGCGCGACAACGTATCAGTTAATAATTATAAGTTACGATAAATAATAATCAATTAATTTAATAATAAGGAAATTATTTTCAAAAATCTTAAGTAAGTTCAGAAACTTAATAGAATATAGCTATCTTTTGTTCTTGATGATTGTAGATTATCTTTTGTTTTTAGTCACACGCATGGCAAATTATTTTTTAGGTGTTTTTAATTTAATTAAAATCGTATTTTAAGTTGATTTCATTAAAATCGTAGTTTAAGTTATTTCAGTAAAAAAAAAGAAAAGAATATAATAAATATCTTTTGTTTTTTATGATTGTTGATTATCATTTGTGTCTAAATTGTAAGTATTTAGATGTTTTTTACTGCGGCACATAGGTACCAATAATATGGCAATTTGTTCATAGGTAGGTAATCATACATAAGTCTAGAACTGAGTCAACTTTGTTCAGAAATTATAAAGTCATGTCTGGAAGACGTCGTCGTCGAACATAGGTCGTAGTTCAGTGAATGCTAGAAGAGTACGTTCACAAAGAGATGAAGAATCGTCAACAGAACGTGAAGCTCGACTCAGTCAGCTTAGGGATAGATATAGAGCTGAGAGAGAGAGAGAATCTTCAATAGAGCGTGAGGTTCGCCGCAGCCGGGATCGAGATAGGCATTCGGTTCAGAGAGATAGAGAATCGTCAGTAGAGCGTGAGGCTCGACTCAGTCAGCTTAGGGATAGATATAGAGCTGATAGAGAGAGAGAATCTTCAGTAGAGCGTGAGGTTCGCCGCAGTCGAGATAGGGATAGACATCGAATACAGAGAGCCAGAGAATCATCAGCACGAGTTACTAATTCATGGGTAAATAAAGAAAATTCTGCCATGAATTACGATCCTTCGATTTCTTACAAGGACGATCGTATAGTATCAATAGGTACTATGTCAGTAGTATGTGAATATTGCTTGGCATTGAAATTCAAGGACGAATCAAAAGGCATGTGTTGCTTACAAGGAAAAGTCAAATTAGAAGAAATTCTCCCTCCACCTGAACCACTTCACTCTCTTCTTACGGGTGATCATCAGAAATCCAAACAATTCATGCGCAATATACGCCGTTATAATAACGCATTTCAAATGACCTCTTTTAAGAGGAAGCAAGCCGTTGAGCGTGGGTTCATGCCTACATTTAAAATTCAAGGGCAAGTGTACCACTTAGCTGGGAGCTTGCTACCACTTTGACCCGATGATCACAAATTTCTGCAAATATATTTTATTGCAGATCCAGACACACAAGCATCTACGCGGTGTTCAAGTGTTGCACAACCAATTGATAGAGATTTAATTAGATCTCTGCAAGATATTGTGACGACCTTATGTTGGCAACCTTATGGTGAAGACTGGCACGTTGGAAGTTTGGAACTTTCTAGAAACTCTTGAAACGCCAATTGAGAATTTAGAAGAAACAAGACTTTAGTTGATAGGTGGACTTGACCTAGCCCACACGAAGAGGGCACATGTATTAATTTCATTATTCAATATAACATATTAATATTCCAGTTCTCTTTCTTTTATAACACATCACACATAAGCAGTCACTCTTATACACCACCCTCTCGCACCGCGAGCGAGTAAACAAACCCCCAGGAACCTAAAAGGAATCTCCAGGGACCAGCACCAAGAGAAGCTGCTCCAGGTCCCTATATGTGGCGGCGAGCGCCGGGAAAGAACGCCGTATGTAAGAGTGACGGCAACGGTAACGGTGTGCGGTGGACAAACTGAGGACTGATGCAGTGACAGCATCAGGATAAGAGGAGTATACTCCAAGCTGAGTGGTTCCATTTTTATTAAGTGTTAGATAATATTAAAAGAGCAAAATGCGTTACTTTTCGGGACACACGTATGAAGTGTGCCTCGAAGAATTCATCGACGAGTTTGTGTCGATGGCCATTGCCAAGGGGTGGCGAAAAAGCGATTATTCGTTAATTCTTGGTGTCTGGTTAAAAGGAGCTGCGCATTATTTTTTTAAATATACATTCCAGTATGAGATGGAATTTGACACGCTGTGCGCGGAGCTTAGGAGAGAATTCTCATGCAAGTGTGTGTCTTGCAAGCACAGAATTAATCAGTGTTTTTATAATCTTGAGAGGCCGGACGTTGTGTCCGAAGCGGATGAACAGTCCGAAGATAATGTGAGCGAGGATAATCAAATAATATTTTTTTCTAAGGAGGACGATGATGACCAGAGCTGCGCTGATGCAGGCCTAGTCAATGATGTCCAGGATTATGAAGACTGCGGTCTGGACGAGGATGACCGAAGCTGTGAAAATGAAGATACAGAATCGGGTCGGTTATTTACAATTATTCCTAGTAATAATAATTCAGAGAAACAAGAGATAATTGTAGTAAAAGAAACATTTGGCGAGCACGAGTCGAATGAAAATTTTATTTGTTTGGGAGTTGTTTCGGCTGATGTTGTCGACATGGAAAGCTGTGAGGTGGAAATTCCGTCGGAGACACATGGTTCTTGTAACGATGATTTTATTCAAGTTGAGTATGTTTCTGCTGATGTTTGTGAGCAGGAGAGCTTCGAAATGGCGGTGGAGTCCAAAGAGCTGTGCGTGCCGGTGGAAGTCATGCAAAATCCTGCTATTATTGTTCCAATAGGTGATGGTCCAGCGGATATCTATCGGGATGAAAACTGCATCATAAATATCACTTCACAACATCACAACATTTCACAACAAGCGGAACAGCATTTTTCACAGAATAGGCTGGAGGAGGAGATATGGGCCCTCCCGTATTATATGAAGAGGAATAATTTCCATTTCTTTGCTAAACATAAAATTATTTTTGTATCAATTTTATTTATTCTAACTGACATGCATAGTCATAGCAACGTGACAAACAAGTTTTCGACCATAAATATAAGGTATGGACATAGTAATTACGATGACCCAAATTTTTCGATAAAAATAAAAATATGCGAAAGAGGTCAAGAATTGCTTGTAAACTATTTATTAAAGCAATATTCTGTAAGTAAATATAAGTGTTGGAAATTTAAGAAAAAATTTATAAATTGTTTGTTAAAAATTATTTTATTTTTAAAAATAATTTTAGAGAATAGACAGTGGTGTCAGATGTCATTTGACATGACAAATAATTGTCAGATATCTGGTACGTCAAAATTAGTACGGTTGACAATATAGTAAAAGATTAAATTTTAACCGACTTCAAAAGTAGGAGGTTCTCATTTCTTTTGTTTTTTTATGTGATATTAATCGTTGTGTTTTTGTGTGTTTCATGTAACTGTTATGATGAGCTGCACGGACGTGATTGAAGACTGATGGGAGATATGACCACATTCTATGAAAAAAATTTGTTAGGCGATTATTAGTGGGAATTAGATATGAGTTTTTCCAGGGTGCGATTTTAATAAAGATGTTACTACGGTTAGGAGGTAGAGGGAATTGCGGTCCTCTCTCCTAGGGAAAAATGTGTCCGGGTTTTTTGTCGGTTTATACCAGCTTTGTTTATGGGGTATAATGCCTTCGCAAAGTAGGATCGAGTTGATTCTGTATGGTGTGACCGAGCCCATGACAATTTTTATGTATTATTCATTTAGAGAGTATACTTCAAGTTATATTTATGGAGCACTCTGGGGGAAGTTCAGGAACAGTGAGTAGGTGTTCATAACAGTGGTCGTTTTTTCTCCTGGTCTTCATAAACGTCCAATGGAGTTAAAATTATTACAGTTTTGAATTTTATTTTTGTAAACCCCTTCTGGGTAGATGCTAACTAGAGCATCTTAGGTCAGAAAATTTAGCAGAGCAGTGTGGCTTTTTAGAGAGGTTTTACCTCACTGAAGCCATGTGCATTGCCGGGATATGTGGTGCGCCGAATGGCTTAATTAATAATAAGAAAGAAGACCACTTTACTCGGGGTTCATTTTTGGCTATCCATAGGTGGACTCTGCTGCGACATGTACCTCTCATAGGTAGGGCCTTCGCGGTAGGTTTAGGTAGGCCTCAATCGGCTTTTCAAATATTTAGTTGAATAGAAGACTTACTAGCGTATGCGCTTCTATTCGTAGGGGCGTAGCTCATGTGACGACCTTATGTTGGCAACCTTATGGTGAAGACTGGCACGTTGGAAGTTTGGAACTTTCTAGAAACTCTTGAAACGCCAATTGAGAATTTAGAATTAAGAAGATTTTAGTTTATAGGTAGACTTGACCTAGCCCGCACGAAGAGGGCACATGTATTAATTTCATTATTCAATATAACATATTAATATTCCAGTTCTCTTTCTTTTATAACACATCACACATAAGCAGTCACTCTTATACACCACCCTCTCGCACCGCGAGCGAGTAAACAAACCCCCAGGAACCTAAAAGGAATCTCCAGGGACCAGCACCAAGAGAAGCTGCTCCAGGTCCCTATAATATGTTACATTCTCATAATTACTATATACAGTCTTTCAAAACTGCGATTGAGAGTATTCCAGCAGATACTCCTGACTTTAATGTCGTAATCCATGCAAATAAAGTTCCTGTTGGAGAACACAGAGGACGATATAACGCGCCTTCTACGAGTGAGGTAGCAGTGGTGATAGCTGGACAGCAATTTGACAAAAGAGATATTGTATTGCATAGTCGTGATGATAATTTGCAAAAAATTTCAGAGTTACACAGATCTTATGACAGCTTACAATATCCTTTGATGCTATGTCGTGGAGAAAATGGTTATGCCATTAATATTTCTCAAGTTGATCCAATCGGTGGAACACCTCTGCGTAAAACAGTGTCATGTATGAACTACTATTGCTACCGTATAATGACAAGACGTAACAATTTCAACACTTTGCTTAGATATGGAATGTTAACAATCCAATACTTGGTCGATCAATATGCGAAAATTGAATCTGAGAGATTGGCCTACATCCGTAATAATCAAACTAAATTGAGAGCCGAAAATTACGTTCATCTTCAGGATGCGTTACAGGCGAATGAACATGTCAACGGCATTGGTCAGTTAGTTATACTACCTTCATCATTCACAGGTGGACCTCGATATTTACACGAAAAATCGCAAGACGCCATGACTTACGTCAGAAATTACGGCAAACCTGATTTATTTATAACTGCAACATGTAACCCAAATTGGCCGGAAATTAAAGAAAATATTAACACTAATTTAAGTCCACAAGACAGATATGATATAGTAAACAGAGTCTTCCATTTAAAAGTACAGAAACTCCTGCACCTCATTAACAAGTCTCATATATTCGGTCCCCCGCGCTGTCATATGTACACAATAGAATGGCAAAAACGTGGGTTGCCACATGTGCACCTGCTGGTGTGGTTAGTGAACAAAATTAGACCAAACCAAATTGACAAGGTCATTTCAGCTGAGTTGCCGGATAAAGATGAAGATCCTATCCTGTACGAAATCGTAAAGAAAAATATGGTACACGGCCCTTGCGGGACTTTAAATCCGAATTCTCCATGTATGCGAGATTCTAAATGCAGCAAAAAATTTCCGAAGTCATTCCAAACTCAAACAATCACTAGCGATGACGGATATCCCAAATATCGTCGACGATCGCCAGAACAAGGCGGGAAAAGTGCTACCGTCCGAAACCGTGATATTGATAACCGATGGATCGTTCCCTATAATCGGCTCCTTTTGAAAATTTTTGATGCCCACATCAACGTAGAGTTGTGCAATTCGATAAAGTCAATCCAATATGTTACTAAGTACATTAATAAAGGTAGTGATCAAGCCACTTTCAGCATACAATCACCAAATAAAGTGGAAAAATATCAGTCTGGACGTTACATCTGCAGCTCTGAAGCTGTATGGAGGATATTATCATTCGAAGTGCACGACCGGGCTCCCACAATTGTCCACCTTGCAGTTCATTTAGAAAATGGACAAAGGGTATATTTCATGGAGAACAATATACAAGAAGTTGTTAATAATCCGCGGGATACAACATTGACAGCATTTTTCAAGTTATGTGCTCACGATGATTTCGCGAAAACACTGACATATGACAGAGTTCCAAGTTACTATACATGGAACCAGAGTTCTAAAACTTTTCAACGGCGAAAACAAGGTACTGCGGTTGATGGTTTCCCCGGAGTAAAAAAAACGGATGCTCTTGGCAGAGTCTACACGATGCATCCCAACAACAGTGAATGCTTTTATCTGAGAATGTTACTGCATATTGTAAAAGGCCCGACAACTTTTGCACGCCTAAGAACTGTACAAGGTGTTGTTTACAATACTTATCAAGCAGCATGCAAAACTATGGGGCTCTTGGAAGATGATTCTCACTGGGAAAATACATTATCAGAAGCAGCTGTTTGTAGTTCAGTTACATCATTAAGATATTTATTTGCTGTCATAGTAGCGTTTTGTCAAGTAACTGATTCTGTTAATCTATGGAATAAATTTCAAGAAAACATGGCCAATGATATTCTGAATCGACGATGGCGAGAGTTAAACTCAGATGATATACAATATGATCAACACATATTTGACGAAGCATTATTTGAATTGAATAAAGTACTGCAATTACTTTCGGGTAAATCGATCAAGGATTTTGGGCTGCCGATGCCAGCTAATACTACTAACTCAGATTTAACTAACAGTGCCGAATACACAAGAGAAATATCATACGATCAAACAAGACTTTTATAAAATATAGCTCAAGATGAGCCACGATTAAACATCGATCAGAAAAAAGTATTCACTGCATTACTATCAACAATTGATAACAATGAAGGGAAATTGTTTTTCCTTGATGCCCCGGAGGTACAGGAAAAACATTTTTAATCAATCTGCTTTTAAAAAAAGTGAGATCTACCGGAAAAATTGCGTTAGCTGTTGCGTCATCCGGCATTGCCGCTACGCTTTTAGAAGGAGGTCGAACCGCACACTCTACATTCAAGCTCCCGCTGAAAATCGCCACCGATGACAATATCAGCGTCTGTAGTGTTTCTAAAGAGAGCAATACAGGAAAATTGATGCGTGACTGCTCATTAATAGTCTGAGACGAAGCTACCATGTCAAACAAGTCGTCTGTGGAAGCACTGGATAGGACAATGCGCGATTTGCGCAACAAAAATTCACCTATGGGTGGATGTACAATTCTGTTTTTAGGAGATTTTCGACAAATCCTACCAGTTGTGACTCGAGGAACACGTGCTGACGAAATAAATGCTTCCCTAAAAAGATCAAACCTTTGGCCACATGTCAATAAATTAGAGCTTAAAACTAATATGAGGGTTTCGTCATCTTCACGTGAGAACAGGCTATTTCCAGAGATGCTGCTAAAAGTTGGCAATGGAGAATTAACACAAAGTGAGGGAAGGATTAACCTTGAAAACCTTTGTGTTTTGATAGACAACATCCAAGAGTTAGTCAACAAAGTCTATCCTGACATTGATGACATAAGTTACAAGACAATATCTTGGTTTAAAGAAAGAGCGATTCTGTCACCAACTAATGAACAAGTAGATAAGGTAAATAACTTGATTCTTTCAAAGATTGATGCGCCGACGAAAATATACTACTCGGTGGATACTGTTCTCGATTTGGAAGAAGCTGTTCATTTTCCTACAGAGTTTCTAAACTCTTTGAACCCGTCTGGACTCCCTCCTCACAAAATGGTGTTGAAAGTAGGTTGTCCTGTTATTTTATTAAGAAACCTGAATCCACCTAAACTTTGCAATGGCACGCGTTTGCTGATAAAATCACTGAAAACTTTCATAATAGAGTGCACAATACTCACAGGATGTGGTACCGGAGAAGATGTATTGATTCCCCGAATCCCTCTGATACCATCGGATTTACCCTTCCAATTTAAACGTTTACAGTTTCCGGTAAAGACATCTTTTGCAATGACCATTAATAAATCGCAAGGTCAAACCTTCAACGTTGCAGGCTTAGATTTGAGCGTTGACTGTTTTTCACATGGCCAACTGTATGTCGCTCTTTCAAGAGTAACCTCAAGAGAAAACATGTTTGTATTGTCTAATGACAAGAAAGCTGTGAACGTTGTGTATAAAGACATCCTGTAATATATTAATTGTTGTAAAAATAAAATAAATACCTAGGTAAAAATGTAAAAAGTAAATAAGTAAAAATGTGTAATGTAATAAAAATTGTATGAATTTAGATATTCCAAAGATAGCAGGAAATCTTCATAGTAAGTATAGGGAAAGAGGAATTGTTTTACTCCAAATTTAATGCGTG
Source organism: Polia nebulosa (assembly GCA_951329385.1). Taxonomy (NCBI): domain Eukaryota; kingdom Metazoa; phylum Arthropoda; class Insecta; order Lepidoptera; family Noctuidae; genus Polia; species Polia nebulosa. Next base: position 19,696,574 of record OX589614.1, read on the forward strand.
CAGGCCAAGGGCAGTAATGAATGAATCAAAAATACTGGATCGATTTTAATCATGTTTTCATTGAGTGACACAGGCATATATATTTTATGCCCGTGCAAAGTCGGAGCGGGCCGCTATGTTTTTATATACAACGTTCATAGTTTTTCTGTAGTGTATTTAATTTAGTATCAGCATTGCACCCGTGCGAAGCCGGGGCGGGTCGCTAGTACTTTATCATAAATGTGCATTTACGAAGCTGGTTGCTAGTTGCGGAAGGTTGCTAGTAACTTAATATAATAATATTACTGTATATAAATTATTCGTTTTTATATAGTCAGTAATTATAATATATCCGTAAAATACAAATGTATTTATAGTTATATCAATATTTCATGATAATTATCGTGTTTGGTTCTAGAACATGCCAGTTTCCTGACGATGTTTTCCTTCACTGTTTTTGAGAGCAGCTGTTGTGATGAAATTATTTACACAAAGTAAAGCACCTGTCTTGGTTCGAACCTACGACCCTATCAAAATTCGAAGACATGTGACATCTACCAACCCACACTCGAGAGGAGGCCTGTTTCCCAGCAGTAGGAACATTATAGGCTGACGATGTGTGATCGTGTTTACTTATATACAAGACACGGTTGTTTTATTTCTCAGGAAGTATCCAACTGATCAAGTATGTGTTTTTTTTTACTTGGGGTACTTTTTAGGTACAATTTCTTGGTGTAATTATATTTTATGAGTAATGGTTAATTAATAAAATGTTATAGATCACCAGCCATTTTGATGTCAATATGGCGGGGTTTTTTTTTTTTTGGGGGTGTGAAATCATCTTATGACTTCTTCCGCTCTAGGGTGGAGCGGAAGGGCGTGTCAGATTCTTACTGACTAAAACCCACCCCTGTTCCTCCTTGCCCTACGCGCCCAGGGGCGAGGTAACTCTTTCGAATTTATCCTCCACCCCCGGGCAGGTCAATATGGTGGGTGTGCCTTAATTTTGAAATAATTTCGTTCTGAAGGAGGTACAATTTTTTTAAACCTAGGTAAATTTTTTTGGTAAATAGGAGGATTTGATAATGACGAGATGACGACTAATAGAGGAGTATGGAAGAAAAAGACATGTTGCGCCGACCCCAAATAAATTGGGATAAGGGCAGGAGAATGATGAAATAATGATGAGGAGGATTTGATAAGTTAAGGTACACCCGCCATTTTGACTATTACCTTTTATACTGGTCTAGGCGGGTAGAACAGCGGGGCGCAGCTAATAATAATAAAAAAAATGTGTTTTGCGAATGTTTTATTACGGGAATACTGACTACCTGCTCGAGTGAATACAGCGAATTAAAAATTTGATTAGTTGAACCTTATAGTGCAGTGGTAACCAAATACGAGGTTCGTGGAAGAACGTAGAGTAATTTGAAAACGTATTTCCTTTACACAAATGTTGCCAGGCCTGATTGTTTCCCTTTTCGCAATCACGGCCGTGCATAGATTCGAAGTTGGTTTTGAAGTCGTTGGGTTCCAAGCATAGATGGTTTTAGTGAGATAATCTAGCCCAAGTACAAACAGACGTTGTGTGAAGCAGATGATGAATTGGCATTCAGTTTAGTGTGTGTGAACAGGTTAATCTGAGTTCAGTGGGTTAGTGACTGGACCAGGGTATAGTAGCGATAGCCCTGGGTGGTGGAGACAGGAAAGTCTGTACCAGGGTGTCGTTGCGGTAGCCCTGGGTGGTATAGTCAATAGAGAGGACTCTGAATTCCCGTGGGAAAGTGCGAGTGTAGCAATAGTGTATTGCTGAGCTATGAAATAGCTGTTGACCGTGAATAAGATACCTGGTCTTTGATTTTCCTGGTTTAATTTAATGTGAGTTTTAAGACTGTTTGTGGTACTTGGACTTGATATTCACTTTACTGGGTTTGTTTCCTAAGATAAAAAAAGAATGGATGGGCGGGTGGCTAGGGTGTGAGAACGTGCTCCGTTCTGGCATTCTTTGCTGTAAGATTCAGCTCAATTCTAGTGTTTACACTGCACATGCCGGTACCCTGTGCTATGAGTTTTCAGCTTGGTGCCGATAAGACACGTAAGAGGTTTTTTATAGTTCATGGGAATCAAACTCAACACATTTGTTTCTTTCGAGCCATTTGCGGTCACTTTTGAGCGGTCAGAGGGCCGGATAGGTAGAAAGATGAAGATGAGAAATAGCACTGTATATTAAAAAGTTTTTAGACAGCCCCCGCAGATAAGCGAGTCGACCTATGTGTGGTCGTGCCCTCGTCGGGTACATTGGAACATTTCGGTGAGCATTTTGTTTATGATTCGGGTGCAGAGTGTTATTTAGTAAAAGAAAGTCTATTACGAGTAAATTTAAAAGAAAGAGATTTGATAATGTGATTTCTTTCATTTTTATCGGTAATGACAAAGTTATGAGTACCAGTGAGTACCCATCAATTGTTGTGTCGAGTTCGGATTAATAATTTCACAATGGAGATTGTATGTAACGTTTTACCTGATGAGCACACCTACGTGGTAAATATTATTGGATCGAGACAATTTGTGTAACGGCTTTCGAGTTAGTATAACCGTAACTGAGTTTATTTTGTCAAAAAACGAGATTATAAATGTTTGTAATTCGAGTAATTGATGCGCTAATCACTGGGACCTATCCCGGTTTCGTAAAATGTGAATTGTTGCTTAATATTCTAGACTTTTTACCTTACCTAGCCTATTTTGAGGACTTCTCGTAAACGAGAAAACCTAAAAACCTACAATTAAAAAAGAAACCGTGGCTTTCGGTAACATCTGAATCGTCAGGCAGGACAAGGTCCCATTTATATTCAATGTAAGAAAAATGGTCACCGTATCCGTGACTGTAAGGAAAACGTGGCAACTGAGTGTAAATATTGCCATAAAAAGGGTAATCCAGAAAACTATTGTTTCCGTGAGAAAAATGACGAAACATTTCAACTACCGTCAAAATTATAATAATTTAGATCCCTTGCACCTAACTAGATTTTGTTTGTAGTATGAAGAGCGTAACCAAACAAAATTAGGTTCTAAGTTCAAAGGCCCATTTTAAGATTTTTTGATGTGTTGGACGGGGACAGATACCTAATAAAGTAGCTTGACTCTAAGTGAACGTACAAATAGATCGTGTTAGGAAGACTCCGATCACCAAGTGCCTTGAGAATTAGATGTCACAGTTGATGATATCATCATTCTCCTGCCCTTATCCCAATTTATTTGGGGTTGAGGCAACATGTCTTTTTCTTCCATACTCCTCTATTAGTCGAAATGTCTGTAGTCACCCCCTACTGTGATACCACTGTCACAGTTGATGACAGTGGTAGGGAAATCGAATCTGATTTTGAATGGCTCGTGTACTCATACTCGAAACACTTGACCGCACCTCATGAGTAACATGAGACGATGGGTCAACAGACCACACCTCATGAGTAACATGAGACGATGGGTCAACAGACTGCACCTCATGAGTAACATGTGGCGATGGGTCTGCAAGGAATCGTTGGTGCGATTTCGGTCTGTGTTGGTGCACAGAGCGCTTCATGTGTTGTAGCACGTATTGCGTGAGATATTTTGAGAATCGACCGCATCTCATGAGTAACGTGAGATGATGGGTCTACAGACCGCACCTCATGAGTAACATGTGGCGATGGGTCTACGAGGAATCGTTGGTGCGATTCTGGTCCGTGTTGGTGCACAGATTATAACGCAAGTTTCATGAGTTGAGTGTACATGCATTTCTTAAGAAAATTATTGTGGTAAATAGTAACAGATTTGTTAAAGTAATTTTGTTGCGATTAACTTGTTGATCGGACCTTTTTCACTAAATAATGCTGTGCAGGGAGCACTGTTCACGAAGCCCTATTGACAGGGTATTGTAAGTTGTGACAGATGATTATTGTTCCTAGATTGAGAAGAAATAAAGTAGCAATGAGAATCAGCCCTTATTTCTATAGGCAGGACAGCCGAGCTAGTTTCTGAGCATATTTTGTCCACAGGTACTACACCCGAGGACGGGTGCTAGTCAGGGATGGCCGTGTCGTGGATTGAGGACGCTATGAGCGCGATAACAGCGCCATCTAATATTTTGTTTCGAAAACTAGTAATGACGCGATCGGAAACGCAAGCGGGGCGCGCTGCTTGGATACGGTCGTCGGTGGAGGGGATCCAGTGAGGACAGTCAAGCTCAGACAGTCTAGGTGGATCGCTCAGTACCAACGAACGTGTTTGTTTCCTGACCGTTACTTTGATAAAGTTATTTTGATTTAATCCAAATTATCTTTTGCTCGAGTAACCACGACAGTTCCCACATCTACTCGTAGCATAAATTATGTCGGGTTGTGAAGAAGATCCGATGTTTCGCATCTCGGCCACCCAGGATGCGACATATATATAACATAATTCTAGTTAAGAGGCCTCTTACAGTCCACTAGCGCCGCCAATCGAAAAAATGTCATAACTCGTAAATAGAATCAAAAATACAAAATGTGGTCTATTATTAGTGTGGAAAAGGCAATAACGTAATTGTATAACACCTTATCAACACTTGAAATATAGCTGTTTAGCTAAATCGTGCATTCAAAACATAAACGGCCGTTTTTGTTACAAATGCACGATTTAGCTAAACAGCTATATTTCAAGTGTTGACAATGTGTTATAAAATTACGTTATTGCCTTTTCTACACTAATAATAGACCACATTTTGTATTTTTGATTCTATTTACGAGTTATGACATTTTTTCGATTGGCGGCGCTAGTGGACTGTAAAAGGCCCCTTAAGTATTGCATTCATTCTAAATGTTGACAAATATTGTATTTAAATAAAAATAAAATCACAATCCTACTACAAAATTACTGATTGAACTGCAAAATAGTTACCTCAAAATATTATTATTGTAGCAACAATTTGAGTTCGTGACGCATCGCTATTAATTGAAAAGGAGTGTTGCTGATACTAGAGATAGTGGAAAGGATATATTATATTTATCCCAAACTTTGCCTGGGCATTCGACACAATGCCGAATGTTCAGTCGGTAATGTGCTAACAACAGTCGTAAGTAAGACGGTGTACAGTAAGGTTGACGGAGCCCCGCTGCGGGAGGCTCCTATTTCTGTCTGCAGGGTTTAAAGGAACCTTACACGAAGGGAATGATGGTACTGATGGTGACTGTAGCCCCGTCATCCCCTTCGAATCTAACCTTTCCGTCGGGGTACCCTAAGTTCCCGAGCTCACTTTGCTCGCTCTTGGACAATGTACGTTGTAATGGTAGATGCGCAATCAGTATATTTGATTACAATAATTATTTTGACATACATTTTTTAAATAGATGTAAATCAAGTGACGGGTGATAAGTTTTTTGATGTGCATTTAAAAATAAGTATTTATTAAACAACTAGCTTCTGTCTGCGGCTTCTCCCGCGTGGAAGTCGAAAATTATCCTACGGGAACATACTCCCGGGACGAAAAGTTTCCTTTGTCTTATTTATATTGTTAACATAATTTATTTTTGAACCAATAAATGTTTATTATTATTCCAGAACATGGTTTATCCGTGTGCGTGTGTGTGTGTGTGTGTATTTTCATCTAAATTCATTCAACTGTGACGTTCGAGAAGATGTAACAGGCATACAGACATCTGTTTGATAGCTTCCATTCTTCATCGCTATTTTGTAGTGGAACTTGCGAATTATACAGGTATGTATCATTGCAACTCGTGCATATAACGGAGCCTACTAGTAAAAACCGCTAAAACTATTCCATATAAAAAACAGTGTTAGTACATTAACACAGGAAATTTAGTCAAAGTTATTTTATTTCAAGGTTACGCCAAGATGGAATATTTACCTATTTTATCGTTGTATTTTACTGTTCTATCTGTTTGTAAATATGAATTATTAACTTATAACTGTAATGCTAATGATGTATTATGGTATTACTTAGTAAATCATACTTAAAATAAATAAATAACACATTATTTACTTACGTAAACATTCCGGCTATTTCGATGTTTCGTATTTCAATATTATCATTTTCAACACACATTGAACCTTTGACATATTTAGTTATTCGTAAAACTTGATTCTTTGTGGATTTTTTAGATATTCAACACAATTACACTCGATTTTAAGTAAATTCTAGTTAAATAAACAATTCACGTAAAAATACATCGCGCCATTTTTGACAATGACATTTGACAGACGACATTTGAACTATTTATTGTAATTTTAACTCTATGCCTCCGTGCGGGGTGCCCAGGAACAAAAAACGCAGACTTTAATACAGCGGCATCTTTTTTTTACTTCTCAAAACTCAAACAACGCGACCACAGTAAAAAAACGATTTCAAGTGAACGCTTACTCTACAAATGTGACAACGGCGCTTGAGAGTACTTTTAATTTCGCAACTAACTGTACTATGGCGGGTGAATGGATAGTTATCGAAAAATGAGCTAGAAGGGAGATATTGTCACTAAACTGATTTTGGGCGTAATTTTTCCAATATGGCGGTACGGGTGGCAAACAGACGAGGTGGCCATTATTCAGGCAAAGTGAAAATTCGAAAAAGCACGTCGGAATGTACTTATATTAAATTACCAATTTTGAAAACTATCTGCTGCTGCTTTTTTTTTTTTGTAGGTTGGGAAATCATCCAATGACTTCTCCCGCTCTGGCTGGAGCGGGAGGGCGTCTCAGACTCTTACTGACTAAAACCCACCCCTGTTCCTTCCTGCCTTTAGTGCCCGGGGGCGAGGTAACTCTGTTTCGAATTTATCCTCAACCCCTGGGCGACCGGTAGCAGAGGCAGCGACAAGACCCTTCAGAGCACTCGTCAGGACTCGCACGGTTTGATCAGTGCCACCAGCAGCTGGTGGTGGCAAGTGCGCTTCGAGCGCGAGTTCCGCAGCGGGGTGTTTCGGGCCGGTGGGCCCCATATAGTGCAGGTACAGATGCAACACGTCATCACAGATGCCACGGTTGGTGACGAACGCCTCAAGTATTCACCTCCTGCCGACTACTTTCCAGCCACTTTTCCACTACACGGTCATATTTTGAATATCGGGTGTAAAAAGAGAGTTTCCGAAGACGAAAGCAACATATTCTACCCATTATTTGGATATATTTTTTCTACTAAATTGTACCTGGGAATCCACTGGTTCTGGAGATATTGAAGGTCAAAGTCGCAATTTTTTTTTTTACTTTTTTACGAAAATTACTTCCTAGCGGATAAATTGCCTGGGGGTAGCGGATAAATTGCCTAGAGGTAGCGGATAAATTCGTAACATCAGTAGTAGTATGTTACCGCTCCCCTGGGCACTCAGGCAGGGAAGGAACAGAGGTGGATTTTAGTCAGTAAGACTCTGACATATCCCACTCCACCTAGAGCGGAAGATGTCACTGGATGATTTCCCACACCGCCAGAAAAAAAGGTGTTATTACTAAACTTTTTTCAAACAAACATTACCTGAATTTTCGATATTTTTATTTTTCGAAATTACGCATTAGCAGTTACAAAAACGCAATGAATATCACATCTTGTTCTCAGATGCAATTGGTTTTACAGCTTCTCTCTCTACGTGTTTGACTTTGCATTGGTCTCGAACTTTCACTTGTTGAGCAACTTTTTGTTGCGCTACGTTTTGCTCCTCTTCCTTTCTTCTCGCACTCCTAGTGTTCACCATACTTGGCAGTGGTATATGAAACATCCAGATATCCGGCTCGAAGACCAACTAATGTAGGGGATGTGGACGTGTAGTAAATCTACGAAAGGGTGAAAAGGGTGGGGAGGCGCAATGATAAAATATACGTCCGTGCGCAATCACTCGAAAAGGCTACTAAAAAACGTTCGTGAATCGTAACTTCTCTAAGGCCCTGTCCGCACCGCAATTTTTCACGGATTATATTCTGCAGCCAGAATTACACCTAGTACGCACAGCGACTAAAATTTCGCGCGATTTTGTCAGTTCAATGCTGTTCCCGGCTGAGACCGTCAAATGTCTAAAATAAATAACAGATTTTTTTAATTTACTGCAGCGGCGTGGCGTAACAGGCAAATCAAAAGATGTCATGAACATTGGGTTCACCCATTAAGGCCTATGAAAGGATTTTTCTGCATAAAACATCAACCGCTGCGAAAATATATTTAAAAGTTTTTAGATATTACATAATGACTATAAAATCATTCGATAATTTACTACGACTAGTTGGTCGGGCAAAAGATGTTCCAAACTTAGAGGTAGTAGGTACAGTCTTAAGTGTAAGAATAAGTAGAATAAAATATAAGCTTTCTTACCTACTCATAATAATTTCTTTTAATAGAATTTAAAGAGCGTCCTCCTCCTAAAATAAAATGGCATAATTATTATGCTAGAGAAGAATGATTGAATTGATTATGAATTTAGAGAGCGAGTAGTAGACAAAATGATAGAAATGGAAGACATGAATGATCGAAGTGTAATTCAAAGCTGGAACGAGATAGCTGGGTGTATTAGGGATGCAGCGAAAGATATTTTGGGAGAGACATAAAGAAAGGGGCACAATAGAGAGGACATGGTGGTGGTCTACAGAAATACAGGAAGTGTTGAAGGAAAAAAGAAGATATACAAGGAATGGCAGAGTGTAGAACTGGAAAGCGTTAGTTTGAAAGCTGAAAAAAAGAGCGAGTATGATGCGTTAAAGAAAAAAGCTGAGAAAGCCGTGGCAATAGCGAGAACAAAAGCTCAGGACAAACTGTACGATACACTGGATAGTCCAGCTGGCCAAAAAAATCTGTACCGGCTTGCTAGAGCCAGAGAGAGGAAGGCGAAGGATGTTAGTCGGATAAGATGTGTAAGGGATGAAGCTGGTATGCTTGTATCAGAGAATGAAATGATTAAGGATAGATGGAAGGGCTATTTTGAAAGATTGATAAATGAGGAAAATATCTGGAGTGGTGTTGTAGAGAATAAACCAATAAATGAGGGGTTAGTGAGAATGGTCAGTGTGGATGGAGTGAGAATAGCAGTGAATGGAATGAAGAATGGTAAGGCAATTGGTCCAGACGGAATACTAATTGAAGCGTGGAAGTCATTACGGGTAGATGAATGGACGTGGTTAACTTTGTTCTTCAATAAGTTGTTGCTGGAAGAAGCCATACCTGATGAATGGTGCAACAGTTCGTTGGCACCCATCTTCAAGAACAAAGGTGATGTTCTGGAGTGCAACAACTATAGAGGAATAAAGCTAATGTCACATAGTATGAAAGTATGGGAAAAAGTTATTGAAAAGCGGCTGAGAGAAGAGAGTGAAATCTCACAAAACCAGTTCGGTTTTATGCCTGGTCGGGGTACAACGGATGTCATTTTCGCTATCCGCCAGCTGTGCGAAAAATACAGAGCTGTGAATAAAAACTTGCACATGGTGTTCGTTCATTGACCACGAAAAGGCATATGACCAGGTGCCTCGAGAGGTTCTGTGGTGGGCCCTTAAGGAGAAAAGTGTGCCTGGGAAGTATGTGCAGTTGATCAGAGCGATATACAGTCGATGCAGTACCCAAGTCCGGTCTGCAGGGGGCACTACTGACAGTTTCAGCGTAGCGGTTGGTTTGCACCAAGGGTTGGCTCTCAGCCCTTACCTCTTCCTGATGATAATGGACGCTCTGACGTCGGACATCCAGGAAGAGGCTCCCTGGTGTATGCTGTTTGCTGATGACATTTTCCTGGTTGCCGAAAGCAGCTCAGAGGTCCAGAGCAGATTGGAGACGTGGTGGCAAAGACTGGAGGGTGTGGGCCTGAAATTGAGCACATCCAAAACGGAATATTTGTTCTGCGATTTCGGCGGTCTCTCCAGTCCTATGCCTGTAGCTCTCAACGGAACGCCTATACCAATCTTCTCCGACTTTCGGTACCTCGGGTTGCTTGTTCAGGGGGATGGCGACATAGACCGAGACGTAACGCACAGGATCAACTCAAGATGGGCGGACAGGTCACTGGAACAACTTGCAACCGACGGATGCCCCTTAAGATGCCACTAAAGGGGAAAATCTATAAGTCCGTGATTAGACTTGTCGTACTGTATGGGTCAGAATGTTGGGCTGTGAAAAAGACGGATGAAAAAAGACTGTATGTGGCGGAGATGAGAATGTTGAGATAGATGTGTGGAGTAACGAGAATGGATAAAGTGAGAAATTAGTACATTAGAGGTAGTTTAAAAGTGGCGCCAGTCACAGAAAAGTTGAAAGGGAACCGCTTATCTTGGTATGGTCATGTAAAGAGGAGGGATGAAACACATGCAACTAAAAGAGTTATGAATATAAATGTGGAGAGGGAGAGGGAGAGGGAGGCCAAAGAAACGATGGATGGATTGTGTGAGGAGTGATATGAAAGAAAAGGGAGTTAGTGATAGCGTGACGGCTGACAGGACAGAATGAAAGAAAAAAACGTGTTGCGCCGACCCCAAGTAACATGGGATAAGGGCAGGCAGATGATGAGTTGTTGTACCACAGAAGTAAAACTAAATATTAAAGTTATGCCTGAATAGATAACCCCAATAACATAGAATTTGAATATTTGGAGGCAACCAAAACGTCATCTGTGTATACATATTTTTGTTTATGTTGATTTTTTTAAAAGTGCTGAATCAATTTCGATATAGTTTATATGGGACCACCTCTGAAGTATGACCTACCAAACAAAAAAAGAATCATCAAAATCTATTAACAAATGGGTGAAATATCGCGTAACAAACATAAAACAAAAAAATCAAATTGCGTCACACTATCGGTCGTATAAGTCAGACATTAAAAAAAAACTGCCAAAATTTTGTAAAACGACGAAATTCTTGATAAGCTTTTATCTTATCGTACTGACCTAGCCAATTCCAACATTGTTGTATTTTAACCGACGAAAAAAAAAGGAGGAGGTTCTCAATTCGACTATATATATATATTTTGTCTATGTTCAGCCCTCACTCTGTCATTTTATGAACCGATCTTGATGATTATTTTTTTTGTTAGATAGGGTATACCTCAAGAGTGATCCCATGTCAAGGAAATCAGGATCTGACAAAGGAATCCTGATAAAATTGAGAGAAAACCTCGAAAATTGTGGGCACGTTTATCGTTTCTGTACGTATGTTCGGTCCTCACTCTGTTGTTTTTAAACCGATTTTGATGATTATTTTTTTGTTAGATAGGTTATATCTCAAGGGTGGTCATATGTCAAGGAAATCAGGATCTGATAATGGAATCCCGATGAAGTTGAGAGAAAACCTCGAAAATTGTGGGCACGTTTAGCGTTTCTGTACGTATGTTCGGCCGTTACTCCGTTGTTTATGACCCAATTTCGATCATTCTTTTTTTCTTAGATAGAGTATACCTCAAGGGTGGTCCCAAGTCAAGGATATCATGCTCTGATCATGGAATCCTGATAAAATTGAGAGAAAACTTCGAAAATTGGGCACGAATATTGTTTCTGTTTACTTTTCATAACTTTATCAGGTATTAGCATTTAGGAATCATCACATCATGAAACTGAGCTGATGATCCATACCTCACCAAACTCAACCCAATACCTTTCCAAAACAATAGAAGTTAGATATAAAAAACTGGTTTTAGTGACCGATACCACTTAATATGCTTTGAAGTAAAGACGTCTTTAGAATATTGGAGGTAACCTCAACTGGTCAATATCCTGGGATCCTCATAGAAGGATGGCTACATCATCAGCTCAGTGCCAAGAGGAATGATGAAGGATTAGAAATTAGCCTCAGAGTATTAAAAGATGATGCGATGCGAGTCACAAAAAATCATAAAATAAAACACTTTTTCACAAAAAATTCAACCGATGAAAAAGAACTAAAAAGCAAAAAATAAATAAACCTTAAGTCTTGAGTATTGAGCTTATTTACCTACATAAAATATCAAATTGTATATAATCAAATTTTGAGTCGCAGCTACCGCGGCGGAGGCGCTGCTGGAGGGCGCGCGAGTGGACAGCGGCGGCGCGGGCGCACATATTGGGTGCAGGAATCTACGGATGAGTCGCTGCAAACGCGGATAGAGGATTCAGAGTTAGGTGACAATGACGTCAGTCGAAACGACGAACCAATGTATCAGATGTCGTTGTCAAAATACAAAGCGGTGCGTATTACACTATTAGTGAATAACTGTTGTTTAAAAATGGAAGTGGATACCGGTGCTCCTTTGTCTTGTAAGAGCACATATGATAAATTCTTTAGCAATCTGGAGATAAAACCGTGTCGTATTAATTTAAGTTTTTATGAGGGTTCCATTGTTAAGCCGCTTGGTTATGTAGAAACACAGGTACGATATAAAAACAAACAAAAAACATTAGATTTATACATTTTTGATAACGGAACTACGAACTTGTTGGGACGCCAGTGGTTGGCTGAGTTGAATGTGGACATACCAAAAATTGGATGTCGGTGTTTATAATGTTTGTCTTCGTTATTAGACACCGACTTCATAATTAAAGTTATTTTGAAATTTTTAGAAGTCGGTTGTATTTTTTGAAAAAAAAGTTTTTTTTTAAATTTTAAGTGTATTTTTCATAATGTCGTTTTTGCATGTTGGTTAGGTTAGTAGGTATAACAAGGGGGTGAACACTGGTTTTAGAAATTATCCGTACACTGTAAAGGTTTTTCTAAAAGAATAAAACTATAAGTACATATAATCGGAAAAGGAAACCTCTTCTCCACAAACGGGCTTAAAGAACCACTGAATGGGTTCCCTTAGATGCCAGACGATATCGCGGCAGACCACGGCGAAGATGGCGGGACGAGCTTAACTCGTACCGAAGAGACTGACGACCCACATTAACAAAAGACTGATTTGACTGGAAAAGGATGGGAGAGGTCTTTGCTCTACAGTGGGACAATAATTATAGACGTATTAGATTAGAAGTTCACTTCGGAATAGGAAATGTGGTCTACACGTATTTGCTGAACTGGCACAAAAAAAAGCAAAAAATCCGGCCAAGTGCGTGTTGGACACATGTTATTCATGCGTGTACAAAATTTTAACTTAATCGTTGCAGTAGATACGCAGCAAATTGACTGTGACAGACGTACAGATAGACATACATCCAGACAGGCAGACATCCAGACACACGCCCGAGTGATCCTATGAGGACACCGTTTTTGCATTTGGATTTTCTGAACCCTAATAATAATCGAGAAACCAAACGCCCTGGTTCAACGGTTGAGGTTGGAGTGCTCTACCAAGTGAGAGTGAGAAACACACCTATTTGCACATGCAAATAGGTGTGTTCAATACTTACTTGCATCAGTACCTACATCTGGTTATTAAATAAGTATCTCAACTTTATATGTACGTAGAAATGAAGAAAGTTCTACGTAGGTAATTAATCATTTTACGAGTATTATTTGGTGCCGACTCAAAATTAGTTATTATGAAATTTGATATTTTCTTAATCTTAATTCTTTATTGTGCACCAAAAATTTCACATAGTACTTAGTGGTTACACAATGCATGTACAAAGGCGAGCTTAACTCAATGTTGAGTTTTCTCCCAGAAAACCTTTGAGTGATAGAGAGAGATCACATTTGAGGGTAGGATCCAGTGCACAAAACATATAAACCTACATAAATAATTCCAAATATATATTATACCTACATACTAATAAATACCAATATATACTATTCAAAGCTTATTGCCAGTGCTTCTACTCAAGCGGCCTGTGGGTGAGATATACGCAGTGAGCCTACAGAGCCCTGCGCACTCAGTACAATAATGCGTTCAGGATGTTGTTGGGTCTGCCGTGGAGGTGCAGCGCGTCTGGGATGTTTGCTGAAGCGCGCGCTGATGGTTTCCAGGCCATCATGCGCAAAAGAGCAGCTTCCCTGCTGGTCCGTATACGGGGTAGCAACAACGGCATTCTGAGCGCAATAGCGGCACGTTTTGACTGTCCCTTTCAAAACCAGTGGGTCAAGTCTTGTGTGGGTGTGGCCAGTCATGGCAAATAAAAATTTAAAGATATTATATACTAGAATAAGGTTTCTATGGGTTCTATGGGTATAAGGGTCTATGCCACCCGAATTAAAGTTATTATTATTATTGTATTATTATTTTATTTAATTTTCAATTTTTGACATTTTTTATTTAATTTTTTGACATTTTTAATTTAGTTTAGTGACATTTTTAATTTAATTTTTTGACATCTTTGAATTTGTTTGGCATCTGTTATTTATTTTTATTGAAAGTTTTGAATGTATGTATGTATTTGAATTACTTATATGGGCATAAAGCCTGAAATAAATGAAATTATTATTATTTCTGTATTTATTTTTACACATATTATTTACATTTTTAAATATTTTAAAAGAAAACATATAAAAAACATTTAAAAATATAAAAAATAGTAGTCCACCGGTATCGGGAGCAGGGTCCAAGCTACCGGTGGTTAGGGCTCCAGAGACAGGAACTTCCTCACAATGCGAGCCGTATCAAGGAGTACTGCCTTCTGAATCAGGCCCTTGATCCAACCGCGCAACGACAGCTTCGACAGGTGGTCGTCGAGGCTTTTGGCCATCAGGCCATTGGCGGTAACGACTATCGGCACAATGACAGCCAAGTCCACATTCCACATATCGACAACCTCGTGTGCCAAGTCAAGATATTTAATTTGTTTCTCTTTCTCAGCTTTCACGAGGTTCTCGTCATGTGGGATGGTGACATCGATTATCATTGTGCGGCGCGCTAATCGGTCTATCACCACTATATCCGGCTTATTGGCAACAATAGTCCTGTCAGTGATGATAGACCGATCCCAGTACAACGTGACATGGTCATTTTCGAGAACTGGGTCGGGCACATATTTATAATACGGTACCTCAGAATCCACAAGTTTGTATTTTAAAGCAAGTTGCTGGTGGATAATCCTGGCCACTTGGTTATGTCTGTGCAAATACTCGCCGTTAGCCAGACGAGAACATCCAGAGATAATATGTCTAATGGACTCACCCGGACGGTGGCATGCCCGACACACGTCAACCATCCCATCCTTCATAATATGCCTCCGGTAGTTGTTCGTCAAGATAACTTCGTCCATAATCGCACAGACAAAACCTTCAGTTTCCCCGAAGAGGTCACCAAACCGTAGCCAGGCTACGGACGCCAGGCTATCTACATTAGGCCCATGAAGAGCCTGATAATAGCGCCCGTGAAGCTCCTTGCCTTTCCATACCTCCTTGCGGTCATCAGTAGTAAGTACTACAAGTTTGCGCCAGTTCTCTTTAGCCATGGACAACGGGGTGAGGCCCTTGTCCACTGCGACCACCTCTCGGTGCATCCCCACGTCGGATTCTAAAAAGTATTCTCTGAGGCTGCACACCTCGCGGTTGTGGAGAGTCTTAGCATTTAAAAAGCCTCGACCTCCACACTTCCGCGGGATGTACAGTCTCATCACCGACGAACGTGGGTGATGCATCCGGTTTGCGGTTAGCAGCGTACGGACCCTCCTGTCCAGGGCGTCGAGCTCAGTCTGAGTCCATTTGAGTATGCCGAAAGAGTACATCAAAACCGGCATGACCCAACCGTTGAAGGCGCGCACCTTATTTCCGCCTGACAAAAGGCTACTCAATACCTTTTTAAGGCGGCTAAAGAAGCGCTCCTTCAGCGATTGCTTCATGTCAGTAACGTTAATGCCTAACGCTTCCGACATACCCAAATATTTGTATGTTTCGGTTGACGAGAGAGATCTGAGGTGTATGGAATCCGAGAGTTGAATCCCTTCAGATTCCATAATCCCCCCTCGCTTTACATGCATGACTGCACATTTGTCCACACCAAATTCCATCCTGATAGCGCTACTGAAAGTTTCAGTTACCTTCAGTAACTCCATCAGTTGCAAGTTGTTGGGGGCAAAGAGTTTCAGATCATCCATGTAAAGAAGGTGAGATATGGCCTGACCACCTCTTCTCAACCGATAGCCTAGGCCTGAATACTCCAGCAACGTGCTTAGAGGATTCAGGGCTAAGCAGAACCAAAGTGGACTCAAACTGTCGCCCTGAAATATTCCCCGTTTAATCCATATAGGCTCATCATTCCCCTGGATTGGTCGACATCCTGGATAGCGAAGGACCGTCTTCCATTGCCCCATACATGACCCAAGAAAGGTGCGTAGAGTTGCATCTATTTTGTACAACTCCAACACCCTCATGAGCCATGTATGTGGAACAGAGTCGTAGGCCTTCTTATAATCTATCCAGCATGTCGACAAATCCTTGTGGGATCGACGAACCTGTTGGCTTATGGCCATGTCTATGAGGAGTAGCTCCTTAGTACCGCGGGACCCGTTCCTACATCCATTCTGAGAGGTAGACATAATTGTATTGCTCTCAATGTGTACATTAATTTTCGCTCTCAGGATGGATGTAAGAAGTTTATAGACCGTCGATAAACATGTAATCGGTCTATCATTCTTGGGTTCCATGGGACTACCTGTCTTATGGAGCAGGTGGGTAACACCAGTTGTTAGAAACTGAGGCAGCGACCCAGACTTTATGGATGCCTGGAATTGAGATGCCAGAAGCGCGTGTGAGCTACTATACCATTTAAGCCAGAAGTTATGCAGTCCGTCCGGTCCCGGAGATTTCCAGTTTGGTAACGGACGAACTGCTTTGGCTACATCGAATGGAGTGATGGTTACTTTTTCCATGTCTGGTATAGCTTCACACACGCGTTCGACATCACACATCCAGCCACCCTCAGTGTGACAGATGGGCACCGACCAGATGTTGCACCAGAATGCATTCGTGGCGGCAGCATCGGGGCGGAGCACGTCAGTCACATTTTGTTCAGGTCGCTCCCAAGCTCTATAAACCCACCTCTCATCGCTCTGGAACATGCGGTTCTGCGAGTACCGGTCGACCCGACGCTTATACCGCCGAATACGATTGGCCCATGCACAAACCTTCTGCTTCAGGAAGTCAATGCGTTCCGTGACACGGGACATGTATTCTCGAGGACTGATTCCAGTCCCCGAAAATGCCCGCCTCACGAAGCGCATCACACGTGGTCTTGTATTGCCCTCCCTGAAGCAGTATAGTTTGCCAATGAGTGCTCTGGCCCCATCAATACGCCTCTCGATCCTACACTGCCAGGCCGGTACGGTAGGCTTTTGGTCGAATAGCTTCGTCACAATTTGGTAACTTTACATTTGCTAAACGACATGCCGCAACAGCCCCACAATACAGGATCGAGTGCGTATCAAAGAGGTCCTCGCTGCTCTCAAAAACATTCTTAAGCAGCGAGTCTAGAGCACACACTAGCGCCCTATTTTTTTTGTGCATAGGTAACCGTGATAAACGGGGTCTAAGTTGAGTCGGACTCGATCTATACTCGCGAAGCGCATCTTCCAGTGCGCTCCTCAGTCGATCGTTGCACTGGCTACTTACTGTGACAACCCTATCATCTGTCTCCTCATCAACATGATTGGACCGCGGCAGGTTTTTATGAGAAGCCGGTGGGATTTCTTCGGAAACCGGCGGTGCCGCAGTCTGTGTCGTAGTCGAGAAGATAAGGTTGCTCAGTACCTCTGAGCGCAGCCGATCAAGTGCGGCGTCGTCCAACCTGTGGTTGCGTTGGATGACCCGCACCTGATCCGACAATCGTTGAGCTGAGACGTTGACCGTTGGTTCCAGGTCCTGAAAAAGAGACAGCATCCTACCACGATACGCAGTGAGGTTAGTTCCCCCCTCGTAGACCCGTAATATGCGCGCATGACGTTCTCGTTCATGGATTGAGTCCATTTCATGCGCTGCACACAACCACCGGCAGCGGGGACCCGGCTCGGGGCCGGTTGGCCCCTAAGTCCCAGGCTGTTCGGTGGCCGGGATCTCCCCTGCCGACGTACAGGTGTTGGCGACGTCGGCGGGGAGAAATAGTCGTCGCTCGAGCTCGACGCGGCTGCAGCCGCCGGTAACACTGGTGATCCGAGGTCCGGCGGCGGAGAGGCGGAGCTGAGCGGCGAGTCCGGGGGTGGATGGCGTGCGCGATGGGCAGCTGCTCTTGTTATCATTATTATATTTTCATTCTTATTGGTTTATTGTTGTATCATCATTTATTTCAGTGTGACATATTATGTCATCTGTCCAATCTTGATTCATTTTTCTGTTTTGCTTAATTTTCCTTATTTATTCTGGTTATCTATAGTTTTTATTGTTTGTTTGTGTATATAGTTTCTTCTGTTGAATTTGTATTTATTTATTATAACGGACAAAAACTGTTTAGAAAAATATTAAAATTCGTGAATGAAAATAAACTTCTTGACGTTGAGAGTTGCCAGCTATTATTATTATTATTATACTAATATTATGTCAATTTGAAAGGAAGTGCTCTTTGATTTTCTTCTTGAAGACATCTAGAGAAGGACTGTCGCGTAGTGAGTGTGGGAGAGAGTTCCAGAGACGCACTGCAGTAACAGAAAAGGAGCCATTATAGCGGCTGGAAGTGTGACGCGGAGAACGAAGGAGAAGAGAATTGACAGTGCGACAGGGTTTACCCCTCGGGATGAAGTACTCAAACCGTTCACGAAGGTATTGAGGAGAAAAAGGATTGTGCAGGATAGTATAGAGAAGAGATAGGGTATGGGTATATCGCCGACGCCGAATCGTCAGCCACCTCAATTTGGTCCGAAACTCCGACACATGGTCGTATTTGCGGAGGCCAAAAATGAAGCGGATGATGATATGAAGCGGATGATGATATTTTATGTAAATAAGCTCAATACTCAAGACTTAAAAAGTTTATTTATTTTTTTCTTTTCAATTCTGTTTCGTTGGTTAATTTTTTTGTTAAAAAGTTTCTATTTTATGATTTGTTGTGGCTCGCATCATCTTTTAATACTGTTAGGCTTATTTCTAATCCTTCATCATTCCTCTTGCCACTGAGCTGATGATGTAACCATCCTTTCTTGAGGGTCCCAGAATATTGACCAGTTTAGGTTACCTCCAATATTGTAAAGACGTGTTTTCTTCAAAGCATAATAAGTGATTTTTGTCACTATAACCAGTTTATAAATTTAACTTCTATTGTTAACGAAAATAATGGTTTCCATTATCAGCTCAGTTTCATGATATGATGATTTCTAAATGCAAATATCTGATTAAGTTATGAAAAGTAAACAGAAACAATATTAGTGTCCTATTTTCAAGGGTTTCTCTCAATTTTCAGGATTCCATCATCAGATCCTGATTTCCTTGACATGAAACCACCCTTGAGGTCTTACTTATCTAACAAAAAAGAATCATCAAGATCGGTTCATAAATGATGGAGTGAGGGCTGAACATACACAAAAAAAAAACAAAAAAAAATATATACGGTCGAGTTGAGAACCTCCTTCTTTTTTTTCGTCGGTTAAAAAAGATAATTTTAACACTAATTTTATTTTGTCATCAATTCTAATATGAAGGACACGTAACGTTTTATTTTTAAGGCGCAGCTATACGACTTCTAATGATTTTTAATTGAACATCACGTCTAAATGACTAGTGTTATTTCTTTTAAAAAATATAATGATATTACTCTGGAGAATTTCCTTTGTAATTGGATATGTGAATACTTGAAATTATATTTTTATAACATAGTGTAATTAATTTGTAAATTTATGTCTAACGCGAATAAAAAATGAGAATCACGCAAAAACCATTAGGCGTATTTTTATGAAACCTTCTTCATTTTAAAGATTATTTAACTATTTATATTTTAGTATACGTCTAATACTTGTTGTTTCCTGTCTATTAAATTAATAATGCGTCTAATTTCGGACAGCGCTCCTTGATGGGCGAGTCTAATTACTAGGTGGACGTACGACGCGTTACGTGAGCTCAGTACCTACACAAATTGAAAAATGTATACCTAGTAATAAATATCATAACTTTTTCAATTGCATGCTAAATATTGGTTAAATGTGTTACTAAATATTCTAAATAAGAACTTCATGTACCTACCATATTTGATGCAATAAATAAATTAAAATAAATTGAATGGAATTGAATTAAAAAATTACAAAGATAAAACACATCAAAGTTCAGGAGTGGGTCTTGTTACGTCACTTAGTGGTAAAAAGTGTAGCACACCGAAATTTCAACGCAATGTCCTCCTGTCCGTATCGTCCTCATGTTTTGTTTACGTGACAAAACTACGTACAGACGAATTAGTTTTTTTCGGAAACTACCCTATTAACCGATATCCTTATCTAAGTCTTCAACAAGGTACTTAGAGATCAGAGATAAATTAGCAAGCTTGTACTTTAATGAATTTTTTGGAGGTTAGAGTTATAAGAAATTAATTATAACGTGTCTTTTAGGTACTTGTTGCAAGTGAACAGATCTATTCTAGGTATTGTTGATAATAGCCCTTGTGTACTAAACATTTGATTATTTTATTTCATGTATATCTTGTACGACAGACGAATGTGAAACCTAATGATTCTTGGAGAAGTTTATCTTTAACATTGACTGTATCGACAGCTGAATACCAGTAGTTCACACAGAGTGCTGGTTTAAGAGGCCGTACACGAAAATTTGCCGATTTCGCTGATTTACGTGATTTTGCAGACTAAATTTTACAGTTAAAATAATGTATTTTTAAAAGTTTTAATACACAACATGAAAGATCATTTCAATTATGATCTAATTTATGAATTAGTTTATTTTTATTATAATTACGATTAATTAATCAACCACAAACCGACGACGGTTTTGCGAATTGTTACTGTAAGGGGTTTAGAATATCACATAATTACGAATCGTTTTGACGTCTAAACCGTATGCAAAAATAAAATGTATTGTTGAACAACTCATCTACATAATGTATGAATCATTTATTACCACTTTATTATACAATGGGCAAAGAATTGCTTTTAATTTTGGCTATTTAGAACTATCGTTTATAAAATTAAAACAGCAAAAAATAAGCTTCAATTCACCGTCAATTCTTTTCTTGAGAAAAAAATTAAGAAATTACATACAATAAAAAATCTTTTAAAACAACCCAAATCTCGACTCATAATACGCAACGCAAGCTTCGAATCCAGCTCATTCATTAGATCATAATTGAAATGATCTTTCATTTTGTGAATTAAAACTTATAGAAATGCAATATTGTAACTGTAAAATCAGATCTGTAAAATCACGCATATCAGTGAAATCGGCCAAAATTTCGTGTCCGGCTTCTTAACGCCATGTTGAAAAAACAAAATGATGGTTGTTCAGAGAAGTTAAGGTTTTGAATGACCAAAACCTCCTCGTAGATTTAGTGCTTTTAATTTTGATTTTATAGAATTTCAGAGAAGCACCCCAAAAAAAAAAAAAGCTTCGCATGGGTAAACATTATACACCTAAACCTTCCTCATTGTAACCAATCCTAAAAGACCCCAGGCTGTTAAAAATTTTCGGTTTCTGTGATATCATAGATTTTGTGTTGTGGTTCGGTTTTCCTTTGTGGGAAAAGGTAGTGCCCCTCCAGAACTAAGTTTATTACCGCACATACCTTGTGCCACCCGTCCCTGACTGGTCATGGCTCCAACCGATGATAATTCGAATTCCATAAGTATAAAGCAACCCAAAGCCTTGTTGTTGAAACAAGGAAGGGCCCGAAAGAAATAATTTGTGAGACTTAGGAATTCAAGTTGTGAAACACATAAGAAGTGGTTTAGAAACATATGATATAACTAAGGGATGCTAAGTAAATCTTTAATTAACGATGGTTCGTGTGAATAACCCTTACGCTAGCGTAATAGGTAGTTGGTCAACATGTACTCACACGATACTTCACATCTGCACTCATAATACTTCAGATAAACACTCCTTTAGTGACGCAATCTGCTTTTCAGCGTCAATACGTCGTAACCATGCTTATAAAAAGCATGTCCCTAGCAGCTCTCAAGCTGTAAAACGTGACGGGTCGGCAATTTCAGCGGCAGAAACGTCGTCAACATGCTCTTAGGAGACATGGTCCCTAAACAGTCGTAGACTGTATATTGTGATATATATAGTCGGCCCAACCCCAAGCAAGGTGCATCATTCGTACAACAAGTACATCTATAAAGTACGGTGCTCGTATCTGACCGAAACAAAGGTCACAGATAGAGAATATAAATCCAGGAATTAATACAAATACTAACTGGTAATATAGATGAGTCTTCACTCAAGAAGTAAATAGAGTTTGGTGTGGCGAGTTGCCGCCACTCTGCAAGTTGGATGGGGTGTGGTATCACGACGTGTGTGTGTACGGCTTTAGCATGTGATGCAAGGTGTGTGGCCGGCTTTACAGGAGCCATAGGCAATCAAAAGTGCGGCAGTCGACGTCAGGTCGCCTTCCGCCGCGAGGCCGTACGCATCTCACCGCAGACTAAATTAATGTCTTATTAACATCGTCCCCGCAAATACACTAAAATCCCGAGTAATATCCCGTAAACGTTGGGGATTTTCCGGGAATACTAAATAACCCCATATTTGCCGCGTCCATGTAACTAGTGAACAAGAATAACCAGGAGTGTTGATGTGAAGAGAATCGAGTGGCCACTCGTCGGGATCCTGCGAGGCTGCCGAAGGAAGAGTCAGGTACCGCTTTCTTTACTTGCTTAGAGTTAGGCCACCATACGCCGTCTACTGCCAACCACTCCCAACTTGAAGTTATACAGACAAATACAGGCAATTTTGGGCCAGCATTCACTCCAAGTGTTTGGTCGTAACAAAGTCTTACATCCCGCAGAGAACCACAGCTATTTACACGCTTGGGCATCTCCAGAGTTGAACATTCCAACTCCCTTCAAATCCTACACAGACAGTTCAATAGCGCCAACAACACGCTTCTGCCTGTTAAGTTCTAAGAACTTTAGCCAACTGGCCCTCCCCGCGGCTCCACCCGCGTATCTGTTCAAATTATTATTTAAACACAATATCAGCCTAGAATAAATCAGAATAACAGACCACTCTTCCTGTCACGCTCACGAACACTCACACATATCCTAAGTTGTGATGGATTTCCTATACCTACCTAGAGCTAGGTCCACTAGGAAGGGATTGAAGTAAACAAAGATGTATCAAATAGGATTGGTTATCCATATATATAAGGGAATAAGGAAAGGAAACTTACGTCTCCTTTGTACTATGAACATTACAAGACTGAGAGGAAACTAAAGGGTATATGACACGTAACGCTTGTATTGAGTGCTGCGTTATTTCGCATTACGTTAGTGGATCTTCTTTCAAAGTGTAGGGGCCCAACCCAGTGACGTGAGGTCACGTTACAGTGGCTGTCACGTCGTACGTGTAGAGCCGGTCCTAGAATGCGTAGGCCTAGAGAGAACCTGCCGCGGTTCCAGCTAAACACGTTCCATAAGCTCCGACATGTCTCACTCAATCCTAAGACAGAGGACTGCGAAGTACCTATGTCATTGGGCGAGACAAGTTCCCAACTATACTGGAAGCGCGCTATATAAATTAGTCCCATTACATCGGCCTACTCGCCCATTATCTAGATCAAACAAAGCTAGTACAAGCGTACCGCGTCGTCAGTCGGTTGCAGAACTCTTTACGATTGCCTTACTATACGCCGAAGTGGTTTCTGGTCGTCACTTCTCACTCCTTTAATCTGCCCCAGTTCGAGGGTGTTTGCAGCTTACTTTGTCTCCGATTTGCGACTATCAGTGGAGCGTTTCGGCTGTTCACCCTAAATTTCGTGTCTCTAAATATAATATTTTTTTTCTGTGATAGGCCAACGGTGGCCGGGTGTGATTTAACGAGAAACGATTTCCTAACGTTCTTCAGAACGCTTACCAATCCATTAGAAAGAATTTTGCAAAGCCTACCCCCAAAACCCAGGAGAGTCTTCTATCAGGAAAATCTAAAGTATCCTGCAGTCAGTCGGTCCATGGGAAGAAGGAACCATTACTAATGTTTGGTTGCTCATTCTCTAACAATTACAAAATAACATTATGGTTCGAATGTGCCCGAACATAATACGTGTAACAATTCGGTTCAACCTTATTGAAACAGTAAACATCAGTTCAGTCAATTTATAGTCATTGTTGTCGTACAGTCGGTTGGTGTATGTAAACCGCACACCATATGGGCTTTTCCCGAGTCCCTAGAACCAAACGCAGGTATAGGTCACCTCATTCAAGTCATAGAGGGATAAACATTCGACATTCATCCATTCGGTCATCAACACGATCACCTAGATTCGTACACTTGTCCTTCACGTTACTCCTACTAATATACAAAATATAGTCTGAACTAAGTTTAGTTATATTACTCAAGTATAAATTGAAACTCTCGCTCTAACAATCGATTCACAGGGATATACTCTCATGAACTTGCCAATTACTGTGTCCTAGATATATTGGCCTGACCATAGGCGGCCGATCGTTCGACTGGTACCGAACCAATACAGCTTAACAGAGAACACACACACATACTTTAAACACTAATTAAGTCTAATTAATTTGGTATAGCTTTAACCAACCTAGCTACAACATTAGCTTTCCCTAGAGCTACCACGTTATATGTCTTTTACGAATTATGAAACTTAATCTGTGGCCACAATATTAGTATCTTGACAATAACTGTACACATACCATCCATAAGAGATTAATTAATTAAAAAAGAAATAAATATATTTTTATGAAATTAATTAAATAGGATTAATTTTGTATTTTATTTTAATTCCAATTTTGTTTTGTATTTGATTTTGATTTGAATTTAATTTAATTTTTAAATATAACATAGTTTCTAGGTGTAATACTATCAATGTTATGGGCCAAATGTGTCTGAAATAAAAAGATTTTATTTTTATTTTAGATTTTATTTATTTTATTTAAAGGTGGACGGTCACATCATGAATCACTCTGCCTACTGAGGTGATAACCGCATGAAAATATGCTCAGGACTTTTAGAATTTATTGAATACAGACACGGCGGGAGACTTTGTTTTGTAAGTGTAGTGATGAAGCTCTTAAAGTTAATACAACATAATTACCAACCATCCTGAACAGTACGTGAAACGTAGAATGAAAATTTTTGATTTAAATATTTAGGAGGCGACTTATCTGATGGCCGGTTTTTTATAAGTCATTTAAAAATATGTGATTCGTTCGGAACCCTTTGCACGCGAGTCCGACTCGCACTTGGCCGGTTTGTAGGTGATGAGTCTGACCAAACAAATGTAGAAGAGCTAATTAAACTACGTTGATGTCTAGTACACCACCGACAATATGAGTGATTCTTACTGTACCTACTGAGGCAGGCGGTCAGCGTATTAATAAATTGTGGAAATTCTTTATCATCATGTGTAAGTACTTAAATTAGCAATGGAAGTGGAAGACAAGGATCTCTAGGGTTCCGAAAGGCCGAATGAAAAAACAGAACCTTTATGTGATCACTCGTGTGTCTGTCTCTCTGTCTGACTGTCTGTCCATCTGAACGTCTGTCACGTGAATCTGCTGGACCGATAGAGTTGAAATTTGGTACACACATGAATATCTACTACCCAAACCTGGACGTGTACCCTAAATAAATTAATTTGGAATATGGGGGTCACTTTTGGGGTGAAAATCGGAAAATTAAACATCAAAGTTTTTCAAACTGTGTCGTGCGACATAGCAAATGAAAGGGCACATTGTGAGAGTCTCGAATATATTTTTTTTATAATTTTAAAATATATAACTTTTGTGTTATTTAAGAAAATACATGAGTAATGACCAATCACCCCCTCCCCTTATGTCCGTAACCACTTGGCCTAAAATTTTGAAAAAAATACAGAAAGTTTTTTCAGTCTAAAAAAACCTTAAAAAAATATGATTTGTTCGGATCCCTTTTCGCGCGAGTCCAACTCGTTCTCGTTTTTTTTGCAACCAATATAATAATAATTGTATAATAATATGTATACTGTTGTTCTCCGCCTCGGAGCTAAACAAACTCCGTGGCTACCTTGATGTCTGACTTGGGTAATGAAATGCTGTATGAAAGCATCGAGGATAGGGAGATATTATGACGATTTATTTTATAGTATAGCCGGCTTTGGAAGGTTAATATAAGATACAATATTATCTAATATGAAGAGATTTGCACTGCTGACCTGTGTTAGACAGACTTCAGCAGACTTATTCATAATTCAAATTATTCACATTTTAATTTCATGAATATTTTGTGTAACAACAATTTCACAAAGTTCGTTCAGGAGAAGTGATACAAAGTGGTAATTTTTATGGAAGAAAAGGTTGAATTGGTAAATAAGTTATATTTTAAGCTATTAAAGCCAAAACAAAATTAAGAAATATTTAAACTGAAGTTTTTTCGTTCACAGTTCGTCTACTCACCCCAGTTGAAAGAATGCACCGTGTGCACGAACAGCCATAACAACGTCAGTACACGCGTTCTAAACATGTTGTGATTTGTGATGCGTTCACTTCCAGTGAAATACAAAAGTTATTCGTCTTTATTTCGCAGATGCATTTTATTTATATACCAGCTTTATAAGCATAAAATATATTGATAACCTGGTCCTCTGATAAGAACTTTTAAGTGCGACCAACCCGTCATACTTTTTAACCGACTTTCGAAAAAGGAGGAGGTTCTGTGTTCGACTGTATGTATGTTTTTTTTTATGTATGTCCGCCGATTTCTCCGTCAGTTGTAGACCGATTTACAAAATTCTTTTATCCGAAAGAATATACTCCCGAGGTGGTCCCATATAAATTTTATCGCAATTGCTTCAGCGCTTTTTGAGAAACTGAACAAAAACGAAAAATACGTATACCTCGACGACGTTTTGGTGTTCTCCAAATGTTTCAATTCCACGTTCCATGTTATTGAGTTTTTTAGTTTTGGGGTATAACAACTAAAAAGTGACTTCCAAAAAAAAAACACTAAAAATTAAAAAAGTAACTTTAATTTCGGAAGTCGGTGTCAAATAACGAAGAAGTAAAATACAAACACCGACTTCCGAAGTTAAAGTTATTTTTTAATTTTTAGTGTTTCTTTTTTTTTGGTAAAACAGTGTTTTAATAGAAACGCTCGTACGTGATTGATTATGCCGTTGTGTCAGCCGTTGTGTAAGTTTTTGAACTGATAGCTATCTTGTGCACTATATTCAGGTTTCAAAAAAAAATAGAAATTTGGTGAAACACATTCAGCGTAAGCCTCCAAACACATGCTGTTTTTCAAAAAAAATACAGGATATTTGGCAGTTCAAAATGTACTCATAAATTGTAAAATTAGAGACAACTGTGAATGACAACTTGCACATGTAATGGAGATTCTTAAGGCCCTACTAACGGTCAAGTGGCGCCCTCATTGAATAAAAAATCGTAGTGTGAAAGTGTCAGAAACGGCTGTTTTTGGTACTTTTGCCTACTACTTTGGATACGAAAATTAGGAGACCTGTTTTAACAACGTAAAAATACTTTATCCTCTTTGTAACAAAGGTGACGTTGGATTTTTTAATATTTATTTTCTATGCTATGCTACGATTTTTTATTCAATGAGGGCGCCACTTGACCGTTAGTAGACCCTTAAGGTGGAAGCTTCAGGGAAGCCCGCGAAATTTAAATTTTCTTACGTTCTTTGCAATTTGCAGATCAGTGTCAGGTTGTATCTTGGTCAAAATTTGATTCGAGGCCGTAACAAGAATGTATTTACAGAATTATAATCATTAAAATACACAACCTGACACTGACTTGTAAATTGTAAAAAACGTAAGAAAATTTACCCTACATTAATGAAATATATTTATTTAACAAACTGGCATTAAAAATGCCTTCAACTCCGTAAACAGGGACACCTACTTGACAGAAGTTCAAAAAGAAATACCCAAAATTTACAGTTTTCTCTACCAATGTTATAAACACCCTTCAAAATTATTCTATAAGGGAGACCTTTTGGGATCAACTGTTGGCTGTCAACAAGGCAACCCTCTTGGGCCAATCATTTTCAGTTTAGCAATAAACCAAATCATTCGGCAGCTAAATTCTAAATTTATTGTTTAGTATTTGGATGACGGAACCTTAGGAGGTGATGTAGACACAGTTCTAAAAGATTTTACTTAATTGAAAACCAAATTTAGTGCCATTGGGCTAGAACTTATCCTTTCGAAATGCGAAATTCACCTCCCCCAAATCACTGACAGACTACTTTAGCTACATTTAACACAATAGCAACCAATATTTAAAATCACTGATAGAAATTCTCTACACCGCCAAGGCTCTCCGTTTTTTGATGAATCCTTTCCAACTCTCATTGAGTAGAAAATAAAAAAAATGAATGATGTCTCGGAAAGACTTTTTAAAATTAACATGCATTCAGCTTTTACGCTCATTCGTTACTGTTGTTTTGGACCAAAATTTACATTTAGCCTACGCTCCTCCCTCCCACCTTTACAAACACCCACAACTTTTGGAATAAGTTGAACAAATCATTAGGAACACACTATCTTCGATCCTCAATGTGACCTTGGACAGCCGAGCATGGCAGCAAGCCACACTTCCCATCCGTCTGGGTGGCCTCGGCGTCTGCAAAATTTCAAGTATAAGTTTACCGGCTTTCCTCTTCTCGGTCCACAGTACTGATACATTAACCAGGAACATTTTATCTTCCTCACTGGTTAATGTTGAGGTACCGTTTTTGACCGATGCGTTGAACTGAAAATGGCTAGTCCCAATACGGATTTTCCCACCAACCTGTCTCCCCAGAGACGGTGGGATGTGCCGCTTTGCAGTATATTAGCAGATATATTATACGAAATTACCTGATAACCACAACATCGAGTACTGCTGAGCGTGCGCGTTTGCTGGTTGTGGGGGAATGGGAGTAGGGCTTGTGGCTTCAGGCACTCCCGTCATCCACCATTGGCACTATGATGGATGACGCTTCGTTTCGGTTCGCAACCTGTATACGTTTAGGCTCACCTTGTGTTGCTCCACATCGGTGCCACTGCGGTGAAGCTGTCGACAGCCACGAGCACCATGGTCTGTCCTGCTACAGGAGTGCAGGCCGCATAACACGGCATGCCAACATCAACGATATTATTTATATAAAGTTGATTACCTGGAACGCAGCTCTCGCTCTGCTTTGCTTGAGTTAAATAAACTGCCTACCACTGTCTCAGAAAATAGCGAATCGTTAATGAAAAATCTCTCTAAGATTGGGACTATGATTAATGAGGAAATAAAACCATCTGAAATAAATAACATAATACAGACTGAAGGCAAAAAAACTCACACACCGTTGGTGCTGTTGTTGCGGAATTTAAGTCGTCAACCTTTAAGAAAAATGTTCTAACAGCCACCAGAAACTATAACAAGAAATGCAGTGGCAATAAACTATCGACAGCCAGTGTTGAGATGCCAGGTCCGCCGAAATCTAGTTATATAGCCGAGTCCCTTACCTCCTACGGCAAACATCTTTATTATTTGGGCCGCAGACTCCAGAAAAAAGGTAAATGTCATAGCTGGTGGCCAAGCCACGGGCAAATCTACCTATATCTATCTAAATATCACACTCCACGCAACTAATATCAGACTCCACACAACACTACCCAAGGTCATACGCAACCTCATTCACTTTGGATTCCCATCATGCACCAATAGACGTTAGCTGTTTCCACACTTTTCTGCCTTTTATTCTGCACGTACGTGATTCACAAAGCTATCCGAATAATAAGTCACACTTTTCTGATATTGCTCACGCCACCATCCTTGCCATCCATGATTTTGTAAAAATTTGTAAATGTTATGGTTAAAAAGTTATTAGGGTTTGAACGTGGCCGCGCCATTGAAACGCGGAGAACCGCGCGGCCACGGAGAGCTTTAAAACTAAGCATCGCAGAGACCTGAAATTTAGGTTAATAACAGATTGAATTTGTAAAAAAAAATTAAAGAATATAAAAATATCCTAGGCTTATACTTTATGAGCTATAAGACTAAAACCCCATGGCCGCGCCATTGACACGGTGAAAAACACCTTATCGCCGATATCTCACTGAAAAATTATGGCAGAGGTCTGAAGTTTTTTGTAAAACTTAAATTTGAATTTGTCGAAATTTGTAAAATTACACAAAAAAATCCTAGCTTTATCTCGCCGAAAAAGCGTCGCAGACAATAAGCCATGGTCACCCTCAAAATATTCAAAACGTATTTAAAGTGTTAATTATGAAAAAAGATACTTTTGTGTCTATTATCGGTGATTCTACATATTAATAGGTGTTGTTTACAAAAAACGATCTCGTTATTACTTACTTTATTCGATAGGTAATCACGACTTATTTCTACGCGATAACGTACTACAGCTCCTTTATTAATTATGAACCTAGATTTTTTTTGTGTATTTTCACAAATTTTAACAAATTCAATTCTAGGTTTTACAAAAGTTTCAGACCTCTGCAATGTTTATTCAGCGAGGTATTGGCGATTACGTGTTTTTCACCGTTTCAATGGCGCGGGCATGTGGTTTTAGTCTTACAGCTCCTGAAATATAAACCTAGGATTTTTTTGTGTGTTTTTACATTTTTTTTTACAAATTCAGTCTGTTATTTACCTAAATTTCAGGTCTCTGCGAGACCCTCAAGCGGCGCAAATACTGTAACCTTATTGGGAATTACAGTTTTGAGCCATTTGAAGTCGAAACGCTCTGGTCATGGGTTCCGAGTGCGTACCTCCTTTTTAAGGATATTTCTCGCCAACTGATCGACACTTTACGTGACCAGAGGGCTGGCTCGTTCTTTGCTCAAAGAATTAGCATTGCCATTCAACGTGGCAATGGTGCCAGTCTTCTGGGCTCGTTACCAGATGACAGCGATGTGTAGGAGTACTTCGACGCCTGAACGTATTTTGTTTTCATATTTATGTACGTAGTCAGGTAAGATTTTTTGTTTTCAGTGTAGATATAGTTAAGTATTTTATCAATATGAATATTTTGAATATTTAACAAACTTGTAAGGCTTATTCAAAAACATGTAGATATTTCCTAGAACTAGTTTTAGAAAATTTTTGGACTCTATTTTTTATGAAATTTTATTATTTTGTAGATAGGTACCTAGATAAGTACCTACCAACTACCAAAAAATATTGTTAACGCGTATTTGTGTAGATAGGTAGGTAAGTACCTACATCAAGGGAAACAACAAGCTTTTCGAGCATGCTCGCGTTGACGATGACGATAGACGGACCGAAGGGCCCTCATAATATGATGAATTTCCCAAGTGTCTGAGTCAAATCAGAAACTATAAAAATAGAAAAAATATTTTTAGTCATGGCCGAAAATCGAAACCGATTAGTAGTGAGCGAGATTAAGAAGTTCATAAACAGTGGGAGCTTGTTTAGGTAGTCACTCACTACCGCGCACGACTGTATCGATGCTGCATCGCCTCTGTGTCGATGCTGCATCGCGTCTGTGTTCATGCTGTATAGCGACTGTATCGCGATTGAATCACTGCAAAATTCCCTTGGTTTTCTTCATATTCTTCACATATGGTGGTGACATATTCAAACTTAAACAAACCTCCTTTAATACGAAAAGATTAATCCGTCAGGCCCCCCGCGTCTTCTTAAGAAGACGCGACAATAGGTTTTTAATTGTGTCTGCTAATGAGGGGCTTGGCGGTCAAATGAAAATCACCCCGTCCATGACAACATCTTATAAACAAATGATAACATTATATGTTTTCAAAACATTTTATTATCACGTAAAACTTGCTGCCGCTACTTCGGCTGAGTACGATTTTCTATTATGGGGACATGTCTAAACATCGTGATTTCTGTGCGATTTATTAAAGAGTTATACCTACACAATACGACCACTAACCAGGCTCTCCTGCGCGAGTCTCGAGCGGACGGTTGAGTGGTGACGGCCAAAACTGGATCAAAGTTCATCATGATTGTAGTTAATTCAGAAGAAGTAAGCGCACACACGCACAGACACGAGTGTAACTTTGTTTTGACTTCTAGATGAAACCGAGCCCATTCAATTATTTTTGTCACCAAATTTTTAAGAAAGAGTATTTTATTAAAGTTTTAACATAAAACATTTAATATGGACTGCCCTATTAAATGTTTTGTGTTAAAACTTTTCTAATTTACTGGTAGTCTTCTAAGAACGGCGGTAAAAATAGGGCCATTTTGTTATTATTAGAGGGTCATATTATGTAAACCTATTAGTTGCTGGAAAAAAGCAAATGACAGGGACGTGTCAACAGCAGACCTTGACTTTATGAAAAAAAATGATTGCTCTAGGGGCATTATTCAGAAAGAAAACAGGGGAATACATTTGTGTGGAGAATCGCAGCCCCTGTTCCCTCTTAAGGGCCCGACGTAACACGGTCGCAACTGCAAGCTCAGGCAAATACAAAATTCGAACGGATTCATTTTAAAAAAAAATCTTCTCTTTCTTTCTATTCTCTTTTTTCATTGAGTTAGGCAGAGGTTATGTAACGATTTAAATAGCAAAAAAATATAAAAATAGAAGACTATGTTTGGCGTACCAACAAGATAATTTAAACACAAGAGAGCACCGCAGCGCGCAAAATAGCAGTAGAAGTTAAAGAAAGAAAAGAAAGAAAGAAAATACGTTTATTTACGGTAAACATGACGCAAAAAACAGAGAAACACAAAAAAAAAAAGAAAAACTGGGGGATAAAAATGCGTCACATCCACGCAAAACGGCCATCGCTCAGCTTAGGAGCTTAAGTTCTGCATCAACGACTGAAAATGAGGATTATAATTCCCATTTATCATCAAAAGTTGTCGCACGAAACGCCGAATATGTTCTGAGATAGGTAAATTTTTAAAAGAATAAAACTGAACCTCAAATCTAACAGGAATAGTGCTGAGTTGAAACTACATCATGGAAGTCCAAGACATCATTTTATATCGGCCCGGTACGAGACTTCAAACTGGTAACGAGACGTCACAAGTGCCAGCAGTATGTAATACATACATGACAGTGTGATCAAGACGTGCAACGTCGATGCCAACACATGCGGATTTGTCCATAACTATAGGAATTATTGTTGTGACGAACACATAATCCAAGACTGCACAAATAAAATCAGTACGACAAAATGAGCTACATCTACATGTTAGCGCCATAAGACGGAAAGCCCAGAGTGACCAGCTAAAAAGCTCTTTACTTGCATAAACCAAGACAAATGATTCCGTATGATACTATGGATGAAAACTTAATTACCGATATAGATAACACACATATTGCATAATATATTTATAACTCGCTAATCTCTCCGGTTATCAAAAGTCACTAACCATTGTGACCCAAAACAATCACAGAAAACAAGAAAAGAGATAGCTGCGGCCGTGGCTCCACTCACGTGAACTTAGTATTCTCTAGTAAAAAAAAAAAATTGTTTATTTTGACCAAACACTTTTGCACATTTAGTTACACCCACCAAACTGCGTAACAGTTAAACACGTAAAAACAAGGAGAGCTTAGTACCTACCTTATGACCACTGACCATGACTGACTGATCAATATTGCTACCCACTTCTCGTCTGTATACAGCCCCAAACAAGAGCTGGCCAAAAAATTTGACACCAGTTTATTTTACAATTGTTCTAAAATAGTAGGTTAGACTTTAGAATGCCAACCACTAGCTGAGAGACCTTGCTTAAAAATAAAAGTTTTGAAGTCAATTATAGCGCTAGCTCTGACGGCATAGCAATGATAACATATCTAACTATAAGCCTATTTTGCCTGTCGGTTTTCTATCGTTTGCATTTTGGGAAGTGTGCGTCGGAATTGCAGTTTAATTCTGTCAGGCCCGTACCATCATCGGACCATAAGACCAATGGTGTTGCGCCACCGGTACATGGTGGACAATTGGACCACCCAACAATACGAACAAAACGTTTTGGGAACACATTCATTGTGCGGACAGCTATGGAGTGGAATTCCCTGCTAGTCTGTGTTTCCTGATAGCTTGTAGCTATAGCTTGTAGCTTGTAGCCTGGGAGTCTTTAACTCAAGAGTGAATATGTTATTTCTTATAAAGTGTGCTCCATTTTTGACCATATTATCATCGCTTACCATCAGGTGAGATTACGGAATAGAAAAAACAAGTGGAAGTGCCCACGCCGCTATCGCGTGTGCGTGTGTCATAATTATGCGGAAAAATAATAAAATATCAACATTCGTCAGTTGTAATAAGTCTTAATTTTGTATGAACAATAAATTCAATTATGATGAAAAGCTTATTTTGTTGCTTTCGGCTCTGTATCGCTGGTGGAACGAGAAGCTATGGCGCTATCAGCAGCTGATTCTGCGTGAAAGCGTGCTTCTGCACGAACAGACGAGCTCCGTCAGACCCTAGTGGCGGAATGGAAAGAGCGACTTGTGCAACCCAGGTGGGGACACGCCACAATAGTGGCGGTAAGGCCTGTTTTAGAATATTGGATTAAGAGGCAGTATGATGTCCTCAGCTTTTGGCTGACGCTGGTGTTAACTGGTGGCATACCTAACATACGTTATGAATATTATTATTTACTTCAGCAACAACTACAACCATACAAAACATTAAATTATTTGATATTAGAATGACGACTCACGATTACTTTACTTTTATTCTGGGGGGTTAGACAAAATACTTTTCTGTTAACGTTAACGCTAACGCTTCGTACAAAATGTATGGCAACGACATTACTGGGCGTAAGTCATGTGACAGTTCAGTCTTCGCAGCAACCTGGGAGTTTTTAAGTCAAGAGTGAATAGGTTATTTCTCCTTTTTTTTTGTGGGGTGGGAAATCATCCAATGACTTCTCCCGCTCTGGGTGGAACGGGAGGGCGTGTCAGACTCTTACTGACTAAAATCCACCCCTGTTCCTTCCCTGCCTAAGTGCCCAGGGGTGCGGTAGCTCATTTTCAGAATTTATCCGCTACCCTTAGGCATGCAGGCACCGGCCACGATGAGCCCCGTCAGTGGTGGCTGACTCTAATCTTTTTGAGGCGCGCGTGGAACACTACGCGCCGTCGACTCACGGGCCCGGTGCTGATCGGACGGCGAGCTACCCACTGCTCGCCGTCCGCAGGCCCGGGTGTCACCACTTTGAGGATCGCCCAGAGGACACGGTGGAGTATACGGTGGAGGTCTGCCCCTCTTGAGCGGAACCCCGCTGTGTCTTCGTGGAGGCGATTGGCGGCAGCGACCTCTCGCGCCCGGTCCTGGTCCAGGCCATGGTACGGAGCGAGAGGGAATTTGAAGCAGTCGCCTGCTTCTACTAAGCAGTAATGCTCGCGAAGGAGGTGGCGAACCGGGTGTGGAAGGCTCAACAGAACCGCCCTCACGCCCCCAGCAGCAGCCACCGCAGGAAACGCCCTGGGCGTCGGAGGTCCCGAGATGATCTCCGGCCACCGTAGACGCGGGCCTGCGGACGGTGAGCAGTGGGTAGCTCACCGTTCGATCAGGATTAGGTCCGAGAGTCGACGACGCGTAGTGTACCACGCGCGCCTCAAAGAGTTATCAGCAATGTATGACGGGCCCGTCATGGCCGATGCCTGCCCAGGGGTCATAGATAAATTCGAAACAGTGTTACCGCGCTCCTGGGCACTCAGAACAGGGAAGGAACAGGGTTTGGTTTTAGTCAGTAAGAGTCTGACACGTCTTCCTGCTCCATTCAGAGCGGGAGAAGTAAAAAAAAACAAATATTAAATTAATCTAAATGAATTATCAGTTTTCATGAAAAATAGTGCTTGCATTTACACCGTCTCTGTACATATTTCAAGACAGTCAATTATTTATTCAAGTTATGATTAAATTTTTTATCACAATGAGTGAGTTTTTTAACGGCTAGTAATTTAGCCATCGGTAGCTAACGTCAGTCTCGCTATCAATGTCGAGACTGCAGGCGCAGGGGTTAGGAAGCTAACTACTCGTAATATTAAAAAGAGATATTAACATATTCACAGAACTGGATTACCTTATTTTTAATTTTTTTAATTTTCTAATTTTAAATATAATAATTTCTTTAATTTCTAATTAAATTGAATTAAACTAAATAATTATTTTAAATGTATAAATTGTAATAATTTGTTAAATAAAAATTATAATTAATTTATTGATCAATAATTAAATTAAAATTGTATAATTAATTGTTTATTTTTAGATTGGTTCAAAATTGTAATTGTTTAATTGATATTGCTTAACTCTACTTTTAATTTTAGGTTAAGTCTAAATATTTTTTTTTTTATTATTATTATTACAAATGTTGGAACACCGACGTCTCCCCTCTCGGAGGTGGGCGCTAATGGCTACAACACAGTCATAGACTTATGTGGCTGTTAACGAACACAAACAATTTTGTAAACAATGATTGTTCTAATAAAATTATTATTATTATTATTATATTGTTTTATATGATTTTGTGTCAATTTAACAAAATAGCATTGGAATAAATACTCGTATTACTGTTCCGTTAAGTAAGTTTTAATAAATATGAACATTGCTTTTGATTTTGCGTAAGTGTAAGGTATTTATGCTGGTGACTGTACTAACCGAATGCTTGCTATCAAATAGCATAGATAACCTTTCAGTGTTGTCGGCGGTATTCAAGTTATTAGTTATCTACAAACATCAATCAAATTGATCGTGTGGATGACTATTCTAAGGACGTAAGGTCACATGTGAGAAGCCTACTCTACAAGACTGTATGAGCAATTGTTTAATCGTTAACAATGTCCCCGAAAATTGCGACGGAGGGTATTACTACGAGTTTGAACCCTTTACACTAGTAGTATCTCTTATTCTAATGGGTTCATTTATTATTACTTTTTGTGACTGAGAATGGAGTCCTATTCAGTAAGTCTGCTTAGTAAGGTAGATCTAAATGGCTTTACGTGGCCTGACACGATAAATGAAGACTGATGAAGCTGTGATCGACGAGACTGTACCACACCGGTAGATGATTAGTATAGAGATATGCACGGACAGCACAATGCTTTCCTGTGTCGGGCTTTTATTTCTAGGCGAGTTCTTGGTTCTGTCTTTGATTTACAGACTGATATTGTTATCTGTATGTGTGAGTGAAGTTTTAGCTTTATCCAGAAAGTAGGTAAACTGAAGGACGGGCGTTTTTGGGGGACTGTCTTTATGTAGAACTATGACGTTATAGAATAAAACTTTATTATAAATGATAAATGATTGTATATATAGGTAAGTAGGTTTTAACAACACTTTTACACGTGAACATTTTTTTGGCAGTTTCAACTAGATGAGGCCGGTGTTTCCTAGCTGACTACCCTGAGAAGAAGCACCGAAACAAACTCAAGGGTTGTGACGTTAGGAGCCTACGTGGGATGAAAAAATATATTTTGTAAAGAGAAAGGGCGTGGCAAGGTTTATAGTCACAAAAATTCGTATTCCCTGGGAGATAGCACGGTACTGCCCTGGCTCAACCTTGTGGCGGGTGACTCGGGGAAGCCACGTTGCGTATTTCCCGGAAGTTTTGGCCGGCAGGTGGTAGCGCCGGCTCGCAGGGTCGACAGGAGCCAGGAAGACCGGCTGGCAGGTGGTCGAGCCGGCTCGGAGACGGCTTGCAGAAACCACGCGGGCAAATAAGCACCCGGCATGGAGCGAGCCGCCGTGGTAAGTGGCCTAGTGGCCACGCCACGAGGCATTGCGGCAGGATGGCCGCGATGGAAGACTGTGTAGGTGCGTGCTCAGAGCGTAGGGCTCCAAGTCCTCCCCCTCCATATTGCGAATTTGGGAATCCGGATCTGGGAATCTGGATCTGGGAATCCGGATCCGGGACCCTGGAAATAATGTCCAGCGTGTCAATGATGGCTTCTCCGCTGATTTTGACACCTTGGCATGAGCAAAGCGGCTGTACGTGCGCTAACAAGTGTGGTTGTCAAAATCAGACGGAGTTTACAAAGGTGAGGTGAAAAAGCACGATGACAAGCACATTCGAGCGGAGCAGCAGGGCACACGTCAGGATGCGCATAGCAAAAACCTCGTAAAGTAAACCACGTGGAAGGCGTGATTACAATAATGCGACAGTTCTATTGTAGGTTATAAACCTTGATTTTACAATGCAAAGAAAAGAAATAGGAAAGACATGTTCTGGAAAGAATTTATACACAAGATTAGGAACACAGAATGCACAAAGCTACCTGTATGCTGTTCAAACACTCACCCAAATTACAGGGGTTGATAACACTTAATTAAGTTGGCAAATATTTGCCAACGCAAACCGCAACTGCTAGGATTTGGCGATCGGTTTACGGCTCAAGGGTGTTCGACAGAACAAGTGAGTGTGAGTCCACCGCCAGCAGTTGGATTATAAATGAAAAAGGAATCCACGTTGTCTTGGAGGCTATTTATATCTACGCCGTCATTGACATATGTCAACGAATCCAAAGACAATAGTGTTGTTAACAAACTAACGTTGTTTATTGCTTTCCAAAACTGAAATAGTGGCTTTTGGTCTCTGTGGATTTTTCCTTATGTTTATTTTTAATTGAGATTGTAACGCCACTACGTTACAGGGTCAAAGTCTCTTTTAAAGTGCTCAAATCCATACAATATGTACTGGTCAAATCATATGAGAACCGTGTACGTTAATGTCTGGGATGTAGTAGAGTAGTAGTAGAAAAGGGTGTTTGTCTTTGTCCGCACTTAGACTCTCATTTGGTCCATTGTGCGTGGAGGTCCTGGCTATTATAGCCAGCCTAACTCCGCCCAGAAGCACAGAAGCTTCCTGGGAGCTTCGCAGGCTTCACGGAGCGACCTCACTGTTCCGAGGATTTGTTCACGCTAGGCAGCCACGGCCTCGCATATCAGGATGACGTGGGCGGCTGATTCTTCGGCGTCAAAACAAATTCGGCAGAGAGGGCTGTCCGTGATGCCTAGATTGAAAAGATTCTTGTTTAAGAGACAGTGGCCTGTGATTGTCCATATCATTATTTTGAGGTTACTTTTATTGAAGCTAAGCAATCGTTTGGTTAGTCGCTGGTGCAGGCTCGGCATGGCGGTTTTTGACTGCCTACAGTCTGTTGCCTGTAACCATCTGTTGTTGTAGAGATCAGTGGATCTCTGGCGTATCCTTGTACGAAATTGCGAGAAAGGCAGGGGAAGAAGTGAGTACGGGCCCAGCACTGTCATCTCAGAACCTCTCTTCGCAAGTCATTGCCCAAGGATCCACTGTGCCCCCTGATCCACTGGAGTGTAATTCGGTTTGATGACGAAATACTCTACAGGGCCAGGTGACAATCTTGAATTAATTTGTTGTTTGTCTGTCTGTTTTCTAAGGCTTTGAGCACTGCAAGACTGTCCGATATAAATCTGATGCCATAGTTTTGTATCTCCAGACGCTTTACGGCCGTTGCCACTTGCGTCAGGGTGACAGTCTCACACTGGAAAATCGAGTTGTGTTCGCCTAGTTGTATGTGGAATTGTATGTTGAAGTCTAGAGAGTATATTATATACCAGCCTCTGAACCGTTGCGTGTTTTTGAGCCATCTGTGATGTACAACATGGATTTGTTAACAATAAGTCTACTGAAAGTAATTTGTGTGAATTTATTGTATGACTCTCGTATGTGTATGTTTTTACCGACGCTATGGATATAGGATGGCACCTTTTACTGAAAAACTCGATACACCGGTTGGTACCAAAATTCGATTTTTGATAAATCTTTTTTTTTATCCGTATCCGCGGCATCCATACGTTAATAATAATCGTAATTGAAAACTGATTGACATTGAAATTTCAGATTTAGTTTGGTGCTTTGCTCATGCAACTTGTGTTTTTTTTGTCTACTGCGTTTTTATATTTGATTTTCCGACGACTGAATTACGATTACGGACCCTGTAACCACTCCGGATGACGACACCGGCTTGCCAATGGATACCGGACAGTAATGTTGTGCCCACGTGATGACTATTGTGTGGTTTTTGGGCTGAGCAAGTTTTCCATCAAATATAAATCCCCCAGTCTAATTCCTAGATAACGTGCTAGTCACTTATTTAAATGAGAACGAATAAAAAATCAGAAAACTAAAATAGATTTTTTATTAACCTCGAATTTTTATAGATGATTTATAAATGTCGAACAGAATTCTATACATGAAATAGTGGTTGTTCCTTTATCTATGATGTCAACCCTAATGCCTATAATTGGTTTCATTCATGGGCGTCACTTGGCCAAAACCTCTTTATCAAATGGGCATAAATCCCTTTGCAAATTCATCATGAGGCATTTGCCTTATTCAACATGTAATGTTGAATTAATCAACAAACACCTGTTTCAACACAGGAACCAGGAATAACAAATTCAGATTCAGTTTGATCTGCACCAAAAATAACATTCCCAGTAGGAACTGAATTGTCTTACACTGGCAATCTGTACCCGGTTCAATCATCACCACATATTATAAAACAAAGTTCTCCGCCGCGTCTGTTCGTGATAAACACAAAAACTACTGGACAGATTTTCATGCGGTTTTCACCAATAGACAGAGTGTTTCATGTGAAATGTTTAAGTGTATATTTTGCATCCGTGCAAAGCTGGAGCGAGCCACTAGTTTAATATAAAACATTCTAAAGCGGTAGTATAACAAAATGAATTTTCATCTTATCCATCATACCTAGGAATATGTTTCCCCATGAAAAGACAACCTGCTATTTGACAAAAATACAATTTATGTGTATTATATATACAACAGAAATTTCATACAAACTTCAACTATGCCGTAAAGGTTGTGTACCACAACTGTCCCAGAATTACTTGAAATATTAGTGAATTACTCTCATGGCATAACTTAACAGCATAATCAGCCTATAATGTTCCCACTGCTGGGACACAGGCCTCCTCCCTGTGAAAAGGTGTGGGCCGTAATCCACCACGCCAGCCCAATGCAGGTTGTTGGATGTCACATGTCTTCGAAGTTCTGGTTCTAGAACATGCCATTGTGTTGTGTTTTTCCACGATGTTTTCCTTCATCGTTTTGAACGAGTGGATGACATTATTTATACAAAGTTAAGCGCCTGTCTGGGTTTGAACCCATGACCTGCAACTTGTAAGTCGCGGCTGTCGACAGTGGGCCACCACTGCTCGCTTTTTCATAAACCATTACAGGTATTCAGACTAAAATTATTAAGACTGCAGTTGAACATAATATGAATACCACTAAAAATATAGTGTATTTAAAGGCTTGGACCAAAATATTAAACATGAAAGCAGATAAATATTTAAGCTGGTGTTAAATAATTATCAGCTTTCGTTTAATTTTTTAGGGCTACTATGAAGTGGCGGGGAGTCCCGTAGGAAAAATAGAATTACTCTTGAACGATTTATGATTGTCTACATTTACAGAAAACATGGTTCACCGTTGAACGGTAATACGAAAAAACTGTTAGTCGATACCGTTATTTAGTGACAGCACGTTTTACCGGATAATGCTGCAACGGCTAATTTTACCAAAACACCAAATAAAAAAAAAAAACAACAAAAAAAAAAAAAAAAAAAAAAAAAAAAATTAAAAAAAAAAATAAAAAAAATTAAAAAAAAATAAACCAACCGGTTAAATTAGCCAAGCTCATGGTTCGCCGTAACACGCTTGTATACTAAAATATTCTTTTACCGATAGTTATTTTCGCCGAAGTCGAAAACACCTTTCCTTACGGTACGCCGATCCAAAACAATTGTCTTCTGTTTCTTGCTGGGTTATTGTGTTTAAGTTTCCTGTTCATAAAATTAGAATCAAGACTTCGTTTGACAGTTAATGTCGTATGATTCCCAATTCTTTGGCGTAAATGCATCTTTGTCATTAAAACAAAACGAAGTGCCATGCATAAGTAAATGAGAATTATATGTATATCGAACTTCTAGACGTACAGCGAATTACCATCCCTACCTTGTTGCTATTTCACCAATTCGCACTAAGCGTTTCCAAACGTCTTTCATAATGCGCACAGCAAAGGAGTGGAACTCTCTACCTGCGTCTGTGTTTCCGAACGCATACAACCCTAATCTCTTCAAAGTTGAGTGACCAGGCTTCTTCTGGGTAAGCTCGCTCCATCGTCGACTCACTTCTGACCTGATCTGAGACTAGAGTCTAGAGCGAACCCAGATCAAATAAAAAAATAAAGTAGTTGTTCTACATTAACTTTATCTTCGTTTGATGAAGCATCAAGCTCCAGTATCGGGAATTTCGAAGGGTTCTTCACGGAAACTCAAATTAAGGTAAACAAGTACTAATCCGGCTTGAATTGCGCCGGTAACGAACAAAGATGGAAGAAGTGAAATAATATTCAAATGAAATCGACCTTCTTACTTTTAAAACTAATTACTACCACTGTTGATGCTCACCATAATCGAGCAGGCGCTCAGCTCGAAAAGATGCTGTTGAAACTAAACTTGAATGTATTAATCACTATCTTTTGTTCAAGAATTTACCTGCATGATGATAGGATGTAGGACTAGCTGATATCCACGCTTTCCTGCGCATTCTAGGAAATTGACTACGTATTTTTGTCGTTTACCTACGCTTACGACTTTACGCTTACGCTTACGGCTTTTCTGTGTCGCTATCTAAACCCAATTGGGTTGAGATAGCGACACAGAATATGTCGGTGTCAAATTAATTTAAAAAAAAACTAACAAACATTAATACAACATCACAAACGAAAAAGTCCAGCTCATCCCGTCCTCTTAATTTGAGCCTACCGCGATGTCGCTTGCCGTGTACACATTGGGTCGGTTGATAAGTCTCGTGGTCGTCAGAAATCAGCAGATATGTTCAGCTACATTCCATTTTAGCGTGGCGGCTTCCCGAGTGACATCGTTTTAGGGTTCCAAACATCCGAATGTAAAAACGAAACTCTTATAGGATCACTCGTGCGTCTGTCTGTCTATCCATCTGTCACAGACAATTTACTCCAATTCTGCTGGCCCAATTAAGTTAAAATTTGCTACACAAGTGTATTTCTATGACCCAAACACGAGTGAGTAACATAAATAAATTAATTTTGAATAAGAGGGTCACTTATTTGGGGAGGTAATTGGGCGGTAATTGCGCGTTCCTTGAGGCAGCGATCAGCTCACCAGACGAACGCGTCCCAAGGGGTCATGGCGATCCGAATGATCCGATGACACCGCACGGTCTCCTGTGAGGCGGCAAGCCTCCTTGCCGGACTGTCACCATGGGAACTAGAGGCAAAGGTCCTCGCGCACTTGTATGAGTGGCGCGAAGAGGCAAAACTCCGCTGCCGCCACAACTCGTGGCTCATCGGACAGAGCTCCAGAAGGATCTCATGGCGATATGGAGAGCGAATGTCACAACCCAGCGCTGGGCATGCCACCATTGCGGCGGTCTCCAGCTACTCCTAAAAAAGTGGCATCTTTGAGGAGTGGCTGAAGAGGTGCCTGACGCAGGTCCTTACCGGACACGGAAGTTTCAGGAGGTTCCTGTGTAGGATAAGGCGGAGAGAAACGCCCGGGAGTCTCCACTGTGAAGATCGCCCAGAGGACACGCAGCCGCAAAAGCAGCAGCCGCCGCAAAAGACGCCCTGGGCGGAGGACGTCGCGAGACGATCTCCGGCCACAGTGGACCCGGGCCTGCGGACGGCGAGTAGTGGGTAACTCGCCGTCTGATCAGCACCAGGCCCGAGAGTCAACGGCGTGTAGTGTTCCACGCGCGCCTCAAAGAGTTGTCAGCAAAAAATGACGAGGGCCGTCATGGCCGATGCCTGCCCAGGGGTTGTGCATAAATTCGAAAGTGAGTTACCGCGCCCCTGGGCTTTCAGGGCAGGGAAGGAACAGGGGTGGGTTTTAGTCAGTAAGAGTCTGACACGCCCTTCCGCTCCACCCAAGAGCGTGAGAAATCATTGGATGATTTCCCACCCCACAAAAAAAAAGGTATTTTCGGGATGTCTTGCAACTTCTTTGTTTTGTCTTGTCTGGAAGGAGACTATTTGACAGAGTTGTCTAGAGATACCTACCGACGTATTCAATCAACTTCCCCATCCCCCAAGGTCATCCTGCGATGTTCACTATCCGTCATCAACTTAGTAGATAGTTTTAATGTTGTAGTGGTTTGAGTATTTTATGTATTAAACATGTTCTACTGTAAGAACGTTTGTCTTTAAATTCCTAAACGGCTACACCGATTTTAATAAAATTTTGTATGTGATTGAGTGTGCTTTCTAGTTCTAGGGTTATTTTTAATGAATTATTTAACAAGATGGAAAGCCAAAATTCGGGCAGGAGTCGCAGGACATGTAGTATTCAAAGAACAAAAATGCAGGAACACATAAGTATGGTTTTTATTAAAAAGAAAACCTTAAAAGATAAAATATAAAGATTAATAATCAAGTGAGAGACTGATTCCCGAAGAAAACAAACAAAAAAGTGGGTGATAGACGCACGGGCAAATATCCGTCCTCATGGCTCGACGATATTATTCACACGTGAACTCTTACTAC
The DNA here is from genome assembly GCA_951329385.1 of Polia nebulosa. Lineage (NCBI taxonomy): Eukaryota > Metazoa > Arthropoda > Insecta > Lepidoptera > Noctuidae > Polia > Polia nebulosa. Next base: position 19,741,031 of record OX589614.1, read on the forward strand.
TTTTAGGGTGACACACTGACTGGCGGAAAAGGTATGTGGACTTGCTCGTTAGTCTATCAGTCACTTTGAAATACCTGGGTTACAGCTCGGACATGTAAATATACTATAGCCTTATAGAAAACATAATATTATTAATGCCTATTGAATACAGTAGGTTGAATCAAATACAAATCTAGGGACGTGGGGGGGAAACGTTTGTAGGGAACTACATAGAGCACATTTCGGGGTGGTGAAGATGACGGCGGAGGCTTATAAGCAGCTGTGGTTGGCTGTTATAAATGCAGCGCTGGAGTAGGTAGCTGGAGCTTGCAGCGTGTGCTGTGCGCTGCGCCCCTCACCGCCGCACTCCCCTGTCGCGCAATTACTATTAAATTCGTCCAATCATGGGATAAATACAGAACACTTCCGATGTTATGACAAGTGAGGCGAGTGGAGGTTCTACACCTGGAATATGGGCTTAAGTCACTAGCACCGACTTCGTCAGTACTCTAGAGGAAAATTTCTGATGTAAAAAAACTTAGTATTGTCCTTACTCTTGTATGCGTATAAGAAAAAATTGATTAGGAAAGCGGGAACAGCGCATCTTTCACCCTCGAAATCTGCTGTGCATTGGCAGACTGGCTCGCTCTCCTCATTCAGGGAACAGATACCTTCGTTTAAGCAATACTGATGGCATGCGTTGCCTTTCCATTCCCCAGAGTTACCGGTATTACATCTGAAACAACGAACATGCAGAACAGGATAATTCAATTAACAGAGAAGCTACGAAAAATGTGACATTAGTGATGATTCTGTTGAGCACAAACTAAACTTAATTTAGGCTATTGCTATCTTTTTCTCTCTAATGAAACAAGAAAGAGACGGACGTAAATTAGTGCTGTCAAATTTAGTTTGAACTAATATTTCCATAAAAATTAAGGGTACACGTAAAAACATGTTGTCTAAAAACACGGCGAAGCGCAAGGCGTAAACTAGTTTGACATCTCTAACTTAGTTCATAGCTATAGCCGTCCTTTGTCTCGCACAGCCTTTTAGTAAAAGATAGCAATTCTCTAATTTTAGTTTAGATATTAAACAAGAGAATCCGCACCATTAACTCTGTTACAGTCAAACTATCTTACAAATATTTTTTTTTTTAAATAAGAGTTATTCCACATTGGGCACCCGTTTAAATGGCACCTGAGGTATTCCACATAATAATATATGGCAACTATCAGTATTTTTCGTAGGTGCCATTAGTGGAATAATTTATTATTTAATATTTAATATTTTATTCCCCATTTGGCACCTACGGATCAGTAGGTACTAGTGTTGGGACGTCGATCTTTTCAGTTCGACAAAATTAAAAATTCGATTAAAATCAGTGGAGTTTAATCATCATCATTATCCTTTTAATATCCCACTGCTGGGGCACACGCCGGGGACGGTTTAATAACATGGTAAAAATATAACTTTTTTATGCTTTAATCATTTTAAATCACAATCACTTTCCTTAATCACGTGTATTGACAAATCAGTCTTGAGTTACAAACGGCCGAATGAAAAAACCGAAACCCTTTATAGGATCACTCGTGTGTCTGTCTGTCCGTCTGTTACAAACAATTTGCTCTGAATCTACTGGACCAATTGAGCTGAAATTTGGAACACACATGAGTATCTGTGACCCAAACACGGACGAATTTGGAATATGGGGGTCACTTTAGAGGTGCAAATCAGAGAGTTGAAGTTTTTAAAACTGTATTCCAGTGTATTTTTTCATACTTTTTTAAATAAATAGGGTTTAGGTTTAAGTTTTAATATAAAAGTCTCATTTAAGTCCACAAATAACCGGAAAGTGTTCATAAAATATCACAATAAACAAGTACGAGTGTTATCTCAGCGTAATATACAACACAAATGAAAATTTAACAATAAACCAGCAACAGTGTAAGTCCAAACGTCATCACGGGCATCACAAAGTAAATACCTACACTTGTTTTTAAGAGAATAACTCAATTTATCTACAAAGCATAATCGTCAAAAAAATCCCTGCCCCAAAACTGACGTACAGACATACATATTGGCGGCTTTATGGGCCTTAAAAAGACAGAACAAATCTAACGTCCTATGATAAGTTCAAAGGGATATCTTATGAGTGCGGTAGGTGTTACGGTCGGCGCTCGTACTGTTATGTGATCCCTCTCGCGTTAGTTATGCTTAGCTAACAATATTGACAGATACCGTACTTGACTTGACAAACCACAGATAAGTATAAAACATTTGCAGCCTTATTACTAATACTTTTTGATGTGTAACATATTTTCTCTTGCTTTCCTGCAATCTGTGAGTGATTTCTTGAAATGGACGGAAGTGTGTAACAGGAAGCTGGGGAAGCGCGCGCTATTTGATTAGCACTAGTGATCGCGCGCCGTGGTAGTACGTGCGGTCGAAAAGGAAACCAATGTTTTTATTTTATTTTTCAGAAGAGAATGTTAAGGCCCTTCTTGCGGTCCAGTGGCGCCCTCAAAGAATAAAAAATTGTAGCATAGCACAGAAAAGGCCTTAATGTTGCTTATTTCCTTTGTGAAATGTCAAATGTGACACATCATATGCGACTACTGTAAGGCTCTCTTGTTTTTTAACCACATGATTAGATTTAAACCAGTTTAAACACTGATTAGCAGATTCTTCTTTCAAATGTTTAGGAGAATTTTGATTTTAGAATGCGCTTACGTACGAGTCATTATACAGAGTGGTGATGACAATACGACATTAAATTAAAGCTCGCATACCTCAAGACGTTCTCAGTCTACATACAAAAAATTATTTGAATATATCCAGTAGTTTAGTCACAGGAAATTATTTTTCATTTTTAACATTTGCTACATGATGTATCTGATAATAGGGAAACACTGTCAGGTGAACGACCCACATCGGTATAAACATCAAAACATTAAAGTCACGTTGCCAACTCGCTACGAGGACATAAACACTTTCGCCAAATTAGTATTTTCATCTAATTTAGTGAAAATTATACCTTACTTCTGAGTAATAAGAGTCATAAAGCGTGTCATCAGAGTTGGATAAGAAAGGAACGAATGCGGAAATTGCAATGCACTCATAATATTAATAGAAAATTTAGTGTGTGCGAAAGAGATAAATCTAGTTTCGTTTGTTACTTCGCTTTCTTGAAGAAATTTGCTACAACAAATTTAGGTTAGTGTGTCGCCGGCCGCGATCCTGTGATGAGTTACGCGTCCTCGCTTTGTAGTGCAGCCGCGTCTTTGATGTAGGTACTTCCCCGCCGCTCGTGTGTGTCGTGTTTTGTAAATTCATTTACGGCGGTATTAGTGCGAAATTGGACGCTTTATTTTGGTGACAGGACACGTAACGTTTTAATAGGTATTTAGTTAAACAGTGAGTGAATTGTGCGAAATTAGACGCTTAGTTTTTATTGTTTTCGTGTTTTTTTTTTAATAATCATGCCGCGCTACAATTACACAGCTTTGGAGTACACCGACATGATTTTAATTTATGGGGAGTGTCAAAGAAATGCCGCTTTGGCTATACGGACATACCGAGAGAGGTTTGGAAACACTCGAGTTTGTCCGACCAACGGGCGCACCATTGTCCAAGCTGTCCAGAGGATGCGAGAAAATCGATCCTTAATCCCGCATGTGGATAGTGCTCTTCCACGTGTAAAAGTGACCCTTGAGGAACGAATTTTAAATTTTAATTTAAATGCTGAAAAGTTTTTAGAACTCCTCAATGGACCTGTTTGCGAGTACATGGATGAGCTTTCGGTAACTGCGTACAGGCAGATGTGGTACCAATTAGACGGAGCACCAGCTCATTCAGTGGTGTCTGCTAGAGAGCGTTTGTCTCAAATGTTCGGACAGCAGTGGATTGGCCGTTATGGACCAACGCGTTGGCCAGCCAGGTCCCCCGACCTTACACCACTGGATTTTTTCTTGTGGGGTCATATCAAAAATGAAGTGTAGGTACTCAACAGCTGTTGATACTGTTGATGATTTAAAAGATAGAATAATCATATCTTTTAATAAATTAAAACACATGGCTGTGAATGGGGACCTTTTGTCAGACGTTAGAAATAACCTTTTACGACGGTGCAATTTGTGTATTCGAATTCATGGCGGCCATATTGAAAAACGAAAAATTTAGTGACTTTCATACCTACATCCTGATCGTGATTAATAATTTGATTAATAAATAACACGCGGTTGAGAGATGCCTGATTATTTGGTTAATAATCTGTGATTCAGTGTAATTTTATTGAGCATTAATCCATAATTAAAAGCCAAAAAATCAAGTCGCTACAGGACCGCGCGTTGTTGCCGCTCTTACGACAGGTTAGTGAACTCATATTTATAAATGGTGTTCTATTTCGTTTCTAGTTTTATGCCATTTAGTTTGTTTGAAATTTTTATTTTTTTATTTTCGATGTTAGGATTTTTTTGATAGCTTAAACTTATTCTTATGAACTAGTATTGTCCGTGTTTTCATTTATTGTCGTATTGTCTTCTCCACCCTGTATATGGTTTGAAAGTTTTTTTATGAAAACGCCATTTTATAGATCCCACAGCTCATAAGATACGTTTAACATTAAAAGTTATTATATCAATAATGTTCATCAGAGAGAGATTCAGTGTTGTCGGTATTCTAACTTGTGATGTCGAAGCTTACAAGTTTCCTTGTGAGAATAGTTGATGGTGATGACGTGGATGCATCAGGATGTGTTAACGTGAGGTATACCTATCTAGGCGTTGCTTAAAATGCCGTAAGAGAAAGTGAGCATTAGGGTCAGCTCACACTAAGATGCGACGCGACGCTGCGCGATCATTAGTTAACAAGAAAATTTTCAAAAAAAAAATGTACCTACACATAAAATTATGAGATAATTCGAATAAACTCGCGGTGCGTCGGCTGCGGAGCGATAAACAACAGCTTTCTTCAAGCATCCTAAGCTGACCATAGAAATCTCGCTAGTCCTTTTAATAAGATAATTAAACTTGTTTTACCTGCATGCAGGTTGTCCCCCAGCACTGACACTACAATCTCCTTGCAAACAATAGTTCTGACAAATTGAAACTGAAGACTCAGGCTTCGAGTTATTTGGAATCAAATTCTTAAGTGCCTCGCAGCTCTTTGTTCCCTGAATTTGTTCCTCTATTGTGTAATTGGCTGCTATATGTTGACATTCCAAAGAGTATGAGCTAGACGTTGAAAATAGTTTTCCTTTTACATGTTTTGATGCTATCTTCGGTAATTGCCAGATTCCCACTCGACCGTAGTTCTTCCAGTAGATGAAATCTTTTGATACGGCTAATGAATATAAATGAACATAAATTAAGTTTGTTACAAAAATATGTAATTTTGTTCTGTTTTTTCCATTAAAATCGGCACTTTTAATAGATATATGATAATTGCCATTTACACTTTCTGTCTCCGTCCAGTACATTTTGTTTGTTTGTTGGTCGATGGCCAAGCTTCCTCGGTCATAAACATGACTGTCTATTAAAACTTTTCTCTCGGAGCCATCAAACCGAGCCCTCTCTATCTTGAAGTTTGTGATCCAGTAAATAAACCTGTAATTTGTATACAACAATCAATATTTACAAAGTTCAAAACGAATTGTGCTGAGTCATAATAAAAATAAGGGGCATGAAAAAGAAATTTTTGTTAAATACTATTTAACGTTAGCATCTTCTATGCTACGTAGATGCGGCTTACAAAGTGGTGAAATAGTGAACGAACAAGAAATGTAACATGTTCCTAGACAAAAGCGCCACCTGCCGCGTTCATTCAGATGTACAAAATATTGTGTTACGTTTCAGGACAGTTTTTTTAGGGTTCCGTACCCGAAGGGTGTGAAGTGAACTTTAAACTTCTCGAAAACCTTATCTTTAAACCAAAACTAAGAATATCAAATCTTGAAATCAGTACGAACAATACAATAATAGCAATCACTAATATTATAAATGTGAAAGTGTGACTATGGATGTGATGACGCAACAGTAACATGGCTTATATATAAAACCAACATACAGGCTGGTGTGGCGAGTTGCCGCCACTCTGCAAGTTGGGTGGGGTTGGTATCACGTCGCGTGTGTGTCTCGCTTTAATTTGTCAGACAGACGTGAGTGGCCGGCTTTAAGCGAGCTATAGACAATTTAAAATGCAACAATCGACGTCACGTCAGTTTGAAGTCAGTGTGTGTGTCTAACGCCGCGAGGCACAGCGCGCATCTCACCGCAGACTAAATTAATGTCTTAAAATAATATCGTCCCCGCAAATACGCTAAAATCCCGAGTAAATCCCGTAAACGTTGGGGATCCTCCGGGAATAATAAATAACCCATATTTACCGCGTCCGTTAACTACTGAACAAGAATAATCAGGAGTGTTGGTGTGAAGAGAACGAGTGGCCACTCGACAAGTCGACGTGCAACCATCGAGAACAGCCCGGAAAGTAAGGTACCACTTGTTTTACAAATTGAGTAGGGCCACATTCGCCGACTGCTGCCGACCACTCCTAACTTGAAGTTATACAGACAAATATAGGCAATTTTGGGCCAGCATTCCCTCCAAGTGCTTGGTCGTACTTACTGTTCTACATCCGCAGAGACCCACGGCTATTTACACGCTTGGGCAACTCCATTAGATGGTTCTTCGAGCCGGATGTAGAACAGTAAGTAATAAAAACTTACCTGCCGCTTGTTTCCGTCACGTGTCCGGGAAAGAGAATCCTAGCGATTGTCTGTCTCGCGGCATGCTGCCGTCGTATTTTTTTTTTTTTTTCCGCTTTATTTACCTGGGAGACAGGGTCGATTCAGGTACCCGCGCGCCCCCTGCTGTACTGACTAGCTTCGGTTATGTACTTATGGGTGATATTGATTGTTGTAGTAGTGATGTGACACACATTGCATCTTCGTTTACCGCGCAGGCCGACATTGAAGTCGAGTCAAATTTACATAAGTTTTTTGAGCTAGAGGAAATTCCATCTCAACGTTTTATTAGTCCGGACGAATTAGAGTGTGAAAATAATTTTAATTCTTCAGTCTTATTTGAAGACGGCAGATATTTTGTCGATCTACCTTTTGCGCGCTCACCCAGCGAGCTAGGTAGCTCGCGCGGTTACGCCCATCGGCGCTTACTTGCTCTCGAGCGTAAGTTCACGTTAATGCCGACCCTACGCGAGAATTATAATAAAACTATCGCGGATTATATAACTCAGGGGTATTTAGCGGAAGTGCCCGACTCTGAATTGACAGAGGAGGGTTATTATATACCGCATCATGCCGTCATTAGACCGGACAAGGACAGCATTCGAGTGGTTTTGGACGCTAGCGCCAAAACTCACTCAGGGTTGTCGCTCAATGACATTTTGCATGTCGGACCTAATTTGCAAGCAGACTTGTTTTTGTTATTGCTTGATTTTCGTACATTCCCTGTCGCGATGACAGCGGATATAAAACAAATGTTCTTACGTATCGGTGTAAGAGAGCACCACCGCAAATATTTACGAATCTTGTATCGTTTTAGCAAAGGTGAGCCTATTCGCACCTTTCATTTTAACCGCGTTCCCTTCGGACTAAAACCTAGTCCTTATTTAGCGATGCGCACATTGCGTAACTTGGCGTGTGAGCAAAGCGACCGCTTTCCTGAGGCTTCTAAATTGGTAGAAACTCAGTTTTACATGGACGACTACGTCTACTCTGTTTCGGACGAACAGACAGCTATGCGTCTATCCCGCGATTTAATTGATTTAATGAAGGTAGGTTCCTTTGACTTAGTCAAATGGGCTACCAATTCACCCGCTTTATTAGAGATTCTCCCAGAGTCTCACCGCTTACCAGTTAATTTTTCTGGCATGGATAATGATGTCCATAATTTCAAAATCCTTGGATTAACCTGGGAACCCGCTGATGATTATTTTTCTTTGACAACAATCGCCGTGGATGATAAATGCACGAAGCGCGCGATTCTATCGCTAGTTGCCCGCTTGTTCGACGTACTGGGCCTTGTAGGACCCGTTGTGCTGTACGCGAAGGTATTAATCAAGGAACTTTGGTTAGCTAAAGTAGGATGGGATGAGGTTCCACCGGAATCTATCACAAATCGGTTTGCCGCTTTTACGCGCGATTTTCCTTCACTCTCTTCTCTAAAGGTTCCTCGCCACATTGGCGTCTTTAGAGAAGCTGTAGTGAACATCGTAGCCTTTTGCGACGCCAGCTTTACTGGTTATGGCTGTTGTATTTATTTACACATTACCAACCCTACTGGTGATATCACTGTCCGACTCTTATGTGCAAAGTCCAAAGTCTCCCCCGCTAAAATAACAACGCTAGCGCGATTAGAACTTGTCGCCGCTTTACTTCTATCTAAACTTGTTCGCGTAGTCAAGGAAAAACTTTCCGCTCGTGTACCTATTACAGGTGTCCACGTTTTCTCGGACTCCACCATAGCTCTCTCGTGGATCCACTCATCTCCCCATAGATGGTCTATTTTTGTCAGCAACCGCATTGCTCAAATACAGGAAAACTTACCTGCCGCTTGTTTCCGTCACGTGTCCGGGAAAGAGAATCCTAGCGATTGTCTGTCTCGCGGCATGCTGCCGTCGGATTTAATAAGACACTCGTTGTGGTGGAACGGCCCCACATGGCTCCATCAGCCCATGAGCGAGTGGCCTTTAAAGTTCGCTCCTGCTCAATGTGAAACATTGCCGGAGTTTAAATCAAAGGTTTTTCTTGTAGAAACTTCGAATACTGAGCCGCGTATTTTAGATACTATAGCTGACCGTGTTTGCTCATGGAATAAATTGTTACGTGTATTTATGTACATTCTTAAATTTACAAACAGACTACATAGTCATAGTTCTGTTGAAAACATTCAAACCGCCGAAAATTTCATTGTTCGATTAGTTCAAAGTTTACATTTTGCGAGCGATTTAAATTTAATTAAAGCAGGTGAACTTCCAGCTAAGAAGTTGCGCTGTTTATCTGTCTTCATTGATAGCTTCGGAATCTTACGTATTGGGGGCAGATTGTCTAAATCTGACTTACCGTATGAAGCCAAGCATCCCGCGCTTTTACCTAAACGCGACCGCGTAGTCGATCTAATTATCGATCACTATCACAATACGTACTGCCATACGGGCCCAGGGTTATTGATGTCCATTATAAGGCAGCGGTTTTGGATATTGGATGGCCGAACGGTTATACGTTCTCGTTGTCGGAAATGTAATACTTGTTTCCGTCTAAATCCTAAGCATCCAGTACCCAAAATGGCTGAACTTCCTGGATACCGCGTCCGTGATGCTAAAGCCTTTGTACACACCGGTGTAGATTTCGCCGGGCCGCTTGCTTATATACCTATTCGACGTAGAGGTCAACGTTCGCAGAAACTTTACTTATGTTTGTTCGTATGCATGGTGACTAAAGCCATACATATCGAGCTTGTTTCGGATCTCACATCTGAGGCTTTCCTATCCGCATTTAAGAGATTCATTTCTCGCCGCGGTCCAGTGTCTGTTATGTACTCAGACAATGGTACCAATTTTGTTGGCGCTAAGGCGCAATTGGATGATATTTATTCTTTTTTATTAAATTCAACTGTTCAAACGGATATTAAAAATGAGCTTCTTAAATCACGCATCGAGTGGACAAGAATACCGCCGCGAGCTCCACACTTCGGAGGTATTTGGGAGTCGAATATTAAGAGTGTTAAAACTCACTTGTTTAGAGTCGTAGGTAAACAACTTCTCACTTACGAGGAACTCTCGACCGTATTGGTGCAAATTGAGTGCCTTTTGAACTCTCGACCACTTAGTGTCATTTCGTCAGACCCACATCCGGAGGTACTCACGCCCGCGCATTTTTTAATGTCCAGTCCACTCACGTATTTGCCTTCTTCTGAATTGGCAGAAGAAAACATAAACCTAAACAACCGCAAAAGGCTCTTGGATCAACTTGTGTTATCCTACTGGAATAAATGGCGAATTGAGTACTTGCACACGCTGCAAGTTCGCCAGAAGTGGTGCACTCCCGATCGCCCTATAGAGATAGGTACTGTCGTTCTCTTGGGTCAAGATAACGTACCTCCATTGACTTGGCCATTAGGTATCATAGAGGAAGTTTTTCCGGGATCGGATGGTGTAATTCGAGTCGCTTCAATAAAAACCGCGTCAGGCACGTATAAACGTCCTGTCACTAAGTTGTATCCTTTGCCAACTCAATAGATTATTATTACTACATAATTTAGTTTAATTTAGTTTAGGGTTCATATTATACGTTGCAATGGTACGCCATTACATAGTTGTAATTTAGTTTATTCGACTTACCATAGTCAAGTCGAACCGCAATTCATTCTTAGGACACTGATAATTATTTTTCCCGAGCATTATATCAATGCGATGGTGTTTCGGACTGCTGCTTGGATTTCCCTCAAAGCTCTTCAACAAGTTAATGCTTACATATCATCACCGCTTCTTGAACCTCACTCGCTCCGCATAGAGTAGCAGCTTTTGAAAGCTCCTGGACCTTTCAAGGCGGGGAGCATGGTGTGGCGAGTTGCCACCACTCTGCAAGTTGGGTGGGGTTGGTATCACGTCACGTGTGTGTCTCGCTTTAATTTGTCAGACAGACGTGAGTGGCCGGCTTTAAGCGAGCTATAGACAATTTAAAATGCAACAATCGACGTCACGTCAGTTTGAAGTCAGTGTGTGTGTCTAACGCCGCGAGGCACAGCGCGCATCTCACCGCAGACTAAATTAATGTCTTAAAATAATATCGTCCCCGCAAATACGCTAAAATCCCGAGTAAATCCCGTAAACGTTGGGGATCCTCCGGGAATAATAAATAACCCATATTTACCGCGTCCGTTAACTACTGAACAAGAATAATCAGGAGTGTTGGTGTGAAGAGAACGAGTGGCCACTCGACAAGTCGACGTGCAACCATCGAGAACAGCCCGGAAAGTAAGGTACCACTTGTTTTACAAATTGAGTAGGGCCACATTCGCCGACTGCTGCCGACCACTCCTAACTTGAAGTTATACAGACAAATATAGGCAATTTTGGGCCAGCATTCCCTCCAAGTGCTTGGTCGTACTTACTGTTCTACATCCGCAGAGACCCACGGCTATTTACACGCTTGGGCAACTCCACAGGCTATAATTTATAGTGAGGAAAAGTACTAACTACACGCGGGCGAAGCCGCTGGCGGAAGCTAGTCAAAGTTACTTTAAACTAAACAACAATCAATAACCACAACATTATCCTAAGACAGCTATCCTTCACGTCTCACTGCTGGGGCACTGGCCTCCTCTCTGTGAGAGGGAAAATTAATTACACAAAATAATGCGCATTCCTAGGTTTGAACCCACGATCTTCGACGCCTAAATCGGGCCGTAACCACTGAGCCACCACTGCTCACCGTCGCCGTCATAATAATTATTTTGCAGCGCGAGTTATTTTAATTTTGCGATATCTCGTAAGATGTTCATCTAAACTAATCAGTGTTAAGGACAATTTTAATCTAAATTAGATACTCAAGATGTTTATTCAATTATTTATGTACAGATTAAAAGTATCATGTTAAAAACACCTTCGCAAATTAAGCATTGTTTTAGACTAAAATTTAAAATCATAAAAATGGTTTTTGTGAGTAAACCATAAAAGATAGACATATGCTATTTTCCATCATTCATTAGTTTCATGTAACGTGAACTATTTGGGCAGCGCAAGCAAAAAAGGTTTAAAAAGTCACGATTTTTTTCCGATTTAGTAGACGAATATCATCATAACTTTTAGTAATTCACTTGTATTTAAATAATTTATAAACAAATTTCATCAAAAATAATAAACCTTTCAAATGGTATATAAATCATATAGCTTGTAGCCTTGGTTCCGAAGATTACCCTCCATATTAAAAAAAAAACTCACAAAATACGCTTCTCTATAAAGTACTTATAATAAGATTAGGAATATTTGGTTCAATTACAAAATAAATAAAAACTATACTTTATGTACATAATCGATCTTATTTATGTTTCGCTTATTTAGTCGGTGTGTATGATATGTCATTAGTAACGTACCCTCCACAGCTGTCCAGCGCTATGTCCCGGCAGACGTCATCCATCGTAACTAAAAGATTTCCGTCAACTGCTTTGTTAGAAGATGCAGGATTTAATGAAAACGAGTTGATACTAAGTGCATCACTCCAAAACAGTGATAGTGTGACCGGGTCGTAAACGACCCTCACGAAGTAGTTTGATTTTCTTGTAACTAAAGGTTGTATTTTCCTGGTTGATAGGTCAAAGCTGGATATTGACACGTTCGGGTCGTGATAGTAGGCAAACAGCACCCTGTAGTGAACTGGATCGTAAGTTACTGAAGTGATACGATAAGCCGACGGAATGTGTTCTGTGTTCGTTACTGCTCCGTTGTAATAAAAATCAAGTCGTTTGTCTTCGCCCACGACGATGTCTGAAACACGAAAATATATATTTTATAATCTGATTGCTAAATAGATTTTTTCTTTTCTTTTCTTGTCATGAAATACATTGCACATATACAAATGGTTTCCAAATGACTTGCACTCCCGACAATCTACTCGTGAACTACTTTTTTAGGGTTCCGTACCCAAAGGGTAACAAACGGGACCCGATTACTAAGCCTCCACCGGCCGTCCGTCTATAAGCGGGCTGTAATTCGTGAGACAGTTGAAAATTTCATAAAATGTATATTTCTGTTGCCGTTATAATAACAAAAGTGTTTTTTTTTTGTTAATTTTTTGCTCGACCTTAATTATGGCAACAAATAGATGCGTATAATCTTGTACGATAGTACGGAACCCTACATACGCGTGTCCGACTCGCACTTGGCCGGTTTTCTAATTTACTTCTTACAATGAAAACCAATAAAGTACATCATAACAACAACAAATTAGAACTTTAAAGAGCCCCCACACAGTGTAAACTGTGTGGGGCTTATCGTTGCTAAACCCTTAACTCGAAAATAACCACAAAATCAATGTGATAAATTGTCAAGTGTGATTGGCTGAATGAACTTTCTACCGCCAATTGTTTCACTTGACTTGCATTTTATTTTTGACCTAAAGATAAATTTCTTTTAAGAAACCGGGCGTAAGGTATGTAGTTATCGTATGTTAAAACTGACACTCAATTTATAACAGTCCTCCAGTGCGAATTTAGAGACTAGGTGTGTGCGCAAACACAGGTGCCACTCTGTGTTCCCTCACTCTCATACTCCGATGGGACGACAATTTGACTCCACGGGGAGAGATCAGGTGCAGCACCGACGGCTTTTTGTTTTGGGGGTGGGAATCATCCAAAGACTTCTCCCTTTCTGGGTGGAGCGGGAGGGCGTGTCAGACTCTTACTGACTAAAACCCACCCCTGTTCCTTCCCTGCCTGAGTGCCCCGGGGTGCGGTAACTCATTTTCAGAATTTATCCGCTACCCTTAGGCATGCAGACTCCGGTCACAATGGGCCCCGTCAGTGGTGGCTGACTCTAATCTCTTTGAGGCGCGCGTGGACTATTGGCTTATTTCTATCTGCAGGGTTTAAAGGGACCTAACATGAAGGGAATGATGGTGGCTGCGTTCGCTAGATTTGGTCGCTCACTGTATCCCGGGTCATCCCCTTCGAACCTAACCTTTCCGTGTCGGGGTACCCTAAGTTCTCACTCTTGCATAATGTACGTCGCAATGGTAAATTTTCTGGTTATTTTAAGCGCAACCAGTATATTTGAATTAAATACAATAAAATATCAAAAAATTCCTCCAAATCGCTGTCGACTGGAAGTGTACCTGAGACCGGGCGGCATTGCCACGTTGTATGGCAATGCTTAACCTCTGGCCGAGGTAAAAGCCAGCCCTTGGGTCACGCGAAGTGTTAACAAGGCGTTTAGACAGATCTTTAAATAATTTATGAAGTTTTTAAGTTTTATTTAGTTAGGAGTTTTTGTTTTAATATATTACAAAAATATTTTGATGTAAATAAATATTTAATTGATGTAAATCAAGTGACGGGTGATAAGTTTTTTGATTTGAATTTAAAAATAAGTCTTTATTAAACAGCTAGCTTCTCTCAGTGGCTTCTTCCGCGTGGTAGTCGATAATTATCCTACGGGAACATACTCCCGGGACGAACAGTATCCTTTGTCTTATTCCGGGACATGGTCTACCCGTGTGCCATGTGTGTGTGTGTGTAGTTTTATCTCAATCCATTCAACTGTGACGTTCGTGAAGATGTAACATGCATACAGACAGACGGGCAGACAGAGTTACTTTCGCAATTATAATATTAGTATTAACTAGATACGTGTATCCTTTATAGCATTATATATAAGAATTAGTAAGATTCCTTAATCTTGATTATTCCCTAATGTGCACATACGTGCTATAAAAAATACAAAATACAGTACTTAGTTATATTTAGTTGCTAATAAAATATTTTTGAAAAGGGCTGATTAAGCCCTTTTTTTACAGCTTCCACTTCTTTATCGCTATTTTGTAGTGGAACTTGCGGATTATACACGTATGTATCATTGCAACTCGATCATATAATGGAGCCTACTGGGGCGCTCGTACGCTAAAACTATTCCCTACACAAAAAACAGGCCAAGTGCGTGTCGGACTTCTTACATTTAGGGTTCTGTACCACGGGCCTGCGGACGGCGGATAGTGGGTAGCTCGCCGTCCGATCAGCACCAGGCCCACGAGTCAACGGCGCGTAGTGTTCCACGCGCGCCTCAAAGAGAATGTGTCAGCCACCACTGACAGGGCTATCATGCACCAAAACGTCATCGAGGTAAACGTATTTTTCGTTTTTGTTCAGTTTCTCAAAAAGCGCTTAAGCAATTTCGATAAAATTTATATGGGACCACCTCGGAAATATATTCTTTCGGATAGAAAGAATTTTGAAAATCGGTCCACAACTGACGGAGAAATCGGCGGACATACATAAAAAAAAAACATACATACAGTCGAACATAGAACCTCCTCCTTTTTCGAAAGTCGGTTAAAAAACATTGGACACATGTTACTTTTTCTTTTGTCACGTAAAAAAAAAGTGAGGACGGTAAAGTGAGTTGAAGTTTTGAGTGACGTCACAGTGTGCGATACTTTTTACCACAAAGTAACCTTCCGAGCCTCTACTCCTGAACTTTGATACGTTTTATCTTTGTAATTTTTTATTGGTTTGGTAAAGCAATAAACAATTGCCGTTGCAACTGGCCACGGGTCTTTTAATAAGCATCTCTCTGTCATAGGAGTCACAGACAGTCCACTTTGCAGAGCCTGCATGGAGGAGGACGAGACAGCAGCTCATCTGCTGCTAAGCTGCCCAGTAGTCACTGCATACAGGGCAAAACACTTCGGACACCCAGGTAACCTAAGCGAGATAGTCAGTAACACTAGGGCGCTGCTGGCCTCCCTCGAGGAGCTGGGGTGGATCGAATGACAGTGCTGTTCCACCTGTACGCAAAATACGCGCCTTGAGCGTGGAGTTGCGGAAACCAGCTCGACATACAAAAAACAAAGACAAAGAAAAAAATACATGTCCAATATTTATTGATAATATAACTTACGTACGAAATAGAATGATTATGTTCATACTAAGGAAAGTTCCATCAAATTATTCTTTCTTTGGTATTTATTTATTTAGGGAAAACAAACAATTGTAATGTTCGTCGAATCATTACACAGCAATAGCTATCTATCCACTCACACACACACGGCTGCGCATCACGTCCGTGCACTTACTTACCTATCTTTTGACAAACAGAGATCGCAATAATCAGAACGAATTTTGTACTCGCCTCAACTTGCAATTGCGAGCGCGTTTCGCCGGCCCCTTAATACGAAGGTCTTCATTAATCAGTAACAAAAAATAAATTAAAAGATTTCATTTAATCTTAAAGGTCACGGACTTATCAAACAGCCGACGTGCAAATAATAAGATTTTATGTGACCTTTTAACCCTGCAATGATATAAACTGGTGTTTATGTAAGAATTAATTTAACAAAATTTTAACTAGGTATGTATAAAAAATACGGGTGTTTGGTATTCAGCTGATTCGAGTAAGAGGTGACTCCTACACAGGTGGGAGGCTCAACAGGTGATGATGAACAAACTATGTCTCACACACCTGCCCACTAGTAGGTACTCGTCACACTCGTGTCTGTGCGCGTGTGCGCTTACTTCTTCTCAATTAACTACAGTCATGATGAATTTTGATCCGGTTTTGGCCATCATTAGCCACTCAACCGTCCGCTCGGGGCCCGCGCAGGAGGGTCTGGTTAATAATTAAGCGCGGGTGGGAAATCATCCAATGACATCTCCGGCTCTGGGTGGAGCGGGAGGGCGTGTCAGACTCTTACTGACTAAAACCCACCCCTGTTCCTTCCCTGCCTGAGTGCACAGGGGAGCGGTAACTCTGTTAAGAATTTATCCGCTAAAAAAAACCCTAGGAATAAGGGTAGTAATGTGTAGGTATAACTTTATAGTAAATTGCGAAATCACGATGTTTTGACATGTCCCTATAATAGTAAATCGTACTCAGCCGAAGTAGCGGCAGCAAGTTTTACATGATAATAAAATATTTTGAAAACATATAATATTATCATTTGTTTATACTAGGTACTTAAAATTATATAATGAATGAATATACGGGGTGATTTATAATTGTTGCATCTTTTCGTATTAAAGGAGGTTTGTTTAAGTTTGAATATGTCACCACAAAATGTGAAGAATATGAAGAAAACCAAGGGAATTTTGCAGTGATTCAATCGCGATACAGTCGCTATACAGCATGAACACAGACGCGATGCAGCATCGACACAGAGGCGATGCAGCATCGATACAGTCGTGCGCGGTAGTGAGTGACTACCTAAACAAGCTCCCACTGTTTATCAACCTCTCGCTCACTATTTATCAGTTTCGATTCTCGGCCATGACAAAAAATATTTTTCTATTTTTTATAGTTTCTGATTTGATCCAGACACTTGGGAAATTCATCATGTATTACCATACAAGGGGGCCCTTCGGTCCGTCTATCGTCAATGGGAGCACGGTCGAAAAGCTTGTTGTTTCTCTTGATGTAGATACTTACCTACCTATCTACACAAATACGCCTTAACAATATTTTTAGGTAGTTGGTAGGACCTTATCTAGGTACCTATCTACAAAATAAAAAAAAAATCATAAAAATAGTATCCGAAAATTGTACGAAACTTGTTCCAGGAAATATCTTGTGTGGAGTGTCACATTACAAGCAAAGAAAAGAAAACAATAAAACTGAAACAAGTATAAATAAGGGGCAAAGTAAATACAATTTTAAAGGAACTTAGTCACAGGGCGTCGCTTATAAGTTTATGTAGGTCGCTTTCGCAGTTCACACAAAATGGAATCGAACCTGCGGACTTTTTATAAATATTCTACTGTGACTTGGCCAGCAGCTATCACATTTACCTTCTTTCTAGAGTCTTCGGCTCAAATAATTAAGAAGTTTGCCATAGGAGGTAAGAGACTCGGCTATATAAATAGGTTTCGGCTGGCCTGGCATTTCAATACTGGCTGTCGATAGTTTATTGTCACTACATCTCTTGTTATGGACTTGTTTAAACATATAGTTTCTGGTGGCTTTTAGAACATTAATAATAAAAATGAATATATGTCATTAAGAATCTCCATTACATGTGCAAGGTGTCAATCACGAAGTTATCTTTAATTTTACAATTTATGAGTTCATTATGAACTGCCAAACATGCGGTATTTAAAAAAAAACAGCTGGTTTTTGGAGGCTTACGCTGAATGTGTTTCTCCAAATTTTTATTTTTGTTTTGATAGTAACCTGGTTATAGTGCACAAGATACCTATTAGTTCAAAAACTTAAAGATAGATGTGTTACAACGGCACAATCAATCACGTATGAGCGTTTCTATTAAAAGTATGACGAGTTGAACGCTCTTAAGAGTTCTTATCAGAGGACCTCTCAGGTTATCAACATATTTGATGGCAAATAAGCTGGTATATAAATAAAATTTAGCTAGGAAATAGAGACGAATTACTTTTGTATTTCACTAGACGTGAACGCATCACAAATCACAACATGTTTAGAACGCGTGTAGTGACGTTGTTATGGCTGTTCGTGCAATCGGTGCATTCTTTCAGCTGGGGTGAGTAAACAAAAAAACTTTAGTTTGCATGTTTCTTAATTTTGGTTTGGCTATAATAGCTAAAAGTATAACTTAGTTACCAATTCAACATTTTGTACAATAAAAATTACAACTTTGTATCACTTCCCTTGAACAAACTTTGTGAAATTGTTGTTACACAAAATTTTCATTAAATTCAAATGTGAATAATTTGAATAGTGAATAAGTCTGCTGAAATCTGTCTAACACAGGTCAGCATTGCACAGCTCTTCATATTACATAATATTGTATCTTATGTTAACCTTCCAAAGCCGGCTATACTATAAAATAAATTGTCCTAATATCTTTTTATCCTCGATGCTTTCATACAGCCTTTCGTTACCCAAGTCAGACATCAAGGTAGCCACGGAGTTTGTTTAGCTCCAAAGCGGACGACAACAGTATACATAAATATTATTATATTGGTTGCAAAAAAATCCTTGTCTTCCACTTCCATTGCTAATTTAAGCACTTACACATGGTGGTTATTACTTAAAAGCCTAATTTTTTATATACGCTTACCGCCTGCCTCAGTACGGTAAGATCAGTCGTATTGTCGGTGGTGTACTGGACATCAACGTAGTTTAATTAGCTCTTCTACATTTGTTTGGTCAGACTCATCATCTTAAAACCGGCCAAGTGCGAGTCGGACTTGCGCGCAAAGGGTGACGAACGAATCACGTATTTTTTAAATGGATTAACTTTTTTACAAAAAAATAGAACCGACTTCCAAAAAAAGTGCAAAATAACTTAAATTTCGGCAGTCGGTGTTCCTGTTTTGTGTCTTCGTTTTTTGACACCGACTTCCGAAATTAAAGTTATTTTGCACTTTTTTTGGAAGTCGGTTCAATTTTTTTGTAAAAAAGTTTTTTATTTTTCACTTTTTAGTTGTGGTTCCCCATTAAACTGTTTTAACAATTCATAGACATACGATAGCAGCAATCGCGGTTGATTTGCTGTCAATTTTTTAAGAGTTCCGTTGTCTGTCTCCGAAACCCATCATCAGATCTTTTTTAAATTTAAAATGGGACCATTTCGGAATAAACCCCTTTCGAACAAAAAAAAGAATTTTGCAAATCCGTCAATATATGACGGAGTTATGCCCGAACATACATAAAAAAAAAAAAATACAAACATCCGAATTGATAACCTCCTCCTTTTTCGAAGTCGGTTAAAAAGTAAAAATCTTTTAGATGAAGTTAAAAATACTAATTAAAACTATTAGATACCTAGGTATCTATGTTTTAATTAGTATTTTATTATGGTTTTATGCGTACCTACTACTACAATATTTTAGGCTTGTACTTAAACCAGTGTAAGAGACATTCATGCCACAATGTTTAAGGCCCTTCTCGCGGTCCAGTGGCGCCCTCATTGAATAAAAAATCGTAACATAGCACAGAAAATAAATATTCAAAAATCCAACTTGACGTTTGTTACAAAGAGGATGAAGAATTTTTACGTTGTTAAAACAGGTCTCAAAATGTTTCGTATCCAAAGTAGTAGGCAAAAGTGTCAGAAACGGCCGTTTTTCAACGAAGAAGTTACAGGGCAGCTGGCTAGCAGAATAATGTCAGATTACTGCTGCCCCAGGTACTCACACTTACGGCCTTACTGTAGATACGCTCCTGGTGTCAGGATAAGTATTTCAATAAATTCTAATGTTAAAAAGTTTAAAATAAAGTTTTCATAGGTTAAAATCTTTTTAAGGCAATCTTCAATCAAATGAAAACGTAAACTTAAAATGATCTAATTGTAGTCTAACATTTCTTTAAGGGCCTTCTCGCGGTCCAGTGGCGCCCTCATTGAATAAAAAATCGTAGCTTAACACAGAAAATAAATATTAAAAAATCCAACTTGACGTTTGTTACAAAGAGGATGAAGAATTTTTACGTTGTTAAAACAGGTCTCAAAATGTTTCGTATCCAAAGTAGTAGGCAAAAGTGTCAGAAACGGCCGTTTTTGGATTTTTTAATATTTATTTTCTGTGCTATGCTACGATTTTTTATTCAATGAGGGCGCCACTGGACCGCGAGAAGGCCCTTAACATTAGAATTTATTGAAATACTTATCCTGACACCAGGAGCGTATCTACAGTAAGGCCGTAAGTGTGAGTACCTGGGGCAGCAGTAATCTGACATTATTCTTCTAGCCAGTTGCCCTGTAACTTCTTTTGAGTCAAAAAAAAAACAATCTATACGCCCTGTGCTATAACAAATCAAAACAATTAATGTCAAAACAAAACTAGCCTTATCTTATCGGACTACATTGTTAAGTTGAGGGTTTCCTATCATGACAGTCCAGATTCAATATCGGACCCTGGACTATACCTGGAATTATAGTTTAAGACAACACAAAATCGACGAGACCAAACAATACGGAACTTTCTTGTTTAGTGTCTTTGGTACCCTTCTGGTTCCTCTCTAGTATAGATATGGTAGTCTATGGTTCTACTAGTCTACACCTATATTAATGACACTTGTCAAAAAGTAGGTATATACTCAATAAGTCTAAACACGACGGTGCTATGTTCTATAGTTAAAGATCCTATAAATATAATCAGACCCTGACCACCTTCTAGTGTAAAATAACACTAGTCAGTACGAATTCAATAAACCCAAACACGATAGTGTTATTTTGTTTATTTGAGGTCTTGACCTGTGAGTTGTTGTGGATGGTCACCTTCCGGTTTTATCATCAGACCCTGGGTATCACTACTAAATGTAATATCGCTTGTCAATAAATATCCAATAGGCTGAAACTTGTCAGCAATTAGGACGGGGCCCGTCATGGCCGATGCCTGCCCGGGGGTTGAGGATAAATTCGAAACAGAGTTCCTGGGTACTCAGGCCAGGAAGGAACAGGGGTGGGTTTTAGTAAGTGAGAGTCTGACACGCCCTCCCGCTCCTCCCAGAGCGGGAGAAGTCATTGAATAATTTCCCAACCCACAAAAAAAAAGGCTGAAACACGATGGTGCTATCTTATTTGGTTGCGGAGATCCGATGGCTACATTCCGACTCCATCATCAGACCTTAGGCATCACCTAGTCGAACGTAACTTGTCAAAACATATGCAATGAGACCAAACACGATGGTGCCATCTTGTTTGGTTGAGGAGATCCTGTGGTCACCATCCAGCTTCATCATCAGACCAGCTTCATACTACTATATTATTGCATTGGGTACTTAATTTTATGAGAAATGCAAGTTTTAGCTTAATCAAAGACCAGAAAGTGTTTGAAAAATGGGTTACTAATTTGTAACTGAATACAAACCAAACCAAAGCAAGTTAATATAAAGTTTGTAAAAATATAGACTTCTCATAGGTTTTCTTGTAATCTAAGTAAATACCTATTTCCTGTATTTTTTTTTTTAATTTTTGACTCAGTAGTTTCAGAGATAAGGGGGGGAACGATAATTTTTTTGTTTATTTTCTTAGACAACTAAAACAATTCATTTTAAAATTATTAAAAAATATGTCGCAGTTTGAAACACTTTCTTTAAATTAATTAATATTCCAAATTAATTTATTCACGTTACTCGTCCGTGTTGGGGTCACAGAAATACACCTGTGTAGCAAACAACTTAATCGGGCCAGTAGATTCGGAGTAAACTGGCTGTGACAGATGGACAGACGGACAGACAGAAAGACGCACGAGTAATCCTATAAGGGTTCCGTTTTCACATTCGGAACCCTAAAAATTGTGTGCACGAGGAATAAGTGCAAGTCTCTTGTTATTACTCGTACTTATGTTCATCCCGCAGCTTGACGAGCGTTAGCCATATAGGTAAGAAAGCTTTTTAAATATTCTCCAAATATATAGTCCAAAATTGAATTGTGTGAACTATTCCAAATTTAAATATGTGAAAATATAAATTTTAAATTTCATTTTAAACCTTATTTAAACTTCAAAATTCAACTAAGTCGGCTCTTAAACCGGCTCTTTGACTTAGATTATTTGATTTTTTTATATTTGACTACCATAACATTTATTTATTAAGAAAATCAATTAATGTTAATTAAATAATAAATTATATAAATTAAAAATTTAAATCAATAATAACGATTTCTATGTAAATATTTTTTTTTATTATTTTTTTTATTTACAATTTTAAATATTTTTAAACGAAAACATAATAAACATTTAAAAATATAAAAAATAGTAGTACACCGGTATCGGGAGCAGGGTCCAAGCTACCGGTGGTTAGGGCTCCAGAGACAGGAACCTCCTCATAATGCGAGCCGTATCAAAGAGCCTTCTGAATCAGGCCCTTGATCCAACCGCGCAACGACAACTTCGACAGGTGGTCGTCGAGTCATTTGGCCATCAGGCCATTGGCGGTAACGACTATCGGCACAATGACAGCCGAGTCCACATTCCACATATCGACAACCTCGTGTGCCAAGTCAATTATTATTATTATTATTATACACCCATGCAAAATTACAGCTTTCTAGTACTTACAGTCTCTATGCTATGCCTCGGACGGACAGACGGAGAGATTGAATATGATATCATTTTGGGTATTTGTACTTGTTAGGACTACAGAACCATAAAAACAAGCGATAAGACTAACAGCGCCGAAATTCGAATTACATTTATTATCTATAATCAGAATTAACACGCTTATCACAGGAACTCCTAAACATTTTTGGCCATTCCATTCATGGCCACATAGTTACATGCCTTATCGGTACCTATTCATAGCTTTGTGTTTCAGTAAATCAGCGATCTGTTTTATTATTCTCCGATTTGTCAGCGAGAGTTGACGTCTCATCTGCTGAAACCTTGTCTGGAGAACAAGATGCATAGCGCGCGTGTGTTGACGTTGTTAGCACTGCTTGTAGGGATGGTGAACGGTTTTTCTTGGGGTGAGTGTTTACTTATTTGTTGAATGTTTTTTTTTTGAAGGGTGGGAAATCATCCAATGACATCTCTCGCTCTGGGTGGAGCGGGCGGCCATGTCAGACTCTTACTGACTAAAATCCACCCGTGTCTCTTCCCTGTCCTGAGTGCACAGGGGCGCGGTAACTCTGTTTCGAATTTATCCACAAACTCTGGGCAGGCATCGGCCATGACGGGCCCGTCATGATTTACTGACAACTCTTTGAGGCGCGCGTGAAACACTATGCGCCGTTGACTCTCAGGCTTAGTGCTGATCGGACGGCGAGCTACCCACTACTCGCTGTCCGCAGGCCCGGGTCTACGGTGGCCAGAGATCGTCTCGCGACGTCCTACGCCCAGGGCGTCTCCTGCGGTTGCTGCTGCTGAGGGCGTGAGGGCAACTCTGTTGTTGAGCCTTCCTCACCCGTTACGCCTCCTCCTTCGCGAGCATTACTGCTTCGCAGAAGGAGGGGGCTTCTTCCCATTCCCTCTCGCTGCGTATCATGACCAAGAGGTCGCTGCCGCCGATCGCCTAAACACTAAAGTAGAGACAGGTTTCCTTTTTTTAATCGCTGCCCCGTACTTGGAATTTCTCCTATATAATCAGTGCGTTCACAATCATGTAATCTCACATACACAAGACACTCAGACTCGGAACAACTATCTGTAAACCATACAACCATTTGTTTCGTGCGGGGATCGAACCCACGACACTTTAGCGCAGCAGCAGATCACTCAACCACCCCGCCAATTGTGCCCTCAATTTTCAAAGTTTTGTGTTGAATGGTAATAAAATTGTTTGATATGATTCTGGTAAACGATAATGCCTTTATGATCAACGTTTACCAAAATTGTACAAACAAATTTATTCAGTAAGGTGAGTAAATAATTAGTATGGAATTGATTAGTCAGTATTAAAAAAAAATGTTTTTTCAGGTCCGATTTGAACCATTTTGTCATCAATAGATAGTTAAATTATCTGAAAGGCTACTTTTAAAATTAAAATAACAGTTCCCGCGGGATAGGTCACGGGAGCGAAGTCGTGGGCAGAGAGCTTGTCTTGTATATTTTTAACCGACTTCAAAAAGGAAGAGGTTCTCAATTCGTCGGAATCTTGTTTTTAATTTTTTTTTATGTATTTTCCCCGATTACTCGAAGATGGCTAGACCGATTTGGATTCTGTTTTTATTAGTTTGAAAGGGTATACTTCTCAGGAACACTTTTTAGTTGTTGTACCCCAGAAGTAAAACTAAATATTAAAGATATGCCCGAATGAATAACCCCAATAACATGGAATTTGAACATTTGGAGAAAACCAAGACGTCATCTGTGTATACATATTTTTGTTTATGTTGTTTGTTCAAAACGTGCTGAATCAATTTCGATAAAATTTATTGATCACCTCTGAAATATGACCTACCAAACAAAAACGGAATTATCAAAATCGATTCACAAATGGCGGAGATATCGCGTTAACAAACATAAAAAAAACAGGCGAATTGAGAACCACCTCTTTTTTGAAGTCGTTTAAAAAAAACAACCGACTTCTAAAAATTACAAACTAGTGTATTATCTTTATTGGAAGTCGGTTGTTTGTTTTTTTAATTTATCGCACAAAATTTAAATTTATCGCACTTGGTATTTTTCGTTTCTAACCGGTCAAAATATGTAGTTTTAATGTATTTGTGTTTTGTGTAAGGTTTGTTATTCTGGTCTTTGTTTTGCGTAATACATTAGAAACGTGCACATTTAAATTTTCACGAAAATGCGGCCATTATTTAAACATTAAAATAAGTTAACGACAAAAAGATGATGATTTTTAAATCCTGCATTAATCTAGAAGAAAAAAATAGCAGGGTCCTTCATCGGAGTCTTAGACAGATAGATGAACTCTTTATTTCACACATTAAAAAATACAAAACATCAGTCAGACAGAGTTTTTCGCTTCCTCTTCTACTGACTCTTTCGAATTTGAAAGTTAAAGATCGGGATTATATAGTTCAGGATTGGGATTAACAGGCTATAGCAGTTGTCTGATAGCAAACAAAATATTTTTTTTGGGCGACAGACCCTATTCTGAAATCCGATGACATTTTTGGTTTACTGACTTTGCATCCAAGTAAGTACCTACGAATATAGACGGTTTGCTTGTGTTCCATTGTCTTATAACCTTCGTTTTTTAATATAGTTTGTTAAAATGTTATCTTACGCTTCAAATTCATAGTAAAGAATAATTTTCAGGTGACAGAATATCACTTTTCAGAATTCTAAATTGTTTCTCAAAAGTATCCTGTTACTGTATTTTCTCCGAATCACGATTCTATAAATTGAGCCACCAGAATCCCCTAAAATATAATTAAAATTATAATTATCTCAAAAGAAGAAAAGTTGGGCAAATTGGGTAGGTATTAATATCTTACGCTTCAAATTCTTATTAAAGAATAATTTTCAGGTGACATAATATCACTTTTCAGAAATCTAAATTGTTTTTCTAAAGTATCGTGTTACTGTATTTTCTCCGAATCACGATTCTATAAATTGAGCCACCAGAATCCCCTAAAATATAATTAAAATTATAATTATCTCAAATGAAGAAAAGTTGGGAAAATTCGGTAGGTATTAGCTATTTAATTTGTAATGATTTTCATTTGAACATCACGTCTAAACGACTAGTTTTATTAACCGACTTTCAAAAAAGGAGGAGGTTCTATGTTCGACTGTATGTATGTTTTTTTTATGTATGTCCGCCGATTTCACCGTCAGTTGTATACCGATTTTCAAAATTCTTTTTTTATCCGAAAGAATAAACTCCCGAGGTGGTCCCATATAAATTTTATTGAAATTGCTTTAGCGCTTTTTGAGAAACTGAACATAAACGAAAAATACCTAGATGACGTTTTTGTTTTCTCCAATAACGAGTATGTTTAATTCCACGTTCCATGTTATTGGGGTTTTTTGTTCTGGGGTATAACAACTAAAAAGTGAAAAATAAAAAATAAAATTACAAAAAAAGCAACCGTTATTAAAACAGGTCTCAGAATGTTTCGTATCCAAAGTGTCAGAAACGGCCGTTTTTAACCGACTTCGAAAAAGGATGAGGTTATCAATTCGGATGTTTTTTTTTTTTTTTTCATGTATGTTCGGGCATAACTCCGTCATATATTGACGGATTTGCAAAATTCTTTTTTTTTCGAAAGGGGTTTATTCCGAAATGGTCCTGTTTAAATTTCAAAAAGATCTGAGTATGGGTTTCGGAGTCAGACAACGGAACTCTTCAAAAATTGACAGCAAATCAACCGCGATTGCTGCTATCTTATGTCTATGAATTGTTAACACAGTTTAACGGGGAACCACAACTAAAAAGTGAAAAATAACTTAAATTTCGGAAGTCGGTGTCAAAAAACGAAGACACCCCTTCATTATTGTAAATGTGAGGACTATCCTCACATTTACAATAATTAAGTAATATAGATTTGACTCTGTTTTCAAGTGTCCTGTGTCGAATCTATATATTGATTTTGAAACCTATTCAATAATCTGGAACGGTCCAATCTTCAGTTCTTCAAGTTTTTTCCTGTTTAGCCTGTTACCGTTTTCCACAAACACCATATCTCCGAAATTAAACTCATGGAATTTTCTATTTTTGTCGATTAATGTTTTGTTGTAGTTATGTAATTTAATTGTATTTTGAGGAGCTGTTGTCCTATCTCTGACCCAGTAACTATGTGATTTATCTCGCTTCGATTCCTTGGGTGAAACCGTGACAGCTGTACCATACAAAAGATAACTTGGTGAGAATCCAGTTACTGAGTGAATAGTTTGATTATATTTACTCACACATTCATGAGCTATTGTAGTCCAGGCCTTCTTATTTCCATCTTCATTAATTTTGCATCCGATTTTTGTTTACTAATGTTTGATTTAGCCTCTCATTGAGACCATTTGAGAACGAATCTCCTCTCAGGAATCTCCTCTCTGGACCTTAATCTTCGATCTGCGAACGATTGGGTAATAGTGGTCCATCATAAATTGTAAGTTCAACATACAATTTTCTGTATACTCATGTTAGTCTAGTGTGATGCAGTGCCCTGATAAGCCCGATGACAACCCGGGTTGTCATCGGGCTTTTTCGACAACCCAAGGTTAACGTTTGCTTGGAAAATAATTTAACCTCTTAGGATCCGAAACTCAACTGAGTTTGAAAACAAAAAAACAACCAGCCTCCTACCTCTTAAGATCCGCGAACAAACCCGGGTTGTCGAAGAAGCCCGATGACAACCCGGGTTAATAATAAATGTGAGAAGTGAAGACCAAATCTATGGACTCTTATTTTACAACAAACATTCCTCAAGCAAAGAACCGGAAGATAGGTAACTAGGGTCACATGCTGAACTCTATCTTTGACGCTTTTTTTTTTAATAGCCGGTGGAAGAAAAATTACTTTACACGCTTATCTAAGTTTAAATTATTATTTTAAAGATCATGTAAAAGTTAGTCTAAAAAAAGAGATTCACGTTTTTTTAGAAGCCATTTAAAAAATATGTGATTCGTTCGGAACCCTTTTCGCGTGAGTGCGACTTCCACTTGGCCGGTTTTTTGGGTCCGTACCCTAAGGGTTTAAACAGAGCCCTATTGCTGTCACTCATGTGTCCGTCTGTTCGTCCGTCTGTCTCTTTGTCCGTCTGTCCGTCTGTCTGTCTGTCGTCTGTCACAAAATTTTGTTCCAAATTTTTTTTTAACTTCTTATTGATTTATGAACTTGAAATGTGGTGATAATGTTTGGACAACATTTATTTTGTTAACAAATACGAATATATTAATAAATCAGATTTATTCATTGATAATACTCTCATTTGGTACGGAACCCCTTTCTTTTTTTTATGACTTCTCCCGCTCTGGGTGGAGGGGGAGTGCGTGTCAGACTCTTACTAACTAAAACCCACCCCTGTTCCTTCCTTGCCTGAGTGCCCAGAGGAGCGGTAACTCTATTGTAATGAGCACGATCAGTTGTTCTGTGTCTGGGTGTAATTTATCTATACTACGAGTATGTACTCGTATGTATTTAGAAATATATAAGTTTGTTTATCAGTTGTCTAGTACCCATAACACAAGCTCTGCTTAGCTTGGGACTAGATGGCGTTGTGTGATAGTTGTGGAATATATTATTATTATATTATATTATTATTATTACAAATTTATCCGCTACCCCTAGGCATGCAGGCACCGGCCATAATGGCCCCGTCAGTGGTGGCTGACACATTGTCTTTGAGGCGCGCGTGGAACACTACGCGCCGTTGACTCATGGGCCTGGTGCTGATCGGACGGCGAGCTGCCCACTACTCGCCGTCCACAAGCCCGTGATACGGAACCCTAAATGTGCGAAGTCCGACACACACTTGGCCTATTTTTTTGTGTAAGGAATAGTTTTAGCGTACGAGCGTCCCAGTAGGCAGAGTTATATGCTCGAGTTGCAATGATACATAACTATATAATTCGCAAGTTCTACTACAAGCCCCGCCATGTCCTCGTGGATGCGATAGGCGGCAGCGACCTCTCGCGCCCTGCCCTGGTCCATGCTATGGTCCGGAGCGAGAGGGAATAGCAAGCCATGTCCTCCTTCTGCGAAGCAGTAATACTCGCGAAGGCGGAGGCGGGACGCGTGAGGGAGACTTAACAGCGGAGTCGCTCTCAAGCACTCAGCAGCAGCCGCCTCAGGAGACGCCTGGGACTTCCGGCGCCGCGAGACGATCTCCGGCCACCGTAGACCCGGGCCTGCGGACGGCGAGTAATGGGTAGCTCGCCGTCCGATCAGCACCAGGCCCGAGAGTCGACGGCGCGTAGTGTTCCACCCGCGCCTCTAAGAATTGTCAGCAATTAGGACGAGGCCCGTCATGGCCGATGCCTGCCCGGGGGTTGAGGATAAATTCGAAACAGAGTTACCTCGCCCCTGGGCACTCAGGGCAGGAAGGAACCGGGGTGCGTTTTAGTCAGTAAGAATCTGACACGTCCCCCCGCTCCACCCAGAGCGGGTAAAGTCATTGGATGATTCCATCCCAACAACAACAAAAAAAGAATGTTCTGCTACAAAATAGCGATGAAGAAGTGGAAGCTTTTAAACAAAGGGCTTATTCAGCCCTTTTCAAAAATATTTTATTAGCAACTACCTAAATATAACTAAGTACTGTATTTTGTATTTTTTAACCGACTTCCAAAAAGAGGAGGTTCTCAATTCGTCTGTATGTTTTTTTTTTTGTATGTATGTTACCCGATTTCTCCGTCAGTTGTGAACCAATTTTCAAAATTCTTTTTTCATCTGAAAGAATATACTCCCGAGGTGGTCCCATATAAATTTTATCGAAATTGCTTCAGCGCTTTTTGAGAAACTGAACAAAAACGGAAAATACGTGTACCTCGATGACGTTTTGGTGTTCTCCAAATGTTTAAATTCCACGTTCCATTATATTTGGGTTTTTAGTTCTGGGGTATAACAACTAAAAGGTGAAAAATAAAAAACTTTTTTACAAAAAAAACAACTGACTTTCAAAAAAATACACTAAAAATTAAAAAATAACTTTTATTTCGGAAGTCGGTGTCAAATAACGAAGAAGTAAATTACAAACACCTACTTCCGAAATAAAAGTTATTTTTTAATTTTTAGTGTATTTTTTTGGAAGTCGGTTGTTTTTTTTGTAAAAACGTTTTTATAGCACGTATGTGCATATTAGGGAATAATAAAGATTAAGGAATCTTACTAATTCTTATATATAATGCTATAAAGGATACACGTATCTAGTCAATACTAATATTATAAATGCGAAAGTAACTCTGTCTGCCCGTCTGTCTGTATGCTTGTTACATCTTCACGAACGTCACAGTTTAATGGATTTAGATGAAACTACACACACACACACACACACACACGGCACACGGGTAGACCAGGTCCCGGAATAAGACAAAGGATACTTTTCGTCCCTGGAGTATGTTCTTATATCCTGGAGTATGACTTCCACGCGGAAGAAGCCGCTGAGAGAAGCTAGTTGTTTAATAAAGACTTATTTTAAACTCCTATTAAGAAACTTATCACCCGTCACTCGATTTACATTAATTTAATATTTTTTTACATCAAAATAATTATTGTACTTAATTCAAATATACCGGTTGCGCTTAAAATAACCAGAAAGTTTACCATTGCGCCGTACATTTTTCAAGAGCGAGAAATTAGGGTACCGCTACACGGAAAGGTTAGGTTCAAAGGGGATGACTCGGGCTACAGTGAGCAACCAAAGCCAGCGAACCCTTAAATCCTGCAGACAGAAATAAGCCAACCTTACCGTAAACCGACTTACTTACGACTGTTGTTAGCACGTTTCCAGCTGAACATTCGGCATTGTGTCGAATGCCTAGGCAAAGTTTGGGATAAATATAATATTTCCTTTCCACTATATCCAGCAACACTCCTTTTCAATTAACAGCGATGCGTCACGAACTCAAATTTTTGCTAAAATAATAAAATTTTGAGGCAACTACGAGTATTTTGCTGTTCAATCAGTAATTTTGATTAGGATTGGGATTTTATTCTTTTAAGAAAGGAAGATTTTTTGATTTACAGTTAAATGCTTTAATCAAACCCTGTTGTTGGTGTTGTTAAATCTTTAATAAACCTGAACTAAATAAGTTGTAAAATGGCACTGCACACACTTTCCTACTACTGCCAGATAGGCAGACCTCCACAACCCAGTTACTGGATAATACACGATACCCCTTCGTGAGACTGGTTGTCAGACTTTTGGGCTTCTGACGACCGTAACGACTATCTAAGATCCACGATTGACAACCGGGACCAGCGCCTTAACGTGCTTAAGGTGCTTTCCGAGGCACGGAGGCATCTCAGTATGTAAAGATGGTCACCCATCTATGGACCAACCCCGGCAAGCGTAGCTTAACCTAGTGGATCGACCCTCGCGGCTGTTATTACCACAGTTACCAACCCATCGTATTTGAGTGTCGCGGACTGCCCCGTTTGTGTCGCGATTGCGCCCTACCACCGAGCGTGCGCACCAGGGTTCGATTTTGGTCAATGTTTTATTGGGTTTTCCATTAGGCATTTCTTAGAGGCTTCCCGGAGGTCAGAGGTTGGCGGTGTAACAATCCCATGCTCAGAAAACACGACAAGCCGTCGGTGCTGCATCTGATCTCTCCCCGGTCGAGTCGAATTGTCGTTTCATCGGACTATGAGATTGAGGGAACACAGAGTGGCACCTGTGTTTGCGCACACACCTAGTCTCTAAATTCGCACTGGAGGACTGTTATAAATTGAGTGTCAGTTATAACATACGATAACTATATATCTTACCCCCAATATCTTAAAAGAAATTTATCTTCATGACAAAAATAAAATGCAAGTCAAGTGATACAATTGGCGGTAGAAAGTTGATTTTGTGGTTATTTTCGAGTTAAGGGTTTAGTAACGATAAGCCCCACACAGTGTAACTCTTGAAAGCTCTAATTTGTTGTTGTTATGATACTGTATTGGTTTTTAGTGTAAGAAGTAAATTAGAAAACCGACCAGTCGGACACGCGTATGAAGGGTTCCGTTCTATTGTACAAGATTATACGCGTCTAGTTGTTGCCATTAATAAGATCGAGCATAAAATTAAAAAAAAAAACACGTTTCTAAAAGGTAGTGATTTTGTTATTACAACGACAACAGAAATATACATTTAATGAAATTTTCAACTGTCTACCTATTACGGATCACGAAATACAGCCCAATGACAGACGGACGGACGGACGGCCGGCGGAGGCTTAGTAATAGGGTCTCGTTGGTTACCCTTTGGGTACGGAACCCTTAAAAGGTAGTTCTCGATTAGAGTGGCGGGAGTGCAAATCATTTGGAAACCATTTGTATAATGCAATGTGTTTTATGACAAGAAGAGGAAAGAATAAATCGATATAGCAATCAGATTAAAAAATATATATTTTCATGTTTCAGACATCGTCGTGGGCGAAGACAAACAACTAGATTTTTATTACAACGGAACACTAACGCACACAGAACACATTCCGTCGGCTAATTATATCACTTCAGTAACTTACGATCCAGTTCACTACAGGGTGCTGTTTGCCAACCGTAAACACCCAAACATGTCAATATCCAGCTTTGACCTATCAACCAGGAAAATACAACCTTTAGTTACGAGAGAAATAAACGGATACTACATAAGAGTCGTCTACGATCCGGTCACACAATCACTGTTTTGGAGGGATAAATATAGTATCTACACATTTTCAATAAATTCTGAATCTTCTAACAAAGCAGTTGACGGAAATGTTTTAGTTACGTTGGATGACGTCTGCTGGGATATCGCGCTGGACAGCTGTGGAGGGTACGTTTCTAATGATATATCAAACACAACGACTAAATTAGCGGCACATAAATAAGATCGATTTTTTAGGTATAGTTTTTATTTGTGTTCATACTTTTAAGATGTTAGAATTTTATTTGGCATAAAAACCTTTGGCGAAGTTAAAGTTTTTCATAATTTCGTTGAGCATAACGTTTATTTAGAGCGACCATTATTTGGCACAATTTCACTTGGCATACTATGAAGATATACATATAAAATAGCAAATTAAAATATTGTATTAAAAAGTTAATAAGTTGTGATACGAAAGTTAGTTACAAAAACGAATTGCTGCAAAACCGACTCCACGTAGTCTTGTCTGCCTTACCCCTAGAATGTAATTTAAGCCCGCGTAGGCGCGTAGGGGCGGGGCGGCCTGCGAGCTGAGGAGCAGGTGGTTTTGGTACGCTCGCCGCCGCGGCTGAGGCGCGGTGGTGAACGTTAAAACTATCTGCGACGCTAAGCTCGCTTGGGACCACCAGAGCCCCGCAGCGCCGGAGCCGTGATAGAAACCATGCCTGCTGCATGTTGCATTCTGCATGCTTGACGCGTGATTGCTGCATGCTTGCTGCTTGCTTACTGCATGCTTCCTGCCTGCTTGCTGCATGCTTACTGCATGCTTAGTGCGTGCTTGCTGCATGCTAGCTGCATACACGGTGTATGCTTGTTTGCATGCTTCATGCTTGCTGCATGCATTGTGTATGCTTGTTTGCAAGCCTAATAAACTTTAACTTTGTTTTGCTCAACACAATAAAACGATATGACAACTAATAATAACTACCTCCCACTACAGCAAAAATAAAAATGATTTGATTAACGGCTGATCAAAAAGATGTAGCAATAAATCTTATCGTCGTATATCCGTGGCGAAAAAAAATAGTGTTCAATAAATTTTATTAGTGTGATAAGAAATACAAAATTATTCTAAAGTGATAGATGAGTCTTGCAATTATTATGGTTATAAAATGTATGCCAAAAGATGATTCTAACTATAAACTTTCTGAGATATGAAAGTTCTGCCTTTTAATGACTATAGATATGAAATGTACGCCAAATGAAGATTCTGACTGTAAACTTTCTGTGATATAGGTTCTACTATTTAATTATTATGGATACGAATTTTATGCCTAAAGATGATTTTGCCTTACAAAATTATGAGTTTTGAAAGTATGCTAAATGAGTGTCTGCCAAACGATTTTCTGCGAAATGAAGTTTATGTTATCCGCTGTTATGCAAAATAACATTATGGCATAAAAAGTTCTGCTAAGGTGGACCCCTTATTATAACTACTTTATAGAGAAAAAGCGTATTTTGTGAGTTTTTTGTAAATATGGAGGGTAATCTCCGGAACCAAGGCTACAATTTAAATGATTCTTATACCATTTGAAAGGTTTATTATTTTTGATATTAATTTTATAAATACATGTGAAGTACTAAAAGTTATGATGATATTCGTCAACTGAATCGGAAAAAGTCGTGACTTTTTCAAGCTTTTATTGCGAGCGCTGCCCAAATGGTTCACGTTTCATGAAATTAATGCATGGTGAAAATTATCCACTCAAAAAGTGCTATCAAAAAGTCCGCGAAAGCAAGTCTATCTTTTATGGTTTACTCACAAAAACTATTTTTATGATTTTAAATTTTGGTCTAAAACAATGCTAAATTTGCGAAGGTGTTTTAAACATGATACTTTTAATCCTTACGTAAATAAATATAATTAAAATCTTGAGTATTTAATTAAGACAAAATTTGTCTTTCACACTGTTTAGTTTATACCATTGGCGCGAGTGAGCAGTAGTGGCTCAGTGGTTACGGCCCGACTTACGCGTCGAGGATCGTGGGTTTAAACCTAGGGATGCGCATTACTTTGTGTAATTAGTTTTCCCTCTCACAGAGAGAAGGCCTGTGTCCCAGCAGTGGGACGTGATATCTTTCTTAAGATATTGTTGTGGTTATTGATTGTTGTTTAGTTTAAAGTAACTTTGACTAGCTTCCGCCAGCGGCTTCGCCCGCGTGTAGTTAGTACTTCTCCTCACTATAAATTATAGCCTATATTATGTTAGTTTTATGTATAAGCTATATTACTGTTTGGTCATCACATCCATCCTCACACTTTTTTATTTATAATATTAGTTGTTCGTACTGATTTCAAGATTTGATATTCTTAATTTTGGTCTAAGGATAGGGTTTTCGGGAAGTTTAAAGTTCACTTCACACTCTTCGGGTACGGAACCCTAAAAAAACTGTACTGAAACGTAACTAAATATATTGTACATCTGTATCCCGATTTTGTTATAAATGAACGCGGCAGGTGACGCTGTTTGTCTAGGAACATGTTAAAATCTAGTACATTTCATGTTAGTTCACTATTTCACCACTTTGTAAGCCGCCAGTCAAATACAATGCGACATCGAGGTGACGTCGTGTAGATAATAATCCATATTAACCTTGCGTAAAAAATAGATGGCTGCTAGCGACTGGAAAGCTCAACTAGTTTCCTCAAAAACACGAGACGATTTGCTCTGAGCATTTCGAGGCCGAGTTTTTTGCAAAAAAAACCAAACAGCATTTATTTATTAATGCTATTCCAACGCTGAAACTACTCTGTTTATCTCTCTGCGTCGATGCCAGTGCAGGTTTTACTACAGAGTAATTAACGGCAAATTATTCTAAATAAACAATGCGGACATTAGATTTTTGCATTTTGATGTCAGACGAAATAGCGATCAGAAAACGAATCGAGTGGAATAGGAACAATTTCACGGGTGCGTCGACGTTGGGAGCAATCTAATAGTGAAGACTTAAAAGAAGCAAAGGAGGTATTTCTAGTTATATCAATCAATGCAATTTAATAAAATTGTTTGAACCTGATAATAGTTATTAGTTTTCTTTTGAACCTTGTACAAACATGAAAACATCAACTGTTGACATTTCGTGGACTGTCAGGATACGTCATTTGTGTAATCACCTTATAGTGGTGTGCGAAACGTGACACGCTTGGGTTATAATTAAAAGACAATGGCGTCACTACCAGTGCGCCCTGCTAGCAAAATTTAAATGCTCTGTTTTACATGTATAGAAGAAAATGTGTATTAATACAAGATGCTATATTTAATTTGTATTTTAAAAAAAATATCTTTTTTATGTTCCGCTAATTTTATTATGACTCAACATAATTCGTTTGAACTTTGTGAATATTGATTGTTGTGTACAAATTACAGGTTTATTTACTGGAGCACAGAATACAATATAGAGAGGGTTCGGTTTGATGGCTCCGAGAGAGAAGTTTTAATAGACAGTCATGTTTTTGACCGAGGAAGCTTGGCCATCGACCAACAGACACAGAAAATGTACTGGACGGAGACAAAAAGAGTAAATGACAATTATCAGCTATCTATTGAAAGTGCCGATTTTAATGGAAAAAACCGAACAACATTACATATTATTGATAGAAGTGGTTCTTATGGAAATTCATTGGCCGTATCAAAAGATTTTATCTACTTGACGAAAGACACTCAAGTAGGAATCTGGCAATTACCGAAGATTCCATCACAACATGTAAAAGGAAAACTATTTTCAACGTCTAGCTCAGACCGTTTGGATTGTCAACGTATAGCAGCCAATTACACAATACAGGAACAAATTCAGGGAACAGAGAGCTGCGAGGCACTTAAGAATTTGATTCAAAATAACTCGAAGCGTGAGTCTTCAGTGTCAATCTGTCAGAACTATTGTTTGCAAGGAGATTGTAGTGTCAGTGCTGAGGGACAACCTACATGCAGGTAAAACATGTTTAAGTATCTCATTAAAAGGACTAGCAAAGATTTCCCTGGTAAGCTCAAGATGCTTGAAGAAAGCAGTTATTTAGCGCTGCGCAGCGAGGCGCCGCCGCGAGTTTATTCGAATTCTCTCGTAATTTTATGTTTAGGTCCTTTTTTTTTAGAAAATTTCTAAAGATCGCGCAGCGTCGCGTCGCATCTTAGTGTGAGCTGACCCTAATGCTCTTTGTCACTAACGCATGTTAAGCAGCGCTTAGATAGGTATATCTCACGTTAACAGATCCTGAAGCATCCACGTCATCACCATCAACGATTCTCTTAAGGAAACTTGTAAGCTTCGACATCACAAGTTAGAATACTTAACACTGAATCTCTCTCTGGTGAACATTATTGTTATGATAACTTTCGAAGTTAAAAGTGTCTTAAGAGCTGTGGGATCTATAAAATGGCCTTTTCATAAAAAACTTTCTAACAATATTAATAAGTATGTAAGCGGATTATAAATCAAATTTCTCCTAAAAAAATTAATGAAGAATCTGCTAATCAGTGTTTAACTAGTTTAAGTCTAATCATATGGTTAAAAAACAAGAGACCCTTACAGTAGTCGCTTAGGATGTGTCACATTTAACATTTCACATTGGTAATAAGCAACAATACCATTCTATTCTTAAAAATAAAATAAAAACATTTATTTCCGATTTCAACCGCGTGAACCACTACGGCGTGCGTTCATTGGTCAAATCAAAATTAAATACCGCGCGCTTCCGGCTTCCTGTTACACACTTCCGTCCATTTCACGAAATCACTCACAGATTGCAGGAAAGCGAGAAAAAATATGTTACACATCAAAAAGTATTAGTAATAAGGCTGCAAGTGTTTTATACTTGTCTGTGGTTTGTCAAGTCCAGTACGGTGTCTGTCAATATTGTTAGCTAAGCATAACTTGTATTTTTTAGTGTTTTAGGATTCCGTGCCCAAAGGGTTCAAACGGAGCTCTATTGCTGTCTCTCACGTGTACGTCGTCTATCACAGAAGTTTTACAGCCCAGCTGTTGGAGCTTACAGTCTTCAATTTTAATTAATTTTCACAGTATAAGCATCTTGTTGACCCAAAACCATACAAATAGCTAATAGTTTTAGTTTTTGGGGATGAGAAGTCATTCAATGACATCTTCCGCTCTGGGTGGAGCGGGAGGGAGTGTCAGACACTTATTGACTAAAACCCACCCCGGTTCCTTCCCTGCCTGACTGCCCAGAGCGGATTGCCTACAATTTATCCGCTACTTCAAGGCAATCCGCTACCCCTAGGTATGGTACAGAACTCTAAATGTGCGAAGTCCAACACGCACTTTGCCGGTTTTTTTTGGAAGCCTGTTGTATTTTTTTTTGTAAAAAAGTTTAAATTTTCACTTTTTAGTTGTTGTACCTAGCCCATAACTAAAACTAAATAGTACAGTAATCATCAGCCCGAATTAAAAGTTCATAATTGGTGTAATTAGGGTGTATCAGGGTGCACTGTACCGACACCAAAAAAGATCACACGTACACTAGAATATTATATTGCTACTGTTAAACCGAATCATTTCGTACCACACCCAAACACAGCCACGCACACATCGAATTCGTAGAGTGACGCCTACTTAAAATTATTTGCCAGTTTAGAAGCTAACTACCTGCTTTATAAATAAATACCTGCGTAGAACTTTATTTAAAATCAGCGGGAGCATCACTTCGTCCACCCATTAGTGCTGGCTTCACAATATAAATGACGCATGAATTTCATAAGATTATTAACGGTCTATATGGCTAAGGGCCGATATCACCAATGAAAATAATCGCGATTAGTTTAAACTAGACTTAGTTCATG
This sequence comes from Polia nebulosa, assembly GCA_951329385.1. Lineage (NCBI taxonomy): Eukaryota > Metazoa > Arthropoda > Insecta > Lepidoptera > Noctuidae > Polia > Polia nebulosa. The sequence goes on from OX589614.1 coordinate 19,779,182, forward strand.
CATTTAATCGAGATTAGAGCTTCATTTTGTGTTTCACAACTAGAAACTCTTCGTCGGGCAGCTGGCGAACTGGCTGCGGACTGGGCTCACTCTGTTTTTATCACGCTTCACAAAAAAGGATCGACGAAAATATGTAGCAACTACAGGCTTGTCTCTCTGATGTCACACGCCAGCAAAGTCCTCTTACACATACTGAACACCAGACTGTAAGCGTTTTTTATCACCAGAGATAGCTCCGGAACAGGCCGGATTCATTAAAGGACGTGGAATAAAAGAGCAGTTATTAATACTACGCCAAATAATTGAAAAGGGAAGAGAGTTTAATATCCCTATCTATATCTGCTTTGTTGACTTTTGCAAGGCGTTCGACACTGTCAAGTGGCGCAAATTGTTGGAAGTACTTGTAGAAATGGGTGCTCCCGAACATCTAATTCACCTCGTAGGCTGGCTGTACCTGGATGGCACTACGACAGTCCGAATAGACGATGTCCTCTCGGTGCAGTTTAAGACTCAAGCAGGAGTAAGGCAGGGGTGTATTCTATCACCACCCCTGTTTAACATATATGCAGAATGCATTATGCGGATACTCTTGGAAGGGTGGGATAAAGGTATTCCTATCGGTGGCCGGAGAGTTTCGAACTTTAGATACGCTGACGATACGACCCTTTTCGCTAGATCAAAAGAAGACCTGGAAGAACTGTTGACTCGCCTAGAAACCGTGAGCCTCTCGTTTAGTCTCGCTATTAACAGATACAAGACGAAGGTGATGATAGTAGACAGAGCTGAACAAAATAAACCTGAAATTTCCACCTACGACGTAGTTCCTAACTACGTATACCTCGGTTCTACTATCACTAACACCGGCGACTGTGAAGACGAGATCCGAAGATGTGCCATAACGAGGTCTACAGTAAGCAAAATAGTAAAAATCTAGAAGAATCTCAAAAGAACACTAAAGTTCAACTGATGAAAACGCTGATGTTTCCAATATTTCTGTACGCTGCGGAAACATGGACGATTCGTGCACAGGAGCGCCGAAAAATAGATGCTGTAGAGATGTGGTGCTGGAGGCGAATGCTCCGCATACCGTGGACAAGACGCCGTACCAACGTTTCCATCTTAAAATTCTTATCTATAACACTTCGTAACATTGCTAATCAGACTATTATACGCAACGTTTATTTTGCCTTATGCCAATCTATTGTCACATATTGCATTTCATGTTGGGGTGGTGCTGCTAAAACGATTTTAAAACCATTGGAGATTGCACATAGAGCAGTACTAAAAGTTGCTACCTTTCGCTCTATCATATTCCCTACTAATGAATTATACCATAAGTGGAATATTCTAAACGTAAGACAACAGTTTATCATGCAAGCAGTTCTCCTACAACACCACAGAACGCCATATAGGGCAATCGATAAACGTAGAAAAGATATAATATGTACTCTCCCACGTGCACGTTCCACTTTCATTAAAAGATTCTTCTATTATCTTGGTCCTTCTTTATATAATAAAATAAATAAACATTGTCCAGTATACGGCTTTACACATCATAACTGTAAGAAAATGATCTACTCATTTCTTCTAAACTATACATATTATGACGAAACAGAACAAATGCTTATTTAAAGGGTAAGTGAAATGGAGCATAACACTCTCAACATAATATCTAACACAACAAACACTCACAACACACACTCGACTCATACGCTTATACACACAAGCAAACATACATAACCACACACACCATCACCTACACACACACTTGCACGCACACACACACAAGCTCATCCACCACACACACACACCCACATAGAAATAGTTTTTTTTTTTTTTTAATTTTTTTTTTTTTGGCACATCTTTTTTCAAAATTGTTCTCACTTATATATATATATACATATTTATTCGATTTTTCTTTTTGTCGCTTACAATTAGTTATAACATATTTTTGTAGCAGTAAAAACATAATGTACAAAATAATAAGGATACATATTCTTGTAATCCAAGGGGGATTGGAACTGTTACTCCTTCATACAGGTTATACAGTAACCTAGTTATGAGATCAGAACTGTACCCACTAAAATTGTAGCAAATCTGTAATTTTACGATGTATAAACCAAATACCCATGTACTGCAATACTTATAATGATCAATAAAGATTTATTATTATTATTATTTTTCCAAAATTTGTTTTTTTTCAGGGTAAAACCTGGTATTTGCTAGAATCTCACGGGTGTGAACCAAGGTGAGATCCTAGTTAATTCTTTCAGATGATAAATTGGTTTGTACTGTAGTGAAATTGTTATCTAAATCTAATTGTAAAAATTTTCGAACTATTCGGCAAGTGTTTAAAATGGCAGCAAATTTAAATTAAAAAAAAATCAAATTCAAATTTTAATTTATTATTATGTCGTTTATTCATTTGTAAATACATATAAATTATATTTTTAAATATTTCAATGAAAAAATAAAAAAAAATAAAAACATTTAAAAATATAAAAAATAGTATCCCACCGGTATCGGGAACAGGGTCCAAGCTACCGGCGGTCAGGGCTCCAGAGAGAGGAACCGCCTGACAATGCGAGCCGTGTCCAGAAGTACTGCTTTCTGAATCAAGCCCTTGATCCAGCCGCCTAACGAGAGCCTCCTGAGGTGTTGATCGAGGCTTATTATTATTCCATTTATTCAATTTTATATACATACAATTTTAAATTTTTAAATATTTAGGTACTTAGAAAAACATAAATAAATACAAAAACATTTAAAAATATAAAAAGTAGTTGCCCACCGGTATCGGGAATAGGGTCCAAGCTACCGGTGGTCAGGGCTCCTGAGAAAGGAATCTCCTAACAATACGCGCCGTGTCCAGGAGTACTGCTTTCTGGATCAAGCCCTTGATCCAACTGCCCACTGAGAGCCTCCTGAGATGTTGGTCGAGGCTCTTGGCTATTAAGCCATTGGCCATCACGACTATCGGCACAATGACTGCTGTATCCACCTCCCACATGTCGACAACCTCGCGAGCCAGATCAAGATACTTTGTTTTTTTATCTTTCTCAGCCTTCACGAGGTTCTCGTCATGAGGAACAGCTATATCAACAATCATTGTGCGACGCTCTTGTCGATCTATCACCACTATGTCAGGCTTATTGGCAACAATAGTCCTATCAGTGATGATAGATCGATCCCAATACAACGTGATATTGCTATTTTCGAGAACTGGGTCGGGCTCATACCTATAGTACGGTACTTCAGATTCCACAAGATTGTATTTAAGAGCAAGTTGCTGGTGGATAATCCTGGCTACAAGGTTGTGTCTGTGCAAATAGTCTCCGTTAGCTAGACGAGAACAACCAGAAATAATGTGTCGGATTGATTCCCCGGGCCGGTGGCATGCCCGACAGATGTCAACCGTACCGTCCTTCACAATATATTTCCGGTAGTTATTCGTCATCATAACTTCGTCCATAATCGCACAGACAAAACCTTCGGTTTCCCCGAATAGGTCACCAAAGCGCAGCCAGGCTACGGACGCTAAGAAATCTACATCGGGTCCATGTAGGACCCGGTAAAAGCGTCCGTGAAGCTCCTTGCTCTGCCATACTTCCCTGCGGTCATTAGTATCCAGTACTTTAAGTTTGCGCCAGTTCTCGTTTGCCAAGGAGAGCGGGGTGAGGCCCTTGTCCACAGCGACCACATCTCGATGCATACCCACGTCGGTTTCTAGGAAATATTCCCTAAGGCTGCATACCTCGCGGTTGTGTAGGGTCTTAGCATTTAAGAAACCACGACCCCCACATTTCCGCGGGATATACAGCCTCATCACCGATGATCGTGGGTGATGCATCCGATTTGCGGTCAGCAGTGTGCGGACCCTCCTATCCAGGGCGTCAAGTTCCGTCTGAGTCCATTTGAGTATGCCGAAAGAGTACATCAATACCGGCATGACCCAACCGTTGAAGGCGCGCACCTTGTTCCCGCCTGATAAAAGACTATTTAGTACTTTATTCAGGCGGCCAAAGAAGCGCTCCTTCAGCGACTGTTTCACGTCAGCAGTATTGATGCCTAACGCTTCCGACATACCCAAATACTTGTAGGTTTCGGTTGAGGAGAGGGATCTAAGGTGTATGGAATCCGAGAGTTGAGTTCCCACGGATTCCATAATCTCCCCTCGCTTTACATGCATGACTGCACATTTGTCCACACCAAATTCCATTCTGATGGCGCTACTGAAGGTTTCTGTTACCTTCAGTAGCTTCATCAGTTGCAAGTTGTTGGGGGCAAAGAGTTTCAGATCATCCATGTAAAGGAGGTGTGATATGACCTGACCACCTCTTCTCAACCGATAGCCCTGTCCCGAACCCTCCAGTAGTGTACTGAGAGGGTTGAGGGCCAGACAAAACCACAGTGGACTCAGACTGTCGCCCTGGAATATGCCACGCTCGATCCTTATCGGTTCGCTGTTCTCCTGTATCTGACGACATCCTGGATAGTGAAGGACTGTACTCCACTGCCTCATACACGACATCAGGAAGGTGCGCAGAGTTGCATCAACTTTGTACAACTCCAGCACCCTCATGAGCCATGTATGTGGCACCGAGTCATAGGCCTTCTTGTAATCTATCCAACATGTCGACAGATCTCTTCGAGAACGACGAACCTGTTGGCTAATAGCAATATCGATGAGGAGCAGCTCCTTAGTACCACGGGACCCATTCCTACATCCATTCTGGGAGGCTGACATGATACGATTTTTATCAATATGGGTGTTAATTAATTTTGGCTCTCAGAATGGATGTAAGAACTTTATAGACCGTCGGTAAACACGTGATCGGTCTATAATTCTTAGGTTCCGCAGTACTACCTGATTTATGGAGCAGGTGGGTTATTCCTGTCGTAAGAAACTGGGGCAGCAACCCTGACTCTAAGGCAGACTGGAACTGAGCTGCCAAGCGAGCGTGCGACCTTTGAAACCATTTGATCCAGAAATTGTGCAGCCCGTCCGGCCCTGGAGATTTCCAGTTAGGCAACGGACGGACTGCACGAGTTACATCTTGGGGGCTGATGGTAATTGCCCCCATGTCTGGTATAAGGTCGCACGCGCGCTCGACCTCTCGAGTCCAATCACCCTCGGTGTGCCTGACAGGCACCGACCAGATGCTGCGCCAGAATGAACTCATAGCATCATCATCCGGTAGATGTCTATCGGACACACCTTGGTCCGGTTGCTCCCAAGCCCTATAAACCCACCTTTCGTTGCTTTGGAAAGTGCGATTCTGAGTGTACCGCTCCACTCGCCGCTTGTACCGACGAATACGATTTGCCCATGCATAGACCTTCTGCTTCAGGAAGTCAATACGCTCTGTGACGCGGGTCAGATAATCTCGGGAACTAATATCAGTCCCCGAGAACGCCCGCCTCACGAAACGCATCACCCTAGGGCGAATGTTGCCCTCACTGAAGCAGATAAGCTTGCCGATGAGTGCTCTAGCCTCACCGATACGACGCTCAATCCTACACTGCCAAGCTGGTACAGCAGGTCGTGTAGCTCTGTCACAATTTGTGAACTTGACGTGAGCTACACGACATGCCGCTGCAGCTGCGCAGTATAAGATTGAGTGGGTATCGGCAAGGTCTTTGCTGCTATCAAAACAATTCGATAGCTGCGAATCTAGAGCACACACCAGCGCCTTATTTTTCTTATGCATGGGCAAACGAGGTAGACGAGGTCTAAGCCCAGGCGGTGTGGAGCGGTGCTCCCGGAATGCATCCTCCAAAGCGCTCCTCAATCGTTCATTGCATTGAGTACTCACGGATATAGCTGCGTCATCATCATCCTCACCAACGTGGTCGGGTCGCGGTGAAGCACTGGGTTGCAGTTGCACCGCGGCCGGTGGCGAAACAGGTGAGACACGGCTACTCCGTGATTCAAGGCGTAGTCTATCAAGTACGGCGTCATCCAACATACGGTTACGCTGGATAACCCGCACTTGATCCGACAGTCGCTGGGCCGAAACGTTGACAGCTGGCTCAAGCACCTGAAACAGAGAGAGCATCCGACCACGGTACGCAGTCAGGTTAATTCCTCCCTCTGTAGCCCCATAGTATGAGCGCATGACGTTTTCATTTATGGATTGCGTCCATCGCATGCGCTGCACACTTCCGCCGGGAGCTGGGACCCTATCAGAGGCCGGTGGGCCTCGAGGTCCTAAGCCGCTCGGCGGCCGGCGTCCTCCCCGTCGACGCGCAGGTGGTGGTGTCGTCGGCGGAGTGGTGTATTCGTCGCTCGAGCTCGACGCAACTGCAGCGGCCGGAATCACTGGACTCACGGCAGGCGCGGGTCCCGGCGGCTGCGAGGCGGAGCTGAGCGACGAACCCGAAGATGTTGGTTGTGCTTTTTGGCAGCGTGCCCGGTTTCTTGTCAGCATTTTATTTAGTTATCAGTCAGATATTATTATTATTATTATAAATAGCTCAACATCAAAGATCGTCGATTGTGCAAATACGAATACTTAAATTTTTCGGACACGTCATCTGCAACGAAGACTCCATGGAGCGCCTCATCGTCCAAGGCCATGTAGAGGGGAGACGTTCACGCGGCAGATCACCTACAAGCTGGACCTTCCTTATTAAAGCACCACAAAATGCTCGACAATGCACCATGCTCTCGCGACACCTACAACAGAAGCCGTTGGAAACGCATATTGGGCTGCCGTACTCGCAGAGGATAACCGTAACAGTCCAACATCATCATAAGCCACGACCACTCTGTCAAGAGTGCACGACTTCAGAAAGACAAATCAACAGTATTTATTGACTAGGTTTTTAAAAATTATATTTACAAATTATAAAGTTTTGTATTCTAAGTCGTACAAGAATTACCGTTACTTTTAACCAACGAAAAAAAAAGGAGGAGGTTCTTAATTCGACCGTATATATATATTTATATATTTTTTGTGTCATGTTCAGCCCTCACTCCGTCATTTATGAACCGATCAGGATGATTTTTTTTTTAGATATGGTATACCTCAAGGGTGGTCCCATGTCAAGGAAATCAGGATCTGATGATGGAATCCTGATAAAATTGAAAGAAAACCACTTTTGTGAAAATTGTGGGCACGAATAGTGTTTCTATAATATAGAAACAGTGGATGAATGGAGTGAGGGCCCGAACATACATATTATGTATGTTCGGGCCCTCACTCCGTTATTAATGAACCGTATTTGATAATTCTTTCTTTGTTGGATAGGGCATACCTCAAGGGTAGGGTATATCTTATAAAGAAAAACATGATCTGATGATGTAATCCTGATAAAATTTAGAGAAACCCTCGAAAATTGAGCACGTATATTGCTTCTGTTTACTTTTCGTAATATAATAGCTAGTAGCATTTAGGAATCATCACATCATGAAACTGTGCGCATGATGGAAACCATACCTTTCCTAAACAATAGAAGTTAGATTTATAAACTAGTGACAAAAACCACTTAATATGCTTTGAAGAAAAAACGTCTTTACAATATTGGAGGTAACCTCAACTGGTCAATATCGTGGGAACCTCATGGAAGGATGGTTACATCATCAACTCAGTGGCAAGAGTAATGATTAAAAATTAGATATTAACCTCAGAGTATTAAAATATGATGCAAGCCACTAAAAATCATAAAATAAAAAAATAAAATAACATAAAATTTAACCGACGAAAAAGAACTAAAAAGCAAAAAATAAAAAAAACCTCTAAGTCTTGGCAAATGGATCTGATGTGTGGGTGGCAACAATCTGAAGGTGCCGAGGCGCAGAAGGGGTTAACATTGGCATCGAGAGGACGATGAGGTCCCTGGATCTCGTCTTCGACAGCCGGTGGAACTTCGTCGAGCATTTCCGACGTTTGGCTCCCAGATTGGAGCGGGCCAGTGCTGCTCTGAAGCGGCTCCTGCCCAATCTGGGGGGTTCAAACGCCTCCTGCGGAAGGCTCTACGCGGGAATCGTGCGGTCCATGGCCCTTTACGGGGCACCGGTGTTCGTGGGCGTGTTCAATGAGGCGGCGACCAGCTCGCCGGTTGAACGCGACCCAAAGGGTCATGGCCATTCGGCTCATCCGCGGATACTGCACGGTCTCCTGTGAGGCGGCGAGCCTCCTTGCCGGACCTGGATGCCAGGGTCCTCGCGCTGCTCTAGGAGTGGCGCGAGGAGGCTAAACGCCGGGGCGAAACTCTGCTGCCGCGACACCTCGCGGCTCGGCGGACGGTGCTCCGGCAGGATATCATGGCGACATGGAGACAGCGATTGTCGCAACCCAGCGCCGGGCACGCCACCAATGTGGCGGTAGTGCCCTCTTTGAGGAGTGGCTGGAGAGGCTTTACGGCGTCCTCACCTTCCGCCTGACGCAAGTCCTCACCGGACACGGTTGTTTTGGAAGGTAGCTCGCCGTCCGATCAGCACCAGGCCCGTGAGTCGACAGTGCGTAGTGTTCCACGCGCGCCTCAAAGAGATTAGTGTCAGCTACCACTGACGGGGCCCATCGTGGCCGGTGCCTGCATGCCCAGGAGTAGCGGATAAATTCTGAAAATGAGTTACCGCCACCTGAACACTCAGACAGGGAAGGAACAGGGGTGGGTTTTAGACAGAAAGAGTCTGATACGCCCTCCATCTCCACCCAGAGCAGGAGAAACCATTGTATGATTTCCCAACACACCAAAAAAATAAAAAACTGGTGTCGCACAGTGGAGATCTGCCCCGCTTGGGCAGAGCACCACCGTGTTCTTGTGGACGCGATAGGCAATAGCGACCTCTTACACCCGACCCTGGTCCAGGCCATGGTACGGAGCGAGAGAGTTCAACAATGCTTTGTTTTGAATAAAAATAAAATAAAAAAATTGAACGTAACCCAGTTGGTATAGTGTGCTTTGCAAAAAAACTACGAGTAGATACACCACTATAACAGAGCATCCTAAACGAAGTGTCGGTGATCCGAAACCAGGTCGCGCACCTCGTCTCCCTGTTACTACTAGTCACAAAAATATTCGTTGTTTTTCTTGTATAACGAGTAACACTTTTTTGTCTATATTATTTCAGTTGTAAAGCTGGATACTCTGGGGAAAGGTGCGAAGTTAATGCGTGCCATAAGCACTGTTTAAACAACGGTGTCTGCTCCCTGAATGAGGAGGATGAGGCAGTTTGTGAGTGCACAGCAGATTACGAGGGTGTAAGATGTGAAGTTGCTACCACATGCACTGGTCTCCACACTGAGAACACGACGCCACAAGTACTACCAGACTTGCGCAGGGAAGTGAGGCAAGTTATTAAAGAAGAGCTAAAACGTATGCTGCAATTCTTCTCTGATTAAATTGTTGAGTATCAGGCCAAGATCTAAAAACATAATAGGCCAAAGAAGGGTTTAGAAAACCGTTGCACTGTTTTACATAATCACTTTAAAAACTCATACACATCAAATACCAAGTTCTGGGAAACAAAGTCAATCAGATGGAGCAAGCACAGTTATGCACCAAACTTGTACTTAATATGTGGCATCAACGCATCGGCAAAAAATATCCCTGAAGCAAGCAAGTTTCTGAACCCTCTATTATATTATATAGCCCAAGCACGATTTATTAAAAAATATTCTAATTTTGTGTTGTTTTAAGTGTGTTGGGTAGTGGAAAACGTCCATGCCTCAGTTAATTTTTGTTTGTTCTTGTAATGGGGTGTTGCCCCATGCCTCAGTTAGTTGTAATGGGGTGTCCTTGCCTACACCTCTTTTATTATTGTTATGATTTTAACCAGTATGTATGTATATTCATCTGTTACTTCATAACTTCTAAACAATATATCAAAATTTGGCAAATGATGCACGAGTATCGTTGGAAACTTCTTGATCGTGTACTGGTTCTGCGACGTGACACTATTTAAATTCAATATGGCGCCCTATAAAAGAAATAAAGTCATGAATAAAAAAAAGCTTTCAGGTAAGGTGTCGCGTCTGGTATAAAATGAAAGGGCACAAAAAAAAACATTTTCTAATAAAATAATACCCCAAAATGATTATTTTACCTGTAAAGCCCGGAAACTCACTGGTGAGTTTCATTAATCGAAACCACGTTGAGCACTGAAACTCACCAGTGAGTTTTGCGATTCTTGCGATTCACTCGTTTATTACCTCTATTATTACCAAAACGCAATGTATTTTATGCTGTGGCAACATTTACACGCTTGGCCATAGACATTATTTGTCGTCTCAGGTGCCCTCCGACAAAAAATATATGCTGTCATAACTGAGAAAAAATGTCAAACTGACATTTGAATCCGGTTTGTCGTATGCGGGCGGGGCTTGAAGGATGGTACGTTTTACGAATGGCGGCTTTCAGAGGTTAAGATTTTAATACAAAATATGTTAAAAACCTAAATCTCAACAAACTAAAACTTTAAGGACAGTAGTGGTAGCATGCCACTTGCGGGTTGTTAATACAACAATACAGGTCATTATAACAGTAGTAAGCTTTCTTTATGATAAGGTGGCATACGACCATAGCTATCTGCTAAACATTCTTATGTCTAAGAATATTTTCTTGGTGCATACTTTTCAGAGCGCGTTTTTTGTAGTCAGATTTTAATTTCTGAACTTATATTTTTTAATATTATGTGCTTTGTACGGCATAATAGATAAATATAACACCCATTAGGTATTACATTTAAGTTTTTGTAAAAAGTTGGTGTTGACTTAGGTGTATAATTTTGTCTCCCTGCCTTCTTATACTTCTTTCAGTTGCCGTCTTTTTGAGGCGCATGTAGAACACTACGCGCCATCGACTCGGGCCTGGTCCATATCGGATGCGCTACCCATTACTCGCCGTCCGCAAGTCCGCGCCTACGGTGGCCGTAGATCGGCTTGCAACCCCCAATGCCCAGGTAGTCTCCTGCGGCGGCTGCTAGGAGCATAAGAGCATCTCTGTTGAGTCTCTCTCAAGCGTTCCGCCTCCTCCTTCGCCAGCATTACTATTTCGCAGAAGAAGGTGACAACTTTCCATTCCCTCTCGCTCCGTACCTGGCCGATAACCAGGCGCGAGAGAGCTCGCTGTCGCTGATCGCCTCCACGAGGATATGGCAGTGTTTCGCCCAAGTGGGTCAGAACTCCATCGTATGTTCCACCGTATCCTCTGGGCGATCCGCACAGTCGTGACCACCGGGCGTTTCTTCCCGCCTTATCCAACACAGGAACCTCCCGAAACAGCCGTGTACGGTGAGGACCTGCGTCAGGTGGAAAATGAGGACGCTTTGGCGCCTCTTCAGCCACGCCCAAAAGAGGGGCTTTACCGCAGCAATTGTGGCGTGCCCAATTGACCTGGTAATGAAGAAGTTTTACTATTAAAAAATTAGACAGAATTAATAATTTTGTTATAAAAGTCAATTCTCAAACACAGTTTAATTCTTTTCGTTTTAGATAATAACTTTAGAACCCAAACCTCTCCTTTGACGTAATAACAATTTCAATTCCTAAATCCTTTCAGTAAAAGGTTCTTAGTCGTCTTGTTCTCAAGTTACGAAGACAAGTCCCAACTACTGAAACCTAAAATATACATGCATTTCGCCAGTAATGAGATTCTTCACCAACCTTAACTCTTTCGAGATAGAGCGTTTAAGAGGAAAACAATACATTGCAAAAATGCATTGCATGAGTCGTTACGTTAGCTAATAAATGTTTATAGGCATAAAGGAAGATAGTGACGTAAACTAGATTATAAGAATTATGTTATGTGCGTATATTTAGTCTACAATAAACCTATATCCGAGTAAGACTCCTCGTTTTACTTCCACAATCCTCCATCAACGCTCCTGAAAGTTAACTAGGTAATTGCATCCTATTATATAGTAAATACACAAATCACATTCTGTTATACGTTATACAAACCAGCTGAGACACATATCTTTGAGAGAGTTAGTTCAACTACTTCTACTACTAGAGAGTTATTTACAATGCAGTAAACGGCATTGCAATATAAATATGGAATGGAATAAATAACATCTTCTCAAGAAATCTTAAGCATTCACGACACACGACAATCTATGTCCCAGCAAACCAGTCACACTCCGATGTTGAAGTCAGTAGAGCATTGAAGATGGAAGTGACACTGTACGTGATAAATGAACGGCAATCAATCTGTGTATTTCATAACCTTTTTTTTTTGAGGGTGGGAAATCATCCAATGACTTCTCATGCTCTGAGTGGAGCAAGGGGGGCTGTCAGGCTTTTAGTGACTAAAACTCACTACAGTTCCTTCATCTGCCAGTGCCAAGGGCCGCGGTAACTATATTTCAAATTTACGCCAGGTAGGCATCGGCCCTAGCAGACTCGTCAGTTTTTGCTGACATCTATTTTAGGCACGCGTGGAATACTACGCGGAGGAGCTCGTGGCTAAAGTAATAACAGCCGCACGGCTCGATTCAACACATCAACCAACGTGTCGTCAGAAGCCCGAAAGTCTGACAACCAGTCTTACGGGGTATCGTATACCCGGGCCTGCGGACGGCGAGTAGCGGGTAAATCGCCGTCCAATCAGCACCAGGCCCGAGAGTCGACGGCACGTAGTGTTCCACGCGCGCCTCAAAGAGTTGTCAGCAAAGGACGGGGCCTGCCACGGCCAGTGCCTGCCCGGGGGTGGAGGATAAATTCGAAAGAGTTACCTCGCCCCCGGGCACTCGAGGCAGGGAGGAACAGGGGTGGGTTTTAGTCAGTAAGAGTCTGACACACCCTTCCGCTCCACCGTAGAGCGGAAGAAGTCATAGGATGATTTCCCACCGCCCAAAAAAAAAAAAAAAAACGTGGTATCGTATTACCCTGTAACTGGCTTGTGGAGGTCAGATAGGCAGTCGCTCTATGTAAAATACTGGTATTCAGCTGCATCCGGTTAGACTGGAAGCCAATCCCAAGATAGTTTGGTAAAGGCTAGGCAGATGATGGAACACTACGCGTTGTCGACTCGGGCCTTGTCTTTATCGGACGGCGAGGTACCCATTACTCGACGTCCGCAAGCCCACACCAGAGGCAGCTGCTTGGACCGTGAGTTTGTGGGTTATTAAATGGATAGGATCCGAACAGTTGCTTCAAGATAAACCAATGGAATGTTTTTTTTTTTTATTTTTCTCAAGAAGGTGTAGGAACTCTCAAAAAAAAGGTACTCTCATTGAGGTCCCAAACAATTAAAGCTATTAATAGATAGAGGGTTCTTAATTTCTCGTATGTTTCGAATAGTAAACCCTAGTCTGCGGTACGAACCAGTGGCAAGGTCCCACATATTATGATCATGGACAGTTAGGCTTGGGACAAATAAAACTCCGAGATCTTTAACCGAAACAGCACGAGCAATCGTTTCTGCTCTTAGATAATACTGCATATGCAGAAGGTTATGAGCACGTAACTTGCATTCAGCAGTATTGAATACGAGTTTTGTTTTCAACGCTCCAATAGAATACTGAATTAATGTCCTCTTGAAGAGTTTGCATATGTTAACTTTAGATGATCAGCGTAAAGTAAAGTAAGTTAATGACGACTCACGTCCATCGCAGGATTACCGTGCAGGATGAATACCTCTGTCGTCACCACTGTCGATGAGTATCTCAAACTTGGTCAAATAGTCCCTTTCCTGGCAGAACTAAACAAAGAATTTGCAAGACGTACTGAAAACGCTTGGAGAGTTAATTGGCCATGAAAAATTTTATAAATGTCAAATCTTCCTCTATTCCTGTAAATTCTTCTCATCGTCACTCACATTCTCAAGCATTCGATTCTGAATTGAGTATTTTGTAATAATAGTCCAAGATCCCAGAGCAATCAGACATAACTTATTTTCACACGGATGAAACCTGAAGTTTTCAGTAGCGTCTCGTGTGCCTTGAATACCTACGCGCTTTGTGGAACTTGCCGAGTGACACCTGGGCAGGTACCAGGTGAGAAAGGTAACTAAAAATAAGAATTATTTAACTTTAATTCACATGGCTGATTTTTATATATGTCATGTAGAATATTATTTTAAAGTAATATCATAAGTGTCAGACACTTTTGATGGACCAGAGCTTTTGTCAGACACTTTTAAGCTACCCAAAAAATAAATGAACTTTACTTATTTTTACATGTCTGATTTTTTAATATGTTATTGAAGTATTTAATTAAAAGTTCTATTCAATCAGTCAGACAAATTAGAGTGACCAAACATCCCCTAAGACAAAAATTATTCAGCCAGAAGTATGAGGGCGAGAGCACTATGCATGCGCTTCAGAGTGAGTGAGACGTCCATAATAACTCGGTTCCCCTTCTTTAACTCACCATCTGTTTCAATCTACTGTGTATGTGCTGTTTGTGTGTAATATAACTTATAGTATACAGTATAGTCCGAGCCTGCGAGAGCACATGTTTTTGTTGTTTACATCAGGTTATTTGTGAGTGTTTTATTAAGTTGTTTGTAATAGTGATAATCATGGAAGAAGAGAAATTGAAATGTACATTTTGTAAAAAATCTCATGATAAACTTATATTACTCTCCGAAAAAATATTGAAAAAGTGCAAAAACATTTTAAAACAGCGAATAATCCATAACTCAACTGATTCTAAGTCAACACTTGACTTCACATTTGGCTCAACACTTGGTTCAGGCATTGAATTAGCTGGACTTGAGTTTGACACTACATCTAAATCTGGAACTGTTGAATTATTTTGTTGACTTGAGGTAGACGCTGTACATAGATCATCGTTAGTACTAAGATTACAAGGTTGGCTTGATGTCGATGCAACTAATGAATTTTTAACAATACTCGATGATTTTTTTTCAGCATTTTTTGGTTTTTCTGGTATGGCGGAAAAATATTTTTTTGGCAGAGCAGTAAAATTTTTATAACATTCTCGATGGTAACCACTGTCATACAAGTCATCCGGTAAAACTACATCTTTGAATTTGAGGTTATGGATTATTCGCTGTTTTAAAATGTTTTTGCACTTTTTTTATTTTTTGGGTAGCTTAAAAGCGTCTGAAAAAAGCTCTTGTCCATCAAAAGTGTCTGACACTTATGATATTACTTTAAAATAATATTCTACATGACATTATATAAAAATCAGCCATGTGAATTTAAGTTAAATAATTCTTATTTTTAGTTACCTTTCTCACCTGGTACCTGCCCAGGTGTCACTCGGCAAGTTCCACAAAGCGCGTAGGTATTCAAGGCACACGAGACGCTAGTGAAAACTTCAGGTTTCATCCGTGTGAAAATAAGTATGTCTGATTGCTCTGGGATCTAACTCTATAAGTTGATTAGTGTATTTATAAAAGAGCGAGACCATAGAGTTACCATACCATAGACCACAGAGTAGTTGTTCTTCTGAATACTGCTTTTGCTTTTTGCTTTTTGATTTTTGCTTTGCGCTTTTTGATTTTTGTTTTTTTTGCTTTTGTTTTTGGAACTAGTCTTCATGGTTCTATTGTTTTTTTTTGGGACGGTTTTTTTTGATGGTTCTTGCGTCGTTCTTCAAAGCAAAAAGCGAAAAGCAAAAAGCAAAAAGCAAAAAGCAAAAAGCAAAAAGCAAAAAGCAAAAAGCAAAAAGCAAAAAGCAAAAAGCAAAAAGCAAAAAGCAAAAAGCAAAAAGCAAAAAGCAAAAAGCAAAAAGCAAAAAGCAAAAAGCAAAAAGCAAAAAGCAAAAAGCAAAAAGCAAAAAGCAAAAAGCAAAAAGCAAAAAGCAAAAAGCAAAAAGCAAAAAGCAAAAAGCAAAAAGCAAAAAGCAAAAAGCAAAAAGCAAAAAGCAAAAAGCAAAAAGCAAAAAGCAAAAAGCAAAAAGCAAAAAGCAAAAAGCAAAAAGCAAAAAGCAAAAAGCAAAAAGCAAAAAGCAAAAAGCAAAAAGCAAAAAGCAAAAAGCAAAAAGCAAAAAGCAAAAAGCAAAAAGCAAAAAGCAAAAAGCAAAAAGCAAATAGCAAAAAGCAAAAAGCAAAAGATCTCTGGGATCTTACTCTATAAGAACGTGTCAAACCAAAGAGTATAATAATAATACGGGTGTCAAACCCTAGTTAAATGTCAAAGTTTGACAGGATTATAAGCTTAGGTAGCGTTTGTTTTGTAAACATTTTAATTACCTCAATTCATACGCGTTATTCATTCGTAGTCTGGATACTAAACTTGAAGGCCAGGTTAGGAACAACATAATAGCTGATGTCACTCGGGAAACTGTCACGATAAAATGGAATGGAGCTGAACATGTCTGCCGCATATCTAACGACCACGATACCTACCGAACGGTAGACTCAGGCAAAGATGGCAAAATGAGCTGAACTCTTTAGTTTGTGTGTTTGTATTGATTCTTGTGAGTGTTTTAATTTAATAGCATTTTAGATTTGGATATGAGCCATAATTGATACAAAAATGAAGTAGTTTCCCTAGAATACGCGGGCAAGCGCGGACACCAGCTAGTCCTACTTCCTATCACCATCGATTGACTTTTACGCGGGCGAAGCCGTTGGTAAAAGCAAGTTAATTTACAAAAGAAATACAAGTTTAATTTGAACAGCATCTTTTGTAACGCCAACGCCTGCTCGACTGTAGTGAGCAAATCGGTTGTGCGTTGTTTTATAGAATTAAAAATAAGTATTTGCTAATAGTTTAAAAGAATTTCGTTTCACAAAAAAAAATGTTTGTGGGCGGGTAAGCAAAATCATATTCAGGGTAACCACAGCACAGCCTGAGCATTACATTTGAGCTCGCGAAAGTATTTCAAAATTTATATAATAATCGCTGAAATGTTATGAATAAAAGTAATTTCGTTTCGCAATTTTGCAGAAGGGGTTGCCAGGAACGTTAAAAAATGACTATTTATTCGGGTTTGGCTCTCGGTCTCTCAAGTGAGTAGGAAGGTCATCAACTTGTTTATTCGGTGGTACAGTGTTTTTAGGGTTCCGTAGTTAACAAGGAATCCTTATAGTTTCGCCATGTCCGTCTGTCCGTCCATCCGTCCGTTCGCAGTTTAGTTCAGAGAATCTTAGTACCAAAAAGCTTTAATTTTGCACGCATTTGACGCACATGAAGAAAAACATTTTTTGTGTACTTCCTGTACACGTAAAGTGGTGATTTTTTTCTCTTATCTATCCCATGGTGTGAGGTATCGCTGGAGAGGCCATTCAAAAATATTACGGGTCCTTGACAACAATTTTTCGATTCAGTTGCGTAATGAGTTAAATTAAGCCCCTCTCACTGCCAGCTTTTGGATGTATAAAAAAATTAACGGGAAAACTATCACGGCTAAGTTATTTTTGTTAGTTTTAGAGTACATATTAGTCGTCCAACTTATAAAATATTATTTCTACTACTTGTTAAATTTCGTACAAAATACAAAAAAAAACTTTTTTTTTATATCTTTATTTATTTAGAGGCTTTTACCTTACAAAGGTACGTCAGCCTCATCATACCCTAATCTAAGTAATTATAGCACGTACTTATAATATTACAAATAATATATTATTGCGTAAGCGACGGAGTTAGTGATGCAGCAACCATTTCATAGATCAGTTTCGCTTCTCCCGAATTAGGTGTAGATAATATAGTAATGAAAGCCCCAACATCATACATGTTAATTTAAAAAAAAAAGAAATAAAAAATACTTAAGTGAAGTTCGGTCTACGGAACCCTACCTTGCTCGTGGCCCGATACGCACTTGGCTGGTTTTTAAATTGTTCCATAGTATTCTAGGGTATTTCATTTTGATGATAATGATACTCGTAAATTTAAAGCAATCTATATGCAATCTTTTCTCTAAATATATAACTTACCACCACAGATTTCAGTTGCTTGTAGTATGCCCTTTTAGAATCTGATTTCGTCTTGCGATACATGTATATAGAGTTGATACCTTCTGTGAAGCTCCATGGCAAAATCCGGGTTGTCAAATTAAACCCCGAGGACAACCCGGGTTGACAGCCGATTTTTTTTATTTTTTTATTCTCTTTAATTTTTTTTTTTTTTGGTCCGACTCACCGGTGAGTTTCGGGGCTTTACAGGTTAAGTATATAATACGTTAATTCGTTTCAGACCTGGAAGACGTTGCGGACATTGAAATGGAGCGTAGGGCGCTGTCTGTTCGTGAGAATATTAGAACGAACAGACAGCTATCATATGATAGCCCGCAGATTTGCTCGGTGCTCGAGGGTCGTCAAAATAGCCATATTTAGGGAATTTTGTACGTCCTTTTATACTGGCAGTCTGTGGATGGATTACACCTAGAAACAGCGCTCTGCGTGTTCAATACAACAACGCGTTCAGGGTACTCTAACATTTATTCTGATTCTATATTTAATGTGATTTTAATGTAATTTACAATTTTGATTATTGTTTTGAGATTGTTTTCATGATTAAATGTTATGGCGATGGGTTGCAAATCTACTATATAAAAATAAGTCGGGTTTTCCTTCCTGACGCTATAACTCCAGAACGCACGAACCGATTTCCACGGTTTTGCATTCGTTGGAAAGGTCTCGGGCTCTGTGAGGTTTATAGCAAAGAAAATTGTGGAAAAATTTCAACAGAAAAGCGGGAAAATCTTTTTTCACATACAGCGCCATCTCTGATACATAGTACGTACTACAAACCAATATTTTAAGTAGATGGCGCCGGTGCGTGATACATTGTTTGACAGCTACTCATTTTTCTCTGCTCAGTTAATTTCGTGTGACAAACCGGTATTGTGTTCACTGTGAAATTGTGAAAAAAAAGTAAAAAAAATAAGTTATTCGTTACTGTTCATCCTAGAAATGATGAATGTTTTTATTTGAGACTGCTGTTGGTATGATGTACGTGGACCAAAATCATTTGCGCATTTTAAAACTGTGAATGGCCACCAATGCCAAACATATCGAGAAGCATGTCAACTATTGGGTTTGCTGGAGAACGATTCTAATTGGGATTTAACACTTGCGGATTCAGTTGTTTCATCAAATGCGTACCAATTACGAACGCTGTTCGCAATTATCATCACCACATGTTTTCCTTCACAACCAATTCAGTTATGCAACAAATACAAAGACGACATATGTGAAGATATCTTGCATCGCTTGCGCATTCAAACGAATAATCCTGACATCCAAATAACCGATGAAATCTACAATGAAGGATTGATTCTGATTGAGGATCAATGCTTGACTATTGCAAACAAGCTACTGATTGAAGTAGGAATGATTGCACCAAATCGATCGATGCACGATGCATTCAACCAAGAATTAAATCGAGAGCTGCAATACAATGTTTATACATTGCAGGAATTCGTTCGAAATAATGTGCCGTTGCTGAATGAACAGCAAAAACAAGTATACGAAACATTAATGCAAGCGGTGGACAATAATACTGGTGGTCTATTCTTCCTGGACGCACCTGGAGGAACAGGGATAACATTTGTCATTTCATTGATTTTGGCTACTATTCGATCAAGATGTGACATAGCTTTGGCGTTAGCATCATCTGGAATTGCGGCGACTCTTCTAGATGGCGGTCGTACTGCACATTCTGCGCTTAAGTTGCCACTCAATTTAAACACAATTGATACTCCAACATGCAATATTTCCCGATCCAGTGCAATGGGAAAATTGTTAATGCAATGCAAGCTCATTGTTTGGGATGAGTGCACAATGGCACATAAGAAATCACTTGAAGCACTTAACTTCACACTGAAGGATCTTCGGCGAAATAACAACATGTTTGGCGGCTTGATGATATTGTTGGCAGGCAATTTCAGGCAGACGTTGCCAGTAATTCCCCGTGGAACGCCTGCAGATGAATTGAATGCTTGCCTGAAGGCATCACCTTTATGGAATAAGGTAAAAAGATTATCGCTAACCACTAATATGAGAGTTCAACTTCAAAATGATCAAAGTGCTGCACAATTTTCCAAACAATTGTTAGCTGTTGGAAATGGAAAAGTCCCAGTTGATGCGACATCTGGATTAATTACTCTTACCAACGACTTTTGCCGATTTGTAGACTCTCAATTAGCTCTTATTGAAAATGTTTTCCCAAACATTAGTGAGAATTATCAGAATTATGCTTGGTTAAGTCAACGACCAATTCTTGCCGCAAAGAATAATGATGTACACGCACTGAATTTCACCATTCAATCAAAAATTGCTGGCGGTTTGGTGACATACAAATCCGTTGATTCCATAACAAATCCCGATGATGTAGTAAATTATCCAACGGAGTTTTTGAACTCTCTGGAGTTACCAGGATTTCCACCACATAACTTGCAACTCAAAGTTGGTACAGTTATTATGATATTGCGTAATTTGAATCCACCGCGACTTTGCAACGGTACTCGACTTTCGGTAAAAAGACTTATGCCGACTTTGATTGAGGCAACCATCATTAACGGAAAGTACGCAGGTGAAAATGTAGTATTCCTCGAATACCAATGATTCCGACTGATCTTCCGTTTGACTTCAAACGATTGCAATTTCCAGTTCGCCTGGCGTTCGCAATGACAATTAACAAGTCGCAAGGCCAATCGCTTAGTGTTTGCGGGATAAAGGAGATCAGACATTTTTGTATGGGCTCTGGCCCAAGTGGCGTCGGAGCATGACGCTGATTTTGTTTGAAAGTTCATTTACTAAGCTTACTTTTTTTGTATGGGTGCAAAAAAATCTATCCTGGGAGAAAAAAGTTACAGTGTTTATTAAAATACTCATACTCGTATATCGAGCTATTTTCAACTATTTCAATGTGCCTAGCATTTTCCCAACTACCTTGGGGTCGGCTTTCAGTCTTACCGGATGCAGCGAGATCTCTACAACTCAGTTACTGGGTAAGTCGATACCCCCTTTTTTTTTTTTTTTTTTTGATAAGATTGGTTGTCAGAATTTCGGGCTTCTGACGACCCGACACGATTCTCAAAAATCAACGATTGACAACCGGGACCAACGGCTTAACGTGCTTTCCGAGACAAGGAGGAGTCTCGGTATATAAAGATCGACCCGTGCGGCTGTTATTACTTTAGCCATGAGCTCCTCTTATAATGTATTTTTGGAAATTAAACCAGAAGTGGCTTTTTTTTAAAATAATTATGCAAATACCTACAGAAAGTGAATTAAAAACAAATCAAACTGACAACAATTCTATATTAAGAACCTAATAACAAAATAGCGAACACACAAAATAGCAATAATTAAATGGCACAATCAGTGACGTAACAATTTAAAAAAACAACCGACAGGGTGACGTCGTAACGGTCTTACTCTCACGATGTCTCGAAGCGGAAAGGGGCCGGTGCTAGCAATGCACCGCCTTATATAGGTCTTCCCCCTCCTTATCTTTCTATCTTCTACACGGCCTTTCCTGACAGGAGACCGTCCTCGGACTCCTTTGTCTCTTAGGTTTGAAGGTCTGTCTCCAACATTGGCATGGAAGACCCTGAGTCTTCACTGCTTGTAGATGAAGTGCTGATGGGCATCCCTGTCAGCGTCTGCGTGTCAGAGGTGCAGGGTTCCGGTTCAGCTTCTTCAAGTGGCGCAGCTTCATCAGTAGCTTGCACAGGTCTGTCAACACAAGGGGCAGACTCCTCGTTTCCGTTTTCTGATTCTGCAAAAGAAACAAATACTCCGGACAAATATCAATTTTGTAAAAACAACAAAGCGGTAATTGTTGGTGGAATTAACTCATTTCAACAACATAATTATAACTTTGAGTTAGGCTAGTCTAGCATAACCTACGCACAACAGGTGTGAAACATACAAATATCCAAACTAACCACCCGGGGCAGGACTTGTCGGAAGACCGCCACCTCACGACTCGTTAGAGACCTACGTGAGGCGTAACTTTGCGTGTGTGAATCAGTTCACATAAAAGCATGTTTCAAACCAATCCTAGACATATCTTAGTACATACAATGCTTATCAACAAGCATATGACTTTCCACTAAACACGATACGTCAGAGACCAACCCATGGCCTGACCCTTCGTGTACCACAGCTCTAGGACAACATGTCTGAGAACACCACTCCAAGACCACACGTCCGATCAGGCTACTCCAAGACAGTTTCCCTTCACGAGCTCTTCCCAAGGTATGTTTCATATACTAGGATAGCGTGTCCGATGCACTCCAAGACAGGCCCATCCAATAACATGAAACCCTACCTCACTTGAAGTGTATCCGTCAATTTGAGATAACATGTCCGATGCGCTCCAAGACAGAGGCCCATCTCAAATTGCAAGACTCGACTTCCCTTCAACATCGTTCAGTATTATCAGTATCACACATGAAAACACTCATAAGGTTAATAGAAACCTCTAAAGTGTGCAAGCAATAATTATCAAATTATTCAGCTTCAGTAAAGTGTATCGCTTACATAAAACACATAGCAAAGCTCATTACACTTTTGTAAAAACAGATCACTCACCCTTAAAGAAAGCAGAACACACGTCGGGAGTCCATTCCCCTTGCCACGGGATCATGTATTCCGCAGCTGCTTGTGTCGACTTCCCATACGAGCCAGCCAAGAGCTGCAACTCGTAGCGACCGTGTGGTAGTACCTTCGTTACACGATACGGCCCTCGCATACACGAATCCAGCTTGCCAGTTGATTGTGCCTGTTTTCTCACAAACACAAAAGAATTTAGTTCGAAGACACGAGGTGGCTTTCGCCCTTGATTGACATAGGCGTCCTGTTGACCTTGGTTTGTGCGGAGACGTTCAAGTGCTCGTTGACGACTCATTTCGCGAAGAGCTGCTCGATTAGGGCTCGATCCTTCAAAGGCCACATCACGAACCAAGCTACGAATAAGTGGTGTTGCAGCATCAATACCTATCAATAGGTTCAAAGCTGAATACTGAGTTGTTCTGTGTTTTGTGATATTAAGAATCAACTGCAGTTTCCACATCACACTGGGCCACTTTTGCTGTCGATGGTTGCACTCAATACGCACCATGTTAAGCACGGTACGACAATATCGTTCCACCTGCCCGTTGGATTGGTGCATTTCAGGGGTTATAAGGTGAGTGTCACAACCCATATCTTTGACCCAATTTAGAAAATCGGTACTCTGGAACATGCGACCTCTGTCGGCTACTATTAGCTTAGGAGTTCCAAAGAGGGAGATCAAATTTGTGAAATGGCGTTTTAGTTCATCAGCGTCTTGTCGGTGCATAGGGTATAACAAACAAAATTTAGAAAAAGCGTCTATAATTATAAGAACATGGCGATAGCCATTGGTTTCGGGAAGTGGACCTAAGGAATCTAAGTGAATGGTCTCAAAAGGGGAATCTGGTTTTTCCCAAGAGTGAATGGGCTGTAACGGAGCTCGAGGGACTTTTTTATGGGAAAGACATACCAAACAGTGTGTCACATACTTCTGCACAAATGCCCTCAACCTTGGAAACCAGAAATGTTTCATGACGAGATCAACGGTTTTATCGACCCCAGGATGATCATGTTCATCATGGAAAATTCGTAAAAGGCTAAGTCTATGCCCTTTTGGGATATAACAAAGGAATTTGGGATTTTCACCAGTGGGTGCCAACCTTGCATAAAGGATGTCATTTTTGAAAACGTAGCGACTGGAGTCCAATTGACCATCCGCCAATTTTTGAATAAGAGACCGGGTCTCCTCATCAGAAGCCTGAGCAATCTGCGCCCAACTCAAGGGTTTCTGAACTGTGCACACATTGACAGGATTCCGACTAAGATAGTCGGCATGGGACAGAAGTCTACCTTTCCTATAATCCAGGCTAAAATCAAAATCCTGGAGGTATACCCACCACCGAGCCACCCTTGGCAACAAATCTTTCTTACGTTGTGTAAGTTTCAATGCGCTGCAGTCGGTGACCACGGTGAATCGTACACCCACAAGATAATGCCTGAAATACTGAAGGGCTTTTACCACTGCAAGAGTCTCAAGCTCGTACGAATGGTATCTGCTCTCAGCTCCCTGAGTAAGCCTACTGAAGTAAGACACCACTCGCTTACGATTGCCTTCATGAACCTGCATTAAGACTGCTCCATACCCAATAGAACTCGCGTCTGTGTGGACTTCTATGGATAACAGAGGGTCATAAATTGCAAGTACTGGTTCACTCGTTAGACATTCCACAATGTACTTACGAGCAGCCCGTTGTTCAACTCCCCAATTGAAATGTACCCCCGTTTTAGTAAGTGCTGAAATACACGCAGTTTTCTGGGCAAATCCAGCTATATAACGCCTGAAATAGCTAGCCAAGCCCATGAATTGGCGAACCTGCTTTACATTTTGCGGTTCGGCTGAGCCAATCAAAGCCTTCACTTTCTCATGACTCGGCCTAACCTGACCTTCAAAATACGAAGCGCTGGCTTATGTGGACAGTTAAAATGTTTAAGTAACGAAGACGAAATTAAGGATATAGTGGAGCCGCTATCAATCAAAACATCAACCGCTACATCCTGTATAATTGCTACAATAACGTCCCTATTATGGGTATTTACAAACTCGTTTTGTTTGCGGCTTCCGACCTTTGCTTAGCAAAACAATTTTCGGCTTTATGACCCTGTTTCTTACAAAAAGTACAAGGTTCGAACCTAGTCGGTACAAGAACAGATGTAGAATTGTTTGGTGAACTGCTTGGCGCTTGATCAGTTCTTGGTTTCTTATTACATGAAGCCTGTCTATGTCCTAATTCACCGCAAGAAAAACATTTAATATCGTTAAGATTACGCTTACGAGAAAAGTCTGTAGTTTGTTTATCTTTCAGAGAACGAGACGGGGCACTTTTTGATGAACTAGTACTATTCGGTTTAACGTAAATTGAAAAGTATTCAACTAGATCATTGGGTAATAGCTTAGCGTTAGTCGCCGACGCTTTTATGTTAGGATCAGTGATACCGCGGATTATTATTGCCGAAATCAGCTCGTCACCAAGTCCCCGCACTATTCGTAAACGAAGTAATGAACGACGCACGTAATCCGCATAAGTAGAATAATTATCGGAATTTTTGGTCATTACGTCATACAAAATATTCGCGACGTCCGGTACTCTAGGGCACAACGGCTTAAATTCTTTTTTTAAAATTGCTCCACGAACGGTCATTAGTTACCCATTCGTTAAGCCACGATCGAGCATCACCCTTTAGGCAATTACCAATACGCGACAAGGATTCGAAATCACTCCAATTATTTAATATTTTAGCGCGATCAACCTCCTCACACCAATCGTCGATATTATGTAGGGTAGGATCAAAGTTTGAAATATAAAAATGTTGAGATCTGCCAACAGTATTAATTGATCGAATAGCATCCACAATACGATCAGTTATCATAGCTTGTGCTGAATTCGGAGACCCATTCGCGTCCCTAGCCAAACGATCCGACACACGCACCGACGCCTGCTCAGATACTCGTCCCGACGCACGTAATGGTGGTGTTCTAGAGCGAGAACGCGAATGACGATGGCGGTTATGTCCGCGAGGCGGTGACATACGTTGAGACACAACCTCTCTAGGCAAAGGTGAAACCAAACGACGGCGACGTTCCGGCGGCGGTGACGAACGACGCACGCTACGCGATTCTATACGGCCTGGCGATCGTGACGTATTGCGTTCCAGCGACGGTGTTCGCACACGCTGCAATGACCTTCGATCACATACACTATTATTCACTAAAGTTTTATCACGATCACGCGAACGTACTGGCAAGGGTGAAGCCCTCGTTTTATCTTCTAGCGTTTTCAGGCGAGACGTCATTGCTTGTATCTCAAGCCTTAACATGTCGTTTTCATTTGAGGATTGCTCGCGGTACCGACTATTTTGGCGCCCCTGACTATTACGACAATCGTGGTGCACACTTTGGTCGCGACGCGGGCTATTATCGCGGCTGCCGCGGTGATGATCACGATTACGGTCTGCCATAATAACGTTTTAAACACAAGATAACCGAAAACAACGAACCAACGTATAAAAACAACACTAATAAATAAAGTTTGACACAAAAAGTAAAATAAATCAGCTACCTCCTAAAAGTACTACAGAAAAAATAAATCGTGACCAAACTAAAAAAAAAGAAATAGAAAAGTGGGCAAATAGAAATGGGAACTATCCCACTTCTGATTTTGGAAATTAAACCAGAAGTGGCTTTTTTTTAAAATAATTATGCAAATACCTACAGAAAGTGAATTAAAAACAAATCAAACTGACAACAATTCTATATTAAGAACCTAATAACAAAATAGCGAACACACAAAATAGCAATAATTAAATGGCACAATCAGTGACGTAACAATTTAAAAAAACAACCGACAGGGTGACGTCGTAACGGTCTTACTCTCACGATGTCTCGAAGCGGAAAGGGGCCGGTGCTAGCAATGCACCGCCTTATATAGGTCTTCCCCCTCCTTATCTTTCTATCTTCTACAGTATATTCTAAACTCATATATTTTCAACTATTTATTAATTAAATCCATTTATTTTAATCCTTATAAGTTTGATGTTGCCGAACATCTATGAAGACTCAGATGCTTACCCATGTACGTCCAACTTTAGACACCAGCGCCAAAAACCAGCGTTCGAGATGCTTTGTAGTATTTTCTTTCTGCATCGAAAATTGATCCTCAAAGTCATGACGATAAGGAGTACAATCGCGTATGCAGGATATTTCTAACTTCCAAATGTTGTTGGAAGAAAAATACTTTCATAGAACATTGATCCGTAAATATAAATAAAGAGCACAATTGTGTTTACTAAGAAATACTTCCAAACCTAAAAAGTAAAAATACCAACGTACTTTGAAGTACGTAGGTATTTTTACTCTAGCCTTTAAGCCTTGTTGAAAGAAATAACACTTGCTTAAAACATTGATCGTTAAATCGTCGAGGAAGTCGGCTAAAGAAATACTTCTAGCCAAACCTTTTAAGATAAATACTTAAATAGGTACTTGCGTAGAACATTGGAATATCTGTAACTTATGGGTGATACACCAATCGATCTATCGACGTTGATCGATTGATGTAATATCTTTGGTTGATCGACGGATCGACGTCGATCGATTGATGTAATAGCTTTGGTTGATCGACGGATCGACGTTGATCGATTGATTTAATAGCTTTGGTTGATCGACGGATCGACGTTGATCGATTGATTTAATAGCTTTGGTTGATCGACGGATCGACATTGATCGATTGATGTAATAGCTTTGGCTGATAGACGGATACCGGTCGATAAAATATCGATCGGTTGACGTCGACTTACCCATTCTACCATCGATCGACGATTAATCTGTTGGTGTAATAGTAACCATCGATCGACGTCGACTAATCCATTCTACCATCGATCGATGTCATCGATCGATGATTGGTCGATTGGTGTAATAGTAACTATCGATCGACGTCGAATAATCCATTCTACCATCGATCAATGTCATCGATCGACGATTGGTCGATTGGTGTAATAGTAACTATCGATCGACGTCGACTTATCTATTCTACCATCGATCGATGCCATCGATCGACGATTGGTCGATTGGTGTAATGGTTACTATCGATCGAGGAGGACTAATCCATTCTACCATCGAACGCTGGCATAGATCGACAATCGATCGATTGGTGTTATAACAACACCCTAATATAAATAAGCGGAGCAAGCAGCCAGCCGAGTAAAATACTTTGAATTCTCAAGTCTTGTTGAAAGGAAAATACTTGCATAGTCTATTGATCCGTAACTTAACAAAGATAAGGAGCAGAATCGCGTGTACAAATAAAAATCTTCAAACCTTTAAAATAATAATTCTTGCATAGAACATTGATCCGTAACTAAATATAAATAAACAGGAGAATTGCGGCGAGAGTCGACGGAGCGAGTAGAAGAGTAAAATACTTTGTAGGTAAAGCGAGTATTTCGGTTCGCCACTTGCTCGGCGTACTTGCAAGTAAATATCTGGTGTATCGACCTAGTCGCGTAAATATACGCACCTAGAGTTTTTGGCGGGCTTTTTTCGAGTGAAATTCTGTGGCTGTTCTAATTATTCGCAAATCGACGTTTTTTTGTCCACTGTTTGTGTTAGAAGAACTACAAAGTATTTTCCCATCTATTCGCTCTCGTGCTGGTGATGGTATCATTGGTAACGGTTTGATCGGCAATAGCTTGGCTGCTCTAGAGATCATTTCCACCTGTGGCGGTGGAATGCTTGTTTCCAGTGTCAGAGTGTGTATGAGCTCTGTCCGTGGCTGGTGAGCTGCCGTTCGTGAGTGCGGTGGCTTTGGAGAGCGTGTTGCCCAGTGCTGGTGCTGGCACCGTCAGCTACAGCTGCGGTAATGGTGTAGTTGCTATTGAGAGAATCGCTCCTTCTGTTGCTGCCTCCGTCGCTGCCAGTGCCTATGGCACTTCAGGTTCCTATAGGCTTGAAGCTGGCTACGGAACCGGTGTTGCTGCCATCAGTCCTGCCGCTATCGGACACGGCTATGGTGGCCGCAGCTGTGGATGCGGATGTTACTAAGACTTGAAATTTAAAACTGTTTACCCGAAAATAGTTCAATAAACTCATTTGCCATTTATTTTATGTATGCTTTATAAGTACTCAAAATGCCTGCTGTGCGTATATTGGAAGAGGTCTTTTTTTTTTGGTGGTGGGAATTCATTGAATGACTTCTGCCGCTCTGGGTGGAGCTGAGGGCGTGTCAGAATCTTACTGACTTAAATCCACCCCCGTTCCTTACCCGGGCCTGCGGACGGCGAGCAGTGGGTAGCTCGCCGTCCGATCAGCACCAGGCCCGTGAGACGACGGCAGGTAGTATTCGACGCGCGCCTCAAAGAGATGATTGTCAGCCACCACAGAAATGTGTCCATCGTCGCTGGTGCCTGCATGCCTAGGGGTATCGGATAAATTCTTAACATGAGTTATCGCACCCCTGGGTACTCAGGCAGGGAAGGAACAGGGATGGGTTTTAGTCAGTAAGAGTCTGACACGCTGATGATGATTTCCCGACCCACAAAAATAAAACTCCTGTTTCTTCAGTTGCTTGTGCCAGGGCCGTGGGAACTCTTTTTCAAATATATTCTCGACCCAGACAAGTATTTATCCAGGCGGACCTCGTCAGTTTTCCTGCGCCTCCCGACGCCCGGGGCGTCTCCGCAGAACAGAAACTTCGAAGACATGTGACATCCACCAACCCGCTTTGGGCCAGCGTGGTCGATTAAGGCCCACACTCTGTCACAGAGAGGAGACCTGTCTCAATAGTGGCAACATTAAAAGGCTGGTTATGCTAATGCTTATGTTGAACATCGTGAGAATAAAATACCGACGTGCTTAATTACACGGTTT
Source organism: Polia nebulosa (assembly GCA_951329385.1). Taxonomy (NCBI): domain Eukaryota; kingdom Metazoa; phylum Arthropoda; class Insecta; order Lepidoptera; family Noctuidae; genus Polia; species Polia nebulosa. The sequence continues at coordinate 19,808,469 of OX589614.1, forward strand.
GTGAATCCTGACCTAGTACAAGCTATCTCCAATTACTGGTTGTTGTGATATGAAAACTGATCGCTGCTCATGTTTCTTAGAAGGCACGAGCCACAACGAAAATAAACGCTAATTTGTTTATGAATTAAACGTCGACTCATCAGACATTGACGTACATGGGTTCTCATATGAACCAGTGTAGATTGTATGAACTTTAAAATTTCGTAAATTTTCCAATGTTATTCTGCTATGAATAGCAGAATAATAATTCGATGGAAATGTAAAACTAGACTTTGTTTTATATTTACAAAATAAAAATCACTCATCTGATGAGCAGTTCCCGTAGTTCGCTTGCATCGCAGTTACTATTTGTCACAAACACCTCTTATTTCCTTATCTTTCGAGAGTGAAAAAGTTTACAGATAAAATACCTAAGGTACCTACGTGCAGAAACAGAAGTGAATTCAGTCGAGACAACAACCATAAACATCTGGTTGGTAGAGATATACAACCATAAACAATATATATTTCTAAAAGTCTGTAATATTTGTACTAAAATGTCACAGAGTCTATTCTTTTTTGACAGACTTTTTTTATTATAAATGGGTTTGCTCTTGACTCTAGTCTAGGCCAGAGGTGACAGAGACAAAGTCAACGATGGAACGAACTTACTCAGAAGAAGACTGTTCACACACACATACGCAGGTAGAGAGGCCACTCCTTTGCTGTGCGCATTATGAAAGACGTTTTGAAATGCTTAGTGCGAATTGATGGAATAGTAACAAGGTAAGGATGGTAACTAGCAGTGCGTCTAGATGCCCGATGGTAGAAGGGGGCCGATGGGATGAGTACTTGGAGTTCTTGGGCACAATCTCCGAAGTACAAAATATCACATACTGTAGCGTAAATAAAAAGAAAACGCTTACACGATCACTTGAATATGTTTAATTTTAAAAAGAGACCAAAAAAATACAGAACGTAATTCACAATTATAGATTGTTGCATCGAGAGCAAAGTAAGTTAGTGTTAATTTTTTTTATTTTTGATAGGCACGCGTTTGACCACTATCTCACCTGTAAGCGATGATGTGGTCGAAGATGGAACACGCTTGCCTAGAAGTAACCTATTCACGCTTGACTTAAAGACTCCCAGGTTGTAGCTATCAGGAAACACAGACTCCGGTAGGGAATTCCACTCCCTAGCTGTACGCACAATGAATTTGTTCTCAAAACATTTTGTGCGTATGGATTTTATTTTTGGGGGTTGAGAAATCATCCATTGTCTTCTCCCGCTCTGGGTAGAGCGGGAGGGCGTGTCAGACTATTACTGACTAAAACCCACCCCTGTTCCTTCCCTGCCTGAGTGCCCAGGGCTGCGGTAACTCATTTTCAGAATTTATCCGCTACCCCTAGGCATATGGATCGGATGTTATGTTGGTGGTACTAAATTACCACGAGTGTGTTAAAATTTTTCTGTATATGTACGAGTATCTGTAGATATGTAACCAGATGTATGTAAATATTTAATATTCGTTACTCATTTATTTATCTATTGATCATCTATTGATAATCTATTGATAATCTATTGAAAGTCTATTGAAAGTCTATTGAAAGTCTATTGAAAGTCTGTTGAAAGTCTATCGAGAGTCTATCGAAAGTCTATCGAAAGTCTATCGAAAGTCTATCGAAAATCTATCGAAAGTCTATCGAAAGTCTATCGAAAGTCTATCGAAAGTCTATCGAAAGTCTATCGAAAGTCTATCTAAAGTCTATCGAAAGTCTATCGAAAGTCTATTGAAAGTCTATCGAAAGTCTATCGAAAGTCTGTCGAAAGTCTATTGAAAGTCTATCGAAAGTGTATTGAAAGTCTATTGAAAATCTGTTGAGTCTTGAAAATCTGTTGAAAGTCTATTGAAAGTCTATTGAAAATCTGTTGAAAGTCTATCGAAAGTCTATCGAAAATCTATTAAAAATCTATTGAAAATCTATCTATCTATCTATTTACCCATTTATTTACCCATTAATTTACCCATTCATTTACCCATTCATTTACCTATTTATTTACCTATTTATTTACTTATTGTGAATGTGGTGTTTTAAGGAAGGGATTTATTAAGAAAAGCACAAAGACAAGAGTATGTATTTATTTCCAATAGGCTTGTCATCAATCAAAATCTAATTGCCTGTTCGCAAAACTAGGTCTTCGTGGAGAAGAACGGTAAGAAACTCCACGGTAGCTCTCTTTTATTATTACATCGTCACATCATAAATATTCGTTTATCGCAATAAATCTAATTATAGGTGCGGGGGGGGGGGGGGTATTGTATCACCTAAGCCATATTTACAACGATAAATATCTTGTGGTATATAACAACCACTATCGTAGTAGTGTATATAACACAACGTTACGTAACAATATACATAACTTTGCATTACATGGCTCATAAATCTTCTTTTTTTTTTTTTTTTTTTTTTTACTATATAAAAATAAGTCGGGTTTTCCTTCCTGACGCTATAACTCCAGAACGCACAAACCGATTTCCACGGTTTTGCATTCGTTGGAAAGGTCTCGGGCTCCGTGAGGTTTATAGCAAAGAAAATTGTGGAAAAAGGAGATCGGACATTTTTGTATGGGCTCTGGCCCAAGTGGCGTCGGAGCATTACGCTGATTTTGTTAAAAGCTTACTTTTTTTGTATGGGTGCAAAAAAATCTATCCTGGGAGAAAAAAGTTACAGTGTTTATTAAAATACTCATATATCGAGCTATTTTCAACTATTTCAATGTGCCTAGCATTTTCCCAACTACCTTGGGGTCGGCTTTCAGTCTTACCGGATGCAGCGAGATCTCTACAACTCAGTTACTGGGTAATTCGATACCCCCTTTTTTTTTTTTTTTTTTTTGATAAGATTGGTTGTCAGAATTTCGGGCTTCTGACGACCCGACACGATTCTCAAAAATCAACGATTGACAGCCGGGACCAACGGCTTAACGTGCTTTCCGAGACAAGGAGGAGTCTCGGTATGTAAAGATCGACCCGTGCGGCTGTTATTACTTTAGCCATGAGCTCCTCTTATAATGTATATTCTAAACTCATATATTTTCAACTATTTATTAATTAAATCCATTTATTTTAATCCTTATAAGTTTGATGTTGCCGAACATCTATGAAGACTCAGATGCTTACCCATGTACGTCCAACTTTAGACACCAGCGCCAAAAACCAGCGTTCGAGATACTTTGTAGTATTTTCTTTCTGCATCGAAAATTGATCCTTAAAGTCATGACGATAAGGAGTACAATCGCGTATGCAGGATATTTCTAACTTCCAAATGTTGTTGGAAGAAAAATACTTTCATAGAACATTGATCCGTAAATATAAATAAAGAGCACAATTGTGTTTACAAAGAAATACTTCCAAACCTAAAAAGTAAAAATACCAACGTACTTTGAAGTACGTAGGTATTTTTACTCTAGCCTTTAAGCCTTGTTGGAAGGAATAATACTTGCTTAAAACATTGATCGTTAAATCGTCGAGGAAGTCGGCTAACGAAATACTTCTAGCCAAACCTTTTAAGAATTGAAAAAAAAACATTCCATAATAAACTGTTGTTGGATTTTTAGCATGTGATGTTATATGTCTGTCCTATTCATTTTCCTAGACTCTGCTTAAGTTAGAGTAGGAAAGCAGTACTGTAGACAGGCAATATTTATCATTATATCCGACCCGAGAGATGGAACCTCTTTAAGCCTTAGTGCATACCGAGATTTTTGACGTTAGACTCGATGAGTCATCAGTGCAGCGGAGGGGATATATTATATTAAATTTACAGTTGAACCCCGATTCGGAGGTCGAATATGATTCCTGGTTATCGTTTGAAGAAATGTTTTGTTTTATAAAACAGGTTTTGCTCGATAACAAAACCGAGTGTCCTGAACCTGAACCTCAACCTTCATTACAAAAATCTAATTCTCGCCTTCCGCCCATTGATTTGATGTCATTTGACGGTAATGTCAAGAAATGGCCATTGTTTTATCAACAATTTAAAAGCATGATACACGATAACGCATCGCTCACTAATAGTGAAAAAGTATTTTTTTTTTTTTTTTTTTTTTTTTTTTTTTTTTTTAGTTTTTTTTTAACTCTTTTTTTTATAAGTGTTTTTTGAATATCATTATGAAGACATGAAATCGTATTTAGAATTATTAAGATTGATTATTTTAAGTTCAAATAAAATGTGATTGCTTATTTGAATATTTTAAGGTGATAAAAATTACTCAAATGTTTAAGTTTATTGCTCTAGATAATTAAGTACTAATTAATTCAAACTTTTAAATTTATTTTAAGATTTGTTAATTAAAATCCGGAATTTAATAGTAAACAACAAATAAAAACATTCTGTGGACTTGAGTCATCAGACATGTAGCAACCCTAACCGAAGTTGAGTATAAATACGACCGCCCGACCGCTCACAAGTCATCCCCCCCGATCACCATGTACGATAAACCTATTCCTTGGGAGAAAAAGGCTAAGTACTTGGGTGTCGTACTAGACCAACACCTAACTTTCGCGCAGCACATAAGAGAGGCCCGCTCGCGGGCCGCTTTTGCGCAAGGTAGGCTTCATAGTATCCTAAACAAAAACAGCACTATGTCATTCAAGTGCAAAATGCGTACGTTCACCACGGTCATTCGACCAATCATGACGTACGCTGGCCCTGTCTTCGTACACGCCAAGCCCTACCTCTTACACAAAATGCAGACTCTTCAAAACCGCTTCCTCCGCAACGCGGCGGGAGCTCCTTACTTTGTCCGTAACGAAGAGCTGCATGTTGACTTCCGACTCCCTACTATCCAGCAGTTCCTGAAACGACTCACCAAGCGTTTCATGGATACTGCTGAAAAACATCGAAACCCCCTAATTGTATCGGCCGCCCGATACGTACCCTCCCGCATCTCCAAGGTGCGCCGGCCCAGACATACCCTACTCATACCTGATGACCCCACTGCTAAATAAAAGACGTGCGTACGAGCCAAACGTATATTGAACTGATGTCAGTTACAAACACAATTGAGCGCTAGCTTAAAACTACCCACATATATAACACCTTCACCCTTAATTTCTAATAAACTTATGACTAACACAACTAAACTAACTTATACATATTTAAACTTATTAACTAAACTTATAATAGTAATACTATTCCCTTCTCTACTTATAACAGTCCTCGATACCATATCGTTTGACAGGTTTACGTACACGCCGAAGATTAGGCTGATCATTAGGCACATTGTTATTCGAGCCATGATTATCTATTTCCTGCACATTGGGCACGCTAGATGTTTTTAGCGGAGTTGATGTTAACACAACATCCCTATCGTCGGTTGCTGTAGGTGATGCGCCCTCGGCTACCAACGGCTCAGTTAAGCACGGGCCCGCGACCGGTGCGCCAGACTGTTGGTCGTTGTTCACTGGAAAAATTAGCGAAGGGCGGAATCGTTTTACGGGTCTTTCGCGTACAGGGTGACTGTCACAATTTATTATCTTAGTAACATCTCTTGACACTCTAAGCTTTAGTTGGTCGACATGTCTGTGTTCTTCAGTTCCATTGATAGATCTAACTATGTAATCCGTACTACCTGTCCTTTCTATCACTTTCCCCGCTATCCACTTATCAAAACCCCGATAATCTCTAAACCAGACCTTGTCCCCCGACGTAAATTGTCTAACTTTTCCCCCAGCTGACTTTTCCGCCTGCTTCTGACGAGCCTTTACTAATTCCTTCTGATCAGGTTTTAAGCAATCTAGACGCATGCGCAGATTGCGCCCTATGCACATCTTTGCTGGACTTTCGCCGGTAGTATAGTGTGGTGTATTTCTGTAAGCCAGTAGGAATCTACACAAAGAAGCGTGTATATCTGTGTTAGATTTGATTGCTTTTTTTATATTGCGTTTACATATTTTAACGGCGTTTTCCGCCGCCCCATTCGAAGCCGGGTGATAAGGGGCTAAAAAAATTTGTTCAATCCCATTGGTGCTTAAAAATTGTTTGAATTCAGCACTGAAAAATGGTGGACCATTGTCGCTAACCACCTGTTTCGGCAACCCGAATCTCGCCCACATTTCCCGCAATTCTTTTATTACAGCTTTCGCTGTAGTGCTAGTCATTTTAATTGCCTCTATACATTTCGAATGAGCGTCCACTACAATAAGGTAAGTTTGCCCCGCTATTGGCCCTAAAAAATCAATGTGTATTCTGGTCCATGGGCGGTCTGGCCATGGCCAGGCGCGTGGTGCGTGCGCTGGAGGAGCGTCAGCTACCGCGGCGCATATGGTACAGGCGCGACACGCTGCTTCTATAGCCTCGTCTATGCCGGGCCACCACACATAGCTCCGAGCCAATGCCTTTGTTTTCACTACCCCCATGTGACCCTCGTGAAGCTCCATTATTACATTATCCCTGCAAGAGTTTGGAATAACGACCCTATGTCCCCACATCACACAACCTAATTCTAAATATAACTCGTTTTTTCTATTAAAATAAGGTTTTAGTTCTCTCATTTCGACATCGACCGGCCATCCATCATTAATGTATCTACCTACCCTGTTTAATATACAATCCGAAGCCGTTCCTTTTTTTAATTTATTTGAGTCTAAAAGTAATGTTTCTGCCGCAAAATGTAAATATGTTTGTTCCGGAGTGTCTAATTCTTCTTTACAAACTCCCTCCTTATGCTCGCTAATCAACCTAGACAAAACGTCAGCTGTGTTCTTGTCCGTGCGAATATACTCTATATTGAAGTCATAGGCTGATAATTTAATAGCCCATCTCTGAAGCCGACTAGCCGCCGTGTTGGGAATACCGGCATGAGGTCCAAATATTGTTACCAAAGGTTTATGGTCCGTACGTAAAGTGAACTTCCTCCCAAACAGATATTGATGAAATTTGTCCATTGCAAATATGATTGCAAGAGCTTCTTTATGAATCTGACTATAGTGTTGCTCAGCCGCGGTAAGCGAGCGCGACGCGTACGCCACCACGCGCTCGGCGCCGCCGCCGGGCGCGCGCTGCGCCAGCACGGCGCCGAGCCCACGCGAGCTCGCGTCGCAGGTTACTATACTCTCCAACGACATATCGAAATGTGTTAAAACGTCCGCGCTACACAATAGTTTTTTAATTACATTAAAAACCTTTGTATGTGACATTGTCCATTTCCAGTGCCTTCCCTTTTTGAGCAAGACATAAAGAGGGTTAATATGATAGTTTAAATTTTTTATAAATTTTCCATAGAAATTAACCATGCCCAAAAACGACTTTAATTCTGATACATTAGTTGGGTGAGGCATATCTAATATTGGTTTTAATTTTTCCGGATTTACTCGAACTCCCTTTTTATTTATTATGAACCCTAAATACTTCACTTGGTCAGCTATGAACTCACATTTTTCCTTTTTAATTTTTAAGCCATTCGTTTCCAAAACACTAAATACTTGTTCTACGCTTTTTAAATGAGAATCCAAAGATTTACTTTTTATTAAAATATCATCGTAAAATACTACTACGTCGGGTATATTTTTAAAGAGATTTGTCATTAATTTTTGAAAAATTCCTGGACTAGAAGAGAGACCATACACTAACCGGTTGTATTTAAACAATCCTCTATGTGTGTTAATGACTGTGTAGTTTCTCGATGTTTCATTTAAAACTAATTGGTTATAAGCTTGTGATAGATCTATCTTGGTAAAATAATTATTACCACTGAGGTTACTAAATAATTCTTCTACCCTTGGAACCGGATACCTATCAACCAACAAAACTTTGTTAAGTGTCACCTTATAATCCGCACACAGTCGTATTCCGCCGTCCGCCTTCCTCGCTATGACCAACGGTGTGGCCCAGTCGGACCGGTCAACGGGCTCGACGACGCCGGCGCGCAGCATCGCGTCCAACTCCGCGTCCACTCGCGGGAGCAGCGCGTAGGGCACCGGGCGCGCGCGACAGTACACCGGCTGCGCTCCGTCCCGCACGTACAGCTTCACCTCCTCCCCGGTATACTTGCCCAATGTGCCGTCAAATAGGTTCTCATGCCTGGAGATAATATCATTTAGCAAGTTATTTTTACTTGTTACTATATTATGGATTTCTGTACACTTGTTTAGCTTAGGTATTTCCATACACAATTCAGACAACCACTGTCTTCCTAATAAACTGGTACTACCCTTATTTATTACATATAGATCTAACCTTTTCACCTTGTTTTTATATTCCACATTTGTCTCTAGGTAACCTATCGGGTAAACAAATGAGCCGTCATAAAATTTTAACTTTAATTTACATGTTTGTAAAGGTAGATCTCTAAACAGTTGGTTGTATGTAAAATAGCTTATACAAGATAACGCCGACCCCGTATCGACTTCCATTTTTAAGGGTTTATTATTTACATTAACTATCATACACACCGGTCTATACTTGGCTAACGACATCTGGTACATTGCCTCCTCGTCATCACACGACGCGTCCCGTTCTTCCCCGGAGCTGTCTCTCGCCGTCAGTTCTCGTAGGTAGTGCGCTGCGTTGGCGGCGCTGGCGCTCCCCCGGGCGCTCGCGCCGCTTGCAGGCGCTGCCGCACCGCTGCGTCGTTTCCCGCCGTCGCGGTCGTCCGCTGCGCGGTAGCCACTCGCTCCGGGCGCGCGACCTCTGCGTGACCTTCCCCGCGTGCTATTGGACTTTGGACTCGCCGCTGTCATACGGTGATCGTATTCTTTCTTCTTACATACTCTTCGTAAATGGCCCATTTTTCCACAGTAACTGCATTCAAAATCTCTGTACCTGCAGTTTTGCTGTGTATGTCCATTGCCTCCACACGCTGGGCAATTTCCGTTTTCCAGCTTGTGCATCCTCTCGCTAAGTTCCCTTTCCGAAACTTGATCCCGCGAGCCCTCGACAGCCCCGGCGTCCCGCTCGGCTGCTTCCAGGGTATTGGCTAACTGTAGCGCTTTAATGTAGTCCAGATCATTTTCCGCGAATAATCTCTGCCGAATAATATCGCTCCGCAGACCGCACACAAATTGATCCCGTAAGTTTTCTTCTAAGTTTGTTTTAAACTCACAGTACCTCGCCATCTTTTTCAAATCAGCCACGTAGTCGGCTATCAATTCGCCTGGCATTTGCCGCCTTTGACGAAATCTATACCTTTCTGCCAAGATTGAGGGTGTCGGTTGCAGATGTGCTCGCAGTAGATCCACCGCGACTGCGTATGATAAGCTTGACGGCTTCTTAGGACTCGCTAATGTGGACAACAATTCGTAAGCTTGTTCCCCGATAATCGCGATTAAAGTTGGTAACTTTAAATCGTCCGTTATGTTGTTAACTATAAAGTACATTTCGAGCCGCTCAACGTATGCTGACCAGTTACCGGTTTTCACATCAAAGTCTTTGATTTTGCCCACTGACATTGTAATTATTGACCACGATTAGGTACACGGCACAATCTAAAACTATTCTGCACCGAACAAAGTTTCTTTATATTTTTAATCCTCGTCGCCACTGCTAAATAAAAGACGTGCGTACGAGCCAAACGTATATTGAACTGATGTCAGTTACAAACACAATTGAGCGCTAGCTTAAAACTACCCACATATATAACACCCACCACTCTGCTCCAGGAGAGCCGTAGGGAAACCAGCACACTACGCAAACGCAGACCGCCGTCGTTCCGCCCTCGCCGTCGAGGTCCGTCGCGAAGACCCAGTCAATGCCCTCCCAGTCTCTTGCCAGCACGCGCCGCTGAGCCAACTGATTCCCCAATTAATGGAAACTTGATCCAGCCTTCCCTTGCTGTCCCCCCCCCCAGTGACGCCCTAAGCCGAGGCCCGTACTCCGCAGGGAGTGCCCTTAGCGTAGTCACTTAGTTTATAAGAAATAATAAGTCCTGGCTGGAGGCTTTAATAATTAAGAGCCTTCACAGGCAAGCTCGGTTAAGCAGACGACAGCCTCCTAGGCTGACCTGCAAGATGTCACTCAAAAAAAAAAAAAAAAAAGCTCACACGTCATTCTGAGTCGAGACGTCGGACGGTACGGAGCTCTGCAATATAGTAAGACAATTATTATTATTATTATTTACTGTTGATTATTTATTGTGTGTAATTATTGTGTGCTACCTTCCAGCAAGAATATAAGTTGATCACCAGCTGGCCGAAGCCGAAGCCGAAGCCGAAGCCGAAGTCGAAGCCGAAGCCGTGTGTAGTTAGTGGTGGCGGTGTAGCTAGTGGTGGCGGTGTAGCTAGTGGTGTAGGTGTAGCTAGTGGTGTAGGTGTAGCTATTGGTGTAGGTGTAGCTAGTGGTGTAGGTGTAGCTAGTGGTGTAGCTGTAGCTAGTGGTGTAGGTGTAGCTATTGGTGTAGGTGTAGCTAGTGGTGTAGCTGTAGCTAGTGGTGTAGCTGTAGCTAGTGGTGTAGGTGTAGCTAGTGGTGTAGCTGTAGCTAGTGGTGTAGGTGTAGCTAGTGGTGTAGCTGTAGCTATTGGTGTAGGTGTAGCTAGTGGTGTAGCTGTAGCTAGTGGTGTAGGTGTAGCTAGTGGTGTAGGTGTAGCTAGTGGTGTAGCTGTAGCTATTGGTGTAGCTGTAGCTATTGGTGTAGGTGTAGCTAGTGGTGTAGCTGTAGCTATTGGTGTAGGTGTAGCTAGTGGTGTAGCTGTAGCTAGTGGTGTAGGTGTAGCTAGTGGTGTAGGTGTAGCTAGTGGTGTAGCTGTAGCTATTGGTGTAGCTGTAGCTAGTGGTGTAGGTGTAGCTAGTGGTGTAGCTGTAGCTAGTGGTGTAGGTGTAGCTAGTGGTGTAGCTGTAGCTAGTGGTGTAGGTGTAGCTAGTGGTGTAGGTGTAGCTAGTGGTGTAGGTGTAGCTAGTGGTGTAGGTGTAGCTAGTGGTGTAGGTGTAGCTAGTGGTGTAGGTGTAGCTAGTGGTGTAGGTGTAGCTAGTGGTGTAGCTGTAGCTAGTGGTGTAGGTGTAGCTAGTGGTGTAGGTGTAGCTAGTGGTGTAGGTGTAGCTATTGGTGTAGGTGTAGCTAGTGGTGTAGGTAAAGCTAGTGGTGTAGCTGTAGCTAGTGGTGTAGGTGTAGCTAGTGGTGTAGCTGTAGCTAGTGGTGTAGGTGTAGCTAGTGGTGTAGGTGTAGCTAGTGGTGTAGGTGTAGCTAGTGGTGTAGGTGTAGCTAGTGGTGTAGGTGTAGCTAGTGGTGTAGGTGTAGCTAGTGGTGTAGGTGTAGCTAGTGGTGTAGGTGTAGCTAGTGGTGTAGGTGTAGCTAGTGGTGTAGGTGTAGCTAGTGGTGTAGGTGTAGCTAGTGGTGTAGGTGTAGCTAGTGGTGTAGGTGTAGCTAGTGGTGTAGGTGTAGCTAGTGGTGTAGGTGTAGCTAGTGGTGTAGGTGTAGCTATTGGTGTAGGTGTAGCTAGTGGTGTAGGTAAAGCTAGTGGTGTAGCTGTAGCTAGTGGTGTAGGTGTAGCTAGTGGTGTAGGTGTAGCTAGTGGTGTAGGTGTAGCTAGTGGTGTAGCTGTAGCTAGTGGTGTAGCTGTAGCTAGTAGTGTAGGTGTAGCTAGTGGTGTAGGTGTAGCTATTGGTGTAGGTGTAGCTAGTGGTGTAGCTGTAGCTATTGGTGTAGCTGTAGCTAGTGGTGTAGGTGTAGCTAGTGGTGTAGGTGTAGCTAGTGGTGTAGGTGTAGCTAGTGGTGTAGCTGTAGCTAGTGGTGTAGCTGTAGCTAGTGGTGTAGGTGTAGCTATTGGTGTAGCTGTAGCTATTGGTGTAGGTGTAGCTAGTGGTGTAGGTGTAGCTAGTGGTGTAGCTGTAGCTAGTGGTGTAGGTGTAGCTAGTGGTGTAGGTGTAGCTAGTGGTGTAGCTGTAGCTAGTGGTGTAGGTGTAGCTAGTGGTGTAGGTGTAGCTAGTGGTGTAGCTGTAGCTAGTGGTGTAGCTGTAGCTAGTGGTGTAGCTGTAGCTAGTGGTGTAGGTGTAGCTATTGGTGTAGCTGTAGCTATTGGTGTAGGTGTAGCTAGTGGTGTAGCTGTAGCTAGTGGTGTAGGTGTAGCTATTGGTGTAGCTGTAGCTATTGGTGTAGGTGTAGCTAGTGGTGTAGGTGTAGCTAGTGGTGTAGCTGTAGCTAGTGGTGTAGGTGTAGCTAGTGGTGTAGGTGTAGCTAGTGGTGTAGGTGTAGCTAGTGGTGTAGGTGTAGCTAGTGGTGTAGCTGTAGCTAGTGGTGTAGCTGTAGCTATTGGTGTAGCTGTAGCTATTGGTGTAGGTGTAGCTAGTGGTGTAGCTGTCCCTAATAGCATTTATTGTGGGCATTCAGTTGGGCCACGTGCACTTCGTGGGTTGGCCAACTGTTAGATTTGGCCATCTAATAGAGGTAGGGCCTACATCAAAGGGCCCACAAAAAATGGCCAAAAAGGGGCCAACAACTGGGCCTGGGGGGGGCCAACAACTGGGCCTGGGGGGGGCCAACAACTGGGCCTGGGGGGGGCCATTGTAGATTTTTATTCCATTGGTTGTTTTGCATTGTGCGGCCTTCTTATACAATATTGACAGTTATCCTACAGTTGACAAATGGTTAGGGTTTGGTTAGGCTGGTTTCACAGCTGTCCGGGAGACCCGTACGGGCCGCCCGTACTGGCACCCGGAACGGAGACATACGTGAGGCGCTAGAACATTGTTTCACAGCGACGCGGAGCGGGTCGCATACGGACCAATCCGCGTCGCTGTGAAACGATGTTCTAGCGCCTACGTAAGTCTCCGTTCTGGGATGCCTTACAGGCGGCCCGTACGGGTCTCCCGGATAGCTGTGAAGCTAGCCTTAAGTGTAGTATTTTAGAATTACAGCTGTGGTACAAATATAATTAGAATTAAAAAATCATCATCATCAGCATTTTAATGTCCCCACTGCTAGAACACAGGCTTCCTCTGTGAGAGGGTGTGGACCGTAATCCACCACGCGGGCCCAATGCAGATTGATGGATGTCACATGTCTTCAAATTTTTGGTACTAGGACTTGCCAGTTTCCTCACGATGTTATCCTTCACCGTTTTGAGAGCAGTAGTGATGAAATAATTTACATAAAGTAAAGCGCCTGCCTGGGTTTGAACTCACAACCTACAACTTGTAAGTCGCGACAGTCACCACTGGGCCACCACTGTTCCAAAAAATATGTTAGGGTAATGCCATATGTGAATAACTCTACATTTGACACGATTTGAGTTTTATTTTGCATTGTTTTACGAATTCCACTATTTTTATAGTACTAATTTCAGTAATTTTGTATAAATATCCTTTAATTAAACCTCCGTGGTAATAAATGTGTACTTTATAACCCCGGTGGCTTTCATGTGTGCCGCTAGTTTGCCTTGCCAAAAACCCGATTCACGCGTTTTAAACCGCTATTATCACTATTAGCCAAGGTCTTTAGACCTGTAACAAGGTTCATACACACGGAACCTGACCAAGTCTGTAGTTACACGATGGCCGCCTGTCAACGGGGACTGACATATGCTGAAACGTGACACGTCCCGGGCTTGAGAGGTTAAAAAAGTTAAGGTTTATTTAAACAAATGTAAATGTGACTGACACTTCATGCAAAATGAACTCGTGATGAAGTGTTTTTGAACTACAGATCTTTCTCGATGCATGTTTTATAACTAATTTGTAATAGTAGTCGTAATTTGTGTTTGTATTTGTACATGAAAAAAAATATTGGGATGTGTTGAAATGGAAAACCTTACATTCGTAAAAACTTTTTTATTAGAAAAATAAATTGTGGCTGACACTAATACAGACCAAAACTGACTAACGTTACTTTGGATTTCAGAATAATCGTATTTTTAAATGAAACTTTACAAAAATAAACATATAAATAAAAAAAAATGCTATTTTTGCGTTTAATTACAAAATGCAGAAAATTATACATTCATAGAAACTTTTTTATTAGAAAAATAAATTGTGGTTGACACTAATACAGACCAAAACGTGACTGACAAACGTCACTTTGAAATTCAAAATAGTCGTATTTTTTAAATGAAACAGAAACGAATACAGCACAATTATAAGAATGACACTTTACAAAAATAAACTTACTCGTATAAAGAAAAAAATGCTATTTTTGCGTTTAATTACAAAATGCAGAAAATCATACATTCATAGAATTTTTTTTATTAGAAAAATAAATAGTGGCTGACACTAATACAGACCAAAACGTGACTAACGACACTTGTGAACATCAGAATGACTGGCCAAAATGACCGATCAGCCTTAAAATATTACTAAAATCTAATGCCTATTTGCTACTATTTGATACGTTTGTTTAAATAATTGGTACCTAATTAATAACTGAGAAAATGAAATCAAAAATTGGGCAGTCATTCTGATGTCAAGATGACTACCCACATTTAGAATCTCCACGTAAGGGCTCCAAAATTTCAATTCGCCTTTAAAAAATTAGTACCTATTTGACACTTAAACATATATTTTTTCTAGATTTTTAGGGCATCATTTAGTTCTACCTAATTTTGAGGACAATGAGTCATTTGTGTTTGCCATTTGTTAATATGACGCTAAGTCATTAAAACCCGCGGGTGCAGTGTTTAATTTTACCTCCAAATTACCACCTCCTTAATTATAGATCAAACAGGTAAGATCAGTATCCTTAAAATCAGCATTTTCAATTTTACCAGTAGATATATTACGCGTGAAAGTGATTTCCTCGGCATTAAAATCATCAGTATAATTTTCTGATATACAATTATTATGATGTTCATTAATAAATGATGAATTAGTACCTGCATTATTACTAGTAACATTACTTTTATCGTTGATCCTTAATTTACCTCTTAATTCAGTTTTTATTGCATTTTGATGACGCCTCTTTGTTCTTGCAGATAGTCCAGAATATTGTCGTGTAGAGCTGCTGTTATTAGCTTCATCATATTCTTCTGTTATCTCTTCCGCCATCTCGATCTCTAGCAAATCTAAACCAGTTTGTTATGACACCTGTGATTCCAGCATCAGTTGCTGTCTCTGCCAACTTGTTTCTTCACACTGCAACTGTAAATATTACGAAGCAATACTTTAGCATTTCATTTAGAATAACACAATCGATAAAGTAATAATAAACCACAAATAATATTACTGGGTAATACGATACCCCTTGATAAGACTGGTTGTCACTTTCGGGCTTCTGACGACCCGTAACGACTGTTAAAGATCCACGATTGATAGCCGGGACCAACAGCTTAACGTGCTTTCCGAGGCACGGAGGAGTCTCAGTATGTAAAGATGGTCACCCATCTATGAATCCCGGCAAACGTAGCTTAAACTGATGGATCGGCCCGTGCAGCTGTTATTACTTAAGCCACGAGCTTCTCCATAAATAAATGAATCTAATATGGTTACATAAATATATCTAATATTATCTGTAATTTTCATAGTCATACCTACTTACAATGACTTTTGACAATAATTGTAAATTTTTCAAACTAAATTTATTTTTTTATCCAGTCCAGTTGCAGTGAATTGCCAGAGAGTTGCTGAAAACCCGTTCCAGATTTCTTCTGGTAATTGTGGCAGTTCCTTTGCCACCAACATAGGCCAAAACATTTATCGGCTCATAGTCAATAAGCAATCATAAATAAACGTAAAACAATGTATGTATACTCGTTCATCTATTAAATTTCATATAATAGTAGTATTATAACTACATAGTATATCATCAGTACGTCCAGTGGTCTTGCTTGCTTGTAAAGCTTGTATATTTCTATCAGAATATTGTACTTACCAATTGTTCTTTGTGTTCTTCATCTTCAAGCCAATTTTCTATTTATCTAATATCGTCAAGTGATTTTAATGGTATGTCTATATCTACCAGCAAAGTGGCTGCACTAGACACATGTGTTGAAGGAGAGTGATATTCTCAGTAAAATATCATTTTGAGTTTGCTTCAGGTCCTCCATTGCGGTTTGAATGTGTCCAAGACATTGGGCAATGACATCTAAAATAATAATAATAATAAAGTAATACATTTCCTAGATAGAAGATTCCAAAACAATATAAAAAAGTGTGTGTGTACTTATGTACGCACGTAAGAAGTTATACTTCTTTGGCAAAACCAGATAAAAAACCAAACTGTTACAAAGTTTACAAAACGAAAACAATCATTCTTCATGAACCACAGACCATAGCTAACTTAACGGTGTCGGTTCTAGCTAACTTCAGGCTGTAGGTTTTTGTGACGGTGTGCGAGAGCATCGTAAAAATTTACTCTCATCATTTTGCCCTAACGTACCTAAAGAAGTATAACTTCAAAAACAGTATGCCTACTACTGTTTCTTTTGATAGATTTAAAGTAAAATAAATTCACAATTTTAAGAAAAACAATGATTCACCATCGTGGATTCTAAAATGAATGTCAGATTTGCAATCGGCACCCCCAAAAACCTATTACACGATACCCATATCGAATCTTTGAGAAAAAGTTGCATCCGCCATCTTGGATTTTAAAATGAATGTCTAATTCGCAATCAGCACCCCCAAAAACCTATTACACGATACCCATATCATATTTTAGAGAGAAAGTTGCATCCGCCATCTTGGATTTTAAAATGAATGTCTAATTTGCAATCAGCAACCCCAAAAACCTATTACACGATACCCATATCGAATTTTTGAGAAAAAGTTGCATCTACCATCTTGGATTTTAAAATGAATGTCTAATTCGCAATCAGCACCCCCAAAAACCTATTACACGATACCCATATCGAATTTTTGAGAAAAAGTGGCAGCCGCCATCTTTGATACAAAAATGAATGTCAGATTTGTAATCGGCACTCCCAAAAACCTATTAAACGATACCCATATCGAATGTTTGAGAAAAAGTTGCATCCGCCATCTTTGATTTCAAAATAAGTGTCAGATTTGTAATCGGCACTCCCAAAAACCTATTAAACGATACCCATATCGAATGTTTGAGTAAAAGTTGCATCCGCCATCTTTGATTTCAAAATAAGTGTCAGATTTGTAATCGGCACTCCCAAAAACCTATTAAACGATACCCATATCGAATGTTTGAGTAAAAGTTGCATCCGCCATCTTTGATTTCAAAATAAGTGTCAGATTTGTAATCGGCACTCCCAAAAACCTATTAAACGATACCCATATCGAATGTTTGAGAAAAAGTTGCATCCGCCATCTTTGATTTCAAAATAAGTGTCAGATTTGTAATCGGCACTCCCAAAAACCTATTAAACGATACCCATATCGAATGTTTGAGTAAAAGTTGCATCCGCCATCTTTGATTTCAAAATAAGTGTCAGATTTGTAATCGGCACTCCCAAAAACCTATTAAACGATACCCATATCGAATGTTTGAGTAAAAGTTGCATCCGCCATCTTTGATTTCAAAATAAGTGTCAGATTTGTAATCGGCACTCCCAAAAACCTATTAAACGATACCCATATCGAATGTTTGAGAAAAAGTTGCATCCGCCATCTTTGATTTCAAAATAAGTGTCAGATTTGTAATCGGCACTCCCAAAAACCTATTAAACGATACCCATATCGAATGTTTGAGTAAAAGTTGCATCCGCCATCTTTGATTTCAAAATAAGTGTCAGATTTGTAATCGGCACTCCCAAAAACCTATTAAACGATACCCATATCGAATGTTTGAGAAAAAGTGACATCCGCCATCTTTGATTTTAAAATGACTGTCAGATTTGCAATCGGCGCCCCCGAAAACCTACACGATACCCATATCAATATTATATAATATAATCATATTATTATTATTATTATAACTTCAAAAATAAAAAGGCTGTGACCTACCCGTGTGCAAAATTTCATTCAAATCCCTTCAGCCGTTATTGTGTGATTGACAGGCAAACATACAAACATTCACATTTATAATATTAGTAAGATGTAGGATTGTCGTATTTTATATTAGGGGGTGACATAACCTACCAACACAAGCAATTTTTGCTAAAGAATCAACCTCAAAATTGCGGGTAAAAAATGGTCAAGTAATTGTCAGACTCAATCCCGGGCTGATAAGTTTTAAGTTTTTATATTTCTATGTATTGTAATAATTTTGTGAATACTTATTGTTACTGAAATAATAACTTAATTGTCTGATTAAATAAATAAATAATATTAAATATTATATGCATAGATTTTATTTATTTTGAGGTTGGTCCCATAGTAAAAGTTAGCTGACAAATATTTTGAAATCTTATATTTTCTTACAAGTGACAAACTTTGTTACTTACCAACATTAAAATCTTGTATAAGATTTGGTGATGAACTAGGTGTAGATATACATACTTGTGGTAAAATTATTTTTGGCAGCAGATGGCCATCACTGTCAATTTGAAAAGGACGAACTTCCTTGTCCATTTTTCGGTTTCTACTCCTATAACGGTTGAAGCCAATTCTACTTTCAGCCTTTTTACATTTTTGTCTGACTTTAGAGTCGATCTGTAAAATAATCATTTATTATTAAGGTGTGCAGATACCGGGGCTGTTGTTGTCGTTGATGATACCCAGTAGGTGATTCATGGTCTGGACAGGGGCACCGCACTCACATTGGGTATCAGACCAGTCTATGAATTTTACCAAGTTGTATTTGCAGCAGCCTACCTAAATTTGCAACCCATTGAGTGATTTCCATATAGGCCACTGCAGTTCACGTCCAGGTGGCAGGTGTTCCCTGGGTTCTAAGAAGTCAGGAGCTGGGTGGTATTGGTCTTCCCATGGTTTTCAGGGGTGCATTAAAGGAGCCTTCCCGAGTGGTGTTAACTATATCGTTTTGCCATTCCAAACGCCCTGCACACCCTGGATGGCTAGCAGCTGGTAACGCAGAGTCTAGCTGATCATTCCTTTCACCACAATGGTAAATCCAAACAGCTCTCTTCAGAGCCATGTACAACAGCCCTTTTTAAGGTCACCTAACAATAACAACAACATCTCTGAGGGCACTCACCACAGTCTCTCCAAGTTGCATATTATGTTCATGTATTCAAATGATTTATTTACAATCTGTTTGCAGTAGCCTCAGAATACGAAGGTTTCAAACTCCGGGTTTTAGGAAAGCGGAACAGTTTTTCGTTTTGTTTGGCTGGTGAACAGTCACACTTAAACATTTCCTTCTATTTTTATCCATACCACAAAGGTTCAATTCTCACAAGCTTTTTGAACTCGTGTTACACAAAAAAATGCACTTTATACACATTAAACGGATATTAGTATCTATTAAGTATTTTTATATAGCCACTCGCCCGTCTAGAACCAGAATCTCAGCATTTTTAACATGGCTCAGAACCGTTGCTACCTCAATTATGGCTACCGCGGTGTGTTCCCATTAAAATCGGTTTTTGTCTATGGTCCTCAGCTTTTAGTCGGTTTTTCTCTATTATAGACGTTACTCAACTAAATTTTGCGTCAAATAAAACTGGGCGCACTGTTATGCAAGCTACGAGAATACCAGAAAAAAAAGTTAAAAGTTGATTTTCTGTGGCCATTTTCTGTTGTTGCGAAACTGACAGGAGCTCTGCATTTACAATGTAAATACAATTGTATTTAAAACCCTGTGTATTAGTGTAATATATCAAAAGAATCTTCAAGATTCAAGCTTAACGAAAAACTAAACATGCAGTAGGTTCAAAGTGTGTTGAAAACGACAATATTGAAATAAAAAACAAGGGGAGAGCGCCGCGTCCGGCGTCCGTATTTTGTTGATAATTTTGTATGATTTACTAACTAATCTGTTAGAATATTGCTCGTAATATGGAAATTAGTTCATTATTAGTATTTACACATACTTCGACAGTAAAAATAGGACGAAAATATATAGGATTCCATGTTTTAATGACTTCATTCCACAGGTCGTCAGTACTTGCCATAATTCTGGTTTAAACGCTTTTTTTAAATGTCCACAGTAAAGGTTTGTATAAACATGGAAATTACGAGAGTAATGGCTTGTTTTTTTTCAACGGTTTATCCGACTACGGGGATCACAAAGAAGGGTTATTATTTGAGCTTTAGCACGATGTTTTTAATAAAGCGTACTAACCTTAATGTGATGGTTTGGATTGAATGATTTTGTATTTTTTTCCAACGGTTTACTGACCACAATTTGAGTTTAACCACAATATTAATGCTTACTAATGTGATGGTTCAGATTTAATGATTTAGTATATAAATCTTTTTCAACGGTTTAGCCGACTGCAGCAGAAAGAAGTGTTATGATATTTTCGTTGCACTTTTTTTTCTTTCTTGTCTTTCAATGGTTTTGGGCATGAGAATAATGTTTTTTTTTAATGCCTAATTGCTGTCATAAATTAAAAATAAATTGGAATCTAAGACAAGTTTCGATTTCAGGTCTCAGGATAATTACAATAATTACGGTCTGGAAGAAGAGGAGGAGGATGTGTCTATATATCTGAGTTTCGCTAGCTACTTTATTAAAAAGCCTCCTCCTCGTAATCTGTGTAAACCTCGTAATACACCTTACTTTTAATGTGTGTGTAATGTATTTCGTTAAAGTAAATATGTAAATTAAAAAAAGATATCACATAAAAAAAGTTTATTTTTAAATAGGTAATACATTTTTTACAATATTAAACAACTATGTACATTAATCATTGTCTCATTTCAACAAAAATCACAAAATAAACTAAATGTCGAAATTAAAATATAGGACGGGCAGTATGCAGCCATACGTATGAGCCCTACGGGCGGCCATCTTGCCGTATTTTGCCTTATTTTTGCTAGCGCAGGCGGCATGAAATTAATGCGGGAAGGGGTGTTTTGTTTTCATCTTGTGTGCTACTTAAAACCGTCCAAGTAATGACTTATGGGTATCAAAAGAAAGCTTATATAGTCTAGTTTTATAATACATAGGTTTAAAAGACATAAACTACAAAATTATTAGTAAAAACTTAGTAAGAACAAAAATTTTACTGTTTTTCAACCAAAAATCTCAAGTTTAACTTTTTTTTTAAGTACTTAGAACTAGTTTTTGTGACTTAGTTATCACATATGTCAATTCTATATAGTATCAGCTATACACACGTATTTTTACTTGTGTGTAGAAGCAGGAGATTACGAGATATTAAGCTTTAAATTGGCAACGGGACCCGGCGCTTGCGCGGAAAAATACCAGAGCGAGCGAGCGGACGTAGGTTGTCACTTTTTGGCGTCTGGACTGACGTTTGAAAGGATAGTTGGAACATTATTTCTAGCAAAAACTACCATTCCGAAAGAAAAAAATAACTGTCTCGTCTTGACGTCTGTCACTTTTTTGGCTTTTGTTCCTTGTGGAACAGACTACGGTCAGAGACCATGCTGCCTAGTCATCAGTTAGTTCGTTTTTTTTTTTGTCTTTCTGATTTGTGTATATCTAGTGATTTAGATCATTTTTAGGCATATTTTATTATTATTACATATTTTTCGCTGATATAAATAAGTGTTATTTAAATTAACACTTACAATAATTTACCGGCTATTGCCGATAAGTGAAACCAAACGTGAAACGACGCCATTTTAAAAGTGTTATCACATCACAGTGTTGCCAACTCAGTGGATTTTCCACTAGATGTGGTGGTTTAGACTCCTTTTTTCTTACTGTTTCCTCCAAACTTTAATTTATTTTCTAAAAAATGAAATAAAATTTGGAGGCCCGTAATTCGGAAACGGTGCGTCGGAGGGCCATGCTTCTCAGACCTTAAATTAAATGGTTTCTATGGACAAGGTTAATAAAGTGCTACAATAAAAATGGCTGAAATCAATTAAAAAAAATTGGTTGCCTGTAAAGTCGGTATACGGGCGAAAGTTTTACGTGATAACGACTTTGAGTGGTAAAATAATTTTAATGTGAATATTCATTCATTCGTATACTCTCACTCTCTCTCTCCCGCTCTGTCTCTCTCGCTCTTAGGCGGGCTAACTGTGCTCGAGTGGAAGGGACGCGTGCCTTTCACTTTTTATGTCTGTCTCTCTCGCTCTTAGGCGGGCTAACCATGCCCGAGTGGAAGGGACGCGTGCCTCTCACTCGCTCTCATTGTGAGCGCATAACGTGAGCGGAGCGTAACGCAGTTTCTTGAAGTGTCACCCGGCAAACCAATTTATAAGACGTTGTCACGTCAAAAAAAACTCCGAAAATTTGTCTAAATCCTTTGAAGAGCACTTGGAAATATTTTTGCAATTTTTTTTTTTTCTTAATTCTTTATTGTACACAAAATTTTTACATATTACATATGGTTACACAATTCATGTACAAAGGCGAGCTTAACTCAATGTTGAGTTTTCTCCCAGCAAACCTTTGAGTGATAGAGAGAGATCACTGTTGAGGGTAGGATCCAGTGTACAATACTTATAAACCTACATAAATAATTCTAAATATATATTATACATATTAATACCAATATAATACTAATATTATGTCAATTTGAAAGGAAGTGCTTTTTTATTTTCTTCTTGAAGACATCTAGAGAAGGACTGTCGCGTAGGGAGTGTGAGAGAGAGTTCCAGAGACGCAATGCAGTAACAGAAAAGGAGCCATTATAGCGGCTGGAAGTGTGACGCAGAATATGAAGGAGAAGAGAATTGGCAGTGCGATAGGGTTTACCCCTCGGAACGAAGTACTCAAACCGTTCACGAAGGTATTGAGAAGAATTAGGATTATGCAGGATAGTATAGAGAAGAGATAGGATAAGGGTATCTCGGCGATGCCAAATTGGCAGCCACCTCAATCTGGTCCGAAACTTCGACACATGGTCGTACTTGCGGAGGCCAAAAATGAAAAGGATGCATAAGTTCTGCAGCCGCTCGAGTTTGTTAAGGAGTACCTCCGTTGCATCTAGAAAACAGACATCCGCATAGTGTATTAGCGGTAGGAGAAGAAATTGTGCAAGAGTGACCTTAGTGTGAAATGGAAGAATAATAAGAATTTTTGGAGACGTTTAAGAGACTGAAAAGAGTAGAAAACCCTCTTACTAACGTCAGCATTATGAACCTCCCAAGAGAAGTTAGTGTCTATATGGACGCCTAGGTTTTTAGCGCTTTACGAGTACAATATGGGCACCGAATCATACACTACTGGCGGGCGAGACTGATGATCTAAGAGGCTGAGCATGTAGCTTGCGACTTAGTTGGGTTCAGTAAGAGTCCAAAGGATTTAGCCAACTTGTTGATATTTTCAAGGTCATCATTGATGGCATCCACAGCGCCAGCGAGTTAACCCATTCTAAAGTGACGGTATAACTGCAAGTCGTCTGCATAGAGATGATAGTTAGAAGTAAAGACCTCAGTGATAGCGTTTATAAAAACTGAGAAAAGAAGAGGAGAGAGGACGCCACCCTAAGGTACAACCGCAGCCAAATCACACCATTCAGAGAAATCCTCATCAGACCGAACATACTGCGAGCGGCCTCGAAGATAAGATTTGAAACACTCAATTACTGGCGCAGAGACATTAAGGGAGGAAAGGATTCCTAAGAGAATGTCAAAGTAAACTGAATTAAAGGCACTGCTGAAGTCCAGTAAAACCAACACTGTCAAGCATTTGTTTTCCATAGCCAGTCTTATATCGTCAGTTATTTTGACAAGAGTTGTCACAGTGCTATGGCCAGGTCTGAAACCAGAGGTAAGGACTCAGCATGCCATTAGAGGATAGATAACAAGACAGTTGCTTCTGAACAACGCTCTCGAGAACTTTGGAAAGGATTGGGAGGATGGATATTGGACGGAACTGAGATGGAGAAGAGGGATTTGAAACTTTAGGAAGTGGTAAGACGTGAGCCTTCTTCTAAGCAGAAGGAAACGTGTTAGTGAAAAGAGAAAAAATTACTATGTGAGTTACAACAGGAACTATTTCACTCAAAATAGGTAGGAACATTTGGAACTGAAGACCATAGTCACCTAACGCCTTAATGGAGATGGATTGAAAACATTTCTTAATATCTAGCTCAGTAATTTGGTGGAAAGTGAAAGAAGTATTTGCTGGTAAAGGAAGATTGGAAAGATCACTGAGAGTCGAAGATTTAACATCGATATCGAGTATAATTGGTGATGTAGAAAAGTGCGCATTAAGTGCATTGAGGTCCATTTTATCAGAAGTACTCTTGCTAGAGGCTTTGCCAATACCAATAGTCTTTAAAAATTGCTATACTTGTGTCGGGTTGAAGTTTTCAATTGAGTTGTGAATGTGATGCCTTTTGGCATTCCTACACAAACAACTGCAGCGATTTCGCATCTTCTTATAAAGGTCCCAGTTTTCCTCAGTAGCCCGATTCCTGTATAAACGCTTGGCCTTATCACGTTTCGCCATCAGGTTTTTTATAGCTGGGGAAAGCCATGGTGCAGGAAGGTGTTTGACTCTTACCTTTTTAAGGGGTGCATCATACAAATTCAATATAGTACTGCTGAAAACTGACACCATAGAGTCCATATTCTTGCCGGTGAACACAGAAGACCAGTCAATCCCACCCGCATCAGCCCTCAAACGCTCCAAATCAACGTTTTTAAAACTGCGAAGAAAGAGAAATTTGGCCTTGCGTTGAGGAAGTCAAATTTTATAGGAAAGGTAAATGAGGTCATGGTAGCATTCTGTTACTTTCTTAGTCCACTTTCCTGTTGTTGATCTCATCATGTGACCAGTCCATTTCCATTTTAACTAAATACAAATAACAATAAAAATAAATAAATAATTTAAAAAAAATTTAAGTAATCTAACAATAAACAAGAAAAAAATAATTTCAGCACTCAAACCTCGATGCACTCGCCGGCTACATTAGTTTTATAATTAAAAGATAAAAAGGCTGTAGTCCAAACAAAATAAATACACGTTAGTATGTTTCCGAACGAAAACTTTGAGTAACACCGAACGGTCTAAATGTCAAATGACAATAATAACATAAGTAAAAAATCAAATCAAAACAAAAAACTAAAAAAATTGAATGACCGACACATGAACGACATAAAACATAAAAATGATAAGTACCTAGTATATTATATACTCAGAAAAATGGAAGACCCGCAACGAAGACTCATCACTTTACTGTCTAGCAAATTCTCTTATCGGGCACTGGCTTCGAAGTTACGGCTGAGGGCTCAGCAACGGGAAACTGAGCAACAAGTTCTTGATATTCCGAAGCAAACTCAATCTTCCGTCGCGATTTTTCGGAAACCTGGATGACAATCTTCCCCTCAGACGTCCAACACTTATGTATTCCGAAGTACTTCCGAGCATTCATAAAAATATCGTGTCTGAGCTTAGTCAGGAACTCAGAAAGCATTAAACCAGAGCCTTTTAGCTTGGTTGTTATTTCGCCACACCTCATTCCTTACGATGCGGCTTTCAAATCTAACTAAGAGGGGACGAGGTTTGCTGGTGTTGCTTCCAAGGCGGTGACAGGCTGTTATATCTTTAGAGGCGACGTTGGCCATTTCCAGACGCTCCAAACCTTCAGGAAACCATTGCTTAGATCTGCTCCCTTGTCCTCACTCAGGCCATGCAACAGAAGAACCTTAGCACGGGTTGTCATTTCGTGCCTATCCAGCCAAACACAAGCAACTCCATCTGGGATTTCAGTGAACTCAATGTTTTCCAAACTAGGGTCTTCAACTCAGTGAAGTCCTTGGATAGGCTGGCAATAGTCTTATGTGAAGCTTCACCACTGGCATTCTTCAAGTCTTCCTCATATTGTGACATTCTTGAAGCAAATGTAGGAGACAGCTCCTCCACAGTGCTTGACGATTTGGAGTACAGGTCCATTTCAGCAAAGAACAGTGCTTGCAGTGTAGAGAAGTGGTGTCAAGGAGATTTGATAAACTGACTGAGTGCACCAGAGGTTAATGTACTACTTTATTATGTTTCTTGCATTTAAAAGTTGTTTTTAATATTTTATTAAATTAATTATATGAGAGCTCAAAATTGTAACTGTATTATTTGGGACTACCCTCCAATTACTCAATTTTTTCTCAATAATTTCTCGAGATTTTTACATCATCTCATGGTTTTCGACTAGAGCAACAATTTCTTCCTTGAAAAGATTTTCATCCGAGCAACTATTTTGAAAATATGGAGCGTTTTGTAAAAAGTAAAATAAAATTTGGAGGCCTATAACTCGGGAACGGTGCGTCGGAGGGCCATGCTTCTCAGAGCCTAAATGGTTTCTACGGACAAGGTTAATAAGGTGCTCCAATAAAACAGGCCGAAATCTGTTAAAAAAAATCTCTGAAAATTTTAATGATCCGGCCCGACACTTAGAAGAATTTTGCAATCATTTTTTTTTTTCTCAATAATTTCTCGAGTTTTTTACATTATTTCATGGTTTTCGAGTAGAGCAACAATTTATTTCTCAAAAGATTTTCATCCGAGCAACCATTTTGAAAATATGGATCGTTTTGTAAAAAATAAAATAAAATTTGGAGGCCCATAAGTCGGGAACGGTGCGTCGGAGGGCCATGCTTCACAGAGCCTAAATGGTTTCTATGGACAAGGTTAGTAAGGTGCTGCAATAAAAAGGGCAGAAATCTGTTAAAAAAAAAACTGAAAATTTTACTAAGTCCTTTGATGATCGCGCACACTTAGAAAAATTTTACAATAAATTTTTTTTCTTAAATAATTTCTGGAGTTTATACATTATCTCATGGTTTTCGAGTATAGCAACAATTTCTTTCTTAAAAGATTTTCATCCGAGCAACCATTTTGAAAATATGGATCGTTTTGTAAAAAATAAAATAAAATTTGGAGGCCCATAACTCGAGAACGGTGCGTCGGAGGGCCATGCTTCTCAGATCCCAAATGGTTTCTATGAACAAGGTTAGTAAGGTGCTGCAATAAAAAGGGCAGAAATCTGTTCAAAAAAAATCTCTGAAAATTTTACTAAGTCCTTTGATGATCGCCGACACTTAGAAAAATTTTGCAGTAAATTTTTTTTCTTAAATAATTTCTCGAGTTTTTACATTATCTCATGGTTTTCGAGTAGAGCAACAATTTCTTTCTTAAAAGATTTTCATCCGAGCAACCATTTTGAAAATATGGATCGTTTTGTAAAAAATAAAATAAAATTTGGAGGCCCATAACTCGAGAACGGTGCGTCGGAGGGCCATGCTTCTCAGAGCCTAAATGGTTTCTATGGACATGGTTAGTAAGGTGCTGCAATAAAAAGGGCAGAAATATGTAAAAAAAAATCTCTGAAAATTTTACTAAGTCCTTTGATGATCCAGCCCAACACTTAGAAGAATTTTGCAATCATTTTTTTTTCTCAATCATTTTTCGAGTTTTTCACATTATCTCATGGTTTTCGAATAGAGCAACAATTTCTTTCTTGAAAAGATTTTCATCCGAGCAACCATTTTGAAAATATGGATCGTTTTGTAAAAAATAAAATAAAATTTGGAGGCCCATAACTCGGGAACGGTGCGTCGGAGGGCCATGCTTCTCAGAGCCTAAATGGTTTCTATGGACAAGGTTAGTAAGGTGCTGCAATAATAAGGGCAGAAATCTGTTAAAAAAAAATCTCTGAAAATTTTACTAAGTCCTTTGATGATCGCCGACACTTAGAAAAATTTTACAATATATTTTTTTTTTTTAAATAATTTCTCGAGTTTTTTACATTATCTCATGGTTTTCGAGTAGAGCAACAATTTCTTTCTTGAAAAGATTTTCATCCGAGCAACCATTTTGAAAATATGGATCGTTTTGTAAAATATAAAATAAAATTTGGAGGCCCATAACTCGGGAACGGTGCGTCGGAGGGCCATCCTTCTCAGAGCCTAAATGGTTTCTATGGACAAGGTTAGTAAGGTGCTACAATAAAAAGGGCAGAAATCTATTAAAAAAAAAATCTCTGAAAATTTTACTAAGTCCTTTCCGGCCCGACACTTAGAAGAATTTTGCAATAATTTTTTTTTCTTAATAATTTTTCGAGTTTTTTTCATTATCTCATGGTTTTCGAGTAGAGCAACAATTTCTTTCTTGAAAAGATTTTCATCCGAGCAACCATTTTGAAAATATGGAGCGTTTTGTAAAAACTTTGGCGTAATGTAATATTTAACTGCATTGGGCAGTCATTGGCCCAATGCAGTTGATATTTGTAGGGCCTACGTTATAAGCACTGCAAAAACGCCAACAGCTTTTAAGTAAAGGTAGGCAGTAGTAGCTTTGGCCCATCGTTGGTAAATGGTTGGTATAATGATAATAATTTACTGCGTTGGGTCATTGTAAGTTTGATGTAGGGAATCTAACTAACTATATCCCAACGGATTCCCCACTGTTGGCCACTTGATGCCAACAGAAAATGCTACTAGGGGTAGCTAGTGGTGTAGGTGTAGCTAGTGGTGAAGGTGTAGCTAGTGGTGTAGGTGTAGCTATTGGTGTAGCTGTAGATATTGGTGTAGGTGTAGCTAGTGGTGTAGGTGTAGCTAGTGGTGTAGCTGTAGCTAGTGGTGTAGGTGTAGCTAGTGGTGTAGGTGTAGCTAGTGGTGTAGCTGTAGCTAGTGGTGTAGCTGTAGCTAGTGGTGTAGGTGTAGCTAGTGGTGTAGGTGTAGCTAGTGGTGTAGGTGTAGCTAGTGGTGTAGGTGTAGCTAGTGGTGTAGCTGTAGCTAGTGGTGTAGGTGTAGCTAGTGGTGTAGGTGTAGCTAGTGGTGTAGCTGTAGCTAGTGGTGTAGGTGTAGCTAGTGGTGTAGGTGTAGCTAGTGGTGTAGCTGTAGCTAGTGGTGTAGGTGTAGCTAGTGGTGTAGGTGTAGCTAGTGGTGTAGCTGTAGCTAGTGGTGTAGCTGTAGCTAGTGGTGTAGGTGTAGCTAGTGGTGTAGCTGTAGCTAGTGGTGTAGGTGTAGCTAGTGGTGTAGGTGTAGCTAGTGGTGTAGGTGTAGCTAGTGGTGTAGGTGTAGCTAGTGGTGTAGGTGTAGCTAGTGGTGTAGGTGTAGCTAGTGGTGTAGGTGTAGCTAGTGGTGTAGGTGTAGCTAGTGGTGTAGGTGTAGCTAGTGGTGTAGCTGTAGCTAGTGGTGTAGGTGTAGCTAATGGTGTAGCTGTAGCTAGTGGTGTAGCTGTAGCTAGTGGTGTAGGTGTAACTAGTGGTGTAGGTGTAGCTAGTGGTGTAGCTGTAGCTAGTGGTGTAGGTGTAGCTAGTGGTGTAGGTGTAGCTAGTGGTGTAGCTGTAGCTAGTGGTGTAGGTGTAGCTGGTGGTGTAGGTGTAGCTAGTGGTGTAGCTGTAGCTAGTGGTGTAGGTGTAGCTAGTGGTGTAGGTGTAGCTAGTGGTGTAGCTGTAGCTAGTGGTGTAGCTGTAGCTAGTGGTGTAGCTGTAGCTAGTGGTGTAGGTGTAGCTAGTGGTGTAGGTGTAGCTAGTGGTGTAGCTGTAGCTAGTGGTGTAGGTGTAGCTAGTGGTGTAGGTGTAGCTAGTGGTGTAGGTGTAGCTAGTGGTGTAGGTGTAGCTAGTGGTGTAGGTGTAGCTATTGGTGTAGGTGTAGCTAGTGGTGTAGGTGTAGCTAGTGGTGTAGCTGTAGCTAGTGGTGTAGGTGTAGCTAGTGGTGTAGCTGTAGCTAGTGGTGTAGGTGTAGCTAGTGGTGTAGGTGTAGCTAGTGGTGTAGGTGTAGCTAGTGGTGTAGGTGTAGCTAGTGGTGTAGGTGTAGCTATTGGTGTAGGTGTAGCTAGTGGTGTAGGTGTAGCTAGTGGTGTAGCTGTAGCTAGTGGTGTAGGTGTAGCTAGTGGTGTAGCTGTAGCTAGTGGTGTAGGTGTAGCTAGTGGTGTAGGTGTAGCTAGTTGTGTAGCTGTAGCTAGTGGTGTAGGTGTAGCTAGTGGTGTTGCTGTAGCTAGTGGTGTAGGTGTAGCTAGTGGTGTAGGTGTAGCTAGTGGTGTAGGTGTAGCTAGTGGTGTAGCTGTAGCTAGTGGTGTAGGTGTAGCTAGTGGTGTAGCTGTAGCTAGTGGTGTAGGTGTAGCTAGTGGTGTAGGTGTAGCTAGTGGTGTAGGTGTAGCTAGTGGTGTAGGTGTAGCTAGTGGTGTAGCTGTAGCTAGTAGTGTAGGTGTAGCTAGTGGTGTAGGTGTAGCTAGTGGTGTAGGTGTAGCTAGTGGTGTAGCTGTAGCTAGTAGTGTAGGTGTAGCTAGTGGTGTAGGTGTAGCTATTGGTGTAGGTGTAGCTAGTGGTGTAGCTGTAGCTATTGGTGTAGCTGTAGCTAGTGGTGTAGGTGTAGCTAGTGGTGTAGGTGTAGCTAGTGGTGTAGGTGTAGCTAGTGGTGTAGCTGTAGCTAGTGGTGTAGCTGTAGCTAGTGGTGTAGGTGTAGCTATTGGTGTAGCTGTAGCTATTGGTGTAGGTGTAGCTAGTGGTGTAGGTGTAGCTAGTGGTGTAGCTGTAGCTAGTGGTGTAGGTGTAGCTAGTGGTGTAGGTGTAGCTAGTGGTGTAGCTGTAGCTAGTGGTGTAGGTGTAGCTAGTGGTGTAGGTGTAGCTAGTGGTGTAGCTGTAGCTAGTGGTGTAGCTGTAGCTAGTGGTGTAGCTGTAGCTAGTGGTGTAGGTGTAGCTAGTGGTGTAGCTGTAGCTAGTGGTGTAGGTGTAGCTAGTGGTGTAGGTGTAGCTAGTGGTGTAGGTGTAGCTAGTGGTGTAGGTGTAGCTAGTGGTGTAGCTGTAGCTAGTGGTGTAGCTGTAGCTATTGGTGTAGCTGTAGCTATTGGTGTAGGTGTAGCTAGTGGTGTAGCTGTAGCTAGTGGTGTAGGTGTAGCTAGTGGTGAAGGTGTAGCTAGTGGTGTAGGTGTAGCTATTGGTGTAGCTGTAGCTATTGGTGTAGGTGTAGCTAGTGGTGTAGGTGTAGATAGTGGTGTAGCTGTAGCTAGTGGTGTAGGTGTAGCTAGTGGTGTAGGTGTAGCTAGTGGTGTAGGTGTAGCTAGTGGTGTAGGTGTAGCTAGTGGTGTAGCTGTAGCTAGTGGTGTAGCTGTAGCTATTGGTGTAGCTGTAGCTATTGGTGTAGGTGTAGCTAGTGGTGTAGCTGTAGCTAGTGGTGTAGGTGTAGCTAGTGGTGTAGGTGTAGCTAGTGGTGTAGGTGTAGCTATTGGTGTAGCTGTAGCTATTGGTGTAGGTGTAGCTAGTGGTGTAGGTGTAGCTAGTGGTGTAGCTGTAGCTAGTGGTGTAGGTGTAGCTAGTGGTGTAGCTGTAGCTATTGGTGTAGGTGTAGCTAGTGGTGTAGGTGTAGCTAGTGGTGTAGCTGTAGCTAGTGGTGTAGGTGTAGCTAGTGGTGTAGGTTTTTTTTTTTTTTTTTTTTTTTAATCTTTATTTATTTAAGGGATTTTCGTACACTTTGTGACGATGCCAATCCCATCGTACAGTTACGAATACAAAACCACCAAAAAACTTAATATAATTTCTTAATAATTAATTTAACAAATGAAATTCTAATTTCTTATTATAAATGAATATAACACCTTAGCTGCCTCACAGTTAGGCTTTGCTAAAATACCGTTAAACACTCCTATATCCATTGTTGACAATTTTAAACAGTTCAGTAACATGTTTCTCTTAGTATTGTAACGGACACATTCCACCAACACATGCTGTACGTCTTCCTTTTTCCCACAAATCTCACAATTAGGGGAGTCAGATTTTCGCATAAGGTAAGCAAAATTGTTTAGTGGAATATGTCCTGACCGTAAACGATGCGCAGCGACAATTTGGGAGCGACTCAGTTTTGATCCAGAGAACCAAGGTATATGAGGAGGTTCACACTGTATACTTTTATACCAGATTCCTTTTGACTTCGATCTCTCATTAAAATGTTCTTTCCAAGATAAATAATTATGTTTTCTAAATTTACTTAATATTTCCGAATAACTTGGTAATAGATTTGCTGGTGTGCCTAAAAGAATGGCCTCCTTGGCTAATCTGTCAGCCTCCTCATTACCAAAAAGTCCAACATGGGATGGCACCCACTGGATAACTAAATTCTTACCTATTTGGTTAAAAAAATGTATTTGTTTTAAAATTGTGTATGCTATAGCTAAACCCTTTGAACTGTTACGAACACACCCAGAAATATGCTGTAAAGCGCTTTTACTGTCAGTACATATGGCCACTTTATCCACATTTAGCTCTAAAACATATTTCAAAGCCTCTGATATGACAAACAGTTCAGCTGTCATAATAGAAATGTAAGGGTTCATTTTAAAAATTCTATGACACTTATTGGCTAAGTCACAATACGCAGCCCCGACTCCATCTGATGTTTTGGACCCATCTGTGTATATAAGGTGCCAGCCAGTGTATCTTTCACGTAATTCATTCAGGGAATAATATTTGAGGGAATAAGTGTTGTAATGTGATTTTGGGGCAGTGATGCTAATTAAATTACTTCTTATAATATCTCTGATATCTATATTAGATATCCACGTTTCCAAAGTAAACATTAAGACGGGATACGAAGAAGAAACCTCCTCAGCTCCTACCACGCTTTGAGAAGTTACTAGAAGAGGCTTCCTCTTCCCATTCCAGTATCTATTCCCAGTCATGCCATCCAGTTCTGAAATCAAACCTGTTGAGATATCACTAGTCCTGGTTTGTAATTTTAAAGAAAATTTAACAGAGAGATATTGTCTTCTTATTTGTAGAGGAGGGATACTCAATTCACTCTCCATGACATGTATCGGAGTCGTTTTAATAAAACCGCCAATTATTCTTAGGGCTAAGTTTTGTAATTTATCCAATTTATAAGTGTGACTAATTGCAGAGCTATCGTACAAAAAGCATCCGTAGTCGATTCTACTCCTAATAAGGGAAATATAAAGCCTACGCATGTATATAGGGTGAACACCCCATGAAGATCCTACCAAAACTTTGAGCAACTGAATCTTTTTTTGTGAGGTCGCATAAATTTCATTAATATGTTTTCCCCATTTTAAGCATTTATCCAGCCACATCCCTAAATATTTTATGTGATCGACAGTTTCCAATACTATGTTGTTAACTTTAATACTAACGGACAGTCTTCTACGACCTCTGGTAAATATACATAATTTCGATTTACTATTTGATAATTCTAAACCTAAACTGTTGATGGATGAGACAAAAAATTCCAGAGTTCGCTGCATATTCTCTACACTATCTTGTACTTTATTGTAGTTACAATAAAGCACGAAATCGTCAGCGAATTGACTGACACAAACATTATTTATATTTTGACAAATATTTGCCGTTATTATATTAAAGAGAAGGGGGGATAAAGGATCACCCTGAGCTATTCCCCTACCAGTCCATCGTACATACTATTTGTTACTCTCATCAGCTTTTATAATAAGATGCCTTTCTTTTAGCTGTAGCTATTGGTCTAGCTGTAGCTATTGGTGTAGGTGTAGCTAGTGGTGTAGGTGTAGCTAGTGGTGTAGCTGTAGCTAGTGGTGTAGGTGTAGCTAGTGGTGTAGCTGTAGCTATTGGTGTAGGTGTAGCTAGTGGTGTAGGTGTAGCTAGTGGTGTAGCTGTAGCTAGTGGTGTAGGTGTAGCTAGTGGTGTAGCTGTAGCTAGTGGTGTAGCTGTAGCTAGTGGTGTAGCTGTAGCTAGTGGTGTAGGTGTAGCTATTGGTGTAGCTGTAGCTAGTGGTGTAGGTGTAGCTAGTGGTGTAGGTGTAGCTAGTGGTGTAGGTGTAGCTAGTGGTGTAGCTGTAGCTAGTGGTGTAGGTGTAGCTAGTGGTGTAGCTGTAGCTAGTGGTGTAGCTGTAGCTAGTGGTGTAGCTGTAGCTAGTGGTGTAGGTGTAGCTATTGGTGTAGCTGTAGCTATTGGTGTAGGTGTAGCTAGTGGTGTAGGTGTAGCTAGTGGTGTAGGTGTAGCTAGTGGTGTAGCTGTAGCTAGTGGTGTAGGTGTAGCTAGTGGTGTAGCTGTAGCTAGTGGTGTAGCTGTAGCTAGTGGTGTAGCTGTAGCTAGTGGTGTAGGTGTAGCTATTGGTGTAGCTGTAGCTATTGGTGTAGGTGTAGCTAGTGGTGTAGGTGTAGCTAGTGGTGTAGGTGTAGCTAGTGGTGTAGCTGTAGCTAGTGGTGTAGGTGTAGCTAGTGGTGTAGCTGTAGCTATTGGTGTAGCTGTAGCTATTGGTGTAGGTGTAGCTAGTGGTGTAGGTGTAGCTAGTGGTGTAGGTGTAGCTAGTGGTGTAGGTGTAGCTAGTGGTGTAGCTGTAGCTAGTGGTGTAGGTGTAGCTAGTGGTGTAGCTGTAGCTAGTGGTGTAGGTGTAGCTAGTGGTGTAGGTGTAGCTAGTGGTGTAGCTGTAGCTAGTGGTGTAGGTGTAGCTAGTGGTGTAGGTGTAGCTAGTGGTGTAGGTGTAGCTAGTGGTGTAGGTGTAGCTATTGGTGTAGCTGTAGCTATTGGTGTAGCTGTAGCTATTGGTGTAGCTGTAGCTAGTGGTGTAGCTGTAGCTAGTGATGTAGGTGTAGCTAGTGGTGTAGCTGTAGCTAGTGGTGTAGGTGTAGCTAGGTGTAGCTAGGTGTAGCTAGGTGTAGCTAGGTGTAGCTAGTGGTGTAGGTGTAGCTAGTGGTGTAGGTGTAGCTAGTGGTGTACTCACAAGACCAGAACCACTTCTTACCATCCGCAATCTGATGGAATGGTAGAACGTTTCAACCAAACGTTGGAGAGATATCTGGCAAAAGTTGTGGAAAGCAGGCAAAGGGATTGGGACAAGCACATACAGCCATTTCTTCTGTCCTATCGTAGTGCAGTTCACGAAAGTACGACTGTGACACCAGCCTTCGCGAACTTTGGAAGGGAATTACGGTTGCCTGCAGATTTAATCACCGGAACCCCCCCTGATGCCCCACGCAGTGTAACCGATTATGCGAATGACTTGCGTAACAAGTTGAATGATGTATATGAGAAAGAAAAAAGAAAAGAAAAATAATTTATTCTGCACAGATTGAGCATATCAGACAATCCGGCCAACAAATGTCTGATAAGATGAAGACCCGATACGACCGGAAGGCAAACCATAGAGGTTTTGACGAGGGTTCACTGGTGTGGTTGCATAACCCAGTGCGCAGCAAAGGGAAGTCTCCCAAATTGCAAGCAAAATGGGATGGACCATACCGAATCGTGACAAGGATCAACGATGTTACCTACCGAATACAGAAGGGTCCACGAGGTGCGCCTAAGATAGTCCATGTAGACCGATTGGCGCGATACTACGGGACTAATGATGCTCGGGACGAGCATGTCTAAGGAGGGGGCAGTGTTACGTCGACCGTATTACACTGGAACGTTCGAGAATGTTTTCGAAGTTTCCAGAAGTTTCCACTAGGTTCGAGAACATTCCATTGTGGTACTGTGTAGAAGTTCATAGATGTTTCTAGAATATTCCACTATAAGATAGTTCGACAATGTTCTGGAAACTTCCATGACCGTATAAATAGGCCGGACGGCGGGCGAATGAGTCAGTCTGTTTTCGATTACGGGTGCGAACAGAAGCGAATACAAGCAAATACGAAGAGAATAGTGATTATTAGCGATTTAGTGTTTGTGTAAATAAGTTGTTGAGTAAATAAAGGATGTTTGGTTAATTAATTGGTGTAAAATAATTTATCCCATAAAAAAAAAAAAAAAAACCCAGCTCGTAACATTATTTAGGAGTTTATAGATATTATACAGGTGTTTCTCGTGAATATTTAATATTAATATTACACTGATTACCTTTAAATATTTTAATTTTAAAAGTTGATTATAGAATAATTTGATTTTATTTAAATAATTTAAAAAAAAAATATTGATTTGTGGTATCAAAAATGTGAGAAAATTCATTTTAAATTATTAATAATTTAAAATATTCAATTTGTTTTATTTCTTTTATTTTTTTATTTTTTATAAGAATATTTAATTTTTTTTTATGATTTATTTTATTATAAATAATATTGTTATTATAATGGAATGGGAGATTATTTCTTTTAATTCTATATCAATTGTTATATCTATTTTATTGGATTGAATATCTTTATTATTTATAATATTTGTTTTTTTTAATTTCTTTTGTTGTTATTTATTATAGAAAAAGATATATAAGATCTGAATTAAATTTAATTCCTTTTATTATTTTAGTATTATTATTTGTTTATATTATTAGAATTTTATTAGGTTGAGATGGTTTAGGTTTAGTTTCTTATTGTTTAGTAATTTATTATCAAAATTTAAAATCTTATAACGCAGGTATATTAACAGCTTTAAGAAATCGTATTGGAGATGTTTTTATTTTAATAGTAATTTCTTGAATAATAAATTATGGAAGATGAAATTATATTTTTTATTTAGAGTTATAATAATATTACTTGATATATTTTTTTTTTAAATATTATTATTGTTATCTGGGTTAACAATATTTATAGCTGGTATTTCTGCTAATTATGAATTTGATTTAAAAAAAAATTATTGCTTTATCAACTTTAAGACAATTGGGTTTAATAATAAGAATTTTAAGAATAGGGTTACCTGATTTGGCTTTTTTTCATTAATTAACTCATGCGATATTTAAAGCTTTATTATTTATATGTGCTGGGGTAATTATTCATATAATAAATGATATTCAAGATATTCGATTTATAAGGGGGGTTAGATTATTTATTCCTTTAACTTCTTTATGTATAAATATTTCTAATATAGCTTTATGTGGGATTCCCTTTTTAGCTGGGTTTTATTCTAAAGATTTAATTTTAGAAATAGTAAGATTTAGAAATTTAAATTTAAGAATTTTTTTTTTAATTTTTGAACAGTTTTTTATAAA
Organism: Polia nebulosa; assembly: GCA_951329385.1. NCBI lineage: Eukaryota > Metazoa > Arthropoda > Insecta > Lepidoptera > Noctuidae > Polia > Polia nebulosa. The sequence continues at coordinate 19,845,182 of OX589614.1, forward strand.
AGACTTGCTTTATTACGTTTGTTACCGATTCTTAAAACGTGGGTTGAAGGAACAACAGGGTTTTTGTTACATACTGTATATTAATCACGCCATGATATATATCGGCGCGAAACCAACATGAATATCATTATGAAGACAAGAAATCGTATTTAGAATTATTAAGATTGATTATTTTAAGTTCAAATAAAATGTGATTGCTTATTTGAATATTTTAAGGTGATAAAAATCACTCAAATGTTTAAGTTTATTGCTCTAGATAATTAAGTACTAATTAATTCAAACTTTTAAATTTATTTTAAGATTTGTTAATTAAAATCCGGAATTTAATAGTAAACAACAAATAAAAACATTCTGTGGACTTGAGTCATCAGACATGTAGCAACCCTAACCGAAGTTGAGTATAAATACGACCGCCCGACCGTTCACAAGTCTGTCGTACCCCCCCGTCCGATCACCATGTACGGCAAGCCGATCCCTTGGGAAAAGCAGGCCAAGTACCTAGGGGTGATCCTCGATCAGCATCTCTCCTTCGCCGAGCACATAAGGCAGGCCCGTTCGCGGGCCGCCTTTGCTCAAGGTAGGCTTCATTACCTCCTGAACGCCAAGAGCAAGTTGTCACTAAAGTGCAAATTGCGTGTCTATACTTCGGTCATCCGACCAATCATGACCTATGCTTGCCCAGTGTTCGCACATGCCAAGCCCCGTCGCCTCCACAACATGTCGACACTGCAGCACCGCTTTCTCCGCAAGGTGGTGGATGCCCCCTACTTTGTGAGGAATGAGGAGCTGCATGTTGACCTCAAAATTCCCACCTTGCAGCAGTTCATGAAACGCTCCACCCAGCGCTTCCTCGAAACTGCTGCTAAGCATCGTAACCCCCTCATCGCATCGGCTACCCGATACGTTCCCTCTCAAATCTCTAAGATTCGCCGCCCCCGGCATACCCTTCTAGTCCCAGATGACGCTACCACCCTGCGCCAAGAGAGCCGTAGGGAAACTAGCACCCTTCGCAAACACCGCACCAGACCGCCGAGTTTCCGCCCTCGCCGGCGAGGCCCGTCGCGAACTCTTAGTCATTGCCCGCCCCGTCTCTCGCCAGCACGTGTCGCTGAGCCAGTGAATCCCCCAATTAATGGAAACCTGATCCAGCCTTCCCTTGCTGCCCCCCCAGTGACGCCCTGAGCCGAGGCCCGTACCCCGCAGGGGGTGCCCTTAGCGTGGTCACTTAGTTTGTAAGTTTTTAATAAGTCCTGGCTGGAGGCTTTAATAAATTAGAGCCTTCACAGGCAAGTTCGGTTGAGCAGTCGACAACCAATAGGGTTGAACTGCGATAGGTCCCACAAAAAAAAAAAAAAAAAAAAAGTTCACAAGTCATTCTGAGTCGAGACGTCGGACCGTACGGAGCTCTGCAATATAGTAAGACAATTATTATTATTATTTACTGTTGATTATTTATTGTGTGTAATTATTGTGTGCTACCTTGCAGCAAGAATATAAGTTGATAAGAGAAAAGTCAAGACTTTTATTCCAACATGATTAACCCTCACCAACACCATGATGATGATTTAAAAATAACCAGGGGGCTCGTCCTCCGTCATATATAATAGCCTTTTTATTTCCTTAATATTCATGCATATTTACATCTGTTTTAAGCAAGTATTTTTCTTCCAACAAGACTTGAAAGTTAGAAGTATCCTGCATACGCGATTGTACTCCTTATCATCATGACTTTAAGGATCAATTTTCGATGCAGAAAGAAAATACTTCAAAGTATCTCGAACGCTGGTTTTTGGCGCTGGTGTCTAAAGTTGGACGTACATGGGTACTCGATTTTGCAAGTACGACTCATATCTAGTGGCTCTTGATTGAGCCGATTTATTGAGCAGAAGGAAGGGGAACGGACTACTGAGCTGCGCCCTCGTTGCATCTTTTCTCCCTTTCTAATACCAAGCATCTGAGTCTTCATAGATGTTCGGCAACATCAAACTTATAAGGATTAAAATAAATGGATTTAATTAATAAATAGTTGAAAATATATGAGTTTAGAATATACATTATAAGAGGAGCTCATGGCTAAAGTAATAACAGCCGCACGGGTCGATCTTTACATACCGAGACTCCTCCTTGTCTCGGAAAGCACGTTAAGCCGTTGGTCCCAGCTGTCAATCGTTGATTTTTGAGAATCGTGTCGGGTCGTCAGAAGCCCGAAAGTCTGACAACCAGTCTTATCAAAAAAAAAAGGGGGTATCGAATTACCCAGTAACTGAGTTGTGAGATCTCGCTGCATCCATCCGGTTAGACTGAAAGCCGACCCCAAGGTTGTTGGGAAAAGGCTAGGCACATTGAAACAGTTGAATAAAGCTCGATATATGAGTATTTTAATAAACACTGTAACTTTTTTCTCCCAGGATAGATTTTTTTGCACCCGTACAAAAAAAGTAAGCTTAGTAAATGTACTTTCAAACAAAATCAGCGTCATGCTCCGACGCCACTTGGGCCACACCCGCCCGTTCTCCAAAGAAAATCATTGTTTTTCACATGGGCAGTTATACGTTGCGTGTTCACGAGTTGGGAAACCATCCGCTTTGTTTGTGTTAACGTCAGACCAAAAAACAAAAAATGTGGTTTACCAAAGAGCACTTCAATGAAACGGATAATTTGCGGACACGTATAACGCTTCGATTCAGTATTTACTTTGGATTCACTTTCATTTTCTTAGAGAAGTTCAACTAAATAACACTTCATTTTTGTAATCGAAATGAATTCATTACTGTTGTGAAATGAAATAGAATTTTTCCTTTTCAAATATAAAACAAAAAAAAAATTTCTTCTTCTTTTAATCACCAAACGAAATGTTACATAAAACGAAGCCATCTGGTGGCGAAACGGAGTTCGCCGGATTTGCTAGTCTTCTACTATATAAAAATAAGTCGGGTTTTCCTTCCTGACGCTATAACTTCAGAACGCACGAACCGATTTCCACGGTTTTGCATTCGTTGGAAAGGTCTCGGGCTCCGAGAGGTTTATAGTAAAGAAAATTCAGGAAAAATTTCAACAGAAAAGCGGGAAAATCTTTTTTCACATACAGCGCCATCTCTGATACATAGCATGTACTACAAACCAATATTTTATCGACATGGCTGTGTTTGGTATTGCGTCGGAAAATGCGAATGACGAAATCAGCAACTTCCAAATGGGCAGATACGTCAGTACTAATGAAGCACTGTGGCGATTATTGTCATTTCAAATTCATGAAAGATATCCCACAGTTGTACATTTAGCAGTGCATTTGGAAAATGGCCATAGAGTTTACTTCACTGAGGCTAATGCGGCACAACGAACTGAGAGACCACCATCGACAACATTGACTAGCTTCTTTGCAATGTGTGAAGCAGATCCATTCGCAGCGACGCTGACGTACGTTGAAATGCCCAAGTTTTACACTTGGAATCAATCAACAAAGAAATTCCAACGTCGCAAACAAGGAACCCCAGTTCCAGATTGGCCACAGGTGTTTTCCACTTATGCACTAGGTCGCATGTATACTGTTCATCCTAGAAATGATGAATGTTTTTATTTGCGACTGCTGTTGGTAAATGAACGTGGACCAAAATCATTTGCGCATTTTAAAACTGTGAATGGCCACCAATGCCAAACATATCGAGAAGCATGTCAACTATTGGGTTTGCTGGAGAACGATTCTCATTGGGATTTAACACTTGCGGATTCAGTTGTTTCATCAAATGCGTACCAAATACGAACGCTGTTCGCAATTATCATCACCACATGTTTTCCTTCACAACCAATTCAGTTATGGAACAAATACAAAGACGACATATGTGAAGATATCTTGCATCGCTTGCGCATTCAAACGAATAATCCTGACATCCAAATAACCGATGAAATCTACAATGAAGGATTGATTCTGATTGAGGATCAATGCTTGACTATTGCAAACAAGCTACTGATTGAAGTAGGAATGATTGCGCCAAATCGATCGATGCACGATGCATTCAACCAAGAATTAAATCGAGAGCTGCAGTACAATGTCGATACATTGCAGGAATTCGTTCGAAATAATGTGCCGTTACTGAATGAACAGCAAAAACAAGTAAACGAAACATTAATGCAAGCGGTGGACAATAATACTGGTGGTCTATTCTTCCTGGACGCACCTGGAGGAACAGGGATAACATTTGTCATTTCATTGATTTTGGCTACTATTCGATCAAGATGTGACATAGCTTTGGCGTTAGCATCATCTGGAATTGCGGCGACTCTTCTAGATGGCGGTCGTACTGCACATTCTGCGCTTAAGTTGCCACTCAATTTAAACACAATTGATACTCCAACATGCAATATTTCCCGATCCAGTGCAATGGGAAAATTGTTGATGCAATGCAAGCTCATTGTTTGGGATGAGTGCACAATGGCACATAAGAAATCACTTGAAGCACTTAACTTCACACTGAAGGATCTTCGGCGAAATAACAACATATTTGGCGGCTTGATGATATTGTTGGCAGGCGATTTCAGGCAGACGTTGCCAGTAATTCCCCGTGGAACGCCTGCAGATGAATTGAATGCTTGCCTGAAGGCATCACCTTTATGGAATAACGTAAAAAGATTATCGCTAACCACTAATATGAGAGTTCAACTTCAAAATGATCAAAGTGCTGCACAATTTTCCAAACAATTGTTAGCTGTTGGAAATGGAAAAGTCCCAGTTGATGCGACATCTGGATTAATTACTCTTACCAACGACTTTTGCCGATTTGTAGACTCTCAATTAGCTCTTCTTGAAAATGTTTTCCCAAACATTAGTGAGAATTATCAGAATTATGCTTGGTTAAGTCAACGAGCAATTCTTGCCGCAAAGAATAATGATGTACACGCACTGAATTTCACCATTCAATCAAAAATTGCTGGCGATTTGGTGACATACAAATCCGTTGATTCCATAACAAATCCCGATGATGTAGTAAATTATCCAACGGAGTTTTTGAACTCTCTGGAGTTACCAGGATTTCCACCACATAACTTGCAACTCAAAGTTGGTACAGTTATTATGATATTGCGTAATTTGAATCCACCGCGACTTTGCAACGGTACTCGACTTTCGGTAAAAAGACTTATGCCGAATTTGATTGAGGCAACCATTATTAACGGAAAGTACGCAGGTGAAAATGTATGTATTCCTCGAATACCAATGATTCCGACTGATCTTCCGTTTGACTTCAAACGATTGCAATTTCCAGTTCGCCTGGCGTTCGCAATGACAATTAACAAGTCGCAAGGCCAATCGCTTAGTGTTTGCGGGATAAATTTAGAAAATCATTGTTTTTCACATGGGCAGTTATACGTTGCGTGTTCACGAGTTGGGAAACCATCCGCTTTGTTTGTGTTAACGTCAGACCAAAGAACAAAAAATGTGGTTTACCAAAGAGCACTTCAATGAAACGGATAATTTGCGGACACGTATAACGCTTCGATTCAGTATTTACTTTGGATTCACTTTCATTTACTTAGAGAAGTTCAACTAAATAACACTTCATTTTTGTAATCGAAATGAATTCATTACTGTTGTGAAATGAAATAGAATTTTTCCTTTTCAAATATAAAACAAAAAAAAAAATTTTCCACTTCTTTTAATCACCAAACGAAATGTTACATAAAACGAAGCCATCTGGTGGCGAAACGGAGTTCGCCGGGTTTGCTAGTTACCTAAATAAATAAATTAATTAATTATAATGATACTTGGCCAGGACGTCATTCCGTAAGTGCATCATTAGTTTTATGGTCTCAGTGATCCAGGGGTATGACGGTTCCTGTATCAAATATGTCTTGATCGGAGCGCGCATTAAAAATTGTCATAATTATTTTATTGAATTCCTTGACCATGTCATTTACTTACATTAGTCAATCCACAAATGTTGTCTCAGTGTATGTGTCGCAGCCATCTGGTTGAATCCACTAGACAATTGGACGCCTAGGCCATTCATTAAACGCTGGCATTAAATTAAATGGCTGAAAGACAACCAGCCAAGTCGTTGAACGCAACGTTTAACCAGGTGGCTGGATGTCGTCTATTCATTTAGTTAAATTGGATATTGATGAGTTTGTGATACCACTGATCATGATTATGTGTGTACAAAAGGCAATGTTAGGATGCAAGAGCGAGCGTAGCGAGCTCGGGATATTGGGCACCCCAACTCGGATAGGTGGTTTCGAAGGGGATGGCGGGGACTAGTGAGCGAGAGAAGAGAGCAAACTTACATCCCCCCCAATTCCTTTCGTGGTTATTTTGTTTTAAACCATTTAGCCCTGCAAAGTGAGGCTCCAACTACACCTTTTAAATAAATTGAATTACTAATAAATATTTTTATTTCTTTTATATTTGCTTATATCTCGAAAACTTTGCTCCCCTTAATAACCCCTTTCATCATTTCTCATTTAACTTGTAGTTTTGTCACTAGGCTAAGTCTTGGTCAGTCATCTTCAAAGGGCTGACTTTCAACACGCCTATCAGATCCTGATTGCCTTGGCATGAGACCACCGTTGAGGTATACCTTATCTAAAAAAAAAAGAATCATCAAAATCGGTTCATAAATAACGGAGTGAGGGCCGAACATACATACAGAAACGGTAAACGTGCCCACAATTTTCGAGGTTTTCTCTCAATTTTATCATGATTCCATAATCAGATCCTGATTTCCTTGGCGTGGGACCACCCTATCTAACAAAAAAGAATTGTCAAAATTGGTTCATAAATGACGGAGTGAGGCCTGAACATACACAAAAATATATAAATATATACGGTCGAATTGAGAACCTCCTCCTTCTTTTTCGTCAGTTAATAATGTTTAGCCTTATAGGAACAATTATATTTTTTAAGTATTACTTCTTAAGGTAATATTTAGTATAATGTGTTCTACCTGTTTTGCGTCGAGGTGCAGGTTTAATAGAAACAACCAATTACGACTGTAGTTTATTTGCGATAAAAATTCTCTCTGTATCACGGGCGCAGCCGTGCGTCACTAATAATATAACGCTGAGTAAGCTTGCACATTGTGTCCCTACAGTAGCCTCTTTCTTAAAAGAAGTACTTAAGCTAAGTATATTAATTTGTTTTTTTTATATTAAAAAAATGTATGTCTAATTTCGTAGTTTTATTTAATCCAAACACCATCCCATTAGACAATCCCATTTTATGTTAAAGATGAAAATGACACATAATTATGTTTAACACATGAATAAGTTGGCAAACACTAATATACATCTGGGTTCCGTGGTACAGTCGGCGGCGGCACTATTTGCACCTTTATTACTGGCGGACTCCAACCGGCCACGACTGGTTCCTTCTTAAACCAGCCCCATACCCGTTTCTTGCACTGGCTTCTGATCAATCTGATCTGATACAGAATCAAAATTCCCATGAGAACAGCGCACACGATCGCAATAATTTCCAAAGATCCAACTCTTTGTCCAATCACCTCGTTAGACACCGTTTGTGCTAAAGCCACATTCTTATAAATAACAATAGGTCTTATTCACACAGTGAATAAATTACGTTTAGTGTACAAAAACTATTTTTATAGTCTACAAGAACATTCTACAACAATTATAATTTATCTTAGTCAGTAATTCTTTATGAAACTTATTATACCTTTCGTTGATCTAAAATAAGATTATTTAACGTGCAAGATTTACATTTTCCTTGTTTATTACAAAGTTCTTCAAAATTGTCAATATGCAAAACAATGTTACGTAGGTGTATTATTTCATGCAAGTTGCTTGAAATAATACACCTAAAACTTATATAATTATTATATATACGTTTTAGGTGTATTATTATACTTATATATATATTAATTTAACAAATTGAATTATTAAAATCATTGTATTGCTTTTTTTTTGGTAGGAATCGAACCCACTTATTCGTAACGTTATGGCTCACTGCGCCATAAGTACAACATAGTTTTTATTTTACAAACCTTATCGGCTGCCTAACTGTTCTACCACTGTGTGTGGTATAAGTTACACGCTTAGCACTACTAGTCTTATCACTAAACAGTTTATTAGTAGGATTAGTTACGACACAATCTTTTTCCTGATATTTTAGTTGAAGGGTTCCTTCGTTAACTACGTACGCCAGTTTTAACCTATCTATTAATATCTTCACACGCTTATTTGCTATCTGTACCAAGAAATACTTTTCCTTCCTCTCTAAAACCTGATATGGGCCGTCATAGGGAGGTTGTAGGGATCTTTTAACCAGATCTACTCTCACAAAAACATGTGAACAAGTCTTTAAATCTGAATGAACAAAGATAGACCTCACATCTCTCTGTTTCGTCGGTTTTGGCATAAGGTTTTCGATAATGTTCCTAATTTTGGTAACATATTCGTTTGAATCGCTAACGCTTATGCTATTGTCGCAGGAGAGGTACTGGGCGTACTGGGCGTAGGACGTCGCGAGACGATCTCCGGCCACCGTAGACCCGGGCCTGCGGACGGCGAGCAGTGGGTAGCTCGCCGTCCGATCAGCACCAGGCCCGTGAGTCGACGGCGCGTAGTGTTCCACGCGCGCCTCAAAGAGATAAGTGACAGCCACCACTGACGGGGCCCATCGTGGCCGGTGCCTGCATGCCTAGGGGTAGCGGATAAATTCTGAAAATGAGTTACCACACCCTTGGGCACTCAGGCAGGAAAGGAACAGGGGTAGGTTTTAGTCAGTAAGAGTCTGACACGACCTTCCGCTCCACCCAGAGCGGGAGAAGTCATTGGACGATTACCCACTGCCCCCAAAAAAAAAAAAAGCGCGGGCGCGCTTGCAACGTTGCTTTACAATCTGGGGGCCCGAGCACCGCCTGTAGGCGGCTGTACTTAGGGATCGTGCGATCCATGGCCCTGTACGGGGCCCCGGTATGGGCTTCTGAACTGACGGCCGGCAGCACCGCAATACTGCGAAGACCACAGAGGGCGATGACCGCCAGGGCTGTCAGGGGATATCGCATGATCTCATACGAGGCGGGTTGTGCACTGGCCAGATCTCCGCCCTGGGACTTGGAGGCGAGGGTCCTCGCCTCACTATACCGGTGGCGCGAGGAGGTGCGAATGCGGGGTGGTGAACCGATGCAGCGCGAGATCGAGCTGCGTCGGTCACAGCTTCGCGAGGTCATGGTTGCGGAATGGCGGGACAGGCTTCGGGCCTCGCTACTGTCGATGCGATCCGACCAGTGCTCGGCGAATGGCTCGGAAGGAAGCACGGCTCCCTGTCGTTTCGGGCGACGCAGGTGCTCTCGAGGCATGGCTGCTTCGGGAAGTACCTGTGTCACATAAACAGGGAGCCGGACGCTCGGTGCCATCACTGCACCGACTGTCGGGAGGACACGGCGCAGCACACACTGGCAGAGTGTGCCACATGGGAGTAGCAACGCCGCGCCCTCGTATCTGAAGTGGGCCCCAACCTGTCACTGCCGGCCGTCGCACGTTCGATGGTCGGGAGCACCGAGTCGTGGGATGCGGTGATCTGCTTCTGTGAAGCCGTAATTTCGCAGAAGGAGGCTGGGGAGAGGGAGAGGGAGGCCGTGGCCACTCTCCCGATCCGCAGCATGCGTACCGGGCGTCGGCGGAGGGCGAGCAACGCAGATGGCGTCCAGCCCCCATAAACAGGTCCGCAGGGACGGCGGACTCGGGGTCGTCCGCCGCCCCCCATCCGACAGGACCCGAGGCGGAGTCTGACAGACCCCTTCGCCCGCCCCGGGCGAAGGACATCCATGAGGATTTTCCACCCCGGCAAAAGGTAGGCTTGACCTATTAAAGTTAACCATTCCCAAGAAACACCGTAACTGATCTACCGTTTTGGGTTTTGGGAAATCGATTATTGCCTGAACTTTATCTGGTAATGGTCTGATTCCTGATGACGTGACCTCGTAATCTAAAAATTCTAGTTTTCTTTTCCAAAACTACATTTTGCCATATTGATATTTATACCGAATCGATTTAATCACTCAAATATCACCCGTAAGTGTAACATATGGAGCTCAGGGTCTCAGTAGCTACGATGATGTCATCTATGTAACAGAAGTAGAAATTAGGCTCTGATCGACCTTCTAAACCTATCTTAAATTGTGCATCGAAGCCCTGTAATACTCGTACCACGTTATTCACATATCGCTGAAATGTTTGCGTGGCATTCCGTAAACCAAAAACCATTCGCGTAATTTCATATAAACCAAAAGGAGTGCTTATAGCTGTTTATTCAACGTCTTCAAATCAAAAAATCAAACCCAGAAATCATAGTTCGTAAGTAGTCATATACCTAGCCATCGCACGACCTAGGCGAGTAGAAAGATACCTCGTCTATTAAAATCGTCATTTATTCAAGTCTGGTTATAAACGCACAGAGAGCATCATCCGAACACATTTGTGATAAGCGAGTTCCTGTTACTCATGCCTGCATCCGATTGATAAATACATACGAGAATCTCGATGCCCCGAAGTAATAAGTCAGTAATTGCAAAATCCTATTTTTAGAAAACTATCTAATAATCTTAATGAATACCTTTTCAGCGAGTGGGATTATTGAGGACATTGGTGCATCAATTAAAAGCTTCATATTATTGTAAATTGAAACTGTCAAATCATTAACAAATTATCTATACCTAACCAAAACCTAAAATGAAAACCTATATTTAAGGTAAAATATTACAGTAATTGTCCTAACGGAGTTAAAGTCGTCAATTATTTAAAAAAATATATTACGTAACTGTATTCATTTTAACAAAACTTTCTGAAGTTTAAAGTTTGGTAACTTATCAAATGCACTATCAGTACCTACATGCTATGAAACAAGTCCCCCGCCGCGTTTGTCTGTCTGTCTGTTTGCGATAAACTCAAAAACTACTGAACAGATTTTCATGCGATGTTCACCAATAGACTGAGTAATTCATGAGGAACGTTTATGTGTATAATTTGTACTCGTGCAAAGCTACAGGGCGGATTGCTAGTAAATTTCAAAATAAACTTTTACATAGGTACAGTCGCATAGCAGTCCGTTTGCCGACAAATTATTTGTATATTTCGCTTTAACAAAAGCTTACATTGTCTTCTTATTAGGCTATATGCTAGTCCATAAATTATGAGTTTGTCAAAATGGCAAAAAAAAACAGAAATAGCACGTTACCGACTTATTACGTGCGGGCGTCGATATACGAGTAGTTTCATGATGACAAAACCAGCCAAGAGCGTGTCAGGCCACGCGCAGTGTAGGGTTCCGTAGTCACCCGTTACAACACGGACTTAGAAGAGGCTTTCTGTTTATTACTATGAATACATTAATTGAGTTTACGGTTTTAAGTTTAAATTAAAACCGAAAAAATGGTACTTAATACTTTTTTGGTGTTAAAAAATGAACCCTCGAAACATTAAGGACTGCTTTGGACCATCGAACTGAATTACTTTTACTATGGGACCAACTTTGAAATCACGAAAAAAAATCAGCTGTTGCCTACATTTATGTTCGCAAAACTCGTCAAAAGTTAGTTCAGTTTGTTTGGAAGTATGTTCCAGCTTGCACAAAAAAGGCTGAACGAATTTGGATGAAATTTGGCACACAGATAGATTGTAACCTGGATTGACCTAAAGTTTACTTCTTAATCCCGGTAGTTCGTTCCCGTCGCATATTTTTTGACATCCACGCGGGCGAAGCCGCGGGCAAAAGTTATTTTATAATATTATAGTAGGATACACCCATGCAAAATTACTGCTTTCTAGTATTAACAGTCTCCATGCTATAGGTACCTCGGACGGACAGACGGACAGATTGAATATGATATATGGGTTTTTGTTCTTTTTAGGACTACGGAACCATAAAAAACAAGCGATAAGACTAAATGCGCTGAAACTTGAATTTCATTTATTTAATATAATCAGAATTAAAACGCTTATCACAGGAACTCCTACAAAACGGTAAAATTTTTTGGCACATGTCTTATCGAAATCTATTCATAGCTTTGTGTTTCAGTAAATCAGCGTTCTGTTTTACTATTCTCCGATTTGTCAGTGAGAGTTGACATCTCATCTGCTGAAACCTTGTCTGGAGAACAAGATGCATAGCGCGCGTGTGTTGACGTTGTTAGCACTGCTTGTAGAGATGGTGAACGGTTTTTCTTGGGGTGAGTGTTTACTTATTTATTGAATGCTTTTTTTTTTTAGGGGTGGGAAATCATCCAATGATATCTCTCGCTCTGGGTGGAGCGGGAGGGCGTGTCAGACTCTTACTAAAACCCACCCCTGTTCCTTCCCTGCCCTGAGTGCCCAGGGGTAAGGTAACTCTGTTTGGAATTTATCCACAACCCTGGGCGGACTCGGTCATGACTGGCCCCGTCATGATTTGCTGACAACTGTTTGAGGCGCACGTGGAACACTACGCGCCGTCGACTCTCGGGCCTGGTGCTGATCGGACGGCGAGCTACCCACTATTCGCTGTCTGCAGGCCTGGGTTTACGGTGGCCGGAGATCGTCCCGCGACGACCTACGCCCAGGGCGTCTCCTGCGGCGGCTGCTGCTGAGGGCGTGAGGTCAACTCTGTTGTTGAGCCTCCTTCACCCGTTCCACCTCCTCCTTCGCCAGCATTACTGCTTCGCTGAAGGAGGAGACTGCTTCCCATTCCCTCTCGCTCCGTATCATGGCCTGGACTAGGGCCGGGCGCGAGAGGTCGCTGTCGCCGATCGCCTCCACCGTATCATCTGGATTGAATGCTAACACTAAAGTAGAGACGGGTTTCTTTTTTTTAAACGCTGCCCCGTACTTGGAATTTCTCCTATATTATCAGTGCGTTCACTCAATCATGTAATCTCACATACACAAGACACTCAGACTCGGAACAACTATCTCAAACATTGTTCCGTGCAGTGATCGAACCCACAACACTTAGCGCAGCAGCAGATCGCTCAACCACCCCGCCAATCGTGCCGTCAATTTTTAACCGACTTCAAAAAAAGGAGGAGGTTCTCAATTCGACTGTATTTTTTTTTTTTTTTTATGTGTGTTACCTCATAACTTGTAACTACGAGTACGTGAACCGATTTTGAAGATTTTTTTTTTATTTAAAACCTGTTGCTTCACATTTGGTCCCATTTTAATTTGGTGAAGATCTGATGAAGGACTTCGGAGATACACAATGGAACTCTTCAATAAATGATAGCAAACCTTCCAGAATTGCTGCAATCGCATGTCTGTATACTGTTTTCACCACTCCACAACATTACATCACGCTGATGTGCTCTGAAGGGGTATACAGATTTGTACACTTCACCCTGATACACCCTAATTTCACCAACTACGTTCAAATTCCCTATTTTTGGGGCTATCAATTCGGGCATAACTTTACTATGAATTTAGTTTTAGAATGGGGTAAAACAACTAAAAAGTGAAAAATAAAAAACTTTTTACAAAAAAAATACAACCGACTTCCATAAATAATACTAAAAAATGCAAAATAACTTTAATTTCGGAAGTCGGTGTCAAATAACGAAGAAACCAAACTAGAAACACCGACTTCCGAAATTAAAGTTATTTTGCATTTTTTAGTATTATTTATGGAAGTCGGTTGTATTTTTTTTGTAAAAAGTTTTTAGAAGTTTTGGGTTGAATGGTAATAAAATTGGTTGATACGATTCTGGTAAACGATAATACCTTTATAATCAACGTTTACCAAAATCGTAGCAATAAATTTCTTCAGTAAGGTGAATAAATAATTAGTATGGAATTGGTTAGTAACTATCAAAAAAATGTTTTATATCAAAAGTTTTTTTTGTCTATAGAGAGGAAAGATTTTTTGTTTGTTCGTTTGTACCGAATAAGCTTCGAAACTTCCGGCCCGATTTTAACCATTTTTTCACCAATAGAAAGTTAAATTATCAGAAAGGCTACTTTTAAAATTAAAATAACAGTTTCTGCGGGAGAAGTCATGGAAGCAAAGCCGCGGGCAGAGTGCTTCAAAAAGGACGAGGTTCTCAATTCGTCGGAACCTTGTTTTTTTTTTATGTATGCTCCCCGATTACTCTAAGATGGCTAAACCGATTCGGATTTTGTTCTTTTTTTTGTTTGAAAGGGTTATACTTCTCAGGTGGTCCCATATAAATTTTATCAAAATTGATTCGGCATTTTACGAAAAAATCAACATAAACAAAAAATATGTATACACAGATGACGTTTTGGTTGTCTCCAAATGTTCAAATTCCATGTTATTGGGGTTATCCATTCGGGCATAACTTTAATTTATTTAATTTTACTTATGGGGTACAACCAACAAAAAGTGAAAAAAAAAATACGTTTACAAATAATACAACCGACTTCTAAAAATTCCAAAATTATGAACACCGACTTCTGAAATTAAAGTTTTTTTTTTCAAATTAAATCTTTTTTGGAAGTCGGTTGTTTCTTTTTGTAAAAAAAAAATATATTTTAAAATTTAAAACATTAGTCATGTAAAAAATAGTATTTCGTAAGTAACGCAAAAGAACCTCAAAAGAATTCTTCTTTTGAGGTTCTTTTGCGTTTCTAATCGGTCAAAGTATGTAGTTCTAATGTAACGGGTGGCGCAAAAGTAAAGACCCTATTTGGTTCAGCTATAACATTTTTTCTAAATTAGAAAACTAGATTTAGATTTTTTTAAATGTATATTTGTGCCATTAAATTTCGTACCATTAGGATTTAAAGATGATGTCTTTTAAATGGTGACCTCCAGAGTTGATACACATTTGAGCCCTATTTATGACATTTTGCATAACTTGCCGTAACACTTCCTGCGATATGTTCGTTATTTCTTGACGAATGTTTTCTTTTAGAGCTGCGAGAGTCTGTGGCTTGTTCACATACACCCGAGATTTCAAAAAACCCCAAAGAAAGAAGTCTGGACTGGTCAGATCGGGTGATCTTGCAGGCCAAGGCAAATCGCCAAAACGAGAGATAACTCGGCCTGGAAAAGCGTCCCTCACTAAGTCCATAGTGTCGCGCGCTGTGTGTGCCGTAGCGCCGTCTTGTTGAAACCAGATGTGCTCCAGCCCCAATTCGTCCAAACTGGGTATCAAAAACTCACGTAACATGGTTCTGTAGCGTTCTCCAGTGACAGTAATCGCATTGCCTCCAGCGTCTTGCTGAACGGCCTGTTCTTGGTCTCCCAGACTTAGGTCTATCCAATGTTGAGCCAGTTGCTTCAAGGCGTGTGGCAAAGCGTCGAATTGTGCGACCAATCGGTGCCGGACGGTGGGGAAATCGTCGACGAAATTCACGTTGTGTTCTTATCACTGATGAATTATTCCGTAAGAACATTGACACAATTATTCCACGTTCTTGGGGAGTAAAACGGTCCATGTTTATTTTCAGTGTATTTTACATTTGTTCACTACACAATTTTCAACAACAGAATGACAGAAAATGTCATATAAAAAAAAAAAAGGTATTTTCTTTAGTGCCACTACTTTTGCGCCACCCAGTATTTGTGTTATTCTGGTCATTTTTTTGCGTCATATAATAGGAACGTGGCACATTTAAATTTTCACGAAAATGCGGCCATTATTAGAAGGTAAACATAAATTAACTACGAAAAGATAATGATTTTTAAATCCTGCATTAATCTAGAAGAAAAAAGTACCAGGGTCCTTCATCGGAGTCTTAGACAGATAGATAGATGAACTCTTTATTTCACACATTAAAAAACACACAACAAAAATTACAAAACATCAGTCAGACAGAGTTCTTCGCTTCCTCTTCTACTGACTCTTTTGAATTTGAAAGTTAATAATCGGGATTATTTAGTTCAGGATTGGGATCAACAGGCTACAGCAGTTGTCTGATAGCGTACAAAATATTGTTTTGGGTGACAGACCCTATTCTGAAATCCGATGACGTTTGACTGACTTTGCATCCAAGAACAATTATGGACAGTTTGATTGTGTTCTATTGTCTTATAACCTTCGTTCTTTTAATTAAGTTTGTAAACATGAGATCTTACGCTTCAAATTATTATTAAAGAATAATTGTCAGGTGACAGCATATCACTTTTCAGAAATTTATTTTGTTTCTCAAAGGTATCCTGTTACTGTATTTTCTCGAATGATCCTCTCCGAATCACGATTCTATAAATTTGAGCCACCAGAATCCCCTAAAATATAATTAAAATTATAATTATCGCAAATGAAGAAAAGTTGGGAAAGTTCAGTATTTGCTATTTTTGCCACTTAAATTCTAATGATTTTCAATTTTTAAGTCAATGTAGTTTATTTCTAAAGTTATGTCTAACGCGGATAAAATATTGAGAATCACATAAAAAATATTAAGCGACAAAAGACATGTTGCGCCGACCCCAAATAAATTGGGATAAGGGCAGGAGAATGATGATTTGTGACACCTTCACCATTAAAAAAAATATTTGTAGTTAAGTATACGTGCTTTAGTACATTACCTGTTGTACTATGTATTGTAAATTAATAACGCATCTAATTCCGGACAGCGCTCCTTGATGGGCGAGTCCTAATAATGGGTGGACGCACGACGCGTTAAGTAATAATAATATAAATAAGAATAATAATACGTTTATTTTCACCACAATATTTAACAGTAACATTTACATGTTTAATTGACCAAGTAGGTAGTACAACACTGAAAATATTGTGGGGACTGGTACCTAAGCTAGGCCAATGGCCTGTGTTTCAGGTCACCAGGTCTCCACACCGTATTACTGTGTCTGAATTGCTTACGTACTTGTGACAAGATACATTAAAAGGAATACTGTGATCTGAATGGGTGTAATATTTTGTAAATAATTATGAAGAGAGTTGTTTGTGATTTAGAGTAAGTGTTAATGAGTGAGTTTGTTGTATAGAGTGTAAGGTTGTGTGTTATCTGATTGTGTCAAATTAATTAATGTTAAATACCTATATTGAAAAAATTAAAGTGAGTTAGGGTACAGAAATCAACGTGTTAAGAGATAATGCCAAGAATGTGTTCAGTGTTCTCGTATGAAAGGTTTTGCAGCCAACTTGTGAGTTTGTATTTTAAATTTTGCTTGGGTAAGGCGTACATGTCAATTAGGCTGTTTACTTTATTGTAGATACGTCCACTTAGAGCAGTGCAATGGCGGCTTGCGAATTTCGTCCGGCATCGTACAGGGTCACAGACGGGGAGCCCTTTGCGGTTAGATATAATATTTTTCTCAAGCGGAAGAGAGGAATGCCGACGCAGTATAGCTCGCAGAACAAAGAGTTGGCGGACTGTGAGTACTTGGGACTCGGAATAGAGCAAAGCAGTGGGATAGTCTCTGCGTTTGAACCGTATAACCTTAGTTAGCTCAGCACAGAACACACAAGCTAACCACTCAAGGCCATTGGCACATATAAATAGCGCCTTAAATGTGGGTTTGTTGAAAAGTAGGACCTAATTTGCATATTTGTTAGTTGATTTTGAAGTATTGTATAAGATGCAACCAAAAAAAAATTTGTACATTATCGTGCAGAAGTATATTGATTCGTCTTTTAAAAACATACAAATATGAATAAAAATCGTTATAAGATGGCCCCAAATTTTTGAACTATGTGCCAGGACTGTCGTTATGTGAATTTTGATGAGGTCTGAATCGAAAAATAGTCTGGACAAACCCTCAGTGATTTTGAAAGACTAATCCGTACTGAAGGATGGTACCGGATAAATTCGTAACAGAGTAACCGCTCCCCTGGGCACTCAGGCAGGGAAGCAACAGGGGTGGGTTTTAGTCAGTAAGAGTCTGACACGCCCTGCCGAACCACCCAGAACGGGAGATGTCATTGGATGATTATCCACCTCGCCAAAAATAAAAAAAACCATACCCACTCGAACGTAGAAACCCGCAGCGTGGTTATTTTTACTCATCTACCCAACGTAGACACCGCTCGGGAGGTCAAACGCGCTTCCTCCACTTTAAATCGGTTTTTATCTGCAGTCATCAACTTTATTTGGCCATGCTCTATTTGAGACAATAATCGACTAAATTTTGCGTCCGTGACACTAGGCAAAATGATATGCAACCATAGCTAATAATTAAAAAAAATGTTTGAAAGTCTATGTTCTGTCATTTTTTCACGTCAGTGGATAACGGAATGAGCTCTGCGTTAAAAATGTAAGTACAATTTTATTTAAAACCCTGTGTATTAGTGTATTATATCAAAAGAATCCTCAAGGTTTAAGCTTTACGAGAAACTAAACATGTTGTAGGTTCAAAGTGTGTTGGAACCGAAAATATCGAAACAAAAAACCAGGTACTTGGCGGCATGACGCCGCAACAACGCCGTGGTCATTTTCGTTAAACTTTTGTATGATTTACTATCTAATCTATTATAATGGTGCTCGTAATATGAAAATTAGTTCATTATTAGTATTTACACACACTTAGACAGTAAAAATACATCGAAAATAGTTAAGATTCCATGTTTTAAAATTTACAGTCCTCAGGTTGACAATATGCACCGCGGCAATGGCGAGGACGGTTTTTTTTAGGTTTCACAGTAAGGGTTCGTATATACAAGTAAATCGTATGTGTGATGGCATGTTTTTTTCAACGGTTTACCCGACCACGCTAAAGTCCCGAAGGGTTATGGATTTGGGCCTGAGAATTTTTGTTTTAATGCTTACTAATGGGTTTTGATTGCATTTTTTTTTTGTTCAACTGTTTAACCGACTACGAAAAAAGAGAGTTATGTTTTGAGCTTGAGCACAATGTTTTACTTATACTTACTAATTTTATGGATATAATTGAATGCTCATTTCTTTTTGATTTTTTCAATGGTTTTAACCGACTATGAAAAAGGATTTGAGCTCGAGCACAATGTCTTTAATAATGCTTACTAATTTTATGGATATAATTGAACGCTCATTCCTTTTTGATTTTTTCAACGGTTTAACCGACTATGAAAACGGAGTGTTAAGATTTGAGCTCGAGCACAATGTCTTTAATAATGCTTACTAATTTTATGGATATTATTGAACGCTCATTCCTTTTTGATTTTTTCAATGGTTTTAACCGACTATGAAAAAGGATTTGAGCTCGAGCACAATGTCTTTAATAATGCTTACTAATTTTATGGATATAATTGAACGCTCATTCCTTTTTGATTTTTTCAACGGTTTAACCGACTATGAAAACGGAGTGTTAAGATTTGAGCTCGAGCACAATGTCTTTAATAATGCTTACTAATTTTATGGATATTATTGAACGCTCATTCCTTTTTGATTTTTTCAACTGTTTTAACCGACTATGAAAAAGGATTTGAGCTCGAGCACAATGTCTTTAATAATGCTTACTAATTTTATGGATATAATTGAACGCTCATTCCTTTTTGATTTTTTCAACGGTTTAACCGACTATGAAAACGGAGTGTTAAGGTTTGAGCTCGAGCACAATGCCTTTAATAATGCTTACTAATTTTATGGATATAATTGAACGCTCATTCCTTTTTGATTTTTTCAACGGTTTAATCAACTACGGGGTACTACTAAAGAGTTATGATTTTTTTTCTTGCAGTTTTTTTTTTGTCTTGTCTTTCAATGGTTTTGGGCATGAGAACAGTGTTTTTTTTTAATGCCTAATTGCTTTCTTATATTAAAAATAAACTATGGAATCTAAATCAAGTTTCGATTTTAGGTCTCAAAATTTTAACTTGGCTGATCAAGAAGGAAATGCGGAGAGCGATGAGTTTATTGTTGTACGCTTATCTAAGTTTAAATTATTATTTTTAAGATCATGTTTGTAAAAGTTAGTCAAAAAAAGAGATTTACTTTTTTATAAGCCATTTTAAGCCGTTTTTTTTTTATAGCCTGTGTATATATTTCTCTGTATCCTTCTTCTTGTCTGTTTTTTTGTGTGTGTGTACATTAATTGTTAAATAAATAAATAATAAAAAATGTGATTCGTTCGGAACACTTTGCGCGCGAGTCCGACTCCCACTTGGCCTGTTGTTTCTCTCTTTGTCCATCTGTCCGTCTGTCTGTCTGTCGTCTGTTACAAAATTTTGTTCCGACTTTTTTTTTAACTTCTCATTGATTTATGAACTTGAAATGTAGTGATAAAGTTTTTTACAACATATATTTTGCGAACAAATACGAATATATTGATAAATCAGATTTATTATTTGATAATACCCTCATTTGGTACGGAACCGCTTCCTTTTTTTTTGGGGTTGGAAAATCATCCAATGAAATCGCCCGCTCTGGGTGGAGCGGGAGGGCGTGTACGAATTTATCCGCTACCCCTGGACATGCCGGCACCGGCCACGATGGGCCCCGTCAGTGGTGGCTGACACATTCTCTTTGAGGCGCGCGTGGAACACTACGCGCTGTTGACTCACGGGCCTGGTGCGACGACGAGCTACCCACTACTCGCCGTCCGCAGGCCCGTGGTACGGAACCCTAAATGTGCGAAGTCCGACACACACTTGGCCTGTTTTTTGTGTAAGGAATAGTTTTAGCGTACGAGCGCCCCAGTAGGCAGAATTATATGCTCGAGTTGCAATGATACATACCTGTATAGTTCGCAAGTTCCACTACAAAATAGCGGTGAAGTAGTGGAAGCTGTTAAACAAAGGACTTAATCAGCCCTTTTCAAAAATATTTTATTAGCAACTAAATATAACTACTGTAATAAAACCGCTCACTCCAGTATAGAATATTATATTTACAGCTTTATCAATAATACAATATTATAGAGCTATTACTTCTATTAGCTTTAATATAAAATTATGCTAACTGTACACCAATAAGGCAATAGACCAATTGTGTGACCGATCTCGACGAGCGCCAACGGAACAAGGCAGTTCTTCAAGCCGTTGCCCGCCATAACGCTACACCGACAACTTTCCACAGACAATCACAAATTCAACGTTTCGGTGCTGCCAGCACAATTAGTCGATTGCAATAAATAGTCGAATATAAACAATTAATATTCAGATTAAATAACAAAACCTAACACTACTGTAATTTTGATAGCACGTATGTGCATATTAGGGAATAATAAAGATTAAGGAATCTTACTAATTCTTATATAATAATGCTTTAAAGGATACATGTATCTAGTCAATACTAATATTATAAATGCGGAAGTAACTCTGCCTGCCCGTCTGTCTGTATGCTTGTAACATCTTCACGAACGTCACACTTGAATGGATTTAGATGAAACTACACGCCCACACACACGACACACGGGTAGACAATGTCCCGGAATAAGACAAAGGATACTTTTCGTCCCGGGAGTATGTTCCCGTAGGATAATTATCGACTTCCACGCGGATGAAGCCGCTGAGAGAAGCTACTTGTTATAATTTGAATTTAAAAAAAAAAATTGAATTTAAAAATAAAGACTTATTTTTAAATTCAAATAAAAAAACTTATCACCCGTCACTAATAGATCCCGCCTTAAGCATCATCTCAATTTCCCATCCCATAAAACCCATTTCTATTCCCACTCCTTCTCTGTTCATGCGGTACGATTGTGGAACTCACTTCCGCCTAATATCCGTGATTCTAAAACTGTCTACCAATTCAAGAAACTAGTCAAAGAGCATTACCTCTCCACCATTCCGTGATTATATTTATTATTGATATTTATTTTATATTTAATTATGTACTTTGGTTTATTGTAAAGTTAGGTATATTTTATGTATGAATTATTTATGTATTCTAGTGTATTTTATATTTCTATATCTATTTATACACACTGTGTCTACATTTCTCAACCAACTTTCCAGTCGCAGGTCTGCTGGAAGAAATTTCTTTTGAAATAAGCAGCACCTTTGTGCTCTTTTATCGGTATTTGTTCATTTTACTCTTGTAATTGTTTTTGTGTGTGCATAAATAAATAAATAAATAAAATAAATAATATTTTTTTGTATCAAAATAATTATTGTAAATCAAATATACTGGTTGCGCTTAAAATAACCAGAAAGTTTACCATTGCGACGTACATTGTCCAAGAGCGAGAACTTAGGGTACCTCAGAACCCGGGCCTGCGGACGGCGAGTAGTGGATAGCTCGCTATCCGATCAGCACCAGGCCCGAAAGTCGACGGCGCGTAGTGTTCCACGCGAGCCTCAAAGAGTTGTCAGCAAACCATGACGGGGCCCGTCATGGCCGATGCCTGCTCAGGGGTTGAGGATAAATTCGAAACAGAGTTACCTCGCCCCTGGGCATTCAGAGCAGGGAAGGAACATGTGTGGGTTTTAGTCAGTAAGAGTCTGACATGCCCCTCACTACACCCTAGAGCGGGAGATGTCATTGAATGATTTCCCACCCTACAAAAAAAAAGAAAGGGTACCCCGGAAAGGTTAGGTTCGAAGGGGATGACGGGGGCTACAGTGAGCGACCAAAGACAGCGAACGCAGCCCCCGTCATTATCTTCGTGTTAGGTTCCTTTAAACCCTGCAGACAGACCTCTTACACTTCCAAGGCTCCGTCAACCTTACGGTCAACCGTCTTACTTACGACTGTTGTTAGCACATTACCGGCTGAACATTCGGCATTGTGTCGAATGCCTAGGCAAAGTACAGGATCAATATAATATTTCCTTTCCACTATCTCCACTATCAGCAACACTCCTTTTCAATTAATAGCGATGCGTCACGAACTCAAACTGTTGCTAAAAATAATATTTTGTGGTTATTTTCGGGTTAAGGGTTTAGTAACGATAAGCCCCACACAGTGTAACTCTTGAAAGTTCTAATTTGTTGTTGTTATGATGTAGGTACTTTATTGGTTTTCATTGTAAGAAGTCAATTAGAAAACCGGCCAAGTGCAAGTTGGAGACGCGTATGAAGGGTTCCGTACCATCCTATAAGATTATACGCGTCTATTTGTTGCCAATATTAAGATCGACCAAAAAAAAATTAAAAATAAAATATGTTTCTAGTAGGTAGTGATTTTGTTATTATAACAACAACAGAAATATACATTCTATGAAATTTTCAACTGTTTACCGGTTACGGACCACGAAATACAGCCTGCTGATAGACGGACGGACGGACGGCCGGCGGAGCATAGTATAAAGAAGGGAAGTAGGCTATCTCCGGCCCAATTCGCGATATAATTGCCTACTGTCTCAGGGTTGTCACTTTTAGCTAAATTTTAATTCAGTGCGTATAAATTGGCAAGGGTCTTTTACTTGTATTGTCTGGGTACAGGGTTTGTGAGGTCCGTTTTTTAGTAATTTTCTAACGCTGTTTTTCATTATGTCTTCTGGGTGGAAATGGGCTTCACAAACAACATGCTAGGGTTGAGATTTATTTATTAAATCCTTGCGGTCAATTAAGCGCAGCCACTGATGTTGTCTGAAATGGAAATCACATTTAATATACATTAGGTATCTATAATAAAAAAATTGATTAAAGTGACTAAAATATTATCAAATAAAAAATATCGTAAAGCAACATAAAAAAACTAACGCCTGCCTCTTAGACTATAATCAAATTTTTGTTCTGTTGTTATGATTCGAACTTTGCTCTATTTATCTGATTCACATTAGTCAATTACATACTTATTTTTAATTACGATTTTATAACTGTAAGTAGGTACTTAGTTACTATAGGTACCTACAATACTGAGAAATCGGTATGACTAAACGTAAACAAAGCAATAGCGGCAACTCAATTGACAGATCAAAGTACCTAATACATTCTAGTGGGAAAGTAGGCCTACCTACTTCCTCTGTCTGATAGAAAACTAATAGGTACCTACAACAAAAAATAACTAACGTATCTCATCATTAAGTAAAAATTATATGCTAGAAAAAGTGATTTGCTCACCTTTCCTGTTCAATAGGTAATCTGAACAGAGACAATTCTGGAATCGATGAATTATTAAGACACCCAAACACACAGCAATACGTTCTCCTGCGATTATCACACATTTTTCATTATCATTCATTTAGCGGTGCCGAAAAGCCGTGACGCGCGAACCTTGTGCGGTGTTAGCCCCGACTGACGCACTGAGAATCGGGTCGAGATTTTGTTTAAGTGTGCGTGCGGCGACGCATAGATACTATGGCGCACACATACAAGCCGCGCGCAGTGCGTTTGTATGAAGATAACTTACTTCCCCTCTTTATATTATGGGCGGAGGCTTAGTAATAGGGTCCCGTTTGTTACCCTTAGGGTACGGAACCCTAAAAAGGTAGTTCTTGATTAGAGTGGTGGGAGTGCAAGTCATTTGAAAACCATTAGTATATGCAATGTATTTTATGTCACGAAAAGGAAAGAAAAATCTATTTAGCAATCAGATTAAAAAATATATATTTTCATGTTTCAGATATTGTCGTGGCTGAAAACAAACAACTAGATTTTTACTACAACGGAACAGTAACGCACACAGAACACATTCCGTCGGCTAATTATATCAATTCAGTAACTTACGATCCAGTTCACTACAGGGTGCTGTTTGCCGACTATAACAGCTCGAACATGTCAATATCCAGCTTTGATCTATCAACCAGGAAAATACAACCTTTAGTTACGAGCAAATCGAACTTCTACATAAGAGTCATCTACGACCCGGTCACACTATCACTGTTTTGGAGGGATGGTAATCCTAGTACTATCTACTCATATTCATTAAATCCTGCATCTTCAAACAAAGCAGTTGACGGAAATGTTTTAGTTACGTTGGATCTCTACTGCCGGGATATCGCGCTGGACAGCTGTGGAGGGTACGTTACTAGTGATATATCAAAAACACCGACTAAATTAGCGGAACATAAATAAGATCGATTTTTTATGTATAGTTTTTATTTATTTTGTAATTGAACCAAATATTCCTAATCTTATTTTAACTATTTTATAGAGAAAAAGCGTATTTTGTGAATTTATTGTGAATATGGAGAATAATCTCCGGAACCAACGCTACAATTTAAATGATTCTTATACCATTTGAAAGTTTTATTATTTTTGATGGAATTTGGCTCTAAATTATTTAAATCCATGTGAAATACTAAAAGTTATGATGATATTCGTCTACTAAATCGGAAAAAATCGTGACTTTTAAAGCTTTTGTTGCATGCGCTGCCCAAATAGTTCGATACATGTAATTAATGTAGGGTGAGAAATATCCACTCAAAAAGTGCTATAAAAAGTCCGCGGAAACATATGTCTATATTTTATGGTTTACTCACAATAGCCATTTTAATGATTTTAAATTTTGGTCTAAAACAATGCTTAATTTGCGAAGGTGTTTTTAACATGATACTTTCAATTCTTACGTAAATAAATATAATTATCATCTTGAGTATCTAATTTAGACTAAAATTGTCCTTTACACTGTTTAGTTTAGATGAACATCTTACGAGATGTCGCAAAATTAGAATAATTCGCGCAACAAAATAATTATTATGACGTCGACGGTGAGCAGTGGTGGCTCAGTGGTTACGGCCCGACTTACGCGTCGAAGATCATGGGTTCAAACCTAGGAATGCAGATTATTTAGTGTAATTAGTTTTCTCTCTCACAGAGAGGAGGCCTGTGTCCCAGCAGTGGGACGTGAAGGATAGCTTTCTTAGGATAATGTTGTGGTTATTGATTTTTGTTAAGTTTAAAGTAATTTTGACTGGCTTCCGCCAACGGCTTCACCCGCGTGTAGTTAGTAGGTACTTCTCCGCACTGTAAATTATAGCCTATATGTTAGTTTTATGTTTAAGCTATATTACTGTTGCTGTCTTATTATAATATTAGTTGTTCGTACTGATTTCAAGATTTGATATTCTTAGTTTTGATCTAAGGATAGGGTTTTCGGAAAGTTTAAAGTTCACTTCACAGCCTTCGGGTACGGAACCCTAAAAAAAACTGTCCTGAAACGTAACACAATAGTTTATACTTCTGTATCCCGATTTTGTTATAAATGAACGCGGCAGGTGGCGCTGTTTGTCTAGGAACATGTTACAATCCAGTACACTTACTACTTACGTACTACTGTTTGTTCACTATTTCACAAATACAATGCGACAGTGAGGTGATGTCGTGTAGATAATAATCCATATTAACCTTGCGTAAAAAATAGATGGCTGCTAGCGACTGGAAAGCTCAATTAGTTTCCTCAAAAACACGAGACGATTTGCTCTGAGCATATCGACACGAGTTTCTTGCAAAATAGACCAAACAGCATTTATTTATTAATGCTATTACAACGCTGAAACTACTCTGTTTATCTCTCTATATCGATGCCAGTGCAGGTTTTACTACAGAGTAATTAATGGCAAATTATTCAAAACAAAACAATGCGGACATTAGATTTGTGCATTTTGATGTCAGACGAAATAGCGATCAGAAAACGAATCGAGTGGAATAGGAACGATATCACGGGTCGACGTTGGGAGCAATCTAAAAGTGAAGACTTAAAAGAAGCAAAGGAGGCACTAGTATTTCTCGTTATAACAATCAATGAATAGTTATTACTTTTCTTTTGAACCTTGTATAAACATGAAAACATCAACAGCTGTTGACATTTCGTGGACTATCAGGATACGTCATTAATTTGTGTAATCACCTTGTAGTGGTGTGTGAAACGTGACACGCTTGGGTTATAAGTAAAAGACAATGGCGTCTCTATCAGCGCGCCCTGCTGGCAAAATTTAAATGCTGAGTTTTACATGTATAGAAGAAAATGGGTATTAATACAAAATGCTATATTTAAATTGTATTTAAAAAAAAAATTCTATGTGCTACTATTTTTATTATGACTCAGCATCATTCGTTTTGAACTTTGTGAATATTGATTGTTGTATACAAATTACAGGTTTATTTACTGGATCACAGACTACAATATACAGAGGGCTCGGTTTGATGGCTCCGAGAGAGAAGTTTTAATAGACAGCAATTTTCGTTACCGACACAGCTTGGCCATCGACCAACAGACACAGAAAATGTACTGGACGGAGACAGAAAGTGTAAATGGCAATTATCAGCTATCTATTGAAAGTGCCGATTTTAATGGAAAAAACAGAACAACATTACATATTATTGTAAGAAACCAAACTTATGGATATTCATTGGCCGTATCAAAAGATTTCATCTACTGGAAGAACTACAATCAAGTAGGAATCTGGCAATTACCGAAGATTCCATCACAACATGTGGAAAGAAAACTATTTTCAACGTCTAGCTCAGTCTGTTGGGTATGTCAACATATAGCAGCCAATTACACAATACAGGAACAAATTCAGGGAACAAAGAGCTGCGAGGCACTTAAGAATTTGATTCCAAATAACTCGAAGCCTGAGTCTTCAGTTTCAATCTGTAAGAACTATTGTTTGCAAGGAAATTGTAGTGTCAGTGCTGAGGGACAACCTACATGCAGGTAAAACATGTTTATGTATCTCATTAAAAGGACTAGCGAAGATTTCTAGGTTCAGTTCACGATACTTGAAGAAAGCAGTTGTTAAGCGCTGCGCAACGAGGCGCCGCGAATTTAATCGAATTGTCTCATAATTTTATGTGTAGGTACATTTTTTTTTAAATTTTCTTGCTAACTAAAGATCGCGCAGCGTCGAGTCGCATCTTAGTGGGAGCTGGCCCTAATGCTCATAATCTCTTCCGGCATGTTAAGGGTCTACTACCGGCCAAGTGGCGCCCTTATTGAATAAAAAATCGTAGCATAGCATAGAAAATAAATATTAAAAAATCCAACGTCACGTTTGTTACAAAGAGGATAAAGTATTGTTACGTTGTCAAAACTGGTCTCAGAATATTTCCTAACCAAATTAGAAGGCAAAAGTGCCAGAAACGGCCGTTTTTGATACTGTTGCCTACTGACGACTGCACGTACTGAGCGTCTTAAGTATAGAAAAACATAAAAATACCCCCTCCCTGTCCGTCTTCTCTACTCCCCCCTCCCCCTCCTAAACAACAACATTAAAAAAACAATAACAAGAAAAACATTGATTAGGTGCCTAATTAGGAAACACAACAAAACCGGTGCAGAAATAATTATGGTGCTTCTTTCTCTGTTTACATAAACACACGTAGGTCACACACAAGCACACATAATTTTATTAATAAAATACACTCGGTGACATAAAAGAGAGTAAATTAGTAAATTTTTAATTTTGTTAATAAAATACACTCGGTGACATAAAAGAGAGTAAATTAGTAAATTTTTAATTTTGTTAATAAAATACACTCGGTGACATAACAGAGAGTAAATTAGTAAATTTACTCTCTTTGTAACAAACGTGACGTAGGATTTTTTAATATTTATTTTCTTTGCTATGCTACGACTTTTTTATTTAATAGGGCGCCACTTGGACGGTAGTAGTGCCTTTAACACATCCTGAAGCATCCACGTCATCACCATCTTCGATTCTCACAAGGAAACTTGTAAGCTTCGACATCACAAGTTAGAATACCGACAACACTGAATCTCTCTCTGGTGAACATTATTGTTTTAATAACTTTCTATATTAAAAGTGGCTTATGAGCTGTGGGATCTATAAAAGGGCCTTATTTAAAAAAGCTTTCTAACTATATAATGAGTATGTAAGCGGATTCTAAATTCAAAATGCTCCTAAAAAATTTGAATGAAGAATCTGCCAATCAAAGTTAAAAAAACGAGCCAGCCTTACATTAGTCGCATATGATGTGTCACATTTGACATCTCACATTGGTAATAAGCAACACTAACATTCTATTCTGAAAAATAAAATAAAAACATTTGTTTCCGATGTCGACCGCGCGAACTCTACCACGGCGCGCGCTCATTGGTCAAATCGAATAGCGCGCGCTTCCCCGGCTTCCTGTTACACACTTCCGTCCATTTCACGAAATCGCTCACAGATTGCAGGAAAGCGAGAGAAAAGATGTTACACGTCCAAAAGTATTTATAAATAAGTCTGCAAATGTTTTATACTTGTCTGTGGTTTGTCAAGTACGGTATCTGTCAATATTTTTAGCTAGGCATAACTAACGCAAGAGAAGAGAGATCACATAACAGTACGAGCGCCGACCGTAACAATACCTAACTCATAAGATATCCCTTTGAACTCCTCATAGGACGTTAGCTTCACTAAGTAAACATTTATTCTATCTTTTTTAATTCAAATATTATTCGAAAACAAATTATCTAAATATTTACTACAAAAAAAAACACAAAAAATTTAAAATAACTTTTGAAGAACTTGGTGTTTCTAATTTTGGTTCTTCATTATTTGACACCAACTTCCAAAGTTATTTAGAATTTTTTTGTGTTGTAGTATTCTGTGCCCGAAGGGTTCAAACGGAGCCCTATTCCTGTCACTCACGTGTACGTCGTCTATTACACAAGTTTTACAGCCCAGCTGTTGGAGCTTACAGTCTTCAAATTTTCACAGTATAAGCATCCTGTTGACCCAAAACCATTCAAATAGTTAATAGTTTTTTTTTGGGGGTTGGAAAGTCATCTAATGACATCTCCCGCTCTGGGTGAAGTGGAAAGGCGCGTCTGACTCTTACTGACTAAAACCCACCCCTGTTCCTTTCCTGCCTCAGTGGCCAGAGGAGTGGTAACTCTGTTACGAATTTATCCGCTGCCCCTAGGCAATCCGCTACCCCTAGGAACCCTAAATCTGCGAAGCCCAACACGCAACTACGCAACGAAGCCCAAATACAAGCACTTGGCTGGTTTTTTTTGGAAGCCTGTTGTATTTTTTTGTAAAAAAGTCTTTAATTTTTCACTTTTTAGTTGTTGTACCTAGCCCATAACTAAAACTAAATACTACAGTAATGCCCGAATTGATAGTCCATAATTGGTGAAATTAGGGTGTATCAGGTTGCTAGGCATACAGGCACCGGCCACGATGGGCCCCGTCAGTGGTGGCTGACACTCATCTCTTTGAGGCGCGCGTGAATCACTACGCGCCGTCGACTCACGGGCCTGGTGCTGATCGGACGGCGAGCTACCCACTGCTCGCCGTCCGCAGGCTAGGGTCTACGGTGGCCGGAGATCGTCTCGCGATGTCCTACGCCCAGTGAGGTACTGTCCTGCGGTGGTAGCGGCCGGGGCCGTGAGGGCCGCTCCGTTGAGCTTCCCTCACGCGTCCCGCCCCGCTTTCGCGAGCATAACGGTCTATATGGCTAAGGGCCGATTCCACCAATAAAACTAATCGCGATTAGTTCAAACTAAACTCAGTTCATGCGTTTAATCAAGATTAGAGCTTCATTTTGTGTTCCAACAAAAACAGGGCGTTTAGAATTTAAACTAAGTTAAGCTTAAACTAGTTTAGTTTGTTGTGGTGAAACTGCTCTAATTTCTATTAAACGCATGAACTGAGTTCAGTTAAACTAATCGCGATTAGTTTCATTGGTGCAATCGGCCTAAGGCGACAAGCAGTCGACTCCCGAACCAAGCATCCCAGACCTACCCGACGACAACGATGTTCCGGAGGTGACCGAGGTAGAGCTGAGAGCGGCGGTGCGTAGGCTGAATGCCAAAAGACTCGACAGACGTTGTCCTGACGCGCGAACTGTCAAACTCGCGAAGATTTAATAGTCGTTAAGTTTTCTGAATTTTTCCAATTTTCTGCGCAAATTTCTTAATCTTTTCTATCATTATGAACCTTCTCCTGACAAAAAAAAAGAATTAGCGAAATCGGTCCAACCGTTCACGCGTGATGCCGTGACCAAGGAAGTCGAGGTTCATTTTTATAAATATAGATAATTATAATTAAGTAATGGTACTGAAAAGATTTATAGCACCAAGTTTTAGATAAAAATGTGTTATTTGTGCTTTTTTTAAATTAATATTTCCAAAAAGGAACAATTTTAAATAAAAACAATTGTGAAATTTGTTATAAAGTCAATAAGCTACACAAATAATCCAATGATGCGAAATTAAGTTATTATTATTATTTCGTTTATTCATTTGTAAATACATATAAATTATTATTATTATTATTAATATTGTATACTCTATTGTACACCAAAAAAAATACACACATTAAGGAAAACTTATACTAAAAAACATACAATTGGACTATCTTCGAAGACAGTAGCGCACTCTGTCTTCGAATGCAATGTGTGCGTGGTTGTCGTTGTGTGCAGTACATACCGTAGCGATATAGTTTTGTAGTGTGCGTTGTATCGTGTTTCTTTTTGGATGTTTGTACATAGCTGTGTACTTCAGAGCGTATCAGCGTGATGTTGCTATGAAGTGGTGTAGGTAAGCAATAAATAGACATGCGATTGCAACTATTCGGCAGGTTTGCTATCATTTCTTGAAGAGTTCCATTGTCTATATCCAAAGTCCTTCATCAGATCTTCACCAAATTTTAACGGGACCATCTGGGAAGTATGTAACGCCTTAAAAAAATAAAACAGTGGCACTCCGGGAGTGCCGACAGAAGTGAAAACTTGAACAAAAATGCCCAACGCGCCTAAATAAGTTTTTCTTCAAAGAAGAAACCCAAATACGAGTATAATAATCGGGGAACATACATAAAAAATAAAAAAGATTCCAAGGAATTGAGAATCTTCTTCTTTTTTGTAGTCGGTTAAAAAGGCTCATTCCTTTTAGAGTTGACAGGTCCCATAGTAAAAAACCGGCCAAGAGTGAGTCGGACTTACGCGCAAAGGGTTCCGAATAAATCATATATTTTCAGGTTTTTCTAAACTACCTCCACTTTATAGGTTTTCCTGTAATCTGTAAGTAAAGAACAACTCTCTGTATTTTTTTTTCATATTCTTAGGCCTAGTGGTTTCGGAGATAATTGGGAATCGTAATTTTTCATTTATTTTCTTAAATAACTTCAAAATATATATGTTAATATATTCGAGACCCTCCCAATGTGCCCTTTCATTTAATATGTCGCACAACACAGTTTGTTTAACTTTGATTTCGATTCTCACCCCAAAAGTTATATTATTTAGGTTATACGTCCGGGTTTCGGTCACAGGTATATGTGTACAAAATTTTAAATCTATCGGTCCAGAATATTCGGCGCAAAATGGCAGTGACAGACGGACAGACAGACAGACACACGAGTGATCCTATAAGGGCTCTGTTTTTTCTTTCAGACTTTCGGAACCCTAAAAAGAAGTATATTCAAGAGTACTTGCGCCTCCTGAAAGATTTATCAATGATTTTTTAACATCAGAAGCAATAAGTAACCTATACGTTAATAGACCTTAGGGAACTAGGGTAACTGCTACTGTCGCCATGGGATCTGGAGGCCAAGGTCCTCGCGCTCCTCTGGCAGTGACGCGAGTAGGCGAAACGGCGACACCTCGCGGCACGATCTCATGGCAACATGGATAGAGCGACCGTCGCAACCCAGCGCTGGACACGCCACCGTTGCGGCGGTAGTGCCCCTCTTTGAGGAGTGGCTGGAAAGGTGCCACAGCGTCCTTACCTTCCGCCTGACACAGGTCCTCCCCGGACACGGTTATTTCGGGAGGTTCCTGTGTCAGATAAGGCGGGAGGAAACGCCCGGGTGTCACCATTATGCGGATCACCCGAAGGACATGGTGGAGCTGAAGCTGGATACACAGTGGAGATCTGCCCCGCTTGGGCAGAGCACCGCCGTGTCTTTGTGAACGCGATAGACAATAGCGATCTCTCACACCCGACCCTGGTTCAGGTCATGGTACGGAGTGAGAGGGAATGGGAAGTAGTCTCCTCCTTCTGCGAAGCAGTAATGCTCGCGAAGGAATAGGCGGAAAGGGTGAGTTTTAGTCAGTAAAAGTCTGATACGCCCTCCCGCTCCACCCAGAGCGGGAAAAGTTATAGGATGATTTCCCACGCCCAAAAAAAAAAGGGGACCAGACTGCTTCTCTTCAACATAGGTTTTCATAACCTAGCTAGGAGAGCAGTGCTCACCCACACGTTTGTATATATAGGATATATATACTTACTTATTATATATTATTATATTTATTTTAACGTGTACAACAATGTTTTGTTTTGAATAAAATAAATAAATTGAACGTAATCTAATAGGTATAGTCTGCTTTGCAAGAAAACAACGAGTATACCACTATAACAGAGCATCCTAAACGAAGTGTCAGTGATCCGCAACCAGGTCGCGCACCTCGTCCCCCTGATACTAATAGTCACAAATATTCGTTGTTTTCCTTGTTTATCGAGTAACACAGTTTTGTCTTTATTATTTCAGTTGTGAAGCTGGATACTCTGGGGAAAGGTGCGAAGTTAATGCGTGCCATAAGCATTGTTTAAATAACGGTGTCTGCTCCCTGAATGAGGAGGATGAGGCAGTTTGTGAGTGCACAGCAGATTACGAGGGTTTAAGATGCGATGTTGCTACCACATGCACTTGTGTCCACGCTGAGAACACAACGCCACAAGTACTACCAGACCTGCGCAGAGAAGTGAGGCAAGCTATTAAAGAAGAGCTAAAACGTATTCTGCAATTCTTGTCTGATTAAATTGTTGAGTATCAGGCCAAGATCTAAAACCATAATAGGCCAAAGAAGGGTTAAGAAAACCGTTGCACTGTTTTACATAATCACTTTAAAAACTCACACACATCAAATACCAAGTTCTCGGAAACAAAGTCAATCAGATGGAGCAAGCACAGTTATGCACCAAACTTGTACTTAATATGTGGCATCAACGCATAGCCAAAAAATATCCCTGAAGCAAGCAAGTTTCTGAACCCTCTATTCCCAAACTCCCAACGTCCAAATACGATCTATCAAAAATATATTCTAATTTTGTGTTGTTTTAAGCGTGTTGAGTAGTGAAAAAAATCCATGCCTCAGTTAATTTTGTAATGGGGTGTCCTTACCTACACCTCTTTTATTATTGTAATGATTTTAACCAGTAAGTATGTATGTTTGTTCATCTGTTACTTCATAACTTCTAAACAATACATCAAAATTTGGCAAATGATGTACGAGTATCGTTGGAAACTTCTTGATCGTCTACTGGTTCTGCGACGTGACACTATCTAAATTCAATATGGCGCCCTATAAAGGACATAAAGTCATGAATAAAACAAAACTTCCAGGTAAGGTGTCGTGTCTGGTATCAAATGAAAGGGCACAAAAAACAAACTTTCTAATAAAATAAAACTCGAAAATAATCTTAATAAAAATAATATGATATTAAAAACCTAAATCTCAACAAACTAAAACATTAAGGATAGTAGTGGTGGCATGCCACCTGCGGGTTGTTAATACAACCATACAGGTCATTATAACAGTAGTACCTAAGCTTTCTTTGTGATAAGGTGGCATACGACCATGGCTATCTGCTAAATATTCTTATGTCTAAGAATATTTTCTTGTTGCATACTTTTCAGAGCGCATTTTTTGTAGTCAGATTTTATTTTCTGAACTTATATTTTTTAATATTATGTGCTTTGTACGGCATAATAGATAAATATAACACCCACATTAGGTATTACATTTAAGTTTTTGTAAAAAGTTGGTGTTGATTTAGCTGTATAATTTTGTCTCCCTGCCTTCTTATACTTCTTTCAGTTGCCGTCTTTTTGAGGCGCATGTAGAACACTACGCGCCGTCGACTCGGGCCTGGTCCATATCGGATGCGCTACCCATTACTCGCCGTCCGCAAGTCCGCGCCTACGGTGGCCGGAGATCGGCTTGCAACCCCCAATGCCCAGGTAGTCTCCTGCGGCGGCTGCTAGAAGCATAAGAGCGTCTCTGTTGAGTCTCTTACTATTCGCCAGCATTACTATTTCGCAGAAGAAGGTGTCAACTTTCCATTCCCTCTCGCTCCGTACCATGGCCTGGACCATAACCAGGCACGAGAGAGCTCGCTGTCGCTGATCGCCTCCACGAGGATACGGCAGTGTTCCGCCCAAGTGAGGCAGAACTCCATTGTATTCCACCGTATCGTCATGTTCCACCGTATCCTCTGGGCGATCCGCACAGTGGTGACCACCAGGCGTTTCCTCCCGCCTTATCCAACACAGTAACCTCCCGAAACAGCCGTGTCCGGTGAGGACCTGCGTCAGGTGGAAGGTGAGGACGCCTTAGCGCCTCTTCAGCCACTCCCGAAAGAGGGGCCTTATCGCAGTAATTGTGGCATGCCCAATTGACCTGGCAAAGAAGAAGTTTTACTACTATAAAATTTGACAGAATTAATAATTTAGTTATAAAAGCTAATTGTTAAACACAGTTTAATCATTTTCGTTTTAGATAATATCTTTAGAACCCAAACCTCTCCATACCTTTGACGTAATTACAATCTCAATTCCTAAATCCTTTCAGTAAAAGGTTCTTAATCGTCTTGTTCTCAAGTTACGAAGACAAGTCCCAACTACTGAAACCTAATACATACATGCATTTCGCCAGAGATGAGATTCTTCACAAACCTTAACTCTTTCGAGATAGAGCGTTTAAGAAGTAAACAATGGAAAGCTACATACATACATACCTACAAATTAAAATCTGTAAATGAAAAAGATACTAAAGAAAAAATAAATGGTACACCGCAATGATCTCACAGTACTACAGCAAGTTGCCGTCGAGCAACAGCTCTATAATAAACCTTGACGTAGAAAATAGCGACAAGGCTAATCCACTGGAACATCACGAAACTATCTCAATGACACCAGTGAAGAGTAGTGAAAGTCAAAATGTAAAACTAGTGCAACCTACTTAGTTATAATTGTATGTTTTGTACCTATATTATGTAGAATTACCTATTTTTTCAATGTAATCACAAGATTTTTATACGTAAAATTACTTTTTTTTCACAATAAAGTATATTGTAGCAGTAAAATGTACTGTAATGTTCCCAATGCATTACATGAGTCGTTACGTTAGCTAATAAATGTTTATAGACATAAAGGAAGATAGTGATGTAAACTAAATTATAAGAGTTATGTTATGTGCGTATATTTAGTCTACAATAAATCTACATCCGAGTAAGACTCTTCGTTTTATTACCACAATCCTCCATCAACGTCCTGAAAGTTAACTAGGTAATTGCATCCTATTATATAGTAAATACACAAACCACATTCTGCTGTAGCACCTAGCGCATACACGGTTCACTGCGGATTCTAATACAGGTCATCTGGCTAATAGAAGATCTAAATATGTCTGTCCTGTAATACGTTATACAAACCAGCTGAGACACACATCTTTGAGAGAATTTGTTCAACTACTTCTATTACTAGAGAGTTATTCACAATGCAGTAACCGGCATTGCAATATAAATATGGAATGGAATAAATAACATCTTCTCGCTAAATCTTAAGCATTCACGACACACGACAATCTATGTCCCAGCAAACCAGTCACACTCCGATGTTGAAGTCAGTAGGGCATTGAGGATGGAAGTGACACTGTACGTGATGAATGAACGGCAACCAATCTGTGTATTTCATAACCTTTTTTTTTTTGAGGGTGGGAAATCATCCAATGACTTCTCCTGCTCTGAGTGGAGCAAGGGGGCCTGTCAGGCTTTTAGTGACTAAAACTCACTACAGTTCCTTCATCTGCCTGTGCCAAGGGCCGCGGTAACTATATTTCAAATTTACCCGCAAACCCAGGCAGGCATCGTCCCTAGCAGACCCGTCAGTTTTTGCTGACATCTATTTTAGGCACGCGTGGAATACTACGCGGAGGAGCTCGTGGCTAAAGTAATAACAGCCGCAAAGGTCGATCCATCAGATTAAGCTACGGGTCTTCAGAAGCCAGAAAGTCTGACAACCAGTCTTACGGGGTATCATATTAACCAATAACTGGCTTGTGGAGGTCAGATAGGCAGTCGCTCTATGTAAAATACTGGTATTCAGCTGCATCCGGTTAGACTGGAAGCCAACCCCAAGATAGTTGGAAAAGGCTAGGCAGATGATGGAACACTACGCGTCGTCGACTCGGGCCTTGTCTTTATCGGACGGCGAGGTACCCATTACTCGACGTCCGCAAGCCCGCGCCAGAGGCAGCTGCTTGGAGCGTGAGTTTGTGGGTTATTAAGTGGATAGAATCCGAACAGTTTCTTCAACATAAACCTATGGAAAGTTTTATTTTTCTCAAGAAGCAAGGCGTCGGAACTCTCAAAAAAAGGTAGTCTTATAGAGGTCCCAAACAATTAAAGCTGTTAATAGCCAAAGGGTTGTTAAATTCTCATATGTTTCGAATAGTAAACCCTAGTCTGCGGTACGAACCAGTGGCAAGGTCCCACAAATTATGATCATGGACAGTTAGGCTTGGGTCAAATAAAACTCCGAGATCTTTAACCGAAACAGCACGAGCAATCGGTTCGGCTCCTAGATAATATTGCATATGCAGAAGGTTATGAGCACGACTAATAGACATAACACTGCAATTAGCAGTATTAAATAAGAGCTTGATTTCAATGCTCCAATGGAAAACTGAATTAATGTCCTCCTGAAGAGTTAGCATATATTAACTTTAGATGATCAACGTAAATTAAATAAGTTGATGACGAATCACGTCCATCGCAGGATCACCGTGCAGGATGGGGAAGTTGAATACCTCTGTCGTTACCACTGTCGATAAGTATGTCTAACTTGGTTCAAAAGTCCCTTTCCAGGCAGAACTAAACAACGAAGTTGCAAGACGTACTGAAATGCCTTAGAGAGCTAATCGGCCATGAAAAACTTTAAAAAGGTCAAATCTTCCTCTATTCTCGTAAATTCTTCTCATCCTTACTCACATTCTTAAGCATCCAATTCCGAATTGAGTATTGTTTTTTTTTTAAAAAAAGCATCTGATTCAGAATTGAGTATTGTGAAATAAGAACGTGTCAAACCCTATTTAAATGTCAAAGTTTGACAGGATTTTAGGCTTAGGTAGTGTTTGACTAATAAACATTTTAACTACCTCAATTCAGGAATCAAGAGGTGGTTTTTGACTATTCAGCAGATGTTCACGTTCGAGGCACGTCAAAGAGCTATGTATCGGAGTAGTCTGGGTATCATCTTGAAGGCCGGGTTAGGAACAACACAAAAATAGCTGATGTCACTTGGGAAAACCGTCACAATAAAATAGAATGGAGCTGAACATGTCTGCCGCATATCTAACGACCAAGATACCTATTGAACGGTAGACTCAGCCGAAGATGGTGAGATGAGCTGGACTCCTTCGTTTGTGTTATTCTATTGATTTTTGTGTTTTTTTTTTAATGTAACAGCTTATTAGATTTGGATATGAGACATAATTGGTACCAAAATGAAGAAGTTTCCCTAGAATACGCGGGAAAGCGCGGACACCAGCTAGTCCTCCTTCCTATCACCTTCGATTGACTTTTACGCGGGCGAAGCCGTTGGCAAAAGCAAGTTAATTTACAAAAGAAATACAAGTTTAATTTGAACAGCATCTTTTGTGACGCCAACGCCTGCTCGACTGTAGTGAGCAAATCGGTTGTGCGTTGTTTTATAGAATTAAAGAATTTTGCTAATAGTTTTAAAGAATTTCGTTTCACATAAAAAAAAAATTGTGGGAGGGTAAGCAAAAGCATATTCAGGGTAACCACAGCACAGCCGTCAGCATTATATTTGAGCTTGCGAAAGTATTTCAAAATTTATGTAATAATCGCTGAAATGTTATGAATAAAAGTAATTTTGTTTTGCAATTTTACAGACGGGGTTGCCAGGAACATTAAAAAATGACTATTTATTCGGTTTCGGCTCTCGGTCTCTAAAGTGAGTAGGATGGTCATCAACTTGTTTATTCAGTAGTACAGTGTTTTAGGGTTCCGTAGTCAACAAGGAATCCTTTTAGTTTCTCCTTGTGTCCGTCGGTCCGTCCGCAGCTTAGCTCAGAGAATCTTAGTACCATAAAGCTTTAATTTCGCTCGGATTTGATGCACATGTAAAAAAAAGTTGATTCAGTTGCGTAATTCATAAAATTAAGCCCCTCTCACTGCCAGATAAATGGTTGCTTTTGAATATGTGAAAAATATCACGGGAAAACTATTACGGCTAAGTTAGTTTTGTTGGTTTAAGAGTACCTAATAGTCGTCAAACTTATAAAATATTATTTCTACTACTTGTTAAATTTTGTACAAAATACAAAAAAAAACGTTGTATGTACTTTTATACTAGCAGTCTGTGGATGGATTACACCTAGAAACAGTGATCTGCGTGTCCAATACAACAACGCGTTCAGGATGTTTGCCCAGGCGCGTGTGGACTGTTTTCATACAATCATGCGCATAAGCAGTGCACATCCCTGTAAAATAGGGTGCTGGCCAGCCGCAACAGTTATCTGATTGATTTTGCTGAACGTTTCGACTGTAAGTACGTGAACTACTGCTGCTTAGTTCACTTACTGACTAATGTTAAGATATTATTTTGTTCTTATTGAAATTTAATCTGATTCTATATTTAATGTGATTTTAATGTAATTTACAATTTTTATTATTGTTTTGAGATTATTTTCATAATTTAATGTTATGGCAATGGGTTGTAAATTACCTGAATAAATAAATGAATTATAATGATTCTTGGTCAGGGCGTTTCATTCCGTAAGTGCATCATTAGTTTGATGGGCGGTTTGATGAGCCCATCCATGATATCAAATATGTCTTGATCGGAGCGCGCATTGAAAATTGTCAAAATGATTTTATTGAATTCCTTGCTTTTATTTTATTAATTTCAGGAAAGCTTACAGCTAATACATTTCAAAATCTTGTAATAGTCTGTAAAAGATGGTCAGTTACAAGCTGCCACTGTTATATACCTAATGTGAACAATAGAAACATAACACATATACACGAAAAGAGCGCATGAATTACACAAATGCTGCATTATCCCACGCTCGCACAAGACGTGGTCTCAGAAGAAAAGCACTTGGCACACGTAATCCAATCTTGCCCACCAGCTCAGGGACATTGGCAGATCCGTTCATAATACCAAACAAAAAAGCAAGATCTTCAATGTCCCTTCGCTCGTGTAGCGACAGAATATGAAATTTTTTACACCGACTTTCATAGTTCGGTAGATAGGTATTTGAGCGATATTGAGTGTACTATTGATGAAAAAGGTGCATGGAGAGCCTAAGGTCGACTTTTGACTGTGAGGTTCTGCATTACGTATCATGACTTTCATGAGACGACTAGATGGCGCTGTTCAATCATGAAAATAACACTGCAAAGCTTATAAACCTTATTATGCAGAGGCAGATAATAAGGTTCATAATACCTAAAATAATTACTAAGTAATAATAATATATTTATATTCAAATAAACAAAAATTACTATATTTTCTTATTTCCGAGTACTTAATACAGCGCCATCTAAACCAAACTAAATAAGCCAATTGGTACTATATCGGTTAATTCGACTACAGATGGCGTCGATCACAAATAATAAAAATCCCTACATTCACAAAGTAGCTCTTATTTTCACGTTCCAGAATAAATAGTCAGTAGCTCAGGTGGATAAGCATGGCAGAATAACATAGATCGTTCAACAGGGCACCGGTTCGCAACCCAGCTCTCTGTCGACTTTTTTTAAATTTAATTATTATAATATATAATTTATATTCTATTTTTTGTATTTTTAAACTTTTTTATTTTATTTTTTGTTATAAATAATATAAAAAACATGAGGTATAAGATGTATAAATGAATATAGGAATAATATACAAGTATACATATACTACTATATATAACATTATATAAATATATATTATATAAATTACTTTCATAATTGGTGGTAAGTATTAGTATTATTAGTAAAAAACATTTATGTAAGAAGATTTGGATATATTTTTCTTACAGCTTAAGATTTACTAAGTTTAATTCTCGTAAAGGATAAGAAATGAAACTATTTTAATGATTACAGTTTAAGACATTTAATTCTCAAAGAAGAATACAATTTATGTCTTTCTTTCTTATAGAATGTATAACCTAACCTAGCAGTTTTACATCCAATTAACAATGATTTAATTCACTTGTTAAGGAGAAATACAAGTAAAATTTATAACTGAATAACTCTATTACAAAATAGAAGACCTTAACAAAGTAAAACTGTATAATAGATATTATAAGTATTCTAAATCAAAACTGTGTTGTGCTATTCTTCTATTATTTAGTTTTATTTACATTATGTAATAATAACTTTCACTATATATGCAACCTTAGTTCTGTAAATATTTTACCTACTCATAAATTATAAAAATTTTACGTTTTGCATAATTATGTTTCCCGGCAACCCTATTTGCCAGAAAAACAATGCTCTTGAGCGTTATGGCAAACGCGGTTGCCAGCTTGGTTTGTTCACTTTAAATGATTTTTTTGCTGTGGTTGCGTTGATTGAGCTTTGAGAAGTAAAAAAAAAATGGCACTGTATTAAATTTCACGTCTTTTTTTCACTGGGCCCGCAAAGATGTATCAAACAACTCTGCGTAATATCTTGTTGGTGTAAAGCCATTTTCCTCATAACCTTGCACCATAAGTTGACGCTGGTCTGAGTCAATATGGCGTCTTCTGCCAGATCTACTGCGGTGTTCCAACGAACCCTCTTCTTGAAACCGCTTTATCCATAAAGTAACAGTCTTTACCTATAAGGGAAATATATTATTTATTATTTTCGTGTATCGATAACCATGGATAATAAAATAAATAACGAACAGTGATTTTAAAACATTACTTACGTTTAAGCCAGTTTCTCTCGAAATTTCAGAATAATTTAGGCCTAATGCTATTATTTGGGCCCTCGTAGCCATATCAATATTAGAACGCGAACTCATGGTAAAGATAAATATTAATAAATTGTTAAATGCAATCGTAACTGAACTCACTCAAAGATAGTAAAGAACGTTATGATTGAACAAAAAGATTTAATTTTTATACAGTCAATATTAAACTACCCTCAATTCTTTTGAGATTTATGATACAGGTTAAAGTCGCTAAACAACTTCGATATAATAAAGAGTAGGATAATTTCAACTCATTGCGTAATGACGCAATAGTCCAGTGGCTATGGTATCGGTAAATTTTATGCCACCGAGTTCGAATCCTTGTTATTACGAGCTTTGTTTTATAAGGTTTGTAATGTCGTAGGAGAATTTGTGTTAAAATTAAGTAATATTGTAACTAGCAAAAAACAAGATAATGTTCTTTAACGAGAGATGTATATTTTCCAATCCAACTACTATACTAGCGCCATCTATGTCGTTCAAGACGTATTATTAAGGCGATGAAACCCTGTACAAACGATTTTGGTTTGGAATTCTCCATGCAGTTCTGTCTTCATTAGTACCTCAAAAATCATCTTTGTATACTTTCAAGCCGATTAATGTAAACTTTATAATTAGGATTCTAAATTTGAGTAGTATATTCAAAGTAGCTACGGACACACGCATAATAAAGGATTTTCATTGTCTTAACATTTTTAAAATCTGAAGAGACCCTAAAAATAAATCCGAAGGCCTTGTTAAATATGTTATTTATATGTCCATCAAACAAAAGCTTAGAGTCAAAAATTACTCCAAGATCCCTGATGACACTGACTCTGGCTATAAATGTGTTCGATAGCTTGTAAATAAATTTTAAAGGGTTTGGCTTACGTGTAAATGTATGGAGAGGGAGAGGGAGGCCAAAAAAAGGATGGATGGATTGTTTGAGTAGTGATATGAAAGAAAAGGGAGTTAGTGATAGCGTGACGGCTGACAGGACAGAATGGAAGGAAAAACGTGTTGCGCCGACCCCAACTAACATGGGATAAGGGCAGGAAGATGATGATGGCTTACGTGTAAAAGTACATACAAAGCAATTGGATATATTTAAATCTAACTTATTTTTAACCGACGACAAAAAAAGGAGGAGGTACTTAATTCGACCGTATATATATATATATATTTTTTGTGTATGTTCAGCCCTCACTCCATCATTTATGAACCGATCTTGATGATTATTTTTTTGTTAGATAGGGTATACCTCAAGAATGGTTCCATATCAAGGACATTAGGATCTGATTATGAAATCCTGAAAAAATTGAGAGAGAACCTCAAAAATTGAGCACGAATATTGTTTCTGTTTACTTTTCATAACTTAATCAGGTATTTGCATTTAGGAATCATAACATCATCAGAAACTGAGCTGATGATGGAAAAGATACCTTCTCTAAACAATAGAAGTTAGATATAAAAAACTGGTTTTAGTGACAGATATTATTTTTTGACCACTTAATATTTTTTTTCTTTGAAGAAAAGACGTCTTTAGAATAATGGAGGTAACCTCTACTGGTCAATATCCTGGGAACCTCATGAAAGGATGGTTACATCATAACCTCAGTGCCAAGAGGAATGATGAAGGATTAGAAATTATCCTCAGAGTATTAAAACATGATGCGTGTCACAAAAAAACATAAAATTAAAAACATTTTAACAAAAAAATCAACCGACGAAAAAGAACTTAAAAGCAAAAAATAAATAAAACTTTTAAGTATTGAGCTTATTTACCTACACAAAATATCAAATTTTATGTAAACTAATTTTGAGTCGGCGCCAAATAATATAAAATGATGAATTACCTACATCTAGCCTTCTTCATTTCTACGTACATAAAATTTAGATATTTAATAATCAGAATTTTGTTTGGCGCCGACTCAAATTTAGTTTATATAAAATTTGATATTTTATGTAGGTAAA
Source organism: Polia nebulosa (assembly GCA_951329385.1). NCBI lineage: Eukaryota > Metazoa > Arthropoda > Insecta > Lepidoptera > Noctuidae > Polia > Polia nebulosa. The sequence goes on from OX589614.1 coordinate 19,888,776, forward strand.
TAAGCTCAATACTCAAGACTTAAAAGTTTTATTTATGTTTTGCTTTCTATTTCTTTTTCGTCGGTTGAATTTTTTGTTTAAAAGTTTTTTTTTTAATGCAGTACTCGTAGAACCGGTCAAGATCATCCTGATCCTGATCAGACGTGCGTCTTCAACAGTTGAGACTTGACCCAAAATCTTCAAATTTGCATACAATACGACTTTAGAATGAAGGAAACAAGAGGTAATGTCATTAATAAAATTATTAAATAAAAGAGGTCCTAACAAGAATCTTTGGGGAACTACTGACGGAATGTATATCCCTCTCGAAGTATAACCATTGAGAACCACCGTCTGGCTCTTAATCTCCACGTATGATGAGAACCATCTCAACAAGATGCCCCTCACACCAACCAACAAGAGTTTGTGCATAAGAAGCGCATGATCAATTCGATCAAAACACTTGCTGTAGTCAGTGTATATAACGTTTATCGTTCTGGAGGATGGTCAGTTTGGTTTTAGACCGAACTTATCAACGGATAGTGCAATTTTATGCCTTAGGCAGACTGTCCAATATTATACAGACAGAAAGACACCTGTAATAGCATGTTTCTTGGATTTATCGAGAGCTTTTGACCTGGTCAATTATGACCTGCTCTGGCATAAGCTCACTCACGATACTACTGTCCCGGCAGATGTGATATCACTGTTTAGATATTGGTACAGTAGTCAAAAAAATACAGTTAAGTGGGCGGGCTCATATTCTGATATGTATGGGCTGGATTGTGGGGTGAGGCAGGGGGGTCTGAGCTCCCCCCGTCTTTTTAACCTCTACATAAACAAACTAATAGGTGGACTCAGTAGCACTAAAATCGGCTGTCACGTGGACGGTGTTTGCGTTAACAACATCAGCTACGCTGATGACATGGTGCTGCTGAGTCCATCTATTGGTGCAATGAGAAGACTTCTTAAAATCTGTGAAAGTTATGCGGTGGCTCATGGGCTCAAATACAATACCGATAAGAGTGAATGGTTGGTTTTTAAAGCGAGTACGTTAACCTATAAACAGCTGCCTGTACTCTCACTCTCTGGGACTCCTTTAGGTCGGGTTTCGAAGTTTAAGTATTTGGGTCACTGGGTCACTGATGACTTAAAAGACAATGTAGACATAGATAGGGAGCGCAGGTCGCTGGCTGTCCGTTGCAACATGTTGGCCCGCAGGTTTGCACGCTGCACTGATTCTGTGAAAATAACGCTTTTTAAGGCCTTCTGCCAGTCGTTTTACACGTGCAGCCTGTGGACCAAGTATACCCGGCGGGCATATAGTGACCTGCGCGTACAGTACAATAACGCATTCAGGGTGCTTTTGGGGTTGCCTTGGCGATGTAGCGCGTCAGGAATGTTCGCGGATGCGTGCGTCGACGGGTTCGCCGCGATCATGCGGAAGCGATGCGCTTCCATGATGATGCGCTTGCGCTCCTCCTCCAATTGCATCCTGAATGTGTTTTCAGACCGGTGGGACTCTCCTCTCTTACGAAGGTGGGTAAGAGTCCAAACACACTGATAAGTAAACTGGTGTACTTACCATTGAACCAACAGGTCAATGATACATTGGCCATTATTGTTAATTTAAATTTAATACTAACATTAGGTTAAGTCATACTGTTACTAACATTATATGGATTTCCTTATCTGAAATAAAATAATTGAATTGAATTGAATTGAATTGAATAACGTCGATCTGAGACGGTCTGGACATGTGCTCCGTAAGATAGTCACTACATATCACAAGATTGGATGTGGTCGAGCGACCTTTTAAAAACCCATTATGATTTTCACAGAAATTTAATCTAAGTGAAGAAGAAAGTTGTCTGTGTACCATTATCTCCATAATTTTTGCGAACACACAAAGTTTAGAAATCGGTCTATAGTTGTCTATACTGTCCTTAGCTTCTTTTTTATGAATCGGCGTTTTATACGCTGACTTAGTGGGCACTACACCTAATTCAAATGACCGTTTAAATGAAATTGTTAGCGGATCTGATAGACACTTGGCACGTTTAAATATAAAAATTGGCGAAATGTTATCAGAACCCGCGGTTTTATTTAGGTCCACTTGTTTAAGCAAACGAAATACTTCCTCCTCCCTTATATCAATAGAATTTATTAACCGTGTCATTTACATTAGTCAATCCACAAAAAATGTTGTCTCAGTGTATGTGTCGCAGCCATCTGTTTGAATCCGCCAGTCAATTGGACGCCTAGGTCGTTCATTAAACGCTGGCATTAAATTAAATGGCTGAAGGTATACAACCAGCCAAGTCGTTGAGCGCAACGTTTAACCAAATGGCTGAACGTCGTCTAGTCATTTAGTTAAATTGGATATTGATGAGTTTGTGATACCACTGATCATGATTATGTGTGTACAAAAGGCAATGTTAGGATGCAAGAGCAAGCGTAGCGAGCTCGGGATATTGGGCACCCTGACTCGGGTAGGTTGTTTCAAAGTGGATGGCGAGGTCTAGTGAGCGAACTTACACCCCGCCATCCCCGTCGTGGTTATTTTGTTTAAAACCATTGAAACCGCAAAGTGGGACTATAACTACGCCTTTTAGATAAATTGAATCACTAATATATTTTTTTCTTTATTTGTTGCTTATATCTCGAAAACGGTGTGTCCTATCATAAAACTAATGAAAAAATTGCTCCCCTTAACCCCATCTTTCATCATTTTTCATTTAACTTGTAGTTTTGAATCATTGGGCTGAGTCTTCGTCAGTCATCTTCAAAGGGCTGATTTTCAACGCGCCAAGTTGTTAAACGTTGAGTGATCCTAGTTGAATTAACTATCGGCCTAGCTATTTAATTGATTGCCAGCGTTTAATGAACGGCATAGATGCGTCCAATTGAATGGTTAATTCAACCAGATGGCTGCGACATATGTATATGCGATAAATCTACACATACTTGTGTAGAGTTTATATATCTACTAAGTTTAATATTAAATTCACAGACGATGAGCGAGTGACCATTCATTGGTCCATATAGCTCAACTGAAACTCCTTCGTGGTTGAGATTGGTAAAAACAAGGTCGATCAAAGTTTCAATAGGGTCTGTAAAGTAGGTAGATAGGGGAACTTACGATTCGTTTTAGGCTCAGGCTATTCAAAAACTCAGAGATACTTTCTTAGTTTGCAAGTTGCAATAACATTCTCTAGGTGCTGGGTGCTCTCCTGCTTACATTCAGGAATGTCGGTCACCTCGATCAACTGGCTCCTTAGTTCACCAATGGTATCTTCTAGTGAATCCCTGTCTGGCTGAAATTATATATTATACTAAAACCTTCCTTGAAAAATATGCATTTAAATAACAAGAACCCCGTCCAAATCAAATCAGCAGTTTTTGAAAAATCGCGGGCATACAAACATACATATATATATATAGGGGTCGAATACAGAACCTCATTTTTTTTAATTGGTTAAAAAGTGATGCAAAGTAGGAGGACGTCTAAGTGTGTTTTGTTTCTGTATATAAAGGTGTAACGGAAATGCGTGGTCATATTGTAAGTACTGCTTCTGCCAATAGAATGCGTGGTCATATTGTAAGTACTGCTTCTGCCCTGAGAATGTGTGGTCATATTGTAAGTACTGCTTCTGCCAAAAGAATGCGTGGTCATACTGTAAGTACTGCTTCTTCCCTCTTATCTAAATAAAACTTAAAATCAGCTGTCTGCTAGAAGTGTGCCAAATGACTGGCGGCATTGCCACGTTGTACGGCAATGCTCCTCTGGCCGAGGAAAAACCAGCCCTTGGGTCACGCGAAGGGTCAACAAGGTGTTTAGATAGGTCTTTAAATACTAAATGAGCACCGGGACCCCACGGCCCAAGGGTTTCAATCCCATACGGCTCGAAAATATAACTACCGACGAGGTTGTTATATTTCCGCCGCTTGAGGTTCTGCACAGCCGCAGCGGCAGCACTGGCAGAGCACGACGAACTAGGAAGATGAGATGGCGCAAGAGTATCGACACATGTGGCGTCCCACACTAAAGGCCTACCCAACTTCCACGGAAATAACGAGATCCCGTCCGGTCTTTTACCATCGTCATAAGCCAGACCATGTGGTTCTAATACAGCCGAAACGCCGGTGGTGAAAAGAGATCGTCGGATGATGTTGTTGATATTCGCGTGCCGCGCTACTAATAGCGGGTCTAAACCCGCGCTTCGGCTGCATAACAGGCCGTGGTGTGCGAGGCTGTTGACAATTTTGCCACAGTGGCAGCGATGAGGAGAACAACATTTATTCTGAAATAAATAATAAATTGAGCTACCACACTAATTTTGTTCAACTGATGATAACTTTGTATAGAAATTTCAATTTAGTTTTAGGAGTTCACTCTGAATTGTTTGAATAAAGTTATTCATATCCACATCCTGTATGGTCATACAAAGGTCATAAATAGTAAATACTTTTTTTTTTTTGTGGGGTGGGAAATCATGCAATGACTTCTCCCGCTCTAGGGTGGAGCGGGAGGGCGTGTCAGACAAATAGTAAATACTTAAGTTATTTAAAAGTACATGTAATTATTAAAGTTTTAATACTGTTTATTTTAACTCATAATAATACTGCACACCTTTACATTCACCTGGCAAATACATGTGTTTATGCCTATTATTATCTCAAAGTGGTTCTGTTTAAATTTGGTGAAGACTGATGAAGAACTTTGGAGATAGACAGTGGAACTCTTCAGTAATAAATGGTAACAAGTCTTCCGGGATTGTTACAATCTCATGTCTGTTTATTGTTTACTTAATTTCATAACATAACATCACGACGGTACGCCCTGAAGGGGTAAGCAGATGTGTACAATTATTCACCTGGTACACCCTCATTTCACAAGCAGCAACAGGACATTATCACTTTATCAGTTTTCGTTGTGGGGTGCTGCATCTAACCGTGAATAAGTTACCAGAAACACTAGCTGCCGAAATTAAAGTTATTTTGAATTTTTAGTGTATTTTTAGTTGGTATTTATGTATGAACTGTATTCTATATTTCAAGCTTACAGGAACAAGTTAAATTAACTGAAAAAAAAAACAAATTGTTTACAATTTTAAAGTAGTGATCATTGTTGATGACGTGTAGGGCTGAAGACTGCCAGGTCGTAGTTACCGTACATGCGGGAGGAAACGCTCGGGTGTTACCACTGCGCGGATCGCTCAGAGGACACGGTGGAGCATACGGTGGAGGTGGAGGTCTGCCGCCGTGTCATCGTGGATGCGATAGGTGGCGGCGACCTCTCGCGCCCGGCCCTGGTTCAGGTAATGGTACGGAGCGAGAGGGAATGGGAGGCAGTCTCCGCTTTCTGCGAAGCAGTAATGCTCGCGAAGGCGGAGGCGGGACGCGTGAGGGAAGCTTAACGGAGTGGCCCTCATGGCCCCGACCCCTACCACCACAGGAGAGGTACTGGGCGTACCTACTGGGCGTAGGACGTCGCGAGACGATCTCCGGGCATCGTAGACTCGGGCCTGCGGTCTGTGAGCAATGGGTAGCTCGCCGTCCGATCAGCACCAGGCCCGTGAGTCGATGGCGCGTAGTGTTCCACGCGCACTTCAAAGAGATGTTGTCAGCCACCACTGACGGAGCCCATTGTGGCCGGTGCTTATTTATTTATTTATTTACACTTCATGCAACTAAAGTACAAAGGCGGACTTAATGCCTTAGGCATTCTCTACCAGTCAACCAAGGGTGGTGGAGAGATAATATGGCAGGTGCATAAAAAAAAAACAAACAAAGCAATACCAAATAGAAATATTAAAAAAAAAGTGATCGAAAATGTATATATTGATAATAAACATACATATATATTTCATATAATAACTACCAATAAATATTTATATATATATAAAGTAATAAAAAAGGTTTTTGGGACGACTCTACTCCTTGTGTAGAAAATAATTCCGCAACTTTCGCTTAAATGCATACTGACTGGTGGCCGTCCTGATATCGAGAGGAAGCGCATTCCACAAAAGGATGGATCGAATATGAAAGGAAGAATGAACAAAATCAGAAGTATGAGCAGGGCAAAGCAGTAGAAGATTATTAGAAGAACGCAGATTCCTGGCGTGTGAAGAACATAGATATTGAAAGTGAGATATAAGATAAGAAGGAGGAGTGGGAGAGTTCAGCAGAGAGAAAAGTGTAGTCAGAGCCCGCAAACTTCTTCTCTGGTGAATGGGCATCCATTTGAGCTCAGACCTGTGGTTCGAGACATAGTCATTTTTTATTTTTTATTATTTTTTTATTTTAAAAAAACGTTGCCCTACACTAGGAATTACTTCTGTATCGTGGGTGCGTTCACAAACATGTAAACTCACATACACAAGACACCCAGACCCGGAACAACTATCTGTAGGTCATACACATATTTGTTCCGTGCGGGAATCGAACCCGCGACACGCAGCGCAGCAGCCGAACGCTCAACCACTGCGCCAACCGTGTCGTCATATTTCCTCAAATTAAATAGGAACCGGATGCAGTTGTTGAGGAGCTTATCCAGTAACACCGCGTTCAGGTCAAAGTAGCACACGTCACCATAGTCGACTATAGGGAAGATTAAAGTCTGCACAAGCATAGTCTTCGTCTTCGCGGGCAAAAGTCCCTCAGACGGTACAGACACCGCAAAGTTCCGTTGACTCTTTGACTGATACTTGAAACCTGACTTTGCCAGCCAAGCGTCGAGTCAAGATGCAAACCGAGATCTTTTACGCTAGAGCTGATGAGGATAACGGCACCATTGAAAATAATAGGAAGAAGAGAGCTAACCACCACTCTACCCATCATGCGCGAGCTTCCAATAACTATGGCCTGACATTTTGAGGGGTTTACAGACACCCCAAATCTACCAGACCAATCACGAATTGCATCCAAATCCCGGTTTATATCCTCCACAGCGTCTGACAAACCTTCCACCCGCGCAGCTGTGTACAATTGAAGATCATCGGCGTAAAGATGATACGAACACCGAAGACAGTGAGTAATAAAATTTATGAAGATGGAGAATAATAACAGAGAAAGAATACCGCTTTGAGGAACGCCAGCATCCAGGTCACGCCAACTCGACAAATTCTCGTCAACGCGCACCGACTGCCGACGTCCCCGAAGATAAAAGAGAACCATTCCAGGGCCTTGGAAGAAACCATAAGATGTGAAAGGATTGATAGGAGAATATCGTGACTAATGGCATTAAAGGCATTGGAGAAATCAATTAACACCAAAACAGTAACCTTGGTATCCTCCATAGCTTTTCTAATGTCCCCAGTCACTTTCAGGAGAGCAGAGGTAGTACTGTAGCCAGGCCTGAATCCATTGGCATGAGCTTATTAGATTATTACGGTGAACAAATCCTGGAAGCTGCTTGTGGACGCAGGCCTCAAGTACTTTGGACAGAAAAGGAAGAATGGAAATTGGTCGAAAATGATTCGGTAGGGAAGGATTATTGATTTTAGGAAGTGGACGAACGTAAGCCATACGCCACAGGGATGGGAATTGTCCGGAATCAAGGGAAAAACTAATAATGTGGGTAATCGGCGGAAGAAGAAAGTCGAGGACCAAGGTGATCCTGTAACGACTGATGTCGTCACAGCCCACAGCAAAGGACTTAATGGTCAGGATGATCTATTTGATCTCATCCAAGATAGCCGGAACAGAGTGGAATGGTTCTATGATAGGACCTGGTAGGCCAGCAATGAACTCAACCGTCTGAGACAGCACATGGGAATCCAAGTGACAGGTGGTTGTGAAATGATGGTTGATATCATCCAGGACGATTGTTTTAGGAAAGTCCACATAACGTGGTCTACCGATACCTAGAGTTCCGAGGAATTTCCAGGTATCAGCAGAAGAAGAAGAAGATATGTTTTCGAGAATATAACGGCGTTTAGCGTTGCGTATCACCTGATTACACCGATTTCTTGCAGATTTAAAGAGGTCCCTATACTCATTACAGCGGTTCTTTTTAAATTTTCGAAAGGCCCGATCCCTACGCCTTATCGCAGCGGTGCTTGCATGCCTAGGGGTTGCGGATAAATTCTGAAAGTTACCGTAACCCTGGGAACTCAGGCAGGGAAGGAACAGGGGTGGAGTCTGTCACGTCCTCCCGCTCCACCCAGAGCGGGAGAAGTCATTGGATGATATCCCACCCCCCAAAAAAAAAACCTTAGTAACGCTAAGAACGTTAGCTGTTAAATATTTTTTTGCCATAAAGGAACAACCATATTTTCATTAAAATTCGGAAATCATAGTTCGTAAGTAGTCCTATACCTAGCCATCACACGACCTAGGTGAGTAGAAAGATACCTTGTCTATTAAAATCATAGTTCGTAAGTAGTCCTATACCTAGCCATCGCACGACCTAGGTGAGTAGAAAGATTCCTTGTCTATTAAAATCATAGTTCGTAAGTAGTCCTATACCTAACCATCGCACGACCTAAGTGAGTAGAAAGATTCCTTGTCTATTAAAATCATAGTGCGTAAGTAGTCCTATATCTAATCATCGCACGACCTAGGTGAGTAGAAAGATACCTCGTCTATTAAAATCATAGTTCGTAAGTAGTCCTATACCTAGCCATCGCACGACCTAGGTGAGTAGAAAGATACCTCGTCTATTAAAATCATAGTTCGTAAGTAGTCCTATACCTAGCCATCGCACGACCTAGGTGAGTAGAAAGATACCTTGTCTATTAAAATCATAGTTCGTAAGTAGTCCTATGCCTAGCCATCGCACGACCTAGGTGAGTAGAAAGATACCTTGTCTATTAAAATCATAGTTCGTAAGTAGTCCCATACCTAACCATCGCACGCCCTAGGTGAGTAGAAAGATACCTTGTCTATTAAAATCGTCATTTATTCAAGTCGGGTAATGAACGCACAGAGAGCATCATCCGAACACATTTGTGATAAAAGAGTTCCTGTTACTCATGTCTGTATCCTATTGATAAATACATACGAGTATCTCGATGCCCCAAAGCAATAAGTCAGTAATTGCAAAATACTATTTTAACAGAGAAAACTATGTAATGATCTTGATGAATACCTTAACAGCGAGTGGGATTATTGAGGACATTGGTGCATTAACTAAAAGGTTGTAAATTATTGTAAATTGAAACTGTGAAATCATTAAGAAATTATCTATACCTTACCAAAACCTAAAATGAAAACCTATATTTATGGTATAATATTACAGTAATTGTGCAAACGGAGTTAAAGTCGTATGTTATTAAAAATATATATAATACGTAACTGTATTAATTTTAACAAATCTTTCTTAAGTTTAAACTTTCGCAAATTACCAAATTCACTATCACTACCTACATGTTATGAAACAAGTCCTCCGCCGCGTTTGTCTGTCTGTCTGTTCGTGATGAACTCAAAAACTATTGATCAGATTTTCATGCGATGTTCACCAATAGACAGAGTAATTCATGAGGAATGTTTATGTGTATAATTTGTACTCGTGCGAAGCCTAGGGCGGATCGCTAGTAAATTCCAAAATAAACTTTTATATAGGTACAGTCGCATAACAATCCGTTTGCCGACCATTTATTTGTATATTTCGCCACAACAAAAGCTTACGTTGTCTTCGTATTAGGCTATAGTCCAGTCCATCAATGATGAATTTGTCATAATGGCAAAAATATCAGAAATAGCACGTTACTGACTTATTACGTGCGGGCGTCGACATACGAGTAGTTTCATTGTCACAAAACCGGCAAAGTGCGTGTCAGGCCACGCGCAGTGTAGGGTTCCGTAGTCACCCGTTATAACATGCGGACTTAGAAGAGGCTTTCTGTTTATTACTATGAATATATTAATTGAGTTCACGGTTTTATGTTTAAATTAGAAACGAAAAAAAAACTTTTTTACAAAAAATAGAACCGACTTCCAAAAGAAAACAAAACAAGTGAAAAATAACTTTAATTTCGGAAGTCGGTATCTGTCGGTGTTTTTGGATTTTTCTTCGATTTTTGATATCGACTTCCGAAATTAAAGTTATTTTGCATTTTTTTTTAATTTTCTTTTGGAAGTCGGTTCTAATTTTTCAAAACAGAACCTCCTTTTTTGAAGTCGGGTTAAAAAAAGGTTTTATTTTAAGTTTTGCTTTTAGTGGGGGGACTCAATTAAATAAAATCACTGAATTACAAAATAGTCTCCATAACCCCTCCAAGCTCTTTCAATTATTGTTTCACACTATAGGTAAGTTTGGCTAGAAAAAAAAAACATCCCCACTTTATATGTGGAAATTACCATAAAACAAATCCTTTTAAAAATTTTATGGATTCGTTTTCTTATCGTGATTAATATACCCATGCAAAATTACAGATTTCCAGAACTAACAGTCTCTTATAAGCTATGCCTCGGTCAGACAGACGGACAGACTGAGTCTATAAGGGTTCCTTGTTCTTGTAAGGATTACGGAACCATAAAAACAGGCGATAAGAGTACATGCACCAGGATCCGTAATAAAAAATAATTATTAATTTATAATCAGAACTCTCCGCTTATCACAGGAACTCCTACCAAACGGAAACATTTTTATAGCACATGCCATATCGGTACCTATTTATAGCTTTGTGTTTCAGTAAATCAGCGTTCTGTTTTTGTTTCCTCCGATTTGTCAGCGAGAGTTGACGTCTCATCTGCTGAAACATTGTCTGGAGAACAAGATGCATAGCGCGCGTGTGTTGACGTTGTTAGCAGTGCTTGTAGAGATGGTGAACTGTTATTCTTGGGGTAAGTATTTACTTACTTATTGAATGCTAACACTAAAGTAGAGACTGGTTTCGTTTTTTAAACATTGCCCTGTACTTGTAATTTCTCCTATATAATCAGTGCGTTCACTCAATCATGTAATCTCACATATACACATGACACTCAGTTTCGAAACAACTATCTGTAAACCATTTAAACATTTGTTCCGTGCGGGGATCGAACCCACGACACTTAGCGCAGCTGCCGATTGCTCAACCACCCCGCCAAAATTTTGGGTTGAATGGTAATATAGTTGGTTGATACGATGCGGGTAAACGATAATACACTTCTGGACACATCTATTGGCCCACCTTGTATTTTCAGTTTCGTTTGATCCTAGCTAAAATTTTATATTAGGTCGAGCAAAAAGTGTTTATGCAGTTTTGAACCTGGCACACTCAGAATTTCAATTTATCGTCTTTTTTTGAATTTCGAACACAGAATTTAAAGAAACAAAAGACAATTTGCAGCCTGTTTGTTGATATCAAACAATCGAATACTAAGAAAACTTGGTTTTATTGGTTTACTTGGATTTAATTCTTGAAAAAGTGATTGATATCTTTGGTTTTGCAACAAACATTACTTATTCTTAACATTAAGGTGAGGTTCTATCAATAATCTATGGATACTTCACCTGAAGTCGCCGCCCAAGCTGTGGCACTTATTCAGGCCGGATACAGCCAAAGAAACGTGAGTGCTCAACTTAATTTAAGTCGATCTGCGGTCCGAAATGTTTATCGGAGGTACCTAGAGACTGGCGGCTTTGTTCGTCGCCAAGGAAGGCCACGATCTCGGGTCACAACTGAAAGGCTGGATCGATTCATCGTGACGACCAGCTTGAGAAATCGTCACCTTACCTCCATTGAGATACAATACCAACTTCGCGACTTCCACGGAGTATCTGTGAGCACTCGAACTGTTCGGAGAAGGTTAAAAGAACGCGATATGGTACCACACAAGCCAGCTAATGGGCCCAAACTAACGCGAGCCCACCGAACAGCGCGCCTTCATTTCGAACGCAGTCATTTAAATTGGACACAGCAAGATTGGAGCCGTGTACTCTTTTCTGATGAGTCTAAAATTGTGTTACATGGCAATGATGGAAGGAAGAAGGTCTACCGACGTAAGGGAGAGCGTTTCGCACAATGCTGCTTTGAAGAGAGGGTTGCTTATGGCGGTGGCTCATGGACTGTCTGGGGCGGTATATCCGCGAGCGGCAAAACTCAACTTGAGGTTGTTACAGGTCCACGGCTGCCAACATTAAATGCTGAAAGGTACATTCGTGAGTGCTTAGAACCTCACGTGATACCATACGCGGACTATGTGGGCCCAAATTTCCTTTTTATGCATGATAATGCAAGAGCCCATGCGGCCGGCATCGTCAGGGAATATCTTCGGGATGTGAACATCACAGTTATGGACTGGCCAGCCAGAAGCAAAGACATGAACCCCATTGAGCACATGTGGGACGAGCTAAAAAGACGTGTTAGGGCACGTCAGCCAGTTGCCCAGACGATGCAGGAGTTGAAAACTGCCATAGAAGAGGAATGGGAGATGATCCCTCAAAATTTCATAGAGCGGTTAATAAACTCTATGCCTAATCGTATGAGAGCTGTGGTAGATGCCCATGGAGGCAACACGCGTTATTAAATTAAACCTTTATTTGATAAAACATGTTTTTTATTCAAAAATCAATTGCCTTTAACAAGGCGCATATTCGACTTGTTAGGCGTAGCTCCATGTCATATGGTATTCTGAATTCAAATTTAAAACAATACGATCGAAAAAGATGGTAAAATGTATCAGGTTTAAAACTGCATCAACAGTTTTTGTTCAATCTAGCAATCATATTTCGGTAGGGGCCATCGAAACCTAAACTCTAAGGTAGGCCAATAGATGTGTCCAGAAGTGTACATATATAATCAAAGTTTACCAAAATCGTACCAATAAGTTTCAACACTAAACTGAATGAATAATTAGTATGGAATTGGTTACTCACTATTAAAAAAACAATGTTTTGTGTTGAAACAATTTTTTGACTATAAAGAGGAAAGATTTTTTTGTTAGTTTGTTTGTACCGGCTAAGCTCCAAAACTACGGGACCGATTTTAACCATTTTTTCACTAATAGAAAATTAAATTATCTGAAAGGCTACTTTTAAAATTAAAATAACCGTTCCCGCGGGATAGGTCACGGGAGCTAAACCACGGGCAGAGTGCTTTTTTTTGTGGGGTGGGAAATCATCCAATGACTTCTCCCACTCTGGGTGGAGCGGGAGGGCGTGTCAGACTCTTAATGACTTAAACCCACCCCTGTTCCTTCCTTGCCTGAGTGCTCAGGGGAGCGATAACTCTATTACGAATTTATCCGTTAGGTACCCCTGGGCATGCAGGCACCGGCTATGATGGCCCCGTCAGTGCTGGCCGACACATTCTCTTTGAGGCGCGCGTGGTACACTGCGCGCCGTTGACTCATGGGCCTGGTGCTGATCGGACGGCGAGCTGCCCAGTACTCGCCGTCCACAAGCCTGTGGTACGGAACCCTAAATGTACGAAGTCCGACACGCACTTGGCCTCTTTTTTGTGTCAGGAATAGTTTTAGCGTACGAGCGCCCCAGTAGGCTCCTTTATATGCTCGATTTGCAATGATACATACCTATACAATTCACAAGTTCCGCTACAAAATAGCAATGAAGATGTGGAAGCTGTCAAACAAAGGGCTTAATCAGCCTTATTTCAAAAATGTTTTATTAGCAACTAAATATAACTACTGTAATTTTGTATTTTTTATAGCACGTATGTGCATATTAGGGAATAATAAAGTTAAGGAATCTTAGTAATTCTTATATATAATGCTATAAAGGATACTCGTATCTAGTCAATACTTATATTATAAATGTGGAAGTAACTCTGTCTGCCCGTCTGTCTGTATGCTTGTTACATCTTCACGAACGTCACAGTTGAATGGATTTAGATGAAACTACACACACACACACGGCACACGGGTAGACCAAGTCCCGGAATAAGACAAAGGATACTTTTCATCTCGGGATTATGTTCCCATAAATTAATTATCGACTTCCACGCGGAAGAAGTCGCTGAGAGAAGCAAGTTGTTTAAAAAAGACTTATTTTAAATTCAAATCAAAAAACTTATCACCCGTCTCTTGATTTACATCAATTAAATATTTTTTTACATCAAAATAAATATTGTTCTTAATTCAAATATACTGGTTGCGCTTAAAATAACCAGAAAGATTACCATTGCGACGTACATTGTTCAAGAGCGAGAACTTAGGGTACCCCGACACGGAAAGGTTAGGTTCGAAGGGGATGACTCGGGCTACAGTGAGCGACCAAAACCAGTGAACGCAGCCCCCATCATTCACACACCCTTCGTGTTAGGTTCCTTTAAACCCTGCAGACAGAAATAAGCCAACCTTACCGTAAACCGTCTTACGTACGACTGTTGTTAGCACGTTTCCGACTGAACATTCGGCATTGTGTCGAATGCCTAGGCAACGTACAGGATAAATATAATATTTCCTTTTCACTATCTCCAACAACACTCCTTTTCAATTAATAACGATGCGTCACGAACTCAAATTGTAGCTAAAATAATAATATTTTGAGGTAACTATTTTGTTATTCAATCAGTTATTTTGATAAGGATTGGGATTTTATTCTTATTAGTTAGGAAGTTTTTTTGATTTACAGTTAAATACTTAAATCAAACCCTGTTTTTGGTGTTGTTAAATCTTTAATAAAACCTGAACTAAATAAGTTGTGAAACGGCACTGCACACACTTTCCTACTGCTGCCAGATAGGCAGACCTCCACAACCCAGTAACTGGATAATACACGATACCCCTACGTAAGACTGGTTGTTAGACTTTTGGGCTTCTGAAGACCCGTAACGACTATCAAAGATCCACGATTGACAGCCAGGACTAACGGCTTAACGTGCTTTTCGAGGTACGGAGGAGTCTCGGTATGTAAAGATGGTCACCCATCTATGGACCAACCCCGGCAAGCGTAGCTTAACCTGATAGATAGATACCACAGTTACCAACCCATCGTATTTGAGTGTCGCGAACTGCCCCGTTGGTGTCGCGATTGCGACCTACCACCAAGCGTGCGGTCCAGGGTTCGATTTCGGTCAATGTTTAATTGAGTTTTTCCATTAGGAATTTCTTAGATGCTTTCCGGTGGTCAGAGGTTGGCGGTCTAACATACCCATGCTCAGAAGCACGTTAAGCCGTCGGTGTTGTTCCTGATCTCTCCCAGGTCGAATCGAATTGTCGTTTCATCGAACTATGAGAGTGAGGGAACACAGATTGGCACCTGTGTTTGCACACACACCTAGTCTCTAAATTCACACTGGAGGACTGTTATAAATTGAGTGTCAGTTTTAACTCACGATAACTACATACTCGTACCTTATCCACGGTTTCTTAAAAGAAATTTATCTTCATGTCAAAAATAAAATGCAAGTCAAATGATACAATTGGCGGTAGAAAGTTCATTCAGCCAATCACACTTGCCCATTTATCACATTGATTTTGTGGTTATTTTCGGGTTACCCTTAACTTGATAATAATAATAATATATTCTACTCTAGCCTTTATAATAATAATAATATATTCTACTCTTGAAAGTTCTAATTTGTTGTTGTTATGATATACTTTATTGGTTTTCATTGTAAGAAGACAATTAGAAAACCGGCCAAGTGCGAGTCGGACACGCGTAAGAAGGGTTCCGTAACATCCTATAAGATTATACTATTACTTGTTGCCAATATTAAGATCGCGCAAAAAAAAAAACAAAAGAAATCACGTTTCTAGTAGGTAGTGATTTTGTTATTATAACGGCAACAAAAATAAACAATCTATGAAATTTTCAACTGTCTACCTATTACGGATCACGAAATACAGCCCGCTGACAGACGGACGTACGGACGGACGGCGGAGGCTAAGTAATAGGGTCCCGTTTGTTACCCTTTGGGTACGGAACCCTAAACAAGTAGTTCTCGAGTAGAGTGGCGGGAGTGCAAGTCACTTAGAAACCATTTGTATATGTGCAATGTATTTTATGACAAGAAGAGGAGAAAAAATCTATTTAGCAAACAGAAGAAATATATATTTTCGTGTTTCAGACATCGTCGTGGGAGAAGACAAACGTCTTGATTTTTATTATAACGGAACAGTAACGACCACAGAACACATTCCGTCGGCTAATTCTATCCATTCAGTAACTTACGATCCAGTTCACTACAGGGTGCTGTTTGCCGACTATAACTACTGGAACATTTCAATATTCAGCTTTGACCTATCAACCAGGAAAATAGAACCTTTAGTTACGAGAAGATCAAGCTACTACGTGAGGGTCGTCTACGACCCGGTTACACTATCACTGTTTTGGAAGGAGAAAGATATTATCTACTCGTTTTCATTAAATCCTGCATCTTCTAACAAAGCAGTTGACGGAAATGTTTTAGTTTCGTTGGATGACTACTGCCATGATATCGCGCTGGACAGCTGTGGAGGGTACGTTTCTAATGATATATCAAATACACCGACTAAATTAGCGGCACATAAATAAGATCGAATTTTATGAATGGTTATTATTTATTTTGTAATTGAACCAAATATTCCTAATCTTATTATAACTTTGGGCTTCACCCGCGTGTAGTTAGTACTTCTCTTCGCTATAAATTATAGTCTATATGTTAGTTTTATGTAAAAGCTATATTACTGTTGCGTCATCACATCCACCATCACACTTTCACATTTATAATATTAGTGATTGCTATTATTGTATTGTTCGTACTGATTTCAATATTTGATAATCTTAGTTTTGGTTTAAGGATAGGGTTTTCGAGAAGTTTAAAGTTCACACCCTTCGGGTACGGAACACTACAAAAACTGTCCTGAAACGTAACACAATATTTTGTACATCTGCCTCCCGATTTTGCTGTAAATGAACGCAGCAGATGGCGCTGTTTGTCTAGGAACATGTTACTTGTTTCATGTTTGTTCACTATTTCACCACTTTGTAAATCGCCAGTCAAATACAATGCGACAGTGAGGTGACGTCGTGTAGATAATAATCCATATTAACCTTGCGTAAAAATAAATGGCTGTTAGCGACTGGAAAGCTCAACCGGTTTCCTCAAAAACACGAGACGAATTGCTCTGAGCATTTCGAAACGAGTTTCTTGCAAAAGAGACCAAACAGCATTTATTTATTAATGCTATTCCAACACTGAAACTACTCTGTTTATCTCTCTGCGTCCACGCCAGTGCAGGTTTTACTACAGAGTAATTAACGGCAAATTATTCTAAACAAAACAATGCGGGCATTAGATTTTTGCATTATGATGTCAGACGAAATAGCGATCAGAAAACGAATCGAGTGGAATTGGAACAATTTCACGGGTGCGTCGAAGAAGCAAAGGAGGCACCAATATTTCTAGTTATAACAATCAATGGAGTTTAGTAAAATTTTTAGAACCGGATAATAATTATTACTTTTCTTTTGAACCTTGTATGAACATAAAAATATGAACTGTTGACATGTCGTGGACTGTCAGGATACGTCATTTGTCTTATCACCTTGTAGAGGTGTGTGAAAAGTGACACGCTTGGGTTGTAAGTAAAATGTTGAGAATGGCGTCTCTATCGCCCTACTGGCAAAATTTAAATGCTCTGTTTTACGTGATAGAAGAAAATTGTATTAATTTAAGATGTATTTAAAAAAAGAAAAAGAGATGTTTTTAAAAAACTTGTAGAAAGTAGTGCTCGGTGCTATGGTGACCTAACACTCCTTTCTCGTATTGATAGGGTAATTATGGTATGTGGTAAAAGTTAAAGTAAAGTCTCGTATTTTAAGGGAAATAGCTGTAGGTATTGAATTACTATAACACTTAGTTACAAGAAATGGTAAAAATGGTTAACTATAACACTAACTTATTGGTAAAATGTATGGTAAAATGGTAAAGGTAAAATGGTTTTGAGAACGTGGTGTCTCTGATGAGATCTAAACGCGAACTGCCCCACATTTTGGTCAACGAGCGAATGTGCATACTTGCGTTCGATGCAATTATGCATTTTCGCCGAGTGTTCGATTGAAACTCAAACAGAAATATCTTTTTTATGTTCCGCTATTTTTATTATGACTCAGCATAATTCGTTTTGAACTTTGTGAACATTGATTTTTTTATAAAAATTACAGGTTTATTTACTGGATCACAAACTACAAGATAGAGAGGGCTCGGTTTGATGGCTCCGAGAGAGAAGTTTTAATAGACAGTCATGTTCATAACCGACGAAGCTTGGCCATCGACCAACAGACACAGAAAATGTACTGGACGGAGACAGAACGTGTAAATGGCTATTATCAGCTATCTATTGAAAGTGCCGATTTTAATGGAAAAAACCAAACAACATTACATATTATTGTAAGAAACAAAACTTATGGCCATTCATTGGCCGTATCAAAAGATTTCATTTACTGGAAGAACTACGATCAAGTGGGAATCTGGCAATTACCGAAGATGCCATTGCAGCATGTGCAAGGAAAACTATTTTCAACGTCAACCTCAGTCTGTGCGTCATGTCATCGTATAGCAGCCAATTACACAATACAGGAACAAATTCAGGGAACAAAGAGCTGCGAGGCACTTAAGAATTTGATTCCAAATAACTCGAAGCCTGAGTCTTCAGTTTCAATCTGTCAGAACTATTGTTTGCAAGGAGATTGTAGTGTCAGTGCTGAGGGACAACCTACATGCAGGTAAAACATGTTTAAGTATCTCAATTAAACGACTACCGAAGATTTCCAGGGTCAGCTTAGGATGCTTGAAGAAAGCTGTTGTTTAGCGCTGCGCAGCAAGGCGCGGCGAGTTTATTTGAATTCTCTTATAATTTATGTGTACGTACATTTTTTTTTAGAAAATTTTCTTGCTAACTAAAGATCGCGCAGCGTCGTGTCGCATCTTAGTGTGAGCTAACCCTAATGCTCACTATCACTAACGGCCTGTTAAGCAACGCCTAGATAGGTATACCTAACGTTAACACATCCTGAAGCATCCACGTCATCACCATCAACTATTTTCACAAGGAAACTTGTAAACTTCGACATCACAAGTGAGAATAACGACAACACTGAATATCTCTCTGTTGAACATTACTGTTTTAATAACTTTCGATATTAAAAGTGGCTTATGAGTTGTGGGATCTATAAAATGGCCCTAATATAAAAAAACTTTCTAACCGTATTAATAAGTATGTAATCAGATTCTAAATTCAAAATTCTCCTAACAATTTGAATGAAGAATCTGCTAATCAGTGTTTAACTTTAATCATATGGATAAAAACAAGAGAGCCTTACAGTAGTTGCTTAGGATGTGTCACGTTTGACATCTCACATTGGTATTATGCAACATTCATTCTATTCTGAAAAATAAAATAAAAACATTTAGTTCAGAAGTCGACCGCGCGAACTACCACGGCGCGCGCTCATAGGTCAAATCAAATGGCGCGCGTTTCTCCAGCTTCCTGTTACACACTTTCGTCCATTTCATGAAATCAGTCACAGATTGCAGGAAAGCGAGAGAAAAGATGTTACACATCAAAAAGTATTAGTAATAAGGCTGCAAATATTTTATACTTTTCTGTGGTTTGTCAAGTCAAGTACGGTATCTGTCAATATTGTTAGCTAAGCATTACCTACGCAAGAGAAGAGAGATCACATAACAGTACGAGCGCCGACCGTAAGAATACTAAACTCACAAGATATCCCTTTGAACTTGTCATAGGACGTTAGCTTTACTAAGTAAACATTTATTCTTTCGATTTTAATCGAAATATTATTCAAAAACAAATTATCTATATATTTACTACAAAAAAAAAAACACAAAAAATTCAAAATATCTTTTGAAGAAGTTGGTGTTTCGAGTTTTGGTTCTTCATTATTTGACACCAACTTCCAAAGTTATTTTGATTTTTTTCGTGTTTTAGGATTCCGTGCCCGAAGGGTTCAAACGGAGCCCTAGTGCTGTAACTCACGTGTCCCTATCTATATCTGCTTTGTTGACTTTTGCAAGGCGATCGACACTGTAAAGTGGCGCAAATTGTTGGAAGTACTTGTAGAAATGAGTGCTCCCGAACATCTAATTCACCTCGTAGGCTGGCTGTACCTGGATGGCACTACGACAGTCCGAATAGACGATGTCCACTCGGTGCAGTTTAAGACTCAAGCAGGAGTAAGGCAGGTATTCTATCACCACCCCTGTTTAATATATATGCAGAATGCATTATGCGGATACTCTTGGAAGGGTAGGATAAAGGTATTCCTATCGGTGGCCGGAGAGTTTCGAACTTTAGATACGCTGACGATTCGACCCTTCTCGCTAGATCAAAAGAAGACCTGGAAGAACTTTTGACTCGCCTAGAAACCGTGAGCCTCTCGTTTAGTCTCGCTTTTAACAGATACAAGACGAAGGTGATGATAGTAGACAGAGCTGAACAAAATAAACCTGAAATTTCCACCTACGACGTAGTTCCTAACTACGTATACCTCGGTTCTACTATCACTAACACCGGCGACTGTGAAGTCGTGATCCGAAGAAAATGTGCCATAACGAGGTCTGCAGTAAGCAAAATAGTAAAAATCTAGAAGAATCGCAAGAACACTAAAGTTCAACTGATGAAAACGCTGATGTTTCCAATATTTCTATACGCTTCGAAAAACATGGACGAATCGTGCACAGGAGCGCCGAAAAATAGATGCTGTAGAGATGTGGTGCTGGAGGCGAATGCTCCGCATACCGTGGACAACACGCCGTACCAACGTTTCCATCTTAAAATAGCTCAAAATCAAAGATCGTCGATTGTGCAAATACGAATACTTAAATTTTTCGGACACGTCATCTGCAACGAAGACTCCATGGAGCGCCTCATCGTCCAAGGCCATGTAGAGGGGAGACGTTCACGCGGCAGGTCACCTACTAGCTGGACCTTCCTTATTAAAGAACCACAAAATGCTCGACAATGTACAATGCTCTCGCGACACCTACAACAGAAGCCGTTGGATACGCATAGCTTGGGCTGCCGTACTCGCAGAGGATAACCGTAACAGTCCGACATCATCATAAGCCACGACCACTCTGTCAAGAGTGCACGACTTCAGAAAGACAAATCAACAGTACTTATTGACTAGGTTTTTAAAAATTATATTTACAAATTATAAAGTTTTGTATTCAAAGTCGTACAAGAATTACCGTTACTTTTAAACATCGAAAAAAAAAGGAGGAGGTTCTTAATTCGACCGTATATATATTTATATACTTTTTGTGTCATGTTCAGCCCTCACTCCGTCATTTATGAACCGATCAGGATGATTTTTTTTTTTAGATATGGTATACCTCAAAGGTGGTCCCATGTCAAGGAAATCAGGATCTGATGATGGAATCCTGATAAAATTGAGAGAAAACCACTTTTGTGAAAATTGTGGGCACGAATAGTGTTTCTATAATATAGAAACAGTGGATGAATGGAGTGAGGGCCCGAACATACATATTATGTATGTTCGGGCCCTCACTCCGTTATTAATGAACCGTATTTGATAATTCTTTCTTTGTTGGATAGGGCATACCTCAAGGGTAGGGTATATCTTATAAAGAAAAACATGATCTGATGATGTAATCCTGATAAAATTTAGAGAAACCCTCGAAAATTGTGCACGTATATTGCTTCTGTTTACTTTTCGTAATATAATAGCTAGTAGCATTTAGGAATCATCACATCATGAAACTGTGCGCATGATGGAAACCATACCTTTCCTAAGCAATAGAAGTTAGATTTATAAACTAGTGACAAAAACCACTTAATATGCTTTAAAGAAAAAACGTTTAACCGACGAAAAAGAACTAAAAAGCAAAAAATAAAAAATAAATCTAAGTCTTGGCAAATGGATCTGATGTGTGGGTGGCAACAATCTGAAGGTGCCGAGGCGAAGCATTTGTGTAAGCCAATGGAGTCGGCCCAGGAGGGGTTCACATCGGCATCGAGAGGACGATGAGGTCCCTGGATCTCGTCTTCGACAGCTGGTGGAACTTCGTCGAGCATTTCCGACGTTTGACTCCCAGATTGGAGCGGGCCAGTGCTGCTCTGAAGCGGCTCCTGCCCAATCTGGGGGGTTCAAACGCCTCCTGCGGAAGGCTCTACGCGGGGATCATGCGGTCCATGGCCCTTTACGGGGCACCGGTGTGGGCGTGTTCAATGAGGCGGCGACTAGCTCGCCGGTTGAACACGTCCCAAAGGGTCATGGCCATTCGGCTCATCCGCGGATACCGCACGGTCTCCTGTGAGGCGGCGAGCCTCCTTGCCGGACTGTAGCCATGGGACCTGGAGGCCAGGGTCCTCGCGCTGATCTAGGAGTGGCGCGAGGAGGCTAAACGCCAGGGCCAAACTCTGCTGCCGCGACACCTCGCGGCTCAGCGGACGGAGCTCCGGCAGGATGTCATGGCGACATGGAGACAGCGACTGTCGCAACCCAGCGCCGGTCACGCCACCATTGCGGCGGTAGTGCTCTCTTTGAGGAGTGGCTGGAGAGGCTTCACGGCGTCCTCTTCTTCCGCCCGACGCAGGTCCTCACCGGACACGGTTGTTTTGGGAGGTTCCTGCATCAAATCAGGCGGGAGGAAACGCCCGGGTGTTACCACTGTGCGGATCGCCCAGAGGACACGGTGGAGCATACGGTGGAGGTCTGCCCTGCTTGGGCGGATTAACGCCGTGTCCTCGTGGATGCGATAGGTGGCGGTGACCTCTCCTGCCCGGCCCTGTTTCACGCCATGGTTCGGAGCGAGAGGGAGTGGGAAGCAGCCTCCGCCTTCTGCGAAGCAGTAATGCTCGCAAAGGCGGAAGCGGGATGTGTGAGGGAAGCTCAACAGAGTGCCCCTCACGGCCCCGGCCGCTACCACCGCAGGAGAGGTACTGGGCGTACTGGGCGTAGGACGTCGCGAGACGATCTCCGGCCACCGTAGACCCGGGCATGTGGACGGCGAGCAGTGGGTAGCTCGCCGTCCGATCAGCACCAGGCCCGTGAGTCGACGGTGCGTAGTGTTCCACGCGCACCTCAAAGAGATTAGTGTCAGCCACCACTGACGGGGCCCATCGTGGCCGGTGCCTGCATGCCCAGGGGTAGCGGATAAATTCTGAAAATGAGTTACCGCCACCTGAACACTCAGACAGGGAAGGAACTGGGGTGGGTTTTAGACAGAAAGAGTCTGATACGCCCTCCATCTCCACCCAGAGCAGGAGAAACCATTGTATGATTTCCCAACACACCAAAAAAATAAAAAACTGGTGTCGCACAGTGGAGATCTGCCCCACTTGGGCAGAGCACCACCGTGTTCTTGTGGACGCTATAGGCAATAGCGACCTCTCACACCCAACCCTGGTCCAGGCCATGGTACGGAGCGGGAGAGTTCAACAATGCTTTGTTTTGAATAAGAATAAAATAAAAAAATTGAACGTAACCCAGTTGGTATAGTGTGCTTTGCAAAAAAACTACGAGTAGATACACCACTATAACAGAGCATCCTAAACGAAGTGTCGGTGATCCGAAACCAGGTCGCGAACCTCGTCTCCCTGTTACTACTAGTCACAAATATTCGTTGTTTTCCTTGTTTATCGAGTAACACTTTTTTGTCTATATTATTTCAGTTGTAAAGCTGGATACTCTGGGAAAAGGTGCGAAGTTAATGCGTGCCATAAGCATTGTTTAAATAACGGTGTCTGCTCCCTGAATGAGGAGGATGAAGCAGTTTGTGAGTGCACAGCAGATTACGAGGGTGTAAGATGCGAAGTTGCTACCACATGCACTGGTCTCCACGCTGAGAACACGACGCCACAAGTACTACCAGACCTGCGCAGGGAAGTGAGGCAAGTTATTAAAGAAGAGCTAAAACGTATGCTGCAATTCTTGTCTGATTAAATTGTTGAGTATCAGGCCAAGATCTAAAACCATAATAGGCCAAAGAAGGGTTTAGAAAACCGTTGCACTGTTTTTCATCATCACTTTAAAAACTCACACACTTCAAATACCAAGTTCTGGGAAACAAAGTCAATCAGATGGAGCAAGCACAGTTATGCACCAAACTTGTACTTAATATGTGGCATCAACGCATCGGCAAAAAATATACCTGAAGCAAGCAAGTTTCTGTACCCTATATTTAGCCCAAGCACGATCTATTAAAAAATATTCTAATTTTGTGTTGTTATAAGTGTGTTGGGTAGTGGAAAAAAATCCATGCCTCAGTTAATTTTGTAATGGGGTGTCCTTGCCTACACCTCTTTTATTATTGTTATGATTTAACCAGTATGTATGTATGTTCATCTGTTACTTCATAACTTCTAAACAAAACATCAAAATTTGGCAAATGATGCACGAGTATCGTTGGAAACTTCTTGATCGTGTACTGGTTCTGCGACGTGACACTATTTAAATTCAATATAGCGACCTATAAATTACATAAACTCATGAATAAAAAAGAGCCTTCAGGTAAGGTGTCGTGTCTGGTATCAAATGAAAGGGCACAAAAAACACTTTCTAATAAAATAAAACCCCAAAATAATCTTAATAAAAAATAGGTTAAAAACATAAATCTCAACAAACTAAAACATTAAGGATAGTAGTGGTGGCATGCCACCTGCGGGTTGTTAATACAACAATACAGGTCATTATAACAGTAGTAAGCTTTCTTTATGATAAGGTGGCATACGACCATGGCTATCTGCTAAACATTCTTATGTCTAAGAATATTTTCTTGTTTCATACTTTTCAGAGCGCGTTTTTTATAGTCAGATTTTAATTTCTGAACTTATATTTTTAAACATTATGTACTTACTATGGCATGATTAATAAAAATAACACCCACATTAGGTATTACATTTAAGTTTTTGTAAAAAAGTTGGTGTTGACTTAGATAATTAAAGGTGTATCATTTTGTCTCCCTGCCTTCTTATACTTCTTTCAGTTACCTGTGCCAAGGGCCGCGGTAACTCTATTTCAAAACTCGGGACCCCAGGCAGTCATCGGCCCTAGCAGACCCCGTCGGTTGCCGCTGACGTCTTTTTGAGGCGCATGTAGAACACTACGCGACGTCGACTCGGGCCTGGTCCATATCGGATGCGCTACCCATTACTCGCCCTCGCGCTTTAAAGAATTAAAGAAAGGGAATTGTTTGAGAATACTTACTACACCTTATTATCTCAAGCTGAATAT
The DNA here is from genome assembly GCA_951329385.1 of Polia nebulosa. NCBI lineage: Eukaryota > Metazoa > Arthropoda > Insecta > Lepidoptera > Noctuidae > Polia > Polia nebulosa. Next base: position 19,913,851 of record OX589614.1, read on the forward strand.
TTGTTACATTTGACAGTTCTAACAAATGTAGTCACAAACCGACCGTTAAATTACCCACAATTTCTATGCTCACCTTTGACTGTTCATACGAGCACTGGTTGAAATTTAGGGACACTTTTCTATCTTCAGTGCACAATTCTAACGAGCTTAGCAATATAGAAAAGTTTCACTACCTAAAATCATCACTAAAGGGAAGTGCGGAGCTAGTTATTAATTCTGTAGAATTCACTAGTGCTAATTACGCGGTTGCATGGGATTTACTTCTTAATCGGTACAACAACAGTCAATTGTTAGTGTATAATCACGTCATGTCGTTGATCACAATGCAGAATGTAAAGAAGGAATCGCCAGTTCTCATTAGAAATTTAAGAGATACAGTATTAAAGAATTTATGCGCTTTAAAAATCCTTGACGAGCCAACTGATTCGTGGGATACATTGGTTATCTATTTAATTGTCTTTAAATTAGATTCAATCACCGAACGGGAGTGGAAACCACACAAGCATACACTATTGTCTAGGAATGGCAATTCTAAGCTTAAGTTGGATGATTTGATAAAGTTTCTTAAGGACAGGGCTGACGTGCTGGAAACATTGCAAGTGTCACATAGCAAACACAATATAGATAGTAAAAAACGAAACACGAATAATAACCAGTCTAAAATTAACTACAATGTTTACTTTTACTTTACGCGTGTCAAAAGTTTCTCGATTTTAATTTGGATTGTAAGCTTAAATTCGTTCACGAAAAGAAACTATGCATTAATTGTTTACGCTCGAATCACACTTTAGATAATTGTAAGTTTGGGCCATGTCGATTATGTAACAAAAAACACAATTCGTTACTGCATTCCGATAGTCATAAAAATCAATCTGTAGCACTTCATGTGTCTCACGATAATGAGCTACAAACTACTGTGACTACTGCCGCAGGACCGCTGCCTCCGCCCCATACCGTGCTCACCGCACCGGGATCGTCCTCTGCACTGGAATATAGCTGATAATCGTAACAATTATCACCTAGCGCGTGCACTCCTTGACAGCGGTAGTGAACGCTGTTTCATACTCAATCTTTGTGTAATTTAATTCAAGCGCCAGTTATGCAGTCCACTCAAGAAATTCGAGGTGTGGGTAATTCGGTCACAAAATCTACGCAAATATGTGATATCGAGTTAAAGTCGCGTATCCACCCTTACACTACACGTTTACAATGTTTTGTATTGCCTAACATTACGTCGGCGCTGCCTGCATTGTCACAGAAAGGCAGCCAGCTGAATATTCCCGAACATATGGTTTTGGCAGACCCGCATTTTAATGAATCTCAAAATATAGATATTTTAAGCGGTGCAGATAAATTTTGGAATTTAATTTATTCTAATAAAAAAATAAGATTACCTAGTGGGCCTTTCTTATTAGATACAAAATTGGGATGGATTATTTCAGGAGCAATTTGTACTATTACGCGTTGTGATAGGCACATCCAGTGTAACTTTTCTTCAGTCCATCGATTCCCAGTTACGTCAATTTTGGGAGTTGGAGGACATGTCTGCGTATTGGGACACGCGCACAGATGAGGAGCGTTCTTGTGAACAACATTTCGTCACCACTACTACGCGCAATAGTGACGGAAGGTTCAAAGTTCGCATTCCTTTTAAAAAATCACCTGATACCTTAGGCGAAACTTATTCACACGCAGAACGTAGGTTTTTCACCCTCGAAAACCGTTTACTACTCAACCCTAATTATAAAAAACTTTAAGCCGATTTCATTCACGAGTACATTCGCTTCGGTCACATGAGTCGTGTTGATCGCGTCGGGACGCCTAACTATTTCCTCCCGCATCATAGAGTATTGCGTGAGCACAGCACCACCACCAAGCTGCGTGTGGTGTTTGATGCCAGTACCGCAGCTAGCAATGACATCTCGCTCAACGAATTACAAATGGTAGGCCCACCGATACAAGGCGATCTGTTGTTTATTTTATTACGATTTAGGCAATATAAATACACGGCTTGTGCAGACATTGAAAAAATGTATCAGCAATGTCTTATTCACGAAGATCAGCGTGACCTTCAATTGATATTGTGGCGTGATGATCCGTCGCAGCCGTTGGATATTTACCGGCTGAATACAGTCACTT